>OW388081.2:117771182-120563787 GCA_936449025.2 Sarcophaga subvicina
GTCCAAATGTGTAATTGATTGAAACACGGCAATCATACTGCGAATGCTGTACCAAAGATCGTAAAATGCATATGCGAATTATACAACAATATGTAGGTGGGGGCTTGAATGAACATTCATTTTTCAGTGTTGCTACATAAATTTTTATATTCAATCGCTTTTAAGAATTATATTTTAGTTTCGAAGTTAAAATGGCAAAAAGCCATGATTTAGGTTAAGGATTACGTTTGCATTCACTCCATTTTCTTTCAACGTGTCGTGATTATAAAATAAAGAAAAAAAAGAGAAAAATATCCAAGGCAAAAGCGTTGTCAATAAAATATAAAAATAATGGTTTATTTTAAGTAATTCATACTAAAGATTTATTGAATGATAAGTATTCTAAAAAAACCATCAAATGAAAATCAATGAAATTCCTATTAAACGAACATAATAACTGTAATTATTTATCAAGCATTTTAATTATATGCCTTAAAACACAGTTATCAAATGATTAGTGGTAAAATGCTAATATATGACAATAACTGCTACTTTCTTATAATATTTATTGCAATTAGTAAGAGTATTAATTGTAAATAATTATAGCAATCTAGTAGGTAGTATGTTTGAAACCAGTACCCCACACCCCAGCCTAGACATTTTGAACAAAACGAAATATGAAAAGAAGGGTAATCTGCGACTTTTTGTCTTTAGTCTTGTGGCAAAAAAACACTGGCAGTAAATAAAATTTCTATGGAAAATTTCTTAAATCTGTCGTTCGGAGGCAAAATTCACGAATAAAATTAACGTTCACAACTTTGGTGGAGTTCGAAACTAAGATGTAATACAGACCAGTGTTGCAATTACCAACTATTTAATAAATATAATAATTCTGGAAATATATTTTTTAAATTTTTTTAAATAAATAGTGGAGTTAAAAATATAACACAAGCCTGACCTATAAAAGAAATTGAAATTTTTATAAAAACAAAAAAAAAAAAAAAATAAGAATGAGATTCATTATGTACATATGTATTGAACATTTTTTGTTTCAAAAAAAACGTGATTTAATTTACAAATAATAAAAATTGTAAAAAATATTCCACATAAAAACAGTCCTACCATAAAAGCAATTAAAACACTTTTAATGTCCATGTAAAATACGCATGGCATTACAAATATTTGAAAAACAATTTAAATAAAAATGGTTTAAACGAGATAAATAAAGAAACACTAGCCACAGAAATTAGAAAAAGAAGTGTTGTATTTTTTTATCTGTTATTGGGTGTTTTAAACTGATTGATGTTGATAAAAAAGAAAGAAAAAATTCAATCCAATAATGAAATTCTACAGGTGAGATATTATGCCATTGATATCTACAAACTTTAACACCTTCACGTTATCTAAACACTTCCCCAAAACCACAATAATAGATCGACCGCGCCTTTAACACGGTCTAATTAGAAATGCTTTTCACATCTTGAATTGTGTGATAACTTTATAGCCACTGTGGTATGTGCTGTAAATTTTAGTGTTCTTTTTATTGTTTGTTATCATTGTTATTAAATCACACATTATTTATTGACTTTTTTTTTTTGAGTATTTTTCTCTCGTCTTTTCTTTAATGACACAGTCACCGTCACAGTTACAAAGCAGTGGAATGATGGCGCAAATGGATAATTATGTTGTAAATGATAAGCAATTTTAAATTGGATCAATTAATGTGATATAAACAAAATAAAAATCATAATAATGACAATATCAGTCAAATTTGACATGAATTTGAAGAAACACAATTACAACATAGTAACCTATACGGTAGTTGAGTTGAATTATATGAATAATTTGCTTCTACTTCTACGTAATACATACTTATGTATATGTATGTATGTATATGTAACTGATTTTTAAGTAAACATTTTTATGGTAGCTGAGTTTAATTATGGATCGATTTTCTTTACATTCCTCATCCCTGTAAGATATTGTTCAAATCCGATTAGACTGCATACCCTTGTGGGCCTGTGCAGGACCACAATTCAGTTCAATTTCAGAAATTTTTCAACCAATACAAAAGACCGTTTTAACATCAAGGAAACTATAAAGATGTTCAACGAAAACGGAATAGTTAAAAATTTTCGGAAATTTTTTAACCGTACGTATAATTTAGTAACTGTGTGTAATATCAGTCAAATTAATTGTCATTTATTATGTGTATTTTTCCAAATCTCCAAGGTAATATTAGATTATAATCCATAGCTCTGTGGCCCTCGTGAATTTTTTTGCGAGTGCTGATGTACATTTTTATGCCACACTTAAATGGGTAAAGGACTCGCACTATGAGGAAAGTACAATTGCATCTGATTTTTCTATTTTTAATCCTAAACCTACTGCGTTGCAAATTATTTATTCGAACTTACTTTGTAAAGTTATATCCCATGAGGCAATTATGATGCGAGTGAGTATTATTTTTAAAGCCTTTATTATAGACTCAGTCGTTCTATTCATTTTTATACATGAGTGGCCATTGCGAACGGCAGATTTCTGAGAAACTTTTCATGGCAGTTTTGTTTATTCTCAGAGTTTGTGCCAGAAATTTGCTAAGAGATTGTCGCCGAATAAATATTTTTCATATTTCGTTTTGATGGAGATCTCAGACCTGGAGTTTGAACCATGGCCTCATGGTTTGACTTTTTCTTATAAAGGGTCCGCCAAAAAAAATTTTTTTTTTTGAAATGCTTTAAAAAAAACTACTGAATATTTTTTCAAATTTCTGTTTTTTATTTGAAAGTACAATCCTTCCGGTTAATAATGGAAAATAATTTCATTCAAATGGCTGTCTCGGCTGGCCATGCAGTAGCCACACCAGAAGATGCCTCATTTTGATCTTGGCGGGTATGTAAACAAGCAAAATTGTCGCATTTGGGGCACAGAAAACCCGCACGCATACATTGAAAAGCCGACGCACCCAAAACGCGTCACTGTTTGGTGGGGATTTTGGTCCAGAGGCATAATTGGGACATTTTTCTTCGAAAATGAGGAAGAAGTGGCCGTTACAGTCAATGGCGATCGTTATCGGGCCATGTTGAACGAATTTTTGTTCACAAAAATTTAAGAGGAGGATGTTGGCAACATTTGGTTTCAACAGGACGGCGTTACGTGCCACACAGCCGAAGCTACACTCGATGTTTTGCGCCCTGTTTTTGCAGATCGCATTATCAGTCGCAGCAACCGTTGGACTATTATTTGTGGGGTACCGTCAAAGATAAGTGTTACGCCGACAAGCCAGAGACAATTGACGCTTTAAAGGACAATATTCGTGAAGCCATTGGTGAAATACAGCTGCACACAATCGATGATGTGCTTAAAAATTGGACCGATCGTGTAGGCTACTGTATGGCAAGCCGAGGCAGCCATTTGAATGAAATTATTTTCCATTATTAACCGGAAGGATTGTACTTTCAAATAAAAAAAGAAATTTGAGAAAATATTCAGTAGTTTTTTTTTAAAGCAAAAAAAAAAAGTTATTTGGCGGACCCTTTACAAGCACAATTTTCCTGCAAGTTTACTGCCGCTTACTTAAGTGCATTGTCCAGATAAACTGGCAAGGTAAGTAAAATGACGTTAATTTTTTTTTTTCGAACCAGTGTTTACAGATTTTGATCCTGTTTCTGTTATCTCCAAATTTTTTAAATACCATACATGTTTCAAAGGCTCAACTTTTCGTTTTTGAATTCTGTTGTTTAACACCTGTGTTAAAGTTAAAATAGTCGCATTTAGTCTTTGATCATGCAGTACTTTGCACTTTAATCGATTGGTTTTGTAAGTTCGAAGTTATTAATTAATTCTGGAAGTCAAAATCTTCAAACTCCGTTTTAAAATTTCAGTAATGAACGATTTTTGTTGGGTTGGCCTGGCCTTATAACAACATTTTATAACGATACGTACATATGTAGCTATCAAATTCAAATTCAACTTAATGTGCTATAATATTCTTCTAGATAATGATGGTTTTGTTTTTTCTTTCCGAAATATACCATAAAAAATTAAAAAAATAAAACATTCAATCAAGCGAATCACAAACTAAGCATAAATTATTTAAAAAACATTAAAATTTAATATGTCGTGAATTAATAAAGAAGAAACCATAAATGCCATAAAGATGTAAAGATTTCGAAAGCAATCATAATGAAAGACTTAAACAAAGAACCCCCAATAAATTAATGAAAATAATTTAATCAATCAAAAGACTTAAGAAACAAACTTTATTATTAAAAACAGTTAATAGAGACTAATAAAGATGAGACAGAAATTAGAAAGTGATTTAAAAATAATTTCTATGACCCTATTTTACTTTTCTTCTTTTTCCGAGCGCATTTTTAAGTGAAAAAGAGAATCGATTTTTAATTAAATGCTTTAACCTAACAGAGAGCCGATAAAGTAGGCGTTACAGCTTCATAAAATTTAAGTAAAAATGCCTAATACACCCTTTTATGTAATTTGGTACAAAGAATAAAAACAAAAAATAAAAATTTGGAAAAAAAAATTAAGAATTTCAATTTAAATATCTTTGCAACACTTTACAATTTAAAATGAAATATTTTGTTATCCCAGTTCCGGGATCACATATTCGTTCTCAATTAGCTGAATCAAACCTAATTATCGAAAACATAACTACAAGAGAAATTACTACTTTAATTACAAGTACATGAAAAGAATCACAACTTTAAGATGCTCTCAGAAATATCCCACTTGGTACAGATTTGTCCTTTTAAAAGGATTGTCATCTTCTGCAGGAGATGATACAAAGAGAGGTGTTTAGCCTCTCATTTTCTGATATCTTTGACGGAGCTCTCTAATATGAGGATTGCTGAGACTCGGGTTGATTTTCTCTAGGGAATGTCTCATTCTCGTGTTGAATTCAACGGGCGTAAAAGCTGTTCTAAGTGGTTCTGCTTCCTTTAAGAGAGGTTAGCCACATTGCCTACCTAACCTAACTTTTCCTATTTGATTTTTTGGGATAATAGGTTTGACATTTATTGAAACCTGGAACCAACAGATTTGCCCGGATTTAATAGCTACAAATACACGAAAAGCAGTGCTATGATACGGGTAATTAATGATTCGATTGATTAAGCTTAATCCAGTGCTGTGGAGAACTTATTGACACCATCATAATATTCCTTATTAACTGCAAATCATATTCTAATTATGACTGCAAAACTGTATACTCAAGCCCTCAATGTTATATGCTACACACCAATGACAGCCACCAAACTATCTATAAAAGAAATTGTTTATGATCTCCTTAACAGAATGCTTATGAACGAAAGTATCCAAACTTAGCTAAAAAACTTAAAGGCTCAACAGATCTCTTCAAAAGAACATTGAAAACATCAAACTTCGGAATGATAATATAGTCCGTTGCTGCTGAATTCATATTTTAGCCCGCTATTACGCATAGTAATAATCGCTCTGCCAATGTGCCTATGTCATGTATAAGTTGGTCAAAATCGAATTCCATTAGAATTTTGTTTGTGCATTCCTCCTGAAGCCGCCATGGTTTAGTAGGTAGGGTGTTTGCTTATTAGACGTGAGGCCTCGGTTCAAACCACAGACCAGGCATCTCCAACTAAACGAAATATGAAAAATATTTCTTTGGCGACTTCCTCTCAGCAGATTTCCAGCAAAAACTCTGAGAGTAAATAAAATTGCCATGAAAAGTTTCTAAAAAATCTGTCGTTCGGAGTCGAATTTAAACTGTAGGTCCCGCCACTCATGTATAAAAATTAACGCACACAACATAAGATTTCTATCTTGTTGTGCTAAATTTGAAAATAAAATAAAAATAAAAAAATAAAAATATATAAAGTCGTGTGAGAAACTAGGTGGTAATTCTGACTAAAGCGTTGTAAAGACCAATTATGTATGTATGTATGTACATGCATTTGTACACAAGACGATGTTATATGCCACACTGGTATCATAACCTTGATGCGAACCAAGTTTGATGGTCTATTAGCCATGTCTTGTAACAGCCTATATGCCGCCAAGGTTAAGCAAGTTAACTTTACTCGAATATTTTTTGTAAATACGACAAGCCTCTCGTGCACAGAAATAAGTCACCAACGTTACCAGCCCTAGAAGTGCAAATTACTGTAGGATATCAGTCAAATACAAATTTTTTGAGTTCTTTTTTATGTTCAAAACCCAAAGGATTAAAAAATCGACAGCGTTTATATTGATAAATAGATTTTGCATTCTGAGATATAGTTTTGCTGTTACAAGCAATATATTTCTTAAATTCTGCAATAGAACTCTTCGGACCATAGTTCTCTACAGAAAAATTAAGCAGCGGATGCAGTGTAGAAATATATCAGCCTATAATAAGTCAAACGACTGGCTTAATTCTATGTAATCTACCTAGTATTTTGCGCTTAAAACATATGCATATGACAGATGGCAACTTTTGAAAGAATTTAACTTAAATAAGTGGAGATAAGTTAAACGATGAGTTGCGACATTAAAAGACCAACATTTCTCTGGGATTTTACGCTTGATTTTTTGCAATAATTTTTTAATTACAAAAAATCAAAAGAAAAGATATTGCGGTTGCTATGTATGTTTAATTTTTTAAAATAAATTTTATAAATTTAATATTTTTTTCATTACTTCAACAAAAACTACTCACATAAAACTTTTTTCTGGCGAAAATACAGAGTAAATCTTCAAAAAAAAAAACTGTGTTAACAACAACGGCAACAGCAACAACAACAACAACAGAGCAATAATAACGGCATGAATGGAGGTGGCTATTAAAAATTTAAACAGGCTATGCGTGAGTTGACAAGATCACGGCCAGGGCCAATGTCGATATCATTATAGACATGAACACATTTGTTTCACTTTTCTGTTTCATTTTAAATAAACTTTTTATGTACATACGTACGATACCAAATCGTACGAATTACAAACAGAAGAAAAAAATCAATAAAAAAAAGTACAGAAATTGTAACACTTATACTCACATTCAAACATAACATGCATAAATGTATTCATAAAAGGAACTTTCTCTTCAAATCATTACGATGGAATAGGGCATAAACGTGGTTAAAGAGGCATGGGGGAGGATGGCAAAGATTGGAGTGAATTAAACGCACGCCTGCATTAAAAACAAAAATAAAAAATAAAATGAAATAAAAAGTGTTACAGATATTTGAAATACGAAATTTGATTAAAACATTTGATAACTTACTTGACCTGCTTTTGATTTGATATCAACAGCAGCAGCAGCAGCAACAACAATACATTTTAAACTATTTTATAAATTAACACAATACTTCAGCTCCGCATGTTCTTTTAAACGAAAAAATAAATAAAACGACTGAACAAAAATTGGTCACTGCAAAAATAATCAGAAATTTATAAACGTTTAAAATGCGATTTTTGATTCGCGGAAATTCATTCTGTAGAGATTCGTAAATGACAATAACTGTCACAGAGAAAAGCAAATACGTAGGCGTTTAAGTGTTCTAAGTGAGCAAAACTTTTATTGTTTATAAAGAAAGTTTAAAATAATGTGTCTATGCTAAGAATTGATCCAAAAATGGGTCAAAATAATACTCTGCATGATAATCGATAACAAATTCTGGATTAAGAAAATCAAAGTTTCTTCCTGAATTGTATCGGTCAAAAAACTTTAGTGTTTATTTGATGAGATTAGAAGGCTATCGTCTACAAGCAGCTACTCGGCTACTGCCAAACTCTTAATGGGAATCGAAATTGTTAACAATTCGAACATCAAAAAGAAGCACTTGTCCGTATGCTTTAAATACGACCGGTTGCAGGAGGTCAGTTCTCATCATGAGATAAAAACAGCGATAGTGTGTCTCCTGAAGCTATGGGATCTTTAATAAAAGCTTGTGAAATTAGATTGAAATCGTCGCAGGCTAGTAGATAGTGTGTTGTCTTGTTATAAACGAAGCGAAATATAAAAAAAATATTTCTTTCGGCAACATCCTCTCAGTAGTATATTTGGTCCCAATTAGCTGAACCAAACTTAATTAGCAAAACCATAAATACAAGAGGAATTAATAATGAACTCGTTTTAATTGCAAGTACATAAAAAGAATCACAACTTTAAGATGCTCTCGGAAATATCCCACTTCCTACCGATTTGCACTTTTAGAAGGTTTAAATAAAGACTCTGCATTCCGGCAAAATGCTTCTGCGGAAACTGCCGCAAAGAAAGGTTTTTAGCCTCTCATTTTCTGACATCTTTGACCCAGGTCTCTAGTATAAGGATTGCCACAATAACAATAAGATTTGGGTTGATTTTCTCTAGGGAATGTCTGATTCCCTGGTAGAATTAAAGGGTCGTAAATGCTGTTATAAGTGAGCTTTCTCCCTTTAAGAGAGGGCAGTCACATTATTTAACATAACCTAAGTTCTTTCGGCAACTTCCTCTCAGTAACCCTAGGTTAGGTTAGGTTAGAGGACGTGTACTTGTCAATTAAGACAAGTACAGTACCCGGAGGTCGAACTGACCCATTGTACAACGTCCTAGTTTCTCACACCACTTATGTTGTGTGTGTTAATTTTTATACATGAGTGGTGGGACCTACAGTTTAAAGTCGACTCCGAATGACAGATTTTTAGAGAAACTTTTCATGGCAATTTTATTTACTCTCAGAGTTTTTGCCAGAAATCTGCTGAGAGGAAATCGCCGAAGAAATACTTTTTGTATTTTGTCTTGATGTCTGGCCTTGGGCTCGAACCCTGGCTTTTACGTCTAATAAGCCAACACACTACCTACTAGACTACGGCGTAACCCTGCGAGATAATAAAATTGTCATGAAAAGTTTGTGACATCAATCGATACTGATCCATCATCTCATTCTAAACATCTATTTTTAATATTTGTATTAATTTTAGTTATTTTTTTTTAATTATTTTAATTTATTTTATTATTTCGATATTTATTGTTATAATTTTAAATTGTAAACCTAATACAAGTTGTATAAAACATGAAGTAAATAAAGAAATTATAAACAGTTAAAAAAATGTTGGCTTAATAATAATAAAGAAAGCCTTAAAATGTAAAAAAATTAATTTTCATTGACTTTTATACTCCATTTAATAATTTTTGAAACTTAACATAAAACACACACCACATTACCTGCATGCAATTGCTACAAGACACTACTAGACACTACTACAAGACAATCAATCCACACTGATGTTAAAATTTTTCTTCCATAAACGTTTGCATCTCAATTAATAGTGAATGAAATGCTTTTTGTGAATATTTTCCAGATGTTTACGATAATGATCGTCATCATCACCTCCCCCAACGTCTAATGACAACAATTTGTTTCTTTTTTTTTTGACTCAACTGGCTTGTTTTGCATGCAGTTGTCTTATCTGTCACACAACGCCCCCACACGTACAAGTTTTGTGTGGAATTGTTTGGAGCCGGGGATAGTGGAGCCGAGTGTAGTCATAAATATCAGTGTGTGTTCATTCATGACAACCAGGTATAATTCACACGATAGTTTAGCTCACGTCTCATGTCTGTTTTGTCGGCATTTGGTGTTTGAACGATGCTTAACACCGCTGTCTGTCCATATGCTTTTGTGAAGAAGTGTGTGTGTGTGTTGTTAACTGTTTGTTGATAGACGGTGTTGGCAAATGTCATAAGTAATTTAAATTATTTTGTTTTTGTTTTTATTTTTGTATTTCTAATGCTAAATTGTTTGAATGCAAATTTTATAGGAATAACGACATGGTAATCTGAAACAGACTGTGTAGCATTTTTTTATTTGAGCTTAGGAAGTGAGAAAAAGTATTTGATGTGTATGTAAGGTAACGAATAATTTTTTGTATGGAGTTTAAGTAAAATTAAACACACAAATTTTAAATAATTGTTGATTAAAACATATTAGATATCTTTATTGCTAAGTTGTTTGTTATTGGACTTGCAAATGTCCAAAGGAAATGCAAGAAATCACATTTCGTTAATGCCTGAAATGTTGGGGCCTTAATAGAATACCTGATCGAATTAAATAGCGAACTAATTCGATTATAGAATTCCAACTAGTCTGGTCTGAAGACGAGGGGGTTCCCAATGGTACCTTTCATGTTTATATTGAGTGACAGGATGGTCTGTGGTATATTTATTAAGGATTCTGATATTAAACTTTCGTATAGCTTGCCTAACTGTAGTTATTTCCTGGCAGTCGTTTGTTGGGTGAAGGGATATTTCCCGAAAGTTTCCTTTTTTACTCAGACAGCCAGGCTGCAATTAAGTCCCTAACGAACACCGTCTAACAAAATCCGTCGTTGGCCATGAAGGTCGAAATTTTTCGGATCATTCAAAGGTAAGTCTTATATGGGTTCTGAGACATGGGGATATCAGTAGAAACTGCATTGCTGATGAGCTGGAAAAAGTCGTTACGAAGCTCGCAATCTCCGTCATATTGCAGGGTTAGTATTTCGATCACTTCAGTTAATTTAGTTATTAAGCACATTTATTACAGGGAAGCTAAATATCGTTGAGAGCAGTAGGGTACGTGCAAGATTTCTATACTCTGCTGGACACATATAAATATGAGGAGGACCTATTCACTTCTGTCCTTTAATCGCATGGCAATTTGTCGCTCGATAGCGATACTTACGCGCCATTGGCCTTTTAGAAGGATTGTCGAAAGACGCTGCATTCCGGCAAATGACTTCTGCCGCAGCTGCTATAAAGAACCGAAGGTTTTTGACGTTTCACTTTCTGACATCTATGACCGATATTTCTAATATAAGGATTGTAACAATAGCAATAGGACTTGGACTGATTTTCCTAGGAAATATCTGTTTTCCGGGTAGAATTGATTATGGGCCTAACTACTAGCCTAAGTGGGACATCTTCCTTTAAAGGGAGTCAGTCACATTACCTAATCTAATGTAACCTTTCCTATTTGATTTGTTTGCTTTTCATTATTATATACATAAGCAGACGATTCGATTATTGCAGCAGGTTCTAGGATAACAGGTTTGAAATTTATCGATGCCTAGAACGAACGCCCTCTATACATAGAGGATGTACTGGTGAGAAACTTTGTTGATTGAGTCCTATACTTTCTAAAGAAATGGCATTGCCTGACCTTCGTAGGATGTATTCACAGAGTAATTAAGCCTCTTGATTTTTAAACTAGGAATACCATGCGAAAATTTATTTATTTTTGGGTACTTACTCGGATTTGTAGTCGAGCAGTTAAACCACTACATTACACCAACACGGAGCACTTAAAGAAGGATGTTTTATTTCAAACCCCTGAAATATTACAACTTTAGTTGTAATACCCTGTACAATTCACATCATATTATTGTTATTTGCTAACATATGTTATTATTATTCCGATATTTTTGTTGTTGCTGGTGTAAATAATAACAATTTGTTGCTAAACGTTTTAAGCAGTGGCGCCTTATTGTCTAATACTTTGATAGTTATCTTAATAAAATTGTTGTTATTGTCATATTTATTGTAGTTGTTGTCGTGTGCCAACATGTCATATAAGAATATGAGAATAATTATTTGTGTACAAGTATATGTACGTATATATGAATAGTGATACTAGTTGCCTGTCTGGCAGTGCTATTGCTGTTGTTAGTCGATGGTATTAATGAAATTTAACAATTTATTGATTTGCTTAATACATATGTATTGTATTCTTGCCATTTGTTGCTTAACTGCAAAGAACTATTTATTGTGAGTTTTAAATAATAATTCTCGTTTATTTTATTATTTTTTTAATATGAGTTTAAGCCATTTGAAATTGATTTATAATCGTTAAGACTCACTGTCCATGTTTTTTTTTTTCTCTCACAAAATGTGTGGGTGTGATAAAGTCAATGTTTTTTATTAGTTTTAATTTATACATAGGAATTCTTTTTTTTATTAATATTTTATGAGAATAATTTTATTCGATTTTTTTTTAACATGGAGATTAATCGACAGATTATTGGTAAAAAAACGAATAACATTTTATGGTAATTGATTTTATTTTATGACACGAGTATGAATTTTTAATTTCGTTTATGAAATATGAGAACCCCGAGCATATGCATTGCATATTACGTTCGTGTCTTAAGTCTTTTATTATATTAAAAATATATTGGAATCCACATGTTTAATGAACCAATAGAGAAAACAAAAAAAGAAAAGTTCAAGCTTGGGATCATAAAAGAAAACGAATAAAATTTTAAGACTTTACGTTATTACGCTATTTTATTGCAATAATTTTATAAATCTCGTAAAATTATGTGAATGCAAGCATATTTACGTTAACCAAGTTATGCTAATCGTAACCTAGGCCAACCTTTTAATACAGTTTCTAAAGATTTCAACAACAATTATTAACAAATGCATATTTTGCAAACGTTCTGACCACATACAATCAGTGTTCTCAACAAGTTTCAAAACTAATCATACAGAATGAAAAGCCATTTAAAGGGCTGGCTTTATGGTAGAAGACAGCGTTAAATGCTTGAAGCATCAACAATCAATCATGCTACAAAATTATTTGTCTGCATAACGAAAATCGCAGACACAGCCGCAGCTTTTCATAAAAACATTTCCACGCATTTAATCGGTCGTTCATTAACTCAGTTACTCAGTCACTCAGTTATTCAGTCAGTAAGTAAATATTACCAATCCTAAGGCTAAAAGCAAGATTGTGCAACATTGTTATTCGTGGCTTACTATGGCTGCATTTAATATGCAACATTGTGTAGCAATGGAATGCCATCAGAAAACAAGTAATAAAATTAAAGTGGATCAAGGTCGACTACATGATACTCTACGCCATAATGTTCTTTCAAGGGTATGAATGGAAACCAACTTTAGGATAGAAATTCGCTAAGATTGTTTAATTGATTGATTGATTTACTAAGATTTACTGGAGGTAGTTCTTAAATCGTATCGTAACTTAGTTCGACATTACAACCCTTCAGTCAGGATTACGACCTAACTTTACACCACCAACCATGTGTTACTTTTATCCGGCGGAATCTACAGAAGAAAAAAAAAAGTTGATTCCGAACGACAGATTTTTGAGACATTTTTTCACGGCAATTTTATTTACTGCCAGAGTGTTTGCCAGAAGTCTGCTGAGAGGAAATTACCGAAGAAATATTTTTTCGTTTTGTTGGAGAAGTCAGACTTGGAGTTTGAACCGTGGCCTCAAGTCTAGTAAGCCAACGCACTAACTACTAGACTTTTGACTTAAACTTGCTGTCTGGTCAAGCAATTATCGTATAATTATTTACTAATATTGGTGTAACAATTATGATGAGCTCAACATCTGTTCTGAAGTTCACCGTAGGGTATTACGAACGTTAACAAAAATACTTTGTGTCTTTAAGACAAGAATATTTATTTTTTTTCATGGTCATTATATTATTTACCAACGTTCAGTTTATAATGACACTGATTTTTATTAGTGCGTTGCATCAATAAGGCGTGTTTGTTTAGACTAAAATATTTATTCTTTCTTTTAAATCATTTACTTTGCGTATCCTTCTGCCAAGTTAAGGTAGTATGGTATTGAAAAAAAAAAAATGCAATCGAATATATAAATAGACCACTTAGAGCCCGATGGGTTGAATATGAAATTATATTTTTAAATTATTTGGAAATGCCAAACTGCTCCAGCGTTTTGTTTCTTCTTTAAAATTTATTTTTAAAACGGAACAGATTGAAATAGTTTGACTATACTATACCAGAAAACTAAAATCATAGTTCCTTAAAGGACTAAATTTGATTTCATTTTTGTTATATTTAAATAATAATTTTGTTAATGCAACTCTTTATGGTGTTTACTTTAAATTGTGGAGACCATCAATTTTGTATTACAACAAGTGTGCAGAATATAAAGCCGATAGAGTCTGGAAAGCTTTGCCAATTACTTGATGTTGATTTTCAATAGACAGTAAAGCAGAGTTTTATAAATAGGAATACGAAAATAAGTCGAACTGTAGTCTTTGAAGTCGCCGTAGTCTACGACTTCCTTTCAGTAGATTTCTGGTAAAAACTCTGAGCGTAAAATAAAATTGCAATGAAAAGTTTCTCAAAAATCTGTCTTTCGGAGTCGACTTTAAGTTGTAGGTCCCGCCACTCATGTATAAAAATTAACATACACAATATGAGTGGTGAGAGAAGCTAGGTCGTAATCCTGACTGAAGGATAGGGTAGGTTAGGTTAGAGGACGTGTACTTGTCAATTAAGACAAGTACAGTACCCGGAGGTCGAATTGACCCATTGTACAATGACTGAAGGATTGTAATGACCAATTATTTATGTATGTATGTATGTCCTATTTGAAATGAATAGAATCACCGCCAATTACATCCAGTATGCCTGTGTTTGTAGCACTTCCTACCAGTGGAATTATTGGTCCATACATTTTAATAAAATATGACGAGCCGATTATTATACAGTCTAGAGCATGATTAGTCATTTTATTGAGCCGTCTTCAATCTGGATAATAAATATCTGAACGGAATGTGTCTAAACACCAGAACGCATGTGAAAGAACTTGTAAATTAAAAAGTAAAGTCAAAAGTCATGCGTTCTGACTACCCTATTTCATTTCTTTGCGTTCACTTGGACTTTTTCTATGTCATTGCATGGGTCCAAGTTGCTAACTGCAAGTTGTTGGACGGTTCGCAATAGTAAACAATCTTAAAATATGGAAGTTATTTACGTATTCGTTAAATAAGCGATATCGGCCAAGCAACGAGAGCTTAGTATGGACGTGGAGGCTTTTGACGTGAGTAGACAACAAAAATTAAGGCAAAAATAACGCTAAATAGTACCTTAAACATCGTGAGTGAATGCCTCCTATAAATAAGCATATCCCCAATGTAATGAAGCAAAGGCATAACGACAATTCGTTTCGGCATCTGCACATCATGCAAGGCGCAGCTGAAAGTGGAAGTAAAACTTTTAACAAAGTCGCGCCTTAGAAACTGCTGAATAAATTGTTGCCTTGAGTTATGTCGACAGCAGCAACGGATGCGATAGCAAGATCTGCTACCCATCTTAACCACCTTGGATTAGAAAATTTTTATCCTTATCCACCTATATTGTATCCTTTATAAGCAAAAACTTATCCGGTCTTCCAGATGTTAGAAAGTGCACCGTTATGTCTCCGTTGCTTTTCAACATCGTTCTGGACATGGTCACGCAAAGTAATCATTCCAAAATTGAGTTTGTGTTGAGCATTACAATTAAATGTCCTGATATTTAACGGCATTATAAGGATTTAAGTTTCCTACATAATATGCCAAGTTTATGCTTGAAAAATAAAATGATTGGACCTTAATTTTTGGAGCATTACGGTTTACGATATTTTCTTCAATTGCTGGTTGTAGCTCTGCATGTAAACACATTTTCTACACTTTAATAATACGTTTACGGTACGAATTTTTAACAGTCTATTGAGTTTTTTTATTTTGCATATGCATTGGCCAACATAAAATTATGCAGGCGTTTGTATTAATTTTAGATTTTTCTAAGCTTTATCGGTCTAGCGATAGCAAAAAGTTATAATTAGAAATGCGTTGAACATAATGTCAGACTTAGAAACTGACAGACAAGCAGACAGACTGTCACAGTGATTCCTGATTAGAAAATTTACAAAAAAACCAGCAAACACTTGTTGGTACTTAAATGAACCACGAAAGTTCACGCTAAAAAGGGCGTGACGCACAAAACAATGTCAAGCCCAGTAAGATTATTTATGTGAGAAAATAAAATAAAAACTGCATTTGGAAACTTCTTTTTTTTTTTGTTTTCCTGAAATATTTTTTAAACTTATGCGTTGCGTAAAAATAAATATTTAAGAAATATATTATGAGTGTATGAATATATACATAGGTGTGTGTGTGTGTGTCCATTTAACCTAAATCGAGGGTATAACAAGAAAAATTATAAGGAATGCACGAATTTCTATGCATTCTTCTAACTGGCCATGTGGGCTTAGCTGCAAAGGTAGGTAGGTGGTGGTGGTGGTAAGTAACTTCACACGCATAAATATTATTCGTGCAAGTGACAAAAGAATTATTCTATAAATTATTTAAAATGTCACACTGATTGCAAGTGTAAAATTATTTAAGTTTTTCACGTACTCATTTGAAATTTAACACTTTGCATAGGAAAATGTTTTCTGAGATGAAAAATGATTGTAAAGCCATGCAGCAGTAAAAATTATGAGGTTTTTAATAAATAGAAAAAAAGATTGTTAAAAATCGTTATGAATTATTAAAGAATTCACAATGAATTTAGAAATTATTTTCGTTTTTTTTTCTGGAAATAGAAAATTCATTCAAACATTCTTGGTGTTAAAAGGAATTCAACCACATTTCATTGATAAAATTTTCTATTTAACATGGCCATGTCTAATTACGTTAACAAACGAAATAAAAGTAGGCTGTCTTAAACATTTCTAAGATTTTATTATTAATGTGTTAATTAAATTTATTTCTTGCTTAAATACTGTATTTAAACTTTTTTCGTTAATGCGTGTCATTTAAAGTCTTTAGATTTTTATGCCAGGAAAAGGTACTTTGCTGTGTACCGTATATGAAAGCCAACATCGTCTGTTTTAAAATACTTCAATTTTTTCCGTAGTTGGTTAAAAAAGTTTTTAAAAAACTGAATTAAAAAATGAAGTTTTGATTTAAAAGATCTGTAAAAAAAAATTCTATTATAATAAAAAAAATTAATAAGATTTAATTCCTCTAAAATAATTGAATATTTTTAATTAAAAAGTTTTTAATAAAAATAAATGTATAGAAAGTTAAGCTTTTAAAACTATTATTGGTAGAGAACCTTGGCGAATTTATACAGATTAAGTTGTAAAAATATCAAGGCAATGATATTCTGCAATTTATAGAATCAAATTAAAGGAAAAAAATTAATTTAAATTTAATTAAGCAATTATTAGATCATATTTCAAGTACAAAATCGATATGATTTCAAAATCAACCAAATAAATATTTGAAATATTTTTTTGAAGTTTTTTTGAATCTAATCAGAATATTCTCTTCTCTAACAGGAAACTTTCCTAAACCTAACTATACCTGATTTGATGTTGACAATAATGGAAAGTCGCCGTAGTCTGGTAGGTAGTGTGTTGGCTTGTTAGACGCAAGGTGAGACATTTCCCACAAAACGAAATACGAAAAAATATTTCTTATGCGTTGGCCTCTCAGCAGATTTCTGGCAAAGACGCTGGAAAAAGTTTCTAAAGAATCTGTCGTTCGGAGTTGGCTTCAAACTGTAGGCCTCGCCACTCATGTATAAAATTAACACACGCAACATAAGTGTTGTGCGAAGCTAGGTCGTAATCTTGACCGAAGGATTGTAATGACTAATTATGTATGTGTTATGTAATAATGGAAACCAAAAACTAGGAATTTCTGCATTACCCTAGCCTTCAAATAAAGGGCATTGGTTTACTAGACAAGAGCTCTGAATTCAAACATTAACTCTGGTATCTTAAAAAAAAATATTTCTATTCTCGCCGTAGTCTAGTAGGTTATGTGTTGGCTTATTAGTCGCGTGCGCATATTTCCAACCTCAGTTCAGTCATCTCGTACAAAACGAAGAAAAATATTTCCTCGATGACTACCTCTCTGGTAAAAACTCTGTGGGTAAATAAAATGTCCATGAAAAGTTTCTCAAAATTCTGTCCTTCGAAATCGGATTAAACTGCAGGTCACACTGCTTATGGACACAATTAACACACACGACGTCAGCTGTTAGGTCATGCAAGTTTGGGATGATCAATGAATTGATGAAAGAAGTGTGGAATGTAGTAGAGACCAGAGATCAGCAATGAATCTATTTATCGCTACTCATAAGCACAATGAAATTTTTGAATATAAGTGAATCAACAATATTGAAATTTAACTGCTCTGATTCATTCATACTCACTACAACGTTGATTTATAAGTACAGGTTGCAATGAGAATGCGTACAACATTGACATCAAACTCATACCATCCGAAATATGTTTGATTCATAAGGCTACTCATTTGGATTCATAACATTAGAAAAATACTTACAATACTCGAATCATTCATCAAAATTTACAGCCTTAGTTGTTAGGCATCTACAAAAAAAAAAAAAAAAAGAAAACAGACACATAAGCAAAAAAGACAAAGCAGCAAGCAGAGCAACCTTCTAGTAAGTATTTTAGTGTTCGTACGCGAATGATACTTATTTTGTTATTCGCGTAAATGTTGAGTAGGAGGAGAGTCGAAATCAACAACATCATACGTGTTGTTAAATATGAATATAATGAGTACTTCAAACATTGAATATGAGTAGATGTTCCATAATATTAAAATAAGTATGAATGCGTATAAGCATCAGAAATTTTGAGTATGATTCGATTCTACTCATCTTTTTGAATACTCATTGCTGATCACTACTAGAGACTCTATTGACACTGAACTTATTCCATAAACATTTTATCTAATGTAGACACGAGAGAATGTTTAATGGAGAACTAAGACTTAAATTATAAAAACTTGATTCGGATCAAATAGGTTCCATACAAGTAAAATTATGGTTTTATATATGTGGGCGGTAAATATGCAAAATCATGAAAAGCTTCTTTAAAACCCGAATATTTATTTATTACATGAGTACATGTCCCTTTCTTTTTCAGATTTCCCGGCTATGGCTATAAATCGTTATGACATGTTTCCAACTTAACACTATCAAAACAAATATTTTATTTTATCCCATAAAATTCTTTGAATTGTTTTTTATTACTGGTAACTATAGAGTTTTGAAACAAAACAAACTTGACATTAAATATTTAATGTATTCTATTATCATGTAAAAGTTTTAAAATTGCTTGATTACTTTTTAAATTGTTATTTTCGGACAAAAGCCGTTTAACAAATCTTTTGTCTTCTTTAGTGGAACAAATTGCGGTGTTAATTGAATTAAGGAACGAACAGTGTTGCCACTGGCAAAAAATATTTTGGATAAAAAACTATGGTATTATGCTTTATACAGGCTATAGATAACGGGATAAGCCTTATAGGCTGATTCACTCCCTCATGTTGACTATCTTTTACCAAATAAAGTCATATACATTTAATATGAAGCGAGAATATTGTAGTTTTCTGGTACATTGACAACTTTAAAGGCTGCAAATCTACTCGTTAAATAGCTTTGCTGATATTTTGTTTGCAGAGGCCATCCAATCAATATATCAATTAATCTTGATGAGGTTTCTGAAGCATTTAAGTCACCATGTCATCACTTTTCTTGTCCTTTCAATTGAGTTCAGCTTTGCAATATCTTTTGGAAAACGTATTGCCCTTCAGTCTTACTTAAAAACCTATATTGACATCGAAAGTCTAAGAGATATAATTCAAGGAGATCTGATCATCACGTTAGCACTGACATTTGCTTACATTATCACCGTAGAGCGCTTGTGCGTAGAAAACGTACATACATTGGGAAATAGAACCTTTTAAAATGCAAAACTTAAAGCCTCGAGCTTTTGATAAAAACAATAGGTAACACTGTATACAAGTTTAATTAAATTTGGTGTCAAATCTCCACCGTTACGGGCAGATTAATTCCCGGAAGTATTACTTAATGCAAAAAAAAAATTAAAGAAGAATAAGGCCAATATGTTGTGGTCAATTAAAATGTTGAAATTGAATTTTAAGGAAACTTTTAATTGAATTAAACAAGCGTGAAATTGAAATTTGTTTAAGGAAACAAAAAAAAAAAAAAAAAAAAAACAAACTATTTGCACAAAACAAATATTAGATAATATTTATGCGTTGAGGTGTTTAAAAAAAATTTTGTTTTATTTTTGTCCAGTCTCTAATCAAATATAATTTGTAGATTGGCTAAGTGACCATAACTTTGATTTTATGAAAAAAAAGAAATCAAATAGAAAATGAAGTGCTTCTTTGAAGTGTTTTCATATTTTTTTAATTTGCAAATTAAACAACACTTAAACGGCAAATGTACGCCAATAATAATGAAAATAATAATAATCAAGCTCCCACCAGCATTCACTGTATTGTTCAATTATGACATCGTCCATTTAGTTCACAAAATTATTGTGTATTTGCATCCGTTTTATATGTACATATATCTGCAGCCAAATAAGGTCTTCGAAATTATTTTTTCTTCAATTTTTGTTTAAATATTTATTTTGTTTTTGTACAATACATACTTCAATTGCTTCGTTCGTTCAATAAAAAAATTGCATTTTTAATTGAATTATTATATTTAAATTGTTTATTAACACAATACGAATATTGCTAAATAAATAATAAAATAATAAAAAAATAAATATTTTATAAAAAAGTGCGAAAAATACAGAAATAAACATTTTTGGCTCTACATAATACGTGCATTTAGAGATCATAAGAACTGTTATTGCTTGGTATTGTGTTTATAACAAAAGACTTAAGACACGAACTTTATGTGTGTTACATTTTGCACAAGTGCAAGTAAACTTATTTTTTTTTATTGAATCTATTAATTACTAAATAGCGAAAAATTATAATAAACCAAAAAGATGCTAAAAATACATTATATAATAAGTATGTATTTATAATACACAGTAAACATTGAAATAATCATGGTATTGCAAATGGCAGAAAAATAATATGTGATTACTTTTAATACGATGTTTAAGAAGATATTAAAGTAAACGGAGAATTCATTCTTAACGTTGAATATGTTATGATGTTGTTATAATATTTTAGATCTGCTCGCTCACACGTCAATAAAATCAATATTAAAAGGAGTAAACAAATGCAGAGCAACCCCAAAGACCATGAAGTTAAACCTAACTGACTGAATAGAGTCTCGAATACACGAATACACGTGTTAACGTACTTTATCTCGGACAAAGGGTTTTATTTCATCCTTACTTCAATTCCTAGGTGTCATTATAACTTCGTTTTGGCACTTCAATAAGTCACTGTAGTCTATTAGGTAGTGTGTGGGCTTATTAGACATGAGGCCACGGTTCAAACCCCAGGTCAGACATCTCCAACAAAACGAAATATGGCAAAATATTTCCACGGTGACTTCCTTTCAGCTTCCCCTCAGCTGTTTTCTGTCAAAAACTCTGAGAATAAATCAAATTGCTATAAAAATTGTCTCAAAAATATGTCATTCGGGACCGACTTTCAACTGAAGTTCCATCGCTGCTCATATATAAAATTATGTGTGAGAAGCTAGGTCGTAATCCTGATTTAATGACCCATTATGTATGTTAAAACTGTCTATTAAAGACGGTTATTGCATTTCTGATGGTAATTTATTTTTAAATCCTACTTCTACTGAGTCCTACATGTTCGACTGCCATACACTTAAAATTTGGCTTGTGGTGACTACAAATAGATTCAATAGTTGTGAACTCAATTAACCAATTTAATCTCTCTGAATGCTTTTCAGTCTGTGCTTTCTTCATTCCCAGAATACAACTCAATGATATCTGAAAAACGATGTAGCTGTTGAACGTCTTGAGGCATCAATGACGCCATAACTAATGTATTGAATTGAAGGTCATGAGGCATCAATGACGCCATAACTAATGTATTGAATTGATCTTCTTCTGTAATTTGAAATTTTTTAAAATCTCTGGCTTATTTATACTTAAATAGGCTTTTTGTGAAAAAGCGGCTCAAGTTAAATTTAAGTCAACTGAAAAGCCTAGCTTAGAATTAATTTTTTTTGTATTTTATAGCTAAGGTTTTAGAAAAAATTTTGAATGGATATATACCTGATAATATTACAACTCTTTAGTTGATACTAAGAAAGGAAAGCTTATTTTCACCAGAGCCGCAAATTAAATGAATAATATTATCTTTAGATTATAAGAAAGTAGTACAAAATCCAATTCAATTGTTAAAATCATTGACCTTTAAGTGTAGTAGGAACTGGCAAGAATACATTAAATTTAAATACGAGTACCGTTATTTAAAAAATTCTAATTTTAATTGCATATTGGTTTCAATTTAATGAATACGTCTGTCGGAAATGTAAGTAAAAATTACTCCTCTTAGGCAACTCAAAAAATTATAATAAAAGTACAACAAAATGTAAGAACTTACGCAAAGTACCGTAGAAATCAATACTTATTAACAAAAAAAAAAATGAGTTCATAAGTAATTACATTCACTGCTCTAAAATAAAGAAAGAAAAATTGTGGTAGGATATGTAGATATTAAAGATACTCTACACAGCAAAGCTTTTAAAATAGTTTTACATTAGTTTTAGAAAATACTGATAGCATTGCAATGTGAATGGAATAAAAATACCATCGTTTTCTAATTATTTTTGTTTTTTTTTTTTATAAAATTTGATATTAAAATATTTCAGGCAGTTGGACTTACTTAGGAGGGATGAATTCGGAATTCTGCCGAGTTGAAAACCAAAATAATATCTGATATATGATTAAAATACGAATTTCTTCCGTAATACAACATGCGGTATGCTCTCAACTATGCAAATGTCAAATAATTTATAGGAATATGACAGTTTCGTCGCCGTGGTCTAGTAGGTAGTGTGTTGGCTTATTAGACGAAAAGCCAGGGTTCGAGCCCCAGGCCAGACATCAAAATAAAATACAAAAAGTATTTCTTCGGCGACTTCCTTCTCAGCAGATTTGTGGCAAAAACTCTGAGAGTAAATAAAATTGCCATGAAAAGTTTCTCAAAAATCTGTCGTTCGGAGTCGACTTTAAACTGTAGGTCCCGCCACTCATGTATAAAATTAACACACATAACATAAGTGGTGTGAGAAACTAGGTCGAAATCCTGACTGAAGCGTTGTAATGACCAATTATGTATGTATGTATGACAGTTTCGTGAACAAATTCTTGACTTTGTTAGAAACACTGAAACAAAAGCGAGGGTTTTCTAATAATCAAAGGAACTTGATATCCAATTGTTAGTAACGAATAACTTTAAGTCTTTTCACATGCTATCGAATGTATTTCAAATAGATGAGTATTCTGTTTTATTTCACATGGCTTCTTTTAAAAAATTATATCAATAGGTCACACAATAACATGCCATTCATACTAAGTTCCACAACAGGCTTCCTCTTACAAAAAAAAAAAAAAATACTGTGTCAGTTGAAGTGAAAACATAGCTTAACTGAATAGCTAACTTGAACTTATTTTGAGCTTGTTGGATAACCCGTATATAGTAACCTATTTACAACGATCTGTGGGATATATTAGTACTAAAACTCATAACATATAAAGTCAAATGCTTTGAGAGCTCTACGATCTTAAAAATTGATTCAAAATGTACTTACTTTGTGTCATCGTTTTGCTATTTTGGCTTTAACCAGTCTTCTAAATCAACAACGTAGACGCTGCTTTAGCGATTATCCATTGGATGCCTGCTTATGCAGTCTCCAGTAATAAGATTATAACTTATTGAAGGTAGCAACCTTTTGTCAGCAGATTTTGAAAATAAAACATAAAATTTTCGATAGGATAGAGTCCGACACTGCTGGTTTTTTAAATTATGAAATTTTAGGTTTTCAAGTGATATCAGGGAGGATACTGTTATCCTGAAGCTAGCTTCTTATTTGTCTAATACTGTCTAATTTTTGAATTATTTATTATTAAACAATGTTTATTTATATTGTATTATATAATGAAAATTATTGAAATTGAGTCGCTTAAATGTAATAAGTACTGGATGCTACCTGAATACTAAACAATATCTCCCTAAAGTAGAGTGTAAAGAATTCGCAATTATTGATGAAATTTTACTGTTTATTTTCTACAATTATTCATTTGCATATATGTGTGTTTGTTGTGTTTAAATTTTTTAAGAACGTATGAGAAAAATTGTTTTATAAAAAATTTTTAATTCCAACCAAAAACTACAGCCAAATAGCCAGCGGTTGTTTTCTTTGAATCAAGTAAGATAGGGGAGTTTGAAAAATTATTAGAAAAGGCAAAAAGAAAACAGAAACAAAAGTAAAGGAAATCACATCACAGCATCTATGTTCAACACGCTTAGAAAGTTTGTATACACAATGTTTTTGCACAAAAATCTCTTCTTTTGTTATTTATATAAAAGTGTGGTTTATTCTATCGTTGTACATACATACATACATACGTATAAAAAATCTTATAACCTGGGTGATAGAAAAATAGCGAGAGGTGTCATAAGAACATTCAGTTTACTTGATGGTTCTGTTTGTATGAATTTCAATAAAATTAAAGAAGATAAATAACTTCAGGAAAAATAAGAAGAAAAACCTTTCTTAAATACACCGAACATAGCTGACTTTGTACATACCAAATAGTGTCGCATATATTATGTCAGTGGCATCTAGCCGCTATCAAACAACGCCGTTCAGTAAGTGACACAAAGTAGAAGCAAAGTAAAAACAAAAATAAACTCCACTTTATTATGCTTCATTTAGATAAATTTTTGCATTTTAAATATGCCAAGTAAAACACACAGAAATTAATCAACAATCATGCTGCTGCTAAAACACATATTTAGCAAGACAATCAATGCTGGCCGGAATTCATCAGAACATGGTTCAAGTGTTTGTTTAAAAAAAAATTAATTTTTTGCAAATAAATTGTTTTTTGTGTGTTTATTGTTCCAAGGAAGACTCATTTGATTGTTTATTTAGCAACAAAAAAAGGTAAAAAAGTAAAGGAAAACAATAAAAAAAAACTTTTTTATTTTGTTGCTAGTTCAACCTGACTAGATGTGAGTCTATTTGATATCTTGGCATCAAAATCATCCAACTACTACTGTCTGACTGACTGCGTGTGGCTTAAAGAGGCGTTAATAAATTGCCTTTGGCCTGTTAATTAATCATAATAAAATTCGGGATTTTTTTCTGTTTGTTTGTTATAAAATTAATTCAAATATTCAAAGTTTTTTTTTTGAAATTGATGCTTTATTTCATTTGAGATTGAATTTCTCCCTGTGAATTTAATGTTGCTTGTGCACGTTTTATTATTTTAGCTGGAGGTGAGAGATGATTTTATAGATTTTTAAATTTGGAAATAGTGTCAATGATGTTACAAAGCAAATTCTGAAAACATTATGAATAAATTGTAATATGATCTGAAAAGTGTTTTCTATAAATAAAATATTTACTTAAACTAATTTTGTTCTATTAAGAAATTTAATCGAAATTTTTTAATTCCATATCAACGAATGGCACTGAGTCACAAGGGCCATTAAATAAATAAGAAACATTTCTATGAATTAATGTTTCGTTTCATGCTATGTAGAATATTTTCGGCAAATCTTTCCTTATTTTATAGATTTAACTTTCAAAAATTTCTACAATAATTTATGTAGTCTTGAAAGTGTTTACTTATCGCAAGTTATTGTAAACTTTTCTTAAACTTAAAACTTAAATATTTCAGAAAATGTATTACAAATTGACAATTGTAACAATAGTGAGAGCTTGCGTCTATTGAAAGGTGGCTTAGTGTAGCTTCATGATCTCTAACCTGAGTAATATGCCAACAAGCCTCGGTGAAACCAAAAAAATGGTCATCATGATTTTAATTTATTTATTTATTTATTGCAATAAAATTACAAAGTATATGTAATTATTTACATGCTGAGTAACAGGCTAGAACCCACAACCCTCACGTTAATAATGTAGCTACCCACTAGACCGCTAAGCACCCATCATGATTTTTAAATTTATGAAATTAAGAGGCTTTGTTCCCATTCAAGTTATTCATTTAGAATGCGAGAGAGAAAGAGGGATTCAGGAAGAGAGAGAGAGAGAGAGAGGGAGAGAGAGAGAGAGAGCGAGAGAGAGAGAGGGAGAGAGAGAGAGAGAGGGAGAGAGACAGAGAGAAAATGAGTAGGACCCGAACAGTAAAAAATTTCTCTTTGACAGATAAATCTGTATATTATCGTATGACCTGTTGCTGAAAAACTTGTTTAATGAGACTGGTAGAAAGATAAGTAATAATGACAGGATGGACGAGGGAGATGCTTTAAGACAGAACTTGCTTATATGGTCATTGCAACGATTTAGTCAGGATTACGACCTAGCTTCTTACAACACCTATCTTGTGTGCGTTAATTTTATTCCTGAGTAGCGGGGGTTTCAACGTTCGCTGCGAACAAGTCTCAAAGTTATAGGCAAGTGGAAGACACCGCAGAAATATTTTTTCGCATTTTGGTTTGTTTGAGATGTCTGTGTTAGGGTTTGAGCCTCAGGTTCGCATATAATAAGCCAACAAACTATCCACTGGAGTGAGACTGGAGACTTTTGACGTGTTCCTGAAGAGAACAAAAATGAATAAATAAATATTCTTGTAAACATTATTTGCTTCTTTCAACTACAATATAATTTCAAGCTGTCATCACGTCAACACCTTTAGGTGGGTGCATCTAAGCACCGAATTGGCTTCAGGAGGAAAATCAACAATAAGAAAATCTTTTGAAAAAATACTATTCTTCCTTTTAACCCAGTTTTCGACAAGTTAAGCAGGAAGGCTTTGCACTTAAATTGAATCTAAAGTTCCCTCTTAATTATTTCGAAATATTGGACGGTAACTGACAAAAGGATTGCTATCAACGGAGATGATATTGTGAATCATTTGTCAGCCGAGTTTGGCTGGTATGCCACAATGCAGTATTTTTGGATCTATTCTATATTTCAATGCCACCTTTCACTAAGGTTCTAGATGCCTACAGAATCACATCACAAGAAACCTTTTCTTCCATTACCAATAAACATCAAAGTAGTGGCTCACACAACTTGGTAGACGTCTGATTTGGTAATTCCACGTAAAGATAAAATCGGCACAAATGCTGATGCTGTAGTTATAATCGAGTTTTTATATTTCAATTAAATTTGCGAAATATAAAAAACCTAATCCTTCTATTCATTCTATCATAGGTTTTATTTTCTTTTGTGTCTTAATTTATGAATTTAGTTTTTAAGTCTTATTTTACAATGAAAAGGTTCAGTAACCTACAAGCAACTGTCAGATTAGCAATAAACATACACGCTACACTCGTATTTAAAGATAATTTAATGATATTTTAAGTCAAAATACAATATATTTGAAAGTTTTGATTGTAGTTGTAGCCAAATAAATAAAAGAAAAAGATTTTTTGTTTTTAAATGTTTTCTTTTTATGTAAAATTTGTATGTTTCTAAACTTAGACTCGCTTGTTTACAATTTTAATTATGCTTAACAACAACATTATTTCTAAATGAAGACAAGAACCTACTAAATAGGTTCAATGGAATGTGTGTTAATTTAAGATTCTTTAATTCTTTGTTACTGTGGGAAAAATTGCTACTAAGATGATTTTTAATTTGAATTTTTTTTATTATCTTTTATAAAAAAGATTATTTTTTGTTTATTTTTTGCTTTTTTCAAAGTGTTACGATTTCTAAGATGTTCTCTTTATTTTATGAGATTCTATTTTGTGGAAATTATTAACGATTAGGAGTTATAGTGTGAACAGTCTTGGGTTGTTAAATTTTTAATTTAATTTATAATAATGGTGCGTTCGATAGTGCTACGCATGTATTTAATGAATTATTATTCCAGGAATATGAGGTGGAAACTGATCTAAAAAGACTGGGAGGACATTAAAATTAACAAAAGACTTAAGACACAAACTGCTTTTTCGTCTGATAAGTTTTTAAGTTTTCGTTTATGCCTCGTTTAATTTGCAAATCCTTACCATGAAATGCAATATATTCCTATTCAGAACATGTTAACACATTTGCTAGACTCGTTTCGGATTATAAAATAAGTGAAGCAGAAAGATAAGTACATATTAGGTCTTCATAACCTTTTAGTCACGATTAGAACTTAGCTTCTCACACCACTTATGTTGTATGTGTTAATTTCATACATGAGTGGCGGGACCTACAGTTTAAAGATTTAAAGTCGTTCCGAACAACAGATTTTTGAGAAACTTTTCATGGAAATTTTATGTACTCTCAGAGTTTTTGCCAGAAGTCTGTTGAGAGGAAGTCGCAGAAGAAATATTTGTTTCATATTTTGTTTTTTTTTGGTAATGTTTGACCTGGGCGTTTGAACTGTGGTTTCACGAGTAATAAGCCAACATACTACCTACTAGACTATGACGTTTTGTTCAAGATGTAAAGTTTTATTCAATGCATTTGGAATATTTGAAATTCATGAGAAAGAATGATCAGATTTACTATTTAAATGTGTGGGACGGACATTTACAATTTTCTTTCAAAAACTTTAAAATCCTCCAAACTTAGTTAACAGAAACTAACAATTCGTGTAAAAGTAAATCCCAGTGACGAATAATTGCAATTTAAACAAAAGACACACACTAACTACTCAACAAGTGTAAACGGAATTATTAATCACAGTCAAAATTTAGGGTGTGTGTTTTTTGTGTTAAAAATTTATAAAACACCGACACGACACACTGACTGATTAACTGACTTTTTGATTTTTTTTTTCGTTTTTTTTTTTGTTTGTGTTGATTTCTTGTTTTTATAATAACAACAAAATGACACACTTTTTTCATGTAAAATGTGAACAATTTATGACTGCATTCTATAAATTCAAGAATACGGAAACAAACACAGTAAGAAAGTACGTTACGATAATTGGTTAAAGTCGATTATATGACACCCTATACCTTTTGTATTTGCTTTAACGTATAATGGCCACTGGATGTTACTGATATTAACGACATTTAGATAAAGATAATAGCATTCTTTCTTGTTTAATGTCGACTCCGAACGACAAATTTAAATAAATTTTCATGGAAATTTCAATTTGTTCGCGAAATCTGATGTTTGAACTCACGAGCTCTCCTCTAGTAAGCTAACACACTACATATTAGACTACGGCGACTCCGAATGTTACTATATACAGAATTAGAAATTAAAGATGGAAGGGAAAAATTTGGCGTGACACTACATCATACATTCTTAACAAGATGCAGAGACTCTTATCTCTATTAACTATGAGTTTCACTGATCATGGTAGTCTGGAGATAATGCTAGAACAGGCAGACTTAGATGTCTTTGTCAAATGAATGTCTGTGGGTTGCCATCGAGACTGATATCTTGAAACTTTGGCTATAGGTCTCTATGTGAACAACTTTAACTCAAACATATAGTAAGGTTGGAGTGTCTTCTCAACTGATTTCGCTTTGCTCTGCTTGGTCATTTTGAACTCATATTGGTGCTAAGCCATTTGGGCATCAATGGAAACGATGTTGTTGAAGAGTACACTCTTAGAGAGTTGTGCCTTCGTATGGCTCTTGCGCAGGGGATGTACGTTTCCGTTAAGTTACGCTGTCGCACTTGATGTGATGAGGTCATATATCTCCACTTACAGTATGACAAAGAATAGAACAAGGAATCGTTTAACCTTTGGGAAAATAGTCGATTCGGGTTCTAATTAAATATTTGAGTGTGTTAGAACATTTAGGTTACCCATGGTTTGAATACTATAGAGGAAGCGGTAGTAGAGGTAGGTCTAGTAGATAGTGTGTAGGCTTTTTAAACGTGAAGCCGTGGTTCGAACTCCAGCACAGACAAATCGAAGTATAAAAGAAATTTCTTTCGCGACTTCTCTCAGCAGTCCTTTCCAAAAAATAATAAAATCTGTCGTTCAGAGAAGGCTTTAAACTGTAGGTCACTCATGGTTGAAATTAAGACGCACAACTTGAGCGGTGTGAGAAGCTGGGTTGTAATCCTGGCTAAAGTTGGGTTGTAATGAGCAATTGTGTATGAATATTTTCGCTATTGTATTATCTGTATTATCAAGAACCGGAATCGGTACAATACTTTACTTGGGTGTTGTTCACTTATGTGCATCTCTATTCCATGATATCTCCACAGTGTTGTAGGGTATAAAAAAATGTGTGTTATATAAACAACAAAAACAACCACATTAACATCAGATTTTAAGATTTTATTATAGATAAAGATAAAGATGGATGAGCAAGAACCCATCCATGCTTTTTATAAAGAAAAAAAAAATTCCAAAAAAAGAACCTTTAATGTATGATGACCCAAATTACAAAGTTAATAAATTTGTTGTTGTTGTTGTTGTTTTTTGAGTGTTTTATTTAAATTTGGCAAACAAAACTTGGGTTACCTGGTACTTGGAAATTATAAGCACTTACAACGCAAACGAACAAAACATATGAATACCGTTCATAAATTCCCCGTTTACGAGCCCATGATCATTCTTCAACTTGCCTATGTTTTCAATGTTTGCTTAACAGTTTAACGCATTTTTACAAAAATTTTCAAAATACAAAAGAAAAGAAAATAATAAAGAAAAGGAAAGAAAATCAAATGACCACCTTCAGCACCAACACCATCCATAATAATTAGCAAAACCACCGCTCAGCTCACTGTGTTGATGGTAAGAGGAATAAGAAGCTTTTAGCTAAGTTTTATAGGCGCGTAAAGAACTGAAATTCCTAGAATGAATAGCAGAATATTTAAAGATGCACATCTTGTTGTTGTTGTTTTCTTTATTTTATTTTTAAGTCAATATAACGTCAACAACAACAATTGCAATGTAATACACCTTCTTCTCAATATTACAAGATGTAAACTAATCAATGAAGTTTCTCTACTTTTGTTCATTATGATCTTAACTTAGTCACATGAAGCAGACTATTCCTGCGTTTGTGTAGAAAAATATTTGAAAAGCAAACACTGACTGACTAGAAGGCAACAATGAGTCACTATTACGAATTCCAAGATAGTACGCGTTAAATTCTTTCGAAAACCCACAATAATCTGAGGGGGGTTTTTTCTTTGAACATTTTGTTAAAAATTTATTGCGAAAGATCTTCGAAAAGAAGAACTTATAATTCAAAAAGATCATGACATCAAAATGTCTTTCGAATACATAATTTACTTAGTGTTTCTACAGGGCTAATTAAAAATACATATCAAGCCCTGTAAGGGTCTGTTTTGGGTGTTAAAAATTAAACGTTCAACCAAATCCAAAGCTAAAATTGGCACGTTCATGGCATGGGACTATATTATATTGTACTGTTGCATAGAGGCACTGAACCAGGCAATCCATTGTACTGCCTTTAACATATATACCGTTTTCCTACAATATCTCAGATCAATAATAGTCTGCCTAATACTTAATAAGTATGATGATGATTTCTTCTGAAATAAAGAATAAGCACCACACAGGTTCAAAATATGCCTTGTAGTGATTGAGTTTGAAGCAATTGCTATCCTGAAAAATTTTTGAGAATTTATTCAGAAGGCCGGTTATTATTTTCAGATTGCTTCTGAGCAGACTGATGATCATAAACATCCAGTTTAAGCTTAGATTGTGCTACACCCGTATAGATAGAGATTTTGGTTAAACATACTTTTTCAAGCTGCCTTTTTCACTCCACAGAATAGTTCTGCAGTGTGGAAGCTCATCCATCTGTTGTGAATTATCATAACATCTGCAATTTAGAAAAGGGTGGCAGTATTTCCCCTGGCAAGATGTTTTACATTGTCCAGACACTCCCTAGTCAACCTCACATAAGCCAAGTGCTCGAACGGTAAATTATTGCGGCTTTCTTTTCTGTTCCTCCGGTCCTAGTTTAATTAATTAATTAATCATTCAATGGTTTAAACTTACGCTTGCAAGATAGTTTATGGATTCCGATTATTTCACTCTGGATTTGTCATTCCAGTACCAGTCTTTAAAAAATAGGGTGCCTTGGTAGTCTAGTGGGCAGTGTGCCAGACTATTAGCGTGAGGGTCGTGGGTTCGATTCCCACCAGAGACTCTGGTCTGTGACACTACACCGAGCATATGGTCAAGTTACTCCGCTCGTATATGATTAGAATATAATTTGTATTGTAATAAATAAATAAATGTTATAATATGGACCCTCTTGTTGACGCCAGGGAGGACCTCTCTAGCATTAGAACTATGAGGGCACGATGACCCGTAAAGAATCTTGTGTTAGAGAGAATTGAACAAATCTTAAGAAAACCATCAGGAGGTCTGCTATATTCGAACTCTTAGAATTGCAAAAACGTGAGAAAGAACACATGGAGAAAGTAGATGGGGAAGAAGATTCGATAGAACGAGAATTGAAGCCAAAAAATTTAGTGATGGATGGTGATAGAATTCTTAATTTTTTTTTTTTAAATCGCGCTAACAAGACCGTATGAGAAATTCAATAGTAAATGTAGAGATTCCGAGCAACTATTGAGTCCATAGTAGACTTGAAACTTGTTTTCTTTTTCTTTATTTCGGTAGCGAAATTTATTGTAGAGATTTTCATGCTGAGTTATTTCTGCAAGGTTTACACTGAGCCTTTGAGGTGTGAAAGCCTATTGATAGCGTAACATTAGCAGAGGATTGATTAATCGTATGCTACAGAAACAGGCTATTCGATATTAAAAAAATTAGAATATTAGTTGTGTGAATTAGGGAATTTCTTTTAATTCTTTAATTAATGAATCAATTTCTCTAGAGCGTATAGAAATCAAAAAAATGTTGGAAAGTATAGCTGCGTAGCATATAAGGTACAGAATATATTAACGTATTAACGTGTAAGTCATTAAAAAATTATGTATATGTACACATGGAGAAGGCGTTTCACTTAACAAGTCGTAAAAGATAAATTTCTTTTAAAACAAACTAATTCACGACGTCTATGGTACAGCCTCACAAATGTCATTTCGCTCTTTTTTAAGATGTGACAACATAAAATGTAGAATTTAACGACTGCTGCCGCTTAACAATGCGCACATGGCGGCAACACGTTGATATGGTCATGGCGAGTGTTTCCAACAAGGGAGTGGACTACACCCAAAATGTCTGGATGGAACATGAAATATAAATGATTTCAATATTCTTTGTATAACGATATTCCTGTCAATGGGTTCAAAATTTGCATTTTACAATGTTGAGCTTGAGGTTGATGTTAGTCTTTCGTTTTTTTTTTTTTCTTGTTTTTCAAATGGCATGTCATACAAATCTCTTTCAAAACGATTTTGGTTAAGTGGCGGTTTGTTGGTGATGTTTTCTTTAACAATTTCTATTTGGACAACATGAGCGTTGCAGATGACCAGGCGGTAGGCTACTAGATACATACATATGTATAGAAATGTGTGTGTTTTTGCAAATACCATTTAGCAAATTTGAAGTCATGTTATCGTTTTAACACGAAAAAAGAAAATTCGAAAAAAAGAAGTCAAAGCAAACGAAATAAAATACAAAAATTGTAGCCGGTTAAGTAACATGAATGTTTATCTCTGTTGTTGTGGTTGTTGTTAATGCACTAGGGTCTGTGCTAATAGTCAAGGGACGTAGAATAATTTCAATCCATTTGTGTTAACCATTTCAAACAGAATGTCTCCTATGCCCCACTATCTTCCCTCCTTAGTAGTAGTAGTTGCTGTTGCCTTTCTGGTCATTTGATTTTGTTTTCTTTTTAAGAGAGTTGAAATGTAAATGCCCTCTTTCTTTCTTTCCTTTTGGTTCTTTCAACATCTCTAACATCAATATGTGTGAACATATTTTCCCTGTGCTGATCTTTGTTTATCGCTTATGGTCGCTTGTATTTGCTTGTTGCATTATTGAACACTAATGTTCTATGTGTGCAACATGCAACATGTCATGTATGCTTGTTGTTGTTTGATTTAAATTTTCATATTGCGTAAAGGTGTCATTTTTAGCACCCGCTTGTCATTCAGAGTTTATAGTAGTAGTTTTATTGTTGTTGTTGTTTTAAATGCATCACCTTTTTGGTGCCTTCCTTATAATCAATGGATGCTTTCGAATGGCAGTAGAAGCAGTAGAAAAGTTTAAATTACTGCTTTAAGCCATTTGCTGAAAAAAGGAAAATAAAATCTATTTTGCAAGGAAATATTTCGTATTTGTCTACAACAAACAAAACATAATAGAATGTGACAATAAAACATATTGGAATGCAAAATTCTTTATGCGGTTATTAAGTGTAAATTCTTTTTTAATTAAAAATAAAAGAAAATACATTTTTAAGAAATTACAATTTTTACGTATGTAAACCAATCGAAAGACTTAAGAAACAAGCATGATTTCATTAAATTTGTATACAAATTTTAAGGATTATGTTGCGATTCAGTCCTTGAAAATTGTTAACAAAGCAAAATGAAGCCTGCTGATAGAAGATATGTTTTAAATAGAAAAATAATTATAGCAAAATCGAAAAATCATGCATTTCCGAATACAAACGACTACAAAGTCAAACATATTTTTAATCTAGAATGGGTTTAAGCATCATTTGAGAGGACGAGCAATTTATTGGCATAACGATAGATTGCAGATTTAAAATTTTATTTGTTTTGGAGGGATTTAGAAAAAGAATTCTTGTACAAACTGCACTAAAAAAAGGGTGAATAAAGGTATTAGTTGATGAAAATTAAGAAAATACCTTAGTGCTCATTTTACTTCATCCACAAATTCATACTCCATGAATTTATCTTACCTACCTATCGCTACCTGTCTTTCATCCATCTGTTATTACTTCGTTTAATTTTAATACTTAGTCTTGTTGTAAAGCATTTTCAAAAATCATAGAGTTTACTTGCTTTAGACAGGGGACAATAGAGATCGAGCTGTCAACTTTACGATCTGCCTGAAGGTATGATGAATTTCAAGTTCAACATGACTCAATACCGTATGTAGCGAGTATAAAGCCACGGTTAGCCAAACGTCCACGGAACATAACACAATGTACGTTCGTTTCTAGCATATGAAGAGTAATGTAAATGATACATTACGATTCGGTAATCGCTCTCATTGCTTTTTGTATTCTAAAAACGAACTTACGTTTCGTTACGTTCTGTGGACGTTTGGCTGACCAGGGCTTAACTCCACCAAAGAGTCTATGGGTATTTATTAGTATGCTTGTCTCAACACAAGCATATTTATTATTCAATTCCATATGTTACAGATCAGACCATCTTGATATCTGCCGATTGCATCATTCATGGATTATGTCTTCAAGATTTTTCTTCAGTCCTTCTGCATATCGGTTTGGCATATTGTCGTAAAGAGGTACATTAATACTGCCGCCATACGATCCATTGGACTCTCCTCAAACTTTATAGCGGATACCTATAACGTTTCCGTTTGTTTCAATAACAAACGTCAGGATAATGCTCGGTGTCAACAACACTTGATATGCAACCAGGTGTTTCAGCCTGAAATGCATTAATGCTCTACATGATCCACAAATGTGATTCATTCTTATCGTCACAGAATCTACATGTTAAGTCGAGACAAGTCCCATTCTACAAAAGTCTGCTCGCAGTCTATAGTTCCCTATCAAAAGACCGATTACCAATTGCCGGTTATTTCTAAATAGTCTGATGCATGACTCAGATCTGTTTTTATTGTAATTTCCTAATAAAAGTTTTGATTGCCTTAAATTCCCTTGGTTCTTTCTTTGTTACTATTTATCTTCCCTTACCTGGAATAGACTTTTTCAAACATCTCTTCTCACACCCTCATTATGGCATGTTGGGCCCTCTTTCAAAAGTACATTATATAAGCCTACCATGTTAGTTTACAATGCAATATGAATCCAAAATATTTTGTGCTCCTGTTTTGGTAGTTCCTTCTGACATGAATCAATATTAATGTGGCCAAAGCAGTCCAAGACTAGCTGAGAAGCCTGTATAAAATTATTCCGTTTTTATCAAACAATTCCAAATGGAAATAATAATAAAATTATCAACCAGATCTGCGTATACTTTAAAATGGTTTTATGGTATGCTAGTTAATGGAAACATTAAAAAATTTATTGCTACAGTGTCACGTATCGAGATCTTTAATGCCAATTTTAATTTTGCAATCTAAGCTTTTAAAGTGGCACTTAAAGATCAACAAAATGGTTTTATTGACAGAATTATTTGCAAGAAAACTACAGTTAAAGTTCAGCTTTTATAATTTTCTTGCGAATTAACAGTCTATTATTGGCATACGATTGCAAATAAATCTTCAGGTGATAATAATTTAATTGTTCATAGAATTATTTTTCTATGTGGAGAATGAATGAATTTTTGCAATATTTTGTACGAAAATCTGGGTCAATTAATTCTGTTTTGAAGCGTATCAGTTTGATAAAAAAATTTAAGAATTTATACGACCCTATTAAAACGTTTTTTTTTCTTTCAAATACTAATGGGTTTATAGTATTTCAAAATACGTTGCCAAATAAATTCATTCAAGTTTTCTATTTCGCGATAATGTAGGTCAGTTTAATAATTTTTTTTAAATTAATTCTACATTTAAAATACAAACTAAACTAAACTTACTTCACCAGAGGTGGTCGCCGAAACTATTGAATATTCAGTTAATTAAGTAATATAAAGTTTGTGTCTTAAGTCTTTTGTTTATAACTGTAACAATTTTATGGTATTGCTAGAAAGTCAGGCAGGTCGTTGATTTCAAACAATCTAAACTTGCTTATGCTTGTTTCTTAAGTCTTTTGTTTATAACTGTAACAATTTCATGCTACTAACATATCCTATCCGTTAAAACTTGTTCGAACTTGCGTCGCGTGTTTTTTTTTAAATTTTTTTTTATTATTTAAAATCAATTTTCACACCAAAGATATTGTGTTTCAATTATATTTTTAGTGTGTCATTATTAGTCTTAAATGGCTATAAATAAGCAATTCAAACTGTTTAACACGTTATTGCTGATAAAACCTTTAAATTCTAGTTTAAAAATCACTTATACAGTGAGTATGGAATAAAAATTCTACAAATTTGTAGAAAAACGGAATTTTTAAACATAAATTTACATAAAAATGAAGATTATTTTTTTGCGTTTTCTAAAAAATTCTTTATTAAATCATTTAAACTTGTTTTTAAGTATCGAATGTTTGGCGATTCTTTTTAAGGGTTACTCAACTCTTTGTCAGAATACTATGAAGCAACTTACATTTCTTTTAATTTAATTTATGCGCAATAATTGATTTGAACTCTTGATTAGGCAACTCCATATGTATTGTATGCAAATGTTTGTGTTTGTGTTGACTTTTGATCGGATTATTGGGCATAAATTTAGATGACAAAGGCTGTCATTGTTTTAAATATATAAAATATCTATTATCCCAGTGAATTGAAATATTTTCAAAATGTATAGGTGACTCATTTGAATCAAATTAAAGAAAACAATGATTTTTACATTCACAAGTATTTCCATAATTTTTTCTCTACGGTTAATAGTTTGGTTGGTGAAAAATTTATTTCTATGTAAGCTTGTATAAAGTGATGAAGGCTATAAACTTTTTGAACTGAATGAGTCCCTATTTTAATTAAAATGAAAATCGATTTCTTTCTTCTACACTTCATAATATATCTCCACGGCCGCAGGTAAAAGTAAATTCCTTTCCAGTTAGAAACGTCAAAGTGGAATAGATGGCTTATTGTTATACATACATAACTGGTCATTACAACCCTTGAATCAGTACTACGACCTAGCTTCTCACACCACCCATGTTGTATACATATGTATGTTAATTTTATCCATGAGTGACGGGACCTACAGTTTAAAGTCGATCCCGAACGACAGGTTTTTGAAAGGAAGTCGCCGAAGAAATATTTTTTTCATATTTCTTTTGTTGGAGATGTCTTGACCTGGGGTTTAAACAGAGGCCTCACGTTTAATAAGCCAACACTCTACTTACTAGACTACGGCGAGTTTGAAAATTTAATGACCCAAGTGAGGTTTATTGTTATAGTACAACGATTCTCTTCTTTTGTCAAAGTCCTAATATATACGTTTAATATTGCAATGTTTGCCACTGAGAGACCAGTAAGATTATCTGCATGGTAGTACTCCAACTGCTAAAAAAACAACACTGTAAGCAATAGGTGAAGAACAGATTTCTCATTATTAAGTATCGCAATTACTAAATAATTCATAGGCAAAATATTGAAAGCTCAGAAAGCCTTAATTGATATGACGACGCTGTGCGTGTCTTGTTGAAGTTTAAGCAGACTTTCCGTGTGCATTCTTATAACCTCAGCGTTTTTTTGTGTTATCTTGCAGTCCACACGTTATTGACGGAATTTCTTACCAAAATCGATTTAAAACTTGAAGGTTTCATTGTGATTCATAACATAGAGAATGTCCTATTTCCCAAATCTGGAGTTTCTAGAAATACCACAATTTCACGGTATCGTCATGAATTTTATACCGCTTTGCCATCAAGCTGAGAAAACGAAAACGGCAAACGAAAACCATGCAACCCATCTCAGTGGCTTTACAACTGCTATTATAAAGTATGATTTTATCTCTTCCAGAATTATTGTTCTTCATAATAATCGTCATATCAGTGTTTTTGATCGATATTTCCACCTGGAAGATGCTGCAGCGGTCCAATAGCCCTACCGAGTGTGCAGTAATTACCGGGTCTAAAAAAGAGACAAAGATCTGTTCGAATTCTTTTTTCCCATCAATATTCTCGAAAATTCCTAATTCCTTCAGGATGCTCGAGTAAAATCAGTGACCTGAATGGCGGATGCGTGCCACTGACAAATCGCCTAAAGTACGATTATTAGTATTGTGTCCTACAATAAAGGTTCAGCGAAGAGTGGTGTAAAGCCAATAATTTATTTTCGCTTTTAAGACAAAAGATGAGCGAGCATTAAACTATCTGTGAAGTATGTGATAATTTTGAATTCTTAGCTATTTGTCATGGAGAATCTGTTTGGAATTTTATCAGTCGCAGTGTAAAATTATTTTATACTTTTGATAGGGGAAACAATAAAATAAACAAGCAAACAAAAAAATATAAAAAAAATTGTACATTATTGGTCGAAAGCGAAAAAAAGCTTATTAAAAAATGAAAAATAGAAAGAATATATTCCGTCAATGATGCGACCTTCACTTTTGGGAGAAAGTTTAATATTTTTATTTACTTGACAAAAAAATTCAAAAGAATTGCTGACTATATATTGGTCACTAGAATTTGATGACATCTTTTATAGTCTGTAACCTTAATTCTGTCAGAACATTAAATCAAATTAAATTCTTTAATTTTACGCTCTAACATGCCCGTGAAGACACTCTGGCGACAGTGAAATTGTATTGTATTGAATTTTTCTTTTCTTCTTCAAGTGAAACATATTCCATGATGCAGCATTAAAAGTAATAATAAAACAAAGAAGAAAAAATTGTTAAAATTTCATTTGTTAAGTGAAAAATTGGTAACAATTCATTGGATACGATATTTTTAAAATTATTTAATATTTTGCAAAATTCTTCTACAGTGAATGTCCGTAATTATGAATGGGAAAATGGTGATTTTCTAACTGTTGGAAATTTAAAAGTTGAAAAGAAGAAAATCACTAAGAAAGTTTGTCAAATTGATTGTATTTTAAAGATTATTTCAGGTTAATGTTGACCGAAGGCCCGTACGCTCGCAATCTTCAATCTTGGCATACTTTTGTAATTTTCTGTAGACGAGAGACTTTACGTCGTACACTTACAGAATATGGTGCAGTCGGGACTCTCAACAATTATATGGTATCACTCGCCGTTTGGCTCGTTTAAAACCACATATCAACTGAGTTCAATTATTCCATTTTGTGGCAAAATTCGCCAGTAATCTACCCGTACGCTCGTAATCTTCAATCTTGGCATACTTTTGTAATTTTCTGTTCGACGAGAGTTTCGACGAGAAACTTTACGTACACTTACAAAATATGGTGCAGTCGGGACTCTCAATAATTAAATGTTATCATTTAATTTTTCTCGTTTGGCTCGTTTAAAACCACATACATATCAACTGAGTCCAATTCTTCCATTTTGTGGCAAAATTCGTCAATAATCTCCACACAGTACCTTGTTATACTGACTGAAGCGTTGTGGTTTTCCCCGAGAGCATTTTCCAGAGTTCATCGATGGCTGATGAACTTCTGCTGCCGCAAAAATAATCAAAGAAAATAATTTTCTGATTCATGTAAAGTTTTCGACAACAAACCCTGGCAATACATGCTCAAACCCTACAGGAAATGAATAAGATTATGTATGATTTTCAAATTTATAAAAGCAAGAGACTTCAGACCCCACCTGCACTTGGCACGTACGTCCTAAAGAGAATAACAAAAATAATGAAGATAATAGGCCGTATGGGATCCAATTAAGATAAATAAGATAAGCTATTTAGGCGGCTATTAACCTAACCGCAGGCCGGTTAAGTAGAATAGTTTAGGATTAAATCATCAAAAGTTTCTTACCTGTTTCATACTGACAGATGGAGCTGTTGTTATCATAGGAGCTGCTACAGTAGACCAATCACCTGCTTAGCCGAAAAACCTTGATTAATGAATCTGAAACAAAGAATGTGGAAGTTACTTTGACACTGTCCGATATTTCTTAAAGAAAATAAAAAAAACAAGGGTACAGGAGTAAAATAAGCTCGTTGACAAATCAAAAATATTATGTTGAGTATAGATTTGATGAAAATTACTATTTATAAACCAAATTTTGTTTTCAATTTCTATACGACTTTTGGAGCCTTCACAAATTGTTTTAAATTGTTTTTCGTTCGATATAAGCCGATTCGTTTTAGCTGCTGTGTTGTGTGGTTTTTTTCTATGTATGGGATGGTTGATCTTGCTATCGATTTGCTTCTATGTATTTGGGTGGAAATTAAGTGTCATTTTTAGTGACAATACCTTATTCATAATATGCTTTCAAGATTAGCTTTGTTTCCAAGTAAAACTTTCCAACATTTGCATGACTTCACCCACGTATATGAAGGATTTTTAATTCGGTTATTGTCTCTCATAGTTAGGTACATACATTCATACATATTGGTCCTTTCATCTCATCTTGTGTGAGTTAATTGTATCTACATATATGTGGCAGGACCTACAGAAGAATACATTTTTGAAAAACATTTCAATTTTATTTACCCCAGAGTTTTTGCTTGAAATGTGCTGAGAGATAGTCGCCATAGAAATATTTTTTTATTTTTTGTTTTGTTCGAGATGTCTATGCTGGGATTTAAACCATGGCTTTATGTCTAATAAGACAAAACACTATCTACTAGATTACGACGACTCATAGTTATGTGCTTTATATTTCTGCTTGTCACTGAGGACGGTGACAACCTACTGTCCGTTGTTTCCTATATTGAGGGCGTAGTACTAGTTGCCCTAATCGCTATTTTAGTGAATATAATTCTGTACCCTACTTAACACAATAAAAATATCTTCTAAATCTAAGCTAGATTTAGTTAATAATATATCTCCACGGATTGCTCAATTATACGTGTTCTATAGCTGTCATCTTCAAAAGACAGGAAAATTGATCATTTTAATAAAAAAAATTTAATTAAGAAAGCGATTCTGTTTTGAAGTGTATTCAAAGTCAAATATTTAGGCCAAACTTAATTAAAGCATATGATATGTTTGACGAAAGCAAAAATTTAAAAAAATTTTTTATTGACTAAAAATTGGAGCATATAATAATTTACAGATGAAAGGTAATGTGTGTCTGACCATAGATTTAAAAAGACGGTAAGAATATGTCAAATATGAATAAAATATGCTGTAGTTAAATACAACATTTGCTTATATCCTACTACATTTCATTTGATTCAATAAAACTAAACTAAACTGTGCAAAAGTATGGAAATTTTTTTCAAAACTTTTACGACAACAAAAAAAGCAATAAACTTTATGAGTTTTTACAGTTTCCTATAATTTAAATTCATATTTTTTTTGCCACAGTTTTTTAAAAGACTTTCTTAAGCAACAAAGAAAGAGGAAAAAAGCAGAAGAAAATATTTGATTATAAAAATCTAAAAAAAAGTATTCTTTTGCTATTTTTTGAAATACTTTTTGTTTTTTAATGTTATGGGACTTTTACTAAATTTGAGGAGTGTCTCAAAAAAAAGATCTCACCTATTGATTGCTCCATATGTATTCAATGAATACCATTAAAATGTATACATTTTTGCTAACATTTCTAACTTTTGCTTTAATTATTCACGAAAAAAAAAACTGAAAAAAAATATTTTTTTTTATTTGATTTTTTGTTGAAGATTACAACACAATAAACGAAATTTGTTTTGTTTAATTTTTTTCAACACTTTGTATAGATGAAACTTGAAAAAAAAAACAAAAGAGTTAGAAAACAAGCACTGTTAACGAGAGAAAGAAAAGAAAAGAGAAAGAAAGAAAGACTTTCGCCTTATTAAAGAATAAGAATTATTAAAGACCATAATCAGCGGTATATAACACTCATCATTATCAAAATTTAATCTGTTTTACAAAAAAAAATATGCTGTTTTTTTGTTAAACAAAAAAACCGAAACTTAAACAAATAATTTTAAATAAACAAAACAGCCATTTAATTATAATATTTTGCCTTGTTTATAATTTTACTTCAAATGAAAGTGTTAGTTTTAGTGAAAGTAAATCGAAAATAAAAGCAGAACTAGAAAACTGTTTACCAGATAAACAAAAAATATAAAAAAAAATTAAAAAATAAAACAAGTGTATGTCTAAATGACTGTTGTTTTAAAATTTAATTATAAAAACCAAACCAGTAAACGATTACATCGTAAAATATATATTTTTTTTAAATAATTTACAAACATGTTTCGTTTTTCCATTTTAAAAGCGACAAAAATTCTTTAAATTGCCATTCAACGCAACTGTGTGACAGGTTAGGTTTTCAGACTGCTTTATTAGTTAATTTCTTATTTACTTGTGTTGTTTTTTAATATTTAACTTATTTTGTTAGTTTTCCTGCCCTGTAAGAAAGTTTAAAAAAGCAAAGATACATATATGAAAATTAATAAACGTTTTCAAGGGTAATAAAATTAGAAATTAAGATTCCTAGTGTAAGTTGCAGCCCCCATTCTTCTTTTCTATTTAGAATAACATGTCAATCTTTTTATAGAAATTCGATTTTTTGTTTCTGTTAATACTTTTGGGAAGACAGAATAAACATGAAGTAAGAACAGGAAAAACTTTGAAAATACAGATTAGGAATTAAATAAAAAAGAAAAATCCAATAGCAGGACTACCTTGAAACACCACCAAATGTCACCACAGTATAGAATGGCATTACCAAATCAACAATGATTTCTAGAAGTTGTCAGAATGACAATAAATTAATATTTTATTATATACTGTGCAGTTTGATGTCAACAAATAGATGGGCGACCTCGGACATGGGCAGAATCAAGCCAAAACTGGATGGAGGACTCACGATAAGTTTGCATAAACTCCAAGGATGCACGCTCAGCATGGTTGTCGTTGTCATTACGGGGCATTGCATTATGAGCACGAATGTGAAGTGCATTGGTGTTAGACACCGAGGTAATGATTTCTGCGAAAGCTGCTGAGATGAGGAAAAGGCGAAGACTATCCTTCAACTACTGGGTACAAGCCGGCCACTATGTCTTAGAATAAAGAGAAAGAGGCTATATAAACGATCTGGATAAAATATAAGAAAATAAAATGCATCGTAAAAAGAAATCCATGATGCGTACATGCCTGGTAATATGTCGTAGAATAATAAGGCATCTTGGTGCCAACTATGTAAACAAGCTAGATAAACTCTCAAGCATTGACATTGGTAATCTGAATAGTTTCATCAGAAACTACGATGGGGAAACATGCGAAGCGCATTTGTCTTATACATCGTGGTAATGATTTCTGCAGAAGGTATGGAAATGAGAAAGAGTAGGGGAGTGTCCACCACCTGCTCGCTACATGTCCGGCACTATTTCGTAGAAGAAAGAAATAGAAATGCCGATTTAGAGATTTGGATTTGGAGAAACAGTCACGGCTTGTCATTGGCAATCTGAAGTGTTTTATCAGAGGCTACGAGTGATTCCGGGACTAGTGGATAACGGAATCATGGTAGTATTACAATGGACCCTTTGTGGTCTAGGTATGTTCATCCAAACACTTTGGATGAACAGCCAAACAGTCGGTAACAAAAGCAATATCTTAATGTTATTAAATAAAGCATTTATTCAAATAAACAAATAACGAAACAGAATAATAAGTAAATTTGTTTCGAAATTATAATTCTCGAGCAGACAGAAAAACCTCTTTTTGTTTTCTATTATTTGGTTTAAGACCAGGAAATATTTCATTATCCTACGAGCAAAAAATCACTTGAAACTTGCAGTTGTGTGCGGCATCTTTATGATCGCATTAATATTTGTCACAAATTATTCTCTATGTTTTTAAGTTAACATTGAAACAAATACATTTGCTTGCTAAATATTAAATTGTTTTAATAAGAAATGCACACACCTTTAAATAATTTATCTCATCATAGAAAATCTTTTGACCAATTCTTTTAAAATAAAAAAACATCAACTTAAACTACGCAAATAATTATAGACGGCATATTTTTGTCAAAGTAATAATAATAAAAAAAAATTATTAATTTCTTAAGAAAAAAAAAAACAATAAATAATACAATGTAAACCTTGACCTTGAGTATATAAAAAAAAGTACTTGTATAGTTAGCAGATTTATCACAAACAGTACACAAGACCAAGACACTAAATTTTTAATAAGAAATTCATAGTTTAACCTTAACATATTAATTAAGTTTTTATTACAGCACCATTATCAATCATAAGTTGGCGAACATTTGAAAAGATTTAAAATTTTTTTTAATTTTATTTGTTTATTTTAATAAGAAAATATGTCTATGTTAACAATTGTCTTCGCTATCAATGTTTTAATGCAAATCAAATAAAAATCAATAAAAATTTACATTTCATTTGATTACAACAACTTTAATGAATGAATCATTTTTTGTCATTCATTCATTCATTGAAAAAAAAAAGAAAAAAACAACTGAATTACGGTAATTTTCGATTCAATGAATTCAATGAAATGCATTTGGAAAAATAAAAAAAAAATTCAACAATTCAATAAATTTATTAATGAATCTCTTACTGTATTTTGCTTTATCAATTTAAATAAATCTTGTAAATTTCTAATAAACGTCTTCAGCCTTTGTTGGTGTTAACGTGCAATTTAAATTGTATTTTATTATCATTATTTTTTTTTTTCATTTTTTATTAAAAATAAAAAGACATTGTGTAAAAAAAGTGTGAATAATGATGAGTTTATAAATAATTAGATGACAGCAATAACTTCATAGATCCGCATTGAAATTTTATAAAAAAAAAAACTTTTATTTTATAATAAATTATTAACGTTTCTTTATTTTCTAATTAATTGTCAGCGCCATTTAAATTAAAATTTTATTAATACTTCATGATTAACTGTCACAAGATTTTTTATTAGTCGCCGTAGTCTAGTAGATAGTGTGTTGGCTTATTAGACGTGAGGCCGCGGTTCAAACCCCAGATCAGACATCAAAACGAAATATGAAAAACATATTTTTGTTCGTTGACTTTCTCTCAACAGATTTCTGGCGAAAGCTTTGAGAGTAAATAAAATTGCTATGAAATGTTTCTTAAAAATCTGTCGTTTGGAATCGACTCATCCCGCCACTCATGTATAAAAATTAAGATATTAATCCTGACTGAAGAGTTGTAGTGACCAGTGGCGTATGTATGTATAAAAGAGTACTAGGTCTAGGTCTAGGTGTAGGTCCTGCCACAGTTAACACACACATAATATATTTGGTGTGAGAGGCTAGGTCGTAATCCAGACTTAAGGGCTGTAGTGACCTGTACATTAAAAAATTATACATTACAAAATTACCGTTATTTTTATTTTAAAATTATATGGTTTTTTGAGTTTTTAAAATTGAAAAAAAAAAATAGAAAAAATTTCGAAATACTGTCAAATTTTTGCGGGTACTCTCCTTAAGTGGTAAAAGTTGAGTTTGCTGATTTTGTTAGAATTTTATCCATACTTCACAAGTTTTTTTTTGATGCTCACTGTACGTGTGTACAAGAATTTTTATTTAATAAAATGCATCGTAAAAAGAAATCCATTATGTTTTTAATATGTATATAGCTTCAGTATCTGTAGCTCTTGCGTTGTACAAGTGCATTCACCTTTAATACATTCACCTAATGCGATAATTTCCTTCCATATAAAATAAAAAAACAGAGACATGCAACCCATTCAAGCAAAAGAACACTCCAAAGCGACACATGGTCCATAGAAAAATATTCAACTTTATTGTAAAAGCTTATTGGTCTAGAGCACCTTGCAAATGATTTTCGTAAAAGCTGCAGACATGAGAAAGACTAGGAGACTGTCCTTTAGCTACTGGATAGCATAACAATAACAAATTAACAGTGATTCTTGGAAATTGGCAGAACGAAAATAAATAAATGTTCTATTTTACACTGTGCAGTTTGTGATGTTTGTAATCAAAAATAAACGAACACGGGCATAACGCATGAAGAGCTCGCGACAGGTCTGTTTAAATTCCAAAAAGCCACGCTTAGCGTGGTTGTGGAGGTCATGGTATTGCATTATCGACAGGCATACGAGGCCTATGGGTTTTGGACATCTTGCAAATGATTTCTTCAAAAGCTGTTAAGATGAGAAAGAAGAGGAGAGTGTCCTTCACCTACTGCTTACATGCCTGGCAATATGCTGTAGAAGAATGAGGCATCTTGGTGCCTACAATTAAGATAAACTGTCAAGCATTAACATTGGTAATCTCAATCGTTTCAGAATCCGAAACTCCGATGGGGAATTATGCGAGGCCCATTGTCAATGATTTCTGCCTCTGAGATGAGAAAGAGAAGGAGACTATCCTTTACCTACATGCCCGGCACTATGTAGTAGAAGAAATAGGCATCTTGGCTCCTACTATGTAAATGGTCTCAATATACTGTCAAGCATTGTTATTGTCATATTACAATGACCCCTAATTGGCCTAAGTGTGTCTATCCGACTTCCTTGGGTGGACAGCTACCTACCTACCAACAATAAATGCAAAGAATCATGCATAAATTTAATAAAATTAAATTAAAATGTTTTTCAAATTTCACATGCATAAAGTAAAGTGGATTTCATGTTTAAATTGAATATTTCATCTTGACATTACGATACTAGTTCCATCCTAGTTTTAATACACAGAAAACATCGATTTTGAGTTAAAAAATTGTGAAGGAACGGTGGTATACATTTTATTTATTCATTTTCAATTTCTCTAAGGACCATAGTGGGGGTGTAAAGCATCTCCTTAATGTGCTTCTTATTATTTCCTTGCTTTACATTAGTTTCATTAATCATAGGAAGCAAGGTCCTCTGTACACATGTGTGTGGCATAGTGGTGAGAAACTTTCTGATCATTAACGTTACCTGATCTTCCAGATGTCGTTTTGAGGCTTAGAGGTCCGAGGGGGCCTTACTTGCTTACTCAATTGGTCATTACAATCATTTAGTTAGGATTCCGATATAATTTTTTTTAACTTTTCCAGAATTTGATGACGGCATGATCTGGTTTGCATCTAAGTACTACGCTACTCCATCTCTTTTTCAAAGTGTTTTTATATTTTACTAATGTGAAGTATGCCTATTATTTCAAACCCCCCAGAGAAAACCACCTAGAAATCAGTGAAAGTGTGAAAGATTTAATCCTTCTTTGAATGTAAAAAAAAGCCACACAAAGTATCATTCATAGAATATCTTATCTTGTATGTCTATTAAATATTCATTAAATTATCGTATATTATTCTTCAATATTTTAATATTTGAGGCATCAGATAAACCGTAAAATATAAAAAAGTTTAATGGCCTAACACTCTTACTCTTGCTGATTTCTAGCGTTTTTTTTTTATGGAAATCCAGTTCTTATGAATTCTTAATAAAATTTTATGAAGTTTTTCTATTTTTAGACAATTTTATGTCATCTTTTCCAACATGCATAAATTGTATATACATATGTACATACATGTGTTGTTTTCTCTCTACAAGAATACCAGTTTCTGTTCTTTGGGATACAAGATTTTTACGTATTTATCAGAAGTCTTTTTCAAAAGATTCTTAAATTACATCATAATAAAAAAAGGAAGAAAAAGAGCAGCAGTGATGCAATTTGTCTGTTTTTCTTTTTCTTGTTATTCCGTATGAATTTTAAAACCAGTTGTAATGTAAAAAAAGAAGAAGATGCTAATACAAGTTACAGCCATGGTTAATTTATTTTAACGAGATTTAAAAGTTATGATCCATATAATGCACAAGTCTTTTTATTTTTTAATATATTACAAAAAAAATATTGTATATATATTGAATCCAACTATACATACGTATATACACTCACGTATACATATAAATTGTCATTATCTTGTTGTCATCCATCATTTTGGTATGCTAGAGATTAAAAACGGTTTCTAACCGTAAATTTGATTAAACTGAAGTGAATTTTCTAATCACAATTCATTTTTAAATTTGATTTAGATTTGTAAACTTAATCGTAATGGCATATCCATATGCTTTACTTCACTTCAAGTTCTCTGCTTATGTCTTTCATTTATCACATTTGCCTCAGTTAGCCCGCCTTAACTCCACATTACGAAGTTTGTTTCTTAAGTCATTTGAATTTATATTCATTTTGTTTCTGTTGTTTGTATACATGAAACTAATTGGCAATACAAATAATGAAAAAATAAATAAATTCAACTCAATCAAAATGAATTCCTTATCTTCGTCAAGATCTATAGATTTACAAGAATTCTTTTCAACAGCGGAAATCTTTTCGATCCTCTCATTCATTTATTTTATTTTATTACTCATGCATAGATTCGTTAATTTATTTTTATTGTATCGCTTTATAGATTATGTTGAATATTTTGTTTCTTATTTTATTTTTTCAACCAAAATCTTAAGCATGCGTTGTCGGCTGAGGATGAGAAATTAAAATGTACAATGGACATTGAATTGCATTGACAAGAAACAAAACATCTTTGAAATAATAAAATTTGGAGATAATAAAATTGAAAAATTTAGTATTTTTACCAAAAAATGTCTTAAACAAATCGACTAAAATTTGATCAAATTTAATAAGATGCGGTTTTCGGATCTAGCAAGTTGGATAGGTAGATCAAGGATTCCAAAAAAGGTTTTGTTACGATCGGGCGTTGCTTAAGTTGGGAGATATAGACGACAAGGCTAACTTTTTTTCAAATTAGCAATATTAAAATAAAATCAGGTAAAATTTGAGAAAAAATGGACCTAGTGGGGGAAATGGACCTAGTGGTCCAAGGATTCCAAAACTGTTTTCTTTATGATCGGATGTTACTTGGGACCGGAGATATAGACAACGAAACTAATTGATTTTCTCAAATGAACAAAAAATTTTAATTGTATGTTAATTTGGACTTAAATTTTTTAATAATTCGCATTCAGTTAATATGCATTTATATAATAGATAAAACAAAATGTCGAATTTTTCGCGTTGCATTTCTTTGGTAGATGACTTTCATTTTTTGGTTGATGACTTGCATTTTTCTGGTTGATAACTTGAATTTTTTTTGATTAATAACTTGCATTTTTTATGATCGATGACTTGTCTTTTTCTAGTCGATGACGTGCATTTTTGCATTATGACTTGCATTTTTCTGGTTGATAAATAGCATTTTTTCGGACGATAACTTGCATTTTTTGGTCGATGACTTGCAATTCTTTGGTCCTTGATTTTCAATTCTTTAGACCTTGACTTCCATTTTTTTGGCCCATGACGCTTTTTATTTTCCGAAAATGAGTTTCATTTTTTTTTGGTAAACTACTTGTATTCTTCTGGCCGATGAATTTCTTTTTTATCGATGACTTGAATTTTTGGTCAATGAATTGCATTTTTTTTGGGCTATGACCAGCGTTGCTATTTGCCAAGTTTTCCCTTTTCTTTCCAAGTTTTTTGAGATGCGAAAAAGTTTTCATTAAAATTGTTTTCTAACAAAACAAGTTTTTTCGAAAAATTCAAAATTTCAATAAATTCAACAATAACACGAAATATTTATATTTTTATATAAAATTTTGTGTATTTTATTCGTCCCGGGCATAAGTAGCAAAGAAACACCAATAGAGGACACCGTTCTCCGGTGTTTCCTTTAAAAATGTTGATACTTTTGTAGAAAACAAGTTTTTTTTTTGTAAAAAAAAAGTTTTTTTCCCAGAAATAAAAAGTTAAAAAAAAAAATTACTGGCAACACTGACCATGACTTGCATTTTTTGGTCGATGATAAAGATATTTGTTTCGTCATCTATATCTCCGGTCCTAAGTAATGTCCAAACGTAACAAAAATTGTTTTGGAATCCTTGATACTAGGGCTATCCAGCCCACTTGGTCTATTTCCCCCATAATTGCATCTTTTATCTGATTTTGACCGATTAAAAAAATAGTACTTTTTTGGTCATATAAAAAAAGCAGCTTTGTTGGCAAGAAATCCGATTCCAAAGGCCACCTGACCGTAGCGAAAACTGTTTTGGAATTCTTGGTTCAATAGCTATCCAGCCCACTAGTTTCGAAAACCGCACTTTTTTAAATTCGATCGAATTCTGCTCGATTTTTATTATACAAAAAAGGTTAGCTCCGATCTCCGATCCCGAGACAAAAACTGTTTCCAAAATATGAAGGGTATATTTGGTAAAAAAAATCGAAAAACTACTACAATGATTATAAACAGTTTAATTTATGTAGGATCTTTCCTAAGGTCGAGTGGCATTACAACACCTCTTGTTCTTTTCTTTTTTACAGATTCCAATTAGTTTTTTTTTTCTTCTTAAACGAAAAAATATAAAATTAGTTATGGTACGCAAAGTTATTAAACTGAAACTGTTTAATATCTTCATAATCATGGCTTTAAAGTGTTGTGGTACACATGGTACAAATTGGAATGATTATGATGTGTTTGTATAGGAACATTATCGTTAGTAAAATTATTTGAATTTAAAAAGCTTTTACATTTTTTTTTATAAGATATTATTTAAATATGTACATACGCTATAATAGATATGCATATAAAGATTATAAAAAGCGGTCGAGAATATAATAAAATTCAGTTCTTTTGCTGAATCTTTAAGTTGAATGTTTGATTTTAAAGGAAAAATATGTTCGAGGAAAGGTGTGACAACTTTTATGTTGCCAAGCAGATGCAATAAGTTTAAATTGCTTCACAATTTTATTTTCATCTTTTAATATTGGTGACCAGAAGAGTTCGATGGAAAGTGCTTAATTGGAATCATCAAGAGCTTTATGTACTTAAGTATTACTTAATTATTTACTTGGTTATTACAACTATTTTAGTCAAGATTACAACCTAACATCTCACGCCACTTTGTATAATTTTGATTATTGTCACTGAATCAACATTCTGTTTTGAAAACTGAAGTTATACCAGCATATTAAACAATTTGGTGTCTAAGTTTTGAAAATCTCATTGATCTAATTGAACTCAAACCTCTTCTATACATATAATAACTTATACATATGTAGGCCATCTAAAATTCGACCATAGCCTAGACATTTACCTACAATCTGCTTTAAAAGTTTATTAAGTATTAAATAATTAATTATTTTTTTTTTACTATTGATTATTATTTATATAAAATATAGATATTTTCTTCGCATTTTTGTTGTTGTTGTTTTTCTACGCTTTTGATAAATTAACGAAAAAAAACTACTGCGGCAAAAAGGAAATAATTTTCTTAATCAGTTTCTTATGTAGCTGGCTGTCAGCGGATGATATTAAATTAACTTCATGGCACTAATGCTAACAGAGGTCAGGGTTGGATATTAAAAGCATAATAAAAAGAAAGAAATACTGAAGCAATAATAACAATAAAAAATTATCAAAAATTTTAATTTAATTCTAATAAGAAAAATTATGAAATTTGATTGAATTATTTTGTAAAATTTTTTTTAAATCAAATATGCCGTTATATTTTATTTTTTTGTGTGATATTAGTTTTGGGATGCGTGTTATCTTAATTTTTTGTTTTATTTTTTTTATTTTTTCTGGGCTAAAAAGGTTTTCTGACCCCTGAAACATACATAATAAGGTCGAGGTTGAGTTGAAATTTTTTTTTTCTAAATAATTGAATTAATTATAGAAACAAGTAAGAAAGTTAGAGTAGGGTAAGACTATATGATACCCAATCCGAGATAATGTAGATTTGCTTCAGACAAGGCACAATTAAAATCAAAAATTGTCTGTAGATTGCAGCTTCAGGTAGAGAATTCTATTTTATTTGAAGAAAACAAAGAAGAAAATAAATAAATCTCAATTAAATACATGAGATTTAAGGATAAAAATAAGTCAGTTCTCTTCTAATCCATACGTATACAGCAAAGTCTAGCAGCATTGCACATAAAATCCTACTGCCAACGCGATTGGGACTTCTTGTAAAACGAGTGAACATTATTCAATTCAACTGATCTAATCGGACTACCATTGACCTGTTACATATCGGAGATTGCAAGCTTCATACCGACCATCAGCAATACAATTTTCAAGGCTCTTCCTATGCCCATACATCTCGCCACACAGCTAGCATTGTTTTCAAAAGGCCATGACCTCCATATGAAAAACACTGTCTATAAAAAAGTTTAATATCAGAACCATAGAATGCGTCCTCGATGTGTTTATGTCTTTCTATAATAGTAGCATAGCCATAATACGGGTTAAGCTAGAATTTAACTGCATTGGGTCTTGCTGCCATCATCTCAGACCTTTGTTTCAATAGAAGCGAGCCAATTGAGTAAAGCAAATAATGCCTTAGCTGGAGTGGAACAGAGTGCACGGATAGCTGACTGCCTGCGTACTCTAACAGCCGGAAATAGCACATTGGAAGTTTGTACATTGTGCATCAAACATGTACACCATAAAGCAAGGTCGGTGACATCATAACCCGATAGAGGCAGTATGTATGCAATGGCTAGTCTAAAACTTTTCTTTTTGACAGGCTTTCAATTGTCTCACAGTACAATTTGATTTTATATGATGATAATGTGTTAATGTGAAGCCATAATGCTGCTCGTCTAACCTAGAATTACTTAACCAGGAATTTACAGGCTTTTAACCGTTATTGCTAAATTTTTTTTATGGCTATTCCTACCATAAAAAGCTTAATTTTTATTAGATCATTAGAGTGAGTCTTTTCAGATACTGAAATGCATTCAGAGAATATGATTAAAAAATAATTTCTTTCTATGTACATAAGATCCAAGTGGAGGCTCAATTATGATAGCATAATAAGAAAGAGGGGTTAATTGAATTAAGTGTGGAATTTTATAATTTAAAATCATTTATTTTATTACATGAATATTTAAAGAAAATACAAACAGCATGTACAGCAATAAATCTGAGTTCAAGACAGAAATTCTGTACATAAAATGATAATGCAGGATGGAGATTACAATAAATCAAATTGTTTTAATTGCAATATAATGATATATTTTCTGTTTTTTTCTTCTTCCTCTTTTTACAATATTTATTATTTTATTTTATTATTTTAAATTTATAGAATATAATTCGTATTCTGTGTGTGTGAATGAGAATATTTTTGCATTTAATGTGTACGTATAACAACACGCCATTATGCTTGTGTCTTAAGTCTTTTGTTTATGATACCCCATGTCGTCTTTAGATTTGTACAGCATTTAATATAAAAAATAAACAAGAATTTTACGTTTTAATTGATAAAAAAATTACATGTGATGGCAAGAAAACTGAAGAAAAAAGTTGAAAATTTCATTTCTTAACGAATAAAATTAAAAATTTAATTAAATTTAATGCAATTATTACAATCATAAATTGCCAATGAAATAAGCGGCACAAACATCTGCTACTTGAAATATACTTTTAAACTCATAAAATATTGTTGGACAATTATTTAAACACACACACACACAGAGTAAGATTGAGAAAGGAGATGTGTAATTGAAAACAAAAAAAAAAACTTAAATTAATGCAGTCAGGGTATGGTTTATAGCCTGTAATTATTTGAATATTATGTACGCAATAAATCAATTTTTATATTTTTCAAAAGAATCTAGCGTGCCATGTAGCAATGTTCTCATTAACATGGTGGCTTTGAAGTTAGCCAATGTATTAAATTCTAAAGCTATTGCAGTCATTTGTATTTGGGTTTAGAATATCGGGTAGAACATTCAACAGTGGCTTGTGCAATACATCCGCTAAAAAATAAAAATTTAAATTGAGCGTGGCAATATAAGGCATTGCTAGGTATCAATTTTATTTGTTTCTTGTTTCAACACAACCACAGAAACCAATTTAATTGCCTGAAAAACCAAATATTGAATCTGATTCCTCGTTTTGATACCAGCTTTCCTAGGAAATTTTACTCCCGAGAAAATTCCCTGCTCTCTATATGAACTTATTGTGTTAATTAGTTCGTTAACATTGTTGTTGTGCTTGTTCTCTTGTAATAAGTTGTCGTTTTTCTTTAGAAATTTTTCTTCTCTTTACAACATTTATTCTTCCCACCATAAATGGTTGTAAAAAAGAAAATTTCTTATGAAAACGAATGATGATGAATGAAAAAACGGAACATAAACAACAACAAAAATTAACGAGTTGGATGCACTAAGTAAAGGAATCAATCAATGAATAAATGAATGAATGAATGAATAAATCTTGAAATAATACACGTGCGTTCAGTCACCGTAAAAGGTAAAGTCAAGCCATCTAATAATGTATAAAGTGAGTGAGTGAGTGATTTTGTGTGTATGTGTATGTGTATGAGTTAAGAAAAGTGAAAAACAAGTTCAAAACTAAAATAAAAAAAAATCAAATATAGAGCACTAGAGCACTGCAACAACAATAACAACTTCGACTTGAATAAAATTAAGAGCGTAAAAAAGCAACATCAATAATCAATCATCATAACATTAAATCAACAAAAAAAAAAAACATTAAATTGATACAAAATTAGCAACATTAAGAACGACACGTAACGACATTAACACCGCCTTCAACATTCAGCACACAACATTAGCTACAGTGTGTGTCAAATCGTATTAAAAGACCATTAAATAAAAGTGATTCAAACTACAATCCATTATTTGATGTTATTTTGGTCGTTTCTGTATGTTTGACAATAAAGACAATACAGGGTTATTATTAAAGAATGTAAAAGTGTTTCTTGAGGGTTTATTGTCATAAATTGGTGGCCACTTCGAAGAGTTTGACTTACCACCTGGGTACGATAAGTTCCCCGTTGTAATATAGATGTGACCTATTCTTATATGGGAGCCACGTTCTGTCAACAAACTCTGGTCGCCTAAAATTCTTTAGTTTCAGTTCTTCTCCTTTTCTGTGTTCTCCTCTTCTCCTACGTCATTAAAACTTCTACATGAGTTCTTGTGTATGTTTCCAATCTCCATGCGTATGTACCTATTATAACTGTTGTGAGATTTCTTAGGTAGTCTCTAGTGAGGTTTAACAGAAATTTTATTCTGCCTATATCCATATCGATACAGATTTGTCTGGTGTATCTGCAAGTGTGTTCATTATTCCGTCCGTTCTTTATTTATGTCTCTGCAGAGAAAATCCAATCTCACGTATAACTTAATTGATAACACAGCCCTGCATGGGTTTTGCAAATAAGATGGCTCCAGGTGTTTCCGAAGGCATTTTGTGCGCTGAAAACGAATCTGGTTTCAAAATTTTTCCATCACGTCAGGTTTTCGAGAAAGAGGGGGTTGAAACCCCTAAAAATAGCGTTTTTGGCCATTTTTGAAACATTGTAGAGCTAAACGCTGACGTGATAGAACCATCACTATTATCACAAATAAACAATTGATCTTTGCTCTTTCAAATGAGCCCAAAGCCAAATTGTTTGCATGCACCCTTAAAGTAGGGGATGGGTTTATGTCAAGGGGTGCAAAAGAAAAAGAAACACATTACGGAGGTCCTATAAAATTAATCAGATTTACTTGAAAATTGTTACTCAGGGGTTTTTGGGGTCGCTGATTACAGATCTTCATTTATATTTAAAAAATTCAAAATGGCGGTCAAGCAAATTTGATTAATTTTTATAAACCTCGAAAACCAGACGTGATGGAAAGTTTATGAAACCAGATTCGTGTTCAGCGCGCAAAATGCCTTCGAAAACATCTGGAGCTATCTTATTTGCACAAAAAAAGTCAAAATTTGCAGGGCTGTGTAATTTACAAACCTTTTGTCAGGATTACAACCTAGCTTCTCACACCATTCATGTTGTGTGTGTTAATTTTACCCATGAGTGGCGAGACCTATTGTTTAGTTGATTCGAGCGACAGGGTGACAAACTTCTACTCTGTGAGTTTTTGCTGCTAAGAGGAAGAAATATTTATTCCAGATGTCTAGGCCAGGGTTTGAACCACGGGCTCTCGTCTAATAAGCCAACACACTACCTACTAGACTATGACAGCTTTACTTAAAAATGCAATTGAATTGTCAAGGGCACTGGTTTTTCCCCCTAAATCGGTTTTATTGGTCCCTAAAATGTCTTGGTTCCCAGGGCCATATGAGGTCCTACAGAGATACACAGATTCTTTTTGAAATTTTGGCACATCTGTACGGGTTCGGTTTTCATTTCATTTTTCTAGTAAGGAATACTCTTCTTATCTGAAGTTTTCTTTAATTTGGCCAGAACACCAAACAATGAACATTGGGCATAAAATCTAAATCAAACACACACCTTATCATTAAGCTCCCTTTCTATCAAAATTTTGTTTTCATTTCTAATGAAATTTGGCCAAACATTTTAACGCTTTTGGAGATTCTAAAAATGTGTTACAAAAATAAAAGTAAACCGCAGCACTAACATTAGCAAACCGGAAAAAAGTGAATTTGTTAGAGTAGAAATAAAAATAAAATTAAAAATTTTTTTTGTTTTTTTTTGCCCAAAAATAAATGAAAAGAAACACTTGTTGCCATATTCCAGGCCAAATTTTAGTTTGCAACAATAAAAACAATAATATTTAGCAAATATTTAACGTAGAGAGAAAGAAAAAAAAACGCGAATTCGAAGCACATAAAACGCTACGCCAATAAGAATTTAAAAAAGTTCTTCAGTTTTTCTCTTGCCTTTGGTGTTAAAGAAATATTTTTTTTACGTTCGTTTCTATTATTTCTCTACTTCAAGCAACAAGTACAAGTACAAGTGGAATAATGAAAATAATGAAAACAATTTTTACGCTTTAATTATTAAAACTAGTCTTTCATTCAATAGAAAATTCAAAAAGAAAGAATTTTACTTTTATGATTCTCACATGCATACATGTTGTACTTCAGTTGTTGATTGAAGAGTTGAAAGAAGACTGGCGGTCTGTGATATTGTACGCGATATTGGCTGGGAAACTAGTATAACTTGTAGCATAAAAAACAGAGAAAGTAATCCAAATTTTTTTTCTTTATATTTTCTATTATAAGACAATGTAAGTAAAATTAAAAATAAAACATAAAAAAATAGAAAAGAAAAGATATGCTTTTATTATACAGATTCATGCATTATTTTCGTTTAATACGTCAGTTATAGAATGGCGCACAAAAAACTACTCTTTTTGATTGTGTGTGATGAATAATGCCACAATATGGGATGGTGGTGGATATTGTTTAAGCAGTTGAAAAATATTTAAAATTTACAATAACAACAATAACAAGTGTCAAAAATATAATTAAAAAATTATTTAAAGTTCATTCTAAATTAAACACTTTTAAAAAGCCATAAAAGTTATAAAAAAAAAATAAATAAAAATATAATCTCGTACGCATTTACAAACGTTTCTACAGCAGTTTAAAGGTATTTAATCAACATCGAAGCAAAAGTGTTATGAAAAATATGTTTAAATTTATTTAACAGTCAGTTACAGCTTTAATCAGCATGACTGTAGGCTAAAAACATAAATGAGGGTTTTGTTAAAAACTTATTAAGCACTTTTGTGTTATCTTTTCATAAAGTTTAAGTTTAAGTTATGTTTAAGTTCAAAACTGAGTTATTATAGCGACAGCTTGATAGTAAACGAAATAAATATAATAACAACAACGAATTAGGCAGTCTAATAATGGAAAGAGTTCTTAAAAAAAAAAATAAATAAAACCCATGTACTCTTAATGTTATAAGGATGGCCCATTTCCGCAAGTTAAATTATCACGAAGGCGCCGCAGTCGAGTAGGTAAGGTGCTGGCTTTTTGGACGTGAGTTCAAACACCAGATCGGACATTTCTAAAATTCTCAAAACGGAATATGAAAAATATTTCTTCGGCGATTTCCACTCCGCAGATTTCTTGTAAAAACTTTGAGAGTAAATAAAATTGTCATGAAAAAGTTTCTTAAAAAAATATCTGTCGTTCGGAGTCGTTTTTCAACTGAAGGTCCTCGTCACTCATGTATAAAATTAACACACATATAAGTGGTGTGAGAAGCTCGAGCGTAAATCTGCCAGAAGGATTGTAACGACCAGTTATGTACGTGTATGTATGCTTTCTACGATCCAATACCTTTCCGAATTGTTTTGTACCTATTCTCATCACCTTTCGGACAAAGGAAAATAATCAATTTAATCGTTAGGCGTCTACTCTGCTATTGTTACAAAATAGCGACGGCTAAAATATAACTGAAAATAAAACTGCCTCAAGGGGAAAATGTAAATTTATTTGTTTATAAAAGAAATTTCTTAATTTTTGTTTATTAAATACTACATTTAAAAGGAAATAAATACCAAACAATTAAATTTTGTTAAAATATTTTGTGTGTGGTCTTGGTAAAATTAAAATGATTAATTGATGTTACGTTTAAATTTTTTTTTTATTTTTTTTGAATTTTTTTTTATTTTTTTCCATCTTAAAATTATCTGTTAAACAGAAATAATTCAATATTTGCTTTTCTTATTTTGCGTGAATATGTTTTTATATAGTGGATGTACGAGATCACTTTCTCTCTGTTTTATTAAACGCTTAAATATGTCATTTAAAGCATTGAAACGTTTGTCATATTACACCGAAATATGCGTAATTTATATAAAAAAAAATACAATGATATGCTGCCTATAGATAACATGATTGCTCTTTAGTACAGTCTATAAAAGAATGTAAACTTATTGGCATATTAAATTTAATGTAAACATAACTACAAAAGAGTCTTAATGTCTAAACATCAAAAATGCCAGAAGTTCTTCAGCATTGCTGATGGGAAGAGGGTAAAGAAGTATGGAAAGATTACGAATTGCTGATGGGGAAGGAAAGATAGAAGGAAACGGCGACTCTTCTCAATTTAGTCGGGTTTGAAACAATGTAAACCTATGCTGAGTAGTTATAGTGGGAAGAGGTTTGTATCGAGCTATCCAGGAATAGCCTGAGAATAATTACCGGTCTTCTGGTTGGGCATTGTAGAATCAAAGAATACTTGTTCGGAAGAACAAACGCTTCAAATATTCTATAATTTAGAAAGCGAATCACTAGAACGTATACGAGGAATCTGTGCGAGATTAAAGGATACCGAATGGCATCCTGCATAAAATGTCTAGTAGCTGTACTCTAGTGCCTATACAAAGCAATAATAGAGAGAAAGAGACGTGTGTTGACCCGAAGTATTTGATTTCCCACCGATTCCATCGAACAATTCCGCGATTAATATGTTTCACGATAATAAAAAGATTCTCTTGAATTTATGCTTTATTAAGAGATACTGTAGTGTATTGGTTAACATACATACATACATAATTGGTCATTACAACCCTTCAGTCAGGTTTAGTACCTAGCTTCTCACGCCACTTCTGTTGTGTATGTGTTAATTTTACACATGAGTGGCGGGACCTACAGTTTAAAGTTGACTCCTAACGACAGATTTTTGAGAAACTTTTCATGGCAATTTTATTTACTCTCAGAGTTTTTGCCAGAATTCTGCTGAGAGGAACCCGTTGAAGAAATACTTTTTGTATTTTGTCTGGCCTGAGGTTTGAACCCTGGCTTTTCATCTAATAAGCCAACACACTACCTACTAGACTACGGCGGCTTCAAATGGTTAACATGCTTGACTTATTTACTTTAGTCAGGATTACAAATTAGTTTCTCACACCGCTCATATTGTGTGTCTTAATTTTATTCATGAGTGAGAGAGTTATGAAATTTTTCATCGTCAGTTTTATTAACTGAGTTACCCTCAACGTTTTTCACAGAAGGCTGCTGAGAAAAAGTCGTCGAAAGAAATATTTTTCATATTTCGTTTTGTTCGACATGTCTAAGCTGGGCTTTGAACTTAGCGCTACCTGCTAGGCTACAGCAACTTCAAAATGCTTGCCTATAATTTCGAATTATTGACTTAAACCTTGAAAAGAGAAAGGGTTTTGATTTTTAAAACTGAAAGGCTGTCATCTCCTCCAATTAATATATTTAGAAAGTCTTTCGAACTTTGCTCATTGAGAGTGTGTAACATCAATATCTAGCATCATAAAAAATAGGACTGGGTCACGCTTAGGAGAGTATAATAGAGAACAATTTCCTCATGAAAATAGCCTTTACATAACTACAAAGGATATAGTTTGTAGGTAAAAAGAAGATACAGCATAGAACAACATGTATAGAACACAAATAAAAAATATTCAATATAAATACATAAGACTGTGCAGCAATTCACTCAGCTACATAATATGAGAAACGTCATTAAAAGTAATGAATTATGCCAAACCACTAGCGCCTCAAGTATGTTGTAATATTTTAACTTTGTAAATATCATTTGACGATAAATATTTTGCCTTTGCTTGTTTGAAATTATGCTACAAGTTTAAAGGGAATTTTGATAATTCATAAAATGCTGTTGTTGCCAGTTGTAAACATAATGTTTGAACAAATTATCTTGAAATTATTAACTTGAAGCAGCAGACACACTTGGATACAGTGTCATTATATTCATTTTCCGCCAAAAATTATGAACTGATCCAAAAATAAAAAAGAACTGCTTATGATACTGTATGTATCATCATCTTTCATTCATACGATCGCATACAAGTCCATTGAACTCTGGTTCAGAGTTTTGTTATAAGAAAAAAGCGAAAAAAAACTCTCAAGCAAGCAAACTAACAAAAGTTCAAAATTTTAAAACAACTACAAACATTTTTGAAAAAAAAAAAACAAAACAAAAAACCTGCCCAAAAGCATTAAAATAATGTAAACTCATGTCATGTTAAATACTTTTAAAACGCCATTAATAAGCATAATCATGTCCATCATATTTTTTTCTTTTTTCTTGCTTTTGTTGTTGTTTTTATTTTTCTTTTCTTTGACCATCACATAGTATTCAGCTTCTCTTCTTTTAATGTTTTTCTGGCCACAACTTGTTGTAAAACAAAAAAAAAAAAAAATAAAAACTTACAATAAATAAAACATTTTTATTTGTTAAACATTTCAATGTTTTTTGTTCCTGCTTCGTCCAGTAGTTTATTGTTTCAATTTTGCTTGTGATTTTTCCTTTTTCAAGTATATTTGCTGGTAATATTTTTAATATATTTTTCATATAATTTTTGCTGACTTTAATTTGTTTCACAGAATTTCGATAAAAATTTATAGTGAAATTCCTCTCACCAGATTTCTGGCAAAAACTCTGAGAGCAAATAAAATTGCCATGAAAAACTTCTCAAAAATCTGGCGTTCGGAGTTGACTTTAAACTGTAGGTCCCACCACTCATGTATAAAATTAACACACACAACATATGTGGTGTGAGAAGCTAGGTCGTAATCCTGACTGACAACCCTTCAGTCAATGACCAATTTTGTATGTATGTGAAATTCAATACTTTTTTTTTATAACGTTTATCAAGCGAAATTACGGAATAATTTAGAAACGCTGGACGTAATATGGATCTGCTAATTTCAAACGTTTACAAATATCTGTTTAAGAGCAGTAATGAAGATTATTTTACTCTTCTGTATGTAATGCTGGCTTACTATACAATGCTTAACGATGAAAATTACTTAGTTCCACATTAATGTGTGCTACTCCAGACATAGAGCCTCTAGCAACACAAATAACACAGCCCTGCAAATGTGTATGTGTATGTGTGCAAATAAGATGGCTCCAGGTGTTTCCGAAGGCATTTTGCGCACTGAATACGAATCTGGGTTCGACTTTCCATCACGTCAGGTTTTCGAGACTTAAGATTTTAAAATCCACTGTATGTCCTTTGACTAAATGAATCGCACAAAAGGACATACAGTGGATTTTAAAATCTGAAAACTTGGAAAATTTCAAAATCTACTATAAAAACTCGCTCTGTTAAGGGTTCTGGCGATTGATTTAGTTAAAGGGACGTAAAATGCTTTAAAAACAATTCAATTTGTCCGCCCATGTTATCCTGTTTTCCCACAAAAGGACACTTAGTGGATTTTTAAATCTGAAATCTCAGAAAATTTCAAAATCTACTATAAAAACTCGCTCTGTTAAGGGTTCTGGCAATTGGTTTAGTTAAAGGGACGTAAAATGCTTTAAAAACAATTCAATTTGTCCACCCATGTTGTAATGTTTTCCCACAATATTCATTTTTTTTTATCGAATTACAATAGCTTTCGGAAATGTGTGATTATCTGTTTAATGTAGTTCTTATTTCGCAATATTTTGTAACAGTGATTAACTATAGGATATATTTGATCAAACTTTCCTTTTTTTTCTTATTTTACCCAGGAATTTAATTAATTTTTCCTGTTTTCCTTTCCCAGCCTTAAATTAAGTGTCTTGCAGAGTTATGTTAGTAACATAACAGAGCTCTGTTAACTAGAGTTGGGTAGTTCGCGAACGAACTAGTTCAATTGAACTATTCACACAACTGAACTAAAAGAGCCGCTCATAATAATGAGCTCTTTTAGCTCCGTAGTTCAGTTGGCTCTTGTTCTCGTTTCTTATTCGTTCTTTTATTTTGTTTATCGTTCTCATGTGTGTAGTTCACGAACGAACTATGTAGTTCAATTGAACTATTCAACGAGAGTTGTGTAGTTCATGAACGAATTAGTTCAATTGAACTATTCATACAACTGAACTAAAAGAGCCAACTGAACTAATGAGTTCTTTTAGCTCCGTAGTTCAGTTAGCTCTTGTTCTCGTTTCTTATTCGTTCATTTCGTTCTTATTCGTTCTTTTCTGTTGTTTATCGTAGTGTTAAATGGTAGTGCCATCATTGGCGGTGTTACCACATACTAATAAAATAACTTATGGCTACATTTTTCCTACAAAAGCGCGAAAATTGCAAAAATTAAAAAATAAGCAAATTAAAATAATATATTTTTTCAATTTAACTCAAAGAAGGGTTAGGCGAGAAATATCCACAGAAATTCTTATTAAATATACTTTTATAAAAACATATGTAATTTTTGACGATGTATTAAAATTAAAATTTTTTGCTTTTGAATTTCTTGAATATAATTCAAATTTTATACATTAGAAGTAATAGCACATAATAGCTAAAAAAAAATTTTATAATATATTTCTTTTAATAAAATTTCTAAGTGGGCTCCATGGAAAGTTAGTGCATAGCGTAACGATTGTGAGTTTGACTCTCACAAGATAATCTGGTCTGTTACGCTAATAAGTATGTTTTTATAAATAATAGTGTCAACTAAAAATCTATAAGATTGAAAAAATTTAAATAAGACAAAAGAGATTGTAAATGTATTTATTTATATATGTATATAAATAAATTAAAATTTATATTTTTATGTTTATGTTTTTCTTAATATTTATATTTTATGTATATATTATTGTTTTTAACGATTCAATTATCAAAATTTCCGCCAATCCATTGACTTAACTTTTTGATAGAAATTCAAATTTTTCGACACTGGTAGGTCAAAAAATCTTGCCAATAATCGGAAAAGGGTTCAATTTCAAAATCTGGATTTGCAAAATTCTCGCTAAACACTAGATTTCATTCATTTATTTCCGGGTATTCAAATTTTTCAGAGCAGGTAGGTAAATTGTCAAAGAAATAAATTGTAGGAAATTTCCGTCATAGCAATAATACCAAAACAGTGCTAAAAGGGCCGCAATTGAAAAATGGGTTGAATGTGGTCATGCTACCTACCCTACAAGTGTAACGTCACACAAAACAAATGTTATTCTCGTCATAGCAATAATGTCAAAAGAGTGCTAAAAGGGCCGCAGTTGAAAAATGGGTTGAATGTGGTCATGCTACCTAACCGTACAAGTGTGACGTCACACAAAACAAATGTTATTCTTACTGAGAGTTTTCTTAGGCATTCACCCATTATGAAAAACTGCTCAATAGCTCTCTTCATGTTTTTTTCTGGAAAAAAACATTCGACTTACAGAATCACGGTAAAAAATCAAAATGAGAGTTATTTGTAATAAACATTTTTTTCTCAGGAAGAGAGCCACATATATAAATAGACAACATGGGTGAATCAAGCACTAGTTATTCGAAAGAGTTCATATTGGTATAGTGTCGGATGATCAAAGTGAATTTTTATTGGTATAGTGTCGGATGATCAAAGTGATCTAAGTGAATTTTTATATTTAAAAATGGCTGAAAAAAGAAAATTTAGCGCAATATGGACTCATTTCACGGCAGAAGAAGGTAATAGAGCAATGTGTAAATATTGCAAAATAAACCTAAGCATTGCTGGGGGTTCTCATGGGAATCTTTCTCGACATATGAGAACAAAACATCCGCTTACACCATTAAATCAAGAAAGACAGACTACAATCCCACCAGAGGTACTTGAAGAAGATATGCCAGACGTACAACCTTCTACCAGCTTCCAATCCAGGCAAAGTGCAACGCTCCCTCAGCAACCCCAACAAAATATAACACAATATTTTCACTACTATATACTGTTTTTATTTTATTCAATAAGTTGATATAAATACACGGAATGCATTAATTCCTTTAAATGTATATATGTATTGTTTACATCATTTTAAATATAAATAAAATTGAGAAAGAGAGCGGAGTTGTTTAAAAGTACTGAACTATTGAACTAAAAGAACGAACTAGTTCATTACAGAGAGCTGAACTAGAAAGAGCGAACACTCAAAAGAGCTAAAGAACCCAACTCTACTGTTAACTGACTTGGTTTGCGTCTGGGGAAAGATATTTTAAAATCTATCTTCACACACATTTTTGTAAAGGAAAACCTGAGCAGATGGGATTTCAACAGAATGTACTGAATAGAGCAAACAGATTCGATATGAATATGTTTAACATTCTATGTCACCAATCTAAGGTACTCTTATTTACAATACCTCTGAATTACAATACCTTAGAGACCCTTTAAAGGTTCGGCACATACTTTACGTTAAAGAAGACATTACGTTTAACATGGTTGAAATGATAAGGCGCTAGGGCTTTTAGTGGACGCACTCGTGCCTGTTCATCTTGATGAGGAATAGCTTTTGGATTAATGATAGAATTGGAAATTCTATCGATTTCCCAAATAAACACTGAAATTCTTCGGTTTTTCTTTAATTTGAATTGTAGCATTCATCTATTCAATGAGGCTTTAAATTACCAAGCCTAGCTTCTATCCTATTTTATTTATCACCCAGTCTTGTGTTTACTGTATAGCACACTTTGAACTACTGAATCTCAATTAAAACTGCGGCACCATTTATTGGCCTTCATGTTGGCTGGTATTTATCACCTGTTCTTGCATTGAATTGATAAACTGATACGCTTAAGCTCTATTTCAAAAATTAAAAAACCGACAACAGGAATCTTATGTGAGAGGACTCACTTTAGTAATGTCCATCCAGCACTGATCGTCAAAAGTAGCAATTGTAGGCTCCCTATTATATGTGCAAAAAATTAAATCGATCTACATTTAGTATTATAAGTATGGCCCATTCCCGCAGGTGAAATTATCCTGCAAGGTTTATAACATTACTCACGAACTTCATAGATGATGATGATGAGGGCTGAGACCCCTTGTGATATGTTGTACATAAAAATGTTCGAGCGAGTAAACAGCCACATATTGCTCTGCAAATGAAAGTATTTGCAATTCGTTTTATTCGTGTAATGAAAAACCATAAAATAGAACTTTTTCCAGTTATTGCATTCTTAAACGTATTCGTTTAGTTGCTTAAATTTTACTTGATGGATTTGCTTTAAGAGTCATAAAAAAATATTTTCTTTTAATTTAAAAAATCAACAAAAATTTATTGTCTGTCTGTCAGTGGTCAGCTGGCATATACTACACACTCTGCTTTTGACTTCATTCTCTAGTTTTAAAGATTTTTTTCTGTATAAATTTTTTTTTTTTTAAATTGAAATTAAACTGATTTAACTTGAAGATGAACTCTAATGACACGAGCCAGTGTGTGTTTAACAGCAGGTTTCTTACACGCTGTGACTAAAAGTTTTTAAATCTGATGTCAGATCTGTAACAAGTTACTCGCGGCTAAAATGATTTACTTTTACTAGTTTTTACTTTCTAAATTGGAATTTTTTAATTGTTCATCACACCATATGTGATGTTCGTTTTTTTGCCGCTGTTGCTTTTTTTCTTTTTTTGTTTTGGTTTTTTTTTAATAATTTTTCTTTAAATTTTTTTTATTCTTTAAAATTTTAACCAAAAATGACGCATGATAGGGTTGTTGACGGCACCATTTGGTATGCTTTAGTGTGATGATTAAGAGTGTGAGGTATAAGTACGAGCAGCATTGGATAGTGAGTGTAAAACGTTAATTTGTTGTAGACTTTAAGAAGTCCAGAACATAACGAACACATGAGAGAATACGTTTTATAGTGGTAAGAATCATAAGAGTGTAAAATTTAATTTGCAATACTCCAGGCGTGTAATTTTAATTGAGAAGGCTTTAAAATTAAAAGATATTCTGAAGGTATTAGGTTTTTTTGCTTTTTTTATTACTTTGCCCTTCTCAGGGAGCTTAAAAATTCATCGCTGAACATTTTTTTTATCAGCTTTTGTTGTTTTTTTTTTAATTTTTTTCCGTTTGAGGCGGTAAACGGCCAGAGATATGTGTTGCATGTCCTTAACAAAACTTCCTAGACATTACAGTTAATTTTTACGGGTCTAAAAAACATGTATGATATGTCAATATGGCATATTGCAGGTGCTCATAACGAATAATTCCTTTCTTTATAAGCTTACCTGACGACAATTCAGTGCTTAAAGTCATTTATGGAGTATCATCGGACTTTAGCCATAATTTTTTCATTTAAAATTGTCGTATTTATTACACTTTCATTCATATATTACCCGTAAATGTTTGATTACAGCCCTTTAGTCAGGATTATAACCTAGCTTCTCACACCACCTATGTCGCGAGTGTTAATTTTATACATGAGTGGCGGGTCCTACAGTTTAAAGTCGACTCCGAACGACAGATTTTTTGAGAAACTTTTCATGGAAATTTTATTTTACTTTCAGAGATTTGTTCAACATGTCTGGGCTGGGGATTGTACCACGACCAACACACTGCCTACTAGACTATGGTGCTTTCAAGAATGTTTAAAGAGTTTTGTTTGTAGTAAAAGCAGCGTTTTATGACTCGTTATCAAATACGGTTACTGGATTTTTTTTTTGCTTGCAGGATATCTATGTTGAGCAATACGGTGTTGACTGAACGGATATTCTAAGTGTGAGAGATTGTGGAAGCCATAGGCATCTGACGCGGTTTAGTGGATCTAATTTGGAGTGAGTATGAGAAAGATTTCATTGAAATTTAAGATGCAAATGTGCGCGCATATTAATTTTTCGCGAAAAAAATCTATAAATTAGGCTTCGAATTTGACCAACAAAAAGAGATTTAACTTCAACGAAGATATGAATGTATATAGAAGAGAACTAAGTCTACTATAGTTAATGAATAAGAATAACACAAAATCGTGCCTGCAATTTATTTTTATAAACAACAATACAATATTGCATATAAAGGAACTATTTGTAGGGTTTCCTAAAACTACTGACCACTATTCGATTCTATTTTTAAACACTGCAAATGGGTTTCTTATACCGTGTATAGTAACATACAACAAATGGTTCAGGAGCATCGTATCGTATTGTATGGACACAAACAACATTTGCTGCTGCTTTGGAAGTCAACTTGTTCTGCAATGTTGTATCACTGTATAGCACCGTATTACGTGATTTCATTAATGGCCTGGATAAGGGGGCTTTTGTTTTACAATTTACAGTCTTTTATTCATTTCAGGAAAGAACAAAAAAAATCCTTCTTTGCCACATTTGTTGCATGCAACAAGTGTTATACATTTTTGTTTGTCTTCTTTACATTGTGTTTTATTTTTTTTTCGTTTTACAATATTATTGAAAACGTTTTTACAAAACACTACCATTTTTTTCTATCCTAATGAGCAGAAACAAAACAAAAAAGAAAAAGAGAAGAAAAGCAAAAACCAAAGAATCTTTGGTATGATGTTTATGCTGCTGCTGTTGATGTTCACCCGTTGAGGTTGATGAGACCTTGAAATGTGGTTGCTGCAGCCACTACAGATGCTGTTGCCGATGGTATGGATTCTATATTTATAACCAGCGTTGCTATAAATAACACTACGTATCTTCTTGATCAGGTTCTGGAATTTCGCTTTTGTTTTTCATGAATTCTTTAGCAATTTTTGCTGTTTTTCTGTCTGTCCGATTTGATGAAGAAACAAAATTAAAGAACTGCATGTGGAATGATGATGGGTGTAGTGAAAATGTTGACAAGTTCAAGAAAAAAAAAAAAAAAAACACATACCTTTCAGGAATCTTTTGTAAATCTTAAATGAAAGTGTTTAAAATGAAAATTGCTTTTCGGTTGATACGCTAATGAAAATGTGAGCATCTAGTTTCCTTTATAAAAGGCGTTATTTTTAAAGATTGTTATACTGACAGGCAGGTGAAACAGTAAGTTTAACAGCTTATTTGTTTCATACTACACCACTAGTGCCTAGAAATATTCCTCGGAAATCAGAAACAATAAAACAAGAAGACAGAGGCCTTTTTCAGAGTACTCGGTAAATAGTCCACGAAATTGTTCCGAAGGACCGATTTAAGTAAAGGATTTTTATTCCATCCGATGTAAATACTATTTTCTGAACATAATAAATACACACATTCCAGCATAGAAAAACGATTCAAATTCTCAGATCCAGAAGATCAACAGGTTCCAGTTAAGCATACTAACTAGGCACCAACCATAGTCTAAGAGGTAGTGTTAGATGCGAGCCTGTGTTTCTATTCATCTCAGACATCTCGAACAAAACGAAGCATTTATAGAATCAGGGTTTGTGATTGCATTGACGGGATTAAGATATAAAGTTGCCGTTGTCTAGTAGCAAGTGTGTTAGTTTATTAGGCGAGAACTCGCGGTCCAATACCCGGTTCAGTCATCGCGAACGCAACGAAATATTGAAAATATTTCTTTCGGCTACTACCTCTCAGTAGTCTTCTGGTAAAAACAGAGAGAGAAACATAAAATTGCTATGAAAAGTTTCGCAAAAATCAGTCATTTTATGGAGTCGAATTTAAACCATAGGTTCCGCCACTCTTGCATACATTTAACACACAAAACAGGGGTGGAGTGAGAAGCTTGATTGTAAACCTGACTAAATGTTGTAATGACCCATTAAGTAAGTAATATTGCCTAAGTGACTGTCTAAAGGACTTGTTATTCGTGTACCCGATTAAGTAGTATCAGTTCTATAAGTCTGTCATCTCTCCTATTCCACTTTCACTTCTCCTGCTGAGATATCACACCGCAGCTGTGAGTACACTTCACAATAAATTCGTTGGTAGGCAACGTAAATTAAAGTTATCCTAATATCTTTGGGATTATTATCGCTCTTGCTCAAGACTAATTATTCTATAAAATATATATGCTGGCTGTTCGACAATAGCTTTCTTATTTGTAAAAAACCATTAATTTTATGATTATTCACACATATTCGATCATCATTAGGTGTGAAGTGTGTGTATATTTTTTTTTTTGTATTTTTTTTCACATATTTTGCTAATTACTGAAGAAATGCATTTAAAATTTGATTTCACAAAAACATCATTAATATTCTGTTGTTTACATAAAAAAACTAAAAATATTTAAATTAAAAAATTTTAAAAATCTCACTAATACCCGTAGTATTGACTTATTAAAACAAAAGCCCCACCACACCATCTTTAAGCAGAACGATGGTATGGTTTATTGCAATTTTCTGTTAAATTAATGATCAAAAATTCATATTCATTTTCGTTAGGAAATCCAAATCCAATAACAATAATAAATAAATATTTTGTTTTCTAATAAAGAAAATAAATATTTAAACGAGTGATTATGGCACAAATGATAAGCATTAAAGCATATCTAATGATTGAATAATAATAATAAAAAAGCTTCACACTTTTGTTCTCATTATTATTGTTAATTGAGTGAGAAAAAATATAAACATATCGTCACCTTTTAATTACGTTCAGACAGTTTTAAAATTCCTATTAAATCACTACTTTCCGGTGTTCAAAATATTACAATAATGAACGGTTTTAACCTCCTGCATTAAATGACGATGAAAACCAACTTATGGCACTAAAAGGTCTTGCACTTGCACTTACAATTACAAATTATACCATAATTATTACGAGGTGAGTAACTTGGACCTTCAGCTCGGTGTAGTGTAACACAACAGAGTCTCTGGTGGGAATCGAGCTCACGATCTTCACGCTAACAGTCTACGACATTGCTTACTAGACTACCAGGGCACCCGATAGAGGGAATAATTTAAGTTTTTATCTCAGCTATAAAAAATTACAATCGTTGATCCTCCAGAAGCAATACATTCATTTTTATTGTCGTTATAAACCATATTCAAACATGATCACAATTAAGGCTGTTTTGTTAATGCTACCAGTGTTCATATATACATACATACATAATTGGTCATTACAACCCTTTAGTCAGGATTACGACCTAGTTTCTCACACCACTTATGTTGTGTGTGTGTTAATTTTTATACATGAGTGGCGGGACCTACAGTTAAAAGTCGACTCCAAAAGATAGATTTTTGAAAAACTTTTCATGACAATTTTATCCTACTTTCAGAGTTTTTACCAGAAATCTGCTGAGAAGAAGTCGCCGAAGAAATATTTTTTTCATATTTCGTTTAGTTGGAAATGCCTGACCTGTGGTTTGAACTGGGGCCCCACGTCTAATAAGCCAACACACTACTAGACCACGGCGACTTCACTCCTACCAGTGTTATGTACAGCTAATCTATTGCTAACACTGTAAACATGTTATTAAAGGAACAGGCAACAAAATCTGTCAGTTGTCTTAGGGCTGATAAACTAGAAACCAGTTTACTGCTGGCAGAACGCTGCTCGCCTTTAAACTCGAAACAACTTCTAATCTTACTTACTTAATTGCTCATTTCAACCCGTTAGTCAGGACTACAACCAAGCTGCTCACACCAACCATGTTGTGTGTGTTAATTTTATTCATGAGTGGTGGGACCTAAAATTTAAAGCCAAATTCGACAGATTTTTGAGAAACATTTCACGACAATTTGATATTATTCTCACAGTTTCTGCCAAAAATCTGCTGAGAGGAAGTCGCCAAAGAAATATTTTTTCTTTCATACTTCATTTTGTTCGATATTTCTGAGCCAGGTGAAGAACCGCGAGCTCTGGACTACAAATCCAAAACACTACCTACTAGACTACAGCCATTTCTGATCGTAATCTCGTAAATACAACAAATGTGTCGCCTACTAATGCTTCAGCAACATCGTATTGTACGGACACAATCAACATTTGCTGCTGCTTTAGAAGCCAACTTTTTCTATATTGTTGTATCACTGTATAGCACCGTATTACGTGATTTAATTAATGGCCTGGATAAGTGGGCTTCAGTTTTACAATTTACAGTCTTTTATTCATTTCAACGAAAAACAAAAAAGTTCTTCTTTGCCACATTTGTTGCATGCAACAAGTATTATAAATTTTTGGTTTGTATTCGGACTCCGTCTTTAACCCTGGAGCCGTTAGAAAAATCCGCAATATTTTTACGAAAGTTTCACGACCGGAAATCCCGTTAATGGCAGAGTTTGAATAGTTCGACAGCATGAACATCGTTTAAAGGTTTTCTATTTCTGTATATATCCGAGATGCATAATCAAATCAATTTTATTTAGACCGGTAGCAATAGAAATTAAATAAAGAGTGCCAGTAAAAGAAAAGAGTAAAAATTAATAAAAAAAAAATCATGTGAACTTGTTGTTATTGTTTTAACATAATTTCTAACATTGAATGCTTCAAAAAGGGTCTCTATGTGATGATCACACAAAAAGACTGCAACAAGATCATGTTGAAAAAGAAGACTAAAGAAAATAAAGTCAGTCAGTGAAACAAACTTAAAGAATGTGAATGTGCCTCTGGCATTCAATGGAAGTCAGAATGAATGTGTAAAATGCACATGCCAAACATTATAAAGACATGTCTGTGGCAAAAACGACGACGACGACGACGACGGCAACAACAACAGCAATAATGGAACTTGTCTGGAGGGCTTCAACATACAATGGCTATGGTGTGTGCTCTTGCCACCTCTGCTGCTGTTGTTGCTGTTGTAAATCAAAGACAATGATCTTTAGGAAAATATGAATTTCATATATTTTTTGTTGTTTGTTTTCATGAAAAATATACTGAAGAACCAGAATAGTAATCATGCTGAGATGGATGAGATTGTCGTTTGAAAACATCGACAGGAAGAAATCATTAGAACAAATAAAATAAACTTGTACTTAAAAAGCTTAAAAGAAACAAACTGGTGGAAATAAAAGAGATAGAGAGAGAGAGAAAGAATATATTGTTATACGGCGACATTGTTGAGATATTGTGGTGTGTTGTTATTGCCAATATGAAAGTATGAAATTGTTACCATTCATACGAATTTATTTTAAACTACACAACAGTGTATATACAAAAAAAAAAAAAAAAATATTAAAGATTTATACAAAAATACTGTGTACATACAGTGGACAGCAAAAGTCTTAGTACGGCAATATATTTTAGCAATTTCATGATTTTTAGCCAAAAGTTTGTATACAAATTTATAGTTTATATATTTATTTTATTAATTTATTTCTGTTTTATAATAAAACAAAAATTTTTTTAATGTTTTTCACAAAACAAGAGAAAAATAAGAAAAAGTATCAGATGAACCCATAGGTACCGCCAAGGAGAACACTGAGTAAATTTAAAATTCAAAGGCCTAATATATGAAAATGTTGTCCCTCGTATTTAGTAGAATATCTCTTAAGGTCAAGCACTCCATTTAACCCATTTGGAATTGAATGTACAAGTTTTGTTTAGTGTTTTCTGGTGGCCCCATGAGCAAGTTTTTCGGTTGACTTTTATTTGAGATTTAGCGATTACGTAACCGTTCTTTCAAATGATCCCCTAAATACTCTCTTGCAGACATATCGGGACTTTCTGTGGGGACTTTTTTTGTTAAAATATATTGCCGTATTAAGACTTTTGCTGTTCACTGTATAAGATTTATTATATACGAGGCACAAGTTATAAATTTTGGCACCAGTTGTAAGCGATTTTGTTTCTGCTAGACGTCGAAGTAAATAGTGAAATTTTATTTTCGTAATGAACTAGGGTTGCTAGAAGTCAAAATGAAGCGCTACATACATACATACATAAACAATTGGTCATTACTACCCTTCAGTCAGGATTACGACCTAACTTCTCCTAGCACTTACGACGTGTGTGTTAATTTTATACATGAGTGGCGAGACCTACAGTTTAAAGTCGACTCCGAACGACAGATTTTTGAGAAACTTTTCCATGGCAATTTTATTTATTTTCAGAGTTTTTGCCAGAAAGGAAGCCGCCGAAGAAATATTTTTTCATGTTTCGTTTTGTTGGAGAAGTCAGATCCCGGGTTTGTATCGTGGTCGTACGTCTAATAAGCCAACACACTACTAACTAGACTACGGCCACTACGAAATGAAGCGCTGCTGTTTCGCAAATTACGGGTTATATTATCTGATAGGACGAGTGTTATGACAACAAGTTTAGAACGGTTTACGACTTTAGCACCTTAGTTACATAAGTTGGTCTTCGCATTCTCTTGCCGTCCTTGTAACAATAACTTTACGTGCTTTCTTTTGCTTCGTTTGTAATTTTCTTATTTCTTTTCAGTTTTCTCAAAACTACTGGTTTGGCAAAGATGCCAGCTCTTAAGTAACTTTCCTCTCTAGTGTCACTTATTTAGCGAAAAGTTTGGGGATTATGAATATGAATCGTTTCACAAGGTAATGTGGTCAGATGAACTTTTTTTTTGCTATAAAACAATAATAGATTCTGGTTAGAGGCCAGAATATGCCGAAAGCATCGAGAACAGAATTAAAAAATAAATACAATTTCTACCCTCGTATATAAGCACTCATACAAGTGCAGAAGAATTACTATTTTCTTTAACTCTCTTTGTGAGAATTTGCGTATGCCAGTGTCATGATATGTTATTTTATAAATAATCGTTGGTATGCACGTAATATTGTTGTTATGTTGCAGCACTAAATTGCAAATGCAATGATTTTTGTATTGCATTTCTAAGCCTAGAACAAGTACAACAAGCAATAAGAGGGAAAGTAATATAAAGAAAGGCACTGGACTGAAGGGCTAAACGAGATTTTATACGCTCCACTGATATGAATTATTTTTTTTTCGTTTTATTTTTTGCTACACCTTATAAGAGGCAGAAGGAAGGCAATAGCAGCAACAGTAACAGTTGCATGAACATTAGCACAGAATTCAACAAGTGCAAGTGGAGTAAAGAAATAATTTTTTCAAAGATTTTTCTTTTAATTTATTTTACTTTTAATTTTTCTTATCTTCAATTCATTTCATTTTCGAATTGAAGGTACTTTTCATGTTATAAAGTTATATTGCTGGGCACGAGATGTATCACACAGCTTTTCATGATCAGTTCAATCATATATTGTATATACATATGTGTGTATGTATGTATGTATATTCGAGTATGTGAATAAATTTAAAATTAAATTTTATCTTATCTTTGGTAACATACTTGCACTTGCCAACATCCGCTTACATATCCAAACATTATAAACTTCCAGTACAAAACAATCACAAGACAATCACGTTAAGCATTTCATAATGCATTATTAATCATGTTAATTGTTGTTGATGTTGGTCTTAGCCATATAGGGCGCTTGTTAAAGGAAATGTCTCCATCAGATACTTTGTTTGTGTACTTAAATAAATTTAAACTTATAATACTTCTAAACTGGTTTTAATTCTTATCGATGGTAATCATCGTCATTATTGAACTCTGTAAGCTTTAAACGTGAAATAGGCCTCTAAAGGAGAACATTTTTAGTTGCTTTAAACGATTTATTAAAGCGTAATGCTTGCTACTTGGCCAGGAAATGAAATGTTTTTAAGCTCAGCGGAAAAGTTTTGTCCCTTTACTGTCGCATGGAAATATGGTGAACAATACTTGTGCCAAAAGAATCTTTGAATCACTAAACCGAAACTAAATATCTATCACGTTGGAACTTGTGAAGTCCTCGTGGTCTAGTAGTCTGTTGACTTATTAGATGTGTGAACGAAATATGAAAAAATATTTCTTCGGCGACTTCCTCTCAGCAGATTTCTGACAAAAACTCTGAGTGTAAATAAAATTGCCATGAAAGTTTCTCAAACATCTGTCGTTCGGAGTCGACTTTAAACTGTAGGTCCCACCACTCGTGTATAAAATTAACACACACAACATAAGTGGTGTAAGAAACTAGGTCATAATCCTGACTGAAGGGTTGTAACGACCAATTACGTATGTGTTATGAATGTAATTGTGGGCAAAATATTCCCTTGAAATTGAAATATTTGAAGACTATGAAGCTAATTTATTAACACATTAATTCTATGGCAGCAATTTATATTAAAAAGGTTTATCATGTTATTCGTTTAATTCTCTTTTGGAGTCTAACCTTACTTACTTAAAATATTTCAATTATTTTTACAAAACTACTTTACTTCAGACAGACAATCTTTGAAATCATTACATAATTACATAATTTATCATTACAACCCTTCAGTGAGGATTACGCTTTAGCTTCGCACATCACTTACGTTATGTGTGTTAATTTTATATATGAGTGATGGGACCTGCAATTTAATGTCGATTCCGAAAGACAGATATTTTAGGAAACCTTTCATGGCAATTTTATTTTAGTCTCAGAATTTTTGCCAGAAATCTGTTGAGAGGTATTCGCCAAAAAAAAATATGTTTTTCATATTTCGTTTTGTTGGAGATGTCTGACGTGGGGTTTGAAACAATTACTCAATAAGGCAACACACTACCTTCCATAGTAATTTGTAATTAATTTATATTGTAATTTGCTAATTACTCTTTACATTTTTGTTTTCAGGCAGGGAGTGTAAGAAGTCGCCCTAGACTAGTAGGTAGTGTGTTGGCTTGTTAGACGTAAAGCCCGGGTTCGTATCCCAGGCCAGACATTAAAACGAATTAAAAAAAAAATATTTCTTCGGCGACTTCCTCTCAGCAAAAACTCTGAGCGGAAATAAACCTGCCATGAAAAAGTTTCTCAAAAATCTGTCGTTCGGAGTCTACGTTAAACTGTAGGTCCCGCCACTCACATATAAAAGCATTAATCCTGACTAAAGGGTTGTAATGGCAAATTATGTATGTCTGTATGTGTCAGAAATCGAAGAACTTGGTTCTTCCTACGCTAGTCCGAACGGAGTTTTGTTTGTTATTAAGCGATTGGTTCATTGCTGCTCGTTTAAATTAAATTTGTAATCCCTAGACAATAATCTTATATACGTATGAATGGTATTTCAATTTTAGGCCTGCATAAGAGTCAGAGGCTGTCAAATTATTTTCTTAAAATCATAAATACGAAATGTTTTCCCAAAAAACTACAAAACTTCCAAGTCAATTACTTAAATGTCAGTTTATTTTTGTCTTTTTTCCATTTCGACCACAAAATTATTTAAATTCATGGAACAATTTCCATGAATTCTTAAAAACAAAAAACTGTCTGTCTTAACTTTCGAATTTTTTTTATTGTTTAGAATTAAAACAACATTTTCCCCAAAGCAATACAACAATACGTACACGTTCTCAAAAATCAATATTTCAAACAAAATAAAAAAAAAATTAAAGAAAATAGTACAGTTAAGTTAACAAGAACAACAACAACAAAAATAACCAAGATGATGGAGATGATGACAAACAACAAGTGCAACAATTTGTTGTTAATAAGCTTACAAATTTAGACGCAATTACTTTTAAGTACAGCAACTGAATGAGTTTATAACGCAAGGATTTCGTAGTTAAAAAAAATTGTGTTGATCGACAAATGCTTAAAGGAAGAGATTTTGTCTGCTTTTGTGTGTATTTTTACTTTTTTTGTTTCTTTTTTTCCAACAATAGAATGGAAAACTTGTGTAAAATAGTTGCAGACAAACAACAGACAAAAAAAAGAATAAACACTGAAAATTAAATTCACACTTTTTCAGCAGACAGACAATAGACGGGCTAAAGAAGGAAGTAAAAGTGTCTGACACTTGCTAAACGAAACAAATTTGTGTATCAGGTCGGTTGAAAGATTCCATACACTATAGAGTCACTGCGTTTCTGAGTCGAACAAAATAAAAAGTAATCAGAAATAATGAGTGTCTGGTTCGTTGTTTATCTTCCTGCGCGATTTCGCCAGTTGGTCATAGGGGATGATGACAGGGTTTCTTCGATTTGGTCCTTCCAACGCAGATAAGGTCGTCTTCTACACCATTTTCCGCTAATCCTTGCATCAAATACTCGTCTAGTCATACGAACGACACGGCCGAGCCTGCGCAGCCCATTGGATGTTAATGCGTTGCACAACGTCCATGTGTTGAGGAGCTTATACAACTCATTGTTGGATTGCCAACTCACACTGGCTCGAAGACTTTTCTCTCAAGTACGCTCAAGGCTACTACACCGATATCTAATAGCGTCTATGCTTGTGTGCCATAAAGAAGCACGGAGAGGATGAGCATGAGTTTTGTGGTAGAAGGTCCCTGCTACTCAATTGCATATTGAGACCCTAGCTGCACCTGTTGGAAAAAGTAATGCTATGCTTGATCTCCAGACTGACATCAGTATTGCTGGTAGCGACGGTGAAAAGATAAACAATTTCACTGACTTCATCGAAAGTATAGTTAACGGCAGTAATCTGGAATTCAATAGGCCGCATACCGCTAGTCGTCGTTTAGCCAGATCCAGCTTAATAGACTCCCGTGGAATAGCGCTAAAGACAGCAGTAATATCTCGCTTAGTACGCCCTATGATGTTAAGGTCGTCAGCATATAAGCAATTGGATATTTCTGAGGAAAATAGTGCCATTGCAATGCACTCCCGCCTTTTGCAGACCACTGCATATAATAAAGTTGAAAAGATCGTATAATAAGGGAACGGCTTGACGGAAACCTCGCACGATTAAAAGGTTCGAAGAGGTCCTTGGCAGACGTCAATCTGCATATCGAACTCTGACATTATGTGCGCTATCGACATTATGTGGGCCTTGCAGTCGACAAAAAGGCATTCAAAGGACATTCTGTCTGCAATGGATTTCGTATGAGATTCGATACGTACATACATATGTACATACAATCCGATTTTATTGAAATGTTCCCACAGTAATGTGAATATTCTGCAGTGGTTTCTCAAGGTGCTATAAATTGAAGAACTTTTCTGTGTCAGGCATACCGTACCCAGAAAATGCATCGCATGATTAAACGCTTTAGTTCTGTTCATGGTGAGAACATTTTCTGCTTCGCTCTATTATATGGTGGTACTTGCTACGTTCCTTCTTTTTTCGTTTTTGTTCCTTTTTTTTGCCAATGGTTTTGCAAAGAACAACTTCAGTAAGATTCCTTGTTGCTACTGTTATAAAACTCTACTGCCTGCTACTGTTGTTGTGATTGCTATTTAAGCTGATGATGGTGTTAAATTTTCCATCATTAAAAAGCAATTTTCAGCAATTTGTTCCAAAAAAATAAAGAAAAAAAATTGAAAAAAAAAAAACAAAAATGCCAACCGTAACGAAGTATTTGAAGAGATATCGTTTGTTTGTTGGTTGGAAAGGCAAGATTAAAAGAGTAGCAACGATATTGTTGTTTCCCTTGATTTTTTTTTGTTAATATTTGCCAGCTTTAAACAAAAATCGAATGCATCAAAGATACATTTCCAGTAAACAAGGCACACAAAATCAATTATGAACTCAAGAAACTAGAAAATAACACCCAAGACATTTGGATTAAAATAGAACGGAAAAAACGACACACTATGTTTAAAAATGAGTGGCAGTGTCAAAAACAACCGAGGAAAAAATCAATTTCTAGAAAATTTCTTCAAGACATACATACTACACTCCAGAAGCAAGGCATGAATCTATTTAATACAGTAGTTCGTTGCAAAAATACATTTCAAAATCCCAACACATTTTTTTTGTTTTTTGTTACTGCGACATGCCACAGCATGCCCTGAAGCTTATCAAGTTTGTATTACTGTTAACGTTGTTGGTGCCAGTATTAAAACACAGTCTTTAAGTGTGGCCAAAAAGCGAGAAAAAAAACGAGAAAAAAAATTATCCTCAAAGGCAGAGTGTAATAAAAAGGAAATTTCACGCTTGCAGCCGTATTCGTACTCCTATATACCCTCACCTCGTAGTCGGTGTGTATTAAAGTAAGTAAGTGAGGATTACTTAAATGTTTTTTAATTGAAAAATTTCATCATTTCTGTGTTCTGTGTCCTCAACCCAGGTTAAATTTGTTACGGTGTTGGTTGGTGGCTTATACTTGTCCTTTTTTCTCAGTGTCATAAGTACCAGAGATTTGTTGTTGTTGTTTTTTATTATTCTTTAATTCTTCTTTTTTAATTTGCCCTCCATGGCAAATGAAATTATTGGATAATGAAACATATTAAAAATTTAAGTGTGCTTAAGAGCGGCTATTTAAAATATGTATGTATGTATGTAATATGCACCATGGGGTATGACAATTAAATTTTGTACTGAAATCCAAGAGACTGGCCAAGAAAAAACTGGCACATGGCGTAATCACATTTTTTTTAATTTTTCTATTTTTTTTAGCGACAATAACCAAACATTTTTCGGTGGTGTCCTGTGGGTACACCATAAATATTTATAATTTTGAATAAGGAACAGCATGTCTACAACTGATCAAAACGTTAAGATGTAATCGTAGTAAAAGCTTTGCGTGTAGGCAGAGAGAGGCTGAATTTATCTATTTTGAGTTTGAGATGTGTGTCAGCCACGATGGCTTCGAAGCCATCCAATATTGATAAGAATAATCGCATGGGTATCACGCATGAACACACCATTGAAACCCTCACTTTCACATACATACATACATACATACATACATAATTGTTCATGCCAAGCCTTTAGTCAGGATTACAACCTATTTTCTTGCACCATTCATGCTGTGTGTGTTAATTTCATCAGTGAGTGGCGGTACCTACAGTTTAATGTTGAATTCGAACAATAAATTTGTGGAACTTTTTAATAAAAGCAGTTCCTTGGAGAACCCACGAATTTAAATAGATTTCGTTTGAAAAGAGCACATCTGTAACAATATACAGTGAGCGCCATAAGTGAGTCAACACTTTTGTTCTTAAGTATAAAAAAGTTCCTTTATCATGAATTGTTGTTTTTGTTTTAACATTTTATAAGTAATAACTAACGTTTTTATTTTTGGAAATTTATTCGCCTATTCTCATTTACTTTTCTCGCTATCCTAAGGAAATGCATTATTTCAGTGGTGTTTACACACTTTTGGCGCTCAGTGTATATTACGCGAATCCCTGAGAAGGATTGATGTAAATAGAGCGAAGTAATTATCGACACCAAAAGCTATAGAAAGCCAAATCTATTCCTCAGATGTATTCAAGTTATTTAAAAAAAAACCAAAAAGAGTCATTGAACTTGAAAATGTTTGGTTTTTTTATTTTTGTCTAGTCACTTCAAATAAATGAAATAGAAACAGTATTAAAATAAAAATTAAAATCGTTCTTGTTTTTGTTGTATTAAATGATCTGTGTGGTGTACTGCTTCTGCTACTGCAAATGATTTACCTGAGCAGCCGCAAACATTGTTCAGGTAAATGAACTGATTATGCTAATTAATGTTTTTATTTTTAATTCCCTTTTTTTGTTTTGTTTCTCTAGTCTTTTATGATTTTTTTTTATTTAAGACAAAATAACTATAATTTGGTAAAGACATACGAGTACAATACAAAATAAATATGAGAACCTAAGAAGAAAAAGTCACATAAATTATGATTAGTGGAGAGCATAAATGAATTTCCAAATCACAGTACAATGATTTAAGCCCACAAATAATCTCATTTTATGCTGGTTTTATCTTAACATTGGTAGCAAATTTTTTATTAATGACGTATATATGAACTTTAAAGTTGAAGTTTAAGTTTCGTTTTGTTTTTATTGAAACAAACATGTTTATTCAGTTGCAGCGACTGCTTTTCATTCTTGCTTGAAATCAATTTCAAATGACTTGACTCCGTTACTTAGTATTGTTAAGACAAGCTTAAGACGTTCACATATGCTTTTTATGCAACATTACTTCACTAATAGGGTGAAACAAATTGAAAATCTAATAAATTGTTGTTAAAAATGTTCTGATACGCTTAAATGCCTAAAATATTTGGCGCCACCCTAATGCTTATGTTAAAAGTGCAATGACTTTTTCATTTCAATTCGCTTATTTGGCCTGGCCTAACGATAACGATCACCAAAAATCTTTATCATCTCTTTGCCATCATCATCATCATCATCATCATGAAAACATACCCTAAAACCTTTGGCTAAATTCAAAGTAATTCAAAGTGTGTTTGTTGTTGTTGTTGTCGTTGATATTATAAGTGGACATACAAATTTTAAAATTACCAGTAATTTCTTAAAAAAAAGCTTACTTAGGTTTTCAGTGCTAAAATATAGTCTGGTTGGGCTTAAACTCTTTCATTTTTTATTAAATTAAAACATTAAGTTTTGTTTTAAAAAATAAAAACATGAAAGGCTCATCATGGCACTTGAATTTTCCTGGAAAGAATTCGATTATGGACAACTGTTGAACACATGCTGAAATTATTTTTCTTTTTTTTTTGCAAGAAATCCGGAGTCATAATATTTTTCTTAAAAAAAAAAAAAAAATAAAAATTGTAATGAAGGGGAGAAATAATTATTTTAGTTTTGATTGTGGGTGTTCCATGTTTTGTCGTTATTTTATGGTTTTCCCTTTGAGAAATAGAGCCTGTGTTCTGGCTTCAAAAAATTAGAGGGCATGTAAAAACAATTTCTTTTCTTTACAGAAGACATATCCATGACAGTATACTTATTTACTCACTTGCTGATTACAACCTTTTAGTCAGGATTATAATTTAGCTTCTCACTAGAGATGAGCGATATTTTCAAAACTGTGATTTAATCACGGTAATTGATAATTCACTGGTAACTATAGTGATTGAAATTGCCAAATAACAGTTACTAATAATGTCGTTCTTTCAAAATTGTTACATACTCAAATTTATTTCATTTTATTTTGAGCGAGACAGAATTACTATTAGATGATGCTGATTATTTACTTTTGTCTTTTACACATGAACTTTCTGTGAAACTTAATTGTCAAACTTCATATAAAAAAAAAAAATACATTAAAAATAATAACATTGATGACACCACTTTGATTTTGTTTAGTAGTCTTTTCGTAGTATGTATCTAGTTGTCTCTTTCTTACGACTTAATAAAATACGTTATTGTCATCATTGTTTTCTTTTGGAATACTGTGATCACAATCACTGTTTTAAAGAACAGTGATTAACAAATCACGTTCACTGAGAACAACGTTCTTCAAAAATCACTAGATCGCTCATCTCTACTTCTCACACCACCCATGTTGTGTGAATTAATTTTATGCATGAGTGTTGGGATACGAGCAACAGATTTTTTGAGAAACTTTTCATTGGCAGTTTTATTTTACTCTCAGAGTTTTTGCCAGAAGACTACTAAGGGCCATTTTTTGAATGCAAGTTTAAACTCGAGATTAAGTTAATCTCCAACGTTGGTGGTTTAAACTCGAGATTAACTATGAAAAGTAGTTGACAAATTTTATTTATAAAAAAGCTTTTAAGTGAGGGTAAGCCGAATAAGATAAATATTTAAGTGACTATGAATTATATGAAATACAAATTGACAATAGACAGTCTTAAGTTATTTATTATTTTAATTATTATTTTATTTAATTTTTGCTTATAAGAGTGGCAGCTCTTCAAGGTTAACCTCCACTTAAATTCCCATTCAAAAAATGAAAACTCAGTTAACTGAAGATTAAATTTAATTGGAGATTAACTTCATCTCGAGTTTAAACTTGCATTCAAAAAGTGGCCCTTAGAGGATGACGCTGACGGAATACTTTTTCATACTTCGTTTTATTCGAGGTTTCTGAGTGGGGGTTTGAACCACGCTCTCGCCTCTAATAAGCCAATGCACTAAATACGGAGCTACAGTGGCCTTCTTATAGAGTAATGCCTTCAATTCATCATTTACAAAGTTTTTGAAATGACCTGTACTGCTTCTGACGTTCTGTTCAAAATCATCACTGTAATGCAGAAAACATATCTCGCATATTGAAATCGTTGAGAAACATTCTGGATAAGATTGAGATAAGATCGATTGATGGTGCCTCAGTTGCGCTTGGAAATCACTGAAAATGTTTAGATCTGAGAAAATTGTTTTAATACTGCAGTATATAGTTATGTATCGCGGAAAATTATCTCTGTTGGTGAGGAAAACGAGGAGTAGAGACAGAATATATATTTTCAGTATTCAGTAACAACTGAGGGCTTACGTTATTCGTCACTGAAGCCAGAATTGAGAAAATTTGTACCAGTTGTATTGATAAGGAAGCCACTACAGTCTAGTAGATACTGTGATGGCTTGTTAGCCGAAGAGTGGTTCAAATCCTGGCTCAGACATTTCAAACAACATGAGAGATGAAAGAATATTTCTTTAGGCAATTTCTAGTCAGCAGTCTTCTAACAAAAGCGCTGAGAGTAAAACAAAATTGTCATATATTTTTTTTTTTACAAATTTGTCATTCGAAGTTGACATTAAAATGATTGTGATCTTGGCTAAGAGACTTTAATGATCAATTAAGTAAGTATTGATTGGGAAGTAGGAGAAATTATACAGGGTCTGACTTTCGTTTCTACAAAAGCACAGATTGATGTACATATCTCGGTAATTACATAAATACAATATTGGTCATTACAACCCTTTAGTCAGGATTACAACCTAGCTTCCCACACCAGTTATGTTGTATGTGTTAATTCTGTACATGAGTAGCGCGACCTACAGTTTAAAGTCGACTCCGAACGACAGATTTTTTGAGAAACTTTTCATGGCAATTTTATTTATTCTGAGTTTTCACCAGAAATCTGATGAGAGGACATTACCGAAGAAATATATATTTTTTTCCTTTTGTCGGAGATATTTGACCTGGGGTTTGAACCGTGGTCTCAAGTCTAATAAGCCAACATGCTACTACGCTAGACTACAACGACTGCTCGGTAATTATTCAAGTTTATTGGATTTCTTTAGAAAGCTGATTGGTTTCAGGTAAGGCATCTATTCGAGAAATATAAGGTAAGTATAGTTTTAATAGGTTTATCTCCATTATTTTACTATCTGCGGTACCATTTATGTTTTACGATCTGCTATGAAATGAAATCAAAAATTAACACGCACCACATGGCCATTTGAGCCCGCACAGATTAATTAAAACATATTCTAAAGGCAATATGTATAATTAAGTCTGCTGCAAAACAAATTGACGCAGAATCACAATTTAAATCTCTAATCGCATGAAAATAAGGTCACGTTTCTACTTATAAATGCAAATTAGTCGTTGGTATGAATAACTTATATTTATGGATGAATGAATAGCAAACATTTTATTTAAATAAAAAAGAAAAATGTTCCACCAATAATAAAAATTCCCAACGAAAAACTTTCGACTTCAATCAATTAAAAATTTTAATGTAATCAACTCGAATGCCGCAAATACGGCATCATATCGTTTTATTTTATGATTCATACACCATGTTTTGCTGTATCCATATACTAAGAAATCGCTTGTGTTATTTTCCCATTTCATGTATTTTTTGTTTTTTTTTTGTTTTTTTTTTGTTCGAGAACCTAAAATTATTATAATCATGTTACCATCATATGTTAATTGAATACAAAAAAAAAAAAAAAAAAAAAAATTCAGAATAACAGAATAGAATAGAATGAAATCAAATATGAATTCTTAATAACTACAACTAGTGGCGGCGGCGGTATCATTTCTTAAGTTAAACTAACTAACAAATTAAAGGTTGTTAAACTCGGGTTTTTGTTAAAAAATATTGCCGCAGCATAAAAGAAATTAATATGTGTGGTATTCTTCTAAGAAGATTCGAAAGAAGATTAATTTTTCGGTAAAAGTGTCTCCATTTTGTCATTTAACGGTATTCTGAATGTGCAATGTTTGTTAAGCATGCCTTATTTGATTTTAAATTGCTGCTGCAAACATAATTAAAACAATTCCAGGAATGAATATTCATATGACAGTCAGTAAGAAGTGTTTGAATACAGCCGCTAATATAAAATAAAAGAAAAACATATTGTTTTAAGGAAACGTCAGCCAGCCAATAAAAGGGTTATTAATTCTTTTTTTTTTTTGTTTCCTTTTGTCAGCCGCCAAAAAAGGGAAATGTATCACAGCTCTTGAGCAAATTAACCTTGAACTGTGAAAGAGAAAAAAGGAATGCAATTCATAAAAATTTGGACAGTTCGTTTGAAACGGCGAACAAAGATATTCTCAGACAAACAAAATTTCAACAACAACAAAAACAAAAAAAAATTGCAACAGATTGTCAGTATTGTTTCTTCTTTAAGATGAATTTTTCAAGAATTTTTAGGGAAAAAATACTCAAAGATTTCTGCACTTGAACATCAAGTCACATGTTTTATCCCCCAAAGCAGTCAATGAACTCAAGCACGCATGGTGTGAGTGATGCATTTGGAACAGATTTTTTTTGATTTGGGCGCTACTATAGGCTATAAAATATGCTAAGCAACAATCGTAGATCTACGATTGATATGCAAAAAATTAAAATTTTATTGCTTAGATGATAACAGAGATGATTAAGCCTCATAACGAAACTATTAAACCAAAGTTAAGACGTGGCTTATTATTAACTAACTTTTTCAACAATTATCTCAAAAAGGCGTATATTTCTTTGAAGACAAATGAAAGAAATAGTGGTAGTCTTGAGAGTGTATTGTGTACCGGATTAATACGCATGATATGGTCTGTTACGAATAATGGGTAAAGAGATGGCCGAGGGCATAGGTCATACCAGGATGTCATTAAAGAAAACTTTTAATTAAGAGAACACCGCCATGACTAAGCATCGCTGTAGAATGCTGATGCGTAGTCTAGTGGGTAGTGTGTTGGCTTATTACAAGTGAAGCCACGGTTTAAACCCTAGGTCAGACATCTCTAACAAAACAAAATATATCTACGGCGTCTTCCTCACAGCATATTTCTGGCAAAAACTCTGAAAACTTTCACAAAAAAAAATTTGTCTTTCGGATTAATACATGTCATAAAATTATCACACACAACACAAATGGTGTGAAAAGCTAGGTCATAATTCTGACTAAAGGCTTGTAATGACCAATTATGTATGTTATGTAGAATGCCGAACCACTTCTCGAACGGAAACCTGTGTTAAAAATTAGAGGATAGTAGTGGTATGCCATTGTTTAGTATGGCATAAGTTCCTAAAGCTTTTGTTCTAGGTCTACTGATGTAGAATTAATGTCTGACTGGAATATACATATTTGCTGATGTTGTGTTGACTGTACAAGCAAGACCCTTGAAGTATGTTCACTTATCTTTACACGTGCCAATTAGGGTGATTAAACTCTAGCCCGAGTCAATGTGGCAGAGCAAACGAATTATAAGCAGAGAGAAGACCGACATACTTTCCCCAAATACCATGATAAAGGCATTAGTCTTTGGTCAAGTAAACACCACACAAAAAACTTTTGAAATTCATGCGAATAAAATTGGATGAAATAACATTTCCGTACTGTGCCTTATTCACAAGAAACAGAATAAAGAGCAACCAATTGTTGAAAAATCAGAACTAAAAGATTGAGTAATAGAATGTGTTTCAGTCGCCGCAGTCTAGTAGGTAGTGTGTTGCCTTATTAGACGTGAGGCCTCGGTTGAAACCCCACGTCAGACATCTCCAACATAACAAAATATGAATACAATATCTTCTCGGTTACTGCCTCTCAGCAGATTTCTAGCAAAAACTTTGAGAGTAAATAGAATTTACATGAAAAGTTTCCTAAAAATCTGTAGTTCGGAGCCGACTTTAAACTGTAGGTATAAAATTAACACACACAACATAAGTAGTGGGAGAAGCTAGGTCGTAATCCTGACTGAAGGGTTGTAATGACCAATTTTGTATGTATGTAGGTACGTATGTATTGGTTCAATAGTTAATAGTTGTTAACTAAATAAAGAATTTGAAAAGAGATCTAGTCGACGACCATTTTCAATGCACAGATGTGCCTTCTTCAGCGTTATTATAGTCCTGACTATCGTTTGCTCCTACTAGCCATTATTAGACCGATAATGTGTTTGCAAAAAGATAATTTTAGACCCGCGATCAAGAATCACCGGTTCGAGAGCTAAAAACCTGTCAAAAACGTTTGTTTTTTGGTAGAAAATTTTATTGAAATTTTACTTTTAATACTGCAAAGCACGATTAATTGAAATTGAAATTAAAAGTTACTAAAGTCATCTTTTAGAAAAATAATGGAGTTTTTGTTGCATATTCTACATCGCCTACCAAATTGTATATACAATGCATAGGGATTCGTATTGCAAACTAAAATGCTAATGGATTAACAAACAAAATTTCAACTTTCTTTAACACAGCCAGAAACTTTATAAAATTTTATGATTTCAGGAGCCTATATCCACCATAACAGCATGACAATGTTCAAAAGAAAAATTTCATATTCAATGGATGATCTTTTAATTTCGCCTTTCGTTGTGTATGGAATGCGGAAACTCAGTTTTCCCGAAAACAAATGATGATCAAATTACTTAAAAAATTATCTTTACATTCGGCCAAATTTATAATAATTTATTTGGCAACACTATGAAGTTAATAAAACTGCAGTCAATTCGATCCAGACGACAACATTGCTTTTTAGAAGGCTTTCCCCACTAATGATGATTCATTAACGCATTCAGAAGGCAGCTTCAAAATACAAAAAAGAAAGAATTTTAAGACAAATTATGATTATAAATAATCCGGCTTGAGCATAAGACCATGACCAAACCGGCCAGTAACAAAAAGGAACCCCACACCTTCTTTCTTCAAGTGAATCAAGCAAAGAACAGCGACAAATATGCATGAAATTTATTTTAAAATCAAATAAAAAGAAGCGCGGGTTAATGTAAGAACAATCTTCGTATTATGGGTTAAGAGCCCTATACAGGAGGTTATAAAAGTATGGTTGAATGTGTTCTAAAGAAAAAAAAATACTTGTGTCCATAGCTCATGAGTTTCAATTAGGGATGTGGTGTTGTGTTCAATATAAAGGCACGCAATGTGTAAATTTTTCAATATCCATACAAGCTGTGTTCTTCACTACTTTTCATCTATACGATCTATACGATCCATTAAATCTTCTATTACTCAATAAGACTTAATATACGTGATAAAATATTCTGAATTCTCTTAATTAAATGCGCCTGATGTAGAGTAGAGGGCATTATTATTATCATAATAAGAAAGAAAGAAAGAATTGAGAGAAAATTGAAATACAACAACGCCTGTGGCAATAATAAAGATAAATGTCATGTCAGATTCGAACTAAAGGATTAAAAAACTTAAAAAGTTTATGCGAATTCATATGCCAAATATTAAAGAATGTACACCGAATATTATTTGCATAGACGGTATTTTCTTTCATTTATAGAATATCATACGGAATATTATTTGCTTCTTTTATATCGTCTCTTGAGTTCAAAAATGGTGTAAACTATGTACTGTAAACTGTCAGTGGTACAGCCTTAGCCATAACTCGAAGAAAAAGTCGTAGTTATACGATTGGGAGCTGACAATCTTAAACGTTCTTAGAAGGCTGTCCTTAGAAGCTGTCCTTAGAACGTGCTCTAAATTTGGAGAACATAAAAAAAGGGATTTTTGAAAAAATTTTGGCAGCTTATTGTGCAATTACGGTACAATTAAAAATTTACTTAAAAAACGCAACAAGTTTTTTCAGGTACTATGTGTTGCAATAAAGCGAATTCTTTTCGACTGGATCAGAATTCTTAAAAAATATTAAAAAAAAGTTTTAATTGATTTCGTGACACGTGTGTATCTGGTACCATTATGTACGATCGACTATTCCGGTAATTTATATAGCAAAACTTCGCTTAAATGAAATCATCGTCTGATCCGACAGCCTATGACGGGCGGTTACCTCCCTAGGCACCAGGCATAATCAGTTTTAATGTTGATTTAACTGGTTGGTTAAGCTTTACGATACCTTGCTCCCCATCGTAATAGATCCATTTTCATTGTTAGTAATGCTTTTAACAAAAATTATTTCGTTTCATGACGCTTAAGCAGCATTCAACAATTTTCAACGTCAACTTGTCTGGTTCACTAATAATTGCCTTTGTTTTGCAAAACTCTGCTGTTTGAAATGTTCTGAAATTGATACTTAAATGTCCCCGAAAGAATTTACAAGTTCTTGTTGTGTTTGTTCATGGAGTATTGCCTTCAATTCATAGTGTTCGAACTTTACTAACTGACCTGTGTAGACTTTGTCTTCCGTATCTCTGTAAAGGTTCTACGGAAGCCTGAAGCTTGCTCATTATTTTGATTTATAGTAGACTAATACACATACATGCATGCATACATGTGTGCATACATAATTGGTCATTATAATCCTTTAGTCAGGATTACAACTTAGTTTCCCAAGTTACTTATGTTGTGTGTTTGAATTTTATTCATTAGTGACGGGACCTACAGTTTAAAGTCGACTCCAAACGACAGATTTTTAAGAAATTTTTTCATGGCAATTTTGTCTTCGCCAGAAATCTACTAAGAGACAGTCCCCCAAGAAATATTTGTTCATATTTCATTTTGTTGGAAATGTCTGGCATTTGAAACGTAGCCTCATGTCTACTAAATAGACTCAAAATCTTTCGATTCTGGCGAATTCTGGAATAAAACTGGTATGAAAATAATTTTAATATTCCTTTACTTTACTGCCTAAGAAAACAAGTGTTGTGTGTGCCGTGCACCATCTGTAAGCAGGCACAGTTCTTGTCAAATATTGAAATACGCATTATTGCGTGTTTTTTAATGCATCTTTTGCAGCAAGTTGGGCGCATGTGCAAACAGACACGTTGTCAGTTTAAGCCGTTTAATAATATTTTTGTTTCTTTTGCATTCACAATATCAGTCGATTTATTACCTGCATAACTTTTCAACTTTTCCATGTTTTTTTTTTCTCTTTTTTCGTCTTTATTTTTGGTTGAAGACTGCATTTAACGAAAATCCTTTGATGCAACTGTAGGCAGTAGTGGCTGTAGAAATAATGTCCACTTTTGACCAGACAATCGACCAGGTAAACTAAACCAAACCCAACCATCTATGACTAATGTAGACGTTAAATTCGTTGTACTTTAATATTATAATTCCAAAAAAGAGAAAAAAACCCTGCATAAATGATAAAAAATATACAGAAAAAAAACCACTCCATTCAATCGTTTTGTTGTGACATTTAAATTATTTCATATGATCTATGGTTGTATATGTAAAGAATATTTAAAGAGAGAGGGAGGGGGTATTAATAATATATAAAACTTTATTGATATCATTTAAAGGGTAAGCGGCAGAGAGGAAATAACGTCAGTGTATCTCATTGAAGAAGAAGAGAAGAATAAACTGAACTGAACGCAAGAAAATGTAAATTTTTATTCATATTTTGTATGTGTCTTGTGTTGTCTTCGCAACAAGTCACTTTAGTTTTGTTCTCTACTACTACTGACTTGGTTAAGATGTCAGTAGATTAAATGTTACGCTTTTTAACTGATTTTTTTCTTTCTTTTATTATTATTGTTGTATCATTTCTTTCTTTTTGTTGTTGATTTTATTCATCTTTCTTGTTAAACGTCGTAGACTACTGTGATGAAATAAATAACTTAATCAGAAATATTTTTTTTCAAAGTTTTTTTTTTTTGTTATTTTTGTATTTTTTTTTATATTTACTTTGAATTTCAATTAAACAGAGAGATGAGTTTATAGGGACGGACGGACGGACAATTTTTATGGTGGTTTTTACACTTGAAGAAATTGTGCAATGATTAATCGGTCCGTGAAAGGGATGTATGGTAAATTGGCGTTATTTATTATTCGATTAAAAAAATTTGGACTAAATGAAGTAGAAAATGAAATCAAACCATCATATGAGTATGGTTAGAGTATGTATACAGGCAAACAGGAAACTAACACTAACAAAACGATTGTGAATCGTGAAAAGAAATACGCTAACAGTAAGGGTTTATTGACCATCGTTTGAGCATAATGTTCCTGCATAGAGTTGTGTGACATGTACCGCCATCCTGTTCAAAGCACATGCCGTTGGTTCTCCTATTACTGCATTCAGGCCAAAAAATGTTGGTAATCATGGTTCTATAGTGCTGGTCTGGTCAACATGGTACTTAAAGATGACACCGGCAGCTCAAAATCCACATCAAATAGTAACTTTTTCGGACTGCATTGGACGTTCTTGACTCCCATGTGGATTAGTATCGACCATTTTGTTTGTTCATGTACATCCAGTAATAGGCCCCATCCCTGAAGATAATTTTTCAATGAAAAATGGGATCAGCTGTCAACTGCTCCAGAGTCCATTTAGCAAACACACATTGTTGTCTATGGTCGCCCAAGGTGATTTGGCAAAACATACATACATACATACGTAATTGATCATCATGATTACGACCTACCTTCTCTCACACCACTTATGTTTTGTGTGTTAATTTTAGAAATGAGTGGCGGAACCTACAGTTTAAAGTCAACTTCGAACGACTATTTCTGAGAAACTTTTCACGGTAAATTTACTTACTCCCAGAGACTTTGCCAGAACTCCGCTGAGAGGAATTGTCGAAGAAAAATTTCCTCATATTTTGTTTTGTTGCAGATTTCTAAGCTGAGGTTTGAACCGTCGCCTCTCGTCTCATAAGCCAACATACTATCTACTAGACTAAGACAACTTGTTCATGTGGACATTCATCCAGTAATAGGCCTCATTGCTGAAAATGATTTTTCAATGAAAAATAGGATCAGTGCGCATTTAGAAAATACGCATCATTGTCTATGATCGTTCAAGGTGATTTGGCAGAACAGTCTAAATAAATGTCAACTAATTTATCAACTGTCAAAGTTCGAAAGTTCCTGTTTAAAAACCCTATAGAATTAATAAAGCTAAAGGGAGAAGTATATTCCAACAAATCGCGCGATATATATCCCTGCTTCGCGCAAAATTGTCTTTTTAAATTTTGGTATTCAAACAATGCTATTCCGGGAAACGTACCTATTGCCTGTTTCCAGCTCCGAGTAGAAGGAAAATGTAAAGAAGTGTTTCCTTTTGCTAAGAAAAACAGCTTTTTTTCCATTCCTGTTATACACTTGAAATTGTTCGATATTAGTCTGAACTGTCTTATAAGTTGTACTACCGGTATTGTGGAATGGGTACGGAAAGCGGTATCAAGCGGCTGCGTAGTATGCCTTAACTCAGTAGAATTCTCTTTTTAAGAGTTGTCAATTTATCACCGGCTTTGTAAGTCATACTAATGTGTGTCTCCTCTTATTTCTTCATTCTCTTAGAACATTACTGTTATCGAGACTCAAGGCGCAAGTGAAAGTGAGGTCGTAAAAGAGAAAAAGTATTGTAGTGGAGGCCAAGGCCAAATGGTTGTTTACCTCCAGAAATTCTTTAAGTGACGTATTTTTATTATGACTTCAGCACAAATTATACTTGTGCCCGATTAATACCGGGCATAAGTCCATTTTGGCTACTGTGGTCAAAATACACCAGTATTCTAAGAGCCAGGTGGAACAGAAAATATCAGACATTTCGGGGAATATTCTCCAACATCTGTTTTGACTGATGATTCACTTTACTGTCCGTTTTGTTTGCCCGTTTTAAATGATTCCTGTTTGGAGCACAGGATGCCGATGATGGCAGTCTGAAACTTTAAAATTATCGATAGATATGGAGACAGTAGCGATTCTTCGAATAACTGAACAAGCTCAACAAGTCAGCTCTGCTTACTGGTGGTAGACGAGGTGAATTTGAAGTGTGCTTATTGTGAGCTTGATACTGCATAGTAGTTCTGGATCTTGATTCGTATTAAAGCATTTTCTATTTCTTCTAATTCTTATTTAACTTTTCCAAAAATACGTGCCACCCTTTAGACATGTGTTAAAATCAATTTTGTAGGATAAATGGCCTGCAGAATAATGAAGAAACTTCATAATTAATGGCAAACATGTTATCTTAAGCGGATCCACAAGGGAGTTGGTTGATGATGAACAGGTTTCCATACTTAATGATGGTACCACAATGTAGCATGTAGTGGACATTATGAAGTTCAGCATAACTCTTTAAAGATCAGAACTTTCCTACGCGGAACTCATGAAAATTAATGACTAGAATGGAGCACTTACTTACACACTTACATACAATTATTTGAAGACAATTTAAGTGAAAAAAGGTTAAAAAAATAAATAAAAGTTTTATACATACGGTAGAGTACATCTAGTTAAAGTGTTTTATTTTCAACTTTGAATGGAGAAGTTGTTAAACAACTTACCAAACAATTTAACATTTTGGTTATACGCAGTAAAACGTAGAAAACTATAAAAAAACAAAAAAAAATTGAATTCCAAATCTAAAAATAGTTTCTTCAAGAATACAAATGAAAATGCTGCGTGAGCTAAACTAAACATAAATACATACATACATACATACACTACAGGTTGCACAGTCAAAACAAGTTGCACAGTGTCTTTAATAAATTTCACATAGACTTTGTACCATGAACATGGACATGAATATGGCCAACAGTAACGCAATAAAACAAATCATTTGCCAATCTATGTATGTACGCATGTGTGAATGTATGTTTTTAAACTTATAGTGGATCAAACATGATGATACCGATACCCTACATTAAATACTATCCACCACACAAACAGCGAACACATCAAATCATCATAATCATCTACAGTATGTGTCTTCATAAAACAAATTAATATTCAGGGTTATGGGTAAAGAAAAAAGCGTAGGGTATGGAAAAGAAAATGCAAAAAAAAAAAACAAGAAAAGAATTAAAAAACAATTGCCGAGAAAGAAAAATAGACGCACAGAAGGACAGAGAGACAGACAGACTGACGTTGTATTATTACGAAAACATGCAAGTGAACATGCCTCACATGATGTTGTGTTGTCTAAACGTTCTACATACATACGAAATGTAGTACAAATTGTACGAGAGTTGTGTGAGAAGTGCGTGCAATAAATCATATTTGAAAACATTTTAGGATTCATAAGGACATGCCGATGGAAAGAACTGAAAATCTTAAGAAGGAATTTTATTGCTTAGAATAAAATTCCGTGAAGTACTTGGAAATATGAAGTGTGACATGATTTCGATGCCCTTAGTAAAGCAGAAATAATCAACTTTTGTATCGAAAGTTTAAGTTCTGATTAGATTTCAACGGCTCATAATAAACTGAATGACCTTGATTCTCGTGACCTTTGATCACACCAATTGCAGAGCGTTATGTTGGCGCTATAGATATTTGGTTTTGGGGTCGATTGAGGTTGTAATAGGTTAGTTTGGTTAGATTTGAGGATGTGTACTTGTCATTGGAACAAGTACAATACCCAGATGTCAAAATGACCTGCAAAGAACCCTCTGACCAGGGTCCTCAACCTCAATCTACTAAAGGCTGGACAGTTGCAGAGGAAGCGTTCGATAGTTTCCAAATCCTTCTCATCGCAAATAGTTCGGCTGGCGCCTGTTCCAGAAGCTTGTCAGCGATTTAATCTCGTAGTACTCTGTAATGAAACCAGACTGGCCTTATCTAAGCCTAGCAGCAAACTTGTTCTATCCCTGTCTAGAGCAGGCCATAGGCACCTAGATACATAACATCTCGATACACCCCCAAGGCCTCTGCATTTCCCCTCTGATGAGGCTATAGAAGTGTCAGATTGGAGGATCAGGACCAACTATCAAATTGTCCTCAGAAAGTGAACCATCAAGGTTGTACTATACATACATACATACAAAATTGGTCATTACAACCCTTTAGTCAAGATTACAATCTAACAGCAACTATGCTGTGTGTGTTACTTTTATATACGAGTTCTACGATTGATCTACAGTTTAAAGTCGACTTCGAATGACAGATTTTTGAGAAACTTTTCATGGCAATTGCATTTACTCTCAGCGTTTTTGCTACAAAACTGCTGAGACGAATTCGCCGAAAAAATATTCAAAATTTCGTTTTGTTGGAGATGTCTAACCTGGGGAGTTTGAAACGAGGCCTCACGTACGTCTAATAAGCCAACAAACTACCTACTAGACTACGTCTATTTTTCTTAAATTTAAAGATACAATTGAATAAGCTTTAGTACACACTACTTAGGCTTTGTAAATTTGTTTAATGACGGTTTGTAATGGACTTGTCGTTTAATATCCATGATGTGGTTTAAGCAACTTGTGTTCGAATCCTTCGCAGTCAATCGAATTGTTATCCTCAACATATTTGGTTGCTGTTACATACTTCTGGAAGAGACCTTTTAACCTTATAACGCTTACCTCATAGCATGCAACAAAAAGAAAACGAAAAAAGAGAAAGACAAATAATAATAAAGCGTGTGTGCTTCTTTGCGAGTTACACATTTTAAAGCTTTATTACAAATAAAAAAAAAGAAACATTAAAGAACAACGGCTTAAAACAAATGAAACTCTCGGTAAGAAAATACCTTCAATTCAGCTCCTTCAACACACATGAATTTGTACAAAAGAAAAAATTCATCCTGAAAACTGAAAAGTACAAAACCTGCGAATAGAAAATGAATTGAGTTGAACTGAAAACTGAAACCGAACTGAACTGAGACTCTTAACAAGATGTACGAACAAGTACAGTGGTGGGGAAGAAACTCTGTTAAAAAAAAAATAATGCCCATCACATCATGTCGTGTACGTGTATCTTTTAATAAACTTCTGGATTCTATTTTTTTTGTTTCATTAAAAAAAAGAACAAAAAAAAGGACAAAAAAATTAAATAAAATTCTTTACTTTTGTGTTGAATTCTCTTTTTGTTTTTTTCCTTTTTATTTATTTAATAAAATTATTGTTTTTGTTGTTGTTGTTTTTCATTGGTTTACAATTCTGATGTTATTGCTGATAACGATGATAATAATCTAGTGTAGGTAAGTAAGTAAGTAACCAAGTTATGGTATGTTTGTACAGTATTTAGACCCTTTTATGGCCAAAATCGTCTGTCCCAGTTGTTGCAACAAGTTAAAAGCACAGCCATTACAAAGCAATAACAATAATCAGAAGTCGATTTTTAATCTTAATAATTCAACAAAAATATCAACAACAAATACAATACAAACAATGCGACATTCATTCCCCCAGACAGTTAACCAGCACCATTCCTTTGTCCATTCATCCATCAATCTATACGTGCAATCATCTATTGGTGGTCAAAATAAAAAAGAAAAAGCCAAACATCTAGCTATGCTTTCATGCCAATAGAGTAGGGTGTACATACATATGTATTGTAACTAAATCGGTGATGGGTAATCGAATTAGTTTTTGAAATGAAAGCTTTTTATTACAGAAATTATTTATGTTTTGCCAACAGGAGGTCGGTCTATTTCGAAATATGATTTGGTAATTTCATAAAAAAAATTTATAATTTGTGGAACTAGTTTTTTCAGTTGGCCATCATGGAAACAATTGCATGACGGCATATTCTGATTGTTACATAAAATTATTCTTTTGACTTAATTATTCAGATTCGGTATATATCCCATTTCGCTTCGGATGATTTTCGAGAACTTATAGTTTTTGACTCTCGCTTGTACATGCATATGCGATCCATTTCTTATAGTTCCGTAAAATTTTTATACAGAAATAAAATCCCTTTCGTAGTGTTAAGTAACACAGTTTCTTTGACATACAAAATATATTTCTAGACTGCAGTCTACATGTCTTCCAAGTCTATGGAAACCAAATGTTAAGTGTACATGTGTATATATTGGTTATTACAACCCTTTAGTCAGGATTCTCACACCACCTATGTTGTGCGTTAATTTAGACATGAGTGGCGGGACCTACAGATGAAAGTCGACTCCGAATCACAGATTTTTTTAATAAACTTTTTCATGGCAATTTTATTTACTCTCAGAGTTTTTGCTCGAAATATGCTGGGAGGAAGCCGCCGAAGAAATATTATTCCATTCGTTTTGTTAGCAATGTTTGACCTGGGGTTTGAACCGTGGTCTTACGTTTAATAAGCTAATATACTACCTACTAGACTACAGCGACTACCCACTAGACTACAGCGACTACCTACTAGACAACAGCAACTAGCTACTAGACGATGGCGTCTACCTACTAGACTACGGCGGCTAGCTATTAGACTGCAGCGACTAGCTACTAGACTACAGCGACTACCAACTAAAATACGGCAACTAGCTATTCGACTACAACGACTTCCTACTAGGCTACGGCAACAACCTACTAGACAACGGCGACTACCTACTAGACTACCGGGACTAGCTATTAGACTGCAGCGACTAGCTACTAGACTACAGCGACTACCCACTAGACTACAGCGACTACCTAGTAGACAACGGCGACTAGCTACTAGACGATGGCGTCTACCTACTAGACTACGGCGGCTAGCTATTAGACTGCAGCGACTAGCTACTAGACTACAGCGACTACCAACTAAAATACGGCAACTAGCTACTCGACTACAACGACTTCCTACTAGGCTACGGCAACTACCTACTAGACAACGGCGACTACCTACTAGACTACAGCGACTAGCTATTAGACTGCAGCGAGTAGCTACTAGACTACAGCGACTACCTACTAGACTACGGCGACTAGCTACTAGACTACAACGATTTCCTACTAGGCAACGGCGTCTACCTATTATACTACAACGACTTCCTACTAGGCTACGGCGTCTACATATTAGACTACGGCGACTACTACTAGATTACAGCGAATGCAAATAACTGGAAATATATTCGATCGAGTCTTAATCATTTGCTCCTATTTATGATAATCTCAATAAACTTCTGCAGTGTTTTAATTCACAAAATAGCACGAAACTTTAACTTCCCGCAACTATTCCTCTGAATAATGAAATCAGCTTAAATACGAAAATCAATTTTTATAAAGGCCTCTAGAATACAAATCTCGCGATTTGATATCCTTTAAATCATGCAGAATTGGTTCTTGTAAAATTTCAATAAGAACTGAAATCCTATTTACGGGATGTTAACCACTTCATCGTCAGTCATGTCGTTCCATTAATGTTCGAATATTCTAACCAGTTTAGAAAGTTCACAGTCTTAACTTTAAAAGGCTTTAGTACAGCTTAAGAAGAATTGGAATTTATTAATTAAATACCAAATAAATTTTATGTTTTTCGCTTAAATAGTAAATTATAATGGAAAGCGTTTGAAATTATATGAACAGCAGCGTTCTGAGGCCATAGAGACACGTTTAAAGCCAATGAAGAGAAATTATTTATGAAATGAATTGAAGATCCTCGAATACAATAATTAATCATTTAATTACCAGACACGATTAATTAAAAACACTAGTAGATAACTACACATACATACATACGTGCAACTAGAAACAGAACTTTTGATCAACTTAGCCAGGCAAATGGCCAGACAAAATAGCCAAACAACTAACCAACCATTCAAGCGACCTGCAAAGTTATATACAGAGGCAGTGGTGATGGCTTCAATTTTCAGACGTTTACAAAAGGTGGCAAAGGGGCAAAAACTTAAATCGCAATGCTTCTCTTATTGTTGATGGTATTGTTAGTGCTGTGATCGTACTTGTTGGTCGTTTTTTTTTTGTTGTTTTGATGTGAAAAATGCTACACGTTTGTAATTCATAAAAAGTATTTCAAAGATACCAACCAACAACATTTTAATGGCGCCACTTATAGTTCTAACGATACTTTAACGATAAATAACAACACACTACGCAGAGTGGCAGGGTAAACAAGCTACACTATGGTGCAAAATTGTAAGCGCTTGTAAAGCTCTTAACAGATCTCATGTTGGATTCAGATTTTTGCAGATGGCCAGATGGCAATTAAGACAATGGGATACAGGAGCTAGTACTGTTTTGAATTGTAAGGAGGCTTTTTCTGTGTGTGGAAAATTATTATGACACTCTGGTTTGACCCAGATAATCTGTTGATAATCATAAGCTCGTTTAGAGCTTATGAGTGATGAGTGAATTGACAATAATGGGTATACCTGAAGTCGCCGTAGTCTAGTAGGTAATGTGTTGACTTATTCGACGAGAGTTAGTGTTTAAGTTAGTATTTTAAGCCTTTCGAATAAAGCAAAATATGAAAATCTTTCGGCGCCATCTCCTCACCAGTCTTCTGGCAAAAACTCTGAAAGTAAAATAAAATTGTAATGATAAGTTTCCCAAATCAGAGCCGATGTTACACAGTAGATCTCAACACTCATGGATACAATTAACACACACAACATGAATGTTGTTAGAAGCTAGGTTGTGTTCCTGACTATAGAGGATGGGTGTGCTTACTAAACTCTAGACTGTACGGAGGCATTTGAGGCGCATTGATGCGACAAATATAAACGAATGTAGGACAAGTAGAGAGGACATTGAAACGTTTGAACTTTCCGTACTTTAGGACGCATTAGATCCAAATATTTTATGGCTGAAACATTACCAATATTATTCGATAGGATATGTATACAGAATATATATAAAAATTGCTAGGTTTGTGAACAAAAAAATCTAGACGAAATATTTTAAGTATTCACTTTTGCTCCCTAGTGTACATTGTGCGTACTATTTGTGCTATTCACAGAGCAAAAGGAGCAATGGGGGCGTTACTGCATAGAATTATGAAATAGTTACTGATAGAATTTTAAATAACTTGATTAATACCAAGTCCATGAAAACGAATTAAATTGAATTATATTTTTTTTTATTTGTTTGGGACATTAACTCACAATTGCTTAATTATTCCTTTAATGTCAGTCTTGCAAAGGATCACTGCTTAGTTTGTGTCACATTGCGTGGAAATTAATGTTGTTGTTTGGCATATCAAAAGATGTTTCCTTACGGAAATCATAGGCGCCATAGAAATTTGCATTCCTTTTCAAATGAAACCGATGGAAAAAGATAGACAGTACAGTAGTACTCATATGGTTTAAAATTTAAATGCATTTTTTACAAGACAAAGGAAAGAAAACCTTGTAGAAAGATATGTAGCGGCAGTCTGGTAATAGTGACGAGTTTTTCAATTTAAGTTTGAATTGAACGTGAAGTTTAATACCCTCTTTACATTTATTTAAACTTAAATGTGTTATTAAGGAGTATACATACATAATAGGTTGTTACAACCCTCCGATCAGGTTTGCGATCTACTTATGTTGTGTGTGTTAATTTTATACTTGAGTGGCGGGATTTACAGTTCGAAGGCGACTCCGAATACAAATTATTGAAAAGCTTTGCAGGGCAATTTAGTAAATTACTCGCAGAGTTTTTGCCAGAAACCTGCTGAGAGGACAAATTTCGTTTTGTTGGAAATGTCTAACCTTGGATTTGAACTGTGGCCTCAACAAGAAACATATTCTAGAATGTTAGGGTTGCCATTTCTTGCAACCTAGAGACAAAGTTGTTAAATTAGGTGCAAAAATTTACCCAATGTCGTCGTAATATTTTTCAAGAATTGATGCTGTCTGATCTTTCTTCTACCTTGGATTAGGCAGTTTTCAGGAGGATACTTAAACATATTCTAGATTGTTAGGGTTGCCATCTATTACTATCTAGGAACAAAGTCTTCTAAAAAATATTTTAAGTTGTTGAAATTTACTCAATCAGTCCAAAGTTTTTTCAGTTGATGCTGCTCAATCCTTCTTCCATACCTTCGGGAGGGCAGTTTTCTGGACGGATAAGGAATACTTTTAAATTTTTTCATTTTTTTAATACAAAGTTTAAATGGCTAATTAATAAAATTGTTTTAAACAAATGTAAAACCACTCTGATACTTATTTAAACCAATTAAACTCTATTATTTGAACCACTTTTACTTTAACTAACAGGGGATAAATTTCAATTATAAAATAATTGTCTGTGAAAAGTTTTAAGTACTCAAAATATTACACAAGCAAGCAGGACAGACAAACAGACAGACTAACAGACATATACATACAATTCAAGTGAAGAGCATACAGATAAATGCATGGTTTGGGGAACAAAAAACTTACAAAATAAAATCCAAAACTAATCCCATTTGATAAATTCCCTTAACAGCCAGAGGGACTGAAAGATAGACAGACAGACAGACACATTATTCTATGCATGGTGTGGCGTTAATGAGATGTGTGAACTCTCAGCAACCATACCCCCCTCTCTTACAGGCACTTGTAACTATTACCCTGAGCCAGATTTGAACACATAAACACCACACACTCAATTTCATTTTCTTATTTTCTTTCATTTTTTTTTCTTTTTTTGGTTTGTTTGTGTAGATAAGAATTAAAATAAGAAATTAAAATTGAAAAAAAAACTGCTGCTACAATGAGGATGAGAGTAAGTGACGATAAGTTGGAATAATTTAATAGAAACTAATAAAGCTTACCTACCATGCCTGGAAATATACACCACACTCTCTCCCCCACCCAGTTACCTATACATACATAGCAGCTACTAATGGTTATGCAGTTTATTAAGGGATCCAATGATGAAAGAAGGATAAGTGAGGGGGGATTATAACGATGAAGATACCAAAATGAAAATGAAAAGTAAATAAATGCAGAAATTTCTTTGAAAAAAAGAAAAAGAAGGAAAAATAAATGAAATACGAGTTGAATCTCTGGTTGTAAATAGAACTTTAATCGCATTCATGAGATAGAAAATATCATCACCATTCATCATTCGCTTTTGACGCGCCGTGTCGACAAACGATTTATTTGTTGTAGAGTTGTTGTTGTGTTTTTTATTCCTCCCCACATTTCTCTATGAATTGTTGGAAGAGTAGTCCTCTTCACAAAGTAAATTATAAAGGAGAAGGGCATTCATTGTAAAGATGAAACTGCTGGCAATGAAGATGAGTAAGAGTAGGAACAATAATAAGCAACTGTCACTAGGATGACAATGCTTATACTTTCGTTGGAGGTAGCAAACAAAATTTGTAGGGTAAGTAATACGAGGTTCTTTGAAGAAAATTCATTAATTTCAATAAATACAGCAAAAATGTTTATTTAAAATACCGATAACATTTCTTTGGGGGTCTTTTGTTTTCTTCTAGGTTGAAACCAAGGATCCTATCCTAGTGATTAATGGCGTAGATTACTTGAGAAGGTAGTAAAATGTTAAAGTAATGAGTTTGAAGGGAACAGAGCGATAATTTTGATCTGCAAACGCTTCAATTTTTTTTGATTTAACACTCGATTTACTAAATGGTGCTATATTTTCTTCTAAATTGGAAAATCAATGCCTTGGAATAAGGTTATATTTAAAAGACAATTAACTTAGACGGGGTTTTCGGTGACTTATTGATCTACACAAATCAACTTTGGTATGACAATTACTTGCCTTTAGGTATCATGGTTATCAGTGAAACTTTTCATAGCGGCGAATAGAACTTGAAACGAGTTATACTCCTGAGCATTCTTATTTCCTGCTTAATTACTATTCGAATTACGTAAAACGGGTTTTCAAGTATTTTGTAGAAACTAAATCTACCAAGGTCTAGTGAAGTCGCCGTGGTCTAGTAGGTAATGTGTGGGCTTATTAGACGTGAGGCCTCGCTTCAAACCCCAGGTCAGGCATCTCCAACTGAACGAAATATGAAAAATTATTTCTTTGGCGACTTCCTCTCAGCAGAAGGTCTGGCAAAAACTCTGAGAGTAAATAAAATTGCCATGAAATGTTTCTCAAAAATCTGTCGTTCGGAGTCGACTTTAAACTGTAGATTCCGCCACCCATGTATAAAAATTAACGCACACAACGTAAGTGGTGTGAGAAACTAGGTCGTAATCCTGACTAAAGGATTGTAATGACAAATGTATGTAAATCTTGCAAGTATTTTTTAAGTATTAAACTTAATATGATTAAAGTTGCCGTAGTCTAGGTCTGACTTATTAGGCGTGAGCGCATGCCAGTCCTCAGACATGTCAAATAAATTCAAAGAAGAAAGAAAAAAAATGAATGAAAAGTTTTTTAACAGGTCATTTGAAGTCGGCTTGAAACTGTAGATCCCAGCACTCATGTATAATACTAACACACACAACATGGGTGGTGTGAGAAGCTAGTTCGTAATCCTGACTTAAGGGCTGTAATGAATGACGTAGTTGTTTGCTTATACCATATTTTAATTCAGCTTTTTAGGGGTAATCTGGCTTAACGTTCAAAAACACAATTTTCCTTTTCACTTGGAAAAGAAAATTTTTTTGCACTTTACTGATCATGAAAGAATTTTTATTTTTCTAAATAATTTGATTCAAAATTATAAAATTTCCTAACCACCCTCGTATATACAGTAATACGACACTTAAAAGCTTAATGCAGTTAAATGCTTTTAACCATTCTTTTAGTTTTAACTGCCGTCTTCTTTCTTTCCGTTCTACATCTTTTCATTCTGATTTTTCATTTCTGTTTGCTTTAGTTCGGGTGAAAAATGCAAAAGTTTTCCAAAAACGCAAAAGTAATCATTAAAAGATTTGAAATTTCCCAAACGACAAAAGTATACATACATACACTTATTCATACACTTTACATTCATACTTGCATTTCATAACAAATGAAATGAAAATGAGGAGCATTTACTTGGGTTTGTTTTGTTTTGCAGCGATTTTTCATGGACGAACCTTAAAAAGGGGGAAGAAATTTTGCCATTCAATTAAGTTTTTAAAATTTGGCAAATGAAAATGAAAGAAATCGTATCTCTTTTGATTTCCTTTTATTTTATTATGTTTTGGGGGGACATACATATATTTAAGAGAGTTTGTTTAGAAATTTTCTTCATTTAATTGAAATGTGCAAGAACTGTGCGGTCCTGTTTGGCAAGTAGAAAAGCTATCCCTAAGAAATTGTATTCTGAGAAGCCGATAGGGCTTTGATCTCTTTTATGTTTGTACTTTTGCCTGAGGTTACCTGGTGAAAAACGATTTATGAATTGGTTCTTAGAGAAGAGATTGAGAGAGAGTTGCTTATAACTGAATAACACCTTCGTGAAGCATAGAGCATCTCCGAATTTCAATCTAGCGATGATTTTTTGAAAGAAAAAATTGTAGGACTATCAAAACTTCAATAGCTAAGTCACCGTAGTCTAGTAGGTAGTATGTTGGCTGACAAGAGCTTGTGGTAGAAAATGTTTCTTTCGGCGACTACCTTAAAGAAGTATTTTAGCAAAAACTCTGAGAAAAAAGAAAATGCCATAAAAAGTTTCTTAAACCTATCGTTTCTCAAATCTGTAGGTCTAGCCGCTAGGTCTAGGATATAATTAACACACACGACATGAGTGATGTACGAAACCAGGTTGTAATCCTGACTTAATTGTTATAAAGACCAACTAAGTAAGTAATTAGCGCACATTATAGGTTTCGACTGCTAGATAGCAATGAATAATTATACGTTACTAGGAGAAAGAAGGTGTTGATCTTGCTTCTCCCATTGCATGGTACTGTCTTGAGCGTTTTTGTTATATAGAGAGGGGGTTTGACGTTGAAAGGTCATAAAGTTACAGTTTTTTTTTTATTTTCTATTTTGAACTATCCTTTAGTTTCTCTATCTGTATCTAGTGGTGAGATAGCTTATCATTCTGATTAAAAGCTGTGCTACATTTTGTGACCTTTGGGCAGAGAAATTTCAAACAGAACATTATTATTAGTTATCGGCGCCGTTGTTAATCTACAATGGTGTCTTATAACAATTTCTAAATAGAATTGCGTTTCACAATTTCTTTTATAATACAAAAGGATTCATAAGAACCTAAAGGTTTCGAAGGATTGCAGCATTGTTAAAAACATTGAATAAAAATTGGAACTGCAAGAGTTGATTATATGATCTACCAGGGTATAACCCTTAAAATTGTTTAAGATTTTAGTTTGAAAAATTGTTCAGGAGTTTGGATTTCGATGTATTATATTCAATGTTAAAAAAGCTGATCATGGATTAAGTGTGAAAATAAATTTTTTGCCAACCAAATTCAACGTCAAAGTCATATTATTCGATATTTTATTTAAAATTATGTCAATGAAATAATGTCTTCAATGTTCTCTAGAGAAACTATCAGATTATAATTGCAAGATTATAATAAAAAGTGTTCTTAGAATTTAGAATAGTTTTACAAGTCGTGTCAACATTTTAAGCTCATGTTAATATTCTAAAAAAAAAAAAATTTAAAAAGTTATTCAAAATGCCTTTCTACAGGAATTTAAAAAAAAATCACAAATTTTCATATACAGTTGTGCCTTATCCTACTTTCGAAAATATTTTCATAGCAATTAACATCAATAATTTAATAGCGTCTCATGTTGTCATTGCTAAATTAACCCCCACCATTTTTTGATGGCATTCTCTGTTCTATACGTGGGTTACAGTTTATCTTCACTATTAAAACGGCAGCATCCAAAAATATATAAAAAATATAAGAAAAATTAAATAAAAAAACATAAAAAAACAAAAATAATTCCTGTCGACTGTTAAACATGATTTTAAACAAATAAAAGCTAAGAAAACATTTTTCAAATTCCTCACAAACGAAAATTTATCAAATTAAACTTGTTAAACAATAAAAAAAAAAAAAAAAATATTGCTGGAAAATTTAACAGAAATCAAAAAACAGAAAAAAAATTAAAAAAATAAAATAGAAGTTAAAGTAAGAAACAGCAAATGCGCATTAAAAGTTCAAATGAAATTCATCACCGGGAAAAAAAGAAAATCAAAGGAAATAAATTCATAAAGATCAAGGTCGACTATTTATAATACGGTACACCACAGAATATACTGCCATATAAGCGAACACACATATATTCTCATATAAATGCCGAGTAAATTATTTGAATTTTCGATGCACTTGAGTCTGCATTGTTTTCTGGTGTGTCACTTTACAACAATCAAGAGAAAACAAGCAAATTTTATTACAATGTCCACCTGCGTAATTATGCGTATATTATTGTGTTTATTAATGGTCCAAGTGTAGGGTGTGTAAGAACAAACAAACAAACAATGTGTATGTATAGAGGAGGCAATGAACAACAAACAAATTGAGGAAGAATATTACAATGACGACGACGATGATACTGATGACGACGTTGGTTAAAAAGTAGTAGTAACCATGGCTATCATCAGGCCTAGAGAGATGGCATAGAGAGCTGGTGGTATAGGCAATGGTGGATGTGTGTATGTGTGTGTAGTGTCAGCATGGTTGTGGCAGAGATAGAAAGAAGTCATGCCATGGGTAATAATAGACAACTATTTACAAATAAACATCCTTAACCTGTATTTGCAATGATGTAGAATTAAATAAACTTGCAACAAAATAAAGGTAAATAAAATGCCAACAAAAAAAAAAAGACAACAACAATAACAGCAATTACAACAACTGTAAGTAAAAAAAAACAAAGAAAAACCAAAACCATCAAATAAAAGAATTCAAACAAATCTGTTGCAAAAAAACACAACAATTTCGCATATAAACGTGTGTTCACTCACTTGCAACACGCGAAACATTGAAGCAAAAATAAATAACCTCAGCAACAACAACAAATGTACAAGGAAAAAAAAGAAGAACAAAAAAAAAACACAGAAAACAAGGAACGCACAAATGTCCAGGTAAGGAAACTTGTCAGCCATACATTACACCACCACCACCACCACCACTTGTGGCGATTTTTTTGTAGTTGGTTATACAGAAAAAACAACAATAACAACAATAATAACAACAAAAAACCTCTAGATGATTTGGACTCTTTGTTTATGGTGGTGACTTCAACAAATCCGTCAGTATCTATTACCAGCTTTAATTGAATTTCATACATACACGCTGATAACCAAAGCCAAAGTGGAAGCAAAGATAGACAAATGGAAGAAGAAGAAGAAAAAGTATAAAAAAATCCCGATATAATAGAAGCTAAACTATGAAGCAGAAATAACAGAATCGGACATCAACAACAAAAGAAACAACAACAGAAACAACAGTAGCTGAGGCAGACGTAGTTAAAATCCTATGAATGCCACCTTTAACTTGGTTAACTGCCACTATAAGGAGAAGAGTAAAAGAATTTTAGAATTTTATTTTGGATTTCCGCCCAAAATTGATGATGGCCAGTTTTTAAAATGGATTTGTTGTAAACGGTAAACAGGAAAATAATTGTCTACGTTTTTAGGGAGTTGCTAGAATGAGGTGGTGATGATGCAAATATTTTCTCATAATTACCCACGTATAACGATTATAATACAGAGACTTTGATGAAGTCAATAGAATAGCTTGTGGTGATTTAAAAGAATTTTAAAAGAATAAAATGATGTGAAAGATTTAATTTCGTATAGACTTTCATCTTATAAACACTGTATCAATGGTATGTCGTCTGTAAATAGGAGGCAGAATATTCAGAAGCTCGAGAATTTCTGGACATGCTAATTGAATACTTACAGGAACCTGCATATTCTTCATGCAGAAATCTTTATTCTTTCTTACAAGTGATGTCTCCCACAAGTAAATTACCTAATATCCATGAATACTCTTCCCTTTTTATGCCGTTTTAATCAATTTTTCTAATTCGATCTTAATGCGTTGCATGAGTGGTGGCCATCCCTTAAAGTTGAGCAAAAATGGTGAAACACAGCTTTAATCCAAACTTATTTAAGTATTCTACATAGCAATCAGGCAGCATAAATTTCAAATCGAACATTACTATGCCACTTATAGTGAGTACACCAGTAGTATTTTAAGTGTAGAACTCGCAACGATAACCTCGGCAAAAACTATGCTAACGAATTGTAATTCTCCTGTCATTAAATACGAGCTATAATACGGAAGATTTAGCGCCTCTCTATTCATATGTAGATTATTTGCTTCAGCCAGAATTCACAAGAGTTGACTGCACATGGTGATTGGGTGACTATAGTGCTTATGGGTTTAGTTAGAATCTGTCTGAATATGGATCAGGTCATTTCCGTTACTGCTCTAGGGAATGATACTATTTACGCACTACCGAATTGGATAACACTGATGAACACTATCATTTGACTTTCCCAATGTTAAACTTAGAATCAGTATTCTGCGCGCAAAGATATCCGGCAAAGATCCGTGAAAAAAAAGTAAAGGCAATAATTTCCTCAAAGTCTAAGGACAAAATAAAATAACGGCTGCATTGCGTATCGCGTCGGCATATCGTACGGTATCAGCTCCAGCCGTAGTGGTGATAGCGTATATTATCCCTGTGGATCTGCTGACAGCGGAGCGGATGGAGATCTATAAGGCGAAATCGGCTGGAAGTCACATAACCGCTCATTTCAGGGAAAACACCATTTCAAAATGGCAATAACGATGGAACGAAGAAGATAGAGGAAGATGGACGGCGAGACTTATTCCAGACATAAGGCCATGGATTGGTCGGAAATTTGGAGAGATAAATTACTACGTTGCACAGATGTTATCGAGTCACGGATATTTTAGGAAATATCTGCACAGAATGGGAAAGACCGCCTCACCTTACTGTCTTTACGAGGAAGGGGAGATAATTGATGATGCAGAACACACCGTTTTCGAGTGTGCACGCTGGCAGAGCTATCGCTCTGCACTGTCGTCGATAGTTGGGACGATCACGCCCGGTAACATTGTCGGGGTTATGACCGCGAGTAGGGAAAATTGGACCTCAGTGGCGAATTACGTGGAGAGGATTCTAAAACTGAAGGAGAGGGATCTGGAGGCTGCAGAACATGTGTGCACGCCGGAATAGATGAAACTGGCATACGTGTCAAGCGAAATTCGAAGCAAGGATCTGGAGGAAAGGAATAGTGGAGACACTTAGATGTCTCTTCAACTTTCGACACGCAATCCGGACGCGGATATGAACATGCAGGGGCCAAAGAGCCAAAGGGACTCCACTCCGAAGTAATACCACCGTAGTTCCGGAGTGGGCACAACAAGTCCATGAGACGAGGGGGGATTTAGTGGGTGAGGGCCCCACACACGGAGGATGTGACGACTTCCTCTATGGTGCGGTTAGGTACATTTATCCCTCCTCGGCGTGAAAAAAAGGACAAAATAAGAACTCTAGCTAAGGAAAAGCTTGAGCCTTTTTTCCTTCAGAGGATTTAATTTTGGAGTATAGTAGAGCTGTCTGTCCTATAAAAATATAGACGGCATGGACAGCTAAAATCAGCACCACAGCCTTCAGAATGTTGTATCCTGAACAGAACTTCTTTATTATGCTGGACCTTCCTCCAGGCAAAAAAAAAATTAATACATCTTTAGCTTATCAGCGGCTGCTACAAGCAAATTAGCAAATCGTACAAGAAATCAGCTCTAGAAAGGAAATCTCCCCTGACCAGGACATTCAATTTTACGGATAAGAAAGACATGAAACTTTCTAGCCACCATATTCGATACAGTTTTTAACTGCTTTTGCAACATGCAGTCAAACGTTAGTATGATGGATGGACGGTGTTACTTGTAAGAGTAAATAAGATTCGTTTAATTTTAGGCGTTCAAGCAGAATTTCTGACATGAAAAATAATCTTCTAATGACTCTTGGTTTTAAATCGCGAGATACACAATTTCTTGGTTTTAGAATGAATCCCAGCTACTTGCAGACGTTTCAAAAGTGGCTCTGAATAAATTTTCAAGTACATTCCGATGTCTTAACCGCTTGGGTTTTTGAAAATTAAAAAATGATTTCATGTATATGTTGGTTGAGACTGTGTGTTAGGTGATCCATTCGTATATTCTAATTTTGGCATAATTTTTCCAATATTTTGACCGTCATTGTGTTGCTAATGGCAACTGTATTGCCGTAGTCATGGGCCGGAATTATGGCTGACTTATCACTTCATAAGAGATACACACATACATACATTTATTACATCATGATCGTACGTACAATGAACGTCCAAATCTCCACTTCTGAGCCGTTTGAAACGGAATTGGTGGAACATGTTCAATATTCTTTCGATTGATTAAAGACAGAAATTTTATTTGATCGACTAGGATTCGAGAACGGAAACCATAAAATAACGCAGGCTAGTTTTTTATTCCTTCTCTCTTAAATCATCTATTTTACAAACTTGAGCTGAGTGCAATAGTACACGAGGGGGGATTTTTTCAAGCTACTTTATTAAGAAAGAAAAGTTAACCAAGTTAATCAGAATCAAATGTTTACCAAAAAATGTGCCATATAATCATGTGATAAACAGAAAAAAAAACGATTATTGGCATGCAGTTAAACTGTGTGGCAAATAATACAGCAAGGAAACTGTATTTTCCCGTTTCTTAATTTTAATTTTTATGATACGAAATCAAAATCAAAAATTCTAAACTATTTCATCATCATGCTCTTTAGCTGTTCCTGCTGCATACAATTCTTAACTTCTTATCAAACAAAGCAAGTCAAGCAAACAAAACAAAATAATTCAATGCGATGGATAAGTTCAATATGGACGGGACAATAAAAACGTTGCGTAAACTTGTCTTTTAGTTCAGTTGGTTTGAAATCCAAATTTTTTCTTTCTTCTTTCTATTTGGTTTAAAAGTGGCACAGTGATGATAATAAGGTTTTACGAATTGGTTTGATCAAAAATTTTCATTTTAATCTCTTAAATGGCATTTAGAATGCACTTGCATAAGAGCAAAGAAAAATCCTTTTGCTTAGTTTTTATGTTTAGAGGCCTATTTACTTGATTCTAAGCCACTGTCCACCTTAAAACCAGCAGCAGTCAAGTATAGTGGCACTAACAATAGCACAGCAACAACAACTTACTCGTATTGTTTTATCTTTTTGTTGCTGTTGTTGTTGTTGCAATTTGATTTCAAACAAAACTGGTGTAACATATAAGCCCCAAGGGGACATTTGACTGATTCGATTTGACTTCTGTTTACACTTGGTGGAATCAAAATGAAAACAGAAACACCAACAACAACAACAACATGAAAACTAAAAATCTTAAAAAAAACAAAGTAAACTGTAGAATGAACGTTTTTGTTGTGGCCATTGTCTTTGCAGCATTTCTAAACAGTTTTGGTGTTGTGTGGCATTCTTTCTGTTTTACTTCTCGTATCCAGAAAGTTTATTTGATCATCGTTTTTTGAGTTTGAGTTTCAGTTTCTTTTTCTTTTCTGTTTTTACATTCTTTTTGTGTTCTTTTGATTCAATGCGATTGTTTTTACTTAAAATTGGGTGTTACTGAGGTGAACATTATCAGATGAACTTTTATTTGCTTTACAATGAAGTTTTTGAAATTGTTTTATAAAGACTACGACTCTTTCGGTTTGCTGTAATACCCTACATCATTACGTACAGTTGGTGTGAATTTCATTATGTTTGTAGTAACTTAAAATTACTAAATAACTCCAGAGTCTAGACTTACTTATCTTTAATTGTCCTGATCAAATTAGAACAACTACATACATACATACTACATACATACATACATACATAATTGTCTTCATGTATCCTTCAGTCAGGATTACGACCTAGTTTCTCACACCACTTATGTTGCGTGTGTTAATTTTATACATGAGTGGCGGGACTTACAGTTTAAAGTCGACTTCGAACGACAGATTTTTAAGAAACTATTTCATGGCAATTTTTATTTACTCTCAGAGTTTTTGCCAGAAATCTGTTGAGAGAAAGTCGCCGAAGAAATACTTTTTGTATTTTGCTTTGATGTCTGGCCTGGGGTTTGAACCTCGGCTTTACGTCTAATAAGCCAACACACTACCTACTAGATTACGGCGACTTCTAAACTGAAATCACTTCTCAATATTCTCATAACTACCGAAAATAAAGTTAAGTTTGTATCGAACTCGTTCGAGTGGAGAAGAGTAGTTGGTTGGGCATACCCGTCCGATTAGCTTTCCGTTCTAGGCTTGAGTTAATCTCATAGCAGCTTAGTGCACAGAGCGCCAACTAACTCTTAGAGATAGTGTTTCTATGTCCTGTCCTCTGTACTTCTTTTTCAAGTTGAAAAGAGCAAATCATTTGAACGGTTTCCCGTATGCTCTGAATATATTAATCTGGTTATTTTCGAATTATTGAGAAGTTACATTGAATGGGTATCGTCGACCACTAATTCTAGGTCCACATTAGGTATTAAAATTCCATACATTATTGTCTATACAGTGATATTAGGTACAAACAATAGTAGTTTCAGTTTTTTTTTACTGAATAGAAAATCGGTTCTGAGAATTGTTTCGATATATTCTTGGACCTGCACATATTGCAGCATAAGCTATTATACACACAGTCTTTGCTAATCATATCCACCGTATAGATAAGCTTCTCACGCCACCTACGTAATGTCAGTAATGTCATTACGAGGACTACGAAAGACAGATTTCAGAAGCCTCTTTATGGCAATTAGTAGCCTTCAGACCTTATGCCAGAAGGCTGTTGAAATTTTTTAAATTTCCTTTTTCAGGATGTCAGATCTAAGGTTCGAATGCGAAACTTTCTCTTAGTAAATCACACTATCCACTACACTAAGCTATTATTTATATGGTATGTACAACATATTCGACTTTGACCGTCTGCTATTTTCACTGAGGATATCTACAATAAGTATCTGCAATACGAAGTTGGATTTGAAAATTTTTGTTTCTGTAAACTGGACTGTAGGAGTTGTAGTAGATTTTGAATAGATTCTTATCATCCAATGGTTACTTATTATTCTTTTTGTTTATATTGTTTGCTTTGTTGTTTGTTTATATGTAAATGCTTGTTCTGTTTATTTTTTTGTATTCCCGCAGAGTTTTGTGTTGGATTGTTCATTTGTTTTTGGTTTTTTTTTCGTAAATTTTATTTTCTACCAAAATTAAGTGCCAAATTTCTGAACCGTTTTGCTTTAGATTTTTTTTAGTGGGCGTTTTAAATTTAACAGCCTTGTATTTGGGTCAATAATCAGTTTATGTTCAATAAAGAAATCATCCATAGTACGCATAAAAAAATGGCAGAGAATCTTATTTTTTAAGCACATTTGGTGGCTACTTTCACTTAACTTGTATGGGGGTTTAGTAAATTTAAACGAATAATTTTGTAATGGAAACTTTTATTTGCTTTTCGTTCTGCTAGAATTAATAAAGATTTCTTTAAGGGCCTTTCATCTATTGAATGTCAAGTTCATAGGAAAAATTATTTTGTGTTGTCAGTATGTATTTCACAGTCGCTTATTATCTAACTTTAACGTTGTCCAGCTTCTTTCATAAATCTCAACATCTTGTTCGTATCAACGGGAAATTAAATATACTTTACGTACTAATTTTGAGCCATCATAATGCACATCAGAGATCAGCAATGAATCGTACTTTAGCTACTCATATGTGCTCATGAAATTTTTGGATATAAGTAAGTCAACAACTCTGATTCATTCATACTCACTACAACGTTGATTTGTAAGTACAGGTTGCAATGAATATGCGTACATTGTTAAGTATGAAGTATGATGAGTACTTCAAACTTTGAATATGAGTTGTATGAGTATGATATTAAAATAAGTATGAGCATGAGTATAAGTATCAGAAATTATGAGTATGATTCGATTCTACTCATTTTTTTGAAAGCTGATCTCTGATGCACAACCTGTTTAAGAATATTAGTAACTGTAATTATAAAACAAATTCCTAACACTGTATTCCTTTCTCAGACTTTATGAAGTTAGAGGCAACCCATTGCTTTCTAAATAAATGGGACGTTTTGCAGTGTTTAAAAGTCTTGAGTAAAAACTCGTGTAATCCAGTTTTGAAATTGAGAGAAAGAAAACTTTGAATAAGGAGGGGCTTTAGTCCTCTGCTAAAGTAAGTCATCATTTCTCCCTGCAACAATGCAAAACATTTTTATACTGGACATATGGCAACCCTTACATCCTAGAATTTGCTACAGTAGAACTAAAGACACCAAAACAAATAATATTTTTTACAATTTTGTCTGTTTTTGAAAGACCAGAAGAAGAATGAAACGCAAGCTGTATGCAGTGGGGATCTTAGAAATAAAAAAAATTAAAATTTGAATATGCGCATAGTTTTTGCTTCTCTTTATCTTTCTTTTAGTTGAGTATATGTTTCGACACGTCTGTCTCCATTTCACTGAAATGGTACGGGCCCTATCAGCAGTGTGGATGCTCTTCTCCTCACAAGCTTTTCTGGCTGCTCATTGTCTGTTTTGCTCGGATTGTAGACTGACTGTCTGATGGTATTGTTATGTGCCGTCCTTTTCACATTCTATCCAAGTTGAGCATATCTCTCGGTGGCTTCTGCTTAATGTACACCAAACACCGTCCTTAATCCATTCATACAACTCAACAAGTACACAGCTTCCAGATTGTTTCATTCAGTTTCGTTGCAAACTCTTGCAATTCCCATAATCATGGAGTGACCAGGGGGTAATTAGGAGAGTAAATTGTATTTTAAACTTATATCTCCTAATCGTAAGCATAGTCTCCAAAGCTCTAGTCTCTCTAGGAGTAAACCATATGTTAGAGGTGGCTGTCCATCTTAGAGAGTAAGCCACCATACTAGGCATACATTTATTTTGCTTGTAAGCATGCAAGTATTCTTTACTTCAAAAACTTCTAAACATAATCGCGTAGATTATTATTTATTCGTTATAAGCTGACCATAGTCAACTTATGTATCTGTTACTTGCTTTTTGTCTAAGCATTTCTCCAAAAAAAAAAAAAGAGAAGAAAAATAACGAATTTTAACTGTCATAATAAGACCAGCAAAAATACTTGTAAGTCTTCTTAAATAAGCGGATATAGAAATTGATATGACCGCTTAAAAAAATAAAAACAAAAAAAAAAAACGTTTTAATAAGAAAACTGACTAAAAGCATTGAAAGAAATTTTCTAAAGTATTTATAAAAATAGAGAAAAAAAGATCTGGTTTTGCATCATAATTTGCCTAATAACCCAATAGCAATAATATCCTGTTTTTTTTTTTACTTTAAACTTAACATTCCTGTTAAATATCCTCTGTAGCAATATCTCGTCAAGAAAAGCTAACAAAAAAAAATTATTAAACCCACGTTAAGTATTGGCTTATGGTTGTAAAAAGATTGTGTTGCATTTCAAATTATATTCAATAATTATAGTGTTGCACTTTTAAACGTAACAATATATAGAAAATCTAGATATTGGAGCTCATAATTGACCGAAGTGAACAAAAATCCAAAAATCATACCGAAAACCGTTGAAAAATAATCAGGAGAGGAGGATTAATTTTTGCTCTTAAAACCATTCCGGTAGTTCCATAGCTGCCCTCGAGAATATACCGGAAATTAATTTTTCCAGGTGTTGAACGTATAATATTATGCACTTTATCGTGATTATCATGCGTGTTATCGATTTGGACAATCTCTAAGACAATTCTAATATTTTAACTAAAGTCGTGAGTTGTTTAAGAGATGCAGTTGTTACTTGCTGAATCGCTGAATATTTTCGTTCCTTTTTTGAACCCCTTAAGTTTTTTTTAACCGAAACAATCGTGAAAGGCCAAATACTTTGAATATGATTGTATTGTATGATTGTCTGTACTGTCTTCCAAATACTTTGGAGGGGAACTGAAATCTCTTAATTCATAAGAAGTGCATTTTGAGTAGCAATTCATACTACACAGAATTTAAAATTCTACTGTGCTAGGCCCAGAAATCTTGCCGCATTCGTATCTCCCTTAGCAATTTCGGCGCAGTTGTTCTGAGACGTATAGGAATTTTCAATATGAAAAGAATTCTACTATTCGCCTGATAAACTGATATGAAGCCTATATTTGAGGCTTCTGTTCCATCCCAATCCCAATATCTCCTCTAGCACTGTCTAATTTAACCAGTAAATGAGTTAAAACCATAAAGAGTGAGTCAGTGGTGAGAGAGTAAATGCATGAACAGTGTATGCCTGTAATCACAGGTATGCATGGCTTAGATGTTGGCTAAAAACAACAACAACAACGATAAAAAAGGAAAAAACGTAGAAATAAAAACCGAAAAAAACACACACAAAGTAAGCCAAGGAAGGAAAGCTACTGCTGTTGCTACTTCTGATGCTGGCGATGATAAACTCGACTATGATAATGATTATGTTGCAATGGATGAGGTGTGTGCGGATTTCTTGGTGTATATAAGTATGTGTGTGTGTGTGTGTCTGTGTGTTAGTGTTTTATGATTTTGTAAATGACTGGATATGCACGCGTAAGCACTTATTGAAGGCAACAACATCACTGGGAAACAAGTATAAGTGGCCAAAACATGTTTGAGATTTTTTTCCTTGCAATACAACAACAATAACAACAAACAATGAAGAAAAACAATTGCAAATAGAAAATAATCATAAAGTGTACACGAACACCGATATACGGCAAGTGCAAGTTGTATTTTAGTTAGTGAATCCCAAAGCAAAACTGTGAGGGTGTATGCGTGCCGATTTGTTGCGTGCCGCAAAAGCTGTAGGGGTTTTGATTATGTTTGTAGGAGCTTCTCCATGATGTTCTTCAAAGAGTTGGGTTTCTCTCTGTTTTTTTTTTTATTTCTTTATTTTACCATCGGAACGCATCAGGAAATGCGTTTCCCCCTAAACAGAAACTCATTGTTGTTGTTGTTGTTGTTGTTGGCTTAGTCAGTCGTACCCATGATTTCTACAATGGAAGACTGAGTACAAAAATAGAAACAACAGCAATGATATCTTAGCGTTTTCAAACATTAATACGAATATCAACAGCCAAGAAATTACAACCACCATCAGCCAGCCATCCAGTCATCCATCCAGCCACCAGTGCAACCGCACGAACCATCATTTGTTGAATTCTAATTCCTTTTCTTATCCAACGTTTTTCTTTTTTTTTTTCTTCTTTTTCAAAGATATTTCAAGGACAGTGGCTCATACAGATAATTTGTTGAAAATCATTTTTTTTATTATCTCACTGTTCCTGGATCAAAGTAAAATATATCATCGTTGTAACAAGATTTAATGCTCGATGGATCAACACTTAGTCTAAGGCTTAATCGAGGATGAAATCACAATAAATTACTAGGATTCTTAAGAGCTGGAGAGGGATCTTTACCACTTTTTAAGTTTTATTTGGTCTGTGTTTAGTTTTAGCAGAAAAACCGAAAAAATATTTTCTTAGAATGTTTCAATCGAACGATGTTCTACATTCTAAGTCGTACTGAAGATAGTCAAAGATTGAGTAGAATATTAAAAGAACCATTTTTCCAGGAAGTCAAATGAAGATGCTAAAAAGCAGCATAATAAACAGACTTAACTCCTGAATGCTGATTAACCGCTTTGGACAATCAACGGCAGGAATTCGCACTAAAACATGACAACCAACCTGTAAGTTTAGTGAGAGCAAAGAAGATAAGTCTTTGTAGTTCAATGATTGGCTTAAATGTAGTGAAACAAACGTTCTTTGGTGGTAAAAATGATTTTTGAAGTTTTCCCAGAAATTTGTAGCAGTAAAGGTTCGCATTGCCATTCTGCTTCACATAAAATTAAATCGCTAAGACTATAGCTACAATGAAAAACTTTAATCCAAGCTAATAGATGAACATCTCTGGCAAAAACTCTGAGAGCAAAAACTGTAGGTTCTCAAGTATAAAATTAACTTACACAACATAAATGGTGTGAGAAGCTGGGTTGTAATCCTGACTGAAGGGTTGTAATGATCAATTATGTATGTATAGGTAATTGAAGCAGTTATAATCAGAATTGATAAAAGAAAGAAGATCTGTTTAACACTTCTGACTAGGCTCAATAAGATTTTAATAACTATAATCACTCGAGTCACGAGTCTATGGCATTTCCTAAACTTAAAATCACAATGTTGCCGAGCTGATCATTTAAACAGTCCACACATTACATTGATGGAATCCACAGCTTTACTGTCAGGCTATCAGGAACACACTTCGATGAAAGGAAGTTTCTGCTGAATTACTTGGTCATATAAGAGCATTGTATGAAACTTAGAAAGCCAAGTGCTGCTTAGCATCGCCTGCTAAGCGATCTAATTCATATACTTACTGTTGTAAGACAGCCAGCACGGAACACTAATTCGTAAACAAATTGGTGATGACATTGCGAATGACTACAACCCTTAAAGTAAATGAAGGCGAAAAAGAGCTACCAATAAAAACTACCCAGATAAAATTCCAAACAATTCAAAATTAAAGTAATTCTGATGGCGAAAAAATGGAACAAATTTTATGATGATTCTGTGTTCCAACAAAGAAGGTCGCCGTAGTCTAGTAGGTAGTGTGTTGGCTTATTAGACGTAAAGCCAGGGTTCGAGCCCCAGGCCAGACATCAAAACAAAATACAAAAAGTATTTCTGCGGCGACTTTCTCTCAGCAGATTTCTGGTAAGAACTGTGAGAGGAAAATCAAATTGCCATGAGGAGTTTTTCAAAAATCTGTCGTTCGGAGTCGACTTTAAACTGTAGGTCCCGCCAGTCATGTATAAAATTAACACACACAACATAAGTGGTGTGAGAAACGAGGTCGTAATCCTGACTAAGGGGTTGTAATGACCAGTTATGTATGTATGTATGTATGTATGTATGTATGTATGTATGTATGTATGTATGTATGTATGTATGTATGTATGTATGTATGTATGTATGTATGTATGTATGTATGTATGTATGTATGCATGTATGTATGTGTTCCAACAAAACGAAGTATGAAAAATATTTTTTCGGCGACTTAATCTCAGCAGATTTCTGACAAAAACTCTGAAAGTAAAATAAAATTGCCATGAAAAGTTTTTCAAAAAATCTGTTGTTCGGAGTCGACATTAAACTGTAGGTCCTGCCACGCATGTATGAAATTAACACATTAAGCTAGGACTGAAGGGTTGTAATGATCAATTATTTGAAGAGGTTATTGGTTATTAAAGTGCATAAAGTATTGAATTATAGTCATTTGAAGCTACCACAACTATTTCGCTTCTGTTCTCTAAACAGCATAAGACTGACACAATATATTAGATATAGTGATGGAGTTCTGCTCATTGATTGCTATTCATTTTCAAAAGATGGCGCTGTCTGAAATTCTTTTAATATTTGTCCACGTTGTTGTCTTTGGAAGTCGGCGGGGCTATTAAAGAATCTTCGTTTTTAGAATTCAAATATCATGGATATTTTTTCACCTTTTCCCGATCTTAAATATGGCTTCTTCGTATTTAATGTCTACTTGAGTAGTCCGATTTTATGTAAAACAAGACAACATCTATCATTAAAAAGCATCTTCTCTGTTGACAGTTTGAATGTAAACTTAGTGAAGTTGTTTTAACAATGAATGTTTTGCGATTTGCAAAAACGTTGATAATTTACACCACTGTAGCTGTAGCTATTGTATCATCAACAGTATGGTATTCATATCACTCCCCATGCACGCATTTTTTTTTGCTTTTTTGTTTTTGTTTTTGTTTGAAAGCGATGTTTTTTATAAAATATAATCCGATACTGATTCTATTTTTGTTATTTTGTTTTGTTCAGCACTTCTACGTTGCTGTTATTGTTGCTGGCATTGTTATTTCTATGGCTAAATGTTGTACGCTTTAACACGCAGCATTATAGGCATCCATATAGTCAGCCAGTTAGCTTAGGCAGACAACCTAGTCAGGCAGCCAGGCAGTCAACCAACCAAACAACCAAACGAGTCAAGTCGAATCATATCGAGTCAAGTTAATTCAGTGAAATGTAATTCTAAGCTTTAAATTGCAAATGCTATGCTTCATCGGTATCATCGTCAGCAGCAGAAACAGCAGCAGCAGCAGCAGCATCATCATCATAGTCAAACGGGGTTCTCTTGATACAATAACAACAGGAATGGGAATACTAAGCAACATTATTACCCCGGCTCCTACCAACCAAGTCGGCATCAGCATCATCGTCAAAATCATTTGTATCATCTGTTCAGAAGTAAAGCTAGGCAACTGAATTTTTTTTTGTTTTGTTTTGTTTTCATTTGTTGGTCTCTAGTTTCTCGCTCTCTGTGACTGGATTTGATGCTATTTTTATAGAGATTTTTCCTTCCTTTTATCATCTTCCTCCGCTTCTTCTTTTTCGTGCTTTTTCATGCTTTTTCATGCCTTTTTGTTAGTTGTCTTGGCTTTGAGTGTCGTCGTTGCGTTTCATTACGTTTTGTTTTGTGTTTTATTTCCTGTTAAATTGTAACCAGATACCAACTTTTGTTTTGTTTTTCTGTGTGCATTTGTTTTTGTTGTTTCGTCTAATTTTTCAGTCTATTTTAACTCCCTCTCGTCCGTAGTATGTCTGTCCGTTTTATGCCTATAAATATTGTTTTCTGTTGTTTTTGTTGTTGTTTTGTAATAGATATTCCCTAATGTGAAAACTGGGGCACTTAAATTCAAATTTAATCGTCCATAAATTATTTATTCAATTTCAATTTTTAAATCCGACAATAACAACAACAAATTTGCATATATGTGCGATGATATGCAATGTAAATGGGAGGAGATTAAATCGTTGCATCGATTATTGGGCCTCAATTATTGTGTATGGAATTGGTTAGAGGGAATGAAGAGCACGTGTGTGTATTATAAAAATGTTTAACTTATTGATTGTAAATTAGGGAGTTTTTTTACAAAAAAATCTTAAAATCCTCAGTCTCAATTTTTCTCAATCACAGAAATATATTTTCCACTTGGAATGCTAGCGAATCAAAATCACATTGTGGGTTCCAGTAAATCCTTTATGATTTATCCGAATTATTTTCTCAAATAAGAAATGTCTGTAAATACAGAAAGAGTTAATGGATGCTATAGTACAGCCTTTATTTCCTAGTCTGTTTTTAGGTTACATCAACATAAAATTGTAGTAAATTCCCAAAAGAATTTAAAAGAAGCAGGAACAACCTAATACTAGCAGCCCCTGTATCAATTCATCAACCTAAACTAGAAAATCAAACCATGCTCCATAGCAACATGGTTCATTTGGGTCATTTTTTAAATGATAGGAAAAAGGCAAGAATGTTCCAAATGTTGGTGTTGATTTTGTTTTCTGCTAATCATTAATCGTATTGACCTGGTCTTAATTTTTTTTTAAATTATCTCCAAATTTTAAGGAACTATAGGAGACCAGAGTCTCTAGTTGTAATTGAATCCACAATTGATAAGATTACCTTCCTTACTTACGTAATTGCTCATTACAACCTGTTAGTCAGCATTACAACCTAGTTTCTCCCACCACCAATGTTGTGAGTGTTAATTTTCTACATGAGTGGCGGGATTTACAGTTTAAAGAAACTTTTCATGGGAATTTTATTTTTCTCTCAGAGGTGTTGCTAGATGACTACTGAGAGGAAGTTGCCGATTAGTTTCATAAGTCTGGCAATTTTATTTTACTGTTAGAAGACTACTGAGAGGAAGTCGCCAATTTGTTTCACATGTCTGACCTGGAGCTTGATCAACAGCCTCGCGTCTAATAAGCCAACACACTATCTACTAGACTACGGCAACTTCACTGCAGTATCGGAGTATGTGGTTATTTGAGTCGACAATTAGTTAAACTCTCTGCCAGGACAGATACGAGTTGAATGTACACGAGAATTTAACACAGTACTTGCAGGGTATGTCTTACTTTAAGCACTTCCTTTACCCCAAGATATGAAGTCCAAGAATTCAGACGAAGGCGCTGGATTTAAAACTCTTATGGAGGCTTAATGCTGATATTTGAATAACGAAGACATGATGTCCCTTTTATATGCTCGAATAAGGTAAGATAGGGCCTTAAACTTTTCAAGAACGTGTTCGGATTTGCCTCGGTAATCTGTCAATGTTATATGTGTTAGGCTTAGCCAGTAGTACTGGTTGGTTTTCAATGTGACAACACAAGATAGGATAGTAGATTTCGACGTTGTTACAATGGCTCTTGAGACCAACGAGTTAGCTTACTAAATTTGCAAGCAATGCATACAATGTAACTACTTTAAACTGTAGGTCCCGCCACTCATGTATAAAACTAACGCCCACAACATAAGTGGTGTGAGAAAGTAGGTCGTAATCCTGACTGAAGGGTTGTAATGACCAATTGGTATTGTTATATGTATACAACCTAACCTCATCCAACTTCATCTATTCTTCTATATAACTATAAACAATTCGTCCAATAATATTGAAAACATAAATCGAGGCAGCTAGATTTTATATTCACCAATGCTATTCCGATTAAATTTAATGGTATATGCACGATATTTCGTAAAAAGGTTTCGTATATACACAGACAATAAAAAAGTTATCGTTTAGGAAATATTTGCGTTTAATTCAGATGTTATCTCCAAACAAATACTCATTAGTAACCATAAGATAAGTGTTAAAGAGACCTTAATACCATACTTGACAATACACAAGGCAATATATATACAATCAAATTACATTCAAAGCAAAATTGGTAAAGTTACAAAATAATATTTACTCACCATACTTTGTTGGCCAGCTCTGCTTTATGATCAATTTACGCATTGTGGTAAACGTATTTGTTAGCTTGCTGAACCTGCTGCATATTTCAGAAAATTCAAATCCATATTATTTCAATGATTTCCTCCATTGTTTCTTCAGTTTTTTTTTTCTAACGATTACACAATTATTTTCTTTTCTTGTGCAGTTCATGTGCAACATGTGAGGGCGATTTCTATTGGTAGAGTCCAGTGTTAAGAGTGTGAGTTTATATTATTTCTTGACTGACTGTCTGTCTGTCTGCTTGACAGGCAATTGATCTGATTTGCTGGCACGATTTTCCAAACGAGATTCGATAGTAATTCATTAGTAGATGCTTTTCAATCTTTTTATAGCTGAAGTTTTCCTGCACTTTATCAATTTAATTAATCGTTTATAAATTGCATACGAGCAACGTTTTTGGTTAACAACGTTTCTTATGAATTTAATATTTAAACAACAATGCACACCGTGGTATAAAAGTCATTAAAATGATGAAACATTTTTGCTGAAAATATTAAGACGATAAAAAAAATATGTTAAGAACTGAGCAGGTGGATGGTTAATCGATAATATTCATTCCAAAAAATGATACAAATTCGGTTCAATTGTAAAAATATTTATAAAAATTATTAAGAAATCTGGAAAATTTATGAACAGTGATTAGAATGTTTAATAAAGAGCGGTTGGAGGATGACTTAAAACCCAAGTAATTCACATTCAAGTCCAATCAAAGGTAAAATAATGTCCATCATAATTTTTTTTAATAAAGTCGCTGTAGTCTTGTATATAGTATGTTGGCTTATTAGACGCGGAACCGTGATTCAAACACATCTCGAATAAAACGAAATTTGAAAAAAAGTTCTTCGTTGACTTCCTCTGAGAGTAAAATAAAATTTCTATAAAAAACTTCTCAAAAATCTGTCCGTTGGAGTTGACTTTAAACTGTACATCCCATAGCGACATGGGTGATGTAAGAATCTAGGTTGTAATCTTGAATAAAAGAAAGTTGGCAAAGTTAAGAAACTTTCGTCAAATTATAGAATTTAAAACCTCTGTGAGCAGTGGCAGTAAATGTAATTTGAATACGCTTGTATAGCTGGAGGAACTGGTATCTGAAAAATTTCTGAATGCTGGATAAAATGTTTAATTTCCATCATAATTTTTTAATTTATAAAATTAAGAAGCCTCGATTCTGTTCCTAATAATCCAACGTCATTTGGTAGTTGGAAAACAAATTTTGTAGGTATGTCATTCCAACCTTGCACCAGAGGGATAGACAGTGGAGTAATCCAAGGGTGTTATATGCGGAATAAAATGTCGTTATTAATACATCGAAAAATGTAACTACTTGTAGTTGCTGACGTACGCATACGCCATATTTACAATAAAAACTTATTACTTTAATGAAGTCGCCGTGGTCTAGTAGGTAGTGTGTATGCTTATTAGACGTGAGGCCTCGGTTCGAACCCGAGGTCAGGAATCTCCAACTAAGCGAAATATGAAAAAATATTTTTTTTCGGCGACTTCCTCTCAACAGATTTCTGGCAAAAACCCTGAGAGTAAATAAAATTGCCATGAAAAGTTTCTGAAAAATCTGTCCCACCACTCATGTATAAAAAAAATTAACACACACAACATAAGTGGTGTGAGAAACTTGGTCGTAATCCTGACAAAATTGTTTTAATGACCAATGATGTTATGTGTGTACTTTAATGACAGGCAATAGGGTATCGAAAAGGCAGCGTGATATGTATCCGAGAAAGGACATTAAATTTTCAGAATAATTTACCATTTTTAAAGAACCAATCAGAAAAAGACCAAATTTAGACAACAGTTGTCGTAAAACATTGAGCTTTGAACATGAGCTTTGAGAACAGTGTGGTAGGCCGTAATATTGCTGGGAACATGATCATCATGAAAGTCTTCCTTAGTGATAGAGAAAATCAAACTTGTTGCGAAATATGCCAGAAATTGATGAATTCTGTCACTTGTCTACCGTTCCATACAGTTGAAAATTTAAAGGTATTTGAATGATCGAATGTTGAAACAGATCAGATTAAATGAAATGCATATAAGGGAAGGTACAGCATACAACTTTTAGAAAAATGATGATGGAAAATTAAGAATTGGAATTTATACCAATTATCTAATAGAAGAGGTTATGGATATGAACAGAATTGATTCAAATGGACTTCTTCAATTTGAAATTGTTAAATATCATGGACCAACAGAGCCTTATAAATAGAGTAATAATACCTTCCTAACCTAACTTAAAGAATTTTTTATATTTATTTTAAATTTACAGAAAGGAAATATAAATATTTTATCAAATATAAACAAATAAGAGACAAATTTAAATGATGTGCTAAAGGCTCAACATTAAATACTACTCATATAACATTATGTCACTGACCTGTGTAAATCCTCTTTTGATAACTTTTCTAAACTCTTAAAAAAAAGACACACAGCAGAGAGCAATGTTTTTTGTTCAAATCTATTTCCAGCTTGTAATGTGTACTCAAACATATGCAAGGAGACAGCCTTTATTTTTTCATTCGTTAGTGTTTCCCTATTTTTTTCTCTTCGTTCTTGATTTAAATGTCAAATATTCGTTAATAGAAAAATATCACCGTAAATAAACTGCAAATAGGATTTTACAAAATGAAGAGAAAACAAAAAAAAAATTTTTTTCAATAAAAATTAGTAGAGAAAAAATCTCCGGTTTTTTATATTCCGTGTGTCAGTCTAGGTAAACTTGACAATAAATTGTAAATTTAAACATTAAATTCCAAACAAAATTTACAGAGTATGACATCCTTTGTAGACTGAACAAAAATAAAAAAAAGGATCTTTATTTTTCACTTTTTTCTCTCTCTGGCTCGTTCTATCTCTCTCTATGGCATATGTTTACTTGTTACTATATTTGATTACTATAATATTTTCACATATTGTTTTAATCCATTGAGGAACGAGAGATTATACTTCTCCGGAGTAATGAAAACATAGCACAAATAAAGGCTCCTTCAATAATCAAACGAAAGTTTTAATTTTTTTTGTTGGAAAATCTTCATTTCTATTTAAATAATGAGGACACAACATATCAATTTCAACTTTCTAGCGATCTCAAACGAGATTACTTACTTACTGAATTGGCCATTACAAGCCAAGATTACGACCTAGCTACTCACGTCACCCATGTTGTGTGTGTAAATTTATTCCATGAATGGCGTGGTCTACAGTTTTATGTCGACTCTGAATGACAGACTTTTTGAAACACTTTTCTTGGCAATTTTGTTTTACTCTTAGTGTCGCCGTAGTCTAGTAGGTAGTGTGTTGGGTTATTATACGTAAAGCCAGGGTTCAAACCCCAGACATCAAAACGCGACTTCCTCCCAGCAGATTTCTGGCAAAAACTCTGGGAGTAAATAAAATTGCCATGAAAAGTTTCTCAAAAATCTGTCGTTCGGAGTCGACTTTAAACTGTAGGCCCCAACACTCATGTATAAAATTAACACACGCAGCTTAAGTGGTGTGAGAAGCTAGGTTGCATGTAAAAATCTCACTTTAAACTGTAGGACCCGCCGCTCGTGTATAACAATAACACACAAAATAAGTGATGTAAGAAGCTAGGTCATAATCCTGACTGAAGGATTCTAATGACCAATTCTGTATGCAGTCTGGCAACGAGATACATTCAAATCAAAACGTGCATTTCTCACTCTGTATTCAACATTTCTTCACTTAATAGCTGTTGCAATGGATAACCTGCAATAGAATCCTCGTGTTTTAATGGCCTCTCAAAGGTTTAACAAAACTTTTCCTCTGTACTTTTAAATATTTTTTCCATAAAAATATTACAATGCCAACAGGCATTTGGCGCGAATTTCAATGTCGCTTTTGAAGAAAATCAAACAAAAACAGAAACAGAAACAAAAAAGAGAGTAAATCACTAAAAATAACAGAATCACTAACATTTCGTTGCATACATAGAGTAACGTTTATAACGGCCGTAAATATTGCTTCCCAAAAAAAAAACAACAAAATGAATGTTTGTGCAGGAGTTTAAATGGAAACAACAACACAATTTCCAGAATTCAATTTCTTTTTTTTTCTTCTCTTTTTTCCGAGCCAAATTTATTTTTCCTTCTTGTACTTTTTTGCCTTTACGTTATTCTGGCTGTTGCTGCTGAAATATCATCATCAGAAAATAAGACAGAAAATATAGTGCTTATGTGTGTGTGTGTATGCATGCTGGGACATGTGGCATTTTGATACGTTGATGTCTCTGTATGCATATTGTTAACACAGACAGACGTTTTCATTCAAATGTTGAATTCCACATGCACTTGAATGCAAAAAGTAAACACATGCAAGCATTATTGTTAGTGTAAGTGTGTGCGCGAAGGATTCAGCTGAGGAGTTGAATGAATGTTGTTTGCCCAATACTATGCCCTGATGGAATTGCACGGAGGCGTATGTGAAATTTTGTGAACTTTTTATTTGACATACGAACGAAAATATACTCGTATACTTCTCAGAGCAATTTCATACACAAATACTGGCGACTATTACGTTGGTACATATTTTTTTTAAGTAAAATAAAATGCGAAATACTTCAGTAGAAAAAACAAGGTGCACACTATTGTATTACGGTTTATATTGTAAAACAGAATAAAATTTCCAAGATTTTACTGGCATTTGTGTGTGACCATATGAAATCTATAGTGTTAAGCGTGATAGAAAGAGGGAAAGTTGGAACCAGGTTTAAGGTCAAAACCAAAGTCTGGAATTTTCAAGGTATCTGGTAGTTATGCTGAGAGACACAAAAGGCTCAGCAAATCGCTGTTTACTTACCGATTGGAGACTTACAATCGCATATGTAGTAATTAGTCACAAAGAAAACCGAAAAGCTCTATGGAATGGAACTATTAAAATCGTATTCGGATGAAAGTAAAACAGCAAATAATCTGAAATTTGTGTTGACAACTTCATTACCAAACCATGTAATTGCACCAAAAATAAAAATCATCAGAACAATGGGTGTAGCGCTCCTGTTAGAGAATGAAAATTATAGCGGATTGAGCTTGAACTTACCCTTACGAACATAGATGGAACAAAACTTTCAATTGTTGAAAAAGTGGGCGTGGCTATAAAGCTTATAAAACTGTTACGAGTTTCTAAGACGATCTCTGGTTAGGTTTAAAGCAAATTTTGCAGTACTTATATCGAGATTGGGCCAAATTTTCCAGGTTTCAATACAAGTGTGTCTATTATCGCATATTTTTTTTACAAATCGTTAAAGTTTGTGTGAGATCCTCCTGTTTGCCCTTCCAACAGAGCAATGCCAACCTCCCGCACACATTCAATCGAATTTTCTGTTATACCAGCCTTTGCAACTGCATCAATGGTGTTACTGACACTTGACATTCTTGGGTAAACTTCCATTATTATTATCTTTTCATATACACGATTAATATTTCATATTTCAAAGGGGCCTTAGGTTGCTCTTTAAGTTTCGTCTCGTGTCTGAGAGAAAAGCAAACATTGTCTAAATGGAAATATTCGAAATCAGCTGGTACAACGTAACAGTATTTTCTCTTTCGTTTTTTTTCGACTCTTTTTTTAGACTTTCGGAAGACTGACAGCAACCCCTCTAGAAAAGGATTTGCACTGATATTAACACATCTTATGTGACAATTGTGCACATATGTATGTACATACATATATACACTGAAACTAAAGCTTTACAGTGAGGAACAACATTTTTGATGTAAGACTAAAATCAGATTTTATTTGTTAAGTTAAGATCTTCATTCATAAATCCGAGAGGAATAAAAATCAAAAAAAATCTTTTAGAGAAAAAAAAAAACTATCTTCCTTCTCTTAATGTCTTAATTTCTTTATAAAAAAAATATTCTCATCTATCAGAAAAATCTTTGTGATATTTTTGCCAAAAATATTTCATCTTTTCACACTTTCGTGTATTTAAACAGACAGTAACTGAAACAACCGTAGCTGTGTCTCACAGCCAAAGTAAATAGAGGCAATGCAATCGTCGTTATGCATGTAAAATATTTATTTGTCTCCGTAGCAAATTGTCTCTGTAGCAAAAGAAAATCTTGAAAATATTTACATTCCTTCAATAGTTTTTTTTTATAGTTTTCTTCTATCAGGAAGGAAATTGACTGCCAGCTATAGTGAGGGGAGGAGGCTGGTAACAAAAATTTTAAACTTTATTTAAATAACACTTCTGTCATCGCCATCATTATCACATGCAGCATAAATATACTAAAAGTTTGATTTAAAGATTAAGTCGATTTCGATCTGAATTTGCGAACAGTGCAGGCCATTAAGTAAAACTGTTGCTGAAGACATCAATAATGAGTATAACTTGAACTTTTTATCATGAAAATGAATTTCATATATTCAAATTACAATCATATATGGAATGCAATGTTTTTAGAGTCCTTCAGCTTTACAATTTGCTTAACCTATTTCAAGTGCTTCTTTTTTGTCTAAACAAAAACAAACTATTGCGTAACCTTTATGGCAGTAAAAAAAATCCACTTTAGCGTGAGAATTGTCAATAGATAGTCGAATCCAAAAAAATATGTCATAAAAATTATAATTGCCACCTACAACCAGCCAGTTACAGACTGTACAGGGTAGGCTATGCAAATTATTAAATAAATTCCATAAAAAAACAAACATTTTCAAACTTTGAAGGTGTAAGATTTTTTCAATTAATTTTAAAAATAATTACACTGTGATAGACAAAGACAAAGAAAAATAAACAAAAAAAAAAAAACAAAGTGCTGACATTCAAAAATCATTTAATCGCTTCATATTGTTTAATTTCATTTCATATCATAATTTCATATGAAAAACCCATCATCATTGCTTTGATATTTTTTTTATGTTTAAACAGTAGTTTAACACAAAATCATCAGCCAGATACTTGGAGGCAGTCAGCCACTACAATAAATGGCAAATGAGTGTGTGTGTGTTGCAAACAACTAACAATAATTGTTATAAAAAAGAGATGAAATGCAAAACAAAAACAACATATTCAGTCTGCTTCACGCTTCTCCATTTAAATAAGAAGAAGAAAAAAATACACAAATTCCCACGCTATTTACACGCCTCGCTGATTATTCACAAAACGCATGTTGCTACACAAGTATAAGCGATTTAAATGCCGCCGCAAAATATGTATTCATATCACGATGATATGGATGTGAATGTGAATGTGGATGATGATGCTGATGCTGATGGTACCGGCACTCATCTTTTAAACCAGCCAACCAACCATTCAACCATCCATCCTCATTATCAGCAACATCGCAAACACAAAAACTGCTAACAATACGTTCATCAACGCCAACAGCATGCAACTACAATCAAAATATCATCTGCAATATCTATGGCAATAGACGGAGGCATTAACAAGTTTCAAATAATTTCTGCGCTCAACAACAAAATAATTTTCATATAAAGTGTAGTCGACATCTTTAATGGATAGATATATGTAAGTGGAGTGGTATTTACGAATAATAGGCGGGTTTCCGACCTTAAGAGGCTTCATAACTTTTGCATTGTTTCTCTAAATTGCAATCGTGCCTTTAAATTGTGCAGCCCTTTGCGCTGACCAACTTCTCCGATGAGTTCGGTGGAAGTTTTTCAGGGATGGCGCTTACCTGTGGCGTCACAACGGACCGCTATGCATGCTCAAGTATGCTTTGGAAATCCTCTCACCACACACAATACAACAACCCGTTACATTTTTATATAACTTTTGCATTGTGCCTCTGAAGCAGCGCTACAGAGCTTATTCCAGAGTTTCCGTAACATCTACCCGAGAATATTTTTGCCTCTCCAAAGATTAGGGCACAATGAGCAAACTTCCTTACCACTACATACCATACAACTAACACGCTACATTCTCATAAAACTTTTGAATCGTTCCTCCTAAGTAGCATTGCAACGGTGATAGCAGAACTTGCGTAACATCTACCGGAGGTTAATATTTTTGTCTCTCCAAAAATAAGGGCTCAATGAGCAAGCTCCCAAGTATCGCTGTAGATCTGAGGGCAGTTTCCGTAACATCTACCGGAGATTAAAATTTGTATTTTTGCAAACCGTAAGACTCAATGAGCAGCTCCCAAGTACCGCTGCAGATCTGAGAGCAGTTTCTGTAACATCTACGGAGATTAAAATTTTTATCTTTGCAAAGCGTAGGACTCAATGAGCAAGTACGAATATTTCAAGAATATAGTATAGTACAGTATAATACACAGTATAGCCAGAAGCCTGATGTATTTGTAAGAGTAATTACAGATCAGTACAGATGTTATGTAGACTTTGACAGTATCTGACTGCCTTCAAGGATCTGAATCCGTCCATACGTACATGCATAATTACAACGACTCAGTCAGGATGATTACGACCTAGCTTCGCACACTACTTCTGTGGTGAGTTTATTGTATACATGAGTGACGTGACCTACAGTTTAAAGTCCACTCCGAACGACAGATTTTTGAGAAATTTTTCATGGCATTTTATTAACACTCTAGTTTTTGCCAGACATCTGCTAAGAGGAAGTCGCCTAAAGAAAATTTTTTTTACATTTTTGTTGGGGATGTCTGACCTGAGGCTTTAACCGTGGCCTCACGTCTAATAAGCCAACATACTACCTACAAGACTATGGTGACTTCAAGGATTACTTCGAGTATTACAATACTCCTCAGCCGCCCATCTTGTAAAAATATTTTAAAGCTGATTGACATCAATATTGTTTTCATTCTGGGCAGACAAATTGAAGAAAAGAAAGAAAATTAAAGGAGTTTTATGACACATACATTCTCTTCACAAGGAGAGTTTAATTTATTTGTTGCGTATATATGTATGTATGTTTGTGTATTTGTTTTTGGAGTTTATGAACTTATTGTAATCCTGTACATTTGTATCGAAATTTGTTTTAATGCTTGACGTTCTTCTTTCTTTTTTTCTTTTTTTCTTTCTCTTGTTTTAACTGTCCCATACAGGCCAAAAACTTATTTTCTTGTCACACACTTTTTGACAGATTTCCGAATGAAGTTATGTTGTGTATATACGTACTTATGTGTGTAGTTGTTATTGCCATTGTTGCATAAAGTTTTTCTTCCATAAGTTTTGATTTGTTTTGTATTTGACTTATGATAGATTTCCGGGGGGGTTTTGTTTGAGTTTATTTAAGAGATTAAATTTGTTTTCCTTCCCCCCCATCTCCGCTTAAATGAAACTTATTGATTGTGTGATACATTTGCCGTGTTTTCCCCTCTTTTTTCTTTTCAATTTGCTGATCAATTACTGTCTTCTGTGTCCTTTAAGTTTCTTTTGAAAGGTTAGAAAAATAATCATAATCCACCCTCCCTGAATGGTATTTGAGCGGTAATGCCATGGCAATTGTTTAATTATCTCAAGAGTACGAAGATTTTTGTTAATTTTAATTATTTGTCATTGAGTTAATGTTTGTGAGAAGATGTTATTAAATAAAACGCAATAAAATTGGATATCTCTTCCAGCATTTTCTGAAAAAAATATTTTAATTAATGACGCAACATTGAGTCCTGGTAATACGCCTTGATGAGAAATTATGTATTCGAATACGTATTTTAAGCAATAAATTCTAATTCAAACGATGCAACGACGTGAAAAGCCGTCACTGTTATGGAACCCATTCGTAAATAAAATCATTTTTAAATAGAGTAACAAGAATACGCCTAAAATTAGTTGTCATTTATTCAGGCTGTTTTGCCAAATCATCATAGACGTATTGGCGCAGTTGGGAATTGCCCCATGAGATCTATTTCTGGACGAATAGGTACATGATCATACAAAATTGTGGCATTTAGAACGATACTAATGCCCAAAAGATCCAAGAGCCTCCAATACAGTCCGAACATATCATTTTTTGGCGTCGACTTTAGACTGGCAGCGTTATCAATCCATATTTCAATGAAAACGATGTTATTCTGGTCATCACTGTCAACGACGAGCATTATAGCTCGATAATTAGAAACTTCTCTTGATCTGAATTGAAAGACCAGGATACCAACAACATATGCATAAGTACATAACATATGGTTTCATAAGTATGACGCTGCGTGCCGTATAACTCGAGGCCTTTAATGGCATTGTCATCTCACGTGGAGGTGATGTATACTGGTCAACGGTATTGTGTGGTTTCACCCCGAAAGACTTTTCTTGTGGGTTTTTTTAAGTCGCAAGTATGTGAGAATAAGCCACAAGCCACAGCGGTCCTCAAAACCATCTCAAACCAAAGACTTCGATCAAATTTAGCTTTTTTATGACCCAGAGTCATTGAATATTGGACATTTCGAATGTCCTCCACCCAGAGATATCATGGAGATCATTTGAACGAATACTATATTCCACACATAATGATATGAGTAGGTCCTTCAAATTAATAAAAAATTACAATGATACCTTATATCCATTTTATTTTATTTAAATTTAAAGATAGGAAACGCTTAATAAAAGACTACATGTACTTCATATAAGATGTCATTTGTTACTTGACTCAGTTAATTGCGTAATTAAGTACTAATTGCATAATTTATCAATTATGGCGTTATTTGCGTCTTATCGCAGCCTGAAACAAAAATCGAAAAAATCAAAAATTTTAAAATTGTGGCTATTGGATGTATGGAAAGCACTTTTTCAAGATTATTTCAACGAGTGCTTGACTAATTGCTATTAGAGTTTCAACAAATTTGTTGAAGTGGTATTTCTGTCTCAATTTTTTTCGCAAGCCTTCTCTAAATATTATCACATATATCGCGATGTCCTAATCTGCCGTTAAGGACCGATTGATGGAGCCATAACTTATTGAATTCTACTGCAATTTCGTGTTTATTTATTTGACTCCATGTTGCATTACCTTATAGGCGCATTAATTTTTCGTTATGATGTAATCTACATATCATACTTTATGGATCTTCAAGAAAGCGTCAGGAGTTTTATATACACAATCGCAAATACTCCTCTCAGAATCATCATCCTTCATTATCTTGCTTTCAAGGTAGGATACAACAGCTCCATTACATCAATAACTGTATTCTCTTTTGCTTTAAGTGGAGTACTTGCCTAAAACATTAATTTCCCTTTAGTACGGGATACTCATGATTGTAAATCGATATCTGAGTTTCATAATATTTGGTTGAAATTCCTTAGAATACTATGATCAAATTCGGTTTAAAAATTATTTTTTATTTTGAATTTGTTTTTGCATACAACAGCAACCATTTGGTTATTTTCCCATACGTTAAATGCCGACTTTTAGTTTTTCGTTACTCAGGATGGTGGAAGGGTACATCAAATAATGCAACAACAAAAAAATCCCCCTCACAAACACACACACGCAAACAAACAGGGAATAACAAAAATAAATCATATTTAAATGCAAGAGGAGAAATAAGAAGAAGAACAACAACAGATTTGAACATAAATCATAACAACAAATCAACAACAAATCAGTTTAGAAAACAAAAAGCAAATCGTAGAATAAATATGTACGTACAACCAAAGAAATGCACAGAAGCAGAAAAGGCAAAAAAAAAAACGCAAAAAAAACACATCGAATCATAAGCCAACCAGCAAAGAATAGAATTTGAGCAACAGTGGGTAAGAATAACGAGACGTTTGCTTCAATATCCATTCCATACCATCCATCCATCCATCTATATTCATTCAATATTTCCATTTACTAATGTGACTGGCATTCAGCATTGGCATTGCATTGCCACTGCCACTGCCACTGCCATGGCCACAGCTACTGCCACTGCGCTAATAACCCAGACGTGCTTCAAATGCTGGACAGCTTCCGTTTCTGAAGTTGTATTTTGTGTTGTGTTCTGTTGTGTTGTATTGTGTTGGACTCGTATTCTCTATTCGTTACGTGATGTAGTGCAACAATTTGTTCACATGTTGTTTTTGTTATTGCTGCTACTGTTAAAATTCATTGTAAATCGCTTTTAATAGAAGAAGCAAGAAAACGATAGAATCAGTAGTGATTGACTGACTGACTTAATGAATGAGTGAATGAATGAAGAAATGAATGATTAAACTAATGCTGCCTTTTTGTTAAGCGGTATCCGATTTTTAAATTCGTTAATTATGTATTATTATGTATGTGTGTGTGTTTGTGTTCATATTCATATATTTTAAGTTTAAGTGTGCAATTTCTGTTTTTTTTTTACAAAAATCGAGAAAAAATAATGCCGTACAAAATTTTGAATTTAATTTAAGCAATTACTACGTGTAAAGTCGTGAAGTCGCCGTGGTGTAGTAGGTAGTGTGTTGGCTTACTATTCGTAAAGCCCGGGTTCGTATCTCAGGTCAGACATCAAAAATGAAATATGAAAAAAAATATTTCTTCGGCGACTTCCTCTCAGCAGATTTCTGGCAAAAACTCTGAGAGTAAAATAAAACCTGCCACGAAAAGTTTCTCAAAAATTCTGTCGTTCGGAGTCGACGTTAAATTGTAGGTCCCGCCACTCACGTATAAAATTAACGCACACAACATGAGTGGTGTGAGAAGCTAGGCCGTATTCCTGACAGAAGGGTTGTAATGGCCAATTATGTATGTATGTAATTACTAACTTACTATTCTTATATTTTAAGTTTAAGTATGCAATTTCTTTTTTTTTTAACAAAAATCGAGAGAAAATAATGTCGTACCAAATTTTGAATTTAATTTAAGCAATTACTTCTTGTAATGTATACAGTAGTTTGATAAAATAAATGTTCTATTATTACAATTTATAATGAATTTGTCATCCTTATGGTCGATCGTTTAATTGATACTTTGTTTTTGTATTTTGAATAGCTTAAGCTTCAAGCCGATACATTCTAAACAGAAAGTTAAACAATATAAAAAGAAAAAAAATCATGGGGAAGGTTTCCTAAAAGTAATACAAAAAATAAAACAGAACAGTAAGTTGAGTAGAGTAGAATCGAACCGAGAATAAACCTGCTGAATAAACCTCTTACGTGTGGTAAAATAAAGCAGTGGACTAAAGAATTGAAAATAAAAGAACAGAATCGCGTGGTGTGACCAAAAATGGATGTTCTATGTGGCAGTCATGCATCTCGAAGTATATTCAAGCGCAGGTAAGAGACGCTACTTAGCGTGTTAATAAGCAACTATCACGGAAAAATAAAAAAAAATAAAAAAATAAATCCTGAAAGAATAATTTCTCAATCATCGATTTCGGCCCTGGAATAAGAAATTTTTTCGTTCTGATTCTGAGATGCGAATCTCTAAAATATACTTATGTTAGATATGAGCACTAAGCCTACTTTCGTCAGACACTTCTTCTTGGCGTAATAACTATTAAACATTACTTCGTGAGCTGCATTAAAGTTTTCTTCCGAATTTCAACAAGATACCAACTATATGTTGACTGTACTATACTCATTCCATTTAATTTCAGCACACAACAGCGTTTCACTGAGAAGCTGGCGAGTATTGGGCATCAAAAGCTTGAATAACCTTAATAATCTTTTTGGAAAGGCCAAAGGAACAGGAGACCCATTATATTCACATCTGAGTATATATTTTCTAAAACAACCATGACTAATAAAGGACTGGAATTCGATTCGCTGTATTTTCGCTCTATTCAAACTGCCTTCTGGATGACGGCCTTCACTTGCTACTTTTCAAAATTGCGTTTTTCTTATGTGCAGCAAGCGAGCTAACCAGGAGACTGCCTGAAGCAAACTTAAAACCCTAGCAATGTCACTGCCATACTCTAGCTAATCGAAATGCAGTAAGTTTACCTACTGAGACTATACCAAAAATAACCCCAAAGTCTACAATTGTAGTATTGTCTGGTAATTGTAGCAGCATCACTTCGTCGTACATAATGTTCCATAGGAGGGGCCTGAATACCTCGCCCTCAAAGAATACGGAAAGACTTCCTTAGTAGTAAGGAAAACTACCATCTTTTTGGATCTCTAATGAGTCTCATATGACATCATATACCTTCTTTATTGCTTTTAAAGTTGAGCGACATTTTCAAAATTTATATTACAGATCCGGGAATACTTATTTGCCTTTGGCTTTGGTAAGCCATCGATCATACCTTATCCAATATTTTAACCATAAGGCCCATTAGACAGGAGAGATAGAACGACGATGGTTCACGGAGAAGTTTGCTCCTACTGTATGGAAAAATACCTTTGAGGAGATATTTCTGATATATTGCGATGAATATATCCGAACTATGTTGCATAGCCACCTTTAGTGGATATCATCTAACCTGGGCGTTTTTCAGCCACTGATTTCTATTGTATTTATTAATTCGCAACGATTGTAAGATAATAAATCCTTGGCATTTCGAATGAAATACATATTTTTAATAATTTGCGATCTTTTTTAATCCTTCCCAAAAAAAAAAAGATTTATCGAGGCCGTCTAATACTTAGATGTTTGCCACTTTCGCTCAGAAACCACATTTTGTTCCATTCTTTGCCCACATTATGCGATAGTCTGTTATGAATGGCAGTCGAAGAAGCTAAATGAGGCACCTCAATTAAATTTTTACTGCTGACAGAACAGTGAAGAATTTAAAGAACCATTAACCTTATTGCCCGGCTTGTGTTCAATTGTTACACTTGTTGTTTTTGATTTTTTAAATCCCTTTGATAAACATTTACATTTGAAAATAAAATAAAAAAGTGATCCAATTATTTTGAGGGTCAATGCAAAAAAATCAGTAAAAATTAATAAAAAAAAAATATTTAAACATTAACAAATTTAAAGCTTTTGTAACATTATAACGGAAAAAAAACTTCAATAATTTGCAAAGTAATGCAGTCCAGCCATAGTTTTTGATCTCTTTTTTTTCACACAACAATAAATATTTGCAATTCGAAACAATTGAACACAATTGGCTTTTAAAGACAATTGCAAACAAGCCCATTATTTTCAAGGTCATTAACAAAGTCATAAACAGCTTCTTTTCACTAATTTGCTGATACATTTTTGATATTTTTCAAAATTTTTTTCTGTTATTTTTTATGGAGGCAATTGTTGTGCACCGTTTCAATTAACGGTGCGCCAAAAGCATGCACGCAATTGTTCATTAATTTCTATTGTATTTTGGATTTATTTTTTTCTTCTTTAGAGTTTATTTTAAATATTTGCCAAGCGTGGCAAATTTATTGACAAATATTTTTATTATCTGCTTAACAATTATTGGTTTAAATAATTTTGAAAAAAAGAGTTCAAATGTGACCAGCAATTAACACAAATAGATACCCTACTAAAGAGCGTGTTGTCTTTCAGATCAAAAAAATGTGAAATATCATACGTGGATTTAATTATGGTTGGTGCCCCAAGTGATCTTATTAGTATAGAAATGCCTACAAACATACATAATTGCTGATTAGTCAGATTTACAACCTAGCTTTTCTTGGCACCCATGTTGTGTGTGTTAATTTTATCCGGAATTTGCGAGACCCTCAGTTTAACGTTGATTCCAAATGACAGATTTGAGAAGCTTTTCAAGGCAATTAAAAATACTCATAGCAGCCTGCAGAGAGAAAGTTGCCGCAGAAATAGTTTTCCATATTTCGTTTTATTCGATATATCTAAGCTGGGATTTGAACCATGAACTCTCATCCACTGAGTCCACAAGTTATGTGAAATATTAATAATTCAACGATCAATACTTAAATAAGAAATGGATCCACATAAAATTGATATCAGATGCCCTAATAGATTGGGCTTGGTTTTCCACTAAAGTCTCTGGTGCGTTACACCACTACACCGAGGATAGGGTGCACGTTACTCAGATCGTAATAATTATAATAAAACTTGTAATTGTAGTCTAATAAATTCATAAATAAATAAATAAGATTGATATCTCATTGAACATTAAAAAAAAAGGTTTTAACAAATATCTATGCAAACGCTGAAGACCGTCAACACAGCTTTGGTCTTCTGGTGAGTGGTGTACAATCAACAGTTACAAATCGCTAATTAAGTCGTGATAATATCAATACACATACACACACTCATACGAAATAATTCCAATATTTCAACAATTAAACAATAACAATAAACAAAAGCATTGAAAAGGGTCGATTACAATGAGCAACGAGCGAATGATCAATGAAAACAAAATAAAAACAAACAAACAAACACAATAACAGTGGCCAACTGCAATACAAAAACCAGGTGAATTAATAGCCAAAAACTTAAACTGAAAATATAAACGTTGTGATCATAAATCAGCTTAAAAACATGTTAAAAAAAATAAATTCATTTATTGTTGTTTATTTACCAAATACAAAATTTAGTCAATAACTTAGTGAGTGAATAAGTCAACCATGTAGCCGTTAGTTAAACACATGCCCATACAATACAATGAGCCATTATTTATTTAAATATCACCACATAAGTATGTACATTAGTTAATAATTAAGTGCTAAACATGGGGCGTTAAAATTTTTATGAATTTTAAATGTGTTTTTTTTTTTTTGTTAATTTTGAAGCATTGTGTGGTGATTGGTGTAAATTTGTCAACAATTAACAAAAAAAAAAAAAATATTGAATATCATCAGTACTACCAAAACTTTGGGAAAAAAGCTTTTGGCACGTGCTAAAATAATATGGAATAAAAAGATTAAACTTTACACACATATATACCATATACCATCGCACTTGCATCTTTTATTCATTAAATTTAAGTCATTTTGAAGACAATTTCATAAAGTCTTATTAGTATGTTTCCATATTTCTATTGCAATAAATTTTCTGCATCCTAGTACTTCGCCAATGGGAGTATCAACAAGTCTTTTTAACCAAGTATTTATCCTTGTACTAGCATACCCTGTACTACATAGCTTGTAACAAGCACTCCATGGACTTCTCTTTTTTACAGCAAGATTTGCAGATACTAAAGTTTGATATATACATCCAGGTCAATAAGTGTCCCCTACAATATCCTCAAGCTTTTTCTAACCAGTTTCGGAGATTGTTGTGTCCTTTCTAAAGGCAATTTAAATTTATTTCCACACCTTTTTTAAAATTAAATGGACTTTATGGAAGATGCTTGAGAGCCTTCCAACCAAGCTCACGGACTCCACTTGAGACTCCAAATACTATACCTTAGTATTTTTTTCTAACGAGCAAAAAAAATTTTTGGTACAGTATTAGCCGAGGCTTGTAGTGCTTGAATCCTTCAGGCAACCCGAGAGTTGACAGTATCCTTTCAAGGGATGGGACTTTTCAATTTATATTACTTTGGTTTTACATAGCGCACATAAAATAACGTAATGAAGGTGGAGTCAGACCCAGGATGGACTTTATTACTGCTACCTTATCAATTACAGACTTATTTCATAAAGGGACCAGTCTAGTAATTTCAATTGAAATGTCAGCTGGTCTTGTTCGATTAGTATATATGCCTCAAGTAGTCTGTATCTGCTATGCCCATGTGCTACAAAGTTCTCTTACTCATAGAGGAAACTATATTCACTAATAACGGGCATTATATCCCAAAAAAAAACTTATTGTTGGCATGACATCTAAATTGCAGAATTTTAGAATGTCGATTCCTATTGTGTCATTCAAACACTGTCTCTTTCTTTTCAAGAGAACACCTTTGAAGTCAAAAGATAAAATACACCCAGTAAAGGTTACCACAGCTCAGTTTTTTGGCCCGCCATTCCAATAAAAATTCCAAAAAAATTTCAATATAAGCATCTGGGAGGCTTAACGATAATTATAACACACACAAAAGTAAAACTGTCCGATAATTTATTGATTTTATTAAGACCCTCTTATCAACTCGTTCTTATAACCACCACAAATGGCAGTATCAGTACTTTTAAGAGCTCAGAGTGTAAGTAGCTCTTAGCAAACAGAGGCTTTGGCCAAGCGTGCTTCAAATTCTATGGCACAGACGTTATTTTTTTAATACGATGAATGTACAATATGAAGAGAATGTATGTGTCATAAAACTCCTTCAAATTTTCTTTCTTTTCTTTAATTTGTTTGTCCAGAATGAAAACAATATTGATGTCCATCAGCCTTAAAATGTTTTTAGAAGATGGGCGGCTGAGGAGTATTGTAATCCTCGAATAATCCTTAATATTCAGATCCTTAGTCCCCGTAGTCCCCGTAGTCGAGTAGGTAGAGACTAATATTTAAATCAAACAAATTCGAAATCTATCCCAAATATTTTACAAGACCGATAATATCGAAGTGAAGTTTAAACACATAATTACGGATACAAATGAAGATGATAAAAAAATAAAACGTTCATATGAGATCTGGTAACTTTAAACCATTTGACCTAATTAACATGGCTTAAACAAATATCCTACAGTTGAAACAAAAAAAAAAAAAATTACTTTTCAAACACAATAAATAAGCCAGAGTTGAAGTAAAGCATTCGTTTCATAAATTCCTAAGCTTTCAAGCTAAAAATAGAAAAGCAAATGCCGAAATAAAGAAGAAAAAAACCAAAAAAAAAAGAAGAAAAAGAGAAGAAAAAGAAAATCATCAATCTTTATTTGCTGTTGTATGTACGCGTTTAGACCGTTTATATTGTTTATCTGTCAATTTGATCAAGTGACAGTTTTCGAATTTGTCGCCATATTTACAAGCGGTATTTATTGTTGTTGCTGTGCAAAACATTCGTTCACATAGACAATTGTTACTTGTCTCATATCGAATCAAATCAAATTATGTACCGTTTCGATTAGATTCTTTGTTATTGAAGTTGTTCGTCTGTCTGCCTTGCCTGTCTGTCGCTCAATTGCTACGTTACGCTATAAATTGGCCAAGTATTTTACATACTTGGCTGATTGCCACATCTACCACAATGACATGGCTAACAACACAACCAATATTATAATTATTGGGTGTGATGTTGTGCCAGCAATAGAGCCACTCACACGATTATCATAAGCCACCAGCTAGAGCCAGAGCCTGAGAATGCTTTGTTCCCTGAAACAATAAATTTGAAGCAAAAATCGATTTTTTTTCTTTTTTGTCTTGGAGGGAAAACACGATTGTTAACCCTGAAATTATGAATATTTATATGGAGATTTTTTCTAAATTTAATTGTTTTCATTAATTTCATATGAATTTTTGCAATTTAATTTCTGTCATTATCATTTATCATTCATTTATCATTATCGAAGTGTTTTTGCATGTAAAAGTGATAGATACCCTCCACATTGCCAAATTGCCACATTGTACTTTAACGAATCGAATCAGTTCCATCAATAGCCGATCTATTCTAATCAAATCAAATTTGTTGCGGTAATTAAAGTCATTGCACATGTTCTCAGGGCCAAATTATATTTTAATTGGCTACGATTGTGGTCCAAAATAAAATATTTTTTAGAAATTTGTATGGCTATGGCCCAATGCGCAGTCAGAAATTTGACTACAAAAATTTGACATACTTTTCAATACTTTACAAATAGATCTACGAATAGAAATTTCTTTGCCTTTAATTAAATTAAGTATGACCGGCAACAACCTTTAGTCAGGATTACAACCTAGCTTCTCACACCACCCATGGAGGAATCTGCAGTTTATGGTAGTGCGAAGGACTGACTATTGAGAAACTTTTCCCCGCAATTTTATTTTATTCGCAGAGTTTTTGTCAAAACACTGCTGAAGAAATATCGTATCAAATTTCGTTTTACTCAAGATGTACTCTAGTAAAATAAGCCAAATTTAGGCTTTTATCACACACACTGATTTTAATTTAAACATGATAAAATTTAATTGAATTATTTTGAAAATTGCAGCAACTACTCTGGATGCAAACCGTATGTAGACTTCTATATTGCTTACGCAGATTCTTAAGGTCAACACCCGCTCCTGTCTAAAGGCTTTTGTCAGTTGACTACTGACCAAGCTACGTCATTTATATTTCCTATACATATAAGTCTGCCGCGTGATTTGATGAAAATAGAGTGAATTTCGTTCAAAAATAAAACAAAGCCATAAATCGGACTATGAGATGCTCTCTCATTCGTCTTATTCTCTGAACATAGCCCGGAGGCATTACAATTTACAAGACGGAGGAAGTTTAAAAGGTGACTATACCTCATCAATTATTATGTCTTATTAAATATTTGATCGTAATAAACAAGCAATTTACAATGCTTCACAAACAGTAATTGGTGTAAAAAAGCCAATTTCTGTACATGGTTGTGGACGCTGTCGCATTATACGCAACGTCAATATGATCATATTTAAAAAACGCCGGAAGGCGGCAGACAACATAGGTTCACAGATGCCCTCCACATACAGAAGATTATGCTAAAAGGGTATTGCCAGATATATTCCTGTATATCTATACACGAAAGAGATTAGCCGGCTTTGTAAACAGCAAGATGCAGCACCATCCCAGGAACAGAAATCAAAGGAATGCTAATGATCTTTTAGAGAATGACAACAATAATGGGGAATGCATCACAATGATAGGTGGACATGTGCTCTTGAAGACCGCAAATTGAGCAGCAATTTAGGTAAGCAGTATGTTCTACATGTGTAAAATAAATGGTTGAACTAGATATAGCGGAATACGTAACGTAACGTTTGTGTAGTTTTTGGCTGCATACATATAAACAAATTTATATAGCGAGATGCGCTTATCGTGGGCCAAGTAGAATGCTAGCCAACTGTTCTGCGCTAACTCGCCATATTCGAGGAACTACAATGACATTGACCGCTGGTCGGGCAAATGTTGCGGGAAGTCAATACTCCTACAGAGACAATTGAAATGTAATGAATACGATGTTTGAACTTAGCGTGTTAGCAATCTCTTGATGTAATTCTTATGAAGGTCTCATAATAGTGGATGAAAATCCCACACTAATTAAGGCTTTTAACTGCTTTACGTCTTGTTAAAAAAAATTAAGGTAATCTACAATCAACACCTACAGAAGCGTTCATTCTTGCCATGATTTTGTAGACACGAAATGACAGTCTTGGGGTTTCCTAATTATATTTTCTCAAGGATGTGTTTGCTCCTAAATTATGGGCTGCACGTATCACTCTAAGAACTCCTTATAAGAAGACTAGTATAGTTTTACACAATCGCTTTAATCTAGTCTGTAAGATATTTTTATACCTTTCAATTATTTCCCTTGTTGGTCTATTTGTAAAGTTATTAAAAAATGTTTTAAAAATTTCAAAGAACGCCATTTAATTTTGTAATGCCATTGCCTTCTAATCAGTCTCCAACCAATCGCACCTTAGACGCCAGGTTATGCAAGCAACTGTATGATATGGGGGCCGGCCCCCTCTTACAATTACACTTATGTTCACTAGAGAAGTTTAACTTATTATCTAATAAAAGAAAAACGAAAGAATTGTTATTGTAAGCCAGATCGTAACACTCATCTAATTATGGACTCTACTGACTGACAACAACAATAATAAAAATGAAAAAAAAAAAACAATTTTACAATCTAAAGATAAAAATCAACAGAAAAATAATTTCATTCATGGAATACAAGTCTTTCATATCATTGCCTGTCCAAATGTTATAATTCTGGTAATAAATGTTTCCACAAGAAAAGAAACCACAAGCCCAGCTCCCTCCAACTTGCCGAAGCGCTAGCATTACCTTATTTTTGTAGGTATGGAGAATGGATGGTGTGGGTATAATACTACAGACCATTAACTTTTCGGAAGAATTTTGCCATACGTGGTGACTTTTGTTCAGCACCAGCAATATAAAGAAATCAACAGCAGCTTATATATGTATGTACGTATGAAGATAACACCAACAAAAACAACAACAACAATATGAATGAAAACAAAAACAATCCCTAGAATATAAAATAGAAGAGAAGAGAACAAAAAAAAAGAATTTTTTTTTAGTACTTGAACACGCAACAACCAGAATAATTCAAAATTCATAGCAAATCACGAACATAAATTACAAATTACAATACATGTGAAAATAGCAACAACAAATAAAATTCAAAGCAAAAAAAAATTGGCATTTTGTTACGTTGTATATTATATTATACGTTACGTTACGTTACGTTAAGAAATGTCGCATCATTTCATTTGTTACAAAAAAAATATATTTCCACTCATTGCCTTGCCATGTCTTTCTTTTCTTTTTTTTTTTCTTTTCTTTTCTTTTCCATTTTTTATTCTGTTCTATTCATTTTATTCATTCATTAATTTCGACCAGTTTCAAGTTATGGTCGTTCCTCTAAATCTTCTGGTTCAGTTCAGGCACACATCACATATGAATGTATTTATTGTTGTTATCAGCTGGCAGCTGTATTACAAAACATTGCTTTAAAAACTGTGATCACACGACGTCGTTGGTTATGCGTTAAATGTTGTGTGTCCATATCCATTTAGAAAATATTTTCTTTTTTTTTGCAGAATTCAGAAAGAAAATTTTATCAACCCAATAGGAAAGTACGACTTAATAGTTCGAAATACAATTTCGATTACAAATAAACAGTGGTTACTATGCACTTGCACCCTCGGCCATTTGGGAAAGAGAATATGGCATCAGATATTTCAGGCAATAAACAGACAATCTCACTTGCTTAATTGATCATTTAGTCAGGCTTACAACCTAGCTTCTCACACTACTCATATTATGTGTGTTAATTGTATCTAGGAGTCGACTGCGAATGACAGATTTTTTGAGAAACTTTTCATGGCAATTTTATTTTCATCTCTCATAGGTCTTGCCAGAAAAATGCTGAGAAAAAGTCGTCGAGGAAATATTTTTTCACTTTTCGTTTTGTTAGCGATGTTTGACCTCGATTTTGAACACGTCTTATAGGTCAACGCACTACCTACTACACTACATTGACTTGAGAAACATACATATAATCTGTGCCAGGAATTGTGATGTTACTAACGTTAACAATACTTCAAGAGAATCATATATAGCCTACCTATACAACGTAATTCTGAGCCTTGCTAGCCATTAGTTGGGTTCTGTTGCCTTCCCTTTATCAAATTATTAACAGCAGCATCATGGGTTTGGTCGAAAGGGTTAAGGATATCATTAGCCAGTAATAGAAAATACACGGTAAAACATTCTGAACCAATTAGCCAGCTCACAGCAATTTATTCACAAACGTTTCACTTTACATTGCCTAAGGTTAGGTTAGGTTAGAGGACGTGTACTTGTCAATTAAGACAAGTACACTACACGGAGGTCGAATTGACCGACCCATTGTACAACGTCCTAGTTTCTCATACCACTCATGTTGTGTGTGTTAATTTTTATACATGAGTGGTGGGACCTACAGCTTAAAGTCGACTCCGAACAACAGATTTTTGAGAAAATTTTTAAAGTCAATTTTATTTACTCTCAGAGTTTTTGCCAGAAATCTGCTGAGAGGAAATCGTCGAAGAAATACTTTTTGTATTTTGTCCTGATGTCTGGCTGGGGGCTCGAACCCTGGCTTATGCGTCTAATAAGCCAACACACTATCTTCTACTGATCTACTTTTCAACATTATTTGACATCAATTAGTTGGTCATTGTAGTCTAGTAGGTACTATGTTGGATGGTTAGACGCGAACCTGTGGTTCAAACCCGAGCTTAGACATCCCGATCAAAACGAAATATGAAAACTTATTTCATGGCGAGTTCCTCTCGTTAGTCTTGTAACTCTGAGAGTAAATAAAATCTCCATGAAATATTTCTTAAAAATTTATCGTTCACAGTCGCCATTAAAAAATTTATACGCACAACATGGGTGGTGTGAGAAGGTAGGTTGTAATCCTTACTAAAAGGTTGCACTGACCAATTAAGAAAGTAAGTAAGTAAGCATATCCATTAAAATTAGTTTTGCTTGTAAGCTTGTAAGAGCTAGTCTCTCTCTTTGTTTTAGTAAGGACATTTAATTGTATTGTAATAAATAAAATCAAAAGACAATAATTGTTGCAGTTTATGAACTGATGGCATATATAACAAACTTATTGTGTCATCTTGTCAAATTCTTTAAACGTTTTTTTATAAAAGACACTGTAACACTTTATGGGAATAAAATGTCATGACGTAAACACAATGTAAACGCTTTAATCGTAGGCTGTACTTTGATTTGACCTTCATTTACCGCTGAACTCTCACAAACTGACCTAACCCAACTCTTGACCTAAACCCACTATATTTCTCTACCCAATTGCCTAAACCCAACTAAGTAACAATTTATTGTGATAATATTAAAAGTGAAAACAAGTATATTTTTTGATTTTTCTACTCGGCACCCGATAATTGTTCTGCACAATATAATACCTACTGCCTGCTGCTGCTGCTGCTGTTGCTATACAATTTTGCATGCAAGCCATGTTGTTTTGAAAATCTCAATTCCTAAGTCTTGTTTTCTGAAGCAGTTTTACAAAATACAAAAAGGAGAGAAAAAGAAAACCAAAAAAACAAAGTAAAAGAAAAAATGAACGCAATTTGTCGTTGTTATTGCAGTTTGCGAGAGCAATGGCAGTGGCAGTGGCAGTGTCAATGGCTGTGGATGTGGCAATACATTGATTATTTGTTTGGAATCGTTTGTTACACGGGTATTATAGTAGTAGCCTGTTGCCTCCTGATTGCCACTTTGCAAATCATCGTTATTATTATGGTTGTTGTTGCTGTTGTTGATGATGTAGTTTCATGCATATGAATGGCTAAGGCCTGCAACAATAATGGCCAAAAGCCAACAAAAGCCCATAACACCTCGAATGGTAGCAAACACAGCAATAGAGCGCCAGCCACTATGAATATAAGAGCGTTGCAAGCAAAATGAAATGCAAAATTAAAGCATTTGTTGCATGCACAATTTGCTTATCGATCACATGCTTAATATGTTCGAGGCGCCTAAAATGCGTCAAATTCCTGTTGCCAATATAACAAAAGCAACAACAACAACAACATAAGCAAATAAATAAAATATCAATTTTACCTCCACCACCAGGGCGAAAAAAATTATACAGAAATTCTGTTTCTGTTTCTGATTCAAATTCAGATTCAGATTCGATGTGTTATGGGTGGAAAGTGTACACAAATGAAATAAAATTTGTTAAAATACGATTTCATATCCTCCTCCGGTGGTGTTAATTTATGGCCTCGCAATACAATTTTTAGGCAATAAGAAATGGAATTGATTTGAAATTAATTTCCATTGGCTAGATTGTTCGTTCAGCTGAGTGTTGGAAATAAAATTAAAAGTTTATGTTGCAGCTGTTGCATGGCAAAAAATACTGGGTGGCCAGGTATTAAAAAAAATATTTTGAATTGTTATGTTATTTATCGCTATTGTAGCAGCAATAAATGGTCTGTCCTTAACTATGTATGTAAAGGGATTCCAAACAAGTGCATTGTATTCCTCCTATTGCGAAATGAGAGGAAATGGAAATAGTTTTGTTAAGGGTCATTCTGATTACTTTGGTATGGGCAGGAAAGAATTCTGTGGAAGCATGACTCCAAGGTTAGATAATAAAACTCAAAAGTGATCTCCTTTTTCATTTCACCGCCAGCAGCAAAGATTGTTTGATGTTAGCCGGTAGCTTAAATCGTTTACTATGATCATTTCTATCCAAAAAATTAAAATCACTGGAGATGTTTATGGACGACGTTATATTTCATTTATTTAAGGTTTGGCAACTTCTAGAACTTACGGTTTTCATTTGTTATTGTTACTTTTCTGCGTATCTAGTCGCCGTAGGCTAGTAGTAGGTTGTATGTTGGCTTATTAGACATGAGACCTAGGTTCAAACCCCAGGTCAGACATCTCCAAAAAAACGAAATTTGAAAAAATATTTCTTCGTTGACTTTCTCTCAACAGATTGCTGGCAAAAACTCTGAGAGTAAATAAAATTGCCATGAAAAAGTTTCTCAATTATCTGTCGTTCGGAATCGACTTTAAACTGTAGGCTCCGCCAATTATGTATAACATTAAGGCATACAACAAAAAAGTGGTGTGAGAAACTAGGTCGTAATCCTGGCTCAAGGAACTGAAATGACGAACTATGTGTGTATGTCTATACTTTTCTAAGGTTCTTGATATTTTTATATAAATTTGCTGTTACAATTCGATCTTTACTTACCTCTGTTTCCGCAATTTCTTTGCTGTTATGTTACTGGGTGTTTTTTTGTTCATTCTTGGTATCGTCAGGTTTCTAGAATAAACTGTGTATACTCATGACTCCCATGACGGTTCCAACCATAAAATTATCTTTGGAGAAATTGAGAAGAGTATAATCTTTATGCCGAATGGTAGTTGCTAAATGCTTGTATTTATTTGAAAGTATTGTGGAGTGCACGGCAGCGATATTCATATGGTCAGTCAGCACGAGCATTACGAAAGCAACTTTTACCCTGAAAATAAATCAAAATAAACAAATTTTGAAAAAAAAAATTGAATTGAATTGAATGGATTTAAAGGATGTTTACTTTCATAAAAATGGTATCCAAAAATCTACGCGTAGACCTTGTACCAAGTAAAAATTTAAAAAAAGCAATTTTTTCCAAAAAAATTTATTTCTTTAAATCCATAAACTTAGTATGGTTTTGTGTTCAAAGACACATTTAAAATTAACAGTTAAGTTATTCCTTTAGCAATACCTTAAATTACAATACCAAACCTGAGGAAGCGTCAAAGCTGTCCAATGTATTGAAATTAAGCATAAACACAAATAATAGAAGATTAAGAAATAAGAATTCAAAAACAAACAACATCAAACTACCAAAATTGTATGCGGTTTTTCGGTTATTCAATCTTTCCTTCCTTATTCAGTTATCATCATCATCATGGTGATGGAGACCAAAAATATTTTGCTTAGAATGACAAAAACAACACAATCAAAATAGCTTTAAGAACATAAAAACAATACAAAATAAAATAAACGAAACGAAAAACAAAAATTTAAAAATTAATTTTAATTGTCATGCAAATCAATTTAGCCGTAAACTATAAATATCCCTTACACTCAGCAAAAGAAAGAACGACAAAACAAAAAATAACTGTCAGTGGTGTTTCAGCCATCATCCGACTGACTGTCAATATTATAAGAACAGAATTAAAAATGCCCATCAATTTGCTAAAAAAAAAATTTAATCACACGTTACTATTACGTTCTCTTTTGTTTTTTTTTCTCTTCTTTTTAATGAATAAATATTTCGTTATATAACATGTAGTAAAAAGAGAGTGATTATTAACAGAAATTAATTTATTTAGTTCAGTTCTAGGTCTACATACTGTGAGAGGGTGAATGAATATTGTCTGTACAATCTTCAGTTCACTGTTAAAACGGTAAAGCATCGTGGCGGTAATATTAGTAATATAATACCAGACATTTGAAAAGTAACGGATTATATATTAAACCTACAGTATTTTGAATATGCCACTTCGATGTAATGATCCAGTAAAATAATGACTCCAAGTATACTGCAAAGTGCACAAAGGAACGATTCGAAGATAACCCGCACTATCTTCAGAACCAAAAAAAAAAAAAAAAAACAACAATCAGAGGAAAGTGTCCCACAAGTTGTGATAAGCTTTAGGAATTACTTCAGGTTGCGTCGAACGATATATGCCAAAATCTTGTTCGATCAAATGGTTACTCAAAGTCTATCAGTTTTAAACGACACCAGAATCTCTATCTAATATAAGCCACTCTAGGCCAACATTAGAACTTAGGTCAAACTGGCAACCGCCTCTGTTCGCTTGCTCCGGTCCTATAAGGTTGTGTTGTAGCATCGATATTACCTATTCGGTCATAATTATATCTCCTCCTCGTTGGCATCTCTCAACCATCTAGAGAGTCCTATGAAGACGTGGAGTTTTCTCAAATCACGTTTTTGTCGCTAAATTCTAGATGGCCAAGAATTCTACTTCTCAGATTCCTAAGCACCTGTCACTACCTGCGATGATATTCTATGGCCTCCTTTACTTCTTCGCTGTTACAGCTTCTGCAGAAGTTGTTATGAGGAATTCCGAGCCTCCTGGCGTATACACTCCGAGGACAGTGTTGTGTTATAACTGCTATGAGATGAGATGCCTTATGTGGAATCTTGATAGTTTGAAAGTATATTCTGTTCTTCATATATCCATATCGGGGCAGATCTGTTTGGTGTCTCTACAAATCTTACCTTTACTATTGAATGGAGGTTTTGTGAGACCATTTGTTTCCTTCTCTGGAGAGGAGCAGCAGTAATCTCATATAGGAGTTCAGTTGAATTTTTCGTGGTGCATTCTTTAGCAAGTACGTCGGGCTTTGAAGTGCTCATGGCCAAGAACCCAAATGAGAATAACCGTCAAATCTGTAGCTATATACTCCAGAGATACCATTCATTAATGGACAATCTTAGATGCTATATACACACACTCTGGGGATCTAATGGCCGATTTACTGATGGTAAATAAGAGTATATTACCATAGGATATATGTACATGAGACGATCTTATATACAGCTGTTCTGAAAAGGCATCTGGATCCATCAATGAAAACCTGAATGACATCTCCCCGGGATGTATTTAAATCGATAGACTCAAAATAAAACTAATTTGTGGCAAAACTGAGATATCAGTGCCTGAATTTTGCATATTACCCGCGAAATCAAAATTTTAGTTTTAATTACAAAACCAAATTACACCTCTTCTGACGATGTTTAGCTGTGTCTGTGCAAACAATTATAATTTCAATCAATAACCATCATTATCTTTAGATGGATGATGATGATGATGCTGACAATAATAATCATGATGACAAAATTTGTTTTGCAAAAAAACACTCAAAAAGAAAACAAAACCCAAACAACGGTAGTTAAGTGAAGCATATACTTATGCCGGGAAAAAAACAAAGAGCAGAATCTATTAATATTTAAAATTTTTTTTCTTTATGGTTTTTCGGTTGACATTTAATTGATTTATTAATTCGTCATACTTATATTGACAAAACAACCATACATTTAAACGCTGCTCTTGTGCTTATACTTAAATGCTGCTATTGATCTTAAGCCAAATGATGGGAATATTTAAATGGTTGACAACAGTGAACATACATATAAACTAGAGATGAGCGATCCAGTGATTTTTGAAAAACGTTGTTCTCAGTGAACGTGATTTGTTAATCACTGTTCTTTAAAACAGTGATTGTGATCACAGTATTCCAAAAGAAAACAATGATGACAATAACGTATTTTATTAAGTCGCAAGAAAGAGACAACTAGATACATACTACGAAAAGACTACTAAACAAAAACAAAGTGGTGTCATCAATGTTATTATTTTTAATGTATTTTTTTTTTATATGAAGTTTGACAATTAAGTTTCACAGAAAGTTCATGTATAAAAGACAAAAGTAAATAATCAGCACCATCTAATAGTAATTCTGTCTCGCTCAAAATAAAATGAAATAAATTTGAGTATGTAACAATTTTGAAAGAACGACATTATTAGTAACTGTTATTTGGCAATTTCAATCACTATAGTTACCAGTGAATTATCAATCACCGTGATTAAATCACAGTTTTGAAAATATCGCTCATCTCTAATATAAACACATCTTGAGATAAAAAAAAAAATAAAGTGTTGTTTATAAATTTAATTATTTTTGGTTTTATATTTCAATTGTTTTAAGTTTTTGTTTATTTTTCTTTTAAAGAGTATTTGAAATTTCTTTAAAATAGCATAACCTTGAAAATCTCTGAGATTCTTTGAAATTTTTTTTATTTTAAATGCAATTTCAATAGCCGTAGGACGTTAAAAAAAATTGTTAATAAAATTATTGAAAAATTTATTTTTAGATAATGACAAGAAATTCTTCAAATAATCTTCTCTGCCGTTTCTTAAATTTAAACTCGAATAGTTTTATTCTCTTTGTTTATTTTTATTTTAACTTTAAAAATTTTTTTTTGTTTTATTTTTAATATTTTATTTTCAACCATTAAACTGTCAATTTTACCGTTTATTTTATGTGTTCATTCTTTAATTGGAAATACCCTGGCCCTGATTTCATGCTAAAATTTTATTTTATTGAATTAATTTTTTCTTCTTCATTTCTGTTTTTCTTTTTTGCCAATAATTTAAATATTAATTGACATTATTTAGAAAAATACTCACCTTAGTTCGTATTTTTAAACTCATGAATGAATGTGTAAACGCTGATAACTAGACATTAAATAGTAAATTTGCTTACTTTTAAGACCACAGTGTTACGAAATAGAACAATTGTTTTAAAAAAAATACCAAAGAGAGTCATTACAGTCCATTAGTCAATATTACGAACGAATTTCTCATATCCCCCCGTGTGGCGTGTGTTATTTTATCCATAAAGGGCGGAACCTACAGTTTAAAGTCGTCTCTGAAGCATAGATTTTTGAGAAACTTTTCATCATCATATTATTTATTCTCAAAGTTTATGTCTGAAATCTGCTGAGGGGAAGAAGCCGAAAAAATATTTTTTCGTAGATGTTTCGTTTTTTCGAGACGTCTGCGCCACAGCATCACGACTAAAAGACTAACTTTCTACCAACTAGTGACTTAATGAATCTATTCCACTCAGTTTAGTTCAATGCCATCGTCGTCGGCTTATTGTACGACTTCTCAACTGTTTCTACTTTCAGCAAAGTCTAGGCCAAGTAAGGTTGAGCATTTGTTTCTGCAGTCAATCCAAAGGCATTGGATACATAACCCTTGGTTCCTTAAGGTGTTCAGGCTGTGAAACAGACATTCGTTAATGCTTGTAACTCCTGAAGTTGCCGTAGTCTAGTAGGTAATGTGTTGGCTTATTAGACGTAAGGCCACGGTTCAAATCCCAGGTCAGACAAAATGAAATATGAAAAAACAATTTCGACGCCGACTTCCTCTCAGCAGATTTCTGGCAAAAAGTCTGAGAGTAAATAAAATTGTCATGAAAAGTTTCTCAAAAATCCGCCTTTCAGAGCCGACTTTAAACTGTATGGCCCGCCACTCATGTATAAAATTAAAAGTGGCGTGAGAAGCTAGGTCGTAATCCTGAAACAAGGGTTTGTAATGACCAATTATGTATGTACGCATGTTGTAACTCGCACAAATCTCGTAAATCATTGTTCCAAGTTTCACAAACTTGTAACAGCACTTGTTTATCGATTTAATACATATTTGTGAGAAACACCTGATATTTCGGTGGAGTCGCAGTACGGTGGAACGAGTCATTTAAGAATTTCTTCTTGTCTTAAGAATACTATTCTTTAAAATGATATGTCAACCTTTGTCCCTACCTACTGAGCTTTTTAATAATTATTGGTTATCGATAGCTTGCGTTACACTGTTTAAAAGAACAAACAAAAAAATATACGTTGTTGTTTATTTTTTCGTATAATTCAGAACAATAATAACGAAAAAAAGCAAAAAAAAGTTATTGGCCAAATGCCAATACAACCTTTGGCTAATTATTTATGGTAAAAATAGAAATTCAAACTTTATTCAGCCGTGTTCTCATATTTCTCTGCTAAAAGCAACATAAATAGAAAATAAAATCAAAACCAAAATCAGAAAAAAAAGTGAACCTAATGGAAAAACTAAAAATAAATGCCGACATTGTTCTCAATAGTTTCCCACAAAAAACAATTTCAAAGACAGACTATGAATTATGCTCGATTTTAGGTTCGCTTCTCTTTTTTTAATTAAAAATAAAAACGAACATAAATTATGATAAAAACACGAACACAACAAAGCAAGGAAGATTATCAACGAATTGATGATACACTAAACTGTGATGTATTTCTTAGAGCATTAAGCAAAGGATTAATATCTAATCAGAGGTTAGCTAGCCCGCCGTGGTTATGCCGCCACTCACGTATAAAATTAACGCAAACAACATAAGTGGTGTGAGAAGCTAGGCCGTAATCCTGATTGAAGGGTTGTAAGATGTATGTATGGTTAGCTATAATGACCTTAAATCTTGACAAATTACCGAAAAATTAAGGTCAAGCATGCATCAACCAATTTCAAGTTCTTAGCAATGAGTACAGGCTGTATGAGTGATAAGACTAATCTTTAATCAGTTACTATTTCGTTGAAGCAGCGAAAAACTTGACCCAATTATTCATTAAGCGTTGGATTATACAATTTTTATTATCAAGATTAGGGACAATACGATGAGTGAATCAGAGTCTTCCTTCAAGTCAAGTACATTTTATTTTTGAAGACGCAATTTTTTTGTTGAATACTTTTCGTCGGTCACTCCTTGTTCCTTCGTTTAAACGGTGGGTTGTAGCAACTCATAAAAGAGAAATTGCTAGCAATCTTATCCCATTTAATACAGAAATGTTCACCACAAACCCGGTATTAAGGAGAATTAATGGTGCTTGACAATGATGTTTTACTTTAATTCTTTTCCTAATTTATTTCTAATTATCCATAATTCGCCTCAAAAACTTTACTTATGGTAAAAGGGCGAATCAAATTTATTTATTGTACTAACCAGTAGTGACTCTGTTTTGTGTTGTCGACAATATTCTGGCAACTAGCGTATCAATTTTGCTCCACTATCTACAATGGAAAAGACAAATACAGAGTGAAATAAGCTAGCTAGGACGAATGAAAAAAAAACGATAGATATATAGATTACGTTGAACAACAACGTGTGGCTGAATATATGTATTTGTATTGTATTGTTATGCGGATAAAGATAAACAGAGAACAACAAAACATACACATCATACGGTACACATAATTATACGAATAAATACTTTGGAACTTACGAAAACAGTTAGATAGAAGGATCGCGAAATTGCCAGACGTAAAATAAAGCAATATAAATAAAGCGAAGAACGATGCTGCCAGATAGTCACTGACGAGACGCGGGTCTGTGATTAATAACCTAGGTTTGTTTTATAAAGTTCGCTTTAAGCGCTGTATTATTGAACACTGAAAATTTGATTTGTGTTAATAAGGATCGTGAGTAAAACTGATTTGAATAAACAAAGAAATTAATATCAATTAGAAATAAATAATTTTTTGGATTTTAATTTCTATAATTAAGTCACAGTAAAGAAACGTTTAGCATAACTATAAGCGTAACTATAAGCATATTTATATTAGCCATACAATAATACTTGGAGAACTTGATATTGTCGGAAGCAGTGACTACATGACACCGCGATGATGAATTTTAGGACATCCATTCCGGAAAGGGAGGACTGGAGAAATGGTGCAGCGCATCTCGCAAGGGACTCCGCACAAATTTATACCGATGGCTCCAAACTGGAAGCAGTCATTGGAATTGGTATTTATCCGGAATCAATCGGAATATCCAAGTCTATAATTCTACCGAATCACTGCAGCGTCTTTCAGGTGGAAGTGTGAGCAATTCAGGCTGCGGTGAAAATTATTGTGGACAAAAATGTTCACAGGCGGAAAATTACCGTACTTTCCGATAGCCTGACGGCTATCAAGGCATTGTAATAAACTCCAAGACGGTGTACGACTGCCACAGATATCTCAATGAGGTGGCGAATCGATATGATGTTTGTATCACATGGGTACCGGGACATAAGGATATTCATGGCAACTGCAGAGCGGATGAACTGGCCAGAAAGGGCACGACCATCGAACTCTCTGATGAATTCTCTACATTGGGGATACCTTTGGGTACCAGAAAGCTTATAATTGACAATGCAATCGTAGATCTTGTCAACAATAGGTGGGCAGTTTCGCACAAGGGAAGAACGACGCAAAAAATTTAGCCAAGGCTAGCCAAGGCGCACGGCGACTCTGCTTAAACTCCAAAGAAGTAGGCTCAGCACTGTTATCGGTGTTATTACGGGGCATTGTATTATAGGAACGCATGCGAGGCGTATTGGTCTTGGACACATTGCGAATGATTTCTGCAGAAGCTGTGGAGATGAGGAAGAGGATGAGACTATTCTTCTCCTATTGTGCAAATGTCCGGCACTTGGTCGGAGGACAAAGAGGCACCTGGGTGCCTACTACATGGAGAATCTAGATGAACTGTCATGCATGGATATTGGCAGTCGCTTCATCGGAAGCTCCGAGTGGTTCCTGGAATAGGGGAGAATGGAAAACTATGGTTTCACAATGGGCCCTGTGTGCGGCCTAAGTGTGACCGCTCATGACTCCATCGAGGGAACAGCCACCTCTAGCTGCCTACCCAAGCAGATTTCAATTATTTTCAAATGAGGACTCCTCACTCAAATGGATTTCTTCAAGAATATAGTCTAAAATATCACTAAATGACAAAAAAAATGTTAAATCTTGTGCTGTATAGGCTAACTTCATTTATATACATTCATAATATAAGCCTTCATCTAATCGGAAAACATTGAAATGGATACACGTAAGCTTTTCAATTATAGTTCGAATAACAAGTACTTTGTGTATCATTTTTGATAGTCCACCAATTTATTAAACTGAAGTTAAATCATTATATTCCTACTGTAGAGTGACAGCATTTCCATTTACAGTATTTAACTAAAAATCACAAAATTTAATGAAATGAAACGTAATTTGCATTTATTATTCCACAGGTATACGTAATGAATAGAAAAATAATTACAAAGAATTGCCAACAAAATAACACAATGGATTTATGATCAACTGGAAAACAAAACAGAAATTGAAAAAGTACTTGAAACGAACAACAACAGAGCATTTTGTAAACGTGCTGTCTATTATGTGTTGGGAGCGTTTGATACATCGTAACCTTAAAGAACAAACATCATCGAGTATAATGAGGAAAAATGGTTTTTAAGGAATGGCCAAAAATTAAGTGAAGCAAAATTTAAATTATGTTATTTCTTTGTCATGAATTGAATTCAAGTATTGTAATACCAAAAGAATGAATTTATTATTTTTATTTTTTATTAAAATATTGTTAAAATTTATTTGAAAAAGAAAAAAATTATTACAACACGTAAATTGCATGTTTTTATTTATTGTTTCAACAGTTTTAAGTGGCCCAAAGGAGTCTGTTAGTAAAAAGAATTGTGTTGTTTACGAAATCTATTAACGCACAATGGGATACTTGTTAAAAGAAAAATACACAAAAAAATTTTTTAAATCTAATAAAAGAATGATGTACCAGAGTCAAAAACAGATGTTGTGGTTAGCAAATGTAGAAGAAATTATAGAAAAATTTTAGCATTTTGTCTGAGGCTGTAAGTGCTGCTGGAAACAGTGAAAGTTAAGTCAAAGTTGTAAACTGTGCAACAGAGGGTAATTTCTATGTAATTATATCTTCATTTAGGAAATCCTTTACTTGTTAAATTTAAAAACTCGTTTTAATTCATAACACCGAGCTGTCAATTTTATTACACAATCCCTCCATCAAAAAGTTTAAGCTCCACATCATGCAATTGCCTATCAACGTTACTTTTTGCTCTACCTATACTTCATTCATCGAAGTCACCGTAGTCTAGTAGGTAGTGTGTTGGCTTTTTAGACGTAAGGCCATGTTTTAAATGCCAAGTCGAACAGCAAAACGAAAATATAAAAAAATAAAACCACGGAGACTTTCTCTCAGCAGATTTCTCAGTTTCTCAAAAATCTATGGTTCGGATTCGACTTTAAGGTCCCGCCACTCATGCATAAAATAAACATACACTACATAAATCGTGCGAGAAGCTAGGTTATAATCCTTACAGAAGGCTTGTAATGACTAATTATGTGTGTATACTTCATTCACTATCAACGTTCTATATTTGTTCTAATCATACTTCATTTATTGTCGGTTCGTCAACTTCTAGAACTTTACTGTTATTTGTGTCTATCTTTTGTAGTATTCCGCTTATTTCTTGTAATTTTTTAGACTTTAGACTCTTATTCTCTAAAAAATATTTTTGAAAGAAAATTTTTATCCTTCCTTGTAATTTCAAACCTGTAGTAACCTTCAAACTGTTCGACTGCCTTAAGAAAAATTTAGCGCAATAAAGCTTGAACTGTTAAAATACATACGGTTTCCTAAACCGTAATTTTAAAACTTTCCTTTTTAAAAATTAAAAAAAAATTTTATAATTTTTTTGTAGCCTTTCCAACCCACAGTGTTTTATAGCCTTAGGAAATAAACTCCTCTTAACTTTAAGCAACTGGAAAATTGACAAGAGCTTTCGGTTTTTTTTTACCCCAAAAAAAAATAAACATCCATGCATTTCTCTGTTATTTTTAGAGGGATAAACTTGAAAACTTAAATGTCAGACAAATCGTAGACAATCTGAAGATACAACAAAACATTTCAGTATAGAATATACGCTAAAACATGTAGTATTTTTACCATAAAAGAAAAACTTACAAATAAGACCAACAAAAACAACAACAACAATGACAACAATAAGATTTGGAAACATTTTTGCAACATCATCAGTCATCACCCTCATTTGTCTGGTGGTAGCAGTAGCACTGATAGCATGAAAGAATTGCTAACAGAATACCATGACTTAAGGGTTGATTTAAAAGAGAAAGAAAAAAGTTTTTTTTCTTATTATTATTTATAAAATAAAATCTATTAAATAATCAACAACATCGATGAAAACAACAACATTTTAAAAGTTTTCGCTTTTTAAATCTTTCGAATAATTTATGATGTCATGTTGTTGCAACAATTCGTTCAAGTCCACCATGAAGATAAAAACTTGACCAGAAGCCGGAAAACTTTTCAGACTTTGTACATTACTAGCTATGGAAAAATTCAAAATAAATTGTTTATGAAAATGTGTGATTTTAAAACAAAACAAAAAACATACTTCTTCCTTCAGCTTCTTCCAACTACTCTCCACAAATTTAGTTGCTGGCTTAATTATGCGTACATTGATATGAAAATGCAAAAGAAAACCTTTATTTTTGTCATCATTTTTGATCAAATGAAATTCCAGTTAATCATTAATTTGTTTTAACCATCTCTCAACGTCATTATTAAGATCATAAAACGTCCACAACAACAACATCATTTCAATTATTGCCATCTTCATTATTGTCATAAACAACAACAACATCATTGCCATCATCATCATCATCATCATAATACTGTTCATTGTCAGCGACAAGTGCTTATCAAAAGGCGAATTTGATTTAAATTGAAAATGCCACACGTCTGTTGGCGCCAATATTCATTCATTCACTCAATGATCCACTCATTCATTCATTCATTTCTTCATTCATTTGTACGCACCCGTATACACCGAATAGAACATTTTTACCTATTTGTTTAGGCTTTTATTAATAGGATACAGTGAAGTCTCGGAAAAAGATTCTTTTTTTTTCAGACATTATGTGTGCACTTCAATGACTTCTATGTTGAATGATCTATTAGAGACCATCGCGTTGAGGAAAACAAGGAGATTTCATGCAAAACTGCAAAAAAACCATGAATAGATCTACGAATTGGCATGTCATTCGTTCTGTTTTTTGAATTTTACCCTAAAAACTAGGAGATAATTTGGCAATTTGCAGCCTATTTAATGGGGTCTTGCACGAAATTCATTTTTTTCCTCAAATAACGCCTTAGCAGGTAGTGTGTTGACTTATTAGACGTGAGCCTAAGGTTAAAACCTAAGGTCAGACATCTAGATCGAAACGAAATACGAAAAAATATTTCTTTCAGCCACTACCCCCTTTTTTCTATTTGCTCTTCAAACAACGCCTTAGCCTAACTGGCAGCCTAATGGCATATAAGAAGTGAGACCAAGGTTCAAAAACCATGCCAGACTTTTCGAACGAAACGAAATATGAAAAATTTCGGCCACTTCTTCCAAACAGACTTCTGGCAAAAACGCTGAGAGAGAATAAAATTCCCTTGAAAAGTTTCGCAAAAACTATGTCGTTTAGAGCCGACTTTAAACTGTAAGTCCCGCCACTCATGGATTAAAATTAGCACACACAATATGAATGGTGTAACAAGCTAGGTCGTAATCCTGTGTAAAAGGGTTGCAAGGACCAATTATGTAAGTAAGCTCCACTCACTCTATATAACTTGAATTTGTTTCGTTGCATTGTTATGTTCCATCGAGTGGTATTATCCAAGTACAGTGCAGCCCATATAACTATACTAGATCGTATTGAATTCTTTCTCAAAGTCTATAAAGCTTGAAATTAACATTTCGAAACTTTGATTTGATACTTCGAAATTCATTTTGATCTTAAATCTTCAAATTTAAAGAACTTCTATTTTTCTGTTAATATTAACAGGTGCCCACTGTTTATGAATATTTCAAATATTTTCGTGCGGTAAAACATCAATGGCCATAAAGTCAAAGTCGTCTGAGTTCTTGTGTTTCAACGGTTTGGATACATTCACGCAATATGAAAACCCATCATTATGGTTAAAAATTGACATTTAAACGACTCCGAATTGTTTTTTTTTTCATTTTCATATGCCACGTAAAATTACTACAACATCAATAGCAACAACAAACACAGGTAAAATATATTTTGTCCCCTTCTGTCTTCTGCTCCTATCACAGTTCAGTTTTTACCTCTTTCCTTCGTATTGTCATAAGCTACATATGCCGCTCTATAAGAGACACAACATTTCTGTGGTATATTTTCTCCTCTTTTTGTACTCTTTAGTATCTTGGTACTCCTCTCCTAATTTGTATAGTAGACCTTCGGTAGTATTGCATATGGGTTCTAGCTGCTTCCGTATGTGCACGCATCTTCAGTTCACATATGTACATACAAAAGAAGACTCCACTGACACCTGTCATTTGAAAAATTTTTATGATTTTATTTGCCTGCTATTCCTGACTTTATTTTCATGCACATCCAGCTCTACGCCACTACAGTCAACAAAAAGTTCTTTCAACTTTTTTAATGTCTTTTCCTTCTATTATCGTTGTTGTTGTTGTTATTGTTATTGTTGTTGGTTTATATACAATATTGTTGTTGGTCCTGAATCTTCTGGGTTGATTGGTTTGTCGGTCGCTTGAATTGTTTATTGTAGGAAATTCCCTTTAAAAAAATTTATTTAAATTTTTTCCCTCTCTCTCTCTCTCTCTCTCTTCCTCTTTCTCTCTTTTTTTTTAACTGTCATTGCCATAGTAAGTGTGCATGTGTATGAGTATTTTATATACTCTGTGAGTAATTGTATGGCAGTGAAATTGTCAATTTGCCGTTTCCCATTTTATTACTCAAACTGACTGCCTGACTGCCTGCCTGCCTTTATCCAGCATAAACGACGTGTAAATCAAGACTGTTGAAGTTGTTAAAAAAAAATTTTTTTACAAATCAAGTCCAAACTAACCAGGAATGGCAAACGTAGCCATAACATTTCCATAAAATACTGCAGATAGTAGAGTGTATATATCTCTCCTCCATGTATGTGTGAAAGGCTGGTTTTTTTTTCTGTAGCATTTTGACGATGATGTATTTCGTTGAACATAAAGGCAGAAATCATGTCCTGTAACAAATTTTTACAACAATTTCATTTCACTGTTAGTGACAATGCCAATGTGCGTGTGTGAGCGTGTAATTGATTTATAGACTTGGAAATTCCTTCAAAAATAAATTGGAAGTTATAAATGGACTGAAAATAAAGCTCAAGGAGAGCCACAGAATTCTATGGTTAACAGCGAGCTTGTATTTGACAACTGAAGCAATCGTCACCAAATGGCCAGGCCATTTCAATGTGCTCAAACAGCAACAACAAGGTTTCGAGTTTATTTGTGAATCGTGTTTGATTCTTTGAAAATATGCTTCACTTTGGACAAATTTGCTTATCAAGTTCTCATTTAAAAAAAGCTTTTAGTATACCAACCGCCCGCAAGAGGGTCTTTTGCATATTTGCTTAAAAACAAACCTCTGACTCTGACCATACTACTTCTCTTGAGGCTGAGAGTATCTTTATAATCTAACCGAACCTCTGTCTCTGAATTTATTTCTCTTGAGGCTGAGAGTACCTTTATAATCTAACAGAACCCGCTTAATTTTTAAACTGTTCGCTTTAAGTAAAATAACCTTTGTATTTGAGTTTTAGACCCAGTAGTTTTCAGGCCAAAATAGATGTGAGTCCTCCAACAAAAGTGAGAGTACACGTTCAGAATATTACGTGCAGAAGTTTACGTTCAGAAGACTACGTACAGATGACTACATTCGGAAGGCTGCGTTCAGAAAACTGAGTTCAGAAAACTACATTCAGAAGACTACGTCCAGAAGACTAATTTCAGAAGACTACATTCGGAAGACTGCGTTCAGAAGACTACTTCAGAACACTATGTCCAGAAGACTAGGTTCAGAAGACTACATTCGGAAGACTGCGTTCAGAAGACTACGTTCAGAAGGCTGCGTCCAGAACACTAGATTCAGAAGACTACATTCGGAATACTGTGTAGAGAAAACTACGTTCAGAAGACTACGTTCAGAAGGCTACGTATAAAAGACTGCGTTCAGAAGACTATTTTCAGAAGACTACGTTCTGAAATCTAAGTTCAGAAGACTACGTTCAGAAGCCTACGTTCAGAAGAATGCGTCCACAAGACTAAGTTCAGAAGACTACATTCGGAAGACTGCGTTCAGAAGACTACGTTCGGAAGACTATGTCCAGAATACTAGGTTCAGAAGACTACATTCGGAAGACTGCGTTCAGAAGGCTAAGTTCAGAAAGCTACGTCCAGAAGACTACATTCGGAAGATTGCGTAGAGAAAACTACGTTCAGAAGATTACTTCAGAAGGCTACGTATAAAAGACTGCGTTCAGGAGACTATATTCAGAAGACTAAGTACAGAAGGCTATGTTTAGAAGACTACTTTCAGAAGACTACGATGTTCAGAAGACTATGTTCAGAAGATAACGTACAGAAGACTACGTTCAGAAGACTACGTTCAGAAGAATAGGTACAGAAGACTATGTCCTGAAGACTACAGCATCCAGTTATTCATCACGTTTAACTTTTAACTTACACCCACGACCCATTATGTTGTAAGATAAAGTAATGAAACTCAAGATACATATGTCTCCCAATAACCTCAATCAATAAACATGTCTTACCATGTCAGCTTCTCATACCATCCATGCTGTCTGAGTTAGTTTTATCCATTAGTGGCGGGACCTACAGCTTAAAGTCGACTCCGAACGGCAAATTTTTGAGAAATTTTTCATTTTCTTTAACTCTCAGCGTTTTTGTCCAAAGGCAGCTGTGAGGAATTCGCCGAAAGAAATATTTTTTGTTCAAGATGTCTGCGATGGGTGCTAGGTCGTAATCCTGACTGAAGGATTGTAAGGGCTACATATGTAAGTAAGTAAGTAAGTACGTTATACAGCTAGTGTTTTCTGGATTCCAATAAATCCGTCTTTCTCGTTGAGCACTCTATTTCCAGAGGGCCTTACAGATAGAATTGATGCTTTAGCCTCACTATGCGAGTATGTGAGATGCTCCTACAACAGAGATATCGGCTATCGATTACACTGAAAACAGCTTCAAATACAAAGTCTATCAACATATTTTCCTATTTCCACTACAATGCAGGGCCCATTCCATAAGCTTTACTTATATTTTTAAAACTTCATTATTATATGGCGATTAATGAAAATCTTTTGGAAATTTTTTTCTTAAGCATTCGATTTGTTATGCATTTTTTTGTTACAAAATTTCCCAGGTTCTATTTATTTTCAAATACAATTATCTACAGCATCCGTTTTGCAAGCCAACAAGAACTGCTCAACATTACAATTACTTCCCTAAACATGAATTTAGTTTTAGTTTTCGAGTACAACGTCTTGGTGTTGTAAACGCATTTAACAAGAATTAATGTTTTTAACTGCCTTACCATTAATGACCCCGGGAGGTATATGCAAACATATATACGTACATACACAAGCATACATTCATATATAGTATATGCAGGGAAGAACCTTTAGTTGTATGAAATATTTTACGCGCCTATTTAAGCTATAAAACGGCTTGTTTGTGCCTGAGAACTAATAGGTCTACTCATGTAAGGAAATAATGATTTTTCTTTTCCTTGTTTTGTTTGTCTTTTTTTTCTTTTCTAAAGTACTAGACAATGTAAAATAAAATCAAATTAAACGAAATGAATTGAATTTGAAGAAGATGAAGGGAGTAATTCAGCAACAACGACAACAACAACAACAATTATATTATATTTCACCAAATTATTCATGCATTTACACAATATGCCACACAATAAAATACCGAAAATGTAAAATAACACCAACAATAAGACAAAAAAAAAAACCAGGAGAATAATTATTGCCCAAAAAAGGAACGAACGAATGCAATGCAAAAAGGCATTTTGGGGGGAGTTTATGGTGTAACTGAACCACCCACCCACTGGTTTAAATTCAGACAAAATTTAATTTGGCCACACAATAGAATCCTTCTTGTATAATAAAAAACAGCAACAACAACAACAAATACTGACTGCTTACGTTTTTAAGGTTGAATTTAAAATTTTTCGTTTCACATTTAAACAATTTTAAATGGCACGATGACTTCGGCCACACAGTGCTACAGACAGACGCAGCCATTGTTGAAATGTTGTCCAGAATTTTCGCACCAATTATTGTGGAATTTCCTCGAAGAATGGTTTGTTCGTGCATATAATCAATTCGTTTTTATGCTTTTGTAAAGGAAAGAAAAAGCAATTTTTTTTTGGTATTTAAAAAAGGAGTTGGAGTTTGCCACACAGGTCCATTGGTTAGTTAAAAGGGACATGATCAATTAGGTGCGTGTTAATTACAAAAACAGAAAAAATAAGGGAATTCACTGTTACTGCTACTTAAATTGAAAAAAAACGTATTTTAAAATCCCGATTTACGCTATGATCTGAACGGACAAGCCGCCGTGGTCTAGTAGGTAGTGTGTTGGCTTATTAGACGAAAGCCAGGGTTCGAGCCCCAGGCCAGACATCAAAATAAAATATGAAAAAATATTTCTTCGGCGACTTCCTCTCAGCAGATTTCTGGCAAAAACTCTGAGAGTAAATAAAATTACCATGAGAAGTTTCTCAAAAATCTGTCGTTCGGAGTCTACTTTAAACTGTAGGTATAAAATTAACGCACACAAGTGGTGTGAGAAACTAGGTAGTATTCCTGACTGAAGGGTTGTAATGACCAATTATGTATATATGTATGTACGTATGTCTGGACGGACAATGGCAAAATATTTAAATTATTTTGCATTGAATTGGTCATTCAAAGCCTTCAGTCAAGCTTACAACCTAGTTCCTCACACCAAACCTGTTTGGTAAGTTTTACACATGAGTGGCGGAAGCTTTAGTTTAAAGTCGACATCTTTTTGAGAAATTTTTCAAGGTAATTTTAGTTACTCTTAGGGAATAAGAATACTCTCAGCCTCATGAGAATTAAAGTCGTTGTCGCAGTTGCTGTTAGATTATAAGGACACAACCAGCCTCAATAGAAGTAAAGTCGTAGTCAAAGGTTCGTTTTTAAATGCAAGAAGACTGCTGAGAGGCATTAGACGAAGATATTTTTTTTTATTTTTCATTTTCGTTTTGTTCGAAAATTCGAATCGTGGCACGAAAATAATTCGCGAGATTTCTAAAGCTGTTTTGGTCGAATCGTATTGATCTGCCATTTGCTGCAATCATGTACTCTCCAATAAAGAAGCCTTAAATTCGGATGTAGACTGTGAACTACTGAATCCTGTAAGGGTAGTATCGCTTACAAGCGTCAAATAGAAGAGCACTTTTACTAAAGCAACTCCTCATTAGTGGCTCTTTAGAAACTCAGTAAATTTGATTGGAAGACTCTTATGTGTCCATCCCTTTTGCTCTGGAAACAGTATTTAACTACTAGGTATAAAGTACCAAACAACATAGTCCCTCAAGATGTAAATTTTATTCTCTTTCAAAAAATGTTCAATCCTTGTGATCACCCCTAATAATCTAAACAGCAACAGTGGTATACGAGTATAAATTTCATTTTACCACTATTATACTACAACAAAAACAAACAAACATTGAATTGTTTTACTATAGATTTACTCTTACAAAAAAAAAAAAAAATAACCGGCAACACGTTGGCCATTGTTGTTGTTGTTGTTTCTTTAGGTTTTCCTAGCATACAACAAACGACAGCAGAAAAGTTAATGAAATTGACAAGAACAGCTGAGACACATTCATGTCTGTTGACATTTAGAAAAAAACAAAAAAAAAACAAAAAATAATGGCAGATGCGGTAACTTTAACAAAAAATAAACAAAAAAAAATTTAAAAAAAACAAATACCAGCCAAAGGAAAAAGAGATACAAATTTAGAAAATGTTTCAAAGCAACATTTGTAAGCATCCTGGTCCATAGAATATCGCATCGAGTTATGTTTGATAGGCGCATGCGCAATAAACGGACACGAAATTTTCAATGCAAACAGTAGCAGCATCAATTACAACAACAACACAATAACCATACTAATGATGACGATGATGATGATGACGGCGAATACGAGAACAGTAGACATGTGATTCCAAAATAGACTATTGAATGCAACATCATAGACTAACAACTACAACTACGACAATTACCACCCAATAATATGGGAAATGTTACTCTATTGCTACTCAACTGATTCTACCATTTTTTTTCTAGCAACCTTCAAAAAAAGAAATATCAGTTATGTAAAGGAGTGCATTGTTTAGTTTAGTTAATTAATAACGAGAGGATTTAATCTTTGAAGACAGTGCTAAGGATTGATTAAAAGGGCGCAGTCTATATGTATGTAGGTCGTGATTAAATTGAAAAATTAAGCGAATTGAATGGATTTGATTAAAACTAGTAATCCTTTGCGTTAAGTTAGCAATCACTTTCATTGATGTTACTAAAATCCAAAGCAGATTTAAATTTTTTTTTTGTATTACCTACCAGTGGAGGAAAATGTTAACATGACTACAAACCTGTAGCCTTCCTTGGCCCACATCTGCACATTCTTAAACTCTGCAAGAGAAGTACTTGCTAGTGGACCTCTTGAAAATACAAACTAAATCTTAGCATTTTTCAGATGAATACATTCCTTTATATAACTGCGGCACGTACACGAATGTCCCAAAAGGATTTCTTAAAACATATGAGTCAGTTGATGAGACCAAGAGGAGGCTGATGATGACGATGTGGCTGCTGCTGTTCGATGTTTATAACTGCTACACGTTGCCGGCAATAACGACGTTACAACCGGGCAACATTTTTTAAGGCTATAAAGGATGCCGGCTGTTGTAAAGCTCATTAGGCAAACGCAGGCCTGAAGTTACGGACGTGTGGAATTTATATATTATTTTGGAAATACGCGAGAAAATACAAAAAAAAAACCAACAACAAAAACGTAAAAATTAAAAATTTATTTAAAACAAATACAAACGAAAACAAAACAAAATAAAATTTATTGAAAAAAGAAAACAAAAAAAACTATTCTAGGATTATTTGCCTGTATACACTTGTGTTTGTGTGTGAGTCTGTGTGTCTATGTGTAAGTTTTTCTAGAAGTAAAATACATGTAACGTGTTGGTACTGGACTGTATTGTGTTCTTTCATGTTCTGACAAATCAGCCAAACCACCGCCATGAAATACAAATGGTGGTGGTGGGCCAATTTGGTGGTTTGAGAATATTTTCAAAATATTTCATGTAATGTTGAAGTGGTTGTAAAAAAAAAAAAAATAAACAGTCATGATACGGATAAAAGATGTAAAACAACGCCAACCAAAGTTCATGTAAGAAAAACTAACCAGCACCAGAAAAACGATGAAACTTCTGACAACGACAAACACACACAATTAAATAATTAATTTAAACGAAATTAAACTAAACAAAACATTGAGAACGTAATGAAACGGGGTATTATAGTTTCTAGAGTTTTTGCACAAAAACAAAATCAAAGAAAACAAAAGCAATTAAACCATCTCGAAACTGTCTGTGGTGGCAGTTTTAGAAGAAGCCACCGAAAAAAAAAAGTGTGAACAATGACGCCTTTTTTCCCTCTTCCCCATGACTATCATCTCTTGTCGTTGGTTGTTGGTTCTTGAAATGAAAAAAATCCAAAAAAAATAAAAACAAATTTAATTGCAAAGTTAGAGGTCAAAACCCACTGTGAACTCTTGAAGAAACCGGTTACATTTAAAAAAATTTTAATGTTTGTTGTCTTTCCTCTTCTTTTCTCAAAAAAAAAAAAAAAAGAAACAAGTAGAAGAAGAAGATTTCATACCAAAAAATTCATCAACTTCATGATTATCTTCGTCATCATCTTCGTTTCTAATTCCATCAGTTTAGTGATTCTGTATTTATGTTTGAACAGAAGAAAAATAAAAAAACATAGACTCGGGGACTATGGTTATAAGTGTGATCAAATTAAGTGCGTGAAGTCGTTTCTAATGAAGTGTCTGTATTAGCCACACTTTAAGCAGTGCATAGCAAGCTATGAGAACGCCTTTTATTTTAAATGAGTTCCCATATATTTTTTACCGTTTTTAGTGCATATTTCGCAGGCTTTTTTAACATTGAATTACACCAGAAATATGTAGCACAACGATTTTATTTAAGTTCATAAACTATGGAAATACATATACAAGGCATGGTAAAAAGATATCCGTTAATTATACTGAAGTTTTAAAGCCGTATTTAATAGAGTGAATACCCATTTTTAGGTTAAATTTTTTAGAAAAGTTCTCTTATAAAATTCTTTTGACAAAAAACTCCAAAAATTTATTGTTTTTGCAGACAAATTGTTCACCAGCAAAATTATTCACCACGGGCAGGAACAGCTAATAATTTTTTTAGTCCTTTCCATACCTTTAAGACACATGGCACAGCCAGACCTTCATATGATGTTCGAACATGATGGTATCTTCTCTGTAGGGCATTGTTTAGAGTAGATTGAAGCCTCTTTTTGTACAAAATTCGAAAAACCATGATAAAAAAATTTCTTTATTCTCCATATACCAAAGTTTTCGTAAGCACTGTCATCACTGCACTTACATATGCATGAGATGCACACAAATTGCGAGTTGCCTGTAGTTATCCACATGGAGTATTGGCTCAACTGAACCACTAGCGGGAGGTTGCTTTGTGTAGGTCCGTATAAATAGTGAAACATCAATTCTAACTGGGCCACACCTTTCAAAGAATTTACTTTCAATATCCACTGCAACCAGCACATTGTCGAAATAAACATTCAAGTGGTTTGGTTTCTTAATACTGCAGCTCTTCAACGGATCTCGTTTGTACTAGCAGTGCCTATATCCGTTTGAAAATAGGATACAAAGTCTATCCTATAGTTACACGACTGCGTGCATGAGAGTGCAAAAAAGTTCACTAACAACACAAGTTTTTTGATCCAAAATTACCCTGGAGCCAAACGATGCACAGAAGCAATGTCCAAATTATTAGACCTTCTACTTTTGTCACTGTAGCCTAGTAGGTAGTTTGTTAGCTTATTAGACGGGAGTTTGTGGTTCAAGAAGTCGCCGTAGTCTAGTAGGTAGTGTGTTGGCTTATTAGACGCAAAAGCCTGGGTTCGAGCCCCAGGCCAGGCATCAAAGACAAAATACAAAAAGTATTTTTTCGGCGACTTCCTCTCAGTAGATTTCTGGCAAAAACTCTGAGAGTAAATAAAAATTGCCGTGAAAAGTTTCTCAATAAATAAAAATCTGTCGTTCGGAGTCGACTTTAAACTGTAGGCCCCACCACTCATGTACAAAAATTAACACACTCAACATAAGTGGTGTGAGAAACTAGGACGTTGTACAATGGGTCAATTCGACCTCCGGGTACTGTACTTGTCTTAATTGACAAGTACACGTCCTCTAACCTAACCTAACCTAACCTTGTGGTTCAAAGGCCAGCTTAAACATCTCGAACAGAAACGACATTTGATAAAATGGTATTTTGGCAGTGTTCTGGCAAAAACTAACAACAAAATTAAATCTGTCCTTCAGGAGTCGACTTTAAAAAGCTTTAGGTCCCGCTACTCATCGATAATATTAACACACACAACATGGGTAGTGTGAGAAGGTGGATCGTAATTTAGACTGAATGGTTTATCCATTATATATTCCAAATCTTCAATTTCCTGAAATCAATCGCTTTTGAACTTTTTTTAAATAAAAACAATTTACTGTACTTGTACCGATACAAGCCTTTTTAAAATATTTTCAAAACAATTTTCTTTAGCAATTCCAACAAAATTATTTCGCACAAAAAAAAAAAAAAAAAAACACTTTAATTACGATACTTTTTTAAACTGCCTATAACGATGTTAACGATTTAAAAATTCTAAATTTTATGGCCAATTAGAAGATTTAGTGCAAAAAGATTAAAAATAAAAGAAAAAATAATCACAACTTCATTTATTTTTCATTCATTCATTCATTATTTCAAATAATTTTCGTTATTCCTTTGCTTACGAAATTAAAAATTTTAATTTTAACACTCCATAAAGCCCGACGTTTCTAAGAATTTTTAATTTCCTACACGAGAGATAACATTTGAATTAAAAAATAGAAAAAAAAAATTAAAAAGAAAAATTTAAAAAAAAAAAAATAAGAAAAGATGTTTGTTCGTAAATACGCACATCGTTATAAGGCTGAGCTTAAAAAATGTGTTGAAAAGGTTTTTAATTGGAAATAAAAACGAAAGAAGTAAGAGTTTAATGGCTTTATTATGAATTTCGATAAACTAGAAATAAATGATTTACAAGGCAATATAAAACGCTTTAAAAAAAGAGTCAAGGAATTTGAATAAATTTTTAAATATTTTAAGAGCCATTTTCCAGATTTTCCTGCCTATTTATTCTTAATCAATATCCATTCTTTATATATAGATGAAGTCTCCGTGGTCTAGTAGGTAGCGTGTTTGCTTAATAGACAACAACAGGTATGAAAAAAAGTTATTTCTTCTGCAGATTTCTGGCAAAAACTCAGAGCGTAAATAAAATGCCATAAAAAAGATTCTCAAAAAAATCGATTTTTCTAAGTTGACTTTAAACTGTAGGTCTCGCTACTCATGTTTAAAGGTAGCCTACACAACATAAGTGTTGGAGAAGTTAAGTCGTAATCCTGACTGAAATGTTGTAATGACCAATTATGTACGTATGTATATACATACAGATGTTTATATAGATCATATAAATAATAAGACGAAAGGAAGGCATTTGAATGCTTTGCACTTGATTTTCATGTCCAGAACATCAAGAACAACTGATTACCCAACTTATGAGTCAATAAACAACAAGAATGAGTCAATAATGAGTTCACACAGCGCTTAGTCTATGGCTAATCAGGTTTGATTGAAAAGTATGATTGTAAAATAGAGTCACCTGCAACACAATGAATAGTATAATCGATTACAATCGCGATGTATCAATTTTTATCTTCACTGCAGCCAGAATAGTTCAGTTCTATTAGGATAACGCACTATCGGATTACTGTTAGATTAAATCTATTTCGATGCCTACACAGCTGTCTGCATAATGTAAAATTTGATCCACAGAAGAAACTGGAAAAATTAAAAATCACTTGAAAAATTCTTTTCTAAGACAAATTTGCAGATGATTAAAACAAATGCGAATGCTGTCTATATGACCCAATATTTTGCAAACGCTTTCAGTTGTATATTTTTCGATAATCTTTGAAATTTATTTAACCACTCGCATTACAACATAATTCTGATGATTGATAAATAGTGCCAAATAATTCTGATAATTATTCAAAATTTGAATTCCAAAAACAAAATCTCAATACCAACCAACATCATTAAAACTTTTTTACATTCATAAACTTTTCGATAAAACAAAAAAAAATACAACAAATAATTCGATTCTTTGTTTAGCAGCACATGCTTTAAATTTACAAAAAAAAAAAAAAAAAAAAACGGAAAAAAATAGAAAAATTTTACGTTTTTTTATTTCTTAATTCGCAGTGATTTCTTTTCGCATAGTTTTTATTCTGGCTTTATAGTTTTATTGTTGTTTTTAAATTTCAAATAAAAAAAAAAAGAATAAAAACTTTACAAAAGAATAGTGAATGGTGGTGGTATGGTATGTATGGCTGGCTTTTTTCTGGTGCTAATGTTGGTGGTGTTTGTTCTTCTTTGTCTTTAAGAAGCAACAGCAGCAGCAGTAACAGCAGCAATTCAAAAAGAAAACCATTCCATACGAAATACAAGAATAAAATGAAACAGAAAGACGGAACAAACGAAAAGCAAAATCCAACCAGAAGAAGAAAAAAATTACTGGCGAAAAGAAAAATAAAAAGTAATTTTTTTTTTTGTTTTTAGTAACTTGGTAGAATTGTTTTTTATAGCAACAACAACAACACCAAAAATAGTCTTGTATTAAAAAGAAGTGTAAAGAGTGTGTTTAAGAACAAACAACCCAACATGATAAACATCATTATGATCATTGTTTTATAGTGTTTGTAATGAAGATAATGTTTAAAGCTAATGATGATGATGATGATGGCAATGATCATTTTCATACAAACAACAAAAACAACAACAATTGCACACAGCATTAAATTGAGTATCGGCCAAGAACTTGAACATGTCCAAAGTTCTCACGACAAGCACGATATACGAGTACTGTAATAACAAGAAGACGACGATGAGACGATGACGACGATGAAAACGACAAACATTGTTACAACAACAGCAACAGTAACAGCAACAACCGAGCTTAGCCATTAAGCAACAAAAATATTTTTGTTGAAAAAGTAACATAACGTTTACCACCACCACCACTACATCATTACTTCTATCACTGCTTTAGAATGTCATTAACAGTCCAAGCATACAGAAAGAGTGTGTTTTTCCAAAAATAAAACTGCCACAAGAAGTTACAACAAATGTTTGCTGCTCTTAAATTCCAAGTTGCTCTCACCTTTTTTTGTTCTCTCGTACAGTAGGACTGCTGATCGTAAGATCACTTAATCACTGGTCACTTAATATTGAGTTTTAAACCATTCATACGGATTTATTGTAGCATTGGACTTAGCAAAGTTGAATGGTTTCAAAATTTTTAATTTTATTTTCATTTCTTTTTGTTTTTTTTAACGAACATACCCCTCTAACAAGGCATATCTGTCTGATGTGGGCCTAAATTGCCAACTCTTTTCACTAGAAGCAGCTTGCTCTGGGAAAACATAAATGGTCGTTGTAGTTGTGAGGAATTTTCATCTCTCTGGTGGTAGAAATTTCAAATTCGAAAACCGTGGTTTTAGGAACACATACCTTCTACAGAATTTACTGGAAATGAAGCCGATACAATTCTTAGATAACATAAAAGTCTTTAGAGAAAGGCGCTAAGAGCTTATGAGTATCAGGATAATTTATTTTCAAGTTATTTACGGACTGATGTATCAGACATAATAAGAGAAAGACTTGTATAAAGCTTCAATGCCGAAATGCAAGTATGTTAAGGCAATAGTTCTGTTCTCTAGTTTAATTGCCGAGTTAAAGTGGAACTACAGCTACTATCATGTCAGATAAAGGCCCATACTTTATTTGGACACAATCAAACCACAAGTAATATTATCAACTATCATGTCCTCCTAGAGCTGTTTAGTTCCACAAAGTAGAAAATAAGAACGTATTGTAAATGAAATGTGATAAAAACGCTACAATGAGTGAACTTAAAACACTGGAACATTGAAATTTTTTCACTTTCAAACAACATTTTTTAGAATTTGAAATTAATTAAAAAATATTTATTTATTAACAACAACAGAAACAAACGTACAAACCTACTGTTCTTAAACAAATACACACACTAAACACAACAGCAACAAATTTCAACAAAAAAAAAAGAAAAGAAAAATAATGCCGGTTGTAAAATGTGAATAAAATTTTACGCGGTTTTTCTATGTAACAGCAGATTACTCTCTTTCTGGCTCTCTGTTGCCAACTTTTATATTCTCTCTGTATATATAAATTGTGTTCTCTCTTTACACCATAAAATAAAAACTATATTTAATTACAAACACAAGCACTAACACTAACAAATGCTTCTTAGCTCTCCGACAAGAACTGTTTGATGCCAAAGTTTGTTCGTTTCGTTTCGTTTTCTTTTTTTTTATTTCATCAGTTTTTTTGCACAATTTTTATGCGGTTAGCGACTGAGCTTCCTAGCTGAGCTGTTGCTGTTGTCGTTTTCTCTAGCTGCGGCTAGTACAACAGAGACTTTGATCTTCAACTTGACCATCACCATGATTGGGGCATGCATGTCTGACAGCAGCAACAACAACAACAGTAACTACCTTGACCACATGCAACATGCATTTTGAAATTAGCAAGTGCTTCTCAATTGTTTGGTTGTTTACTAGCCGCCAATATCATTTGTTGCATTGCAACCAAATGCAACACACATTTTGCTTAATCAACCGGTGTGTGTATAAAATAAACTTGCTGGCTTGCAAATTAGAAATTTATACTGCAGCAGGTACTATATTTGCTATGTAAGTCAGGTACCTTTTTAATAGGACTTTATGTTGAAAGTTTTATCATAAGACAGAGTGAGGGAAAATTATTATTTTCGAGGGATCTTGTAACTATTTCTGCATTCTTCAAGCCAAACAAATCAATAATAGAGGCGGCCAGTAGATCATGAGTTGATATTAGATTCGTGCTGCTAAAGATCTTTGGGCGTCTTTTATAATAATGAGTGAGTAGCCCTAAAATTAAATTTTTTGGGAAGCAGTTTTTAATAACACCGAGCTTTATCGTTACCAACTTTAAGTGTTACTGATATTTGTTCACACATCATAGCTACAGTCAAATAATTGCGAAAATTTTAAAACAAAAAGTACGTTTTAAAAGTACCAAAAATTATTAAAAAAAATTATTTTAAAATAAATTTAAAATGATCAAAAACTAATGAACAAAAATAAAAACAACAACATGCGTTCAATTGTTTTCATTTAATTTTGAATTCAGCTACACCACACAAACGATTGTCTAACGTCAACAGCACTGCTTTTGGCCAACACTGTCTACGTCAACCTCTATGCTTTTAAGCGACAACAACGTTTGAAGTTACTATTTAAGCAGAAAGCCGCGGTTTGATATTGAATTTGAAACTACAAACATGTTCGATTAGCACAGTAGTTAAAAGAAAAGAGAGTGTTTGAAACGAACATTGCGGCGAGCAAAGAAGAAACCACCACCAGAACTTATTTCGTGTTTTTTTTTGATTTTTTTACATTTTAATGGTAAAAATGAAGATGATGATAATGATGGTAAACCACCACTAACTTTTTCTAAATGTTGATGTTGTTGATGTTGTTGTGGTTGCCGTTGTTGTTCTTATTGTTGGCTGCTGTATGGTGTTGGTTTTGAATGTTTGATAAGCATTAATGATGATGATGACGATGATGATGTTTTGAGTCTTAACACACATAGACGTCGTCAGGGCTTTTCAAGCGCAGCAGCTCTGTTATGAGGTTTGTTTAAGAAATTCTTTCTTTCTTTGGCCAGCCAGCAAACCAACCATTCTCAACCAGCCGTATACCATTCATGTTTCATACACGTTATTGTTTATTTTTCTCATTGCGTTTTATCCGTGTGTGTATATGTGTTGCGGTCGCTAACGTCGCTGTCACTTGCTGTAGCGCCGTCAACTGTGTGACTCTGATACTTTTTCTCCATGTAAAAAAATCGCCGCTTAACGGAGGCTATATAAATAAGCGTAGAGAAGTTATGATTTCGAGTCTCTTTGAATTTAATGAAGCGGTTGTATCATTTGGTGCCAAAAATATATTTTTAAATAATATTTAAAAAAATATAGAAAAAACAACAAGAAACACTGATATTTTTTGAGCCCATTTCTATAATTCAAAATAAAAAAAATTAAAAATATTTCTTTAACAATAAAACAAGCAACCAAAATAGTATTCAATTAACGAAACTAAACTTAACAAAAAAATCCACAAAATTCTTTAAAAATAACGAAAGAATTTAAAAAAAGAAACAAAAAAGTTTTTTATTATAATTTGTGGTGAATATTGAAAAATAATAAATAATTAACAACAAAAAATTAATATCAATAAAATTAAACGAGAAATCAATTTTAAAAATAACTCAAAGTGCTAACGAATCCTAAAACTAGGAAATTTATTTTATTTGCCTTTTTAACTCTGCCAATTGGAATTGGAAAAAGGATTACGAAAACTTAATTCTGAAAACGAATTCTTATCAGATATTGAAAACGAAAACTGATGTGGGATTTATAAACAAGAATCAAAAAATTATAACGAAACCGTGAAAATTCTTTTAAATTGTGGAACATTCACCAGCAATATTGGAATTTTTTAAATTTTTTCAAGTGTAAAAGGTGAGTGTTTTTTCTACCTAATTTTTATTGCGATTTAGAAGAAAAACAAATTGGAATCATAAAAATTACCAGTAAAATATAAAGTGTAATGGAAAAAAGATCAAAAAAAAAATAACAATTAAATTCTGAAGGATTTTAGTGAGAAATAATTTTAAAGATTATTTCTTGAAAAGGATTCAAAAGCTAAAAAAATAAAAATTAAAAGAAAATTAATTAAAAAATTAAAAACTAAAAATTGTAGCCTGCTGTAAAAATATGAAAAATAAATTTCAAGTGTTAAATTTGAATTTTTAAAAATTAATTAAAAATGTTTACAAGACAAAATGGTTAAACGAAATAAATAAATTTAAAAATTTATTTTGTTCTTTAAATTTTTTTTTTTTTTTTGTAAAATTTGAATCTTCTTTTGTCATGCAAATTGTACATGCAAAAAATGTTTGGACAAATATTAGTAAATATTCCTTAGGATTGTGTAAGAGCAAACAGCATCAACAAATATTTTGATAGTTGCCTTAAGATTATCTTAAAAAATAAAATTTTCTTTTTTAAATTTCTTGTAAAGAGAAATACATACCTGTGGAACTGGAAAAAATTTAGAACCAGATTTTTCCAACATTTTTTTAATAATTCTGTAAAATAAAAAGAAAAAAATTATTAAAAATGTTGAATGTATTTGAGTTCAACTGAAACAGATATTTGTAAAAAAAATTTTAAAATTTTTTTATTTTAAAAATATTTCGGAATTTTAAGCGGGAAAAAAACTACAGAATTTAAGAAATATTTTTAAACAAAAAATATGAAGTTTTTTCGCTTCGATAGAACTCTAAAAATTCAGATAGGCCTTTAGAACCAAGCGGTTTAATTTTTGATAATGAATTTTGAATTTTTTCATTTTCAAATCAGCATTTATTTTACAAAATAAAGATTTTTAAAGAGTAAATTATTTAAAAAAAAATTATACATACGAATCAAAATTGTGAAATTCATAAATTTAATTTTTTCCATTTGATTTCATCCAAAGTCCTTCAACTCCAATGAAAAAATACATAAGTATATAAATATACGTTATTTATATGTATATGTACATATACATACCTATATGTAGATAAAAATTATCAAAATTAAAATTTCTGTCTATTGAAATAAAAAATTTAAAAATTCAAATTTTCAAAGACAGAAAATTGACAACGAATTCAATTTGTGATTTCAGAGTATGAAATAATATTTTATAGTAGAAAATACTGCGAATTGTTATAAAAATTTTTTTAATAATTGCAATCTAAATTATTACCATTCAATTAAAAATAAAATTAGCAATTGTCTATAGCAAAATTTTATCGATAACTTACAATTTCTAGAAAAAAAAAAATACTTTAAATTTCTTTCAGAAAAATTTTCAACGATCCAAAACTTTTATATAAAATTTATGAAAAAATTTATCGACTACATTATTTCTAAAATGAACAAATATTTCAATATTTTCGATAACTTTAAGTTTTGCTTTCAAATTAAATTTACAATTTTCGATAGGAAAAAGTAACAGTAATAATCAAGTTCTATAAGCGTTCTAGGGTCACATAAATTTAAATTTATAATAATGTATAGAGAAATATCTCGATAACTTACGAGTTCTATGTTAAAAAAAAAACTTTTTTTTTAAAGGTATACAATTTTATGTTTTCTACAGAGAAATATTCAACGCCTTTATAGAAACTTACAAATTATAAAAAAAAATTATGTGTGACTATGCTTCCCCTTTCGGTTTTATTTACATGCACGGATATATTTTAAAAATATATTATATTTAAAAAAAAAATTGTATGCCTAAATTTCCTGCAGTTTTCATCAAATTTCTGGCATAAAGGTTGCATGGGGAAAAAAAATTTCAAACTATTTTTCGTGTAAGCAAATATTTCTAGAAAAAAACACGTTACCAATACGGATAAACTATTTCGTACTTTAAGTTTGTAAAACGTGTAATCGAAAACGTCATCAAACAAAATTTTATTACAAACACTTTTTGGGTTCGGTTTGGCAACTTAAGAAATTGCAACGATTTCGATAGCCAGTTCACATCCGGTCCTAAAATTGTTCATGCAGACTATGCAATGTAGCAAGGGCTGTGTGGCACGTATCACTGTCCAATTAAAACAACATATCGTTGGTCATTCAATTGATGCCAAAAGAAATTGGTAATTAACCAACAAGGGTTCTCGCCTTTGACAGTGTTGTTGCTTCTAAGAAGTATTGACCGATAAAGTGACCAAACAGTGACTTCTTCGAAATGTATTAGGCGCTCTTGAATTTCATGTGAATTTCACAATTTTATTCGTTCACGTACTCCTTTATCCTGAAATGGACCTCATCCCTGAAGTTGAATTTTCTATGAAAATTAGGATCCGAACAGAACACCCATTTTGACAAAACATTTTTTTCCTTTATATATTAATTGATTAGAATGCAATACATATGTATTCTAACTGTTATGAGCTGAGCGGCCTAGCTCTTATGCTCGATGTTGTGCAATAGACCACAGCGTCTAGTGGGAATCGTGCCCACGACCCATACGCTAATAGTCTAGCACACTAACAACCGGGACATCCTTTTGAACAAACATGTTTTTAAATTTCAAGTCTATAAGACTGTATAAATAACAACTGCTTTGACAGATATAGTTTCAACAAAATGTTCGCTATGGACTGTTCAAGCTCTAAACTCCATTTAAAAAAAAAGTTAAGTTCAATACCTTCCCATTTCCCTTAAAATAAATTCTAATGCTCCGTCTTATTTCTATTCAGATTCCCTAGAAATTGTAATTCTTGTAATTTTTTTTTCTATAATTTCCTACAAAGTTTTGTTTTTAATTTGAACTCTGTTAGACGAATAGTTTGGCCGGCTAGACTGATACACCCCTGCCTTTATTTACTCGATTTCTGCGAATTTTTAAAAGCAGTAACAGCAAAAACCTCAAACGTTACGTTTCTCTGCTTCCCCGCTTTGTTTTCCAATCATTCATGAATGAATATTTTATTTGAACAGTCAGTCTGTGTTAATTTTTTTCGCTTTTTTTTTTTGTTTTTATTGCGGCATTTGCTTTTCGTAGTATTTTTTTGTAATTTCTTACTCGGGGCAGTTGAACGTGGCCATCGTCATCGTTGTCGCTTTGTGTAATGCATGTCTGAACTTCAGACTGCCTCTTTGGGCCTGTTTGTTTTATCCATCTGTAGGGTTTTTTTTGTTTTCTGTGGCTATAATTCGCTTTAATGTAGTTGTGTGGCTGTAATATTTTTTTAATTTTTTTTTTTTTGATATGAATTAAAAAAACTTTTCACTGTGATTATTTGCTGGCTAGTTAGCGCGGATTTGTGAGTGTGTGTGTGTGTCTGCGTGTGTTTTTGTTGTTCATCATTTAAATACCCAACGAATATGGGGTGTTTTAATTTTTAATTAAAATATTGTTTGTGACGATTCATATTAAATTGCCATTAAATAAATTAAACAAAAACAAACAAATAAAACCGAATGCATATGATACCCTACATAGCACATAGCATATGTATGAATGGTATGAGTTAAAGCAGACAAATACTTCACACTATAATTCCATCACAATTCATCACAATGGTGAATTTATTCTTAAAAAAGTTTCAAAAAACATGCATTACAAGGTACTTTTTTTAAAGCCATGCATTGCGCACTTTAAAATTCTTGGTACTAATAAAACAGAAGCAAAAGAATTTTGTTTTAAACGTAAATTCCATTCAAGTCTTTAAAAATTCTTAAAATTATATGTTTCATTCACAAAAAGTACCAAGTAGTTAAGCTTTATTATGTAAATGAACTGTCAACTGAACTCTTCTTAGTTCGATTAGTCATTAATTATTTCTGATTTATTTTACAATGAAATTCTGTAAAATATTTTCAGTAATTTCAACCAGTTTAGATCGTATTTTCTTTTTTAACCAGAATGCGTGGAAAGGTACTTTTAATCTCTTGTAATCTTTTGATGATTCATTTAAAAAAATTGGTTTTTTTTGTTGGTTTTTAATAAATTAAAAATAGAAATTAAGTTTTAAACCATAATAACGTTATTTGCATAATTAATAAAAATTAATAAAAGAAATATGAACTGAAGAAATGTGAATAAAACGTAAAAACTTAAATACTACGTTTTATTATTAATTTTAAATATTTTTTTTCAATTTTGCTTTGATTAACAAACTTACATCAGATTTATTTATAATTCTGGAAAACCATAAGCAAAATGGAATGGTCATTGAAACTGTGGCTTGTATGGAATTTGAACTCAGGCAAGACTTAGTCCTAGTTAAGGTCTGGTGGCGTTTTTTGGATCGTTTATCTTTATTCCATTGAACTTAATTCAGATGAACTATTGTAATATCTTAATTGCTAGGATAAACGGTGTCCAATTTAATTAATTTTTTAACTTTTTAAATAATAATTTATGATAAATTTATCCCCTTTTTTAAATAAATTTTTTATTTCGTTTAAATTTAATTTAAAATTTGTAAAAATTTAAAAATTTCGATAACTTTCGATAAATATTTTTCTTCTCCCATTTAAATTTCGTTAGAATTTTTCGATTCTTAAATTAAACTTCAATAAATATTTAAATATTTCAACATTTAAATTTTTTGTTTTCATTTTTCTCAAAGAAAAAAACCTCCTTTTGGCAAAAGTTCAAAAATTTACTTTCGCTATTATATTCTATACTCTCTCTTACACACACTCTCTCACTATCAAGTAGTTAGACAGCTAGCACACAGAGAAAACAATAAAAACATAATAAATTAAATAAAACGTTACGAATTGTATTGAAATGCGTATAAAATAAAGGCACACCATCGAATAGAGAGGCTGTAAATATTTTTTTACACAAACTCTCAAACATTTACTAAAGTGGATACATACACATAAATGTAAAAGAGAGTGTTTATTTTTTTTATTTCACACACACATACATATATAAGTTACATTCACGTGCCTGCCTAAAGACGCAGACTAAAACTAACGAAAGTAGAAGGTCAGACAGTATTTGTAGTATTAAAGGAGGTTTGATTTTACTTGTTGTATGTGTGTGTGTGTGTGCTTGTGTTGTTGCGTTAAAATGTTATCGAGTGTTGGGAGTTACCAAAAAACACAGTTATTCTTACTTTTCGCCTCTTGTCTCTATTTATGGCTGCCTTTGTGTAGCTGTGCAGTTGTGTGCGTACTGTATTGGTACTGCTGCTCCTGTTATTGTTGTTGTTGTTTTTATTAAATGCTGTATTTGTAGTGTATCCTTTTTATTGTTGTTTCCATTGTTGTAGTAAATGTCTAGTCAATGTCTGGTTATGTAGCCAGCCAAAAAAAAAAAAATATTATTTGAAGAAGGAAGATGGTTTTTAGTGTTACTTTTTCTTTTCTCTCATTTTTGTTCTCCTTTTTTCGGAGGGTAAAAGTTTTATATTTTTTTGTTCTTTTTTATTTGGCAATTTAATCTTTAATGTTCCAGAATATTCAGAACTTTCTTTTTATTTTTCTCTTAAATATTAAAGTCGTAGATTATTAAAATGAAAGTGATGATGATTAATAGTGAATTTTATTTAAAAATAATTTTGTTCATTTACAAATACTATGATTTCACAGGAAAAGAATTTTAATTCCATTAAAAAATTTCATCAACTGAAATATCTTTTTATCTTGTTTGTTCTCTCGTTGTTTTTTAAGTCCTTTATTTTAGCCATAAAATGTGTAGCATGTGTTTTAATGCATTGTACAAGCATAATTTATTTTTTTGGTAGAAAAAAATTTGTATTCAAACATTTTCATAAATGGCAACGAAACCACAAAATATTTTATGCACTAAATGACCATACCAAAGAAAAATACAAGAGTTTTAAATCAACAGGGTGTTCTAAAAGCAAGTTTTAAAATTTAAAAAAATTCAATGGTTTTGAACCTGAAAGTAGGCAATGAATTCTAATATTTCCTTAAATGCCTCCATATCCTCCTACCTTAAATGAATTTTCCAGTGTCCAAGAATTGCCATGTATTTTTTTAGTTCTCTTCGCTTTTTATTGTTAATAATTTATTATCCATTCTTAAGATCTATACTACAGTGTTTTAATTTTTGGCGATAAGTGTACAATTTAATTTACACTTTCTCTCTTGACTTTAGATGATAAGGAAGTAAACTGAAAACCTGTATGAGTCTTACATATAACCGCTGCAAGCATTCAAATTGCTATAGCAGATTTAAAGGATAGTTTTACACCAAATTTTTTCCCATACGTAGTTTATATTACACCCTGTATTCTAACATGTACCTTAGAAATATTACCTCATCGTACATATTATTATTTTTTTAATAGCGAAGCACGTTTTTCTTCTTTTTTTGGCTTTCCAAATTCTATTTTTAAGCTGTGTGCCTTTGTAGTTGTTTTACTCTACCGATAAATCTCGATTTGTCATATGCACTACAGTCAATATTGTGATAGACGCCAAAAAAAAAACCCAAAAAACCATGCACTTACATGGATGGTAAAGAACAAGCAACAACAATAATAAAATGTAAGGACATTGAACGTATGCAGATGACAGTGAAATCTCTTCAAAACGGTGTAAATAAAACAAAATCTACTAACAATTCTCTCCACTAAATACGTTAAAGTAATATCTAACACTTTATATGTGTTTTTGTATTTGTATTTGTGTATTATATTTGCTTTTAGTTTCTTGTTTTTTTTTTTCTTTTATTTACGGTAGTTTTATGTTTGTGCATATAAATCAAAAAATTTAAAAGCAACTGTAAAATAAGAGCATTACAGAAGAGGAAAAAAAAGGAACCCCCTTAAAAAACACACAAACAAAAACGTAAACAGAGACACACAGAAACGAAGAGAGAGAGAGAGCAAGAAAAAATACTCCCCCTTAGCAAAAATAAATAGAGAAAAAAAATTATTCGTGGTAAAATACTACCTTCTTTTTTTGGCAGAGAGATGTATGAAAGTTTTCAAAGGAAACAAAATTAAAAAAACCTGTACATGTAATAGTAAAAAAGTGACCACAGAGAGTTTTAAAACTAACCAGAGCATCATATATAACAGAAAAGAAAAAAAATCTACCAACAACAGCATTAAATGACCACCATAAGGATAACCTCATGTGATTGTTAATAGTCAGTCATACGTATGTACGTATGTACGTATGCATGTATGATGGTGTAGTTTTTCAACTCTTCTTACTCTTGTTACATGAAAAGCATATTGAAGCTATATATGTATATGTATGCAAGCATACAATGGATGAGACTATTTTTTTTCTTATAGAGAATTTTAGAAGAGTGAGAGAGAGAGCAAGTTTAAAATAAAAGGATATAACAGTTTAGAGATGAATTTGATTGTATGTTATTAATATTGTTATTGTTACAGCTTTATTATTTAGGTTTACATGTGCATGCATACATACACACATATATATGTATGCAAATCTGTATGGTTATATGAATTTGTTGTTTTTGTATCATGATATACTGAGTATTAAACATGTTTTGTTTTCTAAAATACATGCACCTGCTTGTTGAAATATTTTTCTCTCTTTTTTTATTTATTTGTTATAGTTTTAATGCTGTTGGATTTATTTTTTATTGAACACAACTTTAGTGTGATTGTTTATGCACACTTGGTGTATATTTATTATAAAACGTAGGAATAGCAGGAACTGTGCTAAAAATTCCGTTTTTTATGAAAGTGTTTTTTATAACAGAAAATAAAGAGTCTAAGTAAACAAAGGGAATCTCTTAATTTGTAAGGAAAATTGTTGTAGTAAAATGAAGAAAACATGTGTTTAGGAAATAAATGAAATATTTGTTTAATTGGTAAAGGATACGTAAAGAAAACATATTTTTAGACAATATTTAAATATTTTTATAAGAAATAAATATTTATTACAGATTGTAAATAAAAATGGTTATTGTAGGTAAATTTATGTAAGAAATTGTGGAATTTCTCTTGTTTGTAACTAAAATCAGAGAATATGAGCGAGAGAGACGAAAGTTGCAGGAAGCAATGTTAATGTTTAATTAAAATAAAACAGAAATAATATTCAATGAACGTCTACTGTGTGGGGTTGTTGATTGGATACTTCATTAATTTAAATCAAAAACTTCAATTTTTTTTTTGTTTTTCAAACTATTGACTAAGTTTTTTTTTTAAATTTTTTTCTGTTTTTATTTTTTTAAATTTTTAAAAAATTTTATTTTCTTTTTTATTTTATTTAAAATTTTTTCTTTTGTGTTTTATTTAAAATTTTTGTTTCTCTTGCAAAAAGTTTCAACTTTTACTTTAAAATTTAATTTTATTTCTTTTTTTTACAAACCGCAAAATCTAAATGAATTTTATTTAAGAATTCTTTTGTAAGCAACTGATGGGAATTTATTTTTTTTTAATTGGAAGAATATTTTAGAAATCATTTTCAAATACTTTCAAAAAACCTTTTTTTGTTTTTTGGTTTTAATGAATACAATAATTTTTAATTAGAAACAATAGCATTCAATGAAAGTGATTTATAAATCTCAGTTGGTTTGCCCATTGGCTTTAAATACAAAGAAAAGAAAAATAACTGTAAACAGTTTGTATAAATTTATTTCAATCTCAAAAATTGATTTCAAATTAATTGTTTTAAATTTACTGTTATTAAGAAAACTTTTACTTTTTGGGATTTTTGGGAATTATTTTGTAAAACAAAAAATTTAAAAAAAAATATTTTACTTAAACAGAAGATCCATGTCTTTTAAACAGTATAAAAAGATTCTTATAAAACTTAATTATTTTGTTGAGGCTTATAAGGCAAGGAAATATTAAAGATCTTACGCGATTTTTTTTTTGCTATTCTCTTATAATTTTTTGATTAAAATTTCATTTTAATGAATCAGTTTTTTTTTCCTTTTTCCATTTATTTCATATTTAAATCGTTCGTTAGTTTTGTGCTTTTAGCTTTTTAATACTCTTTTCTTTTTTTGCTGTGTCATTATTTGACGTAATTTTAGCCAAAAGAATAAGAACTTCTTTAAAAATTATGAAATTATAACCTCACATTGGAAATGCGTATAATTTCTTAAAAATTTCAAATAATTATTGTTTATGAATCATTAGTTCGGGTTGAAATATTTTTTTTCTTTTTTTTTTTTGTTTAATTTATAATTACCGATGAGTTGTTTTTAAGCAATTATTTTTAAAGCTTTTATTCTAATGAAATCGAAAAAAATGTTTCTTTTTCTTTCATAATATAAGAATAAAAATACATAATGATCCATTGAAAAAAATAAGGAAGTCATTAGTAAAAATTATGATTAAAATATAGAAGACGTGCAATCAGAAATTTATCATAAATTTTGATTTTTTTTCTTTTTTTTAATAAAATTATATAAATTAAAATTAAAAATTAAATTAAAAAACGTTAAAAGGAAATTTAAGTAAAGTAATCTTAATAAAGTAAATGTTTTTTAAAGAAATCTATCATAAGGAATTCAAAAACAATAAATTTAAAAATGAATTGATTGTTTAATGTTTGTTCCTCATTTTTTTTTTTTTTTGTATAAAGTTGAATGACCTGCCTATTAATAAAGCATATAAACTGTGATTTGATAAATTCAATTGCTGTTATACACCAAAAATGTGAATCATTTATTTATGATACAATTTAATTTAAAAATTATTGCAAAAAACTTTTTAAAAACCATCACATGAATAATAATTTTTCACTCTCAAGCTTTTAAACTTTCGTTGTAAAACGCCTTCGGAAGTGCAGAAAAAACAGAAAAACTCATACAAAAACTATTTAAATGACCGCAAACAAAATTTTGACAATAAAAACAACTGCGGCCCCAGTTAAATTACAATGAACTGAATTACTATTCATTATGAAAGATAAAAAAAAATAATTTTGAAACAAAAAAATTAAAATGAAATCAGTTCAATTAAGTTTACGAACGTGACGCGTTTTGTTTGGAGGCGTTTTATTTACACAGTTTTTGAGTATCTTTTTTGACAAAAATAAGTTCAAAATGTTCCAATTTAGTTTTGTTCCTATTTTTATTATTTTTTTTTTCTTAAGCCAAATTCGTATTTCAGCCATTACGTTTATTGCCATTCATTTATTAAAGTGTAAATGTGACCTAAATTGTATTGCGAAATTTGTAAAAAAAAATTTTTAGTTTTAATTTTTTTATATTTTCTTTCAATTTTTTATATTCTTTTAAATTATTATATTATCTATACTTTTTAATTTTTTTGTATATTTTTGAAAATTTTTCAAAATATTTTTTAATTTTTTTTTTTGCATTTTTTTAAATTTTTTTTGTATTTTTATTTGAATTAAATATCAAAATATTTGCATATTTAAATAACTTTTTTACTTAAATTTGCTTTTGTTAAATTTTAATTAATAAAATTTATAATAATAAATATATTTTTCTTTTTATATTTGCAGGTAAATATTGCTTATCGAACACAAAAACCTGTGAATTAATTGTGAAATATTAAGGTAATCACTATACAGTAAAGAACCAATAGTATGAATGTAAACAAATTCCAAATATTTTACAAATTATTTGTTAAAAACAAAGAAAATATTTCATTGCAATCTTCATATATTTAAACTTGAATGCTGAGAAAATACATCCAATTTTTGTAATTTCTACAATAAGTTTTTCATTTTTTATTTCACATTTTTTAACTGGAAAATAATACCATGAATGTATATTACTCGTAAACGTCAAGAAATTCACCCTATGATTTATAAAAATCCCTTCTTTTGCATAACATTCCACCATTTGTCTTCCCCCAATCATAAAATGATGATTTTAAAAATATAAATTTATATAAAAAGCTGCCAACTAATAAAGCTTTTCCTAATTAAAAATTTATAATCATAAAAGACAAAAAAACAAAAAGGAAAATATTAATGCCACATTTTTTTTTAAATGATATGAAACTTTTCTGGAAATTATTTGGCACTGACAACAGATTTTCATCTAAAATGCGGAGGAAACAAAAAAAAATGAATAACAAAAGGATGCACACACACATACACAGACATTCACGTAAACAAAAAACTGAAAAAATAAATTCGTTAGCAACACTGGCGTAAAGAGCAACAAAAACAAAACAAACAGAAAAACCATGAACTCTGTTCAATGTTTACATTGTTGTTAATGCAGTATTTTTTATACGAAACGCTCTTTCTCCTTCTCTCTTTATCAATAGTTGAGCTACACTCTCTTTTATAGAATCATTTGCTCAAATGATGCCATTAGATCTGCCATATTTTTTTTGTGTTTTTCATTTTTATTGCTACGGTTTCCAAGCGTATTTCCTTTTTCCGCTTTAAAGCAGGATTTTCATCATTATTTTAAGACACATACACACTCGTATAGTCGTTGTATGTGTGTTGTGTCTTGTGCTACACACACACAAACGCTAACACACACATACATGTTACCACAAATAGAATTTTTGAACTGACAGTTTGTTTGTTGTCTTTATTTTTCAATTCTTTTTCTCTATCATGAGTTGCCTGCCTTGCCAGAGACGACGGGAGTATGAAGAAAAAACGAAAATAAAAATAAAATGTCAATTGGAAAATTTAATACTCGTTTTAAATAATTAAACACAACAAAACTGCGACAGTTTTTTTTTATTTATTTATTTTTGTTTATTTTATTATCTGTTGTTGCTGTTGTGCTGTTGTACAGGGAATTGGCTGTTTCCTTTTCATGTTATTTGCCACAGATTTCTCTCTCTCTCTCTCTCTCTCTTGTTTCTTTTTCGAGAGTGCAAAGTGTTTTTAACGCTTCATGTCCTTTTAAATGTCAATTAATATATTTTTTCATTGCAATCAACAATAACAACTAGACGGAGCAAGAAATTGAGAGCAAAAGAGAAGATAAGAATTTTTTAAAACATTTGCTTTGTTTTAGCGAATGGCTTGAACAATGTGCTGCACAAAAAAGGAAGATTTTTCGGTGAAATCATGAAGAAGAAAAAAAAGAAAAAAAGTTGAAATCATGAAAAAAGAGTTGTAAAGAACTAAATGGCAACAAAATTTAGGGGGGATTTTTTTTTAAGAAAATCGATTATTCCGGATATGTCTTCAAGTCACCCGATATACATAATGTGTTCGGCTTTATCAAATACGTGTCGATATTATATTATACAGTTTATTTGATTTAAAGTGAGAATTTTTTGTTTTAAATTTGTTTTTTCAAATTGTATTAATTAATGTAGCGGCATAACTGCTGCTTATACATGTCATTAGCAGGCAGTCGCTCACTTTAATGCAAAGAAAATTTAACAGAATATCCGTCCCTTTATAACATGATATCCCTCTACCCTCCCACGCTCTATTGTTTTTCGTATTTCCTAACCATTTCCTAAGCTGTTGTTTTTCTATTTGCCTGGTGGTTTAGAGCCTTCTTTTCTCCTGAAGAAGGTAAACAGGATTCTGTGTTATGGAATTATGCTTTATTATTATTTGTTGTTGTTGTTGTTGTTGAAGAAGATTGTTGTTGACTTTTGTAAAGTGTTTCTTCTGTTTGCTGGCTTATAAAAATCCCTTTAAAGGATAACTGTCTCCTGTCCCGATAGCATTGTCATTGGCTGCTGCTGCTGCTGCTCTCATTGTTATTGTAGTTATTATTGTTGTTGTTGCTTGTGTAGCTGTTGTTTATCATTATTTGCCTGCACTTGCGGTTTTATACGAAGTTGTTGTTGTTATTTTTTTTTTATTTGTTGAGACTCAAGTGCCTTGTTAAGTGACTTGAATCTCTTATAAATTATGCCCCTGTGATACCCATTTCTTTTTTTGCCTTTATTATGGCATGTGTTAAACATGACTACAGAAATTGCACACATTTTGTCTTCACAGTTGTAGATATTTTTATAATTTTTAAATTTGAACAAATATTACATAATTTATTGCGCAATAGAAATTTAAACAGAAATTAATTTAATTTTCTATAAAATTTCTTAAAAAGTTCAATGTCAATACGGATCCATAACAGTGGCCAGTTGTGTTAAATTCTGAAAGTCTTATTAAAAATTGTCCATTATCTACCGTTAATATGGCTTAATTTTGGCATCATTTATTGTTTTATAAATAAACAAAAACAATTTTAAGACTTGACTTTGAAAATGCATTCCAGCATTATCAAGAGCTTAAAATTTATTAAAAAAAAAAACTTAAAAATAAATGAAAAAACACCGATTAAATATGATCAAAATCATTAGCTGCAACTCACTACGCTTGAATATTTATCGTTAAGCTCTGACAGGGTGATTGCAAGCCAATTATATCATAATAATTTCATGGCAATGGACTTGACCAACTTGAAACAACATGTGCGGAAATGTGAAAATAAACACAGTATTGTAGAGTTCAATAAAAATGCAAAAAAAAAATTCTAATCGAAAAGATTTTTAATGGAAAAACTTTTTAGCTTTTCTGTAGCAAATCTACAGCCCTTTAAAGTAGAAAACTTGAAAGAGAAAAACTTTAAAGGGCTGTAGTCTTCCCCTTTTAAGTTTTCTATAGAAAATCTTTAGCTCTTTCAGGTTTTAATTGGAACTCTTTAGCTCTTTAAGGTTTGCTATAGAAAATCTTTAGCTCTTTAAGGTTTTCTATAGAAACTTTTTAGCTCTTTAAGGTTTTTATAACAAATCTTTAGCTCTTTAAGGTTTTCTATATCAAATCTTTAGCTCTTTAAGGTCTTCTATAGAAAATCTTTAGCTCCTTAAGGTTGGCTATAGAAAATCTTTAGCTCTATAAGGTTTGCTATAGGAAATCTTTAGCTCTTTCAGGTTTTAATTGGAACTCTTTAGCTCTTTAAGGTTTGCTATAGAAAATGTTTAGCTCTTTAAGGTTTGCTATAGAAAATCTTTAGCTCTTTAAGGTTTTCTATAGAAACTTTTTAGCTCTTTAAGGTTTTTTATAACAAATCTTTAGCTCTTTAAGGTTTTCTATATCAAATCTTTAGCTCTTTAAGGTCTTCTATAGAAAATCTTTAGCTCCTTAAGGTTGGCTATAGAAAATCTTTAGCTCTATAAGGTTTGCTATAGGAAATCTTTAGCTCTTTAAGGTTTGCTACAGAAAATCTTTACCTCTTTAAGGTTTGCTATAGAAAATCTTTAGCTCTTTAAGGTTTGCTATAGAAAATCTTTAGCTCTTTAAGGTTTGCTATAGAAAATCTTTAGCTCTTTAAGGTTTTCTATATAAACTTTTTAGCTCTTTAAGGTTTTTTATAACAAATCTTTAGCTCTTTAAGGTTTTCTATAACAAATCTTTAGCTCTTTAAGGTTTACCATAACAAATCTTTAGCTCTTCAAAGTTTTCTATAGAAAATCATTAAATTTTTTTTAGAAAATCTTTTGCTCTTTCATGTTTCATGTTAAAAAATATCTTCTTTAAAGTTTTCCTTGAAAAATCGTTGGCTCTTTAAAATATTTTAACGAGAATTTTGCACTTTATTTCTTGTAATAAAAATTAAAAGTTTTGCAAAGTTTCGGCTTGAATTTTATGCTGCTCTAATGTAGTCTAACATCGTATTTTTTATAACTCAGTCGTAAACCTCAAATGTAAACCTTGATTTTATTTTTATAATTATAAAGCTTTACAAGACAATTAAAAACCAGTTCTTAATAAAAACGAAACAATTTACGTTTATTTCACTAAACAATGTTACATTTAAAGTAAAGTAAAGAAAAAGAAATTTACTTGAAATAAAAAAAAATATAAAAAACATTTAAATACGAGTCTCTATCTCTCTGTATGATTACAAAAAAATTTAAAATTATTGACCATAAATGAAGCAAAAACTTGATATTTTATGAACATTTTAGAGCATTTAACAAAATGAAAGTGTTCTGAAAGAAAACAAACAAGACTTTTTTAAAAACCGAAAGTGCCAAAATAAATAAAAAGTAATTAATTTTCGTTATTCATTATCGTTTTTGTTATTGTTTTAGAAAAAATTTCACTTTTTTTAAGACATGAAATACTTTTCTATTGGAATGAAAATAAAAGTTTAGAAAAGAAATTGAAATTCGAAACGAAAAGAAAAGAAAGAAAGAGTAGAGTGTATAAAAATTTAGCTCCTTGCTGAACTTTATTGCTTGTTTCTCTTTGAGTTCGAAACTAAACGCCGCAGGGTTCTAAATGTACAAGAAAATATTAAAAAAAAATTTTTTTTTGGAAGAAGTGTTAGAGGTCATGACAGCATACAAACAATTTAAAATCAATTTATGGAGTAATTGAAGAAACTCCAATATAAAGTATGCAAATGATTGATGATAAATGAAAACAAATTTTTCTAGTAAGGCCGTTTTAAAAAATTGTTAATTTTAAATTATTTAAAAATCTTTTCGCTCAAAAATCACATTTCAAAAGCTAAAGCTCTTTGTTAATGAAGTTTTTTTTATAAAAATAATGTTTCTTTCTCTGTGCATAAAAATTTATAGTTATTTAGACATTTTTTGGAAAAAAATATTAATTTCTAAATAGATTTGCTAGAAAATATTAATCTTTCTAAGATTTTCTATAGAAAATGCTCTACTCTTCTCTACTTCTCCTGAAAATTTTATTTCATTTTAAAACCTAAAGGTTTTCTTTAGAAATTCTTCAGATCTTTAAGGATTTCTAACTCAATTGGTCTGTAGAATCCTTCGGACAGCATTAAACATAGTTTCTCACATCACTCAAGTTGTGTGTGTTAATTTTTATAAATGGGTGGCAGAACCTACAGTTTAAAGTCAACTTCGAAAACAGATTTTTGAGAAACTTTTCACGTCAACTTATTTTATTTACTCTCAGAGTTTTTGCTAGAAATCTGATGAGAGAAAGTGGCCGAAGAAATATTTTACATATTTCATTATTCATTTTCATTAGGTCTCGATGTCTGACCTGGGGTTTCAACCACGGCCTCACGTCTAATAAACCAACACATTACATAACAAACTGCAGGGACATTCTTAACGTTATCATCTGAAAATTGTTCTCCTTATCGGGGGCAAAAGCAAGATCACAGTACAGAATTTGAATATCAAACTGTCGATTAATATCAAGACCGTACATGTAGTAGCTGGGACTTCTATGCTGTATGGCAAACCTGTATATTCTCATGTGATTTAATGAAATTTGTTCCGTTTTGAAACATTCCATACAAATGCCTTAGATTTTTTAGATTCTTATAAAAAAAGTTCTAGAATCTTGAATCTGATAATCTTTCTCTCCTTGTATTGATTTCTGCAGAAAATCATTCAATTTTTCTTGATTTGCACCAGAAAATCTTTGATATTTGAATATCTTTATATATGTACATATGTGCTCCACAGAGTATTTTAGTTTAAATCTTTAACTTTCCTTGGCTATCTTTTCATATATCATATATCCTCGAATATCTTCATATTCTTCATTTCGAAAGGATTTTAATGATTTTTTTAACAACAATTTTTTTATATAGAAATCCTTTACAATTTTAGAGAAAATAATACCGTACAGCGTTCATTCATTTAAAAAAAAATGTACGATTATTTCACACCCTAAGAAGAATTGTTATAAAACTTCTCTTAGTAGAACAGCAGTTTGATATAATAATTGGCAATATCCCTTCATTCTATAGGAAATAAAGTCATAAATAAGCCACTTAATTGAAAAATGAATTTTAAAAAACAAGAAAGGAAGTGAATGGTGTACTATAATTTGAAAATCAACCCTCTTATAAAGCCAAGGAAATCCATCAAACTTAATAAATCAAAGCATGTTTTTCGAAAGGATGATAAATCGGAAGAGAAGTAGAAAATTTTGACAAGCCATTAATGAATATGTAGCAAGCTTTCATTCGGATCAACATGATGTTGTTAAGGAAATTAAAATTGATTTTTTAGTTGAGTTTTAATATTTAAACATTTTAAAATATATTTATAAAGTGTGTTTCCATGCTGACAAGACTTTAAGATGACAAGGCTTATGACATAAATTTACACTGCTTTTACAGGTTTTTCTTTTTTTTTGCTTTTTTTCAAAATTTTTTGTTGCTATAGGCATAACAGCGTTATTTTATATTTGCAGTCTTATTTAATTAATTTTTAAAACGTGCCTAAAACACAAACTTTGAACTCCATCATGCACCTTTTTCAAGAAGGGCAAGAAAAGCAAAGAAAAAAATGTATTTCCTTGCGCAAATTAAAAATAAATAAGAAAACAAGCATAAAATAAACAAAAGTTTTCTTAGAAAATTCTAAAGTCCAGAATAATTAGATAAAATATAAAATTTTCTTTCACAAAAAGTACTAAACGCTAAAACTTAAATAAATAAGAAACAAACAGAAAATAAGGAAAAAATTTCTTAAAGAATTCTAAAGCCACAAAAATATTACATATTCTTTCACAAAAAGTACCAAAAAAAAGTACCACAGTCTAAGACTAAATAAGAAAACAAGTAGAAAAACACAAAAATTTTCTTAAAAATTCTTAAGTCCAGAAATATTGATAAGAATATCAGATTTTCTTACACAAAACGTAAGTACCAAAAAAAGTACCACAAGCTAAATCTTAAATAAATAAAAAGACAAGCAGAAAATTAACTAAAATGTTCTTAGAAAATTCGTAAGTCAAGAAAAATTTGTTAAAATATCACATTTTCTAACACCAAAAGTACCAAAAAAAGTACCACATGCTAAAACTTAATAAATAAGAAAACAAGCAAAAAAAAAATTAACAATAATTTTCCAAGAAAATTCGTAAGTCCAGAAAAATTTGATAAAATATCACATTTTCTAACACTAACAGTACCAAAAAAAGTACCAAAAGATAATACCTTCATACGAGAGTTATTCAAAACAAATTTTATTTACAAATTGTGTTCTAAAATTGTACTGAACGCATTAAAAATATAATTTTAAACGACATAAAATTTTAAATTAAATATTTAAAGATTTTTTAGTTCAAAACTTTGCTAACGTTTACGTTTAAAATTTTTCTTTTTCCACATTGAAGTTATTTTTTTATTGCTTTTTTTTATCACACATACTGTTAAAAAGTTTTTAATCCTATCAGAGATCGAGAGAGAGAGAGAGAGAGGGAGATAGTAAGAGTTCATTTAATTTACAGAGCAATATCCTTTAAACATTAAACAACTGTCAACCGAGTTTATTTATTACAAATATTTGTTGAACATTTTCTGTTCCTTACTTCCCAATAAATATTTTTACATGAAATATTCTCTTATGGAACAAAAAAGGAAAAAAAAGCATGGACATGAACATGTACATGAGTCTGGTCATATTTATGGTAATAGAAATACAGTGGAGTAAAGCAACAGAATTATAAACCTCCCCCTTAACATTGCAAAAACTTTAACAGCAATTTGCAAGGTGTTGAATAAAAACCTGGTGATTTTCTTCTTCCATTTCTTTCTTTTCCTCCTTCCTCCTTCCTTTCCCTTCCTTTTTGCCATAAACTCGAAATGAATAAGAGATAAATTATTGAAAATTGAAAAATGTTACTTGTGTTCAAACATTGTTAACGAAGAGGATTTCCTTCTTTCTATCGTGTAAGGGAAGGTTACCTAAACTTATGAACAGTTCTGCTATTTTCTACAGTTCTGCTATTTTCTAAATAATAAAGCTTTCAAATGAGTCGCCGTGGTGTAGTAGGTAGTGTGTTGGCTTACTATTCGTAAAGCCAAAAATGAAATATGAAAAAAAAAAAAAAAATATTTCTTCGGCGACTTCCTCTCAGCAGATTTCTGGCAAAAACTCTGAGAGTAAAATAAACTGCCACGAAAAAGTTTCTCAAAATTCTGTCGTTCGGAGTCGACGTTAAACTGTAGGTCCCGCCACTCACGTATAAAATTAACGCACACAACATGAGTGGTGTGAGAAGCTAGGCCGTAATCCTGACTGAAGGGTTGTAATGGCCAATTATGTATGTATGTATGTATGTAAAGCTTTCAAATTGGCATGCCTTCCTCCCCCTTCAATGCTTAACATTATAATAAAAATTTATTGTTTAAGTAATGCCTAGACAAGTGTCTATTTCTAATGCTTTTCCATCCTCTGTGCTTTAAAATGCCAACAGTTACATTGAAAATGCATTTCAATGTAAGTAAGAGTATGTATGTATGTATGTGCTTTAGACCCTAAAGGCCTATTCCCTAGAGTTATACTCTTATGGCTTTTTTGGGTTTTTGTTACTGATTTTATGTCTTTTTCTTACTTGTTTTTTTTTTTTTCTTTGTAACGTTCTTCTTTTCCTTCATTTGATGATTTACTGTTTTTAGAAAAATGAAGAAAGAAAAAAAAACAAATTTTTATAGATCACCAGCACATAATTCTGCATTTTATATCTGTTCTGTTCCAAGTTGTGTTACCATTTTATCTTATTTTATAACAATGTTGTATTACATGTGTTCATATCTTGCTACACACAGCATGCATGATATGAATGTGCATGTACCGCAATGCTATTGCCATTCCAAGTACATGTTCTGAAGACAGCTTTAAAAAGAATGAAAACGTTTTATTTAAAATTTTTTTTTTGCACAATTTTGTATTACCAACCACGCTAGGGTTTGTCTTCTGTCTTCTGACCACTACAGTCACTAGTTTGCAATCATTAAAAATGTTCTTAAGTCGCTGACTTTAATGAAGAAAATAAATGTCACGGAAATCCTCAATTTCATCGCACTAGTCTAACAATGTGAGACTTGCATTGTGATGATAAGCACAGCGTGATAGAAACCCCAATTTGGATGACCCGAAAGCTTATTATTCTAGCAAGAATTCTTCGAGCTTATAGCCTTTCTCCAAAGTCACTACATTTCGTATTTCGGAACTTTCATATAAGAAAACACCTCTCATTAATGAGAAGCTAAGATGCATCGACTTGAAGGCATTCGAGGGTTTTACAGTCCAAAATAAAAGTCGGAACCGATTCAGACTCAATTGAGTTTGGCTTTTGGGTCTTATGTGACGTTACATAGATATCCACACTACGTATAACGTACGTAACATAAACCTAAACCTGAAAATGTAAATAAAAATAATATGAGGCAACTTAGTGAAGTAGCCGTAGTTTAGTAGGTAACAACAGCCCAGACACCTCTGCCACTCAGCAGATTTCTGTCAAAACGTAATAAAAACATAAATAAAATTGCCATGAAAAGTTTTTCAAAATTTTGTCTTTCGGCGTCGATTTTAAAATGTAGATCTCGCCGCGCATGTATATAAATTAACATACACAACATGGGTGGTGTGAGAAGCTAGGTCGTAATCCTTGTAATCCATTGTAAAGATCAATCCATTAAGTTAGCATAGCCTCTACATAACAGTTCTTCAAAAAAAAAAATTGAATCGAAAATTACGTCATACTTATCCTACACAATAGATTCGATAACTCAGTGATGGAGCTTGCCATTCACGAAAAAATATACTTCCAGACTGAATGTTAAATATGCTGAGGGAGTATGTTTATGTTTCAACTCTTTCAAGGTAATGCCTTCGGTCTCAAATGCCTTTGAAATATGTATGTTCATGAACTGCACATTTTTGCAGTTTTTTTATTTTTTTGTGTTTGTTGAATCACTTTACATTCCCAGCATTTGAGAGATTGAGAGACTCGAGAGTAAAGCCAAGTAAGTACTAGTTTTGGGTATTCTTTATGGCCAAATTCGTTTTGTACCTTATTTAAGATTAACTACACAGTGGTACTTGTTATTTTACTGTTTAAGTGTTTTGCTCCTTCTGCTCTCATGTTAGTAAAATAACCCAGCAAACATTTTTAATAAATATGATTTTTTTTCTTTTTTTTTAATTTATTATTCTTCGTTAGTTTTATTATTTAGTTTAAGGGTCTTTGGTTAAAGTTGAATTTAATTTCACCCGACAGAAAAGTTTACATTTACAAGGTTTTCTCGTAGGCACTTTAAAATATGCAAAAAAATTCTTTTGAAATTAGTTTTGTTGGCTCTTCGTATAAGAAACGAAAAAAAATATATTTTCTAAAGGCTAAATAAACTACTCATCGTGTGTGTATATGTTTTAGCAAGTGGTACTTACATGTGAATACACAAGCATATACATATGTAGTATATGAAGGCTTGTATTTAATTTTGTTGGCCAGTGTAAGAAGAGTAGAAAAACCATGACTTTTATGTGAAATTGAATTTCATGATTTCCTTGCGTTAAAATCAGTACTTAAGGCGAAAGGAATTTTAAATTAAATTTTAAATTGTCGGAAAAAAAGAAATAAAGTACGGCAAAAAAAAAAATAAAAATAAAATAAACTTGTGAATAATAGTGTAGATGAGTAAGGAAAATGTGTGAACAAATGTCAGATGAATAGTAAAGTAAATGACATTTTATTCGGAGAATATTTTTAATTCCATACAAAGAATTTGAAAAATTTAAATAAGGAAACGTATGGAATTTTGTTTGACCAATATTTTGTAATGTCTGACAGACATTATTTATTTTTTGAAATGTTAAAAAATGTTTTTTTATTTGTTGGCAGTTGTTTTATGAATTTAAATATAAAACAATATCTTATAATACAGTCCTTTAGTCAGGACAACATCCTAGCTCATCACACCACCCATGTTGTGCGTGTTAATTTTAATGCTAGGCCTACAGTTCCAAAACCACTCCGAACGACAGATTTTTTGGAAACTTTTCATGGGAAAATTATCTCTCTCTGTCAGAGTTTCCGCAAAGGAAAATTATTTTTCATATTTCCTTTTATTTAACATATCTTAGGCAGGATTTAAACCACAGTGTTGCATCTATTAAGCCAATACACTACCTGCTAGATCACGGCGACTATATATGAAATATTTTTGAGAAAAAAAATGTAAATTAAGCACGCAGCATTTGCAACCAAACCAAACATAGACACCACAATTGCAAGTTATTTTTGACCGACAAGCAGACTAATTCTTCATCTAATTTACACTGTTTAAGGAAGAGTTTTTATATTTTGTTGTAACAAGAGGAAATCAAATAATACGTGCCTTTATAACAGCAAACATTAAAAAAATTTTTGCTTTCCACTAATTTTTCCTTTACATATTGACTTTTCCAATACGGAAGTTTTTCTTCTAAAGTTTCAATTTTTCCTTCTTTTTTTTGTTTTTTCTTTTCTTTATTTGATGTGAAGTAAATTCTTACAAGATCACGTTTTTATCGTCTTCCTACATTGTTGTAAGAATGAACGAAAGAATCGAGAAGAAGAAGAGCAAACATTTTGTCATAAATTCAAATAGAATATGAGAGCTAAAGCTGCTGCAATTGCCCAGTGCTGATGACTGCGCTAAGGTTTAAACTGAATGGCGATGATTTAAATGATTTCTTGGACAAACACCTGCATTATTTACAAAGTGGTTAACACGTATGTAAACTTAACTAAAAAAAAACGACAGCAAATAAACGTACATATACCAACCAAACGAACCTAGAGAATAGAAACAACCTGGAGTAGAAACAGTGTGCAATAAAAAATTATGTTCGAAGCTATTATTGAAAACAAAGTTGCACACAAAGTTTAACTGCATTTGCATGTTACAAGTATTTTACACAGTTTTAATGAAAGAAAAAAAATGGCAAAATAAACTAAAAAGCAATGCTGCCACTGCATGTTAAGTTCAAAAAAAGTGTTAAAAATGATTTGTTCTCTGAAAACAGCAGAAAGATTTTATTTATTCAGCATAGAATACAAAATAGAAGACCATCATTATAACGAACATCAAACCTTCTCTCGTTGGGTATCATTCAAAAGTCGTGTTTAAAAAAAAAAACGAAGAAAAAACGAAGAAAAAAAATCAAGAACTTTAAAGGTTTACACGGATTTTAACACATGCCCAAAGTGAGGGTAAGGCACCACTTAAAGCAGAGGAACATGTTTCAAGAAGTCTGTGAAAAACTAACGGTATATGAATCATGACTTTGGCATCGTTTAACATCGGCCTCAGCAGCAGCACTAGTCAAGAGCAACATCAGCATCTTCAACTTCATCAAAAAAAAAAAAAAAAAAAAAAACACATTCACACCGTTGTCGTTAAAACAAAAACAACAACAACAAAATTGGACTTTTTGGCAACCGACATTCTTGTCTCAAAGTTATTATAGTTTTGTTGTCGCTGTTGTTGTTGTTGTTAGTATTGTTTTTGTATTTTAGCTTTTAGCCATCATCAGCTGGATAACAAGCTGGCATTATGATTTAAAACCACTTGCCAAATGCGTTAAAAAATTGTCGACATGAACACATGCATGTTGTTACAGCAAATAAAATCCATACACATCATCAACATGTATTCAACACCACAAATGAAAAAAAGAAATGATATACACTCTGTAACAAAATTAAATGTACATGAAAATTGTTTATATTTTAAAAATGTCAAAAAAATTTTCGTAGACTTGACAAATGTGTCAAACAAAACGATTTTCAGCAATTTTTTGGCAAAAAAAAATTGCGTTGAAAAGTTTCTTAAAAATCTGTCGTTCAGAGCAGACTTTAAACTGCAGGTCCAGCCACTCATGGATAAAATTAACACACACTTAACATGGATGGTGTGAGGAGCTAGGTTGTGATCCTGACTAAAGAAGTTCTGTGGTATATAGTGTAGCCCTTACAAGTCCATTTGATCCTTTACTTTAAGCCATTACTTTTATGATTTACTGTCTATGCCATTTCTCATATTCTTTACAAGATTTTCAACATCTTTTCTCGTTTTTGAAAAATAATAGGGAAAGATGAAATGAAACAAAAAATAAAAACGTTAAAGAAAAATGTTTGCACATATTTTAGCGCATTTCATTTCATTCTGAGTATTTTAGCTTGTTATTGTCATTGTTTGTTGTTATTGCTATTGTTAGTGTTGTTGTCGTTGTTGTTAGTATTATTGTCTATATGTCTGTCTGTCTGTCTGTCTGTCTGTCTGTCTGTGAATGAAACTCGTTGTAATATTCTTTTGCCCAACACATACACGTTATACACAATAAATAAATAGTTTCATAGTCGTTTGTTACAACAAAAGTACACCCAACGACAACTTCCTCTTTAACCATTTTTGTGATTTTTTTCTACTTTTCGCTTTTCCTTATTCTTCTTCTTTTTTTTTTGCTTTTTTTTGTTTTGTTTAAAAGTGCCAACAAGTACTTCAAACCTTCCACATGTGTCGACTTCTACACTACACTATGCGACCAGTGTACCTCAAACTACCAAATCATTCTTGCATAACGTTTTGTCTGCAACAAATGGCCAAAGAACAACAGCAGCAACAATAATAATAGCAACAACAACAAAACAAACAAAAAAAAATATCAGCAATTGGTTAGAGAGAGAGAGAGAGAGTGGTCATAAGGAACGTGCAAATCTCCCAATGACAGTCAACTTTTTACATGACCATAGAAATGTTAGTGAATGAGTAACTTAACACACTCATGTAGTTGCTGCTACAACAACAGTATTCAGTGAATATTAATCGGGGGAAAAAATTAAAGGAATATTGATGGATATCTGGTAACATATATGTAGATGGGGGGCCTAATACAAATAAGAGAAATTATATCTCGAAATGGAATCCTCTTAGCTTAACGGAGCTATCATCTATTGACATCAAGGATATAGCTTCGTTCATCAAACTTTCTGGCTAGTTTTCCAGGGGTAGTCCTGCTTTTGTTGTGCAGCCCTTGAACTGACCAACTTCTTCCTTTTCCCTGATTTTGGTGGAACTTGGTTAGTACAGGGACTGCGTTCACCCGTGGCATCACAACGGGCCGCTATGCGTGCTCAAGTGAGCTTTGTGATAATAGAGCTACCACTCCGACCTAACCTAATATATCTCGAAATGGTAGTAAAAATTGTAAGATAAAGCAATATTAAGGGCTATACTTTGTAGTCATAGTATCATAGCTAACTTATCTGAAATCTATGGTGAGTTCAAATTGAATTGAAGCTGAAATTCATTCCAAAATAACCAAAATTTAAAACAAATTTGGAGACATTTTCTGCGATTATTTATTGTATTACCCTTTGCACCAGAATAATAATTCACTTCAACGCCCTTACGGCGCCCCGATCGCATGATAGCTCAGGGTTTAAGCAATGCTATAAGGTCCGTTAAGTAGAGTGAATTTTATTCAGTTGCAATTTCTTCTACAGGTGAATACCATGCTAATCTTATTTTATTAACTTATAGCCTGGAAAATTGTTTTTCCAACAAATTGATGTTGAATGATTTGTTAGCAACGGATTTTGAACCTAAGCTTCATTAGTATTACCAGGCTTAGTGTTCTCTGAGGCATTGTTATCATATTTTAACTAACAAATCAAATTAAAAAATAATTATTTGAAGTCATTTATTAATTAGAAAATTATTTTCTTATTCTTTCAGGTATGAACACAACTCCATGCTTTAAATCATATATGAGTATAGAATCGAAGGACCAATACTTAAAGGGTAAACAATTTATATTCAAAAATCCCACAAAAAGTAAAATAAAAATCTTAAAAGAAATTTCAAGTATTTTACAACTCTTTTTACTCCTTTGTCAAGTAGTGATCGAAACTATGGCTATAGGATCGAAGGACCAATCTAATACATCAATAATCCCACAAAAATAAAATAAAATAATATTAAATAATGTAATTTACAACAATTTTTACTTCTTTGTTCAGTAATGTTCGCAACTAAGCTCGGAAATAAGTTTTAATTAATTACATACATAATTGGTTATCACAACCCTTTAGTCAGGATTACGACCTAGTTTCTCTTTAATTAATTAATGTTCCCATTTAAAAAGTCTTAGTTGCGGTAGTCTATTGCCTACTGTGTTGGCTGATTAGACGAGAGCCTGTGGTTCAACCGATGGCTCAGATATCTCGAACAAAGAGAAATTTGAAAAATATATTTCTTTCGCCGATTTCAACTCAGCAGTGTCTTCTGCCAAAAACTCTGAGAATAAATAAAAAATTGCCATAAAAAGTTTTTCAAATCTATCGTTTAAGGTCGATATTAAAGTGTAGGACTTGCCACTCATGGATAAAATTACCACACACCACTTGAATGGTGTGAGAAGCTAGGCTGTAATTCTGACTAATGGGTTGTAAGGGCCAATTAAGTTAGAATTTAGAAAAGCAAATGCAATGTCCGTTAAGCTAAAACAGTAAAATTTTTCTATAATTTTCTGTTTTTTTTAGTTCTTTCCATAATTAGTGTTTGCACTTTTCTATTTGAGTTAAAATTTGTCAATAAAAACAGAATATAGAAGGGATTTCAAGCTTCCAAACAAATACTTAACCAATCTTTTTAAAAAATTCCTGACTTTAAGGCAGAATTGCCTTTTAGAACATTACGAAATACCGCTCATACATATACTACCTTTACTTTAACATGAGTATTAATTACCTTCTAACATATTTACTTACACAATTAGTATTGGTAGTTTAAGCTTACTTACATATTCTATTCTATCCTTACATTTATGTAAGTATCCATTGATTTCTTTGCCTACTCTTTTCAATTTTATGTTTATTTTTAGAAAAGAAAAAATAAAAAATACAACAAAAAAAACAACATTAGTTTTTAAACATATTTCCTGGCTGGAGGGCACCCAACCAAGCCAGCAAAAGCCTTATGATTCCTTTAATACATGTTTAACTATACTCGTAAAATGAAAATAAAAACAAATCTTGGAACGCACGTTGCAAAACTGATCATTGAACGACTATCAAGTAAAATCCTAAGCACCCTTTCTCCTGTATTGCCTTTGCGTCTATCTATCTATGAGCATTGATGGCATTTTTCTATGTTTTATTGATTGGCATTTCCTGGTTTCCAGGTTTCTACACTGTATGTGTAGAATTGCTTCTTTATTTTTTCCATTTTTTTTTATTTGTTCGTCTTACTAGTACAACGTCCAGTTTAAGGAAAAAATAAAAAAATTGTTGAATCATCCTGAAAACATTTCTCGTCAAAAAATAAGAAGAGAGTGGCAGCAGTGGAATGTGAAATTAAAAATAAAAAGGAATTCCAAACAGGATTTTGACCATTAAAATTTTTTAAAGCATGATTTGGAAAAAGTAACGTATAAATAGGAAGAAAGCAAATGCCAGGAAATTCTAAGAAAAATCTTTTGAGGTGGTCAGATTGAAGAAAAGTTTTTTAAGATGGTTTTTAAATTCTTTTCATATACACCGCATTTTCTACGTCACAAAAAGATTATTACAGATGATTTTCAAGCTGAATTAAATAAATTTTATTTAACACAAGTATTTATAAAACAAGGAGAACCATTTGGTAGACTTAAAATATTAAAGCAAGACTTTTAAGCAGTTTAAGTTGTGTCTGCTATTATGGCAAAAACTTGCTTTATTTTTTGCATATTCCATAGGAAGTATAACAAATAAGCTTTCAAAAATTTATATTTTTTTTTCATTTATTAATTCAAGCTCTTTGCCACCTCAAACAAAACAGAAGTTTTACACAAAAATTTCGAAAAATTTTTATAAACAAAAACTTTACAGTTATAAAGTCTACAAATTCATTTTGAAAACCACTAAACGTGCCATGAATACTTATTGGAAATTTACAACAATTTATGAAAATTTAGTTCAATATCAATAGAACATAGATAACAATCAAAAACAACAAAAACAAATAATAAAAAAAAACGAATTGTTTAAGCCCATAGCAACATAGCAACAAGAATTATGTAGCAAGGTGCTACACTAAAAGCAGATGTGCCCATAGCACCGCAAGCACTTAGAAGTATGAGATCATGTATTACGTGGTTGGCGATTTGATGAGGTACTCGTTATACATTACGTTACGTACTCATAAAATTCATTTAATTCATTAATATGATTACTCATGTTTAAGTAATTTGCATTGATTTATTTCTGTTTCGGTTTTTTTGTTGCTGTTATTGTTGGTTTTTTTTTAATTAAATTAAATACCAGAGCAGAGCAATTGAGAAAAAAAATTATTTGTGATTGCGTCTAAAATTACACGGAAATTCCAAAATAGTTTCGGTTTTTTTTTAAATTTCTTTTTTATTTGAAGTGCTTAAAAATACAAAACTTGGGTTGTTCCCTTTTTTATTTAATTTTTTTTGTTGATATGATGATGACTTTATCTGATTATTTTTATTAAATGATATCATAAAAGATTTCTTGGCTAAAATAATTTGAATTTTAGTTTCTTTTCTACTGCATAAGGTGATAAAGACTACAAAAGAAAAGTTTTTTTTTTTTTAACTATAAAACCATTTGTCAGCATTTATTTAATTGTTTTATAAACAATAAATTACTCATTTCGGTGTTTTTTTTAATTTACCGCCAATATATTTACCCGACGTCTGATAGCAAAGCTATTATGCTATAACCTGTTTCTGTAATCCAACCAATGAATAAATCGTAACAAATTGGAGAGGATTGTGACAGTTTTATACTCTTTAATGAAACTAAAAGAATAAAAATGTTGCTTAAGATATGATTTTTGAAAAAACGAAAACTTTGTAGTTCTATAACAACAGATTCTGCATTGATTGGTAAATGATGGCATATCAACCAACCACTTCCATTGGCTTGCTCCTTACTAAGGATACACATTTTGCTAATTGTTAGTGAAGAACAGATGGATGACATTGATTATAAGTATTTCTTCGGCAACTACCTATCAGCAGTCTTCCGACAAAAATCTTAAGAAAAAATAAAATTCACATGACATTTGAGAAAATCTGTCGTTTAAAGCCGACTATAGGTCCTGCCACTCATATAAAATCCTGATTAAAGGATTGTAATGAGCAATTCAGTAAAGATGGCATGAATTATTAACGACCTTTATATAGGCAGGTTAAAATCCAACGCCGTGGTCTAGTAGAAGACCAGGGTTCGAGCCCCAGGCCAGACATCAAAATAAAATACAAAAAGTATTTTTTCGGCGACTTCCTCTCAGCAGATTTCTGGCAAAAATTCTGAGAGTATGTATATAAAATTGCCATGAAAAGTTTCTCAAAAATCTGTCGTTCAAAGTCGACTTTAAACTGTAGGTCCCGCCACTCATGTATAAAATTAACACACACAACATAAGTGTTGTGAGAAACTAGGTCGTAATCCTGACTGAAGGGTTGTAATGACCAATTATGAATGTAAAATCCAACACCATTCCTATCCGTATCTTTGATGCATGCATACATACCTATATTATTGAGCATTGCTACCCATTCAGTCTACGCTGTATAATGTTAACTCCGACAATAGGTTTGAGAAACTTTTTCATGACAATTACTTACTGTAAGTAGCTTTTCGTATCAGACCTTCTGAGAGAGCGATCTTCGAAAGAAAACTTTTTGTCATACTTTTTTTTATCAAAGATGAGGTTCGAGATTATGATATCTCATGTAGTAAACCAAAACGCTACTCGGTTGGCTACGACGGCCTACCCTATTTAATCATAACTGCCAAGTTTAGAGAAATGACAAAATTTTACCATAAATTGGGCAATTCACACAAGCTCTTGTATCGTTGTATTCATTGTATTGTTGGACGAATATACAACAGTGTATGATTGTTGTCGATAATTTTTATATAAAAATCTGATACACTTATACACATTCTTTTCATATGTATTTGGAAGTTGTATTGGTTTCGTGCTCAGTTTATGTCAATGCCAGTAATCAAGAAGAAGAATAAAAATACAAAATATTTCCTATGTAACTTGAGTCAACAATTAACATTTCAAAATTATTATTGCTCGCACAGATAATTAATTAATTTATTTTTTTCCGTAATATTTTTCATTTTGTTGCTTGAACATCAAATTATCAGCTTCTTCTTATCGTTTTTTGACGTTTGGAATATGAAATACACAATACAGCATAGCATTGAGCGTTCACAAACAAAAAGTGTATTCAATACAACATACAAAGTCGTGTAAATTGGACAAATGTTTTATTAAGGTCCTAAGTACCCTACAAGGCTAGCAAGCAGTTCCTTTTTGTACCCATTTTCCGTAAGTTGGAGGCAGTTTTTAGTTTATATTTATTTAAAATTCTGATTTTCTATGCAATATTAGCAAGCGAAGTGAATTTTGCAATGGGCTTAATGCACAGAATAGAGGTCAATGTAAACAATATTATCTTCAGGATAATATCTTAACGAATAATTTAGATTTATTCTTAGAATGTTTTCTATTTGTGTACACCTCAAGTTCCAGTCTTTTCTTCCTAGGCGGCTCCTGTTCATTTCTATTGATTTGTTATAGATTTTGCAATTCAAAATACTTCTTAAGAATTTAAATATTTTTTAAAACAAACAAAAAAATTATAATTCGTAAGAGCCAGCTTCCATTTATTTTTGATTTGCAAAGACATTCGTTCTTAGTAGTTTTTATTATTTAATATTCTTTCAAGCACAGGGTATTTTACCACCAAGGATGTTCTTTTCAATAATTTAACTTTTTTTCAAAATATTTCTTGGAAATATTTATTTTTAAAAACTTTTTACGGTTGTTTTAAAATTTTCTTTTCAAAACCTTTTCAAATTACTTCCGTGTACTTGAAACATATGTTTAATTTTCAAACACACTGATCATTAATTCTATGCATCAAGGTTTAGTAAAACAAAATTCATTGATATTTAATTAACGTATGTACATATGTATGTATGTATTTCAAAAAAAAAAATAATAATAATAATTTTAACAAAGTTTGGTGACATGCAATATTATTGTGTTACTTCAAGGCAAATTTCTTTTATAAAGACCATTATTATGCATCAATAATGTTTAAATTGAAAAAATAGAAATAAATGTAGGGGGAGAACGGTGCGCTTTTGTGTATTTTTTTTATTATTTTTATAATTTTTTTATTGGTTTCAATACAAGGCTAATTACTTGTCTTGTGCTTAAAGAAAAAAAATTGTAAATGTCAACAGTTATGTTCTCAAGGTATTTTTCATTTTCGTTAGATCCATTACAATTCGATAACTATGAAGTTAGTAATGATAAAGGGTCATTAGATCAAATTTTATTTAACTCTGTACAATTACATAGAAATCTTGAATTTTTTTTTTAATTTTTTCCAATACAATTACGTTTTTTGTTTTCATTTTAAGCATGTTAACCATTAACGCACATGCAGTGCAGAATTCTAAAATGCTTTCAAGTTTTTACCAAAAACCAATATTTTTAAAATACATGAATATGTTTGTCTAAAGCCTAGATCAGCACGAAATACATTTTTAAAGTCATGCTGTGTGCGATTTATTTCGCCTATTTGAATGCGTGAATGGTTTTTTTTCTGTTTTGTTTTCTTTTGAAAAACGAAATAATCGGTTTATGAATTTTATTGGCCAATAATACATATGCGAAATTTTTATTTGAATATTTTTTTCTTTCTTTGTTTTGTAGGGCCAAAAATTCAAAACACGTCGCAGCTTTAGTTTTTGCTTTTGTTTTGATTGCTTCATGTATGAATTTTTTGTACTTTTTTTGTTGCCAAATTTATTGAAATTTTTTGGTGATTTTGTAATGCCATAGAAAAGTTTATTAATAAACATTTCTACAGAAAGATTATTGAATGAATGATTGAAGGAGAAAGAACACACGTTTTCTGCTCACAAGAAAAAATAATAAAAAAAAATCTAATTTAAAAGCCAATTAAAGACGAAAAGGTTATTTAAATTATCTAAACTTCTAACAGCTTTAATGTGTAAAATCATCTTTAATTAAAACCTATAAAATTTATAAACTTAATTTCCCACTTAGGAAACATATTAAGAATATTAAACATGGTATCAAAGCTTCATTTAACGCATTAAAAAGTTCTTTAAAATAAAAAAAATAAATTCATCTAAAGAACATCAAATTCTAAAAAAAAAAAACTTTATAATTATAATCGTTCTTAAAATAAACCAGAACTAATGCATTATTTTCATAATAATCTCAAGAATCAACATTTCGAATCCTAGAGAAAAACCATCTCTCATCAATCATTTGCCTAGAAAATGTCATATTTTCTATGGTTTGGTTGCGCCAACCTTTTCTCTTTCCATTATTTAACCATGGATTATGACATGCTGTCATAAACTATGACCAAGAAAAATAAATTTGTCACAAACATATTGAACATTATGAACGAAAAGAACAACAAGAACTAGGTTAAATTCTAAACATATTTTATTTATTTATTTTTAATTTCATTAGCCAAGAACTTTATGAAACAACATAGACTAAACTGCCGGGGTCTGTGTCAGTCATACATACATACATACATACATACATATGTACCTATTAACATCCAATAGGAAAATGTTGGCTTATGAAAATTGGAAAAAAAAACACCTGTTGTTAGTTGAAGATGCCATCCATTATTACCTTTGTTCTTCTTATTCTTTATTCTTTCAGATTAATTTTAGTTTTTATTTTTCATTTGTTTAATGAGTTTTTACTTGTGTTCTCTCTCTCTTCTCTATATTAGTTTAGTTTCATATTAGTTCTGCACTTTTGATTTATTTTAATGGTTGTTAACTACTGGTATTTAAATAACGGTAAATAAAGCCCATGTAAAATTGTTGATGTATATTCATTTCTATTTATTTTCTTTACGTTTATTTATTTACTTCATTCTTTTTCATTTTAAAACAACACTTGAACGAACATAAATTCTTTTAACGTTAAATGATCAATCTATTCATGGGATCTTTAAATGTCTATAAGCCTGTTTATCCTAATCAACATCTATGCATGTTCCTGTGTGTGTGTGTGTACACTCATTGCACTTGATGTTGTTGAAAAGATAAACTTTTGCAAACATGCCTTTTTGCAACATTGTTGTATAATCGAATGTGTATCTAAACAACAGTTGCAACATTGACACAAACTCCATGACTTTAGTAAACAAAAACAAACAAAAAATTTGAGAATTTTTCCCAGTAATACGAGCAAAAGCCTATATAGGAAAAAGAAAATAATAGTTCGAACAGAAAACACGATTAATTTACACGTTTATGTGTTCATTTTCCAGAGAAGTGAATCAATATTTCTCTATAAAATATTTCTATCTTTAAGTTTGTAGAAATGGTGTAATACAGAATAGAATAGTACAAAAGAAAAAAAAATACTTTTAAAAATGATTCGAATAAAAATTAATCGAATATAATAAATAATAAAAAAAAAATCAAGTAAAAATAATAAGAATGAAAATTTCATCGAAATATTTTCTTTATTTAAAATTTATTGAAAGAAAATGATTCGATTAAAAAATTATTCGAATTAAAATTAATCGAATATAATAAAATACATTATAAAATGAAACTGTTCGAAAGAAAATTTATTCGAAATATTTCCTATATTTAAAACTTATCGAATGCAAATGATTCGTATGAAACATTATTCGATTAAAAATTTAATAAAAAAAATTAAAACGATATTTGTTCGAAGAAAAATTTATTCATAATATTTTCTTTATTTAAAATTTATCAAATACAAATGATTCGAATAAAAATTATTCAAATGTAATAAAAAAAAATTTATTTTACATAAAAATTATGTGAATATAAATTTAATCGAAGTATACATATTTTTAAATAAATTTTATCGAATACAAATGATCCGAATGAAATATTATTCAAATAAAAATTAATCGAATATAATAAAATAAATTATAAAATGAAAATTATTCGAATAGAAATAATCCATTATAATAAAGAATTATAAAGCGAAATTAAGTCGAATAAAAATTAATCCGAATATTTCCTTTATTTAGAACTTATCGAATGCAAATGATTCGAATGAAAAATTATTCGATTAAGAATGAATCGAATATAATAAAACAAAATTAAATAAAAATTATGTGAATGAATATTTAAACAAAATATTTCTTATTTAAAATTTATCGAATGCATATGATCCGAATGAAAAATTATTCGAATAATAATTAAGCGAATAAAAATTATTCGAATAAAAATTATTCGAATAAAAATTAATACATTCCAATTAGTTAAAAATATAATATATTCTTACTAAACATACGTTTACTAATTGACTACCAAAAATACTCAAAATTCATTTCATGACCTTAACCCTCTAATGCACAGGACAGTTTTTTGTATGTTTAAGCTTTTTTTGCATTTTCTTTTAAAATTGCATGCAAAAGCATGATTTCTTAAGAATGCTTGCATTCCATGCTCAATTTAGTCATTACAACTCTTGAGTTAAGATAATGACCACCTATTGTTGTGTGTATTAATGTTTAATGTTATCCACGAAAGGAGGGATACAAAGTTTAAAGGCGACTCGAAAAGTTATATTTTTCAGAAACTTTTTATAGCAGTTTTTTCCAGAAGACGGCTGGCTGAGAGGTATTCGCCGAAGAAATATCTTTTCGAGATGTGTGAGTTGGGGTTTGAACCACCGTATCGTGTTTAATAATGCAAAACACTAGTTACTAGACAACGGCGATCCATTTAGAGATCCATTTCGTTTTATTCAACGATAACATTGCAGTAAATTTAAATTAAGCTTTAAAGCAATACTCTTTGTCAATATCATTCATTTAAAAGCCACAAAATTGTAATATTTTTAATGCTTTCATTTTAATTATTTTTAAATCACAAATATTCTACCATTTTCTCCCTCCTCTTTCTTTTAAGTAATAAGTTGGCATTACTTGCTTATATTTTCTAACAAAAAAAAGAAACAAAATTGACCATTATTCTGTAGTTTTTTTCTATTTTTTTATTTATCTCAATAATAAAAAAAGAAATAATTACGACCTCATTTCTATATTAAAGCAATAGGAAAACAAAACGAAAAAAATATATTTTTGGCACTTGAAGCATTCAACGAAAAGATTGACTTCGACGAGCCAAATATGGCCAAATTGTTAGCAACCCAAATAGAGAGAAAAAGTTAAAAGAATAAATATTTAAGTATTTAAACCACAAATAGTTAAACAAAAATAGGAAAACACAAAAAGAATAACCACAGAAAAAAATTAAATAAAAATACAAATAATTACCACACATGTAAGAGATATAAAGGAGTATCGCATAAGAAATGAAGGCATGGTGATGATGATGATGTCGAATGAATAAATGACTGAATTAATGGTTAAATGATAGTCAATTATGCGAATGCACACTTATACATGAGGCCTAAAGTCACAACATTCAATCACTATTAGAGAAAAAGACTGTCTGTCTACTTTAAGAAATATTTCTTACAATACAATCGTATTGTCTTACCTAAAACAGTAAAGCATGGAACAGCAGGTCAAGTAAAAAACTTAATGTCCCATCTATCTTTTGGTTGCATGTAAATTGTCACGGATTGTGGCAAGTAAATTGCCTTACAAAACAATTTATTATCTGCATATGTTTTATTATGTTGCCGTTGTTTACTTTATTAGTTTAAACAACATAAAAAAAAAGAAATTCTATTTAAGAAAATATTTCTTAAACACTTCAACATACATAAAATCTATACATTAAGCCAAAGCTTTCGAATAAAATCATCAGTCATCTGCCATTATTAAGCATGACTAAAGTCATCATCACCTCATTTCTTTAAACTTCTCAAGAAGCCATAACACATTTTCAAAAGGCGCATAAAAATGTCTACCAAACGTTTAATAGTATTTTGTCCTCAAAAAGAAGAAAATGGTGAAAAACAAATTCAGAATCTCTAATTTACTTTCATCTAACGAAGGTTGGGGCTTATTTGTATAGTTGTCAAGATTTGCCACAACAGATACGCCCAGTTTTCTTTTAGCACTTCATAAATTTAAACAGAAGATTATAATCATCACTCTCTTCTTCTTAACTTAACTGCACAGTATAAAGGTAGTAAAAAACAAAGATATTTCAAATTGAAAAATTATCCACTTAAGAAGTTAACATTGCTGTTAGAGGCAGTTTATAGTGGCATAAAACTTTAGAAAATGAAATGAACATTCGGCTTGCAGCACTTGATATCTCCTCCTTGTAAAAAAAAAGATCATTTTTTTCTTTTTTTGTTTTCTGCAAAGGAAAACTGAGTAATGGTAATGCTATATAGATTTAAACAAATTATAGTTTAAAATATTAATTTTAAAAATATAAAAAACAAATTCAAGATTTTCTCAACGTTTGTTTTCAAGAATTTTTAAAATATTTCCATAAGTCCTCGAAATGCACATGGAAGACTGCCGAGAGGAAGTTGACAAAGAATTTTTTTTTTTATTTTTCGCTTAGTCGTCTAAGCTGAGGTTAGAACCATAATCTAGCGTCTTATAAGCCAACACACTAGACTATGGCAACTCCAAATTGGTGACTTTAAAATTCGAAACTTAGTAAAATTTACTGAAAATAAAAAGAATCGATTTTGTAACTCCCTCTAAAAGCCATTTTAATAAAGAATCTTTTATTCGTACTAATTATTTTCTAATTCAAGGACTTTCATAAGAAAAAACAAAATTAAATTATTATTCAAAATCAACTCTCCACTCATATTTCAAAAAAAAAAAAAAAAAAAAAAAAAAAACACTTGAAATGATTTTAAAACATGCCAATTAAGAATTTCTTATATTTCTCTCGTTTCCAATTTTAAAGACATGCAAAAGAAATAGAAAAGAATTGAATAAAAATAATCACATCTTGTATGCTTTTTTCAAAACAATGAATATATAATCGTGGAAATAAAACTCACTTGAAGAGGATGTATTGCTATAACCAAGCAATAGATATATTCTCGTATCAAAAAAAAAAATTAATACGCAAACAATCTGCTTTTTTTTTGTAATAAATTGTAACCAAAAAAAATGAAAATCTTGTAGTTTTCCTTTTGTGCATAATAAGTTTTCGCCAAAAAGAAAAAGTAAGACATTGTACTTAACAGAAAACTAACATGAACACGAAAATGTATACAGAAATGTTTCCCATAAAAGAATTAAAAATGCATTAATAACACATACACACACATGCAGTGTTTACTTTGATACTTTGAATTACACTTCCATTATTATGACCAAAAATAAAGGCAAATTTTTTGGAATTTTTATGTTTTCTTTTTCGGTTAAAAACCAGTGAAAAATCTGTTTAAAAAAGTATTTTTCAATCAAATTCATTTGAAAACCCGAAAAAGAAAGTTAAAAACAGAAGAAAAATATTGTCTTTTCGTGCTGGATTTTTCTTTATTTTGGAATGGGCTGGCTTTGTTTGACTTGCACAGAGGATTAGGAGGAGGAGGAGAAGAGTCTTTTTTTAAGGCAGAAGAATCTTTGTTTATAATAATGATTGAATGGAGTAGTAGTATGGCATACCAACTTAAGCTTAAATGTACGTGCTATTTATTGTTTTAGATTTTGTTTCTCTTTTTTTTTCTTTCTTTCTTTTTGTGTGCCTTTTAGGTTGTCATGCAGCATTGTTGTAAGTTTGCATATATTTGTTGTTGTTGCCTTTGAAAGCATACGAATGCACTTGACTTCTTTTCCAAATGAAAATCTTTTTACTTTTTTTTTCTACATTCTCTTATAAGAAAAGGTAAGAGTGGGGAAATATTTTTTATTTTCAAAATAAAATAAAACCTCATTGTTATAGATTTACAATCAGGTTTTAAAAAGATTTGCTTAAAATCCATGCAAAAATGGGTCAATTATGCAACAAATTATTAAAGAATTTATTTTTTAAATGGAATTTCCAACATCGATTATAAATCCAAAGTAAAGAGGATATGATTTCAAAAGATTTTGGAATCACAAATGAGAATTCATTGTTTTCTTTGTAAAGTTTTAAACATGTTTTTATATTTCAAAGGACAGAAAACCTGAAGGTTTTGTATTCATTATTAAAAGGTAATTTTTTTATTGATATTTTTCTATTGTTTGAACTTTAATGCTCATGCGTGTTGTCATGCTTTTTTTGGTTTGTCTTTCATTCGCTTGCATTTCATTATATTTGCTGGCTGGCATTAAACAAAAGTCTTTGTCAGTCAGACAGACAGTTTGCGGACATTCAATATATGCCTTGTATTGAGCAAACATTTGAAAAATTGCTTTTTTTTTTTGTTTTTTTGAGAACGTACACACAAACAGCCTTTGTAACTCTTTCGCTCAAGTTTTGTTGAATATTTGTAGCACACACCTCCTTTTATTTTCTCTCCTTTTGTTGCAGCACACAGCACAAACAACATCATGATTCGTTTGTTGCAACAAGAGTCATCATCATTCTTTTTGGTTTTTTCATTTTGTTTCAACATCGACAAGTATTGAATATTCAATGGACCACCATGCCATGGATTTTGATGATTTTAAAATAAATATTTGCATTCTTTTCTCTCTGTTTCTGTTTCTGTCGCTGTTGTTGTACGTATTTGAGGACAACATTCGGTTTTGTGTTGCACACTGGACGTGTGTGTGCATTCAAAATGTATGAAATTGTGGCAAGTATGGCATGGAATGATATGGTATGTTCTTAAGAAATATATGCCATGGGAAAATCTTTTAATTGTAAAACTTAAAAGATTACAAACAAACCGATTTAAGAGATTAAATTTATTTTTTTTAACAATAAAAGAAAGTTTTCTTTTATTTTGTGCCCCTAAAAAGAAAAGCGTTTTAATGAGCTTAAAAGCATTTTCTTTTGCTTTTTAGGAAAAGGCAAATTCCTTACAATCTATTAAGCTGTGGTTTTCTTTCATTGAAAACCACCACCATTTTCCTTGTATTCTATAACCATAAAATTTCTTTTAATATGCTCACGTGTTGCATCCCTAGAGACTTTATTAAATTGTGATATATTTCTTCAAGTTTATTTTTTTTTTATTTTTTAATGCAAGTAACCATAAAAAACGACCCTTTTAGTGACTCTACTTTGTCTTTTATTGCGGCTAATGGACTCATAAGTCTACTTAAAAAGAAAAGAAAGAAAAAAGAAGTTAAAAAGGAAATAAAATCCTTTTTGTCTTGCAAAACGATGCTTTATTTTTATCTAAAATTACTTTATGATTTATTATCTATGAAATGCTTACTGACAGTATTAAGGCCCTAGACCTTATTGGTGTTCTTTTTTTGCGGCACGAAATTGAAGATAAAAGTTATGTTCCTTGATATTCATTCCAATTACCATTTAGCGGGCAACATGTATAAGATTTCAATTTCAAACAGAAATAGTGAAGTGGAGACGAGGAAATAACAGAGAGATATTGTTAATACAAGGAAACATCAAAAAAAGTCTAGTACACCCATAACTCGCTTTGCGTCGTTTCGTTTTGCGTTGCTGTTGAATTAGTACTAATTTTCACTGGGCGTCGATAGATTTTCGAAGTGCTTTGTTTTTTGGAAATTTTTTGAAAATTTTTTTTTCAAGATGGCACGACTTTGGTTTCTAATTGCGCCATGTTATCAAAACTTGGCTACTCCCTTTCTAATACAGCTTTATTTTCACCTTGTTTTTCTAATTTTAAGTTCAGTTACAATTACTATGTTCGAAATGAAGCCAATTTTTTATTTTAATTGAATTTGCTTTTTTTTGTTTGATTTTGTATGTATGTAATACAATTTAAAATTATTTTTCTTTTTTAAATGTTTACTTTGTTCAATTTTCCTTATAAAAAGTAGTATATTCGTAATCCTGGAACCTATCTTCTACCTTTACATGATTTGCTATAGAAAATCATAATTCACTTTGCGTCGTTTCATTTGCGTCGTTTTTTTGGAACGTAACCCCGACGCAAAGTGAGGTATGGGTGTAATTTCAAATTGGAAAGGCAGAAATACTTTAAGAAATATGGTGGGAAAACGTTCAAGACCTTGTAGATACCAAAGCAAAAGATTTTTCTTAAATCGTACCCGATTTCTTTTTATTCAAATCAAATTACAAAATAAATTATTTGTTGGTAAAAAAAAAAACAGAGAAATATTAGTTCTTTTATTATGAAAGTTTTAAAAAATGTTTAAAGCTGTTAGTAAAAATAAATAACTCTTTAATCAGGCTTACAACTCAGTTGCTCACGCCACCCATATTATGTGTATTAATTTTATCCACGAGTGTCAGGACCTGCGGTTTACAATCGATGGCGAATGACAGATTTTACTGTGAAACTTTTCATGGCAGTTTTATTTCTTAGCAAAAGACTGCACCGAAGAAATAATTTTTCATATTTCGTTCGAGAACTGGGGTTTAAGCCAACACTAAACCTACTTGAGTACGGAGCTCTACGAATGCTAGAGCCTTATTTCAGAAGTTTACATTATTAAAAACATACAGACATACATAATTAAACATTACAACCCTTCCGTCAGGGTTACAACCTCGCTTATCACACCACCCTTGTTGTGTGTCTTAATTTAATCCATGAACGGAGGGCTCTTCATTTTACAGTTGAAGGCGAATGACAGATTTTTTTTTAGAAAATTTGAATGGCAGTTTTATTTACTCTCAAATGTTTACATAGTAGTTGCGGACGTAGTTTAGTAAGTGGTGTGTTGGCTTATTAGACGTGAGATTACGTTTCAAACCCCAGGTTAGACATCTCCAACAAATTTAAATGTAAAAGAATATTTCTTCGGCGACTGACTTACGGCAGATTTCTGGCAAAAACTCTGAGAGTAAATAAAATAAGTTGACGTGAAAGGTTTCGCAAAAATCTGTTTTCGGAGTTGACTTGAAACTGTAGGTCCCGCCGCCACTCATGTATAAATTTAACACGCACAGTGGGGGGAGAAGTGAGGTTGTAGTCCTGACTAAAGGGTTGTAATGACTAATTATTCATGTATGTATGTGTGTTGACATTCAAACCAAAAAGAAAAAAAATTGTAGTAAAATTGAACACAATTGGTATGTAATGAATGCAATTATTTATTGAGTTGCAAAGCTGCAAGCTGTAATTAAAAAAATTAGTCCTACAATGACCCAAATTGAATTACAAATTAACCTGCTTGCGGCTAATTTCAAGAGAGGCTATAAAAACATATTCATGCCATTTAAAAAAATTATCATTAAAAACAGAAACAATATAATTTTTATAGCATTTTTCTCTCGTTCTCTTTCTCTCTCTCTCACACACTCTCAGCATTGTAGCATATGTAGCTTTTGAACCGTTAATTGTTCTATAAAAATGTTTATATTTTGAAAAATACCACAACAAACCAATAATGTAAAGGAAATAAAAGAAAAATATTTTTCATTTATTGGAAAAAAAATAAATAAAAAATGAAGAGAAAAGAAAATATTCCATTCCATTTATTTTCTTTTTAGCCACAAAAATCAAATTAACGCATTTTCTATAAAACAATATTGAGAATAAGAAGTATAGGAAATGATTTCGATGTTAACGAAGAAGATGAAGCCGAAGATGAGGAGCCTGCCAATGCTAGAGATGATAGAGATAATGATGATGATGATTGAATTGAAATATTAAGTCTTCAAAGAAATGAAGAAAACTTCAAATCGTATAATCAATTTATTGTTGTTGTTATTATTGATGGTTAATACTTAATGCTGTTGAGGTTAGGTCATAAGTTTTCGATTATCTCTTAATACATATACTATATATGTACGTATATAAGTATATAATGAAAATTCTATAAAAGAAAATCAGTTTTTATATTCTTTTTTTATAACTTCTCTTTACTATTTCAAATGCAATTAAATTGGCCCACTTTAGATGTGTGCTGCACAGGCCAAACAGAGATAGCCAGAGAGATATATATGCATACATACGTACATAGATTGACTACAAGAAATGGGTTTGTGGTCAAATAAATTGCAAAATATGAAAACAATATAAACAACAAAGAGATAAAAAGAAAATATAGGTTGCAAGGTGTGATATTAACTTAAGTGTGGCCGACTGAGTCACTATAAGGTGAATTAACAATTTTAAGGCAACATAGTCATGGGAATTTCGTAAAGGGAATATTTGTTTTAATGGAGTTGTAAAAAAAGAAACATAAATGCATTATTACAACAATAATAATAACAATAATAATAAAACAATTTTTTTATTACAATTCAACGGCAAATTATAAAGAAAACTTAATAAATGTTTCGCTATTTTCAATGGTTAAACTTTTAAAAGCCATTTAAAAAGTTATTTCATATTAGTTTGGCACAGTTTTGAAATGAGTTCTTCTACATATCTACATACGTATGTACACACATTAAAAGTTTCAATCATTTGTTCATTTGACCTCCTTTAAAAGTAACTGGCCAGAGTTTCACTCTATAAATCCTTAACTTTAATTGATAAAAATAAAGCGTTAGCTTCCTAGCGGATAGGGTTTTCATTTATGAGATTTTTTGTACCCAAAAAAATCAAATCTTTACTACTTCTAATTGCATAGCGTTAAGTTCCCTTACAGCTCTGTTGAGGTAGTAATTATGTAGAATAGAATGGCAAGAATTCTTATCTTAACTCAACTTATAATCAAAAATTCTATTCTAATCCGCAATTACATATGGGTACGGTTAGTTACAAAGTTTAGATGGGTTTACGGACCCACTTGTAGAAACACCAGACAGATCTGGCCCGATGTAGATATACATATGTAGAACAGAATTTGTATTAAACTCACCAAAATTCCATCTAAGGAACCTCATAGCAGTTATAACAAGACACTAAACTCTGGGTGTTGACGCCAGACGACTGGGAATACCCCACAAGGACATTTGTAGAAGGCGCAAGAGACAAAGAAGAAGAGAACATCTTCTCTGTTAATGTCCAGCGCTTGGAAACCTAAGAAGAAAAATTCCTGGACAACCAGAACAGTGACAAAACGTTCAAGGTGATTTGAGAAAACACTTCCATAAGGCCTTCGGGATGGTTGAGAGATGCCAACCAAAAGCTATAATTATGACGGAATAGGAAATATCGGTATTACAATGGGACCTTTACGAGGCAACTGCCAGTTTAAGCCAACCTACTGTTAGTTACGGCTATTGTACTGTTAAAGACATTGTAAAATAAATACTAGACTTCTAAACTTGAATTTTTTCTTATTTCTATTAAATTAAATTAAAATTTTTTTTACTTTGAAAATCAAACAGAATGAATTAAATTAAGTTATAAACGTTCCTTTATTAAAAATATTTCCTTTCAAAATAAAAGTAAAACTAGTACATCAGCTGTCAAAATGACAAGTGATGCTTGTGTCAGTTTGACAACACTACAAAGATTTTATTTTATTTTAACATCAGGGGGATGTAAACAAAACATTCTACGCCTACACTACATCACTAGATGTACCCTAATATCTAACACGTGACATAAACTTTTGTAATTTAACAAAAGCACGTGTCCCATTTATTGTTCAAAATTTTATACACATTTTTTTATGATTAGTTTTTAATAATTTCTTTTAAAGTGCCTTTAATAATACATTTTTTTTCATTTATTTGTTTGCCAAAAACAAGAATTTTTTTACTAATTTTCTCTTTCCCTTCTTCTTTTCTCTTTGTGGTCCATTGCAGGTTACAAACACAACAACAACAAGATGACAAGAAAGCGTTCGAGTCCCATGGGACTCGAAATATATTTGCCAGTATTGCTGGCATTTATAATGTTGCCATTATTAGCACAAGCTGGTAAGTGTCCAAAAACAAAAAAGAAAACCTTTTATTCTCTGCAATACTCATAATTTTTAGATTCTTTGACGATTTAATGTATATTCCATAGAATATGTTTATATTTTTAAGGTGAAACAAAATAGACTTGTTGTCCTTTGGGACTTGTTAGCTGATATATGTATGTACGCAGTAGGGTCGAGGATATACCATAAAAATAAAATATTATTATTGAGTGATGCATTTAGGATTTTAGGAGGTTTTTTTTATATTATAAGATTCATTAAAATAATGAGGGAAGAAGAAAAAATTGTTTTTTAAGTCAATACATTAAAGTACAGAAATGGCGTTGTAGTAGCATTTTCGCCGTATAAAAGTGTTTTCCAATTTTTAAGGGAGTAGCTTAGGTTTGGTTAGCGGGTAACTTGCAAGTTCACTCGGTGATCCATATAGCCCAATGTGTTACCCAGTAAGAGAGTAACTTAGGTCAATCTATGTTAAAAAATACTGCAGAAAGAGATGCAAAGTATAGAAAAAATTTAATGTAATACAATACATTTCATTGCATACGTACTACATACACAATTGGTCATTACAATCCTTCAGTCAGGCTTACAACATAGCTGCTCAACCCCACTTAAGTTGGGTGTGTTAGTTGTATACATGTACACAATTTAAAGTTGACTCGGAATGACAGATTTTTGAGAAACTTTTTCATGACAATTTTACTTAATCTCAGTGTTTTTGCCAGAAAACCGCTGAGAGCAAGACGCTGAAGAAATATGCTTTTCATATTTCGTTTTGTTGGAGATTTCTGATCTGGGGATTGAACCGAGAACCGCCTACTAGACTACGGCGACTTCATTACATTGCAGTGGACATAAAATAATGCAGCATAAGCCACAGACCATAACCAATAAAGTAGAATAATCTATTGATGTGAAGATCTTTAAAATTATTTCATTTTCCCCATCCATAATAAAGGGACCTGTTGAAGGGAAGTTTAAGACACCTAGCTCTTCAATATACTGCCCATAGTTTGAAGATCAGCTATTATTTATGCAACGGCTGCAAGGTGTAGTCTGAAACACTAATTTTCACGAACCATATTTCACTAATAAATCTTCAAATTTTGATTTCCAGGCAATGAATTGCATTTTACTTTACATAACCTCGAACAAAATATTCCAATGGAGTTAAATCACCTGATTTTGGTGGACAAATAACTGAACCACTATGTGAAATGAGCCTTTTATCAAAAGAGCCTTAAATCAATTGTAGCGCGCCCCTTCATGGTAATTGTATCCATCTTTTTGGAATCACATATCAGCTATTTTCGGTACGAAAAACCGTTCAGCATTGACAGTAACATACTGACCATTATCACTTTTGAAGACCTATAGACTCAGATAGCCCTTAAGGCCCAGGTAAATAGTAATTTTCTGTGGCTGTAAAAGGATGCACTTTATCAGTATGGGCTCGAAAACAATCAATTGTTATTCGAATGAAACGCTTTGAAGTATGATTTTGTAAACCATAAATCGTATGAAATGTTCCATAAGTTTGTGTGGTAACACAAAGGGGCTTATGTGGCCTAAGTGTGTCCATCCAACTCTCTTAGACGGACAGCAATCTCTACCTACCTACCATAAATTTGACGAACAGAACCATTATTTTGCAAGCGTAACAATCGTTTAATTTCTATGGGATACACTTCCTTAAATTTTATTTTTTCAAGTAAATAAAATAAAGAAAAAAATTTCTCTATAATGGTAAAAATCTTTTGTTGCGGTTTCTATACTTAAAAAAAAAAGAATCCATTGTTCTCAACACTAATTCTGACAATATTTTGATTAAGCCATTGTATTACAAATACAAGCGACATTACATTCATGTTCCATTTCCCTTCTTTCTACATTTCTAAGGGTCAGCGTTTAAGAGAGAGAGAGGGTGTGTGTAATGAACAACAAAAATTTCGCACTTCATACCGAACATATGTGGATGTTTTTGAATGGGAAGTAAAGCAAATATTTAGATCTTCAAACATTCAAACATGAATTGTATAGAGTTGGGTTTGGGGGCAGTAGTCATCATCCCCTTGATATATAGAAAAATATAACGGTAATATAAAAGGTTTATTAGCTTTTGGCTGGTTTAAATTAAGAAACATGTGTGTCTGGGTCACACAATAGATACAAAAAAACAAAACACATGCGAGCCTTGTGTGGGTTGCTATAAACGATATGAAATGAAAGGTCAGAAAACATCAACCAAAATTTCTAAAATATTCCGTATAGGGGGAGGTTATTTTGCGACACATCAACACTAATTTCTTGGTAAATATTTACAGCAATTTTTTTTTGCTACCCTTATTTCCCGTTTTTTTTTCATAACATTTGCTCAAGGTTTTAACGTTTTAATGATATTTTATAGAGTCATGAGCGCGTATAAAATTTTCCAACAGATGAACTGACGCTTAATTTATTAGATGCCAAAGAAAAATAAAAATAGAAAACAAATGATGGAAAGAAAGAAAATGTGATAAATTGCATTCATCTGCTAGGAAACTGTTAGCACTGCTATTAATTGGTAATTTTCAATTAAAGTAACTGTACAGCTACCCTCTCACTAGCATTACGAGCATTATTATTAAGAACTTACCAAATCTGTTGCTATTTCATGGCAATGACAATGCAGAATAATTGAATTGAAGTGTATTTCTTAGTATTTGTATGTCTTAATTTTTGTTTCAAAATCTTTTTGATTTCAATTGAATTTTCATCCATATGGCTGTTAAAAACGGCTGCTTTGTAGAAACCCTCCGTTTTCCTGCAAAGTAGAAAAAAATAAATTTTTGAAAAAAATGTCATGGATTTCGATATAAATTTTAATTCGTTCTTTTGCCTGTTTTAATATTAAATAAAGTGCTTGAAAATAATGAATAACAAGCTTGCAAATAATTTACAAATTCGCCATGGAAGCATTGGACCTTGGATCCTTTGTATAAAGTGACATTTTAAAAATTGTTCTGAATCCGCAGCTTTATTTTGCATGTTCAACACGGGTCTAAAAACTTTGTCCTGTGATTAAAGAAAGTTTAGTTGAACCTCGAATATGCGTTTAGAAATTTATCCTTACAGTCCCACAAAGGAAACTCTTCTTAAACATACATACATAACATAATTGTGTGTAAATTTTATATATGAGTGGCGGGATTTTTTGAGAAACTATACACGCCAATTTTTATTTACTCTCAGAGGTCTGGCCAAAAAAACTGCTGAGAGGAAGTCGCCGAAGAAATATTTTTTTATATTTCATTTTGATCGAGATGTCTGACCTGGTGTTTGAACCGTGACCTCGCGCCTAATAAGCTAACACACTACCAACTAGACTACGGCTTCTTTTTATCCTATAATTAAGCAAAGTTAAGTTAAACCCCAAATGTATGACTAGAAATTTATTCTTACAATCCCACAAAGGAAAGTTCCCTTAAATTCAGAACAAAAAATAGGGTTTTCAATACCAAAACTGAAATAAACGTTTCCAATCCATGATAGTAAGCTAACATAATACATTCCGAAAAATATGAAATACTTGGCATGTTCAATGGCAAAAAATTAGTTGTAGAAAACGTGTGCTTTATGGGATCCCTTCAATTCTTTAAATCTTAATTAAAAACTCTTCAAATTACTGTCATCTACAGTACAAAATCTTTCAGGATGTTTGTAAATCATGGTTAATTGAAAAGAAAGTTAAAAACTTTATTTAGCTTAACAGCTTTAGAAGAAGAAGAACTCGATTTTACACTATTTAACGATTTTTTTATTTGCGATTTATAACCCTACTATTGGCGAAGGAAACCACTCAAAACTAAAACACTTTCTATGAAAACTTGTTGAACAATGTCATGCACATAGCGATCACATAAAAGCAAATGCAAAAAACAAAAAATGAAATGGAAAAATATAAGAAACATTTTCAATTTAAATGTAGAATGTAGATAAACAACCAGAATATTTTCTTTTTATTTATTATTAAAAAAAACTTTCTTTCTTTCAAAGTCTTTCGAAGCCTTGTTGTCTGCCGGAAAAACTCACAAATTTTTTGACATGCAATGTGACACAAGTGTTTGCTTAAAAGTGGTTAAAAAAAAGAAAGAAAAGCTACGGGTTTTCTTTAGAAAATTGTTTTTCAAAAGATAACAACAAAAATAGTTTCACACATAATTTTCAACATACATATATAGGCCCCCAAAAAATGTATGTATATTAAATACTTATGTATGTATGTATGTATGTATGCGTCACTTTTAAAGCCATATTTTAAATGTTATTCGATATTTTCAATAATTTATTTACAATATCATACATATGAAAAATTATACTTTCAGAAAAACAAGAACAACATACGGGTGACAGAGAGACAGTTTGTCTCTCTAATGTTTTACCAGTTGTGTTTATTTTTTAATCTTTTTTTGTTTTTGTTTTTATTTTATTTCAGAAAATGCATAATGACCCCATTTTTATTCGTTTTATCTTAAAAAAAATTCAATTTTTTTTCTTTTCTTCTAAGAATTGTCATTGACTTGTCAAAATGTTTTGAAAAAACACAACAATAACAATAACTAAAATAACTACAACAACTTTATAAAACATTTGTCCAACAAAGAGTTGATTTTTCATACAAATAATGCCCCTCTGTGTTAGTTGCCATTACAGAAGAGAATTCATAGAGAGAGAAATAAAAGAATGAAGGATTACTGGGAAAGAAAGGGACAATCTTTTTGTTTTTTTTGACAAACAATATATTGTCAGAACTTTAGTTTAAAGTCTATTTGTTGTCTGTCAGCATTAGGTTTGACACTGTTTGAAAGAGGCAAGCAAAGTCAACTTTACAGATTCATTCTGTTGCTATTCAAATTCAGTTTTTAAACTTATATGTTGTATAACGATTTCTTTTTTTTTTGTTTTTTTTTTTCATAGAAAATAAATAGGGAAATAAAATATTTGTAAAGAAATTTAATATTATTGTTGCTGTTATTTAATATAAAAAAATAAATTTAGAATAGCAAAAATAGTATAAAAAAGTCTACATGCAACCGGGTGTATGTAGATTTTTTTCCCGCTGAATGTATGTACAGAGAAATTGGTGGGGGTACGGCTTATACGATATAGGTTTAAATTTCCGTTTAAATTTTATTAAATTCTTCAAATTTTTACCCTGGATCACATTACATATGTATTGATTTTCATTTCCTTTATCACAAAGGACAATAAATTTACGCATTTAAAACGCAGGATGATTTAAATTCAATGAATCAACAAAAAACAATCAGTGCTGCCTGTTTATGGTATCATATTTGCTTAATTAATTGGTCATTATAATCCTTCAGTCAGGATTACAAACTAGCTTCCCACACCACCCATGTTGTGGCTGGACTACCTACGGCTTAAAGTCGATCCCGAACGACATGACGATTTTATTTACTCTCAAAGTTAATGTCAGAAATCTACTGACATAAAAAAGCACAATTGTACTGATTGCAGAAAACCTTCAACAGTGCTTCTTACAAAGTGAATTGGCAACTCTAGAACTGTCTCTGGCTACTCTTTGTCCAAGCATTCTATTTAGATGGAAAAAGCTTTTGAAAAAATTTAAACCAAAATTATTTAAGGCGTTTTCCTAGCTTCTATTTTTATGTATTGTTTTATGTGAATCTTAAATTATATGTTATAACTTGTAATTATTTCATTTCTTTTAAAACAACTTTTTAACCCTCAAATAGTTTCTTAAACTTTAAACAAAAGTGCACGTTATTCAAAATATTAAAAAATTTGCATTTCCATGCTAAGCCAAAAAAAAGAACAACGTATTGACTTTAAACCATGAATATTCAAATAATTTTGCTAAATTAAAAACCATTCAAGCTCAAGGTCAAAGTTATGGGATGTTTTTCTATTAACCACAAAAAAAATTATGTTTTCAAGCCCACATGCTTAGAATTTTAGAGTCTCGCCGAACATATTTAAGCCTTAATCATGGCAATGATTTGTAAATTTTTTTTAACATGAACACATTGAACACAATGATGATGTGATCTTATGAAAGTCAAAAAAAAGTTTAAAATACTTTTATTAAACAGAAATAAATTGCCAAAGAAATTTTGCCAGTAGCTTTTAAATAAAGATAAAAAAATTTAAGCTGCTTTAAGAATAAAAAAAAATTATTTTTTAATAATTTTTTCTGTTTGTTTTGAAGTTTTATTCAGGTTTTCATTGTCCATCATGGGCTATTGTTGACCGAACTCATGGTAATAATCATGCTTTGACTTTAATGTTTTTAGACAAGTTTATGCTAGACATGGCGCAAATATCTTCCTCTTGTTAAAGAGGCGTTTATTTCCACACTTTTTTATGTTGTTTACCTCCCCCATCCCTGCTCTTTAAGACTTCATCAATCAATTTATTGAATCAAGAAAAACCAACACATTTTTTTGAAGATTTCTTTTCAATAAAAACAAGGCAGGCATTGTTTGTTTTTAGATACAGAAAGGAAAAAATTATTTTTTTTATTTATTTTTAAACAACAGCACAAAATATTTACAGAAAAGAAGCCAATTTTATTTCGATTGTTTTTAAGCGAAAGGCCGGTTTTTTCCGATTTTCTTTATTGCCAGATTCGTTTTTAGTTTGAAAGTTGAATGAACTTCTTTTGATGTTTTTTTTTTAACAATTACCAGCATCATTATTAGCATAATTAGCCATTGACGAGAATGTTTGTAAGGATAAACATAGATAAACACCCTTTAAAACAGCAAACAAAATAAAAATTAAAAGAAAGAAAGTTCCTTAGCAACTAAAGAAAAAAACCAACCGAATAACAACCCATTTAAAAGGAATTTAGTTCACCAAGAATTTGCTGGCAAAAAGTCATAAATACGTAAACACATAAAATTTTATTATACAAATAAATATTAAAACCGTAGAAGTTATTTAATGCCAATCATGCAAATTATGTCTCAGTTCTTAACGTCTTTGATGAAAATGTTCATATTAGACTACTTAAGGGGTTAGTATACTTCCTATGGATTTTTTTTTAGATTTTTTAGAGACAAATTTATGTAAGCAAATGAATCTGAATTGTATATGTTAAAGTGGACGTTTGATTTTTTATAAAAAGAAAACAAATTTTTCCAATTATCATCAGTACCAGCCTGAAGAGGATCATCTCAAAATCTGGTGACCCTGATTAGGTCAGTTTGAGTATATTCAGTAGGAGTATATTCTTATAAAATATACTACTGGATCTAGACTGAGCTGGGATATATTGAAAAGTTGGAAAATATAATAAAATGGCGGCGTATTGAATTTTTTTCCTATTTTTTCTACCTTAATCCTTTAATAGTTGAAGTCGCCGTAGTCTAGCAGGTAGTGTGTTGGCTTGTTAGACGTGAGGCCGCAGTTCAAACCAAAAATTTGACATCTCAAACAAAACGAAATATGACAAAATATTTCCACGGCGACTTCCACTCAGCTGTTTTCTGGCAAAAACTCTGAGAGTAAATAAAAATTGCCATAAAATTTTTTTTATCAGAAAAAATCTGTCGTTCGGAATCGACTTTAAACTCTAGGTTCCGCCACTAATGTATAAAATTAACACACACAACATAACTGGTGAACAGAGGCCGGGTCGTAATTCTGACTGAAGGGTTGTAAAGGCCAATTATTTATGCATGTACGTAATCATTTAATAAAATTAATAATTATTGACGGTTCACAAATATCCTATGTCTGGCTAAAACTACTCGCCTTAGGAACATTATACCAAAATTTAGGTCAAGTAGACATAAAATCGGTCAAGTAAAGTTCACTAAATCGTGGTCGCCAGGCCGCAAAAAAGTGATTTCGAGAAAAACGCGTTTAACGTTAAGCACACCTGGACGTGCTGTACTATTTATCCGTTTTTCGCCTTCTTTTCATATCGTTTGAGGGAAAAGAAAAAAAAACCTTAATTCTACAGCTCCTAAAGTAACTAAAATCTTAAAGAAAAAAATCTTTTTTTTTTTTGAAAATCAGACATTATACTAACCCCTTAAAAGTTTTAAAATACCATTAAACGGTTAATAAAACAAATTTCAAAGAAAAAGCAACAGTTAAGCAAACATAAACATTCATTTATTTGTCATGACAAATCAATAGGCTACAAAGATGAAATATAGTAATTATTCCAAAATGAATAAAAACATAAAATTTCAACAAAAAAAATATTAAAAACTCGTTCAAAAACTAAAATATTTAAAAAAAATATATTAACTTCTATAAAAAGAAAGCAAAATTTAAATAAATATTTGCCTAATTATAAGATTTTTAACAATATCGCATTTGCCATGAGCAGAGCTAATTTCAAACAAAAACAGAAACAGTTATGTTTTCACAATTTAAACCGGATTAAATAATAATTCTCATTATGTTCGAAAAGGCCCAGTAGCGTTGTTATCATGCTAATTGGAACATTTATTAGCATAATTTATAGACTCTAATAATTAACAAAGAGGTGCAAATGTGAATGACATACTTTAGTTTTTTTTTTTTTTGTTGATATCAAAATTATTAATAATAAATTATTATACAAATAAACAAAACAAAAAACACAAAGAAAAAAAAAACAATAATAAAAACAAGGAAATAAGAAAATTAATGTAAATTGTTATAACGGTTTAAGATAAATAGCTAACCAGCTAAGCAACAAAAATTTTTTTCGGTTTTTTTTTTTTTTTTTTTCAAAAAGAAGTCAACAGAAAAGGTCAAAAAACTTTGACAGCAACAAAAGCAAAACGTAAATCTACAAAACAAAAAATTAAGTGGCTAAAACGCCTACTACTACTACTACCAAGAAAATTATAAAAAGTAATAAAACCCCTTTTAAAACACTTGTTAGAAACGAAACAACAGTTTCCATCATTTGTTTATTGTTATAACCACTATAATGATGATGATGATGATCATCTGTCAAATGAACTTGACTTGAAATTTTGTGATCTAATAATGATGGCACGACTTCTTTTCTTTAATTTAAATTTAATGTAATAATGACTAAAGAAAAAAAATTAAAAAAAAGTAAAAACAAATATTAATAAAATTGTCTTATTTAATAACAAATAAAAAAACAAATACGGAAAATACAAATGGGGTCATTAAACTCGAAACAAAAACAAAACAAGGGCTATTGGGCTGCCAGATTTAATTAATTTTTTTTAGAGCAATAAGATCTTTTATTTCCTGTAAACAATACAATTCTTTCTTACATTTGACAGCATTTTCAATTTGCTTTGAACTAGCTTCCTTAATTTGATTAAATAATTCATCATTACACCACTTTAGTCAGGATGACAATCTAGCTCCTCACGCCACCCATGTTAATTTTACGCAGGCAGATTTTGAGATTTTTTGAGAAACTTTTCATGTCAATTTTACTTACTCACAACGTGTTTGCCAGAAAACTGCTGACTGCCGATAAACATGTTTTCTACTTCGTTTTGTACGAGATGTCGGAGTCAGGGTTGCAACAATGGATTCTGAGGATTTTAGACTGCGGCGCATTTAAAGTGAAAAAATATTTCTTCGGCGACTTCCTCTCAGCAGATTTCTGGCAAAAACTCTGAGAGTAAATAAAATTGTCATGAAAAGTTTCTCAAAAATCTGTCGTTCGGAGCTGACTTTAAACTATAGGTCCCGTCACTCATATATAAAAAATAACGCACACAACATAAGTGGTGTGAGAAACTAGGTCGTCATCCTGACTAAAGGGTTGTAATGACAAATTATGTATGTACTTCCGATGCTACTAAACTATACACAGTAACAATCTGGCAACTCTCTTAAATTTTTAATCAGAAAAACGTGAGATAATCAAAAAAGAAAGAATTTTTTTTTTTTGGAGGATAATGAAAGAAAAACAATTTCAAATAATTGGCAATTATAAACTAATCTTGAAATTTCTATGGCAAATAACTTAATCATACCATACAATTTTCAATTATTTTTTTTATACATAATTTTTTCTTAAACAAAAAGCCAAGAAAACCAATCCATTGTCAAGGTAATAGAGATGGGATAAAATTACTTAATATTGTATAATATTTTTCGAATAAATTAATTCCTAAAAACCATTACGTAAAAATTAAATTGAATATAAAACAAACAGAATAGTCAGCATCCCTATGGAAGCCTTACTTACAATTCGTTTTTAAATTGAAAAGAAAAAATATGGGTTATTTAACAATAAGCCACTTAAGTGATGAAATATCGGTGCCATTCAAAAGAAAACCAAACATAAAAGATCAGACAACAACAACAAAAAACAAAAACAAAAAAAGAAGAGCGCCTACATCAGTTGCAAGTGGCTTTAGAAATGCAAGACTTCCTGAGAATTTAAACGAAAAAAAACTTTTGTGTCATACATCCTCTTGCAGACGTGAATGCAACAGACAATTAGACCGACACTTGTTTTAGCAGTTGGGAATGCTTTCTGTTCCCAATTCTTGTATTTTTTTCCTTTGGAATGTTACACCATATTGAAAAAGACTAAAAGGCAACAACCAGCCAAAGACAAATACTGGTACGACGTGAAGCATTAAGTGTGAAAGGGTTTTGTCAAAAATAAAAAGCAAATAAAAGAAATACTTTGCCAGCAATGCTTAACCTTACACTTGTCAACGAGAACCAAATGTTGTCATATTGAAAAATATAAATTTCGAAAACAGTTTGCCGTAATAGAAGACCATATGTGGTTTAAACCCCAGCTCAAACATCTCGAATGAAACGAAATTGTGAGACCATAAATATGTCTTAAATATTTGTCATTCGGAATTGATTTTTAACTCTGAGTACCGCCAGTAATGTATAAAATTAACACACACAACATGGGTGATATATGAAGCTAGATTGTAATCCTGACTAAAGGGGTTCTAAAAAGACCAGCGTTATATGTATGCAGATATTCAATTGTTTCTACTTTTGGTCTAAAATTTAAATCCCCTTGAAATAAAAACATTTTTATGTGTATTATGGGTGCATTGGGTTAAATTTTGTCCTAAAATTCAAACAAATTTTAAAGGCCATTGACTGCTGGCTTCTCTCTTATACAACAAGACTTCATTTATTTTTATTTTTTGTCCAAAAAAAAAAGAAATCAAATTTTAATCTCATGTAGGTTCGGGCATTCTTTTCTTTTTTGCTTTGTTTGTCAAGTAATTAATGAGTGTTTGATTTATTTTTTTAGTTTCATTTGTTTGTCTCTTAAACAAATTCCATTTATGGACATTTTTCATCGTTCAATTTATATTATATGGAGGATAGTTTTTTGAGAATAAATAATCTGCCAGCATATATGTGAACACGATTTTATAAAATTTGTTAAAAAAAATATAAAAAAATTATTTTCTTTCTAAGTAGGCTTTAAAACAATCTTTCAAATCCTATACCTTAAGAATCATGACAAAAAAGCTTTAAAATAATTAATTTTCGTAAAATAAAGAACAAAAATTCCAAGCTAATCTTACACAAAAATTCTTTGGGCTAAAATTACCTTTCAATAGCATGCTATTGAATCACTTAATCATACACATTTTAAGGCTATTGATCAGAATCCCATTTTTTTTCCTGTAAAATCTAATATTTCCCCCTTACTTCTGCTCCTTTAACAAGATCATTGACAGTCATTTGAAAACAAAATTTAAAAAAAAAAAATCCGAAAAAATTCGTGGTGTACGGAAATTTAATATCTCATGTGAACTATCAAAAAAAAGAAGAAAATAACAGTTAACATTACTAAAAAAACAACTCCTTTTTGGCGTGTGACATCCTAAAAAAAAATACCCAAAAATAACGGAAAATATCAATAACGATGATCACTATTAAACGCGGATCAAACCAAATCCATGTATGTATAGTGCCAGCATTCAACAAAAAAAACCATGGCGACGATCTTGTCTTTCCGCATGCGCATAGATGGCGATGCTATTTGATAGGAAAATCGCAAAAGAACCAGAAATATTACGAAAAAAAACAACCTAAGCATGTGTGAAATGCAAAACGCCTAAATTTGAAAAGAAAAGAAAAAAGTAAAACAAAACGCAGAAATCATGATTTTCAAATAGTTTTGCATGTTTATGCACATTCTATAGAAAGCAACAAAAAAAAACGAAACTATACAAAACCAAATAGATAGAAAATAAATAAATATTTGAAGAAGAGCTATGAAGATGAACCAGCCAACGAACGCTACAAGTACAAGTACTAACATTAGAGTATGTGCGCACATCATCAATATCAGGCATCATCATCCTCAGGCATACGGTAACAACAATTCCCAGCCAATGTAATAGTATTTTTAAAATACATTCACGTTTCGTTTGGTTTAAATGGACAGAGACAATAAGACAGACAGATAGCCAGCCAGGATGCAAGACAGATAATCGTTAGTGATCATATAATAGGTATTTAAGGAGAATTTTTTCAATCTTAAATACCCTAAGGAACTCATATTAAGGGGGCCACAAAAAGCATTAAATTGTGAGGATTTTTTTTTTAATTAAAAATCAACAGAGAAATGATTTATTATACAATATGTGTATAGTTTAGACATGACATTTATTTCAGTGTTTTAAGGAAATAAATACAATTTGACTTATAATCTTCCAAGGCATGGATTTTCTTTCTTAACTTTCGTAGAATTCAGAAAATAATTTCAAATTCTTTTTTTCTAATGCTAAGGGAATACAATTTCGAATTCAATCTTAATCGATCGGGATCATTAACTTCATTAAAATATCTGTAGATTGTGGCATAAACTTCTTCGATTATAGTTACCGGCACTAGCTTTTCATACCTTTTCCATCATCGTTTCCTTGTCTAAATTCTTTCTCTATGAGGAGACTATGTTATAAAAAATTGCTTCTTAGAAAAAAAAATTAACAGTACCTTGCATTCTTTGGGGGAAGTTCCATCGTCTCACTTCTTGATGAACAGCTTAACCCTTATGTAGGGTATGCGTACAGCACACACTTTTTAAATCAAAATAAAACAAATGGCCAACGATCAATACCACATTACATATGATAGCATAGATGTAAACATTTTCTAAACTTTATAAAGTTAGTTATCTGTTTGGCATGGTCAGTCGGTTGCTTGCCAGTATTTGGCAGAAAATATATAAAAGTTTGGTTCAATAGATCTTGCAAAACATTTACGTAAAGATTTGTTGTAATATTTATGTCGTAGCTGTGGTTGTTGTTAAGAACTATACAAGAAGATAAATGACATTCTGTTATATTACTATGTACAACAACAACAGAAAAAAATACATACGCGTTTACAAAGGTAAACTTTAAACAACATGAGAAATTCTTTAAGTTTCACAAAAAAAAAAACTACAAAAATATACAACAAATCGAAGAGAAAAATGAAAATGTCGTATGTTGGTATTACTATTTGACCATTTTGACCACTGCCTGCTTATTTACCAACATACCAACATACAATGCGTTCCTTGTAAATCAAGGAATTGTTAATGTAGTGTGTGTAAGAAGAGATCAAAACGTAAAGGTCAAACCAAACAAAAAAAATATCTTTGTATCTGCTATTTTTGGTGCGCATCTTCAAGAATTTAAATGACGTTACATTTGGGTAGAGAAATTTCACTTAAATTCCTTTTTATTTCAAAGGTTTGTGTCACAGATTTTGTTTCTCAATTTACAAAAAAAAACATGCAATTAGTCATGATTTAAAAATTTCACGAAAATAATTTCCAAAAGAAGATACAAATTTTAAGCTTTTTTTCTTCCTTTTTGTTAAGCAAAATTATTTAAAGTCAATTAACCCTAAGGCGTAAATGATTTGAGATTAATGTTGCTAATCGTTAGCTAAGATTGTTAGCAATAACTTTCATTTGGTTTATGTCTTTGCTAAACGATATTTAAAAATAAAGCCCATAAAGAGACATTTTAAGCTTATTGGGGTTAATGTTTAAACAACATTCATCAATTTTGTGTTTTTTTAATTTTAAGTCTTTTAAAATTTCCACTTAAGATTGTTAGCAAAAACTCCCGCTGATAAATATAAAAATAAAATAAATAAAATCCTTGAAGGAGCTTTTTATACCTCTTAGGGTTAATACTCATAAATATTTGTGATTTTTTAGTTTTAAATCATTTAATTCTTCTTCTTAAAATCTGAAAAGTGTCAATAATTTTACGAAATTAAAAATTGCATTTAACCACACCTTGTCAAACCATACAACACAGATATTCCCCGGCACGAAACCATAAACATTTTGTGTTAACATTAATCATTTGCTTCATGTTTTTCAGCTCATCTTAAGAATTCAATTTTTTTTGCTGTTATTACCACTGAACGCCAAAAGAGAATTAGTTTTTAGGCTTAAATTTAATCTTAAAAAATGTCTAAAATCCTAATGTCTATTAATTCTTAACTTTTTCTATTTTTCTTTTTCGTTTTAGGTACGTATTTATTCATTTATTCTATAAGGAAACAAACCATGTGTGACCCATACAGCAACTACTCCCCGTTGTTCCAGTGTGACAAGTGCCAATGTCAGTTTCTTTACATTCTAAGTAAAGCTCGTGTGGTTGACCACCAAGCGAGACAGAGAGTCATTACTTTTTCGTGTTGTATTTTGAAAAAAAAAAAACAAACGAAGAAAGAAGAGAAAAATGTATTGACAATTTGTCAATATTGAATATAACAAAAACGACAACAAGAGGGTCTCTATTACTCTTTTCAAAGCCTATTTAAAATCAAAAAAAAATCTACTAAAAACAGGCGATCATTGAATCATTGACTGCCAACAAAGTTAAACAAGTCATTTGACAGAAATTGCCGTTAGTAGTCTTGACTTTTGACCAGGCCATTGATACATGAATTTGGAATTAATGATCAATTCTTTGTATTTAGACAGCGTTTTTTTCTATTTGTTCTTTCTCTCTTTAAATCATTGATTTGAACAATTAATTTATGCTGTATGGTTTTAGAGATGCTCGAGCCATTTCTAATGGAAGAAGTCAAGTGCCATACAAACTCAAATATTGTATGTACTAGAGGCAGAAGAAATTTAATGTGTTTGCTTAAGAATATTTTTTCTGAAATTCTAATATTGATTTTATTAATTAATATTAAATATTTAATTTACCTAAGGGCTGAAAACAATTCCTTACTCTATTCTATAAAGAACTCACGAGAATTGTCAAATAAAATCATCGTGTATGTTTCAGGCGCCTCTGACTTTATTGAAAAATTAATGAATCTGATTAAAATCTTAGAAATTTATACACAACAAACATAACAAATTACAATAAGCGCAAAGAGAAATGCTTTATTGGATTTCAATTGTTTTCATGCATTATTTATTAAAATCTTTTGGTTTATTGATCAATAAAAAAAATCAGAACTTTGTGTTGTTGCGCCTACGAGCTATTTATAATGCTAATCAAGCACATGGGTTTTATGAAATGAGATTCCTTATATATTTGAATATAAGCGTTTATGTCATAGACGTGTTGCAAATAAATATTCCCAATGAAGGCCAATTTTAATACCATTATCTTACCGTAACGCGATTTAGGTATGTCTAGTCTAACAAGAAATATTAAAAACCATGGCTTAAACGTTAAAAGGAATTTATTTACCACTAAACAACGTCCTTCTGAATGTGTAACGTGTAACGTTCTCAAAGAGAAAAGTTCTATCTTTTTATATATAAAATCATGGAGGTAAGTTTTATAAACTTTTTATTTAGCTTTCGCTTGCACTAAACGTGCTTAAGGCGCGCTTAAGTAAGACCCAATCTTTCAGTTAGGGAAACTGAGATATTATTTACGATTTTTAACAGTGGCAGACTGATAAACCGACTCGATGCTTATAGCATTTCATATCGTCAGAACTAAATGACACGCTTTTAATAATGACATTGACTGATAGAAACGACCATTTTGAATAAAATAGGCTTATAATGATTAGACTCGATAATAACATGCCTTGATTACAAGTCTTATATTTACCCAATTTATTGAATTTATTAGTACCATAAGTACACAGTCTCAGAAAAAAGTTTACATACATTATTACAAAAAAAAACAAAATAATTAGCGTATGTAGTCTCTAGATTAGATGTTTTTATATTCATTTTTGTCTTCAAACATTCTTAATTGTAACTGCCTTAAGCAAAGCTATAACACCATTTTCAATTTCAAAAAGATCACCGAGGCTACAAACAGCGGTGTATGTAGACTTTTATTTTTGGCTGTATGTCGGACATATGTACATATCTGAACGAGATTGTTAGACTTGACTTTGATGAATTCAATACAATTATTTGATGGAAGTACTAAATATCTTATTGCAGTCCTGTTTGCTGTAAGAACTGAACATAAAACACTTTCCACATAAGATACTGGACCTTTTTTAAGAACCTCATAGAACGCTAACAAGGATTAATAAGATGTCACAGACATACATAAGATTCAAGCTCTTCTAATTACTTTTAACGAAGTTAACGTAACGTGGAGAGAAAGACTTAGTCCTGCTCTAAGAACTTCCTGGACTAATAACTTTGCTCTTAGAATAGAATCGTGCACTATTAATTAATTGCTCACGAATATTACTTTTTAAAATAGAATATGACATTACATCAGCAAAATTCAATTCTCTTGTAGGATTGGAAAGAAAAACCGAAAGATCCGGAAGTATGGTAGTAAGTTTTCTTAAGATCGCTTATCATTTCTACAAGTGCAATGACTTTTATAAATAATTTCTAAACATTTTGTTTCTTTTACAAAAACCCAAAACCCCTTAGCTGGAGTTCAGTCAACTTCAGTCTTTAAAATGAATGGTAGAAAATAGAAGAGAAAAAGAAATGAATTTTTCCTTAGAGTATGTATTTCATTTACTTTAAAGACTTTGGCACCTTTACGCATCACATGGTTTAAGGTTCTAATTTAAAGCAAACCACTAAATGAAAATATCTCAAGCAATGTTCGCTGTCTAACAATCTCCCTCTCTCTGTCCCTCTTTCAGTTATTGCTCATAAAATAGGTATCATCGTAGGTTAAATAATTATCTAGGTATGACGATCATTTTCAGTCTTTCATTATTCTTCTTCTTCTTCGTGTTCTTTTCCTTTCTTTATTTTTTTTTTTTTTTGCATGGGATTTTAATTTCTTGATTTCTTCTTATTCGCATTCTGTTTTGTCTGTCCGTGTGAGATGGTCTTACATAAATTTATGGTTGTGGTATTTAAACCATGTTTAATATTTGTTAAACATTAATGGAGTATGTGGTAGTGGTAGTGTTAGTGATTAAGTGAGTGTGGCTTAAGTGTTGTAGATCATGATGACGATTAAGCTCTTTTGCGGAAGCTTTCAAAATTCTTGAAAACTTCTTTTAACTCTTTTTGTTTCTTAAATATAATTTACTTTGCAAGTTACATAAATACATACACACAAAAAAAATATTGTTATCAGCTCACGCAATTTCTTGTGGTTATTTTTCTTTTATTTTCCTTAAAAGATACATATACCCAAACATCTCAAATGGTTTTCAAAATGCCAATCTAAGAATGAAAAGAAATTTCAATTACAAAACCAAACTATTCTTTGCATTTAAACTACTTTATCGGCATGAACAAAATTTTTTTTTCTATTTTTTGTATTTTAATATTCAGCCATACCCTGGCTAGATGATTTATTTTAATATCATTAATCATAAAGGATTTACAACTTCCTGTTGTGCTATGCTATTTCCTAGGCAGAATACACCGAAAAAAAAACACAAAAAACACCTGTCGTCTAATTACCCTCTCCACATCGTGGCTGAACTTTAAAGAGTTTATTTTGTTTCAGCTGGTAATACAGCAATACTCGCATTATGGTTAATAAAATTAACTTAAATATTCATGTGGTTCACTAACCAACAACTAAAAAAAGAAAGAAAGCCATCAACTTGTTGTACTACTACTGTAGGGGAGTAGTTGCTGGTTTTTAGCAAAAGAAGTAAAACAGAATCTGTTTTCAAAAACAATATTCTCCTCAGCATGAGATATAAAAGTTCACTGTTTAGCTAGAAAAGAAAAAAAAAAAAGATTTCTTGTTTAACCAGTAAAAGTCTTGGCATTTGAAGAATATTGTAAGAAGTCTGCAATCACTGACTGACAGTATTTTCTTGGCATAAATAGAGAAAGTGTTTTTGTAAGACATTTATTAACCAACCAGAGAAATTGAAATTTTTGTGAAAATCATAGCATGTGGCTTAGGTGAGGCCTTTGGCGACATTAAGAAACAGGATGTGGTTGTACTATTATGCCAAGCACTGTTTGCAATATTGAAAGAAAGAAAAAAAAATCCGGTATTTACTATACTGCATACGGTTTAAGTCAGTGTTATTTTAGAATTTTTAAAAGCTGTGTGGTATACATGATGCTTTGTATTGCCGCAGATCTTTCCCTTCTTTACTGTTTCAGAAGAATTGAAATCTTAGGAAAATAAAAAATTTAGAATGATTTCAAAAGCTATGTAATTTGAGACATTTTTCGACCTTGGATTTGAGAGGCATGGAATTACTGAGTATTTATCAAGTTATGTAACTTTTTCGCTGGCAGCTCACGTAATTAATCTTTCGAAAGCTTTCTAATGTAAGTGAATGTGTCAAATTACTTACTTACTTAATTGGTCATTACAACCCCTTAGTTAGGATTACGACTGCACACCATAACGGGATTAAAACCTAGCTTCTCACATCAACCATGTTGCATGTGTTAATTTCAGCCATTAGTGACGGAATTTGCAGTTTAAAATCGTTTTAGAAGTTTTTGAGAAACTTTTTATGGCAATTTCATTTACTCTCAGAGTCTTTTGCAGGAGATCGCCGAAAAAAATATTTTTCAGATTTAGAGATGTCTGAGATGGGGTTTGAACCACAGCCTCCCTCACGTCTAATAAGCCAACACACTACTTACGAGACTACGGCGATTTCGAAGGTATCAAATTTACATTTTCAAAATCCCAGTCTGACATTTTTATGTTGTCTTGCCATACCTCTACAAGATTTAGGCAATATAACTCAGTATTACGGTATAATTATCAAATGTTGTACACTGTGGTACATAACGGCCGATGAGGTAGTATAGTGCGAGGCACTGGCGGTACGCGCCACTCGATAAGGCAGTCTAGGACACTGGTGATACGGAGTGATTGAAAACCTTTTTTTCAAATCTTTTAGATGCTATTGCGATTTGTTCGCAACAGCTTTATGATGATAGCAATCATTCTTTAAATTTTCTCTACTGCTTAGTCATGGGATGGGTATGTACATATGTATATTGCAAAATAGTTCATAATTATCAAGCTTTGCTGAGCTTACAAATGGTTTAACAAGCTTTAAGCATTTGCCTTAGCTTACAGTCTTTGTAATAATTCAAACCCTAGCTTGATATACAACAAAATTAATTTCTTTACATACATATGTATTTATTTACAGCACTTTTCATGGCTTTATGCTGCCTAAACTGTTATCATTTTCCCATTTCTATTTATTTATTCTTTAAAAAGCTCTTGTGACTAACGTTATTGGTATTGAGAATTTATTTTATGCACGAATACTGTCTAAGACGCCATCTTTGTTATTTTAAGTAAGCAACATTGTTACAAACCATACAACATGATTATAGACATACCAAACCAAGCTTAACAACAGCGGCTAGGCTAAATGGCGGCGACCCGTAAAAAGCATTCATTACATAAAAAACTAATAGCCCGAAAAAAAACCAACAACAAAAATAATATTATTTTAGAAGTTACCAAAGCAAAAATTATATTCTATAAACGTAAGAAGTGATAATAAAACCAAAAAACTAAGAAAAATATAAAACCAGAGCAAGCAAGCGGCTAAGAAAGATGTTATACAAATACGCCACTACGCCACCTCGTTTGAAATTCATTACATCAACATCATCGTCAACGTTTTCTGTTCATATCATCAGTATGCAGTAGAACCCAATTTTGTATACGGAGTACATTAACACTTCTAACATGTACTTCTACTAATCTTTGTAGTACGCGACTGTATATGGAGCTGTGGCATGTGTGAGGCTTTTCATAAACACTGTGAATAAACGTGTGTGTGTCAGTTAAAGAATATGTTGCATGTTAAATTATCGAAGCCAAAAAGAACGAATTACACCAAAAAAAAAAAGCCAGAAAAAATTAAAAGCACTTCTAACGTTATGTAAAAATCTATTAGAGTGTCTTTGGTACAGAAGAAGTTTATTTAACAAATTGTTAATGGTCATGAATTCATTTAAACCAGGCACTGGTTGCTGGCCATAATTATTTTTGTGATGATACGCCAGCACACTACCACATTACCACACCATCCATACGTATACATATGTATTTGCTTAATCTGTTATACCATTTCCATGCTGATGAGTATTAGAACAGAGCTAAGAAAGAAGGGGAAAAAAACGAAGAAAAAACCTTTTGAAGTGCGTTTGAATGGCTTTAATTTTCGAGCCATTAACAACTTCCTTTTTAGATATTGTACTTGAAGCACATAATGCTAATGCTTCCTCTATTTCATAGCAACGCCATCTGTTGCTTAGTGCAAAAACGATTAAGGAAAAATGGTATGAAAAGAAAATGTATGTATGCCTATTTAAATGCAAATAAGTTTGTTTATTACACAGCATAAAACTTTTAAAACTTTTTTACATTTTGCCCCAATGTCAGTAACGATACTGTATAGGGTAACTTTTATATTCGCATTGAATGTTGCAATTTTCGTACTTAACATGTGAATGATTTCTTTACTAATTTGCTTAATTGAGGCCAAAATTTACAGGCTTTCTGAAAATGAATTCTACTGTTCTTATACCTCCAAAATGGATAGACATCATCAAATTACGAAATAATTCCTGCGATGTTATGCTAATGTAGTGTTTAAATTTCATCCATAAGCGGTGTGACCTTAAGTTTAAATCGACTACGAACGAAAGTTTTATGAAAATTTTTCTCTCAGACTTGCTGGACTTTCAGTTTAAAGTCGTCTAAGGACGACAGACAGAGAAACTTTTCGGGGCAATTCTATTTTTCCCTGCTGAGAGGAAATTCTGATGAAAAATTTCTTATATTTCGTTTTGTTCGAGGTGTCTGCGGTAGGGTTTGAACCACAACGTCTCTTGCCATAAGCCAACATACTACCTGCTAGACTACGGCGACTTCAAAGTCACCAGAAAGTCTACATTTATACAAGCATGGCGGTTATTAACAATTCTCTACGTTTCTACAGCTTATTTTGCCAATAAGGTCATGTGAATAGCCATTAATATTAATCCTATGGGAATGATTAAATCAACAAGTGTGACCGCTCTGCGGTTTCTAGAACATCTTTGTTTTTTCATTTGACTGTGTGGCGAATTTCTCTTAAAACTCAACACATTTTCAGCAATTAGTTTTGAGTAGTAAAAGCTTAAGAGTGCACGAAATAGAACAATTATTCTTCTCATAACATAAAAATAATTTTAAATACTCTTTTTTTTATTCGTTGTTTTGTTGTATTTTAAATATTCTTTTAAAGCCGTTATGACCCTAAGTGCTTTGGTAAAAAAAAAAAGTATTTAATTTTTATTTTTAATTTTTTCCAAATTATTGTGTACATAATTTCCCGTATCTTAAAACAAAAGATACTAAAAGAAAATTTTGATTTGGCTTGCTAACAACCGCAACAACTAGAAACAATGAAGAGAATCATAAAAATAAAAATAAAAACTGAAATATTTTATAATTTTTAAATCATTAACATTTTCAAAGCAAATTAGCTCACGAAAACACTATAAAAAAAATAAAAACATGTACTCGTAACTAACATGTATTCTAAAGGCTCTTAGCACATTTACGAGTTTTGCTTTTTTACAGCATCAGTGCGATATTTTTTTTTACTTTTTCTTCTTTTTTTTCTCTCTCTCTCTCTTTTAAAAATCAATCATTAAGAAAAAGATGCCGCTAACTGTTATTGATAACACCGTACAAATTACACAAATTAGCCAAATAGCAAAAGCAAATGCAAACGCAAACATCTAACGCAATATACCGGGTACATATAGCCAATAGTAAAGTGTAAAGAAACATTCAATAAAAAATATATTCTTACACAAACACAACTTCAGATTGACGCGATTAATTTCAATACGATTTTATTAATAAAATCAAGCCTAGTAGTGTTCAATTTAAAGAGGCTTCACTGTTTAACCATGTAGTATTTTCTTTCATGTGCCAATGTCATGATCATCAATGAATATGAGAAACAAAACATTAATACTATGCAATAATTTTGTTGTTGGTTGCTGTTGGTTGTTATTGTTGTTTTTGGTACATTTTACACGTTATACAGACTCAAAACAAAACAAAAAACAAAAAAATATTTTAAAATAGCATCATAACACTCAATAGATTTGCGGATAAACAGGCACAACACAGTCAAAAGCAGGTATTAATAGCAGTGTAGACGACAACAGCAACACTAAAGCCTTTTGTAACGCTTTTTCTTTTTTTTTTTTTTGAGATAGAAATCAACAAAAAGAAAAAAACTTTTTAAGTACTTTTTGAGTTTGGAAATCTAATTATGAATATAGTATAACCATATGCTATTTGTTCTGCAATGTTTGTTATAATTTTCGTGTTAAAAAGAGATAAAAAAAAATATGTTTTACAACTCTTTTTTTCATGTTTTATACATAATAAATATTTTAATAATTCAGAATTAAAGTTTTTAGTATAAAAACAACATATGTATCATATGAAAGTGGTCCATTTTTAAACAAAATTTTATTAATGATAACAATAATCACAATACTATATATACTTTTTTTGTATAATCAATTTAAGTCTAGTATCATTAAAATCGCTATGATTTGGGGCACTTGAAAATAAGCTAGTTAACGAAATGCATAAAAATTTATTTTGAAACTGGTTTAAGTCCATTGAAATCCATAAAATTGGCAGTAACATGGTTGAAAATTGTGCAATCGGCAGAAAATAATGCAGATATTATTGGCCATAAGTTTTTACTATCAGGACATTAATTTTTGTCAAATGATAGTGATTTTGGACTGATAGAAATGGCTTTGAGCAAAAATAATTTAATGTCCACCAGGGTTACTATGAAACCATAAAAACATGTTGAAAGAGTAACAAATTTATATTAACTATAATGAAACGTGAAGATTTGTTTCTACAAAACCTCTGGAAGAAGCAATTCATAAAAGATTAAAAAACACTAGTGACGAACTTGTAAATTGGCTTAGGATATGTTGGATGTGATTTATAAAAAGTGAACACTATAAAATGATTTATAAAGAATCTATGGAAGTGGATACAGAGTTCAAAATATTTGATTTATTACCTTGTCGGGGAAGACCAAGGAACTTCAGCAAAATAAAATTAACGCCATTATACAAAAATGTACGTCCCATTCCAACTCCTAAGTATAAGGATAACTATTTAGAGGAATCACTATCTCTAGAGGAGTAACTTTAAGTGAATAAATTAAAATAAATATAATAATATTAATAAAAGAAAACAAAGTGGACTTATTCGTTTTCACAAACAAAAAAGTCATTTTATTCATTTTGAAAGTGGTTTAAGTCCATTTGAGGTTCTGAAACACAGCTTATTTTTCTAAGTAAAGTTTACAAAACGTATTACGTTATATATTCAACATGTTTAAGGTCTCATAGCCATAAAAACAACTTAATACCAGTTAACAATATTTTTGAAACCGTTCAAACGCAAACCCTTAAATATCTCAATATATGAAAAAATGGACTTAAACCACTTTCAAAATAAACGGCTCATATGTATGTACATATGTATGTATCTACTTGAGATTTATTAAAGCTATATAAAACAAAAAGTACTTGTTTATACATTTTACAAATTGTATATACATTCTTCTTATTTAATTGGTTATTACAACCTTTTAGTCAGGACTACAAAGTAGCTGCCCACATCACTCATGTTGTATATGTTGATTTTTATGCATGACTCACGTGACCTACAGTTTAAAGTCGACTCCGAACGACAGATTTTTGAGAAACTTTTCATGGCAATTCTATTTACTCTCAGAGTTTTTGCCAGAAATCTGTTGAGAGGACGTCGCCTAAGGAATATTTTTTTTAAATTTTGTATAAATCCGTATATCCGAGCTTAGAGTTTGAACCACGAACTGGCACTTAATAAGCCAACACACTACCTACTGGACTACAACGCCTTCGTAATAAATATTATGTACACCATACTATTACGTTAAAACATTAAATTACCTTTCAACTAATTTTTCAAATTTTGATAAGGTAAATAGGTTAGGTTAAGTTAGAGGACGTGTACTTGTCAATTAAGACAAGAACAGTACCCGGACCCATTGTACAACGTCCTAGTTTCTCACACCACTTATGTTGTGTGTGTTAATTTTATACATGAGTGGTGAGACCTACAGTTTAAAGTCGACTCCGAACGACAGATTTCTGAGAAACTTTTTCATGGCAATTTTATTTACTCTCAGAGTTTTTGCCAGAAATCTGCTGAGAGGAAGTAACCGAAGAAATACTTTTTGTATTTCGTTTTGATGTCTGGCCTGAGGCTCGAACCCTGGCTTTGCGTCTAATAAGCCAACACACTATCTACTAGACTACGGCAACTTCAAAGGTAAATAAAAATATGATACGTTTTTATTTGCGAACAATATTACAACTATTGGCAGGTTTTGTTTTAAATATTTAATATAAGAAGTTAAGGAAACCCATAGTCGAGTAGTAGTGTGTTAGCTTATTAGACATGAGACCTCAGTTCAAACCCCAGGTAAGATATCTGGTGTCAAAATACCAAATATGAAAAAATATTTCTTAGGTGAAAAAGTTTCTCAAAACTCTATCGTTTGGAATCGAGGGTAAACTGTAGGTTGCGCCAATCTTGTATAAAATTAACACACACAACATAAGTGGCGTGGGAAGCTAAGTCTCGTAATACTGACTGAAGAGTTGTAATGACCAATTATGTATGTATGTATGTGAATGAAAAATACATGACTAATTCGAAAACAGAAAGGTTCATTGAAAATTTCTTCAGTGTCGCAGGCTAACGAAATAGAAACACAGTATATAATATGACTTGATCTAAGATTTGAAATTTACTAATTTGATTCACATCTACTACTACTATGATTTAAATATAAAACAGAAGCTATCTCTCAACTATTTTTATTAAAAACAATCTCAAATTGTTTGAAATAAAATTGAGACTTTAAAAGATTTCTCGGTGTTTTCTTACATACCATGCTCCATAGCACAACAACGTCATGCAAAAAGTCAACAACTCTTGCAAGAAAACAACTGGGCGGCCTGCTAGTCAGTCAGTCAGTTAGTCACTATTTCCAACAATAAATAAGTCATAGTTTTTTTTCTTAGACAGTCAGTCAGTTGGTTAGTTGTCTAGTTTCTACCACACATCACTGTATGTACTGTATTGTATGTTGATGGTATACTTTCATGTTGCAAGGTGAAAAATTAATAAAAAAAAAAATCAAAGTCAACCAACAGCAACAACAACAACACTTAGCATCAATAATACCATATTGTATAACAAGTCACTTGTTGTAGTTGTTCAAATAAAAAACAACAACAACAACGGCATCAAAAAAATGTTTACAATGCAGACATCAGCATCGATAAAAGTCACTGCATCATCAACACCACTATATAGTATTAACATTTATAAAGCTCTAGGCAACATCAGTTGATGCCACATTATGTTGTGTGTATGCATGCATGTACTCGTATATAACGCAAATACATGTAAAATGCAATAGATATGACATTTGAATCTCTAGTTGATATGTGTGTAAATTTTTGTTGTTTTTATTTCATTCTTTATAATTTACACACATTTATCTGACCGCAAAATATTCGTTTATAAGTAAAACTGTCTATGACTACTAGACCAGACAAGACCAGGCCAGACCAGACCAGACCTTTGTGCGTTATATGGCATTATACATATGTCGGTATATGAGTGTGTCAAACTTGGTGTTGTAATTGATATGATGGTTTTTGTAATGCTGCTGCAGTTGCTGCTGCCGCAAACAACTGTTGTTGTTGATAATGTAAAACGCTTGTCGTCTCTCATTGATATAGAGTATCTGATTAAAATTTGTTGCTGTAGATAGTTACTACTTACACACTAACTGATTGGGGCTGATAGTGATATGACCGGTGACGATTATAATGATGATGTAGCAGCAACTATTGTCAGTGACAAAAAGAATAATGACGACGTTATTTTGAGGTGTTATACTGAAAGTTATATCATATGTTATGTAGAAAAACGTATGACGTGAAAAGAAGCCGCTTCTTAATGATTAAAAGTTAAGAGGGAAGGGAAATGTGTTACAATTTCAAACGATAATTCAAATTATGAAATACTTTTGAATTATATTTATACAAATATTTGTTTGTCTCAAACCAGTTACACACATAAATTGGTCATTACAACCCTTCAGTCGGGATTACGACCTAGCTTCTCACACCACTTATGTTGTGTGTGTTAGTTTTTGGGAAACTTTTCTTGACAATTTTATTAACTCTCAGAGTTTTTTCCAGAAATCTGCTGAAAGGAAGTCACCGAAGAAATATTTTTTCATATTTTCGTTTTGATGTCTGACCTGGGGGGTTTGAACCGTGGCCTTACGTCTAATAATCCAACACAAACCCCCAAAACCTTAAACCTGTTAATCGCTATAATACAGCAACTTCTAGAATAACAGTGTTGCCATATCCCGTTGCCTTTACACAATTCTAAGCTGAACGATTTTCTTCATTGAATTCTGTCCACTCTTTTACCGGAGCTGAGCGGAACTCATTTTGCTATAATATTCCATTATAATTAATTTACAATTTCAACTGAAAATCATAAATTTTTTAAAATTCATTCAATTTAAATTAAACAAAACAATTTAATTTTCTTTTAGAATATCTGTTTAACTTTAATAATAAAGTTTTTAATTTAAAACAATTTTCAAATTTCCATAATAATAATATCGTAATACAATTCATTTAAGCGCCATTTCCGTTAAACAGTTTTTTTTTACACTACACCACCAACAACAACAAAACCAACAGCAATAACAACATATTTTACACTTTAAAAACAAACGAAAATCTAAAAAGCATTAAATTGTTAGAGCTTCTATAGTTCTGGTGAGATGTGAACAAAAAAGTGTACGTGGAAAACAGAAATAATAAACAAAAAATAGAGAAAAAAATACTGGTAACCACTATTATGCGGATTGTTTAACAACATGTATTATTATGAGTTTTAAACAAAAACTTACGCTTAGTTAAACATTGAAAATATTGTATTATTGTTTACAATAGGCAGGCAGGCAGCCAGAGTAAGTTAAACTAAACTGTCTGACAGCTAGCTATACCATGCATGTATGCTTTGATTTGCTTACTATTGCTACTACTATTACAGTCAACCACGTTGCTCTGCTGCTACACGACTGCCTTTGTGGTTTTTTGCAAGCAGGAAAGTACAAAAATAGTAGCGGCAGTAGTCGTGGTAGTGGGTTGATTTAACTCACGCTTCACTGATGGTCATTTATCACCGTTATACTGCTGGTAACTGGTAAAATAATACATAAAAAAACTTAAATACATACACACACACACACACAATTTCAAAAAAAAAAACCACAAATAAAAATTAAAACTTTGATTAAATCAAGCATATCATAACGCTATTGCAGTTTTTCACAAAACACCTCTTTTGCCACACTTTTTTTGCTTAGCAGCAGCATAAATGTGTTGTGTGTGTGAGCCATCAATTGATATTTCGCGAAAATTATTTACAGCATTAGCTTAGCACGCGTTAAATAATTTATTTATTGTTGTTGGAAAAGAAAAACTCACTATTTTCCTTAGAAAACTTGTTACACACCGTTTTGGTTTGGTTTGAAGCTAAACAACTTGACAGCTACTAAAACATGTTGACAACAAAGTTTTTTTTGTTTTTTTTTCACGACAATAACGTGACAATTTCCAGATGCATGCTGTTGATGGTGGCAATGATGATGAGGTTAGACAAGTTTCTTTAGTTTTTGCTCTGTTTTTGGACAGTTTATAGTTTGGTTTTGATTAATAGAAGGAAGTATTAATGCGACAACTATCAGAGACTTGAAATGGCCAACTACTTTGGTCTACTCTTACGTAAAAAAATATAAAAGAAAATTTGCTAAATGGCACCATTTAGGGTAATAGGTATGAGTAACAATTTAATTTTTCAATTCATATTGCATTTTTCATTTTCAAATTCAAAATTAATTTTTATTCAACCAAAGAAAAACAATTCATGTTCATTCTTGCTTTTCAAAACATTAATTAAATTAATTAAATACGGCAAATAACAGCATAAATTTATTTCATGTTTCATAATTTCATATCAAAACATAACCAAGCAAAGCTATCAATTCCTATAACGTGCACGCCACGCCGCAAAAGAAATATTTTCATTTTCCATAATAATTTTCATGGCCTTGATCGCATAGCAATAATGAAATAATTCTGTTGTGAGATAATTCAATTACAGCAAATATTATGTAATGAAATATGCATTAACCTTAAAAGGCAAAAGAAAAAGACAATTTTTATAAATTCCATGTGAAAACTTACTTCTGTTTTGGATTTTTAAAAATGAAATTAAAAATATTTGCATGTGGATAAAAGCCATTTTGAATACCTTTTAAAGCTAAGCTATAAATAAATTAAAGAAATAGCCCTTTAAGCTCTTTTAAGGGTTAATTTGTTTGCAAATAAAAAATCAAATTTTTTTCTTCTTCCATTACAAGTTGCAACGAAAAAAGAAAGAAAATAAAAACAAAATGAAACGAAATACAAAAAAAAGTTCAAGATCATGACAATGATATTGTATTATCGCTCGCTGTGTAGTTGTTTTTTCGTTTTAGAAATTGATCGTGAGCTCAGGATCTTTTTCTGCATTCTGTGGTGTAAAGTTGATGATGTTGAATGCCGATGCCAATGATGTTGATGTTGATGATGCCACAGAGCACAAAAAAAAGGGTGTAAAATGGCTCAAATAACACAAATTCTAGACGCGAAAAAAAAGAAACAAAAGCAAACAACAACCTTTGGATAAAAGCAACAGCCAGACAAATGAGCAGACAGCATAGTTAAGCATTGCATGGGACAGACAAGTTACAGACAATCTTAGAATACCTAGAATTCAAATTTGAAACAAATAAATGAATATCTCTGCCATCGTTGCTAGTGCTGCATGTAGCATGTAGTTGGTGGTAGATAACTCCAAGTGCAACAAATGAATTTACTACTAATTTAACATGATTATGCCCGTTGATTGCGAAACTTCTTTAACAGTATCCATGTTATTATTCTGTATTCTTTGTCTTATTGTTCAACCACGTTCTAAGGAAAGAAACAAAGAAAGGGTCTTGTCTTAAAGCTAAGCTTAAAGAAGCTATTTGCTGATATTAATATGATGATCGCAGCAGTGGCAAAATGTTTGGCTTCTTCTGCTGATAGTTAGTGGCAAAATATAAAAAACGAAATAGAAAACTACTAAGTAGCAGACTAACTAACTCTAGTGTATTACAGCGTGTCATGAGTAAAGACCAAGCTACTTTTTTCATTTTCTTCAGAAGTTGGAAAAGGATGGCTCAAAAACTAAAACTCATAGAATTTCATATGCAATGTTACTGCTTTAGATGTATGACTAGACGACGATTACTCACGTTTTGCTTTTTACAATAACAGTATGAAAAATATTTGCCTTTTTTCTTTTCCAAAAGAAAACAATTACGTATAGAAAAATCCGAATAATCGATATTTCAAATTCCCTAACAAATAACCTATCCCTTGGAGGCTTTATAAGTAAATGTTTAATAAATAATTAATTTTTTCGTTCCACTTTCTCTTATTTATAGCAACTTGAGCCAATAAACGATGTCGAACTCTATGACCTTAAACTTGATTTTTCTTTTTTCAATTATGAACACGAATATTTACAATCTTGAAATTGTTGACTCAAATATATACCATTTGACTTAAAACAAAATCAATTAAATCAAATATTTAGCAGCCATTTAAGTTAGAAAACAAACGATTGTACCATATAAACAACAACCGGCTCCCTAGAAAACTGAAAAGAGCCAAAGGAATCATAAAACTCAAGTGAAAAAATAAAAACGAATTTTCAAACAGAAAAACTATTACACGCATGGCTATGCCACAAGGAAAGAACACCAATGTCGTTGGCAATACAGTTCCTCTTAACCATTCCTATAAAAGAAAAACATAAGGACAGTAAAACAAATGAACTTAGAAAACCAAACGTACGCTTAAACCCAAATATAAAAACCATGTTAACATAACTGGTACGAAATAAAACACTACTGGGGGAATCACATGTTGTTGTAGTAGCTAATGGAAAAACTTTTAAAAGCAACACACACAGGCACACACACACACACAAGAAAACAAGTCAACTCGACTCGCCTCATATGATATAACCAAGGCAAACAAATGTCATTACTAAGCCTGCAGCTTGAAACCAGGTTTTTTTACTACAGCTACGCCTAACTTTGCAAGAAAATTAAATGATACACCAGCTTAGTAGGGGTGTGGTTGTAAGCATAGAGCCTATTTAAGGAAAAAAAAACTACACCTATTTGGTTCGTAAGCAAAAAAAAAGACAGAAAACAAAAAACAAAAAGAAATGAAACACAAAATCATTTGGCAACCTATTTAGTAAAAATGTGCGGTTGGCAAATATTGTATAAATATGACTGAAACTTTAGGAGGATCCTGTTGAAACCACAATAACAACAACAACAACAACAACAATCAAGAAATATTAACATTTAGCCAAATGTTGTGGCAAGAAGCACATTCTTTCTTAAATGGGTTAGAAAATATGAGTAGTAAATATGTTGCATGGCAAATACAACCCAGCAATAGTTATAATTCGAACTACAATTAATTGAAGTTATTGAGTTGCATGACTTTGTCACTAAAGCGGACTGAATTTGTTTGATGATATATGTTATGTTGGGTTTGAGGCCCACTGTGATGTGTGGCTTATTCGCCTATATACCTGCGACTTAAGAAAATTCCACAAGAAAAGTCTAACGGGGCCAAATCGCACGATCTCGGTGTTTAATTCACACGATTATCCCCTGGCTAGTGCAAAATATCTAAGGTACCATGAGCTGAGTGACACGCAGCGTTATCCTATTAAAACCACATGTCTTTGGACTCCAGATCATCCAATTCAGGCTACAGGAAGTTGATAATCATTGACCTTTAGTGCTTGCCGATAACAGTGATGACCTGGCCAAAGGAATATGGGCAGATAACGCAACCAGTTCAAAATCCAAACCATACGATGACTTTTTAGCGATGAATTGGACACCCTTGCATCTCAAGTGGATTGGTAATGTCCTATATTAGACAATTTGTTCACGTATCCATTAATCCAGAAAGAGGTCTCATCGCTCAAGCGATATTTAGGTGAAAATTAAGTCAATCCCTTGAGATTCAGCGAACACTTGTCATTGTCTATGGTCGTCCATGGTTTTGACAACTGATTTGACAGATGAGGCTTCAAGAAAGAGGCCATTATGTTAAGAGACCTTATATATGTGTGTATATGTGTACACTTCAATTACAAACAATCTCTTGGAGTAATTTTCTTGTACACACTCTGTAAACACTCTACTGAATGAATGTCTCGAGTTTTTTTTTGCTGGGCTTAACAACTTCTACAGCTTTTATGTCCACCTGAATTTTACTTCACCTTTTCTGTCATATTCTTTATATTCCATGGTACAGTAAAACGAATGTTACGTTAAATTCTTTTAACAATGCGTTCAACAGCAATGTTTAACAAGTTTGAAATACAATTCAGGCTTACATACATACATATGTATTTCCTTCACATTAAATTGCAAGAAAAAAACACACAAAAAATATGTTAAAACTATACGAACTAAAATAAAAATGTTAGAAAAAAATCAAAAACAACAATTTGAAGGCACTTTATGCTGAAGCTTTAAACGTATGGGACAATAAACAATAACAGAACTTAAGTGATACATTGGAAAAAAAGAAAAACATTAACCCTGAACAACCTTAAGCATGGAAGGATTTAAAGTCTAAACCATTTCCATTATTACAATATTAAACATTTGACTGTTACCGTGTTAAGCCACTTTACCATTTTATGGTTAATAGTGGTAACGAATGGACTTTACATTTTTTCATTTCTTCCAAGTGCTTTGTTAGCTCTCTCCAAGCTTAACATATTTACGCACAATGCTACATGTTATACATATGAGGTGAGTGAGTGTGGCTGCAGCAACTGAGTGGTTTGCAACATTTTAAGCTGAACCTAATGTTTTAAGAAATTTGAATGCATTTTTAATCGTGTGGTAAGAAAAAAAGATTGTCTTTTAAAACTGTCTGTCTGTTTTTTTGTGCCACCATTATTTATGGCTCTTCCAAATTCTACGGTTCATACAGTTTACGGTTTACATTTGGCTTTGTTCCCCCAGCTGAGAGGAAAGGCTGATGATGATCACAGTGTTGATGTACTTAGTGATGGTAAAACTATAATATGTACGATACTTATACTTTGCCTGGCCTGCTCATTACATTCTTTTGAAGTTTCTTTTGTACAAACAAAGAAAACTAAAAACTTTTACAAGAGTTTAACGTTAGGTTTTTATGGCAAGATATTGATAAGGTTTTAATTTATGAGGGTATTTCTACAATAACATTCAATGCCATTGTTTTTTTGTTGTTGCTGTGTCTTAAGCCTAAAAGAATTTCAATTTTAGGCAATTGAATGTGTGTATGTGTTGTCATTAAAGAACAAAATAAATGTCATAAAATTTTAATATCTTTATAGAAAACGGCAATAATTAAGTACGTACATAATGGCTTGAAAAGTTTAATACTAATGGCCATACGTGTTTGTATGTATGTATAGTTGTCAAATGGCAATCCTATAAAATAGTTTTCAATCGATAACTATCCTTAAGTCACAAAAAAATTATTTATTTAACGTTATCTGAACTTCGTAAAAAAATTATATTTTAATCGTTTGGAAGCCATAAAATTTCTGGCCAAGTTTAAATATCACAGAGCTCGCCACGGCTTATGTGGCTTACCACCAGTGGTCCATATTTTCAATGAATTTGAGAAATAATTGTGGTTCAATGTCGTTAATTTGCCAAACGATCTCATCCTTTAGCTCTTGAATTGTTCTTGGCTTATTGAAGTCCACTTTTTATCTAAATATCCTCAAAGAAAGAAGTCCAATGGTGTTAAATCACATGATCTTGGCGGTCTATTAACCTTGCCACGAAGTGAGATAACACGGCCATTGAGTTTTTTCGTGCAAGGAGCCATTGCTTCGTTGACTATGTGGCAAATGGCACCATCCTAATGCAAACACATAGCGTCCAGGTCCACACACTCAATTTCTGGCCCCCAAAAGTTCGTTATCATCCCGCAGTCGCAAACTCCATTCACGGTAACTGTTTTGCGTTATCGTTCCGATGACGCTGCCATCCCATAAACCTGGGCGAGCATGCACAGGCGTTTTTAAACTTCCTACAGACTCGATTTGCTTAAATTTTGCATACAATTCTCCCCATTGAGGACACATTTTATCAAAAAATTCACAAAGTATACGAAATGCATTCTGATTTGAACGCCAATTTCTTAAAAGTTTTCAATACTTCAATAATTATAACGCGCTGCTCAATTGTGTACCTCTCCTCCTTTGTTGAGTATGTCAAATGCCCAAAACAAAGAAATGGCAACCTGACGTTAAGGTGTGACTCACAATTAATATCGTTCTTTATGGTTGGACTACCCTTTGTATCCATTAAAAAGCATCTTCTGAGAAGATAATGTTTTCGACAAAAAATTAATAAGTTTATGACATTACGGATGGTCCTTTGATTTTAAATTTTGCATCAAATGAATCTCTTAAGACTTAATATTTAGCATGCGGTGGTTGCAGCATGTCTTAACATTAATGATTTGAACATACAGGAAATATTTACAACTGAGCAACAGGAGCAGTATGCACTGCAGCTTTTATACACTGTATGTAGCCATTAGACTGAAATAATTTTTAGAATTTTACGACAAATGGTTTTAACATTTCTGAAAGTGAATTTGTATTATTTTTATGAGACATGAGGATGCTTTTCAAAAGTAAAAACCAAAAAAGACCTGCCAAATTACTTACACTTTAAAAGGAAACACAAATTTAACAGATCATGTGCAATAAAACTTAATTAAGACAAAACAAATTTCAAATTAAAGCGCAGAATATTGTTTTATATTTCCTAAAAGAAAAAGAATAACAAAAAACCGAAGAACCATGTAAAAGAAACTTAAATTTGTGGCAATAAAAATTTGTGGCAGCCGAAAACTTTAAGAAAGAAAAAATAAAACACTGACACGTATCCATAAAACAGATCTATGCAGTACCACACAAAAAAAGAACTCTAGAAATTATGTGGTTGAAAAGAGAAATGCCATAAAAAGTGTTCTACTACGTACATACATATGTACATTCATATTAGTGTTCTAATACTAATATGTATATATGTACACATACAAGCTATATAGTATAATATACTAGCCATGTATAAAGTAGTAAACATTCTAACTGTAAAAACAGAAAATGGTGAAGAATAAGAAGAACAAGATGAAGACCATAAAAATTATAATAATAACATACATACATACATACATATGAATAAGAACTCTTTTTCATTTCATAACTCTGTGGTCTACGGTTTGTACTCATTATTGTACAATACATACGTACATATAAGTATGCAAAAAGAAATACAGAAAAATTAAAACAAATTCACCCAAGTTGAAGAGAACAAAAAAAAAAAAAGAATAGAAATGAAACGCTCGCATAAAAAGTTTAAAATGATCTAATAAAACTTCAAAAGACTAAAAAGCGAACAAAAAAGAAAAGAAAATTGTTCCCAATATATTGAAAGTATGGTTGGAACGTAATACTTTTAGGTGTTCATCTGTACCATGACCCAACTAATATCATGTGCTATTCAATATCATCGTTCCTTGTGTAATAAATTTTAAAATAAAATAATTTACTTCGGCCTTCCATTGTTCTTTAGAAGATTATCAACTTGTAATTCAAATTTGATCTGCTTTTAGATTTGGTTGCACTTCACCACAAGCCACCGCCATTACAAGCCGACACTCATGCGTATTCTTAGGTCAAGGAATTGCTTAGAGAGCATGTGTGCTAATTTCATACATGAGCGCCAGGACTTACAGTTTAAAGTCGATTCAGAACGACAGTTTTCTGAGAAATTTTTCATGGCAATTTTATTTTATTCCCAGAGTTTTTGCCAGAAATCTGCTGAGAGGAAGTCACCGAAGAAATTTTTTCATATTTCGTTTTGTTGGAGATGTCTGACCTGGGATTTAAACCTGGCCTCACACACTAACTAATAGACTACGATGACATCGTAGTTCCTTTATTTTCTAAAACAAAAAAACCTTAAAACTTCTTAAAGCCAAATTATTTGTAAATTTAAGATGAAAATCGATTTAAAAAATCTGTCAATCATAGTGAAATTGATCTGAAAAGAACCTTATTGGACAGATAGTTTCTGTACATGTATCAAATACAAAGTTTAATGACCTTTACTGCTTGATATTTGCAATTTTTTTTATTTACACTCTGAATTTGTCGATCTTAAAGGCAACAAACAGCAGGCAACATACAACTACAAAGAAACAGACTTTAACTGCAGCAATAACAACAACAAATGCTGTTGCTGTTATAACTATAAAAATCACCACCGACAACAAAATACTGGGCTTTGTTACCAGAATTCTAGCGATAACACATGTACAACTAACTATAAAGACGACTATTGCCGTTCAACGTTAGTTGCTAAAAGGCACGCGCAAACAACTAAGCATTTTTATTTTTATTTCTATTCTTTTTTCCTTTTTCTTAAATTTTTCCCAGTATTTTGTCTAGGCCAAAAATGAATGAAAAAAAGGAACGACGAAGAACCTTTTTTGTCATGCCAAAGAACCTGGTTGTTGGTGTTCATCATTATCATGATCATCATCATCATTATTATGATGTATATAATGATGACAATGGCGATGACAATTATGGCCACAGCCACTACTACTATTCTGAAGGCTGGACAGGCGAGCGCATGCGTTCCTACCTTGAAATGAAGGTGGTTCTAACACAATTGTTGGAATATTCTTATGTACGTTTATGGTTTTCGCATTAAGGAAACTTCCTTATGGTAGTTTTTTATGTTGTTTTAAAGTTTTTTATAGCTATCGAAGCAACAATAACAACAAAATAAATATAAATACCATAAAAAAAACGCTAAGGAAGAACCGCAGCATGAATTTAAGAGTTAATTAAAATAAATCACAGATATTGCAAAAATAAATACGAAAAGTATTTTCATTAATTAATACATAAAAAAATGGAAAAGAAAAATTGGAAAAAAAGAGGAAAATTAAAAAATGAATGTTCTTGCCGAAAGTGTGTGGTGAAAATAATGATTTTTTTAAGTTTGCTTCCTTGATTTTTATTAACGAATTTGACGTTGACTATATAGGGTTTATGGAGACATAAATTAATTTTTTTTTAAATATACGAAGGATATTTCAAATCCTAAAACCACAACAGTTTAGCTGGGGACAATGAAATATTGGAATTTTAGCAAATCAGTTATGCATTCCTGAACACAGAGCCCGGATGGCATACAGACATTTACAGTTCAGTTTTATAGATTCTATATACAAACCAACATAAACGAACATCTTTTCATATCTAGTTCGTAAGCAAAGATCCTCTGGTAAGCATTACTTCAAATACGAAACTTCTGCTTACCATGAGAATATAATTAAAAACGTAAAACTATCATGAGATAACAAGTGTTGAAGAGATAAGTTTATAAAGCTTTTCACAATGTATATAAAAACACCGTAAAAATAATTTGTCAAATCATTTATGCTGAATGTATAACAATCTTGTGAACATGTTGACTTCTATTTCAGTCATGTTGCTATTTTTTTGTTTGTTTGTTTTTTTTTTCTAATTTTTTTAGATGTCAGTCAGTCAAGTTACATGTTGTAACAAATTGTGAGAATTTAAAAAAAAAATCACAAGATTATGATGCGATACGAGTACAATTGTAGTACAAATGAAATGAATGAATCTCATGTAATAAAATCTTTGTCATCTTTGGATGGATGTATGCATGTACGTTGTCATTGTCGTGGTCTCTTGTTTGTTACCATTCTATCTGTTTTCCTTACCATTTCAAACCGTTTCATTTAACTAACTGCCTACTCATACTGTCGCTGGAGATTATTATTCCACTAAGAGCAGTAAATAAACGATCTGAAGAGAAGGAAGAACAAAGAAAAAAACGTATCTTTAGCACGCAAGATCAAATTTATGATATGGAAGATATACCTACTCCCGATTGGAATTTTCTTTGAAGATATTCACCGCATAAAAAGTGGGAGAGAAGACAAATTTTATTAAATTAATCATTACAATTATGTGTAACTAAATTGCAGGTTTGTTTTCTGTAAGATTTTTAATTAAGTTGAGAATATTTTCAACAATTTTCCATTGTAAAATACACACAAGAAGTTAATATTTCGTCTATAACAACGCGAACATGTGTGCAAATATCATAAGGAATGCAAAGAGATCCTCACCGTGTAGCGCAGCACTCAGCATGCATATACGAGGCTATGTCACTCAACATTACTAATAGTGACCTCTCATCAATTCTGTGTTTGGTAAAGCAAAAACTAATACTAGATGGACGACACATTTGCTTGCTAACATATGCATTCAAGTAAAAATAATTGTGAATCCTAAACATGGTACTTTGTTTTTATTTCTACTAACGCTATCCAGCCGATTTAAAGTTAAAGGACATTCTTCAAGTTTTGCCTGGTCTGTTTTCCTCTACTATGGACTGAGTCCTTTGCAATACTGGTTTATGATTAAATCCTTTATCATTTTCACTATTGGTAGTGAGAGTTGGCTCTTTTATAAAAATATCTACAAGGTTTTTCTCTACAGTCCTCTTTTTTTTCCTAAAATAAAAAGGTTTTTAAATAAGAATTTTGTGGAATTTATTATTCACGATATATTATTCAAGATATATAGTAGGTAGTGTGTTGGCTTCTTAGACGTGAAACCACAGTACGAACACCAGGTCAGACTTCTCCAACAAACCAAAATATGAAAAAAAATTTCTTCGAGGACTGGCTCTCAACAGAGAGTGCCTCTGAGAGTGAATAAAATTGACAAATTTTCAAAAATTTGTCGTTCACAGGCGAACACACACAACATAAATTGTGTGAGAAGCTAGGTTGTAATCCTGGTTTTAGGTTTTAGTTTAAAACAAACATTTTTTCTTGAATCTTTAATGTTTGTAATGCAATAATAAATTTAAAATTTAAAATTTAAACTTAATTTCTTCTAATTTATGTAAAACAAATTCTTTTCTAATTTCTTTTTCGCTGTTCTATATACTCGTATATGTACATACATACGGCATGAAATAGAATTAAATTCTTTAAGAAAATTTTCATTATTTATTAGAAGCAAAGCAGCAAAAAAGAAAAATTATTCTTTTTAATTTGTTTGCAATAGTCACGAAATGACATGCGACGGCTAAATGCAGGAGAACGAAAGCAAAGCAAAGAACGAAATGCAATGCAATGAAATGAAATGAAAGACTTGTTTAACTTGATCATTATTTTGATCATGTGAATTAAATGTTTAAAATGCATTCATTTCCTGTATATGCTTGACACATTGCATCTAACCATCTATTTTAAACATCGTCCTCATCGTACTCGTCGTCGTCTTCGTTACAGAGACGTCGTTTTGATTCTATCTAAGAATCGTAATAATGTATCGCGCTATTGTATCACAACGCGTTTGCCGTCGTCTAACGTTCGTTGTCGCAATTGCAGCAACGCGTGCTAAGTATGCAAAAATGAAGATGTTCTTCAACAGCCTTTCGTTTTGGTATTTCAACAGCAAACACCATCTCTTCTATTTATCTTTGTCTTCCTCTTTTTTTTCTATTCTATTCTATTCTGTTCGTTTTTTTTTTGTGTGTATTGCATCCACCTGAAATGTAGTTTAAAATTCTTGGATTCTAACAAATTGGTCATTAGCTGTTGCTAGTCTATAGAGATGTGGCTAAGAGAAATAGCAGGCATACTATTCCATACTGTCTTTATGGCCAAGATCTGCTGACAGAGATTGTACATGAGCCATCACAGCCAACCAACGGTTGTTCTTCTTTTCCAAAGCTGTGTCTTTATTCTTGTTTTTTTTTCTGTTTTTGTTATTCTACATTCTGTTGAGCTGAAAATATTTATTGTTTGGAAACGTTTTACTGCCAACACACAAACAACAAGATAATTTACGTTTTAGTTATTTTTAGTAGCATCTGAACAGACATTTTGTTAATTTATTAGTCGTTATACAGCTTATTTTTTTCTTCACCACTTTTTTTCATTTGAGAAAAATTAATTTAACAAAAATTTTCTTAACATTTTAATTAATTTTCATTTTTGTTTTCCTTTCTTTATTGCAGCTCCTTTACAAGACTACACAGAAATTCAACAATATACCGGTAAGTGTGGCTAATGTTTAGATTTTGCTGCGTACTCTACCACAAATGTGAAGTCATATCAGTTATGCGAAATGGTTTATTGCTTGATTGGTTACAAGGCTCACAAAAAAGTGTAGTTTGATGAAATATAGATTCTATACGATTAAATATTTGATTGAATCAATTAAATAAAATTGTAGTCACCACGTCTAATATTACAAATGTGTACTGGTTAGGATCTAGAATAGTCGGGAAGACTGTAGGAAGGAAGTCGCCGTTTTGTTCGAGATGTCTACGCTGGGGATTGAACCACGAATTATGTCGACACTAGCTCAGAGTTTTGCCACACATAATGGAGAACATACACCCAGCAAAAGAATTTGTATTGTTGATCTTATACAAATGTAGACGTCACGCCTATTATAAAGATTAAGGTCTTTCTAGTTAAAGTTGCCACGCCCATTTATATATTGACAATCATTATATAAGAGTTATATAGTAGCTAAGTAAAAAACAATTGCAAAGAAGAAAAGGTTTATTTCACAACAAGCTAGCAATTTAAAGAAATCTGAACAAATAATGTTTTTAAAATTTCCATCGGAAACAATTTTAACGAATACGAGTACTTTGACAAACAAAATTTTGGACAACGTAACTCACTACAGAGAATTACCTTCCCAAAAACCTCACTGAAACCACTCACGTAACATTTTTCGATTTAAAATATAACCATAGGGGTTAAATAATTATTTTATGAAAAATATTTCATGTTTATTTAACTTCAATTTAATTACTACTGCCACATGTTGCAAGTGCAAATAGCAATTAATCTTTAATAATGCTAGACACAAAGCACACTCAGGATTATTATGTATTACTTCGCAACAAACAAAACAGCTCTACTATATCCCTAATCCAACATAAATTTTTTCTATTTATAATCTTGGCCATATTTATTATTACGTGCAACTTGTTGCAAGTGTTCTTGTGATACGTAATAGTTTCTATTTTAATTTTATTTTGTTTTTTGTTTTGTTTTGTACACATGATTACCGGAAATTTATGATGACTACCTTCTGGTTGCAACATTGCAGACATGATAGTTTTTCTTAATAGCCAAACATTCTCTCCAACATTTATGGAGCTGGCTCAAATGACTGACTGACTAACTAACCAACATCACACACAGTTTGGTTTAGAGAAAGAGACCTGTTGCTTGGTTAGTGAAAAGCTTTTTTCTTTAAGAATTTTAAGTGTGGGGTTATGAAATAACAAATCCTTTTATTACTTTCATGTTGTATAAAAGATTAATGCAAAAATTACATGATATCTACAATGCTTGCATACAAATTAAATACGCGTTCAACATACAGCGTCCAGTGTGGCTTTTCTTTAACTGCTTAAGGACCGTTAGACCGGGATTAGACGTTAAGGAAATTCATGTTTATAAAAAATTAAAATTGCATTAACGATTTTCATTGGCGGATTTCGTAGACTCTACCAGTCTAATCATTAGGCCGAAAGTTAAGCTAAGTAAGAAGGAAAACTAATTATAATGCAGCAGTTTTTTTTTGTTTCTGTGGCCATAATATAGATTTCTCAGAAATTGAATTGGTTTTGCAATCGTTGGTTTTCTTTATATTTTCATAAAACTAATTTATGATTTGTATCTGTTATTTAAAGCTTAGAAAAACGCTTAGAATTCTAATTATTTGTTGCAAAATAATTCGATTTTTTTTAGATTTTCTCAGAGCGCAATCCAGGAAAAAAATTTACTTTCAGATTTATTAACATTTTTAAATTAATTTTATTGCAATATTATTATCATTATTATTATTAAACAATAAACAATTATTAAATTAAAATAAAATTATTTCAATTAGAGATTGTTCTGAAAGTGATGAGAAATATTTAAATGAGATTTTCTCATTAGTTTACACTGAGAAAAGTGTTTAAACTATTAAACTATAAAAAATTAAGGTTGTCTTAAATCAAATGTAAAATTTTAAAATATATGTATATATGTATATACATACATACACATAGAGGATTCAGAGTTTACCAACAAGGTATACGACAACATACTAAGAAGCTGAATCTTTTTGACAATTTTAGATTCAATCTGTGTTACTACTTTTACGGTCTTGACATTAATTTCTGACAGCTTGATCTTCACATAATGCACTGTGAATTTACTTTTATATCCCAATAAGGATAATAACTTTCAGGTGATAGCTTGTAGAAACTCGTCCAAAAGTCTAGTAGGTAGCATCTGACTACAGAAACAAAATATGAACAAATGTTTCTGACGAAAAGTCTGAGAGAAAAATTAGATTGCTATGAAAAGCTTCTCTAAAATCCGTCATTTTGAGTCAAGTTTAAACTGTAGATTCCGCCACTCATGGATAAAATTAACACACACAACATGGATGGTGTGAGAAGCTAGGTCGTGAACCTAACTGAACTTTAAGAAAAAAAATAAAAAAAGAATTAAATAAAACAAACAAAACGTTGTAAAACAAATTTTATAGATTGAATAGTCAGAAAATACGAGGTTTGGATCACACAACGTGTAGAATGTTACCTAATATCTGCTATTTTCAAGATCTTTATAAACAATCGTGTAATAACTCTTCTCTTTCTTAAGCCATAAAGGAATATAACCTAAAAAATTGTTTTATTGGACTCGATTTGAAATTTTCAACAAATTAAATATTGTTAGTGTAACCTCAATACCTTATTGTAAATAAATTATATTTTTAAGCTCATTTTAAATACATTTTTAATTGCTCCTCACTTATCGTTTTCATTCTAAAGATTTTTTTGTTTAAAACTCTTTTTTTTCTAAATTTATTATTTTAATTTATTTTTATTTATTATGACAGACAACCTGTTATATTTGTTTAGCTACTGTTTCAATTTATTTTTTAAATAATTTATCGCAGTTGTTGTTGCCCAATTATTTATAGCTTTCTGTGAATGATTGTTTCGTGATTTCTTTTCCTGTAAAACGCGTTTTTTTTCTTTCTTTTCTTATTGTCAAGTTTAAAATTTAATGACTTATTTAACACCCCATTATTTATTAGGAAGATAAGACAGACAGACGAACCGAGTGTGAGATAAATTGCCAATTATTTTTGCTTCTATACGTGCCTTTTTAAATATTTTTTTATTTTATTTGTTCCTATTATTTAAGACTTTTTTTTGTTTTTTTTTTGGCAATTTGTGGTCAATTGTTGTTTGGACACTTGTTTTAAATAGAAATTTATTCGGGTTATTAACTTTTGTGGGAGAATTCGAATGCCTTAGAACAGATGGTGTTATAGTAATACTGAAAGCAAATGCTATTATAGTTCAAGGTTGCTAATTATAATTAGTGACTACTTTTACTTAAATTTTTATTTAAACGAGCTGGATTAATAAATTTAGTGTGAGATATTTAATTTTTATATACTAATGTATTATTAAATATAAAATTTCCATTTAAAATTTTTCTAATAACAAAAATGCTTAGAAGTTGATGATATCATTTTTAAAAATTAGAACTACTACGCCTTTAGTATTACATTAAAAAGTAGGATTTTGAGAAAATGCTCTCCTTATGCCTTTAGAGTATATTCTGTTGTAATGGATGATTCTTTTAACCATTTGGGGTTTGAAATTAGTAAATTTCAAATTTTTAAAAGTAAGGGAAATATTTATTTCCGGAAAGATTGTTTTTGAAATATTATTTCATATTAATCTTGTCTGAGACTACACTATAGATTGTTCAATGGCAGCCGTAATGTAATCTTCCAGAAAGGATTTATATATAATTAATTTACCTCTATAGATGCGGTAGACCTCACGCATCTCGACAACAAAGAGACAACAAAGTTGGTAATCATTATACAGTATCTTTCTCTCTCGACTATTATTCTTTGCAATTTTTATCCTTCTTAAAGAAGTACAATTAAATGATGACATCATGTACAGAAACTGCATCAAACAGTGCATATTTCAAAGTGCGTTGTTAAACTGCCTTTGGCTGCTCTTCACACCATATTCGGCAATTCTGTTGATTGATGTATAAATTTTCAACTTACGAAAGACATTCCCCACTCCCCACGCATTTTAGTAAAAATTCAATGTTTTGCAAGCATGTTTAGCCTATGAAATGGTAAAATGACCAACCTAACCAAGGATTTTTAGTATTGGCTGATGTTGCGAATTTTTTTTATACTAATAAAACTAGTAGGTTAGGTTAACGAATAGCTTGCCGTTCTCGGACAAGTTCACTCTGTGGCCCAACAACATTTCATCTCAGATCTAATAAATGATTTGAATTGAATATTCTATCGTCACTAATAAGCAATGTTTTGAGAAGTTTCAATATAGAATTCAAGATATTAATAAAGTAGGGTACATAGTGAGATGGCTAAATGAGGTGAAGAATGTATATCTTTCACCGGTTTCAAAATCTCAATAACTTGAATGTTTCTTTCGACACTTGAAAAATATATTGGCTCTAGCACATACGCAGTGGATTCACAAGACTTTTTCGCGCATCAATAATTTCACGCTTAAATGTCAACAAACATTTCAATTTATCTTGCTTGCATTGTAATCATTAGTTAACACACGACCTATACACAATAATTGCCTGTGGATCAGGAGGACTGAGTTAATCATTTATATTAGTATTTATCATATCTATCCTCAAAGACCAATGTCTACGATCGATGGACTTTGAATAACAAATTTTTAATATCATTTGGAAAATATTAGATAAGATTAGACCTTAAAGGGAAGAGGGCTTTAAGGAATTTAAGAAATACAGTCGGATTTAGAATGCACTTACGTGATATTCCAGAATTTAAAAGCAGGTCATAGAGGTCAAACCTTAATTAAAAAAATTATGAACAAATATCGTCACACAAATCGTTCATCGCAACGATTCCTTCTTTTTTTTTCATTAAAAAAAATTTTTTTTTTTAAATAAATGACGTAGATTTTGAATGAACCGACTTGAACTGATTATAATTCGCTTCATAAAAATTGAAAAAAAAATCCATTATTTAGAGCAGACAACTCATGTTATTACCTTTTTCTGAGCACAAAATTAGAACAAAAACGTGTTTCAGATATAGAACCGTGATTAATTGATTGATTAATATCAATTTGACATGAATTGGTTTAAAAACACAACAACAACAACAACGAAATAAAAGCAAATCAAAAACGAAAACAAAAACCGTAACGAAACGTTTAAATTCCCATCATATTACACATGTTTTTTTTATTTTTTCGAAATACAATGATAAAACAATCAACACGTTTGGGACATTAAAAATATAAAATTCATATGAAAACTGATAGTCAAGTGAGTTTATGAATGCACGTGCTGCTACGGCTGACACATAGTGGCTGATTGCCTTCTGGCTGTCCCTGCATTTTAGCTGTTTAACTGGCTATATAATGACCATATTTAAGCTTGAGTTATAGTCGTGTAATGTTATTATTATTGTTGTTGAAGTTGGTGTTGTTGTTGTTGATTTTTTATTTTATTTCTTTAATCATGCGTATACCACAGTTATTGGCCATAAGAGGGCCATTAGTCATTAAAGAACCTAAACGCAATAACATTAAACATTAATTTACTACGACAACTACTGTGCAGTAGCATAGTATAGCCATAAGCGAAACGTAAACGTAATGTAACTGTATTGTGTGGTGGTAGGTATCACATGAGGTATGAGTGTGTAAACAATTAGAGAATGACATGACGTGGTGTAAAATAATATTGTTATGGCAGTTTTATTAGCCAAATTAATGTGGCATTTATTCTTTGGTAGTGAGTGAAACGCAAAGTGGGTTTAGAAACCGAAAGTCGGATACTTTTGATTTCTTCATAAATCATAAAAAAAGAAATTGTAAAAATTTAATTTTGTGGTGAATTAAATTAAGTTTCAGTCAAGTTTGAATTACAAAGTTTATTAAATTTTTATATCGTCACTGATGCTGATTGTCAGCACCTTTAAGTCTCATAGGAAATGATAGCAAATGTTACCAATAATGTGTAATTTGTAATGTTTTTCGAGATTAAGCCACATGGTTAAACTCTTGCCACTCATAATATTCTATTATTAAGTACATATTTATCAAAAAACAAATAAAAAAAAGCAAATGAAATCACAACTGTATTACAGCAACTACAACATTAATCTGCCTACGTATCATCTGCCTCATTGACCTTATCTACCATTTATTAAAATTATAATTAACAACTTAACTTAATTCTTCCATTAACTGTAATATTTGTACAATTTGTCACTTTTACATGGAAAAGCAATTGTGGTCGACAGCATTATTTTATTTCCATTAATTTTTTTGAAATACAGGTTTTAGAATATTTTCGAAAAATTATTTTAAAGCCAGATTAAGAAGATTTATGTTGTCATTTAATGAATGATTCTATAGAATTTCATTCTGTTTTTAATGTATTTTAAAAAGATTTTAACTTCCATTTGGCAACAATTATAAAAAGGTAATTAAAAAAGTTAAATTATAATTAAATTGGCTGTGAAAATAAAGATTAAAATAAAGATGTAATTTAAAAAAAGAGTTATTAATGTCCAAGAAAGAAGAAATAAATTCTCAAAGCAATTAAAAATGTTTACACTTCAAAAAACCATGTGTTAGGAGGTACTTGAGGTATTACAACATAAAGATAAAGAAGTATTTAAAATGGAATTACAACAAGTTTGGCTAGACAAATCAGTGAAGTGTTTAAGAAGTTTGACGCAACAAGATAGGTCACTGTTTTGTTCAAAGTATCAAGCAAAGTAGTGCTATATTAGCATTTTTGGTTTGATGCAACACAGAGTAGTTTGAAGCAAAGGTTGATTAGAAACTTTAAATTATTGAAAAATTTTACTTTTTTAATTCCTGTTCTCTAAAGATAAGTTTTTTTTTTCGAAATGCTTCGATATGAACCAATTTTGCTTGGATGCAACATATATTAGTTCGAAGCAAAGCAATATTAGACACTTGTAACTCTTTAAAGAGTAACATTTGCACTAGTGGATTAGAAAATGGTTTCAGAGGCTTCCATTACTCGTGTCGTAACAAGTAATTAATTCAACAACCTCTACCTGTTGCATCTTACACAATCTATGCTGACATTTCAAGAGGATATTGGCTATTTTGATTCGGAAAGAAAATTACTCGAATTTGTTTGTCCTATTCATTGCATTTCGAAAAAGGAAGAAAAACTTTAAATTTAAGTCTTAGTTTTCTAATTAAAGGATCTCTATGCCTAAAGTTATTTCTCTAAATTAATTCTGAGTGGAAAAAAAGGATTTATAAATCACTGACAACATTGTAAATTTATTCATAACCTTCAGATCATGAAAACTAAACAATTGTTTGATGCAAGCTTGTAATTCGAACATAATTAGGGTAACGCTTTTAGGTTCATACTCTATATCTCAGTGTCTAGGTGTAATGCAACTGAATATAGTTTGATCATACTAACAGAAGTTTGAAACCTCTGAAACAAAGTTTGAAACAAAATTAAGAACCACAATATAAATAATTTTGCTATAAAGTAAAACAATTTAAGAAAAATTGGGTAATTTTATTTAAGTCATATTATACTTTATATTAACAAGTCCCAATAAATTCATAACAAAAAACCGCATTACCTTGAACTCTTTGCCTAAGCAAATGCAAAACTGAACAACAGTCTCACTGTAAGCCTATGTACTTGTTGTAAATAGCATTAGTATAGAATGTATCTCCCACTTTTAATTAAAATATACTGCATGCATTGCATTTATCAAGGTAAAATGTATACCTTTAATAGTAAATTAAGGTTAAGTGCATGAGAATCATCCTATAAAAATAATATCGAAACAAAAACCTAAAATGTAAAAAATGTGAATACAAAAAAAAAACAGAGCCCGTGAAACTAGAACATCGTCATCATAATAATGAAAATACTTGCATATTATGCAAGTAGGTAGAGAGTAGTACATTGATGAAGTACAACGCTTTTAAATGCAAGTAAAACAAGCAACAACAAAAAAATAAAAAAAACACTGACAGTCTCTTACATTAATGTTTAACCTTTCCATTATTATTATATCTACTATACGTACATATAATTTATAAAGATTGGTAAGTAAGGCGTAGGAATAGAAAAAAAACATGCGAATTTTGTTGTAAGTTTTTGAATAAATAAAACATGAAGTGGCAACAAGATAATGAGAAATAGAAAAAAGCTCTTAATTATAAAATAAAAAATTGGATTGAACTGAATTGAAATTGTTGAATAAATTAAATGAATTCAAATGCCAAACTGGCAGAGAAGACAAAGCTTGAGGGCTTAAGTTAAGACAAGTAAAAATATCAATGAAAAGTTTTTTGGCTTTAAATTTTGATTCACATATTTTATACGCGCATGTATAAATTCAGACATTAAAGTTTAATGCAAACATTTAGAATTTGTATCAAATCGTGTGCAAGTTTGATGCTTTATTTTCATTATTGTATGAAACCGTTTGGATTTTTACCATACTCTTATTATTATTCGAAGTTTGATGCAATTTTTTAAACTACTTAGAAGTTTGATGAAATTATTTCATCAATTCAACTATTTTATTATCTTTTTACATTTACACTGCTCATTGCCCAAAATTTGGCAAAAATATGAAAAAATATTCCTTCGGTGACTTCCTGGTGAAAAGTCTAAAATTGCTATGAAAGCTTCCTCAAAAATCTGTCGTTCAGAGTCGATTTTAAGCTCATGGAATAACATACGCAACATGTGTGATGTGAAAAACTGGGTTGTAGTCCTCATTAAAAGGTTGTTATGACCAATTAAGTAAGTAACGGCTCAATAACCTAAAGTTATTAAGCAATTCTGGATTTGGACTCAGTGCACCTTAGAGCTTTATAAAAGTATTGTTTGGTGTCTGGGTTAAATATCTTGTAGGCCTGAGTAATAAACCATAAGTGCTCGCGATCATTTTTAATGGATCTTTTTCTTACTTGAATGGGCAAACATGGTTGGTCATCTATTCGTAATACAATCAACGCAAATTTTTTTCCATTGACTTCCCCATCTCTGCTCAGGGAGGAGAAGTGAAAAAAGAAAGACCTTAAAAAAGAACTACCATACACAGTATTTTTGTACGAACATTGTAGTTATTGTCATGTATAATGTCAGCATTGGTGGTAAAAATTGAAACAGACAACCAGGCACTTGCATGCTTTTATTAAGAGAAATCATCACAAAACGATTGCATGTTTTAGTTCAACACTGTAAAGGTTATTTCAAATTGGAAAATCAAATTTGTGGCAACAAAAAAAAAAAAAAAACAACTACAAAAACAAAAATAAAACAAAAAGAATAAGACATGATTGTCTCATTATAGAAAATCATTATTTTCCTTTAGAATTCTCCTTGCATCTTTCAGCAATTCAGCAAACTACTACGAGAACCTATAATTTTCCTCTTGCCCCTGCCCCTGCCACAACAAAAAAAAACAAAAACAAAGAAGGAAAAGCTATTAGTATAATAAGAAAAACAAATATTTCAAACTAATATTTGTTGAATGATGTAGTAAGTAGAGGTAGTTAATAAAAAAACAATTGCAACAAATAACAACAACACCAACAAACACAACAACAAGAAAATAAAGAAACAGTATTACAATATTATTATGTTATTAACTTGTATTATTACAATCATTTGAAATCAAAGAGAAGAGTATGTTAATATACCAGGTACCTGTGAATATATTTTATGGTTGGCTGGGGGTACAAGCGTTTGCTTGCATAGACTGACTTGCCTATGTTGGAAAGAATCTTTAAAGTTTTTTTTAAGCAATTTACATAACCAAGTCAAGCAACAAATTTATTCTATTCTTACAATACTTCTCTACTCTAACTTCCTAAACATTTCTTCTTTTGTTTTTTAACTTTCAAGTGGTTTTTTTTGCTTCATACTTATTTTGTTTTGTTTCTTATTTCTTGTTTTCTTATTTGAATTTTTGCAGAAGGCTGCTACTATAACTACAATCATTACAATGAAGGCGATAGAATCTTGACAAATGAGCCCTGTTTGAATTGTACGTGCCACAATAAGATGCTCATGTGCTATTTGCGTGTATGTCCGTTCACAAAACCGATTGGACATGATTGCATAGTGGAGAAACGTGAGGATCAATGTTGTCCAATTATTACATGTCCCGAAGGTGAGTGTTCTTAACCAAAACAAGAAAATTACTTTATCATCAATTCCTATACATTTTAGTTAAAATGTATTGTATTGTTATTGTAATTGTAATTGTGTTTTTGTATTTGTTCTTTTTCTCTCTTACAAATTTAGTTCCTGTGGATGTTGCCCATTCCGCTCCCGAGCCAGGCACTGAATTGAGTTTTCCTGAGAAATTCGGCTGCAGTATTGATGGTAAATTCTATTTGGAAGGTGCTCAAGTCCCCTCAAATCCCAATAAGCCTTGTGAACTTTGCTACTGTATTAAAAATCGTACATCCTGTTTAATGCAAGAATGCACTTTGCACATCGATGGTTGTACTCCAATCTATAATAGGGGTTCCTGTTGTCCTGTACGCTACAATTGCGGTATGTTGCACTTAATATCACTACCTTGCCGTTTATCCCCAAGAAATAACTTCCATTTCGTTCTTTTGTTTGTATTTTAGATCACGAAAATGATGTTCTTGAATTGGAGGATCACTCTACCACCACTGAAGCTGCTACCTCTACCACCACTACCGAACGTCCTACTACAGGTTTTATTATTGCCAGCACCATGTCGCCTTCAGTGTCTACCGATTGTGTCCATAATGGTGAGCTGTATGCTGATGGTGCCCGCATTCCTGGTGAAACAGCCTGCGAGAATTGCTATTGTATGCGTGGTGATATTATTTGTGCAGTCCAAGAATGTCAAATGCCCATGCTTAATAGCAACGGTAAATCCTGCCACGCTTTGCCTGCTGCTGAAGGTGAATGTTGTCCCAGCAATTATGTATGTGAAGATGATAGCTCCACCACACAAATTATCGAAGCTACTACTTTGCCTTATGGTGGCCTTGATGCTGAAGTTAAAGTTACTACTGCAGCACCTGTTAAGGATCTACACAGCGGCATCCCCGAGGAAGACTTGCAATTGCAAACCCACATTGATGAAGAGGAAACTGCAACTAAGATGCCCGCCACTGACAGTAAAACAGAGGAAGAAATTGAAAAGGAAACCGTTGAAGCAGAATCTGAAGAAACAACAACAGTTGCTGCTGTCGATATCAATGAACATGTTACTCAAGCTCCCTCAACAGCTGATGAATTACCTGAAATTACAACTGTTAGTGCTGAAGATGAAGGTAAGACTGAAGCTCCACATGCTGAAGTATCAGAAACTCCTGTTTACGAAGATAAAGATCAACAAGTTGATGAAATTAAGCCCTCTGGCGAAAAAGAAGAAGAAGAACCAATTACAAGAGTTCCAATTGATGAATTGCTTGAAATCTCTACTGATGCTATCGCTAGTGGTGAAGAAGATGACACTGAAACATCAGCAACTGGAAAACCAGCTATTGTGGACAGTATTACTGAAATACCTACCGCTGATAATGTAGAAATGGAACAGGTACCAGAAGTCTCCACTGATTCTACTGAAGAAGAAGAAGCTAAACCCGTTGTTGGAGATGAATATGCTACCTCTGCCCCTGTTTCTGACGAAGAGCTTGCATCGACAAAGACTCCACTTGCTGAAGAAGATGAACATAAACCCGAAGAATCCCACGAAGATATTACAAAGGGTCCTTTCACCGCTGAACATACTACTGGCACCTTCGAAGAATCATCTACTAAAGCTCCTATAGCTATTGCCGAACAAGAATCTGAACACATTACTGAAGCACCTGAGGAATCCTCAGAAAAAGAACAGGAAACGTCAACTAAAATTTCAAGTGAAGAAACTGATGAACTATTTACGCCTACTACACCTTCTACTGCCTCTGCTGAAGAAGAGAAGGAACCACAATCTATTGTCACAGAAGAAGATTCCACAGTTACAGAAATTGTTCCCGGAAAAATTTCTCCTGATGGTGAAGAAGAAGGCATTTCAACTGACAAACCTGAAGATGAAGTTAAACAAGAAGAAGAACAAGAAACTGCTACAGAAAAAGATATTCAAGAAACAACTGAGTCTGATGTTGAATCAAAACCATTATCTGTCGATGAATTGTCAACTTCAGTGCCAGCAATTGAAACTGGTAAGGAACCTGCATCCACTGACATGTCAACTGAATCTGAAGAAAGTGAAATTGCCACAAAAGCACCAACTTCTGAGGACGAAGAACAAGAATCTGTTACCAGCTCACCTCACGTTGAAAAGGAAGAAAAAGACGAAGAGACTGCAGATTATGTACCTACTAAAGTACCCACTCTCGATTCTTCTGAGTCTACTGAAGATGATGTTAAAGGTCCTTCTGACATTTCTGAAGAAAAGATTGATGAAGAAGGCTCTGGGGAGAGCAAACCTGTTGCTGATGATGATCAGGAAATTGATCGTGTTACTAAAGTTCCAGAAGAAGAGCATGCAGCGACTCCAACAGCCGATGAAGACAAACATGTACTTGCTGATGAATTGGGCAGTGGCGATCACACCACTGAAGTGTCTGTTGGACATGAGGAAGCATCACAACCTTCAGTTATTGTTTCTTCTACCGAAGGCGTAACATCAATTCCTGAGGCTCAAGACAAAGAAGACGAATCCGTTGAAGATAAATTGGCTGAAAGTGAAACACCAACAACTTCTACAGAAACGTCAGAAGAGTCCGCTGAATCTGAAGAGGATACAAAACTTATGGATCTTACCACAGCCAAACCTTCTGCAGAGCACATTGATGTTACAACCATTAAACCACCCACCAAAATTGATATCACAACCTCAGCTACAGAAGCATCCGAAGAAATCACAGAAAAAGAAATCGAATTATCTACCATTCAACCTATCGCCGATAAAGTTGAAACCGAAGAAGAACAGGCAACTGGAAAACCAGTTACTATTGGTGAGGAATTACCTACAGAGGAGATCGCCGACAAAGTTGAAACCGAGGAAGCTACGCCACAAAAACCAATTGAACAGTCAGTACCACAAACTACTGCTATTCCCACAGTTGATATTGCCATCGAAACAGAAGAAGAAATTAAAGACAAAAATATACCAGATAGTGATGATCATACAGATGAACTATCTACTGGAATCACAGACAGCCCAATGGTCATTACTGAAGAAGAAACCGATAAGGAACATGACGCTGAATCAACTACCTCTGCCTCAAAACTTGAAGAGGAAGCCGAAATTACGACAACTAAACCACATGTCGAGCCCACACTCATTGAAGAAACGCCAGATATGCAACTGCCATCAGTTATTCCCGGTGAAGGTGACTGTTTGGTTGGACAAAAGACTTATCACAATAACTCCATTATTCCTACATCCGATGAATGCGAAATTGTATGCAAATGTGTTAGTAGCATTGTGTCTTGTGAACGTGTTCAATGCGATGTTCCCGAAAATATTGAGAAATGCGTTTTGGATGAAAGCAGTACCAACAAATGCTGTCCTTCATACATTTGTGCCACTGACAGCCTACCACCAAAGGGTAGTATTGATAGCATTGAATCGACTGAACAAGATGAAGATGAAGAAATTCCCTACACTACAATTGCTGCTCCTCATAAACTTCCTGAGCACACAACTGTTGTGGAAGAAACCGAAGAGAAGTCCGAAATCTCTACTGTTAAGCCGTCTGTAGTTGCTGAAGAAGTTTCCCCCGCTATCAGCATTCCTGAAATTGAAATGCCAATTGCCAGTACCGAAGAACCCATGTCACATGTTAAACATGAAGACGAAGATTTCGAGACTCATGTTACTAAAGCTCCCGCCGAAGACATTGCTGAAGATAAGAAGGACACATATCCCGAGGTTGAAGAACATACCACGCCATCTGCCGTCATCGAAGATATTATTGTTCCACAATCAATGGCTCCAGTTCAAGTTACTGAGCAAGAACAACAACACACCGTTACCGATAAACTACCAACTGATATCGCTGAAAAGGAAACTGAACCTGAAATTTCTGTTGGTCAACAAGAACCAGAAACTGAAAAGGAAACTGAACCTGAGATTTCAGTTGGTCAACAAGAACCAGAAACAGCATTACATGAAGAGACAACAGCTGCCTCTATTGAATCTGTTACTGATTCTACTTCTGCATCTTCCATACCCTCTGCTGATGAATACCAAACGGTTAAACCTATTGAAGAAGAAAAGGAGGCAGAAGAAGAAGAAACCAGTGGAGAACTTATCGATCATACAGGTAAACCCATCGTCATCCAGGATCTTGATGCAATTACACCAACATCTGAAGAAGATAGTAGTCCTGAGGCTGAGACAGTTGCACCTGCTGCTCCTTCTGAAACCGAAACTACAGAACATGTTCCTTCAGACGAAAAAGAATTCCAACCTGAGACTGAGACAGTTGCACCTGCAGCTCCTTCTGAAACCGAAACTACAGAACATGTTCCTTCAGACGAAAAAGAATTCCAACCTGAGACTGAAGCAGAAATACCGACTTCAACCTCATCAACTGATGAAAAAACTGAAGATCATACTGCTGTACCTTCTGTATCATCAGAGGAAGATAAGCCGTCTGAAATACCAGAAGATCATACCGCCTCAACTGAAAAAGAAGACAAAGAAACTTCCCAGGAAGCCGAAATCCAAACACCAGCAACTTCTGATTTCGAACAAGATACTCAAACTGTTGAACCTCTTGGTGCTAGTGAAGCTCATACTTTGGCGCCATCATCTGAAGTTGTTAGTGAACATACTGTGGCCCCTGCTGCTGAAGAACTCGAAGAAACATCTGAGGAAATTGAAGTGTCTACCTCAGTTCCAATTAAGGACGCTGAAAAAGATGAACAACAACCATCAAGTACCGAATCGCTTGAAGACATATCCTCAGTACCAAGCAAAGTTCATGATACTGAAGATGAAGAAGATATCACACGCACTACTGCAATTCCTTCAACCGATGGTACCAAAGATCATGGCATTACTTCAGACCATACAGTTGTTCCTTCATTGGCCGAAGATGAAAGCACTTCCACCATTACTCCAGTCTCTGAAGAAGGAAAAGAACCATCCGATGTTCCCGAAATTTCATCCTCTTCTACAATTGCTCCTGTATTAGATCAAGAAAAAGATGAACATTCCATCGCACCTGTATCCGAAGAGTCCGAAGAAGATATATCGGCAACAACTGCATCTGTCATATCTCCTGTTGAAACAGAAGAACAAGACCATGTTACAGATGAAATTGAATACTCCACTATTATTCCGGGAACTGAAGATAAACTTGTCGAAAGCGTTACTCCATTGGAAGGTGAATCTTTGGAACACACCGTTGCTCCAGCTATTCATGACGAAGTTAAAGAAAGTTCAGAAGAAACAGTTGATGAAACGTCTGCAACTGTGGCACCAGTTAGCGAAGTTGATGAAAATAAATCAGAAGTGCAAACACCTGCTCCTATCACTGCCGATCACACTATTGCTCCAACTACTCAAGAATCTGCTGAAGAAACCGAAGAGAAGGACACTTCTACCGAAACTTTGGATATTACAACACATAAACCAATTGATTTTGAAACTAAAATCGAGACATCTTCTCAAGTTCCTTCCACTGATGAGGTACAAACTCCTGCCCAAGAAGGAGTGGCAACAGCAACCGTCATACCTGAAGAAGAAGAAGTTTCTGAAGAAGATCATACTCAAGCTTCGTCGACTGATAAATATGAAGGAGAACAAACTGAATCAACACTTGTGGATCAAAAACAACAACCAACACCTGGATCAACAACAGACGAATCAGAATCTGTGCCTTCCGTGGATAACGTTACAGTACCCAGCGAAGAAGAACACAAACAAACAACAGAGGAATCTGAATCTGTGCCTTCTGTTGATAACATTGATGTATCCACTGAAGAAGAAGGAGGAGAACAGGATGAAAAGGAAAATATTACCATTCCATCAATCTTAGAAGACAAGAAAGAACTTGAAGACGCCATGGCTCATACTGTAGCACCTTCTACCCAGGAAGAGGAAGAAAATGTTACCAAACAACCTGTAGCTGCCGATGAGCATAAGCCCGAAGATGATATGGAACACGTCACAAGAGAACCCTCTATTCCATCAGCTATTACCGAAGAAACATCTACAAGCGCACTTCCAGTTGAGAAAGATGTATCCGATGAACAGAAACCCGTTTCACCAGCGGAGGAATACAGCACCGCTCAACCAAGTATTGAAATGGAAAGTACGCATGCTCCTTCCAAAAAACCTTCATTGGACTTGTCTGAAGAAGCCTCCGGCGAATCAGAAGAATCTGAAGAGGAAATTAGCACAGAACCTACTAAAATACAACATATTGGCGAGTTCGTTACCGAACGTGTTGATGAGGCTACAATTAAACCCATTGACACTGCGGTTAGCAGTGAAGAAGAGAAAGAAGCTTCTGGTGAAGAAGAGAAAGAAGCTTCTGGCGAAGAAGATGAAATTCCATCGTCCACTGAAAAACCATATCAGCCAACTGTTGAAGATGATCAATCTGTTATTAAGCCTGACGATATTTCCACCATATCAACTGATAAACTGCCAGAAGAAGAAATTACATCTGCTGTTACCAAAGCACCTGAATACATTACAGACGAAGACACTACTGCTCAACAACCTCAAGAAGAAATTATTCCATCTGTTGGCGATCATGATACCGAAGATACTACTGCTCATGTGTCTGCAGAACAAGATTCACTTGTTCCATCTGTTACTAAAGCCCCATTGGCTGAACAAGATATTGAAGACACTTCAGCTCAGCAACCAGAAGAACCAGAATCTGTTACTAAAACTTCTCCAACAGCTGAAGATATTGATCATGTTACTGACCACGATCTCGAAAGTGAAGAAGAAGTCGCAGTTAAAATAGATGCTACGGAACAACCTGAAATTGGAGGTATATCGTCTGAACACCCCGGAACTGAAGATAAGGAATACGCCACCAAAGCACCTACAGCTGCTGAAGATATCAGAGATGACGAAGAAAATATTCCATCTGTCACCAAATCTCCAATTACTGTTGAATATACTACTGCTCAACAATTGGAAGACGAAAACATTGTAGCCGTTACTAAAGTTCCAGTCACAGCCGAACAAGTGGAAACAGTAACTGACAAGAAACCAGAAGAAGAAGAGGAAGAAGAAAAGGAAGACATGGAATACACAACATCATTATCTGCTGAAGCCGAAGAAGGCGATAATGTAGCATCTGTTACAAAAGCCCCCGTTGCTGCTGATGAAACTGAAAACGTTACTGCCGAAGTAGAAGAAATTGTTTCTCCTGTTGCTCAATCCACTGCTGCTCCTGAAGAAGCTGTTGGTAGTACTGCTCATTCTGATGAAGTACCGGAAACAATTGAACTTACCACTGTCAAGTCAGCAACAGTCGAAGATGCTGGTAAAATTGAAGAACATGTCAGCGAAGTGCCTGAAGCAGATATTGAAATCTCCACATCTAAACCTCAAGATTCTGAATCCACTGATGAAACTAAACCATCTGAAGAAGCTGGCGAAACTTTGGATGCCACCAAAGTACCCGAAACATCGGAAGAAACAGGCACAACAGCCAAATCACCTACAGCCCAACTGGGTGATGAAGTACTGGATGTTACCGCTGCCACTGAGACAGAAAAGGAATCCGAAGAATCTGACAAGCCAACAATGCCCGAAGAAGAGGAAGAGTTGGTTGAAACCTCTACCGCTAAATTGCCAGAAATTTCTGAACACATTACAGAATCTGCCACTGAAATTACGGAGCCTGAAGAAACTAAAGAAGGTTCTCAGGAAGAATCCACTGAATTGCCTGTTGTTTCTCATATTTCAACTGAATCCTCAATTAAAGACACTGAATCAGAATCCGAATCTACAGAATCACCTCTTGAAATCCCGAAAGAACCTGTTGAACAAGATATTACCACTGTACCAACTAAAACAGTTGAATCCGAAGAAGAAGAGTCCACTGATGCTCATATATCTACCGACATTTTGCCCGAAGATAAAGAGGAATCTCATGAAGATACAACCGATTTATCAGCAATTGGCCCAGTATCAACTGACAAATTACCAGAACATGTTACTGAAGCAGTTAGTGCTGATGTTGACTCCGAAGGCATTAAAGAGACTGCCGCTGAAACTACAGAAGTGCCATTGGATAGTGAGAAATATCCAGAAATTATGGATCATGTCACTGACTTACCAACTAAACACGTTGAATCTGAAGAAGTTGAAGAGGAATCGCCTGAACAAGTTACTCACCTACCAACTGAAGGTCATGTTACAACTGATAAATTGCCAGAGCATATCACCGAATCAGAAGAAGAAGAAAGCACTGAATTGCCAAAGGAAACTCATGTATCCAGTGATGAATTACCCGAACATTCGACTACATTACCTACCAAAATTACGGAGCCAGAGGAGGAAGATAAGGAAACCCATGAAGAATCTTCAGAATTGCCAACAGGTGGTGAAGTATCAACCAGCAAATTACCCGAAGTATTTGAACATGTTACAGAATTACCTGTCGAAATCCATGAACCCGAAGTGGCTGAACATGTTACTGAATTACCCAGCGAAAGTATTGAAACAGAAGACGGTGATGAAGAAAAGAAAACTCACGATGAATCTTCTGAATTGCCTGAATCACCTGAACAAGTTACTAAATTACCAGTTAAGGATACAAAATCTGAAACAACTGAATCAACAGACAAATTCTCTGACATTCCACAACAACACGTTGAAGGATCTGAAGAAGAAAAAGAAGAATCTCCAGAACTTCCAGTTGATGTTTCAGTATCCACTGACAAATTATTGGAACCAGTTACAGAAGTGCCCACAAAAGAAATGGAAACAGAACAAGAATCACATGAATTGCCCGTTGAAGATCAAGAAATACCTGCGAAAGACACTAAAACAGAAGATGAAGTCACAGAATCACCAGTTGAATCCCATGTGGCGCACGAACTTGATGCTCATGTTACTGAACTACCCACTAAAGATGTTGAATCAGAGGAGGATGTTCACGAAACAGCAACCGAATTACCTGTGGTGGTGGCACATGATGTCTCTACTCAGGGACAAGCTGTTGAAGAGTCTACGGAAACGGCTTCTAAAGAAGAGGAATCACATGAAGAGACAACCTCCAGTGAAACATCTGAAGAAATTTCAACCGATGGATTGTTACCAACAACTACCACCCATCCTCTCTTCCCACATCTTACAACATTACCAACAGTACCTATCGATAGCCGTATTGATGACACCAATCTCACATTCACTGCACACAGCACAGCATCTCCTGCCACATCGCCGACAACAAGCACAACAACATCTGAACCAACTACCACATCTGCATCCCAACATTATCAACCTCAGCCACCCGTCTACGGCCAACCACCTCAATATGGCCCCACACAATACGAAGACGAATACACTGATGAAGATGAGGGTGAAGTCTTTGGTCCTGGCACTTGCCGCTATGGTGGCAAACTATATGTATCGGCCCAACAAATACCCCGAGATGATCCATGCGATTTCTGTTTCTGCTTCCGCAGCGATATTATTTGTTTGCAACAATCTTGTCCACCACCCATTGCTGGCTGTCACGAAGAACCAATTTCTGGTTTCTGTTGTCCACGCTACGAATGTCCCGTTTCTATGGCTACCGTTTTAAATATAACAACAAGCACAACAACAACTAGTACCACATTACCACCACATTTCTTACATCATTCCTATGGCAATAATGTACAACGCAACGGTTGTCTCATCAATGGCCGTTCCTACAGAGTGGGTGAGAAGATTGAGTCAACAAGTGGTCCATGTATTAACTGCACGTAAGTACTCAATTATATATCTTATTAGCAAAGGTTATTTATGAGGAAATAATATGGCTTATTAAACTAAAAATGTAGCCGATTTCAAAAATAAATAATTTCAACAAATCTTTTCGGAAATATAATTTAAATTGTTTTGGGGTTCTTAAATTAAGAGCAATCAATATTAATACAAATATTTCAATTTCCTATTTCCTATTTAGATGCGGCGGCGATGGTAAAATGAAATGTGATCCCCAAGCTTGTGTTCCTGAGCCCACAATGCAACAAGTTATGGCTGTTGTAGCGGCTGGTCGCAAAAGATGAACCCCTGGCCATGCTAATTTAAACTAATTATTAAATTTTTCTATATTATAAAATTTTTAAGTTTTTAATTTACCGTTACAAAACAATACGACCGACCGAAACCCCCTCTAAAAGTAAAATAGTTTATCCAAAACATTAACCCTCGACTGGAACAACAGAATTAATGCAAATACAAGTTTTTAGCAATGTTTTGTAAAGACAATAGGTGCCAATATTTAAGAAGACAAAAATACTAATGACTTTAGAATGCATAACTTCTTCATTTGAGACATCAAAAAAAACTAGCGATAACAAACAAAAAAAAATTTAATAATTACTAAACAATTAGCTTGTATTTGAAGAAGCAACCAGTGATATTGTACTGTATACATAGTATGAGTGCAATTATTTAAGAACAAAAGAAAAATGAAAAAAATCCATAAAAAACGCACAAATAAATTTTTATATACACTCGGAGAAATTATATACACGATACAAAAAAAAAACTAATTTTGGTAATAAAAATCGATAGGAAACCATTTGAAATATGAAATAATCTGTCAAAAAACAAAAACAAAAAAATATTTATATAGCACTTGTAGTAGGATTAGCAAGTAAGAAGCCCTAACTTTACGACTTGTAATATGGTTTTTTGTTGAGCCCAGACCTTAAGATGCAAAGGGAAACTTTAGCTAAAACATTATCAACATTCAAGAGACTCTATAAACCGCCTTTTTCCTAAAGTTTCTAAACATAGGCATACGTAAGGTTTGTTTTGAGGACGGCAAGAAATAATATTATGACTTAAGATTATATTTCCCAGGGTTTCAATATTTTATTTTCTTTTATTTTTTTATATTATTTTTATTACCCTACAGTTAAACCTTTTTCCCAGTGTCCCTACCCTCACTATCTCACCTATACAAAATTCTTATTATATAACTATAATACATTTTGATACCTAAAATATAAGTTTCTATTTTATAAATTATTTAATTAATATTTTTATACATATGATATAAATTTAAAATTAAAATAAAAAAACTAATGAAATAACATAATAATAATGAAAAATTGTTGCTTCTAGTCTTCTCTTTTTTTATATATAAATATATATAAAAGAGCAACAACTAAAAAAAAATAAATATTTAAGAAAAGAAATTAATTTTTAAATTAAAATTTTATAATTTCCTTAAAAAAAGTGTAACGAAAACTAACGAATTAAACCAACAAACAAAAAATGAAAACATTTCAAGCTACATTTAAATGTATTTTAACTACGTTTTAACTACAATTTTTTTTAATTTAAATTTTAACAAATAATTATAAATAAAAAAGAATTAAATAGTTAATAATACTAAATAAAAAAATCCAGAATATATGAAAAGGATGAAAGTAGTTTTTTATAGCGAAACAAAACAAAAAGTATGTCAAATAAAAATCTTACGCGTATCATTGTGAAATTTGTAAGTGTAGTAGTTTTAATTAAAATAAAAAATTAAAAATTAATAATAGTAGTTTTCAAGTAAAAAAACAAAAACAAAAATATTTATATAATAAAATACTATACTATTAATAACAAAAAAAAACAAACCAACTTAAACTATAAACTGAACCCTAAAAACCCCTAGAAAGTAAAGGATTTTTATACACAAAACTAATGCTCGACTGATTGAAAAAAAAAAACAACAACAACAAGAACAAAAGAAAAACCTTTTCAATAAACCATCAATATATTATTTAAATAGCTTAGCACACCTCCCCCCAATTGTTTTCATTTAAAAGTATTCTTTTTTTATACAACTGCTTGTTAAACAAGAATAAATAAAAACTTAAAAATAGAACAAATACCTTAATTTTAATTTTAATTTCAATTGAATTCAATACTTTTCAATCACTTGAGCTTTAGTTTTAAACTTTTTTATGAAGTTTTTTTTCTTTGCTTTCTTTCAAAATATATTTTTTATATATAATTTTGCAATATATCAATAATTTAATAGTTCTTAAGTATATATCTCTGTTTAGTTTTATAATAGTAATTTTTTTATATACATACCATACATATTCGTATTTATTATTTTATGTTTTTCCTTTCGTAGCAGTTCTCTTTTTTATTCAATATGAAATGAGTTGCTTAAATAATAATCTTGAATTGATTTGATTTCTCTTTTCTATTGCCTGCAATTGTAGATATTAATTAATTAATTATGTGCGAATATTAAATTGAATAAAAAATAATTTAAATAATAATGAAAATAAATCAGTGTTTTTATTAGTTATTAAACACTAAATTATAATCATTAATGATAAATAAAATAAATTGTATTTTAATTTTTTTATATATAAAACATTCTGTTTAAAACGAAAAAGCGATAATAAAAAAATATTGAAAAAAAAAAACAACAAAATATGACTTCTTAATTTTTAATTTTATACACCATAGTACTTACATATATCGGTTCATCCAATAGGGAACTTACGAACGTTGGCAGTTGATAATGGCCATCTTATTGCTGCTACATCTGTTTATTTGTTAATTAGAAAAAATTACAAATTATATTATAAATATTGCGATTTTAATAACTTACCCTATGCTCGGTGTAGTACTGATTCGAACCTCATGAACTTTTTCAAATTAGTTGTCATTTATTCAATCTTTTTTGACAAATTACCATGGTCTACTATACTCAATTTCCTGGATGGATTAGTACGTGAACAAATAAAACCAATCCTCATGAGATTCCAGAGCGTCATCAAAACCTCGCTGTTTACATTAAACATTTTGAACTGGTCAGTCCATATGTCACACATATTTCCAATTCTTTTGGCCTGAATTCGATCATATGGACGGCGCTATGTGCAACACAGCACATGGCACATTGTACATTTTGAACGAGGGATACGAGATCAAGGTCATTGTGAAATTTGATTACGTCATACTTTTCCTTGTGTTGTTTTTTTTATATCGCAGGTGCATGTGGAAAACAAAAATACGAAATACAGCGGCCTCAAAGCCAAAATAACCCATGCCATTGGTTAAATTCAGCCTGAGACTTATGTGCCGGAGTCATAAAAAAAACGGACATTTCGCGCGTCACCCGGAGAAGCCGCGACGTTATATTCTACACATAATGGCGTCAATACCTCCTTCAAAAGAATACCCAATTTCGATATCTTACACGCACTTTGTTTTATTCAGAGTTAAAGCTAGGAAGGAAAGGAAAAACAGCCATTTGGTTGGGCATCACCCAGAGAACCTGTGACGTTATATTCTGCACATAATGGCGTCAATAGATAATATTCGATAATATCTTACACGCACTTTGTTTTATTGAAATTGATGGTAGAACGCGCGGAATGAAGGTCAGCGGATTGTTTTTTAACCGTTTAGAATTTAATTTAATTTAATTTAAACACCACAAAATTAAAAGAAAAAGTTTTTAACTATTTTTCACTTTTTTAACCTTTACATGATAGTTACACGAACGTTACGCGTCTTTAAGAATAGGCGGTAAACTGTTAAAAGAAGCTTTTAACTACTTTCAAAGTGTTGAAAAGAGTTCAATTTTAAGTGTTGGAAAACCACAAAATTTTAAAAACATATTTAAATTCAAAACGTTCTTTTTAGTGTGTATTTTGTTATATGCAAAAAATGATACGTAAATGAAACCTTAGTTAAAATAACAGTCTTTCTGATTATAGCAAGGATTTAATTTATAAATGAAATAATTCGTAAAATTATAAAAACTTTCAACATTTATCAGTGTTGTTAAGTGTTTTTATTTTTATAACAGAGCTGTTTATACTTTTGTTTACTTATGCACAGCTGATTGTCACAATTTTTACATTGCAAAACAGTGCAGTGTAACTGTTAAAAATAGTTTTTTTTGTTTAGCCTTAAATGGTTTTAGATTTAAAATTCCCACGAAAGTGTTTTATTGCTAAATTAGCAATTTTTGTATGAAATTAAAATATAATGTCTTAATTTTTTAGCACAATTAATAAATTTAATAATACTCGATATACGTTTTAGTGTAAACTGCAATAGTTATAAAAAATGACAGCTTTAGCCACGATTAATTGGTTGTTTATATGTGGTTTGTCCTTTTGTTTAGGCGGTGTAGTGGTGCTTAGTTTAATGCCATTGGGTTCAGGTAAGTCTATCTGACTTATACACAATGAAACCATTTTAAGCATTCGACTTCTTTTTGGCAGATTGCATATGTCCCATAAGTAGAGGAAAGCCAAAGGCTGAAAATGTCGACGTTCAAAGTCGTATCTCTGAAGAATTACAGGTTGTTCATAAATTGGCTGTATTAGTGCCATTTCGTGATCGTTTCGAGGAATTGCTACAATTTGTGCCTCACATGACCAATTTCCTGAAGAAACAGGGTGTAACACATCATATATTCATATTAAATCAAGTCGATCGCTATCGTTTCAATCGTGCCTCGTTAATTAATGTGGGTTTTCGTTTTACCAGTGGTGTTTACGACTATATAGCGATGCATGATGTTGATCTGCTGCCTTTAAATGATAATCTCCATTACGATTATCCCAGTGAAGCAGGACCTTTGCATATTGCCGCACCCGATTTACATCCAAAATATCATTACGAAAATTTTGTCGGGGGCATCTTATTAGTGAGGAGGGAACACTTTGAGACCATGAATGGCATGTCGAACAAATACTGGGGTTGGGGTCTGGAGGATGACGAATTTTATGTACGCATTCGAGACGCTGGTCTAAGAGTATCAAGACCCCAAAATATAAAGACTGGTGTTAACAACACATTTAAGTAAGTTTTATAAAATACATGGTGTGTGCCTTTTGTTATTAAATCTCTGGATTTCAGCCATATCCATAATCGTTACCATCGTAAAAGGGATACACAAAAGTGTTTCAATCAAAAAGAAGTCACCCGTAAACGTGATCGTCAAACTGGCCTTAATACACTGCAGTACAAAATTCCCAATGTGTACGACATGACCATAGATGGTATAAAAATTACAATTTTAAACATTATGTTAGAATGTGATTTGAATGAAACACCTTGGTGTGATTGCTCCGGCGCGGCAGCTGCTGCAGCTGCTGAAGATTTAAAAGTCGCGTAATAAAAATGCCATAAAAATTTTATTTAAAAACGAATACATTTTAATTATTTATTTACGTCTAATTTTCTACCTCAAAAGCATTCACCTAAAGACCTATATTTTAGTAGACATGTACCATGCCATATAAGAATGTCCAGAATAATACATAAGTGCACAAGGCACCCATAAAACTATTGGTCAAAAGACTTTGGCGATTAATGAAGAACTTACGCCAGCCAGCTCCTGATTTAGCCAATACCAGTAGCCACAAAACAAAAACAGAAATGAAGTAAAACAGGAATCCCAACAAACCATTCAATCCCAATATACCTGGAAATAAGAGTGTAAATATTAAATCAGAGACAATTTTTAACGTTAAAAAATTGTTAAAACTCACCCGCTGCACATCCTGATATAGCCGCCATGGACGTACGGCAATACTCTACTGCCGATATATTATGACGTATAGCTGCTTCGCTATAGGCTACAATTTCGCCTGTTTTTGATGCTATTGGTTTTACTCGCTGCATTTTCAAGTTTAATTAATCTAATATTAAAGTTTTTTATAAATAAATTTATTTCATTCAATTAAAAAAACACGTCTAATGGCAGAAAGAGAAATACTACATAAAATGTCAAAGTACAGCTGTGAATGGCTGTCTAGTTATCGATTTATTTAGAAGCTGTGTTCAGTTATCATAAGAGTTCTAGAAATCATGGATAAAAGAGAAGGCACTCAAAAAATTTTCTCAATATAAAATCGTTTTAAAATAACGAAAAAGGCAATAAAAATAAATTCTTTTTGTTAGATATTCGTTACGTCGATCTGAATAATTTAATAAATACAAAAATTCAATCAAACGACTCGAATATATTTTGTAATTTATGTGGTATTCATAAGTATTTTGAATGGATAAATCTTCTGCCGAAGCTCTGAAAAATCCCAGTATTAATACCAGACATATTTCTTGAAATCTATAGATATTAGGGGCGTCAGAAGTTTAAACCTAACTTTGGCTTCGTCGTTCTATATTTTTTATATTTATATCGTGGTATTCTATTAACAAATAATTTCATCCGAAAACAATTGTCGAGTACTGTTCGTTAAGAGACATCAGAGATGACAAACTCTCTTTTGTATATTTGATTGCATGTTATTGCAAAAATTCTTACCATCTCTAATAACATCCAGTTGTTTTTGACATTTCTCTTGCATATAATTTTCTCAGCAATTAAAAAAAAATTCATTTCTAAGTGGAATTTGGACAAATTAATTAACGTCATGTTGTGATAAAAACAGAAAAATATACACAAAAAATAAATCATTTTTATGCAAATTAAATAATAAAAAATATTAAAAATATAATGTTGTTGTGAAAAATCAAACTAAATTATTATAATCAAGAAAACAAATCAATTGCCTTATCGAAAGGAAAACAAAAAGAAAAAGCCACCGCAACGAAATCACAAGGAAAAACAAATTAGAAAAATTGCAATAAATTGGCTACAATGTCTCCTCCTAAAACTTGTGCTGTGTGTGGCGATAAAGCTTTGGGTTATAATTTCAATGCAGTTACCTGCGAGAGCTGTAAGGCATTCTTTCGCCGTAATGCTTTGGCCAAAAAGCAATTCACCTGCCCCTTTAACCAGAACTGTGAGATTACCGTTGTCACTCGACGGTTTTGTCAGAAGTGTCGCCTTAAGAAATGCATGGACATTGGAATGAAAAGTGAAAATATCATGTCCGAAGAGGATAAAATGGCCAAACGACGGAAAATTGAAAATAATCGTGCGAAACGTAGAATGAATGAACACAAATCACCAGAAAATGTTGCAAGAGATGGTGCAAATTCCGAGGGTCAAGGTGAAACGGCTGCTGCCGATAGTAGTGGTTATGAATCATTCGCAGGCAATTATGATTCTCGAAGCTGTGGTTCTTTTGAAGGCAATACGTCGAACAACAGCGGCACGGATCCAACGTCTAGTACCTCTCTGCCTGGTGCAGACGGTATGCGTGATGTAAATCCAGAACACATGACAGGCGATGAAATGGTTGAATTTATCGTAGGAGATCCAGATCGAGCCTCTCAAGCAATCAGTAAATTGATGAGAACACCAGCTGAAGCAGTTGCTACGCTGGAGAAAATTTTAAGTACTCAAAAGGAAGCTTTACGTTTAATATCACATTTGATTAATTATCCAGGTGAGTTTTTATTCATATTAGAAAACCTAAGTTATTTATTTCTTGTGTGTCTTCTTTAGTCCTTTTCAACTTATATAGTCTCTTTCAAACCTGAAGTCCAACGGACTCTTCATTGTTTTCAATACAATACATTACATTACATTATTTTTCATGATTACGGTCTAGATTTGAGAACCTTTCTGCATTACTTTAGCTGCTCTTTAAGCTTACACTGCAAACAGAATGAAGACCATAAAGTTTTTATAATTGTGTTTTTATAATTTTCTTTCTTTTTTCCGTTCCAAATATTTGATATCAACGACGTCCCACGATCTAAGAGTGGAAAAAGAAATCAATAAAAAAAAATCAAATATGACCGTAATTTCTAGTTAGGAATTCTGCTAGATCACATTATAATGGAACCATTATTTTAAGTGTTCATAGTAGGTAAGATTTTGTAGTGTATTTGTTTCCTTATTGCCAAACTCTTAGTTCGAAGCTCTGATGTCAGTAATAGCAACGTCTGTGGCAAACAATCGCCTGCAAGAGGATCCATATCGATTTTGCCTGAAACTTAGGCCTTTTGGTTGTAACTTTCTTATCCACCTGTTGCCACCTACCGAGCGTACAAACAATTCTGTTTGTTAAGAAAACAATTTACTTTGTAGCAAAAGATGATGCAAGTTCAAGTTTTTTATTTCATATTTTTTATAATGCGTTGAACAAAATAGAAGTACGTATGTACATATATGATGTATTATTTTGGCTGATGAATAAAAATATTCGCTGAATTTCGTATTAGAAAAGATACAGACCGTGGTTCTGACTGAACAAAAAAAGTACGTATGTATATATATGATGTATTATTTTGGCTGATGAATAAAAATATTCGCTGAATTTCGTATTAGAAAAGATACAGACCGTGATACAGACTCGCAACAAATTTTAACTGTAGAGGATATCAGACAAAGTGGCAATAATTTAACAAATTAAACAAGGAAATAAAGGCGGAAGAATAAACACTACGAAAACCTAGAGTCCATAAAACAGGAAGATCTCCGAAATATCATCAGAATAGTTCGATAAACACCTAAAAAGGAACCATTATGAGTAAGTTCAAAGGAAACAATTTAATTTACAAATATCTATATTAAGGGCTAGCTGTGGTTCCACGTAGAATATATAAAGGCACAATAATATTTGAAATTGAAGAACTGAACCCTTATTGTTTGTGTATTGTTTACACATTTTTATTGTAAAAATCTCTACACTTGGATTTTTCTTTTTACCACGATGTAATCAAATTAAATGTTTAGTTTTAATTAGCAAAACTATATTATATTCACTGGCCTGGAAAAGTAAATTTGCTCATTAAAAGGTAAACAATTGCAAGGCAGTTTTCTTATAACTCGTTTATTTGTTATTTTATTTTCATACTGCCGATTTTCGTAATAATTATTCTATTCAATTAAGGAATTCTATAAATATGTTGGTCTATATAATATGTTGGAATTTGGTTAGTGTCCTTCGTGTTGTGTTGAGCATATGAAAAAAAGCATTTGTAAACGCAAACGAATTTATTTTGTTAAAAATTAGGGAGTGCCAAAATATTCGTTAAAATATTTTTGTTAAATTGCCTTTGCCAGTAAATTATTTTATTTAACGCTTAAAAAAATAAAAACTATTGTATTTTATTAAAAATATTTTGCACCAGTATATATAAAATCCAAAATTTATATATCTTTTCTTTCTGCTTTATTTCAGGCGATGCTCTAAAAATCATTAGCAAAATAATGAATTCACCATTTAATGCTTTAACAGTATTTACAAAATTTATGAGTTCACCCACCGATGCATTAGAAATAATATCGAAAATTGTTAGTTCACCTCAAGATGTACTGCAGTTTATTAAGAATTTAATGGATTCACCAGAAAATGCTATGGACATTATGAATAAATTTATAAATACACCAGCGGAAGCTTTACGAATGCTTAATCAAATATTTAACGGACCCAGTGATGCCAGTCAAAAGGATGAACCGAGTGAGACTACTACGGCTAGTGATACCGAGCAGGACTTGACAATGCCAAAAAGTGTTAGCGATAATGACAGGACAGCTACAACTGCTACTACACCGGCGATAATTAAAAATCCGATTAGTGATAATAGTGAAAATACTCTTATACATTCAATGCTTAACTATCCCAGTCCAAATGATGTGAATGGTGGCGGCATTACGCAGACACCGATAATATCGCCCACACATACGCCTACACACTCACCTCTATCACTAACTACTAATGGTAATGGTGGTGGTGGTAATTATGTTACACCACCGCTATCAGTGCATACAGTATCTACGGAATCCCTTAATATGGCCTCACCAATACCATATCACTCTTCGCCTGGTATAACAAGTACAGCAACTTCTCCCTCTACTCTAATGGCGCCAGCTCATGATGAATTACCAAGTACTTCATCAGTTAACCTCCTGTCACCGCCCTCGGAAGTAGATGCTGCAGCGGCTGCAGAATTTGCCAGTGAACATTTCGATATAAAAAATTCGTTCCTTTCAGGCGCTACATCTGGTTTTATACCTGGCGATAGTTTAAATTCTCTGGAATCGGTGCTTACTGAAGTCATACGTATAGAATTTCAAGCCTTTAATAATTTACCACCCGAACCACGCATTAAACATGAACATTTGAATACAATGATTGATATTTCGCACGGCAGCGGCAATGACAACATGAACAGAGTTCCACATTACTCCAACATTAACTGTATGTCCCAACAGCAGCAGGCTATGCCGTGCCAACCAACAGTTGTGTGCTCGCCTTCAACATCAAGTTATAGTATGTCACGCGATCTTAATGAAAGTGAACTAATGAAATTACGTGAATTGAAATTGGCTAGTGAGGCATTGTATTTGCCTGTGGACGATGATTTAAGTGTTTTAATGAGCGATGATAGGATTAAGGTAAGGCAGTTGGATTTTTGGATTTTTTCCTGCAATTGAAATATGTATGTGTAGAAATGAATATTTAAATTATTTCATTTGTTTTGCTTTTGATCCATTTAACTAATCTGATTATTTATACTTCATATAAAAACAATTTTGCTTATTATATCAGCATTGATATTGATAATGAGTTGGCAAAAAAAAGTATTGTTTTCAAGAATATTATTTGTTATGGATCCTAAATGCAAAAGTTTCCAATTTCTTTCGAAGTAAACATTGTTTTTTTTAATTTTATTTAATTTTTTAGGGATTTACCCTTATAACTCCTAATATTTGCTTGCAATATTCGGAACAACACATTTTTAAAGTTGCAAATTATTACAATTTTTAGGTTTTTTGTAACAACAATCATATGCCTCTTAAAAAGTGTTTATCTTATCGTAAAATACTTTTCAAATGAAGTTAGTTTTTCAAACACAACACCTGTTGGCATGGCACAATACATTTGAAATTTATGTTTCACATACGTTTGAAAGATGAGTCAATAGTCTGTTAGGGAAAATGTATAAAGTGTAGGTGAAAATGTGCTGCCACAATTTTTGTGTGATTAATATTACAATACCCCAGCGCCTAACTCAAACGATAAGACAAATTAATATATTCTATATAATAATAATAATACAGTTTGTATTCACTTTTATTTGAACACCTGCTTGTTGTTATAATTTCAATTTAACTGTGATAAAAGAAAATATATATGTATGTATAAATATGAATATAAAGCTAGCCTATCTAAGTAATTTTTATATTATCAATTGCGTTTATCAATAGAGCTACTGGGAGTACAGCATTTATAATAATAGTCGGAGTATTTTTACTTTTTGTGATAATATGTTGCTTTGTTGTTTATTTTATCTTTCACTATTGAGTTGTACTTTTTTCCAACTGAATTACTTATTTTTCTTTAAGATAAGGAAAAGAAAAAACGATATCTTTATGTGTTCATTAAATTAACACGTTTATGTTTTTATTTTTAAATCTATGCATTGAAACAATTTATTATTAATTAGGTATTATAGGGTGGCTTTAGAGGAAAATTATTTTCAGGCTAAAGGTAATTATAAGGTATACAGTAATGGTCTTGTAGTAAGCACACCGATCCACCAAAAACTTTGTGCTGAATATTTTACTTTTAATAGAGTTTTTGTGACACGTTATTTAAAATAACTTTTTTTAACTATAATTAATAGAACCTAGTAAGTAAACAGTAACATCAACAACAATTATCAAAATTATCTTTTTTTGTATTTAAAACATGAAAAAAACTTCGGGATTTATTAACACCATGTATTTAGGAATGGTGAATCTAAATTAAATCGATTTAGCTTTAATTAAAAGAACAATACGTAGCGTCCACCGAAGCAAGATGTAAAGCCATACTTTGAAGGCAATTAAAGATAGAGAAGTTCTATAATGTATAATAACAAAGGTCCAGATTTCATAGTGTGGTTTCGAACATAATGAATAATTTCTTGATGGATCAATATTTAATCAAACACACCGCACGCTTAGTAAAAATATATTAAGAGGACCAAAAAGTTGGTGTTACACCATGGCCAACATAAAACTCCAATTGACAATTCATGTAGATGTAGAGGCACAAGTTAAGAAAGAAACTAAAATATCTTTATGATCTCTGGAAAGACGTTGGAGCTGCACATATGACTTGCAAAATGTCAGAGACTTCTTGAAAGCCTTTCTAAAAGTTTGCAATTGTTTATTAAAGAGAAGCAGTGCCTCCATAAAAAATTTAACCCAAATAAGGATTTTGTCCACTTTAAATGGGGGTGTGCTAATTACGTGACCAAGCAATATTTTGTTTTAAAGTGTTATTTGTTGTTAAAATCTTTTATTGACGTCCTTTCACTCTATATATCACTTAAGTATACCCCTTAGAATATTTAACTGTTCTTAACTAAATTTTGAAGAAATATTTCATCTTTTTTGTTACTGAAAAAAGGGGACCACCACTGTACATCGTATACGTATGTATGTACGTATTGTATATGGTTAGTGAATATGAAAATAAAGCATTCTCTATAGTTTAAAGCTTCAATTTTCAAAATTTAATATTAATCGATGCATACTATTAACACTGAGTCTGCTATTATTATAGACTTCTTTTATTCTTATGTTTTTAGCCTGAAGATAACAATCAAGATCCCAAGCTACTTCAAGTGATTAATTTGACAGCCGTTGCCATAAAGCGTTTAATAAAAATGGCAAAAAAGATTGCCGGTTTCCGTGACATGTGTCAGGAGGATCAAGTGGCTTTACTGAAGGGTGGTTGTACGGAAATGATGATAATGCGTTCTGTCATGACCTACGATGATGACCGTAATACCTGGAAGGTATTTAAATTTTTTTTTTCTCAATTACTTAATCTTTGCGATAATACAGTATGTTCTTAACTATTTCTAGATACCTCATACCAAAGAAGATATGTCCAATATAAGAGCAGAAGTTTTAAAATTAGCCAAAGGTAATGTCTACGAAGAGCATATAAAGTTTATAAGCACGTTCGATGAAAAATGGCGCATGGATGAGAATATTATATTAATAATGTGTGCCATTGTATTGTTTTCACCTTCAAGGCCACGTATCGTACATTCCGATGTCATAAGATTACAACAGGTATGTTACTAACTCTATCATGTAAATCTTAATGGGTCATAATGGTATCATATTTGATTTGTATTTTTCTTGTCATTTTTAGAATTCCTATTATTATCTTCTGAGAAGATATTTGGAATCTGTGTACTCTGGCTGCGAGGCTAAATCTGCTTTTATCAAACTAATACAAAAAATATCAGACGTAGAACGTTTGAATCAATTTATTATTGGTGTCTATTTAAATGTTAATCCATCACAAGTTGAACCTTTGTTAAGAGAAATATTCGATTTAAAAAATCACTAAAAATAAAATATTTATATTATTTCCTATATTGTTAATGTGTATATGAGAACTTGTAACTTGTAATTTTTATTTATGTGTTTAAGATATATCTCTATATATGTATACAGACTTTAATTGTTATTACTTATAGTTGTTAATTGTTTTAAGCATAAAATATTTTTTTTTTTTAAATTTTATTTTATTTTACCAAAATTCTATAATAATGTACTACTACCACTCCCTCCCTAAGTCTTATTTGTACAAGTGTGATAAGTGTGCAAAAAGCTTGGAGTTAAAAAAACAATATTGTTGCTTTTAGAAATCAAAGAAGAAAAAAGAGAAGAATTGATAATACAAATTGTCGTATCATATATTCTATATACTTATAAAAAATGTATATTTTTCTATTTTAATCGTAGTGTATCTGCCTGTATTAATAGTTAGTGATATCATTTTATGTATACAAACAAATAATATAAATAAAATTTATTTTTGAAAAGAAATCCCTCGTTCAGGCATGCATTAAGTTTATCAGTCCGGGCAAAATATATAATATGCGGAGGCAATAGTTTTATGGTATCAGCTTTGAGCATCTGTGGAGATATGTATTCAGCCAAAGGGTGTTAATAACATTATGGATTTTTTTTCACGTCGGGAAGTTCTGCAGCTTTTTCGACACTGTGAACTGAACATAAATAAATGCTTATATTCAGGGGTGTACAGAATAACATAAGGGTCTTTGGGTCTGTATTTTTGGAAGGATTTGCACGCGTCGCCAACATCTCTAAGATCTTGGCGTCCTTTGACAACAGCCGCAAAATTACATTATCCTTCCTCGATACTTTTGTGGAAACTCAACCGTGTGGTTTAATTCTGCGCTTATAAATATACTCAGTAAAACTAGATCTATAAGCAGACAAGTCAACAGAATCCTACGACCTTTTTAATAAAGAATTTTCACATACAATATTGCATTTTTTGAAGATCTGCGTTCCATCAGGCAGACTGATTTCTACTTTCGAAGTAAGTAAGCATCTTATTCTAATAGTTCTACAAAAAAAAATGATCGTCCGTTCATTTAAGGAACAGATGGCTTTCACGAAGTATCTTGTCTTTGGTTAGGTTTTACTACTTTCTTATTTGGTCATTACAACTCATTAAGTGTAATAATTTTAGCCATGTAACAGATACTAACTCGATATATTGAACTTTACTGCAGTGTTGTTGTCGAATCACACAAAATGGATCATTAGGATGCAAACCTATGAAATGTAGGGATTCGAAAAAAGTTTAAGCCGCTATGAAACGGCCTTGTATATTGGGGGGTTATTTTCAAAAATGGAAAATAATAGTGGAAATATTCTAAGTACATCATAAGCCTACAATAGTAATTTTTCAACAAAAATAAAAAAACATTATTTTTTCATCAACACAGACATTTATTACAATTTGTTGTATATTTTAAAATTTAAATAAAAACTGTAATTTCTAGATGTAATAAAAATATTTTTTCTTCACAAATATTTGAAATCTAATAGTAGACGAGAACCAAACATTATTTAGAACTTTTACAAAGATTTGGTTAATAAAAGTTTTGCCATTTTTTTTACAATATTTCATGTAAAAAGAACACTATGTAAAATATATACCACTATTAAAAATATGTATGTATAAATGTATACAAAATTTCTATGTATAAAAATCAAAAACAAAAACTAAGTAAAAGAGCACACAATTTTGATGGGATTGTTGATTTGGTTTCTTGTTTTTCCTTTTTTTTGACCCCGAAAAAAACAATTTTGTTACAAATACAAAATGGATTGATTTTTAGAAAGGAAAGAAAGTTAAACAGAAGTAAATCAAAAGCACTCTTTCATTTTTAGATTAATTACAGTCTTTGGCCCATTGTAGAAATTCGGGCAATTCACTAACAGCCAAATTACGTGATAGAGCTTTAACGCGTAAATTACGATCTGTGGTTATGAGCACCAATTCGGTTTGTATGAAACATTTGCCATCTATAATAGACACAATCAAATTAGATGTTATAATTTAACGAAATTTAGAATAATCACGCATATATAATACCTTTACAAGTATCCGAACTCATATTTTTCGATAAGGCTATAGCTGTTGCCAAAATTTTATCATCATTGGAAACGTGTTCCTCTTTGACCAAAGCAAACAGGGAAGCATTTATAATCGAACCTTTTGTAGTGGCACATCTATAATTATTACAAAAAAAAAAAGAAATGAAATTTTTCATTCGAAAATTCTAAAACAGTAAAAACAAAAACTTACTTGACATAATTTTTAGTATTTTTAATAAAATCCAATGATTTTTTTGCTCTGGTGGAGACGTCATCATAATGATGTATGCGTTGTTTTTGTAAGGATTCATCGTAGGCATCAATTTTGACTCCTTTAGAAAGACCATCCAATTCCTTAACCACTAAAATTATTTATTTCTTAACATGTGTTCTAAAGCACTAGAATTATATATTTCTTTGTCTTACCTGTAAGTGGCACTATTAAAGTGTATCTTTTGAATTCATTAACAATCCTCTTGAAATCCTCTAAACAATCTATAAAACAATTTGTATCCGGCAGTAGATATTTAGGACGCACTTCAATATACACTTTAGTATCAACAAATTTAAGTATTTCCTAAAAAGAAACAATATTTTCCAATATGTGTAACACTTTCTAATTGACATCTAAATTACCTCCAATTTATTATGATACATTTTCTTGACATGTGTTTTCGCTTCCAGTTCTTTTTTAAGCTTTGAAAGTTGACTGAGTTGATAATCTTCACCTTTTGATTTCAATGTTAATTTTGAAGGCATTGCTTTTGCCAATTTGTCAATATCGCCATTGACAATAATATTTTCTGCATCTTCATCACAGTCTTCATTTTCGATATCATCAACATCATCGTCATCGGGTTCATTACTCTTTGTCGTCGTTTGGGTATTTTGTAAATCATCAAGCGCTTGTTTAATATCGGAATTTAAATCTTCATTAATGAAATGAGTATTTTCCAACTGTTCTAAACGTTGTCGATTCGCTTTATAGATTTCCCTAAAATCGTATATAACTTTAAGACGGTATTTCAATTGTAGACTTTCCTCCGATGGAGTATCAGATTTGGTTTTTGATATAATGGCTGATAAAGGTGTAAATCCCATAAAGAATATGTCTTCTTCGAAAATAACGGATTGTTGGGGTGTTGTATACAAGTTCTCCGGTTGTAAAATAACGAAAAGTTTTTCTAGTTCCAGCCAAGCATTAAGGAACATGTGTCTGTAAATGAAAAAAAAATTAAATTCAGAGTTTAGCACATTTTAAGGTAATTTATTGCTTACTCTTCACTTTTAATTGGTTCCCATAGATCGAGATGATGCTGTAGCCACAGTATATAAATTCGGTTATATTGCAATAATGTGTTCAGATTTAAAAATCTAAAAGAAATTGTAACACAACTTAAAAATCATACCAAATAGACAATTTTTTTAAACCTACTGCTCATCATTAAAGTCTTCAGGGTTTGTGTTTAATGAAAGTAAAAGTTCATTGGTTTTACACAGCAACAAACCAAAAATTTGATTACAAAAATTAAATGCATGATAACGTCGGGTGTCTGAAATGTTTCACAGTTTATATTTTGTAATATTTTTGAAATCGTTTTATGTTGTTACCCTTTTCCAAATTGTGTTCAATAATAAATATATTCAATGCCAACATTTTCAATAATCTATTTCTGGTAATGGCCAAAGGATCAGCTTGTAATAACACGCTTAGTTGTAACATTAATTTGCGTTGATGTTCTAGTATGGTTTCCATGCTAAAGAGAAAAAAATTCTTTTACAAGATAAATAACCCTTTTTAATCATTCAAAACATACCCTACACCGGTGTAAAGTTTGCCTACTATGTATAGATACAAAGAAGTTATGCGTCGCAGAAGCTTCAATTAAAATAGAAAGAAATGGTGCTGTAAAATCGTAAAATTGTATTATTTATGTCCTATGAATTTACCTCTTCAACAGTCATTTCCTTGAAACGTTTCTCTTCGTTTATGATCATTTTGTAATTGCTATTGCCATTCAAGTCAGTGCGATGTAAACGACGCACACCTTCTGGATCAATCCATACTTCTTTGCGCATCGATTTGGAGGACTGATTGTGATTGTTGTTATGATAATGTATAGGGGATGATTTCAATTCAGTTTCTTCATACTATAAAATACAAAATTTATTTAAATAACACGAACAGTTACTTTAAATATCATATGAATTACTTTTTTACGTATTTCATCAAATAAAACTAAAAGACTTTCTTTAGCCGAATATATAGCATTGGAAGACATTAAACTACGCATGTGATAATAAATGGCATCAAATTTTTTGCGCTAAAATAGAAAACAAAACTTAGCATGAAGAGCATATTCAGATTAAACATTTTAATACTTACATTGTGAATGGCAACTACAGCCAATTGATTATATGGCACACCATTTGATGGCGCCAATGCCTGAGCCTGTTTATAATATTTCACTGCTTCTGCATAATCTTGGCCTTGTAGATCTCTGATCTTATAACGCCATAAATCGCCCAAGCATATTAATAACTTTTGTGCTGTTACTCTCGCCATTAAATCCATCTTCTGCTGTACTCTTTGACTGCCTGAGTTATGAAGAGTATCGTTTTTACAAGCCATTTTCATTTCATTCGACAAATACTTTTCATTCAATTTATGATACAGGACTGTGTAGAATTCTATTCCTTCATTTATGATTTTTTGTATACAATTCATAGAATTTTCTACATTAAGCTGTTTCAGATGTTCACGCATATTATAGAAGAGTATTTTCCAAAAGAATGAATCGACTTTTTGTTCACAACAAAATTTTAAGTTGTTCAGCAAGAGATGTGTAAAGATATCCTGTAGTTCTAAACGTACTGAGCGTAACTTGGACCAATTCTAAAAATGAATGTAAAGAAATATCAGATCGATAAGAGAGGTTTCTGTCGACATATATTTTTAGCTTCATAAAATTTAAACAAAACGATGAATTGTTTGTTAAAATTTTTTTATTTTTTCATTTCAGCATGAATTTGTTAGGTATCAATTGGATGCTGTATTCCTCTTCAGCTTTGAAGGCACTGATTGGACCCTACGTTATCTTGGCTTTGAGATGTGTAGGGTAATAAGGCTGCAAATGATCGATCAGTTAGACCTCCCTTTACATACCTCTTAAGGCTGATCTTCTTTTCGCAACAGGGAAGATTGAGGAATGTCGTAGTAAGCCCCGAAACTGGGACGGAAACCTATTATGATCTAAATACATTTTTTAAAATGGAATTACGCATAAAAAGGCTCAGGAGCCCACCTTCTTTCGTCATCATATATGAGATATAAATCAACCTCTTTCCACCTGAGATTAAGGAATAGTCAAATCGATGGTATAAATTGGCTCCAATAAGGATAGATATCAACAGCGAGCGTTGCAGTTTTGAATTGATGAAATCAATGAAAACTGAAGTATTTGACGAAAAAGATGCGAGTTGTTCCATCAACACAAGTTGTCAAAGATTCGCATCCACTAGTGTGATTTAGCTTATTCGAATTAGTTCTTATTTCTTTACCTTAAATTTGACAACGAAAAATTAGAGTCTGCTTATGGCTATCTGAAGAACTTTGACCTTTGATTTATAAACAGGTTATAAAAACCATTGAATATCACTGAGAAAGGCCGACTGAGCAAAGATTATTTTGCGAAATAAAGAAAAATTTTCAAAATTTTTTTCTATTTTCTTCGTAAAGTTAGCTATTTTTGAAATCTCACTCATACGTGTCTGTTTTATTTTAGAATAAAAATATTTTTATAGTTTGTAAGATTTTTATATTATTACACCATACCTCGATTATTACATTATGACTCATGACATTTTGCAGCGTCTCAAACAAAGGCGGCAATCTTTGAGCAATGGGATCGTCTAGCGATTCAAGCCATTTCGGATGTTGAAGCTTTTGAACATGCCTAACAGGCGATACTGGTAGTTCATATCTGGCTGACAGTAATTCCTGCCTAGTCTGATGTCGATTGTGCCTGTCGTGTTTACGCAAAACGTTCTTAGAATCCTGATTGCCCACACTTATCCTTCTTGCATTCTCTGCATTAAGACGTATAATACCGGGTATAATGGCATTTGTTTGGCTCTCACATTTCTTCTCCTTCTGTATAGGTTTCGTTAAGGACCCGCTGGCTTCCAAAACGGGTTTAACGATGTTTTCAACTTTTGTGTCATCAGTTTCCTTTTTGGCAGACATACGTAAAAAGAAGTCAATGGAAGTTAATTCGTTGCCATTACTCGACCTAGCAAGTATGTCCGTTGGCTTAACCTCTAGCGTGTCGATGCCATTGCTCCTCTTTTTCACATCGTTGATATTTATGTTGCCCGTGCATCCACTGCTTACGCCACCATTGTCCCTGCCGGCAATGTTGCTGCTGCTGCTATTGTTGTTCCCTTCGCGAGTGATAATTTTCTCCTGTAGTCGTTTTGGCAAATTCCCGATGATTATCGAAATATCATTTTGTTCTCGCATTCCCTTTCGATTCATATTTTAAACAAAACGCCATCAACTGCATTTATGTTTTTTGTTGTTTTTAATTAGTCTGTAGTAATTCGCAAATTACGCACACAATTTTTCTTTCTTTTCAAAAAAAAAACTTCAATTTAATAAATTTTTATTTGTTGTTTATTTTGCTCGCTTTCCAAAAGTAAAAATTCACACGAAAACACAGAAATTAGCAAAACCACCACGAAGTGGCTACACACCGATACCAACAAGTAGTCAAAAAGCCACCTTCTCTGAAATTTGACAACAAACTGTGATTGAGAACTTTTTATCAACGTTTTTAGGAATTTAATGAAATTCACCACAAAGAAATGCTTGCTTGTTTTGACTTAAAAAATTAATTTCTTTTGTTAAATTAATATCAAAAAAAATTAATAAAGAAAATTAATGTTTTACAATGACTAGATTTGAATTTATAGGGAAAACGCCACAAAGAGTATATTTTCTTGTTTTTGTACTTTGTTTTATTGGGTTGGTTACTCTGCATTTAACATAACATAAAGCAACTGAACACAGTTTTTAAGAGCTTTTGCAACAATGAATTTTAAACTGTACGAAATGTCACACTTATCATTACAGCAACGGCCATTACAAAAAGTTAAAGTATTGAAGACAAGGCAAACTACTACTGCACAAGCCCAATTAAACGAAGCTTAATGGCTTGATTATAGCTGACGACTGAACCTTAGTTGCATTGCCAGTTGCCAGACAGCAACTGAAAACCAACATTTAAAAGTTTAATTTGTTCAACAATTTATTTTTGGCGATTACAACTTTAACTGAAAATTTCCAGTTATGCATTTTAAGATTGGAAGGGCTCTTGAGGCTGAGGTAACGTATGTTGGTTTGTTCATAAGAAATGTAACTTTGATCCTGCCGATTGCAGCCGGTGCGACACAAGGTAATATTTAAAAATCCGATCTATATTTAGTTTACACTTCGAACACTTAAGGGGTTAGTATAGTATACTTCCTAATTTTCAAAAAATCGATATTTTTCATGGTTTTAATTACTTTCACAGAATTAAGGAAAAGAAAAAGAAATAAGTAAAATAGGTAAAGGCGTCCAGGTCCGACCAAAGCTTAGTGCTTTAATCTTTAAACGCGTGTTTCTCGAAATCGCTTTTTTCGTCCTAGCAACCAAAATCTACATGAACAACCAAATCTATCTACAACCAAAGTCTATTTGAAATTTCCAAAACGTTTAATTTATGTTGTTCTATTATGTGTTGTTCCATATTTCATTGTGCCATAGTTTTTGTCTGTCTTACTGTTGTTGTTTCTTCTCCGGGATCGACTACTCAAGGCGGATTTGAGGCACTTTTCATGGTAACTTTTCTTTTCTCTCAGTTTTTGCCAAAAGACTTTTTAATATTCGAGATATGAGAGCCAGAGCCAACGCAAAACAACGATGGTCATAAAATAAATAACAATTTGACCTCAGAAACAGAATGCTACGGAATCGAAATAGTTTTGAACCGTATAGGCAGACTACTCTACAAATAATTTCAAAGTCAAGACTCACGGTAAGCAATGTTCTGTTGAAAGTTTAGCGGAATAGGGAAGCTAAATCATCAATTCTGATATCTTCTGCTGCTCAAGGTTCTCAGGAGCATGAATCAGGGTATTCATTCCATTTGTCTTGTTATTACTAAATCTCTCTTGATATAAACTGAAAAACATGAGCAAGATTTGACCACATTTTGGTGCGCACAAGCAAGACCCTCTTTATCAACCGAGGAGTTGAAAAATAATTTAAGTGCACCAGTTACGAGTCACACCATACGTAGCAGACTTCAGGAAGCTGCATTGAAAGTTTTGAGTAAACGAGGTTTAAGAATATGGTTATGTGTTGCAAAACAATATCTGTAAAGGTAAAACTGAATGGGTTTGATGGAAAAACATTTGGTCTTAGACAAAAAGAAAAAAGTTTGAGCCTAAGTATACAAAAAGGACTGTGAAGCATGGTGAAGATTGTCTCATACATTAAAAGCAATTGAAGTTATTATTTTTTCCTGTACAGTATGCCACGGATTAGGCTAAATATAAATACGTAATGATTTGACCTACGCTATAATAATAATAATTAATAATTTTTTGATTTGATTTAAATTTCTTTATTAATCATAGGGTCTATATGGGTGTTTGTTTTTACTTTCGTTTTCTGGGTCACTGTAGTAAAGGTTGTTATTACCTGTCGGCAGCAGGCAGTATTTTAACAAAAACAAAAATATATACGTAGTTGCTCAAGAGTAGTGGTAGTAATAAATATAAAGTATAATAAAGTTATGAAATTCATAGTCATTAAGTCATTAAGGATTTCAATAATACATATGTAAAACTATTAATGCTTTATACATAACTAGTCCGCTTATGCTTGTCGTAACATTTGAAATGAAATGTATGTATGAAATGAATGAAAAATAATTTCCGTTACCTGTCCTGAATTTGTTTCATTTTCCACAAAATTCTGCCCCCATATTTCTGGTTCCTCTACCATTTGTTTTGTGAATATCACAGTTTTGTTCGAAATGTAGACATGAATTATAACTGCAGTTCTATTTGGAAACATATTTCGTATGAAACAATTATATTTGACTTTCACTTTGTTAACTGTATGTAATTGGAATAAAAGCATATGCATTTAATCAATTACCATGTTTATAGAATGGCTGTACAGCTCGGCGGTAACGACCTGGACAACAAATCTATTAAAAAACAATAATTCAGTTAAATCTCTTCAAAATTTACAAATAAAACTTAAAGAAATAGAAAACCTACCAAGACTGCCATTTTCATAGCCATATCGGCTATGACTTGAATATAAACGATCGATTTCTCTTAAATGGGTGTAGTAACTAAAACATTAAAAAGATATTTGCAATCTTCGAGTATTATACATAGAGCTCTCTTCCGATTGGGTGTTATGCAGCGATTAATATTAGGTATGTCAAAATCTTCATCGGGGAAGATTATTTCTAAAAAAGAAAAACATGTCAATTGAATTAAAACAAATTTTTAGCACTTAACTAAAACAAGTTGTGCTCTTTCAGAAGATATTTAATATATAAAAATGTATGTATACGTCTGTATGTACACAAGTAGATCAAAACAGACATTGTTTGTACCCTAAAATCCCCATAATATTGTAGATATCTAAATTCGAATAGCAAAATCACCACCAATACAAAAAATGCCAATAATAATATATAAAAGATTCAATATTTTATATTAACATTTGTAAAAAATATTTATTTTTTATTAAAATCAAAAGAATTCTTAAACAAGTTTTTGGGACTGTTGTTAAAAAAAGCGAACTAAGAGATATAACCTTATCATGCTATATATACACTTTTTGCTTAAACGATAATTGTTTACCAAAGATTTATACTTATAAAAAAGCTGTTCTTAAATTATCGCGTATTATTTGTAATTTTATAAATATTTTAATATTTATAATATTAAAATTTTATTCATTAAAATAGATGAACGGTTATTTTTTAACACAATATTCAGATGATTTATGGATTTAAAATTTGCAATGAAGAAAAAAAATTTTTCTAGCTACGTATAACATCTTCTATTCTGATAAATTTATTGAGAGAATAATTTACACGGCATATAGGGAACAAGCTTAGGATTTTGCAGCATTAGATTACATAGGTATTTAAATAGTGATATTTAAGTATTATTTACCTATGCCTTTCTTAACATATTACATACTCTGGAATTGGTTTACAATTTCTTTGCTTTGTTTCACAAAAATGTTACAGAAATTCCATCCATATAACAAATGAGAATAAAAACCACACGATAAATTTGTTTGCGTTTACATGACTGTTAAAAAGTCAAAATAGGAAAATACATAAAACTGTGCCCCCGATCTAATAAAGTTTTTGAAAAAATTCGAATAACGAAGACCGCCGTACGACTATCGAATTTTCATTTGAATTAATGACGTAATGAAGTAATGTCGCGCTCATTACATATTGAGTTTACACTATACTACCCGCTCTCTTCTACACAAAACATTTCGTGCAACTTGTATGATTGTCTAAGTCCATCTTTAAAAAGTTTTCTAGCTAAGTAGGTTCTAGTCTAATGGGATTGCCATCTATCATTGTCTAAAATAAAACTTCCAATATTAAATGAGTTGTTATTATATTTAAATTCTTCTTATAATTGAGTTGATTATGGCTATGAAAATTCAGTAAATTTAGATACAGTCCATAATCTCGAATTACTTCATCATCTACTTTTGGAACAACATTGTTGATTCCTTTGATTTGAATTGTATGCCAATTTGTTCTGATCAAGGTAGTAAACGGAAAGAACAAGAGACTAAGTTTTTCTTCAACAAGTCAGATGACTAGAATCGACAACAAACAAAATTAACCAATTTCTGAAAAATACATTGATGGAAATTTTGTATTTTATGAATAATATGAACAGGAGCAAATAGTTTTTGTTGCCCCGTAAGCTTTTCTCTTACGACTTAATTCTTAATTCAGTCAGTAAAACTGTTTACCAATAACTAATTTTGGTCAATACTATAGGAATTGTGTTCCATTACAATAACACCAGACCATACATATATAATAATAATAATATAATGGTTATCCTTTTACTACATATCCTATAACAACTACGGATAAAATTTTTGTGTAAATCCAAAGAATATTTATACTTATAACTGGCTTTTAAACCTTCTCGTCTTTTAAGCAACTTTCTAATTCATTCTTCATTATTTAAATTAAGAATAAATTTTTGATTTCTGCAAACAATGTGAAACGATATTGTATGAAATCAAGTTACATTGGTCAGAACAACTGGTAAATGAAAAGAACAATATTTTTGCTTTGTGTTTTATATGATAATTTTATTCTGGCCTGTTGGCTTGTAATTTATGTTAATATCAATAAAATGGCAATGATATTTCCGGGTTTTTAAAGCACAGCTAATACAAGTTTAATTTTTTGTTCTTTTTAATTTTTTTGATGTACAATCATCAGAATTTGGTACAAATTTTAGAAATAATTTATTAATTGTAAGCACAAATTTAAATAGAGAAGTAAGGGATGCTTCATGTGTTAACATTGTTTATTTTGTTTATTTCCTATATTAATTCGTCTGTTAGCATTGAAGTAATTAATAATAAATAATAATAATTTAATAAATGATTAAATTCAAATACAATATAAACATCAAATGTTTATAGAATTTGAATTAAATATTAGACATACTTAAACTTATTATTTACATGCCTTTAATTGGTAATCCTCTTTTTTACCACAATTTAGAAATTTTTATTTAAATTTTAATTATAATATACATAGTAGTAGGTGTACATGCATATGCAATTAATATTTGTTTTTATTTAGACTCTTTAAACTTACGTTTAAAAGTTGATGTCTGCATTATTAGCAAAATGCCGAGAATTAAAAATCCTTTAATTGATGATTATTTCCCCATTCTAAATAGTTGATGTTATTATTTTTGTTATTTATTTTGTTTTCTTTATTTTTAAATATTATTCATTTGACAATAAAACTGTTTTTGATTTTTTTGTTATATTATTTATTTGCTTAATTAATGAGTGTTCAAATTAAAATTTTTATTTATAATTTATACAAAACAAATTAATATCGAATTAATAATTCCTTTTTTTTCGATAATTTTTAATAATTGTTTACAATATCCCGTTTATTATTCTATACGAAATGTTGTTGCGGCTTTAAGACTGTTGAAAACGAACTGACACTGTTCGTTGCGTTTTTTTTTTTTGACCGCTTAAGCTTTTAGTATAAACTGAGAAATAAGCTAAAGATTTGTTTATATATTAATTATACTACCAATCTCTAGCAAGTTAATATAATAAAGAGTTCTTAACAACTGTTACTTTAATAAAACATGTTATGTGATGTTGTATTATAAATATCATTTAAAAGCTTGTTATAAAGCAATTTTATCATTTATCATTCCGAAATGGCACTTACGATCCAAAAAATTATTATTAAATTTAATTAAAAAAAAAAAATTTAATGTTATTCTGAAAAATTGCATATTCAATCTACTTTTCTAAAATTAATTTAAGAAAAAAAAAAGAAAAATGCAATTGACATGCCTAATTTAAAACTAATTGAAATACATTTTTCATAACTTGCGTAAGGCAAAAGGCTTTTGAAATATTTTAAACTAAAAGTTACTCTCGGACCGATCAACATCTGTCTACACTTGAAAAGGTCAGACTAGAACTGGTTATAAAATATAGCTTGTCAAAGATTGCTCTTCTATTTGTCAATATTGTGTTGCTATAAAAATACGACTATATTTCTAAAAAACTTATTTATTCCTTTTTGTTCGTTTATGGGGAATACACAGTGTGCTTTGTGAAGTGAAATGAATGTAAAGTGAAATGAAATTTTTCCAACGATCAGTTCTATGACTTACTCGCTGAAATTTAATGATGTTTGTTTGCAAAGCTTAATGAATAATTAAATCATTGTGCTTCTCCAAAAAGGGTCCACTTTACTATACTTAATCAGTTACTGTTTACTTAATCATTCCTTTTCTCCTGCTTTTCACATGTAATTTGGTTTAATAGAACATAAGCAAGCTTATATTTGGATAATTTTGGACTTGCTACATGCAAACTTATATTACTTACTAAGATTGTTTACAAAAAAATAAAATAATGGCAAACCTTTTTACTTACTCTTCGTTCGAATTTGAACTATTGTATTTGTCATATAGAATTGGACTAGAAATTGATGTCAGTGACTTTTACATAAAAAAAAATAAGATAAGCCTTGATGATAAATAATAACTAAATAATAGTTGAAAGAGAATTTACTCCCATTTTATTATCAATAAAAAAATTGCTGCCGTGGTCGTAAAATTCATAATTGAATAAATAAATGACTCATAAATTTATAACTGAATTTAGGACATTCAATTAGTGACCACTTAACTACTTTTACGGCAGCTTAAATTATTACGTTTGGCTTCGAATTGAATATGATGTCATCTTCGCGATGTATCGTGTGCCAAGTTTAACAAAATTTTAATCTTCTAGCTAACGTAAAGAAATTACAGCGTCTGATATACATATTGTATGTCGTTATCCTGAATAACACTTTGTAATTCATTTTGGGCTATCAGAAAGCATCACCTTGTTTCTTTGTTTTATTTCAATTTTATAAATCAATTTTTTGTCAGCTAAATAAGTGAACTGATTTTCTGTAGTAGATCTTAGAACGATAGGCTTGGCATCTGTCGTTGCCTAAAACATTAACGTGTGTAAGGTGTAGTGGTGAGGAACTCTGCCCTCTGAATCATACTTCTGTTTTAGAAGATGGCGCTGTTCAATATGTTCTTTGTTAATGTTATTCCTCAGAAGTCATTTAAGGGAATGCCAAATAAACATTCACTGAAAGATGGTTACTTCCTTCTCTTAAGACTCAAACCTCCTTAAGAAGTAATTTAATGCCAAGTCTATCGGCATGAATCCCTATAGGACAGTGGCCTGTGAGAGCCGTAAAAGTATGAAGAATGGCGAAGCAACATCTCTTTTTATCTTATCATACTAAGTCTTAAATGCTTTGAAAATATTTGATAAAACTTCGCGTATCCTTAGCTGCATTGGCGACAAAATTCTCTGCGTATTTTTGAATAGTTCCATCAGACCCTTGCTTAAGCAACTCAACCAATGTCTCACATATTTTGACTTACATATGGCTAGCATGCCACTTTCTATATTGAGTTTTTGAAAAAGTTTAACAATTCTTTGCCAATACCTCAGTCTCTGCAGCTTATTATTATTTTTTAATAAAACATTAATTTTATTTAATTAACTTAATTATAAAACTACTTAAGACTACTTATAATCCAATCTACATAAGAACTAACTCTCATATAAACACCAGGCAAATTTGATTGGCCACAGTTTGTTTTCGGTCCAAACGCTACAATACCCAACAGAGTATAACGACCGATTTTCGAACGTTCCATAAACGGACCACCACTGTCACCTGTAAGTAAGCAATTTATTTTGCATTCATATAAAGAATTACGATCGTTGCACAAACCTTCACAAACATCATTCATAGCCTGAGCTTGAGCACAAAATTCTGTTGGCGTTATAACTATGCTGGTCTCGAAATTTTCACTATATTTAGCATAACGTATGGCACATTCAGTATTATTCATAATGGGTAAATTAATATAACGTATTGTAGAGCTTTGCACAGTTGAGGAAGAACCTGTTTTATAAAATATTTTTAAAAGATTTTATATTTCATTCAAAAAGTCATTTAAAAATAAAAAATATAAAGAAATTGAACATTGAACATTAAATATCTTTATAAAAATTATACAAATTTACCATTATTGCTCCAACCAGCTACTACGCCCGTATCACCCGTTAAAGCCGTGCTATTACTTTCAGGTAAGCAAATCTGTATCAGTGGACCTTATGTTGATGGGAAATAAAATGTTTGAATTTGTAAAATTACAATAAAATTCACAACAGAGCTCTTTACCTTTAGCTTGAGATGTTATTGCTAGTCTTAGCAGCGCTACATCATTATTGAATAATGGTTCATTGTAATTGGGGTGTACAATGGTTTCCAAAATTTTATAGTCATCAAAATTTGAATCATCACCCACTCGTACATATATTCTAAAGTTTTTTTTTAAGGAAATTTCTTCAGACCATGTGCTTGACAGACGCAAATAGAAGAATTGGTTACTTACAGCCTTAAATCCTGCACCAATTGATCCACACAGTGAGCCGCAGTTAATATATGTTGATCACTAACTATAGTCCCCATACAACGATAACGTATTGTTCGGCTGGCTAGAAAATTCCATAAAAAATTACAAAAATTATAGGCCAATAAAAGTAAAAACATTTAAATTTGTTATCCAAATTTGTGCCAAGTTGAACTAGATGCAACTGTCTAAAATCGATTTTTATAAGATTTGCAGCTATATACATCAAGTTTGCGCAAAATTTTTGAAAAAGATTTTGAAAAATGTTGTTAATTTGAAATTATAAGCTGAAGGCAGACCCTTTTGTGCGGCAATTGTGCTTCGAACTTACTCGAAATAATTTTTAGCATTGATTTGCCCTTGCTAAGAAGGAAAATACGCAGATCCTTAAAATGCATAAGGACTGCTAATTTGATATTGATTTACAGAACCTTGTTACCCAACGATATTCAGAATGTAATTCTAAATAAAGAATTTGAAGATGGGATTATCAATTATGAGGGTGAGGTAGATAACCTTTTGAAAACCTTACTATTAAGCTTAAGAAGGATTTTGTTCAGTTTTTAATACCTTTTCGTTCCTTTACAGTGTCCTATCTAGTCTTAGGTGCATATTACACTAACGAACTTCGTCAGCAAGTATTATGCTCAGATGGCGGCCAGGCCATTTATCTTCCCTTTGAATATAGCTCTTCAAACATCGGTCCGTACTCCACAGAAAATTATGGCTTCATGAGCGGCCTGAAAACTCTCCTTTTCTGAAGCATGACGTGGAAACCTACTTTCTCTACACAGCTGATTAAAGTTCACCAGACAGTTCCTTAATGTCTTCGATTTGACCTTATAAGAGATGAGTGTCCCTTCTCAGTTGAATTAGGCACATCTTTCAATTGCATAGACGTGGAATTAATAAAAAAAATCAGCTCTTGTTCCAAGATTCATTCTTGACCCATCCGTATACTACAAAATGATTCCTGAAAGAGTATGCATCTTTCAGATTACTCCATCCACTTTTACCATTAAGTCTCGTTTCGAATTATTTCCTAAAATCATTGTCTACTTCTTCTGTCCAGAGGACACTTAAGAAAGGATCTGTCAATTACTCAATTCATCAGATAACGAAATCACCTGATAAAAAAAATTTTTCATACAGTTTGACGTTCCTCTTTAGTGCGAATTTTGCGGCATGTAAAAGCTGATAATAGAATAATAAAATTATTAGTTACTCGGTGTTTCTATATTCATCCACTATAGCCATTTATGAATATCGATTTTTTGTTCATTTGAAAAAAAGCAATCTTTGCCGAGTACATTTTTTTAGAAACACTTAAAAGTTAAATTTATTGTGTTTGTTCTTGTATAATTTTTTTTTCTAAAATACAAAACAAATGATTGATATGAGTATTATAAGCAACTGAGTAATTAATAGATTAATGGACTGATTCAAGGATATTTTCTCACTTCATTTGAATTTTATTGTTTTTAGAATTGCTTGACAGTTGCTTTGAAATTAAGATTTTACACGTTAATTAAATTTATTTAAATTTATAATTATTTCCAGATCTTAAATCAAATTATACTGTCTTTTAATTATGGCTGATGAAAAAGGAGATCCACCAAAATCATTAACGAATATTGTCGAACATCTAAGTGATATGTCGGATAAAGTTAAAAATTGTGTCTGCGAATTTAAAATGACTGAAGCTAATTGGGGATTATGTCGCAGTGCTTTTGTATTTTGCGTGGGTGTTATACTTACCTTTCAGTTGCGCCCTGTAGCTCATGAATTTTTGAATTGATATTTTTCGTAATAAACTTTTTAGTCCTAATATCATCGATCCTTATGTGCAAAATAATCATAAGGGTTATAATTGTTGTTATTTTAAAACGTAACGTTATCGATTGTATTTGTAGATATTTTTGAAAAAATTTTCATCAGTACCTACTTTACAATTTATTCTATAGTTCTTATGATCATTTAGTTCATGAAGATCGATGTATGTACGTTATTTCTATAAAATTTAATCTTTTCAATGACATATTTTTTTATATAAATATTATTTACTCTTATCTGCACAATAATATAAAAATGTAAATAATATCTAATAAAAATGATTTTAAAACTGGAAAAAAAAAACTAAAGGAGTAGCAATATACTTATTCTGCTATGCAATGAAAATCAATTTCAAACCCTAACGTCGTATAATATCTTAAAGATTGTTGCAGCATGTTTTAGTATTTTTTTCAATTAATTTATTCTTATTTCTTATTAGCATTAACAGTACCTTCGTTTGGTATCATAGTTTGCTTTCCATTTTTAAAATGTTTTGGGTTTAAATTGCATTAGTTCAAGTCCGTGATCCTGAAAACATTCTCTAAAGTAAACTCATAACTTAAAATTTTAACATTCCTTATCAGGCCTTGTACTATAATATCTGCTGCTCTCATCATTGTTACTTATCAACTTTGTGATACAAAGCATAATCTCATAACAACTTATATATCTATTTGAAAAACTTGGAAAGAAAGCTCAAGATTAAATTGGACAATTTTTATGGTCTCTGATGTTTGTAAGGATCGATATGCTACTCACTATGGATCATATAATGTCAATCTGTTGGAACAACAATACTATAAGATCGTTTCACACAAGCATTCGGTTGAATTTTAATTAAAATTTTCATTCAGATGTACATTTGATTCATACATAAGATTTAAATTTTTAACCCAGCAGATTGGAATCAGCAAACCAAGGTCGTTGTCAGTAACTCTACGTACGTAAATCAATTTAGGCAAGTGTCCTGTGAACTTTAAAAGAAATGCAACCACCAAAGCAAATATCGAATCAATTGTCTCTCTATCTCGCTCTGTGTGTTTTAGAGTTAAACAAATAAAAGCAAAGACCTTCAAACTTCTTTTCCCTTTACAAAGGCCATGAAGCTTTAAACCGTATACCTCCAAAAGGCAATCATTCTGGTGATAATTACATTGCCTTGCAGGTTATTTGCTCTTTTTAAATGCAGCAGAATCAACAACTTTTTAAAAGTCTACGGCAAGAGTGATGAACCAGTGTTCAGACTATTATCAATATCTAATTTTCTTACTGACTGGGAATGCCTTAAATATTGCACTCTTTTATGACTTTGCTAATAAATAATAAAGTTTATATCTAATTAGCTCTCTAAGTTGTCATTGGCATCTGCTGACAAAATTCATGAATTCACTTTAAGTTGTGTACCATAAACAAAGTCTAACAGTAAAGTTAATATTTTATATAAAAAAGTTAATATTACTTACTTGTGTTTAAATACGCCAAACGAGCAATCCACGGATAGACTTCAATATTGCCTACGGACGGTAATATGCCACATCCCAATGAAGGTTTTCGTGTAGTTCTCTGCACAGTAGTCGTTGGTTTATTAGGGACATTATGAGATTGTGGAAAGAATGGTACATGTACATCGTGACCAGAGTAGTGGTGGTCGTGTTGATGATCGTGTACATGAGGATAGTATGCGGGATAATGTTGTGGTATACCAGAATACATTGGATGTTCGTCATGTTCATGTGGAAAATTGAATGTTTTTCCACAATTACCGTATTCATCGCAGAGTACATGATGCTCATCGTATTGCGGTGTGGTGTGATGATGATCATCATAATATTTGGGTTCTACTTCATGATGACTTTTTAGATAGTCATCATAGTTATATTCAACTCCAAATGATGGCGGACAATTCAGACCTGTCAGTTCATCTAAATAATCTAATTTAGGTTTCTCTTTAATATTTCTTTTATGATTAAGTTTATTTGGACAACATACGAATATATTGAAACCATCAAAATAACATACAGCTTCTTGGATAACGGCTTTAATCTGTGTATCGTTAGGAGAGTTATCAATAAAATTATTGAAAGATTCGCATGATTGCAGTAAAACACAGTTACATGAAGAAAAATTCTTGTGTGCGGGATATAAATTAACTGTAAAAGAAAATTAACGCATAAATTATTAAAACAAATAAAAATTGAATTTGTATGTCTGCAGCTAAATTGTGTATGTATGTATGTGTCTTAAGTCTTTTAATTCGATCAAGTGAAAACGTTAAAATATGCGAACGTTTGTGCCTTAAGTCTTTCGTGTTTTTTCTCTTCTCTCGTTCTCTCTGAAACAAGCTTCTTTTCAACGATTATTTTTGATTTTGTTTATATTTTTTCTTGTCTTTGGTATTTTTTTTACTCTAATCATGTTTTTTTATACGAATTTGTTCATTTACAGCACCACTTGATTGTAATTTTATTGAATTTGAACTATGATTCACTATTTATATTTGATTACCGGCTTCTACAAAACAAATTCATGATCAAGGCAATTAGTGACGTCACTGTTGTATGTTTGTGTCTATCGTTAAGGGGTTTTTCTAATAATTGTTTTTTTCGCTGTCTGTAAATATGTTTCAAATTTTACGGTTTTTTTTATTTTATATCACACATTTTGTTAGTTTATAGCTATTTTATTATTGTTTGCATTTTTAGTTTTTTTTTTGGAAATATGACATGGCAATTATGAAATCAATTAAGTACTCATGTCTATCTGAACTCTTTTATAACTTTAACGGAACTGACCTAGTTAAGCTTATTGTTGTTATTTTTGTTTTTATCCGCAAACCGGATTTTGTATATACATATGTATGAATACGAATTTTTAATGTGATAATCGAATATTTTTTCCTGTTAATATGTAGACAAGAATTCGCAAAGGAGAAAGACTAATAATTATTTAGAATCTTGAAAATTTCCACTTGTTTTTATTGATGGTCAAATACTGAATTTTGCTTTTGAAGATTTTTATATCCTGAAATTTTCGACGTAGCCGATTTTTTTTTTTATTTCAAATACAACTTATTTATTTATTTTTTTTTTTTTTGGAAACCACAAGGCCAGGATTTTCTAATTTTGTGGGATTAAGACCGTCGAGAATGGAAAGGATTGGATATCGTATTCGCTTTTTATGGATCTGCATTCGAGATATGGTTCGAATTAGTTTCGGTAACAAACCATGCAATTCTATTCCACTAGATTCTGTTTTGTGGGCACACGTTAATTATACAGAGTTTCTTTAAAACACAACCGTACGTACAACTGCTATTAGTGAGATACAAACCGAAATGTTGTAAAAAGTTTTAACAAAATTATTCTTCACTGATGGACCAATAAAATAAGAATTTTAAAATTAATTTGCAGGCTTTTATTTATGTACGAAACGAATACTTCATTTACTTTTGAATATTCTCAGCATTTTACCAGTTATAATTTTTATACGTCATATTTATTTATGTTATTACTGTTATTTTTTATAATAATTGTTCTTTTACACATTCAATGTTTATTTTGAAACGCCTTGAGCTTGTAGGAGAGTAGGGACTAAAGAAAGAAAGGCTGTGAGCACAGAATTTAATATTCTCGCAAAATTTGTTAGCTATTCAAACAAGAAAAAACAAACTCATAATTTGTGATAGTATACATTGCGTGTGTTGAAAAGAAAATTCGAAATTTCTATGTATTTATTTGGTCTAAAAGAATAAATTTTTATTGCAAAGTATTTCACTTCATTAAAGATGTTTGATGCAGTTTTTTCAAACAGAGAGGTTGTTTAACACTTTCTGAAAATATTAATTGGTTGTTGGTGGCAGTAATTATTACAATTAATATACTTGAAATTTGTATATTAAAAATTTATTTTAATGGTTAATAGTTGAAAGCAAAGTAAAGCCTTTCATGATCCACCATTTCGAATATTTTAAAGTCATGATAATGATGATTATTTATTTCATATAATTTATAGAATTACGAAATATTTTTAATATACATATATACATATATAATTAAAGTGTAAATTAAAGAAATTAATAATTATTATAATTTAAAAAAATTAATTAAAAATATTCCGTAATCCTTTAAATTATGCAAAATAAATAATAAATATAATTTATATAAATATAAAGTATGTTTGTATGTATGTATATATAAATTGTATATACATATATGTACATATACAATATATATATTATATGTTCTTCTCAAAATCTATAACGATTTGCTTTTTGTAAGTGTTATTATTACAATTATCAATTCTCTCAATACAATTAAAAATATTCTATATTATTGTCTATCTATTTATATTTATTAATTTACAGTGAAACATCATCTGAGTGAAAAGAAAATTTTTTTAAATATTATGTCTTTAATTTAAAAAGTAAATAAACACACTACAAATTTAATGTGTATTATTGGTACATGAAAGAATTTTAAGACTATACACGTACACACATCAATATTAGTTATTATACCTCCATTATAACTTGACATGTTTTGATCTTGGCAATGGCATATTGAAAATGTGAGTTAATTATGCTACTACTCACAAAGTCATCGGCATATTTTTATATTTAATTCTTTAAAAACTTAGATGCTTTCTTAACAGACAGAAGTTTTTCTTTATCTGCAACCATAATTACAGTCTCAGAAGTAAATCCTTTTCCATTCACGAGAGGGTCCGTGGATGGGACTTTATGTTTTTTTTTTCTCATAAACGCTACTGGCAAATGTCCGTCTAATACGAGATCACACTGTAATTGGAAATTGTTTTTGCTAAACATACCTATTAGCACATGCAAATTAAATGATAACAGTTTTGTCTATTGACAATAATCTCATTTAAATCGCATTTGCGATGTAGACTTATCAGTTATACATTCCCACATATAATGTAAATTTGTTGTCTTTGTGTACGAAAGTTAAGCAATATAAAAAATCAAGTTTATAGCCGGCTACAATGAACTGACAATTAAAATATTTTATTCAGTTTCTTTGATTTGAATATTTTAAGAAGTTTTTAACACATTACACCTTAGCTTTTTTGTTTTCTTTCTCTTTATTTATATTTATTTTTATATTTTATCAAACTCGTATGTTTTGCTTTTACCTTCACTGACAGAATTCACCAACAAAATACAGAAACATGTATTTAAATATATATTGTTTTTTAAACCAAACATTATTGATTACAAGAAGTAATATTCATTAAAAATTGATTTTTTAATTGTTACCCGTTAGGATATATTGTTTCATTTAGAGTTTGTTGGAGTAGTTTTCAACATTAACTTCAATAAATATCTTATGCTATACACTTGGAAATTGTTACTCTTTATTATTTCTGTTCCCGAAATGCGTTTCAAATAAACCAGTCTTCACATAAAGCACCGCTACGTTTCGCGTTTTAAATGATAATGATTATATTAATAACAAAGTTTTCGAAAATATACTACACACAATACTTTAAAAACACAAACAGTGAATAAAAATAAACATTTCATTAAAGATTTTGTCGACATAAGTATTTTAAATTACTATTTATATGCATGTATAAGTATACAACTACATGTTTACATGCATTTGTATGTGCAGTAGTGTAGAAACAGAGATTATTTTTAGCATAATTAATAAAAAAAATGTGAACAATAAAAAATTAAATAAAATAATTAATATTGAAAAAAATTGCGAATTTTGCCGCCTTTTTAATTTCTAATTTTTTTGATCATTTATTTTAAATCCAAAATTCTAGAATAATATATCTTTAGATTTTTGTAAGTATCTGTATATTTTATTACAAAACTAGCTGGACCCTGCGCGTGTTACTGCGCCACCAACAAAAATAAATTTGAAGGAAAGACAGTACACAAATATCCAATTAATTTTGAATCAGTTTATGGATTTTGTTTCCCGTTGTCCAGATGATTCAGACGAACGGGAATAAGTAGTACGCATTCGATCGATCCACAGCGACTTGTACTCGAAGATTTTCCAATTGCTGGTCGCTTTGGAGGCATGATTGCATGGGAATGACGTGAAAAATGCGTTTAAATTTATTAGAATCTCACAATGTACCTAATCCAATTGAATCCAACAGCATTTTTAAAAAATTTTCAAAATTAAAATGTTTCAAAGTTGTGATTGACATTTTACGGGAATGAGTTATAATAAATGTTATTAAAATCATAAATGATGAATCCTAAAATGTCTGATATTTATCCGATTAACACATGATCAAATGCGTAGTTTACGATTCAATTAATTTTGAGTAATTTTCAGTGGCGCCACCTGTCCTAAATTGGTCATGCCAACTTATAAAACTTCGTTCGCTCATGCGCAACTACTTTGCTAAACATCATAACATGATAAATACACAGTTTACGATTTAATTCATTTTTAGTAATTTTCAGTGGCGCCACCTGTCGGATATTGGTCATACCAACTTAGAAACCTTCGTCGGCTCATGCGCAACAACTTTGCTAAAGATCATAACATGATTAAATGCACAGTTTACGATTTAATTCATTTTTAGCAATTTTCAGTGGCGCCACCTGTTGGAAATTGGCCATACCAACTTAGGAACCTTCCCCGGCTCATGCGCAACAACTTTGCTGAAGATCATAACATGATCAAATGCATAGTTTACGATTCTATTAATTACATACTAACAAACATTCATTTTTATATATATAGATGGGGTGCCCTAGCAGTCTAGTGCGTAGTGTGCTAGACTATTAGCATGAGATCCGTGGGTTCGATTGCCGCCAAAGACTCTGGTCTTACACTGGTACACTACACCGGTCTATAGGTGGAAATAGTTTTGGTCACCAATTACTTCCTTAAATAAAATATGACCCATAGGAACTAATATTTTTTAATATTAAATAGGTAGTGGCACACAAAAATATAGGCTATATGTTAACATGTTTTGTTAAAAATTAACTTTGGGTCTAAAAAACTATGTTAATTCCAGTACAGTAGCAGAAATAATTCAAAATCATAAAAATGTTTAAAAAACTGCATTTTAATACGAATATTCCAAGCACTTAATTGGTAACTTTGCATACTTTTTCTGTACTATTCTAAATAACTACTTTTATTTTTAGTAAACGGCTTTTTCACATATTTTCTCAGTTTAATACAAAAAAGTATTGTAATACCTTTTATCACAATGGCTAGTATTGTCAAAAATTGTAAATACACTTCTTACATTGCATACATACTCTTTTTTTGTATATATATTTTAATTGGATTGAAAACTGTTAATTTTTTAGAATTTTTTAAGTAATTAATACTTAATTAAAAAAATTGTTTTGCACGAAATACATTCCATCATTACCAAAGAATACGTCATGAAACAATCATAGACAATGATTGTGTTATAATTTTAGAAACAATAATTAATGAATACAAAATTTGTTAGAAACTTATAATTTATATTTAAATGGACAAAGAACAAATATATTAAACATATACCTGTGTATATATATGTATACTTATATCTGTGGTATTAAACCGGCTTTAATTATTTTTTGTTCTAATTTGATTATAATTGAAAAAGGCGTAATAAATTATGATAAATTAATAAGAATTAAACAAACATAAATCATATATAATCGAAGATTTTAAATACGGAACTCAAACAAAAAATATTGTAGAAAGAAAAAACTAAAAAGAACTCAACAATATTATTAAAAATTCAATTATTTAGTTTTTGTTTTCAGTTTATTAAACAGTTTTATTTTAATTTTAATTTTTCTTGTGCTTTCTGCAATTTCCGAGTACATATTTACTTTATATGTTACAACTAATTAGATGCTATTTAAAAATAAATTTATGGGAATGTAACAGAATTGGAATTTTGTGATCTTGTTGTGTTTATTGTTAATTTGTGTGTATAACTCCTTTTATAAGACATTATATCGTAGTCTTTTAAATAAAATAATGATACGAATGTTGCCATATACATATGTATGTACGTAATAATATAATGCAGTGTAAAATGATAATAATTAAATTGTAGTGATAATGATGCTCTAGATCACGTTGCTTTTTTTATTTCGAATCAATTCAAGTATATTTAAACAACTAAAGGAACTTCTGCATTTGTAGTAAGAGTTTGTGTAACAACGACTGGATTAACAGTAACTGTTACAGTTGGTAGCGGTTGCTGCTGCTGTTGTTTCGGTTCCATTTCTGTTGTTACATCTTCTTGGTCTTTATCGGCTTCTTCATTCTCTTCGTTTATTTGTAGATTTTGCATTTGTACAACTTGTTCGACAGGTTCTCCACGTTCATTAATTACATGATTATGTATTGTAGTATTACAACCAATATTATCATTATTAATACTGCCAACAACAGGAACATTATCATTGCTGATGCCAGAAGTTGTAGCAGTCGTTGTTACTATGTTACTTAGTAGCGGTTGTTCATTAACATTGTTGACTTCTTCATTCGTTTCAATGTCATCGACAGATGTTTCATTATTTAAAACCTCTGTCATAGGGTCATTTAATGCTACTGTAAATAATTCTTCTGCATTATTACTTTCAGTATTAACATTTTCATCGTCATTTTCAATAAGCTGCTCTGCATTTTTCTGCTCATCTGAAGCGTAACCATTTGTAAGATTTCCGTCAACTTTACCTTTTAAACCTATAATCATTTTTTCACCAACTTTACTATCGATTTCTGTGATTTTTTGTTGTAATTTTTCTTTAAATTCTATTGGCCATTTTCTATTCCATTGTTTGAAAAGTTTTATCTGAAAAAAAAAATTATAAAAAATTAGGATAGGATTATTAGCACTAAAACGCGAACTATCCCCTGTAATAAATATTTCGTAAAAATTTATATTTATCTATTAAAGATAAATAAATTTCTAGATAATTTCGAAATGTTTGATTACGAGTCAATTCAATTGAATTGTTTTTTTTTTAATAACAAAACACTTTCATTTTTCATTTGTGTTTTCTCGCCCTCTCTCTTACCCTGCATTGAAATAACGACATTGGTCTTCCATTAAATTCAAGATCATTTGGTAAACCATTCATGTTAACGGGTGTTGTTGCTACAGCTAAACCAACAGTATCATCATCTTCGTTATTGTGGGCATCCGTTAAATAGTTTACTAATATGGGTACGAAATCATCACGTTGCAATTCGCTCCATTCATTAAACCATTGTACAATATAACGGAATTCTCCATCAATTGTTAAATTGTTCATTGACATCTTTATTTCTTTTAATTGCTTTTTTCAAAGTGTATTGGAATGAAATCTAAAATTTAAAATAGGAGATAGTAAATCATATTTTTTTTTTAATTTTATTTATCTAATTTAAGGCAAAAAGCACGAATCCGATAATGTAAAATTTAATTAACAAATGCCCTTCCATTAAACTACATAATTAAATACAATAAAAATATAGACTAGTCTCTAAAATGTAAATCTAGTATATGTGAACATTTAAACCCAGCTGTTTCTTCTAATAGTTCAATAGTTAAAAGATTTGTAGGATTTCGCAATATTTCAAGATATTTTTTAATAAGTCGTTAAAGTTCTCTCATTCAACGGATATCAGGCCAATTGTAATTTTATAAACTTTTAAATACCCAAGCATTATCTAAGAGTGAACAATATTTCGTACTTGTTCTTGTTAGTCTTTATCTGTTAAATGTTAATACGTAAAAATCTTCATACATACCCTTCAGCCAGGATTAGGAACTGTTGTGTGAGTTAATTTTGCACATGAGTAGCGGAAACTACAGATTAAAGTCGACTCCGAAGGACGGATTTTTAGAAAAACTTTTCATGGCAATTTTATTTACTCTATTTTTCCAGAAATCTGCAATCCGTCGCCTCACGTCTAATAAGCCAACAAACTACCTGCTAGACTACGGCGACTTCCCGTTTACACTATAGCTTTATGAAATATGGCTGTTGTCATCAATTTATTCCTATTTAAAGCCAAAAGGCCCCAAAACCTATATTCTTCGATAGCAGTTGGAAACATTACACTGTTAAGTTTTAATGGTACCAAAATATAACTCAATTAGAGACGATACTGGCTGCTCATACAGAAATAACCTATTGGTCGGTTAAATAACTTACCAGAAGTCATCGTAATATGTTGTATCAACACTAGAACAATATATTGTTCTCTACAATGTAAACCGCGTTTTCAATTGTGACAAATGTGCTTACTATATGAAACTAATTAATATCTGTCACTTGAGTATTATAGTTCTACGTAGTTTGAATTTGACAATTTCAGAAAATTGAATTTGTTTCCTTTCTATTTTCAAAATCATCACACAGGATATTTTGAGACTATTTTAATACGAAACAAGGCCTTGATACGAAACTTATGATTGCTTTTTACTTTTAAATGCACACATTTTTAAAAAATGCTAGTTTTAAAATTTGATATTAAGTCGTATGGCAACTGTATTAATATTATACCAGTATACTAATATATAGTATATTTATCGTAAGCATTTACTTTTTCACTTGCATTATTCGAAACTTATAGAAGTGGAATGAAGTTGTACTCCAACAACATTATTATGATATTAGAGCTATAATAGAATTATTCTTATAATATTATTAATTTTTTTTTTGTTTGATTGCATAAATAATTTACTTTCAATATCATTCAGTATTTTTTTTTTTTTTGTTTTAACATATATACATACATAATTGGCCATTACAACCCTTTGTTTTAAACTTTGATAAAAAATGTAATATTTAGTCTTTTGAAATAAATGTGCTTTAAATTTTCACATAATAGTTAAGTGTAATTCAGCAAAATGAATCAATACGTATTACTACGAACATAAAATATGTACATATGAATGTATTTATGTATAAGATACAGATATTTTTTAAATTCTTTCGCTTTAAACATACACAGTTCGTTTGTTAATTTGTTAAATGGAGATTGATTTTCTGTAAGAACGACTTGTCCAAAGCTTTAATGCGTCTTAACAGCACGACATCCAGTAGACTAATGTTGGCATCATATTGTCTATTTTTTAACCGTGTTCCATGAATATTTACTGTTTTTCTCGTTTATTGTCGTTGTGAATGCACTATTTTTATTTATTTATTTATGGCAACTATAGTCTCTCCAAACTCTGCACTAATAGTAACTAATAGTAACAAAAAAAAAACAATCTTTACCAAGTGGCTTTAAAAGCAACTTACCAGACTCTTTTCGACTGGTAAGACGAGAAATTTTCAAGAAACAACAACAAAAAAACAACTTCTGCAATAAGTTTTAACAGTCACCAACTGCATCCATTCATATACACCAACAAGTTGAACTTTAAACCGTTGCTGGAATAGTAGCGTGAAACAAGAAATTCAGTTTTGTGGCCTTTTTATTTTCTAATCCGTCTATTTCTCGTTTCTATAAATATTAGATTTGCCATACACCTTGTTTTTATTACATACTTACTGATGAAGAGACTGGATAGACGTCGGTTTACTATTGCGGTTTTATGTTTTGATTATGAATCTTTTTGTGTAGTTTGTCTTACTATTTATTGCATTTTCCTCCATCATTATCACCTGTCTTTTACAAGTGCATTCGTTAATGGCAGCAGCATGTTCTTTGTTTACATTACAGCGGTTGATGTTACAGGATAACGCGAAACGTTTTTATGCGTGGGACAATTTATAATAGCTGAATTAATATTTTAACCGATTGTTAGTAATTCACATTGTTATCATGGCTGGGCCCGGATTTTCAAAAGGACAAGCTTTGAATAAAAGTCCTCTAAGCAATACAATAAAAGAAAATACGTGTATTAAGTTGGCAAAAATTCATATTTGTTGTACTCCTTTTCTCTTGGTCACCCTGTGTTGTTTACACTTCTAATTTGTTATGTGTTACGACATAATGACAATGTGAGTTTTTTTCTTTTCTGTCAAAAACCATTTTTTCTTCATTCTTTTCTTTTGAATAAAAGTTTTAACCAAACGAAAGTCCGGAAATATTTTTCGGATAATTTTGCTAATTATAAATTAAATAAGGTAAATTAAAGTGATCGTAATTCATAATATTATTCATACTATTCACAAGAGTACGATTTTATTGAAACCAGACGTAAAAAAGTGCAGCAGAAAATATAGAAAAAAAAACACATCTCAACCGACAAAGGGAACGACAAAAACATTTTTTAGTGTGTGTTATTCTTTATTTTTTTCTTTTCACTAAAAAGTCAATAGAGGTGGTGGTGGTGCTGAACAATCCTAACAACAACAATTCAAGTATAACAAAAACCAATAAAAACTTAAAGCAATCAAGATAAAAACGTTTTTTACAAAAAAAAGAATATAATTAGAAAACAACGAATTTTTGCGTAAAAGGAGTGAGATTTTTCCGATAAAACCTATTTTTATTTTAAAATAGAAACGACATGTCAGCTGTTCAAGTTGAAATGGAACAAAATAATAACGAGGACCAACAGAAAGCATGTGGTGCTGAGGGCAGTAATGGTGGCAGTGACTGCAACACCTCGGCATCGACTGTGACGTCAAATAATACTTCAACAACAGCAGCTGCCGTAACTACTGATGCCACTATAACACCCACTACGGAAGCCAATAAGGATACTAATAATGCTCAGGATGAAAAAGTGATTTTAGCTGATAAATTTAAAAATCAGGGAAATGATTATCTTAAAGGTATGTTTCTGATTTTTACAATTTAAATTCTATACCCAATATATGTATGTATATCTAATTAAGGTTCTTTTGGATTAAGAAATTGCTTAAATCTTAAAATATATAACGTTAGAAATATTAAACAATCCAATGTTATTATTTAAAGAAATATTTCGTTAGATTGAAAGAAAACATATTTTCTATAAATATAAGAGATGGTATACAGTAACTTAATTTTTTTTTATTTATATTAAGTAGTCAATCTAATAACTTGTCAAAATTGTTCTTATCAAAAAAAAGTTGTCAAAATTTGTTAGGAACAAAAAGTTGATATAGTCAAAAGAACTTAGAAACGTCCTAATTCAAATGACTACCGTATAATAATATTCATGAACACTCTGTAGTTTACTTTCGAATTCTTGTGGAAATTTTTTAAGTTATGTACAGCAAATAATACAACCGGCTTTCGGTATAACCAATCAAATCTAATTGTCTCATTTTGGCCAAGAAAAAGTCAAGGTACCTTGGACCTTTGACTATAAAGTTGCATAATGCCCATTATACTCAAAAAAGTGTGACCCATTGTTTTTGATGTCCTACAACACCTTCGAGACAGGGAATCTTTCAGTGTGCTTTTGCTCTGTCTCTATGCCTTCAACTACATATTTTTAATAACCTCTTGTTGCATACACTAACCTACATATGTGGCATTAGCAATTTCGTTTATATATCGGGTGTATGGGCTTATTCTATATTGAGTTTGCATAAGGTCTCCAACGCATCCAAATAATTTGTACTGATCCGCTGAGGATTATTACTAATACTAACTAATATGGTTGCAATCACTCATTTATTTTGAAAAACTTTACAAAAAATGACCATTGTGTTGTAAATTCAATAAAAATTAATCAAAATAACTATAATGAAGAAATAGTGTTCTGAAAAATGACTATCGTTAAAGCTTTCGGTTATAATATCAGCAAAAATTAGACATCATAAATTATACTCTATTACGGCTGGGAATGAACATACCTACGCCCCTTTTCATATATTTAATGATTCAAACACTAGTACGAGGTTACAATAGGAAGGATAGTATTTCATTGTAATAATTCCACGCCTTCACTCAATTATTATTCAATCAGAAGAAAAGGAAAAAAAGAGAAGGAAAGGATAAGAAGGGGGGATATAAAATTAGAGAGAGAAAGAAGGAATGAAAAGGAAAGGAAAGGAAGGTGAAAAAACACTTGGCCACTCATTGCATCTATAGATGAAATCTTCCACCTCTAAAGATATCTCGCTAGCTAGTTAATGAAGTCTTTCAGATCTACAAGTTCATCAACGACTCAACTACCTAGTCATCTCTGCCTACGCCTCTGTAAGCAAGGTGAGTGGCATATAAAGAGGTACACTGTTTCTACCGCTTCCTCCTATCGAGTTTTTATCACTACTGCTTAAATTAATTAATTTTTATGTAAACCTATAGATCTTGTTTTCGTCACTTTAATTATTGCGTACGTTTTTTAAGTACGTATCAGTAATACGTAATATTTAAATGGGAAATTAACGGAATCAAATTTACATCAATTATTTCTATACATTACAAAAAATCCAGAATGGAAATACACAAGTTTTAATTAATTTTATTTATTTGTATAGCTAAAGATTTCTCTAAAGCAATCGAAATGTACACCAAAGCTATAGAATTAATACCAACTAATGCAATTTTCTATGCCAACCGTTCTTTGGCACATTTAAGACAAGAAAGCTTTGGATTTGCCTTACAGGATGGTATATCTGCTGTTAAAGCAGATCCTACTTATCTTAAAGGATATTATCGCAGAGCGGCAGCTCATATGTCACTGGGTAAATTTAAACAGGCTCTTTCAGATTATGAATACGTAAGTATTTTGACTATAAACTTTAGAAATTGGTTTTAATTTTATTTCTTAAGGTTTCCAAATGCCGTCCTAATGATAAAGATGCCAAGTTGAAGTACACAGAATGTAATAAAATTGTAAAAATGAGAGCATTTGAACGAGCTATTGCGGTGGATAAACCAGAAAAAACATTGTCTGAAATGTTTAGAGATTTAGAAAATATCGGTATGTATTGAACGGTTTTAAAAATGCTTATGTACAGTACATTTCAGATCATCAGATGTAAGTAAATTGTTTTATGGATAAACTGAATCCGTATGTATGATGGGCATTCGTATTATATTGGTGTACATCATACTCTTGAATTACTGAAAATTACTGGATAGAGTTTATTTTATTGACGGAACTGATAACAAAAATTATTTGATTTTATTTTCATTCTTAGCAATTGAAGATGATTATAAGGGACCTGCATTAGAAGATGGTAAAGTTACTTTGAAATTTATGTTAGAACTAATGGATCATTATAAACAACAAAAGAAGCTGCATCGTAAATACGCTTATAAAGTAAGTAAAAAACAACCAAAAAGAAAACAACAAAAAAATAGAAAAATAATATTTGTTTTATTTGTAGATCTTGTGCGACATTGATAGTTATATGCGTACTCAACCTTCAATGGTTGATATTACTGTACCAGATGAATCTAAATTTACTATTTGTGGCGATATTCATGGTCAGTTTTATGACCTTATGAATATTTTTGAAATAAACGGTCTACCGTCTCAAACAAATCCGTACTTGTTTAATGGTGACTTTGTAGACAGAGGCTCATTCTCGGTGGAATGTATATTCACTTTATTTGGTTTTAAACTATTATATCCCAATCATTTTTATTTATCTAGAGGTAATTATTCGTATATATTTTGTTGTAGACTTATTTGTGAAATAAAATAAAACATCTTTATTTCTTAAGGTAATCACGAAAGTATCAACATGAATCAAATGTATGGTTTTACCGGTGAAGTAACTGCAAAATACACTAGTACTATGGCCGATATGTTTACACAAGTATTTAACTGGTTGCCATTGTGTCATCTGATCAATAAGAAAATCCTAGTTATGCATGGTGGACTTTTCTCTAGCGATAATGTTACCCTAGATGATTTGCGACGTATTGAACGTAACTGCCAACCACCAGAAGATGGTCTAATGTGTGAACTATTATGGTCTGATCCACAGCCCAGTAATGGTAGAGGCCCTTCGAAACGTGGTGTGGGCATACAGTTTGGTCCTGATGTTACAGAAAGATTTTGTAAACATAATAGTTTGGACTACGTTGTGCGTTCGCATGAAGTTAAAGATATGGGTTATGATGTTACACATGATGGCAAATGCATTACGGTATTTTCAGCACCTAACTATTGGTAGGTTTTTTTTGTAGTGAAATTAAAATTTGAAAATAACAATAATTCTTTTAAATTTTAGCGATACACTGGGTAATTTAGGTGCTTTTATTACAATCAAAGGCAATGATTTAACACCCAATTTCAAATCATTTGAATCTGTGGTAAGTAATTGTTAATAAATAGTATTTAATTATTATTGTAATTAATAATTGTTATTGCTATTGTTTTCTTTTAGCCTCATCCTGATGTCAAACCTATGGCTTACGCAAATCGACTTATGAGCTTATTAACGTAGTCATTTTGTTCATAATAATTCTTACAGCTCTAATGTTTTCAAAACAGTTTTTTAAGCAAAAATTTTACGCAAATATTTTTTCTTTTTTACAAAACGAACATATACAATAAAACACATACGCAGAACACCAAGCAAAAAGAAACACAAGGATGCAATATCCTATTCAACTTGTTATACAAAGACACGAAAATAAAAAAGGACGATAACATCTTTAAACGGAGAACAATTATACAAGTACAGCAAGTTTTGTACATTTAAGTTAATAGAAAGGAAGAGGGAAAACAAATACAAATTTTCACTACCTGGCCCTAATTTATGTTATATTTTTTATATTGTTTTTGCCTTAAAAATACATTATTTAATGGAAATTTGTTTTTTTGTATGCAATTTATTTTATTGTTTTAATTTGATTCTCTAAAACATATGTATGTTTTATTGCCATTTTTTTGTATTTTATTACAAATAATTTCATCAAAACTTTAATTTTATTTTGCTTTAATAAAAATTCAACAAAAGCTATTCAAAAAAAAAAAACGTACGTTAAAACAAAAATTTCTTCTTTCTTTCGAGACAACATTTATATTAGGAAACTAAAAATATTTCAAAAAATTTTCTTTTCATTTCTCTTTGGCTTAAGTTTCACTATTCTCACATATATTACAACTTTTTGCGTATCATTTAAATAATTACCAGTAGGTATTAAATGAACAATAGCATTGTAATACAAAAAAAAAAAAAATTAAGAAAAAAGACATTTATAAGAATTATTTCTTATACAAATCTTTTTAGTAAGTAAAATTCAAAAACGATATATAATTTTATTATGTATAAAAACATAAACATAGAGCAATTACTAAATGTAATAAAAATAAAATAAAATATCACGACATAAACGTGTTTAATAAAAATGATTTTTATGAAATTATAATAAATTTTTAATTTATTCTTTATTTATTTCTTTTCTATACATACATATGTATGTGTGTATATATCTATGTCCAATGGGGATCAAAATTATATACATATAGATAAAGATGGATCTCTTTGCATTTTTAATTAAAAATTTAAGAATCGATAAATTCAAACCAGGACCATCATAAAACTAAAATTAATTATTGGTTTTGCACCAAACAATAATAAGAAAAAGATTAGTTTATTGTTATTTTATTTAATTTTCTAATAAGCCGTCTGTATTTCTGTTACTGAACAAGAGTTTTACAAATATTTTGGCAAGCGCGTGTACTTACCTTAAAACAAGATGAATAATTATTTCAATATTTAAGTAAATCATGAGGAGGCATCACAAAATATTGAAGATAAGACAATAAATATGTAAAAAATAAATATGTATACTTGTATTGATCGGATTTTAACAAAAATAAATATTTTCACACCGAAAGAGCTTAGAGTTAGAACAATATTATTGACACCAAAACAAAAAACGCACTTCGTTGTATTGGTTACATGGCCAGCCTGCGTCTTACAATAAGTTGCTCCTGTTGTTAAACTGGTTTAAGGAACCGTTGAGGACTGGAAACGAGTATTTTGGAGATATAAATGCAATATCAATGGTTTTCAATGCGGTGAAAAAATGTATTATTGACTGAAGAAAAAAAATATAGGCATCAACCTAAACAGGTGTAGAAACATTATTTACTTAGTGGAACGCTTAATGGAAGAATGATTACTTTTTCTGAAACCAATCTTTCTAATTTTATGGACATGAGCACTAATCCTAAGAATGAAGTAGTAATACAATAGGTTAACGTGGATGTAGTGGTGAGGAAGTTTTTGCCGTTTGGTCTTTTGCAAGATGTAGCGCTGTTATATCATGCTGCGATATTCTTTGTTCATATTATCACTCTAGGAGAAGGAGCCGAGTTAATAGGCCATAGGGCCTACCTAGGTGGATTATTATCTTAAATTTTGACAGGTAAAACAGTTAAATGATTACATAGCCTATTCAGATATCTCTCGCTAAAATTTTTTATTTCCTCTCCGTCTTATGAACTTTGGGGGTCATGTTATTGTTCATAAACCATAAGGCATTTGTTATTAATGTTAAAGGTTTTGATTGATATGTCTGCAATATTTCAATGTTAGAGTAGCCGGTTGTTTCACATCGGTTTGTTGAGCTTGTGCCTGACAGCAATTATATTTTCTTTGTAATGATGTTTTACCGTATGTGGCTTCCAAGTTAATCTTCTAGCAAGATGAGGGCAAAGTTAGTTCATTGGGTTGCTTTTTGGTATTATTATTACATTCAAATATACTGGAGAGTAATTATTTTTTTAATGTACATAAATAGTATTTGAATAGTTTTTGCAGTACTAACTTTAATATTCCATTTTTATAGCCTGTATTCTGTAACAAGATATAATTAATTTTGTATCAATATGATCGACTGACTACTCGTCAAAAGCTAGTATATCACAGTCAACGACAAGTGTAGCAGTAGCTGGGTTATCCATTGTTGATATATCGGTGTGCTATGAAAATTGTGCACAGGATTAGTTCAAAAACACGGATTTATGAGATTACTGCATATATTCTACGAAAATTTGAATAAGTTTCATCGATGTTTACGAAAAAGCGCCTGTGTTGTGAGATATAGGTTAGGTTAGGTTACAGGACGTGTACTTATCATTGGGGCAAAATCACCCAATGTACTTTCGTCCTAAAAGAGAGAGAGAGAGGATAGTGAAGGAGATAGGAAAATTGGAAAAGGAGAGGAGGTAGGAAAGAAACAGACAAAAAAAGGATGGACAGAAGAGAGCCCGACTATAACCTTGATGAACTAGCACTTCTTAACCAGCTCAACCTATTCATGAATCTATGGAGTGCCCTAATAAGCTAATAGGATTGTAGATGTAACAGTTTTTTTTCGGTTTATTAAGTTTAAGTAGGAAGTCGCCGTGGTCTAGTAGGTAGTGTGTTGGCTTATTAGACGTAAGGCCACGGTTCAAACTCCAACGAAAATATGAAAATATTTCTTCGGTGACTTCCTCTCAGCAGATTTCTGGCAAAAACTCAGAGAGTAAATAAAAATTGCCATGAAAAGTTTCTCAAAAATCAGTCGTTCGGAGTCGACTTTAAACTGTAGGTCTCGCCACTCATGTATAAAATTAACGCACACAATATAAGTGGCGTGAGAATCTAGGTCATACTCCTGGCTGAAGAGTCGTAATGTACAATTATGTAGGTATGTATGTATGTAGGCTTAAATTTCATAATAATTTTGGCATATTGAAAATGATTTAATTTCAGAAGAGAATTAAATAGAGTTGAGAAGAAAAATGTTGATCTTTATAGGCAAATAGGGTTTTTCACCTTAGGTAATGTTATAGGTTGCATAGGATAAACGATTCATCTGATATAAAACATTTAAAAAATTTTCTTTATTGTCTCTTATAAGGGAAGTATTTCAAATGAAAAGTTTACACTTTACTGCAGTTCAATTTACACACCATTCCCCCATTGCGTTTCTAATTGGGATATGCCTTGTTTTCAATATTTTGTCCGGCTCCATAGATTATGTTTATTATCATTTGCCAGATAAGTCGGCTGGTTTTCAAATAACTTTTTAAACTAATCTTCTTTATACGCTTTAAAGCAATCTTTAAAGCATTATGATGAAAAAACAAAAACAAAAAAAAGAACAAAAGAAAAACTTTATTTAAAAAACCAATCGAAATAACATATACAATATTAATCAAAATTGTACAATTTTCCTTTCAATATATTTCCAAATTTAAGTCAGAAATAATAAAATTTTAATACAAAAAAAATTTCATACTTTTTTTTTTAAGAAAAAATCTCAAAATTATCCGAAATTTATCGCAAAATTCTCAGTTTAAACATTTTCAATAAAACCAATAAAAATAAACAAAAACAAAAAAGAAAAACCAAAAAAAACCGTTATATATTTAATTTAAACTTTGTGTTCGTTTTATTTTGGCAATAAAGTGTTACATATATATGAGATTGATGCGGCAAACACTTGAGATTGATGAAATTTAGTAAAGCTCTAGCACAATGAGGTAATGAGTCGTAATATTCATTAGAGAGTAAATTATTATTTTATAAGTGTATTTTGTAGCCGAGAGAGAAGCTTTTCACCAGGTCGGGGCCAATGCCGGCAAATGTTAGTATGTTCACCTCAAAGATCGCCCGGAAGATACAGCACACCGCAATTAGTTCGCCATAATAGCCCGGGAACTGTCGGCGATGGAAGGGACCAATGTAAACATTAAATATTTCCTTTATTTTTTGTTTTTTTTTTGTCTTTTAATACGGAAACTTAATATATGTATGTATATAAATTCATTTAGCTATATTTAGGGCTTTTGAGATGGATCAATTACCGTCAGAGCTTTTAGATGAATATGAACCACCGGCATTTCAAGATATTCCGGCGGATGCATCATTTGAGGAGGTAATGTGTATAATGGCAACTCCTCCTCCCAAAGCACCCACTGCTGCACAGTCATTGGACCACTTAAGAGCTGAAGTGGCTCAGGTCATAGAAAGGGACAGTTTGCGTCAACGTACAGCGGCTGCCATGTCTGAAAGTGCGGCTCCAAGCGTAGTGTGTCCGGCTAAAGCGGCACCAGAAGAAGTAATAACGATACCACCACATCCAAAAGACCCAAAAGACGTTGAGGCACTGATAAAGAGAGCTCGTGCTATAGCCAAACTTAAAGCCATTGAAGAAGCGAAAGCGGCTGCTGCTGCAGCAGCTGCTCCACCTCCGCCTGCAAAAAAAGCTGTTAAAGCTGCTCCAGTTTCTAGAAGGGCGCCGGCTCAGAAGCCTGCAGCTGCAAAACCTCAGCAGAAGCTTCCGCAAAAAGCTCCGCCAAAAGCCCCACAAAGACCACCAGCAAAAGTGCCACAAAAAGCGCCGCCAAAAGCTGTGCAAAAAGCACCACCAAAAGCTGTTCAAAAACCTCCACCTAAAGTAGCTCCAAAAGTGGCGCCAAAAGTAGCTCCAAAAGTGGCGCCAAAAGTCCAGCCAAAAGTCGCACCAAAGGCACCACCTAAAGTGCCAACAAAAGCACCACCAAAAGTGGCAACAAAAGCACCACCAAAAGTGCCAACAAAAGCACCACCAAAAGTGCCAACAAAAGCACCACCAAAAGCTGTTCAAAAAGCACCGCCAAGAACCGTACAAAAAGCACCGCCAAAAGTTGCGCAAAAGGCGCCAGCAAAAACAGTTACTAAAGCACCTCAAAAACCTCCACCAAAAACTGTACAAAGACCGCCACCGACAAAGACCTCTACACAAAGACCGCAGACAGCTCCACAGAGAGGTGTACAAAAACCTACAACAGGTAAAGGGCCCGCATTAAAAGTGCCCAAACCAGGTATAAAAACGAAGGGACCTACTCCACAGCATCCTCCTGGTTATGTTCCACCTGAATATGCTAAAGCAGTATTACGCACAAGAAAACTGGCTGGCATTAAGACGGTCGCTCCAAAGAAAAAGACTCCAACACCACAAATTGTGGTTTGTCCACCCTCAGACACCGTAACACCAGTTGATGTTCCCGAGCCACTAGTAATAGAAGCAACATACGAGAGTGTTATGAGACGTGCAGCTGCACTTAGAGACAGACTTGGTATATCAAGAGAAGCTTTAGAAGCCAAACTGGCACCTTCACGCAAACGATTATCTCCTTACCTTAGAGACGAGGATGAACTGGAAGAAGAACCACAAGAAGATCTTGAAGACGAACTGGATGAGTTTGAAACTTTAGAGGAGTTATATAATGCTACAGCAAGCGAATCACTTCTTGAACCCGATGAAGCTTCTGTCAGTGTACTACAAGATCGTATAGCTGCTTTACAGCAAGAGCTTTTACCAAGCCCACCATCTCCGATATTTGAGGTACCCTCAATTTTACGTTATCAGGATGTAGGAAGACGTCGCGAATATTTAGCGGCAGCTGCAGCTCGAGCTGCATATATGCGACGAGCAGAAGTGGAAGCAGAAGATGAAGAAGATGAAGAAGAAGAAGACGAAGAAGACGAAGAATATGAAGAAGAAGAAGAAGAATATGAAGATGAGAGGGATTTATATACAATCCCAATCCGCGTTATACCGCCTACACCAGAACAGCAAGTGCAACGGGAGCTACGAGCGCGTTCAATATTCGATAGTCCCACAGATTATCCCACAGGTGAGGGATTTGACAATAGGATGTTTGAGGCTCTAGAACCACCAGAGTTTGCTATAGGTGATGTATCACCATATGCATTTTCTCGAGAAGCTTACGAAGACTTTTTATGCGGTGATATAAAGAAGGGCGATTTCTCTAGGACAGACTTCTCCCAAGGACAGGAAACGCCCCAAGTGCGGCCGACACTATTAGGGCATACACCACGAAGGAAACCACGGCCAAAACGTAAGAAATTTGACGATAGGATTCTTGAAGGTCTAGAGCAACCAGAGTTTGCTGTAAGTAGTGTATCACCGTATGCATTTTCTCAAGAAGCTTACGACGCCTATTTAAGCGGTGAAGATTCATTGGACGGTCAGGAATTAGACAGGATAGACTTCGTAAAGTACGATAGACAGGTTACACCACCCTCATTCGTTGGTACCCCTGACACATCTTCAACACCTTCTAGATTTAACCAAGCTTTTGTAGATGATATTGATTTAGAAAGCTCCGAAGCCGAAGAAGATTTATTGGCTGATGTATCTATACCAGAGTACGATGCGGACGTTTCTATGGAAGAACCCCATGTTGGGGATGTAACACCTCCGGATCTTTGCGATTTATCCCTTTCCGATACAGAGCTAGCTTTAGAACCAGATTATCCAGAACGAATTGAAGCCGAAGCAGCAGAGTCACCAAAACAGCAGGGCATTTTAACAACAATGGTACACGCCATAGTTGATCGAGTTAGAAATATGTTCTCTCCCAGAGAAGATCAATTAGAAGTTGGGGAGGAGGATGAAGTTAATTTGGATGTATCGTTACCAAATTTATTTGAAACCACACCGCCTCCAAAAGCTCGTACCCCAGAACCAGGACCTATAGTATGTGAACCTGCACAAACTTCGGCAAAAAGAATATCGCCAGAAGGTCCGATTAGGATCCCACCGCATCCAAAAGATCCTAAGGACTACCAGTCAATAGTGAGAAGGGCACAGGCAATTCAAAAGCAAAAAGCTAAAGAAGCTGCGGAAGCGGCTGCGGCAGCACCACCACCTCCACCCCCTGCAGCAAAAAAGAAGAAAGGAAAGAAAGAAATTAAGTCAAGTATTCCGAAGAGAGGTCCACCACCAGTGAAAAAACCACCTCCCGGAAAAAAAGCAGCACCACCAGGAAAGAAAGGCCCTCAACCGAAGAAGAAAAAAGAAGAAGAGAAAAAAGTATATCCACCGGGTGAATATTCACCATCTGATGTAAGAGCGGTTGCGAGAGCTAGAACCTTGGCAGGTTTTAAACACTATTCGGACTTACTAAATCCAGAACGAGTTGCTAAAGAAAAAGCTGCTCAAGCTGCTCGAGAGGCTGAAATGGCAAGAATAGAATTATTACCACCTGTTATACGTATGAGAAAAAAAATTGAACTCTTAAAAGATAGGTTACCTCCTCCAGGCGCTGAAGTTTTGCCTAGACCATCTATTGATTTGTTAGGAAGATTGGAAGCTATTCGTGCCAGTCTGCCTGAAGATAAACCAAAAAAGAAGTGGCGACCTACTGGAAGGTTAAGGGTTGATCGTAGGGTAAAAAAACCAGATAGGATCTTTAGGAAAGAGCATGGTCGCATCCTAATACCTACTAAACGAACACAGAAGAAGAAGGGCTGGAAAAAACTTGATGTGATGTCTCCTATAGAGGAAGCATCTCCACCACCCCCACAACAATTTATTCAGTTTTCTCCCTTAAGACCAGAAGAAGGTAGAAAAAGATTAGACTATTTGAGAGATCAAGCGGCTAGAAGAGCTGCTGATATTCAAAGGGCTGCCGAGGAAGCTGAAGGATCTATTCCTCATCTGTTTGAAGAGTCCACAGAGTATGGTTCTCCAGAACTTGAAATGGGTCCAATAGTAAATCTACTAAGTCCACGCACCGAAGAAACTAGACGAGATAAGTTAGTCACTACAGTAGGTCCACACGGCGGTCCAGAAACATTAAGGGAGGAAGTTACCGAAACCTCTGTAATTGAAAATGGTGAAGTGCGTACATCTACAAGAAAAGTTACGACTAAAACCGATGAGTATGGAAATGTAACACGGCATGTACAAGAAGGGACAGGACAGACAGGTGAAGAAGAAGCCATGCCAACTCTGGAGGATGTAGAGCCGCCAGACTTTTTAGACGTCTCTGACATACCACCGCCTCAAGACCCATCTATTCCCACACCTGGGGAGATAATAGAAAGGATAAGAGCTAACGTTCGACAAAAGCTCCAAGAAGCAATACCTGATATACATGAATCACCCGTTCCAACTTCCCCAGGCGAGATTGATTTTCCAGAAGATGTTACTGACGATGACTTATATGAAACGATAATGGAGTTCGAGGGATCATCGCCTGAAGTGGATTCCTCACCGCAGAGAATTGTAAGTCCAATTATAAAAGATGATCGCTTGTACGCTTTGGGTGAAAGACCGCCACCAACTCCCCCTCCACCTGTAGTTTGCCCACCAAGTCCTAAAGTTACGCCGCCACCTCCTGAACCTGTAAAACCCAGGACCCCCAGTCCTCCACCAAAACCCAAATCACCAGAGCAAATTGTTGTTCCTGCTCATCCTAAAGATCCAAAAGATTACAAATCAATAGTAAAGCGAGCTCAAGCTATTCAAAAGCTGAAGAAGCAGCAGGAAGCACTTCTAGCTAAACTTGCTCCACCTCCTCCAGCAGAACCTGCTGCTGGTAAACCCACCAAAGGCAAAAAAGGTGGTCGAGTTCCTATATCACGTTGGGTGGCTCCTCCACCTAAGGATAAACAGAAGAGAAAACATAAAAGAATTGTTCTTAAAAAACGAGCTCCGAAGGTATCTCCAAAAAAGGCATCTCCTGTAAAAGAAGTAGAAGATGACGAAGATAGGGAGATTCCCGACGAACCGCCAGAACTATCACAACAATATAGAGACGCTGTAGCTCGGGCAAGATTATTGCATGGGCTCAAGAATCGAACAGCAGCACTTAATCCTGAGGTAGCGGCAAAAATCGCAGCGAAAAAAGCTGCAGAAGAAGCTGCAAGAGCCGCATACGAAGCCTTACCTGAAAATGAAAAAATAAAGGTGAGAATGGAAAGACTTCGACGACTTCCCGCTGAAAAACGACGGGTACAAGCTTCCGCTGAAGTACTAGGAACTATTGCTGCAATTCGTGCTAATATGCCACCAATTGAAGACCTTTTACGACAGCCATCTCCTCCTCCTCCTTGTCCATCACCTCCACGAGAAGTGGTTCCCCCTTCACCGAGAACTCCTTCAGCTGCGCACATTCCGCGGTACTCACCGCAAGCTCCATTTAGAGTGCGCGCACGTTCACCGTCACCTTCACCTTCTCCCACTGAGACGGATAAATCACTTGATGACTATGAGTATATGGAACAGTTCATGGGCGCTAAACCTGCAACACCTGAAGTTTGTGTTCCTGTTGAACCAGAAGATCTAGACGCTTCTATAAAATTACCTGACATTTCACTACTAAGACCATATGTATCACCAACTGATCAACGTCCACCTTCTCCTGTTCGACCACGAACACCATCACCGGGCCGAAGTCCAGCTTCTAGAAAATCGTCTCCTCGAGATTTTTTAGATTTGTCGCTTGCAGAATTTGAAAATTTAGAAGAAGAAGCCGCCATGAACCTTTCGTTAGATGAATTTGAAGCACTTGAAGCAGAAGCTCAAAGGGTGGATATTTCCTCCTTGCACGAAGCAGAAGACTCACAGCTTTACGATTATACAACTCCTACGAGGAGCGAACGCCATTTGGGACGAAACTTAGCGGAACTGTTTCCTCGTTCACCTAGGGATGCAATAGCTGAGCTATCGGACAGTATGGGGGTTACAGAAATAGAAACATCTCCAGTAATGTTGCCCCCCTGCCCACGTACTCCTCCCGTGCCATGGGTTGCAGCTCCTTCTATGCGCCAACTTGCTCAACAAGGATTTTTTGAAGATCAGGAGTATTTGGAAGATGAAGAAGAAATTGTGCGACCTCACATATCACCAAGACCAGGTGCTCCACCGGGTTCTATTTATTATGACCCGATGGAAGGCTTTACAGCTGAACCAGAAGAGGTAGTGTTGGATACTTCGCTATTAATGCCAGAGACTCCACCTAAAACCCTGAAAGAAAAATTTGAAAGACTCAAAAGGAGGTCTACTGAAAGGCGACCGATTTCTCCAACGTATGCGGAAGCTGTTGTTAGTCCCACTACTCCGCCATACGAATTTACTCCTGTTCAACTTATAAGTCCCAGTGGTGCCCCGTGTATAGTACCTCCACGAACTTCGCCAATTTCAGCCGATGGCCAGTTACTTATTGATGTTGACGCACCTCCTCGAAGGTCAGTCAGACGCCTTCAGGACCTTGAAGATTTGCCCTTCTATGGAATAGAATACGAAGATGAACCTGAACTTCAAGACGTTTCCTTTGAACGGCCTCTAACTCCACCTCCAAAGCCAGAGGATATTGTAGAGCAAATAAAAGCTAGGGTACGAGGTTTAAGACAACAGGTCCGAAGATCACCTACAAGATCCCCACCTATGTTACCAATGCCAGAAGAAATACCAGATGAAGAACTAATGGAGCTTAGCGCTCCTTCTTTCTCAGCTACGCCTCCGAGAACACCTTCTCCTCGAGCAAAAGCAAGATCTCCACGCTTATCACTGCCAATGGTTTGGGGAGAAGTTCGACCACCTACACCAAAAACACCATCACCGCGTAGACCCAGCCCTGTGAGAGTGCCCACGCCCACTCCACCACGACCAGCGACACCAGAAAAATTACCAACACCCGTTTGTATACCTGAGGAAGAAGGTCCAATTGTTATTCCAGCACACCCTGCGGATCCTAAAGATTACGCAGCAATGATAAAGAGAGCTCAAGCTATATATAAACTAAAAAAACAGGAAGAAGCAGAAGAAGCGGCTAAAGCTCCCCCTCCGGAACCTCCTAAGAAGAAAGGCAGAGTACCAATTTCTAGATGGGTAGCACCACCACCCAAAAAGAAACCCAAGAAACCAAGAAAGAAACTGGTAATGAGAAAACGAGTGAAACCAGAAGAAAAAGAGAAGAAAAAAGAGCCACCGCCCCCCCCACCAGATGAAGAAGAGGAGGATAGGGAGATACCAGCAGAACCACCACCACTTGATCAGGAGTATAGAGATGCGGTAGCAAGAGCAAGACTGCTACATGGTCTTAAAAATAGAACAGCTGCTTTAAATCCAAAAGTTGCTGCAAAACTTGCAGCTAGAAAAGCGGCTGAAGAAGCGGCGGCTGCGGAGTTCGCTGCATTGCCAGAACATGAAAAAATAAAAGTGCGTATGGAGCGTTTAAGAAAAAAACCACGTCGTCGCCGTGCTGCAAAGCCAACGATGGAGCAACTGGCATTTTTGGAAGCCATGAAGCAAGTAGGAGGATATCAATTAAGTCCACCATCACCACCAAAACCTCCAACTCCTCGTATTTCGCCTGCACGAAGAGCTCAAACACCGCCTCGGCTGTCGCTGTCTCCTCAGCGTAGATTGCAAGAACAGGATGAATTGGCAGATTTTGAAGCTCAGGAAGAAGACATTGATTTCCAAATGATGGAAGCTGAAGCAGCAATGGAAGCCGAAGGTCAAATGCAAGATGCGGCTGATCGAATAGAAATTCTAGAAAATGTATTAATTTGTCCTCCGGCTGTTTCTCAAGGCAGTGCGGTTTTACAACAACGAATTGCTAATTTAGAAGAATTATTAGAGGGAGAGGAAATGCCAGAAGGTGATGTCTCACTTGCAGAATTCGAAGCTCTAGAAGCCGTAGAGGCACCAGCTGATGTGTCTCCTCCTCAAGCTGACGTAGATGAATTAGATATGAGGCAGGTTATTGAAGACTTACAAAGCGAGCAGTTAAGAACACCCCCACGAATAGATCCTAGAGAAAGATACAGGCAGTTGTTAGCCCAAAGGCAAAAGACTCCTCCGTCTCCTACTTTAAGTCCTATCATAGAACCAGAAATTCACTATTCCCCTGTTACTATGCAAAGTCCATCTAAAGGAATAATAGAAAAACGAGCAGAAAAGACCACAACTCAAGTTACAAGAAGTGGTGACAACACCATACAAGAACAATTAATTGAAAAGTCGGAAATAGTTAATGGCGAACTACAACAAGTAACAACTCATGTCACAACGACAACAGATGCTCAGGGAAATGTGAGATGCCAAATAAACGAAAGTAAACGGATTGCTGCCCGTGACCCTTCAGCAGAATTAGAGGATCTTCAGACAATAGAGGATGTGGACGAACCAAGTTTCTTAGACACAACCCCAATCTCTCCAATGGAACGTCCTAGACCAAGGGATATTATCGAAAGGGTAAAGAAACAAGTGAAGGAAAGGTACGTTCCACATGTTCCCACAGGGCAACTTATAGAGTTGAGAACACCACCACGGGAGCTTCCCTTACCAGGGGATATTACTCAAGAAGAACTCCTTGAGTACAGTTTTGCAGAACTTGAAGACGAAACTCCTGATGAAGAAGAAACTTCTGTGCGAACGCCAGTAAGAGCTTTGGATTTGTCCATCCCTCACTTATTTGAGGCTACTCCTCCGACGCCAACACCTCCCCCTAGACCAGTGTCACCATTAAGACATCGAATACCTTCACCGGAGGGACCTATAGAAATTCCACCTCATCCGGGAGATCCAAAGGATTACAGAGCTATTTGCAGACGAGCTAGAAAAATTCAAGAGTTTAGAGCTCGGGAAGAGGAAGAATTACGTGCCGCCGAAGAAGCAGCCGCGGCTGCTGCTGCTGCAGAGGCAGCAAAGCCTAAGAAAAAAGTAAGAGTACCGATTTCAAGGTGGACTGCACCGCCACCTAAAAAACCAAAAAAAAGGAAAAAGCTTGTTATGAAAAAACGTGGCGAGGCTGCACAACCAAAAGCAGCTCCTCCTCCAGTAGAAGAATACCCGGACGAACCCCCACCATTGCCAGAGCATTTTGCGGAAGAGGTTGCTAGAGCGAGAATGTTAGCAGGTATAAAAAAGAAGACGCCTCCACATTCACCTATTAAAGATTTTAGTACTCTTCAAAGTCGACTGGCAGCTCTGAGAGAAAAGGGCGTTGTACCTCGGGCGCAACCGTCTCTTGCGTCTGCCGCATATTTAAATGCTATTAAACGTGCCATGCATGTTCGACAACAAATTGGTCCGTGCGAGGAGGGTGCTCCATATGAATCTCCTAAATCCAGATATCAAAGAATTTTGGCTGAAAGAGCCGCTGTGCCGCCGCCAGCTGAAGAAAGTCCCATTAGGACTCCACCTCGCGAAGATATTCCATATATTCCTGTGCGATTTGTAAGTCCACGCGTCCAAGGGGATCTACTTGCTATACCTGAAGTTGATGAGGATTATGCATTAGACATGTCCGCTTTGGGAGACTTAGAGGATTTGGCTGAACTCGAAGAGCCGAGCCTTGTAGACGTAAGCCAATATCTATCAGGCGAGGAGGAGGATATAGATATAACGCCACCTTCAACACCGCCACCAGAACCTGCTGAAATCATTAGTAGGATACGCGAGCAATACCAACATGCTATTCAACGTCCAGAAAGTCCTCGGGTTTCTCCTACTCAACTCGAATTCCCGGAAGATTTACCGGAAGAAGAGCTATTAGAACTCAGTGGTATATCACTTGCTGCATCACCGCCAAGAGTAGAATCTCCAGTAAGGTCACCAGATATATCATTTCCCCGGTATTTTGAACGGACTCCACCCCCTAAATTACCGACTCCTCCAGCTCGTTCTGTAAGCCCAGGTAGAAAAACTCCTGGTGTTAGAGTTAAGACACCGGAAGGTCCTTTAGAAATACCACCACATCCAAAAGACCCAACAGATGTTGCTGCTATGATAAAAAGGGCAAGGATGATTCAACAATTACAAGCAAAAGAAGCAGCAGAAAAACCACCTGAAGAAAAACCAAAGAAAAAGGTTAGGGAGCCAATATCAAGGAGAACTGCCCCTCCTCCTAAAAAAGAGACTAAACCCCATAAGAAAGGCAGATTATTCCGACCACTAAAACTAAAGAAGAAAGCACCACCTGCACCAGCAGCTGCACCACCTTCACCAAGGGAGATTCCGAAAGAGCCACCTAAACTACCAGAGGATTATATTTCTGTAGTTAATAGAGCTCGTAAATTAGCAGGACTGAAAGCCGCAGTTGGCCAGCCAGAGGCAGAACGTCCTCCTCCAGACTACGCCAGCATTATGGAAAGAATAACCGCGTTGAGAACAGCAAAACAGCAGATGCAGCAGGAACCCACAGCTCGTGAGTTAACTACCAGACAGCACTTGAAAAATCGTCAACAAAGACAAGAAAGAAAGAGATTGCTGCAGGAACTAGAACGGATACGTGCACAACAAGGATACCAAGAACCGATTGAATTGGCGCCGGTAAAAACACCACCACCTGCAAAGGAGCGTCTACGAGCCATTAAGGAAAGGACTCCACCTAAAATACTTGAAGGACCGTGCAGTCCTGTAAAAACACCAGAGCAGATTGATATGCCGGCATACAGACCAATAATGTTACCCCCAACTCCTCCCTGTCTATTCCTTCAGAATGTTGAAGTTCCCGAAGTAGCAGACCTTTCTGCTTGTGAATTCGTCGAGGATGACTACGACACGACAATAGAGGAATCTGAAATTGAGGACTACCAGTTCCAAGTAGCAGAAGCAGAAGCTGCACAAGCTGCACAAGCTGCACAAGCTGCTGTATCAGATTCGGAATACGAAATGGCTTCAGAAATTCAAATCCAATCAGATTTTGATATGGCCAAAAGATTACAAAACCTAGAATATGACTTAATAGATGAACTTGCTGACGAAGAAGACCTTGAGTTCCAAATGATAGAGCTTGCTGCTGCTGCGGAAGCTGAGGCTGCGGCAGCTGCGGCAGCTGAAGAGTTGAAAGCGGCTAATCAAATACAAATTCTGGAAAATGTTTTATTGGCACCACCAAGAACACAATGTGCTCAAGGTTTTACAAATACACAAGCTGTAGACGTGCGCAGTCTAATTCAGGTTGCTGAAAATATATTAATGGCACCACCAACAGGATATTCTCCTCCAACAACTTCTGCTGCTGCACGAGAAAGAATACAATTAGAACAGCGTCTGAGAACTTTACAACAACACCTACAACAATGCGAACAAAGAGTCGCAGAACAATATATGTCTCCCGCAGTAAGTGAATACGATGATTCAGTAGATGAATTTGAAGCATTGGAAAATGAATGCCGTTAATTTAAATGAACTAAAATGTTGTGTATTTATCAAAATTTCTCATGATAAGTTTTTCCTCTTTTTTTTAGTTACCTCTTAATATTTTTATACTTTTTTTTTAAATACGAAATGTTTTTGTTTAAATAAATAATAATAATTTTCTTATTCATACGGATTTTTATTAAAAAAAACGGTTAGATTGGATGGTAAAAGTCTGGTTCTTGCCTTTAAAGTACAAGATCCAATTAAAAAGACCTATCCAGATCGTAGAAGATTTCCTACCTACAGTACCGCCATAAGAGCCTTTTTACGGACCGAAAGCAACTTCGAGCAATTGTAATGTCCATTCAGGCATCCTTACCATTACCGTATATGTATATGTAAATAACTAACCTATAACCCACTGCAACACAGCCTGCAATACACTATGCCCGTAAAGCAACCTCCCTAACCAGTGCCAGTCATCTGCCAGACTTTTCAGCAACAATATTATTGCTCTCTATCCGGAAATATCACCTAGGGCTGCCTGTTGAAATCTCATATCCTGACCGTAAACTCCGTAAACCTCTTTCAAAAGTAGCCATAAAACAAAATCTAAGGCGCCTGATATAGCCAAAAAGACAAATCTTTACTTTTTATGTCTAAAACCTCTGATCATACTGTGCAGTTTTACGTGAAAACCGATAACATGGAGTCATGGTGTATTGATCCCTTTTTTGTCCTTCCCAAAGTATTCTCCTTCGATGATTAGCTACTCCTCTATAGGTAAAGCTTTAGATCGAACCCGTTTAGTCTGGACATACTCCAATCTATACCTTCTGTAGAAAAATATGCGAGACGCTCATGAATAATAGTCGATGGGAACTTCTCAGTGACCACGACAACCTAGTAGCAAACAACTTCCCTCAACCTGCAAGCCTATATTGAACACCCTTCTCAATATGGCCAAAAATGCCTTCAGTGCGGCATTTTCCAAAGATTTAACCGCCAAGTAGGCACTCTGAGACTTAAAAACAAACTCAACCGCCATCAATGTCTTCGATACAAATATTCATTGAAAGCCAAGCAACTCCATACGTAGATTATAGAATATTGTTCTAAAAATAACGCTCAGACCCAGTGATCCGATGCAACCAAAGTAGCCAAAGTTGGCCAAACCGCTCCTCATTCGAGAACCTAGACGGAAATTCCGGTGCTACCAAAACCGTATATTAATATTAAAAATTTTTCATCAACATTTAGTTTACAAATCAATCAACTGAATTAATTTCTTTTTCCCAGGGACCTTAAAGTGTTTCAAAATATGTTGTACACAGCGAAACGAAACAATGACAATTCCGTTTTTTTAAATTTCAATTAATTTTTTTTTGATTTCAATTGCAATAATTTTCCATGACATAATATTCAATTTATTTTATATTTTTAAAACAACCGTAACGATCCTGTATATACGTACATGGTATATAAAATATATTATCATTAAAAAAAAAATAAGAAAATAGTTTATTTTACCATAGCGATCATGATGTTTTTCATAATTTATTTGTTTTGACTTTGCTCAAAACGAATACAGATAATTACGCTGATTAATAATACATAGTACATACATATATTTTCCATTCATTCAATATCAAATGATTGTTTCAAAATATATTTGACATTATCTTTATATGCTTTTAAATGAGATTTTTTAATAACTATTAAATATATTAACGAACTATTGTAATTTCTTAATTTATTAAAGTATCTGATTGCTAGGCATTGTAGGTCATTCGGTTGTTCATTGGACAAATATAATGATACTATTTCAGATATTTCGTTTAAATGCTTACCGTCTAAATCAAGGCTCTCAATAAGATTTGGAAATGCTTGCAATAACTTCAGTTGAAGTTTAAATTCTTGAGTTTTACTGATAAAATGAAACAGAAAAATATATAGATTTCATTTAAAAAGTACTGCATCAAAAGTATAAATAAATATCGCTACTCCATAAAAGCAATATAAATCAGATTTTTGCATTAAATAAAAATTAAGTAAAGTTATGTTTTTCATAATCATCATCATAATTATTTCTTGGAAATCAATAAATCAGTGTCAATAATTCGGAAAAAATTTTAAATTTGTTGAAAGTGGTAGTATTTAAAGAAACTTTAACTAACTACTATATAGACCGTTACCAATAGAGTCGTAAAAGATTTAAGTTTAATAAATTAAATTTATTATTGCTTTTACATATAAAATTAAGCGTAAGTTTTGACACTTTTAATACTTACGCAATTAGTTGTTCTTGAGCTGAGTGTACAGCAGCTTGCGTTAAAAACTGTTTAAGAAATGGTATCACATCGCTGTAACAATACATCGTTAAGTAACAATAAAAAAAGATTTTAAATGAGAAGAATAAATAAGATCAACATTATAATTTTACTTACTCTAAACTTCTTTTTGTGATAAAATCTTTAGCATAAGTAGCCAACACTTCCATCAAGGAGAAGCAACGATTTAATACTAAAGCATTTTTTTGGCGAAACTTTTCTACTAAAGGCGACCAAATAGAATGCACCATAGGCAGAAATTCACTTTCATAGTCCCGTAGCAGTGGTAAACCACATGCAAAACATTCTAAGGAAAGAATTTGTAATTGAACTTCGGTAGATGTCACAAATTTAATAACTTGCTGTAAAATATTTCTGACAATAACAATGTGACGAGGTAAATTTAAACTTTCTGAACTATTTTCCACATCTTTTTCATTTTCAGCCAAACCAATATTCGTATTTTTTTGATCTGCGATATTATGAGTAGGTTTCGTTTCTAACACATCGTTAAAACTGTTAGGTGTATTTAAAATCTCTAACCACATATTTAACAAATTAACCTCATTTATATTTAATTCGTTATTATCAGCGTCAGCGATTTGCATGGCTTCACCATCTTTTATTTCTAAATTACATAGCAGCAGCCATGAAGTCATGTGTCTTAAAAATGCATTGAACACTTTCAAATAAGAAACTATATTTGGAGTTTCGTATTGCTTGCTGCATTCATTATAAATAGTTTCAAAAATAACTTCCAAATGTGGCAGCGAATTACGAGAAGAAAATTGTAAAACTACTGTAAGTATATCGACTGCACATTTACTTTCAAGAGACTAAAAATATTTAAAAAAATTGTTAAAAAAAAAATACAACATTTCAAGGCAAATATTTGTACCTTTTTTAGTAAACTATTTAAATGATAAGATATATAATCCGTATAACCTTCTATTAGCTGTGTCGCTTTACTAAATCTTAGAGCTTTTTGCATGGACACAAGAGCGAAATTACTTGCTTTATATACCATCGAATTGCTGTGAGCTGTAAGTATTATTACATTATACTGTATTACTTCATTATGCAATTTCTTTCAACACATTTTTACCTAGTTTAAGTATAACTTTGTGTAAAGTTTGAAACACATAACCATCAAAACGTTCACCAACATATAAGGCGCAATGTCCCAAACAATCCAACACAATGCACATATGCAAAACGTTAAATTCAGCATCTTTTATAGAAACTTTTTGCAAATTTTGTACGGCATCTGTTTTATAAGAGGTTAAATATTTATTTATTTGAAATTATAAAAAAAACTCTTAAATATAACCTTCTTTCTCGTCATCGGAATCATAATCCTGTTTGCGTATTTCAACTGCTGACTCGTATAATCCCGGAGTAATATCAACAAACCAGTCAGTGTGCTTAAATAAAATAATTTAAAATATGAAAACAAAAAAATTACAGGCATTCATTTATCGCCACTAAGAAATAATTCATTCACTTTAGCAAATTCAATTTTCAAAACCCAATGATTGAGAACTATTCCGTTATTTTAAGAATTGGTTACTTTAAGTTCCTTTGTGCAAACACAATTCAAGTTACTGAGTTTTTTAAAGTTTTTTTACACTTTGATACGACTTAATTCCACCTCATCGTGTGGTTGAACCTCATTTTTCGTGACCGAACATCTTTATGAAGGGGAGCCTAGTGAACAAAAGGGACTTATAACCGCTTTTTATAATCGCTGTTAATGATTCACACGGTATGATAATCATTCTTCATAGTGTAACTAAATTGTTTAAATATGGCTTTATAAATATTTGATATCTACTCACCTTATTAATTTTAAGTTGCGTAGCTTTATCGGGCTCTAAAGCTAAATACCAATGTTTATCATTCAATAATTCATCAAGTAATTGTTTTACCAACATCAAGTCCTTACATTGAAATAAATTATTTATTTCTTTTGCCGTAACCAAATACAGCAGCGCCAAAAGAATTTCATTCATTGCGGCATTTTGTTGTTGTAATATTTCCAAAAAGTAATCAACAATAATTCGATTCAATATTGGTGTTCTACCCAATATACCGCATATTTCTAGCAAACATTTAATACTTCGTTCAGAATTTACATTCTTAAATCTTCTCCATGGTAATTTACTGCTTTCTAAATAATCACCCTGTACATCCATTTCACGCAAGGAATACTCTTCTATAAGTAAATCTTGTGTTGTTGATAAATCCAAAGCCGACAATAAACACATACAAAACATTTCTAAGTTATGAGGAATAGAAAGTAGATGATGCAATTTGTTAGAGCTTAATGATCGAAAGAAGCCTTTTAAAAATGTAAATTCTGTATATTGCTCCGTATCATCACAACGCGCTATTATACGTGGCAATTTGGTAAGATGTTCATCGAGTAATAATTCAGAGTTTTCATCAAAGATACCCTCATTTGAACAGTTATTTTGTAACTGATCAATACAATTGCAACATGCATTTCGTATATGTAAGTCTTCGTCTTCCGTTAAAGCTATCACAGATTCTAACATGAAAACAAAGTTCTCCTTAAGATTATGCGAACAAGTTTTTAGTAAAAGGCAACACATTTCAGCATATTCTCTTCGTATTTTTGACGAACCATGCGATCTAAGTTTACTGGTTTGTGTAAAAATCACACGTAGTTTTTTCGATGTTGCTTCTATCCATTGCAGTGTACGGCCATCTTGCTGCATCTGTTTCATACGTTGTTCTAATTGTTCACGATTCTTTTTAATAGCTAAAAACTCATCATTATCCTTTTCGCTTAAATGCATTAGGCTTTCACTAAACAATTTCTTAAAAGCTCCTGCATCATATTTGGCATGTATTAGATTTTCTGTAGTTTCCTCATAAGTAACACATAATATGCGACCCAATGCTTTAATGGAAGACTTTGAAAAAGCAAATTTAAATTATAACACATTTTTATTAACTGTAATATGTTGCTTACGCGTTTGATAGTTTCTCCCACAGTTTCGTCCGCTATTGATGTTTGATATAGAACGGTAACTATTTTAGGTAGAAAAATAAATATAGTGTTTGCGACTTGATTACGCAGAACTACATCCATACAATCAGCCTCATCGTGCACATAGAATACTACCATCAAACATTCCAATGAAGCTAAACTAAAATTTACAGACAAATTTTAAAAACATACCAAATCAAATAAATAGAAACATTCTCCATTTCGAAGGATTTACTATAACTCACACAAGCTTTTTGTATTTTTCTTTTTCAATAAATTCCACTAGGGTTAACAAAATCTGTCCCAATATCACTGCAGACTCTTTAGTATAAAACTGCTCGAAGATATCTGATGTTGTGCGTTGAAAACACACAGCTATACATTGCACGGCAGCCAATTTCATCTCTTCTGACAAATTTGACTTTGTAATTGCTTTTTCACAGTCACGCACTTGCTTAAGAACCACCACAAGCATTGTTCTTAACGCAGTCAATTCCTTCAAATACACCTTCGAGGTGACCAATGCAATACATTGCAAACAGCCAGTACGTATGTCCTGATTATCTCTTAAAAGAAAATATTTGATGGTTTATATTTGTGTCTGACTAATTTGTTTCTACCTACTGATACAGCTCATCCAGTTTTAAAACAAGTGGTACCAAAATTTGTACGTTAAATATGCTCATGTGCATCCAATTAAACTGGGACAATTCGTTTTCTAACTTTGCCAGATTTTCTTTTGTAGCATTGCGAAGAAATTCATCCATAGCAGGCTTAATCCTCAAAACAAATGGTTCCAACGAAGCCATTTTGGAAATATTTAGTTTAGGTTTTTCCTAACTAGGACTGGGATAAAATTAATCTAATACATAAAGCCGCGGCAAATACCCAAAAATAAAAAACAAAGATCAGCTGTTTGTGGAGACTAACAGTTGCACATTTAAGTATTCATTTTAAAAATAATTAGTTTCCGTTTTCCTTTTTTAATATTTAAAACGAAAATGTATTAAATTAATTTATTTTGTAAAAAAACATATGTTTCTAATATGTACGTATGCTGTGTTATCATTTCCCAATGAATAAAAATCGTTTTTGTTTACAATTATTTACTGTGATATCTCTACATATATGAGCAAGTATTTAAATCGTTTGGTAAATGCAAAAATAGGAAAAACTATGAAACGTGTTTGTCAATTAAAACCAATGGAACCTGAGCATCAGGTAATAAATCTTGAAGCGGGCACCAATATAGTTGGCCGCTCTAAAGAAACAGGCATCAGAGATACGAAATGTTCTAAGCATCAATTGGAGCTATTGGTCGATTTAAATGCTGCAAAGATAAAGTTGAAAGTATTGGGTTTAAATCCTTGCGGCATTAATGGTTTAATGGCCATGCAGGAAACAGTATGTGAACTAGAACATGGCGATGTTTTGGAGATAATTTACGGTAGACATCCATATGAAGTTGTTTTTAAACCCCAACCCCAAATTACCTCAAACACATCAGTTGTGAAATTAGAAGAAGTGTCTGAAGTACCCCAAAATGCTAAATACGATACTGTGGAATCCCAAACCGATTCTTGGGATTCTGTTGAAAATGGTAAAATGTTATGTTACACAAGTAAAGGTGTTGTGGCTTCTTCTAAATTGGCGGCATATGATATAGACGGCACTATAATTAAGACAAAATCCGGCAATGTTTTTCCCAAAACAAGCGACGATTGGATGATAAACTACGCTGAGGTGCCTAAAAAATTGAAATCACTTTTCGAAGATGGTTTCAAAATATGTTTTTTCACTAACCAAGGAGGTATAGGAAAAGGCAAAGTTGATGTAAATGAATTTAAAGCTAAAATAAAACAAATTATTGCAAAAGTGCAGGTGCCAGTACAAGTATTTATTGCTACTAGTGATGGCTACTACCGCAAGCCTTTGCCTGGCATGTGGGAGTATATGGAAAGGGAAAAAAATCAGAGTATTACAGTGAATAGAAGACAAAGCTTTTTCGTGGGTGATGCGGCTGGTCGGCCAGAAATTGGTAAAGGCGTCAATAAACGGCGTAAGGATCATTCACTAGCTGACAGATTATTCGCCAAAAACGTGGGAATTGAATTCTATACTCCAGAAGAGCATTTCTTAGGTAGTAAACAAGAGGACTGGGTAAACCTCGAATTCGATCCTAAAATCGAATTAGATGATTTGCCTTTACTTGAGCCCAAAGATGCTAAAGTATCATTAGATAAATGTGAAATGATTATAATGATGGGTTTGCCGGGATCAGGTACATTTTATTTTTGCATTTTATCTTTCAATAATTAATCTACTCTTTTCTTTGCAGGCAAATCTCACTTTTCTCAGAAATACTTAGCGCCACTAGGTTATAAAATAGCAAACGCTGATACATTGGGATCAACTCAAGCTTGCCTAAAATACTGTGAAAGCTCTTTGTTGCTTAGTATATCCTGTGTCGTGGATAATACAAACGTTGACATTGAATCACGTAAAAAATTTGTAGAACTCGCTAAAAAACATAAAGTCGTCTGTCGTTGTTTCATGATGAACGTTTCTGTAGCTCAAATTAAACACAACATAGCTTTTCGTGAATTAATCGACAGTCAACATTCAAAAATTAATAATATGGTTTTTAATACGATGAAGAAGAAATACACCGTACCTACCTTGGCTGAAGGATTTACGGAAATTGTTAAAGTAAATATAAAGCCAGAATTTGAACGAGACGATTGGAAACGTTTGTACAAATTATATTTGGTAGAAAAATAAACAAAAATTTGTAAGAGTTTAACAGAAGCAAATAAGTTATAAAAATGGAATTATTAAAATATTGAGATTATTTCATACTGATTACTCCAAAGTGAATATACGTTTTGCGATGTCATCTATTAACCAATCGACGGCACTTAAAAGTTTTTCACCAGTAACAGCACTTACACCCACAACTAACCAATGATGTGTGGTTATGTTATCTAGTTGAAGAATCTACAATTAAAGTAAAAAAGAATGAACCATTTTCAAAACTTCAACTTCATCCTGTTTACACACTGTACCACCACAACTGCGACTAAATCATTACGATTAGTTATGAATATAAGAGATGAATACCATTTATATTTGAAAATTTTTTGTATGAACGGCAAATATAAGCTATTTGTTCTATTTCTCTAGAGAGAATATAAATATCTGAGAACATTCTATTGCAGTTAATTTAAATACTGTTCCCAATTTACAATTAAAAACTCTGGTTGTTTTACATTCGACTATTTGAAAATCGGTCGCTTAAGTGGTACAAGGCATAAATATTGCATAGTGTGACAAAATAATAGCCAACCTCTTTAATTTCAGTTGCTGTTAATGCTCCAGGCAAGTCTTGCTTGTTAGCTAATACTAACAGTGTGGCTCCAGCTAATCTCTCCTCTTGCAATAGTATTTCCAATTCCTTTTTACAAGTCTCCAAACGCATACGATCCGCACAGTCTACCACCCATACTAGACCATCGGTGCATTCAAAGTAGTTACGCCAATAAGAACGCAAAGATTTCTGTCCGCCCACGTCCCACATATTTAGAGTGTAGCCATTGTGCTCCAAAGTTTTTATGTTGAAACCCAATGTTGGTGATATGGTATCAATGGGTTCACCGTTAAATCTTTTCAATATTGTGGTCTTGCCGGCATTATCCAAACCTCTGAAAGAAATTAAAATCAATGATTCATTTTAGTTGACAATTAGCCTCTTTCGAGTGAATGGAGAATTTCTATTTCTGGTTACTTACAGTAATAATATACGCATTTCTTTTTCTTTTTGTCTCATTTTCTTTAAAACCGTAAGAAATCCCATTATATGTGTGTTAGATTTTATTTATTTTTAATTTATAGGAAAACTAAACCGCAGCTGCAATTCTTTTTTAATGTTTTCTTTTTTTGTTGTTTTTTGTTGTTGTTGTCTTCAAAATTTTTGCAGACTTGTGGCATCTCTATTACTCGTCTATTACTCATCTTTGGGCTTAAATATATGCCTACCATGGTTGCATATTGATTTTTACAACTCTGAAATAATTCCAGCAGTCATAAATGTCATATTTTTGACAGTTCCATATTGTCCAATGTGAATTTTTTGCTTGAACTTAGAAGGGTCAATAAATTCAATTCGACAATTCTTTTTTGGAATTTAGCAAAGAAAACTTATATAAAATGTTGAACTTGTCCAGAGTAAGTAATTGTTACGTACGGTAAAAAAGTTACTTTTGTTATAGAAAATGCCGTTTATTACTTAAATTGTCTTTGAAATTGCATTTTTAATTCCAAAAAAATTATAATTACGTAAGATAGTTTATGATATATCTTCTGGCTAATATAAAACTTTTATTGTCACTTTTTAGGCCGTTGTACGCAGTTTCACCACCTCCGGTGCTACCCGTTCTGTCGCCAAAGCTGAAGTCGAAAAAGGTTACTTTGAAATCAAGAAGTTCCAAGAACACTTCCAAAAGAAGGACGGCAAACCTGTATTCTTAAAGGGTTCAGCTTTCGATCAAGTCTTGTATCGTATAACTGTTGCCCTCAGTTTAGTTGGTATTGGCGGTATGGGTAAATTGTTCTATGACTTGTCTGTACCTAAAACCGATTAAATGTCTGTACGCGACAATTCTGTTAAGAGTATTTATTTAATAAGTTCTCAAACGAAATATTAAATTTTAGCAGCCCTCATTTCCTATGTTTCTGTGTCAGTCAACCTTTTGTTGTAAGTTTTATTGTTTTATTTTGGAAATACAAATTTGCGACCAAATTATATATAATTGTTTTTATCTATTTTTCAGAGAGCCCTATCTAAGTGTTGGGGAGCTTTTACTTCAATTAAATTGGATTATAATATTGCATCTTAAACATTCTTAAAAAAGAGCATTTAAACCATAGAAATATATGAAATAATAAGCTAAAGCAACTGTCTTATTTATTTGTTTATTAGAAGATATTTAAATGCAAGATTGTAAAACTAAATATAGTCACTGAAGTCAGTTTTTAAGGTTTTTTCGAATATCGTGCCGTCACTGATATTATAAAATTGAGTGGGTTTACATTAGTAATCTTAATAATTTCAAAGTAAAAAACCATTAACAGTAGTATACATATACATACATAAACATAGAAGGTCCGTCCCTTGGCTGCTGTAGGGAGATAAGGATGAGTCGTTTATGAGGGTGTCGCTTCCGACCCTAATGCTAGGACTGCTAACCAAACCAATTTCTTCATGACTAATAATCTTATGAATAGGTGTATTGTGTGATTCGTCATCTATCTATAGTATACAAATCATCGTCGCTAGCATTCTTGATGACCTTATAAACTTTGACCTTGCCAACTAGGTTGGTCCCTCCACTAACTACGCTAACACCGCTATTGGCGATAAGTATGCGTAAATATACTTTAGTATACATAAAATAAAAAGCCTGTTTCTCCATTATTCCGCTCAAGCGTTATTAAATTCCTTAATTTAAAACTAACATTGCAACGGTAATTTGCATGCATTGGCCGTATTGAATTAGAAACTCCAATAATGTTTTTAAACCCCATTCGTTTTGAATGTTCTTTTTTTATTTTATAGTAAGATTAAGTTAAAAAAAATAGTGTAAAGCGCAGTTTTAATTAATATTATATTAAAAAATGATAATATAAATTGCGTTATGCTTTTCTTAAACTATGCATAGTAATTCAAATTGGCCTTCTTCTTAGCCTGTACCTCCATAATGGCATCCATAAAATCCTCGTGGGTTACCTGAGTAGCTGATCGACGCAAAGCTATCATACCGGCTTCAACACAAACTGCTTTACATTGGGCGCCATTAAAATCATCAGTAGATCTTGCCAATTCTTCGAAATTAACATCACTACTGACGTTCATTTTACGTGAATGAATTTGCATAATGCGGGCACGCGCCTCCTCATTTGGATGTGGAAATTCAATTTTTCTATCTAGACGACCGGAACGCAAAAGAGCAGGATCTAGAATATCTACTCGATTTGTAGCTGCAATAACCTTAATATCAGCTGTTGAACTAAAACCATCAAGCTGATTCAACAATTCCAACATAGTACGTTGAACTTCACGATCACCAGCCTTTTCGGAATCGAAACGTTTGGTACCAATAGCATCAAGTTCGTCAATGAATATAATAGCAGGAGCTTTTTCTTTAGCTAAGGCAAAGGCGTCTCTCACTAGTTTAGCACCATCGCCAATAAACATTTGCACCAACTGTGGACCAGCCAGCTTTAAGAATGTTGATTTTGTTTGGGCAGCACAAGCTCTTGCCAATAAAGTTTTTCCCGTGCCGGGAGGACCATACAATAAAACGCCCTTGGGTGGATGTATGCCCAAGTTTTTGAACTTCTCTTTATGGGTCATGGGTAGAACAACGGCTTCTATCAACTCTTGAATTTGTTTATCTAAACCACCAATATCGGAATATTGTTCGGTGGGACGTTCATCTACTTCCATTGCCTTAACGCGGGCATCATATTCGGCAGGTAGGGTTTCCAATATCAAATATGAATCCTTATTTACACCTACCAAATCGCCCGGTTTTAACTTTTCAGCATCCACTAAGCCAATCACAGGCAAAAAGTAGGCTTGACGTGTGGAAGTTTTAATAACTGCACATTTTCCCTTGCGTTGATTATCCAAAACTTGTACAGCACCGTCATCCTCATCTTCTTGTGCTTCCATATCCAACAATTCAATTACATTCGAAACCAAATATGGCAAGTTTTTATTTACCTAAAAGAATTGAAAATGGAGGAATTATACTACAATTGTTTGGGTGGAGTCTTTATACCTTAATTTTCTCGGTGTTATCTTTAATTTTATCATTTTGAGCCTGTATTTCATGGGTTATACGCATAACCTCACTCTTCATAATTTTAATTTCATTGTCCATCAAACGAGTCCTGCTGACAATTTCATCTGTGGACATACGCATCACCTCCTCGCCCAATTCATCACCATCTTCCCAAATTGATTTATCTTCCAAAGTAGCGGCCATTGTTTATTTCCTCTGTTGTTTTCAGTTGAGTGCTTTACAAAGCGACTGATAATATTTAATATCTTTACGTTTTTATAATTTTAAGCAATTATTTTTTAGAAAATTTGCCAAACTTTTTCCTACTTCACCGATGACTTGTAAAATTTTGTTGTATGCTGTTGTTTGACAGACGTCGGTGTATCCAGCTACCATATCAGTGATGCCGTACCTTATTTTTGTGTACCTATTTTGACATTTACTTTTTTGCATCTGATATCGTTAACACAATTGGCAATGCTGCGATATTTTGGCGCAAAATGAAGGCAAATGTATTGTTTTATTATTTATGGAGTTTTTATTTTTAAGATCAGCAGACAAATTTTTTATTCACAACATTGCTTCCTGTTAATTAAATAAATATGGAACAAGCTGGTGGGAGTAAAATAAAGGTGCTACAAAATACAGGAAGATTTGTAGCAGAAGCAAGGACAGAAGGGTGAAAACAATCTGTTTAATTTCATAGTTTTGTGAAATAATTTTTGTTTCAAATTTGCAGGGATGACTACTACTTTAATGAAGCTGGTTATCGGCAGTCGAGGGAAAATGATAAAATTGATTCTAAATATGGATTCGATCGTGTGAAGGATGGACTCGAAAGGACTGGGTACCTAATAAACATGCACACGGTTAGTATTAATTTTTGTTCAAAAATACTTAACAATCGCACGGTAATCCATTCAATGTCCTTCTGAAACTAATAGCAGAATAATAGTAAAAAAAAATCGTAAATAGTAGTGGTAGTAGTAGAGCTATATGATCTTGCTGCCAATTAGGATTCTGAACAATAATTTAAGCCATTGGCGTCTAAGTTATCTACAATATTTTTTATTGTTTACTATTTTTTATTTCAAAAAGGAATTAAAGTGGGATAACTTTATATTTAACTATCCTAGCCTATACCACGTTTTTTTATCCGACCCACCGATTGATATGCATAATTTCAAATTAATATTAATTTAACCCCGCATTTGTTGTTTTTTAATCAATTTTAATTTGATAGATCGCTAGTAGAGCAAACTAAATATTGCTTTAATTTTAGACTGAAGTCTTAGATGAAAATCGCCGTTTGGTTGCAGCTTTGGATTTGTTTTTCATACAAATGGATGGATCACGGTTCAAGTGTACTGTAGCATATCAGCCATATTTCCTAGTGAAGCCAGACGATAAACAAGCTTTAGAATTGGCTCGTTTTTTAAGTCGGAAATATTCTGGCCAACTGGTAGGAGTTGAACACATCTATAAAGAAGATTTGGATCTGGCAAATCATTTATCTGGTCTTAAACAACAATATTTAAAGTTAAGTTTTCTTAATCAAACTGCCATGACAAAAGTACGTCGCGAAATAATGGCTGCCGTTCGTAAAAATACTGAAAGAGAAAAATCAAATACTTATTATTTGCAAATGCTGGCTTCATCGTTGGCGGCTAACACAGCTAACGAAGGCGGTGATGGTAAAAAGCAATTAGATTATATGGACAGCATTATGGATATAAGAGAGCATGATGTTCCTTATCATGTGCGTGTTTCTATAGATTTAAAAATATTTTGTGGCCAATGGTATAATATACGCTGTCGTAGTGGCGGCATGGAATTGCCTATTATAACACCTCGTCCTGATATTCTTGAGCGTCCTGAACCGGTGGTTTTAGCATTTGATATAGAAACCACTAAATTACCCCTTAAGTTCCCAGATGCCCAGACAGATCAAATAATGATGATTTCCTATATGATAGATGGCCAAGGTTATTTAATTACTAATCGTGAAATTATTTCGTGTGATGTCGATGATTTTGAATATACCCCAAAACCAGAATTTGAGGGAAATTTTATAGTTTTTAACGAAGTCAATGAAATGCAATTGATACAAAAGTTTTTCGATCACATTATGGAAGTACGTCCTCATATAATTGTAACCTATAACGGTGACTTTTTCGATTGGCCTTTCGTGGAAACTAGAGCGGCAGTTTATGATTTGGATATGAAACAAGAGATTGGCTTTTCGAAATCTAGAGATGGAAACTATTTGTGTAGACCCTCAATTCACATGGACTGTTTATGTTGGGTAAGTAGGATTATAAAAATGATTACAAATACTAGCAAATTTATTTTATCGAATTTAAAAATGTACGTATTATGGTGTCGCAATAGTGAAATTATTTGACTTAGAACTGCTCTTTTTTAAGTATAACATATATTCTATGTATATGTATACGTACATAGAAAGACAATACACATATGTATATATCGTATATATTATTTAAAAAAAAAAGTTGTTTAAGTAATAATTTATTTTAATTTTTAAAAATACTTTGTAGGTAAAACGTGATTCGTATTTGCCAGTCGGCTCGCAAGGTCTAAAAGCTGTTGCCAAAGCTAAATTACGTTATGATCCAGTTGAATTAGATCCTGAAGATATGTGTAAAATGGCTGTAGAACAGCCACAAGTGCTATCAAATTATTCCGTTTCTGATGCTGTAGCCACATATTATCTGTATATGAAGTATGTGCACCCATTTATATTTGCTTTAAATACAATTATTCCCATGGAACCGGATGAAATTTTACGCAAAGGTTCTGGTACATTGTGTGAAACGTTGCTTATGGTCCAGGCCTATCATGCCAGCATTGTTTATCCTAACAAACAACAAAGCGAGTTAAATAAACTTTCAAATGAGGGCCATGTCCTAGATTCAGAAACCTATGTAGGAGGCCATGTGGAAGCCTTGGAATCTGGCGTGTTTCGCGCTGACATACCATGTCGTTTCCGCTTAGATCCGAACATGGTTCAACAGTTAATCGATAATGTCGATCGTGTTTTAAAACATGCTCTTGAAGTAGAGGAGGGTATTCCGTTGGAAAAAGTAAATAATCTGGACGAGGTTCATAAAGAGATATGTCAAGCTCTAAAAGGTTTACATGATATACCTAATCGCTTGGAACAACCTGTTATATATCATTTAGATGTAGGCGCTATGTACCCCAATATCATTCTAACAAATCGTTTGCAACCCTCTGCCATGGTTAGTGATACCGACTGTGCAGCATGTGATTTTAATAAACCTGGGGCGCGTTGTAAAAGAACTATGGATTGGCTGTGGCGTGGAGAAATGCTACCTGCCTCTAGAAATGAATTTCAGAGAATTCAGCAACAACTAGAGACCGAAAAATTTCCACCTTTATTTCCTGGAGGACCTCAGCGAGCGTTTCATGAACTCTCCAAGGAAGATCAAGCCGCCTACGAAAAGAAACGTTTATCAGATTATTGCCGCAAAGCTTATAAGAAAACCAAAATAACCAAATTGGAAACAAGAACTTCTACAATTTGTCAAAAGGAAAACAGTTTTTATGTAGATACAGTAAGAGCTTTTCGCGATCGTCGATACGAATACAAGGGCTTAACCAAAATAGCCAAGGCTGCGGTAAGTGCTGCTTTAGCATCGGGCGATGCCTCAGAAATCAAAGCCGCCAAAGGAAGAGAAGTTTTATATGATTCCCTACAGTTGGCTCATAAATGCATTTTGAATTCTTTCTACGGTTATGTAATGCGTCGTGGTGCTAGATGGCATTCCATGCCTATGGCCGGTATAGTGTGTTTGACTGGTTCAAATATTATCACAAAAGCCAGAGAAATTATAGAACGGGTTGGTCGCCCATTAGAATTGGATACAGATGGTATTTGGTGTATTTTACCGGGGTCATTTCCGCAGGAATTTACTGTGCTTACTTCACATGAAAAAAAGAAAAAGATCAATATATCGTATCCAAATGCCGTACTTAATACTATGGTAAAAGATCACTTTACTAACGACCAATATCATGAACTAGTAAAGTCTAAAGACGATTCTAGTGGTCCTCCCGAATATACTATAAGAGATGAAAATTCTATATTTTTTGAAGTGGATGGTCCTTATTTGGCTATGGTTTTGCCCGCTGCTAAAGAAGAAGGCAAAAAGTTAAAAAAACGCTATGCGGTATTTAATTTCGATGGATCGTTGGCCGAATTGAAAGGTTTCGAAGTAAAACGGCGAGGAGAATTGCAGTTAATTAAGAACTTTCAAAGTTCTGTATTTGAAGCATTTTTGGCTGGCAATACTTTAGAAGAATGCTATGCTTCTGTGGCTAAAGTCGCAGATTATTGGTTGGATGTTTTGTATAGTCGGGGTTCCAATTTGCCTGACTCAGAATTGTTTGAATTGATTTCGGAAAATAAATCGATGTCGAAGAAACTTGAAGAATATGGAGCTCAAAAATCAACATCTATTTCAACCGCTAAAAGATTAGCAGAATTTCTAGGAGAACAAATGGTTAAAGATGCTGGCTTGGCTTGTAAATACATTATTTCAAGAAAACCAGAAGGTGCTCCGGTCACAGAAAGAGCTATACCTTTGGCTATTTTCCAATCAGAGCCAAGTGTACGAAGACATCATTTACGTCGTTGGCTTAGAGACAATACAATGGGCGATGCAGATATTCGCGATGTTTTAGACTGGAATTACTACATTGAGCGTCTGGGAGGAGCTATACAAAAGATTATCACAATACCTGCTGCTTTGCAAGGCTTATCTAATCCTGTGCCAAGAGTACAACATCCAGATTGGTTGCACAAAAAAATTTCTGAAAAAAATGACGTCTTTAAACAAAGAAGGATTAATGAAATGTTTACAGCTCGTCCAAAACCTAAACCAGCCTTAGCCTCATCTAGTAATGACAGTGAAGCTAAGGATGTGGATATTGCAGATATGGAAGATCTGGTAGGTGTAGAACAAGAGAGCGATGGCAGGCCGAGAGTTACGAAAAGACGAAGAGTAAATTCGGAGGGAGAGGAGAATGAATCTAGTCAGCCCGAACATACTTCCTGGCGCCAAGCTTTGGGTCCGCCACCGCCCATTGGAACAACACGCAAAGAAATAATAGAGTGGGTCAAATTTCAAAAGCTTAAATGGGCTTGGCAGATGGAAAGGCGTCAACGCTATAAACAACAAAATAAAAGGCCGCGCAATAAAGATACGAATGAAACTCTTGATCCCAGGTCCTCTGCTAAAGGGGCCATATCAACTGCTACATTGGGAGGATTTCTACGTAGAGCTCAACGTAGTTTATTAGATCAAGTGTGGCAAATATTACAAATAGCTCAAGTAGATGATTTGGGACATTTCACTGTTTGGGCCATGATAGGTGAGGAGTTACATAAGATTAAATTAATTGTTCCTCGCATATTTTACGTAAATCAACGCAGCTTAGCACCACCGGAAGAGGGACAAATGTGGAAAAAGGTAAATCGTGTCTTACCACGTTCTCGACCTGTCTACAATCTCTATAGGTATAGTGTGCCCGAAAAAGTCTTTAAAGACAATCGCTTAGGTATGTTAGCTGATCTCGCCACTCCTGATATTGAAGGTATTTATGAAACTCAAATGTCTTTGGAATTCAGAGCTCTTATGGATATGGGCTGCTTGTGCGCAGTACAACGAGAAGAAGCCAAACGCTTAGCTAGTTTAGCGACTAAAGATTTGGAAAGTTTTAACATAGAACAACTGGAACAAAAGACTCAAGCTCACATTAAGTACTTACTGAGTTCCCAAACGAAATTAAGAAAAATATTTTTATATCAACACAATATTCCCACGGCTAAAAAAGAAATATGGTCCATATTTTTAATGGCTAGTAAAAAAGCTATTGTTATAGCATTGGATACAGTGCGAACAAATCAAATGCCAAATATGAAGAATCTATACACAGCGGAGAGACTGGCATTGATTAAGAACTTACAAAATCCAGATGATGTTGCAAAAATTCCTTCAGAAGATTATACCTTCGAAATATTTATTGAAGTTGATGTGAAGCAGGTCTATCGTCACATACAAAAAGTTTTATCAACGTATAAAGAAGAAAAGAGAGGCCCAACAATTATTTGTATGCAAACAGCGATTGAAGCGCGTAAACTCAGCAATCACATGCCAATTCTACTAGATTTTCCCCAGGCTCAAATTCATATATCAGATGATGCTTCTCTGCTCTCGGGTTTAGACTGGCAACGACAAGGATGTCGTGCATTAGTGCGTCACTTTTTAAATATTAACAATGTCGTCGAATTAATGTTAGACCAATGTCGCTATTTCCATGTGCCCTTGGGAAATATGCCACCCGATACTGTGTTATTTGGTGCTGATCTCTTCTTTGCAAGGTTATTACAAAAGCATAATTTTGTTTTATGGTGGTCTGCTACCACCCGACCGGATTTGGGAGGACGAGAAGCCGATGACAGTAGATTATTAGCCGAATTTGAAGATAGTGTTACTGTGATTCAAAATCAATCAGGATTTTATCCTGATGTATGCGTAGAATTAGCTCTGGACAGTTTAGCAGTCTCTGCTTTATTACAGTCAACAAAGATACAAGAATTAGAAGGCGCTTCCTCAGCTGTAACATTTGATGTGATACCGCAAGCATCGCTGGAGGAAATGATTGGAACAGTACCGGCAGCTACTTTACCCAGTTACGACGAGACCGCTCTATGTTCAGCTGCTTTTCGTGTGATGCGATCCATGGTTAACGGCTGGCTCAGGGAGGTTTCAATTAATCGCAATATTTTCTCTGACTTTCAAATTGTACACTTTTATCGTTGGGTCCGATCCAGTAATGCTTTGCTTTATGATCCGGCTTTAAGAAGATCACTAAATAATTTGATGAGAAAAATGTTTCTGAGAATAGTAGCTGAGTTTAAACGTTTGGGTGCCACTATAATATATGCCGACTTTAATCGTATAATATTATCGTCGGGTAAGAAATCAGTTGCAGATGCCTTGGCTTACGTAGACTATGTTGTCCAGTCAATAAGAAATAAGGAAATGTTTCACTCGATCCAGTTATCCTTTGAACAATGTTGGGATTTTATGTTGTGGCTAGATCATGCTAACTATTCAGGCATAAGGGGTCGTTTACCAAGGGGCATGGACGAAACAACCTTAGGCGATGTAACAGCTGCAGCCTTGGCTGCTCAATCAGAGACGCGTTTAAAAAATTCTGAATCCCAAAATGCGGATAACGAAGATTCGGATAATGACGACGATGATGTCGAAGAAGTTCCACGTGCTACACAAGAAGAAGAAGAAAGTGCAGAACAAGAGGAACAATTATCTCTAGAACTGAATTGGACTATTAGTGAACATTTACCCGATGATAATGAATGCCGAGAGAAATTTGAAGCCATCATAACGTTGTTTATGCAGTCTTTAGCGGAACGAAAGTCACCTCAGCAAGCTATCAAAGATATTTCGCATACTGCTTTCGATTTCATTATTAAACTACATAAAAACTATGGTAAAGGTAAACATAGCCCTGGTTTAGATTTGATACGTACTCTGATTAAAGTGTTGAGCGTTGACAAGGGATTGTTAGAGGATATAAATGAATTACGTCGCAATATGCTACGCTTAGTGGGTGTAGGTGAATTTTCCGATTTGGCTGAATGGAAAGATCCTTGTGATAGTTATACAATAGCTGAAGTCATCTGTAAGGCCTGTAATCATTGTCGAGATTTGGATTTGTGTAAAGATAAACATCGTGCCATGAAAGATGGAATGTAAGTAATAATTTTAATTGATTAACTCTTATCTCTCTTATTTAATTAGGTTAATAGGGTTTAATGTGATAATTTGTAATCTGTTTTTAAAAAAATTGCCAGACCTTTATGCAGGGATTCTTTGTTTCATAACAAAACTTAATACTTTAAATCTTCGTATTTCTCGATGGATTGTGCGATTTTTTTAACTCCTAAAAAAACTCCTGATTACAGATTACATTGGGTAGACAATGTTTTAAAATTTTGATGTCACAGCTCTATGATGGCGACACTTTAGCATAAAATGATTCAATTCTGAGGTATAAAAATTAAAAAAGATTTTTCGTCAATGAAATCTTTAAAAGTGTCAAAATTGAAAAAATTATAGATCATAGCTTGGTTTTAAATAATATTATAAAGTGTTAGCGATATTATAGGAACTTTATAGGGTTGAGCAATGCTGCGCTTTTTAATACCATTCAACTGACGACTAGTGTCACTACATTCCTTACGAGTAACACAGTTAGCTGAATTAATACTAGACACAAGTGTGAATAGCGCCCGGTGTTTATATATTCCTTGTCTTAAAAAAAGTTGATTTAATATGCATAAAATTTTTGGATCTGTTAAGAACAGTAACTGAATTACCTGCTGGCAACCAAATAATTTTAAATAAAAATAAATTTAGTTTGAAGTGAAAACCACGACCCGTTACAGCATTATTCTAATCTGTTAAGTGTTTCTCTTGTCACATACTATGTTTAGGAAACTTCTGCGGGGTTATGGTTTAACGTTGTCTATTTGTAACAAACATAATTTGTAAATATATTTTTTTACTAAAGTTTTCATATTTCCATTTAAACCCTAGACCTGTTTGGTTGTGCGCCCAATGTTTTGTTGCCTATGACAATGAAGAGATTGAAATGCGTATCATAGATGTGGTACAACGCAAATTAATGTCTTACGTATTGCAAGATTTAAGATGTACACGATGTAATGAAATAAAACGTGAAAATTTGGCTCAATTTTGTACCTGTGCTGGAGAGTTTGTGCCTTTAATATCGGCAAAAGAAATCGACCAGTTATTAAGGACGTTCCGTAAAGTAGCAGGTTATCATAGAATGGATTTACTCCAGGAAACGGTACAACAATTGATTACTACTAAGTAAGAAATATATTTATGTAGATACTAAGGTAGAGCGGAGTAAACGTTTTTAAATTTAAAAATTAAAATTTTACACATTTCTTGTTTTTTTCTTTATTTTATATATTTACGAAGTCAAAAAAACAAAATATCTTGAACAGTCTGAGCTCCACGAAGATGTGTTGTAAAATTATTGATTTTAATAATCATTTAGGTTTAATAGCTCAGTTTTAGAAGCTTTTTTCCAATCAGAATTGAAATAAAAGCGGACATGACTAACGACACAGTTGGAATCTTTTTTGTTTGAAGAAAAGTAAATTAATTACAACCTAAGCTGAAGTGGTGATGGGATCGATTTTTACTTCGGGGAATTTGAATTCAGGGAATTTGGTCATATCGGTTTTGCCATCACTGCCGAATTGCTTGGCAACACGTTCCAATTCAGTTTTCATTTCCTTTTCGATTTCAGGAGATGCATCAACCATTTTACCACCGCTGAAAATAAAAAGAAAATAATATTAAAAACCTTTTTTCATTATATATTTCCTCTTAACTTACGCGCTCTTTTGTTTGTATTCACGTACTTTGTCCAAGAAAAGTTGTTGAATGGGATCAGAGGCTTTGTTCATGGCTGGGGCAATGATACCAATGCTGCGGCGGGCTTCAACGCGCAACACGCGTACACCATTTAAAATTGATTGGGACAACATCTGCATGTAAATTAGGAAGAAATATTCATAAATTATTTCAATAATACGGACATTTTCCTAATTTTTGGTAACCTTAAAAAGCATTAAAGGTTATGTAATGATTGATTTTTTAGGTTTTCCATCACAATATATTTATCAGGAATTTTCATATTCTTTAATTACTATTTTCAATACACTTGCAAAATATTTTTCTTCAATTTTTGTATATTTTTTTTTTTACAAAATTACCTTTTATATCGTTTTGTTCAATTTCTTACACAGAATTATTAAAAACGAATTGTTGAAAACTCGCTCACTGGCACAAGTATAATTTTCTACGCTGTCAAAAAAATTAAAGCTGATTGTCAAATGAAGAGGGTTGCCAGATTCAGAATGCTAATCACAATGAAGTTGTGATGCTGTATACAAATTATGTGGTAATTTGGATAATAACGGTAATTTTGAAATGTTTTCTAAAATAAAAAATGTATTTAATTTGTTTTTAATTTTTGAATGTTTAATTTTCAGAAGCTATGAAAGAAAATATGTAAATATGCCTTAAAAAAATCATATAGACGAACTAATACTCGATAATGAAAGAACAGATAAAGATGTACACAACAGGGAATTAATACTGCTAAGGCCAGTTTACACGATAGGGGTTTCAGGTACGAAAATATTGCCAAATTACATCCATATTTTAAAACTAACTTCAGAACTGATTGGTCTGCTGTAGCAGGTCCTAGGATAATGGGGGGTGCCATCTATGGTTGGGTAGAATCAACGCCCTTCAAGTATTTAGTGTAATGGTGGAAACCTTGCTTATCGTTGATTCTTACCATTTACCCAATAGGTCGCGGTCTGACCTTCCTTTGATGTCATTCTTGTTCTGAATGTATGTATGGAATGTATTAGAGGGGGAGAAACCATTTAATTTAAAATTCGGAAACCATTATGAACCTTTTTTTGGTTTTTTTCCCATCATATTAGTGTCAAAATATGTCGTACAAATCTTCCCTCAAATGAAAGACATTATTAAAACTAATTTTAATATCATTGTTTTTTTATTTATTTAAACTCGAAAATGTTTATATCATTCAGCCTAATGGTAAATGTTATAGATATTTTTTATATATTTTTTTAAAAACAAAAAAATTATCTTCCTTAACTCACACATTCATTCACAATCAAAAAATTCCTGTAAATTTTTTTTAATCGATTTATGCTTGTTTTTAATAATATATTTTAATTACTTTTGTTCTTTAACATTTTTTACTTTTACTTTTTATGATTTAATGAATATTGCAAATATTTTGTAACTTGAATTATTGTAAATATACACTTGTGACATTTTCCTTTTAATTAAATTGTTTCGTTTTGTTTTTGTTTTTGGGTTTCAAATGTTATTTTTATTTTTTTATAATTTTAGTAAATATATTTTGTATTAAAGGTTGTGTATGTATTTTTTTTTAATTTTTATTTTTAATATCATGTTTTCAGTTTTACTCTTTTTGTTTTTGTTTAGTTAGTTGAAATATTAACAAATATGTTCTTAACATTTATTAAATATTTTATGTTTTTCTTTCAATGTTATAAACTTTCATCTAAGTTTTTAGTTGCATTATAATGTATGTACGTGTGTTTTTTTCTTACATATGCAGTATCTACTTTTGAAAAGAATTGTTTGCCTGTATTGTTTATTAAATTATATTTTTACGTATAATTGCATTGTTATGTTTTAAATAATGATATCTGATAGCTTTTAGTATATCTAAAAATATATAGTATGTATTTGAATGTAAAGTGATGCATAAAATATATATGTATATATATATTTTTTTAATCATTTTGTTTGGTAATATATTTCGCTTTGCAAGTATATCCTCTTCCAAATTGTTGTCACAGAAATATTTTATAGAGACTAGAAATCCAGTTGTTCAGAATATTTTATAAAGCACTACTGCTAATTTTTTTTCAATAAAGTTCAAAAATTTTTTTATAGCCAAGGAAATTGAAAAAAGCCAATCCTTGCTTACAGAATAATCTGGTTCATTTTTAATTGGATTGGTCAATTATAGAATTGTTAGGTGTTGTAAGCAAATATTATATACATATTTATTACGTCAAAATTAATACAAATTAAGACAAGTATTGCCTTTCGAAAGGTACTAATTATTCAAAAGAAAAGTGTAACGACGGCATACTAATAACATCACCGCAAAAGTGCACGTTTGGATGGAACTTATGTTGCTTATGCTTTTGTATAAAGTGAGATTATTTTCATGTTCATACGGTAGCCCTTTTAGAAATTATTGAAAATATTTTTTAAATACATACCAAAGTATCGTAATTATTTTACATTTCAATTACTTGTTATGCAATGGTTGCATATCTGTGGCAATAAATGATAACGGCTTAAGTTAACGTAAGTGTTTTTTCATTTTATTACATATTCTTATTCTCTTCTTCAAGATCTATCACTCAGCAAAATTTCATGTATAAAATGTCATTATTAATAAAACTATATGCGTTTATATTTATATATTTGTATTTACCAAACACAATTTATTTTAGACAAACCCCTTAATATCTCTAAACACGAAATTTCGACTTAAGCTGTTATCATTTAATGCCACAGATATGTATTTCGTACCAGCAATTTCGGGTATCAATTTATAATACAAGTTATTTGTCTCACATCTTATAATAATATTGCTTTCATGTTTCATAAATTTACCATAAAATAAAATTGAATAACTAGCGAATGTAATAGTCAAACACACATTGCGTACTATGTATAACCTGTCTAGGCTTCTTTCAAGATCATATCCTTATTCGTTTCAAATTTGTTTTTGTTTTTATTTCATTACTAAGTTATTACTAATCGGATTATGTGATTTGCCTATTGCCGGTTCATCATGTCTTATAATTATGGTAAATAACATGAGGGAGTGGTAATTTAATTAAATTAAAATCCACTTGAGCACATGTAGCGACTGGTTGTGATGTCACATGAAACCGTGCCTTTGAACTGGCATTTGTGTCGACAATCTGTAAAGAGGTTTGGCCTGAAAGTACAATTCCTTAAAATTAATTGATTTGATGTTAAGAAATGTTAACTCCGTTTAAGAAGAGTTTACATTGAGCTAGAGATACTGGAAACTAGGCTTTTCTCTATTCTTCTTAGATTGATCTACAATCCTGACAAAAATCATTCGAAGCTAACGGCAGTTTTTCTTTATAATCATGTTTAAGTCACAAATTTCCTATTTATTTGTTCCTTTACTATGGTACCTCGAGAAGAATAAATTATCTATCCAAAACTACATACAAAGGCTCATAAATTCATACTAAAATAATACGTTTTTAATCAACTTCTCAGATTACTATGAAACACAATTGAAATTAGTTTCTATGCGCTCATAGAATTTATTTAAATCGCCCTTTATTTGGTAGGACAAATTATTTCTTAAAAGTACTATCTTTTCAAATATTGTAGTTCTCTTTATGCTTAAAAAGTCGATTTTTGGTCAAACTCTTTGACTGTTTCGTTTCATGATATTTTCATTAACATAATTTATTCTCTTTTTAGGGAATTTTTCTTTCCTTTTTCAAAGTGCCAGTCTCTAAAACAAAAAAGGTTTTACACGTGGGTGAGGGTGCAAGAGTCCTTTGGCTTGTTTTGGAGATAAAAGCTATTCAAGAGGGTCGAATAAGTCATTACATTTTATTCTGAACAAATATCATATTATATACGTATGTATGTATAGTAATATGTTTAAAATTTTATTTTTAATACGTGTTTGTAATATTAGTTCAGATGATTTACCCTTCACTAGGAAATTTTTTTAAAATCTCGATTTATCGGAATTTGTCAGTCAGGTATAATTTCAGTGAGAAAATCTTAATTCTCGTAATACAATACTACATAAATGCGGATTTCTGTATTAATTCGGTCAGGAGGATATACTAGGCATTGCCGTTAATATAGTGGCATACAAGTAATAAAATCCATTACAAAATTATGGTTCAGTAATCTGTGGATTTCACTATTAAATATACTTTTATTTAATTATGTTAAATACAAAATAATTTAGTTTTTAAATAAATCGTTATAAAATGTGTTTTAAAAAATATTTCATTTGCTTTCGTTTTGATAGTTTGAGTTCTAGTATTTTTTTTTGTTTGTTTATGGTTCCTTTTTAAAGAGAGTCTTTCTATAGTTTCGTGTCTTATAATTAGTTTAAAAATTGGTCACAAGAAATTTTTGTTTATAATATTTCTGAAATGATATATTAAACCATAAGAAATGATAATAAAAAAACGGTTATAAATTTCAGGTTTATGTTTAATTTCTCAGAATCTATTTAATAGGTTAAAAGTCTTAAATTAAATGGCATCATACTAATAAAAAAATATTTGTATTCTATATGGAAATGTATAGAAATTTTTGATTGAACACGCTTTAATCTCAAAAAATATTATAAATTAACCTTTTCATTTAGGTAGAAGCTGCTCTCCTATATTTATCCTTGCCGTGATATAATCCTTAAATATGAATTGTTATAACGTGCTGTACAATATACATTCGATTGATTATTGAAACACTAAATTACATATTGTCTGAAATCGTGAAACTCTAAAATATCTTTTTATTTCAAATGTTTATAAATTTTGTTCAAATAATAGGTATTGAAATAAACATTGGGATGTTAAGGTTAAGGCATTTTCTATATGATCAAATGCAAAGTGTACTTTAAGGAAGCTGAAGCTGACTGTATATCAACGTTTCAAAATTGTACGACTATTAGGGTTATTTTTATTTTAATTAAATTAAAATCCAAGTTTAATTGAAGGTCTTAAATGAAATTAAAAGTTAATCAGATAACTAGGTTAGGTACAAGGTGAAGGAAGAAGCCTAGCTTTCCAACTAATCTTTACTTGTATAAGTAAATTATCAGATCATTGGAAAATCTTAATTTTTTTCTATACCAAGCGTAAGTTCCAAAAAGCTAATAAACAGCTCAGTACAATGTCAGTAAAAAAACTCAGCTGATTGATTATTCGGACTGTAATCACGCTTTAAATTTATCATAAGGAATCTCTCCTTATTCATGGCTAAAGAAATGAGCAATACTCCGCCTGAAAAAGTCGTTACGTGAAAGACCCATTTTTCATGCTAACAACAATGATAATCCTGATCAGTGATCACCATTACTATAATTATTACTATTCAGTACAGTATATCAGTAAAAACTAGTTTCCTAATCTATCAGATCAAAATAGCTAGACCAGTTTCGAAGACATCTTATAACTATATATCCGGTATGTCGATATCTTGACCTAGATCAGGAGAAGACTATTTAAATTTAAATTTGAATTTTTATTTAAATTTGTCTATTGAAGCAACCCACCGACTTATTGACTAATGGATCTTGTTCGTAACTCTTGAGAAGACGAAATTTGGAAACGATTGAAAAGAAGTTCACACCCAAAAGTGAAAGCACAAGCACATTATTTCCAAGAAAATAATACTTTAAACTGTAAAGGGAAGAATATAATATGTTTCAAGAATAAAAAGAAATAACTTTCGAATAAGAGTTCTCGATTATATATGTATATATATGTATGTGTACATAAAAATTTATTTTATATGTTTTATTATTCACAAAAAAATTTTAAATAATTTATTAAATATGTTCTGTTTATTATTTTTTTTTTTGTTGTAATCAAATAAAATAATTTAATTTTAAATAAGTAGCATATGCAAAACTTAATTTTCGTTTTGTTAAATAATAATTAATATGATTGTGTATAGAAAGTGTGCTAAATAGTAATAATAAGTGTCAGTACATTTTTCTTTTGTTAAAATAAAAAAAAAAATAAAAATAATCGTCTTAATAATATTCTTAACTTATTTGTGTATGAATATAATTTCATAGAATTTAAGGTTTTGTTTCTTAACTAATAATTCTTTTAAGAATAAAAATTAATTGTATAAACTACTTCCAAGGAGAAGAGATAAAACTGAAAACAGTTGGAAATAAATTAACTTAAATTTAATTTAATAATTCATTGTTTTTATAATAATTGCAAATATTGCTTTCAATTTTTCATAATGTTTTATAAATTGTATCGTCGTAATTGTATTAATTTTTCTTTTGTTTTTTTTTATCATATTCGTTTTATATTTTTTAAGGTTTTTTGAATTTCCTGCAGCGTATTATCAATTTACTACCGAAATATTCGTTAAACATATTATTTTATAATAATAATTTTTCTTTAATTTAATGTCAATACTAAATTTTATTTAATAATATATAGTGTTTTGTTTTTATTTTCTGGTAGTTTTTAATATATCTTTAATATTTTGTTTTTATTTATTTTATTTTGTTTTTGTTTAAGGTCTCTTCTACTTTATGTTTTATTTTAAATATTGTATTAAAATTCTACGGTTTAAATATTAAATATTAAAAAGTAAAAATTAAATGTTTGTAAAAACTTAAGACATAAACTATCACAAAAAACAAATACTTAAAAATCATAAAAAAAAAAACAAATTAAAAATTAACAAATAAATTATCTAAAATTCTTTTTAAACCGATTTTGTATTTCATTTAAAATTATTTATATTTAAGTGCATTCTTTGCTTTGTTAATTTTTTTGTTGATGTTGCCGTTAATAAATCAAGGTATTTTGAAATATTTTAATAACATTTTATTGATTTTACATTTGACTCTCTTTACGCCACTGAAATGTACCCGATTTAACACCAATACTTGATGATCCCTGGCCACTGCTGGATAATATATTGTTGGTACGTCTAATTAGCTGGGCCGCTGAATCGAAACGACTGCGTATTAGACGCATTGCGGGATTTGTTGTAATGCCACTGCGTTTGCTTTTGCTAAAACAAATAATATAATAAGAAATAGGAAACGTTTATTAAATTAAAAAGATAAAATTTTGAAATTTAAATTTTTTTTAAGTCATTCACAATTCGAAGAAAATTTTCTTATAAACTAAAACCTCACTTTTTTCCCCTTATTTATGTTATACAATCTTAAATTTGAATAATTGAATATGCTAGAGAAATAAAGTTATCGTTATCAACTGTGTACAAAATTGCCTTTACCTAACTGAGTGCGATCACTAAGGTTCAGCATGCCATCAGCTTTACTAAATACTTTTAAGCATAGCTTATAATTTCGATTTTAACCAGTTTAACGTTTTAATCCTTTGATATATTTTGTATTTTTTATATACTATCTGGTAGCACTGATTATTCTAACAATTTTATTTTATCACTATTGGATTTTCTCTATGATTGAAGCTGAAACTGCACTACATAACCAAAAACTATAACATTTTGATGTTGCACTCCGGTGTAGGGTTTCTCCTAATTAGTCAATGGTTTTCAGCTGTTATTAATTTGTACTATTTGTTCACCACTGTTTACACCAGTTCCGTTGGTTCATAAATAATCGTCTATTACCTAGCTGGTTGGAATGAGAGAAAATTCTACAAATTCTTCTGAACTCAGAAAATGCTTTATACGTAGAAGTACAATGGAACTGTTAGACAGTGGTGGACTACCGCTTCACAGATAAGATACTTAGCACTTCCCTATCTTTTATTGAATTTGTGGGTGTTTGTTATAATCAGAATCTGTACAATACTGTGCAAATCAAAAATGATGTAAGTGTGGAATGAAAGTAGTCGGATATGAGAAATTGATAGGCCATTGAGTAATAACGTAATGCTTTTAAATAAATAATAGGAATTAGTCGCCGTAGTTTAGTGGGTAGTGTGATGGTGTATTAGACGCAAGGCTGTGATTCAAAACCCAGCTTTGACATCAACAAAAACGGAATAAAAATATTTCTTTGCTATTTCTGGCTAAAAAGTTACACAAAAATCTGTCGTTAGTAGTCGACTTTAAACTGTAGGTCCCTAAGAAGCTAGGTTGTAATCCTGACTGAAGGGTTGTAATGACTAATTAGGTGTGTAATAGGGAATAAGATATAAGGACGGCACCATCATTGATACTTCAATATAAATTATATTCCTTTTCGATAAAAACAATTAAACAAAGACCACTCATTAGCTGATTAAAAAGCATGGCTAGATCTGTCATGTTACCTCCTATGCCAAGGACAGTCATTCTGATCGCAAGGTTAGATTTTTCACTAAATGAGGAAAATCCATAGATAATCTACTGGGCAAGATTCTTATCAAACGAATACATTGTTGGACATATTACCATACATATGGCCCGCCGAACAAGTCAGGGTCAGATATTCTATAGCTATAGAAATACGCCTAAGAATAGTAGTTAAGTCAGTTTGAATAATAGTTCTGCTAGGACCTATGAACTTCTTACTTATTTCAACTTCGTTTGTATAAAGATAACTCTTTAACCAGATTTCATATACTTATGGTAGTGATAGCTAGTAGCCTAAGTTTAGACAGAAATAACAGAAAATCTTCTCTCTGTCATCCACGTTTAAAAATAATTCAAAGTTATTCGAAATAAAAATAATTGCTTGGTTGTAAATAAATAACTTTTATTAGAAATTACCTTGATGAACTGGCTTGATTCTCTTTAAGATTTCCCAAAATAATACGCATATGAGTATCACGAGCAAAATGATTATCGGGCAAGACTGATTTGCCACTGGCACCATTGCTACCGCCACCACTGTTTAAACCCGATATACCGCCAGCACAATCATCAATGTTATTAATCGAGGGCAATTGGCCGGGGGAACTTAATTCACTGCTAGGCGAATGTGGTGGTGTAGCGTATAGGGGCGACATACATTCCATATCGTAGAGATCGGCCTCATTACTGGCCATATGGGAAGCTATATTTAAAGAAAGTTAAACATAAAGGCAATGAATTTTGGTAACGCCAGCAAAAGCTTACCCATTTGATGTTCATTGAGATCGGGTAATATTTGTGAATGCCTTTGATGAGCCGCATTTTTATGGGCTAATGATGAAGAAGAATTATGTTTTGCATTAACCATGGGAGAATTCTGCACAAATGGATTGTTACGTGAGCTGAGCTTGGTTTGACGCTGTAATTGTTGAGTGAAAGTAAGGGGAGCCTAAAATTGTAATAGAATATAACGACATATTATAGTACAGACATATTTACATATTTAGCGCATATAACTTACATCGTTACTACTACCAGTTGATTGACTAGAAATAACACTTTTACGTTTATGTAAACTACTGGTATCCGATTGCATTGTGTTCTGATAGAAGTTATTTGAACTGTGTGTTGAACTTGAGGCGTTCAATATACTGGGTGCGGCCATATTATTGTTAACCGTAGCCGTTGTGGCGGCCGAACAAACTGATGACGCTGAGGCATGAGGTGGGAATGGTGAGGCATTTAAATTGCCTACAGCCAGATTGGCATGAGCCGGTATAGAAGGTGGCTGATCTGGTGAACGTAACATATTCGCGTGATGAAATTTACTCTCCATGGGATTATTTGATTCATCTTGAAGAAAAAAACAACATATCAATGCATAATAATAGATTTATAATTATATAAAGAACTTACTTTTGGTATAGTTATCGAATATTTTTAAGATATTTGTGCGATTCGATTTGGCTGCAAGTTTGATGGGTGTACGGCCACAATGATCCGATTTGTAAGGATTAGCTCCATACTTCAGTAAAGCAATTACACACTTTTCATGACCTTCTTGGGCTGATATACCCAGCGCTGTAGCACCTTGTTTACAGGCATGATCAGCCAAAGCACCAAAGTAGAGTAATATGTTCATGACATCGTGATTTCCTTGCCAGGCACATGAATGCAAAGGAGTGCGAGCCTCCAAATCCATAGCATTCACATCGGCATTACCTAGTTAGAAGGGAATTTTTTTTTATTTGACTTTTCGCGAAAATAAATTCACTGATTTACCTAAAGTTATCAACATCTTAACCATTTCAGCATGACCTTGCCAGGCTGCAACATGCAATGCTGTCCTGCCTTCGCTATCGCTTATATTCACATCGACATCGGTGAACTCTAAGAGATATTTAACCATCTCCAATTTATTTTCCAATGCCAGTATATACAATGTAGTACGTGAATCAGCATCTTTGGCATTAACATCACAATTATACTTTAAGAGATATTGTACCGTCTCCAGATGTCCTTCTAAGCACGCTAAACGGAAAGCTGTTTTGCCATCATGAGCTTTTTGATCCACAAAGGTGGCATGACATTCCAATAACACCTGGACACACTGTGTACGACCCTCTTGAGCAGCCAAATGTAAAGCAGTCTTGCCTTCATTGTCGCATTCATCTATTTTGGCTCCTGACTCTAAAAGTTGAAGGCATACCTCGTGAAAGCCTTCAAAAGCAGCATAATGCAAAGGAGTCCAGCCGGCATTATCGCGGTGGGTTTCGTCTAAGCCACGATCTAATAATTGGCGTACCGTTTCAATATTACCTTGGGCAGCAGCAATACTGAGCACTGTACGGCCCTCTGAATCCATGCAATCAATGCCACAACCCCAAAAAAGTAAAAGTTTTACAACATTGGCGTGACCAGCGGTACAAGCGGCCCATAAAGGTGTTCTGCCCATAAAATCGGCCAGATCGGGATCAGCACCATTTTCCAATAACAGTTCACAGACTTCAGCATTGCCCTCAAAAGAGCTGACCAATAGAGGAGACATGCCATCATTGTCTAATTGATCCGTGTTAGCACCATGTTCCAATAGAGTTGAAATAACTTTGCTGTAACCGGAGGAACCGCATAAGGCAGCTACACACAAAGCGCTACGGCCATCCAAATCCAAATGATTGACATTAGCGCCATTCTCTAATAATATCTCCACAATGTCGTAGTGGCCCATGTAGGAGGCTGCTATTAAAGAAGTTCTACCTTGACGATCAACTGAGTTGACATCGGCCCCATGTTCTATTAAAATTTTTAAAATATCCTCATGGCCACTCCAGGCTGCAGCTCTTAAAGCGGTACGACCTTCTTTATCGGCTAAATCTATTTTACATGCCGGATGTGCTATTAAAAGTTTAACAACCTCAGTATGGCCACCCCAAGAAGCAGAACGCAGAGGAGTCCAACCATCACGATCAGCGTGATTTACATCAACACGTTTCATGCGGCCTGTGCCATCATTGCAGGGCTGTGAGAAATTTAGCAACAGCTTAACTACCTCCAAATGACCATTACGTGAGGCTATGTTTAAGGCCGTTTGGCCATTATAATCCTCAATCTCTAAATCTATGGGTCCTTTACAGGCGTTTAAGGCTCGTTCCAAAAGCAAATGATTGCCATCATTGGCCAAGATATGAATCAAAGCCTTGCCCTTGTGCAATTCCAGGCGATTCGAGTCTGAGAGTTGATGTAACGTAGAGGAAGCATTATCATCTTGGCTTTCGTGATGGGGTTCACTTTTCTCCGAAGGACTGGTGGGCCTTTGGGTTTCCAGAATGCAAGATTTTTCACTGGAAATCAAAAGATCAGCCAATTCAAAGTCTATGTTTTGCGATTTCTCAGAGAGTTCCGGGGACATTAACGAGGATTCACATGAAGTCTGGGTATCGGCATTGTTTATGCCCGTTTCTATAAGTAATTTCAAAATCTTGCCATCAGTAGGCAAACTGGGCTTAAAAAAATCACATAACATTTGCGAAAACTCATCACCCAATTCGTTATTTAAGAACTTCTCTATCATGTTACGAGTCTTGGGCAAAAAGTTTGGATCATTCTTGAAATCCATCTCACATTGAGAGCAACAGTTCAAGTGGTTGGTGTAAAAGCAATCATTTAGATTAAGACGCGACTCCAATAGCATTAAAATCAAATCCAAATCTATATTTCGATTGGTTAGATATTCACCCGATTTGATGAGATGATAGATAAACTTGCGTACTGTATTCGCGCACAAAGTTTCGGCAACGAGCAGATAATACATGGAAATCATAACGTGGCCCTCATTGACATCGCAGATAAATTTTTTGGTGGCAAATTTAACATCCACTAGCCAATCGGAAAAGGAATTGTGGAATATTTTCAGTCTTTGCTGGTCACTGTCATAAAGCAGTATATTCTTCATGAGCAACAAACGTTTCTCGAACTCCTCATTGTCTATGGTATAGTTGTGGGTTCTTAAGCAATTGAACAGGAACAGCTTGTCGACATAACCCGAAGAGGCCAATAAAACATTTAAAACCGGTCTTATTTTCATATATTGCTTTTTGTTAAACGATTTCTGGCATATATACAGATATAAGCCATTCAGAGTGCAAGGTATCAGCTTAATTTCACGAAAACTGAAAAAGTTTTCCTTAATGCCATTCAAAACCTTTTCTAAGTAGAGGATACAGCCATTCGATTTTATATAGAGTTGATGCAAAGACTCAATAATTTCCTTTGTCAACATAATACTGTCTTTGAAATCGGAGTTTAGTCTATTGATGATGTACTCCTGGACATCTTTGACTACATGCGATTTACGTAAATCATCCAAAGTGATCTTCTTAAAGCCGGTAAACATTTTGGTGATTTGTTTGGTTTGTTTTTTGGTAGTGCACACCAGGAACAGCCATTTCGGGAACAGATGTATATGATTCGATAACAATTCCGCCACATTACGGCTCTTGTGGGTGGTTGCATTACGACCTCCCTTCAGGGTTGATATTAAATTACCATCATTTATGTAATTCTCGTCTATGGAATCGATTAGCAGCAATAAAGCTGTTTTGGGTGGCGTCAATTCGAGTAGAGGAAACAGCAAAGCCTTCTTAAAACACTCATCCGGATTCTTTTCTATGTTATCGACTGTTAGACATTCAAATATTTCCGGATTTGAAAGTAACATTTCATAGTAACCATCAGCTATAATAGTGCGGCAGCTTTTGGTCTTTGGTAAGGGAGGTGGTAGAGTGCTAAGATTAGAGGGTCTATCATCGAAGCCTTTACCGTTCATGGATAAATCGAAATCAATTAAATTGTTATCGATAAAATTATCTTCAGGCCTTGCATTTTCTTTACTTATATCCTCGATTTCGTTGTTAACATCGGCCATTTCCTTCTCGTTTTCTTTAGTCGTTGTTTCCTTTTGCTGTTGTTGCTTTTGCCTTGTCAGTTCTTCAAAGTCTTTGTCTACTTCGGGTTTATCTTCGTTGTCTAGTTTTTCGTCTTTAAAACTCTTTAAATCATAGTTTTGTTCATCAGCTTCTATGGCTTCTAGAATTTCCTGCTTGAGATTTTCACTATTGACCGCAGCTATATCTTCTCCTCCGCCTTGTTGGGGTCCTGTGTGCGATGCGGTGACCGTTGTATTTACGTGTTTAATTGGCGATGACACTGCACAAGTTCTTGAAAGCTTTACCGGTATTTTAGATTTCTTGCCAGGACTTGTTTTATTTGAAGATGAAGATTGATCTTCTTCCCTTTTACGAAATTTTTCCGTATCATTATCTTTATTTTCTTCATATTCTCCTGAGGATTTATTTTTAATTCCCTTGGGGGGATGTGTACCATAATTAGGCTTCTCGGAAAATTCTTCCACATTAGCAGCTTGTTGTGGAGCCGGTTCCGATTTTTGCCGTAAAAGCTGTAAATTCTCTGATTTCTTGCTGGTAGAGGTACGCCTTTCCTGGAATTGATCCAATTCGGAAACTTCACATTCCTTGGCGCCTCGCTTTAGTTCGGCTATCAAAATATCCTCAACATTTTCATCCATGGATATATTATTCATAGCCTCGTCTAGTTTGGACTCTTGCTGCTGGACCTCGTCCTGTAAAAAGGAGAAACCCTCATCTATAATACGCTGGGATTCATCTTTGGTTATGAGTGAAGAATGACTTAAGATCTGCAGGACTATTTTACGTATAAACAACGATAGACTATGGCACTCAGGATTCTGTGATTCAATCAAGTAACAGGCCAATAATTTACGATTTAATATGCCTTTGGTACCAGAATTGCCATTTAGAATGGCCTGGCAAATCGATGTTTTACCCGAGCCATTCGATCCTAACACCAAGCAACCATTGTACGTTGAAGAAGATATAGCAGAAGCCTTAGCACGAGCCGACATAAACTGGGAAGGACCAGCAAAGGCTTCATTTTTAGCAACTGTTACGCCACCTAAGAGGCTGGGCATTGATTTCTTACCGGCTGTCCGTTGCTCCAAACACATGGCAATTTTTTTCAAGACCCATTCACGGTTTATATAGACCTTGGCACCATAGCTTTGTGGGTGGGAATAATGACGTTGTACTGCTTGTCTGCCATTGGCTACGAAACCATTAACTTCCTTATCGGGTGATATTTTCTTTTGCATTAAGACCTCCAAATTATCGGAAGTCTCCTCGGGATTACGATCCACATTAGCAGCACCCTCCAAAGCCGCTTCCATTACCTCTTCGGGATCTACGCTACGTCTTGACAATTCTACAGGAAAATTTTGCTGAACCAAATTGGCAAAATGTTCTTCTCTGGCCAAATTTGAGAAACTGGAATTGGGGCAGTCTTTACCCGTAAGCTCCATTTTCTTATGTAATTGTGTCGTATCCTTAAGGAAATTTAAAATGCGTCGATCTTCCAGTTGATGACCTCCGCTGCTGGTGGTTGGCAAAGGTATTCCTTGGTTCGTGTACATATTGCTAGAAGTACAACCTGAATCGGGTTCATCATCTAAATCGGTAACAGGTATTGAATTACCGTTACGATTACTATTGTTCAAACGATTGCTGTCACGCGTATTCAGTTGCTTATAATCCATAATATTAGTCAACTTTAAGTCATTCGTTTCATTCGATTCGCTTATCGTTCGCGATGTTTGTGCAGACGGTTGCTGCAACCTGCTACGCTCTCCGCTTTTATAACGATCGGATTTCCTTAAAGGCGTGGCATAAATCATTTCGTTGGGCATTTGGCCGGCAGAGAAGTGTTTACCACTCTGATGATGTTTATTATTCGGAGTTGAGTTCGAATTCGAATTTGGAATCATGTTGGCATTTGTATTGTTGACATTCAAATGAGAGCTCTGATTGCTTATATTATTCAATAGCAATTGCTGTGACAATGCCTTATTCGAGTTAATATTATTCGAGTTTGTCGATTGAGCGCTTTTCTGTTGTTGCATTTTGCGCACCGACTCATTAAACATGGCCTGACACGGTAGATTTTCGTAAATATCATTGCGTAAGTGATCGTTATCCTTGTGTTTGGACATAATGGCAACTGTTAATTGATAGTTTTCTTAAGTTAAGCTTAAAATCTTTGGTTTGTTGGTTTTCGAAGGATTAAGTTTTTTTTTTGAAAGTTTTATGGAAAAAAATTCAGATTTTAGATCGTTTGTTTCCTTTGCAGTCGTCGTTTCAATAGCATCATTCGTCTGTTAAAGTTACAAATCTCTGCAAGAGAAAGAAAGAGAAACTGAAAGATTAGTAAAATACAACATTTTCTGTTCAATATAATTTAGTTAAGTTTTATAAAATGTTTTCTTTACCTAAATGATTCGCGTTAGATTTGTTTTGTCATTTATTTTGCCACTTAAAAAAGTAATCATTATTCGCTAAACCTTCACACACGATATCGCTCGAAAATCGTGAGAAAATATCTAAAATCCGCTACCAATCTGGCGGATATATTTTTTCTATCATTAGCCAACGAAACAGAGAATGAATTGGAAACGAATTTCCTAAAGTGAATATGTGTATGGCACATTATACAATTTGTTTCTGAAGAGCAGTCACAGGCAGTCTTGCAGTAGTAAATGCATCCTGAGAAATGCTCTGTTTTTTGTCGTTTGTTTTCCAATTCCATCATTGCCTCGTTCTCTCACGAACACCAAAAATCACAATATTAGAGTCAAGCAAGGACCCAAGCAATGATTACTGATTTTTTTTAGAACAACTGGAAAAATTGCCTTGGCTGGCATACGGTTTAAACAACACCGCAAGCATTCTGGACTGCATATTTGATGAGCAATTAATATAAGGCTTTAGAGTCGCCAAGATAAGAATTTTTGTTTTGAGTGAAATTTTTCTTACAAAAGGACAAACCAGCAGCAATTCAAATCTTGGGAGTATATACCAACATGGGAATTCATAGATGGACCACTTACTGTGTAGTCGCTTACATACATACAAACATAATTGGTCATTACAAAGCTTCAGCCAGGATTACGACCTAGCTTCTCACACCAATTATGTTGCGTGTATTAATTTTATACATGAATAGCGGGATCTACAGTTTAAAGTCGAGTCCGAATGACAGATTTTTAACAAACTGTTCACGGCAATTTTATTTACTCTCAGAGTTTATGCCTGAAATCTGATGGGAGGAAGTCGCCGAAGAAATATTTTTTAATATTTCGTATCTGATTTGGGATTTCAACCATGGCCTCATGTCTAATAAACCAACACACTACCTGCTAGACTATGGCGACGTTGCTGGATATATTAATTTAGAATAACCTTTAGAAAGCCAATTTCAAGTATTCCAAATGGCAATATAATTTTTACCAAAAATGAAACGATTTTTACTTGTATTTGAAACGAGTTTTACTCTTTAGTTTGCCTTTTTGGGGTAAAGCCGTTATTCCGTTATGTAGACCTTCATAGTTTTCTGATCGAAAAACTGATCCAATTGAGTTTTGCAAGCCTCTAGGGAATTTAAATTAACATCATTTGCAACAAAGGATATTCTATAGGTATGAGGTCCAAGCTATAAAGTGGATTCATCAAAATTTTCCAGTCAAATCCTAGCAGTTTCTACCGGTATATTATAAGATTCATATTATGGGAAATTCAGTAAAAAATTACGAAAATTGTAAAATTTTTCATTGCAGAAAATGGTGTTTAAAGTCTTTTAATTGTTTATCTTAAAAAGATATTTTTTTTTATTTTATGCTGACTTGTTTACCAAGTCAGTCAAACTATTGACCCTATTTTGACCCCTTTTTTGCTATTCTTGTTTTGTTTTGTTGAGAGTTAAGTATGCTATTCTTCTATTCTTTTATTCCATTCTATTATTTTGCACTTGTATCTATTCATCTGTGCAATACAACACAAACATATTTTCTATAGCGTCTATGGTGCAATAAAATTTTATTTAAAAAGTAGCAAAAGTCTACAAAAAGTATGAGCATAAACAGAAATGTTATCATCATAATGATGGACAAGAGGTTGACGGGCCAACGGTGTAGTTAAAGTGTAAAATAAGGTTAAAAATATTGCACGTTTAGAGCAAAATAAAAGAATGTCTATCATCATTAGTTGAGGATGCATTTCGTGCAGCTAACCAGCGCAGCAGCATTAGAAATCTGAAATTATTTAAATCTCATCTTTCTAATATGTGGAATATTAAGGTCGTTAAAAATTTATTAAATGGTTTAATAGTATTTATTATTAAAACCCCATTTGCGAGCAATTATCGAAAACAATGAATTTTTTGCATTCTTATTAACGAGCAGTAAAAAGCAATTTATTTTGAGAATTCCAGATCTTTTCGATAGAAAAAAGTCTTCCTCTGTCGATTCTTGGCCTCTTTGTATGAATTTTGATTTTAAAAATTAATAGTAGGATGGTGGTTCAATAAATCTGTACTTTGTTGAAAGTGTTTAACTTTAACAGAAGTGGAAATATTGTTCTTGTCAAAACGAGCGTATGTTAGTTAAGTCCCGTCAAATTTTGATTAATCTGCAGCATTCTGTTTCTGTTCTAAAGCTGTTGACAGCAGTCTAGTGAGTAATTTGCGTGAAAATATTTTAGGCATAACAAATCTTATTTTTTGGAAGGACTATGTTGGATAAGTATATGATATTCTTAACCAAACTTCAGTGCTTAATTCAAAAAGTCACAGACCGTTTGACTCAGTGTATTGTATAACATTGAAAATTTATATCATACATAGCCTAGCTAGCCTGTTTGTGTGCAAGTCATCGACCAAAAAATGCAAGTCATCTATCAAAGAAATACAACTTACGAAAAATACCACATTTGGTTGGGTCTATAAAGCATATTAACTAAATGAGAACTATTAAAATTTTTAAGTTCATTTACCCACAATTTTTTTTTTATACTATTTTGACTGATTTACGCACAGAACTTTTTTCACTCATATAAAAAAGTTAGCTTCGCCGTTTCTGAATGCTTGACACCATATTTATCCAGCCCACTAGGTCCACTTCCCCCCGCAAAAGCATTTTTATCCGATTTTGAACGATTTATATAGAGCACTTATTGTGGTAATTTGACGAATTCATCGAATATATCTCATGTCTGAATTAACGCCCGACCGTAAGGAAACATGTTATGGTAACCTTAATACCATGGCTATCTAGGTCTCCCACAAGTCTATTTTTATCCGATTTAGCCCCATTTATATAAAGCAAGAAAACAATTAGCATTGTCACTTATATTTACGGTGCTAAGTAACGACCGACTGTAAGGAAACCTGGACTTCTGATACGACCTGAACGATAATTCAGATGGTATATACATATATTTTAAAACTCTATAAAATCATTGTCTTTATCTGAAAACGTTTTTGTATACAGAAAATTGATTTTAAAACCCAAACATCTTTTTTTTCACAATTTTAAGATTTTCACTATGTATACGAATTTTGATAAGAATTAATCTTTAAATCTTCAATTTAATTTCACCTTTTGAACAACTCTCCATGATGTACGTTTTTCCAGTGACATTTTGAAATAGAAATCAATTTATTTTATTCACATGTGGACCAGAATAACAAAATTGAACAATTTTATACTTGCATGTCTTACATAAGGTGTAGTAAGATAAAATCCATTATTGAAATGGCTGTAGTAATTTGCATTTCGATGAGTAATTCGGTACGTAAGTATTTACTTAATTGGCCTTTACAACCCTTTAGTCAAGACGACGACCTAGCTTCTCACACCACCGATTTTCTGTGTGTTAATTTTATATACGAGTGGCAGTTTTTTTGTAAGAATACTGCCAAAAAGCCGCCGCTGATATATTTTTTCTTATTTCGTTTTGTTCGATGTGTCTGTGCTGGGGTTTAAACCACAGCCTCACGTCTAAAAGCCAATACACTACGCACTAGACTATGGTTACTTCAACTTAACTCAGTTTGAAAATTAGTACGAACCGGTGTTACAATAAAAAAATCGATAGTCTGACCCTAACGGATCCAGTTTCCATCTCTGAATCTCTGATAGAATGCAACGACATCAACTCATTTCTGTATCAGTGTCGAAAGGTATTGAGCCAGTAAAAACGGAGTGACACTGAGCTTTTTTATCACCACAGCGGTAACACATTTCGAAAATGACTATTTAAAGTTGAAGCGGCCACTTGTGCTTTATGGCAGAGGCATTATATTCATTCCGGGAAATTTCAGGATACGTCTAATAAGAGTTGTTCGCGTGAAGCTCCAAGAGTATGTTTTATATCAATATTATAATGCTCCCCTGAGGCTTAGTAGTTACTGGCCAAAGAGAAAAATAAGGTTGATGACACTTCTTCTCATTGAAAGCTAGTGGAAAATGATTTTGATGATTGCTATGATGGAAGAATTTGAAGTTGTGTTCAAAATGACAAAAAGTTATCGAATAAAATTTTGAATATTTAAGCTTAACGTAAACACTTTAACTACGTTATATAAAGCTAGCAATTACAAGCAGAAATAGTGGATTTCTGTTTACTATACCCAATATGCAATATACCATGTTCTGCAAATACAATGTCTCTACTATATTTTAGAAAAATAAATCACAGAATCAAGGAATAAAAGAAAGATGGCAAACTATGCAAAAGAATGGGATGAGAGAAATTGTTTGTATGCATGTCAACATTTCTTTTTTTCTATTTTCTAAATTGATAGTCTTTGCTGGTCATTGCAAAACGAACAAAAATAGTAGAACTATTACATGTAAAAATACATGAAATGCTTAGAAATACGCACAGATGTATAACACAAACAGCAATGGTCAGTTAAATAGAAGGCAGTGACTATAATTTCTAACAATTTCTAGTATGCAGTACGATATTTCTAATCAGCATTTTACACACGTATTATTATTACACACATCCTCACACAACAACACAATGTATGCATTTTGTATGATAAATTACCATAATGTTTAAGTCAGACGTAAAATCCTTTGATTATATGGTATTGCAAATTCCCAGAAATGGAAATTTGGTAGAGCTGGAATAGTAATAAAAATTGTAAGAAAGGAAAAAACCGAAAAACAGAAAAATGAATGGGGAAAAAATCTACAAACATGGTTTGAAATGAACAAAAGTGCTGCAAATAGCTGAAAGTGGTTGGTTGTTTGTGAAATGGAAATACCACAGCAAAAGTGGACTCCATTGAAATTGAGACTATGAAATACACACACACACCCAAACAGACAGTAAGTAAGGTATCAAAGAGAGGCACTTTTATATAGTCATAGACTTAAATACATACAAACAGATTCACACATGTATACGTAAACACTTTCAGGAACGTGAATTTACACTTAAACACAGGCAAATGTAAACTTGTTATGTATGACCATGCACGCATACGAGTACATTGATAGTCTTACATACAATTATGCATGGGTTAGCTACCCATTTGGAAAAATTTAGTTCTTCAGTGAGAGAAATTTATTGCGACATAATATAATAAAAGTCAATCAGAAAAATTGACTTCGTTTGAAAAAATGAAATGATCGGCAATCGAATTAGAAAGAATTGAGAAGCAAAATGGACGTGGCTAAGGATCTATACGATCATTAACACATATTTATCAACCATTTGAAGGAAGTTGGATACACTAAAAAATTCGAGAATTGGATGCCACATGAAATAATAATGAAAACTAAAACAAAAACGAACAATCGCTGAAGCTAATGGTTACGACCAATTAAAAGAGGATAAAGTCTGTGTAGAGGTCTTCAAAACGCATGTGAATCAGTTTTTCACTCCAAAGTTTCTAAAAAATTTTTAGTTCGGAGTCGACTTTAAACTGAAGGACCCGTGTAAGAAGCTAGTTCGTAGTCGTAAGCAAAGGATAGTAATGGACAATTACAACCCTTCAGTCAGGATTACGACTTAGCTTCTCACATTATTTATTTTGTGTGTGCCAATTTAATATATGAGTGGCGGGAGCTACAGTGTAAAGTCGACTCCGAACGACAGATTTTTCGAAAAACTTTTCATGACAATTTTTGCTTACTCTCTGAGTTTTTGCCAGAAATCGGCTGAGCGGAAGTCGCCGAAGAAATATTTTTTTTATATTTCGTTTTGCTAGAGAATGGCTGACCTGGGGTGGCCGCACGTCTAATAAGCCAAAAGTAAGTAATATTTTTAAAGATATCTATTAATAGTTCCCCTAATTCAGTATAATTCCTTGGTCAACACCAGTAAAGCCTTAGTAAGGTAAGCTTAATAATAGGCCTTATAGGCGACGTTACATACAGATCTTCTGTCAATTTTTTGTAAAAAATTCTTGGGGGTTCTGATAGTCTGTTAACTTCTTCTTTTTTGAGACAGACCAGGAGAAATTTTAATTTGTTTCAAAAGGAGTGTAGCCATGTTTCATATTTATGATTTTTTATTGGTCACTTAGCTAGGATATTCGGTCAGAAAATTTCGGTCTGTTATGTACACACTATTTACTACGAGCTAAGCTCTTAGCAAAGCTATTATACTGTATGAAACACAGCATCAGCACCAACAGAGTATTTATTATTTAACATGACATCATTTGGCTTCGCCTGAAGCACCTGGTATTTGGTTAGAAGACATTTCCGCATCCATTTTACCAAATGCTCCACACACCACATTTTACTCCATTACCTGCTGGGCTGTTTAAGACTAACAAAAACAAATTAAGATGACGTTGCGTTGCGTGACAGGATAAAGGTGTTGTTTTTGTAAACACACAAATTGCGAGTAGGACATGCAAAAAAATATCCGATAACTAGTTCCTGTGCTCACATAAAAATACCGTGAAATGGACGGAGAAACAAACACCCAACAGCATAGCCAAAGTAGCCCATGTTTAAGTACAACAAACATCATTAATGTTTAAGCAGAACATTTTTTTTTCCACCAGTATTCAACAGTGGCAGAAATCTACTTCAGTTACCGGAATATTAACGTAATTATTAAACTCGAAAGCGAACACTTGTTAAATACTGAAAAAAATAGAGAGAAGAGATAGTGAAAATTGATAGAAACGCTAAGGGTAGGAGACACTGGATGATGGCAAATAGTAAGAACGTTTACATTTAAACCTAGAAACGTACGTCAAAAGAACTTTTTCCAAATTAAGATTTGTGTAAAAAGAGAAAATTGGGCAAAAAGTGAAAAAGTGAACGAGCAAAATAATTGAACAACGTGTAGTAAAGGAAAATAATTTCTTGATGAAAAACTATTCTGCTGAATGCGAAGCTGTTACTTTTCTCATATTCTGCTCTCGTTCCTTTTTTTTTTAAATAGTATATAATTAAATGAATTACAAGGTTATTAAAGCGTTATAAACCGTATTTTTTTTGTCTCTCTATTAGTGCAGCTTTTGTTGTTGATGGCATTTGGTTATAAAAAGAGCAGCATAAGATGGATGGATGATATTGGTAGAATTTGATGTAAAAAATAAAAGAAAAAAAAGCATAAAAAGTCATTATAAGCTGATGGTCCTAGAGAGTTTGCTAAGTACAAAGTATTAACAATTGAAAGTTTTTTAAATCAAAATCAAATTGGCACTTGTTTCCATGTAATTCCGGAAATAAAAGATAATCAGAAAAGTCTAGTTTTGGGTAGGAAAAGGAATAAAATTTATGAAGGAAAGGAAAGTAATTAATTATAATAAATCGATAGCGAAGATAACAAAGTGTGCTAAATATTCTAAAAGCTATGTTTATACATAAAACGATAATCAACACAGGATAATAAAACACGAGATCAGTTTCCTTTAACTACTGGTATATTAACATAGGGAATGCATACAAGGCTTTCAGCATAAATAATGTCAAGGTTTGCTTGTTATTTCTTTACTAAAGGGTGCTTAATTATTTTTTTAAATTTTCAACTTTTAATTCAAATAAAAATTGTTTAACATAATTGGTCATTACAACCCTATAGTCACGATTATATCCTATATTCTCACACCACTTATGTTGTGTGTTTTAATTTTATGCACGAGTGGCGCAAGCTACAGTTTTTTGAGATATTTTTTTCATGCTAATTTTTATTTACCTTCAGAGTTTTTGGCTGAAATCTGCTGAGCAAAAGTCGCCGAAAAAATATTTTTCATATTTGAACTGTGGCACTATGTCTAATAAGTTTGCTAGATTACGACGAATACCCATGAAACATGCTTCCTTTTATACATATTTCTTTAGTTTCCTTCTTATTTAGTAACGTTTTTTCTTTTACTTTGTTTTATTAGACAAGTTTTTCCACCTGAGGTGATTTCTCTATTATAGTATGATCCAGGATCTATTTATCTATCGTATCTTGTAGCAACGCCTTCTCTGACGGATATATGGGAATGTTGTATTCGATAAATGGCGCGAAAGATAACAAATTAAATGCGATTTAGTGCCTTAATGTCTATTACTAAAAGCTCATTTAAATTGTTCACATAGTAGACACAAAGGTGACTCTTTCTTTCTCCGACATAGTGCTGGGAACTTCTCTCTTGGATCTACAGATCCTTAATAACTCGTTCAAACAAGGGTATCCAATGTAGAGAACTCAACGAACAGTTCGATGGTTTCACCACGTCTGTGTATCACTATGTCTCGATACCTACAATATGTGAATGCTGTCATGTTTCGCAGTCCGATTGAAAAACGTACGATAACTAAACCGTCTTGGAGTTGGTGTTAGAATCCAATACTCTTAAAGCCGCCTGGCTGTTAAAAAGAATGTTAATATTCTTATCATTAATAACCTTCACCGCACCCCGAATTGTCAACACTTCCACCTAAAAGACACTGCAGTATTTCAGTAGCCTTATGAAGTGAGCAAGGCCCATTGACTTCGAAAAAATTCCATTAACAGTGGTTTCATTACGTACTGGATCATCTATGAAAACCTAAAAGGAGTTGTTAAAAAGTGCGTTCCATTAACTATCTACTGTTATGAATGTTCTGAATTTCCTATGAAGTCGTAGTGCAGTATCATGTTGCCAATACTCCCGGCAGCTCCAAATTTTTCTTTGGATACCCAAATTTTTCTTTGGGCATCTAATATTTGATATGTGCCACTATCTAGGCATCAGTTCTAGAGGCATACAATTGTCGCCAGCATCAACATAGGTGTTGAACGCAAGGCACCATTAATAATGATGCAGGCAGATCTGCCATATTAGATTCAAGTTATTTGTCCTGCCGAGCGATAACCTCTTTACAAGGCATCAATAGGTTAAGACAGGTCTGACCGTTGCTGTATGCCCAATGAATTATTCTTGATTCGATATCACATTTTTCCTCCAAACAACCCTCATGCTAATTGTTTAGCACACTACGCACTAGACTACCAGGGCATTCAATATATAAAAATAAACTGTTGACATTATTATATTTTACTTTAATATTAATTTTATAATTTCTGAAATTTTTTATTACTTACTTTCAAGTGAAATATTTAAGAAATATGCCAGAAATTAGTTAATAGCCTTGTGGTGGTAAGAAGAGAGGGAGAAAAAAAAAAACGAAATTCTGTCATCATTTAAATTACGAAATAACGCTTTTTATTGCTTATCAACATCTTAACATGCCTAAAAAATAATCTGCATATGAATTTTCATTTATAAAAAAATTTTTACACTTTTTTTCTTTGATGATATTTTGCCAACAATTTTCATTTTCTTCATTTCTGCTACTTATGTTCACAAAGCATTAAAGAAGCAAAGCAGCAGCGAATTTTTTATGAATGAAAAATGAGCTCTCATGAATCATGCATACAAGTATTATACGAGTACTATACATACTTACATATATGCAATAAAAGCATGTAAATATGATGAGTAATGAAAAAACACATGCACACATACACATGTACTAACAAAAAGAGTAAAATGAAAAAATATTCAAGAAGAAAAATAAAACTAGAAGAACAACTGAGCGTATACGTTATATGGAATACAATTACAACACGTTGAAATAAAAAACACTCATACACACCGGTGTGTGTATGCTGAGTAAGGAAAAAAAAGAAGAAATGCAAACAAATCATTCGCTCTCTCAACACACACACACACACACATACAAACGCTTATTTTAAAAATATAACAGTTATATGTGTACATGGCTATATTTATTATGCATAAACTAACGTGTACTCTCGTTCTACCACTATAAACTATACACACTCTTCCTTTACCACTCTCTCTCTCTCTCTCTCTCTATCTCTCTCTCTCTCTCTTTGTGTTATCACCTTTTCCGAGTATTTACACATACTGTGAATACGTATAAGAAAACAACAACAACAACAATAATAATAATAATAAAAAAAATACTGCTATTACTCATATATCTTTATGGATTTCCATAACAACTTGCTGAGTTGTATTGCAAGTGCTGTTGTCGTCGTAGTTTTAGTGTTTAAATGAAAATCTTTTCTATTCACTATTCGGTTATTTTTGTTGCTGTTAGGTTTTATTTCTTATATTTTATTTGTCGCTTTTATTTCTCTCATTCATATATTTTGTAAACATTATAATAAAAATAACTTGTTATGAGCATATTTAATGTATTCAAATGCTAAAGACAAGGTTGTCGTAAATTGTAAATTTTGTAAGCGGCTGTGTGTATGTGTGTTTGTAAGTATGTATTTGCATAATAAATAAGTTAGTTTAATTATTATAAGGAATTATTTATTAAAAATTTGAATTTAAATTTCTTTTTAAGAAATATTGCACTTGCATATAGCAAAATATATGTATGTAACTTTAAAATTGTCATATTAATTAATTCATAATTTCTTTGGCACATATAACTCTTTCTTAAACAGAATCCTTTTATTATATTTTTATTGATGCAGCAAATTTTAACCCATTCAAACCCAATTTTGTTCGAGAGCAATTTCAGCAATTCAATGTTAATTTAATCGTCGTCGCAGTAGCCTAGTGGTTTGTGTGTTGGCTTCTTAGACGTGAGGCCATGGTTTAAATCCCAGTCCGGATCTGGAACAAAACGAAATATGAAAAAAAAATATTTCTTCGCCGACTTCCCCTCAGCAAATATTTTGCGATAACTCTGAGAGTAAATAAAGTTGCCATGAAAAATTTCTCAAAAAAAATCTGTCCCTCAGAGTCGACTTTAAACTCTAGGTCCCGCCACTTATGGATAAAATTAACACACACAACATGTGTGGTGTGAGAAGTTAGGTTGTAATCCCGACTAAAGGGTTGTAACGCCCAGTTAAGTAAGTAAGTAATGTATTTTAAGAGGAGCATAATTACATTTATTCTTAATTATTACGACTGTTCTTTGCATCTTCTACAAAGTTCTTCTTATAATAACACACTGCACTTTATACTAAATCAACTTACAACGGAGTTTAATTTTTATTATAAAAAAACTTTGTAGTCGATGTAGTCTAGTAGGTAATGTGCTGGCTTATTAGACCTGAGGGCACAGTTCAAGCCCCAGGTCAGACATCTCGAACAAAATCAAAAATTAAAAAAATATTTCTTCGGCGACTTCTTTTTAAGAGATTTCTGACAAAAATCCTGAGAGTAAGATTGCCATGATAAAGTTTCTAAAAAATCAGTCGTTCGGAGTCGACTTTAACTTGTAGGTTCCGCCGCTCATGTATAAAATTAACACAAACAACATAAGTGGTGTGAAAAGCTAGGTCGTAATCCTGACTGAGGGGTTGTAATGACCAATTATGGATGTATGTGGGTTAAAAGCAACAAAATACATCCAGTATTTTAACACGCGATAAAGGCTTACCGAAGAAAGATAAGAAAGAGAAATTTAAAATTTGATTTGAATCCTTCTTGCAAAAAGGCTAGTGAAAATGAGGTTGACGATATTTCTGTAATTTTTTAAAAGAAGAAGAAAGAGAGACAGACATTTTTTTGTAATATTCTTCTTTAAAAATTGTAATGTTCCTTATGTTGGACACAAAAAGGAACGGATCGAGTGAATAACTTTGCGTATGAATCAAAATTAACGATTGTAGGAGGATGGTTTATATGACAATAACATGGAAATAGGTTTCTAAGTTTCAGTCCGAAGAATAATTTCAATAGAAGTTAATACCACGTATATGACATTTACAGGACGTTAAACCTTCCTAAGTTATTATTATTAAAACAAGATCTTTAAAGAAAGTCTGGTAGAAAAGAAAATCTACTCGCCATCCGAATTAAGACACGGCTGAATGGAATAGTGAAATATACTCTTAAGTGTGTGGGCAGGGGATAAATGGTTATGAATATATACATATAGATAGTACATGCATGTGCAAAAATGTTGCACAGCATTTTTAGAGTTGATTTTACCTTCCGAGTAATTAATTTCACAGAAAGTATAATAAAGTGAATCCATTTTCTGTTATTACCATATAAAATCGTGTAACAGAGAAAAGCTTCTGCTTGGAACTTTCTCCGAGGCCAGTTTTTTTTAAAGGGTTTAAGGTAAGAAAGAGTAATGGTGAATGAAGACGGTGATAGGCAATCAAACCATTACAAAAAGAACGATATATAATTAGGTTTTCTCTTTGAGCAAATAAGGCTTTCCGAGGTCTTAATTGCCAAAGTACACCTAAACTTTCGTCATGCACACACTTACGAGAATTGAACCCACGACCCTTACGCCAATAGGAAAACATTGGAGAAAATTCAAGTTTATTGTTTCGTATGGGCAATTGGGCATATTTAAAGGCATCACAGGACTAATTATACATAAGGATCTGGCTGTAAAGACCTTGAAGACTGATTTCTTTGACGAATTGGTGGATTTATTGACTCAAGAAAATTTGCATTAATGAGCTTATGATCAAGAAAAAAATTTTTTTCTTGCTAAAAACATCTGTTCAGAAACAGATTACAGTTAAAACGTTAGATTGATAGTAAAAAAGGATAATTCAGCAATTTTTTCCATTTTTTTTTGTTGGAATCAATATGACTTTTTACATGAGCAAATACGAATGCCTTACATGTGCCAATACCATTGAATGTATTAAAACCAACACAAGTTCTTCTATTCATGTTAACTTTGTTACAAGTTATTTTTGATTCTGTGTTTTTTTTTGTTTTGCCAAAATTCTTTACAAAGATTCGAAGCGTTTTTTTTTGGTTTCTGAGAATTACCATGTATTTCCATAATTTCCTGGAAGTATTTCGATAGCTTTGATGACCAGCAGTCTGATAGTTTTTGCATCAATTTGAAATGAACAACGTTTGACTTATTACAACTGTTTCATGCATTTCCGTTACATTTTTCACCCCTCCCGGTCAGTACAAGCTGATGGTAATTTGTGAATTTTCACTGAAGCCGGTTGTCTGCTTTTACTATCAAATGAAACCAACTGCTTGACTGAATGATTGAATGACTGGAGTGTCAAATGTTTGCTCTGTAAACTTGTTTCATTCAATGCCAGTTATTTTTGGATGCTATTTTCAGTTTCGCAATTTATTTACGTTTTTTTTTCTTTTTCCATTTGCTTCAATGAACATCACTCGAACCACAGCACACCCACTGTGACCGTGACAACGAAGGTGATACCTGTTTATGACTGCGTTTGTGGTCATATTGTAGGCAACAATACATTCGAAATTCTACACGTAACGTAAATAAATCTTCAATTGTTGGAAATTTTCTACAAATTGAATTTTAATAAAGGCAATAAATTAATCCTGTTCCTTCTTGTACTTCCTTCCTTGTTTACGTTGGTTTTTTCGGATTTTTCGAATTTTCGAATGCCTTTAAATGTGATTGTGGTATGTATAACCCATATCATAATATCATTGATGTATCATTTGCTTCATATTTGTAGCCAACGGTAGACAAACAGTCTTCCGTAAAGTGAGTCATAAAAACTGTAAAGGCCGTTTTAATAATTAAATATGTATTGTCGAATTATAAAGTCATTGATTTTTATTTTATATGCCAGCAAGCCAGTCGACTATAAAATCGAAGGATGATCTCTTTAGGCATTTGATGAAATCATTGTTATAAACATTCAGTTCTGTTGTAATAAAATTTGCAAAAAAAGAGGAGGAGTATATACTCTGAAGTAAATTTATGGTTCAATTGAACATTTGAATATATATTTTTTCAAAAGTATAAAAAAATATATTCTGAGAGGGCATGGAGTCACAATTGTATGGCGTTTCTCATATTGCCGACATAATTGACATTCAGAACAGAATACTGTCTAAGTATGTGAACGTTTATCTTCATTTAAGGACTATCTGCTCCTTTGGAAGCATTAATTGGAATCGCAGTCGTCCGAACTAGTAGTTTCATTTCAAGATTTCTGTTTAAAATGTAACAATCAGCCTTATTGCACCCAGAGATAGCATTTATTTTCTTCCAAATTATTATCCTAGAGACGTAGACGCATCTGAAATACGTATATTGAAATTTAAATTTCTTCAATAAACTTTCCTGCTAATTTGTGTATTTATGCCACCAAAGTTTTCTCTAGCAAAGGACAGACAGTCCAACTTTTAATTGCCATTGGACTGTTTTTATACAATTATTGATCTGAATTTTTTCAAGTAATGCTCACTTACTTTTATCTGTCTGGTTGAGATCACGATCATAAGTTTTACTCAAAATAATGATCAAAACCTTACAGTCTTGTTATTTAAATTCTGGTACTGCTCAGATGATTAGCCTTTTCAATCTGTATACTGACGAGTTTATCGTAATTTTTAGTTGGTTTTAAAATCTCAAACTCCAACAGAATTTCTATTCCATTTAGAACACAAGACAGAAACAACAAAGGGATTAAAATTATTCAATCTAACTAAGGAGGTTATAATGACTAAGTAGATCGTTATCTGAATCGCAAAATAATGTCATCAGGATGCCATTGGACAGAGCAAAATGTCATAAATTTGGGCAAGTTGAGTAATCTGGTTATGTTTGTCTGCAAAACATAAAATGACAGTTAATGTCATGTTGACTATTTACAGTTAAAGAAAAAAGTCTACACACACCGATGTAAAAAAGATATTTTAGTGTTCTTTAAGGCATTTACAATACAGAATGTTTGAAGAGCAAAACGAATATGAAAAAATATAAAATAGAAATTATTGGGGAAAAAATCTGTGGTAATACAATGGTATATGTAGACTTTTTTCTTTGACTAGATATTGCCTTCGCTAAAGTCTAATTTTCGATACAACAAATTTCTCCTTCTTACTCTGGTTGGAAAACTAAAACCACCTGATTTAATTCCATTAAAATTTTATAATCTCCCCACAGATGGCACAAAAACCAATAAACAAGTAAATGATATGATGAAAACAAACAGCTCATGGTAACATAATGAGTTATTAGTTGTACAGCATCATGTGTAAATTGAAAAAGTTGTGTTACACGATGTGGCTCTCTCTTTAACTGTCCTCCAAACAGAACACTAAAACAAAGCAAAGATGGGGTAATAAAAGCCAATGCAGTAATTTAGAAGGTGCATATCCTTTTGTGAAAGGAACGTTCCTGTAGTACAAATACAGATAATGTAATGGAAGTAAATATTCCGATTCCATGGGAAAACTCGTGGATATCTTCCATTCAGAAGCTTATGTCATTGAGAGATGTGATTAAGGCCATTGGGACAGGAAATACAGAGAACGAAGCATAATAATACCATCTGACACTTAATAATTTAATGGAATATCTAATGAGGTTGTCATGCGATTTATATGAAACTGTATGGGCCAATGGTATCAGATAGTCAGGTGAATATCCTTTCCTTATAGCAACACGCAGTACATGAGATTGTTTGGAGTTGAGCTTCTATACCGCTAATGACGATAAGGTGATACTGTGCAAAGAGAAGAGAATTCTTCAATCATATATTTGGCGAAGGTAGGGAGAAGCGGAGCGACTTGTCAAGCCAGCTTGATTTGAGATAATGTAAACTTAACAAGTACTAGACAGGGAATTATATTTACTAACAACCAACAACCAAGTGTTTTGAGCTTCGTCAGTGCAACTGGGTTGGGGAATAGATCACCTGATTGCAATACTTTAACGCAATACAATACACCACAAAAATGTATGCAAGACGTATGTATCGTCAACCGCTTACTTGGTGTTAAGAGCTATTTATGTGCCCATTTTCTTGTGTTACCGTTACCAGCTGTGTATTTACTATAATCCTTTAAAATTGCTTTTACAAAAAAAAAAAAAACGAAAAAAATTACAAAATATTTTTTCTAATTTACTTTAAATCTATTCCCATAAATAGTCTGCCTATCAGCACGCCATCCGTTCTACTATTCCTAAAGGGCTTTGCAATTTTGTTCCACATTTCATAGTTGAAAGTAATCAAATGGTTGTTACGTTGTTTATATAAAACAAAATGAAAAAATGAAAAAACCCAAAATTTATAAAGAAAAAGAAAACGTGGAAAATCTTGAAAATTTTTGAGATTATTTTCAACCATATAATCACATATTTATACGTGTTCTCTTAGTCATTTGCAACAATAAGCCACAATATAAGACCATAATAAGAGAGAATTACGGATACATTTACCCCAAACGAAATGCAATGCAGTTTGTGCAGTTTCTATGCTTCATACAACCCATACAGCCTTGAAGTTCATGTTTTAGAGAAGCCACCAAATTGTTGAAAAATTGCTATAAAAATACAGAAAAAAAGGAATACAAAATGAAAATCCTATACAAGACATAAACAGACTCCAGCACGTTTCATAAACATGTTCTATCTATCTATGGCGTAGAGAGAGAAAATGAAACGTGTTTTAACGTCTACATAGTACATATTGATACAATTAAGGTACTTTTTTTGCTGTTGTTGTTTTTTTTTTCTTTTTATTTTGGCTAAAAAGCTAAAGTGTTGTTAAGTACGTTGAACAGCGGCTTGGTTGCCTGACGTGGCTGGGATACCATAACGGTGGGATGACGAAAGAAAGAAGCAGAATATTATGGCATGAAATACTTTTTCTTTTATACTTTCACATGGCCAAACTCTTGACACTTTTGTTGATAGTAGTTCAAAACAGGTTGAAACTTAAACGGTTTACAGTGCACCAGTAATAATAATAATCATCATAAATAAATTTACTCAATTGCTTTTCCCATTAACAAAAAAATCATTCCTTATCAGCTCTGCTTCCTTATTAATAATGTTGGTCATGCATAATTATTTTTATTATTATTATTATTACTGTTATACAATATACATAAAATGCATATCATGTTTAATTTGCCTGCACATGCATAAGCTTTTATGCACAGATAATGCATTATACAAGTATGCACGAGTATATCTATCAGAAGAAAGATTTTCTTTTTCATATAATGTATTCGTAAAGTGGATGTATGTGATGGAGAGGCAAAACCAACCACTTATCAAGCCAACATAAAATAAAAACTGTTTGCTATTCATTTCCATGAGAGTTATTAAACGAACGAGAATTATTTAAGACTTTTAATTCAATAAATATTATGTACGATCACGTATAATAAAAGCTTAAATCATACAAAACCATACCATCTTTAAATGATTTCAAGTGCAGTAAAATCGGGAACCTATCAAATCGCACAGGATGCCTTAATCTTCCTAAGTGACGTCTCCAGCCTACTCCATCTATGAAAGTTATTGCAAGAAGTGGCAATCTCGTGCAGTACAATGGACTAGGATGTCAGAAAAAAGAATGGAACAATGATGCAACATATTTTAAAGAAAAATTTTAAATATACTTCCGTATATCATTAACGAATTACTGCCTGCTCATCAATTAATAATGTTAGCTTGCTATCCTTACATGTTCTGCTAAGCTATCAAGCTGTATAAAAAGGATGATTTCTTATTCGACATCTAAAGGTACAACGTAGATTCTCGCTTAGATTGTGTTGCTAGCAAACAAATTCTGTATTTCAGAAGTGTCACAGTAACATAACAATTAAAATACTGAGCATATGATAATCAAAACAGAGTTAATTTTCATTAGCGTTAGTTTAAGTTTTGAGTAGTGGGGAGATATTGATGTGTGGAGCATGAGGATCGAGTGCGAGATTCGTCGTAAGCAAAATAATTTTTTGTGCTGACAGAAGGACTCAACTGCATTGATTTCTTTAATGCAAGAAATTCTTCACTTCATCTTTCGTTTTCACTACATACATACAGTGGACAGCAAAAGTCTTAGTACGATAATATATTTTACTCTTGCACCAAGTCCTGATATGACTTCAAGAGAGTAATTAAGAGATCATTTGAAAGAACGGTTACGTAATCGCTAAACCTCAAACAAAAGTCAATCGAAAAACTTGTTCATGGTGCCACCAGAAAACACTAAACAAAACTTGTACATTCAATTACAAATGGGTTAAATGGAGTCCTTGACGTTAAGAGATATTCTGCTAAATACAAGGGATAACATGTTCATACATTAGGCCTTTGAATTTTAAATTTACTCAGGGTTCTACTACTAATGAAAGTGGAGTGTTCAACTCTACTAATTCATTAGGGCACTGTTGTAATGTGTAATATGAGTCATTGCTTTATGAATACTTCAAATGAATGTTTTTCAAAACGGATATATTTTTTCACGGTTGATGGGTTACTGGTTTATAAGATGAATTACAGAGAAAATTCGATTTTCTATGCTACGTATGCATGTGTTATGCTTTTAAAGTAAAAATATTTTCTATCTTTTTTTTAAAAGGTAAACAGATTTAAAACTGTTTTTATCTTTCGTCTCCTGCAATTAATTCTTTTAGATCCAGTGCAAAGTACTGCGTGAGGAGCAATAGAACAAGTGCATATGGAGAGTGTGATACATACATACATACATGGTCATTACAATCCTTCAGTCAGGATTACGACCTAGCTTCTCACATCACTTATCTTGTGTGTGTTAATTTTATACATGAGTGGCGGGGACCTACAGTTTAAAGTCGACACCGAACGACAAATTGTTGAGAAACTTTTTCATGGCAATTTTATTTCCTCTCAACGTTTTTGCCAGAAATCTGTTGAGAGAAATATTTTTTCATATTTCGTTTTGTTGAAAATGTCTGACCTGGGTATTGAACGGCGGCCTCACGTCTAATAAGCCAACACATTACCTACTAGACTATGGCTACTTTTCATCACACCTAAACAAATTTTTGGTGTCACTTTTAATATTTTTGGATGCCTTTGGAGTTTTAAAAATAAAACTCATTCAATCCCTTTTAAATAATGTCTCTAGAAAATCATCTGAGAGGATAACACCTACAGTAAACAACATATTATGCCCAGGCAGTATTAGCTTTTGCGAGTGTGACTTGATCAACTAACTATCAACTACTATGGCATATGAACATCTATTAGGTCGTTGCTCCTAGCCAATGACAGATGATAAAGTTATTATCACAAGGCCTGTTTAACTGGAACGAGATGATTAATGAAATAGAAACAAAGCAAAGAAGGAATAGAAAAAGGAGGTAAACGCTTTGTAAAAAGGAGGTAAACGTATGAAAGGGTTAAAAAGGAATAAATAAATACGGGCATAAATAAACTAATTGTGTCTTATCTAAATTGTTCGGAATAGTGAGCATTAGACTGTTTCGTAAAATAAAATTTACAGACTGCGTCAAGTGCCAGGCTAAAATTACATTCTATCTTCAAGGATATGTTATTCTCATTCTATTCTTTGAGTTATCACAGTAATACTACCAACGAATAAGGGAAAGCATAGCTGGTTTTTAAACATCGAGCAAGCAGAGATTTTTATTTTCTTAAACATTTCTCAAAACCTCCCATCTAGGATATGCTTCGACGAGTAATCGATGCGCTTCAGTTACTCTAGCTTTTTGTATTCAATAAGTAAAGCAAACCAGCATTGGATGGCATACATAATACATACATACACAATGTGTTATTACAACCCTTCAGTAAGGATTATGATCTAGCTTCTCATACCACCCATGTTGTGTATGTTAATTTTATACATCTCCCAATTACAGATTTTTGAGAAGTTTTTCATGGCAATTTCATTGCTTTCACGGTTTTTGCCAGAAATCTGCTGAGAGGAAGTCGACGAAGAAATATTTTTTCATATTTCGTTTTGTTGGTGATGTCTGACCTGGAGTTTGAACAGTGATCTCGCGTCTAATAAGCCAACACACACTACTTTATTATATGTCATATAAATAACTATTAAAATTATAAACCTTCGGCAAAATTTATTTAAATTTATATTTGCAATATATTATGACTGATTTCATTAAAAATAAGAAAAATAATAAATATTTCGTAACTTGTTTACCATTCATTTCACTGTTATGTTGCATTTTAATACAAAAACAAATGTCTGTAAAAATAAATCAATCTCTTTTAAAAAGAAATATTCATTGAATATGTAAGTATTTGGTGCCAAGATATGTCCCATATTTGTAGATACAAAACAATATTCCTTCCTTCATTCACTCACACGCAAAGCAGTTGCTAACGATTGTCTTTTCTTTCAGTTTCATGTTTCTCATTCCTTTAGCTGCCACATGATGTTCATTGTTCGTTTTAATGTTCGATCCATCGTTCGTTCTCATATTCAATTTAAAAGGAATTGTATTGACATTTTTTATTTTTTATATTGACAGGCGAGAAAACACGAAGAGTGTGAGACACCATATCTGTTTATGTGTATGTTGTTTTTCATTATACTAGGTGAGCCGAAAAAGATTTTATAGTTGTTCCGCTTGCTGTAACGATTGTGAAGTCGCCGCAGAATAGTAGGCCACGGTTCAAACCCTCTGGTCAGACTTATCACACGAAATATGAATAAATATTTCTTCGGCGACTTCCTCTCAGCAGATTTCAGGCAGAAGCCACGAGAGTAAATGAAATTGCCTTAAAAGGTTCCTTAAAAATCTGTCGTTCGGAGTAGACCTTTTAAACTGTAGGTCTAACGGCTCATGGGTAAAATTAATACACTTAACATATGTGGTGTGAGAAGGTTGGTTGTAATCCTAACTGAAGGGTTGTAATGACCAATTATGTATGTGAGGAGTGAGAGTCAATCGCATAAAATTACTAAATGGCAGGCATCATATATTATACCTACTCGATTACGTATTTTATATTTAAGCGGTATTATTTTTAGGATATAAATTAACATTGGCCCGTTACATAGCTTAGGTTAGGTCGGAGTGGTTGCTCTGTTATCACAAAGATCACTTGAGCACGCATAGCGGCCCGTTGTGATGCCACGGGTGAACGCAGTCCCTGTACTAACCAAGGTCCACCAAAATCAGGGAAATGGAAGAAGTTGGTTAGCGCAAGGGCTGCACCGTTACATAGCTTAGTTATTTTTCTTTTCAACGCTCCACTAAATATAAACTTACATTTAAGACACCTTGTGTAATTTTTCTTTCTCTTGACACTTTTTTGTGTGTGTTTTTTATGTCTTTTACATTTTTGACGTGGGAGTGTTCCTATTGAAGTATTATGGGGTATTGTTTTGTTGTCACTCTATCCTGTTATTTCGTACGATACAATTTCTTATACCCATTCTTTGCTGTACTCATTGTAGACAGTGTGTAACAGAGTTGTTGTCTTTTGTGTTGTTTTTATTTTGTGTCGTTGTTTTTGTCGTTCGTTTATGTGCACGTCAGTCATGAGGATCCTTGTGGTAACATCCGTTTCATTGTCGATGTCGTTTTTTCTTTCTTTACAGCCGTTTTTTAATTTTTTTGATACCATTTCCTTACAATAACGGAAAACGAATTGAACAGTGTTTTGTGACTGAGAATTAAATTAATTTTGTCTTTTATTTGGGCATCACTACGTTTTTAGACATTTGATTACAAATAAAACATGGTTTCTAACACATAAGATGTGTTAGAACGTGTTGTCTTATCCTCGTAATAAGTCTATAAGGTGGCTAATGACATAGGAAACGTTCGATTGCTTTCCTTTCCTTTTTTATGCCCTACATTGGCAGCTTTTTACTGCTCCTAAGTGCTTAAAATGCATCTGTAAGGACATCTATCAGCCGAGTCAACTCGTTTTTTTCAGATTTAATTTCAAGTCTTCCTCATATTTTTGTTGCCCTAGATTTCAATAGTAATTCAGTATACTGTGTGACGGTTGCGTTGCGTTCCATGCAACATTGTAACTTAATTTTATGTCTCGATTTTATAGTACCGACAAATTGATTTTGGATTTACAAATTTACGTTTCCTAAGTTTATGTTTGTTTTGCTACGTAAAGAAATATAAATGCCACATTCGTATGGAATATCTGTTTATTGTCGCGAGAGGACAGTTGCCCACACCGACATAATTTTTGAAGACTTGCAAATGCCACTTTTGCCTTCGCAAATCGAACATCGATAGTCGTTTGATCGCCAAAGTATGCTCCGTAGTGCTTCTACTGTTTCAACAGAACGTAAAGATTATGACATGGGGGAAGAACACCTCCGAGGTTAGTGCAAAATGGAAATTCAATGAATTAAGGTCCAAGAATAAGTTGCAAAATCATTGAAAATCGTTCAATTAGCAATTTTAATATGTTCCAAAGCAGCAGCATTTATCTAAAAGTAAGTAAATTGGAGAAGAGAGAGACGTTCTAAGGCCACTTTGCATATTTGTAAGGATGCTTGCACGCTACAAAAATACCAAATTTTTGGTTTTGATGGAAAAGGGTTGCATTGTGATAATCTGAAGCAGAAGAAATCATTTATAAGACCCGCTCAACCCGGGGAAATCAATGTGCCAAGGTAATATTCTGTGTTTAATTATGACAGTTGACGTATACCGGATATACGTAATTTATTCGTTTGAAGTAAAGAATGACCGAAAATACCTTGGGACATGCGAACAAACATTAAACTGTAATACTTCAAAACCAGTTCAAAATTGTTTAGAAAGTACAGGTTGAGATGTACCCCGCCCCGCTCGCCCCTCTTTTAATGAAGATCTTGTTCAATTCAGCTACTATTTGTTTAGATCGATTCAGGATATTGCCACTTGAATACTTTCCGCTATAGAGCAGGGTGTGTAAATATTGGTTTTATTTGTTCGTAGCCTCACATAACACAAAGTTTTTAAGTCTTATTTATATAACCATGAGGTTGACTTTAACATTTTATGATAATAATGAAATTAAAATTAGGTGAGAATATTTATTTTTAATTTTTTTCTTTTAGGAATTCTTCGTATTAAAAAAATAGTACATTTTATTAACTAAGTAAGTAATTCTTCCAAAAATTACCTGGACCCGCAGAAGGTATAACATGGTCAATAAAGATCGTATCGAGACAGAGCAATGTTTTCTGAAAGAGTAAATCTTAATAACAACGCTCCTTACTACTACATCCAATATTACAAGCCAGTATATATTTACAAAGGGGGTATAGGCAAAGACAGATAGCAACCTTATCATCCAGGAGTATAAAACTGAAATAAAGCAAAGCAATTAAAAAATAGAGGAAAATATGCTCTGTGAGAGAACTCTGTTGCTCAAAGCAATGGCGGGGAGGAATATCTACAAAGTCAACAATTCGATTCAAAATGTTTGGATTTATGGAACAACGGTTAACGGTTCAAACCCCAGGTCAGACATATCCAACAAAACGAAATATGAAAAAATATTTCTACGGCGGCTTCCTCTCAGCAAATTCCTGACAAAAACTCTGGGAGTAAATAAAAATTCCCATGAAAAATCTGTCGTTCGGAGTCGACTTTAAACTGTAGGCCCCTTCACTTATAGATATTTTTTTAATTAACATACACAACATAGTAAATTGTGTGAGAAGCTACGTCATAATCCTGTCTGAAGGATTGTAATGACAGAGCATTTTATTTTTCTGTGGAACTGAATATTTTGAATTATTTAGTTGTTTACCAACTAGTAGTACCAAGGGTGAATGACCATTTACGATTTTCTTTCTTAAAAATATTTTTTAGCATCCATTCTAACAATTTTTTAGTGATCCTTATAGAAAACTGTGCTTAAATAAAAATAATCATTAAACGTAGAGTTATTTTGATTCCCCCCTTTCTTATAATCAATTTATGTCATGCAAAAGTTTTGTCGTTGACAGCCAGCCAGTTAAGAAAAAAAAGGAAACTAATACTGGAATACATACACTGTGCATTAAGGTTTAAATTTTTATAGTATATACACATACATACATACGAGTATATACACAGTATAATATGTTTTTAATATAAATTTTATTTTCTATACAGAGGAAGGAAGAAAGGATGAAGTTGAGACGAGAAGCTATTATATCTGGGTTATAATGCCAGCTGCTTAACAAAATTTATAGCAATAAATCATTTTTATTTAATTTTTTTTCTTTTGCTTCTCCAATTTCTTGTTTTTCATAAGCAGCTTACAACAACGTTGCACAAGGACTGTGACATAAAGAAAAGCTATTAAAATAAAATAAAACTAGAAAATAAAATAAAGAAAATAATACAAATAAAGTGTCATTCTGAAGTTATCAATAAAAGTCAGTTGAGAAGAAAATATGTATGTATGTATGGCCATAACACCAAAGTAACTAGGACTACTACAATAGATATTTGGGATCCTAAACCTTGGCCATCCACTACTTATGTATGACAACTTTAGAACAATAGAAAATTAATACTTTTGTAAAGTAATGTAGAACTTTCGTAATAAAACTTAAAATTAAAATTTCAAGATTATTTCTTTTCCTTTTGAAAAATAGAAAATTTTAAGCTTAATGACAACAACTGAAACAAAATAAAAGAAAACTCTATTAAAAGTTGGCCAAATGCACCTGTTACCGCATCATACCTGTTGGCCGTTTATGGTGCACAAATAAATGACAACCAAATAAATGAGCACAAAAAGTTTCGTGTTGTTTTAGGTTTTAAAAGAGTTAAAAATAAACTAAAGGCACTACAGCTGTGCTAGGAAAAATGAAAAAACAAAACTTGTAATACAATTTCTATGCTGTGGTCGGTCAGAGACATTGTAGAACCAGAAAATTAAATGAATGAGAAATTTTTGAAAAAATTATTTAAAATTTTAGAGACTGAAATTTTTATTTTTAAAATTTCTTTAGCAAAATGGTGAATTTAAACTGAAAACTCCTTATTTTTTATAAAAGTTTTAAAAAACTTGTTGTAAGGATTACATACATACATATATACTTAATTGGCCATTACAATCCTTCAGTCAGGATTACGGCCTAGCTTCTCACACCACTCATGTTGTGTGCGTTAATTTTATACATGAGTGGCGGGGCCTACAGTTTAAAGTCGACTCCGAATGACAGATTTTTGAGAAACGTTTTCATGTACGTTTTATTTATTCTCAGAGTTTTTGCCAGAAATCTGCTGAGAGGAAGTCGCCGAAGAAATATTTTTTTTTCGTATGTCGTTTTGATGTCTGATTTGGGATACGAACCCGAGCTTTACGTCTAATAAGCCAACACACTACCTACTAGGCTACGGCGACTTCAAATAAGGATTAATAGGGCTTAATATCCACACCTTAATAAGTAGTTGGGCGTGATGTTTGCCGAGGCTGTGTACATAAGCTCGTATATATTTCGAAAAATTTCCATTTTCAACGATGCAAAGACTTCTCCACTGTTCAAAAACAGGAAATTTATGTGAATAATATGCCATTGCTTTGTTATCCTACCTTTGTAGTCGGTCGTCGCGGTCTAGTAGGTAGTGTGCTGGCTAAGTAAGACTAGGGTTCAAACCCAGGTCAGACATATCCAACAAAACGAAATAAAAAAAATATTTCTTCAGCACATTTCCGGCAAAGTCTCTGAGAGTAAAATAAAATTGCCATGAAAAAGCTCGACTTTAAACTGTAGATTCCGCCACTCATGTATAAAATTCTCCCACACAACATATGTCGCTAGGTCGTAATCCTGACTGAAATGTTTTAATGACCAATTATGTATTTGTTATTCTACCACATATTTTTCGCCTTTATCAGACCTATGCGGCCTTGGGTATTCCTTAATAGCACTTTCCAAATTACTATTCGCTGTCTTTCCTTTACATTATTCCTTCTCATATTCTTTTTTTTTGTACTTTTGTTCCATTTCGTCAGAGAGTATTAATGACTGTAGATTATATGGACCATTATTTCATTACAAATTTAGTTTACTTATTCCAATTTTTTGAAAATATGCTGGCAGTTTTAGGAAAGATCGCTTTTTACAATGTGAATACTTCGAATTATAAATATAGACTTGAGATTATCATTATTATTGTCGTATAAAGGTAATAAAATACGGCCACCAAAATGATGCGCTGTCCCGCCTACAATCTATATTGAGTACGAGAGAGGTCTCTGCTGCTCAATTGCCTATTGAGATCATAGTAATGCATGTAACCAAGAGTGACCCTACGTTTGATCTCCAGACTGACATTATTTTTGGTAACAGCGGAGACAAGATAAACAAATTCACTGACGATATCGACAGTATAGTTATCGGCGGTAATCTGGCATCCAATACGCTGAATGTCCCTACTTGTCGACAATATGTACTTCATTCTGCCCTTATCTCAATAGACTCCCGTTCAATAGCACTAACAGCAGCAGTAATATATCGCTTGGTGTAGGGCGTACCAATTTCTACTTAGTACTTAAAAATGCAGCATAATTGCCAAGTATTTATGCTGGGGATTCGTTCTCTTTATCACAGATCACAGGATTTGACAAATGTTCCTTAAGTTTACAATGCCGATTTCTATTCCCTAAGCCACTATATATTGAATTATCACATTATCTTATTCAATTCCATCTGAGTTGTGCTTAAGTTCGTTTCAGCTTCTCATACAATGGCCCCATAAATAACAGTTGCCTTGAACACGGTTTACATTCAATGCAGCAGCTTTGGGTTACATTCCCAAAATTTTACTGCAAACATAATTGAAAATGAGTCCTCGATGTATGTTTACCATGTAGTATTGTTTTCAGGTATCTTGTTTTTCGTTTCACCTCACCTAGGTGACGAATTTTATTTTTTTTGAAAATCGTACTTTTGTAGCTTTGCTCGGGTATTGCTGAGAATTGAGATATTTTTCAATGCCGCTTATTAAAGTCGAAAAAACCGGGGATATATTGAGAAAATCTACGAAAAATATCGTATAGGATTATTAGAAAGGGTTGAAGAGAAAACCTGGAAGATAGCTAACCAGTAGATTTTTAATAGAGTGTTCAACCCGAGACCATTCAAAATAATCGTCTAAAGAACTAGTCCGTATTTCTATGTTACGTATGTAGGTTGGAGTTGTAGCTTTGGAAGCTGACCGATTTCCGTCAAAATCTCATCGAAGAAGTTGGTCAGTTTTGTGTTACACAACACAAATTTGAGTCTGTTGTTGCTCAAAGGCTTAGGTTTCCCAATACTAAACATGGAATGGCTCTTTAAATTTGAATTTATTTCGATTTAGAGACTATGCTAGGCTTGAACGAGGGGGCGAGAGACTTTCAAGCTCTAAATTCTTAAAAAATTTTGTTCTGTGCATCATGCTTATCATGTTGTCCAGCCGAGTGGAAAATTCAGAAAGAGTTTTTGTATTTATTATTCAGAGTCAGTCTCTATAACTTGCTGGAAAATTGTAATCCAAGTCTTAGAGATCAGCACACATTTAATACAACTTCCTACAGATGGTATGTATAGTTTTTTTTTGCTTATTTTGCTTAAACAACAATAAATTTAATGAAACCATAAATACAAGCATAATAAGCAGCAGCACTTTATAAAAACGTAAGGCTTACTACGTGGCCAGTTAAAGAAGGGTGTTGATGATGAGAAAATAAACAAACAAGCGAAAAAAAGTCCTTATTTTTCACATTTTGTTATTGTACACAAAATCATATTGTAAACCATGTTTTTAATACACTTTCTTTATCTACTCACTCTACTAAAATATTATTCTTCAATACATCCTTTTTACACTCCTATTCCTCCTTGTACGAGTATCTGTGTCATTTACTACAGATTTTTACTGTCAGTCTCATTACTTTCCTGGAAATTTGTCCCCTTTATCTAACTTCATTTCTCTGTCCGTCCGTCCGTCCGTCCATAATACCGTTTTATTGTGTATTACAACACGAAAAATGAAAACAGCAAAAATGACAGAAAAACATCAGATCCCTGCCTAAGCTTTAATCTGTACTCTTTACTCGCTCTCACACTTTTGCTCTGTTATTGCTCTGAAGGACTTTTGTTGTATCCTAGATTTTTGTTGTTATTATGCCATAATATGACACCATCATAACCCTTTCTACCCTCCCGCACCGTTCATTTAAAATTCTTTACAGAATAAGGAACGTCGTCGCTTGCAATACAAGTGTATCGTTCGTTTGTTATGTAAAGGCTGGTTGGCAACTAAAAAATGTTTGTTGTAGTTGGGCCGATTGTAACCCTTAAATATGCATTAAACGACGTATTATTGTTACCGGAATTTCAAAAAACTCCCTGGAGTCAATCTGCGCGCGTGTGTAGGGAGGATCACACAAACACTCATTTACTGTACAACTCAGTATTTAAGCATTTGTAAAGTTTTTGTTCTGCCATGATGTTAGCTTTGTTAAATACCCTACATCATGCAAAACAGATTTTGTAAGCCGTTTGTTAGCATTTAAAAAAATTATTATCGGAGAAACCTTGTACTTTTTTGTTAAAATCGACCTATGATTTCTATGAAATTGCCATGAAAAATTTCTTAAAAATCCTTCGGAGTCGACTTTAAACTGTAGGCCTCACCACTCATGTATAACATTAAGACATACAACATGGGTGTTATGAGAAGCTAGGTTATAATCCTGCCTGAAGGGTTGTAATTTTTCAAGACAATAGTACTTTATAGGTTTAGTTGACCGTTTATAGAATTTGTTTGTGACCACTACCTTAAGACTAGGAAATAGGAAACTTACTCTCATTTTACAGTTGTTATATACTTGTATAAAATTACCTGAAAAGAAAAAAGAAAGTCAATAAATCAATTAATAAATTCAATAAAATTTTACATTATACTAGATTGTATTTTGTAAGTGGTCTACTTAAACAATAAAAAAAGTACCACACAAAAAGTACTCAGACAAAAAAATCTGTAATACGAACTTCCTCAGCCTTCGTTACATGCTACTTGTGAATTTTAATTTGTGAAGGAATTCAATGTACAAAATTTCGGTCAAAAAATAATATTTGTAAGACATTTTGGCGTACTTTAGGCAACTTTCTGCCCTTCTTTAATTTTTAAATTAGCTTGTTTGACGTATTAAAATAGTAGGCAACTAAAGAAGGAAAAGAGCAAAAAGTAAGGCAATTAAAAAGCCTGGAGTGAAATCCGACCCGAACCCAAAGGAATTCAGATTCGCTATTTATAAAAACTTTGAACCAGAATAGAAATGAAAATATAAGAACGAACGAATGTGTTATGTACCCGCTTTTTATTTTGAAAAATCCAAACCTGAATTTGAATACATTCTTTCAAGGGTCTTTAGTTACATTGCCGAAAAGTCATTTAAATAAGTTCTGGAATAAATTTTATGCTCTAAAGGTAGAAATTTAAAAAAGTACCAAATATTTAAAATATTTTTAATTTATTTATTAATTTGTTTTAAAGGATACCAAGCTCTTTCTTTTTAAGCTATTTTTTTTCTCTAAAGGATCAAAGATGCAAAAAGTTTCTAGTAGATACTTCCTAAGCGACATGTTTAAACATGAATAAAGAAAGTACCCAACAGAGAAAAAAGTACCAAGACGAAAAATCTATCTTCTCTTAATCCAAATATTATTCTCTTATCTAAATATGAAAAATATAAATATAAGCTGTGACAGATGTGATCATTTTAGCCAAGAATAGTGCTATAAAAATACAAACCCAGATTCATTTAAGATTGTCTAAAAGTAACTGTCAACTGATAGTGAAATCTTAACACACAACACTCTATGTGTCGACTTATGCCCACTGCTCATATTCTTCATACTCCATAGATTTTATATTTCCTGCCTATAATAATCAATGGCCCTTTCCCAACCATGGCCAGCCTAAAATGTGTGTGATTTTGTATAGACGTCTGTGTGTAGGTACACCTTAACACTAACAAATACTGAATGAACACACATTTACTTTCCTTTCCTTTCCTACTCTTACCCTGCCTCAATAACGTAAAATCAGTTTTAATGTATTGATTTGAGTCAATATGAAATCATTTATTCATTGACATACAGGCACATTTTGTTAACGAATTTCAATCGATGTTAGTTTGTACATTCAAAGAGTTGATGTCTTCATTGGATGTTACACACAATATCATAGTCAGAGTACAAGGATAGTAGTCCTTTCTACCACATAGACAGACAGTGTTTTATTTAATGTAAAATCAGTGTAAATGACATTACGATAATAATAAGTTATTGACTTACAAATACAAATACAATCTTATAGTTTATTGGGCTATTGTAGCAATATAATGCGCAACCCAAAAAAAAAAGGAAAGAAAAGAAAAACACTCATCTTAGGTAAATATAAACATATTTTCTATCGTATACACAGTAGTATGGCTTAAGAAAACATATTTGTTTAAAGGGATTTACGGATAAGGAAGTTCTACAAGTTAAAGCAAATATAATTGGCTTTAAATTAAAAATTAAAAAATGAACAGTTTCTCGTATGCAACAAGGTTTAGGTATATTTTTAGTTTATTCGAGAAATGTTACAATATCACTAACAATGCGTGTTGTTTTTAGAGGATTACAAGTTTAAGCTGGCAACACAGAGCAAGGCTTGTAAATTGTTGAAATATTTATTTTTAGATGAAAATTATGTTACTGTTCGTCAAACTTATGCATACTTCATCCATTTTATGACGTACATACTCGTCATTCAGAGCACCTAGTTAAAAACAATGGGTCGTTTTCAGACCACGTTTACTCTTAATAAGTATGCATGTTCATCCCGAGAGATGCTGAACAGCCTAGACTGAAGTATTGAAGAAGATCAAAAGCAATGGATTCGTAGCCTTTCTCATTAACCCACCTTATTGCGACATGGAATATTTTTGTATCTCTATTAGCTGACATTTATTTTGGCGACATGTGGTTTCAACAGGACGGAGTCACATGCCATACAGCTTGCACTATAATTGATTTAATCAAAGATATTTTTGGCGGAAAAGTAATTTCACGCATGATTAAACCCCATTAGATTATTTTTTTGGGGTTTTGTAAAGCCACTTGACTATGTCAATAAACCAGAAATTATTCAACAACTGGAAATAAACATTCAAAGAGTAATGGGCGAAATATGGCCGCATATATTGTGAAAAGTTTGAGAAAAATGTTGAAAAAGATAATAAGAAATAAAAGTATAAACATAGAAAAATTAAATTACAAAACCTACAGTTAAAACAACTAGAGAGAGAGAGCGAACTATAAAGGAAATTGATGAAGAGCTGTCAAGAATGAGGTATCGACATCTATACCACATCTCTTAAGCGTTTGGGGAAGTTGCATTATTCTGTTGAAACCAAACATCGTTCGCATCAATATCATGAAAAGCGGGTACAAAAAAAAATCGATTATCATGGTGTGATAGGTGTCTCCATTGCTCCGCCCTCATTTTCAAAGAAATTTGGGACAAATGAAGCCTCTGCTCCACAAACCGCACAAAATATTCACTCGTAATGGGTGCATTGGCTTTTGTTTTCTGAGCTCTAAACACCGCAATTTTTCTTATTAACGTACCCACCAAGATGAAAACGAGCTTCATCTGGAAAGAAGATCTTTTTTTTTTGGCAAAATCGACATCATCGAGCAATTTCTCGTTGTGCTAATAATTCCCAAAGTTGCTCAAGCGTAAATCGATTCATTACGTTCAGTGGAGATAATATACAGAATTTTGTAAGAGAATAGAATGACATATGTATTGTCAGATTGGAAATAACCGATGGTTCAAATTTAAACCGATAGATGGTCCACCCGATACTGCGTGCGCTATGAAGACCAATGTAGATTTTGAAGCGATTCTGGGTATCTAGAAAAGTTAGTATAGACAATAAAGGAGGAGACTATAGAAGTCAAAGAGAGTAATAGAGCTGGTAAAAGATAATACATGATCCATATTCATTTGTTTGATAGCTTAACGGCAGAAAAAGACTTCCAAAAATATGTAAATTCACATTGGAAAAAAAATAAATCTGTTCGCAAAGTTTATTAAGATTTAAGGTCAACATTTTCGGCCTAGATAGAAAGAATTTTATTCAGTTTTTGATCGCATGCTTTTAATTTGAATCTTTTGGATTCAAAAGCAGCTACAAATACAGGAAATGTGCACTGAAGAGAATATGGTGTTGTAGCCTGATTAGTTTGTTAGTCTTTGTCCTATGAAATCGCGAAATTTTTTTTGATCTACGTGCCTATAAAATACAGCTTGTACAAGAATTGAAGCTCAACGATTATCGTTTGTCTGGGATTTTTGAATTCATTTCGAACTGGGTGAAAATGAACATTTACATCAGTGATGTTTAGTGATGAAACTTAGTTCTGGTTTATTGGCTAAATCAATAAGTAAAGTTGTTGAAGCAAAGGCAGTCACCATTACATCCGTTAAAATTGATTGTTTTGTGTGCTTTAAACGCAGGCGGCAGCTTCGGTCCTTATTTCTTTCATTAAAAGCGAAATGCTGCCACTACGATGCATGGAGAGCGCTATCGGCTCATGCTGTCTGTTTGCTAAGTTTTTGTTTCCAAAGAATAATCAGCTAAGCTTCAAAAGCATTTGGTTCAAACTTGCCATACAGTACGCATAATGATATAAACACAATAAAAACAACGCAGCAAAGGCAGCAATCTTTAAAAAATTGTATATATGGAAGTGATTACTTTAAAGGCAGCGCTACAATAAATAAAGATTCTGCAGTTTTACTTTTAGCCCATTTTCTATTTTTATTCGCAGCAACGATGCTGTCAATGCGAGGATTAATGCTGTCAATATAATAAAGGCTGCCTTCCAAAATGTTAGTTGCTTTGTGTTTGAACAAAGTATCGTGTTTCATAATGTCGCTGTACAAAATATATACAATGTATTCTATTTCAAAACGTTGTCAATGTGTATTTTTAACGCAGTCAAAAGCAATCAGGCATCGGATTTATAGTTGATGCATTGTTCGGTTACTTTGCATATCTACTTAGTTTATATACAGTAGTAGAACTGCATACAAACTTTGTATTGATGCATTTTGGAAGGCAGCCAACATGCATGAAATATACATAGGTTTTAAAAATGCAATGCATGAAATATAATGCCAAAGAACGGTTTAGTGGCGTCATTGATAAAGAATAAAATAACTGAATAAAATAACTGTTTATGCTTTATTTGTTTTGCTTATGATTCGTCGCTGCTGCCTTTGTTATAATTAATGCGCATGCAGCTTATCTTGCAAATTTGCTGTGTTGCGTCCATTGTGTTGTGTGAATAACTATGGATCTTGTGCAAAAACAAATTGGTGACAACTTACTTTCCAGAAGTTGTCCCATGACCGGCATGGGCTTCGTTTGTTCTATTTATTGCCTGTGGATTACATTCATAGGGCATTAAAAGCCACAAATAGTAAAATGGGCCTAATTTATTTAAAAAATAAGTAAGATATTGAACTGTTCGAATGGTGGACATATTTAAGAAACATATGCCATGAAATTTTCTACCAGAGTGTAGTAAAAAATTCGTTCCTAAGATCTTTCTGTTAAATTAACGCTTTTTTCTTATTTTTACTATTTTATACGAATATTTGTATTAATGATGCACTTGTAATTGATTCTATAGAAAGTCCACTGTAATGTATTTTTAATTTGAATAAATTTTACGGGTACATTATTTATTTATTTATATTGTTATGACATAAATAATAGATAAGCAAACAAATAAGTAAATCAATAAATAAGTAAATAAATAAATAAATGAACAAGTATTTATTTATTTATGTATTTAAAATTTGAATAAATACGATATAATTTATCATAATATTTATTTTACGGTAATGAACAAAGAAATTTTAAAATTATTAACAAAAAAAAAACGTTTTCTTTTCAAATTTATTCAAAATGCAAATAAAATAATATTTAACAGTTGTGTTAAAAAAAGAGCATAAAAACAAGTGTTCTATGGTGGCATTGTATGTGTGTCATCAACTGTTAACAAATATCGTAGAGATTAATTTTAAAGTAAATATTTACTCATGTGTTAATAAGAGATTTTCCAGAATTACCACCCATTCATACGTACATACATACATACATACATATGTACATAGATAGATAGATAGATACGGTATTACTCTAGTTTTTTTTGTAATATTTTTGTTTCACTTCTAATGCCAGTAAATTCATTGCATATGTCAGTGTATACCGAGTTTTATAACAATACTTCAACTAAATTAGTTTAATAGGAGATTAAACATTTAGTCTGTACGTTTACATTTAAAATATTTGCATATTTCTGAAGCTGCATATGTATGTATGTAAGAGAAAGAGAAAAAAGCAAACATTTTAGAAATTACTTTTTATTTTCATATTTAAATACGATGATAACAGATGTTTTTCTGTAATAAAACATTTGTTAGAAATTTAATGTAAATCTCCTTATTTTTTTAATATTTTTTTATTTAAATAACTGAGAAAAAAAAAAAACTATGACACATCATTTGCCACAGTCGAACGAATGTAGTTTGTGACTACACACGTTTGCTTCTCCTGTAATTGGTTGGAGTGATTACCATTTTTTGCACAGAAATTGAAATTTGATAGAAATTTAGAAAAGTATGAACTGCCATTTTAAATTATTGTTTCTATTCTGCAAAATGTTTAAATATTAAAAAAAAACTAAATTTAGGAGGCTAAGAAAAATTTATTTAACGAATAAGTGTTTTATTAATGATAATTATAATTAATTGTCGGTAAATAGAGTTGAAATGAAATATGGCTGCCTTCCAAAATGTATCAATACAAAGTTTGTATGCAGTTCTACTACTATATATAAACTATGTAGATATGCAAAGTAACCAAACAATGCATCAACTATAAATCCGATGCCTGATTGCTTTTTGACTGCGTTAAAAATACACATTGATGACGTTTTGAAATAGAATACATCGTATATATTTTGTACAGCGGCATTATGAAACACGATACTTTGTTCAAACACAAAGCAACTAACACTTTGGAAGGCAGCCTATGTCTGGTGGTATTTGCATCAGGAACCACGACAGCCGCAGGTAGATTTTAAAGCTCACTTCGTTAGAACACATCATTAAATTCGCTTTATTTTATAAAAAGATATCCACGTTTAAAAATGGCTGGAATCCATAACATTGCTGTCAAATTTCGTTTTCCTATCATTATTACAACCCTTCAGTTAGGGTTACGACCAAGCTTTTCACACCACTTATATGCTGAGTGTTGTATTTGCACATGAGTAGCGGCATCTACAGTTTAAAGTCGATTCCGAACGATAGATTTTTGGAAAACTTATTCATGACAATTTTTTTTACTCTTAAGTTTTCGCCAGAAAACTGCTGAGAGGATTCCGAACGACAGATTTTTGGGAAACTTATTCATGACAATTTTTTTTACTCTTTTGTTTTCGCCAGAAAACTGCTGAGAGGAAGTCGCCCAAGACATAGTTTTTCATATTTAGTTTTGTTGTAGATGTCTGGACCGAAGCCTCATGTTAATAAACCAACGCACTACATTTTAGACTACGGCGATTTCAAATCAGTCAAATTAGTTGTTATTTTATTCAGGCTGTAAATCATCATGTACGACCATAGATAACGACTTGTGTTCGCTGAATGTGTTCTGGAACATGTGTTCTCTCTTCTGCGATTAGTATCATTTCTGGATGACTATGTACGTGAACAAACAAAATTGTTAAATTTGGGACGATACCAATCCACATCAGATTCTAGAGGGTTCAATGCATTCTAAAAAATGACCGTTCTGTCTGGATTATGGACTGACGGCATTATTGTTCCATATTACACTGATAATGACTTTAGTCTGGCCATCAAAAACAACGATTAGCACTAGATGTTGATTCGTTTTGGCCTGAATTGAATGATCAGGGCACTAACGGCAATAGTACAGTGCTATGTGTCACACAACTCATGCTACATTCGACATTTGAGCGATTTGAGGGCATGGCTATATCACGTGGAGATGATGTAAACTGTTTTATCGTGATCGTGCCTTAAACTTTTTCTTGTGGGGTTTTCTAATTCTTCGGTAGGTGTGTGCGAATAATCCACAAATGACAGCGATCCTTCAAGCCAACATAACTCATGCCGTCGGTCAAACTCTGCTAGATTTGTGGGCGAGAATTTTGAAAAATTAAACGTTTCAGATATACTACACCCAAAGAGGTGGTGGCGGACGTTTTGAACAATGTTAAATTCCACACATAATGGCATTAATAGGTGTTTTAAACGACTAAATAATTTCGATAATATTTCAAACACACTTCGTTTTATTTTAATTTTCTATCTTATAATTTTGATGGTAAAGATGCAGTTCGCCCTAATTGATCAAATTGCTAAGAGAATTCAAGTTGTGGAACAAGCAGGGAGAGCAGACACATAAGTAGTAAGAATATTGCTTGATAACTAGGCTTTCAGTATCAAACGTTTATCGGCCATTTGATAATATTAATTTTTAATTTTTTTTAAAGGACGGAGTTTCTAGTTCCTAAAAGGGAATAAAATCAAATCATTCCTGATGCGATTATACATACATACATAATTGCCATTACAACCCTTCAGTCAGGATTACGGCCTAGCTACTCACACCATTCATGTTGTGTTTAAAGTCGACTCCGAACGACAGATTTTTGAGAAACTTTTCATGGAAATTTTATTTGCTCTCAGAGTTTTTGCCAGAAATTTGCTGAGAGGAAGTCGCCGAAGAAATATTTCTTTTTATATTTCGTTTTTATGTCTGAGCTGGGGTTTGGTTTTGAACCGTGGCCTTACGTCTAATAAACCAACATACTACCTACTAGACTACGTGATTATGGAAAAAGTGAAGTGAGTATGGAAAAAATAGTCTGCGAAAAAGATCATGAATGAAGCAAGGTAAAGACTTCGCAGACATTGGCGAAGCCAGGATTAACACCAACAACGTCCAGAGAAGCCGAAAAGAAATATTTTTATATATTTTTTGCAACATGCCAAAGATTATATTTGAACTCATGGCCTCTCTTCAAGTAAGCCAGAACACTGCCTACTAGACTACGGTAAGTACAACTATACCCTTTAGTATAATTTAATTTAAATTATCAGTAATGAACCAGGATTTGATTTATTTTTATATAAAAAACGGCTATTAAAAAAAATAAAAATTCTTTTGTGGTTTTATTGCCACAAAAAGTTAAACTTTTTGCAGGTCAATTAAAATAAAGTGTTAATTTATGTAGTAAAAAAACAAAAAAACAAAAATACAATAAAAATCAATTTAAATTAACTGAATTTAATTGAAGAGCAATATTCACAAAAAATTAAATTCCAACAGCCAGTATAAGTCTATAAAACATGATTTACCAATATTTGTTGTTCAATATTTGCGCGAATAAAGTTTTATGGAAGCAAACTAAAACCATAATTAATTAAATTTTTTACTGCAAGTAATTATAAACAATGTTTCTAATATTGCCTTCATTTTTTTCCTTCGTTCATTGTATCTTATTTGTGTGTAAAATCAATTTTTTTCTTTGTAATTCGTTCGAATTACCCAATAAACAATTGACAGGCTTTTATAAAGGTATTGTTCAACTATTTGACATTAAACGTTATGGTTTGTGACAGACTTGTCAAATGTTATTCGGATTTAAATTGGAAATTAAACTCTTCTAATCCGATTGTTGTTGTTTGTAAATTTGCACTTTGAGAATTAGGAAAGGTCTCTAAACAGAAGTTTAAAAGAGTGAAATTTTTAATTTAAATAAATCGCAGGGAAAACAATTGAAAGATGGTTTTTCAAAAAGGATAACAATAGTGTCGCGTATATTCGGGAGAAAACAATCATCAAAGCGAACTTGACAAAGAAATTTTTTTTTAATAAACATTTGGAGGCATTATTGCAAGAAATTTATTTTAGAAATTAAAAATTTATAACACAGTTCGTCAAGAGCTTTATTGAGTAGTAAAAATTTAATTTGTTCAAAGTTTTTTAAATTATGTGTCAGATGTCTCAATTCATTAGTGTTCTGGAATTTTGTGCCACACTTTAATATGAAGTTTTGTTTTCTTTAGTTTGGGTAGAGGTTATCAAATGATTATAGGTGAATCTGACATAGATGTTGAGATATTTGTATATTTTTTTTAATTAAGACCAACTCTTCGCTACATCAGGAATACCGGAATAAATTCTGAAATGAATTTGGCATGATTTTGTACGACAAATTCAACTTGAAATTTTCTAATCCACATATTTTAAGTAAGCATAAGTAATCAAAGTGTCATTTAGGAACCCGATCCATGACTGCCCGATATGGAGATTAGTACGTTACTTATTAGACTAATTAGTTTTTGATATCCTAGGAGCGCAAATAGATATCAACCCTCTTTGATTGCATTTTTAAACTTAATAGACATAAAGGCCGTGAAGAGGTGAAATATTATCTTCTCTATCTACAGGGATTCTGTATATAAACAAATGATCATTCCAAATAGTTTACAAATATTATATCATACGAGTAGAGAATGGCCTGTACATTTTTGGCTGTACTTTAGCCATGACATTTTGCTCCTGCCACTTGTACGATTTCGTTTAGGCATATCTCTCATTATGCATTCAAGGAACTACGTTTTCCTTCTTTTGATGGTTGTGTTCACCTCTCTGTTGCTGTTCGTTTATACGGTTGGTTCGTGATATCCACAATGCTTTCCTCCACGTTCACATTTTGAAAGATTAAATTTTTTCATAATTATCAAGAAAGAAATATGTTCGTCCTTTTTGAACATTATGGCGTTTCTGTGTCAATACTTGAATATCAAACAACGCTTTCCTCATATCTGTACCTTAATGAATCCAAATTAGCCTTATGTATGTATGTAAGTTTCAGAACTTTTAATGAAATTTCATCAGCCTATACTCTTTTTTTTGCAAAGAGTTGTTAGTGTATGATTGATTCTTAATTTCGTTCTCAATTTCTTAGACTGCGATTTTCAAAAGAAGGCAGTCTTTTAAATTCTGTTCGAAATCATTTTGTATTGCATTTGTGTTTGTAGTGAGATTGCAAAATATTATGACAGGCACACAGATAGTTACAATATTATACCCTTAGGGTGGCAAACGTACATACATAGACGTGAACTCATAGCCATTGATATTTGCCAACCATTTCCGTTTATTGATTTGACATTTCGACCGAATGGCACATCCTTCTTTATGTAACAGTATTTGATTTCGTAATAATAATGGAGAGCACCACATATTGAATAATATTTTCGTATAACACATAAGGCGTTATATGCTTATATTGAAGAGAAAGTTGGAAAAAAACTACGCCAAATATTACTCAAAATACGTACATACTCGTATATAAAATGAATGAAGGGAAGGATTGTGAAATATTTTGTCATAAAATGAATTGGCTTTTGCCAAAACCAAAAAGAAAGATAAACTTTTCGTACCACACACATTTAAGAGCAAATTTTTTTCAACAAAATCGAAAATATAAACGTCATGTCTTATTACGAAATAATTTGGTGCGTTGTGCCCTCATTCAGAGCCGTGAGAGAGTCGGAGGCATTTACTCAAAGAGAGAAGCCTTGTCTTTTCGATTCGATTCAAGATGTTTTGCGAGAAATAATCTATTTTCAAAGTAACAGTTGTGAGGCACCCGAAAGTCTTAACGTTTTCAAGAACACCAGCGACTTTTATCGATCGCTGAAAAAACTACAGGACTTTCTGAAGACTTTTGGATGGATTTTATGCGAAAAAACTTTTTTGTGTGCACTGTAAAGTGTGTATTCCACAAATTTTAGTACTTTTACTGTGATGTGCAAAATTTAATGCGAAAAATTAAATTTGGGTTGTATGTAATTCCACTTTTTCTTAATTTAATCAATAGAATACTCAGTACAAAGTTATTATGATTATGCATTACTCCCCACACTTTTGGTGAATTGTTGGCGCTTTGGCTGGCAAGATAAGAAATAAAAGAAGTGTGAACATTTTGTTCTTAGTAATCTAGAAAAAACGATTGCAATATATCGCTTGTAGGTGAAGTTGGATTGTAGGCCTTAAAACTCATGAATATAATTAATACACAGAACATGGGTGGCATGAGAATCTAGACTGTAGCCCTAAAAAGTATTGTAATAATAAATAAAGTATATAAGTATGTGTGTAATTATATCGCCGTAGTCTAATAGGTAGTCTAGTGGATTTTATGACGTGAGACCACGGTTCAAAGCCCAGGTAAGACATTTCCAACAAAACAAAATATGAACAAATATTTCTTCGGCGACTTCCTCTCAGCAGATTTCTGACAAAAACTTTGAGAGCCAATAAAATTGCCATGAAAGAGTTCCTCAAAAAACTTGTCATTCGAAATCGGCTTTAAACTGTAGGTCCCGCCTCTCATGTATAAAATTAACACACACAACATAAGTGTTGTGAGAAGCTAGGCCGTAATCCTGACCGCTTCTCGTGTATAAAATTAATAAACGCAACATAGGTGGTATAAGAAACTAGGTCGTAATTCTAACTGAAAGGGGTGCAATGACCAATTATGTATGCATGTATGTATGTGTACTCTTATATCTTAGTACCACCTTGGTACCATAAGTGTGATAAAAGGCCAGGATTACTAAATTACATGCTGAAAATTATTCAATAGATTGATACATTATTATCCTATTATTATGATCTTGTAGGTCGAAATGCTATCTGCTCTTAGTTCGTCATTACAACCATCAGTCGGGATTATGAAATAGCCTCTCACACCACTTATGTTGCGTGTTTTAATTTTATACATGAGTGACGGGACCTACAGTTTAAAGACGACTCCGAACGACAGACTTTTGAGAAACTTTTCAGAGTTTTCAAAGCCGAAGAAATATTTTTTTCATATTTTGATTTGTTCAAGATGCCTGACCCTGAGTTTGAGCCCTGGCCTCACGTCTAATTACCTAACACACTACCTACTAGACTACGACGACTTCAAGGTATTCAACAAGAACTATTAAAATTAACGATCAGGGATTCTGACAATACACCGAGCATATGATGTAAGTCACTCAGCACGTATGTATATAATTAAATATATGTAATTTGTAATTGTATTGTAATAAATAAATAAATAAATAGTTTTATTGTTACTATCGCAGTTAACCGAAGTTGAATTATTTGCGACAATGAAGCATATAACATTTTAAATAAATTTTGTATTGAAGTTAAGAAGATAAAATACATATTTTTTTATTCTTTCTTTTTAACATAAAAATTAAATTTTTACCGTACAATATTTTTGGAAAAATACAATGAATTTTTTTTTAACTCAAACTACAAACAAAAATTTCACAAAATTACAAAAAAATTTTTTTCGGAATACAAACAAAAATTCTTGAAAAATTACAAACAATTTTAAAGCTGACAATTAATTAAAACATTTGCTATTTAAAATATTTACTAGTCAATTACATAATTATATGCAAATCTCTATGTAATGCTATTTGAGTAGCCATGGTTATTTTTTCTTCAGCTATTTCTGGTGTGCCATAAATCTGATCAAAATCTAGAGAGAGATTATAGAACAGAATTATTGAGTCTTATAAGAAAGAAAGAAAGACAGGAATCATATTTACCGAAATAAAATCCACTTAATCTAATATATTTGCGTGAAAAGTCTTCGTGTTTTAAAATTTTATAATAATATTCCAAATCATTAATGTCGTCCGCGCGTACAATTATGGTCAATTGAGGATTAATTTTTAATATTGAATACCAAGAATGACGTGAATAGTTAAAGAATGGAAAATCCATGTTCACATATTTTATATTCGTTTTTAGTTGTGCTGCAGTTGCCACAAATGTACGTTCTACAATTCTTTGACAATAAGTCAGGCTTAATTCACGCAGTTTGGGATGTTTAATAATAAACAACAGTTCCCTAAGCGTTATATCATGATTATAATGGGGATTTTTATAAACTTCTAAGTTAGTCAAGCGTAAAAAATCATCAGCAACCAAATGATATGGTAAAATTTGTAGAACTTCCAATTTAGGAAAGCTAACCGAAATAGTGGAAAATTTCTTAAATGTGCCATCGTAATAATGTAAAAATTTTAAATTTTTACATGGTTTTTTATCATCGGCATATATATGTTGGAATCTCTCTTCAAAACCAACTAAGGTTAGACTCTCCAGACTGTCTGACAAAGCGATGGTGTCAAATTCTCCCATGTAGTTTGAACGCTTTGAGCAATAACTGTGAATGTGTGTAGATTGCAATAATTGATTCATGTTTTTCCAAGTTAAAGACAAGCAATCATCGAATGTTACATCAGTTAGACTTTCAAGAATTTGGAAATCGTCAACGTCTATCTCACAACGTTTGAGTTTTAAATTCTTTAGTTTGGGCGACGAAACGGCCAAATGTTGTATGAAACGTGTAGAAATTAGCAGTTTACTTAGCGAACCCTCCAGTGTTAGTATTTGTAAATTTTTGAAAGCATTTAAATAAAGACGACTGAATTTTTCTAATACCCTATACTGGTTTATAGCCGCTAATTGCAATTCTTCGCAGGCATTTTCCTCCATTACTGGTATGGCGTAGTAGTCCAAATTGTTAATCGGCATATCAAAATGCAATACTTTTAAATTATATTCAAATAAAAAATCGTATAAATTCAAGGGAAACGGTGAGGATCTTGTTGCCTGGAATTCCATATGGAATTCGTTTAACACTTTCACCACATCCAATAGCCCGGCGTAAAGTGGATCAAATTCATCTTTTAATATGAATATATCCAAATCATGATTTAAACAATGCTTCATATGTAATACTTTCAAGTTTAAACAATTACTTTTTATACGATTGAAATGCTCCAATTGTAGTTGAATTGAATTTAATTTTAGAGTCTTGAGATTTGGAAAATTCCAGTCTGTATTGATAAAGACACGCGGCAATCCAGTATAGATACGGCCTCTATAATCACACAATTCCAAATCGAAAATATTTTCTTTTTGCAATAAAAGAAACATTTCAATTTCGTTCTTTCGAACACGCTCAAATCTTTCACATTTAAAAGCTGCTCTACCCACAACACCTCTTTTATAGTTGCGATTCAATATGAACAAGTCATCCTTCAATTGATATACACGCAATCGGCGATATTTGCGGCGCCATATATATTGGACAATGACGGCTTTAAAGGCATCAGAGACTCGACACAAGTCAATTTGTTCGTGAATTTGTAAAAATTGTAAAATTAATACTAATGCGTCGATATTGGCAAATATATGAGACATTTTCTCTTTTTTTTTTTGGTTTTTTAATTTTTAAGATTTATGTACGTATTTATGTATGTACAAATTATGGTATAGAGATGGATAACGTTATTTTTGTGGAAAACCATACCAGACTAAACAGTTTAGCATTAACTAAACTGTGTAGACATTGTGTTGTTGCGTTAAGTTTAACAGAATATTTTGGCGCTCTTTCTTGTGGTTATTGAACTCTCCCTTTAATTATTTATTATCATCACTAAACATCACCGGTAATCGGTATGACTTTAAATTTTTTTTACCAAAAAGATTGGTTATAATATTTCAAAGCTCATAAATACGAAATGACTGGAAGATTGTTTATATTTTTGTAATTAATTTATTTTATTAAAAAAAATCTGATGTAAATTATTTTATTTAGAAATTATTTGTATTTACTTAAAAAATGTTTGCTGGGTTAATTGTTTTTATTTACGATATTCGATTATGTGGATTTCGTTTTTGTAGAGAGTCAAAATTAAAATACCGTTCAGTGGATTACAGACATTTAATGTCAGTGTTACCATTGTGTGTTTTCAGAAAATAGTTATAACGATAGGAAAGTGCACAGAAAAAAGTGCTCCTTAAAAAAAATATAAAAAGAGTGCTAATAAGCATTAAATACAACGATACAGTTTTTTGGAATTTTGCAATGATTTCCTTTTATTATTCCAAGGTTTTTAGATACATTGAAAACTTCTATGAGCCAAAATTTTCATCATTAAGATTATCTGTCGTATATAGGAGTGGTCGTAGTCTAGTAGGTAGCGTTTTGGCTTATTAGACGTGAGCCACGAAATATGAAAAAAATATTTATTCAGCGACTTCCTCTCAGCAGATTTCTGGCATAGACTTTGAGAGAAATAAAATTGCAATGAAAAGTTTATTAAAAATCTGTAGTTCTGAGTCGACTTTAAATTGTAGGTTCCGCCACTCATGTAAAAAATTAACACCAACAACATAAGTGGTGTGAGAAGCTAGGTTGTAATCCTAGTATCGACAAATTATGTATGTAAGTACATATGTACATAGGTTCGGCCAATCATGTATAAAATTAACGCACTTAACATAAGTGGTGTGATAAGCTAAGTCGTAATCCAGACTCAAGGCTAGCAATGACAAATTATGTGTATATACTCGTATGTAGGAATAACTGGTAATCACTTTCACATTAATATGAATTACTATCGATATATGCGGCCTGGCTTTATTTCAATAAAGCACAATTCTCTCGTATCGATTAAAATCAGCTATAGTGAATTGTTTGTTTCGAGATGGCCAAAAACTAACGAGTATATTTGCAAATTAAAATAAAAATCCTGTTAAACGTACAATAAAACCTTCTTGGCTATTTATTCTGGCTGGTGCAATATTTTTAACTTCAAATTATTACAAGTTATTCATTATAGTAGTAGTCTAGTAGGTAGTGTGTTGGCTTATTAGACGTAAAGCCAGAGTTCGAGCCCCAGGCCAGACATCAAAACAAAATACAAAAAGTATTTCTTCGGCGACTTTCTCTCAGCAGATTTCTGGCAAAAACTCTGAGAGTAAATGAAATTTCCATGAAAAGTTTCCCAAAATCTGTCGTTCGGAGTCGACTTTAAAACTGTAGGTCCGCCACTAATGTATAAAAATTAACACACACAACATAAGTGGTGTGAGAAACTAGGTCGTAATCCTGACTGAAGGCTTGTAATGAAAAAATTATGTATTCATTTTCATTACCACTCACTGTATGTTAAAAAATGGGTAGTTTGCATCACCGACAAAATCCAGTTCAAGAGGTTTTATTTAATCAACTGATGTGAAAACTGATCACCGAACTTCCTTTTTTAATTTAATTTAAATTTTTTTTTAAATTATTTTTTCCCCCAAATTCACATAGTATTACACCTGCTATGAACATCATAGCAAACCCAAGCAGAGCTGTCTTTTGATAGTAAGTACAGCTTGACTGTTGATAACGGCCATCTTTTTGAGACAATATCTGTCAAATTGTGATGGATGACCATAGATAATGACGTGTGTTCGCTGAATGTGCTCTGGAGCAGTAGGTAACTGACCCTAATTTTCATCGAAAAGTCAGCTTCTGCGATGAGGGTCAACAAAACTGTCGTATTTGCAACGACAGTAATTCACATGAGATTCAAGAGCATCCAATACTTCACGAAAAAGTCACTGCTTGGTGTCGATTTTAGGCTGGCGATGTCATCGATCCAAATTCATTTGAGAACGATATTAGCCAAGTCATTACTATAAACGGCTAGTGCATTAGGTCGATGATTATCAACTTTTTTTAGCCTGAATTGGATGATCTGGTTACCAAAGATATGTGCTTTCAACAGCATAGCGCTATGCGCCACATTGGGCGTGGCATAATCATCTCACGTGGTGGTGTAATGGAGGAGATTTTGTGGTTGGTACTCGTTAGAATTTTTCTTATGGAATTTTTTTTCGACCAGAAACTCAATTCTTACGGTTTACTTGATTGAATGTCCACAATTTCTGCCAGGATGTCGCAATTATCACCGTGCTTTCCAATGTTATTCAGAGTCGATAATTTTCTGAACATTTTCATGAGGGACGAATGACATCATAAATAACTTTACTTCACTAACTGTACCCATATTAAATAAGTTACCTTGAAGATCGGAAGAGTAGGTATCAATGAATACTATCTTAGATTTTAATATGTTTTGATTGCTGAAGTAACAGTGCGCCACATACGGATAGTGCGGCTAAGGAAAGAATTCTCTTCATTATGAGGAAATATTCCTGAGTGTTGGTCTGAGTTAAAAAAAAACAGTTTTGTTCTCTTCTGTAGCAGTTGAGAAGTGAAATTGTATATGTAAACTTACTTTTTGCATTTCCTATGCCCTTTTTCAATTAAAATTTATTCTCAAGAAGACACTGAAGCCAGAAGTGTGCCATTGATTTCATTTCAATTAAAATCATTCATTCCCTTTGTCATTATTAATGGATTTTAAGTCATTAACAAATTCATTCATTTATTCCAAACAGTTTTACAATTAAAAATAAATCCATTTCGAGAAATTTCTTGCAACAACAAAAATATTGTTACATTTTGTAACAATAACAATGGATAACATCATGCAAATGTTGTTGTAAGAGCAGCATTTGTGAGCATCTTGAAATGCATTTCCATTAAATTGAAGATAAATGAACAGTTCTGGCTTCCAATTTGTGCAGGAAAACAAACACGTAGATAAATGACCTTGCCACAGACAACAGCAACAACAACAATAATAATCTTGTGCAATATTTAGTATTTAAATGGCAAATGGCAAATGGCACACAACAGCATCTTTCATCAGAAATTGCCAAGCATTTCTCTAAAACACCTTAAGCAGACATCAAGGCAGCTCTATCTTGCAATGACTACAACTACGAGTATTAGAGGATACCTCCCCTCTCTTCCCTTCACATCACTATGTTGAAAACGAAAAGGTTGAATGATTATTTTTCCGTTTGTGATGTTTTTCCTTAACGCTTCCTTTAAATTTCGTTCGTCTTCTAGAGGGAAATCAACAATTTTTAAGGAGAAATGTTTACACGAATGTTTTATTTCGTTGTTTCGTCTTTCCACACCATCCTAGATTCAAGAGAGAATCGCTTGATTGCAGATTTTAATGGATGCCACCCAAGGTATTTACATGACAGGATATAAGTCAAGGAAACTACTGAATAGTTTTAGAAAATGAAATAAAAAAAAAATACTGCAAATAGAGAACATAAGAGAAAATCGATAACATCTAAAGGAGTCCAATAAGGAAGACTTATGTTGAAAAGCGGTTTAAAAAATGTTATGCTGATTACATTGGGAACACGATGTAAAATCTTTGTTGTATTCATGATTTAATAAGACGTTACACAGTGACATTCAAATGACATTATAACGCTCTAGTTTTCATGTACAGATTCAACATTTAATTTAACATAATAATTGTAGGTTAAATATGTTAAGCGGAAAAAGGTGTTAATCGCGATATTTTTTCAGACGTTGAGTACAGAAAGTGAATGCATTGCGATCATTGTTTGTACAAAACAAGGGTGCTTAGGCTTTGGTTTTGGCGTTTGAGTTTGGTAACCAGATGGGGTTTCAAGCAGGATAATAGCTATATTATCGATAATATTTTATTTCTTGAGCCATGCAACACATGCTCTCCTTGCACCCCGTTATTATTTATAATTTAAATCGAACACTGCGTGATGTACTTGTGGGGCTGGAAGTAAACGAGGATAAAATCAAGTTGGTTTAAACAACCGTGTAACTTATGGGACCATGTGAGCTTAGGTAACTACAACTTTGGGATATTCAGAGAATTTATTTATCTTGGTATAGCCAGACCCTAAAATAATATGTCAGTTTGGAGAGACGACAATGAATCATAATTGTTAGCAAGTGTTTTATCAGTCGAACAGTCTTCTCTTCAAGAAGTCGAAAATCCACGTTGAATTAATCATGAGGTTTATGGTAACATAGACAAAATTAGACGCATTCAAGTACTAAAACCGTTGAGATTAATATTCGTGAGAATATTCCCAGAGAAATATATTTCAATAATATACCTGAAGGCAATGATAGTAAGTTAGAGTGGTACCTAGATAGGTGGGTGACATTTTCAAACACCTGGCATTTTAATATGAAATATTGAAGAGGAAACCCATACGATTGAAGCACTAGATATTCTATTTTAATTTAAGAATGTATGAAAGTAATATTGGAAAGGTCGAAATTCTCAACAGACCATTAGCAAACAAACGACCTCCACTCTATACAATGCAAATGAAATACGAATAATGTCGCCCACCTTAATCAACAGGCATAAAACCAGGTTACTCTCAATACAATACTGGAACTCTATCCTTGAACCTTTTTTTCTTACAGACATTCTGCTAATATGACAGAATATGACGGTAATTTTCTACGACAATACAATACATAATACAATACAATACGACAATACAATACATACACATACAATACAATACATACATAATCGGTCATTACAACTCTTCAGTTATGCTGTATGTGTTAATTTTATCCATGAGTGGCGGAACAGACAGTTTTAATTGACAGATTTTTGTGAATTTTTTCATGGCAATTTTATTTAGTTTTAGAGTGTTTGCCAGAAATCGGCTGAGAGAAGATATATCGTTTTGTTGGAGATGGCCTGGGGTTTGCACCCTGGCCGCACTTGTAATAAGCCAACACACTACCCACTAGACTACGGCGACCCTCATGGAATAGTTATTTTTAAAACGTTTACCCTTAAAGATAATATTTTGGTTTACATTTTCATAGGCTGACACATGCGCTCTATAGCTCCACCCATGTTAGCTATTAGTAGTCCTTGATAATTTTTTCATATTCAAGACAGTCGGTGACTGTTCACCATTAGCATTCCAAAATGCTGATGCCATGCACCTTGCTAGCAAGCTGGGAACAGCTACAAAAACTACTCATACTCATCAATTCGTTGTTTTGAAATAAAGGGTGTTTTTTTTATAGAGGTATAGAACTTTAAGTTGCAATAAAACAACGATGGATTATTCGATTGACATGAATTTTATTTATCCGAAAGATAATCTTGTGGCATTACATTTTAAATATGATTTCTGGCATATGACCGCCACGGCTGGCGCGGATGTAGTCCAATCTGGACGTCCAATTTTCGATGACTTTTTCCAACATTTGTGGCCGTATATTGGCAATAATACGGCGAATGTTGTCTTCCAAATGGTCAAGCGTTTGTGGCTTTACCGCATAGACCAATGACTTTACATAGCCCCACAGAAAGTAGTCTAGCTGTGTTAAATTACAAGCTCTTGGAGGCCAATTCACAGGTCCAAAACGTGAAATTAGGCGGTCACCAAACGTGTCTTTCAATAAATCTATTGTGGCACGAGCTGTGTGACATGTTGCGCCGTCTTGTTGAAACCACATCTCCTGGACATCATGGTTATTCAATTCAGGAATGAAAAAGTTAGTAATCATGGCTCTATACCGATCACCATTGACTGTAACGTTCTGGCCACCATCGTTTTTGAAAAAGTACGGACCAATGATTCCACCAGCCCATAAAGCGCACCAAACAGTCAGGTTTTCTGGATGTAACGGTGTTTCCACACACACTTGAGGATTACCTTCACTCCAAATGCGGAAGTTTTGTTTCTTGACGTAGCCATTCAACCAGAAGTGCGCTTCATCGCTAAACAAAATTCGCTTATGAAAATCGGGAACAACGGTAATCTCGTTTTGGGCACATTCGACGAATCTACGCCTTACTTAATGATCGTTTGGCTTCAAATCTTGCACGAGTTGGATTTTGTAAGCACGCAAACCAAGATCCTTCCGCAAAATCTTCCATAAAGTGGATGAACACCGATCCAATTCCTGTGCTCGATGGCGGATGGACTGATTCATGTCTTCCTCAATGCTACGCTCTACAGCAGCAAAAGCTTCTTCTGTACGCACCGTACAGCGTCTCTGGGGATGCGAGTTATCAATAAGAGTAAACGTGGTGCGAAAACGTTCCATGGTTAATCAAATTAACTGCTCTGATGGACGATTTTGTCGACGATAAAATGAACGTAGTGCGCGATACGTTTTGCGCACAGAACCATTATTTTCGAAATAAAATTGCATTATTTGCAAGCGTTGTTCAGGCGTGAGTCTATTCATGATGAATTGCCAAACCAAACTGAGAATAAATTACTTGACAGCTGTTAAATCGCAATCTTGAAAAGTAATGCCAACTTAAAGTTCTATACCTCTATAAAAACACCCTTTACTAGTGAACTTGTTCAACACCAATTATGAGCAGAGCTTTTGCATACTCGAATATTCATGTAGAATATGTTCAATATGTTCCTTTGATTATTTTAGAGTATTCTTTAGATTCAGATCGTCTTAATAGAAAAATAATAGAAAAATAGAAAATCTTAAAAAATTGATGAGAGTAGACCTCTCCAGAAGTGAGTGACGAGAGGGATAATATTTTTTAGATATCAAATGAAAATTGCATCTCTGAATGTAAAAATTTAGCGAGTTCTTTTTTTTTATTAATTCAATAAATCTATGAAAGTGCTGGTACTATAAACTAATAATTTAATTTTTTTAATTCGTTCTTAAGTAACCTTAACCGTTACCTCGGCATAATAAAAATAATTTATCGCTGGATTTACTTATTCAGTTTTGTTTTGCCAACAATTTTAATGAAATATTACCAGCCGGTATTTGAAAACAAATTAAAATTCAAAATTAATTTATAAATTTCACTGCCCACTTCATAAATAATTTCAGAAGCACGAAATAAAAATTCTGCCTAAAGGGTGTGCACAAAAATTTTTTTTTACTACAACGAAAAAGTAAGAATATTTATAGGATCAAATTGTACAGATAAGCAGTTGATAAATCTACTGCCATCTGTCGTTGATAAGATAAAAAAAGTGGTGAAGAAGCTTGCTCATAGAGTCCTACTCTTTACCAAGAGGTAACGCTGCATTCATCTTCTTGTGATGTTCATTCATAATGTTATCTTCTCTGGTGTGTACTCAAATTATTGGAAGGGAAATTGAAGGCTCTTAACTCATTAAAATTCGAAATAATGACGTTGATAATGTTTTATGTTCTGCTGTATTTGAAGATTTGTAGTCAAGTACTTTAACTATCATGGAATTTGCAATTTTTGGATTGAATTTCTTTATTTATTTACAATAAAATTAAATGAAAACATTTCTTGTACATCCTTTACCAAAAGAAATTCTTGTTTTTTTTTTTTATTAAAAATTTGTAAATCACACGCATATGTACACAAAACTTGACTGCTGTTGTTCTGCCTACTTTAAGCTGTTGTAGTCATGGCATTATGAATGTAATGCAAACAAAATGAATTTTCATCTTAAAAGACTTTTAAGTATCATAAATGAATAATGAATTAACAACTTGCCTATACATATAGTATATGTATGAATGATTAAGTGAATGTATGAATGAGTGAATGGTTGAATGCCAACATGAGTGAATGAACGCATAAGTTGAAGTTGTAGTACAACGAGTGTTGGCTGCATTATTTCCAATCAACATTTTTGTTCGGGCACAACACCATTAACCCGTTGAATTTAATGAGAATTGAAGTACTTTCGGCATATCAGTGTAAGTAAGTATGTAATTGTATGTGGTTGGCTTGAATATATGTTGTTATAGTTGTTGTATTAAAATTCATATTTCAATGTTAATTATTAATCAATGAATATCGTATGTATGTATATGAAGTATATGAAGTATTTAAATTTTTTCTTTTTCGTATTCACTCGTTGAAAGTGTAAATTAAAATGTAAATGAAACTGAAAAGTTTAGCTGTACTTCAGCTACATACATACATTAGGCATCGAATTAATGGGAATTCCTTTTAGGGTCAAACGTGAGTTGTTGTGGTAAAATAAAAAACAAAACAGAATTTAGTTGTTGTAGAGATTTTTAACAAAATCTGGCACGTATTTTATATGATTTGATTGATGATTGACGGTGTTGGAATATTAAAAAGGAAAATAATTAAAAAGCCTTACGAAATCCATCAAAAATATAAAAAAAAACCGGTTTTCCGAAAAAGTAGGGAAATGCGGCGTATTGCATCCCAGATTACGGCCGATAACTGTACGTTCGATATAGTCAGTGAATTTCTTTATCTTAGCTCCACAGTTACCACCATAAATGATGTCAGTTTGATAACAGGTTCTACTATGGACTCAATAAACTAACAAAACTAACACTCTACAAGACGTTCATTCCATCAGTGCTTTTTTATGTTGCAGAAACATTGACACTATTAAGCGCTGATGCAGAAGCATTGAGAATATTCAAGAGAAAAGTCCTACCACACCAGATCTTCTCTCATGTGCGAGTTGGCGATAATTTTCGTATCCGACTCAACAATGAGCTGTATGTGCTCCTCAACGACCTTGACGTTGTGCAGCGTATTAACATCCAGCAGCTGCTCCGGCGAGCCGAGTATTTGATATGGGAATTTGCAAAGAGGGCGACCTTGTCTACGTTAGAAGGACCAAATCGAGGTGCTAAAGCAGACCGAAATCTAATAATCGAGTTGTTAATGGCCAATTAAGAAGAAAAAGATGCACAGAACGCTCTTGAGCCTCATGTGGATGGGTGCTGTCTCAAATCAATAATTTTGTTTGCTCATGTATCCATTTATACAGAAATGGGCCCCATCGCTGAAGATGATTTTTCGATGAAAATTTAGATCAGTTTTCCAACTGCTTTAGAGCCCATTCAGAAAACACATTCAGCGAACCATGATCGGCCAAGCTGATTTAGCACTGCATGAAAATGAAAATGAATGAAAAGTATTGTCTAGTCTTACTAGAAATGAGGCCTCCGTTTAAACCACAGGGCAGACATCCCCAACAAAACGAAATACAAAAGAATATTTCTTCGGTGACTATCTCTCAGCAGATTTCTGGCAAGTAAATTTTCTGAGAGTAAATAAAATTGCCGTGAAAAGGTTATCAAATATCTGTCGTTCGAAATCGACTTTAAACTATAGGTTCCGCCACTCGTGGATAAAATTAAAACACGCAACATAAAGTGCCGAAATGCTGACTGAGGGGATGTTATGATCACTTATGTATGTTTGTATGTAATTTCCTTGTTTGTCCTTATCAATCATCAAAGTTTGTAAGCCCCTATTGTAAGATTCGATAGCACACAAATAAATAAATAAATAGGTGCGTTCCTGGTGATACATCTTTCATAAAATATGAATATTACTTTCTTAAATTTTAAATTGTATTAAAAGTTGCTATTGATTGCTATTTTCAGTTCAAGAATTTTTCAATTAATGTCAGCAATAGAATACCACCTGACATCTTTAAATTTTTAAACCCTTCTTTTGCCTCAATATTGTCTCTTTTACTATTTATTTCCGAAACACTATATCGGTACGATATCCAATTGCAATGAACTCTAATAGGGAAAATAGCATATCGATTAACACTGCGTAGCAGCAGGTGTTTTACACAAAACCACAGTTGGAGATGGTGTGGTTGGTTATCACTTTCTTGCTTTTACTTCTTTCGTTTATTTTTTTAAGGTTTCAATGAATATTTAATAAATAAATGAATAAATAAAATAAAAAAAAATAATAAAAACATTTATTAATATTAAGTTAATAATTTATTTATCACGTTTTACAAAATGCTTCGATTTATTGAGTGAGTTGGATTTTTAAATAAAACTTACCTTATTATTTATGTTTTTGTTGTATTTTCAATATTTTTATTATTCATGTTGAGTGTGTTCTGAAATGAAAAAAAATTGAACAAATTTTTAAAATGGGATTGCAATTAAATTTATGAAATAATTAAAACTTTATAGAAATTAAATTCATAGAACAACAAAAAAGTGATTGAAAAATTAAATTTTTGGTTTGTAAATTGAATGGACAGATTAATTTATTCAAATTAAATTTTTTCGGTCAGATTTCGGTCATGTAGCCACCGCGCAGTCAAAGAAACAGGAAGTTTAAGTAATTTATCGAGCATCATTGAGCTAAATGTCAATCAGCTGTACGTTTTAGTCAGTAATTATGCGTCATGTTAATAAAAGTTTTAACAAACAAATGAACTTATGATTTTTGAATAAGTACTACATTAAGCGCTTGTATATTTTATACACGTGTACCATAAAAATGGCTGAACATTCCGCTGTCCAGCAAGTCATTACAATCTTTCAGTCAGGATTACGACTTGGCGAATTTTATACAGGCAGGACCTACAGTTTAAAGTCAACTTCGCGCGACAAATTTTTGAGAAACTTTTCATGGCAATATGATATACTCTCAGAGTTTTTGCCAGATATTTGCTTAGAGGAAGTCACCGAAGAAATATTTTTCATAATTCGTTTTGATGCCTGATCTGGGGTTTGAACCGGAGCCTCACGTCAAGAACCTATTAAGAGGCGAGTTTGGTAAGCATTTAATCTCACGTTTTGGGACAGTGCTTTAGTCACCAAGATCGTGGGATTTGATCCTACTAGACTATTTGTTATGGGGATTCATAAAGTCAGTGGTATACTGTGACAAGCGAGATAAGACTACATAACAGCTGCCATTAATATGTTCCCAGCCAAAATGCCAAAAATTTTAACTCATGAATGGACCATCTACACTATAGTTGGAGGTCTTCGTTTATATTTACTTACTTGCTTAATTGGTTATTACAACCGTATAGTCAAGATTACAACCTAACTTCTCGCACCTCACGCAATTTTATTTTACTTTCTGAGTTTTCAACAGAAGGCTGCAGAGAGGATGGGTTGAACCACGCCTAAAGAAGCTAAATAAATCCGAGGTCAGACATCTCCAACAAAACAAAATTTAAAAAAGAAAAATATTTCTTCTACGACTTCCTCTCAGCAGAGTTCTGGTAAATAAAATTGCCATGTCGTCTTTAAACTGTAGGTCCCGCCACTCATTTATAAAATTAACATGCACAACATAAGTGGTGTGAAAAGCTAGATCGTAATCCTGACTGAGGGATTGTAATGACCTATTATGTATGTATATAGTATTAAATTAGTAAACATTATTCGGAGTTTGCATCAGGAACATTAACCGTTGTGAAGTGATTTACTTGGTTTAAAGGAGGCGGAAAAAAACGATCATTTAGACAATGGTCGCCCCTTAGAGGCTGTTACCTATTGTTTTTTTTTACACCAAAAAGATGCACAAAACAATTTTGTTTGAGCGCAAAGTGGATTTGATCGAAGTAGTTGAGGCTCTAACGATATTAAAGATATGTTTTGGATATATCGCTTATAAATGTTTCGGTATGCGAAAGATCTGGAATCCATTACGTGTGGAATATAACATAGTTCAAATGTCGGCTACAGCTTCTCTGGGTGGAGTGAATCCTAAATGTCAAATTTTCCATGACTCTGGCGAATAATTCTGACTGAATGTGACCGATTTCAGGGTCATATTTATATTGAAAAGATAGTTTTCTTTTTAAATTTATAACACCTATGAAAAAGTCTCTTTATACGAAATTTGAGACGAATTCTAACGACCAATGGCGCATTGTTGATCATAATTTTGTAGAAAATCGACAATACGCAAAACTAATAAGGCCTACTTAAGGCCGTTTTTAACTCTAATATTTATTTAAATATGTATTGCGGTTTTTGCAAATTTTACATATTATGTCATAAGCTTCGTCCTTTCCAATCTGCCTTAAAGAATATATTAAAACACAACACTGTTTACTGGATAGTATTTAAAATATTTATTGACAAATAAAAATTCAATTTCTTAAAAATACAATCCTTAAACATAATATCGATATGCAATTACCACAAACGACACGTTTCATTAGGATACATTGTTGCATTTTTGTCACATTTGAATACCCTGCCAAACTCTTCATAATTTGCCCAGTTCTGGCGAACACGTGTATCGTGCATATCATGGCTTAGGATCAATGAAACCAACTCTAAATTTGAGATTTTTCCAACATTGGCACACAGAAATTGCACGGAATTAACAAAGAAAAATTGTTCCATACTTAGATTCAGATCCAATGGGGCTATGTTGGTATCGGTATAATGTTCCAATATATGCAGATAGGTACGATGGGCTAAACGTAGACCGGAAATATCGGCAATATTTTCTGATAAAACATCACTGGGGCTATGAGTATAGCATTGGATATAGGGAAAGTAATGTTGGGCTATACGGGAACCTAGCCAATTATAGTTACCCTGGTGATCATATATAATATGAAAGAGATCGTAGGCATGTATTATCTCGTGAGCCAGTATAAATCCAAAAAGGGAATATTGATACAGTTCATGAAGTTGACTATCAAATAAAGGCATTTGCAAATAGCCATACGGTATGAGTATGGCATTGTAGAATATTTTCACCGGCGAAGAGGAGGCAAACGTGGACGGGTCCAAATCAAAGATTCTTTGCTCAAAGGGTATGTAAACGTTCGTAAGCTTTTCGTATTCTTTTAAATTCTGAAATCTCAATAACTCCAGGTGGTTATAAAAGAAATCCGTTTTATTTGTTTTCAATTCCGAATAATAATCCAAAAGAAATGCTTTTGTACAGTTGACAGGCAAATTGCCAATTTTTATTTGCATTGTCAAGAGTTCTTGTACAATAAATTTCTGTTCTTCTTTATCCAAATGCAAATGGTTTTCCTTTATCATTTCTTTGAATTCTGCTTTTAAATTTTCAAATATTTTCTTTAAGGTTTCTTCCAATTCCAAGCGTTTGTTTTTGAAAAGTGTATCTTCATATAGGAAATTCATGTAGACGGGCAGATAAGATCTCAAATATTTTATACAATCCTTGGGCCGGTGTTGTGGTAAATTCACATTGAGATACAACATAAATTTCAGCATCAGATAATAGGCTATGGTTTCGTTTGAAGTCTTATTAAAAAGATCCTGAAGATTGTGAAAGAATTCCATATCCAAAGCAAACGTTTGTACGGGCATATCTTGGAGCTTGTCTTCCGATCTGTTAAAGACTATTGAGAAATATTTATACCAGTTTACGTGCGGTATCAGTTGTTGAATTTCTTTAAGTTTGAACAATTTAAAATTATCACTATACTTGCGATCTTCGGTTTCATTAACATATCGTATGTAGGCCAATTTGGCCAGAGCTGTTTCAAGTTTCATTACTTCCGTGGTTAGAATATGACTTTCGTTCTGATAGAAACCAAAATTTAAAAATATCGTCTCGACTTCATCGAATTCCATTACAGAGCCGGTAGCATGTTGGGCAATTTCCGCTACATAATGGGAACCATTTGAGGGCAACACGTTTATATTGAAGGTAACGAAAACACCATTGAAACCATATTTCCTTAGTATGGCTATGGTAGCTAACCAATCAAACTCTGTTTGATTTTGCCATTGTGTCTCATTCAAGCTAAACAACGGCCACTTCATATTCAGTTCCTCCTGAGTCATTATCAAGAAAGGATTCAAAGCCAAAGTATCTAAATTAATACAAGACTCGTACACATGCCACAGTGCATCATAAACCTTTTCATTATTGTCTTTTAAATTCTCAATTATATTCATGTATTGCTGGTTGACCTTATAATCCATATAACCGGGCATATCAATGTATTCCGTGCCATTGTAGTTCAGATGCCAATTGCCACAGGTGTACTCATAGAAATCTTCACAAGGATTTATTGTGGTATTTAAATTGGCTTTAATTTGTTTTAAATACAATTTATTTATAAGATTTTCTCCATTTGCATCATGACTTTCAAGTTGAAATGTTTCCAGCGGTTTCACCACCAACAGTCCCGCAATGATGATTTTTATTATGAAATACGTGTTGCTGTTGAAACTGTTGTTCATTGTGACTGACTCCTTGTGTGTGAAGCAGCAGTTTAAGTTCAAGACTAATTTGTTTTAAGATTTATTTATTATTGCATATCTTATTTCTTTTATTTTCTTTTTGTTGTTGCTCTTCTCTTCTCTTCTGTTAAACTTTTATTATTTATTTCTTAATATTCTTTCCTTGTTTTCTGCTCATAAGAATGGCAAAGTCTTTGTTATCTGGTTGAACTTCCTTGTAATCAATTTTCGTTTTGAATTTTTTTATTCAGTTTCTTTTTCCTCTTTTTTCTTTTCTTTTGTTTCTGTTCTTTGCTTTGTGTGCGAGTGTGTATGTGTGTGTGTATATTCAAAGAGAGAACAAATTATCTTGAAAAGTATTTAACATTTGCCTTCTTGCTATTTATTTACACTATTTTGCCTTTTTTCAAGTGCGTTATCAAAGCAGAGCTATGCTATACACTTTAGTACAAGGGGCCAGATATACTTATAATGTGTATATAAAAATATGATCGTTAACACCTCGATATGAGGTATTTATGAAAAGCTTCTCAAAAATCTGTCTTTCCGAGTAGACTTGAAACTGTTGATCCCGCTATTCATGTGTAAAATTAATACACACAACATAAGTGGAGAGACTAGGTCATAATCCTGACTGAAGAGTTGTAATGACCAATTGTGTATGTATGTATGTAACAAAGCTAAGTTTAAAATTATTTTACAGCGGATTTCTTTATTTAACTGTACACTCTGTTAAGTAAAAACACTTGATGACGTTACATGTCATTTAAATTCTCGATCTTAAAACAGGAACTTGTTTTCGAAAAGCTGTACATTGGCCTGAGTTGTCATTTTATTTACACCCTATTATTGTCGCTTACTTTGTTTGCTTACGTATGGGTGAATCGCAAAATCTTTCATCAGAAAATATTAAATTTTAACGAACTGTTCAAAAGGTTTTCGATTGTAATTCAAACTAGATTTTTTCGTTGAGGTGTTGTTGCTGTAGGGTATAATAACCTGATACACATAAATTTTTTTCATATTTCATTAGCAATGAATGTTTGCGATTTTTGATTGATGTTTATTACGATACATACAGTGGACAGCAAAAGTCTTACTACGGCAATATATTTCAGCAATTTCATGAATTTGTAGCCAAAAGTTTGTGTAAAAAATTAGGGTTTTTGTATTTATTTTATTAATTTATTTCTGTTTTATTATAAAACAAAAATTTTTTTAATGTTTTTCATAAAACAAGAGAAAAATAAGGAAAATTTTCAGATGACTCCATAGGCACCCCCAAGGAGAACCCTGAGTAAATTTAAAATTAAAAGGCCTAATATATGAAAATGTTATCCTTTGTATTTAGTAGAATATCCCTTAAGGTCAGTCACTCCATTTAACCCATTTGGAATTGAATGTACAAATTTCGTTTAGTGTTTTCTGGTGGCATCAGGAGCAAGTTTTTCGGTTGACTTTTGTTTGAGATTTAACGATTACGTAACCGTTCTTTCAAATAATGTCCTAAATACTCTCTTGACGTCATATCGGGACTTTGTGCAACAGTATTAAGTCCGTGGGGACTTTTTTGTCAAAATATATTGCCGTACTAAGACTTTTGCTGTCCACTGCACATACAGAATTGATCAATTACAACCCTTCACGCCTTAATTTCTCACACCACTTACGTTGTGTGTTAATTTTATACATAAGTAACCGGACCTACAGTTTAAAGTTGACTCCGAATAATAGATTTGAAAAGAATTGTCTGCTATAGCAAAGTTTTGGGGAAGCTTTTCATGGCAATTTTATTTACTCTCAGAGTTTTAGACAGAAATCTGCTGAGAGTAAGTCGCCAAAGAAATTTATTTTTCACGTCTAATAAGCCAGACTACGGCTACTTAATTTCGATACATTTGATAAGTAGTGCTTATCGAAACGTTTGTATTTTCTGACTTGATGTTACTAATGACAGCCTGTTGCATTTTCATAATTTAAAGGCACTTTTTCTATTACTTCACTGGCTGTGTTATGTTGCGGTAAGAACTTCTATATTGGACCACGACATTTGATCGAACTTATTTTGCTGTATGCGGCTTTAACTTCGTAAAAATGGCTTTGATTACGTCATCGTAACTATATAAGGGGTACCTACGAAAAAATTTGGGCCTACACAACATCTTCGTTATAAAACGAAACCGTTTGGGTGAATGTGGTAAGCCAATATTTATTTAAATTAAAAAAGAATTTCAATTGAATTCTAATGCAAAGAAAGTTTTTAGCCTATAATAGTTTCTAAGAATTTCTGGCTGGAATTCCTTCCATAACAGTCTTTATTGAGTTATCTGTTAACATTTTTCTGGCACTTTGCTAGAAACGATATCTTCGAAAAGAAAAAGATTACGCAAGAATTCAAAAAGAGGTTTGAAAGATTTCTGAAGCTAGGCTGATGGAGTCAAATTCAGATTCAATGCACCAATAATCTCTAGAAAAGTGCAGCCTAGTTCTTAGGCTTTAAATTTTGTCGGCCTGTGGTATTGAATATCCGTATTATAGAAGAGTTATGCTAATCTGCCATATAATAGAGTATGGATCGCCTAACTCCTACTTGGTTTATTGGATACAGAATACCAGCAAAGGAATTTATTTTGAATCAAAACACGATTTTAAAACTTGTCAAGATTCGATTTTAGAGTTGAAAAAAGAGATGTTGTTGTAGTATACAACACACCAACCATTTTAAATTTTGGCAGCAAAATATCTCTTGCCAAATATGAAATCAGTCTCATGTAATTTACACTCTTTAAACGTTGCTCATAATTCCTGTTGAAATTTTACAAGCATGAACGGTATGTATAAGCACACTGAGATGCTGTCAATTAAAAACTGAAAAACTGCAAATTAATACTTGTTATTGGCATGCGATATTTGAGCAATAAATTACAATAAAAATTTAACGATTTTTTTTTTTTGAATTATCGAAAATGTTGAACTGCTAAAAATTTCAAATATTTTTACTATAAACGATCACGTAGCCTAAGAGTACAGCACAAATTTGTAAATTTTTTTTGCCACTATTTTGGGAAACTAATGCTGAAAACAAAAATATAAAAATTCTGTTCTAAACGTTCCCCAACAAATAAGGCTGGCATATGAATATTTTTTAGGAGTTGTTATGTGTTGAGGTGCAAATTAAAAATTATTTTCGGAAATTTGTTGACAAGAGAAAAAGAAAAAATTAAAAAAAAAATAAAAAAAAATTCAAAATTGTTTTCAAGCTTTTAACTCTTTAAAGACCAATAAATTTAAATTATTTTTTAGACAACTCATACGACTAGCACTTAATGCCTATCTCTCAAAGTCTGTCTGTTTGTTTTTAGCAATTGAAACCATGTGGCCAAATTAAATGCTAAGCTATAAAGTAATTATTTATTTAAGATCGTACGTATGTATGTATGTATGTACTGCATTTAAATTATCCGATATATTATGAACAAATCTATACCACAAAACCATAAAATGTTTAAATTTTTTCTATTGCAGTTCGTTCATAAATGGTAAAAGCAGCTAATTTGACGTGTGTTTCTGCACAAATTAATAGAATTTCAAATTAACAATTTCAAAGTGTATTATTATAGTACATAAGCTTTTAAATTATTACAATAATTTATTTATGTTCATTACAATGATATACATACATACATATACTAACAAGCAGAGTACTTTGAATAAGTTGTGGCAGTTATAGCTTTTGTAGAGTTTTAATTGCTAAAAATATTGAAGTTTTTTTATCGGTCATGCAACCAATAGACCCGCCTGTTAAGATTCTAAATCAATTCTTCTTGATATATATCGAGTAGGCCATCTAACGGTTTAATTTTGAACCATCGGTTATTTAAAATTTGGCAATATTTTTGTCATTCCATTCCGACTTAAAATTCAGTATATTATCTCCAAACATATAACATAATTGGTTATGACAACCCTTAAGTTAGGATTACGACCTAGCTTCTCACACCACTGATGCTACGCGGGACCTACAGTTTACAGTTTCGATTACGAACGACAGATTTTTGAGAAACTTTTCATGGCAATTTTATTTACTCTCAGAGTTTTTGCCAGAAATCTGCTGAGAGGAAGCCGCCGAAGAAATAAGTATTTTTTTTTCATATTTCGTTTTGATGTCCACAAGTCTAATAAGCCAACACACTACTTAGACTTAGACCACGGCGACTTCTGTATTATCGCCACTGAACGTAATGAATCAATTTACGCTTGAGCAACATTGGGATTTATTGGAAATTTATTTTCACAACAAGGACAATGTCGTCCAAAACTTGATCGCAGAGAAGGACCAACAGAGCCCGGTATACGCAAGTTTATTGCTAAAGTTCATGAAACTGGTTTCATTATTACATTGCGTACACCCGAAAAATATCGAAGTTGTGGCTGAGAGTGTGCGTGAGAATCCATTAACATCAAGTCATCATGGTTCTCAAGAATTGAACATTTCACGCAACAGGTTACGTTGAATTTTACAAAAAGATCTATGTATGACGCCTTATAAAGTTCAATTGGTTCAAGAGTTGAAGCCACCTGACCATCCGCTTTGTTTTCGTTTCGCTAAATGGGCCAACGACAAACTGCACGAGGATGTCGATTTTGCCAAAAAAAATTATGTTTTTGGATGAAGCTCATTTTCATCTTGGTGGGTTACGTTAATAAGCATAATTGCCGTATTTGGGGCTCAGAAAACCCTTACGTGGTCCTTCAGAAGCCAATGCATCCATTACTAGTGACTGTTTGGTGTGGTTTGTGGACCGCAAGAATCATTGGCCCATATTTCTTTGTGAATGAGGACGATGCAATCAATACGGTCAATTTAGACATCTATCGCATCATGATAACCAATTTTTTTGTACCCGCTTTTCATTGTATTGACGTGAACGATGTTTGATTTCAACAGGATGGCGCAAACATGCCACACATCATCTTAAATCAATATTTTGGAAAAAAGCTGAATGCAAGTTTAAATTATTAAAAGAGAGTAGAGATGAATGCTTAGAACCCATTAAATCGTTTCTTAATTTTCTTAAAATCTTAATTTTCTAATTTCTTAATTTTTTTAGAATTTTAACAATAAATTTAGTTTTTGTAAAGAAAAGTATTTGCCTAAATTTGTTCGTGCACACTCCTATCTCACATATCACTTTTTGATAATGACTAAAAAATTTGCAAAATTAACAATTTTAAATTTAATGGATTCCTAATATTATTTACAAATGTAGGGAATTGTAGAAAATTGTCTCTATTCATTATTTTTTTGATTTTTCTTATTTAAAATGAAGTTGACATAAACGTACACAAACATGTGCAAGTTTATATACAACAAACCAATATTGCAACCGCCAACATGGTGCATTAAATGACAGACTGCACCAACTGCTACCATTATACGGTTCGTATCGCTCATTCATTTTCTGATATGAAACGTGTCTGGTATAATTTATATGCAGATCAGAGATTTAAAAGAATCAAAACAAATAAATGAAAAGCTCAAGGCATTTGAAATATTCTGAAACATTTTGAAAGCATTGACTGACTTATCTTTACAAGTTTCAAAATTACTTTAATAATCACGTTTTTTTTGTCGGGTAATATGATATTAAATTGCTGTTATTAAACTGCTGTATTGAAATGTTAACAACACATATTTCTTAAGCTTTAAGTATAAAGAGGCTTGGTACCAAAAAAGGAACACTTCCGGAAAATTTTATTTTATTTTGAATACGTTCAGAAGTTAGCCGCCACGGAAATTGGTTGTGAGCGGTTTGTATAATATTAAAACAGCGCTTTCGTTTAGAATTCTTTTTAAATACAAGAAATTTTGTAGTTTTTAAAAGTAGTTTAAATAATAATAAACAACCATTTTATGAACGGCAATTGCGTGCATGACTGAAATACTGCTTTAGCGCCACAAAATATATTTCAGTGTCGAATATTTATGTGTGATTAAAGGCAGTCGCCGTAGTCTAGTAGATAGTGTGTTGGCTTATAAGACGCGTTTAAACCCCAGTTCAGATATCTCCAACAAAACAAAATACGAAAAATTATTTCTTTGACGACACAGATATTTGGCAAAAATTGTGGGAAAAAAATTTGTTGTTCGGAGTCGACTTTCTTAATCCTGACTGAAGGGTTTTAATGACAAATTATGTATAATTAAAGGTGGATCCAATAATGAAATCCATATATAAAGTTTTCCTAAGTAAGGGAGCCAAGGTAATTTTTTATACTGATCACAGTGAAGTCGCCGTAGTCTAGTAGGTAAAGTGTTCGCTTATTAGGCGTAAAGCCAAGGTTCGAACCTCAGGCCAGACATCAAAACAAAATACAAAAAGTATGTCTTGGCCACTAGAGATTTGCCTGTTATTACAATAATGCTGATGGTTTGTTTTTTTTTTACTTATGTATGTAGGACTAAAACTTTTTGAATTAAAATATTTTATTCTACATTCTGTTTCTCTGTCCATTCGTGTCTTTCTATTCATTATTTTAGTCATTAATTCATTATCTACAGAGAAAGAAAAAAAATTGTACGTTGCGATAAGACAACATAGACATGTAATAATAACAAAATGGAAAATAAAAGGATATGGAAAGATAATGTGTTAGCATACACACTTGGGTAATGGTAATGACAATGGTATACATAGTCTTCTAATCTAAACCGGCATCGACCTAATTTTAAAATGCCACTTTTAAAATGAATTTGAATTTCGTTAGGTAAATGGCTTATACATCAGGTGTCGGTTCAAACCGCAGGTCAGACATTTTCAACAAATCGAAAACATGAAAATATATTTCCTTGTCGACTTCCACTCAACAGATTTCTGGCAAAAACTCTGAGAGTAAATAAAAATTGCCATGAAAAGTTTCGCAAAATCTGTCGTTCGGAGTCGACTTGAAACTGTAGGTCCCGCCACTCATGTATAAAAATTAACACACACAACATAAGTGGCGTAAGAAACTAGGTCGTAATCGTGACTGAAGGGTTGTAAAGACCAATTATGTTATGTATGATCACAGTGGAGGACAACTAAATCGGCGTTTATCGATTACAAGAGACCTGTTCGAATGTGTTCGATTCGTTCTCTTTGATGAATGATTTGAAATCCCGTATGTAAAACCAAAGACGGATTTCTAAAATTATTTCATTATAATGCCGAGTTAAAGTGTTTATTATAAACAATTTCCAAAATATTATGAAGTTTTGTTCCACCCACTGGGTAGAAGAAATAAAAAAATAGGTTTTGAAAGGAACCGCTAAATTGATCAACAACTAAAATTCGTAGCTTTTGATAGAGAATGCATCAAATATAATATGTATATAAAGCCTTTACCATGAAATAAACATTAATTTTTCATTAGAAAGCCTTAGAAATCAAGACTCGACCTACTTTACGTTAAAAGCCTAGAAGTCTTACAAAACTTTTTGCATTTTAGCGAGTCTGATTCACCTTTTTAGTGGATTTACAGAAATTTTAAACTTAAAACAATATAGAAAATATATTTCATATACTTCTATTTGTTATTTATTGAGCATAATTTAATACATTTTCAAGGAAAGTGATAATCTAGAATTAGAAGAACGTTCTCGAAACATTCGATCGTTTATAGCATACGAAAATAATGCAAATGCTTACTGAAATTTAGAAACACATGTTAGAAACGATCGTACGTTCCGTTACCTTTTGGATTCTTTTCACTTTAATTCTAGGCAATGAAGGATAACAGTCGGTGCCAGCTCTAGGAAAACAAGTGAGGAAAATTCTTCCACTACGTCTAATACGACTATCCAATATTTGCACGGAGGAATTTACTGAAAACGCCTCTTTGGAATTGCTCTATTTTGCCCTGAGGAACGAAGGAATATAAAGAAAGAAATATAAAATAAAGACTGAAGTAATTCCTTTAACAGATTACGTTTACTCGCCTTTACCGTAAACATACAGTCAAAATGTAAAATTCAAAACGACAAAGAAAATATATGATAAAACAAAAACTAGAGGTTACAGATAGTCCATCTTATGCTTGAGAGGTGCTTAGCAAATTCTCATTTTTATGAACGGCGAATAAACCAGGATTTATTGAAGGTAATCGTTCCAAGTAGGTGTTAAACGAGTATTTTAAATTTAGTAGGATCTCAGACATACACTCAGCCACAAAAGTATACATGCGGATAACAAATTTCAGACATTTTTTAACTAATCCGTTTTCGTTGAAAATCTTTGTAATTGTCCGACAACTTTCCTCGATTTTAAGACGGTCTTGGTTAAAAAATTTCTAACCCACACTTTTGTGGGTCTGCACAGGCCCACAAAAGTTAACAAATTTCAGAAATTTTTTAACCAATCCGTTTTCGTTGAAAATATTTATAATTGTCTGACATCTTTCTTCGATTTTAAGACGGTCTTTTGCATTGGTTCAGAAATTTGTGAAATTTGTAAATCAGATGTATACCTTTGTGGTCCTGTGCAGGGCCACAATTCAGTTCAATTTCCGAAATTTTTTAATCAATGCAAAAGACCGTCTTAACATCAAGGAAACTATAAAGATTTTCAACGAAATCGGATTAGTTAAAAAATTTCTGCAATTTTTTAAACCTATGTATACTTTAGTAACTGTGTGTACGTAATTGATCATTATAATTTGGCCTTTAATCAGGATTACGACCTAGCTTCTCACACTATTTATGTTATGTGTGTGTTAATTTTATACATGAATGGCAGGACCTACAGTTTAAAGTCGACTCCGAATGACAGATTTTTGAGAAACTTTTTATGGTAATTTTTTTACTCAGAGTTTTTGCAGGAAATCTGCTGAGAGGAAGTCGCTATAGGAATATTTCTTTTCATATTTCGTTTTGCTGCAGATGTCTGAACCATTGAAACGTGTTACCATGTCTATTACGCCAACACACTATGTGCTAGACTACGGCGACCTCAGGATGTTATAATTCTTTTATACCCTTAAAGGCATCAGCTCGCCATTTTCAACTTATTTTGACCTCTAATAACCAAATCCTATGACGAAATTACTATACAGACCGTTAGAAAATTATTTGATTGTGATTATAAACTTATTTTTAGTACTTGAACGTCATAATAAACATTGAATTCTTTTAAATGTCTGTTTCTATTTTAATTACTCTCTCTCCTCTATTTAAAAACAATTTTTGCATAACGTTACAGATTGGTTTATCGCTGAATGCTTGTTTCAAATTAAATTTACGAAGTAAATGTGGAAAACACTTTATAAAAAAAACCAAAATAGAGATGCAATAGAGCATCAAAGCAACCACAAGTCTATGTGAATACCGAATATTCATTTGTACTGAAATGCTATCATAATTTATCATTTTAATGATGCTTTAATGAGTAATCGATCGATATAAAATGTAAATTTATGTGGAAGGAGTACATTTTTAATTAAAATACGCTGGAATAAAGCAAAGCTTTCAAAATGAAAACGCCGGTAATTAAAATTCAAAAAGTTGTTTTAGATTTCAAAGACAATTTTTCCAATTTACACCGCATACGTGCATATGTACATATGTACGTGGTTTCTAATAGTAAATGAGTTTTACACTTTTAAAGCATATTTATAAAGTTTAATTGCATTAAATAGTAAAGCTTTTAAACTGTATATTGCGCTTGAAATTTAATAATAAATCTTAAGAGTTTTTTCAGTTGGCAATAAAGCCATTTCTCTCTGACAAAATGTTCTCACAACAGCAGCTGTCAGAAAAACATTTTAATTTCTTTTTTCCCCGCTTATTGTTTAGTTTTAAACTAAAATTTCAAATTTCAAATTTCAAAATGTCACTTCGTTGTCGTGTACAGTGTGTCAGCAATGAGACCAGCTCAGCTGTGAAAGCACCAATATTGTAGCTGAAAGAATTTCATTCATACAGAAATTGCATGGCTTTCATTTCTTTCCAAGTTTTTTTGTTTTGTCATCGAGAATGATTGCGTTGAAATTTGTATACAATATTAGGGCAACACATATGCACAAATTTTTTTTTAACTGAACCATAAGGGACTTCCGAACTTTGACAGTTGATAACTGTCATCTTATTGAAGATACGTCGATTTACCGAACCACCATGAATAGCCACTTGAAATGATGTAGGTTTCGCTGAATGGTGCCTGGAGCATTTACCAACAGACTCTAATTTTCATATAAAAAACATGTTCGCTGAAGAGACCCATTTCTGGATGAATAAATACTTGAACCAAGAAAATTTTCGAATTTGGGACGCTACAAATCCACACGAAATCTAAGAGTATCCAATGTACATCCAAAAAGTCACTGTTTGATGTGGTTTATGGGCTGATGACGTCATCGGATTATACTTCTTTAAGAACGATATTGGCCAGGTATTACAGCCAACAGTGAGCACAATGATTACCAACTTCTTTTGGTATGAATTGGATGACCTGGACACAAACGACATTTGGTTTCAACAGGACGATGCTATATGGCATACAGTGATGCCATATTGAATATTCTGCACTAACGATTTAAAGGCATAGTCATCTTACGTACGGATGATCTGAACTGGACACTAAATCGTGCAATTTGAACTCGCTAGACTTTTTTGTGGGGTCCTCTTAAGTCGCAGATGTATACATATAAGACACAAGCCACAGTGGTCCACAAAGCCATCATAATCCATGTCATCGGTCAAATTCAACTTGATTTCTACATCAGGGTCATGGAAATTTTAACATTTCGAATGCGCTTTATGTAGAGAAGCAGTGGCTGATATTTGCACGATGTTATATTCTTCACACAATGCCGTCAATAGATATTTCAGACAAATAAAAAATTTCGATGATATCTCACGCAGAGAGTCTCGGCCTTCTTTCTGGGCGCTTCAGTGTCTCACTGGTCTGGGTCCTCGGGCACAGTAACATTCCGGGAAACTGCAGGGCTAACGACGAACGCTAGAGCTGCTGCACTCCTTCCGGAATCCTCTTCATTCGACTTGGGTATGCCACTTGCCTCGGTCAAGTTGGCCATTGCGTGAAAATTATTTCGAGACGACAAACTATCCTGGGTCAATGAAGAGTCCTCCTCCACCGCCAGACTCACCTGGTCCTTGATGGATAGAAGGCGTAGCAACAGTTACTTGGACTTGGCCGTAGCATCATCTCAATCACAGTGGCCATGCTTACAGGTCACTGTGTTATGGGTAGACACGCGGAAAGGATGCGGCTCCCATTTAACGACTTCTGCCGTGCGTTCAGATCCGCTGAGGAAGAAGAGACTGTTATCCACATTCTTTGTCTTTCTTGTCTCTCCATTTCTTGTCAGCTTGATGGAGCTATCATCTATCGATGTCAAGGATATACATACCTCCGTTTATCAAACTTTCTAGCTGGTTTTCCAGCGTAGGGTAGTTATGCTTTTGATGTGCAGCCCCTGCGCCGACCACCTCCATCCTCTTGCCTGGTTTTGGTAGAACTTGGTCAGTACGGAGACTGCGTTCTCACCGGAAGCACTTAGTAATCCCCTCTACTACAAAATAATGAAACTGTTACTTAATTTTTCCATTCATTTCAATGATTTTTTTTAGGTGCCAGTGAGTAAGTAGCACGATGAAATAAAATATTGTCTCTGTAGTGCAAAGTTCATGTTTCTAAAGCCAAGAAAGCGACTGATTGTTAAAATAACCTACTTAATGTTAACATTGTTAACCGAGTTTGAAAGTCATCCTTTATACATGCTGTTACTGAACTACACGTAATTTACACAAAATAATTTGTGATGACCGCAAAGCGAAAGAAATCGCGATAGCTGAGGCTCTTAAGATAACAAGAGAACGTGTTGAAAATATCGTGTGTGAATGTTTGGGAAACCAAAACTCTGCTCAAAGCTTGTGGCGACCAAAAATAACAACGAATTTATGCGTTGAATCAATAATTTGGAATACAAATGGTGTAATACTCATCGATTATCTTGAAAAGGGAAAAACTATCAACTGTTATAACGACACAACGGTATGTTGGAGCTTTTTTTATATTAGCGTACGAAGTTTTCAGCTAAAGTGTTATGTTTGCCGGTCAAATCAGAGTATGGATCGTTTTCAGATCAGGTCTTGAATACCTCCTCTTAAACTACAAGTTACCAGCCTGATTTTTGAAGATAGGTTTTGAGCGTATTGTTACCTATTTGAGTCATGATGTCCATAATTTTTATTTTTTTCAGTTCCTTTTAGGAACACAGGTCTGTCTCGTTTATTTGGTTATTTTTTATGATTTTGTTTTTGAGATTAACATTTAGGAGATGACAGTAAGAGGGGGTAATATTAGACACTTTGTCACTTTTTTTTGAGATTTCTTGATTAGGGATCAAAACAGCGCAAGTAAGTCCTCTATAGGTTAAGTTACAAGGCTAATCTTTTCAAATAGTTGACTTTTGCTAGAACGCCTAAAGCTATTTAATGTTTAAGTGTGACTGCCAAAAGGTACATCAATTTTACAGTAATGTCCACAATACTCTTTAACTTGTGTTTGTACCCTTGAGGAAAATTCAATTTATCAGAATATTATAAAGTTTTTCTCAAGTGTACCTCGTTTATTATTACCACCCTAATATAATAAAAAAATAATAAAAAAATATCTCACATTGTTTAGTTATTGTTTTCTTTTTTTCTTCTAAGGTTTCTTTTATTTCATTTTAAACGGCGCTTAGTAGCCATCAACACTTAAATACGATAAATATGGGTCAATAGTTGGGAAAAAGAATTCTTTTCGTATTTTTTATACAAAAAGAAAGGAAAATAAAATATAATAGCCAGAGGTCATCTGATACTATTGTGTGAGTATCTGTTCACTAAGTTGTCAACATTTATTGAACAATAATAACGAGGATATGTTGACCGGCGCTTTAAACTGCAAGTTTAACTAACAAATGAGGGGGAAAAATGTTAAAAAAGTGAAAATAAAAATAAAAAAAATTCTAAAGTATAATTAGCACTTATTGAAGTGGAATAAATTAATACAGGCCAACATTCACTCTCCCACTGAGTCATTAAGTCACACACACACACACACACTCACACACACTCACACAACCATTCACACTCATCGAGCTCTTCCTGGAATTAGAAATGTCAGGAAATGTTTCATCAGTATATACGTCTCTCTCAATACCTTTCATTATATGTACTTTTTTTCGACCACAATGTTTGCTTTTACTTTCTCTTGCAACCCCTCTAACACGAACTAACACACAGGCTAACACAACAACATAATAAAAGAGAAAAAAAATTTTGCTGTTGGTCTGGTCAACCGTAAAGTCGGAAAGCTAAAAGTGAAGTTAATGCAAAAATGGTTTTAATTGGGTTTCGTAATTTAATGAACAAATTGTAGAATGAAAATTCTCCTGGGGTGGGTGATGAAATGAGATATTGGGGTTTGGCTCTTCTGTTTTATTCCGCCATTTAAACAATATCATGCGTTAAAATGGCCACTAGAGATTTGCCTATTGTTACAATAATGCTGATGGTTTGTTTTCCGTTTTTATTCCTATAGGACTAAAACTTTTTGGATTAAAATATTTTATTCTACATTCTGTTTCTCTCTCCATTCGTGTCTTTCTATTCATTAGTTTAGTCATTAATTCATTATCTACAGAGAAAGAAAAAATTTTATGTTGCGATAAGACAACATAGACATGTAACAATAACAAAATGGAAAATAAAAGGATATGGAAAGATAATGTGTTAGCATACACACTTGGGTAATGGTAATGACAATGGTATAGTCTTCTAATCTAAATCGGCATCGACCTAATTTTAAAATGCCACTCACTACGGTTTTTAATGGATAGTTACTTTTCTAGCTTAAAGCAGCCATGTACTAGGCTCTGAAGGAATGAATTTTAAAATGAATTTGAATTTCGTTAGGTAAATGGCTTATTATACATCAGGTGTCGGTTCAAACTATAGGTCAGACAATTTCAACAAATCGAAAATATGAAAAAATATTTCCTTGTCGCCTTCCACTCAACAGATTTCTGGCAAAAACTCCGAGTGTAAATAAAATTGCCATGAAAAAGTTTCTCAAAAATTTGTCGTTCGGAATCGATTTTAAACTGTAGGTCCCGCCACTCATGTATAAAATTAACACACACAAAATATGTGGCGTGAGAAACTACGTCATAATCCTGACTGACTGAAAGGTTGCAATGACCAATTATGTCTTTATGTTTGCGAAAGTTAGTATTTGTAGTTAACGAAAATGATTGCTCTTATGCTCTTAAACTTAACGGCTTGCAAGCCAAGACTTCCTTTCGTGTCTATATCTACCAGCACATCAGCCACACTCACCTAAGGTTGTCTTCTGGATTTCAATCAACAGCCTGCGTTACGATGTTAAAAAACCACATAACACTTAAGCGTTTTAGATAAAGCTTGTCAATGTTGTCTATATTTGAAAACCCTTATAGAGGCACTGAAGTGTTATTGGAGTTAAGAATTCGTACTATCGCTGAACGTAAAATTAACGATTTTCATAGATTTGTATATATTTTCAATCATTCATTCCAAAACTAAACAAGAAAATAATTTTTGATAAATTTGGAGCATAAGAACTGTTATGCTTTCTTTTAATTCTAAGCTTTGAAGATTATCTACATGCTAGGAAGATTTAGGAACGTTGCTCTTAACCTATCACATGTTACAAGGCATAGGTGCTCCGATCGTCTTATTTAAACTACAGAAAGGCTCAACTTCGTTGATAGCAGAATGGTATGTGCAATATCCCTAGACTCTGTAGGACTTAAATCGCATGCGGATGCCCTGCAAGTCTAATGGTAGCGTGCTAGACTTTTAGGGTGAGGGTCGTTGATTCGATTCCCACCAGAGACTCTGGCCTGTTAAACTACACCGAGTATATAGTCGAAATTACTACACTCTACAGATTTTTTTTACTACACTAGACAGAGTAAAAAACAGGTGCCAATACATTTGCCTATTTACATACGTAATACATACACGATTGGTCTTTACAACCCTTTAGTCAGGATTACAACCCAGCATCTCACACCACTTATGTTGTGTGTGTTAATTTTATACATGAGTGGCAGGACCTACAATTTAAAGTCGACTTCGAACGACAGACTTTTTGAGAACTTTTCATGGCAATTTTATTTACTCTCAGAGTTTTTGCCAGAAATTTGCTGAGAGAAAGTCGCCGAAGAAATAGTTTTTGTATTTTTTTTTGATGTCTGGCCTGGGGTTCGAACCTTGGGTTTACGTCTAATAAGCCAACAAACTACCTACTAGACTACGGCGACTTCTTTCTTATTCATTAACATTTAATATGTTCCAGTTGGTGTGATACAAAAGGTATCAACATTTTTTTCCTACATATTCTTCTTAGGAGTCACTCTATAGTCTGTGTGTTGTCTTTAACCAATTAACTCCCATTAATTCAATATTCATAATCATTAGCCTCTGCCATTGTCGTTATAGAAAGCTTTTTTCACCCTTCTCATATTTCCAATCATCACCGCACTTCTGGTTTAACTTCTTTTGTTCTTCTATTCTATTCTTTCCATTCTTTTGTTCTATAAATCAATTACAGTTTAAATGTAATAAATAATGAATTAAAAATTAAAATACATGTGTTCATTCCGTATATACATCCCCTTAATATTTATTTCTGAATTTTTTGTATTTTTGTTGTTTGTTTTTTTTTTTTTGAGTTGAAAGCTGATATTGACTAATTAATTGAATTAAATGACTTGTGATTAATAAAATTGGGTCAAAAGACCACAACCACTCATTTAATATTAAAAAAAAAACATTCATAGAAAACAACGGACAGCTGGGCTTCTTTTTTTTTTTTTTGAGTTTGAAAAGTATTTAATTTTTCGTTGATAGCAACAACAGCAACAAAACAAATACAACTAAAATTAATTCAATTTCAAGCGAGATAACCAATGCATTGTTTTACAAACAAAATTGTATTTGAAAAGAAAAAAAAAAATAAATCAGAAATGGGCACAAGTATTGAGAATTGGGGGCCACCATATGCATACATGAATTGTTATTGGTGCTTATGCAAGATGGCTGGGTTTTTCACATCACGACTTCTCTGAGGGTTGCAATGATAATTACTAACAAATATAGAAAGAAAACATATCTTGGCGCTAGCGACGCTTGAGATGACTACATGCCGTTATGAATTTATTGAGCGAAGTAACTCAATCATCTCATTTCTGTAATATGAACTGATGATGGTGTGCTAGTCGCCTTAGTCTAGTAGGTAGTGTGTTGACCCCAGGTCAGATATCTTCAGCAAAAGGAAATATGAAAAAATATTTCTTCGGGGACTTTCTCTCAGCAGATTTCTGACAAAAATTCTGAGAGTAAACAAAATTGCCATGAAAATGTTTTCAGAAATCTGTCGTTCGAAGTCGACTTTAAACTGTATGTCCCAACACTCTTGTATAAAATTAATGCACACAACACAAGTGTTGTGAAAAGCTAGGCAGTAATCTTAACTGAAAGGTTGTAATGACCAATTATACGTATATGTGTGTATGTCTGTAATGTCGTGCTATTGCTAGGACCTGTAGCCTCCATTGCAATGCCATTTTTCTGACAGTTCATCCACTGTCTCTCATACGGGCAACATACTGTGATCATAAGCATTAAACTTGCATTGGTCATTACAAATGTTCCTTCAGTAATGATTACGACCTAGCTTCTCACACCACCTATCTTGTGTGTTAAATTTATACATTAGTGGTATTGTTGAGAAACTTTTAATTTACTCTTAGAGTTCTTGTCAGAACTCTGTTGAGATGTGTGACTTGGGTTTGAACCGTCTACTAAGCCAACATACTGCCTATTGGACTACAGCGACTTGGTCAGAAAGATAGCTTCCAAAAATTCCTAAAGGAACTACAACTAATATTCGTTCTGTTTCAAGTTCCAGGTACAACTGTTTCCAGTTCGTGGCAATATATCGATATAATTCATAACGATAACTTTAGTCAGAAATAGACGCTCATTAAGTGAATATTTCATTACGATTTGATTAAGCTCAACAAATTTTAACAAAATTTATCTGTTTTTCTATTTTAAAAATTTTCATTTTTTTTCTCCATTTGCCACTCCAAGTGACAATTTAATCTCCATACAGTTTGGGTTAAAATATTGTTGTTATCGCATGAAACAACAGCGGCAACTAAAAAAAAATGATTTCCTTATTGCCGGTGACAAAAATTCTAAGGGGCGAGGCAGACAGACAGTCAGGCTCGCAAACAAACAGACAGACTAATCGTGTGTCAGTCATTTTTGAATCCCCAGACGAAAAGCAACAACAACAAATAAAAACAACAGCAGCAGCATGCATATTCAGTTTGCATATAAAAATAAAAAAATACGGCCAAAAATAACACCAGCAATGTTTATGACAAAAAAAAGAAAAAAAATTCGAAAATAATGCAAACAAATAAAGAGAGAAAAGCAACGAAGAGAAAACCATTGGAGAGTATAAATACGGCAAAAGAGAATTACAAACACTATCCATTGTAAACAAACAAATGTTGTCCATTAAAAATATTAAAAATGTCAACATGACGTCAACCGGACATTGACTGCTGGTGGTAACAACAAATTTTGTCGCAAAAAAATAAAAAACAAAAAAAAACGGCAGAGAGCAAAAACTATTTAATGTTTAACAAATTGCTTACAATTCTCATATATATGTAGACATTTATGTATATACATTGTAGATGTTGACAATACAAACAAACTAAAATCATACACATGCTCACGTTTACAATCAAATAATTGAGTGATTGTTTCAATCATTTTGTTTGAATATGATGCATGCTAATATTTATTAAGGCGACACATGCATACATACATACATAGATACATGACATACACTAATACTAACACATTCTGCCAGGCAGATAGACAATCAGTCTCATTTACAGCTGATAAAGGTTTTTATTATTGCTTTAAATAATTAATTGTTCAATATTTAAACACATCATCAGTTCAATAAACTCCTATTCAGTGTACGAGTATTTCTACAGTTTTCTCTGTCCCTTCCCCCTTATGGTTTTCCATTTGCGAATGTTTACACATAAAAATATTGAGAAACTTTATTAAAAAATATCGTAAAAAAAATTTGTTTTCGTTTTTTGTCACGAGATGGTTTTGACGCCCCTGGTTTCACTATTTAAAATGAACATGTATTTGAAAGGTGACAGACACTTCAGTTTACATTCTTGGTAAATAGCGTATGAATTTATAAGTTGTGTAAAAGCTTAAAAACTGAGATTTCCTGCCACACACTTTTAACGTTTTAAAGATTTTAATTTTCGCATTGTAGGGTGTTCGCATTGTAGTGTTTTTGATTTTCACACATTTTTCAGACGATCCAAGGTTTGTTTTGGTATTTGTAATCTGTCTGTGTTGTTCATATCGGATCCCATAGACTGTGTTAAAAGCCTAAATATTCGGGATGCATACATAACATACACTATTAGTTATCACAACCTTTTCGTCAGGATTACAACCTAGCTTCTCACACCACTTATGTTGTGTGTGTTAATTCTATACATGAGTGGCGGGATCTACAGTTCAAAGTCGACTTCGGACGACAGATTTTTTTTGAGAAACTTTTCATGGCAATTTTACTTACTCTCAGAGTTTTTAACACAAATCTACTGAGAGGAAGTCGCCGAAGAAATTTTTTTTTTATATTTCGTTTCTGACCTTGATTTTGAACCGTGGCCTTACCTCTAATAACCTAACATGGTATCTACTAGGCTGCGGCGAATATTCGCGATATTACAGAATTTATAGACAACGTCTTTGGTTTAGCCACGATTTTTCTGAACCTTGATAACGATATGCGGTTAATTATAGTTTTAAGTATCAAATATGTCACATTAGCATAGTGGTGGTCTTCGAATTGTATATAAAGGGTGTTTTTTTATAGAGGTATAGAACTTTAAGTTGCAATAAAACAACGATGGATTATTCGATTGACATGAATTTTATTTATCCGAAAGATAATCTTGTGGCATTACATTTTAAATATGTTTTCTGGCATATGACCGCCACGGCTGGCGCGGATGTAGTCCAATCTGGACGTCCAATTTTCGATGACTTTTTCAAACATTTGTGGCCGTATATCGGCAATAATACGGCGAATGTTGTCTTCCAAATGGTCAAGCGTTTGTGGCTTTAGCGCATAGACCAATGACTTTACGTAGCCCCACAGAAAGTAGTCTAGCGGTGTTAAATCACAAGATCTTGGAGGCCAATTCACAGGTCCAAAACGTGAAATTAGGCGGTCACCAAACGTGTCTTTCAATAAATCTATTGTGGCACGAGCTGTGTGACATGTTGCGCCGTCTTGTTGAAACCACATCTCCTGGACATCATGGTTATTCAATTCAGGAATGAAAAAGTTAGTAATCATGGCTCTATACCGATCACCATTGACTGTAACGTTCTGGCCACCATCGTTTTTGAAAAAGTACGGACCAATGATTCCACCAGCCCATAAAGCGCACCAAACAGTCAGGTTTTCTGGATGTAACGGTGTTTCCACATACACTTGAGGATTACCTTCACTCCAAATGCGGCAGTTTTGTTTGTTGACGTAGCCATTCAACCAGAAGTGCGCTTCATCGCTAAACAAAATTCGCTTATGAAAATCGGGAACAACGGAAATCTCGTTTTGGGCCCATTCGACGAATCTACGCCTTACTTAATGATCGTTTGGCTTCAAATCTTGCACGAGTTGGATTTTGTAAGCACGCAAACCAAGATCCTTCAGCAAAATCTTCCATAAAGTGGATGGACACAGATCCAATTCCTGTGCTCGATGGCGGATGGACTCATTCGGGTCTTCCTCAATGCTACGCTCTACAGCAGCAATAGCTTCTTCTGTACGCACTCACTTGACAGCTGTTAAATCGGTCGCCATCTTGAAAAGTAATGCCAACTTAAAGTTCTATACCTCTATAAAAAACACCCTTTACATACGTACATTCCTTAAGTTATGCCACATTCTGATCTTTTAGTGTGGATCTTTACTGCATTCAAGACAACATCAAATATAAGGCGTTTTGTCATGGGTTTAAGAACTTAAAATGATAATGCAAGACAGAAATAGTATTATATTCGATCGGTCCCGATATCTGAACTGATCAAAACTGCACGAATTGTTTGCTTACGATGTCGAGTACACACAGGCATACATAATTGGTCATTACAACCATTTAGTCCAGATTACAACATAGATTCTTACACCAGTTATGGTGTGTGCAATAATACGTGAGTGGTGGGTCTTACAATTTTAAAATCGACGTCGAACAACAGATACTTGGGAATCTTTTCATGGTAATTTTATTTACACTCAGAGCTTATGCCAGAAATCTGCTGAGAGGACGTCGCCGAAGAAATATTGTTTTATATTTCGTTTTTGATCGAGATGTCTGAACTGGGCTTTGAACCGTGGCCTTATGTCTAATAAGCCAACATACTACCTACTAGATTACAGAGTCTTCGGGAAGGTTGAGTATGTTGGCTGTAGAGGAGACGAAGTGATCTATGAAGTTCGCAAATAGATTTATTTATTCAAAATAAATTTCAACAATTTGAAAACACAGTTTGATACGGCGTCAAGCTTAAATCAGCCGATAATGAAAATATCACTTAGTATTGTCTTACACTCCATATTTTCCGATTTCTTTTTTCTCAGATGGTTGTCACAGACTACACAACAACTAATACTCCCTGTCGATGTTATACAACATATATAATTTGTTCGGTAGTAAACCTCAATTAGTAGACCTATTTAACCTAAAACCGCTGCATTCTGTTTACGTAATTTGCACGTGTTAAAAAATCAGTAGCGTCAAACGGGTCATTAAATTAAACAAGAAGCCACAAATCTGAATAAAAAACAATAAAAAAATTATTTTAAAAAACCAATTAAAATTTCATGTTGTATTTAGAGCCAGTTTGTTATGAGTCTTTCAAAGCATTTATGGTAAAAGCCATTACAAAAGGCCTTAATTAACGCAACAACAACAAAATATAAAATATCACATAAAAAAATATGAAAATATATACATGAATTCATTAGAAACAATCATCGTCTGTAAATGGTGGCATAAAAGAATAATTTTCGTTTCATTAAAACAGTGGCATTTCGTTATGCATGATTAATGAAGTTATTACAACAAATTGTTTAAATAAAAAGAAAAAAGAAGAAGAAAAATACTAAAAAAGACTAATAAATAAAGAATGACATCAAATAAATTGAAGCAGCCAATATAAATTAGAAAAAAAATTAAAAAAGATTAGAAATAAACAGACAATCGTTTTCAGCACAAAAATTAAAAAAACAACCGAAATGGTGAAAAATATACTCAGCTTGTTAGAATAAAATTTTTAAAATTCCATATCGTAACATAACATACGGAAGAGGTGTGTATATTCTTGTGGTTACCCAAACGAGGATATTTGTTTTATTGGGGGGTTTTACTCCATTCTATGAGTCGTTTGTGTGCACAACCAAATGCATTTCCGTATTGACAAAAAACCAAAAAATTTTGCTTTCGAAAATGTAGGAAAGAATAACAAAAAAAAAAATAAAGAAAGATTAACATGCAAAACTGCCATGACATTAATAACCCACGAAGCGCACCTTACCACCAACAACAATAACACAAAAATAACATCAGCGGTAAACCAACATCCGAGTTTTCATCCGAATATTTATTAGGGTGGGGTTAAGATAAAACTCCAACAACGACACAAATAAAACTGCATATGAATTACTAGAATATCTAGTCATACAACCCAGCAAACTTTTTAGAAGCAACAAATAAAATAGCAAATTGTAACTAATGGCCACGATGGGTAGGATAGAAGCACAAAGACGTTTCTATTTCCTATTGTCACGTTGTGAAAGAATCATCAGTGTTTTGCACATGAAGTTGATAAAAAGTATCAATTAATATTGTTCAAAATACAATAGTTCGAAAGAAAGCTAACTCGGGAATATTACATACATACATACATTATTGGTCATTATAATCATTCAGTCAGGATCACAAACTATCTTGCCACATCACCTATGTTGTGTGTGTTAATTTTATATATGAGTGGCAGAACTTGCAGTTTAAATTCAACTCTGAATGATTTTTGAGAAACTTTTCATGGCAATTTTAATTACTTTCAGAGTATCTGCTGAGAGGAGGTAGCTGAATAAATATTGTTTCATACTTTGTTTAGTTGGAGATGTCTGAGCTGGAGTTTAACCGTGGCCACACGTTTAATAAGCCAACACACACTACCTACTAGACTACGGCGACTGCTCTGGGGAATATTACCACAACAGAACAGATCCTCTTCAAGGGTCATAGAAATAATAAAATTAAACAAAGGCTGCCTTCCAAAATGTTAGTTGCTTTGTATTTGAGCAAAGTATCGTGTTTCATAATGCCGCTGTACAAAACGCTATTTCAAAACGTCGTCATTGTGTATTTTTAACGCAGTCAAAAAGCAATCAGGCATCGGATTTACAGTTGATGCATTGTTTGGTTACTTTGCATATCTACATAGTTTAAATACAGTAGTAGAACTGCATACAAACTTTGTATTGATACATTTTGGAAGGCAGCCAAACTATTCTAACTATTTCTAATGAACCTACATAGCCTTCTAATATTTATAGCCACTAGATTAGCTCAGCTATTCAAAAAGTATTTTATAATGAAACTTTTCTCTGTTTATAGACCACCATTGATAGTGACAGAGGATATGGGCAATAGTCTATTTCCCCTCCTCGTTATTGCATAAGTTGATTTGCGGAAGAGCTAGTGTTATCATGTAAGTAGCAATGAGGTAGTGGCCACTAATCATCGCAACCCCACGACAATCGGATTTTCGCTCCGGAACGACCCGACTCATCATCGGCCAAGGATTCTCATCCCAGCGAAAGCTGTATCAACCGGAAGTTTTTTTCCCAAGGGAGATACTTCCGGAGACAGCAGCAGAACTGTTACAACAACAACAACCCCTATGTACAAGCCGTACCTCTTAATTCTGGTCAGGGCAATTGATTTCTTCTGTTCGTAGGATGGCCAGATCTGTCGCTTTGTACGCAGATTGGTTTCCACTACTATTTATCACGTCACAACTTTCGCAGAGCACAATCTATCACAGTTTCAATTAAGAAGAAATGCTCACCATAACCCTCTCCATGGCATCTTGTAATCACGATGAAGAAAAAAGAAAACCGACTAGACCATGCATATTTTTCCACCTGCAGTATATTTCAAGCCTTACCTATGAAAAAAAATTGACCATTTGGAGGACCTGTGAAATATCACGACTAATATTTTTATCTTTAAGACACCGAAGGTCTTTACACGCTACATCGTGATAACCCTGCCACTTTTTACGTTTATTAGAATTGTTTGGGTTTCGCTAATATTTAATTTCTGGGCAACATCCAATACAGTTGCCCAGACAATCGTGTTACTAAACAACATTTCTTAGAAAATGTAGGGAAGCAAATAAGGAATAATAGATGAATCCGTTCCCTCTCGCGCTATTAGTAGGAGAATGGGCTAAAATGGGTTCGCGATTTTTTAATCGTCCCCCTTCTAACTGAATGCACAACACTTTTCATACCAGCAGGCTTCTGTTAGTTGATTCTTATCAAATTTCTTCCCAGCTTTATTATTAAGCTTCGATGAGTTCGGTGGAATTCATTCAGTACAGAGACTGCGCTTCACAACGGACTACTCTGAGTGCTGAAGTGAGCTTTAGTAGCAATACTAGCACTCCAAACTAACCTACATACATAATTGGTCATTACAACCCTTCAATCAGGATTACGACCTAGTTTCTCACACCACTTATGTTGTGTGCGTTAATTTTTATAAATTAGTGGCGGGACCTACAGTTTAAAGTCGACTCCGAACGACAGATTTTTGAGAAACTTTTCATGGCAATTTGTTTTTACTCTCAGAGTTTTTGCCAGAAATCTGCTGAGAGGAAGTGGCCGAAGAAATATTTTTTCTCTTTCGTTTAGTTAGAGATGCCTGACCCGGGATTGTATGAAGGGAAACAATAGTTTGTTCTCTGTTCTGGGTCCTCAGTACCTATTCAGTATTGCTGTGTATGAATACATGGTATTGTATTTTATAACTAAAAATAGAATTTAATTGATTAAAATTTTTATTTGTCTGCTGCACACATATTTTCAGTCACATAAATTGGGCAATGTTATCAACTAACATCACGTTCATCTACAACGTACATACATACATACCTGACAGCGTAATTAATTACAAACACCAACTGGCGAAAAAAATGAAAACAACAACAAAACCTAATTGCTTTAAAAATAAAAACAAAAAGAGTTGAGTATTTGTGAATAGAAAAGTTCTAAAAACGGCTACATTAGACGTCATTTGGCAACAATGTATTAAAAATTGTTAATAAAAATGCCTGCCTCCTATAGACATAATACATACACACATATGTATAAAGTAGGATACTTCCAAAAACAACAATGTATACAATTTGTTTTTGTTTTTTATTCTGTCATCATAATTATTTAACTACTTGAATAGCCGTATGGCATAATCGTATCCTCTGTATGTTTAAAACAAAATCAACCAATCATGATCACAAAAATTACCATATTATATACATATAGTACATACATATACACCATATGTACATCCTTGCATACATGACCGGGAAAATGTGAGAGTGATATACTCTCTTCAATTATGACTTTAAGTGTTGATGTACGCCGTGCATACTGATTAATGTCACCATCATCATTATCATCATCATCGCAACACGTCACATATTACACACATCATTTCATTTAGACAAACAGCACTATGGCACGTATTTTTTCTTCTTCTTCTTCTTCTTCTCTATAACATGGATTGGTTGTTGCATGTGGGCAATAGTACTAGCATAGTTACATAGTATATCGCGACTGACGTTATCATTTTCATTTAATATTTTACCGTAAATGATATTGTATTGTATGTTTGTATGTTTGTATATATGTAAATATGTTTGCATGTGTGCATTAATTTTTTTAGTTAATTACACACCAATTTGTTGAAATCATTCATTAATTTTACTGCGTTAATGTGAAAAAAGTGATTTAAATTGACCATAACGAAGTGGCCCATATAGACATACGACAAACAAATTTATTTGTAGGACTGGAATATGGGGATGAATTCCACTCATGTAGTGAAGCATATTTATACTCGAAATTACATTATGGGTATTCACTTAAATTTTTTTTAAATCATTGGAGATTGTAAAGAAGTTTGTTGGAAGATTATTCTGGCCATATGTATGTAACGATTTGCTAATCTGTTTCGATTTCCAGTAAAGAGTTCTCCAGCGTCTTCTGTTTCTTACTTTCCTTAAATTGTCTTTAAGACTTATACCTTTGGATGTTTTTGAGAAAGAACAACCTGCGAAAAAAGCTAGCTTTCGACCATTCCTCTGCCATACTATATACGTAAACCGCACAGTATAAGTGTACCGTATTCATTACTAGCATTCATGTAGAGGTTTCAAAACCTCTTGGTCTGGTAGAGAATTAAACTTTAAATATCTTTGATTAGATATGTCAGTGGCCGTAGTCTAGTCGGTAATGTGTTGGCTGATTATATGTAAGGGCAGGGTTCAAACCAGAGATCAGCAATGAATCGTTTTTTCACTACTCATAAGCACTCATGAAATTTTGAATATAAATCAACAATATTGAAATTTAACTATGTACTCTGATTCATTCGTACTCACTACAGGTTGCAATGAGAAGTAAGTCGCCGTAGGCTAGTAGGTAGTGTGTTGGCTTATTAGACGTGAGGGCAAGGTTCAAACCCCAGGTCAGACATCAAAACAAAATATAAAAAATATTTCTTCGGCGACTTCCTCTCAGCAGATTTCTGGCAAAACTCTGAGAGTAAATAAAATTGCCATGAAAAGTTTCTCAAAAATCTGTCGGAGCCAACTTTAAACTGTAGGTCCCGCCACTCATGTATAAAATTAACACACACAACACGAGTGGTATGAGAAGCTAGGTCGTAATCATGACTGAAGGGTTGTAACGGTCAGTTATGTATGTATGGTTGCAATGAGAATATGTACAACGTTGACATCAAACTCATACCATACGGAATATGTTTGATTCATAAGCCTACTCTTTCAGATTCAAAACTTTAGAAAAATACTTACAATACTTATAACTGATTTAAGGGGCTAGAATCATTCATAAAAATTTACAGTCTTAGTTGTTGTTGCATTTACAGCAAAAAAAAAGACACATAAACAAAAAAGACAGAGCAGCAAGCAAAGCAAACACACAACCATTTAGTGAATATTTTAGTATTCGTACGCGATTCATATATATTTTTTGATTCTTGAATGCGAATGTTGAGTCATGGAGAGTCGAAATCAACATCATCATATGTGTTGTATGAGTATGAATAAGATGAATTCTTCAAACTTTGAATATGAGTAGAGGTTCCATGATATTAAAATAAGTATGAATGCGTATAAGTATCCGCAAACGGAATACAACACTCATGTTTTGGGCCGATGATCGAAGTTTATATTGAGGCTTATCGACAGCGTACAGAAGAGGGCGAAGATGCTTATTACTGAGGGTAGGGTATCAAACTCAATTGATGCATTGGATCATAGTTGCAATATGTGTTCTATTGATACTGCAACGGATTTTGCTCGAGCCTGAGAATTATGTATTGCTACGTTACATTCGACATTCTCCCAGAGCACATCCGTTTGTATACGATTAGCCAGTTTATTACACACTACAATACTGACCAAAATACGTTCTTTAGCCGTACTATTCCTACGTGGAACTCCCTTCCTGCAGGGTTTTTACCTGTAACTTATGATATAAAAAGATTCAAAACTACAGTCCACAAACACTACTCAATCTTTCTTCCTTCCCATAACATATTTTTCTAGATTCAACATAATGCACTGCATTAGTAGGGGCCATCCCCTTGGTGTTGGTCGTAAAAAAAGGATAACGGTTGACCTCAGTGTCTTTTATAAGAGGTATCTGTGCTAAAATGTTGCCGTAGACTAGTAGGTAGTGAGTTGGCTTACTAAACATGAGGCTACGATTCAAACCCCAAGGCAGACATCTTCAACAAAACACAATATGAAAAAATATTTCTTCGGCGACTTTCTCTCAGAAGATTTCTGGCAAAAACTCTCGAGAGTAAAATCAAATTGCCATCAAAAATCTATCGTTCGCCTTTAAAATCGTGGTTACGCCACTCATGTATACAATTAACACATACAACATAAGTGTAAAAAGAACGCGTATAATTTTGTGTATGACCATTCAGACAAGTCGTATTTTTACAAGTATAGAGAGTATCATTGTTTGTTTTATTTGCAATTAAATACAAATGCAAGTATAATTAATTATTTATTTTACACTAAATGCAATGAAAATTTATTTATGGCAGTTGTTATAACCATTCACAAATATGTTTCTGCTAACATTTGTATAAAGTGTGAAAATACACTCAGACCTCTGTAAACGAAGTACAGTTTACAATCCAGATTTGGTTAAATTGGCAATTGCCTTTAAAATAGCATTTTTTACTTGTATCATGAAAGGTCTCATTGTACTATCACAATAAGTAAAGTAAAGTATAAACAGTAAAAGTGTAAAGTCCACATACGCTGACTTGGTGTCTTTAGTTCTGTATGCGTCTTCTTGGTCTGTTCTATCTGCTGTAAAATTTCTTTTGCTTTAGACAATACTACTCAGTAGTGCCTTCTGTAAATGTTGCCATAGTTCTGTGTGCCTCTTCTTGGTTTATTCTTTCTTCGGAAATTACTACTCGAACGAAAACAGTGCCTTATAACCGTTGGATGAAAATTTTATAATAAGTCCGGAATAGCACATTTTGTTAAATGTTTCCCAAACATAGAATAGAATATTCTTTTCTGATCAATTACATCTGAACTTGGTCTGTTCTAGAGTTCCATTTCTTAATATAAATTGAAGCATCGATGTTATACCCCGATCTTCGATTACTGGCTAAATGCGATCCAGAAATATTTTTCATTCATAAATATTTTTCAAAATAGAGAATATTTTGCTAAGTTAACTTTATAGATATTTTTGGCTTTAGTTTGGTTACCTGGCATTATAATCTTAGCTTTAATTTTAAACAGCTTTAACTCTCCGTTGAAATGGACTATTTTTGTGGTGCTGAAATAGCACTTCAAACCTGGAGATTCTTAACTAGCTGTACGGGATTCAGTTCGAGTGCAGTCAATGTTTCTTACAAACACAAAAGTGATCATTATAACCTTTCAGTTCAGATTACGACCTAGTTTCGCAAACCACATATGCTGTGTGTGTTAATTTTATACATGAATGGCGGAACCTACAAATTGAAGTCGACTGTGAACGATAGATTTTTGGGAAACCTTTCATGGCAATTTTATTTACTTTCAGAGTTTTTGCCAGAAGACTGCTGAAAGAAAGTCGCCGAAGAAGTATTTTTTCATATTTCGTTTTGTTGGAGATGTCTGACCTGAGGTTTGAACCGAGGCCGCACGTCTAATAAGTCAACACATATCAATGACTTCAATGTTTCTTGGTCTGAATTAACAATTGACATCATCTTCAACAAATAGTTTCCCAATACGTCACTGGATTTTATAGAAAAAATTCTAAAAATTCCAAAATACTCTTGAAAGTTATTGTGGTAATAATATTGCGCAACAATTTCGGTGCTCTAAACAGAATCAGCATTTGTAAATGACTTTTTCGCATGTGGACTTTTATATAAAAACAGAAAGTGATGATGTACCCTGAAAATGAACTTAACCCAGAAGCGGTTTATTTCTGTATCTTGTGTGCGTAGTGCTTACTAGAATTGATGCTGAAATATAATGAATATCAGGTTTAATATGGAGTGAATTTACAGAAACGTGAAATAATTTTTGCAAAGGATGTTCATGTTTTCGACTTTGTTCAGGTTTGCGATTGATTTTTGGTAAACTAAGGCAAAATGAACAGCTGATGTGATAAATAAAAATTCCTTGAAAATTTAAATTAACGTTTTATTTACGTTTTGGAATAATCGATGTAACAAAAATGTGTTCATGTTATTGGAGTGTTCACTTATTCCCGAGTTCACCGTAATATATGTATTCAAATATACAGAACTTCCTGAAAAAAAAATTAACACCGATGAAGACGAATATGAATATCAACATTGGGAATACCAATAAATATTTAGCCGTTAAATTACGCCGCAATGTAACTTGTGCCAACAAGACTTGTTTGTCTTTTGCAATCTTCAGTAGTTCGTACATTCGTTGCACGATTCATTTACACTTTTATGTTCATGTTCATAAATAAAATATCTGAAGTTTTTATTCGTTTGATTTAAGGTGATTGAACCATAAAAGGTGTTATTTTTATTTGAATTGAATTGTTGTTGCTATTGCCTTTAATATTTATAATATTTTTTACCACAACGCACAACAACAACAACAACATACGATAAACATACACTAAAATGGACAATTAAAGCTCAGAAATTTCTATTTCAGACGATTTGAAGTGTACAAATGATTTTGATTTGTCTAGGTACGGTTTTTTTTAATTTTTCTTTCAATAATTTTTATCTTCATTTGGTACGTGGTGTATGCGAAAATATAATTTATTGTCTTAATTTATATTTTTTTCTTTTTATTAATTCATTGTCTAATACAATGGCACGCTTTTCTATGAAAAAATAAAAAAATAAATAAAAAAAGAAAATCAGATATGAAATGAAGAAAATAATTCAATAATAATCATTAAAATATGAAAATAGTCATAAGAAATTATGACTTTCCATTTCTTGTCATAATTGAGTACGATTTTTTAAGACTGAAAACTAAAATTGAAAAAAAGGAGGAGAAATTTTTAATTAAATTCCTTATTTGATGATTGAAAAGGAATTTTATACTTGAAATTGATACGATATTATCTTTTTTGTATTGTTGTGTTGTGTTTTGTAATTTTAATTAAAACTACAATTTAATATTTTCTCTTTGACTCCAGTTTGCAGTTCGTCGTTAATTTCTGGTATTTTTTGGTTTGAGTGAAAAAAGCAGGACTTATTTTTTCTTACATGAAAACAAGTTTTAATCGAATGGAAGGGAAATACATACATACATACATAATTGGTCATTACAACCCTTCAGTCAGGATTATGACCTAGTTTCTGACACCACTTATGTTGTGTGTGTTAATTTTATACATGAGTGGCGGGACCTACAGTTTAAAGTTGACTCCGAACGACAGATTTGATGAGAAACATTTCATGGCAATTTGTTTTTACTCTCAGAATTTTTGCCAGAAATCTGCTGAGAGAAAGTCGCCGAAGAAATACTTTTTTTATTTTTGTTTTGATGTCTGGTCTGATTTCTAATAAAAATTTTAAATTTTTAATACCCTTGAGAGTCAAATGAGAGACAAATCTGAGTCAGTTGTGTTCTACTTCAGACAAATATAAAGGACAATAAGCTTCAGACATACGGTCAATCTCCGAATGGGGTCGGATGAATAGGGTCGTTTCAATGTGTGAAAGACCCAGTCTTGTTTATTGGCAATAATATTGCAGCATCTGTATCTATGGTTGTTGTGAATATTAGGGAGTCCGAAGCTCTTAATGTTCTGGGCATGAAAATTCATTGTGATATTTGCTGGAACCAGCACATTGACGCACTCAATATTTTTTGGAGATTTTTTTAGATTTTCAAGTATACATCGGCAATTGAAAGGAATGAATTTATCCGAAACTGTCCATATCATGTTCTGCCGAAAGAAACATTTAAGTGCCTCAGTTTATTAAGACCATGCAAGAAATACTTCAGTTCATCTGATCTTCTTACTATTTACATCACATACAATATCCAACCGAAAATGGAATACAACACTCATGTATGGGCCGGTGCTCGAAGTTTATATTGAGGCTTCTCGACCGCGTATAGAAGAGGGTGAAGATGCTCGTTACTGAGGGTATGGTATCTATTGATGCATTGCAGCATAGTTCTATTGCTACTACAACGGATTTTGCTGGAGCAAAGTAAGGGGACTTGTTCCTGAGAATCATGCATTGCTACGTAATATTCGTATTTCTCGCAGAGCACATCCGTTTGTAGACGATTAGCCAGTGGATCGCACACTACATTGCTGACAAAATACATTCGTTAGCCATACTATTCCTATGTGGAACTCCCTTCCTGCAGGATTTTTACCTGTAACTTGTGATATAAAAAGATTCAAAACTACAGTTCACAAACACTTCTTCCTGTTTCTTCCTTCCCATAACTTATTTTTCTAGTTTCAACATAATGCACTGCATTAGTAGGGGCCATCCCCTAGGGGTTGGACGTAAAAAAGGTTGACCTCAGTGTCTTTTATAAGAAATATCTGTGCTAAAACGATGTCTAGTAGGTAGTGAGTTGGCTTACTAAACATGAGGCTACGTTTCAAACCCCAGGTCAGACATCTCCAATATAACGAAATATAAAGCAAATATTTCTTCGGTGACTTAATCTCAGCAGATTTCTGGAAAAAGCTCGGAGAGTAAATAAAATTCTAATAGAAAGTTTCTCAAAAATCTGTCGTTCGGAGTCGACTTGTATAAAAATTAACACATTAATACTCACTGAAGAGTTGTAATGACCAATGACGTATGTATCTATAAAAGGGTAACAGCTCTAGCTCAAAACGACGTTAATTTAGAAGAGAATTCTCGATACAAACGCAAGCAGTTATTGACAGAATATTGACGTCAAAAACCATATTCAGTGTAATAATTAAAGAACGAAATCCACAAATTCATCCATAAAAGTACTTTTCATTGTTTTACTTTAAACTTTTAGAAATACTTGTGCAATTTCTATCACTTGTATCTCTTACTTTCATTTTTCTTCGTTGTCATTTGTTTTAAGCTCATAGATTTCATATTTCTTTTAAAATTTTCTTCTTCTAAATATTTTCTAAAAACTCCCTTATGTGGATGGCAAGTAAACTGAGTACATTTCATAAATCTTTCATATTTTCTTTTTATTAACTCTTCTGTCTTTGTTCTTTTGATAGGGACATTGAACCATTAAGCACCAGTAGATTTCTTAAGGTACTTGTCAAAGAGACTAAAACAAATAAAAGAAGGCAATCGAAGAAAAACTACAAAATGTATAAGACTTTAAGTAGCTTAAAGTGAAAACAAATACAATTTGTGGTCTTGGTCTTCATCTTCATCTTCTTCCGCGTTTTACTTTCTTTTTCTCTCTTATTGTTCTGTGTTAGTTTAACACTTGCGTACTTACGTTTTCTTTTTCTATATACATTGGGGGGATTGAGGTTTTACAACGGTTTGTCACAGAAGTCCATCAGTGTCTTTTGTGTTGATGAAAGACAAGAAAATCCTAAAAATTGAGAAAAAAGAAAAACAGAAAAGATAAATACACTTGAGTCAGTTTGTTTTATTCTCTTTTAGTTTTTTGTACATTTGAGTGGATGGTGAAAACTTATAAGACTAATAAAAACAATTTTTATGATTCAAACAGTTTCAAGATGTTCTGGCATAAAATAAAAAAAAAAAAAAAGAGTGGTTAGTTGTGAATAAAATTATAAAATTAATTGAATGAAAATATTACAGAATAATTCATGCTTGGTAGAGTGGCAACCATTAATAATTCAAATCAGACTGGAGTTTGTAAAGTGTCTGCATGCATAAGTTGAAGGCGTCATTAACTCTCTTTAAAGTTATGTTTTGTAATTTTTACACTTTTTGCCTTGGTTTTAAATCTTTTAACAAGCTATTCTACCGGATATAGCTAAGATAGTATAATATTGACATCGTAATCTGTTTAATCAAGTGGCTGGCAGTTACTCCCATTACTGTCCTTCGAACATAACCAGTAAGCTTTATGACTTTGGGAAGAGTTTTGCTGGGTCCTAAATTATGTTGGAATTTAGAGCATGAAACGGTTACACTAGCTTAACAAAATTCACTTGCTCACATAAATGATGAGGTTAGAAGTCGCCGTAGTCTAGTAGGTAGTGTGTTGGCTTATTGTTGACGTTGACAGGTCAGACATCAAAACGAAAATATGAAAATATTTCTTCGGCGGCTTCCTCACAGCAGATTTCTGGCAAAAAACTCTGAGAGTAAATAAAATTGACAAGAGAAGTCTCACAAAAATCTGTCGTTCGGAGTCGACTTTAAACTGTAGGTCCCGCCACTCATGTATAAAATTAACGCACACAGTAATCCTGACTGAAGGGTTGTAATGACCAATTATGTATTTATGTATGTTATCCAGAAATAGCTCTTCGACAGGGAATTGTGGATTCAAAGAACATTTGAGTTGTAATTACTTTAAACCCAGTTTATAAATCATGTAGTGGCCGTTGTCTAGTAGGTCGTGTGTTTTTATTTATTAGACATGAGGCCACACTTCAAAAACCCCTGAAAATATGGAAAAAGTATTTCTTCGGCGACTTCCTCTCAGCAGATTTCTGGCAAAAATTCTGAGAGTAAATAAAATTACCATGAAAAAGTTTCTCAAACATCTGTCGTTCGCAGTCGACTTTAAACTGTAGGGCCCATCACTCATGTATAAAAATTAACACCCACAACGTAAGTGATATGAGAAGCTAGGTAGTAATCCTGACTGAAGGTTGCAATGATGAGGACAACGAATCACTAGTAGTTATTCTTACTGAGATCGCACCCTCATATTTGTTAGGGTAACAGGGCAGGGGCAGGCAGTACAGCACAATCCTATAGAATTTGAGTGATAGTAGAATATTAGTTGGTTGCAGTTCCATTTGCTAGATCAATGAAAGTGTTTGTAGATCAGCTGGTGTTACTACATAACATCACATATGTACAACTCTTCAGTCAGGATTACAGCCTAGCTTCTCAAAACCAGCTCGTGTTATTACTTAAGAAAAAGTCATTGACAACATTCAGAATAGCAGTTTATGTAAGGCGTTCAATGCGATAACCGTCGTTGTCTGACTATCTTCCAAACGACGTGAAGAAGAAGAAGTAAACTGCTACTCTGTTTAATGTTCACTGACTTTGAAAGACTCGAGCAAAGAAGTCTAAGAATTCTATACGCTCGTGATTGAGCTCTATTGCCTCGTATACAAGTTATTGCCTCTACTGACAATCGATTTAAATTCAGACTCAAATTGTCTATTAGAACCTGTGGCAGAACTTTGTTTTTTTTTTTGATTTATTGAGCAGAAGCGTTTAATTGCATTCATATTCGTAGTCCTGCTAGTTATAGTTCACCCATGGGATTGTTTGCAACTTACCTAAAGAAAATTCATAAAAGTCGCCGTAGTTCAGTAAATAGTGTGTTGGCTTATAAGATGCGAGCCCGTGGTTCGTACTTTAGTTCACACAACTCGCATATGAAAAAATATAAAACAAAAATTCTTCCTCTCTGCAGTCTTCTGCCAAAAGCTCTAAGATAAAATTGTCATGAAAAGATTCTAAAAAATCGGTCGTTTGGAGACGATTTTAAACTATAGGTCCCGCCACTTATAATTCAAACAGAGCACTGTCTCTGTATTCATACTTATTCCTCTTGCGTTGCTGTTGCCAATGTTTACTTGTAGATTATCTTTCAATTCAGTTCCGATGAGAATAATCGCCTCCTGGTATCTGAACCCCAATAAAATTCTGGCTTGAACATATTTAGTGCGCAGTTCGAATACTTAGTATGCAACATTGACTTGTCACGGATGTAATTTTAATTCCGTGTTAAATTTATTTTAAAATAAAGAGGTGACCTGCACTCAATCAACAGCTCAATTTTTATAAGATTTATTTCACATCTTTAACCAATATGACATTGTATTCATCTTATAACATATTTTTTAAAGCGTAAATAGGAATTTATGGCAAAATTAAAAACGATACATTCTTGGTTTTAAATTGCTATTTAAAGCACTTTAGCTAGCAGAACCATTATATGCCATCAAATATCGCCCTGAAGCAATTTTAACGCATTCACCCACTTTTCTTTCTGTGTTTTTATTTCTTGTTGTTCTGGCCATTATGTGGGAGTAGAATATAAAATCACAAATTGCAAATGGAATGGAATGGAATATAATAAAGCCAAGTGCAACAGAATTGTTTATATTCCATAAATAATGCGACGCAGTAAAAAATTGCAGTTTTCGCTCGTTTCTTTTCGTTTTTTTTAATGGAAAAATCGTTAAAAAAATTACATATTGAAGGAAGAAATTTTTTTTTGTTAAATTAAAATCGTGCGGAAATGTTTACAGTTGAGTGAAACGCGGGTGTATTGTTGAGAATTGGATAAATTTCAAAAGAAGAAATTGTTGCTGACATTACATTTTCGCATGTACAATAGTAGGAAGTAACTCTATTAGTGAGGCAGTTAACTTATAATTGATGTCAACTTAAAAGCTGTCCGGTTTGTAGTTAAACTGAATTTTAAACGTTCAATACCCATGAAATAATTTCCCAGATAGGAATGCAGTAATGGTGAATTTATTCTCTACGATTACTCCCAATACACCTGCAAGCAACCCAATAGACTTTCACAGAGGACGTTGTTTAAAGGTAAGCCCATAAACTGAAGACCTACTCAACTGAAAAAATTTTGATTTATGATACGGAAACAAGGCAGGTTAGGTTAGGTTAGAGGACTTGTCAATTAAGACAAGTACAGTACCCGGAGGTCGAATTGACCCATTGTACAACGTCCTAGTTTCTCACTCCACTTACAGTGGTGGCCTTATAATTAGAAACGATGTTTCTGGAACAGAGTTCTCTGGAGTGACGAATCTAAGTTTAATTTGTCCCAATCTGATAGAAAAACGTATGTAAGACGTCCTCCAAACAAAGCCTTTGATCCCAGGTACACAGTGAAAACTGTAAAACAAATTAACAAACATACATGTTGCTAAGTCGTTTCTAATTATAAGGCCTCCACTGTATGTTGTGTGTGTTAATTTTATACATGAGTGGTGGGACCTACAGTTTAAAGTCGACTCCGAACGACAGACGGAAACAAGGCAACTGAAAAATGAAAAATAAATTAAATTACGAGATTGAAATATTTCTTGACAACCATGTTGTACCTCCTTCAAGGTATTAAAGAAATAAAAAGAAATAAATTCTCAACATAAATTTCACTGCTAAATGTAACGGGCATATAAAGGGTCTTTCATTAAACGCTTCTTCTCTTTAAATTTAATTCACATCGAAATATCATCGACATTTTTTATTCGTTAGAAAGACGTATTGATGCCATTGTGTGCGGAATACAACATTACATCCGAAATGCCAAATTTTCCACGACTCAGTTAACATCATACGAGACGAGATCATGTCCTTAAATTGTTAGTGCAACATTTATAACATAGCGGTCCCGTTTAAATCACATGTCATTGGGGACCAGATCATCTAACTCAGCCCAAAATAAGTTGGTAATCATTGTGCTCACCGTTGACAGTAAGGCAACTTCGTTTACAAAGAAATATGGACCTATGATGATGCCAGAGCAAAATCCACATAAAACAGTGACTTTTTCGGTAGGCCTTTGCCGCTCTTTATGTCATTCAGCCAGTTGCCAACTCGTCCAGAGTCCATTAAGCGAACACACATTGTTATCTATGGTCGCTTATCTTCGGTTCCTGGGTGTACTGAGTTTTCTACGGTTGAGTTGTATTACGGCTACTTGTAGTTTGCAAAATGTAAGCGACGGGAATATCCCGCACGTGTGAGTGGCGATCATGCATTGTGTCGGACCATCGTTTACTGAACTTTATGCATCACATTGCGAATAGTTCTCTTGGTAGGACATTTCTGGCGATCGTAAAATAGATGAAACGCGTAACCTGTTACCCGAAGAGAATATATATTTTGAAAAAACAATTTTATTACATACATTCACACATAATTGGTCATTATAACCCTTCAGCCTCTTCACACCTCTTATGTTATGTGTTAATTTTATACATGAGTGGCAGGACCTACAGTTTGACTTAGACTCCGAGGAAGTCGCCGCAGAAATATTTCTTTTCATATTTGGTTTCGCTGGAGATCTCTGATCTGGGATTAAAATCATGGCCTCATATCTAGTAAGCCAACGCACTACCTACTAGACTACGGCGACTTCAGGATCACACGTCTAATAAGCCAACACACTACCTACAAGACTGCCGTTGACAGATAATGACTAATAATTTGACAGAAGTAGCTTCAACATGATGACGGTTATTAATTGTCAAACTTCTAAAGTCGCTGCTGGAAGAACCGATAACGGGTAGCATATTAGATTTAGGCATACCTTAAATGAAATTAACTCAGAACATTTTTGACTAAAGTATTGTAAAGGTTTACATTGTATGTAAAGTAATATGCTTCCATTTGCCGAGTACGCAGTGTAATTGAAGTGACAATGAGGTTAAATATTTTGTAGGAGCGTAAAATAGTGGCAACAGAAAACACAAGTACCAGAAATGGAGTGAATTTCCTAACAGAATATGCAAAACACTATTTAACATCTCTTGGAAGTTGTTAAAAATAAAATGGCGCCCTTTCAGCCTAAATGTAAAAAATTTAAGAAAATTATGCAATTTTGATGTGTTGCTAATATATTTTCCCACACTGTATTTGATCTAAGGTACCAATCAAATTTGTTAACAAAAATTGCTGAAACTTTAGAAATATTTTCATAGAGAATGTCAACTTTGGCAAACTTCTTTTATATACCGAAGTTAGATAGGAATTTATACGTCTAAATGCTCTAAAATAGGGGTTACAATACTTATACGCAGCATCATATACGCAATAAAACATTGTATTTTGCTTTTATTAAATAACAAAGTGTGATGGGAATACAATAAACTCTGCAGCTGAGTTACATGGCAAAATAAAATTATTCGTCATCCTCAGCGTCATTCTTATTTAATCGTACACTTTTTAATCCTAAAATAACTGCAAGACTGCCTGCAAAGTTGCGGAAAGTATTTTGAAATCTGTTTCAATCGGTGATTTTTAATATTTGTTCTTCCCTTTTAAGTCTTTGCAGAATTATTTATTTTCTCTGTATTTGAACATGATGTAAAAAAAAGGGAAACAACCTTCCCTTTGAACCGTTACAAAAAGAGAGAATAAATAAAATGGGTCGATAAACGATTATGTTTGTCGCAGCATACGAGTATGTATGTATGTGCATACATTCATATGTTTTAAACTGAATGAGAATTAAATTGTGCGAATTGAAGTGATGACAACAGGAATACGTTCTGAAAGCGTAAATTCAGTACGTAAACGATAAAGATAACAAACGCACAATTGAAGAGGATATTTTACGTTTGTTCTCTTTTTTGTTTTTGTTTTAACTAATCTTAGTTTTATTAGTGGCTATGTTTTCTATGTGTTAAGAGTAAAAATAATAAAGCAAAGTAAACAGCTTTTGTAATACACTCAGAGAAAAATGTTTAATAATTGTTAAGTATCTGGATAACACGCCTAGCTGGTGATTTGTAGGATTTTATTTACTGAGTTTTAAATTTTTTTTTGAAAGAATTCATTTAACGAGCTGTAAGTGACGTCACTATCTTCGCACATAATAAGCTCTAGGACGATATGTGAACGAACATAGGGATATTTTAGGAAATTGCACTGCTGATAAGATAAGATAAGATAAGGTCCGGTACGGAGCAAGCAATCTCCGACATGTTACAAGACATAGGTATTCCCCTTGCTTCGATTAATTTGGATATTGTCCACACGTTCTACAGGGACGCTAGATTTTATTGGCAGCAGGAGGATACATGCAATATTGCGAGACTCTGCTGGACACATACATACATAAGACTCACTTCTGCCTTTAAGGGCCATTCTTAACGGCCGTTGTCCTTTTCGTAGACATGTCTAAAGACTCGGCTATCCAACTAAAGGCTTTTGCAGGAGCTATGGGTCTGAGGTGGAGGAAAAGACTGTCCTTCACCTCATGTGTCAGTGCCTGCTCTGGCCAAGAGGAGACAAAGGTTACTGACTTCTAATTTTCTACCCGCGTTGACTTAGCTCTCTAATATAATGATTGCTGCAATAGCAAGATTTATTTAGGATTCTGTGGTATTTACAATGGACTATACTTGGCCTAAGTATGTATATCCCCATGAGTTAGAGGGGTTAAAAGATTACTAAAAATAAGACTTTGCGGGATAATATACAACAGCGAGGTTAGAAAACTATTCAATGCCAACTCTGATATAAGGCGGACAAGTCTTGCTTAACCGTTTCCGTTGTTATTTGTGATAGAGAGTGTACTAAACATTTTTGGTTGCGCTCCCAACAAACGAAGCGACTTAATAAATGCCTTGAAGATCTTCAGTATAAAAATCGCATGGATCAACAGTGAGTTGAATTTCTTAGCCAATAGGCTTTCACTATAACTGACCATAATATAGTGGATGCAACAGCTTCCTATAGTTGGGTAATGTATTTGAAACCAAAAGCTTTGACTGCTGTTTGGTCTTCACTTCACTGAGCCATGTGATTCAACTCCATACTTTGGGGTGTTTTTCTTCCTGTATTTTCTTCTGTTATAAGATTGTAGCTTAGTTTTTCTAGTATCGAATGAAAAACATGAACATTTTAGTATTTTCCTTCAGGTAATATGATTTGTTTTTATTTGTTTTTTTAGATTTTTTCTCCAGCATTTAGTATTCCATGCTGAGTACCTACAAATTTAATCTTCTAGAGATTTAAAGCACACATGTTGTGTATGCATATATGTACATACGAGAACGACATATGATATGAATATATAGAATATCTTGTACTACAATACATATGTACGTTTGGAATTATTTTTATTTTTTTTTTGTATTTTTATAAAATAAAATGTGTGTCATTTGAAATGTTGTAGAAACAAAAAAAAAAAAAGAAAAAGGAAAAACAAAAGACTACTATTTGCTGATGACTATAAATGTTTTCATAAAACACATGCATCATATGCCATATTAGGGTGATACTTAGAATTGTGAGTCCTTTTTAGAAATGTTGCCATTTTTTTCTAAAATGTAGCCGATGTAAAAATAAGGTGTAGTTAAAATGAGTCATTATCTTTCTGTAACTTAAGTTGTATAAGTGTAATTGTAACACGCTATGGTGGTGTTACGAAGATGGAATTATTTACTAAAAAACATGTTTAATAATTGATCAGTCGCAGTTAGCAGAAGTTACTTGTCTGAGATTCCCTAGTTTAACTGACACTGGTGTCATATTTAGAACAATAGTTAAGAAGTATTTCCCTCCTGTAGCTTTTTATTAGATAATAGAGTAAATGGTTTAACGTTGATGAAGTAAATTTTGCATCTTTTTTTTTGACAGGCTACTCATAGTCGTTAAGCCATAAGGATAAAATTGATCGTGTTGTCTGGTTAGTGTCACCGCTTTGTTGAAACGACATACTGTCCACTTTACACACATAATTGGTCATTACACCTCTTCAGTCAGGATTACGACCTAGCATCTTACACTATTTATGTTGTGTGTGTGTTAATTTTATACATTAGTGGCGGGACCTACAGTTTTATAGTCGACCCCGAACGACAGATTTTTGAGAAACTTTTCCTGGCAATTTTATTTTCCCTCAGAGATTTTGCTTGAAATCTGTTGTTAGAGGAAGTTGCTGAAAAAATAATTTTGTTTTATTGGAGATGTCTGACTTCTAGTTTGCATTCCTTACAGACTGTCTGCTATTCCGAGCATATGGCTCATAATAAATTAAAAAAAAATCTTTAGAATCACATCTGAATCACATCGTAAAAGTTGTATTTCCCATTTATATATTATATTTAACACGAATATTTTATTGCAAATATTTTAATAAATACTCATTGTATCCACTCACAATTCACAGTTGATGTGCCCGGTAATGTTAAAGGGAAAGCACAATAATTTTATTTGTTTATCAAAAAATTCTTTCATAGAATTCAGAGTAAAATGTGTAAAACAAATTTTGCACATTTTGTTTTTCATTTTCTGTGCGGCACAATAAACAATAACAATAACAAATGAACTATTAAAAATATTTTTGTTTATTTATCGCATATGAATTTTATTTTAAAAATATTTTTAAAATACTCGGCCAACCAACATATGATTCTCATTTCAATAGCGATTTTCCAACAATATTTGCAAATTTTATTCGAAATGCGAAAAATATGGATGAGAGAATTTTGTAAATGAAAATAAAATTTAATACAATTTCAATGGGCATTGTTGTTTAAATAAATAGTATATACCATTTAGAAATTTCAATATATATTGAAATATAAATAAATTTACAAATTAATTGCTTATAATATAAGATTCAACATTATATTTTATTTTAAATATTTTCAAAAATAAATTCAAGAAAAATATGGAAGTATTTGTTAAAAGCACTTAAACTCAATTAAATTAAAGTATTTGCTTTTAAAGGGTGTTTTTTATAGAGGTATAGAACTTTAAGTTGCAATAAAACAACGATGGATTATTCGATTGACATGAATTTTATTTATCCGAAAGATAATCTTGTGGCATTACATTTTAAATATGATTTCTGGCATATGACCGCCACGGCTGGCGCGGATGTATTCCAATCTGGACGTCCAATTTTCGATGATTTTTTCCAACATTTGTGGCCGTATATCGGCAATAATACGCCGAATGTTGTCTTCCAAATGGTCAAGCGTTTGTGGCTTTACCGCATAGACCAATGACCTTACATAGGTCCACAGAAAGTAGTCTAGCGGTGTTAAATCACAAGATCTTGGAGGCCAATTCACAGGTCCAAAACGTGAAATTAGGCGGTCACCAAACGTGTCTTTCAACAAATCTATTGTGGCATGAGCTGTGTGACATGTTGCGCCGTCTTGTTGAAACCACATCTCCTGGACATCATGGTTATTCAATTCAGGAATGAAAAAGTTAGTAATCATGGCTCTATACCGATCACCATTGACTGTAACGTTCTGGCCACCATCGTTTTTGAAAAAGTACGGACCAATGATGCCACCAGCCCATAAAGCGCACCAAACAGTCAGGTTTTCTGGATGTAACGGTGTTTCCACATACACTTGAGGATTATCTTCACTCCAAATGCGGCAGTTTTGTTTGTTGACGTAGCTATTCAACCAGAAATGCGCTTCATCGCTAAACAAAATTCGCTTATGAAAATCGGGAACAACGGTAACGATACGTTTTCCGCACAGAACCATTATTTTCGAAATAAAATTGCACTATTTGCAAGCGTTGTTTAGGCGTGAGTCTATTCATGATGAATTGCCAAACCAAACTGAGAATAAATCACTTGACAGCTGTTAAATCGGTCGCCGTCTTGAAAAGTAATGCCAACTTAAAGTTCTATACCTCTATAAAAAAACACCCTTTATTTCAGCTACAATTCATTATAAAGATCTTAAACTCGGTGTATTGTAAGGCATTAATGTCTCGATTGAGAAACAAACCTATTGCCGTTACAATGATGCTTACTAAATTGGTCATTTCAGCCCTTCTGTCAGGTTGACGATCTATTTTCTTACACCATCTACGTTGTGTGTGTTAATTTTATCCATGAGTGGCGGTATCTACAATTTAAAGCCCACTCCGAACGACAGATTTTTTTGAGAAACTTTACATGGCAATTTAAGTTACTGCCAGAGTTTTTGCCAGAAATCTGCTGAGACTAAGACGCCGAAAAAATGATGGTATCATGTCTAATAAACCAATACAATACCTACTAAAACTGCTGCGATTAAAATTATAGAGTTATTGATAAAAAGTACACTTGTCTGGGTCCCCGGATACTGGACATTCCGCGAAACTGCAGAGCCGACGAGCTAGCCAGAGCTGGCGCACTACTTCCGGAATCCTCTTCAATCAACATAGGAATGCCACTTAACTCGTTCAAGCTGGCCATTGGGCGTAAATTCTTTCGAGACGCCAACTTATCCTGGATCAATGAGGAGTCCTTCTCCACCGCTAGGCTTACTTGGCCCTCAATGGATAGAAGGCGCACCAACCAGTTACTTGGACTTGGTCGTAACATCATCTCGATCACAGTGTCCATGCTTACAGGTCACTGTGTTATGGGTAGACACGCGGAAAGAATGCGGCTCCCATTTAACGACTTCTGCCGTGGGTGCATATCCGCTGAGGAAGAGGAGACTCTTATCCACTTTCTTCCTCAAAGCCCATCTCTTGCGAGGTGCATATGTAGGTTATTTGGCTCTCTAACCCTTGTCAGCTTGACGAAGCTATCGTCCATTGATGTCAAGGATATAGCCACGTTTATCAAGCTTTTTGGCTCGTTTTCCAACGTGGTGTAGTCGTGCTTTAAACAAAAAATTTGGAATGGAAGCTACCACACTAACCTAACCTAACCTAACATATAAGTTTGACAGCAGTTTTCTTGAGAGAGACAGAAAGAAAATATTTGTTACGAACAGTCCTCAAGTTGATTTGGTTTATTTTGTCTGGATAAACTAGAACAGAACTGCCAATATTTTTCATACAAATTGAATTGATTTGCCCGTATAAATCATGTATAAATTGAATTTGCATGGCAACTTTGATTTTCTGAAAAATTTTTCGAAATGAGTGAATCGTGCTGCAGATAACTCTCGGTTAAAAATAATTTTATAAGGACAAAAATTTTGTTCAGTCAACATAGATAAATTCAGCTTTAGTTCAGTCCGCAAACCAAAATTTGGAATACGGAAGTGCCTCTTTACACCGAAACCGCGTAAACCTTTCCTAGCAAAATCTTTAAAGTACAACAGATAATACGAACGAATTCACACGTGGCATTGGCATTCTCCTCATTTATTCATTTGCAAAAGAAAAATGGAAAATGAATCCTCTTTCACAAAGATTAGACAAATCTGTCCTGATATATACAGAAAAAAATTTGTATTAAACTTAACCAGAGTCAATGTTATCACAAAATTGGTTGGAATTGATGTTTGAGAAATACCGCAAGTTGTTATAAGCAAATGGTATCGAACAATCGGTATCGAACAATCGGTATCGAACTTAGCGAGCTTTTTAGGGCGGATAGGTTCAGTATTATTTTAACTTATCATCCATTCTAGAGACAAATATGTTCTTTTGAATATATTCGACATCTCACTTTATTTTTATTGTCGATTTCATCAATTCCAAGAGTTTTCTCAGGATAATGAAAGCAGATGACAGGTTTGAACACAATTCAAAACCAAGAATGGCTATGTTCTAAACAATATTTTCAGAAGCCAATTTGGCATGGCTGCAAGCCATAGTCACATATGGGTGCATGGGAGAAGACTAAGTATTTTACAAGAGGTCTTTTGCAGAATTTGTTTTGTCAACCTTGCTTGGGAAATAGTCTGCTTTAGTGTCAGTAGTCCTTGAGATCTACATTTGGTTTAATTAAAAATTCTTTATGGTTCGATCGTGTTCCAAGTTAATATCCGCGATCGCCTTAATAATATTTAATATTGCAATATTAGAGCGTTAACCACTGGTTATTAAAAACTTGTACTTGAATGGCTCTAAGATACGAACATGTATTGTGCTGTGGTTTTTGTGGTTTTTGTAGTTTTTTTCATTCTTCAGAATTATTAAAACCATTACTAAGACCACAGTTGGGAGATAGAGTTACTATGCTCCAATCTGTAATTTCAATAAATTTAAAAACCATATCATATCGTTGTTCCACTGTTTATTTGAAACAAGCCATGCCAACCCTTTTTTTGGTATTTGATTGTCTTTACATCTGGTAATTTTATCATGAATAAAATTCTTTTCATAAAAAAGTTCGTTGCTGAAATTAATGTTTAAGTCAATTAGTCGTCAAAAACGAAAACAGCAAATCTGAAAATAATGGCGATGAAAAACGAAGACGAAAATCCTTTTGTATTGCCAGCTAATAAGGAAGTCAGGGTAAAGGACCTTCAACTCGTATTCTTTAGCGTTTCTTGTTACAGTCACATTTAAATACTGTAAAGCATTGCCATCACCGACTGACATTTATATTTCCTTTGCTGTCAGCAAGGATGAGCAGCAATGTGAAGTCAGTCAGTTCTCAAGTGTGTGTGTGTGAGTAGTGAGTGAGTGAGTGATAAAAGATTCATAAGAATGGCATGAAAACAAAAATAATTTTTTTTTATTTTATTTTGCTTTATGGGGTGTCATATTAAAATGACATTTCCAAAGAAGAATGCCGGTAATTTTATAACAAAAAAAAAAACAGAAAAAAGAAGATGAAAACAACAAAGACAACAAAAAAAAACAAACAAACAAAAACTGGCCAGAAAATCATAAAAACAAAGAAACCAGACCAACAAAGAGAAAGAAAGAGAAAGAGAGAGTGAAAGAAGGATAGCAATGATGAAGTAAATCTGCTTAAAAGTGGAACCAAGAAACCAGATTAAAATCTGGCTGACTGGTGTGTCTTGTATTTATGCCTTGGCTGCTGGATGTTGATGGTATAGCATGTTGTTGTTGTTGTTACTCTTTATTTTCGCATTTAAAGTCTTTGGTTGCACTTGTGGTTGTTGCTGTTGTTGTTTCGTAAAGTCTGTAAGTTGCTTTTGTTATTGTTGTTACAATACTTTGTAGGTTGTTTGTTGATTTTTTGTATGAAAAGTGAGTGTAATGTGTAGTGAGGCCATTGACCATGAGCATTGTATGTATTTTGTTTTATTGTGTTATTATTGTTTTTATTTGAATTGTTGTTGTTGTTGTTGTTGAAAGCATATCCAGAAAAAAAGGAATTTAATGTAGCCAAGTAATTACAGTGTAGGGGAAAAAAAGCATCACAACAACAACAAAACCAACCACCAAACTGAAACAAAACACTATAAAAAGCCCGAACATCATTATTAACATGGGCCATGTAATCATCATGTTAATGACGTTGAGGATAATGGAAATCTACGAAGAAATCTTTTTCTTTCCAGCAACATAAAAATTTATTCTGTTTTTCTTTTCGAAAAACTACGTTGTAATTAAAAAATTCCTCCTCTTGTTTTTTTTATTTTTTTGTTTCAATTTTATTTCTATTTTTATTTCATTTCGTTTAGTTTTACTTTTTGTTTGTTTATTTAAAGCAAAGCGTATAGAAACTAAAAAATACAATTAGAAACGAAAAAAGAAAACAAAATTTAAGAGGAGAGTTCTTAACTTGAGGTTTTTCTTTTCAACAAGTTAATTAAGTCATTCGAAAAGTTGCCAGCATAGAAAATATTTCAATTTCTATACAAAAAGGAGGGGGAAAGAAGAGAAAAATTCAATTAACAAACTTGAATTCTTTTTTATTTCAATTTTTCAGAAATTCTTTGGTAAATGGCTGGTGTGGCAGTTTTATAATTGAAAGCCTATTGGTTGGTTATATGCATTAAATAATCATCAGAATACTATCGATGGTGATTATGAGATTAATGCGAGGGCTGTTACGAATTTAGCCGAGCTAATAAAGAACATAAATGAGGTTTGGGAATTTTTTTTATTTCTCAATACTATGTGCTCTAATGTGAAATGTTTTATTTCAGCAATATCCCACAGTCGAAATCCCGAAGTCGCCTTTGTCTAGTAGGTAGTGTGTTCGCTTATTAGATGTAAGGCCACGGTTCAAACCCCAGGTCAGACATCAAAACAAAAATATGGAAAAATATTTCTTCGGCGACTTCCTTTCAGCAGAAAGGAAAATTTCGCAAAAATTTGTCGTTCGGAGCCGACTTTAAACTGCAGGTCCCGCCACTAATGTATAAAATTAACACACACAACATAAGTGGTGTGAGAAACTAGGTCGTAATTCTGACTGAAGGGTTGTAATGACCAATTATGTATGTAATATCCCACAGTTGTTGTTTGTTGCTGACATTTTTTCTTAATTTCTTCACTTAAACGCTATAATCACTTAGTATAAAACTTGCCATTGATAATTTCTTCTTTCTATAGTCACTAATATTTGACCAATGCGCATCTCAAAACACAGGCGTCTAGATACATCTTCATCTTCTGATACGTTTATTTCAATGCAGTCCCCTATTTTTACTGTTCCCTTAAATCGGTTGTGAAATGAAACTACGACTAATTTGCGATAATGAATTTTGCTTTAATGTGGTTAAACACAACAAAACATCTTAATTCAGGTGCCTTTGTTCTATTGTGAGCAAAAACTGGACCCATCTTGGGCAGATTTCGTTCACTATGCGATATAAAGCACTTCGTGGAATGTCTATCATTTCGTATTTCGCCCTCATTCAAAAATATTTTTTATATTTTTGAGACTTTTTTGAGGATAAACACCTCATTTTATCGAATACACCCAAACCTTTTTTACACGGTAGATACGTTCCAGTGGATACCGTGTAAAAAAAATAACGCGTAAAAAAGACAAATATTACGTATGTATGTAAGTGTATAAACAAACTGAAAAGATATACACAAGATTGATGCGGCAGCCTACATATGCCTATAAAATTGAATAACTTTATAAAAACGCACAGATTTAGTTCAATAGTATACACAGAGTTTTTATTTTATTAAACGATTTTATCCGTATAAAAAGGAGCGACCAAAAAAATGGTAAATTTGTTAAAAAAAACCGTGTTATTTCAAATTCGCGTAAAAAAAACCGTGTAAAAACAGGTTTGGGTGTACTACTAATTGCTGGGGAAAAAACTTTGTGAGTCCATATGAACTCGTTTAGTTTGTAGTTGTGAATGAAGTAAGTGTCCTTCACTAGTATAATGTAGCTCGTTTTTAATAGTAATTTAAATAGGGCTATGTTTACAGGATCACTAAGATTGTTTATCTTTATCATGCAAAAAAAGAAAAAATTTTCTTGTATATCAAATATTTCTGGAATATCGTAACAATCTGTGTGAAGTATACAGCATCCCTGATATTTATTCGCTGGCCAGATTTTAGTCTTGTGAGTCAAAATCACCACTCCCAATTGGTCGGCCCGAAAAATTGCGTCATTTATTGAAATCACCTTTGGGTTGACATATGTATCTTGTTAATAAATTCTGCGTTCCAAAAATAGATGATATGCAGTCTTCCGTTTCTCGTTATGTCAGGTTCTGTAAAAGTCGTTGCAAGGTAACAGGCAAGTGCACTCAGGGACCAATGACACGTTATATCTGCTATGGGATTGCTAGGGCCAACGCTTCTGAATCAAACAAACCAACTTTTAATGGGACACGGAATGTCGACATGGAACGGTACATGGAATTTACCGCAAATGATCCTTTTTTTGGTAAAAAATTTCATGCAGAACAAAATTATTTTATTATTGAAATTACTTCATGTAACGACTACACACATATTACTGACGCAAAATATATTAAAGACACGAACCGTCTGTGTTATGAATCTCATAATTTTAATTTTATCTCCCAATTTTATTCAACTCGTGTTTAAAAGAGTTAATAAGCCTTTGTACATGCATTGAAGTCGCCGTAGTCTAGTAGGTAGTGTGTTGGTTTATTAGACAAAAGCACGTGCTACAACCTCTGGTTGAGATCTCTTGAACAAAAACAAAATATGAAATGGCGACTTCCACTCAGTAGACCGACTTCTGGCAAAAAACTCTGCAAGTAAACTAAAATTTCTATGAAATCTGTCGGTCAGAATCGATATTAAATAGTAGCCGCTGTCATTCAGGGATAAATTAACAAAATGGCTGCGTTTGGAATTTGTTTCATGTTTTTGCGTATTTTTCTAACTTAATTGTTCAATAAAATACTTTAGTTCCGGATAAAATTACTCGTCTTAGGAACTTTGGATTAAAATTTCAACGAAATCGATCAAGTAGTCGATCGAAAAGTGATTTCGAGAACAACGCGTTTAACATGCGTTCTTTGAGGCGTTGTACTATTTTGTGTTTTTCTCCTCTTTGTTTTGGTATCGATTGAGGAAAACAAAGATTTCTATCTTAACTCTATGGCTTTAAAGTAACTAAAAATTAGTATAAAGTATACTTATATACCCTTAAAGAGATTATCAGCAACCACAATTGGTGACTTGTAATTGGGGATCTGTTTCTTAAAAAGCTCCTATCTTATTTCCAATATCATTTTGACAACGTTTCTAAAACAAATATACAGGCACACCAAAATAACATTGAAGCCAGACTAGGTTAGGTTAGGTTAGAGGACGTGTACTTGTCAATTAAGACAAGTACAGTACCCGGAGGTCGAATTCACCCATTGTACAACGTCCTTATGTTGTGTGTGTTAATTTTATACATGAGTGGTGGGACCTACAGTTTAAAGTCGACTCCGAACGACAGATTTTAGAGAAACTTTTTCATGGCAATTTTATTTACTCTCAGAGTTTTTGCCAGAAATCTGCTGTGAGGCAGTCGCCGGAGAAATAATTTTTGTATTTTGTGTTGATGTCTGGCCTGGGGCTCGAACCATGGCTTTACGTCTAGTAAGCCAACACACTACCTACTAGACTACGGCGACTTCAAGCCAGAATGTATAATGAACAAACACAGTTTAACAAGACACTTTATTCAACATGGTGATGTAAGGGTAAGCACTAAGAAGGCTTATGGGGAAGAAGAATTATGGAAAGCCAGTAAAGAGAAATGTTGAATAAGTGCCCTGGTTTTCTTTTTGATGATATGAAGTGTAATTTACGCTTCCTAATAATAAGCTTTTATATACGTCCTAATTGACGTATCTGTCAATACTAATTAGTTTCATAGCAAAAATGCAAATAAAAATAAAATCAACTGGATTTCAATTCAATTCAAATATAATATTATTTACAAATTATATTCAAGTCAATGTCACATGTCCAATAATTTGCATTGACACAATTACAACAATTAGGCACAGCATCGAATAATTATGGTCACTTGAAATCTATTCGTTCCATAGGCATTGGCATGGCAACAATTTACGAATACTTCTAAATATGACACTTAAAAAGCCATTTATTCTCATATACGAGTATGTATTTGTACATGAAATATTTTACTTAAATGTGTCTGCCCATATACATATGTAAATGTATGTATATACATATTTGTTTGTGTATATATATTATGTACGTAATTGTGGTAATATGCCACATGTGGTTTTGTATTACAATACAGGCGTAATTCATTTATATGCCATAATAAATAGATCGAGCCAATATTTAGTTTCCCTTTTTTCCCCTTCCTTTCCATTTCTTATTCTCCAGTTGTATGAGGGATGAAGGAAGTGTATTTTTCGGTCCCTATTAATTTTAACTACAAATATTAGCATGGAGAAGTAGTTTTAGTTAAATGATATAAAATTTATTAATTATGCCATCCACCACTAATGAAATTTTGTTTAAAAATTTTGGGTTCTTCAAATCTGTTGTGCCACAGAATCAAATGAATTGTTCTTTGCGTGAAGAGCAGAGAACATAATATTTTAATGAATAACGAAATAATTAATGGCCCATATGGGGTGTTAATGAAAATATTATAGACTTAGAGTGTTTAAAAACGCTTTTAATTTGAGTAAATTTTATGGCTTTTAATTGAATTTTATGATTAATAAACCTTTTCTTAGTTTGTGTAACTAAAATTTGTATTTGACGTCCTAACAAACTACAAGGGGTTCTCCAATTCATGTATGTTTTTCGAGAAAATTCAAACTAAGCAAATTGTTTTTATGGCACATTGCTTATAATGATTTTTTGAATTTTCCTGATATCTTCTCCCTTCCTGTTTAATAGTTTCAAACTGAAAACCAAATTAGAAAACCAAATTTAGTAAAGGTGATAACAGGAGCGTACATAAGCAATTCGTGAATTGTTTCTTTCGTAACTGCATAATATATTACGGAAATTAAAGAAAGAGTGCTCACAAAACCTTGTTATTTATTGAAATGTGAAGCTAATTGGGTTTGGCGCATGTGACCGAGAATTCGTCTTCAATTATGAAAGTTTATTGAATTAATAGGAGTTAATTGGTTAAAGACAACACACATACTATAGAGTGACTCCTAAGAAGAATATGTAGGAAAAAAAATGTTTGATACCTTTTGATCACACCAATTGGAATATATTAAATGTTAATGAATACGAAAGAAGTCGCCGTAGTCTAGTAGGTAGTGTGTTGGCTTATTAGACGTAAAGCCAGGGTTCGAGCCTCAGGCCAGACATGAAGACAAAATACAAAAAGTATTTCTTCGGCGACTTCCTCTCAGCAAATTTCTGGCAAAAACTTTGAGAGTAAATAAAATTGCCATGAAAAAGTTTCTCAAAAATCTGTCGTTCGGAGTCGACTTTACACTGTAGGTCCCACCATTCATGTATAAAATTAACACACACAACATAAATGGTGTGAGAAACTCGGACGTTGTACAATGGATCAATTCGACCTCCGGGTACTGTACTTGTCTTAATTGACAAGTACACGTCCTCTAACCTAATCTAACCTAACGCAACTGAACAGTTCTTGTGTGCTGCCAAAAGGTTTTTGCTGAAATCCAAAATTTAAATTTTTTTAATGTCATCAGACTTTTGGCTTCATCACTTCACCTTCACAATTCTTTTGTATTCGACAAGAAGGACTATAGGATTTACCATTATCGCTTTCTACACTCTCAAGACTTCTTACGTAAAGTTCGTGACTCGGGTCTTTCACTATGCACTTCCAATCTTTAAATTTAAATAAATAAAGTCTGTGTGAGACATTATCGGAATTATTTATTCGTTTGGAAGACCTGTATGTGGACACTATTAAGAGGGGATATAACATCATTAAAATGTCCATACCAGCTTCATTGGGTGGAACGAGTAGCCATTCATACAGAAATGAGTTACATCGCTGAAAATTATTTTTCTATGAAAATTAAGATCAGTTGCCAACTGCTTTAAAAGAACATACGTCGTTGTCTATTGTGATTTACTTTTGATTTCTGGGTTAGTTGGATACTGAACGGGTGTCACGGGAGTCACGACACAAAACCCGGTTAGTGGTGGCCTGTGAGAATTCCGAGTTGTTGGGAGCAATGCGTAATTGATAGCCTTGCATTTCGTCTACGTAAGGGTTTCGTATATTGCTTGATCAGTGCCGGGACCTAGAGTTTAAAGTCGACTCCGAGCGACGTATTATTTTGAGAATTTTTACACGGCAATTTTATTTACTCTCAGAGTTTTTGCCAGAAATCTGCTGAGAGGTAGACGGCGAAGAAATATTCTTTCATATTTCGTTTTATTGGAGATGACTGACCTGGGAATTGAACCGTGACCTCACGTCTAATAATCCACACACTACCTTCTAGATTACGACGACTTGCTGTAGGATGATTATAGCGATCGTAAAATGATAAAAATGCTCTTCGCTCGAACAGAACATCCATATTGACAAAATAATGTTATTATTTGCACGTATTGTTGAATCCATGGTTATTTGGCAAAACAAACTGAATAAATTACAACTAATTTGACAAATGTTGCTTCCACAAGATGGCCGTTAGTAATTGTCAAAGTTCGAAGGCCTCTGTTAGAAAATAATAATAAGTAAATCAGTTCCATCTTTGACCTCACTTCGTACATTAACCACGGAAATAATATATCTCTTGATGCAAGCATGAATTCCTAAACTTTTTACAATTACTAGCCAAGGTTTCTTTCAAGACAAAACATATACAAATTACCGGATATTTCCTCCAGATTCACGAAATGATCAATAAATTATTTAGAACATATTAAATCAAATGAAATTATTATAACAGGAACCAAAAATAATACGAGGGCGGTACCAAAGTGCAAATTGTAATAAAAGTTTGAGTAAAAAAATAAAATACAAGATTTCCTTTATGATGAACATTGTTAACTCTCAAAGACAAGCCTACAAGTTGGATTAACGAAATAGTTGCTCAGATACTGGCAATATTAGCTTTGTAATTGTATTACTCTGGTGAAATATGCCTTGGAAAAATGATATGGACCAGAACTTGACTCAATATACTAAATAAAATATACGTTAAACCCTTGTGTTGACTTCTGTGTTACAGATTTCTTTTTTGGGTTATTGAAATTGTTCTTAAGAACGTACTTAAATAAAATAAATATCTATGTAATCTAAAATTCATTGCATTAAAAACAAATAAAATCATACGATATTAAATGTCATTGTCTTCTTCTTATATCCATCATTGACATGTAAAAGGAATGAAAATGTATTGAATGTGGAAAAGTTTTTAAGAGCAATAAAGCCACATTTTGTATTAAAAATTAAATTTTTTTTACCTTTCAGTTCATTGAGAATATAACAAGCAAATCCAATTTCGAATTTCATATCAGAGAGTAGCATTCGATGTAAAACTTTTCTATGCGAAAGGCAAAACTTTTTCTACAAATATTTCACCTGAAAAAAGAAAAAATCAAAATAGAAAATCAAATATAATGCATTTAAGATATACACATATAAGCAGAAATAAATATGTACATACATACATATATACTACTGTATATACACGTAAACATACATATGTAGATACATGCCTAAATGTATGCACATACATATAATCCATGTGAAAGCAATACACTTACAATAACATGTGAATGGAAAAATATTATTTTTATTTGATTTTTATACAAGTGTATGTGTGTTTATATGTATGTGTAGGAGTACATGTTTTTAAGAGATATTTGTGGTTAACATAGGTATATAAATCTATCGGCAAATAGGAAAACATAGGAGCCCATTATCCAGGCCTTATGTTATATTTATTTTATATTCACATACTCATGACATACAGTAGTATGAGCCCCATACATACATACATAATTGGTCATTACAACCCTTCAATCAGGATTACGACCTAGTTTCTCACACCACTTATGTTGTGTGCGTTAATTTTTATACATGAGTGGTGGAACCCACAGTTTAAAGCCGACTCCGAACAACAGATTTTTGAGAAACTCTTCATGGCAATTTGTTTTTACTCTCAGAGTTTTTGCCAGAAATCTACTGAGAGGAACTCGGCTAAGAAATCCTTTTTGTATGTTGTTGTTTTAATGTCTGACCTGGGGTTTGAACCCTGGCTTTTACATCTAATAAGTCAGCACACGGCGATGCCTCATATAGTCAAAAAATTTTTCATTGCCTTCTCGATCAATCATTGTTGTTGTTGTTATTGTTGTTACCATCAAGACTATTGCAAATAGAAGACAAATCGATGGAACTATATCTGATAATCAAATGTATTTGGGTTATTAATTCCCTATGCTCTCTTCTCCTCAAGGTCAACCTATATTAAGCCTGTGAGAACCAAAAATATGACACAATACAAGCAAGACACGCATCGAGTTTTCTGAAAGGAACATTCGAACTTTGATAGTTCCTAACGACCATATTGTTGAAGCAACATCTGTCAAACAGTTGTGTTAAATTACTAGAACGGATATTGAATTCATTGTTTCAGTAGGCAAGATCTGCCGAAAATATTGCAACTCTCTGTGATTTTGAGTCGCTTACTAGAACTCCGCCTTTTTCACACCACAACTAACTCAATTTGGTGTCGGGACTTGGGTCTGCACTCGTTCCAAATTCAAGTGATTCGCCAACAAAAAATAAACGATGATAGACGTGTATTCGCTGAATGGCCTTTGCAGCAGTTGGTTACTGACACTAAGTTCAAACGAAAAATCATCGTCAGCCCATTTCTTTAGGACGATATGAATCTGCATACATATGTACGTACATAATTGGAAGTCGCCGAAGAAATACTTTTTGTATTTTGTTTTGATGTCTGGCCTGGGGGTTTGAACCCTGGCTTTACGTCTAATAAGCCAATACCCTACCTACTAGACTACGGCGACTTCAATCCACATAAGAATCAATATTTCTTTGATAACAAATTTGACCAGGATATTGGACTGCGTGCATTATAGGTCGATTATTACAAACATCTTTTTAACCTGAATGGGATGATCTGTACATCAACGACATGTAGTTTCAATAGGAGGCCACACAACTCATGTCACATAGGATATTCTGCACAAGTGATTTAAGGACATGATCATTTAACGTGGAGGTAAGTAAAACTGGCTACCGAAATTCTGCTAGTTGACCCTCTTAGACTTTTTCTTGTGGGATTTTCTTAAGTCGCAGGTGTATGCGAATAAGTCGCAAGGAACAGCGGTCCCCTAAACCAATACAACCCATGCAGTCGCAATAGCTGTGGTTCAAAATCTAGTTAAGGCATCTCGAACAAAACGAAACATGAAACAATATTTCTACAGTGACTGCCTTTCGGCAGATTTCTGGCAAGAACTCTGAGAGCAAATAAAATTACCATTAAAAAGTCTTCAAAATCTGTTTTTCAGAGTCGACTTTAAACTGTATGTGGGTCCTGCCACTCATGTATGAAATTTACACACATAAAGAAAGTGGTGTGTGAAGCTAGGTCATAATCCAATTAAGTTGTCTGGCCATGCTAGACAAGAAGTTAGAAGTTAGTAACCGATTGTTAGCTGTCACCGTATCACTAAAGGCCTTATCATCTTTTCTCCAGGCTCCGTTCATAGAAACTGAAATCAATTTTTTAAAAATTTAACCTCAATCTGATTTATGCCGTATAGGGTTGTTAACATTTATATGCCAATGGGAAAGCGTTATTTTAATGTCATAACCGTTATTCAGTAACTCCAAGTTATGCTTTTGCAATTTTTTTAAATATATTCCCATCCATTACATATACATACATGGTTTTAATTTTTTTTACACTAAAACCTTTTTGCCACTGCCATTATTATTGTTGCTGTTATACATGTTGTCGAAATTTTATTTTCTCTCTCTTTTACTGGAAATGTTACATTTTTTTTGCCAACAACTTGATATTGTTGCGATAATTCTAGGAAAATGTTATTTTGTTCAGTAAAAGGAAAAACGAAAGAAAAAAAATTTTAAATGTATTACCGTGGCGTCACAAAGCAATCGTGTAGTGTTGCATGTTAGTATATGTATGTATGTATTTATGTACATACATATGTATTTGTACATTGACTCACAATAAAATGTTTTTTTTTGCTTTTTTTGCAAAGTACGTTTACAAACAAAAATCGGCTTAAGTATTTTTGACAGGGTTACGATTATTTTTTAACAGGGTCAAAATCAAGAACAATATTGACAAGAATTGTAAAAATTATTAAAGAATAATTCTTTGAAATAAAAGAATACGACATGTTGTTTCGATATGATTTTTTTTTCAAAGGCCTTTGAAAGGGAAAAAAATTTCATTTTGGTACTTTCCGTTAAAGGCATCGATTCTGACGGAATATATAGTGAATGACAGTGAAACATACATACATAATTGGTCATTACAACGCTTCAGTCAGGATTACGACCTAGTTTCTCACAGCACTTATGTTGTGTGTGTTAATTTTATACATGAGTGGCGGGGCATACAGTTTAAAGTCGAGTCCGAACGACAGATTTTTTTGAGAAACTTTTCATGGCAATTTTATTTACTCTCAGAGTTTTTGCCAGAAATCTGCTGTTTTGTTTTGATGACTGGCCTGGGGCTCGAACCCTGGCTTTACGTTTCTTGTAGTTTCTGTGTTTTATTAGTGTTTGTTTTCCTGGTTCGTGTTTTAGAATTTTTTCGTGTTTACACTACCTTAGCATCAACACTGTTTGAAATATATATAGTATGATGGAAGCAGTGCATGGTATAGTGTTTAAACTGCATGGGTAAAAATCCTAGAAATCCAGGTTCAAAGTAAAGACAAGCCGAACAAATTTTCATCATAGTTTAGAGATTTTAAAGTAATTAAGAAATACGATTTAGGAGGTATCCCGTTGAGACAAACATATGTTTCTTATACGTTTGAGAAGATAGACCCAAACCTGTTTTTACACGGTTTTTTTACGCGAATTTGAAATAACACGGTTTTTTTTAACAAATTTACCATTTTTTTTTGGTCGCTCCTTTTTATACGGATAAAATCGTTTAATAAAATAAAAACTCTGTGTATACTATTGAACTAAATCTGTGCGTTTTTATAAAGTTATTCAATTTTATAGGCATATGTAGGCTGCTGCATCAATCCTATGTATATCTCTCCAGTTTGTTTATACACTTACATACATACATAATATTTGACTTTTTTTACGCGTTATTTTTTTTACACGGTATCCACTGGAACGTATCTACCGTGTAAAAAAAGGTTTGGGTGTATTTAAAAATATAAACGAGCGGTAATAAAGGACATGCTGCCGAAAATTATACACCATAGTACTCGCCTTATTTATCGGTACGTCAACAATTGTTCGAAGGGCCACAAAACGCCCTGCAGAAAAAAAATTTTCTTTAAGCTGTATAGACTCTGAATTTTTTATGTGAGTTTGATTCGATCTGATCGGCTAAACTCACAGATGGATGCTGATTGAATTGCCGCAATATAGGCTGCTTCGATGTAGTCAATATCAGTCATCTGTTAGTAAATCTATTTGGAAGGTGTTGTGTTTATTACTGTTAATAATACCTGTAAAGTGTGATCTCTCGATATTGTAGGATATTGTACATGTAGTAACAGCTGTTACCACAAGTATTTACTTAATTGGTTATTATAACCCTTTAGTCTGGATTACAACTTAGCTTCTTACACCAACCATGTTGTGTGTGTTAATTTTTATGCATTTGTGGCGGGGCTTACAGTTTAATGTCGACTTCAAACGGCAGATTTTGGAGAAACTTTACAGGGCAATTTTATTTTCTGTCAGGGTTTTTGCCAGAGATCTGCTGAAAAGAAGTCACTAAAGAAATATTTTCTCTCTTTCGTTTTGTTGGAGATGTCTGACCTGGGTTTTGAACCGTGAACTCAAGTCTCTTAAGTCAAGGCACTACCTAAAAGACTCCGGGACTTCAACTTTCAACACTTTCGTGACATTAGAGCTTTTTGGTTAAATATTTCTTCACTAATCTTTCCCTAATCACACTTTTCGTAAACAAAGCACTCTTCCTGCAAAAATCGTTTCTGTCTATTGTGATGTGTGGAGATTCCATAGATTTTATATACGAGCTGAGTAACTTTAGCCATATGCTCGGTTTAGTGTCACAGACCAGAGTCTCTGGTGGGAATCGAACTCACAACCCTCACGCTAATAGTCTAGCAAACTACCCACTAGACTACCAGGGCACACAAAATTCCATTTTAATTTAAAATCTGTGTTCGTAATGCCAACATAATGTAGAGCACTGTTACTATCATTTAATGTTAATTGTACAGAGAAAAATAATACAAAAATTTCCAATAACGCTGTGTTGTGTCTACCTCTCGATATCCCTTCGCTAATGATTAATTTAATGTACAAAAAAAAATACTTTTTAATGCTGATTTTATTTAAATTTAAAATTACGAAATTAATGAAAACCACTGCCAATCACAGCATTGCGGTTTTGAAGTACACTCCATTCATTTTGAATTTAATTTTATTTTTAAAATAAATTACGCATGTATTCACACAAACTTTCCAAGTGTTAATAAATAATGCTTGAAAAACATTTAGTTCTGGTTGGTTTTTTTTCTATATTGTTTGAACACTAAAAGTGTTCACCAAGTGTAATGCAATTGCATTGCAAATCGATAAATTTGCTCTGTTTTCGTCTGCCTTGCCTTCAGTATTTATTGATTATTTATTATTTTTTTGCATTAATTTTACCATTTAATTGAAATAACAACAGCCATAATGATGTGTTTATTGAAATTTATTCAAAGCATTTGCCATTTGTTATGGGAGAGAATTTTTAGCATTTTGTTAAACAATTTATGACCGCCAAAGTGGAATAATGGTTTCACTTTGCAAATTCAGATATGGTGTGATTGAAATCATGTCGGAAAATTGATGTTGAATCAAGGAAAATTTACACAATACAGTTGGGAAACAATGTCGTGCCAGTTGTAATGATGATTTAATTTGTCAAAACCTCAAAAAAAATTCCAGTCATGAGCGACATTGTATATGTTGTTACAAGAAGCTTGTTGTAGTGGCTAGATATCCTGAGAAAAGGTCCATCATAGGTACCTTCTATATCCCTGTAATCTAAAAGAAATAAAAACGACTGAAAAAAATTTATAAAGGAAACACAAAATCAAAACTGAAATCCAAATGTGAAAAATGAAGACAAAGAGAAAAGAATCAAAGAAGCAGAAAGCAAAGGAAGAAATAAATGGCATATATGGTCTTCTCATCTCATCTCTTCTGGCCTGAAATCTTAATTAATACTAATTTCTGAGAAGCATTAAAGAAACCAGGGCATAGTACCTGCAGCTAGCGCCGCTTTATACCAGGAAATACAGTGGACAACAAAAGTCTTAGTACGGCAATATATTTGACAACAAAAAAGTCTCCACAGGCAATGGTGTACTTGTTAATTAAGACGAGTACAGTACCCGGAGGTCGAATTGACCCATTGTACAAACCACAGGCAATACTCTTGTATGATTTCAAGAGAGTATTTAGGAGATCATTTGAAAGAACGGTTACGTAATCGCTAAACCTCAAACAAAAGTCAGCCGAAAAACTTGCTCATGTTGCCACCAGAAAACACGAAACAAAACTTGTATATTCAATTCCAAATGGGTTAAATGGAGTGCTTAACCTTAAGGGATATTCTACTAAAGAAGGTATAACATTTTCATATATTAGGCCTTTGAATTTTAAATTTACTCAGGGTTCTCCTTGGGTGTACCTATGGAGTCATCTGAAACTTTTACTTATTTCTCTCTTGTTTTATGAGAAACATTAAAAATTTGTTTGTTTTATAATAAAACAGAAATAAGTTAATAAAATAAATATATAAACCCAAATTTTTTATACAAACTTTTGGTTAAGTTAAAATTCATGAAATTGCTAAAATATATTGTCATGCTAAGACTTTTGCTGTCCACTGTACATATGTATGTAGTAGATAGTCTGTTATCTTATTAGACATGAGGCCACGGTTCAAACCTCAGGTCAGATTTCTACAACAAAACGAAATATTTTTTCGGCGATTTCCTCTTAGTAGATTTCTGGCAAAAATTCTGAAAGTAAATAAAATTGCCCTGAAAAGTTTCTCAAAAAATTTTCCGTTCGGAGTCGACTTTAAACTGTAGGTCAGGCCACTCATGTAAAAAATTAACACACACAACATAAGTGGTCTGAGAAGCAAGGTCGTAATCTTAACTGAAGGTTTGTAATGATCAATTGTGTCTGTATATCCTTGTTAATACGTTTGTTTAAAGGGCAATCTCATCTATTAATATTTTTCCTTTTCTTTGTTACAATTGAAGTTTTTCCGGGTTGCCCTAGCATGATAGGACCTGGGGTTTGAACCGTGACCTCACGTGTAATAAGTCAACACTCTATACGTACGTATATCGAGGTATCCAGAAGTAATCAACCTCATGGCTACGTTGTTCAACATATTTTCAGATAATAATTCAAGAGAAGTCGCCGTAGTCTAGTAGGTAGAGTGTGGGCTTATTAGACGTAAAGCCCCAGGCCAGACATCAAAACAAAATACAAAAAGTATTTCTTCGGCGACTTCCTCTCAGTAGATTTCTGACAAAGACTCTGAGAGTAAATAAAATTGCCCTGAAAAGTTTCTCAAAAAATCTGTCGTTCGGAGTAGACTTTAAACTGTAGGTCCCACCACTCCTGTATAAAATTAACACGCACAACAAAAGTGGTGTGAAAAGCTAGATCGTAATCATTACTGAAGGATTGTAATGATCAATTATGTGTGTATGTAAAGGCATCAATGCTTCCCTTAAAAAAAACGTATATTTAAGACACTAGCGATAGATCTCGCTAGTGTCGAGTCCGAAAGACAGTCGCTACAGTGGGACAATTATCTGCTTAGCTAGAGGTACTTGATTATTGAGACTGAAATAATAAGAAGATGGTGAATAGAAGCCTCTGATGGCCCTATGACATCATTAAATATTTTTACATTAAGAATAAATTCTTGTATAAAAAAGTCTCGTTAAACATCTTTTCACTTTTTAAAAATATTCTCAAAGAATATAAATTCCATATGCCGTTATTCTCCTAATTAAATGCGACGTATCTAATGGCTGTAGTTTATAGAAAAACTTTCAGTGTAGTTCTGAAATTTTTGCCATACGCTCGTGTCATAAAATGTTTATTGAAATCCATAATTTTTTATGTTTTTTTTTTTAATTTTTATGATGCCAAACAAAAAATATTTAAATTCATATACGAGACGGTCAATGGCTTTTATTTGGTTTATAAGTGGCACAATTGTGGCAATACTTTAATGTTTATCTCAATCAACAGTGGCGGGTGGAGGTGGCGCTGATGTTGATGAAATTTGTGGTAATGACGTTAATGATTGAAATTTTTTTTCATCTGTTTTTATTTTTTGCTTTCGTTTTCATAAGGCATATCAAGTGGTGCTGTTGGAGTTAGTGGTCACCACATTGTACGCATTTGCAACATCTTCTTTGTGGTTAAATTCTCTGAATGAAAACATTCATAAGAAATTTAAATAATATTTCCATCAAACAGTCAAAGTAAACAGTTAAAATACTTTTGAATTTGAAATTTAAAAAATATTTTCCAGCAAAGAGCCTGAATTTATTTATTTTTGTAACACCAAAGTATCATTATGATGATTATGAATATTTTCTATGTGATTTTTGTTATTTTTTTTTGCGTTTTTCTTCTTCTCTTGGCTGAAGTGTCCCTCTTTAGTTTTGTTTCTTTTACTCCATTCCTATGCCCATTTATATTTTTGTATGTTTCTTTTTGGTTTTTACTTTAACGATGTGAAAAACGTAATACGTTCCTTTCATTTTATTCGTATGTTGTCTGTTGTCTGTTTAGTTTTGTCAGTCAACTCTCAGCATCAACTTGAAGCAGCAGCAGCACTTGCTGCACCAGCAATACATCTAAAGTGTGAGTTGTACTGGAGGCTGGTGTTTTTCTTTCTTTACTTTTTTGATTTCATTGCTCTTCTTCGTGTTCGTTATTCTTTGGAGTGTCAAATGGAGAAAGAGCTGCTGCAGATACTATTACAAGAAAAAAAAAACTGGAAAATAAAAATGAAAAATAAACACCACAAAGTAAAAGGAAAAACACTTGTGTGGCTTTTTCATTCTATTTTCAAATTTCTATTTTTAAAATTCTTTAGAAAAAAAAAACTCAAAAGTAGACAACATAAGAAGCATTTATGTAAAGTATGATTCTACTAATGTATGTACAGCATACATACATACATACATATATAGATTGTACATATATGTATTTATGTATTTATGTCCTGGCATTTTTATTATGAAGTCCATACAATATTTTAAAAAAGAAATAATCGAAAATCATTGGAAAAATAATTAGAACAGAAACTTATTTGGTAATGATTTTCTTACAAATGTTTCAACTTAAAGTCTCACAAAGGAAAAGCAATTTTTAGCTAAAAAATTTTCTTAATTGGTGATTTGTTTATTAAAAAAAAAATAAATAAAAAAAAAAATTGTAATGCCATAAACACAATAAACGCAACGCAGCAATCTCTCGAAAATGGAGTACATACATAGGTGTATGGAAATGATTATTTTAAAGGCAACACAACAAGAAGCAAATTGTTGTTGCAAAATTATTTGGTCAATTCACACAAGCCGTTGTATCGTTGTATTCATTGTATTGTTGGAATGTAAAAATCCGATACACTTATACACATTTTTTTCATATGTTTTTAAAAGTTGTATTGGTTTCGTGCTATCAAATTGTTTGAATGCCAAAAATTATGAAGAAGAATACTACATACACAATGCAGCATATCATTGAGCTTTCACAAACAACCAAGTGTATTTAATACAACATACACGATACAAAGTCATGTGAATTGGCCAGTTGAGCGTTGCGTTTATTGTGTTTATAGCATAAGATTTTAATTAAAATGTTTGACTGGAAATTAAATTTTCGTATAAAAATTCATCAATTAATGGTATCTGTAATCGAAATTAAATTTAGAAACTAAAATTCATTTCAAAGCATAATCTTACAACTATACGGACATGTCAAATAATTGACTTGAAAGTATTGCGCATACACAGCTGTTTACCCAAAAATTGGGCGATTACATCATAACAGTATTGAAAAATTTCTAGTACAGTATTATAGCGAAATTAGAAGCTCTTAAATGGATATATGAAATCGCAAGAAGTCTGTAAAACATGCATTTCGATGATTAAGAAATGTTTGAATATCAGTATCACTAACAATAACAATAAATGTCAAAAATGTATATAATGGGTCATTACAACCCTTCAGTATGAATTACGACCATGCTTCTCACATCACTTATATTGTGTGTGTTAATTTCATACATGAGTGGCGGGTGCTGCAGTTTGCCTCAGATTTTTTAAGAAACTTTTCATGGCCATTTTATTTACTCCCACAGTTTTTGCTAGAAATCTGTTGAGAGGAAGTTGCTGAAGAAATAATTTGTTTTGTTGGAGAATACGGACCTGGGATTTGAACCGTGGCCGCACGTTTAATTAGCCAATACACTACGTACTAGACTACACCGAGAAGGTCGTGTTGAGAATCTAAGCCGCAAAATATATTCGTATAGAAAATTGGAAAGATAATGCAGTTTGAAACAGTGATGTAAGCTTGCCAAAAATATGGACATGACACTCCAAAAAAAGAGATTCCAAAAGGATTTTTGTAACCGACAGAAAGGTTACAGTCGACATGAGGCCACTAAAAATCGTTTATTATGTCGAGTAATAAAGAAAAAGAAACGATCTTTACTACGAGATCTATCACGCGTATTTTAAATGAACGATTAAATGAAAAATTAATTAAGATGTGCAAGCATTCTGTGGAACATTCTGTGGATAGTAATGAAAAGCCATGACATAGGCTTCATTATGCTGCGATCAAAAAGACAACAAGAGTGTATAAAATGGTTTTTTATGTGGTCTGTTTAGTTACTCTTACGTGTCTAGCTGGGCATTATGTCAGTTTGAGTTGGGATGCATGTGTTTGGTAGGCATACGCGATACTTCTAGACAAACATCGTAAAACTTTTGAGACACTCTGACATTAAGGAAAAAGAGATTCGCTGACAATATGTGTCTGGGTAATGAATCTTTAGATTGTAGAATTTCCTATCTTTTATGACCCAGTCTGGAAAATTCTAGAATTGAGTTGGTCCAAATTCCTCGTAGGCAATTTGTATGATCTTGCTAGTAGGTAGTCTGTTGACTAATTAGAAGTGAGACCAGGGTACAAACCGCAGGTCGGACATTCCAACAAAACGAAAAACTCTGAGAGTAAATAAACCTGCCATGAAAAGTTTCTCAAAAATCTGTCGTTCGGAGTCGACGTTAGGCTGTAGGTCCCGCTACTCACGTTTAAAATTAACATACGCAATATAAGTGGCGTGAGAAGCTAGGTCATGTCATAATACTGGCTTAAGGGTTGTAATGACTAATTATGTATGTATGTATGTATGTTTGTATGTACATATGTTCGTATGTATTTGTAAGACCAACTTAATTGGATTCCAGAGAAAACTGGTAAGTAACTGCAGGTTTCAAAGAAATCGTTACTAAAAATTTTCGATTGTTTAAGAATATTAATGTAGGCCTGTAGATATTATATATTTTAAACATTTTGTGGTCAGAAGATTTTTATCAAAAATAGTCTAAATATGTTAAATAAACTTTTGCAGCAATACTTATAACAAGTATTGTCAAGGGTTGTCAGAGAACATGTTTTAAATGCCATTAACGAAAGGGATTTCATATACTCGTATGTTTTCTCTGTTACACTTAAGGATTTAACAAAATTGTTGTTATTGTTATCCGGATATCTCAATGGATAAATAAATTAAAAAAAATATTAAATTTCTAAATTTAAACATTTGACATTTTCATTATTACAATTAAAAAAAATTAAAAAAATGACCATAAAAAGAACCACAAAATACGAACATATATGTGCTATGTATGTATGTTTCATCTTTTTTTTGCATTTAATTTTTGTTTTGCTTAAGTCCATTACGTTTGTATAACTTTGTCCCTACTTCCAATTAAAGGACTAAATAAAATGCATGCAAATGCAGTCAGTGCCCAATGAGCTTGTCATACCAAATGAACAACAAATTTTATGGACTTTATTCCTCTTGCAGCCGGCTAGCAGAATGGTGTAAGAGGCAAAATAACCGAAACCAAAATAATTTGAAGTATTACTAAAAGGGTTTTCCTTACACTCACTCACACTTATACAAATATATACATACATATATACACAGACACTCTGTTTCTCTCTCGATATGTAAAAATTGTTGTTAAATTTTTAGTTTTTCTCCATAAATTTTAACTTTTCTGTACATATTGTGGCCTAGTTTTGTGTGAGAGAAATTACAAAAAAAAAGAAGAAACTCAGAAAAATATTTCCTTCGTCGTCTGTATACAATATATATACATACACAACCATATATACGTTACAATAACCACAATATAAAATTTTTGTTGTTTTTTTTTTCTTTTTGCAAATAAATTTAATTGAGGCAATTAAAAATGCTTCTGATGTAGAAAGTTCATAGAACGTCAAACTACTGCAGAATAAACAAAAAAAAAAAAATAGGAAATGAAAGAAAAATATGGCAATCAAAAAGGACTTTTGATAATTGAAAATAATTATAAGTGCGCTTAAAGGTTGTTATTATTTTTTAAAATTTTTTTACATTTTTTGTTCAACTGTGCTGATTGTTGAATATTGCTGATGATGAATAATAATGAAAAATAATTTTAAAATAAAAAACAGGCAAAAAAACTTGGTACTTCAATACATCAATTAGAGGTGAAGGATTTTATTTAAATTTGTTACGCATACAAAAACATTATTTTAATGAAATAATGAACGAACGAATTGTAGTAATACTTTATTGATTTATTGGGTATAAAAGGAGATGTAATTTTTCGTCTCTCAATGCTATTCAGAGAGCCAAATAGCAAACAACATAATAAAATATAAATAATAATAAAATATATATATATATATATATAAATATATATATATAAATAACAATAAAATTCTGATAGGTAACAGGTTATCTTGAATTAAACACCGAAAGAAATATGTTATGTGGTGCCTTTTTACTATAAAAAAAGGGAAAACCCCTCGTAAATTTTGATGTCAAAATTAATGAAAACGGTATTTCATATCAAAATTATGGCAGCATGGAATCGTGAAAAAAGGCATGTGGTTGCTTTAGTGTATTGGTTTATTAGACGTGAGCCCCTGGTTCAAACCCCAGGTCAGGCATCAAAACGAAATTAGAAAAAAAATTTTTTTTGCGGCGACTTCTCATATTTCTGGCAAAATCCATGAGAGTAAATAAAATTGCCCTAAAAAGTTTCTCAAAAATCTGTCGTTCGGAATCGACTTTAAACGGTATGGCTCGCCGCTCACGGATAAAATTAACATACACAACATGAGTGGTGTGACAAGCTAGGCCGTAATCCTGACTGAAGGGTTGTAACGACCAATTATGTATGTATGTGGATGCGCAGGCTCGGCCATGTCGTTTGAATGGAAAAGGATGTTCCGGCGAGACAGGTATTAGATGCGGGGATTTGCGAACATCGTCGAAGAGGAAGACTTTGTTTTCGTTAGAAGCCCTGTCATCATTGATGTGATTAAGTGACGAAGGTGCGCAAGGAGCAGAGATGTCTGGAAGGATGTGCTAAAGCAGGCTGAAATCCGATAATCGGGTTGTATTTGTTAATTTTTCTTAATAATTGCGACTTTTGCGATATCGTGATAAGTTCTTATTGGAACGATGAAATTGCAAAAATCATGGAAAGGCAATCAATATATCAAAACGTATACTCTGGGGATATTTATCTGTTTTTAAAAAAGTAAATTAAGCTTTCGAAACTCTGTATCAAATTTCAATGTTTTCAATCATTTTTCTCTCTACATTTTATGAAGATTTTAATAACTACTTCCCTAATCAAACCCTGTACCAAAGCATTTTAAACTAAACGGATTTTTTTTGTTTTTTTTGCTAAAGACATAGAAGATAATTGTGCATGGAAATTTCTAATTAATGGGATTTTCATTACTGAAAAGCATAAACTATGGCAGACATTAACATAATGAGAGCTTAACAAATGATTCATGGAACACACACTAACGTGCTACACTTGAAATTATCCACAAACATACACATACGGAGACAGTGGCAATAGAATGAATGCCAGGCAGTAAATTGATGCAAAAGAGATGAATAAATGCATTTGTGTGTGAGAGAAATATCAACACATGCTTAGTTTTTTTGTTGTTGTTGATCTGCATGTAAATGTAAATCAGTATAATAGCGATGGTGGTAAATGATAATAACCAACGACAGCTACAACGAACATTTCCAAACAGAAGGTGACAAAAATTTTTTATACAAATAACTACAAAGACAACTGAAATGGCTGAATAAAGAGGATATGATGGCTGAAATGCAGTTAGAGAGGCACGGTCAACTATTATATGCACTTAAACACACTGAAGGTTGAATTTACATTTTCTTTTTATGTTTCGTTGTTTCATTTCTTTCTTTTGACTAAAGGTCTCTTTTCCTTTTGTTGTTCTTGTTTTTATTTTTTTTTGTTAAGCTCTTGTATAAGTAACTACAACTGCCTACGTTTTGTCTATAAATTTACCCAGCCCTTCAGCTTAATGGCAGCCTACTGTGACTGACGGTGTGACTTACAATAAGTGGCCAGAATAAAAGAGAACGACTGAAAGAATGATGTTAAAATTCTCAGCCAAAGTCGGCAGGTGGTGGTAGTTAATGTTCATAATAAAGATGGTCATTATGCATGCAAATGTAAAAGAGGAAAAAAATTAAGATACACAAACACACAAAAGCAGTGTGTGCGAAATTAAGAAAAAAAAAATGTAAATGAAATTGTAATGGCAGCCAGCATTAATGAATTTTAAATGCACCTTTCAGTAAAAGTACAAAGTTTAGTTAAAACTTTTTGGACCAGATAGAATGCTAATACTGATTATCAAGTGGCTCCTAACATGCTACTATTTTGCTTTTATGAATAAAATTAAGGAATCCCCAGGAAATGTGAAGAAGAAAAATGTAATAAGGCTATATTGGCGGTTTGTAGGTATTGTTTTTCGAAAGATAAAATCAGCCATTAAACATATAATGCTTTTCCATGTAAGATCGCATTGTCTTAGCTTTCTTAGGACTTGTGCGCCTCCCGGTATTCCTTAATTAACTGGTACTATCGACCTTCCTTCTGAACTTAGTTTTCTAATTTTAATTTCTTTCAGCGCGAGTTCTAGATTATTTAAGTTCCAGAAATCCGTGTTTCTGATAGTGTTGAGCCAGAATATTCAGCATATAGCACTGAAGAACTTATTGTAAAATATCTACAGTTTCTTGGTGATTGTATTCGACACTTGATAGCCTATTCAAAAGCTTGATTCTCCTGAATATTTATGAGCTTCTTAATGCTACTCATTGACAGCCCCATTTGTTCTCACTTTATTGCTTAGACTGCAGAAGCTTTCTACGTATTCGACTAGTTAACTTTGGTGCAGGCTGTTCAAACATTGTTAATCCATTGTCGATATTTATTTCAAATTCAAAGTTATGCGCCAATTGTTCCATACATACATACATAATTGGTCATTGCAACCCTTCAATCAGGATTACGACCTAATTTCTCATACCACTTATGTTGTGTGTGTTAATTTTATACATTAGTGGTGGGACCTACAGCTTAAAGTCGACTCCGAACGACAGATTTTTGAGAAATTTTACATGGCAAATGGTTCCAAGTATAGCAGAGCCCATATGCATGAGATGGTGTCGGACTCCTTTACTCTCTGACCAGATTTACTCCTGATGTAGTTAGTACGATGGTAGAAAATTGCAGAGATGGAGGGTATACTTGTTAAGCTTGTAGTATACAGTGGTTGACTTATTCTAAAATTGTGAAGAGTAAAGGAGTCTGCATCATCCTACATACGTTTGATGATTCGAATATTTTTCTGCGATCTCTCTTTCATTCTTAATGGTTTCCATCTGTTTGATTGTACCGAAAGCGTAGAAGTACGTTATTTTATAGGTTGCTTTATTACTAGGACAATAGGTGTTACCAGTAGCCCCTCACACACAGTTTGTAAGAAGCTCGGCCGTAATCCTGACTAAAGGGTTGTAATGACCAATTATGTATGTATGGGACTAACTAGCTTTGTCTCTTTCCATAATATACATTGCGTGAGTAGTTCCCATTCTCTGAGTGTTGATCGTGTAACATATGTATTGTTCTTGATTTGCCGAAAATCGTCTCGGTCCTGCATGACTAATTTTATCTCGATGATATACCGCAAGGCAATTGTTTGTTCCAGTTCCTTTGAATAAACTCTGCCTTTGTGATAGCCCCGTAGAAAATAGTCCACAGGGGTTAACTGTGGAAATCTTTGAAACTAAATAAATTGTTTTAAAAATTATTCTCTGGAATTCAGTTGTGTTGCGAATTACGTTGCATATTACACGATCTTTTTAAAATCATGCATCGTATTAGAAAAAAAAAAAGAATGAGTAAGAGAAGAGGCATTTAACGTATCCACACATTAATTTATTTTATTGGCCATTACAACCTTATAGTCAGGATTGTGGCTTCAGCTTTTCATGTCACCCATATTGTGTCTTTATTTTATTCATGAGCATCGGGACTTACATTATACAAGGGTTTTAATCTTTTAGCAATTTTGCCAGAGATACCAAAGACAAAAAGGTACCAAACCCATAATCTATGCAATATTTTGTACCTAATTTGGCGTACTTTTCTTAAGTATAATATTTAATGAAATTCTTACTTAGTAAAGCGTATGATAATTTAAATATTCTTGATATTTTTACTATTGAAAGGTACTTTTTAAAGTACTTTTTAAGATTCTCAAATAGCGCCCTTCCATCTTACGTGCTTTTATGACCATTTTAATGTACTATTCTTCAGTGTGAGTTGAAATGAGTAAAAAACATTGCTTATCATAGCGTACCAATTATGTTTAAAACCCATGATATCAGCGTTTTTATGGAAAAAGTACTTTAAAAGCTAAAGGAAAGTATACAAATTCGTTTTTAATCTCCACTGGCATACGAAGAGCACAGAGAATAACAAATAAAGTCCAACGTTTTAAAACGTTTTTGCGTTTTTTACAGCCAAAGCAGTATCAGCAGTAAAATTTTGTTTACCCTGCACATAGTCCTTAACAAATGCACCATTTAGTATAAGAATCCTCTGTATCCTTATCTTCCAACAAAGACAAAAAAGAAGGAACGAAAATACAAATTTAAGAACAAATACTCAGAGCAAGCAAGCAAAATAAGAAGAGAAAAAAAAACGAATCATTCGAGGCTGTTAGCAATGTTAAGCCACAAACAACTCCTGTTGTAACAGGGTATTTACCCAGTTTAAAACACATTTCTATTGGATTTGAAAGATACTTTCGCAGACACACACACATACACAGTGAGATATCATAAATGTTGATAATGAAAGAAATTTCCATAGAAATACTCACAGAAAAATAGAAAACAAAACTGTAAACAAGATTTCTAAGCGTACCCAGCGGAAAAGAGGTCTATGCGAGTAAAACCAGTAAAAGTATTTGGAGCCCCTTTAATTTACGTGTTAAGCAGTCATTGAGAAGGGCTCACTCAACCATTGATGGTAGGCTGCTTCAAAAGCTTGTAAGAAGCAAAAGAAATTAAATGAAAAATTTATGAAATTTTTCAATTCAATTTACACTGTCCATTTTACATTCTCATTTATTTTATTGGTTTCAATAATAATTCTGTAAATTCTGTTTGTAAGTTTAGCTATTGCCATTTGACATTTGGCGAAATGTACAGTGGTGGCCTTATAATTAGAAACGATGTTTCTGGAACAGAGTTCTCTGGAGAGACGAATCTAATTTGAATTTGTCCCAATCTGATGGCAAAAAGGTATGTAAGACGTCCTCCAAACAAAGCCTTTGATCCCAGGTATACCGTGAAAACTATAAAACAAATTAACAAACATACATGTTGCTAAGTCGTTTCTAATTATAAGGCCACCACTGTATGTACGTATGTATATATGTATGTATGTTCGTTTATTTTATTACTTTTTGAAACTAAACAACGTCACCTTACGAAATTTTTGTTGATTTTTATTAGAGAACAGTGTGCTTTAAAAGTAATCTCAGTGAGTGATTAGAGTTCGTGGCAAACGATAACATTTACAAATTAGCGTTATTACGAGCTAACATTAGGTGACATTCAATTTGGTATACCTTGTTCTAGTGGAAGTAATTTGGAACGGCCAAAACATATTGTAGGGCGGGCAAAAACCTAAATAGTCGTACGACAACATGCGGCCCTTTATTTTTTGTACAGTGCAGCTGTATTATAGATTGTCAATCTATTGTCTGTTTCTATTATTTAATCAAGGAAAAGCATAGTTATTAATCAATCCATTTGGCAACCTATATAGCTTGAAAAAACGCCCTCAGAGCCTCTATCCTTTGACCATTGTTAATTAGTTGTCTCCAGTAGATGTCAAGATCACCAGATGGCGATCACCACCAATATTTCTGCAGATATCTCCTTTAATTAAAGCTCCAGTAATTGATATAAGTTCTACGTTCTGCAAGCTGCATCAAAGAGCTTGAGAATACGTTGAAGTGGCCGTGGTCTAGTAGGTAGTGTGTTGGCTTATTAGACTTGAGGACTCAGTTAAAGCCCCAGGTCAGACATCCAAACGAAAATATGAAAAAATATTTCTTCGGCGACTTTCTCTCAGCAGATTGCGGGCAAAAACTCTGAGGGTAAATAAAATTGTAAATGAAAAGTTTCTCAAAAATCTGTAGTTCGGAGTCGACTTAAACTGTAGGTCCCACCACTCATTAACACACACAGCAGCAGTGGTGTGAGAAACTAGGTCGTAATCCTGACTAAAGGGTTGTAATGACCAATTATGTATGTATGCTAGATAGAGAGATGCTGATCCAATTCCTACACTAAGTCGCTACTCAAATACATTTTTTCTTAGTTACTCTTTCAATATGTCTATAAAACAATTTGCAATCCAAAAATCTTTTATAAAATTCGGATATTTATGGAAGTATCATACATACATACATAGTTTTCCGATGCTTTTGAAAGCTTAACTCAATATACGTTATTTCATCTGGTCAAACTTTATGTTTGAAGTTACCGAATTCCAAACGAATACATACTTACATACATACACAATTCGTCATCACAACCTTTCAGTCCCACACTATTTAAATGGTTCGCCAATTAACTTTTATTTTTTTGAAAATGCTTTGAAAAAAACAGCTGAATATTTTCTCAAATTTCTTTTTTTATTTGAAAGTACAATCCTTCCGGTTAATAATGGAAAATAATTTCATTCGAATGGTTGCATCGGCTGGCCATGCAGTATCCTACACGATCGGTGCAATTTTTAAGCACATTATCGATTGTGTGCAGGTGTATTTCACCAATGGATTCACGAATATTGTCCTTTAAAGCGTCAATTGTCTCTGGCTTGTCTGCTGAGAGGAGATATATCGTTTTGTTGGAAATATCTGACCTGGGATTTGAACCGTAACTTCACATCTAATTAGCCAACACAATACCTACTAGACTACGGCAACTAATTATTTACTTTAAGCACTTCAGGCATTATATAATAGTATACAGCAGCTTTCATTTCCCCAGGCTTCTTGATCGCATTTTCGATTTGAAAGTGCAAAGTAAATGGAATTTTTGATAAGCATGTCATGCTTATCTGCATATTGAGAGCATTAGCATCACGCCACGCATTAGTCCATATTTCTTTGAAAATGAGGACGATGCAACCATTACGGTCAGTGGAGACAGCTATCGCACCATGATAATCCATTTTTTTTTGTAACCGCTTTTCATGGTATTGATGTGAACGATGTTTGGTTTCAACAGGATAGTGCAACTTGCCATACATCTCATGCCACAATCGATTTATTGTGTCAAACGTTTGATGGCCTTTTAATTAGTCGAAATGAAGATGTCAATTGAAGGTCAAGAAGCTGTGATTTGACACCGTTGGACTATTTTCTATAAGGCGCCATTAAAGAAAAGTGTTATGCCGACAAACCAGAGACAATTGAGTATTTGAAAGAAAATATTCGTGATGCCTTTGTCGAGATACGACCCCATACACTCGACAAAGTGCACGGAAATTGGTACGATCGAATGAAGTACTGTAAGGCCAGCCGCCATATGAATGAAATAATGTTCCATTTTTAACCGGAACGATTGCACTTTATAAAACAGAAATTTAAATTTGGCAAAATTTCAAATTTAAATTTAAACTTTTAAATGGCCCACCCTAAAATACTTTATTGTTTACCAATTGCCTATGGATATATGTAATTCTGAGTGGCGCGTATAAATCGTTCTCTTCAAATATCGATAGTAAATGTAGAGTATTTGAACAAAATATATGGCCCTCTTATAGGCTAGGCTTAAAACACATTATTGCAGTAAATATTTTATAAATACAGCTCCATTGCTTTTAACTGTTCAGTTAGTTTTGTTCTACACTGTATGTAACTAACAGAGTTCCAAGCGCTACTAATGCTTCAAAAACTTTGTAATTCTTAACTGAAATCAGCATTTTTCTAAACAAATTGTTTTTAATTTTCCAATTATGCCAGAAAAAAAATATTCTTCAGTGTATTACGTATTGCCAAAACAAGTGTTTTTTAGCCTAAAGCATTACGTTTTTTATTTGATAACGTAGAGCGTAACTCAATTCTTTTAAATTTGAAAATGTTTTTCTCTTTTTTAGTCACTTTAAAGAGCTGATTCTTGAAAAGCGCCATGTAGCCAACCACTTTTAAAAAGGTATTGTATTTTGAAAGGCCATTAAAAAGTAATCAAGATCTTAAGCATCTCCTTCGTAATTTTGCTGTGTAGGTGTCAACTTTAAATACCTCATTTGAACTTATCATTTATAAACTGCCTGCCTGCCTGCCTGTCGGCCATAAAAAGCAGTCTAAAGAAAAATAATTTTAATTATAACTTGGGGGCAGTCTTGAATACACAACACAAATACCGTGTATTGTAGAATATTTGATGGAGTAGTTGTGAAAGACTTAGAAAATGATTTATACGTTAACAGTTGAGAAAGAAAATTACACCCACCAATAATATGTATGGCAACGGCAGTTAGACACAACTACTAAACATGCTACTCGATATCCAATACAATTGACGATTTGGAAATGTTGCAAATCAAATACAGAGAAAGGCAAACAAGACAAGAAGTTCGAGACAATTCCATTTAAATATAGACAGACGGTACATTTAACAGACCATTAATTATTATTTCTCGTATTCATAGTATTTGAGCAACTTGTCGGCATGCATTGTCGTTGTGTTCGTTGACTTAAGGGAAGTTGGCGTTTTTCTTTTGCTTTGCTGCCATCATTTTAATTGTCTTTGTTTGTGACTTGCTTTCGACTGGTCTGGTCTAGTCTGGCTGTTAACTGACTGACTGACTGGTGGTTTGTTGGCTTATATGGTTTCCCCACAAACGGCATCAGTAAGCCAGCCAAACCAATAGGCAACTGCAAACTGGACCAACGACAGATGGATGGCTTCATAAAATAGTTGCTCGTAGTTAAACAAATCAAAACACTACAGAAATTAAATGGAATTTTTTTTTTGCTGTTTTTATTTTCTTTTCATATTTGGATTGCTGTTTTCGTAGTTTTAGAGAAATTGGAAAATGTAAAGAAAGAAAGAAAGAAAATTGCTGCAAGATTATGAAAAATTATAACAAAAGTTACAAACGGCCAGAGGTAGGGGTAACAAAACCCGTTCACTGAACTTTAAGAAGGAAAAGCGAAAAGAAAAGAAAACTAAAACTTAATGGGAAACAAAATACAAAAAATATGTCTTCACAAAATATTTCCCCATAATATTCATACTTTTTGTTGTTGTTGTTGTTGTTTTAATTTTAAAAATTATTATGTTGCAAAATATTCACCACACCGACAGACGTTTTGCTTTTTAATAGTCATTGTTAGTAGGAAAAAATATAAGAAAACAACAATAAAAAGCATCAAATTTGTAAAAAAAACCAGAACCATCAGTGACGTTTTTTTTTCTTTCTACCATTACAATGCAAATAGACAGCCAGACATAGTGAAAGATAGCGAGACAGACAACATAAGTATCATAGTCATCATCATCATCACTATTATTATCAGCAATGTTGTGTTGTAAACCAGATACCAGCTACGAGATACATGTTCTTGTACTCACAATATGCAATTTTATAGTTTAAGAATGAAAAAAACAAAAAAAAAATACGTTTTTTTCAACAATGAAATGAAATGAAATGACTACGGCCCACAAATAATACGATTTTTTATTTGGCGATTTTGATTCATTTTTCTTTTACTTGGCATTCCACAGGCAAAGCGAGATTTAAAAAATTCTTCATGAATTTTTTAATTAATAAATAGAAGAAAATTACTTTCATACATTTGATTAAGTGCTGATGTCTCTGACAACTTGAAATCGGTTTGAAGTTCATAATTGATTTGATACACGTGATATCCAGTACCATTATAGAGTTAATGGCATTCAACGATTTCCTAGAGACATGGAACATACATAAGTGCTCCAAACTTGTTTTAAAGCCGTTGTTCGTCTGTGAACTTGTTTTTTTAGTTTAGGGAAAAAGACTTGCAGTTTTCCATAAGACGTAGAAGATGCTTCTAACGAACGTCGCTCTCAGTGATTGAAATAAACTTTGAAAGAGTAAATAAAATAAAGCCATGTAATGCTAGAGACTGCAAAATCACCTTCAAAGAGTATTACTTATGCGGACAATTGCAATCCCCTTTAAATGCCTAAAGACGCTGGACGAAAGCTTTTGATAACATTCATGATTTTGGCTGTGGGAAACAAGCTTACATACATTGGTGATTATAACCCTTTAGTCAATATTACGACCTAATTTTGTCACACCATTTATGTTGTGTGTGTTAATTTTATACATGAGTGGCGGGACCTATACAGTTTAAAGTCGACTCCGAACGCAACATTTTTGTGAAACTTTTTCATGGTTTTTGCCAGAAATCTACTGGGAGGAAGTCGTCGATGAAAGATTTTTTCGTATTTCGTTTTGTTTGGAGGTTTTCACCTAGGGTTTGAACTGTGCCCTCGCGTCTAATAAGCCAATACACTAATTAGTAGACTACAGAGACTTCAGTAGCATCATACAGCACATAATTCCCTATCAATCCAACTAAACATACCTAAAAGTCGTCTCCGACTTGTTTGTCCTGTGTGTGTGCTTTTAACGATTTGATAATGTTGTTGTAAGACTCTTACAAATCATTATCCGCTTAGAAGCACACTGGCTTTACTGATATGGCGACTCGCTGCTTAAGTATCGGGGTAATAGTAGCAGTGATATGGTGATAATTTCGAGAGCGTCAGTGAGTGGTTATCAAAAATGTTGGAATGGAATTAACGAATCGAAGCAATAATAAAACTGAGTAAAAAATACTTTTAACACCGACTCTTACTTGGCCTGATCCAATTGCCCGAAATATAATGGCGGACAACCGTCAAAGTGGTTTTGTAAAAAAATAATAGTTTATGCACGACACTCTACACTTCCCATTTCCAATCGTAAGTGAGTTTCTACTATAGCAACTTAAAAAAATGCTCAAGCAGCTTATGATTTATCTGATGATTGACAACTGTAATCGCCGATAAATGCAGATGGGCTATATTTTTTCTCTTGGAAATTGCTTGTGCAAGTACTCAGCTTCATTTGATATTTACAACGACTTCCGTTACTCATGATATTCTTGTCAACAATACTTTTCAACTCAGTTCCTTATGTATGTAGTTGACACAACGTCAAGCCAATGAAGAGTTATTCTAAGGATCCTTAATTCTTCAGCTGCTAGGCTTGGGTATACATAGAAAAAATTAAAGTTTGTCTGCTCCGTTTATCACTTGTGTTCCGATTGTCCCACAATCCATACATAACGCTACGAATTTGAAAATATAGTGCCGAAAGATCTTTAGAAGTTATAGTGTCCTGCCCTTGTCATATCAAAATTGAACAGAAAAATATGTTGTTTTGTGCCCCCTGATGATAGTCATGGGACGGACAGTATGGGAGCACTACAGGTGGGAAGATTACATATTCCTCATCAATCAAGTCCGCTCCGACAATCTCTCTGTATGCTAAGGGCTAAGTTGTTTCTATGCGACACCAGGATTCTGGTAACAGATACAAGTATGAAGAAACAAGTGGCCGTCAACCTATAGAAGATAACTACACTTAGTCCAAGTAAGGGCTTTTGTGATATTACATTGATTCTCTTTTCCTTATCTTAAAACTACCCGGATGCACATATAAAGCCACTAAGCCCCATATTCGTCGCCGACAGGTGAATGAGATGATCTGAATGGTAGAAACGCATACATACCTCTCTTCTACAACTGCTTGGGCAAGTACGTAATAGCAGAAGAACAGTTTTCAGCTCTTCACTGCCTCTGCAACTACTGCGGAAATCACTGGCTCTATGCTTTATGTATGCATGTATGATTTTTGTCTACCAGTGCAGTATGAGTGTCAAGAGATGCTCCTTAGAATTTTAGCAAAGAAATTTCTAAATAGCGATATCAATTGCCATGTTGTATGTTTTAAACTTATAGATTCCCTATTTAGAGAATTCGGCCAAAATTTCAATTGTTGGGAAACGCCTGGCCAGTTTATCCGCTCTGCAGTTTCTCGGAAAACCACTCTGTCCTGGTAGCCATATGATGGGAGTACTGTATCATTCTATTATTGGGACAAGCTGCAGTTTCTGGGAAACCATCCTGGTAGCCATATGATGTGAGTATTGTATCGATCTGTTCTCTTGCTTACAGATTCACGGTTGCGGAAATTTGTTCAAGAGGACGCAAACAGTTCCTTGACATCCGCCCAGCAATCAGAGAGAAACCATAAATATACTCCTCTTTAATAATCATCATCCCATCGCTTACAGTCAATACTTTCGTCTAAAAGCCACTCCAATGGCGCAGAGCTATTTTTATCGACTTGAAAGACTTGCCTGCATCCACATAGTTACGGCTGTTACATGATAACAGTCGTACAACAGTAAATGAAATACGAAAAGTCACCTTAATTAAACAGAAATTAAATGTGATGGAGGAATGTTTTGGTAAACAATATCTTCATTCTCATAAAAATGTTGTTTAATTTCTAACAACAACAATAATTTATCTTGTTTAGATAGTTTTCAAATCAGTTTCATAATTTTCCATACTTAATACCCATGAGTGTATAATAATTTTATTCAAAAACTTTTTGTTTTTGTTTTTGTTGTTATTTAATGTAAAATTGTAAATGTTAATTTAAATATTTACTCATTACTTTACATTACACGTGTATAATAAACATTTTCCCATTTACAATGTGCATATTACGTATGATAAAATGAACACATTATGTACATACGTACATGAACATATGTATGTATATATGGATGTACGATACGTACAATATAAATAATATTCTCGTGTTTGTTCACATATTTATTTTAATTTTCTCACTAAATAGTGCTTTTTTACATTGCTTTTTATGTAAAAGTTTTTTTTTGCTGTTTTTAGTTCCTTTTTTTTTGTTTTTTTTCTTTCTTTTTTGGAGAATACTCCAGACAGTCAACTCGGCATTTCAATGATTGTATGTAAACAACATACAACAGTCAACATACAACGTACAATATTGGCAAAGTTAAAAAATAAAACCAGAAACTTTTATAGAAATATATGTATACACACATATATACATATTTCGTATATATATATGGACGTACGTGTTTGGGTTTATATGTAGAAGAAGAGAAGAAAGAAAAAAGCATCCTAGTGTAAAACTAAGGTTATAATAGGGAACCCTTAAGCCAGTTTTGTAAGAGATTGCATTCATTAGAAGACTACTTCATTACATCAAATTAATCTAAGTTTAGAGATGTGAGAGAGCGAATAAAAGTTTATTTTGTTTAAATGTTGTTTTGAATATACATATAAAAATAATTTAAGATCCACTTGACCTCTAGCCCTCATAGACGAATAATATTAACAGCCAATATCATGGAAATAACATTTTAAACTTGGCTTTTAACAAAATCGTATGAATTTCTAAAATACTAGTTAAAATTACAAAAATGTTACGTCTTGCGGATGGTATGTAGGGTGAAATAGAGGAGAGCAGCTAAAGATCTCATACTTAACGACATCTACCTAAGCCATTAAGTGGGTTTGTTGTGAGTTCGTTATTCGTCGCACCCAACACACTACAATTTCTATAAGCAGCCTGTATTCTGTACATACTTCCTTGTCATCTTCCAGATAACTCCTTTGATTTATGTTTGATTAAACAACCTTGCCAAACAATTGAAATCTCGAGTTTATGAAGTTTATATTTGTAGACTGGGTTTTAATGCACTTTTTATCATGTCATAACCTAACTTCTTATTATCCTGGACAATATTTGACCCTCTATCCCTCGTTGTTATCACCTTAATTGTTATTTGGCGATCAGTGAAGATATTCAAATCTCTGTATGTTAAGTTTACCAGACTATATACTTCCGCTTAGAAGACCGTATTATTATTCAGTAGCCGAAGGTATAGTTTCTGTTTATTCTGTATAGAAGACCAGTTCCATTCTATAATCATATTCATAAATATATTCAGCAGTATACGAAACTGTTTCTGTAAATTCCAATTAAAAATTGCTCGTTGGCGCATGGAACACAAAACCACTGATAATTATTGCGGTTCTTGAAGTATCTTATTCACATCCCATTAAATATACACTCAGCCACAAAAGTATACATACGGATAACAAATTTCAGAAATTTTTTAACGAATCCGTTTTCGTTGAAAATCTTTGTAATTGTCTGACAACTTTCCTCGATTTTAAGACGGTCTTGGTTAAAAAATTTCTGAAATTTGTTAACTTTTGTGGGCCTGATGTACACTTTTGTGGGCCTGCACAGACCCACAAAAGTTAACAAATTTCAGAAATTTTTTAACCAATCCGTTTTCATTGAAAATATTTATAATTGTTTGACATCTTTCTTCGATTTTAAGACGGTCTTTTGCATTGGTTCAGAAATTTCTGAAATTTGTAAATCGGATGCATACCTTTGCGTGCCTGTGCAGGGCCACAATTCAGTTCAATTTCAGAAATTTTTTATCCAATGCAAAAGACCTTCTTAACATCAAGGAAACTATAAAGATTTTCAACGAAAACGGATTAGTTAAATAATTTCTGATATTTTTTAACCGTATGTATACTTTAGTAACTGTGTGTACTTAATTGGAAGCTGAATGGGGGACGTTAGTGTTAGTGTAATTGGAAAGGGATAATGCAATAACTTCAAATAAGCCCAAGCTTGTATTCTTTACTTGAGGATTTGTTGATTTCTATTCACAGGCATTAAATTATATCAAGGAGGATCGATTCTGTGGTAGAAATTAAGAGAGATCTGAAAATTCAAGCGAGAATTGCCAAGGCTTCTAGGCTTTGAAGAAGATGCGATTTTCGGACCTAGTGGAATGGATGGCTATTGCATCTAGGATTCGAAAACATTTTTCGTTACGGTCTGGTAACAGTTAAGACCGGAGATCTTGTCGATGAAGCTAATAGTTTTCTTCAAAGGAGAAAAAAAAAGTCTCCTGTATAAATCGAGCTTAATGGAATAAAAAATGGACTTGTGGGGAAAATGGGCTGGACGGCCAAGGAATCAAGGATTCCAAAACAGTATTGGGCGTTACTTGGAATCGGAGATATACATAGATGATGAAGCTAATTGTTTTCTTTATTCTATTAAACCAAACGTGTTTTGGTTTGATTGATTAAAACTTGCCACTTTTGTGGCAAAGCAATTATTCCATCAAAGTAGAAATCTGGGAACTTCTTAGCGAAAAATTTATCTCGTTGCTTTTTCGTTGCAGGTCCGGAATTCATTTTACATTATTAGGAGAGTTCATCAGAGAAACATATTATAATCTGAAGACACACGGCATGGGCCATATTGTGGATGCATTAAAATCTTTCAGCCTCTGTCGGTTTATCAAAGACGTGTGTGACTTGGAGTTGTTGTGATGTTGTTCGTTAATTGTAGATAGTTGAGATCAGAATCAATAGTTTGATCAAGGTGAAGAAGCTTATTATTATCCAGACGTGGTGTTAAGCCTTTCTTTGCTATTGTCTGTGAAACAAAACCATGCTTTGTTCATCATCTTTTGCTCACATTATGATCGTTCTTCATGCTTATTTTTGTCATTCGTAACGTTTTAGTAGTTTTGTAGTCGCCGTAGTTTTGTAGTCGCCGTAGTTTTGTAGTCGCCGTAGTCTAGTAGGTAGTGTGTTGGCTTATTAGACGTAAAGCCAGGGTTCGAGCCCTAGATCAGACATCAAAACAAAATACAAAATGTATTTCTTCGGCGACTTCCTCTCAGCAGATTTCTGGCAAAAACTCTGAGAGTAAATAAAATTGCCATGAAAAGTTCCTCAAAAATCTGTCGTTCGTAATCGACTTTAAACTGTAGGTCCCGCCACTTCTGGATAAAATTAACACACACAACATAAGTGGTGCGAGAGACTAGGTGGTAATCCGGACTGAAGGGTTGTAATGACCAATTATGTATGTATGTAACGTTTTAGTAACAGAAATGGTTCAATTTCGTATCGTTTTAGCAGTGCGTCTCAAATAGTAAACAAAATGGCATCAACTATGATGCTGTAGGTATGGGATAGTCACACGCTGAACATAGCAAAGATATTATTTATAGAGAGATATTGCTTTTAAATTCTTTTAATTATTATTCTTAGCAAGTCGCATTTCATTACCTAAAAAGGATTGCTAGGTTGTTATCCTTTAGTGGGCAATTTAACAATTCACTATTTTACAGCACTGGCACCAACAATATTGCAACGTAGTTAAATGGCAAATAGCAGAGGGAAAAAATCAATAATAAATATATAGAAAGAAAAAAAGAAGGAGAAAATATTTATAAAAACTGAAATAAAAAGTTCACAGCAGACATTCTTTTCATAAGCAAAAGTTAAGCAGTGATAATGAAAACAGATAATATGGGAGTTTTCAACATTTTTTTTGTTCCGCTTTTGTTGGAAGCCTTTTATAGAAATTTTATTAAAAAAAGGATGTTCACTGGCAAAAAATTAAATGTCAAAGGTTAAAATAAAAAACAAACACATGTAGAATACATGGGGAGGGGGGAAATAAACAAAACAAACAAAAAAAAAGGAGAAAAGAAGAGGAAAGAAAAACAAAAGTAGTAGTAAATAATAATAATGAAATTTCCATGAGGCATTAATAAAATTTGCTGAATTTATAAAATTTTTTGAAATCAAATAAAACTGGCTAATAAATGACAGGGGTGAATAGATAGGCTATTAAATAAAGTTTATGAATTTTTATTTATTTTTTTTATCTACAATTTATGCTTTTTTATTCAATCATATGAATAAAATATTTTTTTTTTAAAGTTTTAGCGGATTTCCTGTTATACAACCTCTCCAACTTTTGGTGGCACAAGCAAAGCAGAGCAGAGTAGAGCAGGCAGTCAGTCAGACAGCCGGCTAGGTAGACAATCAGCGAGACAGACTTGTACTTACGATTACGATATTCATATAAAAATATAAGTGCACCGACTGTTCTTTGTCTGGTTAGCTGGGCAAAGAAAATAAGCCAGTAATAGTCGTAGCGTATATGTACACATATATTGAGTACACCACTCCAGACGCCGAGTACCCGGTTATGTACTGTTATTCTCGTCTACATTTTACTCCACTTCAACAGTCATATGGTATTGTAAAGCCAAGCCAGTAGATTTTTCGCTAATAAAAAGCCAACAACAAAATACTGACTGACTGACTGACTAACGGACGGAATATACAAAGTTTCCTTAGGTTGTCTGCATTGAAATCATTTTCATTTTTTTTAAATAGGTTTTGTATTACTATAGGAAACACAATCTCGCCGTTTTATTAAAAAAAACAGAAAAACAAAAAACTTTTTACTACACTTTACTATTGGCGAACAACAACAACAAACATTAATATTTAAAAATATGAAATATTCTTTGATGTTTTCAATTCTTTTTTGTTTTTGTTTTTGTTTCCTTCATATTTCAGCACATTTTTTTTTTATTTGATGATGATAATTATTATGGTGCCGTTGATGATAATGTTGTTTCTATTGAAGTGGCTGTGTGCTGCGATGTTGTTGACTTTAGAGTCAATGGTCTAACAATAGTCTTGTTATCAACTGAATTGCAAAATATTTCCGAGAATTCGTAATTAGTCAACCACAAATGTTGAATATCTTTGTTTTTGTAGCTGCTTGATGTAAGCCATTTAAAATTTAAAATTCATAATTTTTAGGTGACCAGTTGTAATATTTCAATAAATCTGCTGCGGCACTTGAACGTTGCGATTAGTTGTACAACATGTTGGAACGCGTTTCGACTTTTCAATCAAATTTACTCATGCAGTGTTAGTGTAGCATGATATTAGTCGTCGGTTACATGAAGATCAAAATTCAACCGGCGACCAATATGATGCGACCAATATGATGCGACCAATATCATTCAACCGATGACCAACCAACTGGCTGCACAACATTCGCAACGTGTAGGGGCCACATGATATTTTTTCATAAGCTGGATGGAGCTATTTTTTAATCCACTTTATTAGCTGATTTACATAAGTACGTAGAACTTAAACGACACTTTATTTAAATTGTCACTTGATAGTGACAAAATATTCCCTCACAGACATATACAAGAGGTTCATCTGATTACCGTACAAAAACGCAAACAGCTCGCATTGCAAGAGACAGCAAATCATTACTAAAAGCAAATGAAGCTTCAGGTTAACACTTGCTACTTGAAAGATAAATTCTTTCGAGTATTCGTTTAGAAATTGCCATAGTCTAGTGGCTTATTAGACGTGAGGCCACAGTTCAATCACCAGGTCAGACATCTACAACAAAACGAAACATGAAAAAATATTTCTTCGGCTACCGCTTCTCAGCAGTTTTCTGGCAAAAATCCTGTGATCAAATAAAACTTACATGAAAAAGTTTCTCCAAAATCTGTCGTTCGGAAACGACTTTAACTGTAGGTCCAGCCACTCATCTAAAAAATTAACACATACAACATAGGTGGTATGAGAAGCTAGGGTGTAATCCTGAGTAAACGGTTGTAATAACCAATTATCCAAGAATTCGTATTTATTTGTCTAGAATTCGACAACATCAAACAGAAAGTTTGACCAGACAAAATGACATATTTGGACTTAAGCCTTCAAAAGCACCAGTAAACTATGATGATTGATTGAAGCGCAAAACAAACTGGTAGATAATTAGACGTCTTTCCTCAGACAGCGGTAGTTAATATCTTGGTTAACCACTACGTAAACGATTTCAGAAGATAATTGTGAAGTTATGCTACGAGTAGCATATGTATGACCATCATAAGTATTTGTCTGTAATATCGTCCGCTGATTCCCTTAGATTATGGTCTGTCGATCTCAATTTATATCTTCGAATTTCAATATCGAGCAGGCTATTCTTAGGTATACTCCATTAGTGTACTACATACTACACTACATGATAGTGCCATCAGAGTGGCTGCTGAATTTACAGATTTACATACACGGGCCATCGTCGTAATTTATTTACAGAATTCTCAAATGAACTGGGGTCCGGCAAAGAGTGCCTCTGTTTCACCTCTCCCTTCGAATGGATTTTTCAGAGCTAGATATGTACGCCCTTCTTATTTCTTATGGCTTAAACAACTACTTGCGTTTCTTTTCTAAGATTGTGTGGCCTCCAAAATGATCCATTCACTCTTATTACACTCTTATCTCGCTTCTAAGAATTTTTCAAAATTAAAAAGTTTACTTGTTATGTCTAAGAAACAGTCATAATGTACTCCCCTAATCAATTTCGTGTTAGACTTGTCTGTCATTATCCGAACCATTGTCTCAATTGATCTAGTGATCATTCCAATATGCAACAAACTTAAATCCAACGGAGCCCTTAGGGCCGCTATAGGGAAGTATGCCATTGTCCCAGTTAAACCAACCTATGCCTATGCCCATGTATCTTCGCAGGACCTCAATCCAACAGAGCCTTTAGCGCCGCTACAGGGGAGATCCCCTTTGTCCCAGTTATACGATCCTATGCCTATGTACGTGTATCTTCACAGGATAATGGAATTGTTAGCTATCATTACCTATTTCTCTCTCGGTCTTTCGAACAAATAAATCGCTTGTTGTATTTGAGATTGTGGCGAGCAATGCTGTTTATTCAGTTTTGCTCTATGCTAGGGTTGCGTCTCTGCGAAAATGTTTTGAGTTGTTGTACAGGGTGCAATGAAAATTCAATTTTCTTGATGATTAATCACTTTGCGATGTCAAGGAGCATTTCGAGTGATTTAGTGGGGAAATATAAGTCGAACATTTTAATCACTACATGTTAAATACTCTTAGCATTCGGGGGAATCCAAGGGGAATCATAAAATCTGAATGAATAGTGTGGGATGTCTCAATGAAACCGAAATGAATTCGATGGCAGTGCGGCGTATGCCAATCTTCAATGGTCTTCTTGGCATACATACGTATAACTTGCCTTCTGTTTTATTTTATATTGTAAAACAGAAATTACAACTCTTAGTGGATAATTTAATTTGAAAGTTTTTTTTTCTTGAATTTTAAACTATTATTTGATCAACAATACAAACATTATTAAGTTACAAAAGCTTTTAATTAACCGATATTGAAATGCGTTTCTATTTAAAGGCCTGCGGAATACGTTTGCGGTTATACAGCAACATAATCATCATCATGCACAACAACAACTGTAAACAATTTATTTAAAGTGAATTCATTGTTGTAAACTCATTACAATTGCATTAAACCTTAACAAAAGAAATAAAAAAATGGAAAAAAGAAAAAAAAGAGAGAAAAACACTTTAAAATCACAGAATAAATTTTTTTTAGAGTCAGTCATTTAAAATTAAACCAACACACAGCTTGTAAAACAACATTTTTAATGTTTCTTGTGTTGGTTTCATACAATTGAAGTCTCTTAAGGGCGCACAAGCCAAATGTGGTTTAAAGAAAGCAAAAAAAAACCAAACAAGCAAACTATAACAAGAAAAATGAGAAATAAAAGGAAAACAAAAAATAATACAAACAAATAATATTAATGAAGTAGTTTGTTTTTTTTCACACACACCCATACAAACACACGTTTTTTCTTTTTTTTTTTTTGGAGAGCAAAATAAAAGGAAAAACTCATAATAATCTTGTTGTTGTTCATAATAATGAGAATAATGACAGAGACGTGGGCACTGTTAGCGGTGAAGTATAATTTACCATATAAACAACAACAACGAATATAATTAAAGTCAAAAGAAAAACAAAAATAAACAGAGCGCAACAAAAAACCACGACCATTGGCAAAAACAAAAAAAAAAACGAAATAAAAACGAAGAAATAATATTAAGAATGGAACTATAATAGTATATGGCAAGAGTAACAACAACGCAACAGCAACAACGAGAGAAACATAAATAAAATTAAAAGAAATAAATAAAAATTTAAAGAGAAGAATTACAATTGAGACTGGTCAAGATGGTTTGACTGGTTGCCCTACATCTAAAGCACTCACTCATACCAGGAATGCGAAACAAGAAAGGCTTAGTGCGGAGACAGACACGCTAGCTTTTAAGGGAATGAAAGAAACTCCATAGTAAGATATTGCTTTATACACCTTTCTTATGATGCGCTCGCATATTCAAAAGGGCGAAGCTTTAAATATACATTGTTTCAAGCGAACATTGTGAAAACATTGTAATTTGTATCCTGCATGAACTAAACGCAATGGGATTACGCTAGTTAGCAGCAAAAATATGGTGTATTTGAAAAAGTAGTAACTCTGGCAGTATTACTAGCATTAGGCAAAACTATAGCATGTTTGAAAGTTAACATTTTAAGCTTTATTTTGTTACTGGACATTATTAAAATCATATTATTCGGTGAAAGGGTATTTGCATTGCGAAATGTCATTTCAATTCTGACACAATTTCCATCCATTAAGAAAACGTCTCAAGCTGCTAAAAAAATCTGTAAAGTTTGCGGAACCGATGCTGTCTCTAGAAAAACGACAGTGAAATGGTGCAGTGAAATGGTGAAAGTGCAGTACTTAAGTCGAAGTTGCTAAGAATTCCGATATTCATCACCAAACAGTTATCAATTATTTGTGGAAGGCTAGCTTCAAAGAGAACTTCGACTTAAGGGAACAAATTTCAATTTGCAACTCACTGCTAAAACGGAAAGGAATTGAATCATTTTTGAAGCGATAAAAAGTGAATCACACATGACAATCAGTGGTGTTGTCGAGCCGGAACGCTCCGGAACGTCGTTCCGCTACTTCCTTTTTGGACAGGAAAGCGTTCCGGAACTAAAGACAATTTCTGATAACGAGAATTGTCTGACGTTTAAAAAAAAAATTAAAAAGAATTGCTGATTTTTTTTATTTTTTGACGAATTTGTATATGTATTTTTATAAACAAGGGTTTGAACAGAATCCGAACCAGAACAAAAACTGGAACGAACCTGCTTGTTTTTCCGAACCGTCAACAGGTTACAGTTTCGGTAAAAAAATTAGCACAACACCACTGACGACAGTAATGTGCTGAAAAGATCATGGGCGTGGCAAGATGGAGCCACGTAAAAGGCAGCTAAGGCAGGATTAACATATAGAAGCGTAATACTGTGTGGCAGATTGGAACGCAAGAGAATTGTTAATCTAAAACCTGATAAAACTATTGGTTCTGATATCTATTTCAAGACCAATCGTAATGTTAGCAATGTGTCAATAAATAAAAAACAAAGTTCTGTAAAACAAACTGATTAAAACCATTTGAATAAAGTCTTCCATGGTTCGGCCACTGATTCCATAATTTATACTATTCTTATGAGAAACACTGTATCTTTGGAATCTATCTGTCACTACAACTCTCTTTTCTTTCCTCCTGCAATCTGCGTGTTGGTTGGGCCTCTGGATTGGTTACAGCAATCGATAATTTCGAGGTAGTATTCGACCATTTTGGTTGACATTTTGGGCTGTACGTGTCGACAAGGTTTTCGACATAGTCTAACGATGTCAAGTCGCATGATATTTGTAGCCAACTGACATGGCCAAGCATGATTGTACTTTTTCTGGAAACTTCGCAAGCAATAAAGCTAAAATCGGTCGTGTTTTGAGGATTAATACTCCATAGAATCCCGTTCATAATGTTCAATTGCAGGCTTAAAGTGGTTCTTTCAGGGCAATTTTCGAATTTTCTTCCAGGACCAATGTCATCTGCAAACTTAAGAGCATACTAAATAGTAATTTTGATCAGATGTAACGGCTTTTCCACGGTACTTCTAGGTTTTCCTAGAACCATCTGGAAGTATATTGCTTGGTGTAACAACTGAGTGAAAAACAAACTTCGTTGCTGAAGAAAATTTTGCTCAACATTGAAAGCCTGCTTCTCTAGCACTTAATCAGCTAATCTATATTAATATGAATGATATAATTGTTGCCTGTGTTAGACTTAAATAAATAAAGGAGTAAATAAAGGAGTAAATCGAGATGCAAAACACGTCATAATAAAATATAAGAGAGATTCAACCGACAAAGTCGGTTTACAGTCAAACTTTCATTAAATGAAGCGGCAGTGCATATACTGTTAAGGTGTGCAAGTCTGACCACATCGTTAAAGTTTGCATCCCTTTTTTACTTAAAATTCTAGCAAATTCTTAAGTGGATTACAACATCTACGATACACAGTTACACTTAAAAAATGGCCATGTTTGGATCACGACTTTTGCTGTAAGTTTTAACATTTTTGATGTATTTATCAATCCATCCATTTTTGTAAACACCAAACTTTTCACTAAATAAATGATGAAATATATTTAAAATTTACTTCTTTGCCAAGCTGGTGCAGGGATAAACCGGTGTTTGTCTAATATGAAGTATTATTGTTTTGATGAGTTTTTTCGGACATTGCATACAGATTTTCAAGCATGAGCTGAGACCTCAACAACAAAGCGGTTGTTAGGTTTCCCTTTTTTTTCTTTTGAAGAAAAAAATCCTTATTTAATACATGTCCTTACAACATGTATAAATTAAAACCCATTTAGTCAGAATTGCCGCCATTAAGCGATAAAATTTTTGAAATATTTTTACGATTTTCTTTTTTCTAAAACTATCATACCCATCAATATAGCATAGGGTGTAAAGAAAGAAATAAAATTTTGCAGAAACAAACGAAAATAATAACAAAAAAAAAAACTCTCAGCAACTACATCTTCCTAGTGAAAGATGACGATGATGAAGATGGGAAGGGTATGAAAACAAGGCGCGGTTGTGTACGAACACGAGCTGATATTAAATTATAAACAATCAAAATGGAAAATGATTCAGAAAACAAAAAAAAAAAAACAAAGACAAGACAAAATTATACAATTTTTTTAAATTAAATTTAAGAGGAAGAAGAAATAATTAAAAAACAAAAAGAAAATTATGTACAGAAATATTTACCTTGAAATAATTTTGCTTTAAATAACAGAAGCCAGAATTATTCTGATAGCAACTGGGTGGTGAAGTTTGCGGTGCTGGTGGCGGTGGTTGTTTTTAAATGACTGCCTGGGTTGTTCAACGGCTGGTTGATGGATGATACTGCAGTTAAACGCACACAGAGTGTAGAAAATTAAAAAAAAAACGAGTTGTTGTTAAAGAAAATGGCAATTTGAAGTGAACTTTTTTTGTTTTGTATTATTTTGTTTAAATTTAAATTTTTTATTTGAATACTTTAAAATGAGAATTTCTTTTATTTGCTTTGCTTTAAATTTATTTATGATTTTTCCTTTTTTTTGCTTCACTCTTTTAATTTTCTTGTTTGCTTTTTTTCTTTTGCTAGAATCATGCCATTTCTTTTACTCTCTTTAGTGTTGTTACGTTGTTTTCATTTTTCTCTGCGCCGTTCGTTTGTCTATCAGACCATCTTTATTTTGCAAGGATATTTGGCATTGAATGCCAAACACTAAAAAAATATTAACGGCATACACTCATCTTAAACACATACACACATAAACACAAACATATACAATTACACTTGCTCTCACTCACTTATACAAACATATTTAAGGCTGTAGGCTTTTTTACGATGTTATTGTTAAACGTTGTTTTTGCTGTAAAACACACAAGAGTTGAGGCTCAGTTCAGCTAGCCAAACGAAAAGAAACGATACGAACGAAACTGACTCAAAGAACGAAACAAAGCGTAAAAAAGAAGAGGAATAAAAATTTACTCTCTCTTACACACACACGCACGCAAAATTTTTTTACGAATGATTTTTTTTCTTGAACGGAATAGAGGAGAGCGTAGTGGAAGAATGAATAAAAAAAATACAACAACCCAATCGAATCAATAGATTTTCATTTTAAATTATTTGCACTTAATTTATGGGGATTTCTTTTTGTATTAAAATTTTTGATAATTAAAATATTTGATTATATACTTTTTAATACAACACTAACAAAAATCAACACTTTTATTATTCTTTTAATTTTTCTTTTTTTGTATGAATAACGCGTACCGTAAAATGTTCGTTGCGTCTTTAGTCGTGCTTTGTTCAGTTTACAATACAGACAAATAAATCGAGGCAGCAAATGGTCTGGCCGAAGCCGCCTTGTTATAATTGAAACAACAACAACAACAACAACAAAATATAACAGGCTACACCAACAATAAGAAAATAAACGCACTTTTCAGATAAATTTTAATGTTAATGCCTTGCGAGCATGCATATAGGAAAGAGACAACCATATTGTTAAGCATATAACTCTATGCCGCATAACAGTATCTAGAGAAATGTCATGTCGTGCATTTCCCTTGGTTATTGTGAATGGTTTAAGGAAAATATGACAGCCATTAAAATAGTGACAGCTGTTTTATGTTTTGATAACACATTTAATAAAACAACAACAACAACTATAATGCATGCAACGCCAATAATACATAGAAATGGAAATAGGAAGCAGGCAGCAACAAAATGGAAGAAAAATGGGATGTTTTTTTTGTTAAAGTGCACACTCTCTTGAAAAAATGAAAAGATTTATAAGAAATTGATTGTATTTGTTTAAAAATAACTTTCACGAAATAATTTTCAATTGAACTGAACAAGCACTTCGTTTTATTAAGACACACATTAATTTATTTTTTGCTTTTTTTAATATTAATTTTTTCTTTACTTTTAAGTCTCTCACTCCGTTGTTTTACCGCACGCCGCTTATTTATCACTGACTAATCGTTATCGATGCCTTCTATTAGCTTTTTTTGTTTTCTCTTTTCGTTTTTATCTTCTCTTTTTATTGTTTACTTTTTGGTTAAACTGTCAGATTGTCTTAATTTGGTTTAAATTTTGGGTTTCACTTTGTAGGGCTTGTCATATTATCCATGTCCACTTGCATTTATTTTCTTATGACCCCAATTTCAATCACAATAGTTTTTCTATAAATTAAAGGTGCATGTCTTAACTAACCGTCACTTACACTAAGTGTCTTGGCTAAACTTTAGTCAAACTGTTAAGGCAATGGAAATAATTTTAACGAATGTTATTAACATTTTGTTTTTCTTACACATATACTTTCAAAGCAATCTATAGCACACTGTAAATAACAGTAAAGTAGTACCGCTAGCTAGCGTAATCCTATTAAAACCGTTATATTTATAACGGTTTTATAAATTTTCATTAAAAATGCTTGTTTAAATTTTAAAACTTAAAAATTTTTTTAACAACATTAAAAGTGCGTGTATTTTTTGACGTGACTGTATTATTTTTATTACATGCTATTTTTAATTGGAGTTTTTGTTTATTGGTTAGTATTTGTTTTATTACTTAATTAAAATTGTCATGAAAAGTTTCTCAAAAATCTGACGTTCGAGATCGACTTTAAACAGTAGGTTCTGTCACTCATGCATGAAATTAACTCACACAACATGGGTGGTGTTTTATTATTTGCACGTATTGTTGAATGCCACATCTATCAATAGTGATTTTGCAAAAGCAAACTAAATAGGCGGCCGTCTCCCCAAGGAATTCGGATAAACCCTCTTAGTTCACATAAGGCCCTTTGTGATACTACAATTTTCATCAATATCCCAATTATTCCTAGTATCATGTAGAACTTCCAATGAAGCGACTCAAAGTTGCCGATGTCAATGTTCGATAGATCACGAAAATTGTCTTTTTTCTTTGACATAGTATCGGGAATGTTCTCAATAGGTGAAGAACAATCTTATCCGGCTCCTCATCTCTGCAGCTTCTTCAGTAATCATCTGCGAGTCATACGCATAATGCAAGAACTGAGACACTGAGAGTGCTTTTTTGGAGTATAAACAGATGGTCAGATTTTCTGCGCCGTTCTGCCCATATCCGAAGCCGCCCACCCGCGATTGACGGAATCTGTTACCGCATTTTCAATAGTGAGTTTACAGGATTCCAGAGGGACTCCAATAGTCGGGAATTCGTCAGAGAGTTAGGTGGCTGAGCCGTGGCTGGATAGTTCATCTACACTGCAGTTACCCGGGATATCATTGAGTCCCGGAACCCAAATAATTTTGACATCGTATCTTTCCACCACCTTTTTCAGGTGTCTGCGACCTGAACTCCGTCCTGGAGTTCATTACCTTGAAGCCCAGTGTCTTAATAGCTCACCATACTAGGCATCAATAGGTCAAGATAGGTCTGACCACTGCCGTGTAGATCGAGTGAGTCAGTCTATGTACCAAGCCACATTTTTCCCCAACACCTTATTCGAGGTGTAGAGAGCAATGGAGGCTTTTTTCAGTCTATTAATGATGTTCAATTTCCAGGTCAATTTCGCATCTAGAACCAGCCTTAAAACTTCGCCTCATCTTTGAGTTCCAATTCCGTCCCATACGTTCTCAGTTGCCCAATCGGCGGTGGTCTATTCTTCCCAGTTTTTCCGGGAAGTATTGGGAGCTAATCCGCGGCAACCCTCTTCAGAGCCAGTTGCACCATATTTCTAACAGTGTCCGCAAATCGGCCCGATATTGTAAGCACCACGTCATCTGCATAGCCATACAACCAACATGTTCTAACATCACTAGCAGTTCGTTCGTCACAAGATTCCATAGGTGTTGGGAAAGCATCCCACACTGTCGAGTTCCCCTTCGTATCCTTCAAGCGATGGGCAAGGCCCCTAACGTCGGGTAGATCGTTGTTTCGATATCCAGCTCACCATTGTGTTCTGTAGACCCAGTCTTATGATCGCGCCAGAAATAGCTTAGTAAAGGACACTTCAATGTGCAAGAATGGAGCCAGAGTGCACTGCTTTCATGCAAGACACTTCTCTATTGTTCCAGTTTCAACAGATTTCCACTTACTGTACGCATATTGTCCATAGAAAAAAATACTTCCATTGAGGATCCGACGAAGATTTATGTCTATGAACCTTTCCAAGGTCTTCAATAATTGACTTATGGGTGTGTAATCCTTAGGAGTGGTGTGTGAGTTTCTTACCGCCTTCGGAATTAAGACCACTTCCACTTTACACCATTTCGAGGGTATGTGGTATGCAGAATACTGGCAAGGTAAACTTTCCTATGCAGTTCGATGTGCCCCATTAAAAAATGGCAGGATATATTTAGTCCGGTCCTGGAGACTTAAATGAGCATATCTCCCGTTTGACTGCTCTCGCAGATATATTCGAGATGTATTTTCCCGGCAGTTCACTTCTTAGACGTTGACATCAATGCTTCCCCATATATTATGATGAGAGTTGGCAGCGCAACCTGTCAATTGGCCAACTTTAGCGTTTTTGGCTTCAGTCATAAATCTTCTTACTGGATCTGACGGGCAATATCGTGTGCCATATAGCTAGAGGAGATCCAGTACTGACTACTATCGATCTCGGTACTACCTATATTACCTACTGAATCAGCCCATAGTTTTTATATTATTTTTACAGACTGAATAAATGACAACTAATTTGACAGAAGTAGCGTTAACAAGATGATCTTTATTAGCTGACATACATAGTTGAGAAGTCCTTGTTGGAAAACCCTAATTAGATAAGATCACGTATTCATAAAAGCCCCATATTCCACGTAAAGGGTGGCCCATTTAAAAGTTTAAATTTAAAAATGCAATAAAACAAAAATGAAGGTATGAAGTTTTGCCAAATGTATCTTTTTGTTGTAAAGTACAATGGTTCCAGTTATAAATGGAATATTATTTCACTCATATTGCTGCCTTGGTTGGCCTCACAGTACCTCATATGATCGGATCAATTTTCGTAAATTTTTTCGAGTTATGGGGCCGTAGCTCGGAAATAGCATAACGAACGTTGGCCTTTAAATGCTCAATTGTTTCTGGTTTGTCGGCATAACACTTTTCTTTAACGGCGCCATACAGAAAATAGTCTAACGGTGTCAAATCTCAGCTTCTTGGCGGCCAATTGAGATCATCATTTTGGCTAATTAAGCGGCCATCACATGTTTGACGCAATAAATCGATTGTGGCATGAGATTTGTGACAAGTTGCACCATCCTGTTGAAATCAAATAAATCGGTTATCATGGTGCGATAGGTGTTTCCATTGACCGTAATGGTTGCGCCGTTCTCATTTTCAAAGAAATATGGACTAATAATACCTGCGGCCCACAAGCCCCACCAAACAGTCACTCGTAATGGGTGCATTGGCTTCTACAAGACTACGCGTGGGTTTTCAGAGCCCCAAATACTGCAATTTTGGTTATAAATGTACCCACCAAAATGAAAATTAACCTCATTTGAAAAGATGATTTCTTTTTGGTAAAATTGATATCATTGTGCAGTTTCGCGTTGGCCCAATAAATCCCAACGCTGCTGAAGCGTAAATCAATTTAATACGTTCAGTGGAGTTCAAATACTGACGTTTGTGATAAAATAGAATGACATAAGTATTGCCAGATTCGAAATAACCGATGGTTCAAATTGAAATCGATAGATTGTCCACCCTATACATACATAATTGGTCATTATACAACCCTTCAGTCAGGATTACGACCTAGTTTCTCACACCACTTATGTTGTGTGTGTTAATTTTGTACATGAGTGGTGGGACCTACAGTTTTAAAATCGACTCCGAACAACAGATTTTTGAGAAACTTTTCATGGCAATTTTATTTACTCTCAGAGTTTTTGCTAGAAATCTGCTGAGAGAAAGTTGCCGAAGAAATACTTCTTGTATTTTGTTTTGATGTCTATCCTGGGGCTCGAACCCTGGCTGTACGTCTAATAAGCCAACACTATACCTACTAGACTACGGCGACCACCCTATCCCTATCTACCCTATAGTAAAGGTTTTTCTACCAGATCATATCCGTTTGTGGTCGATTAAACAGAGGTTTGCGCAATACATTAAAGAAGATCATTATCCTTACTGCACGTATGTGAAACAAAATTCAATCGTCTCATACAATCGTTCTTTCGCTTTCTCTACACCCATAACATATTTTTTTCAACACCACTTTCCTTATATGGCAGAAATCTATTTCAAATTAGTAACTTTTAAGAGAAATTAATTTAAAATTGATTTGTAAAAAACACACACACAGGCACAGAAATCTTTTTTTTTAGAAATCATTGATTTAAGGAATTTCTATTAGTAGAATCAGATTTTTTTTTCTTCTTTTAAAAATATTTAATAAAATTTAATTTAATTACAACAACAATAAATTACACAAAAGTAAATTCATTTAAATTTAAACAAATATTATTAAAAAAGAAAAGAAAATTTAATGAAAAGCATAATTCTTAAGAACTAAGTTTTATAGGGATTTCGTTTACAATCATTTTTTTATGAGAGAGAGAGAGAAAAAGATTGAAACAAAAATGCAAACAATTTATGAAATTTAACAATAAATTTAAAATGTCATGTAAACCTGCATTTATTTATTTTCTCTATTTTACTTTAATATGTGCTTCTTCTACCATTTCTCCACCTTCCATGTGGCATGCTACCACCACCTACAGTATATCAATTTAAAAGTTAAATTCTGTTTCAACAAATTCTCTCATATTCACTCTGTTTTTTTACTCGAAATATTTTTACTCGAAATATTTATGAGAAGAAGCAGTTGAGGTACAGATGGTCAAGTTAGATCGCATAATGATAGGTAAACTATTGAAAATATACGAAACCAGTGGTGTTGTGCTAATTTTTTTTACCGGATCACGTTCCGGACTCCGGAACGTTCACGGTTGTTTATAAAAATACATAAAAAAATTCGTCAAAAATTAGAAAAAAAAATCAGCAATTCTTTTTAATTTTTTTTTCAAAACGTTAGCCAATTCTCGTTATCCTGTCCAAAAAGTAAGTACCGGAACGACGTTCCGGAGCGTTCCGGCTCGACAACACCACTGTAGGAAACGTATTATGAATCAATACAAATGATATGCAACAATAAAAGTTACGCGTGGCAACAATCCTTTTGGGACGCCAACCTATGTTGCTCAATTACTAGACTCACTTGGCCTAAGATGGATGGGAGACTTACCAACCAACTACTCAAATTCGATCGTAAGGTCATCTCGATCTGACGAGATTGTGGGTCTGCTGCAGACGAGGAAACTGTTATCCACTTTCTTTGCCAATGCCCATCTCCCACGAGGCGCAGATTTATGTTATTTAGCTCTCCATTCCTTGTTAGTTTAACGGATCTATCGTCCACTGATATCAAGGATATAATTTAGTTCATAAAACTTTCAGACTGGTTTCCAGCTTAGGGGAGTCGTGTTTTTAGTGTGTAGCCCCCGCACTGACCAATTTCTTCTATAAGTTCGGTGGAATTCGGTCAGTACGGGGACTGCGTTTACTCATGGCATCAAAACGAACCGCTATGCGTGCTCAAATGAGCCTTTTGAGTAAAAGCTACCACGCCAACCTACCTACCTACCTTATAAGCGATCAACATTCGAGGGATTCTGTCGAAACTAACAAAATTAGTTTGGGAGCAGACTGGTAAGTCTTGAGAGAATGTCGGATTTACGAGCTATACGGCTAAACAATAATTTGCAATGCCTTGTACCTGAAGTGAACAGATGTACTCCACGAGAAGTACAACCATTTTTGGGAAACAGGGCTACCTACTTCAAAAGCATTAAATAGGAACCAGCTTGCAACGGTGCTCTACTAAACCTATAAATGAACTTATTGGCATCAGTAGCATACAATAACATAATTGGGTTGGTTACACTTCTGCCTACTCTAAATAATCTTTAAAGACTCAGGCAATACGTAAGTATTTTAATCCATCTTTGTTCGAATAAGTGTAGACTATATAGTTAGGTAAAGTATTTTCCAGTGAATCTAATGCTTATCACATTCATAGTTAGCTTTCGACTCTTTAATATTTACCCTGCGCTTAGCTACAACAGAGATTACATTATTAATGTCACCCTTATAAGTCAAATATAATGGAGTCATGCACATATCTCTTCGAAAATGATCCGTAGAATAAATGAAAGCAAGAAAGAGAGAGAGAGAGAGAGAGGGTGTTATCGATAACATTATAGTGATATCTCATGTTTCAAACATAAAGAGCTCCTGACTCTCTAATATTTGCTCTGCCATGTCTATTAGATAAAAAATATTATTTGGACTTGCACATCCCTATTTAGCTGGGAAAGAGAGGCGTTCATATCATTTCCTTTTGATATAAACTCCAAATATTTTATGATATGGACCATCTATCGGTTTAAATTTGAATCATCGATAATTTCGAATCTGGCAATACTTATTTTGTCATTTTATTCTGCCGCAATTTACGCTTGAGTAACGTTGGTATTTAGTAGTCCTACGAGAAACTACCTATACGATGATATCGATTTTTCCAAAAAAATCGTCTTTTCGGATGAAGCTCATTTTGATCTTGGTAGTCAATAAATAAAATTACTGTATTTGGGGCTCAGAAAACCCACACGTGATCTTACAGAAGCCAATGGACTCATGACGAGTGACTGTTTGGTGCGGCATGTGGAGCAGGCGCATCATTAGCCCATATTTCGTTGAAAATAAGGACGGCTTAACCATTACGGTCAGAGGAGACACCTATCGCACCATGATAACCGATTTTTTTTGTACCCGCTCTTCATAGTATTGATGTGAACGATGTTTGTTTTCAACAGGTTGGTGCAACTTGCTACAAATCTCATGCCGCAATCGATTTATTGCGACAATCGTTTGATGGCCGTTTAATTAGACGAAATGGTGATGTCAATTGGCCGCTAGGAAGCTGCAATTTTACACCGTTGGACTATTTTTTGTGGGGCGCTGTTAAAGAAAAGTGTTATGCCGACAAACAGAGACAATTGAGCATTTGAAGACCTACATTTCTACCCCATGCACTCGAGAAAGCTCACGAAAATTGGATCGATCGGCTGAGGCTTTGTGAGGCTAGCCGCCGCGGCCATATGAGTGAAATATTATTCCATTTGTAACCGGAACAATTCTACTTCATATTATTTTGCATATTATTTGGCAAAATTTCAAATTTTTTTTAAATTCAAACTTTTAAATGGCCCACCCTATGCTGTCAACTATAAAGACGTTGATAAGATCACAAGTTAATAAGGGAAGGTTATTAAATATATTCCATACAGATTTGAAAATATATACAAAGAATTCGTCTAATGGAACACCCCCATTAGAAAAATTCGAACATAGTCATCCTCACATGAGATAATCATGGCCTCAAATTGCTTGTGCAAAATATTCAATGCGACGTGAGCTTAGTGTACAGAACATATAGTCAATGTTGTAAAGTCTAGTTAGCGTAATAAAACCTAAGAAAATGGTTTAGATGTTCTATGACACGCCAATGTAGGACTGAAAGAATTCACTTATGTATTTAACATATCAATGACATAACATGTAATGTACAGAGTAGGGTATTAAAAAATATGCTTGTGAATGTTGATATTTTCCTTTGGCTATTGCACAATTTATGTGTATTTTAAGTGTTGGCCATATAATACCTTTCATTGGTAAATTTTATTATTATTTTTTACACACGCACACACACATCGTTACGTGTATATACAATCATATAAATATATAAAGTGCATCCAGGCCACAATATGTTAAAAAGAAAGCAAAAAACAGAAAAAATAATTTGTAAAAATAAAAATAAAAAAAAATTAAAACAAATTAAGTTTTAACTAGAGAAACAATATTTTCACCACAAATTTATGGAAAATTTCTTGCTTTGCTCTGGCATACATTTATGGTGAAAATTATATAAAAAAAACCACCAACAGGAAGAGGACTATTAAAGCCATTTTTTTATTTGAATTGTTGTGGTATTACAGAAAAAACGACCTTAAATGGTTACGAGTATTTCTTGGAATAGTTTTTATGTTGAATTATTTTTAATTCGAATAATTTTTGTATATGGCAAGTCTAAATAATATTGCACAGCTTTTGTACGAAATGTGAAAACGAAGTTTAACGAAAATTTAAATTTTTATTTTAAACTTCAAAAATTGATTCAAGCACTAAATAATCCTAACAAAATTAAATTTTAAAATTTAAAATTCTTTCCAGAATTATCTTAATTTTTGCCTGCAAATAATAAATATTGACAGTAAATAATGAAGTAACTGAACAATGCATTTATATTGTCTTTGCGTGTTAGCACAGAAATGTTTTTTTTTACTAGACTGAATAGGCAGAATAAAATTTGAACAAAGAAATATAAGACTGCAGAAATGAATTAACTAATATACGAGGTATGTTTGAAAAGTAACATGATTACTGAAGTCGCCGTAGTCTAGTAGGTAGAGTGTTGGCTTATTAGACGTAAAGGCAGGGTTCGGGCCCCAGGCCAGACATCAAGACAAAATACAAAAAGTATTTCTTCGGCGACTTTCTCTCAGCAGATTTCTGGCAAAAACTGTGAGAGTAAATAAAATTGCCATGAAAAAGTTTAAAAAAAATCTGTCTTTAGGAGTCGACTTTAAACTGTAGGTTCTACCACTCATGTACAAAATTAACACACACAACATAAGTGGTGTGAGAAACTAGGACGTTGTACAATGGGACAATTCGACGTCCGGGTACTGTACTTGTCTTAATTGACAAGTACACGTCCTCTAACCTAACCTAACCTAACATGATTCCTCTGCCTGTTTATAGTATGGAAAAATTGCTATAAGCTTGCATATCCCCGATTCGCCAGAATCATCTGAGTTGGATTGTGTTGTACAGTATTTTTGGTATAAAACTGATAGGCCCTGAATGACAACGAACCATCAAAACTAGTCAAATTAACGATAGAGCCACAAGTGCTCTCCGACTTCATTCTAATTTCACACACTGTTTTCTTTAATTACCATTATTTACCAAGGATGTCTAAGGTTAAAACAGATTTTTTTTCTTGTCTAGTCTTGAATTTATAAACAATTCGCTGGAAATAAGAAAATAATGTAAATGCTAAAATTTTACAAATTGATTTAGAATCAGAGAAGAGAAAAAGGATTCCAACTTCGGCCTCACCATTCAAGTCGTTCAACTTCAAAGCCAATATGTTGAGTTATTCACAGCGCACTAAATGTATTTCGCTTCGTTCCGAGGAGCATATAGGCTGCCTTCCAAATTGATAATTGCTTTGTGTTTAAAAAAGGTATCGTGTTTCATAATGCCGCTGTACAAAATATATACAATGTATTATATTTGAAAGCGTCGTCAATGTGCATTTTTTTATAACGCAGTCAAAAAGCAATCAGTCATCGGATTTATAGTTGATGCATTGTTCGGTTACTTTGCACATCTACATTGTTTATATACAGTAGTAGAACTGCATACAAACTTTGTATTGATACATTTTGGAAGGCAGCCATAGTCTCGACGTATAATGTACAGTTTATTCTGTCCACTCTCTATAATCACATACTGAACTTACCTTGTATTGGTCGTCTTCTTTCGAGATCTCAGTTATTTGCATTCTGTGGTTCTATCTTTAACAAAACTGTGGGGTAAGCTTAGTGAGCTGTAGGCTCCAAAGTATATAACCACCATGTACCATCATGAATTGGGTCAGTATGCCATGCTAGGCGGAACCTACCGTTTAACGTTAACATCGAATGATAGATTTGAGAAACTTTTCATGGCAATGTTTATTGGTGGAAATATTTTTATCGTACTTCGTTTCGTTTGAAATGTATGAGCTGGAGTTTGAAAAATAGGACCTCGTCTAAAAAGTCAACATTCTACCTACTACACTACTATGGCGGCTTCAAATATGGAATAAATTCATATATTCACCTTTAGAACTATTTCCCCATCTTCTTTAGAACAACAATATTACTCGCCTCCAAATATATGGTGAGTTATCCACTCTACTTTGAAACTTTTGCTGTCGTATTCCTTAAAGCATAAGCCATGAGAATAATACTTAAAATCTTAAAACAATCGATAGAAAATCATTTGAGGGACTCTGTTAAGTTTACGTCACTGCCATTAATTCGAATATTGAGTGTTTTTGTTGTTTCCGATTTTGAAAACAGTTTTCTTCTTTCATTGAAAGTTTAACCACACTAGTAGTTTTGTTTGAACACACATGGTGTCTTGTTTGTCTAACTAGTATGGTGTCCAAAATGGGTGCATCATATGAAATTTTCGAACCAAACATACATACATATATCATACATCATCCACTATTGTGGATATATCGTATCACACATCACCTTCCTAACTATTTCGATTAGGCACCCAGGAGTATTTAATTTTCACAACACAACAAGGATGTATCGCCATTCTGCCGAGTAAAAAGTTCAGTATAATAATGACACAATTATTCCTGTCTTTATAATGATAGTTTCGTTTGCAGCATTCTACTATAAGAGGAATTTCTACGGTGGATATCTCTTAAGAAAATATTCAGAATATATCGATGATGATTTGTTACCAATTAGTGGAAAGAAATTACACATTTAGGTATGCTAAGGAATGCAGCTTAAACAGATAAAACTGCTGTAAACATTACGATACTGATACTCGGATTCTTAACGAGAGTTGGGTGGAACAGAGCCCTTTAGTAGGTTTTTTGCAAGTCAATCATTTGATCAAAAAGTGTTAGTGATATCTAGATCACATAGCAAGGCATTCAGAATTGGATCCCAAAGGCAGGAATTTTTAGAATTGCTTAAAGTACAGGATAAACGTGTGACTTAACTGCGCCGAGGACATTTGCAGTGTAATTTTTTATTTATCCAGACATCGTGTGGTGTTGGATGAATGATGTTGATGTTGTTCCAAAAAATTTAATTAAAGTTGTGCACTTAGATAGTATAGTCCTAATAGGCCACAGAACCTTGTATGCTTAAATATTCCATTTTATATGTAAACAAGAGATGATCAACATTGACAAGCATTGATCGTGTATCTAAGCCGATACAGTAGTACTTTCGTTTAGTTTCTTTTGCCTTAAACTATCGAGTAATTGGTCCACTTATGTAGCTTATATCTGGCCTTATTGTTTCATTAGAACTCAAAAATTTATATAAGATTGATTGTGACCGATTATTTGAAATCATTTTATTACTCGTACTAATATTCTATACAGATTTACTACAATTCTTGACCCATTAGGCGGTAGTAAAACTGATCATTGTCATATTGATATATGCACTCATACGAGAAGAATGAGAGTTTTTCAATGTTATAACCTTTGTCACGGTATCATGGTGCGAAGAAAAGGTAAAAAGAATCTCTCCTATTGGTTGGAATCAGAGTAAGACTTTGTCGCCATAGTTTAGTAGGTAGAGTGTTGGTTTATTAGACGTAAAGCCACGGTTCAAACATCAAACGAAATATAAAAAGTATTTCTTCGGTGACTTCCTCCGGCAGATTTCAGGCCAGAACTCTGAGAGTAATTAAAATTGCCCTGAAAAGTTTCTCAAAGATCTGTCGTTCAGAGTCGTGTCCTTATTATTTTTCACATCACTGTCGAGTTAAAGAAGTCGCCGTGGTATAGTAGGTAGTGCCTTGGCTTATTAGACGTGAGGCCTCGGTTCAAACCCCAGGTCAGGCATCTCCAACTAAACGAAATATGACACAATATTTCTTCGGCGACTTCCTTTCACAGATTTCTGGCAAAAACTCTGAGAGTAAAAACAAAGTGCCCTGAAAAGTTTCTCAAAAATCTGTCGTTCAGAGTAGCCTTTAAACTGTAGGTCCCGTCACTCATATATAAAATTAACACACACAACATACACCACTTATGGTGTATATACATACACCACTATATGTGTATAAGAAACTAGGTCCATAATCCTGACTGAAGGGTTGTAATGACCAATTACTCATATGTTACATAAGAAACTCATGCAATTTATTTAATTAATTACTTAAAATTAGTCATCTTTTAGGTATGATTGGCAGAAAGCCAATAAACCTTCAACATAATTTCATAAAATTAAATTTCGTTAAGCTATCTGCTACAAAATGTTGAAAGAAAATGGAAAAATTATTGCAGATAGAATGTCTATCCTTTAATTTTGAGTTGTTTTGTTTTTTGTTTGTGTGTTTTGTTAAAAAAAAAGAAAACCACCATAATGGAGATGTCTTGTTTGCATGTTAAAATTCAATAATTGTAACATTTTATGATACTGGTGTTGTCTTTAATGGATTGCCACAGAAAAGGATAAGAAGACGAAGCAAATACGAAACACAGGATTCAACAAAAGAGTCGCTTTAATGAAAAGTGTTGCGTGCTTAAGAAGTGAAAAGAAAATGAAACAAACAAAGGTGTATAAACCTTCAATGGATACGTATAGATTTATGATATAAAATGAATTGAAACAATTCTTTTGAAAGACGCCAAATAGGAACGTAGAGACATGCTACATTTCATCATAAAATATCCGAAATACAATCGATTTATGATTATAATAAATTTTATATAACGTTTACGTTGACGTTTACGTTCACGTTGCTGCAGTGTAAGTCATAACATCATGAATGCCAAAAAGCCAACTGTTTTCAAAAAAACCAAAAAAAATACAAGTCAAGGATTATAAAAGTTCTTTAAATAGTAAGGAAACACAATATGGTTTATTGCGGCCTATTCTTGTCTTTATGGCTGTTTAATTATATAAAATGTTTATGTTTTTCTGAGTCAAATAATAAATATTCATTTATTCTTTGAATTTCTTTCTTTTTTGGCCTCTAGACTGCCTTGTCGGTTTTTTTTTTAATTTTCCTAGAAACCGCAAAATTTTCTTTTTTTTCCTTTATATTTAAGGTTGGTTTTGTTTTCTTTCATTTTCCCAATTTTTTATTTATTTTTCGTCTGTATTTAAACGTTCCACTTTTTTTTCCTACACTATCCCACAATTTGGTTTTTATTTGTATCTCATGCTTCACAGATTTTTTATTTTGAAAATGTTGCTGTAACAACTTTTTAGTTGAATTTCCTTTCCTTTTTTTTTTGGAAAATTTTATTGTGTAGAGTTTTTCATCTGTTTGCCAAACAAAATAATTAAAACCAAACCAAACCAAACCTTTGCGGATAAAATGGTTTATTTGATTTCATTTTATCTTCACCGTAAATGGTTATCTCAAATGCAAACATTCAAGTGGAAGTAAGCTTTTAAGGGCACAAGTTATACAAGAAAGTATTTTTAAAATTTATGTCACTCTTGATCGCACATCTTGATCGGATGGAGATTTTTATACAAATTAATGACAGTGAGAAATTTCGTTAAACTTATTGCATAATTGACGTTCTCTCACACGCAAATCTTAACATTTTTCTATGTTTAGTTATTTCTTATTTGATTTTGTGTGAGTAAGAGGTCAAAAAGGGTTTACCGAGCAGCCGATAGGGCACATATACAGTCATCTATGGTTGCATCTGAACTAATTCCTTTGATCAAAAAGAGACACCACACAGTTTCAGTTGCGGCTGGGTATCTCTTACGACAGGATCTCTGATTTGATTTTGTGCGAGAAGAAGGCCAAAAGATAAGAGAACTATGCCCACTCTAACAGGCGCTATTGGCAGTCTGCCCCACCAGTATTACTGCAGAAAATGCCGTGATATGGATTAAAAGAAATCGGTACAGCACCTTTTATGCATGTGTCCTATAATTCAGAACAGATGTCATCGTTTGAAGATCTGGTCACGGTGGCGAATGGAGCTGGAAGTTGGATCATAACAAGGGGGCTTACCTCACACTGGGTAACACAATGGGCCATATGGGCCACCGAATGAACATGCTTGTGAACAGCAAGCTACCCGCTAACCTAATCTAACCCAAGAGGTTAAAAGTCAAAGTTGATTAAGAAAACATTTTGGAAGCTGATGTGAAACCAGTAGATCATTCTATATTCTACAACCAGTCGAAAATTTTCCAGCAAAATTCTGTGCCAGCCCAAAAAGCTAAACCAATCCAATCTTGACTCCGAAATAATTTACAAGTATTTATTTCGTCTTAAGAATGGACCTCTGGCCGTCTTGGTTTGAATGCAGTGAAATATAAACTGTGGATAGTTTTAGAGAACATGGTTATTCACAAAAGGTTAGGTTAGGTTAGGTTAGAGGACGCGTACTTGTCAATTAAGACAAGTACAGTACCCGGAGGTCGAATTGACCCATTGTACAACGTCCTAGTTTCTCACACCACTTATGTTGTGTGTGTTAATTTTATACATGAGTGGTGGGACCTGCAGTTTAAAGTCGACTCCGAACGACAGATTTGTATTTATTGAGAAACTTTTCCTGGCAATTTTTATTTACTCTCAGAGTTTTTGCCAGAAATCTACTGAGAGGAAGTCGCCGAAAAAATACTTTTTGTATCTTGTCTTTGATGCCTGGCCTGGGGCTCGAACCCAGGCTTTTGCGTCTAATAAGCCAACACACTACCTACTAGACTACGGCGACTTCTGGTTATTCACAAAAACAAAAAAAAAATTCCCCCATTATTTAGCCTTGAATTTATACCATAAAACAGTATGACATGCGTTCATGACCATGTCTCGTGAATCCTACGATCAAATGAAAACTTCAAACGTCCATGATCCATATGATTGTGATTTTTTCTGTGGATTCAAGAATAAACACTTTAAAGTTCATTCTGTCTTCTCAACAATATTTCAGAATAGGCGGTTAGCGTCAATCTCAAGGAATGTATTTCTGAAGGTAGATAACTAAGAGGAAAACAACAACAATCAAATAAAAAGTTGAAAACTATATTAGTTTGGATATGTTTTGTCATGATGTTTTGGAATGGAATCTGCGGAGCTGCCCCTGTAGCAGTAGTAGAGTATTACTTACAGAAGGACATTCGCAACGAGAGCGATAAATTTTTTTTAACAGAATTAATAGACAGTTTAGCATCAGATAATGGCGAATCTGTGTACACCATCATTGTTTTTAATGAAAAATGGTATTCAGTAATTACATATGGATGCTGGACTCTTAAGTAATAAGAAGACTTAAGAGTTGACACAAATCGTATTAGTAGTACTAAATTACTTAAGCATTATGGACTCAATTAAGCTCCTAACATAATTTGATTGTAAAGAATTTTAAAGCAAATTTCTTTGATTGATTGTCAGTCAGTGAAATAAGTCAGTTCAATCGTTGGAGAAAGGTCAGAACCATTTAATTATGTAATTACCAGATTGTTTGTGAAGGGCCTCATATTTTGAGGTTCTGCTGGACTTGTGAGACCTACTGACTTCCATCTGCTCTTTATTGAATAATTCTTCTAGAAAATTGGTTGACAGTGTAAGGACAAAAGATGTAGGTAAAGGCCTAACACTCTTCTATTGCACTGGTCAGCTCTGTAAAAGCAGTTATATCTGTGGTGATCTCTTATTCTACATCGGCAGCTAGCTAAGTGGCCGGCTTAAAAGCTTTAAGCCAGAACAGCTTTTTTGCGATTTCAAATCATTTTCACAAAAAGTGATTTTCAGAACATGACTGAATGCTCTCTAACAGAGCAAATGATGTTTCAAACAGGCTCTATTACTGTCTGTTGCTATAAATATTACCGGAAATATTGCATTTTATATTCACATACCACAACCACTATGAAGTCGCCGTAGTCTAGTAGGTAGTGTGTTGGCTTATTAAATATTAAATTAAATATGAAAAAATATTTCTTCGGCGACTTCCTCTCAGCAGATTTCTAGCATCTCTTACTCTAAGAGTAAATAAAATTGCCATGAAAAGTTTCTCAAAAAATCTGTCATTCGGAGTCGACTTTAAACTGTATAAAATTAACACGCACAACATAAGTGGTGTGAGAAGCTACCCCGTAATCCTATAATGGTCAATTATGTATGTATACCACAACCCCTTGTAATCAAACAAGCACCCAACATATGAGATATTTAATCGTTTGTACTTCTTCGTCATTATTTTAGCTGTTATAACATTTAAACCATTTTGAGGTTTTTGAACTAAAAGTTATACATAAAATATGCCCATCTTTTCACCATTAAAACTCTTTTAAGATGTGCCACAAATTGATTTGAAATCCCTACTATATTTTTGCATTCATAATATGGCAAAATAATTTTCTGTTGGTAATGTGCGCCATAAACAACAAATTTTTATTGATTTTTATTTTAATGCCCCTCCGGGGGCATTCCTTTTCCACTGGAATGCATAAATTGCAAATGCCATTAAAATTTTGAATATTTCGTAAGATTTACGACAATTGTTCATGTAATTTGAACCTGGTGAGAAAATACAAACATTTCAATGGTTTAATATCAATTGGTTGGCAAATAAAAAATCGTTATAAAAATCGTCTAAAGTACGTTGTAAATATTTTGTTGAAAGTGTTACAGGTACGCGTCTGCAATGTAAAATAATTTTCATGTTGGATTCAATATCATTCTGTTTATTCACTGGAATTGTTCATTTAAAATCGTACTCTACAGTACAAAATAAATAATAAAATACACAGAAAAAGAGGTTTTGTAAACCTATAAACGTATAATAAATGGAACAATCAAATGAATGTAAAGCAATTTAAGAGTGTGAATTCTATAAGATGATTTCTTTTAACATCCAAATTTCAAGGAATGTTATAAGCGAAGGGAAAAATTTCTTCAGAATCAGAGTTTCACATTCGCCCATAACGACTGAAGAAGGAATTTTCTCTGTAATGCATTTTCCATATTTCTCGCTAATCGAAAACGATTGGATTTGCTCTACTGGAGAGGCACTTGCTACGTAAAAAGGTGGAGTGCAATCCAATGTAATAGCGATGGAACAGTAAAACACTGAAACACGTTCCATTACTACAAATGGTTAGGGATCAGATGGAGTAAAATATTTCCTTCACCTTCTTGAATATCCTTGAAGGCTTCTTACGACATGGAACAAAAATATGATAGTTCCGCAATAAATTTTTCGTATTGATTTGTTGTACAGGACTACAATAAAGTATAAGTTCGTATACGCAAGTTTATTACTAAAGTTCGTGAAACTGGTTTCATCATTGTTGATGCGCCAAGACGTAAGCGCACTCGTACAGTACGTACATCCGAAAATATCGAAGCTATGGCTGAGAGGGTGCTTGAGAATCCATCACCATCAACTCGTCATCGTTCTCAAGAATTGAACATTTCATGCACCAGTTTACGTTGAATTTTGCGAAAAAAATCTCGGTATGAAGCGTTATAAAGTTCAATTGGTTCCAGAGTTGAAGCCGCATGACCATCCGCTTCGTTTTCGTTTCACTAGATGGGCCAACGAGAAACTGCACGATGATATCGATTTTGCCAAAACAATCATCTTTTCGAATGAAACTCATTTTCATTTTGGTGGGTACGTTAATAAAACTCACACATGGCCTTACAGAAGTCAATGCACCCATTACGAGTAACTATTTGATGCGGCTTGTAGAGCGGAGGCATCATTGATAAATCGCAATTATTACAGTCGCTACCATTACGGTCAATGGGGACATCCATTGCACATTGATAACCGATATGTATGGTATTGGTGTGAGCAATGTTTGGTTTCAACAGATTGGTGCAACTTGCAACACATCTCATGCTCCCAATCGATTTAGATTTGATGGCCGTTTAATTAGCTAAAATCGTGATGTCGATTGGCCGCCAAGAAGTTGCGATCTGACACCGTTGGACAATTTTCTATGGTGCGCCGTTAAAGAAAAGTATTATGCCAGCAAACCAGAGATAATTGAGCATTTGAAAGCTAACATTTGTGATGTCATTGCCGAAATACCACCCCATATGCTCGAGAAAAATTGATCCGATCGAATGAGGTACTGTGAGGTCAGCCGCAGTAGGCATATGTATGAAATAATATTCCACTTCTAACCGGAACACTTGTACTTCACAACCCTTCAGTCAGTATTACGGCTTAGCTTCTCACACCGCTCAAGAGGAGTGTGTTAATTTTATACACGAGTGCCGGGACCTACAGTTTAAAGTCGACTCCGAACGACAGATTTTTGAAAAACTTTTCATGTTCAATTTTTTTTACTCTCAGAGTTTTTGCCAGATATCTGCTGAGAGGAAGTCGCCGAAGAAATATTTTTTCATATTTCGTTCAGTTGGAGATGCCTGACCTGGGGCTTGAACCTTGGCTTTACGTCTAATAACTAGCTACCTACTAGACCACGGCGACTTCAGTCCTTTAAGCCCCTGTTAAATTTACAATACTTAACACAGAGTTTTAAGAATAATTTTCTTTTTTGTTTTTTTATGAAGTGTTTATATAACACAGACGCCTTCTAATAAAAGCAATAAAACCTAAAAAACCTTATGAAACAATAGATTTTCTCTTGAGTTTTATGTTTTAACACTCTAAACTCTAAACAAACAAACCTGGGGTCAAGAAACATTAAGATTGAAATAAATTGTAACAACCCGTAACGGATGTTTATTCAAGATTTAATCGAAAGATTTTTGAAGAAAGTTCCGAAAGCAACAGTAATGCAGTCAGTATAGCCACAAAATAATTTGGAAATCATGAATCAACATTTTTTATTGGCTTTCTGTTCCTTTTTTTCTTTTTCCTTTGGCCTTTGGTAACAAGGGAGTGAAGGGGTGTTTTTTTTGGCAAACAGTCATAATAAAAGGAAACTTAAATGCAAAGAATCCTGCTTTTAAAAATAGAAGAAGGATTAAAAAGCTTTCAACTCTAAAAATGTTATTTCCTTTTTTACTGTGTTTAGTTGAGAATTTCTTTTCGTTTTAATTAAATTATTCTGACTTTCCAAAGAGTCCAAATGAGTTGTTGAGGTTTGCTGTGCGAGTTTTACCAAAGTAAGAGAAAATTGTTGAAATCAAACTAAATTGATGGTAATTTCATGGCATTGCTTGAAATTACGGAGAATTTTTTTCTACTTTCTTTCAAATATCAATTAACTTGAATTCATTCTTCAAAACACACAAAAATAAATTCTCTCTCTTAAAAGGTTAAATATGGAGTAAAATGCAGAGTTACAATTCCTTACTTATTCAGTTTTAAATTGAACAGAAGTCTGCTTTGATTTAGTAGGTTAAGAATAATGCTTAGCCATATGTTTTGTCATAGAACATGGGCTGATTGGTTCAAAAATATTCCAGTCTTTCGTTATTTTTGATAACAAAACTCACAAATCAGTTATTTCTATAGGATATACAACATACCTGGATGTAATTTGAAGAGTTTAAGAGAGAGTACTTATAATGTAAATATTCACCATGGCTGTGTAAGTAGATTTCTACGTTGAAGTCGCCGTAGTATAGTAAAATAGTGTGTTGGCTGTTTCACTTGTGGCGGTGGTAAAAACCCCAGGATCAAAACGAAATAAAAAAATTTTTCCTTGGCGACTTCCTCTCAAAAGCTCTGAGAGTAAATAAAAATTGCTATAAAAAGTTTCTAAAAAAAAAAATCTGTCGTTCGAAGTCGACTTTAAACTGTAGGTCCCGTCATTTTTGGATAAAATAAACGCACTCAACACAAGTGGTATGAGAAACTAAGTCGTAATCCTGACTGAAGGGTTGTAATGACTTTCATTTATTAAGTTTTTTTTCAGATAAGTAGCTGATTGGTCCACTATAGTAAGACCTAGAATACCGCCGCCTTCTGTGAAAATGTATAGGGTTGTTGTACTGGAAGAAAGCTTGCTCAAAGAGTCCCATTTTTTTTGAAAAGGTAGCTCTGCTTGACCTTCCTATGCTGTTCATTGTTAATGTTATCCTCTTTGCATTGTCAGGGGTCTTCCGAAGTGATATTCCAAGGGATGTAGTAATAGGATGTTGAATCTTTTAGAATCAGTTGAATCTCTTAGTCTCTTAGACTTCTCGATTACTGTAGCACTCTCCAGGCTAAAACAAATGTTAAAACAAGCATCAGAGTATGTCGCCTTATTTACTGACACTAAAGCAACCATGAAGACGCCGTAGTCTAGTAGGTAGTGCATGTAGATTTTTGATAAACATAAACTTGACATACAGAACATACATATATAACTGGTCTTTACAAGCCTTTAGACATGATTACGACCTAGTTTCTCACACCACTTATGTCGTGTGTGTTAATTTTTATACATGAGTGGTGGGACCTATAGTTTAAAGTCGACTCCGAACGATAGATTTTTGAGAAACTTTTCACGGCAATTTGTTTTTACTCTCAGAGTTTTTGCCAGAAATCTGCTGAGAGAAAGTCGCAGAAGAAATCTGCTGACATATTTCGTTTAGTTGGAGATGCCTGACCTGGGGTTTGAACCGAGGCCTCACGTCTAATAAGCCAACACATTACCTATTAGACCACGACGACTTCTTTAACTTGACAGTGATGTGAAAAATAATAAGGACACTCTATTTCCTACTCATAATAGTTATAAGCAATTAATCATACATTTGCACTGATTTAAGTTGTATATTGGTCTTGCCATATAGGGGTTAATATATTGCAGAGGCCGCGGTGTTGCTTAAAACTGGTATACATTGCCGGTATACTCGTATATCATACCAGTCAGCCAGAACGAACTCCCAAAAATTTGTGGATACAAATTGTTGTTTTTACTATAGTCTACAAGCTCTCGATCATATTTGGTTCTGAATATAGTGCTGTGCAGTTGAATACATTGTTATTGTTATTTCCGAACCCTTAGTACACTTTGCAATACATTAGGCTGCAACATTTATATTATATACGACCTAATGTAGCATAGAAAATCGAAATATTAGGACATAATCTGTTACTGTTCTAAATGCCTTCTCTACGATATTGTGTGGCCTAACACCATAGTAGTAAATTGACCTGCAAATAACAATATTACTTCCGCCATGCTTTACCGTCTTAAAAGTGGACTAAGGATCTGTATTTATTGATCTCCTTACAGTATAAAGACATCGATCTGAGTATATTTGGCTAGGTAAGTGGGTTGCTTGCCGTATTCACAGGCAAGTTCACTCGGTGGTCCATTTGGTTCGTTGTGTTACCCAGTGTAAGGTAAGACTCCTGATTTGTTAGTGGTCGATTTAAACCAACCCGAGCTTCGAATGCAACCGGCCAGTTCCCCAAATAGGCCGTTCTCCATCATGCGCAGACCTAATCACGTTTTGTCACCCAAAAACCGATGATAACTGTTTTGAAATGCTGGGCATTCACATAAAAGGTATTGTAGCGATTCCGTTTCCTCTACATTCTGCCAGATTCTCCAGTAATCCTGGTGAGGCAGCCAAGCTTGTCAGTGAAACCGTGAGAATTCCTATTAGATGGCGAATCGTCTTGTCGAACTCAAGCAGTTGATTGGTTTTCGATCTGAATATGAAAAATAAATAAATTTTTGCCAATAACCACAGCGGTGGTGGTATTATTGTTGTTTGAAGGTAATTTCTTCAATTTAGGTCACAATATCGTGTTCTCGAATAGAAGCTATGGTTATGCCAAAGTCTAGGCTATAGTTTATCGACTATGCGATATATATGCGAACCCGATCCAATGATTACAATGAAGATATCTGATAGATCCTCTCATAAAACTTCTTTGCACCTCCCACAGAACGTCATTCAAGTATTCAGTGATGGATCTTGATCGAAGGTGTTATTCGTAAAGAGCTTTTTCAAGGCTTAGCACTGCGGCACATGAAGTTTTTATGTCGCCCATTTCTGAACTCCTTCTGGATCTGGATCGGACTAAAAGTTTGCACGTCTGATTAAACCAAATGGAAAGCTTTCATCCTAATACTCTACAAGACTCTCATGCTCCTCGTGCTTCCTTATGGCGCAGAGGAACGGACACTATTAAGTACTGATACAGCTGCTTTCGAGAGAAAAGTCCTACGTAAGATCTTTGGTACAGTGTGAGTTGGCTATGACTTCCGCATACGATGTTAGAAGCACATACACTAAGCGACATGCACGTTCTGCAGCGTATTAATATCCAGCGACTGCGCTGGCCCGGCCATGTCATTCGAATGGAGGAGGATGCTCCTGCTAGATGGCTGCACTGGCTCGGCCATGTCTTTCGAATGGAGGAGGATGCTCCTGCGATACGGGTATTTGATGTGGCGATCTTCGTAAGTCGGCGAAGGTGCAGAACTTGTTTGCGTTGGAAGGACAGGATCGAGGAAGCCTTGTCAGTGATTGGTGTGACCAAATGCTTTAGGCGCGCAAGTAGCCGAGGCGCCTGGAAGAATGGCGGGCCGAAATCTGTTAATCAGGTTGCTAATGTCTAATTAAGTAAGAAAGAACGAAAGTAAGCAAGAAAGCCATGACACCAACTTTTCTGCCGAAAAGTTAAAGTTCCTGTTAAAATGCCTATGAAAATCGTTGAACTCAGCCTAATGTCCTTTTTCGTATACAAAAATGGATCATTGTGTGATAGAATAGAGCGACCTCAGCTCAGTGTACGTATACAAAAACGTATCATTTTGTAACAGAATAGAGTGAATTTCTTGCCTTGGTTGCTGATATATTCAGCCAAAGTTAATTTGTGCTCCATAATGTAATGTAATGTCACAATAAATAGTTAGCAAATCTTGTATGTTTTTTGTCCCTTCATCTTCCGTTAGTTGTCAATTGATGCTGGCAGTGTCTTCCAAATACTGAAGGGGGCCGATTGTTGCAGTGGGAGTAAACATAAAATGATAGCCAGTGATTGATGACATTGTCGTTTTTAGTCGTATATAACATACGATTCGTCTTTTTTTCTTTATTTGGCTAAATATATACAAGAGAAATAAATAAATACGTATCAAAAAGAAAAAAAAAAGGAACAATCACAACTAAAATGATTTCTTAACTTTGACATTGATATAACGATTGACACGTCAAGTATGTTTTTATTCTATTGTTGTTGTTGTTGTTGTTGTTGTTGTTTGTAAAGAAAAGAAAACGGGAAAAGAAATCTTTGCCTTGCCTGTCCTTAATGCTGTGTATTAAAGTTGAATTTGTTGTTTCTTATTGTGAAACCAGATCGCTTGGCTTTTTTTTGAGATTTTCTTTTTGACGACTTTCAATCTTTTTTTTGATTCCATTTTTATTTGATTTCCTTCACATGCGATTAGTCCGTCATGTTATGGGTGATTTTCTTTTTAAGTTTAAAATCATGTCACAAAATGGCATGTGAGTGTTTATTTTTATTTTTGCAAAATGTTGAGAAAATCCTGACAAATTTGTTTTTTAAAGTTTTCAAAAAAATTTGAAATGACAACTGCGGTACATGGGTTAAAATAAGTTCAACGTTTTGTTTACAGTGAATGTGATGGTATTTTTGTCTTAAGAATACTTAGCTTTCTATTTGCCAGTAAAAATATCACAGCTTATTAGTGACTTGTAAGACATCGTGGTGAGTAGGAAGAAGAAACCATTCAGTCCTGAAAGTACTTTCAGAGCAGTTAACATCAACAGCAAAATAATGAGAAAAATAAAGTTCCTTACCACTACACGCAATGCAAGAAAATGTTATTTCTATCCAACGACAGATGACAAATTTCTCGTTTTATTGATGCCATAGTCTAGTCGCCGTAGTCTAGTAGGCAGAGTGTTGGCCGCACACGGTTCAAACCCTAGGCCAGAAATCTCTAACAAAACGAAATATGAAAAAATATTTTTTTGGAGACTTTCTCTCAGCATATTTCTGGTAAGAACTCAATAATCTGTCGTTCGGAGTCGACTTTAAGACACTTGCGGATAAAATTAACACACAAAACATAAGAGATGTGAGAAACTAGGTCATAATCCTGAAGTATTGTAATAAACAATTATGTTTATATATGTGTGTATATAATGTGGAATATAACAAATGTCCTCTACAGTTTCTGTGGATGGAGCGCAATCGTAATGACCAATTTTCCATGACTCTGGCGCATATCGCAACATGAATTTGAACGATGTCATGGGTTATGTTGGCTTTGAGGACCTCTAGTATTTGTGGTAAATTTGCAAAAACGTACAGCTTAAGAAAACCCACAAGAAAATGATCACATCGCTTTCACATGAGATAAAAATGCCTGCAAATCTAGATCATCCGTAATGTTCAATTTTGAATGATTTTGAAGCTTAAAAGAACAAGAATTTGAATGATGACGTGGGTTATCTGGGCTTTGAGGACCGCTGGTGTTTGTGGTTTATTGGTAAAAACCTGCGTCTTATGAAAACCTACAAAAAGATCATCATATCGCCTCCACATAAGATGACAAAGTTGACAAATTTATTGTGCAGGATATTCAACGTCACATAAGCTGTGTAGCACGCTGCGCCGTCCTGTTAATATTTGGTGTCCAAATTGTTAATATCAGGCTAAAATAAGTTGGCAATCATAGGCCTATTGGGCTCGCCTTTGACACTGATTTCGATATTAAAAAATATGGATGGATAACGACTCCAGACCAAAACCGCTGCCATAAAGTGATTTTTTCGTGAGTTATGCGCTGGTATCGTGCGAATTTTGTTTGTTCCCGTAACCGTCTATCCAGAAATGTGTCTCGATGATGTTTAAATGAAAATTAGGGTCAGTTGTCAATTGCTCCAGAGCCATTTCACAAATGATTCACTGTATTCTAATCTGTATTAACATTTGAGTCGCCGTAGTCTAGTAGGTAGTGTGTTGGCTTATTAGACGTAAAGCCAGGGTTCGAGCCCCAGGCCAGACATCAAAACAAAATACGAAAAGTATTTCTTCGGCGACTTCCTCTCAGCGGATTTCTGGCAAAAACTCTGAGAATTACCATGAAAAGTTTTTAAAAAATCTGTTGTTCGGAGTCGACTTTAAACTGTAGGTCCCGCATGCATACATGAGTATAAAACTAACACACACAACATGAGTGGTATGAGATACTAGGTCGTAATCCTGACTGAAGGGTTGTAATGCCCAATTATGTATGTATGTATGTATTAACATTTGAGACGCTGTGGCACATAAATTCGTCTTGATTTTGGGGTAAACATTTGGATTTTGGCTCTGAAGCTATGAGGCGTCATGAATACATATCATCTCGGCATAGTTATCCAGGAGGATATGGAAGAGTAAGCAAATGTCGTAAATAGTATCAAGCTTCATCTTACTCATCACAATCTCTAAAAACAAAGGATGTAATATATGGCATTAACGCAAGCCTAAGCTGATTTTAATACTCTTGCTCAGCAGGTCCACATTTAGAACTTTATAAGTATTTATAGGGTATGCCATTGTACTCTAATACGTTCCACATGATTGACTCGTTTAGGGTGTCTGAAGTCTTTTCGAAATCAAATGCAGAGAAGCCTGCTTGCTGCCTTATTAGCTGTGGTGAAAGATTCCCTTACTCAAATTTTGGTATCATTACACTGCATTCGAAGAGACTTACCTTTTTCGTTAAATTCAAAATCTTGCCTTCAAGGAACTCATATGGTAAAAGTTCTGAAGACCAGAAGTCACTGATATTAGGAGTGAATAATTTGAATCTCGTTTTGATGCCCACTTTCAGTATTTTAAACGATATGTTTTCCATTCTGTGATTTAGATTATCATTAGTTACATTGCAGACGTATACATACAAACATACATAATTGATCATTACAACCCTTCAGTCAGGATTACGACCTAGCTTCTACACCACTTATGGTGTGTGTGTTAATTTTTATACATGAGTGGCGGGATTTACAGTTCAAATTCGACTTCGAAAGAAAGATTATTTTTGAGAAAATTTTCATGGCAAAATTATTTACTCTCAGAGTTTGTGCCAGAATTATATTTCGTTTTGTAGGAGACGTCTGACCTAGTTTTTGAAGCAAGGCTTCATGTCTAATAATAATGTTACGCCAAATTTTAAATTTCAAATCCTTTTTGTTTTCCACTTTTAGACTTTCTTTGAATCTAAGATATTTTTGGCTGTCAGTAAAAAAAGTCTTGATAACAGTATACATACATCATACGTTCCATACATTCCAAATTGTGAATTCAAACTCCTTCAATCATGCACATTAACATTGTCAAAAAGCCTTAATGTTTATGACACGTCAGGAATGTTGTATTGGTGGTCTCATAACTATGTTTTACGTATTATTGTATCAACATAATTACACCTGAATCACTCCCATAAATATACATAAACTCACTCACACACGCCTGTGCACGCAAAAGGCACAACGCATACACTAATATTCATGCAAATATCACACAATCATATTCTACGAAACAGTTTGGAATTTGCCATGAATTCTGCTGTTGTATGAACAAACTTACGAATATTATGTTATGCACACACACACACACATACTCACGCATAATTGCATGGATGGGTATGGATGGATACTTTTGAAATTGAATTTTCATAACAGTATGGATAGCAGTTGTTGTGGCATCACGTTAACGTTGTATGCAACTTAAATACAATCAATATGCACTTGCTCTCTCTCTGTCTCTCTCTTTAATAATAACAATAACAACAACAGAAGCAAAGGCAATAATAAAAGTGAATGTGTTTTATGCTATGCTACTATAATAGGTTCAATATGCTTGACTCCTTCAATTCTTGCGTATTGAATTAGGATAGGAGGCTAGATTTCATTTAGGATTTGTTGAATACAAAGTATGGAGTGTATAGATAGCGAAAAATAAATTCTATTTATTTTACTTCTCTTACAGCCCTCGTAAACGTATAAAATGTATTCATTAGTTTACGTTTTATGTTCATTCATTGAGAATTTATGTAAATTTGAATAGTTTGTAAATATTAAACCATTAATGTTGAATGTTTTACAGTGCATTACATACCATTTTAATGTTATTTAAGGTTCAAACATACCTATGCACTCAGGTAAACGCTTTGTGTTCATGTTGATATTGATCTAATATTACTACTGACCATTAAGGCACTTTGGCAGACAGACAAATGTCAGGTTTATTTAATAAATCAGTTGTTATTGCAGTTGCTGGTTGAAAGTAATATTTTCGTAAATTATTTGAGCAATTTCAACTGAGAATGTTGGTCTTCAGTTTAATTGATCACATAATTAAAAACCATACGATACCGTACAGTTTGTTTATAAGCAAATTAACATGAACCGCCTAACAATGTCTTACATTGAGCGGATTTTAAAGCATTGTTCGGTAATATAATGGAATTTTAAACTCAAATATTGAATAAGAGAAGAAATGTATGATTGTAAATTTCTATGTTAAGGAGTTGAAAGTGCTGGAGTAAGAAAGGCGTTAAAGTCTTTCATTCATGCCCTGGAGAGAGCTTTATTCTGTTTTTAAATCAATATTTTCACTCTCCTCAAAGTCTTGCTTTTAATCTTTGGTAGCCGATGTGTTTGTTCTAATGTGAAATGCAAGCAGCTTGCTCGTATTAAGAATAGAGATGGGTTTACACCGGGGTATTTACCCAGCGCTGGGTATTTACCCATTTATACCCACTTTCATACCCGGGTATTTACCTAATTTCGGGTAAATACTTATTTGAGTAACGAATACTCGTTGTTACGTAGCGTAACAGAAATGTGGACATTTTGGAATTTATTTTGAACATGTGTATTTTATTTATACATTTCAACACCAACAACTCTTAATAAGAACCGCTAATCAGCGGTGGGGAAGTTACTTCTATTCAATGCAGAATGTAATAAAAACTAAAGCATCCCTTCAGGTTTTAGCAGTTCATGAACTCATTAATCTACAAGCGGATATGAAATCACAGCTATTTAGAGAAATCTTTTGGGAGCAATTAAATTTAGGCTCAAATATATTTGGTTGCATTGCAAAATGGATTTGTAAGCTCGAATCAAATGAATATAATATACACAGGGTATATTTCGCGTTTCAGGGAATTAAAAGTAAGCTTGAATTAGAGTTTTCTACAACTTTGATGCTGAATGATGCCGAAAAAACTGTGTTATCAACCATATTCAATACACGATTTAAACAAAAAACCATAAAACCGATACATATAGCTGCGAACTTCCTAGATCCTAAGGCACAAGGATGCATTGGAATTCATTCACACAATGTCACAGGCGCCTAACATAAATGCAATGCCAGATTTTGCCAATTACAAGGTCAAAAATGGTTTCTGGACAAAATCTTTTGCCTGTAACTGTTTGGATGAGATTTTTCCAGTAACTTGGTGGAAAGGAATTTGTGGAAATATGCAATTCAACAAATTAGCTGTTCGAATTTTAACAGCTCCCTGTTCTTAAGCTGCTACTGAACGTTCCTTTAGCACACACAGCTTCATTCACTCCAAAAATAGGAACCGTTTAACAACACAAAGAACAACAAAACTAACATATATATCGTGCAACTGGAACTTGCTTTTTAAAAATATTTTACCACCTTCAGCAGAAAGCACGCACTCCTCTCAATTTGAAAATAACATAAATTCTTCACTAGAATGACTAGACACTAGACGATATCCCTTCAACTTAAACAGGAATCACGTACTCAATTCGGTATTAGTTTTTATCGGATACGGACAGCGACAGCGACAGCGATTATGACTAAATTTATGAATTATTTCTTTTTAATTCATAACAAAAAATTAAATTCTTTTAATTCATTTAAATTTTTCTTTAGTTTGATTTATACCCACATTTTGGGTAAATACACAGGTGCTTGGGTAAATACCTGGGTATTTACCTTTACATACCCAATTTACCATTTGGGTATTTACCCTTGTACCATCATTAATTAAGAATACATTTTCAAGCAGCATCTCTTCACACTTGCGTGATATTTTCTAGATTTGGGGATAATGGCGCTCAGCTATATTTTTTATGCGCGGAATAATATTTTAAATGCTGCATAGCATTAAATTTAAGGCGTATTAATCTTGTCAGAAAACAAATTAATACCGTTCAGTCAAAATTACGACCTAGCTTCTCACACTACTTTATGCTGCGTGTATGTTAATTTTATATATCGGTGGCGGGTTTTACGGTTTTAAGTCGACTCCGAACAACAGATTTTTGAGAAACTTTTCAAGGCAATTTTTGTTTACTCTCAAAGTTTTTTGCCAGAAGTCTGCTGAGAGGAAGTCGCCGAAGGTATATTTTTTTTATATTTCGTTATGTTAGAGATGTCTTACCTGGTGTTTGAACCATGACCTCATGTCTAATAAGCCAATACACTAACTACTAGACTACGACGCTTTATAAATCTTTCAGTGCCATGTGTCTAAAGTCTCGAGTGAGGCTTGACTAAATATTTTTAAGACAATCTCCGTTCGATTTTCTCAGTAATATGTCGGTCATTTAAATTTCCCAGCTGCGCATTAAAAGGATAACCTGAGTGTGCTTAAAGAAACAGTGGAATTCAATTTCAGTGGATTTTCGGGCTTACCTTACACTGCATAACACATTGTGCCACCGAGTGAACTTGCCTGTGAATGACAAACTACTCGCTAACCTAACCTAACCTTCGAACTGTTTCATACACTAAAGCAGTGTCGTTTGTACTCGTTCTTAAGTCTTGGATGTGTAGCCCTTGCTCTGACCAACTACTTCCTCTTCCCTGATTTTGGTGGAACTTGGTCAGTCCAGGGTCTGCGTTCACCTGTGGCATCACAACGGGTCGCTATGCGTGCTCAAGTGAGCTTTGTGATATCAGAGATGCCACTCTGATCTAAACCTAAACCTAAGTCTTGGATATTTATACTGTTGTCATGTTTACCGTGTTCTTCTTTTTTCAGCTAATCACTGTTTCACATCTGTAGAGTGTATTCTTTCAAAACTAATATGGCGTGGAAGTCGCCGTTGTCTAGTAGGTGGTGTGTTAAGTTTTTAGACGTGTGTCCGACGTTCAAACACTAGTCCCGACACCTCAAACGACACTAAATATAAAAAAAATATATCTTTAGGTGACTTCCTCTCAACAGGCTTCTGGCAAAAACTCTGAAAGTAAATAAAATTGCTTTGAAAAAGTTTCTCAAAAAATCAGACGTTCGGAGTAGACTTTAAACTGTAGGTTCCGCCACTCATGGATAAAATTAACACACACAACATAGGTGGAGTAAGAAGTAATCCTGCCTAAAGGGTTGTAAGCACAAATTATGTACATATGTATGTATGTATGTATGTATGTATGTATGTACCTTAAATGAGGCAGGCATCGAATTGATGTTGGTTGTAAATAAAAAAGGATTCCATTTTCTTGTTTGTTTCATTATTCAACTTTCCTATTAAATAGATTGTTGGTACACTAATATGGGCCTTAGAGGTGTATAATAGTGGTTCAATATAACAGAACCAATTTAATCGAATGCTGATTCCCTTTAAAAGTTTATTTTGAAATTTAATAATCGTATTGAACATATTTACTGCTGTATTATAGAATGTTAATTTCATGAATTGCAACAAATATTTCATAGTGTAATTGCATACACATAGAGATGTAATAAGCATTGTTCTCCTACATAGTTGTAGTTGTAGTGCAAACAATAGTTTCTGTTTGATTACCAACAACGACTCAATGTCACTGAAAATGTCAATTACATGCAACAACCACATTCAAATGATGATATGAATGTAATGAAACAATACATACGTATGTACACATGTATATAGAACTACGTATTGATGCAGGTTTTAATGAATCTATGGGTGTGACTATGTAAAATGAATGTGATCGATTGTGTAGCTTAGGCAAAAAACATGAGCATCAATATTAACACCCCGTTTCACAGAATTAATGTTGTTAACAGAACACGCTTAAATAGTATTTGACTAATTTATTTACAACACCATGGGGAGGATATCAACTATGCCATGTATGGGGAACACATTCTAAAACGTATGCGTACTGACATACTTCCATATGTACATGCATATTTACGTACATGCTCATGCATTTCGAATGTATTCGGTATTTCGACAGATTGTCATGTTCACTTGTGTTAATTCGAAATCGTAACATTTCATTAAATTTTTAAACAACGACTTTGACAAACAACAAATCCACTTACAAAGTTACTTTGTTTTTTTTTCACTCATCCATACAGTCACTTACAGCTTATGTGGTGCAGTTAAGAGAAGTTGAAAATATTTCGTATATTATTGCTTAGAAAAGAGGAACACACATGTCAATAACATTATCAATAAAATCTGAGCTCTGTGCAGATGTCTTTTTTCTTGTACGACCAACACTCATAGTATGGGCCCTATTCATGTAGTGCATTGTATTGAAACTAGGAAAATATGTTATGGTAAGGAGAAAAGAGGGAGTAGTGTTTGTGGATTTGAATCTCTTTATATAAAAATTAAAGGAAAAACCATTCGCAGGCAGCGATTGCCACATACGAACAGTCCGTCTAAACAATGAATTTTCTCTGTAATGCAGTGTACGATCCACTAACCACAAACGGATGTGCTCACCGAGAAAGACATGTGTTACCTACGAATATATAATTCTCAGGAAAAAATCCCCTTATTTTTCTTGAGAAAAATCCATTGTTGTAGCAATTGAACAGTGCAACACAAGCAACATTGCGACGATGCTCTAATGAATCAATAAAGTTGGACCCTGCCAACATTAATGATCAACTTCGCCATGTCCTCTATGGGGCCGAGAACCCTCAAAATAGACTTAAAGACACCGGCCCACACACGAGAGTTGTATTCCACTCTCGATCGGATATAAGTGATGAAAATAGTAAGAAGATAAGATGAAGTGAAATAGTTCTTGCACCATCTTAAGCAGCCGAGTCATTTGAATGCTTCTTTTGCCGGAACATGTTGTGGGCAGTTACGGATAAGTTCATTCTTTTTAATAGCAGATGTACACCCGGAAATCTAAACAAATTAATAAAAAAATTTTGTGCATGAAATAAGTTGTGAGCCACTGTACGTATATGTATACTCATACAGATTCGTGTTGATATTTTTTTGGAGATTTTAAAAACAGCGTATTGCGCTTAAATAGAACTGAAATATCGGTTTTATGTTGACACAATCAATCAAATCAAACCTCTTAAAATAATACAATACAATTACATACATATACAGGATTATGACCGAGCATTACAGCCTAGTTCTCACAATATTTACGTGGTGCATCTTAATTTTATACATGAGTGGCGGGACCAACAGTTTATAGTTGACTCTGAACGATAGATTTATGAGAAGCTTTTCATGGCAATTTCATTTATTGTCAGAGTTTTTGCCAAGAATCTGCTGAGAGGAAGTCAGAATTTTTTTTCATATTTTAGTTTTAATGACCTGACGAATGTAACTATTCTGTTGAGCCGATAGTTAGTGGTTGCTCTACTGCCTAGATGTAGTCGCCGTAGTCTACTAGGTAGTGTGTTGGCTTATTAGAGGTGAGGCTTTAGTTCAAACCACAGGTCAGTCATCTTCAACTAAACGAAATATGAAAAAATATTTCTTCGGCGACTTTCTTTCACCAGATTTCTGGCAAAAACTCTGAGAGTAAATAAAGTTGGCATGAAGAGTTTCTCAAAAATCTGTCATTCTGAGTCGACTTCAAACTCTAGGTGCCGCCAATCATGTATAAAATTAACACACACAAAAAAACTAGGTCGTACTTCTGACTGAAGGGTTGTAATGATCATTTATGTTACGTTTTTGCCTTCTAAAACGTTTAAAATGTGAGCTCGTAGATTGCAAATAAAAATAAAAATAAATTTATGTTCTGTTTTAATTACATACATACATAATTGCTTAATTAATTTCTTTATTGTTCGCACAATTCTGTGGTCCACTGTTTACAACTTAATGTAAACAACAACAATTGCTTTGCTTGTTACTCCACTTTGCACTCTTTTGCGTAAGCAATAACATACATACATAATTGGTCATTACAACACTTCAGTCAGGGTTACGACCTAGTTTCTCACACCACTTATGTTGTGTGTGTTAATTTTATACATCAGTGGCGGTACCTACAGTTTAAAGTCGACTCAGAATGACAGATTTTTTTGAGAAACTTTTCATGGCAATTTTTTAATTTACTTTCAGAGTTTTTGCCAGAAATCTGCTGAGAGGAAGTCGCTGAAGAAATACTTTTTGTATTTTATTTTGATGTCTGGCCTGGGGCTCGAACCCTTGGCTTTTCGTCTAATAAGCCAACACACTACCTACTAGACCACGGCGACTTCAATAAGCAATAACAACTACTAGTCAATTTGTCCGATAGATCTTTATAACGGATATCTTCAAACCACGATTGCTCTCTTTAAACACACCGTGTCCTTACACAAGACTGACTTAATTTTCACTGACCCCGTTGCCTGTTTTGTCATGCCTTTTATATCGCAGGGTAAACAGTCTGATGAATGCTCTTGAAGGAGAATGACTTCGCCTTCTCGAAATCTCTATAAATGTAAACATGTTGTTTACGTTATTGTTGTTTGTGTATTTTGTTTACGTTTGTCCTTGCAGTTGTTGTTGTTCTCTTTTTGTTTACTTGTTTATCCCCTTTTTATATTGGTTTTTTTGTAGGTATATTTTTGTCTACAATTTAAACGATGTGAAAGCAGAACACCGTTTTCATTTTCGTAATATTATGTATACTGCCTAGATAGCGAAATATATCTACGTAACCGACCACTTATTAAGACATTCTCTGTGATAATGTGGCTTATTTTAAATGCTTAATTATTTCTTGATCTCCTAGTTTCTCTTGAGTAAACAAATATCAAATTATCGTGAACGAATCCAATCCTTTATTCGAATTAGATTTGGGGCATTATAACACACAATATAATGGCGATGAGTTGAGATGATAGTGGTATTAAACTGTTGATTGTAGCTCTCATAATATGGAATTGAGAGTTCTACAGCCTCCAAAATAACTCTGGTAGCTCAAAATATTTTTGTGGGTTTTGTGAACATGCTTAGCGTCCCTTAGAAAAAATTAAAGTGTTTTTTCATTCAAACAATTTAAAATTTTTAGAAGATTTCTCTGCCTCTTATAGCCTTTATTTCTAAACTGAAATAATTACATGTGAGCTAAAGATCTGAGATAAGAAATTCAGAAAATTTCATTTAAATTTATTGTGTTTTTGTCATTAATATTTTTAAACAATTCCTTATTGAGGTTATGTCATTGTGTATCCTTTTTATCTTTAAAGAAATTTCTAATCAAATTGCATTTCTAATCAGTAGTACTGCCATGCAATCAAATTAAATCCCATATTCATTTTAAATTTTGCAATACAAAACAAAAATTGAATCTCTGCTTGACATGTCTTCTTTACATTTAAAATCATTTACAATTTAACATTTACGTACATACATGCATACATACACAATATGTATTGTATTTACAAAGTTTATAAATTTTTTAATATATTTCCTTCAAAGGCTTTACCCCACCCTCGAATGAAAAACAGTTCAGCTTAGATTAATGAATTTAATTAAAATTTATAGTTTTTTGATTTTCATTGATTACATTCTCACATTCACATTCACATTCACATTCACAATCACATTCTCATCAACACCATCATTATCATTATGATTATAATGATTATTGTAATGATAATTGTAATGATAACTTGTTATATAACCTCATAAAGAACTAGTTTTAAGGGATTTGCTTTATATTTTGTAATTATTATAGTATGTATGTAAATGTATGTATGAATGTGTGATTATTATTGAAAGTAAGAGTATTTAATTTATTCATTTATTATTGGCAATAAATTTCAATTAAAAATTTTATTTCAAATTTAAATGTTGATTGTCGTAATTAATGTCATCTGGTATTGAAAAAGGTATTACGATGCATACAGTGGACAGCAGAAGTCTTAGTACGGCAGTATATTTTAGCAATTTCATGAATTTGTAGCTAAATGTTTGTATAAAAATTTCAGGTTTTTATAAAGGGTGTTTTTTATAGAGGTATAGAACTTTAAGTTGCAATAAAACAACGCTGGATTATTCGCTTGGCATGAATTTTATTTATCCGAAAGATAATCTTGTGGCATTGCATTTTAAATATGATTTCTGGCATATGACCGCCACGGCTGGCGCGGATGTTGTCCAATCTGGACGTCCAATTTTCGATGATAATCTCGTTTTGGGCCCATTCGACGAATCTACGCCTTACTTAATGATCGTTTGGCTTCTATTCTTGCACGAGTTGGAATGGACACAGATCCAATTCCTGTGCTCGATGGCGGATGGACTCATTCGGGTCTTCCTCAATGCTACGATCTACAGCAGCAATAGCTTCTTCTGTACGCACCGTACAGCGTCTCTGGGGATGCGAGTTATCAATAAGAGTAAACGTGGTGCGAATACGTTCCATGGTTAATCGAATTAACTGCTCTGATGGACGATTTTGTCGACGATAAAATGGACGTAGTGCGCGATACGTTTTCCGCACATAACCATTATTTTCGAAATAAAATCGCACTATTTGCAAGCGTTGTTCAGGTGTGAGTCTATTCATGATGAATTGTCAAACCAAACTGAGAATAAATCACTTGACAGCTGTTAAATCGGTCGCCAACTTAAAGTTCTATACCTCTATAAAAAACACCCTTTATTTATTTTATTATTTTATTTTTGATTTATTATAAAACAAACAAATTTTTAATGTTTTTCATAAAACAAGAGAAAAATAAGGAAAAGTTTCAGATGACTCCATAGGTACCCCCAAGGAGAACCCTGAGTAAATTTAAAATTAAACGGCCTAATATATGAAAATGCTATCCTTTGTATTTAGTAGAATATTCCTTAACCCTTTCATGCCCGAATTTTTTGGGCCAGAGCTAAAATTTTTTTAAGGACATGTGTTTGTTAGTCATGGGCTAAATATGAAGTAATATTAAATTCAGAGTCCTACGTATTCTGGTTTTACACATTTTTACCCAAGCTTGTTTGCAAAAAAAAAATGTACAATGTTGCCTATAGGCAACATCGGGCATGAAAGGGTTAATATCAAGCACTCCATTTAACTCATTTGTAACTGAATATCCAAGTTTTGTTTAGTGTTTTCTGATGGCACCATGAACAAGTTTTTCGGTTGACTTTTGTTTGAGGTTTAGCGATTACGTAACCGTTCTTTCAAATGATCTCCTAAATACTCTCTTGATGTCATATCGGGATATTGTGCAAGAGTATTAAGCCTGTGGCGATTTTTTTTCTGTCAAAATATATTGCCACACTAAGACTTTTGCTGCCCACTGTATTTATACCTCCTAAAAGCAATTTTACACGGTAAATAAAAAAAGTTTTAAAGAGAAATAATTTTCAATTGCTTTTCAATTGCCTTTATTGCTTAGATAATGTATTTAACATTGACTGTGTGTTGGATTAGTGATTCATGAGCTCAATTTCCAAGAAACATTGATACTTCTTTTCATATAATCCATGAGGGAGACTTGCTCACCGTGTCTCTCTCAGAAAGGATAACAACAACTGTGAATCTGATTATAATGTCATGAAATGACATCTCAATTATCAAAAGGTCCTTACAGACATTAAACACAGAGCAAAAAAAAAGAAAAATAAATGTAAAGATTATGGGAGAGATGCTTCGTGACAAACGTACAATAGAAAAAGTAATAAAAATGTGTATTAAAGTAAGATATCAATTTAAAGTAAGATATCAATATTTTTTTGAAGTCGCCGTAGTCTAGTAGGTAGTGTGTTGGCTTATTAGACGCAAAAGCCTGGGTTCGAGCCCCAGGCCAGGCATCAAAGACAAAATACAAAAAGTATTTCTTTGGTGACTTCCTCTCAGCAAATTTCTGGCAAAAACTCTGAGAGTAAATAAAAATTGCCATGAAAAGTTTCTCAATAAATACAAATCTGTCGTTCGGAGTCGACTTTAAATTGTAGGTCCCACCAGTCATGTATAAAATTAACACACACAACATAAGTGGTGTGAGAAACTAGGACGTTGTACAATGGGTCAAATCGACCTCCGGGTACTATACTTGTCTTAATTGACAAGTACACGTCCTCTAACCTAACCTAACCTAGGACATCAAACATACGACAGTTATGTTGCTAAATTTTGAAAGATCAATAACTGACTATAAAGATACGAGTAAGCAAGTAATCATGTCTCTATGACTGTAACCGTTCAACCATGGCTGTAACTAAAGCAGTACTTTCTCTGGATGTAATAGTTTTTCGATAGTCATCTCACTTAACAAAGTGTGCGAATTTTAATTCTACGTAATTGAACATCTTGATTCGTAATCATTAACATTGAAATTTTGTACAGCCAGTAGCTATGGTGTGAGAAGCTAGGTCGTAATCCAGGCTAAAGGGTTGTAATCACCAACCATGTACGTCTGTAGTAGCTGTAACAATATTACAACTGTTTTCACGTCAGTGGCTCAGACAGTGGATCAGTGCAATCGATCCTGCTATCCTTCAAAATGAAATTGATATCAAATCATACGATATCAATATATCGAGGGCTTGACTATTATTAAGTCATACTGACTTCCAGGTCACGGTAGTGTTTCCCAGGTAGAACTAATAGCTATCCTCATGGCGATTAAATGCCACAAAATCCAAAAAAAAATGGTATATTATTCGAAGGTATCCATATTTAAGTCTGAACGGAGATCAGCTTGAAAGACAATCTATGAGATCAGAGCATAGGAGTCCTCTTGGATGCGATTAAGCAGATAGTAAAGGATGAATTATTTTGCTTGGTTAACGTTAAACTTACATACTTAATTGGCCATTACAAACCTCTAGTCAGAATGACAACCTAGCTTCTCACACCACCTAATAAAAAAATGTAAAAAAAAAATTAATTTTACTCAGGTACTAGCCTTGACCTTAATGGAGCTGGTAAGTAAATTAAAAAAAGTGCCTGATGCAATGTATCCTTGCTATGTGCGCATTGTCATTCCAACTAGGAACCTATCTTATGGAAAGTCTGTGCTCAAGTCTAATAGTAGTCATGAATAAAAGTATTTGCGATTTAGATTTTTTAAGTCGACTGGTCCATATTAAAGAAAAATTAATTTTTAAATTCCTGCTTCTCATCTCAGGACACATTGCTATAAATGTATATGTAAAGAATAGTTATCCACAGTGGTATAAGCACAGATAAGCTTATTATACTCAATGGACACAATTGGTTTTAATAATGCATACATACATATGTACGTACATAATTGGTCATTAAAACCCTTCAGTTACTATTACGACCTAGCTTTTCATCCCACTAACGTTGTGTTTGTTAATTTTATTCAGAAGTGGCGGGACCTTCTGTTTAAAGTAAACTCCCAATGACAGATTTTTGCGAAACTTTTCGTGGCAGTTTTATTTTACTCTCAGAGTTTTTGCTAGAAATATGCTGAAAGGAAGTTGCCGAAGAAATATTTTTTCGTATTTCGTTTTGTAGAAGGTGTCTGACCTGGGGTTTGAACCGTGGCTTCACGTCTAGTAAACCAACACACTATCTACTAGACTATTGTACGAAATATTATGGCTCGGTAAATTGATAAACCTGACCTAAAGATCTTGATTCTTTTATAAATATGTATGATCCTAACAAGCTTAAGTGCTTTTCTGCATTTTGAACAGAAATACGCCAGACTTACTTACTTACTTACTTTCTTACCATACGGCAGGCCATAACGGATTTCGGCCTGCCGCAACACTTCCTTCCAGGCACCTCTGCTTCTTGCTCACCTAGGCCAGTTGGTCACCCCAATCGATGACAGGGCTTCCTCGATTTGGTCCTTCCAACCGATACAAGGTCGTCCTCTTCGCCGACTTCCGCAGATTCCCGCATCAAATACCCATCTCGCCGGAGCATCCTCTTCCATTCGAACGCTGTACAACGTCTATGTCGTTGAGGAGCTCATACAGCTCACTGTTGGATCGGATACGGAAATCATCGCCAACTCGCACAGGACCGAAGATCTTACGCAGTACTTTTCTCTCGAACACTCTCAAGCCCGCTGCATCAGTACTTAATAGGGTCCATGCCTCTGCGCCATAAAGAAGCACGGGTAGGATGAGTGTCTTGTAGAGTGTTAGTTTTGTCGCACGAGAGAGGTCTCTGCTACTCAATTGCCTATTGAGATCATAGTAGCACCTGTTGGCAAGAGTGATCCTGCGCTTGATCTCCAGACTGACATGATTTTTGGTGGTAACGGCGGAGCCAAGATAAATACATTCCTTGACTGTTTCAAAAGTACAGTTATCGGCCGTAATCGGTGAATCAATACGCCGCACGTCTCTACTTGTCGATAACATATACTTTTGTTTTGCCCTCATTTACTGTCATACCCATCTTAGTAGACCCCCGTTCAATAGAAATAAGCCAGACGGTAGATTTTATTCTGGGTGGAATGCCGATTACTGCTCTTAATTATAGACTCACAATAATACGGGCCATGGATTCTTTGTCACTATAGAAACTAGCTGGCTATTGTATATAGTAAAGGGTGTTTTTTATAGAGGTATAGAACTTTAAGTTGGCATTACTTTTCAAGATGGCGACCGATTTAACAGCTGTTAAGTGATTTATTCTCAGTTTGGTTTGGCAATTCATTATGAATAGACGTTTTCGCACCACGTTTACTCTTATTGATAACTCGCATCCCCAGAGACGCTGTACGGTGCGTACAGAAGAAGCTATTGCTGCTATAGAGCGTAGCATTGAGGAAGACCCGAATGAGTCCATCCGCCATCGAGCACAGGAATTGGATCTGTGTCCATCCACTTTATGGAAATTTTGGGGAAGGATCTTGGTTTGCGTGCTTACAAAATCCAACTCGTGCAAGATTTGAAGCCAAACGATCATCAAGTAAGGCGTAGATTCGTCGAATGGGCCCAAAACGAGATTACCGTTGTTCCCGATTTTCATAAGCGAATTTTGTTTAGCGATGAAGCGCACTTCTGGTTGAATGGCTACGTCAACAAACACAACTGCCGCATTTGGAGTGAAGGTAATCCTCAAGTGTATGTGGAAACACCGTTACATCCAGAAAACCTGACTGTTTGGTGCGCTTTATGGGCTGGTGGAATCATTGGTCCGTACTTTTTCAAAAACGATGGTGGCCAGAACGTTACAGTCAATGGTGATCGGTATAGAGCCATGATTACTAACTTTTTCATTCCTGAATTGAATAACCATGATGTTCAGGAGATGTGGTTTCAACAAGACGGCGCAACATGTCACACAGCTCGTGCCACAATAGATTTAGGCACGTTTGGTGACCGCCTAATTTCACGTTTTGGACCTGTGAATTGGTCTCCAAGATCTTGTGATTTAACACCGCTAGACTACTTTCTGTGGGGCTATGTAAGGTCATAGGTCTATGCGGTAAAGCCACAAACGCTTGACCATTTGGAAGACAACATTCGCCGTATTATTGCCGATATACGGCCACAAATGTTGGAAAAGTCATCGAAAATTGGACGTCCAGATTGGACTACATCCGCGCCAGCCGTGGCGGTCATATGCCAGAAATCATATTCAAAATGTAATGCCACAAGATTATCTTTCGGATAAATAAAACTCATGTCAATCGAATAATCCATCGTTGTTTTATTGCAACTTAAAGTTCTATACCTCTATAAAAACCACCCTTTAGTAGTATAGAAGAGTAATTTTTTTTCTGGATCCAGTAGTTTTCAAGTAAAAATATTGAAAGCAATTGATGCCATCACTTAAATTTTGTTCCATAACTGCTAAGACTATAAACATGTAGTATTCCCTATCGCTGCTTTAAAAGTTCATCATTTCATTGAACAGCGCAAACGGTTTCCCGTTAAAAGAAATCAAATGACTCACGAAATATTTTCGATTCAATATTTCCAAATGCACAATGCAAAATGCCGAAGTGCAAAAATTCCAAACAGCAATCAGTGGAAACAAATAAATTTCAATGCAGAAAAAATTGAAAGCCTTCTCAAAAGTTGCCTCCAGTTGTTATTTCTCTATTTTTTGTTTGGTTTTTGTATTTCAACTTCATCTTATCGTTATGGCTGTTGTTTGTTTGGTTAGAGCCCATTTGAAATAAACAAAAAAATTAATTTTTTCTTAAGCATTTTCTACGGTAATTGTTCAAGTGCATGTGCTGCCACAGATAGACGCCACGTCACGCCAAGCAACGACACGCCACATCGATTTACCAAAAAGAAGACATTTGAAGCGAAAGACAGGAAAACATGCTGCGAAAGGAAATGCAAAACACGAACTGTGCGGAGATCCTTGAAGAATTTTATTCATGCAACAATAAGCAGTGATGGTAACAACTTATGCACGACAACAACACCTACTGTTATGCAACGAAATTGTTTTTGTTATTGTGTTTGTTGTTGTTGTTGTTTTTCACTTACTTTTTCTTTCATCGAATTCAATAAAGAAAGTGTGCGCAAGTTGTTGTTCGGAAAAAGTTTTTCCGGATTTTTCTTTTCGGCCAACAAAATATTCACACCTGATGCCTATTGAAAGTGTTTGTAGGGGTATGTGAGTGTGTCTGTTTTTACGAAATATTAAAATTGTGCAAAAAGTAACATCGTCAGGAGTTTGAAAAATAATTTCAGTTTTCTTTTCTTCTTTCTTTGGTAAACAAATTTCTGGTAAAGTTGGAAGGAAAAGATACCGATAAACTATAAAACAATTTATTACAAGTGAATTCGCTTGCAACATGCCACATGCACTCTCCTACAATACCGGCAGCATAGATTATTGTAAACAATGACTAGAAAAGGTATTTTACCAGTACACCAGAATAGTAATTTGGAAATTTTGAAGCCAGGAATCAATAAAGAAAATACAGCGTAAGGAAGAAGTACAATAGTTCTCCGATTTAATGAACCTAATTGTTGTACGGCCTGTTCGTTACATATAGTGCTAAGTTAGAAAGGAAATGTGTCGCCTAATTTATGCAAAACTCAAAGCACATATATGTTAAGTAAGGTAACCCCCTTAAAGGAAGAGATCCCACTTAAGCCAGCATTTAGTCCCATTGTGATACTAAAATCTGTTCTACCAGGGGTTCAAACATTCTCTAAAGAAAACCATCACGAGTTCAAAATAAATCTTGCTATTCAGCAATCAAGTCATCGTAGTCTAGTAGTTAGTGTGTTGGCTTATTAGACGTAAGGTCTCGGTTGAAAACCCAGGTCAGACATGTCCAATTAAATGAAATTTGAAAAAAAAATTTCTTCGACAACTTTTTCGCATTTTTTTCAGCAAAACTCTGAGACAAAGAAACTGAGTCAACATTAAACTGTAGGTCCCGCCACTCATGTATATAACTGACACACACAACATGGGTGGTGTGAGGAGCTAGGTCGTAATCCTGACTAAAAGGTTGTAATGACCAATTATGTATGTATGTATGTGTGCTTTGCAACAATCTTTATATTAGAGAGCTCGACCAACGATGTCAGAATAGGTGAGAGAAAATGGTATGAAAGACAGTCTAATCCTCCTACTCAGACCTACAGTTCATTTGTTGTTATACCAAGTCTTTTAACGTGCCTATCAAAAGTGATCCGTAGGTGTAACCATTATGCTTTCAATTGTCAAGAGGTTTAAGGACAGAAGTGAGTCGATCCTCTTTCTGTCCATACGTGTACAACAAAGTCTAGCAATATATGCATGTATCCTCCTGCCGTCAAACAAGATTGAGCCTCCTCGCAACACGAATGGACAATTTCCACAATAAGTGAGGCAATTGGAATACTTATACATACATACATACATAGTTGGTCATTACAACCCTTCAGTCAGGATTACAAAGTTGACTCCGAACGATAGATTTTTGAGAAACTTTTTCATGGCAATTTTTATTTACTCTCAGAGTTTTTGCCAGAAATCTGCTGAGAGGAAGTCGCCGAAGAAATACTTTTCGTATTTTGTTTTGATGTCTGGCCTGGGGCTCGAACCCTGGTTTTACGTCTAATAAGCCAACACACTACCTACTAGACTACGGCTACTTATACCCTGTAACATATCGCAGGTTACAAGCTCTGTATGGGTCCTGGCCAGCTCTCAGAAATGCAATTTTTAACGATATCCCTATGTCTCGAAACTCAAATAATTCCGAAATCTTTCTAAAAATCCTCGACTTTCATGGACAAGGAAATTACGTTCGTTAGGGACTTATTCGCAGTCTGGCATGAAAGTCGAGACTGAGGTATATTATTTAGATTAGTTATTGTACAGACGGCTACAAACTTAAAAATGCTTCTGGACTGCTGTTTTGTTTTGTACATGTTTCGTATAACCAGAATATAAGCTTTGCTTCCAGTCAATGGAAATACGGTTTTCCGGACAGAGGTACGCGCAATCAGCGAATGTAAACGATGCCATATTGGAGCGAATTTAATTAGATTTACTGACAACCAGATGACAAGTAGAGCAGTAGCGTCCAATAAGTCAATGTTAAGAACTGTTTTGAACAGTAAGGGAGTGGAGAAATGTCGTTGCGGATGATCTACTTAATAATGCTTGAAAATCACATGGGCCATGCACAGAGAATCTAATATCTGTCGGGTTACTAGAAATCAAGTTACAGTAATAAAGGCATCATACGGTCTTAACTGTATCGCTTCCATAGACAGTGCTGTCTAAGAGGTTCTGATGTAAAAAATCGGCACATGTCGTTATGCTTAATTGATTTCGGGAAAATTGAAAGATCCCTTAACGGTTAATATTAAGTTATATTAAGTTATTTGTCGGCTATTCTTCCACTACCATTTTCGTTTTATTTTCACATTTACTTCCTATGCCAATATACTGATCCTACACTGTTTCTGCATCTTATCGTTTATAAAACTTTGTGGCAACATTGTATGTCTTCGTATTCGCAATTGTATCTTTCTGAGTATCTGAGTATCTTCTTCCTTCGTTCATGTGCTATATTTTCTATTTGATGTTGTCCTCTATTGCTACTGCATTTGTTTTAATTTCAGTTTGTATCTCTACAAATTATACTTATTGTTGTTCTCGTTGTTGTAGTATTTTGTAAGCAATTAAAAGTTTTTGGGTTTTTATTTTCTTATTATACTTCTCTCTACTTGCTGTTGCTGTCGGTAGTTGTTGTAGTTGTTATTGTCGTTTTGTTTCATTATTATCACAACAACAATTTGTTGTCTAATTATTACTTCAGGTGTTGCAGATATTTTTCGTTTTTCTTTCTTTTTTTTGAATTTTTATTATTTTATTGCTATTGTTGCTCTACACCATACGACATGTAGTCTACTGTCCTTGCTGTAATACTTATTAGGACAGTTGTTGTTGGTGTTGCTGTTGATGTTGTTGTTATTATAGTTGTTGTCATTATGCTAAACACATACATACCTGCACACAAAATGAGACATTGATGTTATTGTTTAAATACAGGTTACTTTTGGCATGTTTCTGTCCTCTTCAGTGAGAGCAGCAACAGCAGCAGCAGCAGCATGTTGTGGCACTTGTTCTACAAAACCATTAATTGTTGGTTAAGAGTGGTTGAATTCATAATGCATTTAAATTGTTTTGCATTTTTTCTTATTGTTTTAATTATGTTGTTACGTTTTTTAACTTTTAAAAACGTTTAAAATATGATCTCGTAGATTGCAAATAAAATAAAAATAAATTTCTGTTTAGTTTTAATTCAAATTCTTTTTTATTCGCACAATTCTATGTGCCACTGTTCACAACTTAATGTAAACAACAACAATTGCTTTTCTTTGTTATTCTTTTGTTTATACCCTTTGCATAAACAATAACAATTACTAGACAATTATTCGCCAGATCTTTGTAACGGCGATCTTCAAACCACGATTACTCTCTTCAAATGCACCGGGTCTTCATACAAGACTGAATGAACTTCACTAACTCACTCGTCTGCTTTGTCTTGCCTTTTATATAGCAGTCTAAACAGTCCGATGAATGTTCTTGAAGGCGAATGTTCATGAATACGCCTTCTCGAAATCTTTATAAATGTAAACATCTTTGTTTGTAGTTTTTATTGTTGTATTTTTATTTACCATTTTTTATGCTGGTATTTGTTGTTATATTAAGCAGTACGATAATTTGTATACAGATTTGTTTACTGCATTGTTTTGTTTTTGTAGCTTTTGTTTATAATTCTAATGTTAAGCGTTGTAAAACGAAACACTAGTAATTTTTAATTTTCATTTTCATAACAATATTGTATTATTTATTGCATTATTTTGGAAAACTTTTGTAGGCAAACAGATGGAAACGGAGTTGAATTTTTTTTTTTGTTGTCTACCTATTATCCTACCGGTACCATCGATAGAATGGGATGAGACGCAAAATGCTGCTGCACCAATCATGGCTGTGAAAGTTGGCTGATAACGGCCATCTTGTTGAAGATGCATCTGTGAAATTAGTTGTCAGTTATTCAGTCTGTTTTGCTAAATCACCATGAACGGAAAATTGTTTTATAAAAATGGATATTCTGTTCGGGTAAGGTTTCACCATTTCACGAACGCTATAATCGTTCTCCCAAGAGAACTATTCACAATGTGTAGACCGGTGCAGTAGATGGTCGACCAAGACCCGTACTTCGATGAAACTCTAGAAGAAGAGATTGCATTAGATTTAGATTCGTTTTTGCATAGCTTATAAGAACTTGAAAATTGGCAAATCATACCTACACAGTTGATCATTACAACCCTTTAGTCAGGATTACGACCTAGTTTCTCACACCACTTAAGTGGTGTGTGTTAATTTTATACATTGGCAAACCACAAATTGATAAATTTTGCGTTGTAACTTGAAGTCACCGTAGTCTAGTAGGTAGTGTGTTGGCTTATTAGACGTAAGGCCACGGTTAAAACCCCAGGTAAGACATCAAAACGAATTATGAAAGAATATTTCTTCGGCGACTTACTCTCAGCAGATTTCTGGCAAAAATTCTGAGAGTAAATACAAATTGCCATGAAAGGTTCTCAAAAAATCTGTCGTTCGGAGTCGACTTTAAACTGTAGGTCCTGCCACTCGTGTATAAAATTAACGCACATAACATAGGTTGTGTGAGAAGCTAGGTCGTATTCCTGACTGAAGGGTTGTAATGACCAATTATACTATATGTACGTAACTTGAGTTTGCACCCGTATAAAATTCAATTGATCCAGGAACTGAAGGTAGACGATCATAGACAACGACGTGTACTCGCTGAATGGGCACTAGATCATTTGGCAACTGACCTTGAATTGCGTTGAAAAATCATTTTTAGCGACAAGGCCCATTTCTAGTTGATTTGGATTATGGCCTGGCGGCAGCATCGGTTCATATCTGTTTGCGAAAAACGTTTGCCAGATTATCACTGTCAACGGTGAGCGCTATAGATCAGTGATTTGCAATTTATTGTGACACATGCCAACGCCATGTGGTTTGAACAGGACGGCATTATGTGCCACAGAGCTCATGCTACATTAGGTATTCTGCACGAGCAATTTAAGGGCATAGGCCTTAGCCGATTTGACCCCTTGGACTTTTTCTTGTGGAATTTTTGCAAATGAGAAGGATAGTTTAGGTTGGGAAGGGTAACGCACCACTGAAATATTATCCTACACAGAATAACCTGAAAAGTATGAGTAAAACGATAAGATATTGGACAGGCATTGTCAAACCAAATCATGCCACATTTAACTGTTGGAAGTAGTTGATAAACGGTCGGGTTTATGCTGGGGAATATGACACGATCTACATATATTGTAGAACCAGATATTAAAAAGCTTTAAATGAAAAGTTTCCATCTAAAAAGAAAAAATTTTTAAATTGATTTTTTTTATTATGGAGACTGATACAGGACTATATTGTCCACAATATACCCACAATATATCCATGAAATTTCCATGTAAGATTGTTTACGAATACAAATTTAATTGATCATTGATTAAGTGTTCCTCTTTGTTGAAATAATTGAAATTTCTTTTCGATTGGCCAACGTTCATATGAAAATGCATGAATCTTGTTCGTCATCATGTAGTTTTGGGTGTTTTTATCTTGACTTTTACACAAATTAGTTTCGTATGTAATGGCTGTCGTTGATGTATTTAATGTCCGACATTTACTCTTCTTTATTTTTATAACAAAATTGTCAAAAACTTTCGATTATTCAAACACAGTTGTTTGTAAAATAATTTTTGTTATTGCTTTGGTTTTTCTTTTTCTTCCCATTTCCCATTTTTCCATTTTGTTTGCAAATATTTTCCAGATAAAGACATAAAATGTGAAAACTTTTAAATTAAGTTACAGGAACCTTGACCCCCATTCACTACTTTTATAATAACATTGAATGAATGGCAAAAGTTTTCCTTATTGAATGATATTTAAATGACTTGATTGGATATACTCTAATCGATAATATAATAAAATTTATTGCCTACCAAAATAGAATAGAATATAATGTTTAAATTCTATTTGCTTGAAGACATTTTCTCTTTTGTTTTTCACTACATAGTTGGCTTTCATTAGAGGAAATTTTAATTTTATAAACAAACAACATGTCCTTGTTTTAATGTGACAGGTATAGGTTTCTTTGTATTTTAATAATGGAAATAGTTTCTAAATTATTTATTTTAGTCCTATGACATTAACCCATTAAGTACTTAATTTTAAATTAACTTACTTGATTATGCTCGTCATAATCTACCTACAGTGCAAAGAATTGACAAAAGTGTGAAATGGCGGTTCAGACTCCAGGTCAGTCATCTCCAACAAAACGAAGTATAAAATATTTCGGTAACGGACTCTCAGCAGATTTCTGGCAAAAACTCAGAGAATAAAATAAAATTGCCATGAAGAAGTTTCACAAAAATCTGTTGTTCGGAGTCTACTTTAAACTGTAGGTCCCACCACTCATCTATAAAATTAACTCACACAACATAAGTGGTGTGTGAAGCTAGGTTGTAATCCTAATTGAAGGGTTGTAATGACTAATTATGTATGTATGTATAGATGTAGGTATGAGACTGAAAGTGTTACAGCTATAACCAGACTGTTTCAATTCCAAAAATGTAGCTTGTGTTAGAGCAAGCGTTGCAAATACTCCGAATATGTGGATACAATGAATAACTTTGTAGACTGAGTTATAAGTATAACAATTTCCTTCGGTAGTATGCGATCGTATTGCCCTATGCCGAGTATAAGTCACATTTTTTTTGAGATAAACACTTGTGTCATGTACTCTACTTATGCATTGAATTGTGTTCCAACATTGTTTTTAGCATTTTTTTTTGATAGCCTGCGCTACATCTTCATTATCACTTCTTTTTTTATTACTTTTTCTTTTAATAATCTTGAAATAATTTTTTTAAGAAAGTGTGGGAATTGTATTCACAAATTATAAACTCGAAGATTAGCATGTTACTCTGGACAACATGGGCAATCAAAGCATTCACAGTTCGTATTTGTATTTGACAGTCGCCGTAGTCTAGTAGGTAGTGTGTTGGCTTTTTAGACGTGAGGCTACGGTTCAAACCCCAGGTCAGATATCTCCCATTAAACGAAATTTTAAAAAAATATAACTGCTTCTCAGCGTATTTCTGGCAAAAACTCTGATAGTAAACAGCTAGGTTGTAATGCTAACTGAAGGGTGGTAATGAATAATTAAGTATGCATGTATGTATGTATTCATAGTTCGAAAACATATCGACACAAATATTTCATCAAGACCACACGGTGTAAGACTTCAGCTGAACCACAATCCAGAACAGTATCTGAATAAAATTATGAAAACTTGCCTCATGATTGAGATCAGCTGTAAATAAACGCCAGAAGCCCAATTACCGATTGAAGTAATTGTTTACTGGGTTTAAGTCAAATTAAGTTCAAGATTAGAAATGTTTTAGTAAAGTTTTACCACACTCCTATGTAAAATTGGCTTATTCGGCAGGTGTCTTAGAGAATCCACTATATAGCGATACCAATAATATTTCTTATTAGGAGAAAAGGAATTTTCAAACCCGATTTGAACATATTATGAAAACGGATGAGATCATCATAACAGTTGCTCTTTGAACTACATGATCCAAGGTATTCTTTACTATTCTTAACTGGCTACCACAAACTATGTGGGAGAAACAAGTGGCTGTACATGAGGCAATGAGACTGAGCACTTCAAAAAAATTAAAAAATTATGGTAGATTATGGAAGAAGTTACGGTCATGCCAAATCTTAGATATAGTTTATCCGGGTATACCTTTTGACTGCAGAATACCTGAATTCCTTTCAATCCTGGTTTTTCAACGAAAATAGCGGATAGATGTCATTAAGATAGATTTCCTAAAGATCATCATCCAAGTAATTACTGCCTGTTGACAGAGATTTGAGAATTGGTCTGTCTCTTGACATAGCCGTTTACTGTAGTAATATCCAGGCTGATATCAGAGTATATCGTATGGTGATAAAATCATATTTATCGACAATAAAGCGGCAATTAGATCCATAGAGAATGTGTGCAACACATCTGAGATTATTGTAAAATGTCACATGATATTAAGACATTAATATGGGGAAAAACCTTTAAAGATAACGATAAAGCCGACGCACATGCAAAGCCTGGTACAAAGTGCAATTGATTTCATATCTAAGCTAGGCATTACACTGCAGAGGGGCTAACAAGTAAGCATTCAAACATTTCAATAAATTTCAAAGGAAGGAGGGAATAACAAAACCCGCCAGACAGATCTGGCTTGATATAGATATAAGAAAAACAAAATTTGTATCAAACGCACTCAGAGTCCGTCTTTGAAACCTCGTACCAGTTATAAAGCGACACTGGAGTATTCCTGGGTGCAAAGAGTTTGTTGATAGAACGTGCCTAGCCACGTTCTGGTAGAATTCAAGTTCACAAGCATCTTCGAGGTTAATCTACCTTACTTTATTTACCTTTTTTTCGTACTGAAGTATTTACAGAAGGTAAATTACTGCAGCAATTGAGAGTCGTCGGTTTAACCTTTCAAGATAACCACTTGAACCCCACTTGAAATTGGCTGGTTGATTGAAAATCTAGGCACTCTGATATAAATTTCGTTTAAATCTCTGTGGAATTTTGACTACGGTTAGCGAAACCTCGAATTACCAACCTAAATTATATCTCCTTAAGAAGGAAGTTTACCTACACTACACTTTTATAAAATCTCTGTTGTGCAGTTGCATAACCACGCTGCCTACCATAAATTTAATTTTTTAAAATTTATTTCTCGCAATTAATGGATTAAAGGAAGTAAGAATAGCAGGTCAGTAGTACGTTTTTATTCTTTCTTATTTCCGTCTTGTTTTCTTATTTCTACACAACGATGAACAGTAGAAATAATTTTGTTCACATGCCAAGTATGGCACGCATACACCACAACAAATACCAGGGGAACACCAAAACTACACATAGTTATTTATGCACATACATATAAACAATTGCATTGTTTGCTCTGTGGTCCATCATACTTGTAATAAAAAAATAATTGTTATTTATACGCATACAACTACACATACGAGTATGCAACGCATGTTCTCAACAACATGCAGGCACATTCATGGTGACATTAGTTTAAACACGATACTCTCACATGTACGCGTATAGAAAATACCCAAGAGTAATTCATATTTATGTACTAATTTTACTTGGTTTTCTTTTCTCTTTGTTGTAACAACAATAACATTTCAACAATTTACTCTCACAGTTTCTCACAGTTTTTGTTGTTGAGCATATTTTTTCTGTTGTATTCATTCTTAAAATGAATAACAATTGTTTATGTGAATGTGAATAACTGTTTTTTGTTATTGTATTTATATTTATATTTCATGAAAATACCATGAGTCTCTCGCTGCTGTCTGTTGCTATTGTTGTTTACTCATTGCAACTGTTTGGAGAAGCCATGCATTTATTTGGTATCACAGTGTAAAAGTGCAATTGCTGCAGCAGCAGCAGTAGATAGAACAACAATGAAACAAAAAGTGTTTCTCTTATACATCTGTAGTGGGTTAGTTTTTTATTCTACGCTCTCTCTGTGATAATTTCGAACAACAAAAGCTGCTGTTGTATGTCAGTATTTAATAATGTTTCAACGTCTTTGTTGTTCTGTTTTATTTCTTTTTCTTCGTTTATGTTGTTGTTGTTAGTTTTTATTTAAGATTCTGTCCACTCATACACAAAGGAAATTATAAAATAAAAATTCATTGTTGCTATACCCTATACTACTGCAGTAATATTCAGTATTTGGAACTAGGATTTATGAAGGATATTATTAATACAGGGTCGGTAATTTGAAAGTTTAAATTTAAGAATCAAATGAAGCAAAAACGGTTTAAAATTTTGCCACTGACTTTACGGGAATACCTGAATTGCTGAATTGCACCACTACTACACGCTACCATACACCTATTGTGGATACTTATAAAAATCGAGCTTATTCAAGCTGCGGAAGGTTGGTGCTAGTATGTTGATTTCACCGGCCTAGTCTATATCGTCTAACATTTGTAAAGCAATCTTTATTTTTGAAATTTTTTGGTTGGAAATTTTCGTTAACTTTAGTTTGTTTGTTGATCGACAGAAAATAAAATGAAAAAAATCTTTTTTTTGTTTTAAATCAGTGAAGTTTGTTTTTCGTAATGCAGTTGCAGTACATTTTGCTTTCAATTCATTAGTAATCATAGTAACAATCGATACTAAGGCGTATGAGTTACATGTAATATGCTGCTGTATTAAAAAAATATTGCTCATACGTATGCATGTGTATGTTTAAAGATCTGTAAAGTATGCAATATTAAATTATAAAGAGTCAAAGAATTAAACATCATCATGGGTGGGCCATTTAAATGTTTAAATTTAAAAATCCAATAAAACAAAAACGGTTTGAAATTTTTTAAAATTTATTCGTTTGTTGTGAAGTGCAATTGTTTCGGTTATTTCATGCATATGGCTGCCGCAGCTGGCCTCCCAGTACCTTATTCGATCGGACCAATTTTTGTGCACTTTTTCGAGTGTATGAGGTCGTATCTCGGCAATGGCATTACTCTGGTTTGGGTGGCATAACACTCTCTTTAACGGCGCCCTACAGAAAATAGTTCAACGGTGTCAAATTGCAACTTCTGGGCGGCCAATCATTCGGCTAATTAAATGGCCTTTAAAGGTTTGACGCAATAAATCCATTGTGGCATGAGATGTGTGTGCAAGTTGCACCATCCCGTTGAAACCAAACATCGTTCACATCAATACCGTGAAGAGCGGTTATCATGGTGCCATAGGTGTTGCGAGAAATATGGGCCAAGGATGCTACCGCTCCACAAGTCGCACCAAACAGTCACTCGTATTGGGTGCATTGGTTTTTGTAAGACCATTGTGGGTTTAATACGATAATTTTGCCTGTTAACGTATCCACCAAGATGAAAATGTGCTTTATCCGAAAAGATAATGGTTTTTTTTAGCAGTTTCTCGTTGGTCCAATAAATGCCAACGCTGCTCAAGCGTAAATCGATTTATTGCGTTCAGTGGAGACAATATACTGATTTTTGTGACAGAATATAATGACATAAGTATTGCCAGATTCGAAATAACCGATTGTTCAAATTTATATCGATAGATGGCCCACCCTATGTCTTACAGATGATTTACAATATTCAACATAAGTTGTTTAGAATACATCTTTGAACCTCGTGCTAACGCTAGACAATGGAGGCAGTTCATCAAAGTGTAACAAATTCGAAGCAAATTATTCGGATATGTAGTCGAGCATTTTCATAACTAGACCATACCATTCTAAAATTAATAATTTTTGTATATTCGGCAAAGCTTGGCTGGCAACTGAAATTACATGCTGTAATCGATAAAAGCTGAAACTGTTGCATTAGCTCGGCATTGTTCCAGAACTAGGGGGTAATTAAGCAAAATTGTGGTATCACAATGGGCCTAATGTAGTCTAAGTGTGTCCACCCAAGAAAGTTGGGACAGCCACCTCTACCTACCTATCTAACTAACATAAAATAACGATATTCTTCAAAAGACTACTTCTTGATTAGCTTGATCACATGGTCGTCTCTGACCAATTGCAATCATTGTAGTTGTTTAAGGTATCATGTGGTTTGCAACTGTTGTTGTTGTTGTTGTTAGTGTTGGACATAAACAATATGTTGCAATTTTTACTTGATATTCTTTAAGTTTGTTGCTGCTGCAGAATATTTCTTTCCCTTTTGTGTTACAACCATTATTCAACATTTTTATTGATGTTGCTTGGTTTCATAGTACTGTGTTTTAAAGTTAGGGTTTCCAACAAATAAGTGAGTTGCGTATGAAGATTAGACAGCAGCTTCCATTGCATTCGGTTTGTTGAAAATGAAGTAATTTTAGTACAAAAAAAAAAAAGATATTTTCGTTTCCGAATGAAATTGGCGGATTTATTTAGCATAGTTCAAGTGGTTTCATTTAGGACAAATTTATTACATTGCTTAGAGCTACTTGGTAGTTACATAGGCTGTGTCTCTAAAAAACCAGTGCCTATCAATAAAGAAGATCTACAAGAACTTTTAAATTGAATTCCATAAGCTGACCTCTTATCACAAATTAGTTTTTGCAGGTGGTGTAATTGCGATGTTGGTAGCCGATGTAGTCTAGTAGGTAGTGTGTTGGCTAATTGGACGAGAGGCAGTGGTTCAAACCCCATGTCAGACATCTCCAACTAAATTTCGATATGAAAAAATATTTCTTCGGCGACTAACTCTCACCAGTTTTCTGGCAAAAAATCTGAGAGTAAATAAAATTGCCATGAAAAGTTACTCAAATGAATCTGCCTGTCGGAGTCGACTTTACTCTGTAGGTCCTGCCACTCATGTATACAATTAACACACACAACAAAGTGATGTGATAAGCTAGGTTGTAATCCTGACTGAATGGCTGTAATGACCAATTATGTGTTTATGTATGTGGAAGTAATTTCTACTCGACGTAATCTTGTAAAATTCCTTAATTTGCAGTGAATAAAAATTCTTTCCAATTGAAGGGTACAACCTAACACAATCACATTCACAATTTATTTCATTTTTATTGTATCATATTGTTGTATGACCAAATGCATTTTGACCAAATTAAAATCATATAAAAAGAAGTTTTTGAAATACACACGCACACACCATATGTGTGTTCATCGAAAACGGTCATTTTAGTTTTCATTGCACTCTTACAACACCATAAAGAACTCGAGATCATTATGGAGACAATTTGAAAATGTTTAAGAAAGTGGATCATAAAATTTAATTGGATTTTTTTGTCAAATCATTTTTTCTTCTTCTTCGAAATAAAAAGGAAAGTTTGTAACTCATTTAATAAAATTGAATAAGAAAATAAATACTGTGAGATAATCTTTTAACCCTAGCCAGCAACTCCATTATCTTAAAACCTGCAGTAGTATCACCAATAACCTAAAAATTATCACAAGTTAAGTCTATTTTGTGACAAAATTCGAAAATTCGTTCGCAGAATGTAAAGAAAATTTTCCTCGATTATGGCTGATAGGACAACGTATAGGTTGATGTCTAGGAAATATTGCTACCGCAAAAAGAAATACTGATAATAACCTAAAAAACAGCTTTGAATACCACTATGTATGGACCAATTACAATTACGATGTATAACAGCGTAAACAGGTTATGTAAGTAGTTAGGAAGACACCCTACGTTGGAGATTCTCATTTTGAATAGAATTGTGTGGAACGATGGGAATCTAGTAACATGGGTTGCGTTGAGGCACCGGTGCTGGGTGTTTTGAAGCGATTTCGAACTGTAACTTCATTCCAGACTGGCTGACAACTGCAGCGTTTTTTAGGCGGGTATTTAAAAAGCCTCTTCTACTCAGCTTGACTTTGACAGCCAAGTGGCCCTGCCAACAATAGAATCGTCCTGGTGTAACTCGTGTTTGGTTTGTGACTATGAACACTCGATAAGGACCTTGGACTGGAACAGATCAGTTGCTGTTGCCCTTGCTAGATTAAGTTCTTATCCAATTAATGATGCGACTATATTTCCCAATCCTTCAATCTCTTAATCCTCCTATATTCTATACCTAGATACTTATGGTGTGGGAAACTAGGTCGTAATCCTGACTAAAGGGTTGTAATGGCCAATTATGTCATGGAAAATGCTCATGTTAAAATACGTACGTTGTGGGTTCTTTATGGCATATTGTGATGTCAGGTTTCCGGCAGGAGTCTGGGTTAGATTCCAGCCGCATTTCTGCTAAATATGTGGAGATAAGGAGTAGTCGGACTCGATAGAAATTCTCCAATATGGGCCACTCTATCTAGAAGAAGGTTGAATATCTCTGAATGATTTTCTGTCTGTAACCGATATTTTACTTTTTTTCATTGTTTTACTTCCTTAATTCACCTTTTTTAGAAAGCACAATGACTGCTTTTTCGTTTATGGCTATTGTAGTTGGCTTAGTCGAATAGTGTGCTGGCTCATTAGATTCGAGCCCGAGGTTCAAGCGCTAGCTCAGATATCTTCAACAAAAGTAAATATGAAAAAATATTTCTTCGGCAACTTACAAGTCAGCAGTCTTCTGACAAAAACTGTGAGAGTAAGAGAAAATTGCCAAGGAGAACTTCACAAAAATTTGCCTTTCGCAATCGAATTTAATCTGTAGGTCTTGCCACTCATTTATAAAATTAACACACACGGGACATGGTTGGTGCGAGAAGCTAGGCCGTAATCCTGTCTAAATTGTTGGAATGATCAGTTAAGTAAGCGAGTAAGTGGTTGTTGTAGTTTTGTAAGTAGAGTGTTGCCTTACTAGGTGAGAACTTTTGTTTTGGCATATTGCTAAAACTGGAGAATATTCTTCGACCTTTCTCTCAGTACCCTTCTGCTAAAAGCTTAATCCTCAGAGATGAAAGAGTTTTTCTTTATCTGGCATTCAAATTTTTATGTCTAAACCTATGTCGTGATCTTGACTATAGTGTTGTAATGGGCAGTACTGTATGTATGAAGTTATAATGGATGAGCCATTTAGAAGTTTAAATTTAAAAATGCATTCCAACAAAAACGGTTTGAAATTTTTCCAAATTTATTGTGAAGTACAAGTGTTCCTCATACTCTGCAAGACGCAGATCCTCCCCAAGTTTCTTTATGGCGCAGATGCAGAGGTATTCGAGAGAAAAGTTCTACGAGTTGGCGATGATTTCCGCATGAGCTCCTCAACGACGTAGACGTTGTGCAGCGTATTAACATCCAGTGGTTGCGCTGGCTCGGCCGTCGTTCGAATGGAGGAGAATGCTCCGGCGAGACGGGCATCTGATGCGGAGATCTGCGAAAGCCGGCGAATAGGAAGATCTGGTTTGCGGTGGAAGGACCAAATCGAAGAAGCGCTGTCATCATGACCAACTGGCGTTGGCGCGCAAGATGCAGAGGTGCCTGGAAGGATGTGTTAAAGCAGGCTGAAATCGGGTTGTTAATGGCCAATTAAGTAAGTAAGTACAAGTGTTCCTGTTAGAAACGGAATATTATTGCCGCGGCTGGCCTCGCAGTACCTCATTCGATCGGACCAATTGTCGTGCACTTTTTCGAGTGTATCTCGGCAATGACATCAAGAATGTTGTCCTTCAAATGCTCAAAAGTCTCGGGTTAACACTTTTCTTTAACGACGCTCCACTAGAAATAGTCCAACGGTGTCAAATCGCAACTTCTTGGCGGCCAATTGACATCACAATTTCGGCTAATTAAACGGTCATCAAACGTTTGACGTAATAAATCGATTGTGGCATGAGATGAGTGGCGAGATGCTCTGTCCTGTTGAAAACAAACAGCGTGTCCATCAATACCATGAAGAGCATGTAAAAAAAATCGGTTACCTTGGTGCGATAGGTGTCTCCATTGACCGTAATGGTTGCGCCCCACAAGCCGGGCCAAAACGGCACTCGTAATGGGTGCATTGGCTTCTGTAAGACCATGTATGTAAGACCAAATATGGCAATTTTGCTTATTAATGTACCCACCAGGATGAAAATGAGCATCATCCGAGAAATTGATTTTTTTTTTGCCAAAATCAACATCATTGTGCAGTTGGCCCATCTATTCCAATAAATCCTAACGTTGCTTAAGCGTAAACCGATTCATTACGTTCAGTGGAGATTAGAATAGAATGACATAAGTATTGCCAGATTCGAAATAACTGATGTTTAAAATTTCAACCGATAAATGGCCCACCCTATAGTTAAATTAAATCTAAATTCCTGCTTTTCCATATAAACCCAAGTGCCGATTGTGGTTAATGAAACAAAATATTCCATTATGACCTCATTTAAGCCAGCATGTAAGTCTGTATTACGGTACAAGCTTACATGCGAATCGTTTTTTTTTAAACATTTAAGTGTCAACATACATATCCTCATAAACTAATGCTTTATTTTACTCGTCGTTATATTAAAAATAAATTGTGTAATTGTGTAATTGTGTGTGTATATGTATATATATGTATGTATGTGTCTTACATCTTGTGGCAACTGTTCTCTAAATGATAAATGAATTTAATTAGAAATGAGATGAAATGTTTCCTATTGTGTTACTTACACATCCTCCCATGAGTAGAACAGACAAAATTTATTTCATTTTAATTTCATTTTTATCACTTTCCCCCAAAACATGTTGTTTGGAAGACAATTTCAAATGGATTTTCATTCTCTTGGCATATTAATGTGTGTGTAAATTAAATTATTTTGGGACTTAAAGTGTTACACAATAATATGTATGTAAATATAAATATTAAGAGAGTGTGTATCACTTTTTTTATACTTAAGGGTATTAAGTAAGGTATTCAAGTTTTATTCATTTCGTTAAAAGGCTTCCTTTTTGCAGAAATCATACTCAAGAATACAAAAGAGGGGTAAATGTGTTTTGATTAAGCTTTTTCAAAACTACCGTTAGTTAAATAGATCGTTTACATCGTTTATAATAATTAAAGGACTAGAAAATTTCGTTAAAAACTAAAGAAGTGCTTCACAGATGCGTATTCACCACTTTTCATTAAGAAACTATGAATTGTAAGTATATATGTATGTATGTATGTATATCCGTAATACCAAGTTTTTTTTCTACAAGACATTATCATTCATTCATCATGCTTGCTTTTTTGGGGTTTTGTGTTTTTTTTTGTTTTCCACCCATCGTAAGACACGATGCCACATGTGCTGAACGCTAAACTCTTGTCTCATCATTTATAACTTTCGGTTTTAGTTTTAGTTTTCGTTTAAGTTCATTCCCATTTCAATTTGATAACATTTGCTGTAATAAAACGCTTCTTTAGTTCAGAGGTTAATCAATTATATTCAGGGGTTTACAACAGCTAAAATACTCGTATAACATGTGAATCATATCGAATTACTGCGATTATCATGCATAATTTTCTAGCAATTAAATCCTCGATTATTATAAATGAACGAACGAACAGTTATATGTCTGTATGTATATGTACATATGTACAACGGCAAACGTTCACACAATAACAGCCAAATTTTTCTAAATAATTTGTATGATTATTTGCAACATACTCTCGTTTGGTGTTTTAAAAATGTGCAGATGATATTGATTAAAAACGTGCAGAGGGGAGGGGGTAACTGAAGTTAAATTAATTCAAGGGACGATAATTGTATTTACTGATGCAACTATAATAGTTTGGAAATATAACATTGAGCTCGAATAAAAAAAAATATTTAAACTTTGTGCTGACTTCTGAAATGTTTTATACCACACATACATAATTGGCCATTACAACCCTTCAGTCAGGATTACGGCCTACCTTCTCACACCACTCATGATATGTGCCACACTACATCTTGGCCATGATAGGTAGTTATCTGAGTAACAGACAGCTGGTGTATAATACAAGCTCGGGCCCAAGGGTGAAACAGATAACATCAGGAGCGGCACAAGGATCTATCCTCGGCCCCGACCTATGGAATGTCAACTACGATGGAATTCTGAGAGAGGATATGCCAGAGGGAACTTTTTTGGTGGGATACGCAGATGATATTGCAGCTGTTATCACGGCCAGGAACACGGAAGAAGCACAGCGAAAACTGAGACGTGTCATGCTAAGAACGAAAACATGGCTGTATTCCCACGGCCTAGATCTGGCCATGCATAAAACGGAATTACTGCTGAACACTGGTCGTCATATCCCCTTGCAGGTGAACATGAGTATAGGAGACGAGGTAATTAGGACCAAGAGCTCGGTGAAATACCTGGGAATAAGGCTGGACCCCAGACTAACATTTATGCATCAGATTCAGTACTCGGCTAACAAGGCCCAGAAGATCGTTAGACAGCTCAGCAGATTAATGGTGAACATTGGAGGCCCGCTACCGGCGAGACCGAGACTCCTGATGGAGGTTGGAAACAGCATTAAGCTTTATGGGAGCGAAATTTGGGCCGAAACACTGGATGTTAAGAAGCGGACAAACGCACTGGTATCGGTACAGAGAACGGCTGCATTTCGTCTCGCGTCGGCATATCGTACGGTATCCGACCCAGCCGTAGTGGTGATAGCGTGTATTATTCCTGTGGATCTGCTGGCAGCGGAGCGGATGGAGATTTATAAGTCGAAATCGGCTGGAAGTCACATAACCGCTCATTTCAGGGAAAACACCATTTAAAAATGACAACAACTATGGAACGAGGAAGATAGAGGAAGATGGACGGCGAGACTTATTCCAAACATAAGGCCATCGATTGGTCGGAAATTTGGAGAAGTAAATTATTACGTTACACAGATGCTATCGGGTCACGGATATTTTAGGAAATATCTGCACAGAATGGGCAAGATCGCCTCTCCTTACTGTCTTTACGAGGAAGGGGAGATAATTGATGACGCAGAGTACACCGTTTCCGAGTGTGCATGCTGGCAGAGCTATCTCTCTGCACTGACGTCGATAGTTGGGACGATCACGGCCGGTAACATTGTCGGGGTTATGATCGCGAGTAGAGAAAATTGGACCTCAGTGGCGAATTATGTGGAGAGCATTCTAAAACTGAAGAAGAGGGATCTTGAGGCTGCGGAGCAGGTGGGCACGCCGGAATAGATGAAACTGGCACACGTGTCAAGCGAAATTCGAAGCAGGGACCTGGAAAAAAGGAATAGTGGAGACGCTTAGATGTCTCTTCAACTTTCGACACGCAGTCCGGACGCGGATATGAACACGCAGGGGCCAAAGGGCCAAAGGGACTCCACTCCGAAGTAATACCACCGTAGTTCCGGAGTGGACACAACAAGTCCACGAGACGAGGGGGGGATTTAGTGGGTGAGGGCCAAACACACGGAGGATGTGAAGACTTCCTCTATGGTGCGGTTAGGTACATTTACACCTCCTCGGCGTGAAACAAAAATAAACAACCTCATGATATGTGTGTTAATTTTATACATGAGTGGCGGGACCTGCAGTTCAAAGTCGATTCCGAACGACAAATTTTTGAGGAACATTTCATGGCAATATTTATTTACTCTCAGAGTTTTTGCCAGAAATCTGCTGAGAGGAAGTCGCAGAAGAAATATTTTTTCATATTTCGTTTTGATTAAGTTTGGCTATAAAACATAACTTTGCAGGACCCCTGCCTTTAGCCTTGACTTAGGTACTTAGGGTACTGCATCTGACACACATATACGATACGAGTCTATCGACAACAAAATCAACTTTTTTCGTATAGATACGCTGATACATTGGTGCTTGCACAAGTAGATTATTGAAGTCGCAGTAGTCTAGTATGTAGTATGTTCGCTTATTAGACGAAGGGTCACTGTTCAAACCCCGGGTCAGACATCTCCAGCAAAACGAAATATGAAAATTTATTTCTTCGGTGACTTCCTCTCAACATATTTTTCGCAAAAACACTGAGAGTAAATAAAAAATTGTCATGAAAAGTTTCTCAAAAAAAGGTTGTGAAATTCGGTAAAAATTAGCGGATCTTGTGCAGCTCAAGTGCAGCTCTTGTGCTTCCTAACTTCAAAGTTTCGTATCCTACTAATAATCACAGTTGTATTGAAAATTAATTACGCATAGTATTTGTTTGTTATTTTTTTTTGCAAAATTCCGATAAATATCTTGACATTTTTTTATTATATTCCATAAAGAAGTTTGAATATAAAGTCTTGTCACATTTTACGATAATGACTAAACATCGTCTAAGATTGTTGTTTTCGTTTTCTTTTTCTACTCATTCGAACTTTGTAAATTAATTTTTTTTGGTTTTTCTTTAAATTTCTTTTTTGTACAAGTTTTGTTTCAAATTCGTACATACAATTCGTAATTGAGTGATTTTCATGCCAAGCATGACAAAAGTAATTTACCAACAATATTTTCCCTTAACGAAAGTAATTTAAAATATTAACAAGAAATATTTGAAGCAACGAAGTAAAATAATTTTCTTAATTATATTCGAAAACAAAATACAAAAAAAAAAACAAAAAAAAAATTGTTGCCTTCATAGTAATACCGACATGATAAATGTCTTGATTTTCTTTACCTGACTGCTGTTGTGGTGCTAATTTATAAGGTGTTTACAAAATTAAATAAAAAATTACACTTTTTAAAGAAAATTTATTTGAAAATGAAAACAAGTACGATGGTTATGTGATACCCTACGCCGAAGTTCATTTTTTGTAGAGAAATTAGAAACAAAAATAGTGCGTTTCACATTTATAAGATCACTTTTATTTTAGATATATTTATTTAGATCTCAAACATGCTGTTCCACATGCAAGTTCTGCCTTTTGAAAGCATCGTTATTATATTGAACAGATTGAAAAGGGATATATTCTAAGAAAGCAGCAGTAAACAGTCTCACCGCAGCGTTCTCTTCTACTCGAACGACATGGCCGAGCCAGTGCAGCCGATGAATGTTCATACGCTTCAGAACGTGCATTTCGCTGAGGAGTAAATACAGCTCAATGTTGGATCAAATGCAGAAATCGTGGCCAACCTGCTCTGGACCGAAGTTCTTACGTAGAACTTCTCTCTCGAATACTCTCAAGGCTGCTGCATTAGAGCTTAATAGTGTCCATGCTTCAACACCATAAAGAAGCTCAGGGAGGATGAGCGTCGTGTAGAGTATTAGTTTTGTCGTACGAGAGAGGTATCTGCTAGTCAATTGCTTATTGAGGCTAGAGTAGTAGCTGTTGGCAAGAGTGATCCTATACTTATTCTCTAGACTGACATCATTTTTGGTGGTAACGGCGGGGGTAAGATATTCATTACAATTCAATTATTTCTGTGCATTTAGCTGTCAATGTCTATATTGCTTCTACGCCATACAGTCGATCGCGTGCTTGATACGCACATTTCGGGAATTACTTTTGAATAGTAAACGACGTTCTTATGCTAAGAATTTGCACTCGAAGGTCATGTGTTCCGCGATTTCGAGTTCATGCTGAGGTTTTGGATATAAAGCGTAAAACGGTGAAGGTATTGCCGACAGCACCTACATATATCCGGACAAGGTCGAGTATATACAATTGTAATGCGTCTCCCAACTTTGCTGCGGTTCTCTGGTAGATCGTGCGCACTTTCCTGATTTTTCTTGTTGAAATGGTTCCGTACCTTGTACGACGTTTTTATGCGAAGAATTTGCACTCGAACGTCATGTGTTCCGCGTTTTCGAGTTCATGCAGAGATATTGGCTATAAGGAGAAAAAGGGTGAAGTTATTGCTGGCAGCACTTCCCTGATTTTTGTTGTTGAAGCGGTGCCGTACCTTGCACATTATCAAGTCTATTTAGCTCTTTTACATGGATATCTGCCACCATCTTCTTGAATTGTCTCTACTGCCACTGCCACTGTGTACGCAAGAAGTTGTTAACGTCAACCGTTTACGAACTTGTATTATCTGCCATATACAGTGAATTTTCGCTGATGTCATGGCAGTACGTCTAGTAGATAGTGTGTTGACTTATTAGACGTAAAGCCAGGGTTCAAACCCCAGGCCAGACATCACAACAAAATACGAAAACTATTTCTGCGGCGACTTCCTCTCAGCAGATTTCTGGCAAAAACTCTGAGAGCAAATAAAAATTGCCATGAAAAGTTTCTCAAAAAATCTGTTGTACGGAGTCGACTTTACTCTGTAGGTTCCGCCACTCATGTATAAAAATTAACACACACAACGTAAGTGGTGTGAGAAACTAGGTCGTAATCCTGACTGAAGGGTTGTGCTGACCAATTATTATGTGTCATTGACAGAACTCGACTTTTTTCCCAAACGAGATCCACCGAAATTAGTTATTATTTGCGATAAAGGGTTTTTACTTGTTTAACCATGACGCTAACTATTCGCATATGCTGTTTACGGTGTGATATGAATCACTACGTCGAAATATTTTATAGCCGCCAGTGTAGTTATTACGTGACAACCAACACACAGTTTTATTTGCTGCGTTCATTTTTGAGCACCGCTGTGGTTTGGCGTGCAAATAATTTCTGTCTGTTTTTTTTACGAAAAACTTTAGTTTTTACTTTATTTCGGATGTATCTGGCTTGAACAGCTAAAGCTTTGCCTAGTTTTCTATCTTTCTATATTTCCTAAAGTATTCCGCAATAGTCAATTAGGTATCGTTTTTTATTTTACCCGATATTGCAAACTTGACTATGAACTTAACATACCTTCAACATCTACGTTGATGTAATGTGTACAAGGGGAAGGGGGCGAAATATACGGAAACTAATTGTCTACGCTCTAATACCATTGACACCATTTGACGAGACTTTATTTCCGTTTAATGGAATACACATACACATTCACATGAACATTTCGAAACACGTATGTACATATGTATGTAGGTATGGTATGTATGTACGTGTTTACAGTTATAAATTTAAAATGTACTGTACATATCGCCTCATATGTCATTGTGTTTTATTACAATTTTTCCAAGTTTTAATGTTAAAGCAACACTCAGTTTGTCAGACATTTTATGTTTAAATTCACACTGATAAGGCTACACAGGATAAACAGACAATCAGACACACGCAAAGTAATTGCCACACTTAGACACTTTCGCCATTTTTTACTCTTGTTGTTTTCTGTTTTCTTGTTTGCCTTAGAAAACTACAACTACAACAAAATATTAAAAGAAATACAACAACAAAAGAGAACCCATAATAATAGTTAATGGTGAAAATAGAATGGCAAACGAACAGATACAGACGCAGACGACTAGTACTGGCAGTAATTTTCTTTGAAAGTGTTGCGTGTTAAAGTCATTGTTGTCACTGTGAATGACATACGTTAACGGTAATAATTCATAGTTTAACACAGACATAAATATTCACATCTACATAGTTTTGTATTATTCATAAATATTCATATGTTTGGTATACATACATATGTAGTGTACATGCATAGTGTATGTGTTTATTTATTTATGAATTTGTACGCCAACGGAAGTGAAAGGATTTTTTTTATTATATTTTGCAGACACAGACACAACTTATATATGAAATATTTATGAATGAAGGATATGATTAGCTTGTAAAATAACTGTATGCTATGCGCTGTTACACTGTTCAACAAATTTTTGGTGTTTGATAATTTTATTTTAATTGAATTTCATTTTTGACATTGATTCCTTTATATTAATCAAGTTTATTTTTCATTTATTTATGAAGGCGATCGATTTAGTGTAGCAGGTTCTAGCATTGCCTACGAATATAATTTACTGGGTAATAGTGGAGAACTTTGCTGATTTAATCCTACTGTTAATCACTGTCATAGCCTACTAGGTAGTATGTTGGCTTATTAGACGTGAGGCCAGGGTTCAAACCCAGGTCAGACACCTTCAACAAAACGAAATATGAAAGATATTTCTTCGGCGACTTCTTTTCAGCAGCTTTGTAGCTCAAAATCTGAGAGTAAATTATATTGCCAAGAAAAAGTTTCTCAAAAAATCTGTCGTCCGGAGTCGACTGTAAACCGTAGGTCCCGCCAATCATGTATAAAGTTAACACACTCAACAAAAAGTGGTGTAAGGAACTATGTCGTAATCCTCACGATAGGATTGTAATGACCAATTATGTATGTATGTATGCAAGTTAGTATATATATTTGGTTCTTACAGGAGGAATAAAGCCCTAAAGCTTGAACGTTTTATTAAGCTTTCCTATCTCCTTGTCAAATTGTTGCCTCAATGCTTGGTTGGTTCTACAATTTTTCCAGCTTCTCTGCGAGTTTTATTTTGTGCACCAATTCACTCGACTGGTATTTGACCAGTTTATTGTCATGTGCTCTCTTCTCTTCCGTCCTTGCTGCGGTGCTGCATATTCAATACTATAAGGCTGGCTAAGCTGTTTCGCAAGTATATCTATCAGCTTTCCGGATATTACGTGCACTGTTCTGTACACTCATAAGACTATTAACTCGGATCATCTATGATCCTGTACTTTGGATTTGTCGCATTCAGTGGATTTTATTCCTACTGGATCTGCATAAAGACCGGCGAATTGTTTGCGAAATATGTTTGCATTTTCTTTATGTCACTCGAGTTTATGCGGCTGTTCAATAAGCCAATTTTTTTCGCATTTCAAATATGTATGTGGAGTGCCATACTTTCCTCAGCAGACCTTGCAAATTTGTTATATTTTCCTGAAATAGCTGTGTTTGTTATACATACATACATACATACATAATTGGTCATTACAACCCTTTGGTAAGAACTGCGACCAAGCTTCTCACAACACTTATGTTGTGTGCTTTAATTTTATACATGAGTAATGTGACCTACAGTTTAAAATCGACTTCGAACAACAGATTTTTGAGAAACTTTTCATGGCAATATTATTTACTCTCAGAGTTTTTGCCAGGAATCTGCTGAGAGGAAGTCATCGAAGAAATATTTTTTCATATTTTGTTTCGTTGGAGATGTCTGACCTGGGGTTTGAACCGTGGCCTCATGTCTAATAGGCCAATGAACTACCTGCTAGACTTCGATGCCTGTATTTATTATAATCCGGACTAAATCGCAAAGTATTGCACGTCCTGCTAGCAAAGTCTAACATCATCCATCGGTTTCGTAGCACACAGTAGTATAAATTTTTTAAAATTAAATTTCATAGTTTTTTATATGTATTTCACATGATGTGCATGAGTGAGTTTAACGTTTAACGAATATATAAAATAAGCAAAAAATATTTCATATTTTCGTTCTTTTTTTGTTTTTGTTTTTTAATAAATATCGAAAAATATTTTTTCTTTGTCAGTGACAGACGTTCATGTATATGTATGAGAACATATTGTATGAACATTTATGAATAATTTTCCATTTTCTTTTCTTATTTTTAATATTTTGGCATTCAGTCTTTTATAATATTTTCGTATTTATGCTGCTGTTTTGTTTTCCCTTTTTGCCGATTGTTTGCAAAGAAATGTGTCACCGAAGCCAAAAGTCTAACAATACGTGATTTTTGTGAATTATTTTTCTGTTTATGTTTTTGTTTTTCTTTCTTTTCCTTAAAACAAAATGCATTCACATCTCAAAATAGGTGGGATGAGTAAGAAATTTTCAATTACATACATTCATATGTATGTATATGACCTATGGTCAGTGGTATTAATGGTACAAAAATTTTATATAAAAGAGTGAAAAAGTTGCAAAAAATAGTCATATTCAGTCAGTTGAACAGCTGCCAAAACACTTTATTTAATTGAAACGATTGAAAATCGCAATTCAACAGTTAATGGGACAAGATATCGCGCTATTACTGATCATTTTTTTACTCAAAATGGAAGAATTGCATGCCATTTTAAGAAGAAAATTCAATTCCTCATGCAATATACATTCATACATAATTGGTCATTAAAACCCTTCAGTCAGGATTACGACCTAGTTTCTCACACCACTTATATTGTGTGTGTTAATTTTATATATGAGTGGCGGCACCTACAGTTTAAACTCGACTCCGAACGACAGATTTTTGAGAAACTTTTCATGGCAGAAAAGAGTTTTTGCCAGAAATCTGCTGAGAGGAAGTTTTGATGTCTTGCCTGAGGCTCGAACACTGGCTTTTCGTCTAATAAGCCAACACACTATCTACAAGACTACGGCGACTTCCTCCTCATGCAATATGGCACACGATATTATAAACCCACTGAGAGGGCGAGTTTGAAGAGCATTTCATCTTAGGTTCTGAAATAGTCCATTAACTGCCTGGATTATAATTTATGACCCCACTATACTATTTTTTGTGAGAATACGTAAAGTCTTTCGCATACAGGACAAAGCCAACCATAATTCTAGCCCTGGAACACAATGTTAAACAACCACTGGTGAGAGACAGGACCATACGACTTAGATACGCTCAATATTTCCATGAAATAATTTCTGTAACGTACATAGCAGGTATATATTTGTCGTCCCAAGAACAAAATATTTTATTTACTTTAGTAAATTTTCTATTTTTTTAATTCTAGAAGCCCAAGTGGAAAAAATCACGCATTATGACGATTATGGAGGTTGTGATATGATTGTGGTGTTCCTTGATATGTTAATGTGTCCTTTCAGAAAACATAGAGATGCCACAAAGTGTCTCCTACACTTTCAAATTATTGCTTTGATTCTGTATCATTATCCCAGTTTTCTAGTTAAGCAAGGAATTGGTTCATTGTAGCAGATTCTGCAATAATATGATTGTCATTTGCCGTTGCCTAAGAAAAACGTTGACGTTTTTGTACAATGGGTCAACTTGACCTCCGGGTACTGTACTTGTCAAGTACACGTCCTTTAACCTAAACCTAAGAACAACGCCTCCTAAGAAAATGGATTGAATTATTGTAAAGGCTGTGCCATTTAAGAGTTTGAATTTAAAAACAAAATCCCGCGGCTGGCTTCACAGTAACTCATTCGATCGAGCTAATTTTTATTTAATTTTTCGAGTGCATGAGATCGTATCTCGGTAATGGCACCACGAATTTTGGCCTTCAAATACTCAATTGCCTCAGGTTTGTCTGCGTAACACTTTTCGTTCCGCTTTTCGTTAAAGGCGTCCCATAGAAAATAGCCCAACGTTGGCAAATCACAGCTTCTTGGTGGCCAACTGACATCACTATTTCGGCTAATTAAATAACCATCAAACGTTTGACACAATAAATCGATTGTGGCATGAGATGTGAGTGCAAGTTGCACCATCCTGTTAAAACCGAGCATCGTTCACACCAATACCATGAAAAGCGGGTACAAAAAAAATCGGTTATCATGGTGTGATAGGTGTCTCCATTGATCATAATGGTTGCGCCGTCTTCATTTTCAAAGAAATATGGGCCAATGATGCATCCTTTTCACAAGCCGCACCAAATAGTCACTCGTAATTGGTGCATTACGTCTCCAACCACGTGTGGTTTTTTCTGCAAGACCAAGTGTGGGTTTTCTGAGCCCCAAATACGGAAATTTTGCTTATTAACGTACTCACCAAGATGAAAATGAGGTTCATCCGAAAAGAATATTTTTTGGTAAAATCTACATCATCGTGCAGTTTGTCTTTGGCCCATCTAGCGAAGCGGATGGTCACGCGGCTTTAATTATGGCAGCAATTTAACTTTTTAAGGCGTCATCTTTTCGAGATCGAGATCGGCGAGATCTTTTCGCAAAATTCGACGTAAAGTGGTGAGTGAAATATTAAATTCTTAAGACGATGATGTTGTTCAGCAACAGCTTCGATATTTTCGGTTACGAGCATGCTCACGTCTTTGCGCATCAATAATGAAACCAGAGCTTTATCAATAAACTTGCGTTTACCAAGCACTGCTGGTCCTTGTCTGAGATCAAATTTTATACGAAATTTTCGTGCAATTTCCGACTGATAAATCCCAACGTTGGTCAAGCGTTAATTCGTTCTTTCATTACGTTCAGTGTAGATAATATACTGAATTTTGTGACAAACGTACTTATAATATAATTTGGATAAATAACAGGTACTCGGGCAGATGTACCATATCACCACTGGATTATAAAGAATAGATGTTTCCCTGCCAGCCAAGGGTCTACAGAAGTGTGTTATGCCATTTGAAGAGAATACTCTGTACACTATGTTGGATACACCAAAGCTATCACTTGTGATAATAGATTATCATGTTTACACTTTAGCTATTATATTACCTTTCATATTGTTTATACTTGTAGAATTTACCACACAACCTACGTATCATTTAAACGTTCATTTATGTTTTATTCCTTTCAAAAATGTATGTTTTCGCCTGTATATAAATTTCTTGCGGAATTCTTGCTTTCTTTTTCTCTCTCTCCTCTTTGCTCTTTTTTTGGAGCACTGTTTCTCTATTATTTTAGTTACGTTTTGCATTCAATGCAAGTTTTTTTAAAAAAAAAAAAAAAATTCAAAATTTGTGCACTACAAATGGTTGTTGAATATTTTGAATTTATTGTTCTCTAACTATGTTAGTATTACCAGTGGCACAATCATGGCTACTACCAATGCTACTACTGCTACTACTACTGCTACTGCTACAATATGGCCATAATAAATATGTACATGGGTATGTGAGTGACATAAAAATATTTTTGAATTCACTAGTAAGAAAAATACGAATATTTTGGCAACATATTGGCACTTGAAAGTTTTGCCACAAAACGAAAAATACTACAAATTATATACACGATAATACAAAATCAAACAAAAAAACAAACAAAAGAAACGAAACGATGGAATGAACCACTTACTGCTACTATACAAGTGTACGAAAGAAATGAAAAGAATTGAATGAAATGAAATAGAAATTGAGTGGAAGAAAAAGCTCTTAAACTACAAACGTGGATTTTATACAAAACATTTGCAATCATTTGCCACCGAAAACACTTCATCGCCTATTTTTGGTTGAAAATGTCATTTAAAAGTACAAGAACTATAAGCGGCATCAGCAGAAATATTGAAAAATTTTTTTTCATCAATTTTCCTTTTCTATATTCTTTCTACTTTCTTCTTTCTTCTTTTTTTTTTAAAAGCAAAGAAAGAAAAAGAATTGTTTTAAATTTGTTTAACAAGTCAGTCACAAATGTATTGCAAAAGTTAAGAATTCAATATGAAAACATTAAAAAGTTGTTGACAACAGCAGCAACAAAGAGAACAAACTACAACAAATGAAAATATTTGGCATGTGGTTGTATAATTTATTTGAAAATAATTTAATCAGATACAAATCACAATCGTAAATCATCAGTTTTCTACTCGTAAATAATGGCGTTCAAAGTGCTGCATAGGCATTCTTCTTGACTTGGAAAATTTAATTTAATAAAGACAACAAAAGAAAACAAAAACAAAAAAAAAAGCCTCAGAAAAGTTGTCAATTGATGTATGGCTTACTAAACACTTTTTGCATAAATCGCATGAAAGCAACACATGTTGGAAATGGGTGTGTGTGTGTGTCTGTGTGCCTTTCTTTACCGAATTGACTTTTAATGCCATAAAATCACTCTTTTCTTTACATTTTGTTGATGATGATAATGATCATCATTAATTTTAAGTGATGATAGATGCTGCAACATTTATATTTTATGACACACAATATTTTTTTTTTATTTCACTTTCAAGAAATTTATTATAAAGTGACACTTAAGACAGGGGAAGGAAACAGACAGCATTAATCCTTTGCCATTCGAAGCAAAGTAATAAAAAAAAAATCTCTTGTTACATATAACATGAAGGTTTTATGATTTATCGTAAGTCTCTTCGTGTAAGTTCTAAACGTTATATGCGTAGTCATACATCCAGAGTTAAATGCTCCTAAGTCCTAATGTCCTTACAATACTCTCTTGTAATCCATACCATATACTGGATAAGAATATATTTTCCAATGCATATGCCTCGCATTCAAGCTTTATAGCAATTAGTTTCGCTAAGACAAAAATTTTGAATAATAGTGTCTGCTTTTGGGTCCTTATTTATATTCACCAATTTGATTTTGCCATTTTGATGTTGTATATAAAACGGGTGTTTTTTTACCGTTTAGATTTTGAAAATTTACTGAAAATATGGAAAATAAAGAAGTATGAGCAATAAATAAATGCCTGCCAGTTCTTAAATTATTTGATGAAGGTTAGTTATGTTAGGTTATGTGGCGGATCCTCTTAAAGGATGAGATCTCACTTAGGCCAGCATTTAGGCCCATTGTGATATCACAATTAATTCTCCCCGGACGTCAACCGTTCCGAGTCCAAAATAAATCTTGCTATTGCAGCAATCTTGAAGTCGCCGTAGTCTAGTAGGCAATGTGTCGGCTTATTAGATGTAATGGCACGGTTTAAACCCCAGGTCAGACATCAAACTTCCTCTCAGCAGATTTCTGGAAAGAACTCTGAGAACAAATAAAATTGCCGTGAAAAGTTATTCAAAACTCTTTCGTTCGGATTCGTCTTTAAACTGTAGGGCTCGCCACTCGTGCATAAAAGTTAACAGACACAACATGAGTGGTGTGAGAAGCTAGGACGTAATCCTGACTGAAGGGTTGTAATGGCCAATTACGGATGTATTGCAACAATCTTTATATCAGAGAGCTCGGTTCACGGTGTGAGAAAATTAGAGGCTAGGGACCTCCGTCTCTTCATGACAGGAGTAGGGCTCTGACACATGAGGTGAAAGACAGTCCTTACCTCATTGTAGAAGTCATTAGCATGCCTGCCGAAAGAACTATGGCCCGTAAGCATCGACATTTTGTGATGGATGACCATATGATTTAACGACAGAAGTGAGTCAGTGCTTTTCCTGTCCATACGTTTCCAGTAAAGTCTGACAATATTGAACCTACTATCCAGCTGCTAACGAGATTGCACGCAAAACGAGTGGAAAATAACCAAATTAACCTATGCCCTGTAACATGGCGGAGACATGTTAGAAATATTGTCCGCTTCTGACACAATTTCTAAGCACCAATTACAGTATACTTTTTCAGAACTTTGATCGGTTTTTTTTACTAATGACAGTTAAATTAGTTTCTTTCAGTGCTGAATTTACTGCTCCCTTGTCCCTGCATGCGATAAACTTTACGTCATAAAAATAGTGGAGTGGCGTCAAACATCATGATCATCCATCCAGTGGACTGGTCTAAAACAATGAAATTATGGCAGACCAAACTCACCGTTCAATAGATATCTTTGGGCTTTGAGTGCATTTTTGGAAAACAGTCGCATCAATTTGATGAGTATCCTCTCTCGATACAGCAATAAAAAATTAAAGAATCTTATTTCTTCTTTGACTATGAATTTAAGAACTTTCCCTGACACTACCATACTTGGCTTGAAATCCAATATAATAATTCAATTTTACGTATCGTCACTAGAGAGGTCTATGTGTTGCAGGTGATAAACGTTCATTGTAACCAAGCTTCAGAGTTTTTATCGGATTCTAATTGATTAAAACCACCACCATCTTCAGAACCACATGCCGTAATGCTATGCGTTAGTTGCCTTTAAGCCTCCTAGATTTCTTAGGATGGCTTTGCGGATTTCCTCTGTTACGTATTACTTTGTAGATTGCATTAATGTGTTTCTACAGCCGATTCTAATTGTTTTCGGGCAGTACCATCACATTTATTACGTTGTTAATTTAGGATGTCGTCCACAAATGATGATGATTTCCATTTTTTATCGAAACATCTTCGATATGTCCTGCCAGCTACTGTTTTAAGATAAAGTTGACCACTTCATAACTTCTATTAAACCATCCTTCAGTATCAGCAATTAATTTGCAGGTCCATCTACATACATAATCGGCCATTACAACCCTTCAGTTAGGATTACGGCCTAGCTTTTTACACCACTCATGTTGTGTGTGTTAATTTTGTATTTGAGTGGCAGCACCTACTGTTTAAATTCGGGGAGAGCTCAAGGATTCTGATATCTCCTGTGAGGAATCGGAAAATGAACCCATTCGGTCAGAGTACGAGGATTCTGAGATCCCCAGAATCTTCAGGACTGGTGGCATCGGAGTCGGAACCAACGCGAAGCAACCCGACGTCATCGACCAGCGGGGTTTTTGGTCAACTCGGAGACAAAATTGGGAGCTTAATTGATATGATGGAGGATGGAAAGAGGAGATCAATCCACCAGCCGATGAGGGATGCAATTGACTCTATTAAGACCCTATACGACTTGTACGCAGGTGAGTTAGGGGGGGCAGACAACCAATGAGAAGAGTTGTAACAGTTCTGCAACGCAAACTTCGCATTGGATGAGAAATCAGAGGGGAATAGGAGACAGGAGGAAACTGTTGAGACTCCCGAAGCAAAAAGGAGAATCCAAATTCTGCACCAAAAGCTTTGGCGAAGAGGACTACTGAGACGACTCAGAGTCGGCAGGTAGACGCTCAGGAATCAACTAAGGGACCAGCGTGGCAAAAAGTCACTAAAAAGAAAAGGAAAGCGATGAAACCACTAGAGAGGAAAACGAATCCCGATGCGATACTGATAGCAATGAAGGATAACACATCGCATGCTGACATTTTGAGGAGGGTTAAAACGAACCCTAAGTTTTGCAAATTAGGGGAAAACATAACAAAATTTCGGAGAACCGTCAAAGGCGAACTACTACTTCAGCTCGGCAAGAACGACGAGCGAACGGAGGACTTCAGAGGGGCCATTGGAGAGCTTTATGATTGAGCTTTAGAGAAAGATTAGAAAAGGAAGCAGGTTGTAAATCAACTTAAAAATGCTGGTAATGTATACATATACGAAGGATCGATCTAGTCCACTTACGTAACAGTGGTCCATAGGCATATAAACTTTAAAGGATACCGCGAAATTAGGAAGAGGGCTTGCCAGCCCAAAAAAGGAATAAAAAATTTGCTGCTCAAATTTTTATAGTACCACTTAAGCGGGTACTATCCATTAAATTTAACGTAACTCGTACCATTTTAAAATTTATACGTTCCTAAAGTGCTGTAGGGGAGTTGCAAGGCTCCTTATTTTTTTAAGCAACAATATTTTATTGTTGAAAATCTACAATTATATTTAGAACGAGTAAAATTTCAAACCATCTTTCTTTTTGGAGACATCTTGTGCTTCTCCAATATTTGTTCTTAAATAGCTCGATTTGTAATTTCTATTTTCCTTCTGATATTTATTATCTCTACGTTGGGGAATCGTGCTTTTCACAATTTTTGTTTAATTTGTATCAAAAAAAAAATTATCAAAAGAGCCTTTCTTTGAAAACAGGATACAGTGCATGCACGTTGAATTTATTTTTTTTTATTTCTTTCTCAATCATGCTTTTACAAATTGAAAACAATTGATGCGCTTATCAAAGTGCCCTCACATTTTATTTCATTTTACATCATTCACTTGAAATAAAAAAGAAAAATTACAAGAAGGGAAGTATTTTTCATTTTGTTTTTTCCGTTCTAAATGGAACGATTTCATTTGCCACAACATCAAAGACTTTTTTTGGAAAATAGGAAAAGCACGTTTTATTTACTTTACCTAAAAAAACAACAACAACAAAAAAATATATATAAAAAAGGAGGATCGGTAACAAATAAGGAACTCAAATACAAATTGTAAATTCATATGTAACAACAAAAAAAAAATATGAAAAAAAAAAATAAAAAATAATAAGAGAACACACAAAAAGAAAGAAAGAAAGAAGGAAAGAAAGAAAAAAGTAAATATTTTAAATAAAAAAACCCACCACCAAAGGAAAAACCAAAAGAAAATCTTCAACACCAAAAACTTAAAAATAGAACTTTTATGTGCAGCATAAAAAGAAGAAAAAAAGAACAAATTGTTCAAAGCAAATAAATACGTATGCATGTGCCACTAAAACAGAGAGAAAGAGAATGAAAAGTACATTTCCGCAATACAAATACCAATGCATTCCTTATTCTCATTTCATTATATTTGTACTGTTGCTGCCGACTATTTTTTTCTTTTTAATTTTTCATTGAGTTTAAAAGGTTTTGTGGCTGGTCGGTCTATAGTTTGAAATTTTTCCAAAACTTGCAAAAATATTTGAATAATTCAGTGAAAAAATGTTGGTAATACTCAGAGGGTATGATGTTCTGGCATTGCACAAAAATGGTGACAAACCACGCAGAACTCCGGATGAAACCGGTCAGTTCGATTAATGAAACATTCACCACCATGCCAGATCTTTAAAAGTTCTATCACTCAAAAACCGATGACGTCTGTTCTGAAGTGCAGGACACTCGCATAAAAGGTATTGCACCGATTCCTTTTCTGCTACATCATGGCAGCTTCTGGAGTAATCCTGTTGGGACAGATCGAGCTTGTCAGCGAAACTGCTAATAGCGTAGTGTTATGTTAGAATTCTTATTAGAATGGGAACAGTTCTCTTTATCGTACTCAAGTAGTTCCCTGGTTCTCCCGCTATACACTGCTGGACACAGCAGTTTTAAAATTCGACAACTAGGAATGTTGGACCACTCACGGATTGTTGAATTTCATGTTACTTTTTGCAAGTATTCTTGTAGAGGCGCATAGGCCATATCCCCTCTATCATCTCTTTCTCAGACAGCCTTACGATAAAAAAATATATTGTGATCCCAAAAATGCTGCAATTCATCATGAACACATGCTTGCAAATTATTGAGTGCAATGAAACTCCTTTTTGGCTCAAAGGACACGTCAAAAAATAGGATTAACGAATATGGTGTGAAGAGCAGCTAAGGGTAACTGAAGAGTTGCGTCAATACGTACGTCATCCAGAACATTGAAAATTGCAACGTTATTATCCATGGATTAAGATATCGTAGATAGTAACTGAATGTCTTGCCCAAAATGGTAAAATTTGGTTTGATTAACATGTGGTTTCAACAAAGCTGTGCCATTTTCCAACATGTCAAACGGTATGAAGAACCTGTAGAGAGGCAGGTATGGTGAGCAATTAAACTCCCTTCTTGTAGTTGTTTTATATTATAATTGATCATTACAATACATTGGCCTCACGTTAAATAAGTCAACACACTACATTCTAGACTACGGCGACGTTTCGCAAAATTCCACGTAAAATGGTGTACAATTCTTACGAACGATGACAAGTTGATGTTGGTGGGCTCTCACACATACTCTCAGCCACAGCTGCGATATTTCCGGGTGTACGTACTATACGAGCATGCTCACGTCTTGGCGCATCAACAATGAAACCAATTTCTCGAATTTTAGCAATAAACTTGCATACACTGTGTACTGTTGCTCCTTCTGTGCGACCGAAATTTATACGACAGTTTTCAGTGGAGATAATATATTGAAATTTTTGACAGAATAGAATGACATAAGTATTGCCAAATGCGAAATAACCAATGGTTCAAATTTAAACCGATTGATGGCCCACCCTATAGTTTTTTATTTGGCACAAAAATTAGCGGCGTTAGACAATTTTTTGTTGGTACAGAAAACCATTACTGCATTGGTGGAAGACAACATTATAGGTGCCATTGATAAGATACCGTCCGGAATATGGAAAAATTATGACGACTTTGTAGCTCACGGATAGACCACATACTTCATTACCGGGAGCAATATTTACATGAAATAGAAGAGGATATGTGTATCTACTAATTGCTGGCAGTAGGGTATATGCAACTCTATTTATCAGAGTACCATGCTATGTTCGTTTTTTTTGCCGATGTTGAAAAACTAGCTTGTGGCTGATGTTCAAAGGATTAAAGAATTTTATATGATTTGAAAATATTATCGCTGATCCAGGCGTTATTCATAATACCATATCCTCCCATCGATCCTAAAAGTAGCATTGGCTTATTAAATTTGTTTAGCCACGCTTTCCTTCCAGTTTTTAGTCATACCGGCAGATTCAACATCAATTTGTCTTTTCTACATCATTTAAGAAAGTACAGTGAGCGTCAAAAGTGAGTAAACACCACTAAAATTAATTCATTTCATTTCATTTAATTCATTCACGATAGCGAGAAAAGTAAATGAGAATAGTCGAATAAATTTCCAATAATAAAAACGTTATCTATTACTTATAAAATGTTAAAACAAAAACAACAATTCATGATAAAGGAACTTTTTTTATACTTAAGAACATAATAGAAAATTTAAAATTATAGTGGGTGTTGACTCACTTATGGCGCTCACTGTAGTTTATTTCGTTGCGATTTTTCCATGCAAGCAACTTTGCCTGATGAAGATATTCCTTACTTACTTAAATTTTTTAAATTTAAAATAAATTCTTCAAAGTCAATTCAGAGATAAGCATTACATCAATTTCCTATTACATAAGGAAGTCTTCATGCAAATTTATACTCCCAGAGTATGGCTAACATTTTTCCGTGAGTGTATCTTAAAAAATAGAGTCTATTTTTTTTGTATCCTGCCAAACCAGAAATAGAAAAAATAATAAAAATAAAAATAAAAATAAAATGTACGAAAAAATACTGGCAGTTATAAGCATTTGTGCTGGCTGTTAAGTGTTATAATGGTAGGAATAAATAAATACAAACCATTTGCCTGATTTAACACCAAACAGGTTTGAAAATATTTCATTTCAATTTATTTTTATATGCAGACTTTTCCTGTATTTAATTTCACCTTTATTTGAAATACTTTGAATGCATTTCTTTCCATCCGTTTTTTTTCCTGTGCCTCAGAAAAGTTTTCGCCTTTTGCATTCAGGTTACTGTGTTAACATAGCTATTGGTTTTGAAGAGATGAATGTACTTCTGTATTATTTAAGCCAATGACTACTTTTTTCAATGATATTTTATTGTGCTATATAAACTATACAAATGCAGTTTCAAAAGTTAAACAACGTTTCAATACAAAGGAAAACTTTGAAATTGCCTTTGAATTTCGTACTGGAAAAAGTTAAATGATTCTAAAACCAGAGCTATTTAAAGCAGAGCAAATTCATAAGGCTGTGGAAAGAACACAATAGAACATCATGATAAAAGTCTTACCTTTCAATAGCGTTGCCAGGTGGGAGAATGGTAAATTACGTGCGGGAACATCTGTGACTAGATAACTAATCATAAAATTTATCAGATTTCAAATTTATGGTTTGCGAAGTATACTTAGATTGCAGACTTTTCGAGTTTCGTTCGCACTAACGTTGTCAATTCCTCTACTCATGTTTGGAATCTATATCTACCTTTGAACCAGCTAGTTAGATTAGGTTAGGTTAGGTTAGAGGACGTGTACTTGTCAATTAAGACAAGTACAGTACCCGGAGGTCGAATTGACCCATTGTACAACCTCCTTAAAGAGGGAGGATAATAGAGGGAATAGGATAAAAAGGAGGAGGAAAGGGGAGAATGAGAGGCGGAGGAATGAACCAGCCAGTACTTCGATAACAATATTCGTGATACCATCGGGTTCCCAAATTTTGTCAGCGCCGCTCATTCACAGCCGAAGTAGTTGCCAGGGAGATCTAAATTTGCATACATACGGTAGCTTACTTTTTGTCATTTTCTTAAACTGAGGACAACGCTCAGAGAATGGTTTCTACAAAGGCCGTGAATATGTTCAACACACTAATTAGTAAATTCTCGTGATTCAGTGAATCTTGGCTCCACCAACAATTACAATCTAGTGTGCAGCTGCTGTCCGTTGGTGAGTTCGGTGGAATTTTTTCTGTACAGGGACTGCGCTTATCCGTGTTATCAAAACTATCACTCTAACCTAACCTATGTTCTGTGTGTTAATATTATACATGAGTGGCGGAACCTAAAGTTTAAAGTCGACTCCGAAAGAGAAATTTTCTTTGAGAAACTTATCATGGGAATTTTTGCTTACTTTCAGAAGTCTGCTGAGATGAAGTTTCCGAAGAATTTTTTTATATTTCGTTTTTTTGAATATTTCTGACCAGGAGTCAAATACTTACTAAAAATTCTCATGATCCAAATTTTTTTTGTAGTTTCAAGTTTGTGTAGATCAATCTTTTTCAATATTTTTCCTTGCAGTGTTTATATTATATGTACCTACCACTGGCATGGTTATTAATTTATGTTAGCTTTAGATGGACGAGTATTTCTACAAAAAATATGCACATACATACATACCTACATAATTGGTCATAACAACTCTTCAGTCAGGATTACGACTCAGTTTCTCACGCCACTCTTGTTGTGTGTGTAAACTGTAGGTCCCGCCACTCATGCATACAATTAAACACACAAAAAATACCCACAATTTTGAAAAATATCGTTGAATAATGGATTTTAATTGTCCAGTATCCAATAATTAAAATAATTATTGAACATGATGCAAATGCCAGTAAAGTGGTTCATTTCCTTACATAATGCTTTGGTGTAATTAAAATTATTTAAATAAAGTGGCAAAATTTAGCACAACAAAAAAGGTGTTCATACAACTAAATTTATTAAAAAGAAACTCTTATATATGATCGACTTGGCATAGTTAGGGAACTGAAGGCAACCGAAAGCGGAACTACAATTTTAGTTTTTTTCTTTTCTTTTAAGTGCGTGCTTTTTGTTGCCAATATCCTCTTTTCATATATAATTTTAAAATCTTTTTGCAATTGCATTAATTATAGGCGTCGTTGATGTATTCAAGAAAAATTTCTTTACCTTCATGTGCTATTTTGAATGTGTTTAATAAAAAGGCAAGTTCTTATGGGTGCTCTTAACCAGCTTATGGTTTATTAAATAAATATAAAAATGAACCCCCCCTCCCCTTCCAACATTCAGTTTATGATGCAATTTTCTTTTATGGTTCACCCTATAATTGTACCTTTAATTTCATACCATACGCTTGTTTAAGTTCTGACGACCTTCACACTATTAAATGCTAAAATTGCGAGAAAAAGAAAAAGAAAAACGAAAAAAAAAATCATAAAAAAGAAATAAAAACAACAACAATATGGAAGTGAACAGTAAAACAGTGTTATTGCTTGCATACACAAAAGCAATGTTGAGTAACTGAAGAGTTAGCGCACAAATAAATGAATGAGTGAATGAATGTTTGCGGGATTGAAAGAGTCGTTTAAATGCAACTGTTGAGAAACAAAAAAAAAAAAAAACGAAAAAAGAAAAAAATCCTGATAATATTTGCCGCCTACTTCCACACTTTCCAGAGGCGCGAATGACAAATATGGTGCAATAACATTTACACTATAATTCGTGCTACTTGATGGTATGTGTCAGTGTTTGTATTTTAATGTGTAGTTTAAGAAAGAAAAATAACTGTTAACACAGAGTAAAAACTTTAGCATATGCATTGTGTAAGTATACAACGAGCACCACTACATACTTGTAATTATTTTTTTCCTCTTTGTCTGTAAAAAAGTAATACATTTACAGTGAAACATGCTGATAATCGTACAGGAATATATTGTTACGTTTTTAGCTTTTTAAAAACGTTTGAAATATGAGCTCATAGATTGCAAATAAAAATAAATTTAAGTTCAGTTTTAATTCATTTCTTTATTGTCCGCACAATTCCGTATGCCACTGTTCACAACTTGATGTAAACAACAACAATTGCTTTGTTTGTTATTCTTGTTTACGCTCTTTTGCGTAAACAATAACAATTGTTCGACAGATCTCTATAACGCGGTCTTTAAACCACGATCATTCCCTTATCTATAGTTAAGAAATGTTTCTGCAATATATAAAGAGGCATACCTCCCGGTAAACACGTTCTTATAAATCTGTTTCAAAATCAAGGTTTACAAGTTCTTTGAAAAAAGATAAAACAAAATGCTGAAAGTATGTGATAATTTTTATTTATTGGCAGAAACTCTAAATTTTTCAGTTTATAACTAAAGGCCATGGCTACAGCAGAAAGTTACAACGCTTGCCTAATAATACTTTGTCACCAGTTCACGTAATTTTCCCTGGGAAAATGAAAACCAGAACAGAGAACATGGATTTCATTAGATTTATATTCTTTAGATTTTTTCTTCTGATTTTATCTTGAACCTAAGCTTACTTATTAATTCGATCTGGTTGACACTTTGAACAAAGTTGTACGTCCCGAAACAGCAATCATCACTTACCATCCTGTGCGTGTTATTTTCATCCATGTGTGAGAGGATCTACAGTTTGAAATCCGAACTCTGAACTATAACTAGTTACTCTCAGAGCTTTTGCTGACTGAAAGAAAGACTGTTAAGAGTAGTTGCCGAAAAATATATTTTTTCATATTTCTTCTAGGGTAGCCCATTGTCATTATTAAAGGACAGCTTTAAGTCCTTGAAATATCTATTTTTTTAAACTGAAATCTACATTTTTTCGAGCACAGAAGGATAGAGGACAAGCGTAGGAGCACAGGACCAATTTACTAGTCTCAGATCTTTATTATTTATTATTTTTTTACGCTGAGGAGGAGTAAATGTACCTAACTGCACCATAGGGGTAGTCGTCACCATTCCCCGTGTGTGGCGCCCTTACCCACTAAATCTCCCCCTCCTCTTTTGTACTCCTTATGCCCACTCTGGAACTACCGTGGTATTACCTCGAAGTGAAGTCCGTCTGGCCATTTGGCCCCTTCATCCGGATTGCTTAACGAATTCCGAGAAGGTGTTTAAACGTCCATTCTACTCCTCTCATTCAAGCCAATTATCTTAGATTTCAGTAAGCCTTCCGCGTATCTGACTATACTATTCCAATTCTCCTCACCGTTCAGAATTACATCGCAGAAGTTCTCGACAGTACAGATGCCGACTTTGGCCTCAAGACTCCTTCTTTGCAGTCTCCATCTCTCACAATGAAAGAAAGTGTGTTCTGCATCATCAATCGACGCATCATCATAGATGCAGTCAGATGATTGTGTCAGAAAGTAGTTAACCTCACCAAATTTCCTCTCCATCCAGCGGGTAATATCTGGGAGAAGTTTTGCCTTCCATGTACCACTCGCCTCAGTGCTCCATTCTTCTTGCCATTGCTGTAATGTTCGCTTTCTGGCGTCGTCGACATTTACTGTCTTATGTGCACGTTTTTAGCCTCCCACACTCTCTTCCGCTCACTTGCCTGTAGACCTATAGGTATTACACCACTGATTACCAGTATTGCTGACCTAGATAAAGTCCTATACGCCGATACCACTCTTAGTGCAGCGTTTCGTTGTACCGATGATAAGATTTTCCTTCTACAGTCAAACTTCAATGCCTCCGCCCAGATCTCACTGCCGTAAAGCAGATCTTTATTATGGATGTAGTGCAAGGATGCCCTCTGTCACCTCAATTGTTCACCATCCGGATGGATGATATCATTAGCCAAGTCTGTTCAAAGGAATAGTATTTGATTTCCTTCGCAGGTGATATCCAACATTCATAATTGTTCAACCCTTCAGTTAGGATTACGACCTAATTTCCCATACCACTTACATATGCTATGTGTGTTAATTTTATCCATGGGTGGAGGGACCTACAGTTTAAAGTCGATTTCGAATGATAGATTATTGGGAAACATTTCATTACAATTTTATTTACTCTCCGAGCTATTGTCAGAAATCTGCTGGGAGGAAGTCTCAGAAGAAATATTATTCGTATTTCGCTTTGTTGCAAATGTCTGACCTGGGATTTGAACCATGGGCTCACGTCTAATAAGCCAAAACACTTATCTACTAGACTAACGTTTTTTCTGTGAACAAACTAAAACTTTCCTATACGATATTTATTCTCCGTTCACTGTAAATTAACTGTACTTCCATTTAAATACATGCGCTAAACATACTCTTACACGTACAGTTTCTCACATTTACAAGCAAACTCATGCAGAACGATTTTTTTTCCCATATTAATTATACATACATACTCTATATAGATGTTATTGTAAGTATGTGTTAATTTTACAGTTAAACCTTTTCTGTACTCATGTTCCCCTCTTTCGTTTTTCCATATCCTCGGTTTTTTGTTGTTTTTTTATTTGTTCCTTTGGTGACATTACAATTACGTGAAATAAATTACAGGATTTAAGGATTTCATTTATTAACAGTGTAAACACAGTTATTGGGAAAAACGAAAAACGTTGCAGAAAAAAACAAGAAACGTTTCAATTGGGTTTACACAGTATCTGGTTTATTATGCGAACTTTTAAGGTGAAAAAAAAAAACCAAAGAAACGGGAGGAGACAATTCCAATTAAGTACGTTGAGCATTTAAAAGTTAATAATGTTTGAACAGTTCTGTTAAACTGTTAAAACGGATCAAGGAAATTACGCGACACGGCACAAAGTCAGACAACAAATTCTTAATCACATTGGCTGGAATAAATTTTATTGACTTTTCCGCTGCTTCTTATTATTTTGTGCGTAAATTTTTTTTTTGGGGAATTTCTACGAATACTTACTTTATTGAAACGGAAGCGGTATAACACCTTTTATACTTAAGGACAGATGTCATCGGTTTTTGGGTGACAGTACATTTGAAAATCTGGGCATGGTGGTAGCGTGCCACTGAGGGAACTGGCTGATTTCATCCGGAGCTCGGGGTGGTTTAAATCCACCATTAGCGGATCATGATAAGGGGGCTTACCTCGCACTGGTAATACAATGGGCCATATGGCCACCGAGTGAATTTGCCTGTGAACGGCAGGGTACCCGTTAACCTAACCTAGCGGACCTTATTGATTCCTTATATGTAAGGTAAGGAATGAACGAGTAAGATTGGCCTCCATCCATTTTTCAGTTTGAGACATTTGATAGCTGAGTTTACGATACCCGAGCGTTGATTTAAATCGTGCAGCCTGGAAAAAATTTTAATTTCGCTGGTTATGATTGCCAAAGAATATATCTGGACTCAGTAGCAACAATGGCTAACAAATGTTATACAACAGCGGTAATCAATCGATGCAAACGGTCCGATAACGTCAGTATCAACTGTTGAAACAATATAAGCTGTTCCTGGTGCTTAGTGCCTTACTTCAAAAATGCTAAACAAAATTTAACTGGATCTCTTCGCCTAGCCTTTTCTAAAGCTTGCTTTATTTTGCCTGTTAATTCAAGTACAGACTGATTATTTCTTTCGCAAAAGCTCTTGACAAGAAATTCGTCGTGTCCTTTTATTATAAGTGCAGTGAGTCTTCTTCTGTGATTTATGGTATGCCCTTCAGAGCGAAAGTGTGCAGAAAGTTTTTCATTTATCGTGCATATATGGCAAATGTAAAGTTATAAGACACCTTTAATGATCGTATGGTGTACATCCTCCATATTTCATGTTAGGTTAGGTTAGGTTAGGTTAGCGGGTACCTTGCTGTTCACACTCAAGTTAACTCGGTGCCCATACGGACCATTGCGCTTCCTTTTCAGGATGTGTTAGTGGCCTGTTTGAACCACCCCAAGCTCCAGATGAAAGCGGCTAGTTCCCATGTCCATATCTTTAAACGTTCTGTTAACCGATGACGATGTTACGAAAATTCGATTTAATATTGGCTTTGTTTTTTTTGCAGCGTTTCAATTTAATTTTTGGCTAGTGAGATAACTTAGTTTGACTTTTTGAGGAAATAAAATCTGTTTTGAAATTACTATGTATACTTCAGGTAATATTGGCGTTGCTAACGCCAATTATCCGCTAAGCTTTGTAATACCAAGGCTGTGTGATCAGTCTTGTCAGACCTTTCCTCACATTAGCTGTGTGTCGTTGTCTATTTTAATAAATTTTCTATCGCAACATAATTTTGCTGTGGTATAAGAAAGTATTTATTAGTCAGACTACCATCTGAACACACAGCTCCTAAGATGTTGATTCGAGATTATAATGGAAACTAAAATCCTTTAGACTGGTACAGTAAGGACACCCTCTTCTGATCTCATGTCAGAATTGTTTGTTAGGCGATAAGTGCTCACGATGCTGAGGAAACTTTGTGTAGAGAGAGGATTTGATGAATAGTAACCGGACATTTAACCAAACATTTTACACTCGAAGTATAACTGATTTTTAATAGTAATTCCATGTAAATGTAAGTGGATGCCGTGATAAGACAACACATATTTGGAAACTGTGCGAGTTTAATCCATTTAATGTTTATTAAGTAATAGACAGTGAGTTATAGTTACTGACTCCGTCCACCGTCGAGCAGTTAATCACGGCAACAGGATTGGGGGAGACATTAAGGTAATACCGTATATAGTCTGTTGGCTTATTAGTCGTGAAGATGCGTTTTTTTATCCAGGTCGGATATGTCCAACAAATTGAAAAATAAAAAATATTTGTCGGCGACTTTCTCCGCAGCAGATTTCTGTTTCTTTATACTGTAGGTCCCGCCATTCATGTATAAAAATAACATACACAACATAAATGGTGTGAGAAGCTAGGTTGTAATCCTGATTGAGGGGTTGTAGTGACTAATTGAGTTAAGTATTTGAATAAGGACAGTAAACTAAAAGGTTGTCAGAGGTCCACTACCTCTGCACAAGAATAACTACATTCAGCTTTTTTAACTACTATTTTATAACAAAAATCAAACTGTGCACAGAAAACATCGATGTCGTTTGCGATACTCTGGGAAACTAGACCTGAACATTTTTCTCCATCTGCCGGACTACTGCAGCATGTTTCAGGCGGAAGTGACGGCAATTTACCGGGCCGCTCAATGGATCCTCATCAACGGTGCTCCTCTCACCCGCGTCTGGGTCATTTCTGATAGTCAGGCCGTGATAAGATCTGTATCGGGTTTCGTGAATAACTCTAGGATCATTAGGGAATGTCGCCGCTGTCTTGACCTTCTTTCTGGGCGCTTCACCAGTGTCTCACTGGTGTGGGTCCCCGGTCATAGGAACATTCCGGGTAACTGTAGGGCCGACGAGCTCGCCTTCCGGAATCCTATTCAATTGAATTGGGTATGAAACTTGCCTCGGTCAAGTTAGATATTGCGTGGAAATTCTTTCGGGGCGCCAACCTATCCTGGGTCAATGAGGAGTCCTGCTCCACCGCTAGACTGACCTGGCCCTTGATGGATAGAAGGCGTACCAACCAATTACTTGGTCTTGTCGTGACGTCATCTCAACCACAGTGGCCATGCTTACAGGTCATTGTTTTATTGGTAGATGCGCGGAAAGAATGAGGCTCCCATTTAACGACTTCTGCCGTGGATGCAGAACCGCTGAGGAAGAGGACACTGTTATCCACTTTCCTTGTCAGTGCCCGTCTCTTAGTAGGTGTAGATATAGGTTATTTGGCTCCCCATTTATTGCCAGCTTGACAGAGCTATCATCTATTGATATCAAGAATATAGCTTCGTTCATCAAACTTTCTGGCTGGTTTTCCAATATGGGGTAATCGTGCTTTTGATGTGCAGCCCTTGCGCTGACCAACTTCTTCTTCTTTCCTGATTTTGGTGGAACTTGGTCAGTAAAGGGGCTGCGTTCACCCGTGGCATCACAACGGGCCTCTATGCGTGCTCAAATGAGCTTTTTGATATCAAAGCTACCACTCCGATCTAAACCTAAACCTAGTTTGCGATAAGCCGATATAACAGCGATGTTTATTTACTTTTTTTTAATAACTAGCTGATAGTAAAAATTTTCTTGCCTGTACAGATGATAGTTTCTTTGTAACAGGCATGCATGCTGGACCTGATTTGTATGATGCGAACTTTGGCAAATAAACAGCCTCCAGTGTCATGCAAAAATAATAAGAACAAGTTTACATGCCTATTTAAAAATCCAACTATTTTTTATTTGAATGAATATAAAAACTGTGTAGAAACAAATTAAAAAAAGGAAACAAAATTTCTTTTGAAATTATCTCCTGTTTTTCAAAAGGCGGCACACTAATGGAAATCTTCTGAAAATCTTTTTAGCACTTGTTAAACTAAAAAAAACTTTGTCTGTCATTTTAAATTTAACGTTTTCCCAACCTAGACTTGACAACGTAATTATGCCAAGTATTTGTATTCTTTACAAGTCAACAGGATTTTTTTTTTGATTCCCCAAAAATTTTTTAAAACATTTTCAAATCATTAAAACTTCTACACCAACACACACACACAGGCTTATAAACCAAAAAAAGTGTGTACTTATAGCATTCGTATAAGTGCACTTACACATACCAAAATATAGTGGGGGCCTAAATAATACACAAATGTACATGTACCAACTAATACAGAGACATACAGTTTTTTTATGTCAGAGTGTTGTATTACATGTTCCATGCAATTTTCAGCAAGAAGATTTTAACTGTCAGCAACTTTCTATGACTTAATTTAAATTTACGATGCCAACAGGAGATGAGATGCAATGCCATGCCATGCCATCCCATGCAATGCAATGCAATGCGATCATTTCGAGCAGTTGAAATGCAACACTGTTACATACATATCTACACAAACGCACAAATGCAAATGAATAACGAACTAAAAAACACACAAAAAACACAACAAAGAGAAAAAAGAGACAACTTTTGGGTATGATGGTTTGTGTAACTGTGTGTGAATATAACATACGACTTTTGTTACAAATACCAAAAACAACAAAAACAATAACGTGAGAGCAACATAAAAAATTGCTAGTTAAACTAGCAAAAACAACGAAGGCAATAATAATAGTGATAAAAAGAGGAGCATCAACACAAACACCCACCCATACAGGATATTATCAGAAAAAGGACAAAAAAAAACAGAAAAAAACAGAAAATATAGAATAGAAACAATTTCCATAACCCAGTAGGCCATATGGCTTAGCGTTTTCAATCAAATTGCAAAATTTAAAATTTCAATGCCTTGCATGTTTAAATTCCATACGAGATCTTTTCACAATTTTAAACAAATGAACTTTGAGGTGTACGTGGCATTAAGTACATCTGAGACTCAGTCATCAGAACTGAGTAGGTAGAGGTAGAGGAATGAATGAAAGAATTTCTATGTTGATTGAAAAATTTTTAAAATTTTGTTCATGGGTTTATCATAAGACTGGAAAATACCGAACAAAAGTGCCAAAAATTAAAAAAAATCCCATAAAAACCAAAGATACTGTAACATACGCAAATGGAACAGAGTTTTACAAAAGTTATCGTAAATGACAAGATGTTGGTTTCCAAATGATAGCAATGCCAGAGGATGTAATAGAGGTCTTACAAACTCAACATGGGTGGTGTGAGAACATACATAATTGGCCATTACAACCCTTCAGTCAGGATTGCGACCTAGTTTCTCACGCCACTTCTGTTGTGTGTGTTAATTTTATACATGAGTGGTGTGAGAAACTAAGTCGTAATACTGACAGAATAGTGGTTATGACCATTTAAGTTGAGTTAATAAGCCTGTCAGGTATTATTTTCACTTGACAGACGTTTTGATATCATTATGTGGGAAATAGAAAATCGTTTAAAAGACCACCACGACTCTGACACACAAATCAGGCTGAATTTGATCGATGGCATGCTTTATGTTGGCTTTGAGCCAAACCACAAGAATTATTTGCCTCTGCGACTTAAGAAAAACGACACAAGAAAAAGTCTCACGTTGTCAAATTGCACGATTTCGGTGGCACATCAACGTGAGATTATCATGCCCACAAATCGCTCGTACTGAATATCTAAGGTGTCATCAGCACGAATCGTCATTGTACAGATCATCCAAGTAATCATCGACCTAAAGTGCTCGCCGTTGATAGTGATGGCCGAACCAATGTTGTTTTAAAAGAAGTTTGGATCAATGATGCTGCAAGCGCAAAATCCATACCAAATAGTGGCTTTCTCGAGATCCATCGGACTCTCTTGGATATCGGATGGAGTTGAATTGTTCCAAATTCAACCATTTTGTCTGTTCGCAACATATCCATTCATCCAGAAATGGGATCAGTTGAAAATTGCTTCATAGTACATTCAACGAATACACGTTGATGTCTTTAAACGTCAATGGTGTTGTGGCAAAACAGTTTGTATAACTGATAACTCATTTGACAGCTGGAGTTTCAATAAGATGAAGCATCATTAGGTACCGGCAATTCTAAATTATTTCAGTTTTTACCATGAAGTGATCTGATATATATACATACATAATTGGTCATTACAACCTTTCACTCAAGATTACATATTAGCTTCTCACAGCACCCATGTTGAGTGGCTGGACCTACAGTTTACAGTCGACTGTGAACGACAGACTTTTTAAGAAACTTTTCATAGCAATTTGTAATTCCTATATTTAGCATCAGCCAGGAAAATTATTTTGAAACCGTTGCTTTCCTGTAAGCCGAGGCCAAGTGACACTGTAAGTTAATATTATGCCCAGAATATTGATATGTTTTTATGGGTTTGTACCTGCTTGGTTTTTTATATTTTTTCTACTAATTTCCTGCCTCTTTCTCTGACTCTGACTTTTCCTTAATTCCAGCCTATCAGTCAACTATCTATGTCATCATCATTGAATCTTATAATGGACGTTTCTTTTTCGAAATTTTTCCAACCAAATACTCCATATATACATACATACATACATACATACATACATACATACATACATACATACATAATTGATCATTACAACCCTTCAGTCAGGATTACGACCTAGTTTCTCACACCACTTATGTTATGTGTGTTAATTTTATACATGAGTGGCGGGGCCTACAGTTTAAAGTCGACTCCGAACGACAGATTTTTGGGAAATTCTTCATGGCAATTTTATTTACTCTCAGAGCCTTTCCAAAAAATCTGCTGAGAGACTGTCGCCGAAGAAATTTTTTTATAGTTTTTAGTTTTGTTTGAGATGTCTGACCTGAGGTTTGGTGAGGCCAAATATAATCAAATACACCATCAAACATAATATTTTAATCTCTCATAATAATTTTTATTATTAGATTTATACATCATCATTTTCGAGTAGAAGTTACTTATAATTCGGCTAAAGAATTCAAGTTCATTTAGATTCTACATCGCCGCCAGAACACTCCATTAAAAGGCAATAAACGCTCAATATTTCCTGACTTTGTCTGCACTTGCATTATAACGATCTTAATCTGGTCAAAAAAGTTTCTCATATTTTATTGCAACACCCTGTATCTTTGCGCTGTAGTGTTAATGGTTGATTGTTGAGAATATTTAAATTTACACCTACAATATCTAGACGAACATATAATGGAGACACAGATACAGTTACTCCCATAGATACACAGACACAAACATACATACATACGGTGTAGTACTCTTTTTAAGCACATGATTATAAACATTAGCAATAGTTTTGAGCGTTTTCATTATACGCTGAATATTTTTGTGCCCTTTTTTTGTGTGTGTTACAAATTTAGAATCCTTTTGTTATTACCACTACATACATAAGTACATACATACAAATGTACACTGAATGTGCTTTTATCCATAGAATTCCATATGGCCTGGGAAAAACTCTGAGAGAGAGACAGTGAGAGAGTATGAAAAAAAATTTAAGCGAGATATGTATGTGAGTGAGAACGAATGAATGAATATTCCAACGTAGATTTAACTAGGAAATGTAAGTATTTTGTTATTTATGTCTCCCAAGATAATTTCAACTGTGGAAAGTTTTAACAAAAATGCTATTGCTGTTGATGTCCTAGTGCACTCAACAACTTTTGTTGCTATTGTTACTATTGGGTGGGTATTAAAATATTACCTGTATATGCAGCTAAGTTAAGATGTTTGCAAATCGACAGGAAATAATTTTTTCCCTTCACCAATACTTTGTATGAATGAAGTGCCACAATCAGTACAACTTTTCTTCGGTGTTTTCTTTTTTTTTTTGTGCTCTTTTGAATATTTTTTTATGTGACTCTCTGCAACATTCACAGTTGCATTGGATGCTTTAGCCCCCAAGAAGTATGTATGTATTCCCCGCCAGTTTACTATATTAAACCCTTTGTACACTTATGGTTATGCAAGAGTTAAAAGTTGATACTCAAATATGTTAATATCCATTATATTCTATCCCTGCCAAGTTGCTCTCAGCATCTCTATAGTCATGTACAAACATACTACCATGGATACTTGCATAGAGATGCCAGCCATAGTGAACTCCTTTAGCTATGGGGTACCTTTTAAGGATAAAGTTCAATCGTAATGTAAAAGCAACATTGTCGGTTGGTCGGGTCGGTTTGCTTGTCTGTTTGCATGCCTGCTGTGTTGGTTTGTCGTTATGTTTGTATTACAATTTATTGTTTGATGAGTTTGAATGGGTGCCAAAGTGGTTGTTATTGTTGTTGCAACTTGTTACAACAGTACTCTTTGTGAATTCCATAACTTACGTAAAGTCATTTACCTGGTACTTTCTATTTATCCCTCTTTCACTCTCTTATGCAACAAAAACTTGCATTTGTTTTTATTTTTTTGTAGGCAATAGAACCGTAATACTAATGGCTGCAAAGAAAAAGGCCGTTTGATTGCTTTGACTGCTATTGGGTAACATTTATAAAATATTTCTTTAGAGCAGCTCTACAAAAGACTTTGCATTTGAAGGCAAATATTTTACTGTAATTGATATCTCGTGGATATTATGTGTTTTTAATAGACTTCAGATATTTTTAATAAACTAAGCTACGTGGTATTTTTAATTCTCTAAGGGAACTTGTTTTCGGAATGCATTAAAGGCTATATTTTATGTTATATTTCAAGTAAACAGTGTGTCTTTAATATAGGGTAGGAAATTTAAAAGTTTAAATTTAAAAATGCAATAAAACAAATACGGTTGGAAATTTTGCCACTTACTTTACAGGGGAATACCTATGTACACTACATGACGTATTAATGCACATGCGTTACACTTTTCCGTATTGCTCTGCATTCGAACCTGTTGCCACTTCACGCTACCACACACCTGTTGTGCATACTTCTACGAGTCGTGTGTTGTCAATGTGCAGAAGGTTGCTGCCAACGGCCTAGTCTATGTCGTCTAATATTTGTAAAGCAATCTTTAACTTTCACTGGAATTTTTTGATGGAAATTTTCAATAACTTTGGTTTCTTTGCTGATTGACAGAGAAAAAATTAAAAAAAAACAGAAAAATATTTTTTGTTTTCAATCAGTGAAGTTTGGTTTTCATAAAGTGGTTGCGTTACATTTTGCTTTCAATGCATTAGTAATCATAGTAACAATCAACACTAAGGCGTATGAGTTACTTTTAATACGCTGCTGTATTCAAAAAATATTGCTCATACGTATGCGTACTTGTGCTTTAGGATCTGTAAAGTATGCAACATTAAATTATAAAGAGTCAAAGAATTAAACAACATCATGGGTGGGTAATTTAAACGTTTAAATTAAAAAACGCAATGAAACAAAAACGGTTTGAAATTTTTCAAATTTACTTTTTTGTTGTGAAGTACAAAAAATCCGATTAAAAATGGAATATTATTTCATTTATATGGCTGCTGCAGCTGGCCTCACTGTACCTCATTCGATCGTACCAATTTTCGTGCACTTTTTCAAGTGTATGAGGTCGTATCTCGGCAATGGTATCACGAAGGTTGGCCTTCAAATGCACAATTGTTTCTGGTTTGTCAGCATAACACTTTTCTTTAGCGACGCCCTACAGAAAATTTTCCAACGGTGTCATATCACAGCTTCTTCGCGGTCAAATAAACGGTCATAAACGGCGTTTGACGTAATAAATTGGTTGTGGCAAGAGATGTATGGCAAGTTGTGCCATCCGATTGAAACCAAACATCGTTTACATCAACACCATGAAGAGGGGGTACAAAATAATCGGTTTTCCTGTAGCGAAAGGTGTTTCCATTGACCGTAATTGTTGCGCCGTCCTCGTTTTTCGAAGAAATATGGGCCAATAATGCCTCCACTCTACAAGCTACAAGTAAAATTATTATTTTTGTAAAATCGACATCATCGTGCAGTTTCTCGATGGCTCATCTATTCCACTAAATGCCAATGTTGCTCAAGCGTAAATCGATTCATAACTTTCAGTGGGGATAATATAATGAATTTTGTGACAGAATAGAATGACATAAGTATTGCCAGATTTGAAATAACCAATGCATTGGCTCAAATTTAAACCGATAAATGGCCCACTCTATACAACTAAAAACCATTTCTTTCAATATTCGACAGCATCTATTACTACTGACTGTTTACCTATGAATCACCACCTATATTCTGTTTTGTTTTCCTCACTCTCACTCACTAGATGCCTCTAATCGTGCTGTACATTGTGATGGCATTTGCAAAATTAGGAAAACATGCCTTATGCTACTTACATAGACAATTTCTGTATGGTATTGTACTTTTTATGGTCCAATCTACAACAAACATTTACCCGTTGTGGGCAGCACAATCGCCTAGAACGTCTAGGTTTTCAACAAAATTCTTTCTTTCATTAGAAAATACTCATTGTAATTACACGTGAACGGCAAAAGGCAAAAGGCACATTGCAAAGATGCTGCAATGAATCAATAGATACATTCATACTGCCTTTAATTAGTATTTTCATTCCCTCTCTCCTGTATGCGGTACAAGGAAGTCTAAAAAAACTATGAAGTGCCAAACCATACAGGAGAATTGTCTGCTAATTTCTAGCACATAAGCAACGTGAAAGTCGTAAAAAGATCAGTTGAAACAAGAAAAATTAAATGAAATTGAATACCTTTACTCATGTTAGAGAACATTTTACTTAAGAGAGAAAGGGTAAAGAAAAAAATCATTAGAAATTAAAGCAAAAATTAGTGCCTTCTGTGCTCTGGTTGTGGTCAAACAATGTTTTACTCTTGGTACGGTTGATCGTCCGACCAATTCTTTGCGACATATTTTGGAGATTCGTGTGACGAAATGAAATCAAACTGAGGTTGTTAGCATTGTCAAGGCCATCAATTTCTTTTTTAGCTTTTATTGTCATACTTTTGATTGTCTAGCCGGATGTTGAGCTGAGGCTGAGTGTTTGAAATTAAAAAACTCCAGATTTGTTAAGGAGCATCGCCTCGACTAGGTGGTTCATGCCAAATGCATTCGCGAGGTATGTTATCGAAAGCAGTTTTATAATTTTTAGATGGCTATAAACAGTTATGATCTTCACTCGTCTACCAATTCAACGATACCACGTTGGCGTGTTCGTTACAAAATTTCTTTGGGTGAAGACCAGATTATTGCCTGCGGATTGTCGATTCTACCTTCAGGTTAATTATGATTAACAACAGGTTTGCCAGAACCTCTGATGGTCTTCAGAGAAGCATTATGCCAAATAATTTAAGCACTACTTTCTTTAGAACCCTGCACCTATGAGTCTGTCATTGGGGACTATCTCACCGTATTGTACTGTGTTGCTCATGGGGTATAACAGTTCCATTATTTTCCTTGGGATCAACTAAGGCCAAGAATAATATTCCAATACCATCGGCTGTAGAACATTTGCCTGTTTTAGTTCCTAAATATCTTAAATGCTTGTTTATTATTAGCTGGTGAACCATGTTGGGATGTCAAAACTATTAGGATATCAGCAGGAGTTACACATTTGATAGGTTTCTTCTTCCAAGTTGTACATTGTTGTTAGGCGAAATATGATTATCCTTCCCATCACTCCTAATTGGGAGGTTTTGACAACTATTTTTGACTAAAAAATTTACGGGTTGTTGCTTACGGCTTTCAGAGTCGACCATATAGAAAAGTCCACTACGTTACATTCGGAATTTGGTTTATTCCGAATACGGTCAACGTAAAAAACATCGTTTAAAATATTTTCACTTCATACCCAATGGAAAAGCATAAACATGCGGCTATACGAACAATACATACATACATACATAATTGGCCATTACAACCCTTCAGTCAGGATTACGGCCTAGCTTCTCACACCACTCATGTTGTGTGCGTTAATTTTATACGTGAGTGGCGGGACCTACAGTTTAACGTCGACTCCGAACGACAGAATTTTGAGAAACTTTTTCATGGCAGTTTATTTTACTCTCAGAGTTTTTGCCAGAAATCTGCTGAGAGGAAGTCGCCGAAGAAATATTTTTTTTTTCATATTTCATTTTTGATGTCTGACCTGGGATACGAACCCGGGCTTTACGAATAGTAAGCCAACACACTACCTACTACACCACGGCGACTTCAAACAATGGTCTTGTCAATTCTTGTCAATGTCAATGTCTCTTCCCAGCCTATTGTCTGGAGACACTTTAGGATACTGCTCGATAAATGCCTGATATGTATCAAGGTATTTTCTTCTGCCTCACAGGTTCCAAGTATAGGTTTAGATGATTCACTTTCATGTCACGAAATTTAAGCATTGCGTTCCAAACGATTACCATACTGAAAGAGTAAGCTTCAGTTTACTGTTTCCTGTCAGAAGATCGATTGTCAATCTGATATTTCTAGATAGTCTGATGCATGACTCAAATCTCCTCCTATTATAGTTTGCCAATAGCTTTTGGTTAGGCCTTTCTTCATGTCCTTTTCGTTGAGTCTCAGCAGAGAATAGTTAAATGAGAGCTTTCCCAAAGAGTCTCATACTATTTTTGAGTTGACCTCATTCGAGCTTAGTTCTCGTTTCCATCCTTTGTATACTTCGGTTGAACTGAGCACATAGCGGTTTGCCTGGAAGATTTGCATGAGCTTCACCATATGATCGTAATACCGGGACATATCTTTACTATAACGGTAGCTAAATTTCATAAATTTAAGTTCGAATTGCTTCAACATGCTATGCATTTGTCATATTTGTTTCACACGGATTATTATTATCCTTCCATTTTGCAAATTTTTAATTTGTTTGGAACGAATTTTACGCCGTCATCAACGTTAAGCAAAACAATATAGAAAACAACCCAACCCAGCACGCACTCGCAGTCAAAGGCTATGGTTTGGCCTTTTGGTAGGACTATTAAGATCTCTTTGCCATTCATATCCATTATAGGTCAACGAAAATTAAGTGAAACTCTTGTAAAGATTTTGAGGATTCTCGATCGTATTAATGTTTGCAGAGCACTCTAGTCTATTAAATCATGAGTGCAATGAGATAAAGTTTCTTGGGGTTTGATTGCAATTATCAATACCAAAATAAAGAAATTCGTAAAGTAGCCACTGAAAAAAATAAAGTCAAAACCAATCATTGTCCTGCATATTTAAAAAGAAATTCCCTTTCTTTTCATATTGATTGTTTAATTTATAATTATTTCTTAACTGCATTACGCTTTAGATTAATTAAAACAATATTTTCTTATTGCAATTTGTTTTTCTTGAAGTGAAAGCAAAATTGCAAAAAAATTTATAAACAATTAAGAAACATGCTCGTATAGCAAACTCGAGTTTTGTTGATTAAAAAATTTTCCCTCTTTTTTTCGCTCGTATTAATTTCAATGTTTTTTTTTGTGCAAGCAACATTTCTTATAAGTATTTGAAAAAAAAAAGAAAAAAATGTTGTACGTTCTCCATTCTTTTTTTAATTAATAAAAGAAGAAGTAGAAGAAGATGAAGGGAAAATATTTCATTAAATCTTTGCTACGTATATAATTTAGTTTTGCTCGTCGTTTTATTTTTCTTTTCGAACAAACTTGTGAAGTGATGAAAGTATCAGGATTAAATTTGCATAAAAGTGACCCTTTAGAGCAGCCAGCATTCATTTTCAACCGCCGCCACCACCAGCACCAACAGCACTACCACCACTGTATGTTGTTGAAATATTACCAAACGAGACTAACTTAAAGGATATCGTTGGGGTATTTAGTTTTCCTTCTTTTTTTCTTTGTGTGGGTGTCTTGTTTTTCCCATTTTCCATAGAGTTTATAAACAACTTTTTCTGTTTTCTCCTCACTAATCTTTCTGCAACACACTTATCAACAGTTTTGGAGTTTGGCACTTTTACTAGAACAAAAACAAAAAAAAAAAAAAATATCCGAACATTTGAAACTTAATAACGGGGAAGGTTGTCATTCAAACCGAATAAGCAGATTTATGGCCTGGTGAGAGAGGTGATGATAAAAAAAGGTAGAATTTTGTAAATTAAAGTAATTTCGTGGAATACTAACTGTAGACAACTGATTGCAGGTTTCCAGGTTCATTAATTATTAATGCAATAACAGAGCCTTATATTTCAAGGAAAGCAGATGTCGGGTTACAAAATTAAGTTGGAAAACATTTAAGAAGTAAAAGGCATGAAAAGACATTTAAAAAAAAGGAAAAAAGAAATTGAATTTATTAAAAAGATGTTCGTGATGTGATCTCTAATCAAAATAGATATTATTAGAAAATTCATTTTCACGAGAATAATGTTCAGGTCGATAATATTCGCCATCCGGTGCTTTTAATCTAATTTAAGGGATGTAGTGGGTAAGTTATAGGCAAGCAGAAATAAACATTTCAATTTTGAAGCGAATTGTTCATACTTCTGTCGCTGTAATACATACATAATTGGTCATTGCAACAATTTAGTCAGGATTACGACCTAGTTTCTCACACTGCTTATGTTGTGTACTTTAATTTTTATACACGAGTGGCGGGACCTACAGTTTAAAGTCGACTCCGAACAACAGATTTTTGAGAAACTTTACATGGCAATTTTATTTACTCTCAGAGTTTTTGCCAGAAATCTGCTGAGAGGAAGTCGCCGAAGAAATATTTTTTCATATTTCGTTCAGTTGGAGATGCCTGACGTGGGTTTGAACCGAGTCCTCACGTCTAATAAGCCAACACACTACCTACTAAACCACGGTCCCTGTAATATTTTTTTTACCAATTTAACAACAGCGGTAATAAAATACATTCACACTATGGCCTAATAGTTTCACTCGTGATGTATTGAAAATGATGCATTTCTAATACGACAAATCAATTTGAAAGGAGAAGGTTCCCAGGTCCCAGATCATTAAAATCCGATTCGAAAATGATGAATTAAAGAATTCTAGAAAAATAAATAAATCATTGCCAGCCATTATAGAAGCAATTTCAAAAAGTTTCCAAACATCAGAATTCAATAAAAAACAATGGTAATCAGTATCTCGCGTGCTCAAGCTGAGAAACTCTGGCCTTTCCAGAGGAATCAATGTTTAAGTCGCAAATCGGGCTATATGTATTGTGGTGTAGCCGTAGTCTTGCAGGTGGTATATTGGCTTATTTGACAAAAGCCCACGGTTCAAAGCCCAGCTCAAACAAAACGAAATATAAGAAAATATATTTATTTTTTCGACTTCTTCACAGCAGTCTACTCGAAAATTCCCTGAGAATAGAATAAAATTCAAATGGAAAGATTTCCAAAACATCTTTAGAATCTGCCACTCATGGTTAAAAATAACACATAGCGCAAGAAGCTAAGTTGTGATCCTGACTGAAGGGTTGTCATTACCAAATTAAGTATGTATGTATGTAATATATTGTGAACTACTGATATCAGGCTATACCGAATATATTTGATGCACTTAAACAGAGCATTGGTCGTGAAATATGCAGAATATGAGATTAGATAAAATGCGTATAATTCCATATTTTAATTCAATTTAAACAATAATGCCCCCCCACTCAGCATGTAGTCTATATGCTGTGTACAGTATGCATACATAAAAACATTGGTCATTACAACCCTTCAGTCAGGATTACGACTTAGTTTCTCACACCACTTATGTTGTGTGTGTTATTTTTATATATGAGTGGCGGGATCTACAGTTTAAAGTCGACTCCGAACGACAGATTTTTGAGAAACTTTTCATGACAATTTTATTTACGCACAGAGTTTTTACCAGAAATCTGCTGAGAGGAAGTCGCCGAAGAAATATTTCTTCATCATATCTCATTTTGTATGTATGTAATCAATAGAATATTTTAAACTATAGGAGGTGACGAGGTGTCGGATTCAGAGTAATGGACCAAAGGTAACAGAAAAATGTTGGTAACGATTTTTGGTTATAAGAAATTAAGAGTGCTCAGTTCCTTTCCAATTAATCTCTTTAGAAGACCTTCTGACCTTCAATATTTCACTAATAATGGACTTTATTTGAAGGTAAGACAGCAATGTCTCTCTGGACAGAGAGAAAAGAGCCCAATACAAGCATTTGATTAGAAAAACTGAAACAAAGTGAATAAATAATCAAAAGATAAAGAGAAATATTTTACATCAATTTTTGTAATCTTATTTCCAATATAACGATATTTTATAGAAAAATTATATTATTCGTTCACATCTCCCCATTAGGTTACATCCCTTGGGATTAGTGTTTATTTAAAGTTTTGTTACCTTTAAAGTTTCTTGTTGTTCCTTATATTTGCAATAATTTTACGCTCATTTTACTAATTTTGTTCATTTTGTTGTTCATTCTGTGTTGTTTTCATTTATTTTTAATATTTTTTGTTGGTTTGTTTGCGAGTTGCCGTTAGAGTTGACGTTGCAGTTGCAATAAAAATAAATGAAAGAAAGAGACAGAAATATAAAAAAACAAAAAAAAAATTAAAAACTTCACTCTTTTTAGTTATTAAAAATATTTTACCTCACTGGCTTGTATTTGTGAAACAATTCCTAAAAGTGGCTTTAGGTTATACGGGTTCTGAAAAGCGCTTAAAGTTGTCATTTTGTTGCAAATAGAAGAAACACGAAAAATATTCCAGAAGTTGCAAAAAAGTTAAAGCAAAACTATTTACAAAATTTTAATTATAGAAATGAAAAACAAAATGGAATAGATAGGCAAGAGAAAAGGTGTAAAAGTAAATTTAATAAAAAAGAAAAAAAAAATCACAATAATTGTAGTGGGATCAGTAAATAAAAATGATACAGGATTTGTTTACAGAGGCCTTTTTCGCTCTACTCTGAAAGAAACTGATCTAGACACACAGTACTTACCATACTTTGGACTTTCTTTTCAGTACCCAAATTCAGCTTCAGACAGCCTTGTAATGAAAGTTCAAAGAGTTTCTTCAAATTCACTTATTGAATGGAAAGGAATATCAGCAATTAAATTTTGTAGTTTTTTCCGTTCTACAGGATCGTTGAACAGGGATATTCAAACCTTGACAGCTAGTAATGGCCATCGTGTTGAAGCTACATCTGTCAAATTACTTACTTACTTACTTAATTGATCGTTACAACCTTTTAGTTCGGATTACGACCTAGCACCTCACAACACTCATGTTGTATGTGTTAATTGTATACATGAGGAGTGGGACCTACATTCTAAAGTCTAAGAATAACGAATATTTGAGAACTTTTCTCAGAATTTTTGCACACAAGACTACTGAGAAGTAGTCGCCGGAAGAAATATTTCTTATATTTCACTTTGTTTGATATGGTTGACCTAGACTTTGAAGCATAATAACTCAACCAACTACCTAAAGGGTGTTTTTTATAGAGGTATAGAACTTTAAGTTGCAATAAAACAACGATGGATTATTCGATTGACATGAATTTTATTTATCCGAAAGATAATCTTGTGGCATTACATTTTAAATATGATTTCTGGCATATGACCGCCACGGCTGGCGCGGATGTATTCCAATCTGGACGTCCAATTTTCGATGACTTTTTCCAACATTTGTGGCCGTATATCGGCAATAATACGGCGAATGTTGTCTTCCAGATGGTCAAGCGTTTGTGGCTTAACCGCATAGACCAATGACTTTACATAGCCCCACAGAAAGTAGTCTAGCGGTGTTAAATCACAAGATTTTGGAGGCCAATTCACAGGTCCAAAACGTTAAATTAGGCGGTCACCAAACGTGTCTTTCAATAAATCTATTGTGGCACGAGCTGTGTGACATGATGCGCCGTCGTGTTAAAACCACATCTCCTGGACATCATGGTTATTCAATTCAGGAATGAAAAAGTTAGCAATCATGGCTCTATACCGATCACCATTGACTGTAACGTTCTGGCCACCAACGTTTTTGAAAAAGTACGGACCAATGATTCCACCAGCCCATAAAGCGCACCAAACAGTCAGTTTTTCTTGATGTAACGGTGTTTCAACATACACTTGAGGATTACCTTCACTCCAAATGCGGCAGTTTTGTTTGTTGACGTAGCCATTCAACCAGAAGTGCGCTAATCTCGTAAGTGCGGTAATCTCGTTTTGGGCCCATTCGACGAATCTATGCCTTACTTGATGATCGTTTGGCTTCAATTCTTGCACGAGTTGGATTTTGTAAGCACGCAAACCAAGATCCTTCCGCAAAATCTTTCATAAAGTGGATGAACACCGATTAAATTCCTGTGCTCGATGGCGGATGGACTCATTCGGGTCTTCCTAAATGCCACGCTCTACAGCAGCAATAGCTTCTTCTGTACGCACCGTTCAGCATCTCTGGGGATGCGAGTTATCAATAAGAGTAAACGTGGTGCGAAAACGTTCCATGGTTAATCGAATTAACTGCTCTGATGGACGATTTTGTCGACGATAAAATGGACGTAGTGCGCAATACGTTTTCCGCACAGAACCATTATTTTCGAAATAAAATTGCACTATTTGCAAGCGTTGTTCAGGCGTGAGTCTATTCATGATGAATTGCCAAACCAAACTGAGAATAAATCACTTGACAGCTATTAAATCCGTCGCCATCTTGAAGAGTGATGCCAACTTAAAGTTCTATACCTCTATAAAAAACACCCTTTACTACACTTAATAGATATTAGGCCAGGGTTTAAGCACCAGGTCCGTAAAACAAAACGAAAAATAAAAAATCTTTCTTCGGCGACTTCCTGTCAGCATGTTCCTCCAAAAACTCTGATAATAATAGAAAATTCCCATGAAAAGTTTCTCAAATATATGTCGTCGGGAGTTGACTTTAAACTGTACGTCACACCTTCATGGTTAAAATTAACACAAACAACATAAGTAGTGTGATAAGCAAGGTCGTAATGCTGACTAAAGGGGTGCAACAACCAATTAAATATGTAAGTCCATACAGAGCCAGATTTGTCTTGCCTCATTATCTCATCTTTTCTATGCGGGTGAGTATTGTTTGCCTTGCATGAATGAATTCATTTTGTTTGCTCTCCATAGAGTATTAGGCTTTGCTAAGGCGTTACTTAATTTGTTACCGACAAGGTTTTCAGATACCTAGCTGTGCGTTACCGTTAAATTGCTCGCAAACTCCACTAAAGATAGTCGGCATTCTTAGGCAATCCTATATGTACAGTGCACAGCCTCTAAAGCTTTACTGTCGGCATGTGTATGTGGACAGCGGCTGTATTTATAGCCTGAAAAATACCACATTAATCGATAAGACTGAAAGACAATTTCAAATTCAACTGTTTTGAAAGGATTCCGTACGTGTGTTCGTCGGTCAGTAAATACTTTGTAAAGTTCTCTGGGAGGTGTAAGCTATTGCCATAAAACGAACGCATCGTGCGCTCAAAAGGTAGTACCAGGTCAACTTCAACATAGTTTTGCCACAACGTGTCAAAGAGTATCAGGAGTTGCATAGGCTATCTACACCGTATAAGTTGAAACAACACCCGCCTTTACTGTGGCATAGAGGGGAACGAAAAGTCACACGAACTGGTACGAAAGGGATCAGAGACGTCTGAGGAGGAGACAATAGAGGATATTTATGTGCCTCTACAGGAATAATTTTCCAAATTAGAAAAAACAGCATGGAATTCAACAAGCCGTGGGTGATCCGGCATACATACCTGGTTGCCGAATTTCAAATCTGCTATGTCCAGCAGTGGGCAGCGGAAGAACCAATGAACTATTTGAGTTCGACAAGAGAACGGTTTTTCCTATTAGAAATTGTAACGGAACCCTGCGCTATTGGCAATTGCGCTGACGAGCTCGGTCTGCCACACCAGGATTATTGCAGCAGCTGCCATGATGTAGAGTACACGGAATCGGTACAACACTTTTTATGCGAAGACCCTGCTCTTCAAAACAGATAGAACGTTTGAAAATCTGGACTTAGTGAACTGGACGGTTACATCCAAAGTACACGGTGGTTCAAACCTACCACTAATGGATCATGACAATGGGGCTTACCTCGCACTGGGTAACACAATGGACCATATGGCCACGATTTTGTGTCGTCTTTGTGTTCACAGTAACTTCTAAATATGTCTGGTAGTCCATTATGATATTTTTAAAAAAATGTTCATTCTTATGTTCGAAAAAGTTGTTGCTTTTCCTATTGAATATTTGCATAACTTTGTCTTATTTTACGTTACTTTACTTTAATCCAAGTCTGCATCTCCATAACATACTTTATGCTCATTTACTGTGCTGTATTTAATATTCTTTTGCTAAAAACTTATTTCATTTGAAACCTCTAAACGTACTGTGTTGCCATTTGCTTCATTCAAGTAAGTATCTTTCTCTCTTTGAATTGTACTCTGAATACCCTTAAAAAACTTATAGCGTAGACCACAAATTGTTCTTTAAGGGTTTCATGATTTTACTCTCAAAAGTATCATTAACGCATCAAATGTCAACTCTCAATAATGATGCCGTGTTGTCGATATTGATACTCATGATGCTGATGGTGAGATAGTGATTGTGATGTTGCTGATAACAAATAAATCAGCCGCTGAATTGTAGTCATCAAATGCGAATACGATGATTGCAAATGCAGAGAATTTTAATACAATAGGCAATCAGTGATGCAGATGTTGCATGTCTAGACAAACATCAATTAATTCAGCATTTCATTCATGCACTCTAGCAGCATCAGCAGCAGCACTCTGCATATGATATCAAGTGGCAATAATTATTTTGGCCTCAACGAAAACAATGCGATTGCTACGTTATTCAGATTGATGGCAATTTAAAAGAGGTTAAAATAATATTGGCTAAAAGGAAAACAGGAAAACAAAAAAAAAATATATCTCGAATGAGTATTTGTGAATGTGATGTGATGTAATGGCACAGTTTAAACATTAATTAAATCGATTGATGGCATAGGAGTACATGTTTGAATTATTTTTTAATATGTTATGTTGAAATATTTTATTAAAAGTGTGTGTGTCGAACATAAATTGTTGCAAGTAAATAAATTTTATTGCGCAGGCAATTAAATATTTTTAATACAAATAAACAAGTGGTTGAGCTCAAGAGAAAAAATAAACATGAAATAAATGTTGTCACTTACAATACAATGTTGAATATTGTGTTTGTTTAATACACTAGGGCGTATGAGTATATAAAATATCATGTAAATTATGTCTCGATAATGCAATGGAATGGCGTTGACAATAATCATTATTAACTCATAAGTACGTGTATTATTTTTAAGATCCCTTTTATTTATTGTCAGTGTTCATTTTAAAAATGAAATGTTAAACTGAATCTGGGGCTTGAAGCGATAAGCTAGCCCTGAACGTGCCATACACATTACTTAACCAGGTGAGATTTTTGCCATTGAACAAGCTACACGTATGATTGAAATCAGGAACATAATTCCTTCGAACTTGATCAAGCAGCAATCAAATCAATCAAATCAATCAAACTATAAGAATACATACATACATACATACATACATACATACATACATACATACATACATACATACATACATACATAATTGGTCATTACAATCTTTCAGTCAGGATTACGACCTAGTTTCTCACACCACTTATGTTGTGTATGTTAATTTTATCCAGAAGTGTCGGGACCTACAGTTTAAAGTCGACTCCGAACGACAGACTTTTGAGAAACTTTTCATGGCAATTTAATTTCTCTCAGAGTTTTTGCCAGAAATCTGCTGAGAGAAAGTCGCCGAAGAAATATTTTTTGTATTTTGTTTTGATGTCTGGCCTGAGGCTCTAACCCTTGCTTTACGCCTAATAAGCCAACACACTACCTACTAGACTACGGCGAATTCAATTCTATAGGAATACTTTTTCATATTGGAAAGAAGCAACAGGAAATTCAACAAACTGTAGGTGGTTTAACGTACCTAATACATACATACATAATTAGTCATTACAACCCTTCAGTCAGTATAACGACCTAGCTTCTCAACACCACTTATGTTCTGTGTGATCTTTTTATCCATAAGTGGAAGAGCCTACAATTTAATGACGATTTCGAGCGACAGAATTTTTAAGACAATTTTCATGGCAAAGGTCCAACGTAACTGATTGCCGAATTTCAAAGCTGCTGTGTCCATCAGTGGTCAGCAGGAAAACCAATTGGAACTACTTGAGTTCGTCAAGAGTACTTAGTAGCTGTAATGACGTGGTGGAAGTGTAAACTATAGATCGTATTCACTATCATTATCTAGAAATTTGAAACATGAGGTGAATGATTTTTGAACCGCTGGAATTTACTGACAGTATGCGTCTATCCAAAGCTGATTTGTATTGGAATCCATACTTTCAAGAAACCATCAGAATGGCTTATTAATTCCAGTCAGAGCTGAAACCTATAAGACCCTAGAGAGTTATGCTTTAGGGTGGCTATCAATAACCGAATATGGTGAGATTTTTCAGTAGCGTTCAGATAAAGATATCAGGTCATATTAGCAGAAAAAGTAAAATTCTATTTATTTCTTATAACACTTTCATAATAAATAGAGGGCAGTTACAGAATATTGAACAACGATGTGTTTACGTTGTTCTTATGAGGATCCGAATTTGACTTGCTTATAATGACTGTTGCAGTAATTATTATGATGTGAAGGTTAGATGATGTCTACTCTCTTTTAAAAACCATTATTTTTCATACATGTACACTCATATTGGTTACTACCAACCTTCAGTCAGGTTTAAGGCTTCTCACACCATCAATGTTGTGTGCCGTAATTTTGCATTATTCTCAGAGTTTTTGCCAGAAGATTGTTGAGAGAAAGCTGCCGAAAGAAATATATTTTAGAACATATTAAAACGAAGTCTTGACCTTTCTGGTCCTCATCTAATAAGCCAATACTTACTTACTTCATGATAAAACTTACTTACTTCCAAATGATAAACCTTCCTAGAGTATGCATATACGTCACGAACTTAACTCAAAATCGCTGTCTACTGATTGGCAATGATAAATACTTATATTTATACTTAATCCATTAATCAATCTGGCTTTTGCTGTTTTCTAGGTAGATAATCAAAGGATAGTCTGACGCAATTATAGGAGATCGGACACTAAACTGGTTGGAATTAAATTAACTCGTACCCCAATGGTTAGGTTAGGTCGAAGTGTAGCTTTGATTACCAAAGCCTACTTGAGCACGCATAGCAGCCCGTTGTGACGCGACAGGTAAGCACAGTCCCTGCACTGAATGCCGAATTCTAGCCAATTGCGGGAAAAGTTGGTCAGCTGCACATTTAAAGCACGACTGCCCTACGCTGGAACGCCAGCCTGAAAGTTTAATAAAGGAAGCTTTATCCCTGACATCAATGGATAATAATTCCGTTAAGCTGACAGGAAATGGTGAGCCAACTAAACTATAATCACAGTTCGCAAGAGATGGGGCAGTGACAATGAATGCGGATAACAGCTTCCATCTCTTTAGCAGACTTACAACCACCCCATAAGTTGTTAGATGGTAACTGCAGTCTTTCTGCTGTAAGCATGGCCATTGTGCAATAAAATCCGGGTAGTTGATTGGTGCACCTTCTATCCATTTTGGGCCAAGTGAGCCTGGCAGTGGAGTAAGATTCCTCATTGCAACGGATGTGTTGGCATCCCAAAGGAATATTCGCCCAATTGCCAATTTATCCGAGGTAAGTGGCATACCCAAATCGATTGACGACTGTTCTGGAAGGACTCCACCAGCTTTTGCGAGCACGTCGGCCCTGCAGTTGCCTGGAATGTAACTGAGCCCACGAACCCAGACAAGTGAGACACTGACGCGTCCAGAGAAAACATCGAGACAGCGGCGACACTAACACTGACGAGTTAGCCATAACGCTCGATAGAGATCTTATAGCAGTCTGACTAAACCCTCATGGAGAATTTTAAAATTTCATCGAGCAATGTTTTCGTTTCAGATTTTCTACCAACATAACACAAACGTTTTGTATTGTTTTCTAACGATGATTTCTAGTGTGAAGTATTTGAAAGACTGAGTAGTTGGGCTAAAACTTTATTGAGTGATTGTGTGACAAGGAAACATAACGATTTTCTATAAAATATTTATTGTATTCGGGATGACATACTTAAATTTATTTGATGCCATAATTTGACACTAAAATATTACTATTCTATCGATAGAATAGCATTCTCCTCTTATAAAATATAAAAACGTAAAATTTCTTTATTTTTAGTGGTCACCTGATGGCAAACAAACATTTCAAAATGTATGTAAGTTTACTTAGGCAAAAAGAAAACCCAACTTTATGTATTTCAGTAGCTTTTGAAACTCTAATAAAAAAAAAAGATGAGAAAAGAAAAAACCTTAAAAGTATCACTTCAAGAGTTATGAAAGTACGAAAAAAAACAACAAAAAAAATGGAAAATCGTAAATAAAAAATTATATGCTCCAGATATATAAATAAATAACGAATCAATGGCAACAAACACGGTCAGACAGATGGTCGATAAGTTAAAAAGTTTTCCTACGTAAAACAAGAAAAAAAGGAAAACCAACTGAAATATGAATACAAATTTAAAAATAAAAAAAAATAAAATAATAAAGAAAATATTGATGAAGAGGAGGAAACCAACAAAAAAAAATCTTGTCAAGTGCTATAGTTACACTAGCCAATGGCAAACATTCATACCCATTAAACGGTTCAAGGTAATTCAGTGGTATTTCTCCACAATTCATTCATCGTTTTGCTGCTACAAAAGGACACACAAGCTGAGTGTTTCTTTTTCCTATTTTTTTTCAATGACATGACCATATAATGAAAACATTTGACCACATCCACACACCAGGATATTGATATGAATGAAAATGGAAAATTCTGTAAGCGAAAGTAAAAACCACATGAGATACAACGCTATTTGCTTTACAAAAACTCCAGCAACCATGGTGGAAAACGGTAAGTAGATCAGGATTATGTTGATACATTCCTGATGCCAATGTACAATAGAAATCGCTTTGCAACAAAAAAAAAATGAGGAAAAAACTGCTAAAGATGAAAGCTATAATCCTATTACAGTTTAATGGAAAGAGCTATTCATTGCTGTTTCATTGAAAAATGGAAGGCGAAAATATTTTCTACTTATTAACTAATTATCTATCCATCGATTGAGGATTGCATTGCTTTAGTTCTAACACTTTACATATTTCTTAAAAGGGGACAGAAAATTGCCAATAGCCTTACCCTAAAGTCACCCTAAGGCAACTGTTCTAAAGCCCAACTCACTTGGTTCCTATAAGGTTTTGCTGTGGTTTCGATTATTCTTCCCGCCTAGAATTACTAAGCCAATCAGTTGTTTCTTGAAAATCTGGATTCAAATCCAAATCACCTTTGGCTAGACGTGTAATATTAGTTAATACCGGTTACTTAAAAATGGAAAGGGCGAGAGGAAAGTCACTCTAAAGCCACCGTCCTAAAGCCTACCTCACTTGGTTTTTATAAGATTCTGCTGTCGTTTCGATTATTCCTCCTGCCTAGAATTCCAAGCCAATCTGGTTGTCTGGATTCAAATCCAAATCACATTTGGTTAGACGCGTACTGTCTGTAAATTTCGGCTACTCAAAAATCATTCGTGACAGGTTTTCAGGTTCTGAACCATGATGGAGAATATGAGACCAAATATTCTTTGACCTGTGGTTGCTTGCCGAAATCAATATGTTGTGATCACTGCCGCCTTATGCTTTCATGCTTTCATTCAGTGTCGTATTGTTAGAGGATTTTATAGAAATGTTTTGTTTTTCATACCCTACACTAGAGTCAATTATTTCGGTGTAACATATGCAGGTATATTGAATTCATTGTTATATTTGCAACGAATTACTTGTTTGTAATGTAATGTGCAATAAACGTATCAATTTAAAACTTTAAATGGCAATTGTTTTCTTAAATCTCAATATACACACAAATATAGAGATGTATGTGAGCTTGTATTAAGTATTTATAAAAAGAATAATTACAGTTATAAAATATAACAACAAATAAGCATTTTTCGAGAAGCGGATGAAATAAAATAAAAAAATTAAATAAAATAGTGGATCGATAGATTAAGTAAGAGACTTATTTATTTAAATTTACGATCTAATATATGTTGTCAGTACGAATAACTCTCTACACGCCTCTGCATTTATGCTTTAAAGATTTCAAGAACATATTCTTGTGAATTCGTTATGCTCATTGAAGAATCTAGATATTCGGCAATTATCAAGCTATTCTCCGATAGCTTAAGAGTCTCTTCCTGCTCTTATTACCTAGTATATGTAGAGGTTTTTTAACTCTTTAACTCTGCTCTCTATATCACCCAATACATGACCTGGAATGAATGAATGAAATGGTGAATCTATTGCAGTTACCTAGTTGATACAGCTTGACAAACTGTGTTTGAGACAGTCTGATTGCAGCTAATGGTCTGACCGGCAAATATTATTGCTATGTACCGTTCTTTGTACAATAGCTTTTAGCCAAATTGAATTGAGGGCGTCTTTCTACGACAAATACTTCTGCGGGTTTTCCATGGCTTTCGAATATTATACTCTCGAACTTAACGCACGTCCTCCTGCCCTACAATCAATGCAATGTGACACGGCGGCAGGTGAATTTTCAAATCTTAGGGTTTATACGTTAAGGTAATTGTTGTTTCATTCAAAGTGTTTGATCCCACAAACCAATGGTCCATCGAAATTGGCACCCTAGGCTTTTAAACGTCAGGCTTAACTAAGAATCATGATATGCAGTTATTACTAGTAGCGCAGTCTGTGTATTTGCCTAGGAAAACTGTAATTGTTAATTGCCTTGTTTAATCTCAAGATCACTATGGTCCTTATAAGCGTATGTACACAAGAGGCATGCATAAGCTGTGTATGTGAGTGTCATAGGTGGCGTATGATGAATATTTAAAGTAATTCAATATTACGTATACGTCACCAACGAAATTGATTTGTTAAATATCAAGATCACTATGGTCCTTATATTGATAAGCAAATAATGCGGCAACATTTTTTAAATAATAACATATTGACAAGTCGAGAGAGAGTTTATAGAGTCTCCAGTAAAGTTTACAACAAAATAAAAAGACGTGCGTTAGAATGAAACATTTAAGGTACCTTTATATATATGTATGCTTTCAAAAAGATTTTTAGATTGTCTAGAGTATTGTTTAGCGCTGACACCTTTGGATTGTATTGTTACGTTTTTATCTTTTTAAAAACGTTTAAAATATGAGTTCGTCGATTGCAAACAAAATAAAAACAAATATGTGCTTAGTTTCAATTAAACTCTTTATTGTTCGCACTACATTTGTGTGCCACCGTTTACAACCGTTTACAACTCTTCTTTACACTTCTGTTCGCGTACACACTAACAAATGTTCGGTAGATTTTTACAACGACGATCTTCAAACCACGACTGACTGTTTTCTTCACACGCAACGCGTCTTCACACCAGACTAACTGAATTCTTACTACTCATTGCCTGCTTTGTCTTGCCTTTTTATATGCCCACGTAATCAGTTTGATGAAGATTCTTGAAGTCGAACGTTCGGGTTTCGCCTTCTCGAGAACTCAATTGAGACTTCATGTTGTTGTTGCGTTCTTGCTTACTTGTCTATCCCCTTTTCTTTCATACTGATGTTGTTGGTTTACTTGTAACAAGTTGGTTGTTTTGGTTCGTACCGCTTTTGCTCATTTTAAAGTTAAACGATGTATATCGTTTCCATTTTCGTAACAGTATATTTAGGGCCTCAACGAAGGTTCACATGCTTGAGATAACCCCTGCCATATACTGGATCCCATTTAAATATTTTCTTGTTCTACCAATTCCAATTTCTAAACGTTAAATAAATTTGGTTAATCGAAGAGCCAAGGAAAACGGGTAGAGTATCAAAGTGTGTAGACATATCGATTACTTCCACATTCTGCTTTGCCTATAACAACAACCACAATACAATAGCGAGTCCAGCAACAGCAAATAGAGAAAATTAAGCAAGAAAAATAAATAAGAAGAAAGAATAATAACAGAATAAGTATAACAAAACAAAAAAAAAACTAAGAAAAAGGAACAAACAAATGTGTAAACGAACGAAGAAAATTATTGGTAGCAAAGGCCAAAATCATTGAACATTAATAAGAATGAAGTCGTAAATAAATTATCGCTCACGTCATGTTGAGCATGAAGAAATTCTTTTTCTGTTTTCGGTTCGTTGTCATTTTATTTTTTTTCCTTTTTTTCTTTCTTTTTGTCTTTGCCCCTAACGTCTTTGTTGGTATTTGAAGTCCTTGCAAAGTGTAACGGCAACCATTTTACTTCGGCCTTAAGGTGCTACACAAGTGTGGGTCATTATTTTCTGTCTTTCTTTCTTTCTTTCTTGTTTTCTTTGCCGAACAATTCGTATTTATTTAAGATATGTCTTGATGTGTCTGTTGCTGTCGTTAACATTGCTGTCGTGCTGTTGCTGTCGTACTATTGTAGTTGTTGTTGTTGCATTTATGTTGGTGTTAAAATGAGAAAATAATAAAAAGAACATGTTTCATGTTTATTCTTCTTCTTTATTTATGTCCACTCTCTAACTACATACTTCAACTTCTTACAGGAATCGTGGACACCTTTTTCAATACATATTACAGCGTTAATGGTGTTTAATATTTTCTTCGAATGTTTATACATTTAATGTGTGTGTGTAAGTGTGTTTTTTTGTCGGATACTTACAGGTTGGTATCCAATAGAATACATGGCAGTTTGTACATGTTGCAACATGTATTGCTTTTTTTTTATTTGTTTACTGTATAAACAATAATACATTTTTATTATTCCTGCATATTATAGTTGACTTCAAATTACTTGCGATATTCACTAAGAATTCGTTCAAGTTTAACTGCAAAGTGTGCTTATCTTTTATCGATACCCTATTTAGTCATATTTAATGGCGGATACATTCCATCCACATACCTGGTTGTAAAGGTTTAAGGTGGGCCATTTAACATTTTTATTTAAAAATGAAGTAAAACAAGAACGGTATTGAAATTCTGCCAAATTTATTTTTATGTTGTAAAGTACAATTGTTCCGGTTAGAAATAGAATATTAGTACCGCATTCGAGCGGACCAATTTTCGTGCACTTTTTCGAGTGTATGGGGTCGTAATGGCATCACGAATGTTGACCTTCAAAGGCTTAATTGTGTCTGGTTTGTCGGCCAAACACATTTCATTAACAGCACCCCACAGAATATAGTCCAACAGTATCAAATCGCAGCTTCTTGACAAATTGAAAGACTATCAAACGTTTAACGCGACAAATCGATTGTGGCATGATATGTGTGGCAAGTTGCACCAACCTGTTGGAACCAAAATTCATTCACATCAATACCATGAGGATTGGGTATAAAAAAATCGATTATCATAGAGCGATGGTTGCCTCATTATCATTTTCAAAGAAATATGGCCCAAGTATGCCTTCGTCACTCGTAATGGGCTCAGTGGCTTCTGCAAGACCACGTGTGGGCAAATACGGCAATTTTGTTTATTTGGTACCCACCAAGATAAAAATGAGCTTCAAACGAAAAGATGATGTTTTGTTGATGTTTTTGCAATTTCCGACCAATTGTCTTTGTTTTGGAAATACATTTTCAATAAATCCCAACGTTGCTCAAGCATAAATTGATTCATTGTGTTCTGTAGACTTAATATACTACATTTTGTGACAGAATAGAATGACATAAGTATTGCCAGTTTCGAAATAACCGATCGAGAGATCGAATCGAGAATCTTTCTCCAAATCTATGAAATCTATCACCATTTCACCCATTGTTACACACCATTTTTATATAGCTTGTGCATGATTTCCTTCGCGAAAGCTCTGCTGAAACTCTGATAATTTTCTGTCCTCATAAAATCTTATATGATTTGTCAAGAGCACAGATAAATCCCTATTCAACCGAACGGAAAATTAGAACAAGAAAACTATCCCAAAAGCAAGGCAGCTCATACGTGGGGCGCATACTTGACATTAATTGGTCATTGCGATCCTTTGAGGATTTCAAACTAGCTTCTTCTATCACTCATGTTCTGTGTGTTAATTTTTCCATTAGTTTCACCAGCTACTGTTGACTCTCTGCTTCAACCAACAGATTTTTGAGAAACTTTTCATGACAATTTTATTTACTCTCAGAGTTTTTGCCAGACCTCTGCTGAGAGTAAATCGCCGGAAGAAATATTTTTTTTCATACTTTTGTTCAAGATGTGAGAGCTAATAATTAAAACATGGGCTCTTGTCTTCTATGACTTCTACTAAGATAGGTCTGGCAGTAAATGAGGGCAAATCGAAGTATATTTTATCGACAAGTAGAGACGTGCAGCGTATTGGATTTCAGATTACGGCCGATAACTACACTTTCGATATAGTCAAAGCATTTATTTATCTTGGCTCTGCCGTTACCACCAAAAATGATGTCGGTCTGGAGATCAAGTGCAGGGTGACTCTTGCCAACAGGTGCTACTCTAGCCTCAATAGGCAATTGAGTAGCAGAGACCTCTCTCGTATGACAAAACTAATACTCTACAAGACACTCATCCTACCCGTGCTTCTTTACGGCGCAGAGGCATGGACCCTATTAAGTACTGATGCAGCAGCCTTAAGAGTGTTCGAGAGAAAAGTACTGCGTAAGATCTTCGGTCCAGTAGTACGAGTTGGCGATGATTTCCGCATCCGATACATGTATGTATGAGCTCCTCAACGACATGGACGTTGTACAGCGTATTAATATCCAGCGGCTGCGCTGGCTCGGCCATGTCGTTCGAATGCAGGAGATTGCTCTGGCGAAACAGAAACGGAAGTCGGCGAAGAAAACGACTTTGTTTGCGTTGGAAGGACCAAATCGATTGGCGTGACCAACTGGCGTAGGCGCACAAGAAGCAGAGGCGCATGGAAGGATATGTGTTACGGCAGGCCGAAATCCATTAATCGGGTTTTTGATGGCGAATTAAGCAAGTAAGTTGATAGATTTAAAACAGAGGAAAGCAAAAAGAATGGATTAATTATTATTAACGTTTAAAACATCTAATCACAAAGTACATATTTTTCCTTACGACTTATAATAGTTTTTTTTTTATTGGAATCAGTTGTAACCTACATTATCTACTTTATTCTCACATACGTAATAGAAATGACGAATTGTTTTTTTCTAAAAATATTTTGAATACCTTTTGGCATTAAAAGCGTTTAAGGTTGTTAACCTACCCTAACAAAATACGACTGTTGAAATAATTTCAATGTATTATTAGCTGAGGGTATGTTTACACATTTGTTTTCTAAATAAACATTCGAGCACAGACAAACAACACATACTCAGTGCCATGTATTAGTGTAAACATTGAGCACAAGTTAATTCTCTTACATAAACTTATGCTCTTTTTTTACTTTGAGTCGCTCTCTTTAATAAGAGCAAATGCGTAACACGAGTGAAAGCTTTTAAGAGCAAAAGTTTCGACTTAAGTTCTCTTATTTTTTAAAAGTTAAATCACGGTCTGCATACACAAACAAACAAGTAAGGCAGTTATGTCAACTATTCTTCTCTTTCATTAATTTAATATAAAAATTCATTCAATTTAATAGTGAAAGTGGAATTAATTTAAATGAATGCACAAACATTCATACACATTTATGTACGTTTGCTCATGTTTAAACTCACACGTACACACACACACACACACACACGCAAACACAACTTGAATGCGAACTTGTATTAAGTATTTATAAAAAGAATAATTACAGTTATAAAAGATAACAACACATTATGAGTAAACGTACGCAAACAAGAGGCATGCATGTGCTGTGTATTTGAGTGTCATATATAGCGTATGATGAATATTTAAAGGAATTCAATATTAAGTATACGTCACTAACGTATGTTATATTGAAGTTTTTTTTTTCGCTTGTCTGTCTTTGCAGTAATTATTCAAAATGGTTGTTTTCCTATTAATTTGAATAAAAAAGTAAACTTTTCAAAATTTTATATTAGTTTTATGGGAAAAGTTAAAAATTAAATCATTTTTTGAATGTGGCAGTAAATAAGAATTTTTCGAGAAGTTGGTGAAATAAAATAAAATAAAAAAAAAATTAAATAAAACAGTGGATCGTTAGAAAAGTAAGTAAGAGATTTATTTATTTAAGTTTACGATCTTTATGTTGCCAGTACGGATAACTCTCTACACGTCTCTGCATTTATGCTTTAAAGATTCCAAGAACATATTCTTGTGAATTCGTTATACTCATTGAAGAATATAGATATTGGGCTATTCAACGGTAGTGTAAGAATCTCTTCCCTGCTTTCCTTTTCAACCAGTATATTCTTCTTCTCATTGTAAATGAAAAATATTCTAATTGTCCTCATGGCACGATTACTTGCCTGTTCATTAATTTAAACTTCCACATGGCCGTGAATGAATGAATGAAGTTTTGGTTCTATTACACTTACATACGTAGTTGATACAGCTTGCCTAGATAGTTTCAAGTTATGTTTGAGACAATCTCTTTGGAGCTAAATCCTTCGATGATGGTCTGACCATCAGATAGTATTGCTATAAACTGTCTTTAGTAGAAAAACCTTTTCGCCAGGTTCAGTTGAGGACATCTTTTTAAGAAATATACATAATTGGTCATTACAACCCTTCCATGAGAATTACGATCTAGCTTCTCACACCACTTTTGCTGTGCGTGTTAATTTTATACATGAGTGGTGGAACCTACAACTTAAAGTCGACTCCGAATGACAGAGTTTTGAGGACCTTTGAATCCAATTTTATTTACCGCCAAAATTTTGGTCAGAAATCTGCTGAGATGAAATCGCTGAACAAATTGTTTTTCATATTTCTTTTTGCTGGAGATGTCTGAACTGGGGTTTGAACCGTAGACTTACGTCTAATAAGACAGCACGCTACCAACACACTACCTACTATACTACGGCACTTTTTCCATTGGCTTCGAATATTATAATCTAGGACTTAACACACATTCTCCTTCCCCAAAATCTCTGTAACGCAACACGGTTGTAGAAATTTTTTTGTCTTCCTCGCTTTCCACACCTTAGGGCTTATACGTCAAGGTAACTGTTCATATCGTACAATTTATGTTATGCATTTTGGCCATGTGCAACTATTCGTTGACGAATTCCTTTATTTTGTAAGCCATGATATGCAACCGTAAAGTAAGACTGACAAAACACAAGCATATAATATTTTTAGAATTCTTTTCGTACTATATTCGTCTGACGACTATGCAGTAATTAATTATGCATACATTTCTGTAAGGAAAGAATTTTGTTTTGACATATTGAAGAGTAAGTCCTGTTGTATCAACCACGATTCTTAATAATTGAAATTTAAAAAACGTTTCTTGTTATTTACAGTGACCTGTATAGATCTCCTATCTCATTGAGACTCAAGGGATAGGATTGTAGAGATCTCGAAATAGTGAACTGAGAACGGCGAAAGGGTGTTTGCAGATGACTAGCGCGGACCTTCTGTACTAGGAAACTAGGGTATTGGCTGTTGATAAGACACATATAAAAAAAACTTATCACATATAAAAAAAGTTAATAAAAATAACATAAAATATCAATATTCGTATGTGTTTATAAATGTACCACAATGGCATGTTGTTTACAAAGAACACCTCATAACTATAAAACCAGAAGTGGTAGAGACTTGAAATTGATACCAGTTCATATTGAAAGCTCTAATAATAAGCTTTTCTACCAAAATAATTTTAGCCGTGTCTAATCAACCTTAAAGGGTTAGAACGATTAAATAGCAAGGCAATGCATTTTAGAAAATTTTTGTGCAACTTTTTAAGAATATCGAATGACATGTATTTCTTATTTTTTATAAATTTCAAATTCGGTTTTAAAATTTTTTATGTCTCTTTAATTAATTTAAATTCAATTTTAATATCTTTGAAGTTTTCTTTGTGTTTTTTTTTCATAAAATATTGTCATTTAATTTCGTAGGAAACCAAACAAAAATTTTTTAAAAAAATATGTCTTTTAAATTTAAAAGAGAAAAGTTGCCTTTTGTAGTATGAACCATGGTATAAGAAATATAGAAGGTAGTTTCATTCTCTCTTTATTTTTTAAAATTCACTATCTGACATGCTTAAGGATTTTGACGTTTTCGTTAAAATAATGCTACCATATTAATTTTAAATTTCCCCCATTTTCAATTTTTTTAAAAATTAAGGAAATTCTTTAAATACTAGCCCAAATTACGTGTTCAACTTGTTGGACTTAACTAATATAAATTTAGATATAAAAATTGTTAAAAGGTTTTATCTTGGACGAACATTTTTTCGTACATAAATATACTAAATTATAAATTACACATTTTTCATAAAGAATTTCTTGAGAATATACAATAAAAATTATAAATGTGGCAACGCTACATATATAGTTTATGAGAAAATAAAACTTCAAAAAACCTTATTTTATAAAAAAAAATTTGATTGAAACTACCTTCTATATTTCTTATACCATGGTATGAACTATTTTTAGAACCAAATACAATAACAACATATACAAATTTAAAATTTAAAACTTTTCTTTTATAGCAATTAGCACAGTTATGCTATGTAATTTTATAATTTAAAATTTTGTTATACAAAAAATTTCCACAGTCATGAAACATAAAAACATAAAAAGAATGCAAATATTTTTGTAAAAATTCCAGAACTCTAAGCGGACTGCCGGCTTTGTAATATTGGGCATGAAAACGTGAAAAAACATGAGAAAACAACATTTTTTTAAATAAAAAAAAAAACAAGATAAAAACAAAATTATTATAAAATGCCATAATTTACATTGTTTAAATTGTTTCATTTGAAAATAAACGAAAAGTTATTTCACACAAAAAAAAAAAAAAAAAACACATTTCGTATTACAATAGAATTCCATGGAAAATATTACTGAATATGATTGTAACGTACATACGTAAAACGCATATGTATTACACGTAAGTATTACATTACATAATACTATTTAAAAACTTATTTTTAAATATTTTATAAGCTTTTAAAAAAGTGAATTTAGTTAAGAAAAAAATTATACAGTCAAGGAAAAAAGTCTACATACACAATTCGATTTTGAAGTTTTAGGGAATTAGTAGCTTGTTTGTTGTTGTTGTTTAAGACTGTATATGACCCACGATTATGATTTGTTTAGTGTGCTGGTTATAATAATAAGGATTTTAGGGAAGAGTTTTTTAAATGGTTTTTAAATAAACAAAGAAAGTGACAAAAACGATTTTAAATTCGATTTTTGCCTAGACCAAGCGATTATTTATTTGTTGTAAAATAAGAGGTATCCTAGTGAGTTCCATGCTAATCTGTGCGAATGAGGGTTGAAGGTTCAATATCCACCAGACACTGTGCTTTATAGAATTTATTAATTTTATTTTATTTTTTATTTGTCAATGGGTATAGCCCAACAAAATTTGTATCATATTGTTACATTTTTACCCTTTTAAAAACATTAAAAGTATGAGTCCGTAGATTGCAAATAAAAATGAAAATAAATTTTTGTTTAATTTTAAATCAATTTTTTATTGTTCGCACAATTCCGTGTGCCACCATTCACGTCTCGACTTAAACAACAACAATTTGCTTTAATTGTTATTCTCTTTTACACTCTTCCGCGTACACAATAACAATTGTTCAATAGATCTTTATAACGCAGATCTTCTAACCACAATAATTCTCTTTACACGCAACGTGTCTTCACACAAGACTGATTGAATTTTTACTGACTCCGTTGTCTGCTTTGTCTTGCCTTTTATATCGCTGGGTAAATAGTCTGATGAGTACCCTCAGAGGAGAATGACTGTCTTCGCGAAATATCTATGAATGTAAAAAAGTTGTTTTCATTATTGTTGTATGTGTATTTTGTTTACATTTGTCCTTGCAGTGTTGCTTGTTTGTTTACTTTGTTTATCCCCTTTTTTGTACACTGATGTTGTTGCTATATTTTTGTTTATTCATTGATCATGTAAACAAGTCCATTGTTTTGTTTTTGTATGTTTTGTTTTTGTATGTTTTTGTTTATAATTTTAATAACACAATTTCCATTTTCGTAACAATATATCTTAAAGTACTAATGAAAACTACAAATCTATTGTAAGTTTTCTTCTTTAGTATAAATGCAATATTTGTGCCACAACAATCTGTCAAAAATAAAATACATGCAAACGATTATTTTAAAGACAACGCGATCACTAGCTACAATGCTATTGCTTTGCGTTTAGACTGATTTCGATTATATTCACTAGCAGCAATAAGAAATTTTTTGTTGGCAATGAGACGATTTGTGCTGTCAATACCATAATGTGAATGAAATAGAGAAATAAAAAATAAAAACGTGGAATTCTTGTCCAAGTAAGGCGAATATAATTCAATCTAAATGTTTGTATTCAAAGCAATAGCGATTACTAACTACATTAAACATTATTGATGAAGAAGTTGCCCTATTCTAGGGCGTAGTGTGTTGGCTTATTAGATCCTCATTATATTGGTAAAAAATCTAAGAGTAAATTAAATTGCCACGAAAATGTTTTCAAATCTATCGCTTGAAGCCGAAGTTGTATTCATTTATGGAAACAAACACAACATGAGAAGCTAAATTGTAATTGAGACTAAACGGTTGTAATAAAGATGATGGAAAAATATCACAATTGGATTCCTGGTTTTACCATGAACATATTTTGCGAAGACACACAATTGCGAAGACGTTAATTAATCTTTCTCGAATTATTTTCCATTTCCAAAATTGGAAAATGCCTCCGAGGTAAAATTATTTTCAAACAATGAAAAAAAAAAATCAACGATTCATGGTTATTTTAAGCAGTTGTTACTAAGAACAAAGCAATGGCATTATTGAGTGATGCAGGTCAACTGAAACTGTGTTGGGAAATCATGAAAATTTTCTGAAGTTTGTTACGAAGGCATTTAAATTGTGAATTTGATGAACAAAACATTCTTAGGTTTAATGCCATATGAATCTGATCAGATTGAAATTATGCCTTTTCACCACTTTTAGAGGAATGTATTCTATTCATTATCCTGTACTACATGTACATGGTTTGTCAAGGCTGAGCTATCATCCATCGTCCTTTCATTGGTTATCAATATGACTAAATTTAGGTCTTCATGGAACGGAACTGAACTAGGTTTAGAAGTCACTGAAGATTTCTATATAATTGAAATGAGTAAGAAAATTAATTTCCTATTTGATCGGAAATTATCTAAATGGGCCAAAGAAATTCGTATTCTTATGCATAATTAAATAGCACTGAAGGTGAGGTATATAGCGTTCACATTACATTCATCTTAAATAATACATATCCAACACTACGCTTATAATAGGAACACCTTATTTTTTGGACACAATTGGAAATGAGAATTTTATTATTGCAAATCGGTATCAAATTAGATTTCTTTTCTTAAAACTTATAATTTTACTCCGCTAACACAAGGGCAGCAGAATCCATCTCTTAAAAGTTAGTGTGAATGTGCATGTATGTATGTAAGTATATAGTTTATATGCGTATATATATGTATGTATGTATATGAATCAATAAAACGTATTTCTATGTATACATACATATGTTTCTGTACATATGTATGTTTATGCGCCAATAAAATACATCGTTTCGATATAAATCAATTTTACTTCCTGAAATTACTTGGTACGTGTTTTCTTCGAATTTATACCCTCGTATTTTACTTTTAATTGTTGCTTTCGATATTATTTTATCTCTCTATTGCCATTGTTTCGGTATCCCTCTTCATCTCTCGCACACACATAAATTTAAGAAACATTTCAGTCTGTAGCATAATTTGTGGCACTAATTTTCGAATCACTTTATTCTCTCCATTGCAGTGGCATCATTATTGAAAGACAAATCCTTTTCGCCGTCTCCATAAACATTTTACTGATCACCTGTGTCAGAACGGGTACACTTCTGTATTTAATAGTATTTCTTTTGAAATTGCGTGTAATAAATCTCTTCTTCTTCTTCATTGTATTTTTTCTTTTTCTACATCTGTAGTTATGGTATTTATGGCTCTTGAATTTTATATCGTAGTTACTGTGTTCAATGGTTTTTATGGTCTTTACTGTGTTGTAGGAATGGTTGTTTGTGTTTGATTTGTATTTGTTTTAATATTTTACTACAATTTATAAGTAACGTCTTTTATTGATTACCTGTGTGAATCTATTTCTAGTAGAGAAGTTTTTACCAGCAACAGATAATTAGTAGCCGCCCAGCTTTCTATTAATTTTGGCCATCTATAACTCTATACACATACATACGTGTGCTATGGGAAGTGTTATTGTTAAGTCGTAAATGTTTTAATAAATTATTGGCTTTCCGAAAAAGGTAAATAAAATACATATTAATTTTGTTCAAGTAATAAATTTTTGTATCCATTATTTGGTAACGTACTAAAAAGATAGGTTTTACAACCTTTATATAAAGACTCTACGCAATATTTTAATGGTAAATCAAGTTGGATTTGTTCAGCCATTATATTCTCCCCTTCTTCAATTAATTCAGGCAAAGGCGACCTTATTTTCTGTTTTAATACTAGAGTAGTAGTAATGTTAGCATAGGCAGTACAAGGTTTCTGACAGCCATTATCCATCATTTCCAGTTTAGTTCAAACCTTTATTAAAATTATATTGTATGGATAGGTAAAACTGTTTATATTGTTGATGTCTTAATGATGTAGTTTAGTTGAAATATGCTGGAAATGTAGTTGCCGTCTACTGACAGGTAGTGTGTTAGCTCATTAGACGTGAGGCCACAGTCCAAAAACCAGCCCAAACATCACGAGCGAAACAAAATAATAAAAAAATAATATTTCTTCGGGGACTGCCATGAAAAATTTGGGCGATCTATTGATTTCAATTTGAACCATCGGTTATTTCAAATCCGGTAATGCTTACGTTATTCTATGCCGTCACAAAATTCAGTATATTATCTTCACTGAAAGTAATGAATCGATTTACGCTTGAGCAACAAGAAACTGTACCAATTTTCTTTTTTGATGAAGCCCATTTTCATCTTAGTGGATACGTTAATAAGCAAAGTTGCCATATTTGAGACTCAGAAAACCCACACTTGGTCTTGCAAAAACGAATGCACCCATTGCGAGTGATTCTTTGGTGCGGCTTGTGACATTATTGGCCCATATTTCTTTGAAAATGAGGACAGCGCAACCATCATGGTCAATGAAGGTACCTATCGCACAATGGATGCCATTTATTGCATCGAACGTTTGATGGCCGTTTAATTAGATAAAATGGTGATGTCAATTGGCCGCCAAGAAGCTGAGATTTAACATCGTTGGACCATTTTCTGTAGGACGCCGTTAAGGAAAAATGTTATGCCGAGAAACCAGAGACAATTGAGCATTTGAAGGCCAACATTCGTGATGCCATTGCCGAGATACAACGTCATACATAGGAAAAAGTACACGAAAATTGATTCGATCGAATGAGGTAATGTGAGGCCAGCTGCGGCAGTCATATGAATAAAATGATATTCAATTTCTAACCGGAACAATCATACTGCGCAACTAAAAAAATAAATTTGGAAAAATTTCTAACCGTTTTTGTTTTATTGCGTTTTTGAATTTAAACATTTAAATCACCCACCCACGATGTTGTTGACTTCTTCACCTCTTTTTAATTTAATGCTGCATACTTTACAGATCTTAAAGTACAAGTAGGCATACGTATGAGCAATATTTTTTGAATACAGTAGCGTATTACGTGTAACGCATACGCCTTACTAATGCATTAAAAACAAAATTTACTGCAACCATAGCTGCCAGATTCGGCGATTAATCGTCATTTTGACGATTTTGAGCTCCAAAAATATCATATTGACGATTTGACGATTTATGTCATTATTTTGACGATTTTTGGAAATTAAAAATTTACATCATTATCTTTATTTTAGTATATTAAAAGGCACTTTAAGCTTTGTATTTACTTTGTAATTGTAAGTATTGAAAATTTATGTTAGTAATTACAAGGAGTAAAGTATTATATTTTTAAGTTTCTTTCGAATACCTGTGATGATTTTTCTATATTTTATTCTTTTTTAATCCCTTAAAATCCAAAAAAATACAACTCCTAAATAACCTCGTAGTTGAGAATAGTTTATCACATGTCGTTGCAGACAATTTCAAAAATTCGAGTATTGTTTCTAATATTACCATCAGAAGAACAAAGGCAAGCTCCGTTATTTTGTTTCGTACGGCCAACACTCAGGGGATCGATGGCATTGTGTTTGGAACTATGAAAATATGTTATGGGAAGCAGAAAAGAGAAAACAGTGTTTATGGACTCTCGGCTTGTGTATATTTATACCATAAGTAACAGGAAAGGCCTCTGGAGGGAATGAGTTCCACATACGAATAGTCCGACTAAAAAACGTATTTTTACTGTAATGCAATGTGCGATCCATTGGCCAATCGACCACATACGGAAGTGGTGGCCGACAAAGACGAGCGTTACGTAGGAATATGTATATGATTTTCGGGAAAAGTCCTCTTACTTCGTTGGAGCAATATCCTTTTGTCGAAGCAATAGAACAGTGAAACACAAACCACATTGCAACGACGCTCCAATGATTCAATGGAGTTGGATACACTACCGTCATTAACGAGCTACTACGGCCTCTCCTGTACACGATAGTGAAACCTCAAAATAGGCGTTGAGGCACCGACCCATACATGAGAGTTGTATTCCAGTCTCGGTTGGTTACAAATGGTGTAAATAGTAAGATCATAAGATCTTAAGAAGGAGGATGCCCTGGTGGTCTCGAGGGTAGTATGCTAGACTATTAGCGTGAGGGTCGTGGGTTCGGTTCCCACCAGAGACTCTGATCTGTGACACTACACCGAGCATATGGTCAAGATACTCCGATCGTATATAATTAAAATATAAATTGTAATTGTATTGTAATTAATAAATAAATAAAAAGGAACTGAAGGAACTGAAAAATGTGTCGGTTGAAGCCAACATTACACTGAATTTTCATGCTCAGAATGTCAAGAGCTTCTGACTCCCTAATATTTACACCACCCGTAGATTAAGATGATGTAATATTATTGCTGCGCTTAAGTGTCAATAAACAACACTGGGATATATTGTTTAAACCTTAAACAGTTTTTTCCAGAAAACTATATAAACTATCTCCGTTTTTGGAAAAAAATTAATTAATATTTTTTCTGACGATTTTCTGATGATTTTTTCTCAAATATTTGACGATTTGATGCCTCATTTATCTGGCAGCTATGACTGCAACTGCATTACGAAAAACAAACTTCACTGATTTAAAACAAACATTTTTTCTGTTTTTTCATTTTTTCTTTATCAATCAGCAAAAAAAAACTAATGTTATTGAAAATTTCCACCAAAAATTTTAAATGTTACATGTTACAAATGTTAGACAACATAAACTAGGCCGTTGAAATCAACATACTGGCACCAACCTTCCGCAGCTTGAAAAAGCACGACTTTTAGAAGTATCCACAACAGGGGTGTATGGTAGCGGGTAGTGGTTGTGCAATCCAGTAATTTAGGTTCGAATGCAGAGCACGACGCAAAGTGTTACGCATGTGAATTAATACGTCACTTAGTGTACAAGGGTATGTCTTTCAAACCGTTTTTGTTTTTAAATATAAACTTTTAAATCACCCATTCACGTACAGAATTAACGCACACAACATGAGTGGTGTGCAAAGCTAGTTCGTAATCCTGACTGAAGAGTATGTTTTAAATTGGATTTCAAACAGATGATAACCTCTCGTATTATGTCAATAAAGCAATTTATTTTATTACAAACGAAGTTCTAAAATAATTTGATAGCCCAGATATTTAACACCAAACTGCTTTTATTTCTGTGGAAATGTCTAAAGAATGACGCTGCTTTCTTAGAATAAATTCTTTAAAATTCCTTTAAAATAAAACCTTTAATGTTGAGTACAGTAATCATGCTGACATTTATAACCACGCGATTAAATCTTCAACATAAATCCGCGCATTATTGAAAACGTAAACCTCATCTGTCAACTCGTTGACAAATGCGTCTTTGAAAATCTATGTCAATGAAAGAGAATTATTGCTTTCCCTTCTACTGCCATATTTTATTGTTATTTCGCATCATTGAAATAGAAAAATATGGAAAAAGAATAAAAAGAAAATGAAAGAAAAAAAAAATAATTTTTGAATTGCAATGGAAAACATTACAAATGTGCTGGTAAAACAATAATAATTCATGGCTCGTACTATTGAAGCATACGCCAGAGCAAGTAATTCATCTCGGCATCTTATTTTTCTTTTTATGCCGTTTATTCTTTATGCTTTATACTTGTTGTTATTGTTTTTTTTTTCTTTTTTTTTGTTCTATTTCAATGACCATCATGATAATACAATAATTTTTTTATAAATATTGCAAAATAATGCAGTTCTTCTAAAGTAATAAAAATGGAACTTCATAAAAATGCTTTAAGCAGCATAATTTGTCCATGGTACATGGGGCGGGGGAATTTTCTTTTTCTTCTTTTGTACAGCTTGTAATACAAAAACAATTATTAAATTTCTATTCTTCTACCACTTTTGCTTTGTCACTCTTTGTGATGGAATGCAGAATTATCATAATGGACACTCGAAAAACAAATAGAAGCAGAAGCAGAATCAGAATCCAAGTCAAGTTAATGCAATTCTATTTAAAATCAGAATTCCAAATGTACTCGTATTATTGTTTCGCAATGATTACAATGCCTGCGTATAATACAATTGAAAGAATAATGCATACAGCTGGCCGTAAAGGATAGATACGATATAATATTCCATTCTAGTAAAACATCCACTAAAATAATAGGAAAACTAACTGTACGAGAAGGGAAATCTAAACTTAAAGATATTGCATTGCACAATTTCTTAATAATCTCATGAATATGCATTCGTATTCCATTAAATGTTTGTTGGCGTTTTTCTAAAAGAAAAAAAGCATTCATAAGAAATGAGAAAAAAATTAATATTAAAAGCATACACTTACATACACTTAAAATTTTAGAGAGAAATCTAAACGCGCAATATTAATACAGATAATTGGGTCAACAATGAAATGAAGTAAAATTTACGCTGAGATTGTTTAAATTCATGAAGGTGACAATTTTCTGGCAGTAAATGGTGTTCATGTCCATATAGCAAGCAACGTTCATTCGATTTAATGTAATATAAAACAAGAACAAGTACACAGTGGGTCATTAAAATACATACACCAGTCGAAGAATCGACAATCAGTTTAAAAATCTTTTCAATTTCCCCGTATGAGACTTGCCGCACCCATGCTTAACAGATTTAACGGATTATCTGTTTATTTATTTTTTAATTACAAAATAATTACAAATTATATGTAATTATTAAGAGCTGAGTAAATTAGACAGCAACTGAGCACGGTGTAGTGTAATAGATCAGAGTCTGTGGTGAGAATTGAACCCACGACCCTCATACGCTAATAGTTTAGCACACTATCCACTAGACTACCAGGGCAGCCGGGATTAGTAACAGTAATAGTCGTATATAATGGAAATACATACATAATTGGCCATTACAAACAACCCTTCAGTCAGGATTACGGACTAGCTTCTCACACCACTCATGTTGTGTGTGTTAATTTTTTATACCTGAGTGACGGGACCTACAGTCGACTCCGAACGACAGATTTTTAGAAAGTTTTCATGGCAATTTTATTTACTCTCAGAGTTTTTGCCAGAAATCTGCTGTGAGGCTGACGCCAAAGAAATATTTTTCCATATTTCATTTTGATGTCTGGCCTAGAGTTTGAACCGTGGCCTTACGTCTAAAAGCCAAAACACTACCTACTAGACTACGGCGACTTTAATATGAAAATTGTTTTGTTGACCATCATCCCGATTCTGGAATCCTTCAAAGAATATAAGGAGAGGAATAGGACATAGCTAATATGATTAATTAATAGCAGAAAATTTAAAAATTCATTAATTTATTGAATCGCTCTTTTAAAATTGAATTTGGTACTCCAATATATTTTGACAATTTCATGAATATTAACCAACAGTTTGTATAAAAAATTAGGGTTTTTATATTTATTTTATTAACTTATATCTGTTATATGTATTATAAAACAAACAAATTTTTAATATTTTTCATAAAACAAGAGAAAAATAAAGAACAGTTTCAGATGACTCCATAGGTACCAGCAAGGAGAACCCTGAGTAAGTTTAAAATTCAAAGGACTAATATATGAAAACGTTATCCCTTGTATTTAGTAGAATATCCCTTAAGGTCAAGCACTCCATTTAACCCATTTGGAATTAAATGTACAAGTTTTGTTTAATGTTTTCTAGTGGTACCATGAGCAAGTTTTTCGGTTGACTTTTGCTTGAGGTTTAGCGATTACGTAACCGTTCTTTCAAATGATCTCCTAAATAGTCTCTTGAAGCCATATTGGGACTTTGTGCAAGAGTATTAAGCCTATGAGGACTTTTTTGTCAGAATATATTGGAGTACTAAGAGTTTTGCTGTCCACTGTACATATTTGATCATTAAAACCGTTAAGCCAGGATAACGACCTAGCTTCTCACACCAGTTATGTTGTGTGTGTTAATTATTTGTACATGAGTGGCGGCACCTACAGTTTAAAGTAGACTCCGAACGACAGATTTTTGAGAAACATTTGCATGCCAATTTTATTTACTGCCAGAGTTTTTGCCAGAAATCTGCTGTGAGGCTGACGCCGAAGAAAGATTTTTTCATATTTTAATTTGTTGGAGATGTCTAACGTGGGACTTAACGTCTATTAAGCCAACATACTACCTATTAGACTACGGCGAGTTATACAAAATATGAAATCCAATTAGAATTGAAATAATTTTACATTGGATTCCATTAAGATAAACTTAGTACCTAATTTTATGTCTTAGTATTGAAAAACAGAAACAATTGAATTGAATTCGCCGTGACCTAGTAGGTAGTGTGTTGGTTTATTAGAAGAGAGCTCAAAGTCAACCCCTGGCTCAGGCATCTCGAACATATTGAAATATTAAAGCAATATTTCTTTCGGAGACTTTCTCTCACCAGTCTTCTCTCAGGAACTCCGAGAGTAAAAAAATTGTCAGAAAAATTTCCTAAAAATTTATAGTAGGTCCAGCCACTCGCCTATAAAATTAACACCTACAACAGAGGTTGTGTTAGAAGCTAGGTCGTAATCCTAGCTGAAGGTTTGACCAATTAAGTAATTAAGTATTGAAAAAAGAATTATTAAATTAAGAAAAAGAATTATTAATTATTAAAAGAAAGATTAAATTTTTATTGAATCAATAAAACGTTGCTATTTTTTGTTTCACCGCTAGATGTAGACTACTTTTTATGAAAGTAATGAAATATGAAAGGCGGAAAAAAAAGAAATACAATTTTAAAAAATTACTCATGTGTACATATGTAAATGTAATTACTTATTATTTTGCAAATTTGGCTTACATTTTAAAATTTTTTGGCATTTACAGATCATTATTTATGCATGCAAAGTAATTATGGTAAGTATATTTGTATCTACAAAATAAATAAATAAAAAAATACTTGAATTGAAAATAGATTTAAGAAAATAAAAAACAAATTCAATTCAACTCTCTTACTTCTCAGCAATCCCTTAAAATTTAGAAAAAATAAAATAAAACAAAAATTCTTTTTATTTTTCAATAATAAAAAATAAAAACAAACAGTTTTTGCTACAAATCTTTTAAATAAACCTCTCTCAAGGTCATTAGTGACACACTTGCCTTAGTACAAGGTCTTCGAAAGTTCATATGCTTTACATAAAGATGAGACAAGTTTATGTTGTCAATAGTTTTTAGCCTTTTTTTTCTCTTGTTCTGCAACAGACAATATATGTAAGTACGCATATTGTAAGCCATTGAGTCAATAGATAATAACGGCTTAAAGTGGTGCTTTTATTATAAAATTGAAGGCGTTTAATACAGTGACTCTAAGATAATGCTTAAGAGCTAATAAAATCTATTAAACCCGGGTACCCAATGCAATATGAAACAATTCAAGTGTATTCAAGTGTGTTTGCTTAAGAGGCAAATCATTTATTTGAATAGGGTTTGCCATGATTTCTCTCATTGATTTGAATTTAAAAGAAATGTGAAGGCAGAAATCCGTATAAAATCATTTCGTTACGAACACCCTTTTTTGTTTTGTAATATTAACTGTGTTGCATATGTATATCTACGTGTACATACATACTCGTATGTTAGGCTTGTATGTATTTTTATTTACATGATTTTAAGTACCATCAAATGAGTATAGGTTTGTTTGTGTGTTTGTTCGTAACAGTTGTATCTTAATTGTATTTTTACATTTATTTGTAAAACAGTATTTTAGGAGGGGTTTTGTGTGACTGTATACTAATTTATGGGCCTATTTGTTTGAGCACTGTTCTGTTTCTATTAACGAATATGTTAATTTTTAATAGAGGGTTTATTGCAAATGCTTCACGTAATTGAACTTGGCCAAAATGTAGTAAAATTGGCTATTAAGGTGGTAAAATATTAGGATAAAATGATATGTTGTTGCCAATGTAGTTTGTTTTAAAGGTATTAATCTAACTAAACAACATATAATTTACTTTTCCAAGCTAACATTAGTAACAAAACCGTGCACCACCCTATTGCATGCAAATCGTACATATATGGTTAGTCAGGTATTGGTTTTATTGCTTTTAATGTTATTTAACTTAGACATGCATTAATAATAATATACAAATGTATGTATGTATGTATGTATTTAAGTATGGATAGACTCCATAACGAAATCAGTGCTTAAATTAATTATCATATTAATTATAAAATGTATTCCTTTATTACCACTATCCAATGCCATTGTAATCAGAGATTGTCTATGCCTCTACGTAATTAACTGAAAGTGTTTTTGATGGATTCGTATCAATCCATTATTTAATCAATTCTTCATTATTAAATTTAATTAATTTTACCTGGCACCCAAGCTATCTAGTTAGTATGAAATTTAATTACATTCATAGTAAATTTGTGTTTAATGCCGGACTAAAGAACAATACGTAGTACCGTATTAGTAATAAAACTGAGTAACAGCAGATGCCATGTAATTGTAATTATTACCACGAAATTTCATTACATTGTTGTCCAGTAAATAGAGAAGCTTTTTGTTTTATTTATATTGCCTGGAAGACAAGACTAAACAATGTTCAGAGAATTTGTAGAAAAATTGCAAACAATAAGAAATGAATAAAGAAAATTGCGAGAATAAGGACAAACAAAAAGTACATATCAAAAGACCTGAAACAGCATTCAACAAATCTACACTGGGTTCTCAGAATTAAATGAAGTGAATATAAGTCAGAGCATAGGATAACGTTGCATTAGAAAAGCGCTGCACTCTATAATATTAAATTAATCTGTATTATTAACGATAAAAAACAAATTTTTGATCAGAGTATTTGTCTAAAGAGTAGTTGGCGCCGCAAGCATTTCTAAAGTAGCGCTATGGTGCCATCTGAGTGGCTTTTGTCTGGGACAAATCTACTCATAATTAATTCAGTTAAGGGTCTTGAAAGATATAGGGTATATGGTTCCAATTTTCAAAGTTTGTACCATCGGTTGTCCCGAATCTGGCAATACCTCTGTCATTCTATTCTGCCACAAAATTCAGTATATTATCTCCACTAAACGTAATGCATCGATTTACGCTTCAGCAACGTTGTTGACATGAAGCCGCCGTGGTCTAGTAATTAGTGTGTTGGCTTATTAGACGTAAAGCCAGGGTTCGAGCCCCAGGCCAGGCATCAAAACAAAATACAAAAAAAGTATTTCTTCGGCGACTTCCTCTCAGCAAATTTCTGGCAAAAACTCTGAGAGTAAATAAAAATTGCCATAAAAAGTTTCTCAAAAATCTGTCATCCGGAGTCGACTTTAAACTTTAAATCCCACCACTCATGATAAAATTAACACACCCAACATAAGTGGTGTGAGAAACTAGGTAGTAATCCTGACTGAAGGGTTGTAATGGCCAATTATGTATGTATGTATGTGTGTATGATCTCGATATGATGTCTTAAAAAGTTCAATTGTTTGAATTGTAGAAACCGCATGACCGTCCGTTTCGTTTTCGGTTTGCTAGATGGGCCAATGAGCTACTGCAGGATCATATCGATTTTGCAAAAAAACAAAATCATATTTTGGGGTACAGAAAGCCCACACGTGGTCTTATAGAAGCCAATGCACTCATTACGACCTACTGTTTGAAATAAGAACGTAGACAGCATCTTAATCAACCAAATGACACAAGGCAAGGAGTGCCAATTCGTAATAAATGTGGCGGTCATAGATATTCGAAAAGCCTACGTAAATTTAAACAAAAACTTGCCTTATAAGGCAATCACCTGCGGATGATTTTTCGCCTTTGGATTTAATAAAACCATATATGATGAGTTCACAGGAAAGTGGAATTGTTGTATCTCTGCAACAAACCAGTAATTTTATTTTCTTTTCTTTTTTCATATTAAAAATTTTCCGGAGTTAAAGTATATTCATATCACTTCTTACCATTAATTAATTAAATTGAAAGAACTTTCTTTTTTGCATCAAACATAAACTCATAAAATTGTTTATATTCTCGTGTGTTGTTGCTAAATTAGAGGCAATAAAATTCTGAAAAAAACGTCAACAAAAAGCTCTGTGATTCTGCCATATGTACTTCAATTTTTGAATTCGTATACGTGCATGCAACGTTTATTTGTTGGCCATTTATTGTGCGCTAAAAACTTTGTACATGTATTATAAAATTGATACAATAAACGTTGCATGAAACGTTGCATGAGACGTTCCTATTGGCTAACGTGTTTAATTTCTATACCCTACAGATTTGTAGTTCATTAGCATACACTGAATTTTCGATGATATGCCTTAATCAAACAGTAGATTGACAATGGCTCTTCACTACACATTCTGTGTGCTCCTGTTTGTGTGTCAAAAATATCTTCTTTTGAACCTGTTTTTATACCAGCACTGGTCTAGAAGCAGTGCACTTCAATGCCAAATATGGACTTCATGAATTCTTCAATCGTTTTGTCGAATGTGGAGCTGTTGAGATGTTGATTAAACATAGCATTGATTTTCGAATTAAAAAAATTAAGAGGACTCAAATTCGTCCAAGCAATGCCTGTAGAATATTACTTGGCAACACATGAACATCATAGTGTCTGCTTAGTTGGAATGTTGCCCAATGCTTAAAGGCCATTGTGATACCACAATTGATCTGTATTAGAGAGCTTGGTCAACGATGGCAGAACATTTTCTGAGGTCAGAAACTTCCTTATTCTTATGATAAGAGCAGGGCACTGACACATGAGGTGAAATTCAGTCTCTTCCTCCTCCTCAGAAACACAACCTGTGCAGAAGTTATTAGTTTGAATTTCGAGCCTTCCGGATGCCTACCAAAAGGATAGTGGCCCTTAAGAATCGCTATTGTGAAGTGACTGAAGTGAGTCAGTTCTATTGTTCATAAGTGTCCAGCAAAGTCTATCAATATTATATGTAACTTCCTACGGCAAACGAGATTGAGACTCCCCGTAAAATGAGTGGACAATAACCAAATAAACCGAGGAAATTGAAGTCGCCGTAGTCTAGTAGGTAGTAAAGTATTAGACGTGAGGCCAAGGTTAAAACCCCATTGCAGTCATCTCTTACAAAATGAAATATGAGAGAATATTTCTTCGGCATCGTCTTCTCAGCAGAATTCTGGCAAGAAAAACTTTGAGAGTAAGTAAAATTACCATGAAAAGTTTCTAAAAAATCTGTCGCTCGGAGTCGACTGTTGTTGTGGATAAAATTAACAGACGCAGGTCGTAATTCTGGCTGAAGGGTTGTAACGATCAATTATGTATGTAACGAGAATACCTACGCCCTGTAACATTTCGGAGAAATCCAGCTCCTCAGCAAAGCAATTCCCAACGTTATGCTTGCGTCATGAAATAGAATGAAAATAAAAAAACTTTGCATCTTCATCTATTGATGACTGCGCCGTAAAATTTCCGTAGACACAAAACAATGCTTTGATCAATTTGGAGGGAATACATTTAAAAGGATGTGTTGCAATCGAACTGAATATTATGACCAAATTTTTTTCTATTTTAACCATGACCCCCATGCGCAGCTGGAATCTTTCGCGGCTGTCTATTTATTTTTGAGGATAAATTGTTTAAAATCTATTCAAACTCATCGCTGTTCAAAACAGCATTCTACTTGAACATAATTAATAGGTTTGTAGGATCCCATAATGCTTCATCGAGTATGTTTGATCAAAATGTAGAGTAGGGTTTCCAATATTTGTATTTTACGTGTTAAATTTCGATTTCTTTTTTATTCTTTTTAAACTTTGCTTCCATGCTACGCAGAAAAAAAATATTTGCTTGCAAGTGAGTATGGCTATACCATTAAAAAGTCATTCGAAACACAGATGGGAGCTATTCATTGGCACCAAATTGAAAAAAATTCAAATTAATTCTGATCTATGTTATGCATACGAAAAATATTATTCCATAATAGATACGAATATTCAAAACCTGATTGTATCTTCAGTAGCTCTAATTAATTGAAATGCCAGAATTTAATAGGTTTTTCTAACTGAAACAACTATTTAAATTGAGGATGGGTAGGCAAATTATTTATAATTGAATGCTAATGATGTGCACCCAACTGTATGACATCGTTTTTGTTGTGCAACAATAAAACAATAACAAATGCAGCCACAATACGAGCAACTGCAAACCATGCACGGCAGGGGTCTAGAGAAAAATAAGAGGACGAATTTTCCGGAATATGTGTGGTTAGAGTGCATTTAGCATGTTGGTTAGTATTAGTTTTCAAGTTTGATAAAAAAAAAACAAGACAGTTATGACATAAGGGAAGATGTCATTTAAAGCTTATATACATAAATACATACATATGTTTATACGAGGATCGTTATAAAAAGAAATAAAACAATGGAAATCAGCATGTGTTTCCGCTTAAATCTATGTATTCCGTATATCTTCAGCGACCGTCTTCTAACAATGATACATCTACATAGTATACCCATCTACATACTTATTTTTCTATGTGTTTTGTTAGTGCAAACTATTGCACAAAATAATTGTTGAACTCATATGAAATTTCTTTATAATTTTCTAAACACTTGGGAAAATATTTTTGATATGATGCAAGTTTAAACATAAAACGAATAAAATGAGAATGATTTTTGTGGTTCTTTAATTTGTGTGGCATTGTTGCCGGCTGTTATTTGAATTTATCTGCATCGTTTCATTATAATTATTTGGCAAATAAAACTTTATTTAGAACCATTATGGGAATTAAATTATAGAAGTGTGTAAAAGATAAACTTTTTATTGAAATTAAAAAAAAAAAAAAAAAAAAAAAACAAAAAGAGTAAATTATTGACAAGTCTATTGTCTAGTGTGACACTGCTGTGTGTGCAAGTCAAGAATAAGATATTCGTAATTTTTATATATGGGATGTACCAGATGTCAGTTTCAAGGATTAATATCTGTCACTTATTCTCACTTGTTCTTGTATGAAATATTTTACACGACAAAAACTTTGTTTTCGATACCAAAACCTTTGTAATTACATTACATATATAATTGGTCATTACAACCCTTCAGTCAGGATAACGACCTAGTTTCTCACACCACTTATGTTGTGTGTGTTTATTTTATACATGAGCGGCGGGACCTACAGTTTAAAGTCGACTCCGAACGACAGGTTTTTGAGAAACTTTTCATAGCAATTTTTATTTACTCTCAGAGTTTTTGCCATATATCTGCTGAGAGGAAGTCGCCGAAGAAATATTTTTTGTATTTTGTTTTGATGTCTGGCCTGGAGTTTGAACCCTGGCTTTACGTCTAATAAGCCAACACACTACCTATTAGACTACGGCAACTTTGCCATATTGTAGACCAAAAATTATTAGAAGTACATCGATTACACCGTTTGATTTGAAAGTGCAAGAGATGGCCAGTGACCAGTTGTAGCTATTTTGACATAGAAAGCAAACTGATTGACATATTCTGCCAAACAATTAAACCTATTGAAAGTGTTTGCAAGCAGAAATATTAATATTCCAGCAAATAATTGGGAGTCATATGAGTGGAAGCCCACAGACTTTAAAAGATAATTTTTCATTGTCGAAATATTAGTCGAATTTCACACGAAATGCCTCCTCAGGGCTAGCTGATAAGTATATAAATACATACAAAATTGGTCATTACAACCCTTCATTAAGGATTAAAATGTAGATTCTCACACCACTTATGTTATGTATGTTAATTTTATACAAGAGTGGCCAATCTACAGTTTCAAGTCGACTCCGAATGACAGACTGTTGAGCAACTTTTTCATGGCAATTTTATTTACTCTCAGAGTTTTTGTCAGAAATCTGTTGAGAGGAAAGCGCCGTAGAAATATTTGATGTCTGCCCTAAGGTTTGAACTGTGGCCTCACGTCTAATAAGCTAATGCTAGCTACTACACTAAGGCGACTACTAGATTGTCTAATCTCTACAATTAGCCAAAAGAGATTTTTTTTTAAAGCATTTCTCACTTAAATTGACTAGAACATTGGTAGAAAAATTTACAAATCCAATAAGTAACTTAATATTCAGAAACAGTAGTTTGTTAAACCTTCAAAAACTAATGAGACAAAGGAGCGGAGTCTATTCTGTATACAGAAATTATTAGCTGGTCAATACATGTGACTACAAAAGTCTTACGAATCTGTAGCTGCTTATTTTTCCCATTAAATATGTAAGTTTTACTCACCAAGTAATAACACTGGAGGGCAATATTATAAAAACAGTAATAATAGTAATTGAATAAATAGCTTTAAGAATAAAAATCGCAAATGAAACGTGAGGAAGCTATGTTCTGTTATGAATGAGAAGTTTGCACGGCTAGATCTTACAATCCTTTAATAAAGTTGATAAATCAACTTTTAAAAATTGATTTAAAACTAAAATCCAGATGTTTAATGATGTTTCTAAAGAAGGACTGTTGCCGAAATAAATATCGAATTACCAGACTGGAATGTCAAGAAGACAAATACGGAATCTTTCCTCATAAATCCCAAATACACAAAAGATTTCCATGAAATTTCCATAGCAAGCACAAATGTAAATGTTAAAGGTAATTTTCACAGCGAACGTAGGCAAAGATTTTTGTAATACAGGAATACTAAGTATGTATACTGAGAAACAATCAGAAAAATTAAACAGGAATTACAGAACTTCAGAAATTCTGTCTAGCAGCATAGTGATTATAAACACTTTTCTCCAAACCTACAAAAGGACTACAGAGCAAACAGAAAAAGAAGCCCACTTCAGGGGAACAGGACCTGTGAGAATAGATATAGTGTCACATATGATCATACTGTCCAGAATAAATAGTTGTTGATTTAATAGTTTTCTGCACAATTTGGAAAACAGACTTTGCCAGCTTTCAAGAGACGATTATTGTTGCGTAAAGGACGATTATTATTGTCTCCTAAAATCAGACCTTACAGACTTCAATATATATATGTAGAGTATTCTTATTCATTCACATGACAAACTTCTGGATGCTGCACAGTATCAACAACGTTGTATTTTATACGCACTCAAGTGCTTGTTTCTTTGATACATTAACATCAAACAGCTTCCAAATATATGTTATAAGGATTCATTCACAGATCTTACATATTAAGAACGAGGCGATTCCTATTCTGGGATATAGCAGTTGGACAAAATGGATCTTGATTACATTTTGACATGATAAAGCTATGTATGTATCATTCATTAGCACACATAGACAAATAAAGACCAGCTTTTTTATGATAGCATACCTTCAAGCTGGGACTTTTCAGAAATATCAATTCGTTGTTGTTTTTTTGTCTATTGTAAGTTAGTGCGGCACGCACTTTTGACATAAATGTGCTGCATGTTCTTTTGAAACTCTAGGGCCTCAGCCATGTAACTTTCTTTTGCAGAAAGCAAATTATTTTAAGGGCTCATTTGATATTTTCTTTTCTATGTTTCAACTTAGCAAACCTTTTCCCTATGATTGATATTCCATGTCAAAGTTCGATTAAATGTCCCCAAACCAAATCTTGGATTTAACAGTATTCCCCTTTTTTTCTTCAAAAAACATGGCTTTACTATCGTACGAAATTCTCTTTAAACATCAAAAGTAACAGAAATTGCTGCGCCCAAAAATCATTTTAACGGCTCGTTTCATGGTTCATTCGCTAACAACATCCTTGAGGGGTCTACTGTATGTTTCATCTACGGTCTCCATGTCGCTTTGATTAACCCTAGCAAATGATTTCCCGTAGTCTATATGTCACCTTATCAAATGAACTTTTAAATAAAATATTTTCAAAATTTTTAATGGATCTTGAATGTGTGAATTTTACGTTTGGGTGACTACCAGAAGTCGGCTAATATTTGTACTTTTTGGAAATATTATTATTTCGCTTTGCGCATATATTGGCCAACTTTCTAGTGGTCGTTCAAACGTGAAATTGACACATTTTCCAACAAACAATCAAGATTCATCGAATTTTTTTAACTGAAGCTTTATTTGATAAGGTGACATATATGTATACTCTTTAAATAATAACTTCAGTAATTTTTGTTCCATTTTATCAAACGAAGTGTCAATCTCTTCACAAGAAAATGCACTTTAAGAATATCACCACTTATTTCATATTTTTTTAATTAAAGTGGACAAACGTGAAAAAATATAAAAAAATTCCTTTTAAAGGTCCATCTCTCCTTATTCTAAGAAAGTTTAAATTTGTAAGATTGGTTTAGAAATGTTTGTGTAACCAATAAATTTGTGCGTAAAGGTCAAAATAACAGTTTTTGTCCATAAAACAAGTTTGGAGGGTTCAAGAAATATAAAAAAAATTTTTTAAGTTCTACTCGACAAAACTTACAACCTACACTATATGATTAGCTGGGTGTATTTCATTCTTTTTATTTTTTCGCATAGTGTAATTAATGAAAGAAAAAAATTAAATTTGTATTTAGTTTTGGCCATAATTAGTATTGATTATTATTTCGCAAAGTCTTATAAAGACGATGTATTAAAACAAATGACCAAAAACCAAGAAAATAATCGAAAAAATAAAACAGGAACAATGACATTAATTTCGATTTTAATGAAAAACTATGCATGTATACACATGTATGTGTGTATAAATGTCTTATACACGTATGTATGTGTCGTCTAAAGCATCAACATGTTAAACTTAGAAACTCAATAGCTGTTCACGTGTATGTATATATGCTGTTAACACTTTGTTAGAAAGTTAAATGGACATACAAGTACAAGTATTAGACCAATTACAACTAACAAAATAGTTTCAAAAACACATACATACATACATACATATGTATATAAACGCAAAAACATACACAATGAAATTCATTGTATGTGAAAGAGAGAGAGAGAGAGAGAGAGCTAAACTATAAGAATGCATGTACATTAGTATTGTGGGTTGGACGAGTAGTAAAAGTCAGTGTTATTAGTTTATTAACAAAACTCACTGGTCAACAGTCAAGTGGGACAGACGGACGTCCTACAAAACCAAAATATAACAATACATATATACATATGTACATAGATATGGATGGCACGAGTGAGTGAATGAGTGTTATGGCAAAATTAACTCAATTAACATGTGTTTTTGTAAGCCATTACTGGCCAAAATAATACTGTTGAATACAAGCTTCGGCAACTGGTTATAAAATATATGATAAAAAACAAAAAAAAAACTTTTTTGTTTTTGTGTCTCACAAGAGAGATGAAAAGTTATAAAACTTTCATGCACGTACAATAAATAGATTGCAAAAGCAAAAAGATTTCTGTAGTTTGACAATGTTTAATAAGCTGGTAAATATTTAGTTTTGTAGCCAAATTAGTGTATAAAATAAAAAGCAAAGTTATAGGAAACTCTACTTCGATAATATCTGGCGTTAGAATTAGAACAGAATAAGAGGGATAAGAAGAACACTTCTAAAGATCTTTCAATATAAGAAAAGATAAGGAATCTGAATATATAACTGATTCTGGTATGTGTGATGACTGTAAATTGAAATCATATCAACACTTTCCTAAATTACTAGACATAATGATTCAATGTTCATTTGAATGCTTAGCAAACAAAGTTTATTTTTTAAAAATGTGATAGAAGAACAGTCTGTACAAGTTTATTTACCTGGTCACTATTTTTTCAAGTGCCTTTGAACTAAAAGAGTTATAAAGACTTCAAATAAATCCGATACTTCAAATTGAATAAGAACTCAGAGATTGATGAAATGTTTACAAAACTTTGAAACGCAAATGGCCTTTCAATACAAATAATATGTAGCAGCTCTTAGATGTAGATTTTTTTGAAGATAAAGCAGAAACTGGTGCTTAGCATGTCGCTTAGCATGTCTGCTTTAAAAAGTAAAAAGTGAATCTTGAATTATTTTACTCATTATGAGGGGCTTCTAAAAGCCTTATATGCGGCCATTTATAGAAACATTTCCTTGTACACCATTTCCTTACCTGTAGCATCACAACAGGCCGCTATGCGTGCTCAAGTGTGCTTTGGTGATCAAGGCTACCACTTCAACTAAACCTAATCTAACTCAACTCCAAAATTTTATCAAACCTGTTAGTGTTTTCGAAGTTATTCCGATTGATTTTGTTTTGTCTGCATTTTATACTTTTATTGACCTAATTTTAGTACAGTACATGCAGATCGAACTCATAATATTCTGAAATAATTTAAATGGGAGAAATCCACCACAGTTCCAACTTTAGTTCTTTACTTTATTCAATAAGAATATGTGTGCCTTCTCGGCATATTAAATTTTATCATTGGACTCATATGGACAATAAGGTGCTTTGCATTTCCTCATGTAGTTGCAATGATATCCAAGGACTGGAAGGATCCGTATCAACAAATAGTTTTTTTCATATCTAAAGTGAGTCGTAGTATACATGTTTTGTGAAGGTTTTCAATTTTTCTTGGCATTTCTGAATAATGTTCAGTCTTATTGCACCTCGCTTCTCCTATTCACTTCACCATCTATACTGCCTTTCTTTCTGCTGAAGCGAAATGTAGTTATTATACGTAACACCGCTATTCGCTGACGAGCTTTTTAAACATTTTTTTCTTTTCAAAATTAGCACCGGTAGAGAAGAAAACTATTAATAGAGTCAAGCCTTACAAACCTAACTAATTGGTCATTACAACTCTTCAGTTAAGATTATGACCCAGCTTCTCACATCATTTATATGTCTGTTAATTTTTCACCTAAGTGGCTGGACTGGATTTTCTGCGAAACTTTTTAATGGTAATTTTTTTTACTCTCTGAGTTTTTTTTTTTTTTTTTGCCAGAAATCCGCTGAGAGGCAATCAACGATAAAATCTTTGTTCATATTTCGTTTTGCTGGAGATATCTGACCAGGGATTTAAACCGTATCCTCACGCCTAATGAGCCAACACACTTCCTACTAGACAACGGCGACTTCAAGCTGTTAATAGCAGCCATAAGTATTGTAAACCAACCTGATAATTGGCATCTAATATTTGTTACGAAAATAGAAAAAATCTAGATACTGGTGTTTTGCTTTTACATCATTTAACATTAGAATTATAAACAAAAGCTACAAAAACAAAACAATGAACTTGTTTACAAATTATCGCACTGCGTAACATAACAACAAATACCAGCATGAAAAAATGGTAAACAAGTAAACAAAAATATACCAACAAAGACCAGAATATAAAAAATGTTAAACTAGTAAACAAAAATACAACAACAAACACTATAAGAATAAATGTGAACAAAATAAACAAGCAACAATAATGAAACAACGATGTTTACATTTATAGAGCTCTCGAGAAGGCAAAGTCATGAACGTTCGCCTTCAAGAACATTCATCAGATTGTTTACTTAGCCATATAAAATTTAAGGCAAAGCAGGCGACTCAATTAGTAAAAGTTCAGTCAGTCTTGTGTGAAGACGCGGTATATTTGAAGAGAGTAATTGTGGTTTGAAGACCTCCGTTACAAAGATCTGGCGAATAATTGTCTAGTAATTGTTATTGTTTATACAAAGGGTGTAAACAGAGGAATAACAAACAAAGCAATTGTTGTTGTTTACATAAAGTTGTGAACAGTGGCACTCAGAATTGTGCGAACAATAAAGAATTTATTTAAAGGCAAACCCAAACACAAACTTATTTTTATTTTATTTGAAATCTACGAGCTCATATTTTAAACGTTTGTCTTAATGTGTACAGATAATTCACTGCCTTATAGTGAATCATATTTACTCCTTTTTAAAGTCCAAAGATAGCCATGAACTATTTCCCAACATGACCAACTGTCACTGTCTGCGGATATTTATTGGTTGTGGTAGACATGAAGTTTTTGGTGATTCTTTTTTTCAAAAGGCGACACAGCATAACTTTTTGATTTTTGTGGTTGATCTTATGAGTTCACGGGGGAACACAAAGGCTTCCTAGATGATTTTTTTTATATTGTGGCTAAAGTCTTTAAATTGTTTAAAATCGTAAATCAAAATCGGAGATTTTTTTGGAGCAATTTAACCACTGCTACATGCCACCTCCTTTTCATTTTATTAATTATCCCGTATTATTTTTAAACTAAGTCTCTGTTACGTTCAATACAATTTCCAACTGCTTTTACAGCGAACAAAATTTGCATTTCATTTAGAGTGAGTATGTTTAAGTTTGATTAACTGAACATGACATTAAAATATGCTTGCTTTGCTAGGACTACCCTACTAAATATTGTGAATATTCATATTTTATTATGAAAATCTATTAAATTATGATGATGCAAATGAAGTTGAATTATTTATTTTTAATAGAAAATCATTTCATATAAGAGGAGTGAGAAGTAAAAAGTTTTCTTCATTTTCATAATCAAACACGCAACTAGATTAGCTGATCTTCACATCCTGTGCGTACACTATGATTTAATAGAATCAAATTAAATCAATTCAAGACTTTAAGTGTGTGTGTGTGTGTATGTGTATGTGTTTTTCTCCATCTTAGTTTTATCTTATCAAGTTTAACAAGAAAATTCTATTTATCTATTTACTTAAGAAAAATAAGAGAAGAAAAAAAAATCAAGAAAGTGAGACACAGTTAAGGATGTTAAAATGCACTGCAAGGAAGGTAAGGAATACTGATGTACCCTACAGCAGAGAAATAATGTTTAAGGAGTAGACAGACTGTAGATTCTTGCGATTGGGAATATTATTTTACGATATTTGGTATACAATTTTTCATATGATATGGCATTATCTGGTAGAAAATGTTTTCAGACATTGACTGGAATTATTCGGATTCAGTGGAATTTTTTTTTGCTCACGTAAAACTGTGAATGAGGTAAGGTTCATATGGCAAGGAAAATGAATAGGGGTACATAGTGGTGTTCTCTCACCCTGGCTGTGGAATATCCGTAGTAGAGGAAATGTTAGATGAACTGCCAAAATGTCGTTGCATAGTCTATGGTTATGCGGTCGACCTGGCCGCTATGGCATCGGGTTTCTTTCCGCATAACCTCTCTCCCTCTATCCCCCTCTCTCTCTCTCTCTCTCTCTCTCTCTCTCTGAGATGTAACCAGATTCTAAAGCTTATAACTGTTTTGCCCATCGTGTGAATAAAGTGTCAATCCCCGTAAAATGAATTTGATGCTTTTTTCAGACTATATAGGGTACTGATCCTAAATAGGGTTAAACTTTCATATCCAAGAGAATTAAATATCTGTATCTCATTCATATTCCCAACCGCTCATGGAAGGATAACATCATTGATAGGGCTAGGAGAGCGACAATAGCGCTCTACATCTGTAAAAGGACCAAAGGCAAGATCTGGAGTCTCAGACTAACCATCGTAGACTGGCTCTATCGAGCCATGGTGTTTGGTAGACGAATCAGAAGCATCAATGCCACAGTCGTCTGTGTAACAATGCGCTCAGGTCCACTTCAATCCAGGCATTATTTGTTATGCTCTGACCTTCTATTAAGACAGAGTGCTTGGTTGGTAGCACTAAGACTACAGACAAATCCTGGCCCAATCTGGACTATGGACTTCCTGCTAGGACAGATTATGCGATTCCTTATTAATGTGGATCCTGGAATGTGGTATCTTTATTAAGGGACCTGATATTAAACTTTCTTGTAGGCTGCCTGATCACTGTTTTCCAAGCATAGGTCATGGCAATTTTGAGCGCTTGTTGATAGCCAGGCGGCGATTAAGTCCGTAAGGAACGTAGTTTCAACGTTCGTCCTTGTTTATGAATGCCGAAGATTTTTTTGGGGAAATTTCGGATCATTCAAAGGTAACTCTTATATTGGTCCTATACCGAGCTGGCAAGCTCTGGACATGCTATAGGGCATTGGTATTCACATTGCGTCGGTAAACTTGAATATTTTCCAATCGTTTTTCGAGAAGGCTTAATATCATTGGCAGCAGGAATGTACTTATTACCGGACTTTGCTGGACACGTATGGACAAGGAAAGGACTGACTCACTTCTGTGCTTAAATAATCAGGGTAAATCATCTTTATTTGCTTTCTGCCTGATGTTACTCGTTAATGATGTTTAAAAGCGGCAGAGGCTTCACGTGAATAATCATTAATTTTATTTTCCCATACTAATATTGTTACCGTCCTATTTAGTGAATCGTGTGATACATCAGCTTTTTTCATGAAAAGCATATTCGCCTGTAAAATGAAAAGACTAAACTAGGCAGTCTGATTAGTTCAAAATCACCGAAACTTTAGTCTGTACATTTCCCATTTAAAACCCTACTAATGGCTTTTATTATAAGAAAGTGCCTTGTTGAACTTTTTGCTCCTTGCTGTCACATGAACATATCGAGAAACCAAGGACTACATTTCAGTATAGAGTGTCATGTCAATCGAGTGGTTTTGCCATGAAATTTTCTTTTTGATTTTATTTTTTCTATTTCCTTCCAGTTTTTTTTTTTAACAACCAACGGAAAATGATATCGAAGTAGAATCGTTTTACAAGATTTCCTTTAAAGTACAAACGACGTGCAACGTGTGGTAAAGTGTTGAAGAAAAGTATGTGAAGTTAAGTGCTGTTCATGTTTAACGTTCAAATTGTTGACGTTGATGTCGAAAGTGATATTGATGTTGATTTTAATACGAATACAAATACAAATACATTCTTAACTGCTAAAGTTTCCAGCTGCATAATACAACGGAAAAGGTGGGATTAAAGTTACACGTTAATATTTCAAAATAAGAATTACTTTAAAGGAGTTATTAAATCAAGAAGTTTGTCAATTTTTCTTGCATCTGATTCAATAATTTAATCAGATCGACTATAATACCTGTTGTCGTTGTCTACCATGCTATTTGGGTAAATATTTTTTCGCTTGAACCACTTTTCTTGTACAAAACTACAGTTTATTTTTTATGTCACCAATTTTTGCATCTCTAAGCATGACGGTAGACAAAATATTGGCTGTTATACCCTGTGTAGTGTTAATTTGACTTTAAGACACACATAACTGGTATGGTGAATGGTGGTGGTAGATGTTGTATGTGATAATTTCGATACACACTTTAGTGTTTAAAGTCTCAAAACACTAAAGTGTTTTCCATTTTCGTTGTGTGTCAAATAGTCGGGTGTAAATTTGTTTTTTATAACAACAAAAAAAAAAAAAAAACAAGCTACCGCTCTTAGTATCATTACTTGTATGTTGCTTCCATTACAATAAACTGCAGCTAAAATGTTATAAACAGCGACAAAAACATGAAATAATTTTACTTGTTTGTAAAAAAGTTAAAAGTTAAAATATAAACTATCATCGGTACTTAGGTTTTGTTTCCAAAAAACAACACATATTTTTGTTATTACAATTTACTTACATAGTGCAACCAATGTCGAAAGTAATAACAAATTATGCTGCATTAAAATACTTTATGTGTGGAATAGAATTTTTCAAATGTAAACCCATAGGAATGTGTGAAATGAATGAGTTTTTGTCATAACTGAGACTATTTAATGAGAAATTTACTTACTTGCAAATACTTACACGATCAATTCGAATTCCAAATGATTAAATATAAAAAATTTTTAGGAAAGAATTTGAAAGGCAACAGAATTTGTAAGTGAGTGAGGACATGGCAGTCTGGAGTTCAAGCGTAAGGTCGCTCTTGCCAACAGGTTCTACTAGAGTTCCAATAGCCAATTGAGTAGCAGAGACCTCTCTTGTACGAGAAAACTAATACTCCACAAGACATGGAGTCTCCCCGTGCGTCTTTATGGCACATAAACATGGACACTAAGCACAGATGCAGCAGCCTTGAGAGTATTCGAGAGAAAAGTTCTACGTAAGATCTTTGGTCCTATGCGAGTTGGCAATGATCTCTGCATCCGATTCAACAACGAGCTGTATGAGCTCCTCAATGATATGGACGTTGTGCAGCATATTAACATCTAGCGGCTGCGTTGACTTGGCCATGTCGTTCGAATGGATGAGGATGAGGATGCAACGGCGAGTCTGGTATTTGATGAGGGGATTTGCTTAAGTAGACTAACAGGACGATCTTGTTTGCGTAGGAAGGAGCAAATCGAGAAAGCCATGACATTAATTGGTGGAATCAACTGGCGAAGACGCGCAAGAAACAGAGGCGCCTGTAAGGATGTGTTAAGACAGGCCGAAATCCGGCGAATTTTTTTATCCTTTGAGAGAACTATTGACGACCAAATGATTGCAATACATACATACATAATTGATCATTACAACCCTTCAGTCAGAATTACGACCTAGCTTTTCACACCACTTATGTTGTGTGCGTTAATTTCATACATGAGTGGCGGGACCTACAGTTTAAAGTCGATTCCGAACGACAAATTTTTGAGAAACTTTTCATGGCAAATTTTTTTATTTACAATCAGAGTTTTTGCCAGAAATCTGATGAAAGTCGCCGAAGAAAATTTTTTCAAATTTCGTTTTGGCCTTACGTCTAACAAGCCAACACACTACCTAATAGACTACGGCGACTTTTATGACTGTCGTTAAATTGTCCTTCACGACTTCTCTAAAACGTATCCGAAATGTTCAATTCTCCATGGCGCTGGCGCGTAAATCAGTCTCAGTATAACCGATGACATGGGTTATTTTGGCTTTGAGACACGCTGTGGCTTGTGGCATATTCGCATACAGCTGCGACTTAAGAAATATCACTCAAGTAAAATTCCAATTCGGTGAAATTATCTCGATCTCTGTGGCCAGTACACATTACCTATTTATACATGAGATGACCAAGTCCTTAAATCGCTTGCACTGGATATCAAGTGTAGTTTGAAATGTGTGGCACGTAGCATCATCCTGTTGAAATTACGTGTCGGTAATGTCCAGGTGCTCGCCGTTGACAGCAAAAGTGGCTCTTAAAGAAATATGAGCCAATTACGTCGTCTATATCAAACAATGACCTTTTCGGGATACATTGGACGCTCTTGGATATCATATGGATTGGTATCGTCCCAACTCACTCAAACAGAAATAGGCCTCATAGCTGAAGATGATTTTTCAATGCCTCAATATTAAATTTTGTTAATTTCCCTTTACGGTCATTTTCATGGCTTTTTATTTTATTTTAGAAGACGTCTGTCATTACTACTGGGTATTATCTCTACTGGGAACAGCTTCCATGTTTACGCTTCATATCGTTTTTTTTTTGGAAATTTTTCTGTCAAAGCGTAACTGTTTCTTTTTACTAGAGTAGACTTTGTTGCTAATCTGAAAGCATTTCATGAGGTTAATAAACTTTTGTAGTCGCCGTAGTCTAGTAGGTAGTGTGTTGGTTTTTTAGACGTAAGGCTAGGGTTCAAATCCTAAGTGAGACATCTCCAATAAAACGAAATATGAAAAAATATTTCTTTGGCGAGAAGTCGCCGTAGTCTAGTAGGTAGTGTGTTGGCTTATTAGACGCAAAAGCCTGGGTTCGAGCCCCAGGCCAGGCATCAAAGACAAAATACAAGAAGTATTCTTTCGGCGACTTCCTCTCAGTAGATGTCTGGCAAAAATTCTGAGAGTAAATAAAAATTCCCATGAAAAGTTTCTCAATAAAAAAAAAATCTGTCTTTCGGAGTCGACTTTAAACTGTAGGTCCCACCACTCATGTATAAAATTAACAAGCACAACATAAGTGGTGTGAGAAACTAGGACGTTGTACAATGGGTCAATTCGACCTCTGGGTACTGTACTTGTCTTAATTGACAAGTACACGTCCTCTAACCTAACATAACCTAACCTTTCTTTGGCGATTTCCTCTCAGAAGATTTCTGGCAAAAACTCTGAAAGTAAATAAAATATTAAAGTATTCTTAAAAAATTGTCGTTCCAGATCGATTTTGAACTGTAGGTCACGCCACTCATGAGTACAATTAACATATACAACATGGGTGGTATGAGAAACTGACTATATATGTATGTATGTGTGTAATAATCTTTTCTTTGCAATAGAGGTTTCCGCTTAAGGACTATATTTCTGTCTTGAAGCATTCTTTGTGATTTAAGTCAGCTAAGTTAGTTGCTTAACAGATATTTATGGTGCTGACACTTAAAATTTAATGACAGACAGAATGACACGTACTTCACCATGAATTTAAATTTTTTCTCTCGTTGCTCTTTGTTTTTCTTAACCTTGACATAACATGTTAACAATGTTTGTACACAAACACCTCTTCTGTAGTCATAATTGAAAGGCGGAAACAATGAGGTTTTTTTTAACACCATTGTGGGGCGCGACATAATAATTGCTGATCTTGAAGGGCATAACGATCCAAAAAATTTGTAAAATCTGCGATAATCTTTGGTTTATTATTAAAGCCTTGGTATTTAACTTCCCAGTACTAAGTAGATAAAAAATTTAAATTCAAATATATAGTGAGCGTCAAAAGAAAATGTACATTACAAAAAATATGCTTTAATAAATTACCGTCATTTATATTTTAAAATTCTTTCATCGTCAGTTTTTAAAATTGAAACAATCGGGCACTCTCCTTAAGTGGTAAAAGGTAAACTTGATGACTGTTAGAATTTTATCATTAGTGTTCGGTTTCTTTTGACGCTCACTGTATATCGCTTAGACAATGCAATACAATAATAAAAACAAAAACAAAAATCTTTTTAACTGAGTTTTTAAATGGCAAAGTATCATAAAATAAAATTCAACAAAACAAACGTTATAAAGAAAATGTAATAAAAAACGAAAAAAATAAATTTTTGTGGCACTAATGTTTCCGACAGTGTAGTTATATATTTTAAGTTATATTCTAATGCACATACTACACCATTTTCGAATAGGGTGCAGTTGCCAAAATTTCCAACATAAACTCCAGTCATTGGATTTGGCAACAACAGCAATGTTCACGAAATTATAAGGGAAGTAAATTTGTGAATTTGTTTCTATTCCAGTACTATGTGGTATATTTAGCTGAATGAGTTTTGTGGCACGTTCGTGCTGCTGATTTATGTTGTTTCTGTTGCTCTTACTGTTGCTGCTGTTTTTGTTTATTTCGTATTGAAGTTTGTAGTTGTTTTTCGTTTTTCGTTTTTATTTTTTTTTATTTTATCTGCCTTCCCCATATGGTGGCAACAACGCATACCATTAATGCGTTAAATCACTTGGGTAACGTTGGTCTCTATGGTGTTGAATGGTGTTTATTTGTTGCCTGTTGTTACGTTGTTGTTGTTGTTGTTATGCTTTAAACGAATTCTTTATGCCGTTTATTGTTACTGCCTTTGTATTTTTTTATTTTCCTTTTTATGTACAATTTTTATCGTATTTATGGTGTAGAATGTATTTTTTGGTTTCTATTTAAATGGCCTATTTTGAGCATTGAGCATCAAGCATTTGAAAATTTTCAATTATTTTCGTTTTTTTCTTCAGGACTTTAGAGTTTAAAGTAATGTTTAGTATTCCCTGTTTTTTTTTTTTGAACACCACAAATGTAAACAAAAAAATATCGTCTGTGAATTGACTGCACAATTTAAAATAAAATAAAATTTTTATGTTTAATAAGCCCATGTGTGATTTTCAATAGAATTGCCAATATTAGCTATGCTATTGGCTGCGATTGATAACATTAAACTGCCACTAGGCGTAAATAAAATTCCATTAAATTTGAGCATCGTTTGGGCCTAATGGTTATTCGTATTTAATTTTTAACAGTAATGTTTAGAATTTTCTTTAATGCTTCATAAATGAGGATAATAATATACGAGGGCCAAAATACAAATCCATGATTTTATTTTTAATTTTCGCGTTTCATAATTGAAGGAAAATACTGCTCTTGTCAATAGGCATTTATCAGTTGCCAATTGTCGATGTTTGGGAAAGCTGCCCCTTTTTGTTTATTTCTGACAGCCGCCTGGTTTCACTTGAAAAAAATAGTCATCATTTAAGATCAGAAAAATGAAACCTATCACTCAAACCAAACGCTTGAGAAATAGTATGAGAACTTTGCACCATTAACTTCAGTGGTTTAAGATTTAATTGAGTCGTTTCAAGCACGAATACTGCCCAGTTGGGGTTTCCACGCAAGATGTGACGATTTATCGGCATTTAGATGATTTTATCTAGCAAAACCAAAAAAGTGCAAGTCATCGACTAAAGAATGCATGCTATGGTATAAAAAAAAGCCAGAGGCCAAAAAGTACAAGTCTTCTTCCAAAAAATGCAGGCCATCGATTAAATAAATACAAGTCATCGACAAAAATTGACAGTCAACGTCCAAAAAAAAAATGCAAGTTATCGACCAAAAAGTCTAAGTCATCGGCCGAAAACTTCAAGTCGTCTTTACAGAAAATGCAAGTAATCGACCAGAAAATGCAAGTCATTGACAAAAAAAACTAAATCATCTACCAAAAATTGCAAGTCATCGACCAAAAAAATGCAAGTAATCAATCAAAAAATACCAGTCATCAACCAAAAATTGGAAGTCAGCGTGCAAAAAAATGCAGGCCATCGCCTAAAAAATACAATTTGCTAAAAATACGCCATTTTGTTGTGTATTTAAAAATTTTTAAGTCCGTTTTCCTACAATTTAATTTTTTTCCGTATTTCCATAGAACATCGTCTATTTCTCCGGTCCCAAGCAAAATTCGATCGTAAGGAAAACTGATTTGGCAGCCTTGACACCATGGCTAACCTCTGTCCACTAGGTTCATTTCCCCCACCGATTTATATAGAGCACTTTTTTTTGCTCATTTGAAGAAAACGAAGAGCTCCGTCGGCTATAACACCGGTCTCAAGGATTATCCTATCGTAACGAAAACTGTTTTGGAATCTTTGGTCCAATAGCTAACCAGCCTACTAGGTGCGAAAAACCTCCTTTTTAGGTTCTATCGAATTTTACCCGATTTACGGAGGTCATATCTGATAAAAATATTTGATTTTTCAACATTATTGTCTCCATTAAGCAAATTGTTATTTTCATATTTTTCTTTGTAAAATTCAAAGGCTCAGTTTTATCTTCCTTTCACTTTTTCTCCAATTTATCTCTACTTTCGTGAGTATTGAAAATTTAAAATTTTCTTTTTTACTATTTCCTTTCCTATTTGTCTTAAATAGTCAACTTTCATATCAAATGGTTCGGCAACGGCCTTTAACGAACATTGATGGCATTCAACCACAAGGGGCTGTTGCAATCAAGTCATGGCTAATACTCTATCGTAAGAACAAACATTCCCTCATAATGTGTGATAAAAATAGAAAAACGAGAAGAAAACTGATGTCACATTCATTTATTCTCTCATATGAGTCAATGAGTTATAATTAAAAGTCGCATGTTGAATGCCAAGTATTTATAGAAGGCAATGGTACACAGCATTTGATACATAAATGTGCAGAATTTTAATATTTGCTTTTGTCACTCATCTATAGTACCATTGAATATCATCAAACCAAGAACCCCGCGCCAGGTTCCAACAGAACCTGAATGAATGAAGGAATTTTCTCGTTGATAGTGCTGCCAATGCTAATCTTGCTATAGTCTATGCCATAAAAATGTGCAATATGCTATAAACATTAATACCACTTGTATATCCAAGTGGAGATATAATTAAACAACAACAAATCTATACAGATAGACTTTAAAAAATAGACTTTAAAAAATAAGAAGATTAAACGTCGAGTCTAACTATTATTAGATAGAAGATATCCTAAGATAATGCAGCTAAATATCGTGAAGTAAAATGGGAAACTTAAGTAAAAAGGGAGATATAAAGTGGCTGACGTTACAACACTTTAATGGGGAATGTTAAGTTAGCGGGTAGATTGCCGTTCACAGGCAAGTTCACTCCCTTTGTGAGGTAAGCCCCTTTGTCATTATTCTTTTGAGGTGTGTTTGACCCACGCTGAGCTGAGGATGAAATCGGTCAGTTCATCTAGAGACACGTTCGGCATCCCAAACGTTCTGTCATCCAAAAACCGATGACGTCTGATCTGAAGTGCATGGCACTCGCTGGTGACGATGTTGTATCGATTCCGTGTACTCCACATCATGGCAGCTTCTGCACTAATCCTGGTGGGGCAAACCAAGCTTGTCAGCGAAACTGCCAAAAGCGTAGTGTCCCTTTAGAATTCCTGTTCTCTTATCGAACTTAAGTAGTTTTCATATTCTCCCGCTGGCTACTGCTCAACACAGCAGGTTTGAAGTTCGACACCCAGGTGTGTTGGACCACCTACGGTTTGTTGGATTCCATGCGGCTTTTTACAATTTCAAAAAGTATTCTTGTAAGGGCACATATATCTCTTCTATCGTCTCTTCCTCAGACATATCCGATTCCATCCATGTCAGTTCGTTTGCCTTTTAACTTCTTTCTATGTCAAAGTGGCCCGATACCTAGTAAAGGCGGGTGTAATGTCGGCGTTTACTATGTGGATGCGATCAACAGCAGCTTTGAATGCTGCTTGACTGTCCACACATATGATCAAGTCTGAAGGTGGTCGGTTCCCGGTTTTAACTGTACGTGCAGTTTGTTCAATAGCAAAAATCTCCGCCTGAAATACGCTTAGCCAGCGTGTTTCATACATACATACATACATAATTGGCCATTACAACCCTTCAGTCAGGATTACGGTCTACATTCTCAACCACTCATGTTGTGTGCGTTAATTTTATACGTGAGTGGCGGGACCTATACTTTAACGTCGATTCCGAACGAAAGATTTTTAAGAAACTTTTTCATGGCTGGTTTATTTATTCTCAGAGGTTTTGCCAGAAATCTGCTGAGATAAATCCCCGAAGAAATATTTTTTTTCATATTCCCTTTTGATGCCTGACTTGGAATACGAACCCGGGCTTTTCGTCTAATAAGCCAACACACTACCTACTAGTCTACAGCGACCACTAGAATTAAATTCTGCCGTACATAATCTACAACTGGGCTTGTGTTGCTATAACCGTAGCAATGAGAACAGGCCTTATAACGGCAGTGCAGTTTCTGTTGGATTTAATCCTGTTCTATATGGTATTGAGCATCAGAGCCATGAGGACTGTGTTTGTGTGTGACTAGTTTAAAGCGAGATTCATCATAATCTAACAAGTCGAATGACCTTAACAATCCTCCATACCAATACCAGTAAACTCCATGATTTTGGGATATGCTTCGCATTAGAAAAATTTGATTTCTATGTACTTATATAAGGGTGGGAATGTTCTGTGGTATAGAAGATGTGTAAGTGACATATATTTGAACAAAATGTAATATTTGTGAATTGCCTCCAAACGAAAGTTCAAGCTAGAAAGTAAAAAGAGCAGGCCACGGCCATTCTAGCTCTCATCTCGTATGAGTTTGACTCAAAGTTGCAATAGAAAGCTGAATTAGCTAATAAGGTCTAGACACCAGGTCGTGCGGTAAGTCGTAGCAATGAGCAAGCTGATCAATTTACAATGAGGCTAACTACCACGCCGCTAATGAGGTCAATACCTCTCTATAGGCTAGGAAAGGAGGCAAACAGCTTTAAGTTAGACTTACCCTTGCATTTTCCTGATGCAAAAAAACTTTTCTATTACCTCAATCCAGTGCAGTTATTTAAATCTTACTTAAGTTAATCCAACAAGTTGGCTCAATGTGTGTCAAAATGTCTTTTCTTTCATTTCGAAGGTAGTCAAACTTTTTTTTATTATTATATTACACTGCATGCATTGCAACAAATGATAGTCAGGGTTGACATATTCAATCCTTTTGGCGTATAATTGCAACGAACCAAACCAATGCTTTTACGGCTGTTCGGTCTCTGTTGTGTTGTGAGGAATTCATGTTTCATGCTTGCTCACGAAACGATGCAACGAACTCATACATACAACATTTGAACAACACCAAGCACTTTTGCAAACTTGTGTCATACAGTAGTGTGTGTTTATGGTGGTTTACAGTGGAGTGTTTTCTTACACCCAAGCTATCATTCAAAATGAATTGCAACTGAAGATTCATTTAAGATGCATAGCACATTTAAGCTGTGATCGATGAACATCATATCTTAATTTTTTTCAATTTTCTTTTGTTGTTAAGAAAAAAATTGTGTTTATGCTACAACAATAAAAAATAGTAAACGAATTTTGAAATATATGGTGGTGTGTTCCTATTATTTTTATTAAGATCAGATTCTTCTTCTCTGCTTTATCTTTTTTTTTGCTGAAATCCTGAGTCCTTTAATTTACAATCTCATTAAATAGCATTAAATCCCAATCCCTTTATTTAACTATTTCACTATCACTTTGCTACCATAGTTTAGTTCTTGCGTTGCTTATAATTTCTCATAATTTATATAAAATATATGAATGTGTGCCTATTATGCTGCATGTTTTGTAAGGAACCTGTTGAATTTGTTTGATTCTAATTGTGGATTTCAAATTTCAGCACTGATTGTACACTAATTTTATCAAAATACGCTGGTATTAATTAAAGGCATTATCAATTCAATACATATATGTATATGTACATACAAACATACATACATACTGTATATAAGCCTTTCAATAACAATGATTTCTAATCCAATTAATGAATGTGACTTTTACTAATTCTATTAAATTTCTAATTAAATTAGTCCAGCATAATGCACCGCAAATTTACTCCATGAAATGCTTGTTTGTGTTATTTTGTGGAAATCATATATGAATTTTATTACTGAAGCGAAATATATTTTTAATAATGAACGTGCAAAACAATTACAATAAAATTAAAAGTGAAGTGTTGGAGAAATAAAAAATAAAAATTTTTTTTTTTGTTTTTGTTTAACCACAAACACAAATAGGTAAACACTACCAAACATTAGTCAAAAATAGAATGTAAACAATTGCAGTCAGTAAACTAAACACATACAGATGAAAAAAAAAATAAAAAAAAGAACCACAAAAACCTGTAAATAAACAGGCATATAGAGAGAGAGAGCATTACCAAAAATGTATGAGGCCCAAGCTATTGTATCAAATCACTGGAAATAGAATTTTGAATCAATTATTGTGATCTATTTTGAGACGCATGGTTGATTAAATTTTATTTCCACTTTCAATTGTTTAAAGTTTAATTCATTTAAAATAACCGTACGTGGCCAAATACTGCCCTTTATTTGTGGCATCCTGCATTTCAGCAGATATCTTACTGTAATGTGGTCTTCTTAAAACCTAAATGTTATCGCATGTTGTATGACATCTGACACTATCCTGTTGAAGCGACTATTTTGAGTAAAAAAAGTCTGTAATTGTCGCACGGTACCATGCGCCATTGCGATATGAAAACCTTACTAAGCGTTTCTGTTTTTGTTAACTGAGTTGAGTATATCCAGAGCTTTAGAAGTATAATTTTTTAGAGATAAGTAAAATGACAATATCTGTTGGAACATTGTTTTAAAAGACAGGATTTTCTGTATTGATGGACGATGTAATCTACAGCTATTGAAGAATTGGATCAATTGGCAAAGATAATATGTTCTACTATACGGTAGTGAGTACCAGAGCCATCAAGTTCTCCATACCAATAGCAGTAAACTCCATGGTTTTGGAAAAGGCTTCGCAAGAATAAAAGGAACATTTTAGTTGCTTCATTCTATTTAAAGAGTGGGGATTATTCTGTGGTATAGAGATACGGTAAGGGACATACATAAATTTGGAGGGAAATGGTGTGTTTGGTCCCAGAATAACACATTCAGAGCTCATTGGAAAATTTGTGAATTGCTGCAAAGGGCAGAACACAGCAATACTATCCGCCAGTCTGGCAGCCATATCAGCACTCAGCGCCTGTGAGATTGGCACGATATTCGAATAGAAAGCTGAATGAATTATTTGTGAAGGGCTAGAGGCCAGGTCATGTGAGAATTCGTAACAACGAGCAAGCTGATCAATTTGCGAGGCAGCTAATTTCCACACCGCTAATGACACATGAAGTCGCCGTAGTCTAGTAGGTAGTATGTTGGCTTATTATACAAAAGGCCACGGTTCAAATCCTAGGTCCGACATCGAAAAAAAAATATGAAAAAATATTTCTTCGGCGACTCCCTCTTAGCAGATTTCTGACAAAAACTCTGAGAGTATATAAAATTGCCATGAAAAGTTTCTCAAAAATCTGTCGTTCGGAGTCGACTTTAGTCGACTGTAGGTCCCGCCATACATGTATAAAATTAACGCACACAACATGAGTGGTGTGAGAAGCTAGACCGTAATCCCGACTGGCCTATTATATATGCATGTAATGACACCAGAACTTTTCTTTAGAGTGGGAAAGGAGGCAAACAGATTTAAATTTTGCGCTTTGCTGGTGCAAAAGAGCTGTCCAATTGCCACAATCTAATGGGACTTTCTATATTCTACTTAAGTTAAGCCAATAACTTGGCTTGATGTTCGCAATTGTCTGCGGGGAGATTAACTTCTTCAATGCTAAGGAGGAGGAAACTTTTCTGTGAAGTGGGAAAAGAGGCAGACACGCTTCTCAAATCAAACATATATAAGTTAGTAGCAGACAAATGAGAAGACGCCTAAGTATAGTAGCCGGGTATCGTGAAATTAAAGGCCACCTTATTTTTAAAGCAGGAATCGAAGCAAGGGGCCTATATGGTAAGTCCATGACGAGTACAACATATCAATAGAACACATACTTCAAACATGTGCGGCGTTTAACAATCTTATGAAGAAGTAAATGAAAATAAAAAGAAATATTAAGTAGTAGACAGGGAGTTATACTTACTAACGCCGAACAGAACAACGCAGTTTGATAGGCCAGCAGTAAAGTGGAAGATATTATGGTGTTTCTCGCTCCAATAATCTGTTCTTTTACTTCCATTTGGTTATAAAATACAATCGATGCACGAAAAAAGGTCGATTTATTCGGTGATAAATTGAAATAACATCGATTTCTTACTATTAATGTCCATCACTAGTTTGGGGTTATCTGTTATAACAGTAGACGTTATACATTTCTCATGGCCTATGTCCTTGACCATAGTACCCTAGTTTAAAATTATTACCTTAGATGTGTATTTTATTTTATTCTTCGAACTTTTCTATCTTCAAGGATCATGAAAACTTTAGCACAGATATGGTACATATGTGTATAAAAAAAATTTGAAATCATGCAAATGCAATCGTTATTTATCAAAAATCTCTATTAAGTTGATTCCCATTTTAGTTGACGACAGGAGTATGTTTTTGTATGTGTGTGTGTATGTATTGTGTATTTAAATATAAATTAAAATTTAATAACACAGAAAACATAGTATGAAAATCCTAATATAAGCCAGACCACATAAAATAAACATTATTTTATGGAGCAAACAGCTATGCAAACCTGAAAACAAAAGTCAATAACAAATATTCTGTATTGTATTATTATTGTTATTGTAGCCTTTGGAAATGGTCAAATGGGTCAGTTTTTCGTTTAGTTTTTAGTTTTTTGGTTGTGAGTAACGAATTCATTTTATAATTTTAAATTCATTCTGATGTCTCTACACATACACCCACATATACGTACATATATATATAATAAGGACACAAATACTGAAATATACACATACATATGTATATGTATGTATGTATGTGTACAACCTGCATACCTGCATACATTTTAAATCACAACAAATAAACAAATAAATACGTACATAAACAAATAATGTTGTTATAGATTTAACAAAATCATATAAAACTAATTTGCAAAACCATGTACACACACACACACCCAAATTCAATCATACTCGTGTGTATACAAACAAATAAAACTCTTTCTCCCTTCATTTTCCTATACTCTCCACATTACAGATACACACCCATACAATATATAAACACAAATACGATTACGAGTACGAGTACGCACAAAAACAAACCATGATTGCATGTTTTCTAACCAATACATGTACAAGTACAGTCGGATGTATGTACAATAACCGGGCAAATACGAGGTTGATGTTGAAAATAAATTATTGATTGACATTTCCTGTTTCAATTTAATAATTAATCATGTTGAAATTGAAAATTTAAAATTAATTTCTTTTCCTTTTCATTTTCGTTTTCTGCTTCAAATTTAAAAAAAATGTCAGGTAAAACATTTTCCACGAGAGTTTTCATGATTTGGGTACTGCGTGTAGTGTTAAACAAAATATCTGCCATACAATGTCTTCTAATCTTAGACGTTTTGCAAGGATTTAAGGATTTGATTTAATTTTAGTAATTGAACTGCAAAGGCAGTTTATTTGTTTCCTCATACCTTTGCTAATCAAATGATTGAGCCTGTGTTTTATTAACAAGTTCAATCAAACTGCCCCAAGGCTCATTAGCGTGCACCTCAGCTGTAGTCTCAGTCTCCAATAAGTATTATCAACAACGTAGAATTCATAGGAAATGCTATGCAATCGCAGTAGGTCTGGAAAAATGGTTTTGCGTACCATGTAACTCCTTTCAAATCTTCACTGATAGATCCAATCTGTATTGAATTGTTGGTGGCGATATTTCAGCAGAATCTATCGGAATAGCCTGAACCATAAGGCTGTCGAATTACAGCGTTTTTCAGGCGGAAGTGGCGCAAGTTATTGCGGACGCAGATATCCCCAAGCGGAACATTACCATACTCTCCGATAGTCAGACAGCTATTAGGGCACTGAGTTCCAATGTCATGAACTTCAGAACGATGTACTGATGTCGCAGATATCTAAACAGGATAGCGGAACGATACAATATCTATTTCATATGAGTACCAGGCCATAGTGATATTCCCGTTAACTGCAGAGCAGATGAAATGGCAGGGCAAGGTGCACCTAAAGAACTCTACGATGAATTTTCGATTTCGAAAATTTCTCAGGGGATCTGTAAACTTACATTTGATAATGCGGTCACTGATTTCGTCAACGACAGGGCAGAACGACGCAGAAAATACGGCTAAAACCAAATGGAGCGCGCACGATAAGGCTCCCTAAACTTCAAAGGAGCACACTCAGTATGGTTTTCGGCGTCATAACAGGATATTGCATTTTGGGCATAGGGCGATGACAGAGAAGATATTCTGTGATCTAGGGAGTTTTGTAAATGATTCCTGCCGAAGTTGCAGAGATGAGGAAGATGATAAGACTATTCTTCGTCTACTGAAAACATGCCCAGCACTATTTCAAAGGAAAAAAAGGTATCTTAGTGCCAACTACATGAATGATCTTGATGAACGGTTAAGCATTGACATTGTCAGCCTAAGTCGCTTTACCAGACGCTCCAACAATGGAAAAACTATGGTATAACAATGGCTCTAAGTGGTCAAAGTGTGTACATTCGACTTCCTTTGGTGCACTGCCATACTGCCTATACAAACAAAATATATCTGTGTTGTTAGATGTCATCCTCCTCAAATGGTAAGGTATGGGTAAACCTAATACGCTATTTTCTGGTTTTTGTTCACATTTGTAAATTGATTTTCAGTGCACCGAAAAGGCATGATTTTCTAAGTTTATTACAAAAAAATCGGTCATAGGTAGTGTATTAGGTCGTGATTTAATCCCTGACTCAGACATCTCCAACAAAATGAAACAAATATTTCTTCGGCGAATTTCTCTCAGCAGTTTTCTGCTGCTGTTAAATAAAATTGCCATGAAAAGTTTCGAAAAAATCTTCCTTTGAGACTCGACTTCAGACTGTAGTTCTTGCCAATCATGAATAAAAATGAATATACGGTATGGGTGGTGTGAGAAACTAGGTCATAATCCAAGATGAGTAAACAGACAAATTGTTGACGATTAAGAAAATTGTTAAGAAGCTGTAAACACCCTCGTATATTACTGTGCACATAAATTCATTGACCATATTCATTTCGTTTAAGTTTTAATTTAAATGAATATAAGTGTATAGCTAGGTATATGCATATGTATGTATGTGCATATGTACATATATGTTTGAATATATTTTATAACATCCATGCATGTCAGTGTATGTATTTATGTTGATCATTTTATTGGTACAGTAAGACCCCGCTTAACGTTGCTGCGATTAACGCTGCTCCGCTTAAAGTGGAAGTATTGGGATTCGCATAAATATCATACTGTATTGATATTTGTTGTATATGTGTACAAATGAAACGGCCATGCACCAACCAAAAGTGGTGCACTATATAGCGACGGTGTATACTATGTATCTTATTTAACGGTCTTTTGTTAGTCTGTCCAGAATAAAGATTCCAACTGTATTTTCCGAAGTTGCAAGCACAGTATGAACGCTGTGCGTTAAGCGGGGTCTCACTGTACGAGTATACTCGTATGCAGTAACATAATTTATTCGTAACAAACAAATGCTTTATATATGCTGCTACTCTTCTTTTCTGACCATAAGAGATGTAAAATGTGTTTTTGGACAAAATTATAACCAATAGTAGTTGTTGTTATTATTATTGTAATGAAATTAACATTTGTTATGTTTCTGTGTGGGCTAAAAAGTACCCACACAAATACCAACAATTCGATAAACAAAAACAAGACAGAGATTCTTGTGAAACATTTATTGATTATTCTCTACAAAAAAAAAACCATCACAGGGTAGGGTTTAAGTATTGAATTGTATTTTAAATCCAATTGTTAAATAGCAATAGAAAATACAAATGATATTACGTCATAAAGAAATTTTAAATCAAAAGAATTGGAAATAATATTCGAATAAATGCTTTAATTACAGCCTCGTCCAATGATGATTTATAAAATTTATAATGGCCTTTATAGGGTTTAAAAGTTGTGTTTTTAATTGTCTGAAGTTATTTATAAATTACACCCAGCTAATGGCATGGTGTAGGTTGTGAGTTTTGTAGTTTTATGGTAGAACTTTAAAATATTTTTTTATATTTCTCCTACCCTCCAAATGTCTTTTATTTGACAAACTGTTTTTTTTCTTTAATCTTGTCATACCAGATTATTGATTACCCAAACATTTTTTAAACTATTTTCAAAATCCAAAGTATTTTGAAAGAATATGGTTCAAACTTAAATGTTATGAGTTTAGATCGGGTAAACTTGAAAAAAATTATTTTTTTCTTATTTTTTCAAAATTTAATAATTTAATGATGGAGCTGAATATTAAAAAATGAAAATGTATGCGGTTCTCAAGAAATAATTTTATTGCGGATAATTACTTGCTTGGAGGTGATCAACTGGAAATAGTGGACTCTTTTATTGATCTTGGGATCCTATTAGGCACAAAATTAAACTTTAATGATCATATCACTTTGATTGTAAATAAGGCAAGAAACACTCTTAGCTTTATAAAACGTTGGGCAAAGGAATTTACTGATCCATTTATTAGTAAACAGTTATACGTATCGCTTGTCAGACCAATTTTGGAGTATGGATCCATCATAGTATCCTCACTATAATGTTAACAGGGAACACATCGAATCTGTTCAGAAACAATTTCTACTCTTTTGCTTGCGTGGCCTTGGATGGAATAACTTCATATGCCTTTATATACTAGCAGACTGGCTTTAATAAAACTGCCTACCCTTAAGAGTCGTCGAACAATGTTAAATATATCCGTCATGATTAACCAGATTAATGGGAATATTTGCTGTGAATATCTGTTAAGATCTGTTAAATTCAATGTTCCTCGTCGTAACTCCCTTTGTTATAATCTTATTTATATTCAATTCTGCAGAACTAATTATGCTATTGCTGATCCGTTAACTAGAATTTGCCGTCAATTTAATTATTTGTCAGACTTTGTTGACTTTTCTGTAAATTCTTGCGCTTATAAAACGGAACATTATTGTTTTTCTCAATTCGTAACTTTTCATATTTTTATTGTAACTATTACTTGTATTTTTGAAGAAACTGTTTGTAATTCTATTTAATTTTATTGGATTTGTGTTATTAGTCAGTAAGGAATTTGTCCATTGACTTAAATAAATAAATAAATAAATAAAAATAAATATGTCACCGATAAATGAACTTTCCGTTCAAAAATTTTCAAAAATGTTTGATGGTTTTAAATAACTTCAACAATAGACCATGGTTTACTGTGGCTTTAGCCTACTACAGATGGTTGCATTGCCTTCAGAGCTTAATTTCATTAAGGGTCTTTCATTAAGCGCTTCCTATCTTTAAATTAAAATAAAGCAAAAGGTGTGTGAGGTATCTTCCCAATGTCCTGTGGTCTAGGGGGCCTTGTAAATTATTTCTATTGAAGTTCCAGAGATGAGGAAGAATATGAGAGTATTCTTCAGCTACTGGGAAGAAGTAGTGCGTGTGATACCTTTTGTGGACTCTTCGCTTACACCTGCAACTTAAGAAGAATCCACTAGTAAAAGCCCGACGCAAACAAATCGCACGAATTGGGCATCAGCTTACATCACCTCAAGCTGAGGTGACCATGCTCTCTTATCGCTCGAATAGAATAACCAATATAGCATAAGCTGTGCGGCATTAGTGTCATCCTACTGAAATAACATGGGTCGATGTAGCAGCTGGCTCAAAATCCAAAACCGGAATGCACTAGAAGCTCTTGAATTTCAAGTTGATTGGAGTCTTCTCGAATTTAATAATTTTGTTCGTTCACATACTCATTCATTGAAGATGTTTTCAGATCAATAAGAAGCCAGCGTAGTCTAGATAGTGATAGTCTGTTGGCTTATTAGACAAGACACCTCGGTTTAAACCCAGGTTAGACATCTCCAACTAAATGAAATATGAAAAAAAAACATATTTCTTCAGCAGATTTCTGGCAAAAATTCTGGAAGTAAATAAAATTGCCACGAAAAGTTGCTCAAAAAATTTGTCGTTCAGAGTCGTCTTTCAATTGTAGTTCCAGCTTTTCATGCACAAAATTAATACACACAGATTAAGTGGTGTGAGAATCTAGGTCGTAACCTTGACTGAAGAGTTGTAAAAAAATTGCAACTAATTTGGTCAGATGTAGCTTGAATAATATGATCATTCTCAAATGTCAAAGTATGAAAATCCCTGTTGGAATAGCCATTAGTTGTTATTGCTTTAAAGTGTTTTCATTATATTTTATACAATTTTAATTCCTAGAACAATTATTTATAGCCATGACTTTCTACAGATTAAGGTAATAAAATATGATTTGATTTTAGCTTATGGCGAATATAGGTCATAACCAACTGATAAGGTTATAAGCATTTGTTTTATTTTAATTTGGTGTAATCATTAATTTGGCGATAATGTGTTCAAAAATCAAAAAATAAAAATAGCAGGCAGGACATCATCATGATCTGTAGCAGACAGGATGAAATTAGAAATTTTTGAGATTTGAATTATTTGGTTAGTAACTCAAAGTATATATATATATATATATATATATATATATATATATGTGACATATATTCATGTATATATATTTAGGTTTTTAATATAAATGTATGACGTTCAAAAAAGTGTATAAAAAAACTTTTTTTAATTAACGAAAATTCAAAAAATAACCCAGGTTCATAAGCATAAATTGACATTAAAACGTGGTTTATTTTCAATTTAAAGCGAACTATATTGACAATAATGAAATATTAATATTGGTTTAAATAAACAGTTTACTTTGTTTTTTTTGTGTGTTTTTTTTTGTTTTTTTTTCATACCTCACATTGCCACAAAGAGCGAAAGTACATTGTATTTTGGTATCGATTTTATAACATGTGGGACAATAATCACATCTTAGTTACTCTACCACATCAATGGCAATGTTGTAATTAAGATATAGTTGGCAGGTGAATGCATTATTTTGAAATGTGAACACAAGTCTCTAGAAGAACTCAGTGAACGTTGAAGAAAATTGCAATGTATAGCTCTTCAAGAGTAAATTCCCAAATATATTGGAATCTACATCTAGATGTAACACTTGGGTATTATACTGGATGGGAAATTGAAACAGTGTCAACATCTAGAAGGTATAGCAAAATATTCATTAAATGCTGGTTCATATGTAGGAAAATCATACTTAAAATATGTACATAATTGGTCAGGTTTACGAACTGGCTTCTCATGTTGTGGTTTCTTGTACTCAGTAACAGGAATTTCAAAGATACTCGGGGGCAATCCCGTCATTTTAAAACTAAAACTTCATTAACACAATTAACCGCACACAGACGTTGGCAAATGAAAATGAAAACGATTCTTAGTGGCGTTTATTCTGTTGGTTTTTGTAAATCTCTCTCATTCGCTCTATGTTTTCTTTCGTCCCTTGCTCTTGCAACTGTTGCATAAAGCAGAAAACCAAATTAACAAACTAGGTAATCTTAAAGTGGCTGTTCACTCAAGGAGTATGGGGTGACATAAATAGTTGACACACAGGGCTCTTTCCCATTCTTCCTCTAGTCCAGGAACCAGTCAGAGCTTTCGATGAAGTAGCTCAGGCTGCAAGACAGCTCTTCCATATAGTTGGGACCCAGGTGGCTCTTTCACCTCCGATAAAGCGGGCATGTACACGGTAGCTGAACAACAGTCTCATCTTCCTCCTTATCTCTACAGTTTCTGCAGATTTTCACCCTGGCCACAGCGTTGAGCTTGTTTCTTTGGCTGCGTGCGACGTCTATCCAGCTTTGGCCAGATTTTCTGCGCCGTTCTGCCCATGTCGGAGGCCGCCCACCTATTTTCGACAAAATCCTCGACTGCATTGTCAATTATAAGCTTGCAGGTTCTCAAAAGGATTCCCAATATCAAAATTCATCAGAAAGTTCATTAAGCGTTAAACAATGAGAATTTTATTTCTAAATAAGAGCGTCTTGAGTACACTAATGAAAGCGATAGCACGACACTCTGCCTTACATGCTCACCTAAATCATATTGGCATGGTGGAAAGTGATTAATGCAGAGCATATGGTGAAGCCATCAATAGAAGGGAGTGCGTTCTCATTGTGCAGAAAGATCCTGAGGAAGATAATATGCCAGACATATATCATCTCAGGGCAGTGGACTGGAAGAAGCTTGTACTACATAATGTTTTCCTATAGAAAGTATGTCTGGCATCCTTTAATGGTAACGCACAACAAGAACACGATTTAATAACTCAAGAGCATGCCGATAGGGCATGGGATCTTTAAACCTGTCGCAAAAACCATTACTACTCCTATTCACTCTACCTAACTACTTAAGGTAGGAAGGTATTCCAAAAGCAGTTTCAGGAGAAACAAATCGAAATTGTTGTTCATCGCTATTTGCAGAATGAAACGTTAGTGACGTTAGGTTATGATTAGTAGAAGACATAATGTACCGGCTGGCATAACAATTAAGACATAATCAGAAAGTTTCCTTCTTCCAAGAGTATGGTCCCTTAGCTAAGATAAGAGAACTAAACACTTCAACAAGCTGATATTATAGTGCAGGGTAGTATAATTTTAGACTCGACTGAACATAGTTATTTAAAAATATTTTTGTTTTTGTAATTTATTTACAATGTTTGTAATAATTTTACAAAGTTTTTTTTTCTTTTTTTAGTGGATACCCATCCAAAATTGTTGGTATTTTCATTTTATTAAATAATTTTTCATTCCTTTGTGTGAGCCTGTAATGCGGTTTTCGTAAATTACATTTTAACACAATAATGTTGACATTTTAAAACTTCATTAACACAATTAACCGCACACAGACGCCAGGCAAATGAAAATGAAAACGACTCTTAGTGTCGTTTATTCTGTTTGGTTTTTGTAAATCTCTCTCTCGCTCTCTTTTTGTTTGCTCTCTTCCCTTACCTATGCAACTGTTGCATACAGTAGAAAACCAAACTAACAAAAACAAACATTCACAACATTGTTGAAAGCTTAAAAACCACACATATATGTACTCGTATATATGTTTGTCTCATATTGTAATAAATCCATTCACTAGGAAAGGAAACGAAGCGCAGTGGAATAAAGGAAATTGTGTCTGAACACAATTACAAGTTATTACGTGTGAAATTTAAATGAAACGGAATAGTTGAATAAAGGAAATCTAAATATACACTTACATTGTATAGCACATAAGGTATGTTATGGAGATTTTTAGTTCAGTTTTTCATGGTGCCTCAAAAATATCGTCTAGCATTTGTGTTCATCAGTAAATAAACTTTGGCTGCCACACATGATTTTTGTTGCATTAGCTAGAATAAAAATGTCTTGTATTTATTTCGAATTGTAAGCCAAAAAACTTTTTTTTTTGAAAATGCTTAAAAAAAAAACTACTGAATATTTTCTCAAATTTCTTTTTTTATTTGAAAGTACAATCCTTCCGGTTAATAATGGAAAATAATTTCATTCAAATGGCTGCCTCGGCTGGCCATGCAGTAGCCTACACAATCGGTCCAATTTTTAAGCATATTATCGTTTGTGTGCAGCTGTATTTCACCAATGGATTCACGAATATTGTTCTTTAAAGCGTCAATTGTCTCTGGCTTGTCAGCGTAACACTTATCTTTGACGGAACCCCACAAACAATAGTCCAACGGTGTCAAATCGCAGCTCCGAGGTGGCCAAACAACATCAACTCTGCGGCTGATAATGCGATCTTCACAAACAGGGCGAAAAACATCGAGTGTAGCTTCGGCTGTGTGGCACGTAGCGCCGTCCTCTTGAAACCAAATGTTGCCAATATCCTCCTCTTCGATTTTTGTGAACAAAAATTCGTTCAACCTGGCCCGATAACGATCGCCATTGACTGTAACGGCCACTCCTTGCTCATTTTCGAGGAAAAATGGTCCAATTATGTCTCTGGACCAAAATCCGCACAAAACAGTGACTCGTTTTGGGTGTGTAGGGTTTTCAATGTATGCGTGCGGGTTTTCGGTGCCCCAAATGCGACAATTTTGCTTGTTTACATACCCGCCAAGATCAAAATGAGCTTCGTCTGAAAAGATGATTTTTATTGCCAAAATCGGCATCTTCTGGTGTAGACTACTGCATGGCCAGTCGAGGTAGCCATTTCAATGAAATTATTTTCCATTATTAACCGGAAGGATTGTACTTTCAAATAAAAAAGAAATTTGAGAAAAAAAAAGTTATTTGGCGGACCCTTTATCCTAAACAAAATGAATGAAAAAGAAAACAAAGAATAAAAACCAACAAATTTCAAAAGCAAAGAACTAAACTCTGTTTTAGGCTGAGGTCCGCATAAATTTTTAATTTTGGCTAGATATCCTTTTAGTCTCGTTTAGGAAGCCCTTTGGTTTGTTGATAGGTTTTGCTGTTCTGCCCATTAAAATCTATTGATCTGTTACGGCACCGTCACAATGTAGGTTGAGATCAATCGTGTAGCTAAATTAGGCCTAGGGAAATAAGTGCAATTCCGTCAGGGTTACGACCTAGCTTGACACACCACTTATGTTATATGTGTTAAATTTATAAAAGGTCCGCCAAAAAACTTTTTTTTTGAAAATGCTTTAAAAAAAACTACTGATTATTTTCTCAAATTTCTATTTTTTATTTGAAAGTACAATCCCTCCGTTTAATAATGGAAAATAATTTAATTCAAATGGCTGCCTCGACTGGCCATGCAGTAGCATACACCAGAAGATGCCGATTTTGACAAAAAAATCATCTTTTCAGATGAATCTCATTTTGATCTTGGCGGGTATGTAAACAAGCAAAATTGTCGCATTTGGGGCACAGAAAACCCGCACGCATACATTGAAAAGCCGACGCACCCAAAACGAGTCACTGTTTGGTGCGGATTTTGGTCCAGAGGCATAATTGGGCCATTTTTGTTCGAAAATGAGCAAGGAGTGGCCGTTACAGTCAATGACGATCGTTATCGGGCCATGTTGAACGAATTTTTGTTCACAAAAATTGAAGAGGAGGATTTTGGCAACATTTGGTTTCAACAGGACGGCGCTACTTGCCACTCAGCCGAAGCTACACTCGATGTTTTGCGTCCTGTTTTTGAAGATCGCATTATTAAGAAATTTGAGAAAATATTCAGTAGTTTTTTTTAAAGCATTTTCAAAAAAAAGTCATTTGGCGGACCTTTTACATGAGAGGCGGGGCCTACAGTTTAAAGGCGACTCCGAACTACAGATTTTTGAGAAATTTTTCATGGCAATTTTATTTATTCTCAGAATTTTTGCAATCTGCTGAGAGGAAGTCAACCGTTCCTTAAATGGAAAAGGATAATATATTCACAACCACAGGTTAGCTTCTTACTACGCTGCCAGTAGTCGTGACTCTGATGTTGTCAGTCAGTATTAGACAAGGAGCTGTAATAAAATGAGAATGAAAGGATAAAAGGATTTTAATAAATAAAGGATAATAAAACAGGTGTAAAAATAGCAATTTCTTACGTTATTACATACATACATACATAAATTATCATTACAACCATTCAGTCAGATTGACGACCTTGCTCCTCACACCACTTATGTTGTGTGTGTTAATTTTATACATGAATGGTGAGAAATATAGTTTAAAGTCGCTCCGAATAACAGATTTATTTATTTATTAATTACAATACAATTACAAATTATATTTTAATTATATAAGAGCGAAGTAACTTGACCATATGGTCGGTGTAGTGTCGCAGACCAAAGTCTCGAACCCAAACCTTCACGCTAATAGTCTAGCACACTACCCACCAGACTACCAGGGCACCCCAGATACAGATTTCTTTGAGAAACTTTTTTTTGCCAGAAAAAACCAAAGCCTCACCTCTAATAAGTCAACACCCTACGTTACGTATTTATTGTTAAGACATTATCACTGTAATAGTTTAAAAAAAAAACGCGTATGATTAATATTAATTAAACGTGCGTTAATCATACGACCACTTGGAGTTCTTTCCATTGTCATAGTAACCACCATTTGCAAAACTTGACAATTCTTGAATAATAATAAAAATGAAAAAATTATTAAAAAAATTCATTTCTATAGAAAATGATTCTTAACATTCCATATGCTGATGTTGCAGTTTCGCGGTGAAGTTGTTATGAGAGTTGAGATAAAATTCTCCGTCGCAAAAAAGCAAAACTATTTTGTAAATACTTTAAATGAAAATTGTTCACTTCCATTTTATGAAACAGAGATACTGTAACCAGATGTAAATGCAAAAGTTTTTCTTTTAATTTTCATTTGAATACTTCAGCATTTTATTGTTTCATGCAGATTTATGTGGCAACATGAATATTACAAACCTCAATTACTTTAGTGTTATCTTTGCATATGTATGTACATATATACTATATAATACTACAACAATAATAAAAATAACTGTAACAATTGCAACAACAACAACAACTAAGAAACTTATTCTTTTTTTTATGCTTGTAATTGTAGTTTCAGTGCAAATCCAAACTCAGATATTATATTTCCGTATTCGCAACAAAAGCTGTTGTGACAGCATCACGGAATTGTTGCAAAAACTTATTTATATTGTTTGTTGATGATAACGATGTCTCATATACTAAAATTGTACTCTCTTTCTGTTTCACACTTTATGTTTATGTGTATGTGTATGTATCAGTGTGTAATTGTAAGGTATGTTGTATGTGAGAGAATATGATTGACAGTCATGTGTAACTATTTAGAAACAGTACCTTGTAGGATTAAAAATGAATCATTTTTATACAGGTTTAAATACATGCCATAGAAATAGTATATTTTAGTTCGTATATCTGGTTAGGTTATATTAAATTAGCGGCCGCCTTGAAGAGCATAGCTTAGTAGATCAAAAAAAAAATTATAACTTCTGGCTAGAATTTCTCAGCCTTCAAGTTATTTTTCTGTCCAAATCACCTTCGGCTACACACGTTTTGTCAATAAACTCTGGACGCCCAAGAATCCTTCCTTTCATGTTTCCAAACAAAGAAAAAGTCCTGTGTTATTCTCTTATTTATCGTCATTACAGCTTCTGCAAAAGTCATTCTGAGATTAGTAGCGTATGCACCAAGTGGTCAGTGTCCAGTTATAACTGCTATGGGACTGCTAAGGTTCTCTGAGAAAGTCGTTGGTCTGGACAACTGCAAAGCACTATATATAGGTCGATGATCACCAACTTCTTTTCACTTCAATTGGATGATCTAAACACCAATGAAATATGATTCCAAAAAGACGAAACTAAGTGCCACGTTGAATTTTTTGCTCGAGCGATTTATGGGCATGGTTATCGCACGTGAAGATTATATGAATTGGCCATCTATATGCCATTTGACCTTTTAGACATTTTTATGGAGCTGTCTTAAATTGAACGTCAGCGCCTCTAAAAGTCAATATATGTCATCGATCAAATTCAGACTAATTTATGCGGCAGAGTTATGGAAAATTTTACATTTCGATTGCGCTCTATCCAGAGATGTTAAATTCCACATATAATTGCATCAATAGGTCTTTCGAATGTATAAAAAATGTCGATGATATTTGACACACAAAGTCATCGTAGTCTAGTACAATTACTAGTTCAAATCTCAGGTCATCAGTTTTCTGACAAAAATTCTGAGAGTAAATAAAATTGCCATGAAAAGTTTCTCAAAAATTTGTTGTTCGATGTCGTCTTTAATCAGTAGGTACGGCCACGAATGTATTTAATTTACACACACAACATGAGTGGTGTGAGAAACTAGGTCGTAACCCTTACTTTGTTTTTTAATATTTAAGATAGGAAGCATTTAATGAAATATCTGATGGAAGTGTGAGTATAACGAATTATATATGAAGTTTTAAACAGTTTAACTTCGGTTGTAAATCACGAATTTGAGAAATTTTTTCATGACCAAAAACTGTCAAAGAAAACAATTTTTCATGTATATTTTTTAACCACTCAAAGCTGAGTTTCGAACTCATAGCTCTCGTCTAGAAGACCCACTAACTGTCAACCAAATTATGGCAATCGCGACTCAACAATTCCCTAACACAAATTCCATCAGTTTTTCCAAAGTATTATAAAAATAAATTTGATTATTAACATCTGCTGAAGTCGCCGTAGTCTAGTAGGTAGCGTGTCGGCTTATTAGACGTAAGGCCACGGTTCAAACCCCAGGTCAGACATTAAAAAACGAAAATATGAAAAAAAAATATTTCTTCGGCGACTTCCTCTCAGCAGATTTCTGGCAAAAACTCAGAGTAAATAAAAATTGCCATGAAAAGTTTCTCAAAAATCAGTCGTTCGGAGTCGACTTTAAACTGTAGGTCCCGCCACTAATGTATAATATTAACCCTCACAACATAAGTGGTGTGAGAAGCTAGATCGTAATCCTGACTGAAGGGTTGTAATGACCAATTATCTTTCTTCTTCTTGTCTTCCTTAAACCATTTTTGTTTATCCACACTCTCTGTCAATAATTCAATAGTTTGGGACACTTAGTTGAAACCTTATGGTTCTTGTGTTTCTAACTAACTTCGAGAAGCTATTACTTGTTACCACGCCAAGCTGACAATAAATGTTTGCACATTCATCTTTCTAGATTTTCGAAATCATTTATTTGAACACGTTCAGTTTTATGAATACATTTTCATTGTTAACGTAGCGGTTTTCTACAAATCGAATATTTGAGAGAAAAAAAGTTAACTAAACACTTATTTTGTTTTTTGTTCTTTCCCAAAAAAAGTTTCTATTTCCAACTTTAAAGAAAAAAGTACTGCCTATCATTTTAGAAAGTGTGCTGGTTTATTAGATGCGAAGCTTTGGTTCAAAATACAGCCCAGACATCAGCAAAGGAAAATATAAAAAAAAATATTTCTTCGCAACTTTCTGGTAAAAACTTTGAGAGTAAATAAAACTGTCATGTAAGGATTCTCAAAAATCTGTCGTTCAGAGTCGACATTAAACTGTAGGTCATACTGATCATACGTTTCGATCAATAGCTTTTTTTGGTTATCTCTTATTATATAGTTACGTTTTAATATGAGTTCGTAGATTGCAAATAAAATGAAAATAAATTTGTGTTTAGTTTGAAATAAATTCTTTATTGTTCGCACAATTCTGTGTGCTACTGTTCACAACTTGATGTAAACAACAACAACTGCTTTGTTTGTTATTCATCTTTAGTCTCTTTTGCGTAAACACTAAGAGACAGATCTTTATAACCGAAATCTTCAAACCACAATTATTCTCTTAATACGCAACGCGTCTTCAGACAAGACTGACTGAATTTTTACTGACTCCGTTGCCTGCTTTGTCTTGCATTTTAAACAGTCCGATGAATGATCTTGAAGTCGAATGTTCATGGCTTCGCCTTCTCGAGATCTCCACAAATGTAAACATCATTGTTTCATTGTTGTTTGTGTATTTTGTTTACATTGTTTGTTGCTGCATTTTTGTTCACTTGTTTATTTCCTTTTTTATACTGATGTTGTTGGTATATTTTTGTTTACTTGTTTACCATGTAAACAAGTCCATTGTTTTTGTTTAGCATTTTAATATTAAACGTTGTAACATCATTTCCATGTAAACAAATTCATTGTTTTTGTTTATCATGTTTAATGTTAAACTATGTAACATCATTTCCATTTTCGTAACAATATTCTAAGCTTCCAACCAAAACGCCATTTTCCATTTGATGCTGTTAACAACACTGTATGGTATCGTATAAAAGTAATGATAACATGTCAGGGTGCGTGTGAGCGAATGAAAAAGCAAAACGTTAATTGAACAGCCGTATCAATTTTCGTAATAAATTTTAAAATACATTTTGTCATATCGGTTACGTGGTTAAGTTTTCAAAGAAATTCAAACGAAGTTATGGCACTCAGTCACTCACTCAATCTACTGCTGTGCTAACATTGCTTTTATAGAACCCCTTTATATGGTTTAAGCCGTGTCGAAAGACAAGTGAAATTTATGCATATGGACAGATACCAATGCCATCATTTTAAGGCATATATTGGCAGGCAACAAAAAAAAGGAATTCATTGGTGTGGGACTTGAAATATGACAAAAACCACAAACAATTTTTTTCTTTTCTTTTAAATTTTTCCCCATTTATAATGCATCTAATAGCCGTACAAAAGAACTCCAAGTCATTTTAATGATTCCATGGCAATATTTCTTTAATAATTTATAACACAGAAATTGTTAAAAGCTATCGGTATCGATATCGATAACAATATAAAGTTTCAAATTGTATGCGATGTTCGTAAGCACCATCGATCAGAGACGCATACAATGTATTCATATGAATATGATGCCATAAACAATAAATGTATGCTTTTTGTTTTTTTTTTTTTAAAGAAAATAATGAAGCTTATGACAGACATAGTATATGTGACTGTAAATTGGGTAGGAAAACAAGAAAATTTGTTTTCCACCATTAAAAAAAATATATTTTATGTTGAAACAGTTGCCTACAAAGGACTTGAAATTGTATGAGTGCACATTCCCAGAATCATTCCCCTGTCCCACGATGGTAGTAGAGTCTCTTTTGGATATAAACCCGTTTCATATGGTGATAAAGACCAGAGCTATGGAAACTAGGATAATGGTAATCCGATCTGACACAATATTCACCAGAAATAATCATGACCTGGTAATCTAATAGCTGACGGCTCCCTCCTTAATTGTCACCCAGATTGTATCAGTAAATTGGAAATGCTTTTCAACGAGACTTGGTTTAGGTTTAGATCGGAGAGGTAGCTCTGATATTATAAAACTCACTTGAGCACGCATAGCGGCATGTTGTGATGCCACGGGTGAACGCAGTCCCTGTAATGACCAAGTTCCACCAAAATCAGGGAAGAGGAAGAAATTGGTCAGCGCAAGGGCTGCACATCAAAAGCACGACTACCCTACACTGGAAAACCAGCCAGAAAAAAAAACCAGAAAGAAAGAAAAAAGACACCGCTTCCAACCCCATTATCGAGTTTAGAGCCGTCGGTATATATATACAGGACTTCCGGGGGACAACTGTATTAGTATTCCAGTCGTCCCTACTCGGAATCAGAAAGTTGAAAGCCCTGTCGAGCAATATTCAGCAGGGAGATAATCGATGGTCCCGGGCGCCACTGGATCAACCTCCAGAATAGTGAAGTGAGCAGAAGGTACAATGTGCAACGAGACGGGGCATTAAGTCTAGTCGCAGCAAAATTAGCGAGAAGCACAGTAGGAAGCCAGTTGAGCAATGCGAACAAGGCTTTCGGGGGGTGGTGCGCAGAGCGCAAGTTATATAAATGGCCGCAGACCTTCTGACCTTGTTAAGAAGTCTGACGTTGTGTTGTCTGTTCAGAGCAGTCCACCAGAAAGCAACAACGTGTAAGAGGTTGGGTCCGATGACCGTAGAATATATCGAATGCATGATCCTTGGGCGAAGACCCCATATGGTGTCGACCGTTCTACTACAGTCAACGAGACTAAGTAATGAAATTGAATGAAAAAATTTGGAAGTTGTGTTCTCGCTTAAAGGACGTACAACTCATAGATATATCGTCGTCCCAGAGTGTAATATTCAGCACTCAGAAAGAAACTCGCGGGTGTCTTCTAAACTGACACTACGATTCAAAAATTTGCTCATTTCAATTTAAACAGGAATACCGTCTACCATTCTAACGACTCTTTGAGCTCTTAGTACCAATGAGATTGCCTCGTGATAAAGATGTGCCAGTCAAATAACGTTCGTTTCAAGACAATAAGCAGAGATATGAGTTTGCCACAAGAAGAGTTTTCACATCGCTTTCTGTGGAAAAGGAAGAGAAGATTGGAAAGTTATACTCGGGAGAAAATAACATAGAGAAAAACCAAAATTCTTAACAAGTCCGAGAGGTTTGAAACAATCTCAAAATATAGGAAATTACAGTGGAAAGTGAGTTCAGTCCAGCGTCAGATAATGCAGGAATAGCCTAAGCATAGTAACTGCTCTCCTCATCAAGCCATGTGAACTCAAAGTAGATTTCTACAAAATAGGAATCATTTTAATTCCTGTGATAAGGAAAATGAATTACCAGAATACTAATTGCGATCCTATGAGATTTTAATGCTTTTCAGAAGGAAATACCGGAGTATATAGCAAATAATTGACAGGAAGTTATCCTTACTAACACCGAACAATATTCTGAGGTTCCTTATGACAATAGCGTCAGGGAATAACATGTTATGTGATGACATGGCACTTCTGTCTTAAAATGAACAAAAACTACAAGGTCTGATAAGTGAAGTTATAAATGTATACGTGCATATCGCATACTTTCTTAGTTCTTAGGAAGTACAACAGATGTCTTACATTTTATTCAATGCAAAAATAGATTCTTAATTACTTGCTTCAGATGTTTTTACATCTTCCAGTCACCTGTTTATGCCTGCTTCATAGATTCCAGCTCAGAACTGGACATGTAATGTAATGTTGTAGACCATTACCAGAATTGCTTTAGTGATGGTTGTAACAAATGATATTCGGTTTGCAAAGCATTCAATTCATTATTTGAGGATTTCCTGTCTCACAGCATATTTTGTATTATTATTGGCAAGATTTCCAATTCTTTTGTAATTTTAAGATACACGAATCATTACTTCTTCTAATGTGATGTTGAAAAGCAATGGAGATTGGATACAGTCCTAGTTGTCTTCTTACTTCATAGGAATTTTGACAGATGGTGGTGATGGATCCCCGTCAGATTTTATAAGAATCGTTCCTTTTGGAGATGTTCTACAGCACCGACAATCGAAAAGGTTTCGAAGTTTTTTTTTATTTCCAAGAATATTAAAACAAAAGTACTGCCGGAGCCGGTAGAGTGATACATGCATAATATAAGACAGACTAAGTGTTTTTCGGAAGTGATATAAGCTCGCTATATAATCTCTCTAGAGAGACCTTACCAACGAACGAATTTCAAACTCAAGTAAGGCATCTCCTAATTTCACATTGTAATCAAATTTGAAAAGACGAACTAAATAAAAAATAAAGTTTTAGAAACAGATAATGGCGTGCGAGATGGACTAACATGCTTTCAACAACTTCATCACGAATTCCATGAAGAACTGTGAACAGAAAAACAAGCAAAGAAACCCCAAAACCATGATGTCAAGGAGTAAGAAAGCAACCAGTATTCTGACTTGCTCATAAAGGAATTCCAAATGGCAGTAACACATAGAACAAGATTCATGGAGATGTGTTTGATCTATGAAAACCTGACAACATGCTGAAGCAAAAAAGGCTAACAAAGTTTGCCTTTCACTGTGGCTTCTTTTTATATCGTTTTTAAACTAAAATTATCGGTTAATTGAAGAGAAAATGTGTATTATTAACATACATAAATACATACGTAATTGGTCATTACAACCCTTCAGTAAGGAGTACGATCTGGCTTCTGAACACCACCCATGTTGAGTGTGTTAATTTCATCCATAAAAGGCGGGTCCTATCGTTTAAAGTCGACTCCGAAGTAAAAATTTTTGAGAACCATACATAGCTGGTCATTACAATCCTTCAGTCAGGATTGCGACTTAGTTTCTCACAGCACTTATTTTGTCGACCTGGAGTTTAAACCGAGTCCTCACGTATAGTAAGCCAACACACTACCTACTAGACTACGGCTACTTCAATTGTCAGTTAATTTAAGAAACATTGGTATACATAATCTGGTGAAAAAACAGGTTTATTTTACATTGTGATCTGAACTGGAAACACCCTCATTTGCAAACCTTTTTTTGTCCTTTTCCTCACTCCTTACCCTTTTCTTGAGAGAAAAAGAAACCAAGAAACGTTTTATTTTTCTCAAATACAATGCTTAAAAACGTTAATAGAAGTTTTTTTTTAAAGTCATTATGAATTATTTAAGAGATAAGAATAAACTCTAGTGCTTTTGTTTTGTTAATAACGAAATAACTTTTGCACCACACCAATAAAAATATCAGTGATTTGTGTGCGTTTTAAAATAAAGTGTTAAACAATATGCTGGAAAACAATAAAGATTATTAAAAAAACGAATCCTATACAAAGGCAACCAATATGAACTTGATAGACGTATTGTTCATATAACAGCACCACCAACACCGATACCAATTCATCTACAATAAATTGAAAGTCAAAAAAAAAAAAAGAATAAAAACAGAGAAAAAGCGAGAATATATTGATAGAAAGTGTTTTATTTTAACCAAACAAATACCATCAACTAAAGTGTCAATTTGTTGACAGAGATAAAATGGCAAACTAACCAACATCGATTCACATTTCAAAAAAGGACACTTGCATCTGGCCTCATACGAACAAACATGAACAAACGATTTTTATTGAATATTCGAAGACACAAGCAAGACCAAAATCAAATCGTATCGTAAGAATGACACAGTCATACGACGACAACGACAACAACAACGACGAGTAACAATTTTCGCAAAAATGTCTAAAAATCGAATTGAACGGAATAGACAGAAAAGGAGACAAAAAAAAAAAGTACGAGGAGAACATTAAAAAGCGTAAAAAGTATTCAATGCGTCCGTCTATGTTGCTGTTGCTGTTGATTGTCAAGGGATTTAGAGACAAATTGTTTTGAATTGTACACTTTCTCATTCGAGTACATTTATAACGAACAAGAATTTACTACCACCACATACGGACACAAATAAATGATGCTGGTGTACTATCACACCATAACGTATGAGTGTTTGTTAGGTTAGGTATGATGGACGCCCTAAATGGGCCTTTTATGAATGTGGGAATATGAATACTTGCAAGGTGAGGCTCGGATATCTCCATAAAATGAAATATGAAAACGCATTTCCTCGGCGACTGCCCCAGCAGATTTCTGGCAAAAACTCTGCGTGTAAATAAAAATTGCCATGAATAGTTTATCAGAAAAATCAGTCGTTCGGAGTCGACTTTAAACTGTATGTCGCGCCACTCATGTTTAAAATTAACACTCGCAACATAAGTGATGTCAGATGCTCGGTCGTAATTCTAATGGTAGCTTAAAAATTTTTAAAATCTTTGTTAAAAGGCCTTTACCCAGTACTTCCTGAACTCTAGAAAAAAATTCGAAAACTGTTTTTCATTGTTTTATTTGTCTAAGTTTGTTTGTTTTGTTTAAACTTTTATTTTTTAAATTAAATTTCAAAATCCAACTGAAAAAATAAGAAATTTGAATCATCGCTTTCATTTTCTATGCAACATGAGTACTTCACGATAAATGCAGAGATATACACACACACATAAAATGGTTTAGGGTGTTCCATTAGAGATAGGGTTGTAGATTTTTAAATAAACTTTTTAAACTGTTTTTTAAACTTGTTTACCATTTTTTATGCTGGTGTTTGTTGTTGTATTTTTGTTTACTTGTTTACCATTTTTTATTATGCTGCTATTTGTTGTTATATTACGCAGTAAGATAATTTGTAAACAGGTTTGTTTACTGGATTGTTTTGTTTTTGGAGCTTTTGTTTATAATTTTAATGTTAAGCGATGTAAAAGCAAAACACAATTATCTTGATTTTTCATTTTCGTTATAATATTTTTCAAGTGAAGTCGCCGTAGTCTAGTAAGTAGTGTGTTGACTTATTAGACGTAAAGCCAGGGTTCGATCCCCGGGCCAGATAACAAAACAAAATATAAAAAGTATTTCTTCGGCGACTTCTGCTCAGGAGATTTCTGGTAAAAACGCTGAGAGGAAATAAATATTGCCATGAAAAGTTTCTCAAAAATATGTCGCTCGGAGTCGACTTTAAATTATAGGTCCCGCCACTCATTTATAAAATTTAATACACACAACATAAGTGGTGTGAGAAACTAGGTTGTAATCCCGACTGCAGGGCTGTAATGAACAATTATGTATGTTATGTATGTATTTTTCAAGTGCCTAGGTTTTCTAAGGTTTAATCTAGCGGCCAGTAAGACTACTACATATGACAGCAGCTCATCCAACTGTATTGACTCACTTCAGAATCGTTACCATTAAAACCACGAAGTGTGAGGTACAATCAATATGTATGGAATACCCTTAATCACCCTGTTTCACTTGACAGTATCTCGATTACAGATACAACATATCGTTGTTATTTGTCTATTTAATGCAAATAATTTGTCTTATTTCTTATATTGTTGCTTTTACTTTTTTTTTATTATCACATACTCTTTTACAAAATCGAATATATGTGTGTTGAAATGTGTATTCGTGGCAATGATACACAGTAAATACATTTGTTTGGTATAACCGAAGAAACATTATTATTATTACCATTGTTTCAGATACATTTACAGTTTTATTTTCTATGTATTAAATTTATTTCGTTTTCAACTTTAACAAAATTCTGAAAAACATATTCAAAAAATTTACACAATTTTTTCTCTTTCTGACTGTTATTTGTTCCATGTTTTGTTGGTCATTTGATTGACACAGTTTTCTTATCCGACAATTAATAAAAACGATTCCCTTTTTTCTTTAATAAAAAAACCTTCATTTTGTGCATGTTTAAATCAAAAAAAAATTTTTTTATCATAAAGTTTGTAACAAATGCTAAAAAATATATTTTATAGAATGACACTGTCAATCCTTTTTGAGATGACGGTAACTTTTATCTACTTACCTACCTTACGTACCTACCAAAAGTATTATTTATTGAGTTGCTATCAATCTTGGATGAGAGGTTCGTTTAACTACATACATAATTGATCATTATAACCCTTTAGTCAGGATTACGATTTGCTTTTCATACCACTTATGTTGTGTGTGTTAATTTCGTAGAAGAGTGACGCGACCTACAGTATAAAGTCGACTCCGAACGACAGAACGTTCGTTTGTGAGAATTATAAATCTCACTTCCTATGTTTGTAGTCTATTGTTCTAAATGGTCATGTTTATTTTCATTAGCAGTTTCCAAGAATTATTCCAATTTATAACTTACGTCAAGTACACATATGTAAAGGCCAGGCCATTTAAAAGCTTAAATTTAAAAAAGCTATGAAACAAAAACGGTTTTAAATTTTGCCACTGACTTTATGGGGATACCTGGATTACTGAATTGCACCACTACTACACTCTACCACACACCTATTGTGGTTACTTATAAGAATCGAACTTATTCGAGCTGCAGAAGGTTGGTGCCAGTATGTTGATTTCAACGGCCTAGTCTATGTCGTCTAACATTTGTAGTTTTGTTTGTTGTTGTGTTTTTTGAAGTCGCCGTAGTCTAGTAAGTAGTATGTTGGCTTATTAGACGCAAAAGCCAGGGTTCAAGCCCCAGGCCAGACATCAAAGACAAAATAAAAAAGTATTTTTCGGCGACTTCCTCTCAGCAGATTTCCGGCAAAAACTCTGAGAGCAAATAAGTATTGCCATGAAAAAGTTTCTCAAAAATCTGTCGTTCGGAGTCGACTTTAAACTGTAGGTCCCACCACTCATGTATAAAATTAACATACACAACATAAGTGGTGTGAGAAACTAGGACGTTGTACAATGGGTCAATTCGACCTTCGGGTACTGTACTTGTCTTAATTGATAAGTACTCGTCCTCTATCCTAACCTAACCTAACCTAACATTTGTAAAGCAATCTTTAACATCCACTGAAATTTTTGATGCAAATTTTCAATAACTTTGGTTTGTTTGCTGATTGACAAGAAAAAATTAAAAAAAACACAGAAAAAATTTTTTGTTTTCAATCAGTGAAGTTTGGTTTTCGTTAGTAATCATAGTAACAATGTAGCACTAAACCGTATAAGTTACATGTAATACGCTGCTGTATTCAAAAAATATTGCTCATACGTATAAGTGCAAATGCTTTCAGATATGTAAAGTATGCAACATTAAATTAAAAAGAAACAAAGAAACAACATCATGGGTGGTGGTCCATTTAAATGCTAAAACTTAAAAATGCAGTTAAAGAAAAACGGTTAGAATTTTTTTTTAATTGTGAAGCACAATTGTTCCGGTTAGACATGGAATATTATTTCGTTCATATGGTTGTCGCGGCTGGTCACACAGCGCCTCATTCGATCGGACCAATTTCCGGTCATATCTCGGCAATGGCATCACGAATGTTGGCCTTCGAATGTTGAATTGTCCCTGGTTTGCCGGCATAACACTTTTCTTTAAAGGCGCCCCACAGAAAATAGTATAACGGTGTCAAATCGCAGTTTCTTGGCGACAGATGGAAGCTATAATCCTATTACAGTTTAATAGAAAGAGCTATTCATTGCTGTTTCATTGAAAAGTGGAAGGCGAAAATATTTTGTACTTATTAACTAATTTTCTATGTATGTATATGGTGTGGCCTTTTCCATCAATTGAGGATTGTATTGCTTTAGTTCTAACACTCTAAAGCCCAACTCACTTGGTTCTGATAAGGTTTTGCTATGGTTACGATTATTCCTACTCCCTAAAATTTCTAAGCCAATCTGTTTGTTTCGTGAAAGCCTGGATTCAAATGCAAATCACATTTGGCTAGACGCGTACTGTCTGTAAATTTCGACTACTCAAATATCATTCAACTCAGGTTTTCAGGTTCTGTACGATGATAGAGAATATGAGCTACAGCGACAAACTATTCTCTGGCCTGTATGTGGGTACCGGCAAAAATGTGTTGAGATCACTGCCGCCTTAAGTGCATTCCTTCATTCAGTGTCGTATTGTTTGAGGATTTTATAAAAATGTTTTGTTTTTCATACCCTACACTAGAGTCAATTATTTCGGTATACCATATGCATATTTGCAACGAATTACTTGTTTGTAATGTAATGTACAATTTTAAACTTTAAATGGCAAATGTTTTGTTAAATCTCAATATACACACAAATACAGAAATGTATGTGAACTTGTATTAAGTATTTATAAAAAGAATAACTACAGTTATAAAAGATAACAACACATTATGAGTAAACGTACGCACACAAGAGGCATGCATGTGCTGTGTGAGTGTCATATATGGCGTATGATGAATATTTAAAGGAATTCAATATTAAGTATACGTCACTAACGAATGTTATATTGAAGTTTCTTTTTTTTTCGCTTGTATCTCTGCAGTAATTATTCAAAATGGTTGTTTTTCTATTAATTTGAATAAAAAAAGTAAACTTTTCAAAATTTTATATTAGTTTGTGGGAAAAGTTAAAAATTAAATAATTTTTGGTGGTGGCACTAAATAAGCATTTTTCGAGAAGTGGATGAAGTAAAAAAAAAATTACTACGATATTACTATTTCAGTTAATTAAATGGAAATCAGTCAGAAAGTTTGACTCATTAAATCGATAGTGGCATGAGATGTGTGGCAAGTTGCACAATATTGTTAAAACTAAACATGGTACACATCAATACCATGTAGAGCGGGTTCATTGACTGTAATGGATTTATTATTTTATTTTCAAAGAAATATGGGCCAATAATGCCTCCGCTTCACAAACCGAACCAAACAATCACTTGTAATGGGCGCATTGGCTTTCGTCGTGGGTTATCGTACCAACTAAGATGAAAATGAGCTCCATCCAGACGAAAAGATGATTTTTTTTTCAAAATCGACATTATCGCACAGTTTCTCGTTGTCCCATCTAGCGAAGCCAAAACGATGCGTAAATCGATTCATTACGTTCAGTTTGCGACAGAGTAGAAAGACATTAGTATTGGCACATTCGAAAGAACCCATGCTTCAAATTTAAACTGATATATAGCCCACAATATATATATAGCTGTGTGAAATATAATAGTAGCGCTGTATTAAAAATATTTTGCTTAAGTAAAAAAATTAATTTTTATTCAAGTTTAAAAAAGTTGGTTATTACATTTTATTACCACCAGTCTAAACTATTGAAAAATAAAAAAACTTCAAGACAAATATTAATTTTCCAAAGAAAACGATGCTAAATTGTTAAAAACTCAAAATATTTGACGTGCAAAAAAATAGTAGTGGCATTAGAAAACGTATCTGCAAAAAAAAATGTTGCCATAAGTGATTACTTTTTTATGTTATTTTATTAGATAGACCTTAATATTTGGTTGAAAAGCCCTTATTGGCTATTACAGCTGCGCAACGCCAAGGCATTGAGTCAACTAAAAATCTGCACCTCCCGATAGGAATACTTTCCTAAGCTGACCTCACTGATACCCACAATTGCTCTATATTTCCCGGTTTATCTTTAAAAACACCTTTTTTACATCGCCCCAAAGATGTTCAATGGGATTTAGGTCTGGAGACTGAGCCGGGCATTCTAATACCTCAATTTTATTTTCAGAAAACCACTTTTTTGCCATTTTACTGGTATGTTTGGGATCGTTGTCCTGTTGGAACACCCATCTAAGCGGCATATTATATTCTGCATAAGGTAGCATGACAGTTTTTAAAATTTCCACATAAATTGAGGCGTCCATGATGCCTTTAATTCAAAATTTGGGTCCTGTACCATTATAAGAAAAACAACACCAAACGTTAAATTTTGCACCACCATTCTTTACGGTCCTCATGACAAATTTAGGATCGTATTCCTTGTTTTTTGGTCTTCTTGCATATTTTCTGGTGCCAGGATTACCAAAAAGAACAACTTTGGATTCATCTGTCCACAGAATATTGCGCCATTTCGTCTGAGGCCAATCAACGTGAAGTCTAGCAAATTTAAGTCGGTTGCGGACATGTCTTGAATTCAGCAATGGTACTTTCCTTGGACTTCTACCATATAAATTGTCTTTAATTAGATGCCAGCGAATAGTTGAGGTATTAACATCAAGTCCAAGTCCTCTTTTATCTTTGTTGAAGTAACAAATGGGTCTGATGACACCATGCGTTTTATCCTTTCTTGTAAGAAAATTGAGGTATTAGAATGCTCGGCTCAGTCTCCAGACCTAAATCCCATTGAACATCTTTGGGGCGATGTAAAAAAGGTGTTTTTAAAGATAAACCGGGAAATATAGAGCAATTGTGGGCGTCAGTGAGGTCAGCTTAGGAAAGTATTCCTATCGAGAGGTGCAGATCTTTAGTTGACTCAATGCCTTGGCGTTGCGCAGCTGTAATAGCCAATAAGGGCTTTTCAACCAAATATTAAGGTCTATCTAATAAAATAACATAAAGAAGTAATCACTTATGGCAACATTTTTTTTTTTGCAGATACGTTTTCTAATGCTACTACTATTTTTTTGCACGCCAAATATTTTGAGTTTTTAACAATTTAGCATCGTTTTCTTTGGAAAATTAATATTTGTCTTGAAGTTTTTTTTATTTTTCAAGAGTTTAGACTGGTGGTAATAAAATGTAATAACAAACGTTTTTAACTTGAATAAAAATTAATTTTTTTACTTAAGCAAAATATTTTTAATACAGCGCTACTATTATATTTCACACAGCTGTATATATATATACGAGTGCGTATACATATGTAGTGCGGAATTCCTAAACATAAAAAAATATTAAAAGAAACATTAATTTCACATCTTTAACCCATTTCTACTTTGGAAATACGTTCTGCTTCAATAACACCAATACTAATTCACTAACAGACAAAGCAGCAACAATAAAAATTTGCTGTTAGATCACACATACATACACAGTATTGTTTTGTTAACAGGGCATTTCTCAACGTTGAACTCACAAAAATTTAAACAAATTCCGTAATTAACATCAGGATATGCTGAGTGCAGAATGTGAGTCTTAGTTTTTGAGCGTAGACATAAGGGTTAAATTGTTTAAAGATATTGTAGCACAGTGTATGTACACAGTGTACATAAGTATGTAATTAATGCATATTTTCTAAACAATAATTTGCTTTCCATATTAATTTTTTGTTTAGAGTTGAATACCTTGTTTGTATCGTATAGTTTGGTAAACCAGACGAACTTCTTTGCAGCAAAGCTTCCTGTTGTCTTAAGTCCATTTTCTAAGAGTCTATTTATCATTTTTAATTGCTAACCGAAATGTATTGCTCGAGAATCTTGTGCGTTTATTACTTTCAGTTTACTTAACTTTATTTTTGTTGGTAAGAACCGGTAAACTGTTGTGTCCAGCTTCGTATACATACATATGTACAGGTAAATGGTAGCTGGCCTTGATTTATTGTTTAGTGTGTGTGTGTGTGTATGTGTGTATTCCTATTCCTATTTGCAAACATGGTAAATCATTTAAATTTAGTGTTTAGTGTTAAGGGAACCATATTTCAGGAATGTTACTTTTTTGGGGAATACATTTTTGATTGTTTATTTGGTTAATAAATAAAAGCTTTTATCGGTAGTGTTGCAGTTCTCTGCTATTTTTAAGGATTTTTTGTTGTTTTTCTTCTTTTGAGTTTTGGTTTGTAGAAAAAATTTTAATTGCTTGAAATATTACTGCAAGCAGGCCACAAAAGAGGACAAAAGTTAAGTCCATGTGATGTTTAAAAGTGAACTTTTCAAGATATTTGTTGCTGAAACTAAAGTAAATTTGAAATAAAAATAATTTTTACCATCAGAATAACTCGTGCTAGCTTAGGCTATTAAGTAAGAAACTTTCACTTGTTAATGTTTGTGTGGAAAATGGTAAATTACTAGCAGTAGCATAGGTTTTATTTCAAAAATAAATTTTTATCTTTTTGCTTAACAAAGCTTATAAAAGCCAGCTACTTCGAATATAACAACAAAATAAAGAAGAAATTTTGTCTAGGCAAGTTCCAAGGAAGTTTCACACTCTCAGCCAAAACTTCTACATTTTCGAGTATAAGCACTGTACGAACATGCTCACGTGTTGGCACATCAACAATAAAACCAGTTTCAAGAACATTAGCGACAAACATGCGTATACCGGGCACTGTTGGTCCCTCCTCTTTAGGATCAAATTTTGCACAACATTTTCGTGCAATTTCCCACCAATTGTCTTTGTTTTGGAAATAAATTTCCAATAAATTCTAACGTTGCTCAAGCGTAAATCGATTCATTACGTTCAGTGGAGTTACTATACTCCATTTGTGACAGAATAGAATGTGATAAGTATTGTCAGATTCGAAATAACCGGTGGTTAAAATTTAAACAGAGAGATGGCTCACTGAATATGAAATATTGGTTTCTTGTATCAATTTCTCTAGAAAGGACAGCTGAGAGACATCAACCTTCTTCTAAAATGAGATTGTCTGTTAATCTTGTGAAATAAATCTGTCGTCTGTGCTCATGGTGAGTGGTTGATGATATGCGCCTGTCTCTTGTACAGCGGCAGCTATATAAGAGTGAAAGTAGATATAAAATGCAAATCTTATTCATTGTGTTGTGAAAAAAAATATATTGCTTTGAGTAGAAGGAAAAGAGCTTTATAATCGCTTCATAATAAACTCATTTATGTCAGGCTATATTGGATAGTGGAGTAGTGGCTTCAGGCTCTAGCATGTTTCTTGTGCCTCAAAACCAACAACCATCAAGCTAGTAGTCGTTCGAAATCAAATCCTAGTACTTGGTTTGCTGAAACCTGAAACCTGAAACCTCAAAACTTGATGAGGTTCAGTATGTATACGACATCAAATCACATACTTCGAGTGCTTGCAAGATAGCATTATCTATGTAAACCAGCAATCACTGGGTAGTCAGTCGAAAAGTGATTTAAAGTATCTTCCTCGGCTTTCACTGTATTGGACAGTGGACCGTCCATACACCTGCATTATGCTTATGGATCGAGACTGCTTCTTATACTAGTCAGACTACTCCTTCCTCACCTAATATAATAGCTAAACGGCAGTGGTCAGAGCAAGATAAAAGCGTTCAAAAAATCAACCAACATAATTAACAACCCTTCAGTCAGGATTACCACATAGCTTTTCACAACACACTACAAATTTTTGAGAAACTTTTTTAATACAATTTTATTTACTCTTAGAGTTTTTGCCAGTAATCTGCTGAGAGTCAGTTGTCGAGGATATATTTATTCATATTTCGTTTTGTCTGGGACGTCTTAGCCAGGTGTTGAACCGTGGCTTCATATTTAATAAGCCAACACACTACCTACTAACCTACGGCATTTTCCGATTGAGAAAACAAGTGGCAAAATCCCCTTTCATTTGTAGGATGATTATCCTCAATACTAGCCTTGAAACCATATATTCAGGCAATTGAAGGTTGCATACCAGTCCTGCTTTAACTGAAGTGTTCACCCTAAAGTGTGAGCAATAGATGTGCGTCAGCTAAACTTATTCCTAAATTAAAAACGTAAAGCACCAGAAAAATTTTCAAGCGAATAATAAAGTGGTTTTGTCCACACTGAATTAGACTGAATGCTTTAGGAAATATTAGATACACATACCATGTTCAAAAATACCCTTTCTACTGGAAATCTTCCACTTATTTCTCTCATTTTATTATTTAAATGCCATTATCGTATGAAAAAATTGATATTTTTTCAATGTCGTTTCGATATAAAAAAAATTTTTTTGTTTAAATTTTTCTACCAAAAATTTCCATCACCATTGAAATGATAGAATAAATATTGAAAATTTTTGTTTGTTTTTCCATTTAAAAAGGAATTACTTTTAACAGTTTTTAACTTAATTATAAAAAAAAAAAATAAAAGCAGCAAACGAAAATGAAAAAGTAAACGAATGAAAATAAAAAAAAAATTTACTTTTATTTCAACCTAATGACACAATTTTACATTGTCTACACGCGCTGGCATGCAGATGTACACAGGCATCTATGTATACATCTGTATATGACATGGCATATGTATGCATAAGTTTATGTGTATGTACATATATATTATACGCTTAAATTTGTGTGTGTGTGTGTAAATGCGATGACGAGAAGAAAATTTTGTACATCTGCTGTGATTCATTTGATTTCGGTTGATCGTATGCAATGCATGTCAAATTTATGTCACACAGTAAATAGTTTGGAGAAAAACAGTCATGGTGGCAAATTTCATTTCATATCGTTTTATTTCATTTCATTTCAATATGTAAAACCAATACACAATTAAATGAACACATGTAAAACATACACACACACATACACGCACATATCTGGATATGGCATACTGACATTCACACATACATATATAGATAATATGCAATTTTATTACATTTACTATGAGTATGTGTACGAGTATGTGTGTGTCTTTTTTAAATTCTTTTTTGTTTTGTTTTTGCTTAAGGGAAGGAAATCATTTGTAAATACTCAAACTAGCATCAGCCATTATTTGCATGTAAATGTGTGTGTACTCGTGTGTCGTATGTATAAGAATGGCATACACACGATAGGTTTTTAAATGAATATTTCCAACGGCCTCCATCGTTTAGATCAACATTTATTTATAAGGATGTTTTCGCAAATCTTTGCATTTGTGTCGAATGTGTTATAGTTTACACGTCTTAAACATACATGTTTACATACATATTGCTTTATACAGAGTGGAAAATACATTTTCTAACAAATTGTGACAAACGTGCCTTATTGTTCACATATTACAATAATTCACTTTGTTCAGCGGCAAAATTAAAATTTTTAGATCATTGGCTTTAGAGTCTAACAGAACTATCTTCATAGACTTGGACATGTAAAATTTTTTTATTTATTTTCATTACTTCACTATCATCCACCTTGAGAGCATTCCAGATAAAAATCCTACGTAACATCTTCGGTCCAGTGCGAGTTGGCGATGATTTCTGCATCCGATCCAACAGTGAGCTGTATGAGCTCCTCAACGACATAGACGTTGTACAGCGTATTAACATCCAGCGGCTGCGCTGGCTTAAAATCGCCGTAGTCTAGTAGATAGTGTTTTGACTTATTAGACGAAAAGCCAGGGTTCGAGCCTCAGGCCAGACATAAAAATAAAGTACAAAAAGTATGTCTTCGGTGACTTCCTCTCAGCAGATTTCTGACAAAAACCCTGAGAGTATATAAAATTGCCATGAAAAGTTTCTCAAAAATCTGTCGTTCGGAGTAGACTTTGAACTATAGCTCCCGCCACTCATGCATAACATTAATATGAGAAACTATATAATAATGAGAAACTAGGTCGTAATCCTGACTGAAGGGTTGTAATGACCAATTATGTATGTATGTATGTATGTATGCTGCGCTGGCTCGGCCATGTCGTTAGAGGAGGATGCTCCGGCGAAACTCGCATTAGATGCCGGAATTTGCGAAAAACGGCGAAGAAAAGGACCTTATTTTCGTTGGAAGGACTAAGTTGAGGAAGCCCTGCCATAGATTGGTGTGACCAAGCAACGTAAGCGCACAAGAAGCAGAGGCGCCTGGAATGATGTATTGAAGCATGTCGAAATCTGATAATCGATTTATTAATGGCCAATTAAGTACGAAAGTCGGATAAAGAAGCCGTTTGACAAGAACTTGTAACATATTGAAATCAAACTGTATTGTATTCTACAACTCCTTGAAATCGAGCAGCCATTAAAATTTGGTAGCAGATTTCTAGTAAAAACTCTGAGAGTGAAGAAAATTGCAATGAAAAGTTTCTCAAAAGAAATCTGTCGTTTATAGTCGACTTTAAACTGTAGGTCCCGCCACTCATGTAAAAAATTAACACACACAGCATAAGTGGTGTTAGAAGTTAAGTCGTATTCCTGACTGAAGAGTTGTCCACAAGATACTGCAATGTAGAAACTTTTTAAGAAACGAAGACAAAATCATCGCCTCAAATGTCCTGTCTTAACTACTTACTTAGTTAAGTGATCATTACAAGCCTTTAGTCTGGCTATCCATGAGTGGCGGTCCCTACAGTTTAACGTCGACTCCGAACAACAGATTTTAGATTTTTTTTACTCTCCTAATTTTTGTCAAAAGGCTACTGAGAGGAAGTGACCAAAGGGAATGTATTTTCGCATTTCGTTTTTTGTTGTCTAGTGAGTATTCTACTACTTACTATACTAAGGCTATTTTTCATAGTGTTCACAGAACTTGTAACATATTGAAATCAAACTGTATTGTATTCTACAACTCCTTGAAATCGAGCAGCCATTAAAATTTGGTAGCAGATTTCTAGTAAAAACTCTGAGAGTGAAGAAAATTGCAATGAAAAGTTTCTCAAAAGAAATCTGTCGTTTATAGTCGACTTTAAACTGTAGGTCCCGCCACTCATGTAAAAAATTAACACACACAGCATAAGTGGTGTTAGAAGTTAAGTCGTATTCCTGACTGAAGAGTTGTCCACAAGATACTCCAATGTAGAAACTTTTTAAGAAACGAAGACAAAATCATCGCCTCAAATGTCCTGTCTTAACTACTTACTTAGTTAAGTGATCATTACAAGCCTTTAGTCTGGCTATCCATGAGTGGCGGTCCCTACAGTTTAACGTCGACTCCGAACAACAGATTTTAGATTTTTTTTACTCTCCTAATTTTTGTCAAAAGGCTACTGAGAGGAAGTGACCAAAGGGAATGTATTTTCGCATTTCGTTTTTTGTTGTCTAGTGAGTATTCTATTACTTACTATACTAAGGCTATTTTTCATAGTGTTCACAGCATTCCATAGTGTAAACTTTTGCAATTTACCACACTGATCATATTTAATATATATTTTGCCCTGGTAGCCTGAACTCTGAGGATCATTATAGCCATCAAACAACATGTTTCAGAAGCCATTTAAAAGTTTGAATTTAAAAATGCAATAAAACAAAAACGGTCTGATTTTTTACCAAATTCATTTTTTTGTTGTGAAGTACAATTGTTCTGAATGCTTCTTTCTAACCCCTGAGGGTATGCAATAGTTTTTAAGTTTACTCTTGCATCACCCACCATGTCGCATGATGATTAAATACTATTTTGGCATATTAATCATACGCACCGTATGAAAATAATATCCGCCTTGAGTGTGATTAAAAATAAGTTAGATTATCGCAATACATATATGTATATATACTAATTTTCAAGCCTTTAAGATGCTTGTGCATTTCAATTTGACTGCAGTAAAGTGTTGTTTAGTAACGGCATTACAAACTCACAAGGTAATCTCTGTGTAGGAATTATTTTCTGTCGCTGTACTATTAGGCATCAAAATATGGCATATTCATGTGCATTCATCATATAATTGTGTATAAGCGTAGATATTTATATATACAATACAAACATACAGACACATATTTGTAGTTGCATTTATGTTTACATGAGTAAACACAAATTAACCGCAAAATATGTTTTTCATTGCAAAACGTGCCACTTTAACTGTATGTCATGCACACAGACAGATAAAAACAGACAGAGACAGACAGTCACTCAGTCAGTCAGATAGAAAATATTCATTCAAACAATATCTCATTCATTCATGTAGCCAAGTTATTTATTCATTTATTCACTCATACGTTTATTCAACTGACAAAATTATTATTTTACCACAGTGTACACTCGTATACGCGTATGCTCGTATTTCCTCATTTACTACAGTCATCATTGTAGTTGTTGTTAATGTTTTTTGTTTTTGTACATATGTGTGTATGTTTGTATTGTATTAAAATAAATTGTAAAATTGTAAAGTCTTTTGTAATATTATTTTCATAAAAACCAAAATAGTTAAGCCTGTTTTCTTTTGTCAGCCAAATGAGAGTTGAGGCTCTGTGACTGATTTTCTTTCAGACTTACTCTGTTCGCTTTTATTTCATAATTTGTGTGTATGTATGCGTTTGTATGTAATTAATGATAGTAAAAGTTGATGGATGTTGTGGATTGTTGTTATGTTGCTGAGTAAATGTTTCTTTTTGACTGGCACCCCTGTGAGCTGAATGAAGTAATTTTGCCAATTTGGTCTTTAAATGTTCGTATTATTTATGTCGCAACAAAGAAAATGTAAAGTAACTGTCAGTGGAAATTATACAAGTGCTTATTATTTTAATAAGTAAATTAAAATTCGAATATATGAGACAATATTTTATTTTGTGAAAATGTTTTTTAATTCGTTTATTAATAAAAAAATGTGTTCATAAGGCTATGGTTCTTTCAGCATCTCTCAGATTCGACTCGCGTCTTCTTGCTTTTAAAAAATCTTGTTGCTCTTATTGCAGTTGTATTCTACAAGATTCTCGAATCTAATTGATAATCTTTCCATATTGTTTTATCTGGAAGTATCAATAAATCTCATTTGAAAATATAGAGAGAAAAGTTTTGTTCCTGTAGGCTGAAGTTTTGTGAATACGTTGGTAGATGAATGCTGGAAATTTAGTTTGAATTGACCTCCAAAGTTGTCAGTATTTTTTTATTATTTTATTGTCAACAATTAGTTTAACTATGTGTACTAAAAATGTGGGAGAGGCAAAAGTTTTTAGTATTTTTTACATACAAGTTCTTTATTTTTTATTGTGAGGAGCTGTAATAACGATGCGCTATTGAAAATTGTACTAAAGCTGCTTAGAGAATTAAACAGCTGAAGCCAGTGTGGCCAGTTGCGTCGCTGGTAGGCTCACGTTTTGCCGGGCTGTGTCTCGCCGGATGTGGTGGTTCTTGCCGAATGTCTGGACCTTACGTGCACTCACAGATAAAAAACATCATATCAGCTTTAAAATAAAAAATCTATAAAAAAAAGCATATTGCGGGACCCGAAAGCGAAACGAATAACAACGGAAACTCAAACTAAACGGCGAACAGATACCTACTGTTCAAGTGTTGAAAGAAACGATCAAGTAATTTAATCTTTTTTAGCGGCTCGTTTATCCTGTTTGCTAAGTATACTGCTTATGTATATCCTAGCAAAAATGGAACAATGTTTCCTTTGAAGACTTCTCCACAATATACGGTAAAGTGCTCATCATCTTATTGTACAAAATTCACTACATGGAATGCTTTGCAATGTGTCGTGTATTTTACTGTTCAGGTTAAGCAAAACTAGATGCCACCTCAATGGCGGTCTCTTTGGCCCTATTATGTCCAATTCTAATACCGATATTGCCTATTAAACATACATAATTGTTTATTACTATTACGACCTATCTTCACACGTCACTAATATTCTAGGAATTAATTTTTTACTTGAATGTCGAGACCTACAGTTTCAAGTCGACTCCGACGACAGATTTTTGAGAAACTTTTCATGGCCATTTTATTTACTCTCAGAGAGTTTGCCAGAAATATGCTGAGAGAAGATCGCCAATTAATTATTTTTTCGTATTTCGTTTTGTTAAAGATATCTCACCTTGGATTTCAATCCTGGCCTTACGTCTAACAAGCCAACACACTACCTACTAGGTTGCGGTTACTTCATTACCTATTCCGTCCTAGCTCCTGGTTGGCATCTCTCAAACATATCGAGTGAAGGTATGAATTTTGTTTCAAATCTCTTTTGGTACACAAGTTATTTTTTTTAGGTTCCCGAGCGCTGGACAGTGAGAGAGAAGATGTTTCGAGATCTCTTGTTCTTTTTCGTCCTTGCAGCTTCTGCACAAGTCGTTATGATGTAAAGTCCCTGGCGTGAACATCCAGCTACACATCAGTGTTCTGTTATAAGAGAACACATTTGATCAGTGCAAAATCTGGATGACGTTTCCTGCTAGGATTCCACTCTTCAAATCGATTGGACATCGATTGATAAATAGAGCACACTATGCAATGCATAATGTGTTTAAGCGCGATATTTATATGTGGACGGCTCTTCATGGAGAAACATTTTATTTCATTTTGATCACAGTATTCTCTAGAGGTTAGAATATTTGCAGGATCTTAATAAATAACTTTTAACGAGAATAAATTTTAGATATCCGTAGTGTGGTGAGGTGTTTAAATGTTAAATGCTTGCTTTGCAGAACTCAAACAATTTTTATAATTTGTAAACCCTTCTGAATTCTTTAAAATATTGCTCAAATGACAAAAGTTATTCTACGCTTAAGTAGATATGATTGAAGTTAATTGTTTGTTGAGTTTTTTTTTTGTCCGCAATTAAGCAACACCCTCTTGTACGACAAAACTAATACTCTACAACACACTGCTCAACCTTCCCGTTCTTCTTTATGGCGCAGAAGTATGGACACTATTAAGCACTGATGCAGTAGCCTTGAGAGTATTCGAGAGAAAAATCCAACGAAAGATCGACGGTTCAGTGCAAGTTGGCTATCATTTCCGCATTGGAATGACAATAAGCTGTATGAGCTCCTCAAGGATCTGAACGTTGTGCAGTGTATTAACATCCAGCGGCTGCGCTGTCTTGGCCATATCGTTCGAATGGAGGCGGATGCTACGGCGAAGAGTACGACCTAGTTTGCTTTGGAACGACCGAATTGAGGAAAGCTTGTCGTCGATTAGTGTGACCATCTGGAGAAGGCGCGCAAGTGCAGAGGCGCCTGGAAGGATTTGTTAAGCAAGGCCAAAATCCGTTAATCGGAAAAAATTTTTAACATTTTTTAGATGCATTCACTGTATGCTTCTGTGCGAATAGTTTCATATGGTTTTCTCTTCTCTTTTAAATAAATTCTTACTTGGTCAGGCACAGTAATATCAGTGTTATTATATGTTGGTATAAGCTTTTGCCAAAAAATAATGGTTAATTAAACATTTTGCTAAGTGAACTAGCCTGTAGCCTGTAGCCTACAGTAGTAACTTACTTCATGTGATGGAAAATGGAAAATGTAAATATTTTAGTATGAGAAATTTATAATAATTCTTTTAATTTTAATTAGAATAAATTATAAAAGATTGAAAAGTAATAAAATAAAAATAAAAATCGTTTAAGACTAAAGAACTGACTTTAAATTCAAAGATAGTTTAGAAAACTTTTAAAATATTTAATGCGCCAATAGAAATATCATTCAAACATAAATTGGCGATATAAGTAATCCTAATTGTAGAGTTTTTTGAGATGACAATGGCTGAGTTTCCCATAATAATGGAGGATTTATTCTTCGAGAGAAAATATATGAGAAATGTTTATTTATAGTGTGAGCCATTTAAAAGTTTACATTTAAAAACGGAATATGACAAAAACGGTTTGATATTTTTTCAAATTTATTTTTTTGTTGTGTTCATATGGCTGCAGCGGCTGTACCATCATTCGATCGGACCAATTTTCGTACACTTTTTCGACTGTATGGAGTCGTATCTAGGCAATGACATGAGGAATGGTGGGCTTCAAATGCTCAAATGTCTCTAGTTTGTCGATATAACACTTTTCTTTAAAGGCGCCCCACAGAAAATAGTCCAACGGTATCAAATCGCAGCTTCTTGGAGGCCAATTGACATCACATTTCGGCTAATTAAAAGGCCATCAAACGTTTGACGCAGTTAATTGTGGCATGAGATTTGTGGCAAGTTACAGCATTCTGTTGAAACCATAGTTCACATCAATAGAATGAACAGCGGATGCAAAAGAATCGGTTATCATGGTGCGATAGATGTCTCCATTGGTCGCAATAGTTGCGCCGTTTTCATTTCCAAAGTAATATCGGCTGTGCACTAAACAGTCAATCGTAATGGGTGCAGTTGGCTTCAGTAGGACCACGCGTGGGTTTTCTGAGTCCCAAAAACTGCAATTTTTGCAGCTTGCAAATGAGCTCCGTCCGAAAAGATGATTATATTTATTTATTTTTTTTTTGGCAAAATCGACATCACCTCGCAGTTTCTCGTTGGCTCAAATTTCCAAAAAATCTCAAGGTTTAGGGGAGGTAATATACTGAATTTTGTCACAGAATAGAATGACATAAGTATTGCTAGATTCGAAATAACCGATGTTTCAAATTTAAACCCATAGATGGCCTATCCTTTAGTCTGGATTCATAACACTTAACTTCTGTAATCAATGAATTCATATCAAATATTCAATTTTTTTAAACGTAAGCATTTGTAAAACATTTGTAGAGTATTTGTATTGAAAATCTTGTTTGTTTCATGCTAAAAATGAATCTGTTTGTAACCGTTAAATCCGCCATAAATCCATGCCAGCAATTTATCATGCGATAACGTCAATTAAGACTCAAGAAATATTTTACTTAAGCCCTGTTGTATAATAGAAAGGATTTATCGCGTCTATGTTAAGAAAAAACGTGATAATAAATGAAAAATATGCTACAAATATATACGATATTAAATATGTCAATAAATGTATTGAAACATCAAGCATTTAAATATTCATGGGAGCCAAAAAGTCATGTTACAAGTGTTTTTTAAGCCCATATTCTTTTTTTTATTCTTTGTATATTTTGCTACTATACAAACGTACATAACAATACAAATATATTTTATATTCCCATAACAAAAGCTAAGAAATAAATTTACACACACAACGAGAATAGCTTTAGTTAGGCATGGGTGTGCAGCAAAGTAAAATAATTGCCATCTAAGCGTATACGTAATATTGATTCTAAAATAATATTACTTATACGCCATGTATGTATGTTACAGCATAAATAAGTATGATATTGCCTTTAATTCTACTACACATACAGTTTATTTTGAAGTTCGTTTTCCGTACACCCTAATTATCTTTCTCTCTCTCTCTCTCTCTCTCTTACTGTGAAATGTAAATTCATGTGTATTTTTCCTTAGAAATTATGTGCTCAGAATTGTTGAGATACTATACGTTATAAAACTTTACAAAGTCATTTGGTTGAGATATGAAAATTTATTTTTAATTTTGCATTTCTTCTTCCAACAACAACATTGATAAAAAATGTAGATATGATTGTAACACTAGAATTGTTGACTATGCTGTTTAAAAAGAAAATTCGTACAATTGAAAATTTATATTGGAAAAAGGAAAAAGTTAAATTGCCAATTAAAAAAAAAAAAAACAATAACAACAACAACTCTCTTCTTAAAGTATAATTTTAAAAATAGAACTTATATTGTTTTAAGTGATTTGAAATTATAAGAAGAAAACATATTTTCTTTCAAATTGAAAGTTATCATCAAACTACTGCAAATTGGTTGAGTTAAAGTGAGCTATCTTCAGGCATCTAGTAAAGTAGAAATATGTAGCATTTGTAGCATATTTTAGAAGCATGGTTTGTTCATTTAGAATCTCCATTTCGTTTATTATTTACAAATGTCCGCATTTTTTAATTTTTTTTGAGACCAACACTCAGGTTATGTATCCTACTCATGCAGTGCATTTTGTTAGAATCCAGGCAAGATGGTTTATAGGAGAAAGAAACTAGCGAGTAGTATTCGACATTCTTTTTTCTTAATGGTCAGGGCGTATGTTGCCGTAGTCTAGTAGGTAGAGTGTTGGCTTATTTGACTTGAGGTCTTGATTCAAAGTCCAGATCATACATCTCCAACATACGAAAAAAATTTTCTTCTGCGGCTTCCTCTCAGCGGTCTTCTAGCTGCAATTAAATAAAAAAAATATCACAAAAAGCTCCTCAAAAAAATACGTCGTTCGAGGTCGACTTTAAACTGTAGGTCTATGTACAAAATTAACATACATAATGTAGGTGGTGTGAGAAGCTAAGTCTTTGGTCGCAGAGAAGGACCAACAGTGCTCGGTATACGCAAGTTTATTGCTAAAGTTCGCGAAACTGGTTTCATTGTTGATGCGCCAAGACATGAGCGCGAGTACACCCGAAAATATTGAAGCTTGGGCTTAGAGTGTGCGTGAGAATTCGTCCACATCAGCTGGTTATCATTCGCAAGAATTGAACATTTCACGAACCAGTTTATGTCGAATTTTGCGAGAAGATCTCCGTGGTCTAGTAGGTAGTGTTGTTGGCTTATTAGACGTAAAGCCAGGGTTCAAACCCTAGGCCAGACATCAAAACGAAATATGAAAAAATATTTCTCCAGCGAATGCCTCTCAGCAAAATTTCTGGCAAAAACTCTGAGGGTAAATAAAAAATGGCCATGAAAATTTTCTCAAAAATCTGTCCTTCGGAGTCGACTTTAAACTGTAGGTTCTGCCACTCATGTATAAAAATTAACACACACAACATAAGTGGTGTGAGAAACTAGGACCATAATCCTGAGTGAAGGGTTGTAGTGACCAATTATGTATGTATGTTTTATGTATCTCCATACAAAGTTCAATTGGTTCAAGAGTTGAAGCAGCATCACTATCCGCTTCGATTTCGCTTCGATAGATGGGCCATCCAGAAACTGAACGATGATGCCGATTTAGCTAAAAAACCATCTTTTCGTCTTGGTGGCTAATGGTTAATGTGTAAAATTTCTGTATCTGGGGCTCAGAAAACCCACACGTGGTGCACCCGTTACAAGTGACTGTTTGGTACGGCTTGTGGAGCGGAGGTAATATTGGCCCATATTTCTTTGAAAATGAAAACAGCGCTACCATTACGGTCAAAGGAGACACCTATCGCACAACGATAACTGATACTTTTGTACCCGCTCTTCATGGAATTGATGTGGATGGAATCAGAGTTATGGTTTATGGATTTAAGGTTTGATGGTCGTTGAGTTAGCCGTAATAGTGATGTCAATTGACCGCCAAAAAGCTGAGATTTGACATCGTTGGGCTATTTTCCGTCGGTCGCCGTTAAAGAAAATTGTTATGCCAACAAACCAGAGACAACTGAGCATTTGAACGCCAACCATTGCCGAGATACGACCCCATACACTCCAAAAAGTGTACAAGAATTATTCCAATCGAATGAGGTACTGTGAGGCCAGCCGCGGCAGCCATGTGAATAAAATAATATTCCATTTCTAAGCGGAACAATTGTACTTCACAACAAAAATATAAATTTGGCAAAATTTCTAACCGTTTTTGTTTTATATATTGTTAATTGGTCCACCCTTTACATATATACATAATTGATCATTACAACCCTTCAGTCAGGGTTACGACCTAGTTTCTCACACCACTTATGATGTGTGTGTTAATTTTATACATGAGTGGTGGGACCTAAAGTTTAAAGTCGACTCCGAACGACAGATTTTTGAGAAACTTTTCATGGCAATTTTTATATACTCTCAGAGTTCTTGCCAGAAATCTCCTGAGAGAAAGTCGCAGAAGAAATACTTTTTGCATTTTGTTTTGATGTCTGGTCTGGTATATGAACCCTGGCTTTACGTCTAATAAGCCAACACACTACCTACTAGACTACGGCGACCACCCTTTATGTATTTTGATATTTCTCTTCTTGAGAGAGAAAATATTTGTTACGATCAACTCTCAATCTGGATTTAGTTTAATTTTATACTTTGTTCGACGAAACTTTAAGTAGAGCTGCCAATGGGTTGAAATTTTCCATACAAAAATGAATTAAGTTTTTCGTACGACTCAAGAACAATTTGAATTTGTTTTAAGAATTTTGTACAGCAACTTTGATTATCCGTCTAAATTTTTCATAATAAGTGACTCGATCTGCAGAAAACTGTGGGCAAACAATAATGTTATTCGGACAAAACGGATGAGTCCAGCTGTAGTGCACATATTTCTTCGAGATTTTATAAATGAAAACGAAAAATATTAAACTCAGCCTTCAGTAGTTTTTTCATACACTTTGAAGTACATATATATTAAGTATATTTTGTCCTCCACTGTAGCTAATTATTAAACCGCGACTTGTCCTGCTAATCCCTTAAATTTATTACAAGTATTTTTATTGCAAATTATTTATAATACCTTCACTTCATTAAAAAGTATAACTTAACACAGTTTTTTATTTTGTTTTTTAAAATGTTGCTGCTAATTGTTCATTAACATTCATTCATTCATTCATTTGTTTTTTTTTTCTTTTTACACCACAGAAATAATATACAAAAAAACAAAAAATTATAAACAAACAACAACTAAAAAAAAAAGAAAAAAAAACTAGAACTTGAAACAGATAGTCCATGTCATAATAGCAGTGAAATGCGAATCGTAATGTAATAAAATGTCATTTTACGCATTTACGTACGTGTACGTGTCTTTTGAAATACTTTTAATGCCTTTGAATGGAAACATTCATGGGTAATAGTATTTAAGCAAATGCATTAGTGAGTGTGTATTTCTGCAATGCAGATGCCATACTCTCATAAACATTTACAAATACACGGTTACAATCATGGCTTTTGTGCGTGTGTGTGTGAATGCGTTTATATATGTATGTGTGTATATATATGGATATTATCCTATAAAATACGCGCTAACTTTATTAAATGTTTTGCTTTTTTTTCAACGCCATTTTTCTAAAGACATATTCAGTCGTTTATACTTACACATGCTCAAATACAAATACAGTGTGACAATAGAAGTGTGGAACAAATTGCATTAAATTTAATTAATTCACAAAAATGTTAGAAATTATAAAAAAATGAATTCTAACTATAAGAAATTATAAATTACAGACATATTTATATTGTACATAAACTAAAATATTTCAAACAATAAAATTTAATATATATTTGGCCAATTCGACACGACTTTGTGTCGTGTATGTTGTATTAAAAATACTTCTCGTTTGTGAACGCTCAATACTATGCTGTATCGTGTATGTTGTATTCTAAACGTCAAAAAGTGATAAGAAGAAGAACAACAGTATTTATAATTTGATTTTCAAGCAACAAAATGAAAAATATTACGGAAAAAAGTAAATTAATTAATTTTCTGTACGAAAAATATAATTTTGATGTGTCAATTGTTGCCTCAAGTTCCATAGAAAATATTTTGTATTTTTATTATTCTTCTTGATTACTGATAGCACGAAACCAATACAACTTTTAAAAACATATGAATAAAAAGTGTATGAGTGTATTGGAGTTTTATATGAAAATAATCAACAACAAGCATACACTGTTGCATTTTTGTCCAACAATACACATAATACAACGATACAAGGGCTCGTGTGAATTGCTCAATTGTATTTCATTTGTTGCAAAATAATTGTACTCATTTAGTTTTAAATTCTATATATACATTGTTATTTTCATTCTCAAGCGTAGAAACTCTTCCCACACAGGTTCGAATAACTTCATAACTATTAGGCCATCTTTCAGCTTTCTAACGGCACTAGAAAGTATAATTGATATTCATTTCAGGTTGACTATTACAACAGCGGTTTATTGTTGTCTAATCAGGCCTACAAGAAGGCCCAAGCAAAGTATAAATTTAGGCCGATTGTAGTGAAAAATTAAGTCGCTTTAGTCTAGTAGGTATTGTGTTCGCTTATTAAACGTGAGGACAGGGTTCAAACTCCAGTTCAGAGATCTCCAACAAAACGAAATACGCAAAAATATTTATTCGGCGACTTCTTCTCAGCAGACTTCTAGCAAAAACTCTGAGAATAATTAAAATTTCTATGAGAAGTTTCTCAAAAATCCATCGGTTAGAAGAATTTTTTTCGTTTTTTCCGAGCTGACTAACCCAGGGGACTCTCGGCTAATATGCTGGTACACTACCTACTTGACTACGACGACTACCATAATACCGCTAGTGTCGAATAATCGAGGCTCAGAAGATCGTAATCGATTAAATAATCAACAAGCGGCATATGTAATTAAAAGGAGTAATAGGATAGAGAAACAAACATAATCGATTGTGCTGACACTGAGTATCTAATATGGTTATCTAGTAATCCCAACAGTGTGTCTAGTCTATAACAATAAAAGTGTAGATTGGAAAAAAGTTGACTTAAGTATTCATCTAACATCTGAAACATAAATTGCGAATTTAAATTTTTGCCTGAACAAATGCAAGCAAACAACGAAAAATGTTGATTTTGTATTCCCAATGAAACTATAATCTGTTCCATTGTAATGAACAAAAAGAAAATAACATCACTAACACATGTACACTAACGCATACAGAAATAAGCATATAATCGTACATAAATACATAGACTAAGTATGGACAAAGTTTTTCTACATTTAATTAATGCAGATATTTTCACTTTTCACTATGTTTGCTTGTGTGTGTTTATGTGTGTGTATGTGTACGTTTTTCTTTGCTACTTTTTTCCCACTTTTTTTCAAGTTTTCAGCTGTTGATGTTTTACTTGTTGTTGTATTCTTGCACTTCTTATCTTTTTTTTTGTTTGTATTATGTCGCTGGCATTCTTTTGTTTTGTGGTACAACTGTTGCGATTGTTGCTATAAGTTGTTGTTATTGTTATTATTGTTGTTGTTGTTGTTGTTGTTGCTGTTGTTGTTAATGGTGAGAAGTTTTTCATTTACGGCTGAACTCTACAAATTGGATAAAAGAAACGAAAACGAAGAAGAAATTCTCATAAAGAAGAATGAAGAAGAAGAAAAAAACCTGAGTCAGAGTGAAATTTACGAAAGGCAAGGCAAGCCATTGCAGTGTTTCTTCACTGAAGTAATGCAAAAATAGGTTTCTAGAACAAACCAAAGATATAGAAATTCATAAATACTAACTAATACGTACGTATACATGCATACATATATGCATTCATACCTATGTATATGCATATATGTACATACATGCAATACTGACGAATACAGCGTACATTCTATGCAGCGTACATGCATACATGCGCATATAAATATGGCTTATACCAAGTTGTGTAATTATGAAAATGATACCAAATGAAATAGAGAGAGAGAGAGAGACAGAGAGAATTGTGTTGAAAAATGTTTATTAATTAGTTATGAAATGTCTGTGAAGGTAAATTATTTAGAGAAACGCAATGCAAATGTATTTTAAACAACAATTTCGAAATAAAATTAATTAACGAAACGGATTAGCGTTGTAAAAGGCTGCAGCAAATAAACGTTTTCTGAGAATTTTTGTTTTGAAAGTAAACAAATTCCGATGACTATATGACCTACTATTGAAACATCTACTATTGAAGACCTGACAAAGACATTCACGTGATCTATTACAGCCAAAGCAAGCACTTTGAAGAACACTGTAATCCCTTATATAAGATGAAAATAATGTTTAAAAAAATTCTTTAAATAATATGCCTTTGAACTCGGACCGGATATATGACCGATGTGATTAAAATTTTCAAGTCGCCCTCTCAGTCAGTTGTAGTTACGCCGTGAAGTGCAAGCGTTCTAGTGGAAAGTTACGTTTTTTACATAAGAAGCCTAACTTAAGTGCAAAAATTCAAGCCAAAAGGCCATCGTTTTTGTTGCATTTTCACTGTTCAAGAGGCGAAATTTTATTAAAGAATTTTCTTTAGTATTGAAGTCCATTGATACCTTTGAAGCGGTTTACAGTCTAGCGGTATCATCAGTACTTCTTCAAATACGATCTATGAATGGTGAACACTATTGAGCCATGTTGGCATTTGTTAAGTAGTCGGTGTAGTCTAGTAGGCAGAGTGTTGGCCTATTAGACATGCGGACACAGTTCAAACTACAGGTCAGATATCTCTATTAAAATGAAATACGAAGAAAATATTTCTTAGCCGACTTCCTTTTCAGCAGACTTCTGGCAAAAACTCTGAGAGTAAATAAAATTGCCGTGAAAAATCTTCTTAATAATCTGTCTTTCAGAGTCGATTTGAAACTGTAAACTCATGTATAAAATTAACACACACAGCATAAGTGGTGTGAAGTGGTGTGAAGTGAAGTGAAGTCGCCGTAGTCTAGTAGGTAGTGTGTTGGCTTATTAGACGTAAAGCCAGTGTTCAAACCCCAGGTCAGACATCAAACAAAATACAAAAAAAGTATTTCTTCGGCGAATTCCTCTCAGCAGATTTCCGGCAAAAACTGTGAGAGTAAATAAAAATTTCCATGAAAAAGTTTCTCAAAAATCTGCCGTTCGGAGTCGACTTTAAACTGTAGGTCCCGCCACTCATGTATAAAATTAACACACACAACATAGGTGGCGTGAGAAACTAGGTTATATTCCTGACTAAGGGTTGCAAAGACCAATTATGTATGTATATAAGTATGTTATATACATCATAATAAATGATTCCTTTCAAATACACGGTATCAGATACACCTTCCTGGACGCTAGACCTGCTTTCGTCACCATTTGAGCTGCTTCACCAAACTGTGACTACGATCGTTTTGACACAATGTTGTCGTATGTGAACCATTTCTCATGCCCAGCCACCATTCGTTTCGTTTGGACAAGAATTCGTAGATTGAAATTCAATTCATTATGTTTCTTGGTGTTAATTTGTGTGACACTCCAAAAACCTCGAGATTTTCTTTGAATCTAGCTTAATGCAAATAATTTTAAATTGTGTTATGGTCGATCTTTAGCTCCTAAGCGATGCTACGACACTACTAACATGCCTGTCAAATTCGATTATTTCTGTGATTTTATCGACATATTCGACGAAAAATCTGGCTGTGCGATGTGCATCGTTAACATCAAAAGTGATTGAATGGATCAATGGTTGCATACTTACCAGACCCAGCATATTTGTAGAGACGTTCATAATTTCCTGGAATTGAGCGACAATGAATTAATTCCATCCGAAAGGAAAGTTTAAACCGCCAATAACTTACTGAACATAATTTCACAAAAAATTACTTGTTGAATATTTTTTTTTGTAGCTGCTACATAATGATTGCAATTTTATTGTGAAACAACATTTCATCATTCATCCGAGTTACCTTTTAAATATCAACACAATATAACTGCGTCACTACTACTCAAATACACAAGAATTTGGTTTTTAATTGAAAGTTGCACGTAAATACATACGTGCATACCTGTTGTGCGATATGTACTGCCGTCCTGTAAAACTAAAATATTTCCAACAAATATGTTGAATTTCATACCGAATGTTGGGCATTTTTAAAATTTAATATTTTTCGTGAATGCGAAAATGTAACTTCAACTTCAGGCAGCATTTGTGGTTGTGGATGTCACTTTCATACAAACCAACTGTATGTAATCGGATACCAAAAAAGCGCAAATGAAGTCCGCATTTGATTTGGTTGGCGGTTGATAAACGACAAAATAATATCTGTTCGCTAAACCAACTGCAGAGTATGCATACATATGTACATACATTTTGTTAATGTCGCATACATTAGCAACAAATAAAAATTGCCATTAAAATTTAGGTTAAATTAATTAATAAATACTCGCAGTTATTAATGGTAATAATTTCTTATCTGCATGGCTTTTATTATTCCTTTAATCAGTTGCAGAAATATTTCTCAGTAAAGCTACTTACGATGGTTGTTGTAAAATTAGACGATATGGGGAAAAATATGTCCATTATTTTCTCGGTAGATGGCTGTAGTTATCGATATTTCGCAAAGTATCGATTAAACAATTTCAAGTTTCTTTTGCTGTTTTTTTTTTGTTTGTTTCTTTCAGTTTTGAGTTCTAGGTTGTTAACAATGGAGGTCAAAAAGGAGAAAATTCACTACATTTTATAGTTTTTCTTCGATAAAGAGGAAGTTGTAAGTCGTTGAAGTTGTGAATGGTGTTTATGGCTGCCGACTAGAGGTAGCTACTAGAAGCAGCGTATTCGGTTCAAACCACAGATTAGACAACTCCAACTGAACGAAATGTGCAAAAATAGTTCTGCCTCTCAGCAGAATTCTGACAAATTCTTAGAGTAAAATAATGTTGCCATGAAAAGTTTCTCAAGAATCTGTCGTTCGGGATCGACTTCAAACTGTAGCACCCGCCACTCATGTGTGAAATTAACGCAACATAAATGGTATGAAAAGCTAAGTCGTTATCCTGACTGATGTGTTGTAATGACCAAATATGTGTGTTTATGACGCTGATACTGTAACAGCTAATGACGTGCAATTTTGCTTTCGTCAATACTGTCCAAGTATTTTTGATGTTAAAGATTGACATCGCCTGTCGCAAAATATGTCGATAAAATCAGGGAAATAATCAAAGTTGACCGGCATATTAGTAGGCGTAGTATCGTCCAGTAACTAAAGATCGATCATAAAATAGTTTCATGCCAATTTCACAAAGCTAGATTCAAAAGGAATCTCATTGTTTGGGTGCCACACCAATTAACACCAAAAAACATAAGGAATTGAATTTAAATCTTCAAATATTGTGCAAAAATCAATCGTAGACATAGCGTGACCAAGCAGTTCTAACGGTCAGGAAGGTGTATGTAATATTGTGTGTTTGATGGGACTTGAAAGGAATCATTTCTTATGATTTGCCTAATTAATAATTCAGTAGATAATGGCAACGACTGGACCATTCAAATAAGTTCAAATAATTGAACAGAAACGGCCACAGTCATCAGGACAACATAAGATAACAACGTCTTTAGTAACTCTCCTAAAATTCCAGCAGCTGTGTTGATAGATTTTAATACATCCACAGTATAGTCGGGAGACATGGCACTAAGGAATAACAACATTTTTCTCGTATTGCAAAGCTTAGCTTAGCTTAAATTAGAATCAAGAGAAGACTGTGAGAATTCTTTGTTTCAAAACTTTTGCGAATGAAAGACTGATGACGCCAAAGTTTGATGGGGAACGTTGGCGGTGTTGTTGGCTGACAAAAAGTAAATCGCGACACAATCGCAAGATGCAAAGAATTTGAATTTCATTTAATACAAAATTTCGTGTCCTAAAAGCCTACTTTATATTGCTTCTCCAATACAATTCATTCTCTGGAAAGTACATATACAAAAAATAAGAATTCCTGGTGTATAATACAAATGTGTGCCACAACTAACTGGCAACGTTATTTTGAATTTGTAATTTCATTTATTTTTACTTTGGTAAGTTCCAGAGCTCTACATTTGATTTGTTATTAATGGATGGGCTATCTATCGGATTAAATTTGAACCGTGGGTTATTTTGAATCTGGCAATACTTATGTCATTCTATTCTGTCACAAAATTCAGTATATTATCTCCACTGAACGTAATGAATCGATTTACGCTTGAACAACGTTGGGATTTATTGAAAATTTGGGCCAACGAGTAACTGCACGATGATATAGATTTTGCCACAAAAAGAAATCTTTTTTTCGGATGAAGTCTTTCATCTTGGTACGTACGTTAATAAGCAAAATTGCCGTATTTGGGACTCAGAAAACCCAAACGTGGTTTTACAGAAGCCAATGCACTCATTACGGGTGACTGTTTGGTGCGGTATGTGGAGCGGGCACATCATTGGACCATATTTCTACCAAAAATGAGGAAGGCGCAACCATTTTGGTCCATGGAAACACCTCTCGCATCATGATAACCGATTCTTTTGTAACCGCTCATCATGGTTTTGATGTAAACTATGTTTGATTTGAATAGAATAGTGCAACTTGACACACATCGATTTATTGCGTCAAAAGTTTGATGGCCATTCAATTAGTCGGAAAGGTGATGCCAATTGGTCGCCAAAAAGCTGCGATTAGACACCGTTGGACAATTTTCTGCGGGACACCGTTAAGGAAGAGTGTTATGCCGACTAACCAGAAATAATTGAGCATTTAAAGGCCAACATTCGGTATGTGATTGTCGAGATACGACCACACACACTCGAAAAAGTGCACGAAAATTGATCAGGCCAAATGAGGTACAAAGATTCTAGTCGCGTCAGCCATTTGAATGAACTTCACAACAAGAAATAAATAAAGAATGTGTGTCAACGTAAACATAAACAAAGGAAAATGCCACAATATATTTGGAACATACCTCGAATGCAATCCACCCGCATTTACCATTATCATCATCATCATCAGCACCGTTATTATTATTGAAGATTCTCATCATCTTGTTAGAGCCACTATAAATGGAATATTAATTTTCATAATTTATAGATAGTCATGGCTTATTTTATTTTTCTACGCTTATAAAACAATTTAAATGCTTATAAATATGTGTGGCTGTATGTATAATTAGTTATTTTTAGCATATGTTGCCAGAAACTAAAACAGAAACAAACAACACAAACAGCAAGTATAACCTCAACAAAGAGATGCAAAACTTTTGCTTGTATTTTTATTTTGCGATACGATATAATAATCGTTCTTATACTTGTCTATACCCATCTCTTTTCTATTCTTAACTCCACGCTACTTTCTCTACTCTACTCTACTGTAGTTATTACCAAAAACTGGTACTGGAAACTTTTAGTTTTAAAGCTCTTCGTCTTTTAGGAGAAAAATAATTATTCAACACATGCAAAATATTGTTATACTAGCCAATATAGAGAGCATCACTATCATTAGATATGCTTTTAAAGCATTAAAAAACTTCTGGAATATATTTTCGCTAGCAGAATACATTTAAGAAGAGAGTGAGAGGGAGCGATGGAATCAAAATTTACATTAAAAAATAAAAACAGTTCAAAATAAATTCAGCCGTTTTTCTCTGTGCACACGCCACAGTCAGCAGACACATTTTTTTCTTTTCTATTTAAAAATAATTTGAGTTAAAAAAAAATAAAATAAAAAAAGAATAAGAAAAATACCTAAAAAACGAATGTAAAAGAAGAAAGAGAGAGAGAGAGAGAGAGAGAGAGAGAGAGAGAGAGAGAGAACAACCACAGGCATCTTAAATAAGCCGAAAAGATGCAAATTAAATGAAAAATATAAAAAATGAGGAACAGTGGCTAGGAAAATATTTGTTATTGATGCCTCAGGAAAAGAAAATTTTATTGGGGATGAAGATGAAAACATTTTTTTTGTGTATCAGATTCAAATCTGCTTACATTATAAGACATTTGCAAAAACAATATTGCATACCCAAAAGGTATATATATAGGCCGATCAATACTAATTGCTGACTCTTACTCATACAATGTATTTTAAAGGACCAAACGAGTAGGTTTTTATAGACATTTGAACCATGAGTTCCATATACGAGGACGTATCACAGGTTAGAAACATTACTAGTTCTATGAAAATAAATATACATACAAACATACATACATAACATAACTGATCATTACAACACTTCCGTCAGCATTGTGGCAAGTTGCACCATCCTGTTGAAACCAAACATTGTTCCCTACAATTGCTTGAAGAGCGGGTACAAAGAAATTGTTTATCATGTTGCGATTGGTGCTTCCATTGACCGTAATGGTTACACCGTCCTCATTTTCAAACAAATAGGGACCAATGATGCCTACACTCCACACATACATACATACGTAATTGGCCATTACAACCCTTCAGTCAGGATTACGGCCTAGCTTCTCACACCACTAATGTTGTGTGTGAAATATGAAAAAATATTTCTTCGACGACTTCCTCTCAGCAGATTTCTGGCACAAAAAACTCTAATAGTGAACAAAAATTGCCACGAAAAGTATCTCAAAAATCTGTCGTTCAGAGCCAACGTTAAACTCTATGTCTCGCCACTCATGTATAAAATTAACACACACAACATAAGTGGTGTGAGAAACTAGGTCGTAATCCTGACTGAAGTGTTGTAATTACCAATTATGTATGTATGTAAATTGAAGAGAATTGAAGATAATAGGTTAGGACACAATAATATACTCCTTAAAGGATCTATGCATAGGTAAAATATATGCTTTTTCTAGCGAAATCTATGAGAACAGCGAGAGAACAGTGAATCTACCAGAAAAAAATTTCCAGGAAAAAATAATTCCCCATATATTTTGCAATTAATGCACTTTTCCAATACCACTGTATTTAAAAAATAAATATTCTTATGTTCCTTCTTATGCAGGAAAATTAAAAGCAGACAAATTTTTCAACATAAAGAAAACAGTTGGTGGTTGGCAGTTAAAAAACAAACAAAAAACAGAAAAAAATTTAAAAATCCATCACTCTTTAGCTCTACAGCTGTTGAGATAGTTTATTTTATATTCAAAAACTTTAATTTCAAACAACAATTAACTAAAAAATAAAAAATAGAAGTAAAACAAACAAAATTTAATAAAATTCATATTTATTCAAACCATATAGCCATTAACCAAGCAAATTTACTTAAAGTGTTTGCTTAAGGGAATTATAACTATACATGAGCAATGCGTATGGATGTAAGAAAAATAAAAATTAAACGAAATGCTTTGGTGGTGGAGTGCCAAAAAGAACAATGAAATCCACGTTATAAGAGCTAAACTATTAAGAAAACATTTTAGGGATTGATTTACATTCCATTTGACTATTTTAATGGGCTGGTGCCTATTCTTCAAATTCAGATGCAATGGTTACAATTATCGCATTAAATATTTCTCGCTCTCTGAAAATTTCTGATCTGCTCTTTTATAATTTCCATAACAATATCATGTAAGTTCGCCGTTGAGGTAAAATGGGTTCAAACTGCAATGTGGTCTGTGGTCACTGGTTTAGTAAAGTTCCGACCATCACCGAAAGTTGCGGAAACGCAAGATCGGCTGAAAACATAGTCGCTGTCCGGATAACTCAAGGGTAATCTGAGGCTTTCAATTTCGCATCGCTCACAAGAAGTCTGCCTTTAGATAGCTATGACTGGCAGTTTTTTCGTCCTGAATTGAGCTTGAAGTCATCGTTGTCTAGTAGAGGGTGCATTGGATTATTAGACGTGAGGCCACGGCTCAAATCACAGGTCAAACATCTCTAGAAAAACGAAATATGAAAACATATACCTTCGGTGACTTCCTCTCAGCATAATTCTATAAAATATTCCCATGAAAAGTTTCTACAAAAAATCTGTCGTTCAGAGCCGACTTTGAACTGCATGTCCGCCACTCGTGTATAAAAATTACTTACGCGACATAAATGGTGTGAGGTAGGACATAATTGGCGCAAGAACTGATGTTAAACATCTATGGACAACGACATGTGTTCACTGAATGAAACATGGACCACATGACTACTGATCTTAATTTGATTTTCATTTTGTAGCAAGGTCATCCTCAGCGATGAGGCCATTTTCTGCATGAATGGCTATGTAAACAAACAAATTTGTTGGGTTTTGGGACGATAAAAATCCATCCTCATGTGTATTCGAAAAAGTCACTTTTTTGGTATGGGGCTTTAATTGTAGGAGTCAACATTCCATATATCATTGTGAAAAATTTTGGCCTGGCTATCACTGTTAATGGCGAGCACAATAGATCGGTGATTACCAACTTCCTTTGGTCTAAGTTGGACGATTTGCATATAAACGAGCGATTTGAGAACATGGTCAAGTAGATTTACTATGTAATGGTCACCAAGCGCTTGCGATTTGAATTCCATGAAAGTTTCAAAATTGAATATCCTTTTTGGCACCTCTTGCTGTTTTATCTTATTATAGAATATTTGTTTTTAATATCCTTTAATAACACAAATATTTGCTAAGAAAAATAATACATATGCACATGCATAAAATACAATAAGAAAACTTATTTACATTTGAATAAAACTTTTAATTAACACTCGAAATTATAAATTCATCAAAATATAAAATTTAAAATTTTATTCCCAGAAAAAATTTTAAATATGCTTAGTAAGGTTTGCTTAGAACCAGGAATAGATTACCAAATAAACAACGCTTGCAAATTATTTGAACTTTATAACCAAAATTCATGCCGTAGGAGGAATGCGTTTTAACCGAAAAATTTTTGTCAGCTGCGAAATCCACTCTTTGTTTCAGTGGTTATAACCGCCTTAGTCTGGTGGATAGTGTGTTGGCTTCTTAGACATGAGGGCACGGTTCAAGCCAAACCAGGTTAAAAAAATATTTCTTCGACGACTTTCTCTCAGCAGATTTCAGGCAAAAACTCTGAGAGTAAATAAAAAAAAAAGTTGCTCAAAAATCTGTTGCAAAAATCTGAAAAATCTAAAATTAATACATTCAACATAAGTGGTGTGAGAAGCTAGACCGTAATCCTGACTAAAGGGTTGTAAAAACAAGTTATGTATGTATTAATGTTTGTATGTGTGTATTGTTGTAACAATAATCGGATCATTTTCAGTTCAAATGAAAAACAAAATGGTTTTACGGAATTAACTACCAAAGCTCACTATTCACCGCAATATTTAGTTGAATGGTATCATAATTTTGTCTGCGTATTCTGCTTTACATCCATTGTTGCCATTGCTTAAGTACTTACATTTTTCTTTCATTCCTATTACCGTAGAAATAACTACTTATGTCTAATTCATATCTGCAGAGAGGCGACAAGAGTTAAACCTGCCATAGAAGATGAGAAGATGCTTTAGGGCAAGCAAATATTTCTTAAAGGACTGAAAATAATATAAAAAAAAACTTACATCTGCAGTGAAGTAAGGTCTGATCTTAAGGTCTTTTTTTAATATATTCTCAGTAGAATTGCAATAGGTAGTTAGGTAGGTAGATAGGTAGAAGTGGCTGTTCCTTCAATAGACTTGAGTGGACACACTTAGCCCACACACAGGGTCCATTGAAATACCACAGTTTCACATTTTCCCCTTGTCCAGGAACCATTCGAAGCTTCCGATGAAGCTACGCAGATTGCCAATATCAATGCATGATAATTCAGATCCCCCATATAGTAGGCACCCAGGTGCCCCTTTCTCCTCCCACCAAGTGCCCGACATGTATACAGTAGTCTCTTTCGAGGTGCACCGCATCATTCCTCCAGAGCTCCTTTTCCGGAATGGATGTTTTAAAATTCATTGAGAAGTCGTATCGCGGTATTATGTGGTCACTGCTGCCGACAGGCCCAAATTCACCAAGTTTATTCGCATGGCCAATGTCCGATACCGGCCACTGTCCAGTCGCCCAGAGACGCCTACTAATCTTAGCCGCCACGTTCCTGCAATAGAGGTCATGCGGCGGAAGGTTTAATATTATTTCCGATGCGAACGTAGGAGTAGTGCACAGACCACTACTAATAGTCATACAGACTGATCGTTGCAACCTACGTATCAGGGTTAAATACATACATACATAATTGGTCATTACAACCCTTCAGTCAGGATTACGACCGACTTTCTCACATCACTTATGTTGTGTGTGTTAATTATATATATATGGTGGGACCTACAGTTTAAACTGGACTCCGAACGACAGATTTTTGAGAAACATTTCATGGCAATTTTTATTTACTCTTAGAGTTGTTGCCAGAAATCTGCTGAGAAAAAGTCGCCGAAGAAATACTTTTTGTATTTTGTTTTGATGTCTGGTATGGTGCTCGAACCCTGGCTTTACGTCTAATAAGCCAACACACTACATACTCGACTACGGCTACTTCAGGGTTAAAGAAGTTAACTTATTTAGTGATTCCCACCACATCAGGCATCCGTAGATTAAGATAGGCCTGACCATCGCTTTGTAGATCCACTGAGTCATCCTAGGTCTCAGGTCCCATTATTTCCCCAACACTTTCTTACAAGCGTAGAGGGCGATCGAGGCATTTCTCAGTCTATTAATTACTGAATTGCAATAAGTTTGAAAACTTTCTGATGGTATATTCCAAGTGTTTTTCGTTTCATTTTAATTGAGGATTTCTTGTTATCGTTTGCAATTCTTCAGATGGGACTTTTATATCCAAACCAACTACATATTAGGGTCGTTCGTTTAATTTTTAATTCCGGTCTCCTGTTATCGTTCGGAGGCCTTCAGATATGACTTTTATGGCTACACTAACTACATTGTCCCCCGTGAACTTTTTGTTTTGGCGTTTGTTTTAAATTGTTACTAACCTAAGCCTACTACTAATATTTTTCCATGAGTGTATAACTCTTATTCTTACTTAAAATTCAATATAATTTTAGTTTGATTTTAATGAAATTTTAATTTTTTTGTTTTAAATAATTATTGTTATCAGAGTGTGGTATTTTTTTATACGAGAGTAGCACAGACATACATACTTTGTTTACATGGCATAAAGCAAATTATTTGCAAACTGACTAATAATAAGGCTGTGAGAGAACTCAATAAATTTTAGATACAATTGTTTGGAATATTTATGCATGTATGTATGTACTCGTATGTCCGTAAGATTTTCCAAAATCTAAACAACATTATTATCATCGATGTTGTTGTTTTAATAATGAAGCCAGTAACTGCAATATTGTCATTCTTGTTATCGTTGTGTTTTTGCAAAATTTTCATTGTCATTGGCATTTCGATCATATAATTTTGTAAAGTAAGAACAACAATAACAACAACAATAAGTTTTAAATAATATGGTCATGTGTTCAATTCCAGATATGAAGTATATCTAGTATGACAACAATAGATTTTAAGATGTTCAATATTTGCTTATAAATATTTCCCCATCTGTATTGAGTGCAAACGTTGCATGGAAAATGCATAAGGAATCTTACATTTTCCATGTATGTGTGTGTGTATGTGTGTGCAAATTAGTATAAGTGATTGGGTGTCAGATTTGGTTAAATTCAATATGTGGTTAAACGAGGAAATTATGTTGTTTAATATTTGATGACGCATGACTAAAGTTTTCTTAAATATTCAGGCCTTAAATACTATATGTTAACCAGACAATAAATCATTGAGTAACTAATACATGGGATTGTGGTGTAGTATAATAATAAGTCATTGAGTAAGTAATATTAAGCTAAATGGGACTGTGGTGTAGTATTTAAATGTGTTCTTTTTTCTTTTTATCAAATCAAATGCATTTTCAATTTGTAGGAATATAAAGTTGAACTAATATTTAAGTAAAACAAATAGAACAGCAACTAAATAACTCAATCATCTTTTAGTTTCAGTTTAAAGTAGAAATGAATTTTAAAATGGAATTAAAAGTGTGTCCGTTTTTTATTTACTTACTTACTTACTTAATTGGCCATAACGACCCGATTAACGGATTTCGGCCTGCCACAACATATCCTTCCAGGCGTCTCTACTTCTTGCGCGCCTACCCCAGTTGGTCACACCAATCGATGACAGGGCTTCCTCGATTTGGTCCTTCCAACGGATACAAGGTCGTCCTCTTCGCCGATCCCCGGCTCAAATACCCATCTCGCCAGAGCATCCTTCTCCATTCGAACGACATGGCCGAGCCAGCGCAGTCGCTGGATATTAATACGCTGCACAACGTCTATGTCGTTGAGGAGCTCATATAGCTCACTGTTGGATCGGATGTGGAAATCATGGAATCGAATACTCTAAACGCTGCTGCATCGGTGCTTAATAGGGTCCATGCCTCTGCACCATAAAGAATCACGGGTAGGATTACTTCTACTTCTAAATGAATTAAAACCTAAAGGTTTTAATTTTATAGTGAATATAGAAGGTGGGTCATTTATCGGTTTAAATTTGAACCATCGGTTATTTCAAGTCTGGCAATACTTATGTCATTCTATTCTATCACAAAATTCAGTATATTATCTCCACTGAACGTAAAACGAATCGATTTACGCTTCGTTTTCTATTCGCCAGATGGGCCACCTAAAAACTGCATCTTTTCGGATGAAGCTCTCATTTTCATCTTTTTGGGTACGTTAATAAGCAAAAGAGCCATCTTTGAGGCTCATAAAACCCACACGTTGTCTTACAGAAGCTAATGCACCCATTACGATTGATTGTTTGGTGCGGCTTGTGGAGCGGAGGCATCATTGAACCAAATTTTTTTGAAAATGAGGTCAAACCACACACCTATCGCACCATGATAACAGATACCTATCGCACCATGGTATTGATGTGACAAACCCGGATAATTAGAGCAAACATACATGAAATTAGCTTTTTTCCACTGGCAGCAAACAATTGATTACACCCTGATTTTATTCGATCTCATTTGTATACAGCCTATTATAAATATACCTGGAATAAATATAACCAGAATCCTCCTTAAAAATTTAATAGAAATCGTAATGCGACACTGGAACTACAGGTTGAAAATATCAGACTATCAGAGGTCATTGTAGGTGTTCTATATATGGCCACTAATTACTGATGTCCAGGCAGACGTCTGCGGTTCACTGTCTAAGTCAGATTTTTTCATTCTCATGACTTATTCTGTGTTTATTGCTCAGCATTTGTTTCATTTAGTTTCAACTGTTTACGTATACTTTAATTGTATAAAATTGAAGCAAATTTTACGCCTTAAATGAATTGTACTGCTGTAGTTTAGTAGGCGGTGTGTTGGCTTATTAAATGTGAGGCCACAGTTCAAACCCTCAGATCAGACATGTTCAACAAAACGAAATTTTAAAAAAATATTTCTTTGGCGACTGCCTCACAGCAGATATCAGGCAAAAACTCTGAGAGTAAAATATAATTGCCATGAAAAAATTTCTCAATAATCTGTCGTTCAAAGTAAACTTTAAACTTTAGACACATAATTTGTTTTGTTCATAGTAGCTGCACATTTATATTTGATTTGAAATTCAAATAAAATATAAAAATAAGACCGGTTTTGTATAATTGAGAGAGATTGAGAGAGAGAATTAAGAGATAAGTCGCAATTCTCGCTTCTAAGCGATGTGATAAGTGCGTTCTTTGTATTATCAGTTTAACATTTGATTTTAATTTGTTTTCATATTTCTTTATTTACAATGTACTTTTTATTATAATAAAACGTGTTTTGAGCATTCATTCAAATGACTAACAGGGCATTCGTTTTAAAGATAAGCTTGCTTGGGAAAAAACTACACTCATAAAAAATATTTCGTACAATAATATAAAATCTTACTCAAAAAAATTAAGCAATACGGTGCCAAATAATTACAATATTATAGAGTCTAAGCTAAATGTAAAATATTCTGTTTAAGTTTAAAATTTTTTTTGTTTTCAAATGTAAATCCAATTTAAATACAAATTTACACTTTAAATTTCTTTACATATGACAGAATAAAGAAATGACGAAAGCAACAAACACATGTTGTTTCTATAACAAAAAAAGACAAATTAAGGTGTTCAGCTTGATAAAATCCATATGTCAAGAAATCAATTTCAATAGTTACGAATAAAGAAATTATATTCATTTTAACTTGAAAACATTACGCACTGAATGTTTTTGAGCATTTGTGACAAATGACGTCACGCCTATGTGGCTTTATTCAGCTACCGTACTTAAAACTTTTATTTTCACTACAACGAATACGATGAAATGCGCAGTAATCTTATAGGATATCATGTACACGGCCTTGTCTTGACTAGCAGACATGCAAAATCATACTATCCATTAGAGTGTATAGGTACGCTTAACAAAGATTTAAAAGCAGACATATAATAGAAAATTTCATAATATTGTGCAAATACCTGTATCATAAATTACTAATATTTATCTTCGGGTGTGTTTATTTCAAAAGAATATATTTTTTCAATTAATTGAACAATTAATATTTAACCCATTAAGCGATACTAAAAAAATAAAATACAAATTAAAATTTACTTAGAATTTGTTGTCAGAAATTATCTGGCCTAAGTTAGATTGGATAAAACACACAAACCTCTACTTAGTAGGGATATAAATAAGGGCGCTCACAATCGGGCTGGCCCAATATCATTGCAGTCATGGACAAAACTGAAAATACTATTTCTGTTACACTTGGAATTCCAAAAAAAAAAATTGAAACTCTCTGCCTTACAAAAAAATTGCTGTGCCAGAAATGTACATGATAACAGTAATAGTTCCGTTCAGACGTTTTGTATGTAAATAATAATAAAAATTAATGCTCAAGCGCTATGTGCTATTTAAAGTGCAAGATATGGAGAATTACTACCGATAATGTATGATTTAAAAAAAAGAAATATTGAGAATTTGGTTGTTAAATTAAAAAATGAATCGAAATCTTATAAGTAATTCATTCAAAAATAAACCACTACATTGACGCCTAAAGATGCTTATTAGAAGAAACCTCAGATTTATTCTTTATAAGGTTCGGAAAAATCCGAGAATATGCAGTCAGCGTCAAAAGAAACTGTACACTGTGGATAAAATTCGAACAATCGCTAAACTCAACTTGTAACACTTAAGGAGAGTGCCCGAGAAAATTTCTCAATATTTCGAAAATTTTGTAACATTTATTTCTGTTTTAATTTTAAAAACTGGCAATGAAATAAAAATAAAAATAACGGTAATTTATTAATGTTGTTTTTTTTATAAACAGGTTTTTTTTGACGCTCACTGTATTCCTGAAAGTTAGCTGAAGCCATTGAAAATATTCGAAAAATCAGGAATATCTGTATACCGTAACTCTAAACACCAATTTCTTCAAAGAAAAACCGATAACTTAAAACATCATTTGAATAAAAGCATACATTCTCAATATTTACGGATTATTTTAAAATAAAAATACTTGGCAACGACACAATGAAAATTATAACATGGAGAAAACATAATACTGCCTTAAATAAAAAAAATACTACTTGCACTGTTAAGCATTGTACTGGCATTGTAAGTTAGGGATGGGAAAGCTCAATGGGCATATAATATTTCAATATAAGGACGAGACAATTTGAACAATCAGTAGATACGATGAACTGGGGTACAAATAGAGGGACAACAGGACATCAAACCTAAATAAACAGCCTTCATGTCAGAGACTGGTTGCATCATAATGTAACAAGTTTTAGATATATAACAGCGATGGTATGAACACCAAACGTTGAAAACTAAAATCATTTAGTATGCTCGGTACAGATTAGTACTAGTACAGATTATATTTCTCTACGCACGTGGTAATAACCTGGTGTATTTAATGAATGCAAATATAGAATATGTGTGTCTAATATCACTGTAGTTGAGTGTTGGCTTATTAGATGAGAGCCCATGTATCAACTGAAATATGAACAAATATTGCTTTGACGAATTTCCCTTAGCAATCTTCTGGAAAAAAAAAACTCTGAGAGTGAATAGAATTGCTTCAAAAATTATTGTTAAAAATCTGTCGCTGGGAGTCGACTTTAAACTGTGGGTCCCGTCACTCATGAACAATTCTATATCAAAACGTCGTCAATGTGTATTTTTAGCGCAGCCAAAAGCAATCGGACATCGGATTTATAGTTGATGCATTGTTTGGTTACTTTGCATATCTACATAGTTTAAATACAGTAGTAGAACTGCATACATACTTTGTATTGATACATTTTGGAAGGCAGCCTAAGTGTTGAATGTTGTAATAACATTTACGAACCCACCAAGTATAATTTAAAAAAATGTCAATCAGGGCTGTTGAATAATGGCGGAATGGTGTAAGCATAATAACATGATAAGGTCTTCCACTTAATATATGCTGCAGAACTAGTATTCCAGAGTTATTACTCATGCAGTAAATTAAAAAGCTCAAGTGTTTCTTATGTTCTATAGAATTGACTAGAATGCATTTCTACTTTAAGACTAAGTTTAAAATATATGTAAATTTTATTTCAAATTTACTCAAAGGCCACTCCGGTTATAGCGGGTTAATCGGAATGCAATTCATATAAATTTCTCTGTTAACCTCCACTGTAATTCATTTGATTAAAACGTACTAAAATGATCACAACAAAATTATTAATTGTGGTTGCGGGTATTTGTTGTTTGCACTTAACGCCCATAAATGGCAATAGTCGTGATTTGGTAGCAGCTTGGAAAGAAATCCATAAAAATAATAACCAAGATATACAACAAAGTACTGCGATCTACAATAAATTGCGAGAAGAACAAAGAGCCATTGCTGAGCTGCGTACAATAGTGGAAAGTCATCTGAGAGCTGAAAATGCAAAATTACTATCCAATACCATAGTTTCGCATGATAATGAAGATGTTCAACTGAAGTTAAGAGAAATTCTACGGAATATGATTGAACAGTATGATCAAAATTTAATTGAGGATATATTCGGTGAAGCATTGAAGGATGTAGGTGTTTTGAAAAAGCTGGCCGATTTACCTGAGATTTTATGGAGCATTTATAAGAAGGGCGATGAGAAATTGTTTGAAACAATGTTGAGAGCCCAGCTGCAATTGTATGGTAGCTATCGTGGTAAATTCCATGCCGATGAAAAGAAGTATTTCTACAAATTTGCCTATCGTCTAAGCAAAATAAAGGAGGATCCTTTATATCATCAAATGGATGGAGATTTAAAAGCAAATGTGGAAAGTCTACAAGACTCTCTACCCAATAATGTGAAATATTTATTTTTCGCTTCACATTTCTGTTTGCAAAATGCTCTCTATTCGAAATACATCTACACGGCTATCAGTGCAAAAATTGATGCGCTTAGTCGTTATGTTTGGTTGTGGCATGATAATCTTTCTATGGATGATACAGGCTACATTAAAGCTGACATACAAGCATATAATCCAGCCAGAGATCAAAAATTAAAAGTTGCTCTGAAAAGTACGAAATACGATATTTTCTATTACATGATGCCCAATAGCAAAATTATTGCCGGTTGGGATAACAATAACACGCCAATGCATCATATATGGGAGATAGAATTTTTGGATGGCGATCGTGTTACATTCACTCAAGACAATCATTTGATGTGTGCCATAACACCACATGACGGTGAGAGACGGAATGTAGGTGGACGTGCAACGGGACTTGTTGGAAATAGACCAGAATGCCAGTGGCGTTTAGGTGAATGTAGATACGTTAATTAAATCACATGTAAAACACACTTGTGTTGTAACACTTTTTTTTGTTGTAAAAATTTATTATTTTTAAGAAAAATATGTATGTACGTGTGATCATATGAAAATTAATAATCAATACGTAGTGTTGTGTGCAAATAAAAATGTTGATTTTATTCATAATTTAAGACTGATAAAGCTATCATGTACATATCGGGTGGGTCATCAATCGGTTTAAATTTGGTTGTATCGAATCTTATAATACTTATGTCATTCTATTCACAAAATTCAGTATATTTTTCCCACCGAACGTTTGAACAGCTTTGGGATTTATTGGAAATTTATTTCCAAAACAAAGGCCATTGGTCGGAAATTGCACGAAAATGTTGTACAAAATTTGGGCACAGAGAAACTGATTTCATTGTTTATGCGACAAGAAGTGAACGTGCTTGTACAGTGCTTACAGCAAAAATTATCGAAGCTGTGACTGAGAGTTTGAAAAGGTCTCGGTATGGTGGGTTACAAAGGTCAATCAATTGGTTCAAGAGTTGAAGTCGCATGACCATCCGACTACGAGAAACTGTATGATGATGTCGATTTTGCCATCTTTTCGAATGAAGCCAATTTTTATATTGGTAGGTACGTCAATAAGTAAAATTTCCATGTTTGAAGCTCAGAAAACCCCCACATGGCCATACAGAAGCCAATGCACCCATCACGAGTGACTGTATGGGGCGGCTTGTGGTGCGGAGGCATCATTGACCCACATTTCCTTGAAAACATGGACGATGCAACCATTACGGTCAATGGAAGACACTTATCGCACTATGATAATTGAATTTTTTGCATCCGCTCTTTATGGAATTGATGTGAAGAGTGTTTGGTTTCAACAGGATGGTGCATTTGCCACAGTCAAACGCTTGATAGTCGTTTAATTTGCTGAAATAGTGATGCCAAGCTGTGACTTGACACCGTTGGACTATTTTCTGTGGGGCGCCCTTAAAGAAAAATATTTTGTCGACAAACCAGAGACAATTGAGCATTTGAAGGTCAACATTCGTTATGCCATTGCCGAGATACGATCTCATGCACTCGAAAAAGTGCATGCAAATTGGTACAATCGAATTAGGAACTGTGAAGCTAGCCACGGCTGCCATATGAATGAAATGATATTCCATTTCTAACCGGAAAAAATGTACTTTACAACAATATAATAAATTTGGCAAGATTTCAAAACATTTTTGTTTTACTGCATTTTTAAATTTAAACTTTTAATTGGCCCATTGGTACATATTTTACTTTGTGATTATTCAGAAATTTTAATCAATAGGTCATGAGTTTTAAAAGCAATTAATATTTTTTTTCTGTGTTTTAATTGCAACAGGCCACACAAGAATTCAATTCAAGCTACAGATCAAACAATGAAAGATTACCGTGGCATTCAAATTTTCTTTAGTGATACTCTTATTTGTATACAATATATGTGTCTTTACTGAAAGATTATAAATTTTAACATAAAAAAATACTAAAAAACATATTTTACAAGCGATTTAGTTCTCAAATCTGCATTCACCCAAACGCCATGTGCATTCCAAACTATTTCCAACAACTGCTTTCGCGCGTCCACCTACATTACGTCTTTCAAGATCGTTTAAATTTGTGGCACACATCAATAGATCGTCTTGAGCGAATGCAACACGTTCACTATCTACAAAATCTATCTCCCATATATGATGTGATGGCGAACTATTGTTATCCCAACCAGCAACAGTTTTACTACTTGGCATCATGTAATAGAAAATATTATACTTCGTACTTTTAAGAGCAATTTTCAATTTTTTGTCTACGGCCGCATTGTATTCTTGAATTTCAGCTTTAATAAAGGCGGTGTCATCCATAGCCTTGTTATTATACCACAACCAAACATAACGACTAAGAGAATCAATTTTATAACTAATCGCTGTATACATGTATTTCGAATGGTGGATATTTTGTAAACAGAAATAAGGAGCGAAAAATAAATATTTTACATTATTGGGTAGAGTGTCTTGCAGACTTTGCCCTTTTGCTCTTATTTTCCCTTGTATTTGCTTGTATAAAGGATCCTCCTTGATTTTGCTTATATAATAGGCAAATTTGTAGGCATATTTCTTTTCGTCGGCACGAAATTTTGTACGATATATGCCATACAACTGCAATTGGGCTCTCAACATTATTTCAAACAGTTTCTCATCGCCCTTCTTATAAATACTCCATAAAATATCAGGTAAATCGGCTAACTTTTTCACAATACCTACATCTCTCAAAACTTCATCGAATATATACTCGATTAGAGTTTTATCGTATTGTTCGTACATGTTCTGTAAGATTTCTCTCGTTTTTATTACAACATCTTCAGTACACGGCGACATTAGGGTATTTGTTAATAAATTAGCATTTTCATCTCTCAGGTAACGTTCCACTTTTATACGCAACTCAACAATGGCTCTTTGTTCTTCCCACAAACGATTGTAGATTGCAGTTGTCTTTTGTATATCTTGGGTATTATTTTTAAAGAGTTCTTCCCAGGCTGCTACCAAATCATGACTACTGCCAGTTACGGGAATTAAGTGCAGACAACAAATACCCGCAACCACAATTAATAATTTTGTTGTGTTCATTTTAGTACGTTTTAATCAAATAAATTACTGTGGAGATTAACAGAGAAATTTATATGAATTGCATTTCAATTATCCCGCTATAACCGTAAGAATCTTGTGAGTAAATTTTCATAGAAAGACAAAATTCGAATGTAGTGGCGTACAGGTTCGAACGTTCTCATACCGAAGATTGGCATGGAATATGACCTTCGATTAGCGGGATACCTTAAGATTTCAGTCCGCAGAAACATTTCAAAAGCTACGATTTTCAGTGGTTAACTTGCCATTAAAAATTATGGTTCGTGAAATGAATGTTTCCCAAAAGTCCGTGGGTAAAATTTTTAAGAAAGACTTGGGATTTGCTGCTTCCAAAGGCTGGACTGGACGTTTGATTACTACAGATTAAAAACAAATTGAATGGAAAAATGCAAACATGTATGCAATAATGAATTACGCTGATAACTTGAATAGAATTGATTCCTCGTGTCGAAAAGGCCATCAACCAGCCTCAGCTGCGATTTAGTGGGGAGTGTGTGACGATAATATCGATAATTCATGTTTCTGAGAAACATAGATCAAAGTTTACCAAGAAATCGTCTTTAAGATCTGCTAGAATACAGGCTTAGGGGATGCATATAGTTTGCTACATAACATAGCCGAACATCGTTTCTTTTAGTATAGCATTAATTCGCGCTATCATCAACTTTCCAATTGGCTAACATCATGCGACTATTGGTGTTAGGCCAGAACCAAAGCAAGAGATTTCGGATTTGTATATGCTTTTTGTATTTTATTAAATCGAACAGGAAATACTGTTGGTGTCCCGATGGTCTTTTTGGCAGTGTGCTAAACTTCAAATACCGAGCCCGTGGGTCCGATTTCCACCAGAGACCCTGGGTGTTTTGTGATTGTCTGACTGTAGACATTATATGAGCAAACGAAAAAGACTGACGGGATTATTACAGAGCAATTATCGAGAAAAAAATGACGAAGGTATTCATATATACTAGTCATAAAAAACGTTTCAAAATTAAAAATTTCTCGCATGCTACCCCTGTTTACTTTCTCCAACAACTAACTTTCTGTTATTTCAACCCAATGCACAAAAATTCTTCGTAGCAGGCGGATGTTCCCATGTCTTCTAATTCTCCTCAGCATTACAGCTGATACAGAGGTCGTTATGAGATATTTACAGCCTCTGGGCGAGTTTACATACATACATAATTGGCCAAGCCTTCAGTCAAAGTTACGACCTAACTTGTAGCATTGCTCAATGGATTAAATATTGATTGTTCAATTTCAATTGAATAACAAAAATTATTTTTTTAAAATGGGTACGCAAGTAGAAAAATATTAGTAATTAATGTATTTTCATAATTACGCAATTTTCATTAGGTGTCTGCATAAAACGTTTGGGAAAATAAACTTACCCCTTTTCGAGTAGATAGTTCCTTTTTGCATGAATTACTAGTCACGACAACAACGTTAAAAATAATTATTTAAATAAAGTTGGTGAATTGGATCACATAGGATTGACGTCATTTGTCACAAATGCTCAGAAACATTCAGTGCGTAAAGTTTTCAAGTTTAAAACTAAACATTGAATTATGTCTTGTGAATATAATTTCTTCTACGTAAATATTGAACTTACTTACTTACTTACTTAATTGGCCATATCAACCCGATTTAACGGATTTCGGCCTGACGCGACACTTCCTTCCAGGTGCCTCCGCTTCTTGCGCGCCTACGCCAGTTGGTCACACCAATCGATGACAGAGCTTCCTCGATTTGGTTCTTCCAACGAATACAAGGTTGTTCCCTTCGCCGACATCCGCAGATGCCCGCATCAAATACCCGTCTCGCCGGACCATCCTCCTCCATTCGAACGACATGGCCGAAACAGCACAGCCGCTGGATATTAATACGCTGCACAATGTCTATGTCGTTGAGGAGCTCATACAGCTCACTGTTGGACCGAATACGGAAATCATCGCCAACTCGCAATGGACCGAAGATCTTCTCTCGAACACTCTCAAGGCCGCTGCATCAGTACTTAATAGGGCCCATGCCTCTGCGCCATAAAGAAGCACTGGTTGGATGAGCGTCTTGTATAGTGTTAGTTTTGTCGTACGAGAAAGGGATCTGTTACCCAATTGCCTATTGAGACCATAGTAGCACCTGTTGGCAAGAGTGATCCTGCGTTTGATCTCCAGACTGACATCATTTTTGGTGGTAACGGCGGAGCCAAGATAAATAAATTCCTTGAGTATTTCAAAAGTATAGTTATCGGCCGTAATCTGAGAATCAATACGCCGAACGCCTCTAACATATACTTTGTTTTGCCCTTATTTACTGCCAAACCCATCCTAATATACTCCCGTTCAATAGCACTAAAGGCAGCAGTAACATCTCGCTTCGTACGCCCTATGATGTCAATGTCGTCAGCGTACGCAAGCAACTGGACACTTTTTGAAAAATAGTGCCACTGCGATGCACTCCCGCCTTTCGCAGAACACTCTCCATGACAAAGTTGAAGAGGTTGTATGATAAGGCGTCGCCTTGTCTGAAACATCGCACGATATCAAAAGGTTTGGAGAGGTCCATTCCTACCTTGACGAAGATGCAGGAATTGCTGAACGTCATTCTGCATAGCCTTATCAGCTTCGCGGGTATACCGAGCACAGACATTGCGGCAAAAACACGATCCCTTATGGAGCTATTGAAACTGATTACTTGAAATATGGATTTTATCAAGCACAAACATCATGTATTTCTGGCAAATATAAATTTGTGCTGAAATTAAAAAAATAAATATAAAATAATTAAATAAAGTAGGTATATAAGAATTACATTACATTACTCTTACAATATAGGTATTGGAGAAATGCGTTGTGATTTGAACGAAACTTAAACAGTATATTTTATTTTCGGTTCATTTCAAATTCTATAAAAAAGCAACAAAAAGCTGGGCTAATCCCACCACCGCCTATGACTTAAGCTTACACTTAATAATATCATAATTATTGGAGACTGCATTGTTTTATTTACTTGAGTAAGATTTTCAATTGTTGCATACATTTTTTCATGGGTGTAGCTATTTCCCAAAACAAATAAACACAGCTTATCTGTAAAAGGAATGCCCTGTGAGTTATTTAAAGAAAGTTTAAAGAACATATTAACATTATAAAGAAAATAAATTTAAATTGAATGTTATAACGATAATACTGAAGTGAGTTTTGTGATTTTGCTTTTAATTCTGCCTCTATCTCGTTCAAAAAAATTCAAAAATTCCCTTTTAATACCTCGATAAATGGCCAACCACAGCAAAAGTTAGGTGTACGGTGTTTTCTTTTTAAATAAAATTTACAAGAATTTAAAGGCCTTTACCGCCACTGTCTAGACTTTAGTTAAGAGACTAAAATGCATGATTAAATAACTGATAAGTCATAAAGAATATAATTTGACTACACATAGAAATAATTAAACATAATATGTATGTACATATTGTATATACATACAAAGACATTCAAATATGTTATCTTCTTGATGACTTGTAGCAATTTCCATTCCAAGTAAATTTTTCCTGTCGCCGTCATTTATATTGTTTTCCTTTTATTCATATCATTTCTTTTGTTCATTATTTTTTCAAGAATAGAATTTTAATTAAAATAAGGATCGTTGTTATTCAATGTTTCAAAATTCTAATGAATTTGGAGAAAGCATAACGAAAGGGATGTACATGGATATGTATGTTTAACTCTGAATATATCAGACTGTTCGTTGCTGCATTCTATGAATAAACCACAGTTTTAGGATTTTCTTCATTAAAAGTGGCCAACTAGAGAAATAAACATTAGACGACTACAAGTTCAAAAACCTTAAATACTGTTTTTTTAATTTGGAAGGAGCAGAATACATATAATGAATGTACATTCCTTCCTTTTTATATTTTAAATATGAATGACAATGACAAAATGATTAACCAAATAATGTTAACTGCAATGAGCTCAGAGGCCAGTAGCCAAATTCGACAATCTGCAAAGATTGCGATCACATACAAATGGAGAGCAAATAATAAAAAAAAAACTTACGCAGATATTGAAATGCTTATATAAAGACGTCCAATCAATCACATTAGGAACAACAACAAAAAAATGGCGTTGGTCCTAATAAACAGGCTGCAAACATTATCGAACGACCAGCACCAACGTGACTCAAAGTCGGTTCGAGAACAAAACAGCAGTAAAAACTGTATTATCAGATTTTGCATTTAGGGAAATGGAGTTTGAAACCATTATCGCAAAGGGAATGCACGACGTTATCTGGGTTGGTGAACTATCAATCGTACGTATACGACTTCTACCAATAAAGCTTTTTGTGTAACAAAATCAACGTTTCCAAGGGAAAACCCATGCTCGATTATTCTGAGGCTGGCACTCTCATGTGCATCTTTCAAATTCAACAAATCTCCTGAGTTACTAAAGACTACGTATTAAGTGTAGAACTTTCTTATCTGCTGATATAGTCGCCGTAGTCTATTAGGTAGCGTGTTGTCATATTAGACGTGAGTCCATGGTCATACCCTTCTTCGGCGATTTTTTCTCAGCAGATTTCTGGCAAAAATTCTAGCATACTTGTCGTTGCATAAGAATACCGTTTGCATGTGTAATAATCGCTCTAGCAGTCACTTACTTCATCCTCAGATGTTGTAAGTGTATAAAAATGCGTTATTTCTTGATGTAACTCACTTGACTTACTTAACTTTATGGTATTTAACTGAATTCCAGATTAAGAATTTATTATATTCCATATACGAGTACAGTGGACAGCAAAAGTCTTAGTACGGCAATATATTTTGACAAAAAAGTCCCCACAGGCTTAATACTCTTGCACAAAGTCCCGATATGACTTCGAGAGAGTATTTAGGAGATCATTTGAAAGAACGGTTACGTAATCGTTAAACCTCAAACAAAAATCAATCGAAAAACCTGATCATTTTACCACCAAAAAACAGTAAACAAAAACATTTTTTGTTTTATAATAAAGCAGAAATAAATGAATGAAATGAATTTATAAACTATAAAAAAACTTTTCATTTGAAACATCGAATAAAAAAAAAACAATTTTTAATAAAGTTTCATACGCTAACGCACTTATGCATATTTTTAATAAAAATATATACATATGTTATCTTTAACGGTAAAATTATTTTGTTGGTATGTATATATTTCTGGGTTTCCCAGAAAAGTGGTAAAAAAACGTTTTCACTTTTTATGAAATTCTCTCAAAATAAATGCAAAATAATTTTAAAAAGCGAAAGGAAATATTCCGAGAAACCAGGACAGTTTATAAACATTGTTCAACACGTTTTACTTTTAACTTTGAAATAAAAGTTCAAAAAATGTTCTCTAATGTACAGTGACTTCCAAAAGTGTTCATAAAAACCTGTAACACTATTATCATAACATAATACATCTATCATAATACAATGTTGTTAATAAAAAATTCTTTATTTTTTATGAATAAATAAGACATGTAACAGTGACCTTGTGCCAGGCCTTGTGGAGTTCACTGTACATTAGAAATATTGAACATTGCACGTCTTCCTTATTTACTTCTAGGTTTCATCGTCATTAATATTTAATTCTCACATATGAACTCTTTCAACCCAGGAAAAAAACACAACAGATTGTAAATAATTAAGAAATATTAACTGAATTCTATGCATGTTAATTAACAATCTAACATAATAAAATAACAGACTTTAAATGCAAAGATACTGAAATACTCGTACTACAAATAAATACTCTCATATCATATGATTTCTCTAACTTTTACGATAGAGCTGTCGGTTATTCGACGTCTTGTGGCATAGAAATATTTACTCGTATATTCGAAGTGATTTAATTTTATTTTCATTTCAGTTGTTGTAACAGATCATTTAGTAATTTTAAGGCTGTAGATCAGAGCTCGGCATTTCCTATGCACGCGTGCATTTCAGCCATTACTAAATTTACAACAACGTACTCACACGTATTAAAAACGCTCTCAGTCTCGTTTGAGCATTCATTGAAAGAGGTTGTGTTGTCGCATGTTTCTTGCTTTTGTACATGAACACATGCTAATGCAGGGATGGAAAACTTAATGTTTTTAACATCAGCGTATGGTGTACGTTTTTAGAATTATAATCTTTTTCAAAATAAATTATTCTAATTTATTAAAACAAACTTAATAAAACAAAAACAACTTATATTTCACTATTCATAAAAACTATGTACATATAAAAGAGGAAGTATTTTTCAAAAAAATTCTAAAAAAAAAGAAAAAATTTCGAAATTTATTAAAACAAAAAACAAATTTAGTAAAACAAAAATAACTTGCATTTCACTATTCATAAAAACTATTTACATATACAAAAGGAAAAATTGCTAAAATTTTGATTATAAAGAGGAATTATGTAAAAAAATTATATAAAAAAGAATTTTTTTTAAATCTAAAATAAGACAATTTCTTGCGTCACCTGTAATATTTACATATTCGCTATGACATGTAAGATAATGTCTTTCTACATAAAATTTGTTAATTCGTGCCATCGTCCGTTTACAAATCATACACTCGGGTTTGCCAAAAAAAAATTTCGGCAAACAAGAAATTGTTTCCCCATTCTACATTAAACATTTTTTATGTGTGTCTCTAGCATCAAGCGTAAAACAAACCACACTGCATGAAAGCTCGAGCGAGACTGATCGATTTTGTTTGTTTTTATTCATTTTGTGAGTACAGTATAAATTTCCCAGAAAGTTTTCTATTAAATATGTATATTTCCAAAAATAACAACAAATTTTAACCTAAAATGCTTTCTGAAATAGATATTATCAAAGAAGTCTAAACGAATTTTACAAATTTAAAAATTAACATTTTCCATGCCTGTATTGTAGTGAATGTGAGAGCATAAATTTTTCTCTTTTCTTAGTTTTCGCTCTCGCAACAACTGACCAATAGCAAGTGTTGCCTGGCTCTGCTGTAGATCATAGTTTACCATTTCATAGCACAGTTGTGCAAGGGGAACTTACACGCATTCTTGTGTTTTTTCATTTAGTTGTCGATCAGACTGCGACAAGAACACATGTGCGGCGGATGCTTTATCATTTTATTTCAGCATAACACTCAAAAAATATTTTATGTTAAAAATGTTCTATGTTATTTGCTAGGCGTATTTCATTTTTTTTTTGTCGCATACTATAATTTTTTTTAATTGCTTTGGAATGTTCTCTTTTTTTTTTCTTTTAATAAAAAATGGGTTTTTTATTCTTTTTATTTTTATTTATTTAAAAAAACATGGCCTAATTTTTAAGCCAAAGATGGATAGCTTTATGTTCTTTTGATAAAAAATGGATTTTTCATTTTATTTTTATTTATCTAAAATTATTAAGCCAAAGTTATACAGCTTTACATACGTATGCTGATGAAATGAAAATAAAAATAGCGTATATTACTAACACTTTTCTATGGCTGTAAATAAATAAATTCTCTCAACTTATTTTCTCTCTCTTACTCACTAACACATAACCAAAACTTTTTTGACGAACCCTGCTGTAGATGAACGTATGCATCAGGGGTTTTCTAAAGGGTCCGCCAAACAACTTTTTTTTTTGAAAATGCTTTAAAAAAAAAACTACTGAATATTTTCTCAAATTTCTTTTTTCATTTGAAAGTACAATCCTTCCGGTTAATAATGGAAAATAATTTCATTCAAATGGCTGCCTCGGCTGGCCATGCAGTAGCCTACACCAGAAGATGCCGATTTTGGCAAAAAAAATCATTTTTTCAGATGAAGCTCATTTTGCTCTTGGCGGGTCGCATTTGGGGCACAGAAAACCCCTCCTCTCCTTGTTTTATGAAAAACGTTAAATATTGTTTGTTTTATAATAAAACAGAAATAAATGAATAAAATAAATATGAAAACTACAAATTGTTATACAAACTTTTGGCTAAAAATTATGAAATTGCTAAAATATATTGCCGTACTAAGACTTATGCTGTCCACTGTACATAATTCGTCATTACAATTATGACTTATCTTCTTAAATAACTTATGTTGTGTGTGTTAAATTTATACATGAATGACAGGACCTGCAGCTTAAAATCGGTTCCGAATGACAATTTGTTTTTGGAGAAACTTTAAAGCACAATTTTTTAACTCTCAGACTTTTTGCCAGAAATCTGCTGAGAGGAAGTCGCCCAAGGAAATATTTTTTGCATACAGTGCACGCTCGCTAATGTGAACTAATTAAAACTGGCGTTGTTCACTTTTACGAATTGTTCACATTTCCGAATACCGAAAATTTTAAACAGAATTATACCATCTTTTAAACAAAAATCATTATTTATGATTTTTTTTATTTTTTTAGAACACATTTTATAATTTAATCTTCACAAACTTTCTTCACAGTATCTAAATAGCAATTGAAGAATAAATATGCAAGCAGATGTATTAACACATACATATATATGTACACCTAAAACGGGGATTCCCGCAACTAATAAACATAGAATTTTAACGTTTCAAATTAAAAAAAAGAATTCTGTTAAAATTATAAGGCTTTTTACATTTTTTCATCTTTTAGAGTAGTCACTGAAGCAAAAATATTGTTCACATTAAGCGGTGTTCATATTATGCGGTGTTCACATTAGCGCGCGTGCACCATATTTCGTTTTGTCGGATAAGTCTGACCTCGGGTTTGAACCCTGGCCTCACGTCTAATAAGCCAACATGCTTACTTGAGCACGCATAGTGGTCCATTATCAAGCAGTCTGAACTGACCTACAGTTCCTAAAGAGTGAATAGAAGAGATCAAATAATTCAGATCACATATTTCCGATAAGCCTTTGAAATTCACTAGACCAACTAATCATTTTCCATGGCACCAAAATAATTTCGTTGTTGTATTAATCGAATCACTTAACTTAGTTTAACGGCACTAATTTAAATTCTTATTTACTTCCTGTAACGTACAAACAAACATCACATACTTACACACACGAATACACTCAAAGGAAAATAATTTAAAATTAAAGTTGTAGAATTTAGACAATAACAACAATAACAACGACAACAACAACAACGACTGCAATATGTTTCATGTTTGTATTATTTTACGTGACTGAGCATTTAAACTATCAATATGTTCTGTACATTTTGTTTTTGTTTTTCTTACAAACTCGCACTCATTGAGAGCCATAAACAGTTTCAGACACTAACACATATGTATGTACAGTAGAATACAATACAATCTCCAGACTCCAGTTCTTGTTTTGGGTCTCCAACAAATTTATATGAGACTCATACGATAGGAGCCATGTAGGAATACAATCTAACACTCAACACACATGCTTGCACATTATTCACGCATACATAAGTACATACATACATATGTATATGATATCATGCTGTGCTATTTGTGAATATGGGTAAGTGTGTGTGTGTGTGTACGTATTAGCATTTGAAATTATTTTTTATAATTAAATGTACACAAAGGAGTTTAAGACTAATGATGTTAATGTACCCGTATACATACATATGAACATACATGTCATATGTACATACATACGTTATATTATATAATATTTATGTCAATGCGTTCAAAGAGCAATTGATGTCGGTATATTAAAAGCATCTTAAAATTATTTGGCTTTTTTTCTTGATATAAGTGTAGAGTGATTTTAAATTCTATATAAGTTATGCTGGCTGCTTATTAAAGAATTTCCGAAATAAATTTTATTAAAAAATTATCCGTTTTATTATAATTAGACAATCATTTAAATGTTAAATAATACAGTGTTGGACAAAACTCAAGCAAAACATTGAATAACACGAATATGGTTGCTTCATGCAACCCCAAAATAAAGAATCTCGTAAACTCGAAACCCATGGTCTTAGAGGCCAAAGGACTGCTCCAAAACCTGAACTTAATTGCAGCAAGCAAGCTGGCCACTAAGTTGTATACAAACATATCAGACAAGTTAAATTCTTACTTTTTTTTTCCTCAAAAAACAAAAAGCAAACATCAATACTCATCGCATGATAGCTTGCGGTATTGCAATTTTCATTGTGTTTAAAGAAATATTGACGGATGAATGAAAATTTTTTTTTTAATTTTGTATGTTTTGGGTATGACTTAAGCTTAGCTGACCTGGGCCTTCTTTATCAACCTTTATTTTCTGTTCTGAATCACGATTTTGTATGAATCGTTCATCTAATCTTATGAAAATTTATCTCCACACCGAGCTGTGATGAGCCTTAAGCTATTCTATTTGAAACATGATCAACTAGCTTTGAAAGCCAGATAGGTAGATAAACGTGGCTGCCAATGACATGGCTGAGGAACCTTACAGAACTCCCCCTAGACTCCCGTTGTTCATTTTCCATTACAGATGAAGGAAATTGTGTTCATAGTATAGGGTCTTCCATTAATCGCATTATATCCTTAAATTAAAAAAGAATAAAGTGTGTGCGTGTTATTATGGAAATATTTAATTCGTTTGAAAGACCTTTTGATATCATTCTATTTAGAAAACGTCGTTCAAATGTTCGTTATGGTTTCTCTGTGTGGAGTGCATCGGAGATGTCCAATTTTCCACGACTCTGGCGCATAAATCAGGCTGAATTTGCTCGATTATGTTGGCTTTGAAGTCGGCTTAGTCTCTTAGTTTCGATGTTAGGAGTTGCCGTAGTCTAGTAGGTAGTGTGTTGGCTTATTAGAAGTGAGGCATCGGTTCATACCCCAGGCCAGACATTTCCAACAAAATGAAATATGAAAAAATATTTCCTCAGTGACTTCCTCTAACCAGACTTTTGGCAAACATTGTGAGAGTAAATAAAATTGCTTTGAAAATTTTCCTAAAAATCAGTAGTTCCGAGTCGACTTAAAACTGTAGGTCCTGCCACTCATGTTTGAAATTACCACACACGACATAAGTGGTGTGGGACGCAAGGTCGTAATCCTAATTGGAGGATTGTATGTGTGGCTAATTTTCATATAACCTCGACTTAAGAAAACCCCACAAGAAAGATCTCGGTGTCCCCTATACGGCCATACCGTCAAATCTCTAGTGCAGATCTGTATGGCATGTCGACCTAAAGTACTCGCCGTTGATGCTGATTATCTGGCGAATGTCGTCCTCAAAGGAATACGAACTGATGATGCCGCCAGTCCAAAATCCACACTAAATAATAACTTTTTCAGAATGCATTCAAAGCTCCTGGAACTGAAAATTTAAAAATTGTGTTTGTTAACGTACTCATTCATACCTATCACTGAAAAACAATTTCCGCTGAAAATAAAGGTGAGTTGCTAACTGCTCTAGAGTCCATTCACCGAACACACAACGTTGTCTAGAGTCGTTTACATTCAATTGCTGGATCTAGTCATGACGCGAAATTGGCTAAAGGACGCCAAGGACGAGTTTTTGTGAATGATGTGAAATTGACTGCCACGCATTCTCAGATACACTATCACAAACAGCGACATTATTTTCGGCAGTTTTTGTCTTTCGCCGAAGTATGGATGGTGGTCAATCGTTCACTATACCAGTGATCATCTCTCTGTAGACCAACTAAGATAATCATAAATGGCAGGTACTTTGCCCGTATAGTACACTCATTTTTATAAAAAAAATGTATTAGCTGCACATGTTGTTGAAAGCCATTGTGATTTAGCAAAACATACTGAATAAATGACAACTAATTTGACAGATGCAGCTTTAACAAAATGGCCGTTATTAATTGTTAATATTTGGAGGTTTGTGTTTAAAAATCCGAGAGAAATCAAAATGATGAACTGAAGACCAATACCTGATGTAAAGTGTTCTTTTCTTACTTGTCTTTGCATCTCCTGTAGACACTAAACATTCAGTAAGTAATATATCTCCTTTGTATTAAATTAATTCAATCGTTGTTTCTAATAAATTAATTTGTAGCAATTCCTGTGCGTTATAAATGCAATACATAATTACTTCTTTAATCTGTTTTCATATGAAAATAATTATTTCTCTTGTATAAACGTATATCATAAAATACTTTCCATACGAATCATAATATTTTAACAAAATAAGTGGCAAAAAAACTTTCACATATATGTACATACGTTCATACACTTAAAATATAAGAGATTTGCATAGAGATCGGTTTCATCACCAAGTCGACATAAATTTTAATTCTGAATCATTTTAAAATAAAGTTAAACTGTTTGAAAAATTCTTCTTACCTCTCCAAACAAAATTGTTTTCAGAGATAAGCACTCTTTCGTTAAATATTTTATTTTTCTCTTGTGAATAAAGTTTCTTTCTTTTTGTTTTATTTTCGATTTTTTTTTTGCAAATATTTTCATATTTAACGTATCAATGTTTGCGTAAATAATCAATTTTAAGAAAAATGTTAGCAAAAGTTCTCAAATATTTACACGCAACTCATACACATGAACACCCCCCAACCATCAATTTTATGCAAAAAAACCAAACAAAAATTGAAAAAGAAACCAGGGAACAGGAATTCACCTACAATACGGTACAATAATGAATAAAAAAAACGAAAGAAAATTCGCAATTTGAATATGCTGATTAGACAAAAGTAAGAAAAACAAAAAGCAAAAAAAAGGAGAAAAGAAAAATTTGTTTAAACTAATTTTGCATAATAAATTAGTATCAGTTATCACAGCTAAGAAGCAAAAAAAAATTCCTGAGGAGAATAGTAGGTGGGGAAACAACACCGCAGAGATAATAAAATCAAAAGTATTTTACTGTGGAAAATAATAATACAACAGCACACGCTCACATGTTCGAAAGTGTAAAAATGGATGTCATAGAAGTATTCGGGTTATGAAGGGGGCCTAAAACTGTACTAAATCGAAGGCTTAGTATAGCAACTTTCATAGTAAAAGTAAAATATCCGGTAGTAAAAGTTTTAATATCCGGTTTCAGCATTTTTTGTAGATTCCAGGGAAATTTTACTACTGATGGTGCTTTTAATACCTACCTAATTTTACTATTCAAGTCACATTACTTCAGACGCCATGCATAATAAACCTTCGAGAAATAGAGACTCTGACTATCCGCATATTTGGAGCAACATCTTAAAAGAAATTTAGACTCCAAAAATTTCCCCAGCAATAAACACTGCAAGTCCAGCATAATTCATGTATCCCCCTGACATTATTCTACGAAAACAGAAGAAGTCTACTCAACTTTTTAAAGAATGTTTTTCAAGCCTGTAACTGTTGGAGTCACTAATGAAGCATCGAAGAGCGTTATATAATATTAGAGACCATCGGCCACAAATACTACTCAAATGATACAATTTCGAAGAACACTTGAATTTCATCAACGAAAAGACACGCGTAACTCAGTGGGCCACTAGCGGGCATAATGCTAAAAATTAGAGAGGATAAAAGGCTTTGAAAAGGAGCATAAGTTCAGTTGGAAGCGCTCTCTGAGATTTCGGGACAGTATCCGATAAAGCGGCAAAGTATTGACAAGAACAATACCGATATACACATTGGTGGATGAAATCAGATGAATATTCTGCTACCGACTAGAAGAACCAGGACAATCGGTTGAGGTAAAAGGATGGATTTCTATGTACTTACAAAAGGCAGTCATGATGAAGGGATAGTTTGAAGAAAAGGTGGACACATACATATACATAATATATATATAATTGGTCATTACAACCCTTCAGTCATGATTACGTCTCACGCCACTTATATATTGTGGGATAAATTCATACAAGAATGGATTCTAGAGCATTCCACTTTATCGTTAAAATATTGTGTGCTGATATTGTATGGAATGAGAGTAGTACCATACTGGAATTCCGAAGGTTGGAGAACAAGATTTAAAGCTAATCAGCCCTACGAATACCTAATGGCGGTCCCATAGAGAGTGAGTGGCTGCTGAATTTTGAGAGCAGATTTAGTGCGTAGATGCCAGTGAACTAACGATTCAAAAAAAGTGTGAAATAAAGCTCGGTGTTATCAAAACTTATTTATTGTGGTATTTCGTAATCAATGGAGTTACATGTTATGATGTGATCATATGTTGTCATCATTTGATAAAAAATTTCTAAGGACATTGATCAGAAAAAGCGGAGAAAAGGCTTTGCGTTTATGACAAGCATACTTACATACATTATGCAGGCCTACAATCTTCTAGTTTTTTTATCCTGAAGATATAATTGTTCTGCAAACAGCTTATTTGTAAGCATTATAACAACTCTTCTTTCAAAACTTGGCAAGCAAAAAGCATGCCTTTCATGTTGTCTTTGTAAAAGTCGAAAATAAATGGCAAAATTAGTTCTCTCAGTATTTGCGCATAAAACCAAGGTATCGACTTCAACCAACAATAAGTTACCATGTGAATTTCGAGATAGTCGGTGAGATCTTATATCTCTATTTTGGTACATCCATAAATCAAACTAATAATTAAGCCAATTAGGTAACTAAGTAAGTAATGTAGCCGCCGTAGTCTAGTAAGTAGTGTGTCGGCTTATTAGACGTAAGGCCAGGGTTTAAATCCCAGTTCAGACATCAAAACGAAAATATGAAAAAATATTTCTTCGGTGACTGCCTCTCAGCAGATTTCTGGTAAAAACTCTGAAAAAGTTTCTCAAAAATATGTTGTTCGGAGTCGACTTTATACTGTAGGTTCCCACACAACATGAGTGGTGTGAGAAGCTAGGCCGTAATCCTGACTGAAGGGTTGTAATGGCCAATTATGTATGTATGTATGTATGTATTTAAATGAAGGCGACAAGTTCACCGAATTTTCTTCAGTAAAACCCAATTGAAACGCAAAGATGTAGAAAAACTGTAAGGTCGACCAGTACGAGAAAGGAAATACGACTTATTATTGAGTATAAATTAGAAGAATTTAATTTATTATTTGCCTCCATAATCTGACAAGTTGCCATAGTCTAGTACGTAATGTGTTCGCTTATTAGAGATGAGGCCACTGTTCAAACCCCTAGTCAAACAATTTCCAGCAAAAAGAAAAATGACAAAATATTTCTACGGCGACTTCCTCTGGCAAAACTCCGAGAATAAACAAAAATTGCCACGAAAAATTTTCTCAAAAAATTGTCGTTCGGAGTCGGCATGCCGGACCCATGTATAAAATTAACTCACACAACATAAGTGGTGTGAGAAACTACATAGGTCGTAGTGCTTACTGAAGCGTTGTAATGACCAATTATGTTCATATGTATGTATACTCTGACAAAACACTTTTAATTTGATCTTCTGGAGAACATTACCAATTTCTTCTAAGGCTCTTTTGAATTAACAGTTCCTGCCTTTGAATTTAAAAAAAAAAATTTTCCCATCAGATTCCCTCAAGAATAATTTCATACACACAATTTTTTATAATGTATGTATGTATGGGAAGGAGTGTAAGCGAGTATCTATGAGAGTGTTTGTTTAGGCATGTAAGTACATAAAACGAAGCTAATTTGCATATTTCAAGTATTTTCAACTGTAACATATTACTGAATGCGGCTAAATGAGAAGTGCTTCTTCCCCTTCAGTTCTCGTTTCCCTATGCAAAAACAAAAAAAAAGTGAGAGAAAAAGGAGAAAAAGGAATCAAAACTGAAGAAACGTTAAATTCTCTGAAAGGCAACAATCAAAAACAGTTATGGTTAACAACAACAACAACAACAATAACAAAAGAACACTTGAAAACCTACAAAATAACGGTTATACTTGCAGATTTACTCACATGTATGTATGTAAGCGTATGATTAAAAACCACTTTCAAAATAAAAATAAAAACAGAAAAATAAGGCAGGCTTGCGTTTAAGAATATTTTAAATGCAAACGAGTACAAACCAATTGGGAAAACTTTCAAGCCAAAGGGAAATCCATAAAAAAAGAGGAATAAAATACGAACGAATGGGAGAGAAACCAATTTCATAAAATACACTCTTATACGTACGCATACATATGTATGTACACACACATAGGAAAGCAGTACATAAAATAAGAAAAGCAAAACACTTTTAAACTCCCATACTAACAATCATTAGATATTAAATTTTAGATAAAGAATCAAGAAAAATTGCTGGAAAAAGAAAAAAGGTGCCTTCTAAGTTGTTTTTCTTTTCTACCATTTTGCTGTGCTGTTTGATTATGGCAAATTGCTGGTATTAAGTCAGCAAAGGTTTAGTCATCTCCTTTTGTGAAGGGGGAAGCATAAAATTACATCGGAGTACGAAAACTTTATTAGAAGTCTTTGTGAATAAATTAGAAGAAGCATGAGTTATATTGCGTGTGTTTCCCTTATTAAATTAATATGTGATTATGTCTGGTGGTGGTAATCTATTTGGGGAGTTTGGTTTGCTTTTTTGCTTGCTTGTTCGTTCGTTGTCTGTTTTATAAAAGCAAAGACTGTAACAATATTTATTAATTTCTAATAAATTCGTAATATAACTGTAAATACATACATACATATATAGCATGGAGGGCTGTCATAAAATAATGGTGTTCAAAGAAGTGTTATTACAATAACTCAATTATCAGGTTTTATAGAAACTACGTCTTCTAAATTGTGAAATACTTTAATTCTTATAATTTGATATTATTTTCTAGATACCAAACGAAACTATGGAAATGATATTTTTCTTTTGTTTGTAAAATTACAGAAATTTTGTTATTTTGCGGTATACAGTATAATTATGAAATATTTCCTCATTCTTCGACAAAAGAGCTTCACTTATGGCATTCAGCTGTGCTTCCTACATTAAATCAAACGAAAAATATTCGCGTTTTTTTTATTGGAATAATTCTCTATATTGTTATATACGATCCCAATAAGGTCTACTCAAAGCTTACTGTTCTGACACACTTAAGCATGCTGCTTTAGTTTGGGTTAGATTAGCGGGTAGTTTGCACTTCACAGGCAAGTTTACTCACTGGAACATATGGCCCATTGTGTCACGCAGTGTAAGGCAAGACCCCTTGTCATGATCCGTTGGTGGTGGCTTTGAACCACCCCGGTCGGGCATTTTCTTTACCATGCCCTGATCTTCAAATGTTTATGTCACCCAAAAACCGATGACGTATGAAGTGTAGGACACTCGCATTTAAGATGTTGCACTGATACCGTTTCCTCCACAACGTGGCAGCTGCTGCAGTAATTCTGGTGGAGCAGATCGAGCTTGTCAGCTATACTGTCAATAGGCCAGTGTCCGGATTAAAACCCTGTTATAATGCTATATTAAGTCGCCGTAGTCTAGTAAGTAGTGTGTTGGCTTATTAGACGCAAAAGCCTGTGTTCGAGACAGGCCAGACACTAAAACAAAATACAAACGGTATTTCCTCGGCGACTTCCTCTCAGCAGATTTCTGGCAAAAACTCTGAGAGTAAATAAAATTGCCATGAAAAGTTTCTAAAAAATCTGTCGTTCAGAGTCGACTTTAAACTGTGGATTCCGCCACTCATGTATAAAATTAACACACACAACATAAGTGGTGTGGGAAACTAGGTCGTAATCCTGACTGAAGGGTTGTAATGACCAATTATGTATGTATGTATGTATAATGCTAACCATTCGCTTGTCGAATTTAAGTAGTTCCCTGGTTCTCTGGCTGCTCACTGCTGGCCATAGCAGATTTGAAAATCAGCAACCAGGTATTCTTAAATTCATGCTGATTTATCGTCTCCTACTCAGACCTTTGCGATCTCTTCAGTGCCAGTTCGTTCGCCTTTTTGTTTCCCTCTATGACACAGCGGCCCTGAACCCAGTGGAAACGGGTGATGTGTCAACGTATACGGTCCAGGCAAACCCCGGCGCCCATTATTTTAACCAGATTGCATCCCAGCAATTTCATTGCTGCTTGACTGTCCTCACATATGATCGAGTTCGTAGGAGGTAGGTCTCTATGTCAGCACTAAAAATGTATTTCCCAGTAATCAATATGCATCCAAGTGTTTCCTAGATAAGTTCCATTCTAAATAAGTAAGAAGACCGGTCAACATTAAGTTATTCCTGGATAATTTCATGCATGACTCAGATCGCCTTTAACAAAAATTATACTCCTTAAACTCCTATTAATAGTTACCGTTCACGGTTATTTAATAATATTTTCCTTTCATATCATTGACGCAATCGATAACGTGTTCTTGATTAGTTGCTTTCAGAAAAACCAAACGGTAAACGTAACAGCTTAAAGCCTATCACGTGGAATGTTTTGTAACACACAAAATTTATTTATTTACGCATGTTATTGTTGCATTGATAATAAATATTTCTGTTTCATAAGCAATTGTATAATTAACGTCATTTATAAGTGGACTTAAATAATAAGAATACATACACACATATTGACATTAAACTCAAATAAATTTAGAAATGTTTACAATTACGAGATTAATTTTTGTCAATCACAATTGTATTATACAACATCGCACATCATAGTGTGGCGAATACTTAGAATTTTAATGTGCTTATAGGCAATTAATCATTGGTCAGAACGGTGCCAAGGTGCAGGGTGATGCCGCCTCCATGTGAGATGACTGTGCCCTCAAATTGATCGTGCTGTATATCCATTGTGGTATGAGCAGAGATCATCTAGTTTTGGCCAAAAGAAGTTGATAATCATCAACCTACAATGCACTTCATTGTCAGTGATGACCAGACCAACGCCAGTCTCTAACATATACGGACAGATACCGCCGCTAGACCGAAATCCACATTAAACAGAATTATTTCAGGATGCTCTTTGTTCTAGTGTAGTTTTTTTTATCGCTCAAATTCGCAAATTTTATTTTGTTTATGTCCACATTCTCTCAATAATTGGCCTCACCTCTTAATATGATTTTTATCTGGAAATTAGGGTCAGTTTTCAACAGCTACAGGGCCAATTTAGTGAACACACTTCGTTATCTATGATTGTCAACTGATGGCAACTAATATGACTGGTGTAGCTTCAACAAGATGGTCGTTATCAACTGTCAAAATTTTTAAGTTCCTGCTGGTAGACCCGAGTATAATTTCAAACAACGGATATGATAAATAATTATTTATTGTAGCATCCTATAACTGCTAAATCGCTTTAAATAACCTTATTTATTGTCAATCAAGGGTTTGAATGATGAACGGGTTTTGGACACCTACTTCCCCTTTGGTATTCCATATTTAACTATTGTTTGCTCACCCGTAATCCTATCAAATGTATTTTTTCAACATCCTTTGGTGCAATATATCATATCTCATATAATATTACAGCTTGGACTTATATTGTTGGCGATTACTTTAATTTTACACATTCCCTTTTATTTTATGGCCGTCATCTGACTCGTACACAATCAACATGGGTGTTATAAAGAGTTCGGTTGTAATCCTGACTAAAGTGTTATAATCACCAACTAAATATCATGGCAAATCGACGAATCCAAATAAAATTTTTTGGATTTCGATGGAATTAAAAGAGTAGACGACCCCCTAATAACAGTTAAATATGGAGATGAACACGCAATGGACAGAGGTTGCTTTTTCAATGATAGCTTTCGACGTTTGCACAAAATCCTCAGAATTATGGACACACAGATGTACAAAAATATACTGAAGGCTAAATGACTCTGCAAGAGAATGACCCTTAACAGAAATCCATAGTAGGTAGGGGTTTATGTTAGAAGTCGACGTAGTCTAGTATGTAGTATTAGCTTATCAGACGTGAGGCCACAGACATCTCCAATAAAACGAAATATAAAAATATATTACTTTCTATCAGCAGTTTTCCAGCGAAAACTCTGAGAATAAATAAAATTGCCACGAAAAGTTTCTCAAAATATCTGTCATTTGGAATAGGTGGTGTGAGAAGTTAGGTCGTAATTCTGACTAAAGGATTGTAATGACCAATTACGTACGTATGTCATATTGGAAGAAAAATGTGTTAATGTCTTGCAGTAACCCGCTCCGTTGTCTGATTGACTCCATTGAATATAGACTCATAGACTCCATTTGTGGGAAATTGAAAATAAAAGGATAAAACGGGAGTTGATACATCGTTATCAATTAAACTATGTCGAGTTAAAAGGAAGGCATGGCAAATAAAACATTTTTTATGAACTTTATGCCTAAAACAAAAACAAAAACAGACAAAATTTGAAATTTCTGCGGGTTTACCTTTTTAAGGGATAGAGATTTTCAAATAGAAATTTGCTCCAATAAATTTTGACCATCACTGTAAGTAAGATTTGGTCAGATTTTTATACTGCGTGGCGGAACGATACATTTTTGAGCAGCTTTTTCGAGTTTTTGCCAGAAATCTGCTGAAAAGAAGTCTCCGAAGAAATATTTTTCATTTTTTGTTTTGTTGGTGCTGTCTGACCATACATACATAATTGGCCATTACAACCCTTCAGTCAGCATTGCGGCCTAGCTTCTCACATGTGGTGTGTGTTAATTTTATACATGAGTAGCGGTCGACTCCGAACGACAAATTTTTGAGAAACTTTTCATGGCAATTTTATTTACTGTCAGAGTTTTTGCCAGAAATCTGCTGAGAAGAAGTGGCCGACGAAATATTTTTCCATATTTCGTTTTGATGCCTGGTGTTTAAATCGAGGCCTTATATCTAATAAGCCAACACACTACCTACCTACATACTAGACTACAACGACTTTTGAAATCGGTACGATTTAATAGAAAGAAGACAATAAGAAATGAATGGCCTGGTATATAGAAATTTTGTGCAACAGTTAATGGCATCTGGTAAGGCAATAGGCAAATTTTCATATACAAAATTTCTTTTATAATTTGTTTCCATGTTTTCTTTTCATGTTTAAAAACTATTCCATAAAATTTTTAAATTGAAAAAATTTGTGCAGTACTTAAGCGATCGTATGTTATGTGCACAATGTTTATGACGTTTTGGCAACAGCACCATTATTTTAATAAAAAAAAAATGACAATGTTCTGGTCAGTTGATATTTGTTAAAGCTTCGCTTCAAAATGATAAAAGGATTACTACTAGCCAATGTAGCATACTCTTCAATTTTCAATTCTCTTACTTCTTATGGACACACAACAATTCATAGTTAAATATACTGACTTACAGTGGACAGCAAAAGTCTTAGTGCGGCAATATATTTTAACAATTTCATGATTTTTAACCAAAAGTTTGTATAAAAATTTATAGTTTAAATATTTATTTTATTAATATATTTCTGTTTTATTATAAAACAAATAAATTTTTAATGTTTTTCATAAAACAAGAGAAAAATAAGGAAAAGTTTCAGATGACTCCATAGGTACCCCTTGGGGAACCCTGAGTAAATTTAAAATTCAAAGGCCTAATATATCAAAATGTTATCAATTGTATTTAGTAGATTATCCCTTAAGGTCAAGCACTCCATTTAACCCATTTGGAATTGAATGTACAAGTTTTGGTTAATGTTTTCTGGTGGCACCATGAGCAAGTTTTTCGGTTGACTTTTGTGTGAGTTTTAGCGATTACGTAACCGTGCTTTCAAATGATCTCCTAAATACTCTCTTGAAGTCATATCGGGACTTTGTGCAAGAGTATTAAGCCTGTGGCGACATTTTTGTTGTCAAAATATATTGCCCTACTAAGGCTTTTGCTGTCCACTGTATATTGCTACCGTATCACTTTTAATAAAAAATAATAAATAATTTTGAATTACGTATCCTATACTATATATTGTGGTTAAATTATAGTCAGAGATATAATTATTTAAACATCACAAGTAGTTCTTGCCACATACATACTATACTTAAACAATTATGTACAGAATATAAATATAAAAGCCATAATTATTACAGTGAAATCATAAATTTTCACTTGGCAAGCAACTTTAAATCAAGACTGAATTCTTTTTTTTTATTTATTTTTTTTTTTTGTATATTTTAAGTGTTTGTAGTTCATTTCACTCTGCGACTGTATAGTATCATCGCATGACCAGCTACACTTAAGTGTGAAATTTTTCATTTGTTTTTTGGCAAAAACTCAAACTTTCTTGTTCGTACGTACATAGTACATGCATAAGCTAGAATGTCTTGTAGTAATTTTCACTAACGCCCCAGAAAATTTATGCAAATTTAATGCATTACGTTTTTAAACGTATAGAATTACTTTATAATGTTCAGACAGAGATGGTTGGTCGGTCGGTCATTAGTTGTATTATATGATGATATATTTGTGCTTTAGTTTTTGTATTATAATTTAATATTGTTGTTGTTGTTGTTGTTATTGTTAGTATTATTATTATTGTGTGGTATTTTAATTTATAACTAAAATGTCTTAAGCTAATTAAGATATTATTTTATTAAGTTTCGTACTACACAAAACACAACAAAAAGAAAAAAAGAAAAAACACAAAAATGTAAATGAGAATTAAGGTTAATTCTTAAATAAAGTTGCCAAAAAGGTTATCATGTAATTAAGGATTATTTGTGACTGTCAGAAATTCTATTTTATAATTAAAGATATTTTTTCTTTCTTTTTTATTATGTGTTGAAATTATCCAAAACATATTATTAGAGAGAGTAACCAGTTATTAAATGAAATGAATATATTTGGCCAAATAAGTACGTTTAAATTTTAATGGATTATCACACCAAAATATTACGACAATGTTAAGAATTAACTGAAGTGAATCAATAAAGTTTCATTTGCATTACTATACAGCCCATATACACTTTGCCAGTTTCTAATTTTTTTTTGTACGAGCAACACTCAGGGGCTGACCGTTACCTATTCAGTGCATTGTATTGAAACAAAGAAAATAAATAAACAAAAAAAAAAATAAAATAATAAACAAAAGCTACCAAAAACAAAAACTAAGGACTTGTTTACATGATCAACAAATAAACAAAAAAATATAGCAACAACATCCGTATAAAAAAAGGGATAAACAAGTAAACAAACAGGCAAGGACAAACGTAAACAAACAACAATAATGTAAACATGTTTACATTTATAGAAATTTCGCTAAGGCACAGTCATTCTACTTTACCTGCGATATAAAAGGCAAGACAAAACAGGCAACGGGATCTGTAAAAATTCAGTCAATCTTGTGTAAAGACGGGTTGCGTGTGAAGAGAGTAATCGTGGTTTGAAGATTTCCGTTGTCAAGATCTAACGAACAATTGTTAGTGTTTACACAGAAGAGTATAAAGAAGAATAACAAATAAAGCAATTTGTTTTTGTTTACATCAAGTTGTGAACAGAGGCACACGGAATTGTGCGAACAATAAACAATTTATCTGAAACTAAATATAAATTTATTTTTTTTTACTTGCAATCTACGAACTCATATTTTAAACGTTTTTAAAAGGGTAAAAACGTAACAATATGTTATGATAAGGATACTAGATTTTAATTTCTTTTTATCATAAGTGACAGGAATGACCTTTGCAGCAAGGCAGTTCCACATACAAAAAAACGAATTTTGTCTGTAATGTAGTTTGCGATCCACCCGCCAATCGATGTGCTCTTCTAGTAAGACTAGTCTTACGTACAATTACATGATTCTCGGGAACAAGTCCCTTTAATTCGCACGAACAAAATCTGTTATTGTAGAGGTAGAACACACATTGTGAAAATGCTGCATCAATAGAGTTGGTCATTAACAACCAACTGTCGCGGTCGAGAAGCCTCAAAATAGGTTTCGAGAATCCGCCCCTTACATGAAAGTTGTATTCCATTCTAGATAGGATATAAGGAATGTAAATAGTAAGAAGATAGAAGAAGATCTTAAAAAACTGAGGTACTTCTGATGCTTCTTTCGACACTTGAATAATGTGCTGGTTCCAAAGTATATCACATTAAATTTTTATGTGCGCTTGTGTATCAATAAACAATGCTGGGTCTTTAACGCATTAAAATCAACACTATTCATCCGACAACATTCTGAGATTTGACCGTATATCGGATTATAACATAATTTATATGGATGACTATGCAAGTCATATAGAAACCACGACATAATAAGCCGTAATAAAGACCCACCCAATTGCTAAGAGTATCGTAGACTCAATTAAATGAATTATCATGAAATTGTCCTCAAATTTATTCATAACCTTGTAAATTTCATACATAATAGGTCGATTATGATGATCACAATCTTCTCCTTTTTTCTATCCCCTCTATTATCCTTCCACCATAAGGACGTTTCATACCATGGGTCAATTTGTACTGTACTTGTCTCATTTGACAACTACACGTCCTCTAACCTAAACATAAACCTACTTCATTACTTAATTGGCCATTAACAACCCGATTATCGGTTTTCGGCTTGCTTTAGTACATCCTTTCAGCCGCCTCGGCTTCTTGCACGACTTCCCAGTTGGTCATACCAATCGATTACTGGGCTGTCTCGACTTGGTCGTTTCAACGCATACAAGGTCGTCCTCTTTGCCGACTTCCTCAAATATTCGCATCAAATGCTCGTCTCGCCGGAGACGAACGACATGACTGAAAATGATTACTTATTTACTTAATTTGTCATTAACAACCCAATTAACGGATTTTGGGCTTGCTTAACATATCCTTCCAGGCGCCTCATCACTTGAGTCACACCAATCGACGACAGGGTTTCCTCGATTTGGTCCTTCCAACGCAAGCTAGGCCATACTCTTCGCCGTAACATCCGCCTTTATTCGAACGATATGGCCGAGACAGCGCAGCCGCTGGATGTTAATATGCTGCACAACGTCCACGTCGTTGAGGAGCTCATACATCTCATTGTTGGATTGAATGCGGAAATCATAGCCAATTCGCACTTGCCCAAATATCTTATGTAAGATTATTTCTCGAATACTCTCAAGTCTGCTGCATCAGTGCTTAATAGTGTCCATGCTTCGAATATTTCCTTGTCTTCGAATATTTCCTCTGCAGAACACTGCCTTGACCAATGTACACTCCCAGCCCTTATGTTTGTAAGATGTAAACAAAATTCAAAATACATCTTTATACTCTGAAGTATGAGAACATGTTCGATACGAGCAACATTGACTACAGTGTGATTGCAAGTGTGATTATAATTTTTCTACATACTTTGCCTATAACGTATGCATGCACTCCAAATATTACAAATATTCGCAAACCATATCGGCACACAAATATTCATTCCATCTCATTATGTGTGTGCATGGGAATGTGTAAATATTCAAAACATCTACAACAACATTTGCAACACGAATAACATATATTTCGAAGTAAAAGAAAAACAAAAAAAAACAACATGAGGAGTTTTGTAAGTGAATATGAGTACTTGTTAATAGCTTATACGCTGTATGTGAGTTCCAAAATAAAAATTCATGTTCAAACACTTACTCATCTATGTACATATACGGACAGACAAGCATGTTTGTATTTAACAATGTGCCAATGTGCATACACATCCTCGTACACTAAACATTATGCATATACTGTTATACAGCTAAACATGCAGAAATCTGTATGTGTGTGTAAAAAAAAGAAGCTAGATTGCGATAGTGATAGTGAGAAAGAGTGAAAGAGTGAGAAAGAGAGAGAGGAGAAAGGAAAAGAAGCCAGCTATAAATACAAACACATTTAAAAGATTACAGATCTTGATATAAATTTTTACTAGACAGTTAGTTGGCAATTTTAAAATAAAAATAACAAATCTGTCGTTCCTTGTTTTTTTCTCTTATTTTAACCTCTACAGTAGTAGTAACTGTAAATATCTGTGTTTGTAGGTTTAAAAGAATTTCAATGCTTAAAAAGCCATGAATACGCACACTTTCAAGCGAAAATAGTACAACGGCATTTAGTTGACTTGGAAAAGGGTGAAATCGTGACATTTATTTAAATACCCTACGATTACTTTGTACCAAAAATACTGTACAGTCTGTTTGATTTAAATAGGCTTCACAAAAAATAGTGCGTTGGACATGTGGTTCCACAGCTTTACAATTTTTGTTGGTTCGGCCATCTTTTAAGAAGGGTTGAACGAAAAAATAAGAATTTTTTCTTGTTGTCAAAACTCAAGGTGGCTGCCTATTTATCTCGTAGCGATACATTTAGTCAAGATTACATCTTTTGGTAGTAGTAGATAGTGTGTTGGTTTATTAGACGTGGGGCCACGGTTTAAACCCCAAGTCTCCTTTCTGGTAAAAACTCTGAGAGTTAATACAATTTTACATGAAAAGTTTCCTAAAAAATCTTAATTTTAATTTAATTTAATTTAATTTTTCATTCTGTTCTCCAACGCTTCTTCTCTGTATGAATTTTTCTAACGTATCGGATCAGATTATGGTCTATACGGATAGAAATGAAAGAAAATTTAAAATAAAGTATGGAGCTTAACTGTGAAATGGATAAAAGGATTCTATTTTGATTGAAGGATACCTTTCTTAAGCCTGAATAATAATTGTACTTATAGATCTGTGTATTACTGAGTGTATCGTGTATATATTCAAGTAGTTAAACATCTTTGAACGCCTTGGTTTAAATGATGACATCCATCCTGATTTAAAAATATTGGACATCTCATCAACCTGTGACTTTTCCCTGAGTGTATGGTCATGCTAGCAAATATGGTAAAGTAAAACCGCATAGCGCACTAGCTAACTGACACAACCAACTTAAGTTGAATCGTGCTCGAGACGTATACTATACGAGCAAACCTACACAATATTCAGGAAGTCAAATTCAAGGAATATTGCAATAACCAGGTATGATAATAAATATTTTATTCAAACAAATAATATGACAATTTTTCATACACTGTGCCAACTAAATTTACCACACACTGTACCACTGTACTATTGCCGATCAGCAATATATCAAATCGTTTTCACAGAAATGCCGATTTAATTTTTTGTGCATATCGACATTGTATATGGGATTCCTAGGTGGATTGCAGTTAGGCTGCTAAACTGGCAGCGATGGACTTCAGTCATAGCATTGGTATCCCACTTCAGTCTCTTACAGTTCCACGTGATTTATTTCTTTTTGTTTGACAAGAGTTCCATATTGGGCATGAGTGCGATGTATTTGACGATCTGACATAGAGTCAATGCATTGATTAGAACTTCTTAAAGTTTTAATACTTATTGAGACAATTAATGTTGTCCGTGATTACTACCGATAAGACACAAATTCAGTGTTAAAGATAGGTCAGCTCATTATACAAGCTCAGACTGAAATGGCAAAAAGAACAATCAGGCACCGAAGACGAAAACGATTCTACAATAACGAAGAAATAAAACAATGGCACTAAAACTATGTTGACAACGACAATTCGTGAATAGTTACCAATAAACCAACATGACGTTGCCGTAGTATAGCAGTTAGTGTGTTGGCTTATTAGACGTGAGGCCACTGTTTAAACCCCAGGTCAGACATCTCCAACAAAACGAAATATGAAAAAATATTTCTTCGTAACATCCTCTTAAGAGGTTGCTGACAAAAACACTGAGAGCAAATAATATTGCCATGAAAAGTTTTTCAAAAATCTGTCGTTAGGAGTCGACTTTAAATTATATGTCACGCCACTCATGTATAAAATTAGCACACACAACATACGTGATTTGAGAAGCTAGGTCGTAATCCTGACTGAAGGATTGTAATGACCACTGTTTAAACATGTTCCTAAATAAACGAGTGAAGTCCGAACTTTGCAAAAAAAAAAATTGTTATGCCAGAAGCTCTACTGAACTGTAGCATGTTTCTTTACTCCATTGTACTTATTTAAAAATAAATTTTAATTAATAAAATTATCAAATGTACAGAGTTTTTTTTTTATCAATGACAAACAATTTCTTCAAGCAGAAATTATTGCCACAAATTCTATAAAAGTGGTTCCAACATGAATTTTTAGACTTTTGTTTATTTTTTTTTTTTGCTTTAACGCCTAATACAACATATGAAGCCTCTTTAAGCAACGAACTAAATATAAACCTTTTATTGAATGAATCACTTCGCATTTAATATTTGTTAACCAGATAAAGACCACAAATTCCATACAATTACAATTTACAATCAGTTAAAGCCTTTGATGTATAAACAAAAAGAAGTAGTTTTGTTAAGAAATTATTTTACGCACATCATCATTAGAATCAAACCTTAATGGAAGTTATATTAACATTTAAAAGAATATAAATTTTCTTATATCCTGGTCTTTTTTTAATTACAAATATTAAATAAATATTCTTCTTTGTTTAAGGACATCAAAGAGTTGATGTTTCAACTTCGTCACAGGATATATCCACTCAACCGCCATTTCAAATGAAAACAAATGGCTCGTATAGTACTTCCTGTTTGCTATCCTATATCAACATTAATGTGTTGTAGATAGTTATTGAGCAATAAAAATCACACGACCCTCACAATTATAGTCCAGCACACTACTACTGCGGGGTTTTCGACGGTCGCTCAATCTTAAAGCAGTATGTTCAGTAACAGGAGATATTATTTTTGGCACTCATGCGAGGTGCATTAAAGTTGAACGTATGGCAAATGACTTCTAAAGAAGCTGTAGAAATACGAAAAATGAAGGAAGCTATTCTTCAACTATTTTATAAATGCCTAGCAATATGTCGGAGAAGAAAACAGCAACTTGGAGTCTTCTATATAAACGATTTGCAGTATTTATCAGTAATGGACATGAGCTACCTAAGTGGCTTCTTCAGAAGAACCGAGCGATTCCGGAACTAGGGAAAAATATAGAACGACTATATGGCTTGGAGTCGCCGTAGTCTAGTAGGTAGTGTGTTGGCTTATTAGACGAGAGGCCACTGTTCAAACCCCAGGTCAGGCATCTCCAATAAAACGGAATATAAAATATATTCCTTCGGCGGCTTTATCTCAGCAGATATCCGGGCAAAAACTCTGAGAGAAAATAAAATTGAAATAAAAAGTTTTTAAAAAATTTGTCGTTGACAGCCGACTTTAAACTATAGGTCTCGCTACTCATGTAAAAATTAACGCAAACAACATATGTATGTAGTGTGAGAAGATAGGTTGCAATTCTGACTGAAGGGTTACAATGATGTACAATGCATGTATGTATATGGCTTAAGTGTGTTAATATGACTGATATGGGTGGTCTGATTCCTCTCAGTCGAAAAGGTAGTTTCTGTTTCATCCCTTAAAATTTATACAGAGTCAACATAAATACTAACAAGCACTGATGCCATTGGAACAAGTGTTCCTGAGCTAATATAAGGTGAAGACATCGCATTTATTATCACCATGAAGCGGTTCTTGCGAGAGCATGAAATGTACAGACCAGCAATGCGATCATTAAGGAGTATGTACTGCCAGACTTTGATCAGATCTCTCATACGATGATAGATAGACATAATTTCAATGACTTTGAAAAGTAAAAAACATATTTCAGTGAAGTTCAAGTTTAATAACATCAACGATTTTAGAGAGAAGCTGATTTTTCTTCCATACTAAAATGGTGCCTAGTAGAGGCTCTATCGGCGAAAAGTGTCACTTGAAAAACAGCGTTGATTTACCATTTTATTCAGAGCACTTCCTTATACATGTTAAGGAGAGGACGTAATTATACACAATATTAGAAACTTGGCAAGGGGTTGATTTCTTTTAGAAATTAAGCAGTACTTACGAATAATTATGTTTTCTTTCCGAATTAACAACTGCATATTGTTCCAAACCTCTTAAAAAAATTTTCACAAGCTTATACTCACTCCAGGACGGAGAAAATATGTTATGTTAAGTTAGCGAGCAGTTTGGCGTTTACAGGCAAGTTCACTCGGTGTCCCATATGGCCCATTCTATCACCCAGTGTATGGTAAGCCCCTTTGTCATGAACCGTTAGTGGTGGGTATAAACCACCTTGAACACCGGATGAAACCGGCCTGTTCCCTTAGTGGAACGTTTGCCACCATGCCCTGATTTTAAAACGTCCAGTCACCCAAAAATCGATGAAGTCTGTTCTGGAGTGCAGGGCACTTATATAAAAGGTATTATACTGATTCTATTGCCTTCACATCATGGCAGCTCCTGCAGTAATCCTGGTGGGGCAGATCGAGTTTGTCAGCAAAACTGTCAATAGTGCAGTGCCCTGTTACAATCCTGTTCGAATGAGACTCGTTCTATTGTCAAGGACGAAATTGCTTTAGCAGAAAAGAAAATCTTCAAACTGATTACAATAAACATTACTTGTCTTAATAGTTAGCAAATAACTGTTCGAAAGTCAACATTGCTGCGTAGGTTATTTTGCAATCGGATTGCACGGTACTTCTGACCTGCTTTTTTTTTATTTTTTATTTTATTTTAATACCGTTTTTTCTCTACAAAATATTGTTTTTGTTTTAACTTAAAACAAAAACATTAAAAGCAAAAAAAAATTTGTGTTTTTTTTGTATTTCATCCTCTTGTAAAACAGTCACGATCCCATTGAAATCCATACGCTTGGTTAAATTCTCATAAATATTATCTAAAATTAAATCTAAAACTCATTTTATGTCTACAGCATTTTAAATAAGAAAAATTGCAAAACGACACACAAAAGCAATTGACCAGGTTTTAACACAAACAAGTTAAAGTTAAAAAAAGAGAATAAAAAATAAAAGAAACAGAACTGAATTGATAACAGAAATCCTCGGAAGAGGAAGAAATAAAAATGAAAAAAAAAAAAATGAAATGAAATGAAATGTAACGAAACGAACCGAATTGGATAGCGTTTAAAAGATTATATAAGTTTTCTCTTCAAACTAAAACTAAAACAAAAACAATTTCAAGTATTTGAAAATTATCAGAAATTATCTTCAAATATTCATCACAAGCAAGAGTCATAATAACTAATTGACGATGAATTTTAGGGTTCAAGAATATTTTTAAATGTTAATTGTATTGAAGCACACGCAATTATATGCATAGCAAATCAATAGAGTAAATACTAAAAATAAAATAAAATAAATACTTACTTTAAGCGTTTGTAGTCTTCAAAAATAAAACAATTCCCGCGGGATAACATCAGAATTTTTTAAGTCGTTTCAAAGTTGCCATTACATACATACATAATCGTTCATTACAACCTTTCAGGCCGGATTACGATATAGCTTCTCACACCATTTCTGTTGTGTGTCTTAACTTTATACATGAGGGGAGGAACCTATAGTTTAAAACCGATTCCGGATCACAGATTTTTGAGAAACTTTTTCATCGCAATTTTTATTCACTATCTGAGTTTTTTGACAGAAATCTGCTAAGAGAAAATCGCCGAAGAAATATTTTTTCGTATTTCGTTTCATTGGAGATGTCTGACCTTTGGTTTAAACCATGGCCTCACGTCTAATAACACAGCCCTGTGTGGGTTTTGCAAATAAGATGGCTCCAGGTGTTTCTGAAGGCATTTTGCGCGCTGAACACGAAGGGTTTTCGTCAGGTCAGGTTTTCGAGAAAAAGGGGTTTGAAACCCCTAAAAATAGCATTTTTAGACATTTTTGAAACATCGTAGAGCTAAACACTGACGGGCTAGAACCATCGATATTGTCAGAAATTGACAATTGATCTTTGCTTTTTAAAATGAGCCCAAAGTCAAATTGTTTGCATGCACCCTTAAAGTAGGGGGTGGGTTTATGTCAAGGGGTGCAAGCGAAAAAGAAACACATTACGGAGGTCCTTAAAAATTAATCAGAATTACTTGAAAATTGTTACTCAGGGGTTTTTGGGGTCACTGATTACAGATCTTCATTCAGATTTAAAAAATTCAAAATGGCGGACCCAATCCTATTTTCAGGGGTTTCAACCCCCTTTTTCTCGAAAACCTGACGTGATGGAAAGGTTTTGAAACCAGATTCGTGTTCCAACGCAGTACCTACTAAAACTACGCCATTACGTATAGAAAATAACTTCGCCACCGCTTTTCTGGGTGGAGTGCACCCGAAATTTCTAATTTTACATGACTGGTGCATAAATCAGGCTTAATTTGACCGATGGCATGGATTATATTTGCTTTGAGAACCGATAGCTATGCTATCACTTATGATATAAAGAGTTTATATTCTAACGCACAATATATTTTCCATAATGCACTGCATGATAAGGGCTATCCCCTAGGTGTTGGTCGTACAAAAAAGAAAAAAAATTAAGCCAAAATATTCGAATTAAATATGAAAAATATTTCTCCGGCGAATTCCTCTCAGCAGATTTCTGGCAAAAACTCTGAGAGTAATTAATAATGAAAAGATTTTCAAAAAATCTGTTGTTCGTAGTCGACTTGAAATTTTAAGTCTCGGCGCTACTCATGGATAAAATTAACACACGCAACATAAGTGGTGCGAGAAACTAGGTCGTAATTCTGACTGAAGACTTGTAATGAACGATTGTGTATGTAGGTAATTTAGTGCGTCCTTGTAAGTTCCTAAAAAATTACAGAAACAATTTATTCTTAATGAAATACATTTTTAGTGTAGATGAAAGGATGGATGAAAAGTATTTTCACAAATTAAATTTTAAACTAAAATAATAAATGTAATCCATATGCCTAATTTTAAATAAACCATTCAATGCCTTTTCTGTTCCATTTTTATTTATTATCCCTATCGATAGCTGCATGTAATAAATTTTTGAAAATTGCTTTACTAAACGATTAATCAAAACTATTATTTAATTTAGAGATTTTGATTCAATCCAATGTTTTTCCCCATTTTTTTCTGTATAATTCTGTTATTGTTGTTGTCAATGCTGTTGTCGATGCAGTAAATATATTGCAATTTGCTATCAGGCCACGAAATAATTTATTTCGAAAGCAAATTATACCATGAAATACAAAATTAATATGAAATGCTATTGAATATTGCCAATAGACACAATACAACACGACACAACACAAAACAACACAACACAACACGACATAACACAACACAACACAACGCAACACAACGCAAATAGTGAAATATTTTCCCCGCTGGCCTATAATTATTATGTTCGATTATTTTTGTTTAGACAGATTTCTTTTTTCCCCATTACAAGTCATTTCCGTTTTTGGGTAGACAGAACAGGATACACACGCAAATAAACGGGAACGCAAACCAATAAACTAAACGAAAAAAAAAGTGGAAATCAAACCTTAAAGCATTGTTTTGTAAACACAATAGTCCTAGAGATGTTAGTGGTACTTGTGTAGAGAATACAGTTTTAGGGCTGATGATTGGGGCATAATAGAATGGCTGAACGATTTTTAAGTACTTGGGCTTATAAGCAAATACAAGCAAATAAACAAAACAAAAAAAGTGTTGTATGAGAAAACGTATAAATTAAATAACACTGTTTACGAAAGCAAATTTTGGTATTGTAAACTTTATGCTTACAATTCATATATCGGAACATGGAAAATTATTTTTTACGAAATTTTTTTTGATAAATGAAGCAAGTCGCCTGGTCTCGTTTAGACAATTCAATTTCAAAAAATGAAAGGATGAAAAGGATACAATATTTTTCGTCACTAGATGGTGATTTAACAGTCATCTTGACTCTAAGACAACTTGATTGGGGGAATTATATAAGTAAACTATTGATGACATGTCTCACAATTGAATCATTTTTAAAACTGCTCATGACGGTCATTCAAACATCTAAAGCGATTTACAAAAATATTTTGTATAGGGTGGGTGATCTATCGGTTTAAATATGAACCATCGGTTATTTCGAATCCAAGCGCAGGATAATTCTTGTCAACAGGTGCCATTATAGTCTCAATGGCCACTTGAGTAGCAGAGACCACTCTCGTATGACAAAACTAATACTCTACAAGACGCTCATCCTACCCGTGCTTCTTTATGGCGCAGAGCCATGGACCCTATTAAGCACTGAAGCAGCAGCCTTGAGATTGTTCGAGAGAAAAGTCCTACGTAACATCTTCGGTCCAGTGCGAGTTGCCGATAATTTCCGCATCCGATCCAACAGTGAGTTGTATGAGCTCCTCAACGACATAGATGTTGTGCAGCGTATCCAACGGCTGCGCTGGCTCGGCAATGTCGTTCGAATGGAGGAGGATGCTCCGGAGAGACGGGTATTTGATGCGGGAATCTGCGGAAGTCGGCGAAGAGGACGACCTTGTATCCGTTGAAAGCACCAAATCGAGGAAGCTCTGTCATCGATTGGTGCGACTAACTGGCGTAGGCGCGCAAGAAGCAGAGACGCCTGGAAGGATGTGTTGCGGCAGGTCGAAATCCGTTAATCGGGTTGTTATGGCCAATTAAGTAAGTAAGTAAGTTATTTCGAATCTGGCAATACTTATGTCATTCTATTCTATCACAAAATTCATCTCCACTGAACGTAAGGTACGATTGAGAAAGGTTGGGACATTGCGCGATGATGTAGATTTTACCAAAAAAAAAAAAATCATCTTTTCGGAAGAAGCACATTTTCATCTTGCTGGGTACGTTAATAAGCAAAAGAGCCGTATTTGGGGCTCAGAAAACCCACACGTGGTCTTACAGAAGCCAATGCACCCATTATGAGTGACTGTTTGGTGCGGTTTGTGGAGCGGAGGCACTACTGGCTCATATTTCTTTGGAAATGAGGATGGCGCAATCATTACGGTCAATAGAGACCTATTCACCATGATAAGCAATGTTGATGAATGTAAACGATGTTTAGTTTTAACAGGATGGTGCAACTTGCCACACATCTCATGCCACAATCGATTTATTACGTCAAACGTTTGATGGCCATTTAAATAGTCGAAATGGTGATATCAATTGGCTGCCAAGAAACTGCGATTTGAGACCCTTTTCTGTGGGACGCCGTTAAAGAAATGGGAGCATTTTAAGGTCAACATTCGTGATACCATTTAACTCCGGAATTTAACACGTTAATCGCCACAATAATATCAGACAAATTTTCACATGGACCATCGTAACTTTATTAGATAATTTAGTTAAAAATGTATCAAGAAAACTTAATATATCACAGAAAATTTTGTTTGCCAAAATTCCCGGAACTATTTTTTATGTCACACATATATGACTAACATGGCCCTATATTAAAACTTTTTTTCTCGACAAGCCGTGACAGTCTTATATGTCTGACGCATCCTATTGTTTTGAACACAGCGTTGAACGCATTGTGTAGTAGTATCAGTGGTACGTGTAGCATTTACCGAATAACACCTTGTAACTGTGCCTCTTTCTTTATAAATAAAATGTCAGACATATATGTCTGACGTGGCTCATGTAGAACTTCTTAGAGTCAGACACATATGACTGACGTGGCGATTAACGTGTTAAGGAACTAAATAAACAACTTCACGATATAACATTCCCTTACATTATTCCCATCGCACACAAAACGGCATCAATGGTTGGCATTTTTCCTTCTTTGTGGTAAGGATGGTACTTACCTAACTTATTTGGTCATTACAACTTTTTAGTTGGGATTACAACCTAACTTCTCACATCACTTATGTTGTGTGAGTTCACTTCATTTATATGTGGCGGGAGACCTACAATTTGAATGAAAGATTGTTGAGAAACTTTTCATGGCAATTTTATTTACTTTTAGAATTTTGCCAGAAATCTGCTGAGAGAAAGCCGCCGAAAAAAATTATTAATGTTCGAGATGTCTGAACATGGGCTCTCACCTAATAAGCCAATTACATTACCTAATAGACTATGGCGACTTCTAAGAATTTTAATATACGAAAAACTTACTCTCAACATCAGTAGGACAATATTTAATAAACAATTGAAAAAAAAACTTTTGTACGGCAGGTTGTACGAAAAATGGAATCGTAGTGTCCTTCCTTAATCTATAGAAATAAAATGTTCTTAGTTTTCCTTCAGTAACTTAAAATTTTGAATTTAATTTGAAAGTTTGCATAAACACAGCGTGTGATATACTGAATGTATGTAACATTGTTGCCTTACATCTAAAATAAAGAAAAATATTTCCAATAGATAAAGAACAGTTGGGAAATGGTGTAAATGGAGAATAATAACAAAATATTTTGTTCAGTGAAGTAAAAATATTCGAAAAGCCTACAATTTACAAATTGCATAAATTAAGTAGGCGTAAGCGATTATTAACCTTTTGTTTTGATTGGGAAACAATAGGGTAAAATAGGGAAAAAACGATTTCAAATAAAATTTAAACGCTCTTAACATTCCTTCTCCTTTCTCGTTCTCCCTAGTCCGTACACTGCAAAAGGAATATGAAGACATTAGGATTGTTTAAATTGTTTCGTTTCGTTTCGATAGAAATCAATATGTAAATTAGGATTAAAGTTTATTATGTTCTTGCTTTTTGTTTAATAAATACCTTCCTTTCTGTTTTGTTTTGTTTGCTTCGAAAGATATATTTATTTTCCTTCAGGAAGATCTTAATCAACTTTAATGGGTCTTAACTCTAATGTAGGTAAGGCATACAATAAAGACTTGAAATAAAATAAATACAGTAAACGGTTATCATCATTATAGTTTATACAAGAATAATAAAAGCAAATATGCAAATGTAAAATAATTCAATTATTATTAAAGAATTTAATGCAGTTGTAGGCAAACAATTATTGTAATCCGATATTTGTAATTCAAAAATTTTATGGAAATCATTTCATTACATTAGTTTTCTATTCATTTAAGCCTCAATTTCATTGTTGTGGGTTTTTCATGTTTGCAGTCACACAATTCCTGCCGTCATAGTCTAGTCGGTAGCGAGTTGGCTTATTAGAAGTGAGGCCTCTGTTCAAACATCAGCTTAGACATCTACAACAAAAAGGAAATATGAAAAATAAAATTTTTTTCATCGGGGACTTCCTCTCATCAAATTTCTGACAAAAACTGTGGGAGTAAATAATATTTTATGGAGAGTTTCTCAAAAATCTGTCGTTTGGAGTCGACTTTAAACTGTAGGTCCCGCCACACATGTATAAAATAAACACACACTGGTTTCGCTGCATGTGCGGTTATATCTTGCCAATAAATATTCGAATGTTGATCTTCGAAAGTAGATCGTTTGTCTCTGGTTTATGGACGTAGACAAGTGACCTAACATAACCCAAAGAAAATAATGCAATGAGTTTAAATCACACGATATTATACGAATATGTGTACCAAAGCTCAAGATAAGTTTGATAAATAGAACAATTTTTTTGAAAACAATTTCCATACCCATCCAATCAAACCACCATATAAAATGCAGGTATTGGCTGTTAGATCCGTAAAGCAGTGTAGCCAGTTTAAAGTTGTGAATGTTTAAAAGCACACCCATTATTACTGCCAACATGAATGTCAGGAGACAAAAGTCGATCTGTATTGTTTAACGTTCCGGTCCAGTCGTCTGGGAAACATAACTTTTGTTTCGAATTCCTTTAATTATACTTAATGTATGTATGTATATACATTCATACATATGTATGTCCTTCACTTGCCACATGTATAAGCAGTAAATGGTATTATAAAATATTATAATGAACATGGACATCTTCTTCGATCTTTGGCAATGATTTTAATTGGATTCCAAGTTGTGTACATGGAGCAAGCTTACAATATTTTCATTATATTTTAACCTGACTTAACTTAATGCATTTTTCTATAAACAAGGAATATGCAGTTTGATTTTGATGTGCCAAAATGTTATCATGTGTAAGGAGTTAAACTGGACTGAACCTTTGGACGTATGTCAATTTCCTTTAACCACCCACAACTCGTCTTTCGTATCAGTGGCAGATGTCAGCTTTATGTGTTGCTATTCCTATTTCATTGTTTTTCCTAACTGCAACAGCATCGAATTTTTTCTAATCCAACACAGACACCACTTGAAAAAATACACCGCAGAATGCGAAGTATGAATTTTCCAGTTACATTGAAGCGCTAAAACGTGAAATACACTTTCTAGAAACTTCTAATGCAATTAAGCCAAAATTCAAAGCAATGACAGCTTACCGAGCAGTCACTTTATCCGCATGCAATGGATTTTCTACAATCACTTCTTTGTTATTCAAGCCCCTTATGTGACAACTTTGCCTACACCTGTGTTATCATATATACGAGATGTGATAAAAAAAATAACGTAGTTACATGCGTTCGATTTTCGCATTTTTTTTCTGTTATGTTGGTACACATTTCTGTTATATGTATATGTTGACGATATCAGCCATTTTGGATTGTCAGTTTGTTTTTGACAGATAAAAAGGTTAGTCGTGTTTTGGTGTGCTCTCCGATTTTTTACTATTCGAAAACATGGATCAAAGAAACTGTATTAAGTTTTGTGTAAAAAATGAAATTAAATGTGCAAGGACATTTGAAATGTTAACTGTGGCGTTTGGCGAGTCTACTATGAGCAGAACACAAGTTCAATTGTGGTATAACCGGTTTAAGGTCGAGGAGATGTCAATGATGATGCTCGTCCCGGTCGCCCGAGCAGGTCAACAACCGATGAAAATAATTTAATGAAGAAAATAATTTTAGATAATCATCGAATCACTATTAGAGAGGTTGCTGATGATGTTGGCATATCGTTCGGCTCATGCCAAGCAATTTTTACGTATGTTTTAGACATGTAACGTGCGGCAGCGAAAATTGTTCCAAAATTGACCAATTTCGCATGGACATCGCTCATGAGATGTTGACGACGTTCAACGACGATCCAGAATTGCTCAAAAAGGTCATAACTGGTGACGAATCATGGATGTATGGCTATGACATTGAAACCAAAGCCCAATCATCCCATTTTTTCGAATAGTAAAAAATCGAATAGCAACGAGAACGATTACGACCTAGATTCTCACACGACTAATGTTGTGTGCGTTAATTTTTTACATGAGTGATGGGACCTACAGTCTAAAGTCAATTGCGAAAGACAGATCTTTGAGAAACTTCTCATGCCAATTTTATTCACTCTCAAGAGTTTTAGCCAGAAATCTGCTGAGAGTTAGACGTCGATGAAATATTTTTTTATATTTCGTTTTGTTGGAGATGTCTAACCTGGAGTGTGAACCGTGGCCTCACCACTACCGACTAGACTACGAACACTACAAATCAGTGTTATCAGCCGCCATTAATCGTTGAAAGAAATGGACTTTGTAATGATGGAGGTGTAAATACAAATGCAAAGTAGGTCATGATGAGCCATAAAAACGATTCATATGTTGAGAACGCCATTGAGAGACGCGATAGTGCATACATTACGATAATGCCCAGGCTTGACTACGTCTGACATGTTCCTTCAAATTTCTTTGTAATCTGCCCAAGTCCTTTCATAGTGGGTCAATTATGACAATCACAATCACTCAGTAATTCTCGAATAGCTGCTGCATTTGAATTGTTAGAGCTTTCACCGAATGACAGCTCTGTTGAAATATGTTTAAGCCTTACTTGTCAGGCAGTTTGGAAACCTTTAAATGGATAAGCCAGTGTAAGAATATAAAAATAAAAAAATGAATTGAAAAAATTTCTGTTTACTAGACTTGGAGTTACTGAAGGTATTTTCTTTCTTTTTTTCTTATTTTATAACGATTTTTAATGATTTTTTTTATTAAACAAATTCACAATTAAATTCAATTGTTAAATATCAACTAATTAAACAGAATCTGTAATTACAAGGAAGCTCCTCAGTTATATAGTTCTTGGATAATAATAATATGGCCTTTGGTTATTATTTAAGCTGATTTTCTTTTTTTTAATTATAAAGGAACATTAAAGTTTCGGTTTTATTTAAAATTAATTTAAATTCCTTTTTGTATTAAGAGAGCTGAAAACAAAAAGAGAAATATTCCTTAACACAAGAGAGTCAGACAATCATTTTTTACGCTCTTTTGTGTTTCTTATTCTGTTTACATCGGGCTGTAGAGAGCATATATATCCTTACAAAAATGTCGATAAAACAGTTCCACCGCACTTCGTTTATTAAAGACCTAAAAAAACGAATGAAAGCTTTTGTTTCTCTTATGCACTCTTTAGCAGGCACCAACAGACAACAATTTTACGAAAAATGCGAAAAATATCAACGAATAAGTATTAACGTAGCACCAGCAGACAACTTAAAATATTCAGTGTTACAGTGAAATGCGTTTAGTTGAATACGGTTTGCGTAACGGTATAGACGTGGCTTCTTAACTCGGCACACACACACAGAAAACGCGCAAGGATACGTTATACACAAAAGAGAAGTTAATGTTGGAATAGAAACAATTGTTTCTTTTGTTGTGTTTTCTTTGAAATTCAATTTTATTTTGATTGAGAATGAAAAAAATAAAAATTTTTTTTTGAAAACAAAAGAAAATAATTTCTATTTTCTATGCATTAATGTGGTTGAAGAGAATAAAATTGAAAGCAAATGAAATAGAAATTATTTCGTATGTCAATAAAAATTAAAAATACGTGTTATGCTTATACATATGTATGTATGTGAGTAGGAATCCATAAAATAAAAGGCAATAAAATAAATTTGAAAAATAAAAATAAAAAATTGAAGTGTTTTTGTCAACTTTCAATGCGAATGGTGTATGTGAGATTCTTTTGTAATTTAAGCTGCTGTAATAGGATTTATTGTCATGGGAATAATTAAATACACGCTCAGCGTTAAGTTGTTTTTCTTAAGTAAGTACACACAAAAAACATTCACATAAAAAGGTAATATACTTATGAAATGATTTTTTCAAATATATTTAGAATGGCCAAACATTACTTTTGAGAGTTTAATAGTTGTTTTATAGGGTGTGCGTAATTTAAATGCTTTTTTCTTCAAACTCCCATATAATGTGCATTTCTTGCTTAAATACCCACTCTATTCGCGCCTTTCTTTGCATGTTATTTGAGTATATCAACGACTTTTTTTTGTTGTTTTCGTTAACACTCTAATATTTTATGTTTAATTTGGATGCTATAGTATAGTAGTTTCGTGTGCTCCAAATAAAATTGGGCGATAAAAAGTATATTTTCAAAGAAATTGTTGCTGCAAACGCTGTATAAAAAAAGGAAAGAAAGAAATCATAATTGGAAAAGTTTTCAAACTTTCAAACTCTATGTTAGTGGGTAAAATAGAAAAGAAAGAGAAAATAAAACATGTATTTCTTTCTCAAGAGTTGCCATTTATTAAAAGCAAATTTTGCATTTGCTAGTCAAAGATAATATCGAAATGTAAAAAATAAATACTTTCGACACGTGGCCTATTTCTTGTTAAATTTAAAAATTGTGACAACTGACGCATTTAAAGTTTAAATTTAAAATTTTATAAAAAAGAAAACAAAGCATAAATGCGATTCCAAACTGTTTTAATTGATTCACATTCATATTATAAACATCTAAGCACTGACTGGGATTTATAAAGGCTACCTTCAGCGCCTCCTACAATTAAATTTAAATATAACAAAATGTGTGTTTGTTTGTGTAAAATATTATCAAAATTTCATATTCATTTGAAAGACCTATTGATGCCAACATCATTCAAATCGCTCCACACCATACATAAATCAGTTTGAATTTGAGCCATTGCATTGGCTTTGAAAACCTCTGGAATCAAATCGCTTAATTTCGTTGGCCAGTTCCCATCACCTGTAGTTGCCCCAGTCTAGTAAGTAGAGTGTTGGCTTATTAGAGACCAGGCCACGGTTCAAACCCCATGTCAGATACGTCTACTGAAACGAAGTATGAAACAAATATTTCTTTGGCAACTTCCTCTCAGCAGTCTTTTGGCAAAAACCCTTAAATTGCCTTGTTTAAGTTTCTCAAAAATCTGTCATTTAGACTCGACTTTAAACTGTAGGTCCCGCCACTCTTGTGGGAAACTAGTTCGTAATCCTGACTGAAGTAACCAATTATGTACACTCAGCCACAAAAGTATACATACGGATAACAAATTTCAGAAATTTTTTTAACTAATCCGATTTCGTTGAAAATATTTATAATTGTCTGATATAGAAATTTGTGAAATTTGTAAATCGGATGCATACTTTGTGGGCCTGTGCAGGGCCACATTTCTGTTCAATTTCAGAAATTGTTTAACCAATGCAAAAGACCGTCTTAACATCAGGGAAACTATAAAGATTTTCAACGAAAACGGATTAGTTAAAAAAATTCGGAAACTTTTTAACCGTACGTATAATTTAGTAACTGTGTGTATGTATGTACAATTCATAACATCTCCATGTGAAAGGACCACGTTTCAAATCGCTTGTGCCGAATGGCATGGTATGAACAGAGTGCCACGTAGATCGTCGTGCTGAAACCATATGTAGTTGGTGTACTAAGCATCCAATTCAGACAAATAGCGCTAACTGGTGGTAGTAAAGACTCAGCCAACGTCGTTTTCTGGCCAATAAAAAACACCAACAAACAGTAATTTTTTCGAAATTCATTAGACGCTTGTAAATCTCATATTTATTGGTATTTTCTCAAATTCCACATTTTCGTTTGTTCACGTCCCATACATCTACAAATAGACCTCATCTCTGAAGATGATTTTTCGATACCAACTGTTCTAGAGACCATTCTGATAACACTCGTCTAAGGCCGTTTACATTCAACTCCTGTGTAAATTGCGGGTACAGACCCAAATTATGCCACAAAATTTGCCAAGGCGTGATCTGCCAAAGGCCGACTTCTTGTGATTGATGCGAAATTGGCTGCCTCAGATTAGCCTGCAAACTCGAAACGGACAAAAGCGATGTTTTTGGCATATTTCTGATATTACTCTGGGTAGGAAGCTTATTGCGATCATAAAATGCGCAAAGCACGCTGTACGTTGTCCTAAACAGAACACCCTTTTTGATAAAATAATTTTATTATTTGCATGATTATTTGGCGAAATAGGCTGAATAAATGACAACTTGTTTCATAGATGCAGTTTCAACAACATGAACTTTTTCAATTCTCTATTGTGAAACTCGATTTACACTTTTAAGCCACCTTAATACTGGCGAATTTTGTTTATTTGAAAAATTATTCGTGACTTGTGACAATGCCAAAACTTTTCCAAAAAAGTCATCCATTTCATTATGAATATATAAATAAATGGAACAATGCTGGCCAATATAAGTGATCTTACAATTATGGGACGCACTATATATCGAATTTTTTACTTTCACTAGAAAATACTAGAAAACCGATTAAAGTTGATTCGAATGCAGGAGATGCTAACAAATGTTCGCCATTGTTTACAAATTTTAATAAATTAAGATGCTTCAATTCCATTGATTCATTCATAGCTGGAGGATTTTGTAGCCGTCGTAGCCTAGGAGTGTAGTGTATTGGCTTATTAGACGTGAGGAAACGGTCCAACCCCCTGCTCAGACATCTGCAACAAAACGAAAAGTGGAAAAATATTTCTTCCGCTACTTACTCTCAACAGATTTCAGGCAAATACTTTGAGAGTAAATGAAATTGACAGAAAAAGTTTCTCAAAAAAGTGTCTTACGGCGTCGATACGTTTTCTCATTTTTATATAACGACAGATGGCAACCCTGCCATTCTAGAATCAGCTACACTAGAATCAATTGTCTGTTTAGGCGACAAATAAGAAAATAATGACAAAAAAGAATACGAATATTGCCTAAGTGAGAAGTTTTCCACTTAATGTCAGCTTTCTGAACGCCAATAAATGTATGAACACCAATAAATATTTTAAGTCTTAAATGGTCCGTACTTTGTTGTCTTTTAAAACTAGATTCCATAACATATTTGGCTGCTTAATATTTTTTCTTTTGAGTCATTAAATTGTTCTACACGAATAGTTCAAATCTCAGAGCACTAAACAAATTTTTCAGAATAATTTTTTTGCTTCTTCAATGCAAGGTCATCTTAAGGAATGTGAGACTCAAGCCTGCAACTAATTCTTGCTACCGATCGATTACATTCTTTGTCGAAAAAATGGATTACAAACATTGCAACAAAAAAGCACAAAGGGTGGGACGCTGCTTTGCAACTGGTTCTGTCTTTATTAAAGGAAAAAAAAAAATAAAAAATGTATTATGGTGCAACAAGAACGGTTGCGATAGTTTCATTTGCTTTTAATTTTTTAAAAATGAATTATTTTAAGAACCGAAACTGAATCAAAAGAATTTGGAAAAATACACAAAATCAAATAATATTTTGACATGAATAAAAAACCAACCAACTATTTACCTTAGTTCACTTACATTGCGAACTTTACGAATTCACAAACACAGTGTAGGAAATTTCAACTTCAATATGTTTTTTTTCTCATTTTTTCTTACAAATTTTATTTCTATTGAATTTCCATTCATTTCTCTCTAACGGCCAAACTTTGTTTTTAAATCTGTTCATTAGATAAGAAAGGCAAAACAAAATAAACAAAAAGCAGAAGATAAAGAAGATATAAAATGAAAAGTAAAAAGTTGGAAATTAGAAATTAAAAGCGAAACTTTGTCGGCAATTTCACTTCTCTACTGTTTTGATTGAAGTGACAATTTAAAAACAAGGCGGAAATAAGACACCAATTTAATTGATGTTGAACGAAATACATCTGTGACGGAAATTGAACTTTACAGTTACACAGGACAAACTTTCTTTTTTAAACTTACTTAACGACTGGCTGCACTTGGAAAAAAAAAATATAAATTAAAGTGTAATGACTGAAGTTAATTAACGATTCTCTCATAAATAAAGATACAATAAACAATGAAAAAAAGAGAAAAAAAAATTAAATAAAAAATAAAAACAAAAATTCTATAGAAATTTTTGGTTAATAGTCCTTAATTAATAGGAACTATAGTAACGTACCTAATCCAGGTTAGGTTAGTTAGTTAGTTAGTTAGTTAGTTTTTTGATGACAATTTCCTTTACATTTAGAGTTTTGAAAGATGTTGAAACCGGGATTTTTGAATTTTTTTTAATCGTACACCAAGTATGGTTTAATTTCAAAATTCTAAAATTTTTTGATCTCTCAAGATCATTTATATAATTACATGCATACATACATAATTGTTCATTACAGTCCCTCAGTTAGGATTACGAAATAGCTTCTCAACGCCACTTATGTTGTGTGTGTTAATTTCATTAATTTTCTGGCTGGACCTACAGTTTAAAGTCGACTCCAAACGACAGATTTTTTTTTAGAAACTTTTTCATGGCATTTTTATTTTATTCCCAGAGTTTTTGCCAGAAATCTGGTGAGAGGAAGTCGCCAAAGGCGATGTCTGATCTGTTGTTTTTTATACTTCCTTAAATTAAGAATTTAGAAATAAATTCTACTTATCAGCAGTATGTACCATAAAAATAATGTTCAGTTTAAATTTGAAATTACAAACCTTATGTGTTTCTTCTGTATATTGATGTATAAGTTAATCACTTAGACTGCCAAACAGTAACACTTTTCGTTTGTTAATTATACAATACAATTAGAAAAATTTTGAAGATAATTATGGCAAGTATTTCATTTATAAACGTAACTCTAATGTAACCAATTTTAATCCCGTACTCAGACGTTATTATCTAACACAAAAAATGCTATGATATGGGCTCACCACAGATTTGTGTTAAATTTTTTTAACATCAATATTAGCCAGTAAAAATTATAAGAATATTCTATAAATACAGTAATCCCTCGATTTACGTCGCAGTTGGTTCCAAAAAAAAGGAACGTAAATCGAATGACGAGGCAAATCGAAGTTAGAGGGAACAAAAAATTTGACGGCGTAAATCGAAATAACGTTAATCGAGGCGACGTAAATCGAAGGATTACTGTATGTACATGCATAACACACATACATAAATAGTCATTACAACTCTTCAGTCAGGATAATACCACTTGTGTTGTGTGTGTTAATTTTATACATGAGTGGCACTTTAAAATCGACTTCGAACGACAGCTTTTTCAAAAAACTTTTCATGGCAATTTTATTTGCTATTTAGAGTTTTTTGCAAGAAATCTATTTCTCAGCAGATAGCCGAAGAAATAGTTTGTTTACCCTTTGTTTTGTTTGAAATGTCTGACCTGGGTTTTGAACCGTGGCCTCACGTCAAATAAGTCAACACACTAGACTACTAGACTACGGCGAAACAATTGTCACAATATTTAGTTACTGTTAATATATTTCTTTAATTCAATTTTATGACTCTTTTTGGTTCAGCACTTTGCAAAGCGTTTGCCAGTAACTACAGCTTTTACACTGTTCCCAAAATGTTTACAGTTTTTGGGGTCTACACCATTCCGCGTTGTTTGCGCAAAAGTCCACAATTTTTTAAGTTTTCCAGGTGTACAGGCAACACCTCTTTTGGGAAATCTCCAAAAGTGTTGAATTTAGTTAAGATCGGCTGACTGGGGTCACCGAACAAGACTTTTTCTAGCAGTTGTTACAAAGCCATTTTTTGTATGTTTATCGGAATGCTTAGGGGTCACTATTTCATACATACATATATAATTGTTCATTACAATCCTTCAGTCAGGATTACTACCTAGCTTCTCACACCATTCATGTTGTGTCTGTTAATTTTATTCATGAGTACTGGAACCTATCCTTCTCCTTTGGCCGGTGAGTTATTCCTTAAAATATTTACATAGGAATGAGCAGCCATAGTTCCAACTCTTTTGTGAACTATTCCAACTTCCTTAATCGCCATGCAAGCGTCGTATATCATCACTGGTCCACCATCAAACTTTTACTTTCTATATGTAAAGTTTTTTCGTTTTTTTAAACATCGGGCGACTGGAAGAAGGTCAGGAAAGTAAGTCAGATGAACTTTAAAGTTTAACTTCACATTTAATCAAGAAAATAGGTACAGGCGGAACGAAACGTTGTGCGGCCCTCTGAGGGATATCCATGTTTTAGTGAATTTCATGAATTACCTTATCATAGTTTTTAGAGTTAGTTAGTCGCCGTAGTCTAGTAGGTAGTGTGTTGGCTTATTAGACGTAAAGCCAGGGTTCGAGCCCCATGCGAGACATCAACAACAAAATACAAAAAGTATTTCTGCGGCGACTGTCTCTCAGCAGATTTCTGGAAAAGCTCTTGAGAGCAAATAAAATTGCCATGAAAAAGTTTCTCAAAAATCTGTCGTTCGGAGTCGAATTTAAACTGTAGGTCCCGCCACTCATGTATAAAATTAACACACACAACATAAGTGGTTTTAGGAACCAAGTCGTCATCCTGACTGAAGGGTTGTAATGACCAATTATGTATGTATGTATGTAGTTCTTGGAATTCACTATTATGTACGACATTCAATGTCATTTCAATGAGCGCCAATGGATTAGTTGTAGTTTGAGGTAGTTTTCACAAGAAGTTTTGCAAGAAAACACTTCTACTTGTTGGTGCATTTATCATTAGTTAATTTAAGTTGCAAAGACTAAATTCAAAGAATATCACATATTGTATGGTCATTAGATTGAAATAACGATTTTAAGTAAGTAAGGTAAGTAGTTATTAAATTGATAGCAGTAGTTAAGATTATGAACATCTAAAGAGTCCTTTCCTTCTATAAATTTACACATTCTACCACTTGATTTCAGACATTAACTCTATATAGAGGCATTAACTTAAATTGTCTTTAATCAAGTATCAATTTATTTCTCACTTTTTCATACATGTCTTCACTATCGATTGCCTCTTTGCCAAATACATATAAGAGAAATCGTCTACCCTTGTTAACTTTACTTTTGACTGTTTTTTTTTATGATTTTATTTTCATTCTGCCTTTTGTTTTGCCTTTATTTATTTATATTTTATTTATTTCACAAACATTTTAACTCCTAAGGGACCAAAAAAGAATGTCGTCGCCAGTATCAAAAGAAATTCCAGGAAAAATTATTTATTTTTGCGTCGCATGTTTTAAGCGAATTTCATTTCTTTTCATTTGTGCTTGTGGGTTGTAACGTGTACAAATTTTTTGTTTTTAAATTAAATAAACACACGAATAAATATTATTTTATACGGATTATTTTAAATATAAATGGTAAGCAGTGTTATATTTTATGGTTATAGTTTTTAATTATAACGGGTCTTTCATTAAGCGTTTTCTGTTTTTAAATTTATAGAAAACAAAATTTTTTGTTCGTTTGAAAGACCTGTTCATGCGATTATGTGTGGAATATAACATCGTTTAAATGCTCACCACGGCTTATCTGGTAGAAGCGAATCCGAAATGCCGAATGTTGTATAACCCAAGTGCACAAATCGGGTTGAATTTGTCCAATGTCATGGCTGATGTCGGATTTGCCGACCACTGTGGTTTGGGTCTTATTGGTATATATCTGCGACTTTAGCAAACTTTGCAAGAAAAAGTATAACATACATACATACATACATTGGTCATTACAACCCCAGTCAGATTACGACCTTGCTTCTCACACCACTTATGTTGTGTATGTTAATTTTTATACATGAGTGGCTGGACCTACAGTTTAAAGTCGATTCCGAACGACAGAATTTTGAGAAACTTTTCATGGCAATTTTTATTTACTCTCAGAGTTTTTGTTAGCAATTTGCTGAGAGGCAGTTGCCGAAGAAATATTTTTTGTATTTTGTTTTTGATGTCTGGCCTGGGCCAAAATTCACGATTACGTTTCCCAGTTCACATCATCTCCAAGAGAAATGATCGTGCTTTGGAATCGCTATGCAGAATATCCAAAATGGCATGAACTATGTGACATAAAGCGCCGTCCTGTTGATATCATCCAATTGGCAGTAATCGATGTTTAGTACTCGCTTTGTTCAACTTTGTGGTCAACTTTGAAACAAATATAGACCACACGACGCCCTCAGTCCAAAATAAGCGCCAAAACTTTTCGGGATGTATCTTGACGCTCTTGAGTTTCATGTGGATTGATATATACATAATTGATCGTTACAACCCTATGGTCATGATTACAACCTAGTTTCTTACACCGCTTTGTATTGTGTATGTAATAATTCTATACATGAGTGGAGAAAGCTTCAATTTAAAGTCGACCCCGAACGACAGATTTTTGAGGAACTTCTCATGGCAATTTTATTTACTCTCAGAGTTTTTGTTAGAAATCTGCTGATAGTAAGTCGCCAAAGAAATATTTTTTCGTATTTTGTTTTGTTGGAGATATCTGACCTTTGGTTTGAACAGAGGCCAAACATCCAATAAGCCAACACATTACCTACTAGACTATGGTGGCTTCCAAGCAGCCATATGTCGTCTAATTTTCTCATCACTCCCGTAAAACATTTGTTATAAGAACATACAAATTTGTTAATGTTAAACCATTATCAACCTTTGCCTTTCTTTATAGAGATCGTCTACAGCAGTAACAGTTCAGTAAGGCTTAGTTAAGCTGCAGTTTAATTTGACCCCCAAAAATTTTTATTTCTTTTGAAGATTTATTTTTAATATGAATTTATATTTACATTAAATTAGTATATATTTACAGTCGCTGTTATAAACACACGCCTTTATACATTCAACATTATTTAAACGTTTAACTTTTGACACGGTTAAACAATATATTCTCTTAATTTTATTATTTTCTTTTTTATTTTGGCCTTTTGATTTTTTTATTCAGTTTTATTTCAAAGGAAAACCTTGCCATTGAAGCCATTGTAATGAAATTTATATACAATTTATATACGATATGATTTTAGTTACCTGTTTTAAACTAAACACCCATGACACGGTTTACACCAGAAAATTATTGTCTACCTCTCTCTCTCTCTCTCTATGGGTGAATATCCTGGCAATTTCAGCAATGCTTCTTAATGGCATAAAACTGACACGCGTTTACTATTAATACCATAATGAGATTGTGGATAAAATATATGGTTTCTCCCAATTCAGATGTCATTTGAAATTGGTGCTTCTGTACGACCTTAATAGTCTGCTGATTAAATTAAAAGGAGCCAGCAGGTAATATATATAGCCTTGAAACCTTTCCAGCCTGTTAGAAGAGTCTACTTTCTTCCGTTATGCATAGTAAATTAGGATAGTGTTTCACTCAAGAAACTCGGAGATCATGAAGCCATAATCCTGGCTTAAAGCATTAGAATCACCAATAATGTTTGAATACGCATGCAGGTATTAATAGAGCCATTGATTTCATTGTATAATATTTGATTGATTTCTATATGTTTCTCTTCAAATATTAGTTCCGAATTATTATTGAATTAAATGTGGTCCACGGATTCATTCCTTTCGCAGTCTTATATTGATTTCGACATCGTATGTACGTTTACATACATGATTGGACATTACAACTCTTCAGTCAGGGGTTTACAACAGAACTTCTCACATCATTTATGTTGTGTGTCTTAATTTTATTCCGGAGTGCCGGAACCTACAGCTTAAAGTCGACTTCGAACGACAGAGTTTAGAGTTTAGAGTTTTTACCAGAAAACTGCAGAGAGGAAGTCGCCGTAGAAGTATTTTAATTATTGCAGTCTGGTTTAATATATGGAATGGAATAATCTTGCTCAGGTGGTCCTAGTCTGCACGAGTTCCACAGATGAGGGAGGAGAAAACTGTTCTCTCCATAATGTAAAAAAGAGAAGGAAGCACTTGTGCTTAAATCTGGCGTCATTGATTTGTAGGAGATGGGACTTGACGGACATTGACAGACAAAGCGGCTGTATTTGGAACTCCGTGTGGTTGCAGATCTAATGAAATTGAGTCCCAGCATCGTGGTAGCTTAATGGGTTATACTTGACTTAAAAGCGTTTATAATCTTTATATTGAACACGTCGTAGCCTAGCAGGTAGTGTGTTAGGCCTCCGCAGTTCAAACCCTAGCTTATGCATTCCAAAGAAAGCGAAATATGAAAAAAATATTTCTTCGGCAACTTCCTTTTGGCAGTCTTCTGTCAAAAACTCTGAGAATAAATAAAAATTGCCATGAAAAGTTTCTCAAAAATCTGTAGTTCGGAGTCGATATAAGTGGTGACGCCACTTATGTATAAAATTGACACACACAACATAGGTGCTGTGCAAAGCTAGGTTGTAATCCTAACTAAAGTGTTGTAATTACCAATAATGTAAGTAAGTGAGTATACTTACTCTTTGAATTGACGGCCTTAACTAACTTCGCCGCTGGTAATTTTCTGCTCCATAGCTACGCTAGCCGTTCTATCAAAAGTACTTTCTCGCACAGTTTTTCTCAAGCCTTTGCCTATTAAAACTTGAATAACATTGTTCATCACAATGAAAGTTACTTTCTTAATCATGCCGCGAAGATACTACCCAGTCTAGCCATTCAAATAGAACCCCTTAGGCAATCTAACTTTATTATTGAGTTGAGACTTTGACATTCAGGCGTAAGTGTAACCTTTAGACAAAGAAATACTTTCAGGAATTTTTTTTATATCGCAATAAAACCGCGTTAAGCGTGTCACAGCTGTTTAGCCACAAAACATATTTAAAATGATTACATTTTGTGTTCATTTCAGTTCTTTTCACAAGGTATTATTTTTATTGTTGTACATACACACATTTAGTGTATTGGGTTACATTGTTATTGTAGTTGTTGTTTTTTGTAGCTAAAAGGCATTAAAAAGGTGTGTATATTTATTATTTTAATGTAAAGCTTTAGTACAAGTTTTAGTGTCGACTTATTTATACCAAATGCTTTTAGCCATTTTTAATGGAAATATTTTCTGTTTTTTATTTTTGTTTTTTAACCATGGCACTCGGTGTGTCATACATTCAACGAACATTAGAACAGCAGTGTTTGTTTGTTTTTTTTTTTTAATTTTTAAATGCCGAAGTAAGAAAATATATTTATTGTCTAGTAAATAGTATTTAAATTGAATCAGAAAAAAAGGAATTTAAATATTAAATATAATTTAAATGCAATGAGCTTAAATATAATCTAATTGTCTTAATTCATACATATTTTCCATAAAAAACTTTTCTAAATCTCATATGACAACTTCACATTTGATTAAACTCTCCTAAGCATTAATTCCAATCCGATTTCATACAATACTTTAATTCATATTGAAATTTAATTACAAAAATCTTCTTATTTGTAAATCTTTGCATAATTTAATTATTTTCTTGGTTTTCCTTTTGTTCAAATTCATTATGAAGTGAATTTATGTTTTTTTTTTGTTTTTTTTTTTACAAAATATTACTTGGACTTTATTGATACGATTGTATTTTAATAATTAATTTTGTTTGTTTATGTTATTTTGCAGTCACAAAGAGTAATTATTTATTACAATATTACATATTGTTTAAAAATAATCCATAACTTACCATATTGCCATGTATGATGATGTAAATGCATAAAAATGTTAAATTCTAGGCTTTTCTTTTACGTGACTTAAGTAATCGGCCATTAGGAAGGAATATACTCGTATTTTACCAAAGAAACTGCTTCAAATAGTTTTTTAAGGCTGAAGTTAAGAAGCCACCTAAGTAGATAATTGCAAGAAAAAAATTGTGCCCTAAATTTGAATCTATTTTTGCACTTAACCTAGGATTCAAACTAAAAAACATAAAAAATTAGAGACAATAATAGGTAATCATGTGCAATTAAGATTTTTCAATTTCAAAGATTCACCATGTTCGTCATGTTCATTATCAGAAGCCCAAATACTAAAGGCGTTTGGAGTCGTAGCAAGTTGAAGTCCTCTTATGAAACGTAAGCCCACGATTCTAACTCCAGGTCAGACATCTGCAACAAAATCGAAATAAAATAAATAAAAGCTATAAGTGTAAAATAAAATTGCCATGAAAACTTTCTCAACAATCTGTTGTTCGTTGTCGATTTTAAAATTCTAGGACCCGCCACTCGTGTGAAAAATTAACACACACAACATAAGTGGTGTTAGAAACTAGGTCATAATCTTGAAGGATTGTTTTGACCAATTATATTATGTCGTCGTTGACAGTTTCTTAAATGTTATTAGGTTAGGTTAGGTTAGCGGGTAGCTTGCCATTCACAGGCAAGTTCACTCGGTGGCCGATTGTGGTACCCAGTGTGAGCAAAGCCCTCCTTTCATGATACGTTACTGGTGACTTTGAACCACCCGAACTCCTAATAAAACCGGCAAGTTCTCTCAGTAGCTCTCCGTTCGCCATCATGCCCAGAAAGCTTCAAAAGTTCTAACACCTAAAAACCAATGACGTTTGTTCTAAAGTGTAGGGTACTCGCATAAAAGATGTTATACCGATTCCGTTTCCTCCACGTCCTGGCACTTGCTGCAGTAAGCCGGGTAGGGCAGACAGAGCCTGTCAGAGAAACTACCAATAGTGCAGTGTGTCCCTTTAACATTTCTGGTAGAATATGTAATGTTCTCTCAAGTAGTTCCCTGGTTTTCCCGCTGTCCACTGCTGTGAACACAGCAGTTTGGCAATTCGTTAACCATGTGTATTAGACCACCCAGGGTTTGTTGATTTCCATGCTGCTTTTTCCAATTTGGAATAGTATTCTTGTAGGAGATCATATATCACCTCTATCGTCTCCTCCGAGGCTTATCGTGGCAGTTCATTCGCTTTTCGTTTCCCTTTATGCCACAGTGATTCGAAACGCAGTAGAGGCGGGTGTTGTGTCAAGGTACACGGTTTAGAGGGTCCATGCAACTCCTAACACCCTTTGATTTTATGACATGGAATCCCAGAGCTTTGATTGCTACTTGGCTTTCTACACATATGTATGATCAAATTCGAAGGAGTTACAGCTTGTTTCATATCAGAAATCTCCGCCTGAAATACGTTAGCCTGGTTAGGTAATCGACATGACCCGTTCAAAGCCAATTTATGGGAATAGACCGCAGATTCCATATTCCATTTTCAAGCTATCGCTGAATATCGTTATATCACCGTTCCCGATGACAGCTGCAGCAACTTATTCATCACGTGTGGAGTTTATGGTACTATGTTGTCACATCTAAAACCCATATAATTCGATTTTACTTCATGCAGTATTGCAGCGTACATGACTTAACCATATTTTGCAGCTACGTTTTGAAGGATTATGTCCAATGGTAGTAGAGACAAGATGACCTCGAGGCCAGCCAGCAGCGTGGACTTCACAACGCCCGTAATGCCAAAGCATGCCAATATCTGTACCTTGTTGGACGAGACTACGTACCACAAGAAGTGCAATTCATGGATCTCACTTGAGTCAATTAGTATTGAAGATCAGAACGCTTAATTCGGAAATTATTGGGATACCTTAATTAAATATAAATATTCAGACCTCTGGAACATCTTTAAAAAAAAGAAATTCAAACTGCAAAATGCAATAACTTATACCAAATGAAATTGCCACTTCTGTTAGAACAAAGTAGCTAACTTAGATGGTATTTTTTATAATCCACCAATGTATACTAAATTTAACAGGCTAGAATAGATGGTGATCCTTATGGGCCATTGTTGTTTTGGTAGGTATGCTGAAAGACTCGGCATTTTAACTAATGAGTTCTGCAGGAGCTGAGAAGGAAGAAGAGTCTGTCTTTCACCACATGTATAATGCCCTGCTCTGATCATGAAGAGACTGAGGTTTATGGCCTCTAATTTTCTGACATCATTGACCGAGCTATCTAATACAAAGACTGCTGCAATATTAAGATTTATTTCGGTCTCGGGATGGTTTTCTCTAGGAAATGGTTGACCGCCGGATAGAACGAATTGTGGTATCACAATGGGCATAAATGCTGGTCTAAGTGGGACCTCTTCCATTGAGGGGGTCCGTCACTTAACCTAACCTAGCTGATCAAAATATTGTAAGCAAATCGAAACCAAAAGACCTCTCTCCACAATGAGATGGACCACGACTTACGCACTAGTCTAGCGAATCACACATAACATATCATACTTGCGACATTATATTATAAAAGGCTGTGAAATTATTATGAATTTCTACTAAAACATTCTGTCTATGCCTTCATTATAAACTTTAAAAATTTTGTTCATACCTGAACTATGAAAGAAACGTCAGCAAATGTATACGTAATCATAATTCCCCATTACTATGGATATAATTATACTGTACAATACTCCATTAATTTTTCCATGACATATTCTGTTACACACTACATATGTAAGTATGTTTGTATGAATATAATGTTATTATACGTAAGCAACTAATGATAGCATTGCTGTAATATTAAAAAAATTCGAATGCCTTTAAGGAAATTAAAATTTTGTTCGTTTAATTCCAATTGTTTAGTTAAACTAAAACCAATGAAATCATAAATTATTATTTGATTTTTAAATTATTATAATTTAAATAATATTTTCTTGTAATAACAACAAAAATATGTTAAAAATATATGCATGTACCAATGAGACATAGTGTGTGATTATAGTTTTACGTTTACGTACCACCTTTTCAATTAAATTTATTACAGACAATGACGCGCGTATATTTGTTTACTTAACCTAAAACTACGCATATATTTTGAAATCCAAATATGGTATTTGTAGTCTACACTGTGGAGGTAAAACTAAACATTTGTGTAATTAAATTTTATCGCAGGTATATTTATGGCATTTCATATTCATTTCGCAGACCAGCCATCGTAACTGGAACTCGAAAATATAACAACGTTCTGGTGCTTAGTAGAAATTACTTTTATAGACTCAACACGATCTTATAAATTAAAATTTATCTTTTACCCTATAAATCTTTAAATAAAATTGACTATTAGATAAGCAACTATTTGTTAATAATAGTGTTGGGCATACAAACATACGTATGTAAAGGAAATTGTTTTTATTAAATTCCTTAAATGAACCGAACAGAATAGAAAATTGAAAAGAACTGCAAACATAAAACATTTTTATTTTACACACGTGACCATATTTTCATTTTGTTTTTCGTGTTTTATCTGAGGTAAACTGTTTTACCTGCTTTCGAAGGGATTATAAGAATAATTATTAGACTTGGACATGTGCTTGAATAATCATATTTCCATGTATAATAAATTATGTTTATTAAAGGCTTTTTATTTAACTTCAATTCTATTAATAAAGAAAGTAAAGTTTATTAATCAACAAAGTAAGTAAAAATAAAAATAAATACAAAAAAAAAACGAAAAGATAAGAAAAGAAAATCGTATGTTTAAGTTCTCAGTACACAACACATGGCATTGACGTAAGTGTATAATGAGTATAATGTGTTGTATGAGTGATATTGATTACAACATGAATATTAATCATACGCACCATATGTAAAGTGGTAAGAGCATTAAGTATTCCAGTCTTTAAAGATGAAGAAAAAGGAAAATAAATGATATACAAATAATGATAATGTGTTTGTAGAAAAATAACGAAATTAATTAATTAAATTAGGAAAATAAAGAAAATTCAATTTGTATACAAGAATTCTAGGAATTTAATACAGAAATTCAAGAAGTAACTTTTGATGGTAAAATTGTTCCAAATAAAGGAGTAATAATAATTTAAAAAGCTTTTTGTGAAGAAATTAATGGCAATACTCACGAGGTGGTTCAAGACATCAGTACCGGACAAAAAGGTCTGGAAGGGTGGTGTGACCCACCCAGGTAAAGACTCCGGATAAATCTACACCACCAAATCTAAGCTGAACGGAGCTGTTGGTAGTGGAATTTTTTCGGAATCAGCTGGAATAGCCCAGTCTATATGATTGCCAGACCACTGCAGCATCTTTCAGGCGGAGGTGGTGACAATACAGGCTGCGGCGAGAATTATTGGGGACGGAACGGTCTCCAAGCGGCTATCAGGTCTTTGAGTACCAACGTGATGAACTCCAAGACGGTTTATGGCTGTCGCAGATATCTCAACGAGATAGCGGAGCGATATGATATCCATATCGTATGGTTACCGGGGCACAGTGGTATTCCGGGTAACTGCAGAGCTGATGAACTTGCCAGACCATCGAACTCTCCGATGAGTTCTGGGCATCCCTATGAGGACGTGCAGGCTTATAATTGATAATGCGATCCGTCAACGACAGGTGGGCGGCCTCGGACACGTGTAGAACGGCTCGTAAAATCAGGCCAACGCTGGATGAGGGGCGCACAATGAGTCTACTTAAACTCCAAGGAGGCGCGCACAGTGAGGTTATCGGTGTCATTACGGGGCATTGCATTATGGGTACGCATGCGAGGCTCATTGGTCTTGGACAACTTGTTAACCATTTCTGCAGAAGCTGCAGAGATGAGGTAGAGGAGGAGAGACTCTCACCTATATGCCCGGCTCTTTGCCAAAGGAGAAGGAAGTACTTGGGTGCTTACTACATGGATGACCTGGAGGAGCTCCTTTCATCAGGAGCTCCGAGTGGTTTTGTGACAAGGGGATAGCGTATAACTGTGGTAACACAATGGGCCCAATGTGGCCTAAGTATGTCCATCCAATTTTCTTGGATGGGCAGCCACCTTTACCTATTTGCCTACCTACTTACTTACTTAATTATTGAATTCATCATTATAATCGTTTAGTTAGGTTTACAACCCAGGTTCTCATACCACTTATCTTGTGTATGTTAATTTTATCCAAGCTTGGTGGGACACACACCTTTATTTACTCGCAGAGATTTTGACCAAAAATTGCTTAGAGGGAGAATTTTTTATATTTTTTCATATTTTGTTTTGTTCCAGGTGTCTGAGCTAGTGTTGTAACCACTGTCTGATAAGTCACCACACTCCATATTAGTTACAATATATTTACACGTTATATTAGAATTATTACAAGCTGAGCTAAATAACCTACCCCGTATGCTTGGTGTAGTGTAACAGACCAAAGCCTCTGATGGGGATTGGAACCCATGAACGGTTTGGTAATAGTTTAACACAGTACCCACTATACTGCCAGGGCACCCAATGATGATATAAATTACACGTTGTACAACGTACACGTACATATATTATTAATGATTCATGGTTTATAACACAATAATGGTATTTACAATATTTTAGTTGTTACTTTAGCTTCATATTCAAAAGCTAAGTATTCATACAGTCATACAATGGCATTCAAAAATTGTATTCTGTATTGTATTGTTACTGGATGGCTTTTTTAGCCGAATTATGTTGATACCCGCTGTAGTCGCCTCCGAACGACAGATTTCAATTAAACTGTGTGTATCCACTGGTAGGTGTCTTACGAGGCGCTATTTTATTGACACTATGTCAGTCTGCTCGACTGAGCCAAAGAAAAACAGAACTAATTTTTTTCATACTTTGTATCCCATTGCGGTTTTCACTGGTTAATGCCCGATTGGAAGGCAATGCCCGCACCCGGTATTGCCTTACATTACTCCTAGAGGAGTTGACAATCCGAAGACAGAAGTAGGATATCGTTCACCTCATTTGTCAGAACCTAGCGCATGTTAAGAAAGAGAGAAATGATTGTTGCCATAACAGCGAATTTCTTGTAGGCGGAACCTACAATTTAATGTCGACTCCGAACGACAGATTTATTTTCGTGGCAATTTTATTTACCCACCAAGTTTTTTCCAGAAATCTGCTGAGATAAAGTCGCTGAAGGAATATTTTTTTGTATTTTGTTTTGTTGGAGATGTCTCATCTGAGCTCTGAACCGTGACCTTACGTCTATTAGCTAACACACTACCTACTAGACTACGGCGGCTTCAAGCCATATAGTTATATAGTTCCGGAACCGCTCGGTGCTTCTGAAGAAGCGACTTAGAACCTCATACTGCAAATCGTTTATGTAGAAGACTCCAAGTTGCTCGACATATTGCTAGGCATATATAAAATAGGTGAAGAAAACTTTACTACACTTTTCTTATTTCTACAGCTTCTTTAGAAGTCATTGGCCATGTGTTTAACTTTAATGCAGCTCGCATGAGGGCCAATAATACCATCTCCTGCATTGAACATGTTTCTTTAGACTTGGGCAGACTTTTTTAACGTAGCCTATCCAACTATGGCCAGAATAATAGACAAAATATATTAAAAACCTGCTGGAAATAATTAATCTGACATTTATTGAATCTATTTGCAATAGAAAATAAAATGCAACTCTTGGTGCCACTGTTAGTCTAGTGAGTAGCGTAGTACATTATTAGTGTAAGAGCCGTGTGGTTATTTTATTGCTCATTGCTTCTGCCTTAAGTTAAAAAAAATTTAACCTGAGTAAAATATATGTAAGCACTTAACACTATCATTATGGGAATTTCAGAAGACTAGATTTGCGTACTAAAACATACACTTTTCTGTTAATTTCCTGTGAAAATTCAAGCAGACTGTTAGGTTTTTTTTCTGTACTTCCTTAATATAAATTTTAATTTTAATAAAAACATTTTAATTTACATCCTGCTCAGAGCGGCATCACAACCATTTAAAATTTAAAAACGTGAAAATAAAAACAAAACAAAGTGAAATGAGTGGAAATAAAAATTTTATGCTGAATTGAATTAATCGATGGCATGGCAGGAAACTTAATGATTTATTTATAAATGATTGCATTCAGCAAATATATGAAATGCTAAATATTAATATTTTTAATAAATTTAATATTAAACACAAAACAATAACAAAAGAAAAACTCTGCATATATGTGCCACAATTTGTTGCATGGCGGCTTAAATATTGGCCTTCACTACCACCGGATGTATACGCGCTTTTATGATTTTTAAATTTATAAGAGACTGTTAAAGCAATTTCACTGTAATGGAAAGTTTAATAAATCAAACGTATTGTACGGCATTGCAGAATTCCATAAAATAAATGAAAAAAACAGATTAAAATTTAATATTTAATGTTAAACAAAATTCAGAGGAATTTAAATGAAAAAAAGGGTTTAATGCTACACCAGCTTAAAATAATTGAAATTATTTGCTAAATTTAATACATAATTCACAAAAAACTAGATAAGTTCTTGAATAAAGAACAACAACAACAACAAAAAATAAAATAAATAAAAATAAATTCCACAGAAACTAACGCCACCACATGTGTTAAGACTGAAAATATAAATTAAATCACAGGTGGCCTCCTGCAATACTAAAAGAAAAAAAAACTACTCCTGTCATAGACATTTAAAATTCACAAAAAAGGGGGAGGAAAAAAGTTTCACATTCTCTAGCATGTTTGTTGGTATGTGTTTAAAGGAAACATGTAACCGGATGTTGTGTTTTTATATTTTAACCAGTTTCACTTCCGGACGAAAGGTAACAAGCATTGTGTGTATAATTTACGAGGTCACAATGACAAGTTTGTTTTATTTATAACAAGGGAAACAGCAAATGACAATCCTTATATTGTATGCATACATATTACACATATGTATACTTACATACCTATACACATATAAAAGTAAAAAAGAGTTTTATATCAACTAAACGTAAACTTTTAATAACCGGCAGGATACTACAATAGGTAGCTGAAGAGATTATTTAATATCGTATAAAATAATTTCATTTTCGATATATTTTCTACCTCTTTTTACGTTCATTGAAATTATACCTCAAATAAAAATTTAAAACAAAAATTTTAATCATATTGTTTAAAGACTTAAAGTAGCGAAACCAATCAAAGGAATTCAAGGCTTTAGGCCTTCACGTTACTTCTTTAGCATCGTTAGGTGCATTCCATGAGAGATGAGTTTTACATCGTATGGTATTCTCCCCAAATACATTGGGATCTCGAGTTTACATATGCTGTGTTATAGTATAGTCTGGATGTTCAATTACACTATGCGACAAAATAAAAAAAAAATTAAATACACCCAGCTAATGGCACAATGTAGTTTATGAGTTTTCTTAATTAGAACTCAAAAAAAAAATTTTTTATATTTCTCAAATCCTTCAAACCAGTTTTATTTCACAAAAACTTTTTTTTTATCTTACCACACAAAATTATTAATTACACAAACATTTCTGAAACGATGTCCAAAATTAAAACTTTCTTAAAAAAGGGAGCACTGAGTCTTTAAAATGGTATGCATGACTTAATATTCTATGAGGTTTGATGAGGTAAACTTGGAAAATGCGAATTTTTTTCATATTTTTTCAAGTTTGTCCATTCATAGTAACAATCTTTAATAAAAAAAATTAAATTAAATGGCTACATTCTTAAAGTGCATTCTCTTGTGAAGAGATTAACACTTTGTTTGATAAAATCGAACAAAAATTATCGTATATATTATTTAAAGAGTATAACAGACGTGTTATTTTTTGTTTATATGTGTTATACTCTTTAAATAATAATTACGGTAATTTGTGTTCGATTTTATCAAACAAAGTGTCAATCTCTTCACAGGAGAATGCACTTTAAGAATGTCATCACGTATTCTATATTTTTTAAATAAAGCTTGCTACTATGAATTGACAAACTTGACAAAATATGAAAAAATTCGCATTTTCTCATCAAATATCATAGAATATTAAGTCGAATAATATACGTATGTATACGGTTTTAAAGGCCCATCCCTTCCCTTTCTAAAAAATTTAAAATTTTGTAAATCTGTTTAGAAATGTTTGTGTAATCAATAAATTTGTACTTAAAGTCCAAAAAAACAACATTATTTGTCAAATAATCCTCTTGATAAAACTTATAACCTATACTATGTTATTTGTTGGGTGTATTGACGGTTTATTTCTCATAATTTCCTTTATAATAGAAGCCTGTTGCATTCTTTGATATGAACAAACTTGGGGTTTGTTACTGGCCATCGGTTTATAAATTCCTGAATGGTGTTCACAACCAAGCCCTTGTGGTCTACAACTTACAATCTTTTAAAGTGTATCCTTTATACTTTATATGTAGAGACCGACATACATACATATGTACTTAAATTCCGCCTGTTGTGGACATCAAATCTGGATCCGCCAGACAATACTAGACTACTGTAACATGTTCCTAAACCTCATATAGGAATTATGTTTGAATGATACGAAATTTTCTCGAGTAGCTGCCGGTACTCACTGAGGTGAAGGGACTTGATTATTTCCTTGCTGCGATCATACATTAGCAGATTCTTACAGCATGTGCAGAAAATTTTTGCACAGCTTTCTATATGGCTATGATTTCTATTTGAAATACCCAGCAGTCTTAAGGCAGTTTAATATTGGAACCCTTTATATGAATACCAAAGCCTATAATATATAATATTTTGAAACCATCAATATAGGACATTAGGGGCGTTTCTTTATTTTTAAAGCTTCAATCAAGAAAAGTATATGCAACCATGTTGTTTACAGAAAATTTGCTGATAGAAAGTTACCGAAGAAATATTTTTTGTATTTTGTTTTGATGTCTGACCTGGCGTTGGAACCGCTGGCCTCACGTCTAATAAACCAACACACTACTTGCAAGACATCAGCGACTATAATGTGTGCATCGCTTTACACTATTGCAGAATATCTTTAGTCCATATTAAACTTTGATGAGTACTGTTGATGGTTTAATACGTAAGTATTCCAGTCTATCAATCTATATTTGATAAGGCATGACTACTAGTCAGACAAAATGCACCTTTATTCTCCACATGTCTCCGAGTAATGGTTCCAGAAAGACACTTTCATAGAATGCTAAAGCACTGGATGGTTGAGCAATCTCAAGCTTTCACTGCCCGAATACAAATCTCTAAGGATCCGCAATACATCATTACAGCTTTTGCACAATTGATTATCTGAAAGATACAGTCCTCAGGCAATAAATTAAAAAATCCGCTGACTAAAGGTATTGGAGAAGTCGCCGTAGTTTAGTAGGTAGTGTGTTGGCTTATTAGACGTAAAGCCAGGGTTGGAGCCCCAGGCCAGACATCAAATCAAAATACAAAAAGTATTTCTTCGGCGACTTCCTCTCAGCAAATTTCTGGCAAAAACTCTGAGAGTAAATAAAGTTACCATGAAAAAGTTTCTCAAAATTCTGTCGTTCGGAGTCGACTTTAAACTGTAGGTCCCACCACTCATGTATAAAGTTAACACAAACAACATAAGTGTTGTGAGAAACTAGGAGGTTGTGTACCTCCGGGTACTGTACTTGTCTCAATTGACAAGTAAACGTCCTCTAATCTAACCTAACCTAAAGTTATTGGAAGCCTGTATAAGAATTTTTCTCATTTAATCCTACTGTTGGGGGAACCGGCTATCTTTCGTTCTTCTGTGATATTCGTCAGAAGCATTTAGTAGCAGTCCTAGTCTATGACTTACTTACTCAACATTACAACCTTCTCAAACCACTTATCTTGTGTGTTAATCTTCTGTATGAGAGTGGCGGTTTTATTTACTCCCAGGCTTTTTCAGAAGACTGCTTATAGGAAATCGCCCAAGAAATATTTTTTCACACTTTCTTTTTATTGGAAATGACTGAACACGGAATCATGTATAATAAGCCAATACACTACCTAGACTAGACTACGGCACTTGTCAATTACTCTTTCAAAAACAGCGCTAGCTCGCTTACCTGCCTTTTTTTGAAAGATTCAGAAGAGTTTACGTCATGCATGTATGACATGAGCATGCGAATGTATCATAATTTTCTTTTTCATAAGATGAATAGTTTTAATTGGATTGCGATACAAATGTTTTGATGGTTGAATCTCATGTCATAATAGACAAAATTTTTGATTGATTTTCTTAATTAATTTAACAATGGATTCTGTGTTTAAAAACTTGTTGGAGTGCGATAGCAAATGTTACTGTAGCTGCTTTGAAGATTTCCGCCCGGATATTATTTATGTCTACCGGAATGAAAAAGCATTTCTTATTTCTTTTTCTATATGAAGTAAAAGTGAAAGTAAAGTGAAAAGTATACCAAAAAAGACTGTTTTTAGAAGACAGAATTATTTTTAGTTTCCTCCAAAAGACATATTTATTGCGCTTCCTATGAAAAAAAAAAGAAAAAAAAGCAAAATCGAAAAATTTAATTATTTTTATTGACAGGCCGAACTCTTTTTGGTTTTCATCAGCCATGCAATTATTTATTAAATTTACATAAATTTCAGTGTCATTCAATTGCTGCCAAATTATTTAAAAACATTTTTTTTTTCAAATTCATGCCATGCCACGTGTATTTCGAAAAAATTATTTTTAAGCTATTTAAACAAGTATTATTTATTTAAAAAGCAAAGACTAAATTTAGAATTTAATTTCAATTTATTTGCAGATTAAAAACATACAAAATGGAATGAAAACAGAAAGCCTGGCAACGTTGAGAAAGAAAATCTTGCTTCTTTAAATGGGCACCTGCTTACCAGACCCTAGAGATACAATGGCAAAAAAAGAAATAAAAAATGAAACATCAATTACATTTAGAACGGATATAAATGAACTGAAAGACGAGCATAGAATGGATATGAGAAAGAACATCTAAATGCTTTAAAACATAGACTAAAAACTGATACAAAAAAAGTGAAGAAAAATATGGAAAATATGTGTAAAGAAACAAAAAGTGAAGAAAAGAAGTTCAAGACTAAAAAATCAGCTTAAAAAGACAATTTAAAACTCATCTAAAAAATGCAAATTATTTGTTAAACTTTTAAATGAAAAACAGAAAACAAATTGAAAAACGAACGGCTAAAAAAATTTTGTTTTATTTCCCATAAAAGTTATGTGAGGCCATGAAGGGAAATTGTTTGTCTGCTGCAAACTTAAGAGACGAGACATTAAACTGCGATATATCAAGTTTGAACATATCAATTTACAAATTTTACGCACAATAGCATAAAGAATATGATACTACAACAATAAAAACAAAAACCAAAAAAACGTATATCAAACCAAACGTAACGAATTTATCGCCTTAAAACAAAAGAACAATAAAAAAAAGAATCGAAAAAATACCAGGAATCGAAACATTTCAATTGGCATATCAAATAAAGGCAACACAAAGTAAGCCAGGACACAAACGCCTAAATATATACACCCACTAAGCCAAAACAAGCAAACAAACAAAAAAAAAAAAAAAAGTGAAACTCAAAAGAAGGAAATCTCTTGCATATACGTATACATTCATACAAATGTAAAATTACATATGGCTACAAAGCATTTATCTGTTGTTATGTTCAAGTGTATGTAAACCTATGAGTGTTAAAAAAAAATTGCCAGCAACAATATCTTCTATATTTAGGAACAAACATATCGAATTTCCAGGAAAAGAAGAAAAAAAGGAAAACAAGACACACAAAAGAGATACGGAAAGTGAAGGCAGCACAATAACATTCACAAACATATGAAAAAAATGTTTTCCGTTTGAAAAGAAAACGATAACAAGCAACAAAGCATAGGGGAAGAACAATTACACAAAGATACACACGAAATACCAGCAGGATTGCGGAAACTATAAGCAAAACAATCAACAACTACAGCAACGCACTTACATAAAAACAAAAGGAAAACAACAAAACTGTTAAAAGAGTACACACAGAGGAAAGGATAATGTTTTGAAAATGAATCTTCCATTTGATACACGCATTTTTATACTCATTTGTTGTTTGCTTCAAGGTAAGTTTTTTGTTTTTGGAAAAAGAAAACAACAACAACAACATAATAACGCTTTAACTTTACATTGATGAGACATATTTGTAGCATTTTGTTTACATTTTACAGTGAAGTGTACAAAAAAAAAAAACAAAAGCCATGCTGAGTTAAGTTTTTTAGGCATCATAATAGATTTGAGAAGAAATTTTAAAGCAACGTATGTATGTACATATAATCAGTTAAAGTATTGGGTATACGTCTCTGTGAAATTTTTGTAACCTTTCTATCAGCATTGGGATTCCATTTAAAAAAACATAAAAGGCAAGTGTATTACTGTGGGATTTGAAATAATCAGTATTCAGAGAAGCCATGTTGTTTAAGACAAAAACCTGTCTAGCCAATAATGTTGCCAATAATGCACACTTTTTGTTTGATGATACATAAACTGGAAAATAATTGTTCATGAGCAATGGATGATATGCTCACTTATGCAATTTCCCCAATTTTTAGATTTTTTAACTACGAAGTTATTTAAATCAATTTCCATAACTTTATCTAGGTATACAAAAAACAAATGTTTAGTTTGTATGACAGTTGTCATGACTAATTGGCCATTACTGCCATTACTGAGAAGACCAATAAAAAATAAATCGCGACCAACTTTTTGTCTACTATAAGGCAGCCTTCGATAGCCCCTTAAGTCATAGTGTTTTTGTCGCAATTTCTCAGCTTAGTAGGTGCGCGAAGCTGATAAGGCTATGAAAAATGAAACTCTGCGAACCTTCTGATACCTTATCTTCAACTTCGTCCTGGAGAGTGTTCTGCAAAAGGCGGCAGTGTATCGCAATGGCATTATTTTCCACAAAAGTGTTCAGTTGTTTGTGTACGCTGACGACATTGACATCATAGGACGTACCAAGCGAGATGTTACTGCTGCCTTTAGTGCTATTGAACGAGAGTCTATCAAGACAGTCAAAGGAGGCAAGTCGAAGTATATGTTTTCGTCAAGTAGAGATATGCGGCATATTGGTTTCCAAATTACTGCTAATAGTTATACTTTCGGTGTTGTTAGGTTCGGTTAGAGTGGTGACTTTGATACCAAAAGCTTACTTGAGCACGCATAGTGGCCCGTTGTGACTCCACACGTGAACGCAGTCCCTGCACTAAACCAAGTTCTACCAAAATAGGGAAGAGGAAGAAGTTGGTCAGCGCAAGGGCCCTCGATGCTTTCATGAATTTATATATCTTTGCTCCACCTTTATCACCAAAAATGATGTCAGCCTGTAGACTAAGCACAGGATCACACTTGCTAGCAGGTGCTGCTTTGGTCTCATTAGACAATTGAGTAGCAGAGATATCTCTTGTGCGACGAAACTTATACTCTACAAGTCGCTCAAACTCCCCGTGCTTCTTTAGGGCGCAGAAGCATATATACTATCAATCGCCAATGCAGCACCATTGAGAGTATTCAAGAGAAAAGTCGTACGTAAGATCTTTGGTTCATTGAGGGATTTCCGCATAAGCTGTATGAATTCCTCAATGACATGGACGTTGTGCAGCACATTAACATCCCACGGTTGCTCTGACGCGGCCATTCCGTTCGGATGGAAGAGGATGTTCTGGCAAGATGTGTATTTGTTTCGAAGATTTACGGAAGTCGGCGAAGAAGATGACCTTGTCTACGTTGGAAGGATCAATATGTGTGACCAACTGGCAAAGGCGTTCAAGGAACAGAGGCTTCTGAAAGGATATGCTAAAGCAGAAATTCGAGAATATTGGTGTTATTGGCCGTATTGGCGTAGGATTCAATTCCTAACAGAGAATTTTTGGTATTTAGTATGGCTTTTTCAATTGAATGGGTTTACTTGTACTTAAAGAATTCCTTTTCAATACGTTTATTAAATAAGTCACTTGAATGAGTTGTTCATTGAATGTCTGTAATCCAAATAATATTAGGATTACTTTTGTGGTTCAAAATCATTTATTTTTTGAGCAGAGAATTGAATGTGGTCCGTGTTTTGTAAATTCTATTGACGATATTGGCACTAAACCCTGCATCTTACGCCGTGATGTGCTATGAAATCTATCCTATCTGTACCTAAAGTGTTGAAGTCGCCATAGTCTAGTAGGTAGTGTGTTGGCTTATTAAACGTGAGGCCACGGTTCTAACCCCAGGTCAGACATAAAAATTAAATATAAAAAGAATATTTCTTCGGCGACTCTCTCTCTCAGATTTATGGCAAAAACTCTTTTAGAGAGAGAAAAATGAAAAAGTTTCTCAAAAATCTGTTGTAGTTCGAAATAGACTTTAAACTGTAGATCCTGCCACTCATTTACAAATAATTGACACATACAACAAGTGGTTTGAGAAGCTAGGTCGTAATCCTGACTGAAGGGTTGTAATGACCAATTATGTATGTATGTAAAGTGTCAGTGCCAATCAGCAATCCTTTTATTTTCTTTACATGAATTTTTTGACGAACTTAAACAGCATGAAAGGAAAGACCTTGAAGTTGATGTTACATATCAAAGAACCAGCCCAGACCTTAACCTATTGCTTTTATATTAAATTTTGAAACTTGCATTCTTGTCACTTAACAAATGACTAACAAACTGACTATGAAATTAATATTGTGTTTCCTTATGTACATATGTATTTCCACCCCTTCTGAATAAATTCTTGATTGTCACTGAGGAAACAAATTTCTTTCGTCTCATAATGTTAATAGCAAAAGTTTGACTAACTTTTCTTTTTGTTGTTTTGTAATCTGATTGTCTTTATTTTCTACATCGTATTTAAATGAGTGCTTACAGCACACTCATCATTACAAAAGTTATTTGCGAGCGATATTACTAAAGTATTATTCGAAATCATAATAACAATAATATCATCATCGTCATTCTTATAATCGTTAACATCATTGTTATACTCCTGCACATATATGTACAAACATTGTATACAGACAGACGTATGCGTATATGTACAGCAAAATAATGTTTTTATATTCAGTAAATATGTTACATACATACATATAAATAAAGAAAGAAAAAAAAAGGAAATTTCTCTTTCATTTTATTTCAACTTGTTCTCCTGCTCTCCCTGTAATCTCTTTAACTCTTAATATTTTTTTTTATTCTCGTATTGTGTTGTATGAAATCGTATTGTTGCACAATCCCTTTACATATTTGGTTTACAGTTGTTATTTTAACTTGTTCAGCACAGAGCGTTTTAAATTGTGTTTCTATCCTTTCAGCCATGGTGTATACAGACGCATACTAGAGAAATTTTTATTTCATAGTATTTGTAATATTTTTGTATACATGAATTCCAAGAAGAATGCTAACGCACGAGTATTTGGGTGAATAAGTGAGAGTTTATTTTCGTTTAGAAATTGTTTCTCTAATGTATTGTTCATAGAATGGAAATATTTTATCTCCATAAGAATTTGTTTTTACGATTATATTCCATTTTGAGAGAGAAGATTTAAAGAAAATTTTACTTTACCTTGAGTACGATTGATGTGCATAACAAATCCAACATTAATTTATCCACAAACATTACAACGTAGTCCTTCCAGGAAAATAAGAAGTAATGTGTGTTATTCGTATTAAATTTTAATATGCTGTTTCAATTTCTTTTTTAATATTGTATGATAAAATATAAACAGATTTTAATGAATAGAACAGAAATTTTTGCAAATTTATTAAAGCATGAGTACTGAAGCAATAGAATTCGATCATTCTGTGAACATTTTATGGATATGTATTTCAAATATAAAAGGCAATTGATATTATATCGGCTGGCCCATCCATAATGCCTTGAAAAATTTTATTACATGTGTTTTGGGTTCTTTTGATGACAATAACTTGTTCCTTTATTTTTGCTTCTCCTTTCCTAAAGCATAGCTTCCCTTATTAACTGAATGGTTTTAGTTTTGAATCCAGTTTTTCTAATCAAGTAGGTACATGGTCAATTAAGGCAGGTCTTAGGAAATAGAATTTGCTAACAGTTATGAAAATATTGGGTGGGCCATCTACCGGTTTTTAACTTGAACACGACGGTTATCTTGAATCTGACAATACTTATGTCATTCTATTCTGTCATAAAATTCAGTATATTATCTCCACTGAATGTAATGAATCGATTGTTGGGATTTATTGGAAATTTATTTACAAGTCATTTGGTCAGAAATTGCACGAGAATGTCGTACAATACGCAAGTTTATTGCTAAAGTTCTTGAAACTGGTTTCATTGTTGATGCGGCAAGGCGTTAACGTGTTCGTATCATGCGTACACCCGAAAATATCAAAGCTGTGGCTTTGTGTTCGATCTCAAGGACTGAATATTTCACGCACCAGTTTACGTCGAATTTTGCGAAAATATCTCGTTATGAGGTCTTACAAAGTTCAATTGGTTCAAGAGTTGAAGCCGCATGACCATCCGCTTTGTTTTCGCTTCGCTAGATAGGCCAACGCGAAACTGCACGATTATTCCGATTTTACCAAAAAAAAAAAAAAAATCTCGGAAGAAGCTCGTTTAAATCTTGATGGGTACTTTAAGAATCAAAATTACCATATTTGAGGCTCAGAAAACCAACACATTGTCTTATAGAAGCCTATGCACCCATTACGAGAGACTGTTTGGTGCGGCTTGTGGAACGGAGGCACCATTGCCCAATATTTCTTGAAAATGAGGACGGCGCAACCATTGCAGTCAATAGAGGCACCTATCGCACCGTGAGAACTTAGCTTTCTTGGTATTGATGTGAACGATTTTGGGTTTCAACAGGATGGTGCAACTTGCCACACATCTCATGCCACAATCGATTTATTGCTACAAACGTTTGATGGCCGTTTAATTAGCCGAAAGGCTGATGTCAATTGGCAGCCAAAAAGCTTCGAAAAGAAAAGTGTTATTCCAACAAACCAGATGCAATTGAGTATTTGAAGATTCGTGATGTCATGACCGATATATGGCCCATACACTCGAAAAAATGCAGGAAAATTGGTCTCATTGAATGAGGCACTGTGAGACCAACAGCGGCTGCCATATGCATGAAATAATATTCCATTTCTAACCGGAACAATTGTACTTTGCAGCAAAAAAATAAATTTGGCAAACCTTCAAACCACTTCTGTTTTATTGCATTTTTAAATTTAAACTACTAAATGACCCACATATACTAACAAGGAGTACAAACTGAGCGTTAGGCATTGAAAACCGACAATGAAAGCTACAATAAAACCACAATTATGATACGATAAGACAATTAACAGGACGTTGAACATTAAAATTTCAAAGAATACCCAGAAAAAAAGAGCAATAGCATCTAGAACAGCCATTTGAATATCAACAAATTTTATGATTATTTATTCAGTAAGAATGTCTTCTCCAACGCCCCAACTACACCAGTGGAAACATTCCACACAACAAGAAATTTCAACTATTTAAAGTTAACAGTGGGCAACAAAAGTCACACCTCTTTTAAGCAAATATTTCAATGTAGAAGCAACACTAATACCTTAAAGAACATTTTAAGACCCTCGTTCGAAGACAAAGACAGCAATTCTGTTGTCCTGTTTGTGAAATTAAAGACAATAAAACACATTCATTAACACATAATGTCTACGTTTACACAGTGCACAGTGAAACAATTTAAAGTGTGTATAAAATAGAATGACAAGACAATATAATGGAATATTTATGAGTTGAATTTATGTATTATTATGCTAAATTATATGTATGTACGGAGACATACAGAGACACACATACTGCGGAGTGTGGCAGGCAATAGTGTAAATAAGGCCAGATGAAAAAAAATCTTCTTCTCGGATGAAACTCATTTTCATCTTGGTGGATACGTAAATAAGCAAAACTGCCCGATTTCAGGGCTCATTGTATTAGAGATGTTCATTGAGTTTCCTCAAGAATATGAATTTGGCTGATCTTCTTATAATGTACGTTGTTGAAGTCATCCCCTCTGTTTGGCCAAGATACTGCTGTTGTGATTGGCCGGACGTTGACATGATGGTATAAAACACCTTTTCTGGTAATTAATACTTGCTTCAATACTATTAATTGTACACAAGCAAGCAGTATTAATCGCTTGTCCCTGTTGTAGAAGTTCATAATCAGTTCCGATTCCTTTAGACACACACCATTATCTTCCTTGGTTTGACTGTACTGGTTTTGCCACTTTTGTTTGTTCATGAACATGAAGACGAACTGACGGCAGGATTCGGTGATGTCTGAGGAGCAGACAAGAGGGGGGATATATGCGAGCCCACAAGAATACTTTCCGAAATTGGAAGAAATCAGCATGGCATTCAACCATGGGTGGTCCAACGTACCTGATTAACGAATTTCAAAACTGCTGTTTCCACAGCAGTGGACAGCGGTAGAACCAGCGAACTACTTGAGTTCGACAAGAAATTGGTTCGCATTCTATAGACAAATTCGCTGATAAGCTCAGTCTGCCACATCAGGATTACTGCAGTACCTGCCAGAATGCGTAGGAAACGAAATCGGTACAACACCTTTTATACTAGTACCCTGCACTTCAGAACAGACATCATCGGTTTTTGGGTGACAGAACGTCTGAACATCTGGGCATGGTAGCAAACGTGCCACTAAGGGTACTGGCCGGTCTCATCTTGAGATCAGCGTGGTTCAAACACACTACTAACGGATCATAACACAATTCGGTATATAATCCACCGAGCAAATTTATTTGTGAACGGCAAGCTATCCGCTAACTTAATCTAACCTTCCCCATGGAAGTGTTGTTACTGCATCCACTAACGGATCATGACAATTGGGCTTACCCCACATTGGGTAACACAATGGGCTTGTCTGTGAACGGCAAACTACCAGCTAACCTAACTAAACGTTTCTCATATTGTTGTCGTGTGCGATCAATGCACACACTCTAGAAGTGATTGGTTTTTTTCCGTTTCATTTGTAAATGGAAATTTGGTCCTTTCAATTAGTGAGCTCCTTAGTCTATCTCGCTCGCTTCAAATGATTGATTATTGTTTAGTTCCTTAGGTTCCTTACTTTCTTAGATCCATGATGGTTTGTCTCAATTTTTTCCATAAATTTAGTGACTTCTTAGTGATTGGTCGATCAGAGTGAAAAGCATTTTTAACATTTAAATTTTCAGATCGAAAACGAACAACCATTTCGATGCCATTTGTGTATAACTCTCCTGCATTGAGGCAAGAATTTAATCAATTTTTTCTATAAGATTTGGCTTTGATTTCAAATTGTTTCTTAAATTTTCTTTGTTTTACTGCAAATGATGACTTAACTCAAGTGAAGTATAATTTTTCATAATCATCATGAGGATAATTTAACGAAATTATTAATAGGAAAAGAGAAAATTAGAAAAATGATTTCCATTTCCGTTTTCATTTATTAAAACCCAAAAGCTATTAGCAGCATATTATTTTTGCCTTTAAGATGTCATTTACGATTGTTTCACCAGCACTGCTTGGGCTTATTATTTTCTGTTTTTTTGTTGAAATATCCACACAAAATTAATCATACTTTTCCCCTTATTTCTGTCACAATTGGTATTGTTGGTAACGTATTATTAATATTATTAACTAAAGTAGATGACAAATTTAACAAATGTTGTTATAAATTCTACCACACCATCCGTACCATCATGCACATGAATATCACATACATACATATGTATGTGTGTGGTTATGTACGAGTATGTATATGGATGGAGTACTGTTATTATAATAATTTTTCTTTCATAAATGAACCATATTTCATATTTTCATTCACTCGTACCACATATTTTACACTCTGAGACGCACTTATAAAATTATACACGTTTGAAATGTTCTTCACTCACACACACACACATGCACCATACACATACACAGTGGTAACAATGGTTATGTGTGTGTGTTAGTTTGCAGTCTGATATTAATGTACGAAACTTCTTGCTAAATGAACTAGTGAGAGTGAGAATGAGAATGAGAGTGAGAGTAAGACCATGTGCCAGTGATTGGTAGCATGAGTGTACATATTTGTATTTGTGCGTGCATAACGTATTTGTTCTTCAGTATATTTTTGTAAATCTTTATATGTTGTATACATGAGTATAAATATGACTGTGTGTGTATGTGTGTGTATACAATTGTACTCAACCGACAAAATATTGCACTTCATACTCGAATTACTACTCTTTGCTCTACTTCAAGTTGTGCCACAAGACTCCAAATGCAGTTGCTTTACTCATTTGCTACGAGGATTTGTGTGAAGTAGATAAACTCGAAACTCTGTTAAGATTTTTCTTTTTTATTTTTTTATTTTTTATTATTTCTCTTGAAACTATTTTTCCCGATTTGTTGCAGTTCACTAAACTTGTTATCTACTGCAGTCATCGTTTTGTTCGCAATTGTGTGGGGTTGTAGACGCTTTTTTTCTTTTTTTTCCCCTTTTTTTCCTCTAAAATATCGAAAGAAATTATTTATAAACCATCCGCTCTAACCCACAGAAATAAAATCGTATTGAGCAAATGTTTTGAATTATATTTACTTGCAGATCTGAAAATATTACAATTCATTGTAGAAATATTACTGTTGAAAGAAAATTCATGAATTTATATACAGTGGACAGCAAAAGTCTTAGTACGGCAATATATTTTAGCAATTTCATGAGTTTTAGCCAAAAGTTTGTGTAAACATTTTTAGCTTATATATTTATTTCATTCATTTATTTCTGTTTTATTATAAATCAAACAATATTTTAATGTTTTTCATTTAACAAGAGAAAAATAAGAAAAAGTTTCAAATGACCGCATAGGTACCCCCAAGGAAAATCCTGAGTAAATTTGAAATTCAAAGGCCTAAGATAAGAAAATGTTATCTTTTGTATTTAGTAGAATATCCCTTAAGGTCAAGCACTACTTTTAACCCATTTGTAATTGAATGTACAAGTTCTGTTTACTGTTTTCTGGTGGCACCATGAGCAAGTTTTACGGTTGACTTTTGCTTGAGGTTTAGCGATTACGTAACCGTTCTTTCAAAGGATCTCCTAAATACCATCTTGAAATCATTTCGGGACTTTGTGCAAGAGTATTAAGCCTGTGAGGACTTTTTTGTCAAAATGTATTGCCGTACTAAGACTTTTGCTGTCCAATGTATGTGTATGTGTTCTAAATTAGCACTGGAGCTAGTAACTGCAATGATAAGCTCAAAGGAAAATCACACTTGAATGAAATTTTATGTCTCCGACACTATGAATTCTCTAAACGCTTTTCAATGAAGAAAACATATTCAAATCATATAAAGGTCAGCCATGTCTTAAATGCGCTGTCAGCTTTAACACACAGTTACTATCCCCTTTCAGTGAAACAATTTGGGCATCCATAATCATAAATTTATTCCCAATGTCGGCATAGGTCTTTATACACGTAAGGTAGTCTTTAAATAAGGAAAAGTTCAAACAGCCATCAAATGTGATGGATCCTAGTGAATCTATTCGTAAAATTGGAATATCTCAGGAAGTAGTCAACAAATTCCAAGTATGGTCGCTCTATCCATCGTGGAACACACTTTGTCCAAAAGACAATGTCCATACAATCTAAATAAATTTTACAAGCAACTGTCGCTGTCTTTTATAAGTATTTTTTCAAGGCATAGCCTTGAGAAGGAGGCATAGCCTCAGTAACGACAACGTTGTCATCATGTTTTCGAAACGTAGATATTTCGTAGTATTTTCAAAATCACAGATCTAGCAAAGATAACAACTATTAACTATCACACCGTCTAAAAAGTCGTTTATCTAGTGAAAGATTTAACAAATGAAAAGTGTACCAAAATCGTTGTACAAAAGTATCTCAATCACGTCCACTTGTCAATCGTTGCGATGTGATTAATCGACCTTCAGTGTTAGAAAATAACCTTGCAAGAATCCTTAGCATCAAATCAGAGCTTTAAGGCTCTATGATAACCGACTTTTTGGCTTGAAATTTAAGATTATAAAGTGGACAGCATATGGTTTCAATAAGATGGTGCCAATAGCCACCTAAAACGATCGCTTTTCAAATTATTTCATGAGAAGTTTTTAGGAAGACTAATTTCACATTTTGGAGAGGTGAATTAGCCATTAAAATCATGAGATTCGACGTAATGAGACTCTGTTTTCTGGAGATTTGCCAAAGACCGTATCTTCTCGAATAAACCACTAAGGTTTACGCCGCATTCGTCAAGTTAAAGCCAGGATACATAAATATATAATCAGAATACGACCTAGCTTTTGCGTTAGTTTTATACATGAATGGCGGGACCTACAGAGTAAAGTCGACTCGAAACTTTAATAAACTTTCTAATGGGATTTTTTGTTTACTTCCAGAGCTATTTCCGGAAATCTGCTGACATAAAGTCGCCGAAGAAATCATGTTCATGTTTCATTTTTTTAGAGATAATAATATGATCTAAACTATCTAATTTCATATATAGTGTGGCATGCATATATAGGGTGGGTGATTTAGGAGTTTAAATTTAAAAACGCAATCAAACAAAAACGTTTATAAATTTTGTCAAATTTTTTTTTGCTGTAAAGTACAGTTGTTCCGGTTAGAAATGAAATATAATTTCATTCATATGGCTGCGCCGTGGCTGGACTCTTAGCATTTTATTCGATTGGATCAATTTTCTTCCACTTTTTCGAGTGTATGGGTCGTATCTTGGCAATGCCATCACGAATGTTGCCTCTTGTTTGTCGACATAACACTTTTCTTTAACGACGCCTCACAGAAAATAGGCCTACGGTGTCCAAATGCAGCTTCTTGGCAGCCAATTGGCATCGCTATTTCGACTAATTAAACTAAAGTTACAGCATGCTGTTGAAACCAAACATCGTTTACATACAAACAATGAAGAACGGGTACAAAAAAATCGATTATCTGGAGGTGTATACATCGACCGTAATTTTCTTCTCATTTTCAAAGAAATGCCTTCGCTCCACGCCTTCGCACCAAACAGTCACTAGTAATGGCTGCATTTGCTTCTTTAAAATCACGTGTGAGTTCCCAACGTCGCTAAAGCGTACATCGATTCATTATGTTCAGTTGAGGTAATAATCTGATAACATAAACCGATAGATGGCCCACCCGTTATGAGTATATTTGAATATTCCTTTATATTTTTCCAAAACCACTTTCATTTTTAGTTAAATTAAATGCATTAGAAAATGTTTTTTATTATGCGAATTACAATTTCAATTCGTACAAATCACTTGCCACTTGAAAGCAATTGCCACAATTATTTTTATGAAATGCAACATACATACATATGTACATGGATTGTTGAAAATTATTCAAATATCTTTGGAAATGTTTATAAATTTGTATGAATTTATATTTTATCAACTCTGTATGCAGCAAATGCACATGTAGTTTTCAAAACCATATCCCTCTTTTATTTCCCTTCTATGCGGAGGTGGCATGCAACTGCATTGCTATTGTAACCCACATTATTATTTTTTTTTATTTTTTGTGCCACAAATACTGTTGAGCCATTATTATTAAAAGTCCACAGTATGTGCTCAGCATAGAATATGAATTGCATTTCTATTTCCACTTTTGCGTTGTCATATTTGCTCAAACAATAAAAAAATATTACAAAAACAAAAAATACAACTGAGTATGGAAAAATATATTCTTTTTTTGATATTTTCGTTTTATTTTATTATTTTCAATTCGAAAAAATAGGAGGAGAAGCGAGAGAGAGAGAGAATGAACAAATCAAACGATAAAAACTCCTGTTAATACTACTACTGCTGCTGTGTGCCATACTCATTCAGCTGCATGCTTCGGAAAGATATGATTGTACGTGGTTTGTTCACAATTCTTGTCTTCTTTTCTTGTGGTAGGTGTTTCAAATGTGCCGCAGTATTATTTATCCAGGCACATATCCAGACACAAATATAAACGTAGAAGGGTGCATGTGCTCTTCATATAAATTTCTATATGTTGATTGTTAAATGTTGTCTTTGTCATTGCCGTTGCCGTTGTCGTTGCCGTAGCTGTGATGTTGCTGTTGCTTGGCTGTTGATGCTTTTCGGTAATACTGATGGTACTGCAGTCGACATAAATGCTGTTTCATTTGACAAATATGTAATTGCACCTAAAGTGTTCACGACGGCATAAAAACAAATCGAAAAGAAAAAATGAAAATCATAAGCACACTACAGAACACAGTCACGTGTGAAAAGGAAAATACGTTTCTATAATTGTGATGCAGTTTATGGGTATAAATTTCGTATAACGCACTGTATGTGAAGTTATTAAAATTTTACAAGTACCAAGCTTAACAATTTCCAATTAATTTTCTTTCATTTTTTTCAAAATTTTAAAATTTTTTTTTTCAAATTTACACCCAAGTGTTCTCTTTATTTTGCACGATTTTCATTAGGCAGCCATAAAACTATGGAAATATTTTACAAAATTTTAGATTGATATGTAAGAAGTTTGCGCAGGCTCACTTACTCACTTAATTGGTCACTACAAGCCTTCAGTCTGGATTGTGACTTAGATTCTCATATCACTTATGTTGGGTGCTTTAATTTGATCCAGACAGATTTTTGATACACTTTAAATGACAATTTCATTAATTCTCAGAGTTTTTATCAGAAATCTGTTGAAAGAAAGTCGCCGAAAAAGTATTTTTTGGGGTTTGAGCCGTGACCTCATGTCTAATTAACCAGCTCACAACCTAAACAATTTTAATTTGGTATGTAAGAAACCGTTTTTATACCACAGCAGTCCATTGCTCCTTGTCCAGAAACTGTTCGTGGCTTCTGATAAAGCCAGTTACATCTTTAATGTCTCTGACCGTCAGATAATTTACACAGAAAAGGAGCATACTCCTTCTTCGGCATTGCTCTGAGCAATGTACCCAATAGGTGAGGAATAGTTTCCTCTTCTTTCTCGTCTCTCTAGCTTCAGCATAAGTTTTTTTTGTCATTTATTCGTACCTAGCCTAGGAATATCTATGGTCGTATTAGACTAGAGGATAGTATGTTGACTAATTATAGTTTAAACCTAAACTCTGACTTTTTTAAAAGAGAAATAGAGAGACAAACAAACTATTTCTTTAGACAACGTCGATTCAAGAGCTTATATGATTGAAGTATTAAACTATCTGAGTTAGATGAAAGCAGTAGTCCAGACCAGTTCTTGTTCTCAGGAACGATAATTACAAGACATTCGCGGCGGAATGCCTCTCCACTTAATAAGATATTCCATATTGATATGAAAATCTCTTTGGTGTGCTCAGTACAAAAGCGTTCGAGAATGTTATTAAGCCTGGTATACCAAATTCGAACTTTAATTTTGCCATGAATGTCGGTGTCAAACCGCATCCTCTTATAATTATAAAATATTTGTGAACGAAATATAAAAAATATTTCTTCAGCGACTTCCTCTCAAAAGATTTATGGCAAAAACTTTGACAGTAAATAAAATTGTTAAGAAAAGTTCCTTAAAAATCTGTCCTTCGGAGTTTTCTTTACTCTGTAGATCCCGCCATTTATGGATAAAAATTAATACACACAACATTGGTGGTCAGAGAAACTAGGTCTTAATTCTGACAAGGTGTATGTATTTATGAAAAATGAAAAAAACTGCATATTCGCAACGCGAACAAACCTACGATCCTGATTTCATTGGAACTTTTTATTGTTGAATAATCAATGCATTTCAAAAGTGGCTACTATGGGATTCAATCGAATTTAATTTTTTAAATCGTTGATTATTTTCCATTAATATCTCGTATGTAACATTTCCCTGTAACTTATTTTCATTTTATTTTTGTATTGTCCTCCTAATAAGTGAAATTCTTTAAGATACAATTACACGGTTCTGTTCTAGTTTTTCTTTAATTCTTATTTTGTTTTTCTTCTATTTCTTCTCGCTCCATTTTTAGTATATCAAATTGCCATAAATAGGTTTTTAATCTATTTATTATGCTGGCTAACACTTTGCCGTATTCCTTACAGCTTCTGACAAAAACTATCATAAAACATTGCATTTCAGTGACGAATATCAAATCGTTAAAATTTACCACAATCAAATAAATGGCATCTAATCAAAGTGAAAAATTATTTGAATTAAAAAAAAATACCATAAAAGCATTAGAAATATGGAAATAAAAGTTTAAAGTTCAGCAATGTATACGACGTATTATTAAAAGTAAAATTGTCAGGCATTAAACTAAAGGAAAATCTTTAAAGAGAACACTTAAACTGACGAGCTTATGTTATCACACGTTCAGAGTAGTTAGTACTTAAAGTGACATGAAATGATTTTATGATGATTGGTCTTGATTACCAATAGCCTGATACAGAACGTGAAATTACTTGCACAGAAAGAAAATTGTAAATTCTTCTAACTTTTCTAAGATCCTTTTCCCAAGCAAGCTTCTTTGTAATACGTTAGTTACCCCACTTTAATTCTTGCAGCAGCTAATTTTTCTAAGGTTGCATAACAAGATTAAAAAGTTAAAACTTTCCAAGTGCTTGACACGAGCCCATCTATTAACTACGACGAGGAATTGACGTATCAGCATCTTCATTGACACTGGCTGGCACTGTAGTAATGTTCTGCTCAGTACGTGCACTTTACATACGGGTTGGTGGATAAAATTCAAATAAAATGAGATCGGGCCGAACGACCAGTGTTGTTGTAAGAAGGAGAGGACGTCGCCGAAGAAATGTGTGTTCATATTTCCTTTTGTTGGAGATGTCTGACCTGTGGTTTGAACAGTGGCATCAGGTTTAATAAGCCAAAACACAACCTGTTAGAATACGACGATAAGCCATTTATTTTGAAAGTGGTTTAAGTCTATTTTTAAAAAAATTTAGTTAATGATAACAATATTCACAACCCTATATAATCTTTTTTATAAACAATTTAAGTCTGGTATCATTAAAATCGCAAGAGTACATTCTTCCGAGATCGATTGACTAATACAAGGCATAAAGTCTTCGTATGTAGAGGTCTTTTGTGGCGTTTTATGGCGTGTTTAATTTAAATTTCTTCGGCTTTTATTTTTACAACCTATTTCCTTGCTTTCAACACATCGCATGGCATAGATAAGTTGCTTGTTCATAAGAAAATATGTTGGTTTTTCCAGAAATTAATTTTAAAAACTTTAAATAAAATGGCCTTGACCAACAAAATCCTCTGCCAATTCCATATTCTATTTACTACCACATGAATCAATATTTAACCAACCAAATCAAAATTCTAAAGTATAACACAAAAATACTGAAAATAAACTGGAGAAATAAAATCAAAAATTTTATTTTGTGTAAATAAACTGAAGGCAAATAGTAAAAAAAATAGTAAAAAAATAGCAAAAATAAATAAAAAACCAAAAGAAGATGCTGTGCTGCATGGAAAATATATCCTTAAATGGAAAAATGTTTGCATTTAATGTTTATTTAAAAAAAAAGAAAAAAACACTCTTACAATTGAAATAAAAAAGAAAAAATACGCTACGGAATCCAATGAAATTGTATACAGAATAAAATGGGTTTTTGAAAAATGAATTCAAATTCATGATTTTTGTAAGTACGTTTGTGGCAACTGGCCATTCATTCAACGAACCATCCAACCATGCACCTATCCGTTCAGCAATTCATATATTCAGGCTGTTATCCATGCCAGCAGTCGTCCAGCCAACCAACCAACCAACCAAACATCCAGTCAGCCACTTGTGACTAAAAACTTATTAAATATTTATGAAAAATATTGAAAGATAAACCATGTGAAAAATATGATGGAGAAATATATACAAACAAATAAAAAAGGAAAAATATTTCAAAATTGACAATATTGAGAATAGAAGAAAAATAAAAATAATAGAATTATTTGACATATGGTATGATATGTACATACATACGTGCATATTTAGTTTGGTAACCTCAATTAGATAAAATTTAAACTGTCATAAAAAAAAAAAATTGAAACATTTGTGACAGTTCTCTTAAATGTCTGTAAAGCATGTGATGTGTGGTCTTACTATACCACGGAGGCCTTAAAATTCATATCCATAATTGATCGTTACAGCCCTTTAGTCAGTATTACAACTTAGTTTCTCACACCACTTATGTTATGTGTAGTAATTATATTCATGAGTGGCGGGACCCACACGGTTTAAAGACGACTACGAACGACAGATTTTTAAGAAACTCTTCATGACAATTTAATTTCTTCCAGAGTTTTTGCCAGAAATATTTTTTCATATTTCGTTTGGTTGCAGATGTGTGCTGTGACCTCACGTCTCAAAAGCCAACACACTACCTACTAGACCACAGCGACTTTTCAATATGAAATAATTTCTATTATTTTAAGAGTATTTCCAAATATTTATAAATTCGAATAAATTTCGTATGAATGTTTTTGCTGTCTTCACAACAATATACGATAACTCTGGGAAAAATGCTTTACGCTTTATCTAAGCCTAAGTTAACCCATTCGCTGCCAAGCCTAAATTATATGAAGTCATTCCCATTTATATTTTGAGTGATGCAGTCATTCAACCTCATCAAACTACGTCAATCACACGCCAAGAACAAAGTTCCCTTCATTATCTTAATGCTATTCATACTCGTCCTTGGCAGCGAATGGGTTAAGAAATTATTTGACGTTTATTTACATTATTTACTAGTAAAGGCCAAAGAAAATAGTGTCACGCTTTAAATATCCTCATCTAGAATGCCAATTAAGATAAAATTTTTGTGAAACATACTGTAGCGAATGTCATTTACAGTTACTGCATTTCCGACTGCACATTCACCGTAATTCGTCAAACAATTTCCTGTTTCAAATGTATATATTTCTTATCGATCATATGGGTTACATAAGTGGACATGATTTTTTATTTTTTCAATATTCTCTTCACTTTTGTCTGTTCAGCATTGAAAGCAACTTTAACTCCGATATAAAGTTAATGTCGTATGAGTGTAAACCATTAGCCATGTACACTACTCCATGAGATATTATATAGCTGTGGAAGCAAAGCTGCAATTTGTAGTTGTACAGGGAATGTGGATTGATTTCTAAATTTAACACTGCTTGACATGGCAATAAAAATGGGGTCTGTTATGCAGTCGCCGTGGTCTAGTAGGTAGTGTGTTGGCTTATTAGACGAAAAGCCAGGGTTCGAGCCCCAGGCCAGACATCAAAATAAAATACAAAAAGTATTTTTTCGGCGTCTTCCTCTCAGCAGATTTCTGGCAAAAACTCTGGGAGTAAATAAAATTGCCATGAAAAGTTTCTCAAAAATCTGTCGTTCGGAGTCGACTTTAAACTGTAGGTCCCGCCACTAATGTATAAAATTAACACACACAAAATAAGTGGTGTGAGAAACTAGGTCGTAATCCTGACTGGAGGGTTGTAAAGACCAATTATGTATGTATGTATGTTATGTAGGCAATCTTCATTTATGGGAAGGAGAAACTTAAGCAACTTAGGCAACTGAAGCTTATTGTTCATCTAATAATTTTTAATAGATTTGGAAACGTATTCTACATACAAACACTCTGTACTCAATTTCCTTAAAATATTCGTGGTGATCTTTACAACCAAGAGAACATGAAGCGCGTATAAGGACAAAAAAAAGTTGTATACGAATGGATTTATAATGATCCGAATTTAGACCCATAAATCGCACTCAAATCAATAACCATGAGGTAAGACACTGCAGAATTCGACAATCCAAACAAAAATACTATCGAATAAACGATGGATCTTAAAGCCTTTTAGTATGTCCTGAATATATTTGAAGTATCACAACGCACTTAATAACCTAGCGTTTATGAAATATTTACTTCGAAAAGAGTGGCACAGCACAACATAAGATATTGAATGTTCACTAGACTCATAATTACATTCTTACATAATTGGTCATTCAACAACCCTTCAGTCAGGATTACGACCTACCTTCTCACACCACTTATAGTATGTGTGTTAATTTTCTACATTGAGTGGTTGGAGTCGCCGAAGAAATATTTTTTCTTATTTCGTTTAGTTCGAGACGTCTAAGCTGGGGTTGAGACCACGGCCTCACGTCTAAGAAGCCAACACACTACTGACTAGACTACAGTGGATACATCTAAAGTGTCACAACGCACTTAATAACATAACGTCTCTGGATTAATTATTTCGATAAGAGTGGTACAACATAAGAAAATATGAGTACATTTACTGGACTCACCTCATCTTTGTGTTTATACAGGAAACTCTCAAAAAAAAGGAGATGAAGAAATTATTAAATAAAAAAATTTTTCAGATTCTAAGAGTAAGGTTTTTGTTCTAGAACTTGACATAAAAACTTTGACCACATTTTCTAAGCTACTTTCAAGACTACACCATGAAGCTTGAGATACAGGCTTATGAGATGAGAGACCATTAACTACACCCATTAAGGAATTAAGTTTGATTTCTTCTCTTGTGTAAATGGTTGACAAGAGTATGCATAATTGATCGAGAGTTGTTCTGACGTCATTCTAATGACATACTGAAAATATTCTTCAGAAAAAAAAAATTTTTTTCTTTCGTAACTTCGAATTTGTTAGCCGGTAATACTTTCATGAGTCTCTCGTCTAGGAAAGCCTTGTGGATTCCTGTCAATAGCTAACTTAGGGTATTATCAAATTCGTTTTCACTTAATACATCGTAAGTAAATTAGTAAGATAAGTAACTTTATTGTATATACCAGTAGGTTAGCTTGATGGACTATGAAAAACGAATATTTTTTTCAATGACTGTTGGACATTATTTTCTTGGTTCTTCTCAATATCATGAAACAAGAAATATTTGTTTAATTTATTGTAAAATAATAGCAATTAAAAAGGCATTAATTAGCATTGACAGTTTTTATTTGTTTATACTTAAAAAGGCAAAAAAAAAGGAAAGAAAAAATAAAGGTCATTGTTTTTTACATGGCACCGAAAAAGAAAAATTCCCCGATACTTTTGAAAGTAAGTCTAAAGAAAATAAATAAATTATCTTTCACCTTTGCTTTGTTACCTTAAACAGCGCAGCATATTATTTGCTTATCCTACTTTATTTTAACAGCATTTAAGGCAGAATACTTTAAATATTTTTTGTTTTTTGTTTTTTTGCTTTACTTTCACTAGCTGAAGATAAGAAGTACGTTGAATTCATTTGTGTTTGTTTTGTTTTCTTTCTTCCATTAATATTGCCATTTTAGGCTAATGAGCTGCTTAGCGGCAATTATCAGCGAAACTCATTATGGAGCCTTTAAAAAACAATAAAATGGGGTTGACTGCACTGAGGTATGAAAAGAATTGCAGAGAAACTGAAAGAAACAAAGCAAAGTCAAAAACAAAGGGCAAATGCCAGTAAAAAGAAAAAGTTTTTCTTATGTTTTCCTTCTTTTTTTTCTTTTTTTTTTGCTGTATTTAGGACAACAAAACTTAAGAATTTAAAACATTTTAGTTGTTGAAGTTTCAACATTAAATTTAAACGCATTTTATTTACTCTGTAATGTTTGTTTTTTTTAAGAAATTTGTATTATGTATGTTTGTAGTAGGTATGTAGCATTGGTTATACTAAAACCGTATTAAAGAAAAATGAAATAAAATTTATGTATACACGCTTTATGTATACAAGCTTTTTTGTACATTAGATGCCGTTCGTAAACTTAAAATAACGCGTGTGCCGGAAAGATAACAATTCAGGTTACATGATGTGGCTACTTCCAAGCCTCAGAAAATAAAACATGGAAATTTGTGATAAAACATAGCAGATATGAAATGAAATTGAAATAGTTTCCATGCATTCGATAAAATTTGATTTAAGAGGGCAGAATTCAACATCACATAACAAACTCCAGTGGCTGAATTGGCTTCCAACTAAGCCATTTTGGTATTTTAGTGGAATAACTATCTACTATCCTTCAAAAGGCTTTTACAGTTCTGGATGAAGTGAATCCGTAATATTCAGTATTCCATTACTGTGGCTCATAAATCCGACTCATAACGTTGACCAACGCGTTATGTTGGCCTTAAGCACTGCTAAGGCTTAAAAAAACTCACAAGAAAATGTCTAGCATTGTCAAATCGTACGACCACGGTGGAGAGTTTACATCATCTCCACCTAAAAAGACCATGTCAAATAGCACATGCTGTATGGTACGTAGCTTCGGTCTGTTGAAACTACATGTCAAATGAAGATAATAATAATCGACCTATAATGCTCTGCGTTGACCATAATGGCCCGACCAAAGTCGTTATCAAAGAAATACCGATGACGCCACCAGCACAAATTCCGCACCCATGACTTTGACTCATAAAAAAACTAATCTTGACTGATGGCATACGTTATGTTGTCTTTGAGTACTGCTAAGGTTTAAAAAATCTAACAAGAAAAACTCTAGCAACATGAAATCTTCCAATGTTTACTTTTTTAGGATACATTGGACGTTTTTGTATCCCATGTGGATTGGTATCGTCTCTAATCTTTTGTTTTTTGTTTGTTCAGGTACCCATTCATTTAGAACTCTACCTCATGGCTGAACCTGTTTACATACATACATAATTAAGTTAGGTTAGGTTGGAGTGATAGCCTTGATGCCAAAAGCTCACTTGAGCATGCATAGCAGCCCATTGTGATGCCACAGGTGAACGCAGTCTCTGTGCTGATAATTGATCATTATAATCCTTCAGTCAGAGCTACGACCTTACTTCTCACACGACAACACAAGTGGTGTGTGTGTTAATTTTATAGTTGAGTGGCTGGACCTACAGTTTGAAGTCGTCTCCAAATAACAGATTTTTGAGAAACTTTTCAGAGCAAATTTATTGACTTTCAGTCGCCGAAGAAATATATTTTTCGTATTTCGACTTGTTGGAGATGTCTGACCTGGGATATGAACCGTAGCTTGGCATCTAACACACTGTCTACTAAACTACAGCGGCTGAAGGTGTTTTTTTTTTCGATGGAAATTAGGTTCAGTTGTCAACTGCCCCTGATCTACATAAGTCAGCGAACACACGTCGTTGCCTATGGCCTATGTGTGTTAAGCGGGACCTACAGTTTGAAGTCGACGACAATTTTTATTTACTTTCAGAGTTTTGACAGAAATCTGCTGAGATTTCGTTTTTGACCTGGGGTTCGAACCGAGGCCTAACGCCTAGTAAGCCAACACACTACCTATTAGACTACGGCAACTACACCGTACCTTTAAAAGCAAATCTTTATCTTGTACAAACTTATTTAACTTCTTCCAGTCAAATCCTTCTAGACGAGCAATGTCTGGTGTAGAACGCCAAAATATTGAAACGTAAACTATGTTCCATATTAATAATCCATATCACCACCATTCTTCACTTTTCATAAATTTTTCATACGTGAATACAGTTAAGATGTACATGTATGGCAGAGTGGCCCATGTGTATGCCCATTAATGCACCGTAATTGCTTTGAACATTATGTTGAGTGTTTTGTTTGAAGCTTAACTCCTTTTTGGCCTGTAAGTCACCCTCGAGAAAAATGTTCATGAGAGAAATGTTGTCAATTGAGTTGTAGAATACACTGAATATGCGTAACATACTGTTTTCGGTGATCTAAAATCATCTGTGACAGAATTCCTTTCTAATAAAAACAGTTTGAAAATACTTTGCATGGATGGTTTCCAAGTCTATATTCAATTGGAAAAGAGAGCCAACATACATATGAAAGTTTGTGTCCATGTATGAGCCTAACTTCAAATACCATTTTCATTTTATATTTCGAATGACACAGTTTTTTTTTTATTCAAAGCACTTTTATTACAGATCGTATATGTTTGATTGAGCAAATGACGCCGTTTTCTCTCTTAAAACTTTTACACTTATAATCCATAAAATCCACACCAAAAAAAAAAAAAAAAAATCTGAAAACAACGGCAAAAAAAATTTTAGGAATTGAAAAGTTAGCTTGTGTGACATTTTTGTTACTCTTTTCAAAAAAAATAAAAAAAAACAACAAAAATTCTGATAAAAATAAGGAAAAAAAGGAAAAGAAAAAAGTTAAAAATTTCTTTTATTCTCAAGAGAGTATAAAACACAAAGATAAAGGGATACACAGAAGAAAAACGAACAAAAACCATATTTTCGTACGAAAAGAAATGCCAAAAAAGTATAAAGTTTTGTACACTTTGTTTGTTGTTGGAATTTATGGTAAAAACTGTTAAAATAAAACGACAACAACAAGAAGAAGAAATGCACAGTTTTTTTTTCGATTGTTTACGTCTAAATGAGAGTGTTTGCACCATATACAGGGTAAGGATAGAAAACTGTACTTATAACTATTCGATGTAGAGCCTCAAATATGATGTGAATAAGGCAGAAGACCAAGCAAATATTTTAAGAGAAAGAAATAGAAGCCGATCTGTAGTTTGCAGACTACTAAAACGATACAAATGCACAGAAAAATTTCCGTAAAGCAATATAGGAGACGACAGAGAAAAACTGGACGCGATACTGCAAGTGTTTAATGTTTGATGATCAAAAGTATTGAATGAAAGATGTCTACAATGATACATAGGAAAGGGTCTTAGGTTAGGTTAGGTAGGATGGCGAACCCTCTCGAATGAAATACGACAATTAATTATACCCGAGGGTCAACCATTCCCTAGAGAAAACCCTTCCGAGTCTGAAATAAATCTTAGTATTGTAGCAGTCATTATATTAGAGAGCACGGTCAGTGATGTCAGAAAATTAGTGGCCAGAAACAAGAGATGAAAGTATTCTTTTTCAATATCTTCCTCCTCCACATACACCCAGCTCCTACAGAACTTATTAGTGGGAATTCCGAGCTTTTCGGCAGGCCTACTAAAAAGACAATGGCCCGTAAGAATCGTCATTGTGCGATGGATGGCCGTTTGATTTAAGGCCAGAATTGAGTCAAATCTTTTCCTGTGTATGTGCCCAGCTGAGTCTGGCAATATTGCACGTACCCTCCTGCTGGCAACAGGAGTAAAACGAGTGGACAGTTTCCAAATTAACCGAAGCAATGGTAATAGCCAATTGAAGTCGCCATAGTGTAGTAGGTATTGTGTTGGCTTATTAGACGTAAAGCTAGGCTTAAAACCATTGGTCAGACGTCAAAACGAAATACAAAAAAGTATTTCTTCGGAGACTTTCTTTCAGCAGAATTCTGGCAAAAATTCGGAGAAAAAATTGATGCCACTCATTCATCAAATTTACACACACAACATAAGTGGTGTAAGAAACTATGTGTAATCCTGACTGAATTGTTGTAATGACCAATTATGTATGTAATGGAAATATCCATGTCCTGCAACATGTCGGAGTTTGCTAGCTCTGTACCGGCACTGGCCAGCTCATTCGCAATGCAATTTCCAATGATATCCCTGTGTCCCAGGACCCATATAAGAATTAGCTTTGAATGATTCGAAATTTCTGAAACTACATTCGCTAGGAACTTAATCACAGCCTGGCTATCCGAGTAAATCAGGAGATTTTCAAGAAAATATCCGCCTCTTAACAAGCACTGTGCCGTCTTCAAAATTGCCATGACCTCTGCTTGGAAACACTGCAGTGATCAGATAGCCTATAAGAAAGTTTAATGACAGAACTCTTAATAAAGATATCGCAGCCTGCCATGTCACTCATTATCAGTGTAATCTTCAAGCGTGCCATTGGCAACCTCCTCGGACCAAATCGTTGTGAATACTCCCTCATTCAGGCTTATTTCTAACTGAAACAAAATAACTCATGTAACTTCGAATGTGTCACCCTGTACAGCGAAAGTTTTGTTTTGTGAATTTGAAAACATTAAATTCGTCGTTTGTGTACGTGAGTCTTTAGAGACCAGGCAACACAATTTTGTGTCGCCGTTGTATTAATTTTTCTTTTCTTTCTTGTTTTTTTTTGCCTTCTTTTGGTTGCGTATTTTTCTTTTTTTTGTGTTAAAATTTATTTTTCTTTCTCAATAATTCTCGTACGCGACTTTATTAAATTTACGTGTTTGGCTGTTCTTGTTTTGGTTCTTGTTTTCATTGTTTTGGGCTGAGCCATGTTTTTTGTGGGGGGTTTTTTGTTGGGTCCTTTGTTTGTTTGCTGCCTTAATGACGTTTTGTTTTCTGGTTTTTTTTTAGGGCCGGAAGTGGGGTTTTCCCTGACTTTTTTTTAGTGATTTTATTTATTCCTTTTTGCCACACTAAAAACAACAACAAAAGCCATGGTTTCTTTTGAATTCCCCACTTTTTTTGCTGTTGTTTTGCTTTTTCAGTGTAAATTTTTGGTTTGTATTCGCTTTAGTTCCTTTCGTTTACCGGCCTCTTATTTATGCTGTTGGTTGATGTTTTCGCTGTTGTTGTTGTATTACTTCTGCATGATAATTAAATTTTTATAGCATTTCAGACTGAATAAACTCATAATTAGTTGATTAAATTACATTTGTTTTTATCATTAATTTTTGTTTTTCTTTTTTTGCTGTCTTCTTTTTTATAATTTTTTTTTATTTTTTTTATTCATATTTTTGTCCTGCATTCGATGTTGTGTTAATTGAAAATGATTAAATTTTTATTCCTTAAGTTCGTGAGTCCTTAATATTTTAATGGTCTGTTGAGTTTCTTTTTCTTTCCACAATAAATTGTCCAAAAAGGTTGCTTAATTTTCAAGACTATTTGCCAAATTGTGTTCACTTAACGAGACTCATTTGCAATTTAAATGAAGGAAAATACACCTTTAAGGCACTTTGAAAGCTTTTCTTAAACACTTTTAAACACTTCCTCTTAGTAAACTTCATAATACTATCGCTGTTAAGCTCTAGTAGCTAATCGGCGAAAAAAGTTGCCAAATAACAATGCCTTCGGTTGTTAAATCCTTTATCATCAAAAGACGATTGATAGAAAAGTAGAAACGTTAGTAGATTAGTAGATTAGTAGAGTTCAGCATGGGTTTTTCATCAGATTGTAGGATACAATTTTTCTAATCAGATCACCTTTTACACACAACCATAACTTTTTTTGGTTGGTTAGAGTTGGCTTGAAAGTGTCTGGTGGGAAAAAAATTTCTTATTCCGAGAAAGATAATAAACTTTCTCATTTCCACCAATCAATTATACTGTCCTCGCATTAGTCCCTAGATTACTTGACAACGAGATGCCACAGATTTCAATTTGTCATGCATCGAATGTCAGGCTTAGACATTCCTGAACATGTTACCAGGTTACCACGATTTTGGCATCATTTCCTAATTTAAAGTTTTACCAGTTGCTGTTTTTGCAGCATTTTGTATAGCAAAGATTTCTAAATAAAAAGTACACCTATAAACCTGAGTCTTATAAGACTAACTAATGTTTAATTTACTGGCTGTACCGACTTCAACCATAGAATCATACTTGTAAAGTGTTGTCATTGTTCTCGTTTAATAATTGCTGTGTTTGAAAGTCTACAAATGATGCTCCATAAAAAATGATCTTTGGTAAATTTCCATATCTCATTACAATGGTATTAAGTTGGTAGTCAGGTAGTCAGGTTGAAGGATATACCTATAGGCATACGCTTAAACCATCAGCATTAAGGAATAACAAACGCACTCTTAATACATACAAAGCCGGTCATTACAACCCTTCAGTCAATCAGGAATGATTACGACCAGTGTGTGTTAATTTCATATATGAGTGACGGGACTTACAGTTTAAAGTCGACTCCGAACGACAGATTTTTTATAAGAAACTTTTTCATGGCAATTTTATTTTATTCCCAGAGTTTTTGCCAGAAATCTGCTGAGAGAAAATCACCGAAAAGAAATATTTTTTCATATTTCGTTTTGTTGGAGATGATTGACCTGGGGTTTGAATCGTGGCCTTAATTCTAATAAGCCAACACACACATTACTTATTAGACTACGGCAACTACACCGTACTTTTAAAAGCAAATGTTTATCTTGTACAAACTTATTTAACTTCTTCCAGTCAACTCCTTATAGACAAGTAATGTCTGATGTAGAACCCCAAACCCCATCATCCTTCATTGTCCATTACGTGAATACGGTTAAGATGTACGCATCAGAGATAAGCAATGAATCGCTTTTTCGCTACTCATAAGCACTCATGAAATGAAATTTTAAACAATATTGAAATTTAACTGCTCTGATTCATTCGTACTCACTACACCGTTGATTTATAAGTATGAGTACAATGAATATGAGTACAACGTTGACATCAAACTCTTACCATTCGAAATATGTTTGATTAACAAGCCTACACATTCAGATTGATAACTTTAGAAAAATACTTAAAATACTTATAAATGATTCAAGTGATTCGAATCATTCATCAAAATTTACAGTCTTAGTTGTTGTTGCATTTACAAACAAAAAAAAAAAAAAAAGAAGAAGGCAAAGACAGCAATCAAAGCAAAGACACAACCTTCTAGTGAGTATTGTAATGCTCGTATGCGAATCATACTTATATTGTGATTTTTTTAAATTTTGAGTCATGGAGAGTCGAAATCAACAATATCATACGTGTTGTTAAATATGAGTATGATGAGTACTTCAAACTTTGAATATGAGTGTGAATGCGTATAAGTATCCGAAATTATGAGTATGTTTCGATTCTACTCATCTTTTTGAATACTCATTGCTGATCTCTGGTACACATATGGTATAGTGGCCCATGAGTGCCCATTAATGCACTAAAATTGCTGTTATTCTATGTTCAAATACTTATGGCTTTGCCCTCATCTTGATCCAGAGTATCTTTATAATTCTTCCTACCGTATTATTTTTCCACAAAAGTCGATATGTCGTTACTGTCCTCATTTTCAGCTTTGTGCATTGAAAGGTATTGATTTATCGAAGCTAATGGTACGTAAAACTCTGGCACCATTATCCAGAATATTCGCACCCTCATGTCGGATATGTCCATGATGACCCATAGAACTAGTACCGTTCTATAGCTTGCGTAATTTTTAGTCGCTTTTTGACATTTCAAGACAACTGTTTCTCACGTATCCTTGAGTGTTATTGTCCTAATTGTCACTTGACTATCACTGAAGATATTTAGATAGCGTTATGTAAAATCCATAAAATTATTGATTGTAGAGATCATACACATTTCCGAATCTCTAATGGCACAGTATTCCTCTTATGCGCACAGGATTTGAACGAAAAGAATGTTCAACTCATAGGCACCAGGCGAAGTATTACATTCAAGACCGTATTCTCGCTGTATTCTCGTAACGAGGTATTTGTTCCTGGTTGCTTTCCATGATATGAATTGTGGATAAGTAAGAAGAGTTATCACTAGAATAATATAAATCACATAAAATTGAAATTGCTATTGAAGTTCCCTTATTTTCCCTGTTACACGCTATGCTGACAAGGTCAGTCATCATTCATTTTTCGCTTTCAACTCAAATTTGATTCAAAAACCAATACCCACTGCTGGACAGTCTTGCAGGGTGGTTCCTTCGTAGACACTGTTGAAGCCTGAATCTCTCAGTGGTGTAATAAAGTATATCTGATGTAAGGAAACATAAATAGAGGCGGACATTCTTCTAAGATCAAAAGTGTTTGATCGGGTAATTACAATGAGAAGCGATTTGAGTTATGCATCAGATTATTCAAAAGAAAAACTTTTTGAATTTTGCCAGGGCAACAGGATTATGGGAGACTTACAAGTATACCCTATATAGATTGAGGACAATACAATAAATCATCTGATGGCTGTACCCCAACACCTCTACGCTTCAATTCTGTTACATTGTATTTTCTTTTTTTCGCCTTTTTACGAAAATCAATCAACGCACAGAAAACATAGATGTTGTTTGCAATAAATCGGTGTAACAATGATGCATCTTTTCGATGCATTATATTAGTGAAAACAGCGCTATTTTATTTTAATATTCATTACGATTTTAGAGGAAATAGTGTAGAAAGTCGAGCGTTGCCTTATTAAACTTATTCAAACTCCAATTCAGGCATCTCTAACAAAACGAAATATGAAAAAATATTTCCTCGTCGACTTCTCCTCAGCAGATATCTGACAAAAATTCTTTGAGTAAAATAAAATTGCCATGAAAAAATTTCTCAAAAATCCATCATTCGGAGTCGACTTTAGACAGTAGGTCCAGACACTAATGGATAAAATTTATACACATAACTTAAGCGGTGTGAGAAGCTGGGTCGTAATTCTGGCTAAAGGATTTACAATCCTAATTATATGTGTATTTTTAGAATTTATCTGTAACAAATGAAAAAATGTTTTGCTTAATCCACTTCAAAGGAAAAATAAAAGCCTACAGTATGAAAATAATAATAATAGCTTCATATGAATATCAAATGTCATCAGCAACTAAACTTTTCGAATGAAATATCATGTTCGTTGCATTGTCATTATCCTTGATACTAAAGGACATATTTACATGTCTATCTATCCTTTTCTGTTATACAGTTTATATTGTTGTATTACTCATCGTAATTTTTGCTTATGCTCATCACAAATTCCCTGCGGTGGTGGTGGCATATTCTGGGGAGAACTTTATTAAGCCGAAAGTATATTTTAAAATAACCACAGCAACTTTATGATTATTAAAAACTTTTCCATCATCAACAACAACAACAACAACAACAACAACAACAGCCGTACATAAATATAAAACAGGAATAAAAATGTAACAGCATTGGCAGCAGCAACAGCAGCCGCAGTATGAAGATCATTAATGGCAACCTCATCATCAATATTTCAAGTATAAAATTATTATTTTACTTTCAACAATTTTTTTCTACTTTTTTTGTTTGTTTTGTTTTCATTGAAAATCAATATTTTAACGCCACAGTGCCCTCTTTTGTGAATGACCATCTTTTCAAAGTAGCACAGCGTGCTGTTAATCTCATGCCACTTTAAGTAATTCACGTTGGCAGCCACTTTATTTAAATGTTGTTTACGATTTCTGGTCTGTAAGTGTGTGTGTATGTGTGTGTGTTTGTGTGTCGGTATCTCTGTTCTGGCGGCAGCAACACAGTTTGCCTGCCTACCCTCCCGTCAGTCATTTGGTCATGCATAATTTTTCTACAAGTAAGTTACGGAATTAAATTTTTTCTTTTCTTACTTGTTTCCTTTTGTTGTTATTTTTTTTCTTTTTTTACTGAGCATACTTGGGATTTTATTTAATTTTTCTTTAAAAAGAATTAAATTTCCCCAAGGCCTGACCAACTACACTGTGTAAGTGAGTGCGGTAGTCTCAGGTAAATTAAATTCACATTTTTATCATTGTTTTGTGTCCATTCATTATGTAAATAGAGGAATGCTTCTCTTCTATTATCATTGTTTTATATTTTTTTTCTTCTTCTTTTCTATCGTAAACAACTTTTGAAAAACAATTTAATTTTTCTTTCTTTATTAAATTTTAATGCCATAATTAGAGTCCTAGTTCTACAGAAGGACAAAAAGAAAATTTAGAACAAATATTGCGTGGGTAGACCGTACAAATTTGTTTTTTTAACAAAAAAAAACTTCTTTTTATAAAATAATTGGTCTATTAAATATGGAACTCAATGATCATTACGTATATATTTTTAAACTTAACATTTAACGAAGAAGAAAATTACTTGAGACCTTGCCTTTGGAATTTAATTTAAAAACACTTGGATTTTTACTATTTTCAGTTTATTTAAGTTTTTCTTTACTTTAATTATTGTATGAATATATTCCCCAAGTATGTTGGAATCATATTGAACATCAAACTAAAGTGGAACATTAATCCACACTCCTGAACCGCTAAGATGACAACAGCTTTTTACAGCTGTATATGAATTACCGTATTAGCCAAATGTATGGCAACCAAAGTTATCGGGTGGGACATCTATCGATATATATTTAAACCACTGGCTTTTCGAGTCAAGCAATACTTATGACATTCTATTCTGTCACAATATTCAGTATATTATCTCCATTGAACGTAACGAATCGACTTACACTTGACCAACCTTGAGATTTATTGGAGTGGATGGGCCAAAGAGAAACGGCGCAATAATGTCGATTTTGCAACAAAAAAATCATTTTCTCGAATTAAGCTCATTCCTATTTTGGTGGATACAAAATTGCCGTATTTGGGGCCCAGATAAGTCACACGTGAACCTAAAGGAGCCAATGCAACAAATACGAGTGACTGTTTGATACGACTTGCGAAGTCTAGGCGTCAATGGCCCATATTTCTTTGAAAATAAAGACCGCTCCCATTACGGTGAATGGAGACACCTATCACACCAAGATAACCAATTTTTTTGTATTCACTCTTCATGGTATTGATGTAAACGATGTTTGCATTCAACAGGCTGATGCAACTTGCACACATCTTATGTCACAATCGATTTATTGCGTCAAACGTTTGAAGGCGGTTTAATTAACCGAAATGGTGATGTCAATTGGCCGCCAAAAAGTTGCAATTTGACACGGTTGAACTATTTTCTGTAGAGCGCCGTTAAAGAAATAAGTTACGTCAACAAACCAGAAACAAATGAGCATTTGAAGGCCAACATTCGTGATGCCATTGCTGAGATACGACCTCATACACTCGAAAAAGTGCACAAAAATTGGTCCGATCGAATGAGGTACAGTAAGGCCAGCCGCGGCAGCCATATGAATGAAATAATATTCCATTTCTAATCGGAACAATTGTAGTTCACAACAAAAGAGTAAATTTGGCAAAATTTCAAATCGTTTCTGTTTTATTGCATTTTGAAATTTAAACATTTAAATGGCCCACCCATGATGTTGTTTAATTCTTTGCCTCTTTTTAATTTAATGTTGCATACTTTAAATATCTTAAAGCACAAGTACGCATACGTATGAGCAATATTTTTTAATACAGCAGCATATTACATATAACTCATACGCCTTAGTGTTGTTTGTTACTATGATTACTAATGTATTGAAAGCAAAATGTTCTGCAACTGCATTACGAAAAACAAATTTCTGTGACTTAAATCAAAAACTTTTTTTGTGTTTTTCATTTCATTTTCTCTGTCAATCAGCAAGCAAACTAAATTTATTGAAAATTTCCACGAAAAATTTCATTGGAAGTTAAAGATTGATTTACAAATGTTAGACGACATAGACTAGGCCGTTGAAATTAATATCCTGGTACCAACCTTCCGCAGCATGACAAAGCATGACTCTTAGAAGTATCCACAAAAGTTGTGTGGTAGCAGTCCAGTAATCTAGATTCGAATGTAGAGCAAGACGGAAAAGTGTTACGCATATGCATTAATACGTCATAGAGTGTACATAGGTAAGAGTCAATGGCGAAATTTCAAACGGTTTTTGTTTGATTGCATTGTAAAGATTACCACTGTACGAATCCGATATCAGAGTATATAGAATGGAGAATATACGCATATTTACATAACGCCATTGCAACCGTTCAGTCAGCATTCCAACCTAGCTTCTCACACCACTTTAGTTGGGTGTGTTACTTTTTTTTATACATAAGTGACGGGACCTTCAGTTTAAAGTCGACTCTGAATGACCGATGTTTGAGAAACTTGTGTTGGCAATTTCATATTGCTCTCAGAGTTTTTGCCAGAAATCTGCTGAGAGAAAGTTGCCGAAGAAATATTTTCTCATATATCATTTTGTTCGCGATGTTTGTCCTGGGGGCCAACACACTACCTACTAGACTACGGCGACAACATATTTACTGAGACTAAAGCGGCCATTAGATTCTAGAAGAATATGAACACCTCCTCTAAAAAGGAGATAGCTAGACTTTTGACGGTTGCCCACATACGAATTCCTGATTATGGACATATTGAAAGATACAACTGGGTTGACACCGGCCGGGATCTGGGACTATCAACCACACAACCATTTTCGACAGCAGTTGTAATGATGAGGGGAGAGAAAGAGATAATGTTTTGAGAATTGTGATGATGCCTTAATTAAAAAAATTATAATCGGATGGTTTTGTATTACTAATTAACGAAGCACACGTTTAGGCCAAAACCCGATTGAATAGACAGGATTCTATCCCATAACCCATGATTATCTTCTCTCTCCGGCTTGTGTTACTGTGTTTATCTACTTAGGAATTAATTCCCTTATTTTATTGATTTTTGATTAAAAAATTGTTTCACTTGCCTGCGAGCAAGTGTTCACAAAATGTAATTCCATGATTTCGGCTTATTAGCATCAAATGATTGCAATTTTTCTTTTTATTAAACAAATTAATTTCATTATGAAATTTTATTTTTCATCTTTTTAGGTTTAGCTGGTCTGCGTCTTATCAAAGTTTCTATACCCGCTTACAAGTTAAGAGGAGAATCCGCCTTTCTAGAGTGTCAATATGAGTTGAACAAATCGAGAGGAATAATAGGCGGCACACAAACCCAAAGCAGACACAATTACAATCATCATCACTATCAACGTGGCACGGGTACTGCAAATATGAATTATGTTGACAACAATAATTCACAGGGTGATGACGAAATACCAGCCTATAGACGCATGCGAACACAACAGCATCAACAGCAGAAGCAGCAGCAACCTTACCGAAGGCAACCATATTTTCAGCCCTTGGTGCAAGCCTATCAAGCACAATGGCAGGGTAGCAGTAGCAGTGGTACAAGTGGCAGTAGCAGTGGCAGCATCAGCAGAAGTATAGGCAGTGCAAGTGGTAGCATAACAACGGGCACAGGCACATACTATCAACAACAGTATCCTTATCAACAACAGCAATCTTATTATACCCAACAATATGAACAACCAGAATATCAGCAATACACGCCACCACCATCTCCTTACGGCCATAGCATATACCGGGGAAGAACACAAACGTCATCTTCTTCCTCCTCATCATCCCTGTCTTCCTCTTCTATGTATAATAATAATAAATATAGTGGCAGTACTGGTGGCGTGGGTGGTCAAGTTGGTGCCAGTACGTATACGGGCAAAACATACATCAGTTCGAGTGGTAGCATTGGAGGCAGCAGTAGTTTTGCTCATCATCCGCAACGTGGCCAAAACAGCAATGCCGAACGAAGAGACCATCATGCAGATGATAATACAAACGAAGATGAAGATGATGAGGATGATGATGACAATGTGGATCATGACGAAGAAGAGGAGGAGGAGGAGGAAGAGGAGGAAGGTGAAGATTTGTATGCCATCAAGTGGTACAAGGATAATGAGGAATTCTATCGTTATGTGCCAAAAGCAAAACCTCCAAAAACCAGCTACCGAGTCGATGGTGTACGAGTTATTGTAAGTCTGATGATTATGAATTATTGTTGTTGTTGCAAGTAAAATAGAATTTTCAGTTCTGCTAAAAGGAAATTATATTTTCACCAGAGATAAAGCACAACATACCGCCCTAAAAAAAATAACAAAAATAACAAAAACCCACTGTCAGTAGCATAACAAAGGCTAAAATAAGCGGACAAGGCTAAAGATGATAGTAAACAATACTGTGTTATATAAACACAAGCGCAGACAAGACTTTAAGTTAAAGAGAAAGGGAAGAGGCAGGCGAAAAGGAAGAGGAAGTTAAAGGAAGACAAGCAAATGAAGGACCCTATTTAAATAGATTTGGTTTAACAACATTTAATCAAAAAGGTTTATTACACTCAAACGAAAATATTAGTTCTTTAAATTCATATTTCAAACAAGATTTTATGGCCAATGAAACAGATACTTATATGTATGTACTTCGGTTGTGATTCATGGCATATGAAAATCAGTCTCAACTGAATAATTGTTATTGAATCATAATTTTTGTTTTATTTTTTCTTGTAAATTGTTGCCTTTTTTTGAATGGAAGAAACAGTCTAGCATAGTCATTAATTTTTGCAGAGGAAATTAGTTTGTGGAAGGAAGAAAAATTCAAAAAAACTAGTGTCTTTATGAACGTTAGTTTACAATGTAAGTGGCAGAATACGAATAGTGAGGCTGATGTCCAAATTCTCCATGTAATACCACGATTTCGATTTCACAAAAATAAATTTGAATTTAAGGAACACAGAGCTGTTCAAAAGCAAGGTATTTGATTGGTATTATGGATGATAAGTTGTGCCTTCTGGCATTGCCTAGAAACGATACTTTCTATGAACATGGAAAAGTAACTCTTGTACCTAAAAAATCAATTAAACTTCTCATCACGATGCAAAAGACGGCAAGCTTAACACAGCGATAAGAGCAATAAGATTTCCAAAGTTACCAGACATTAAAATTAATTAAGATTAGGTAGGTAGATACACTTCCTGTCAGCAGATTTCTCGCAAAAGCACGGGAAAACTTTCCCAAAAATCTGTCATTCGGAGACGACTTTAGACTGTGTTTCTCGTCACTAATGTATAAAATTAACACACATAACATAAGTGGTGTGTAAAGCTAGGTCGTAATCCTAACTGAAGGGTTGTAATGTCCAATTAAGTGGGTACGTAGGTAAACCTAACCCATAATTTAGGATTGTTGTGCGCTCGCCATTATCTTACTTTTCATAGGAAGTCTGTATCTTTTACAATCTCCATCCAGTCCACACCTCTGAGACTAGTTGTGTCTGGTATAGTGTCATGCACAAAATCCGGAGCATGCGAAAGCTGGACAATAACAAAAAAAAGTGTTCTCTCATCTTTAATTTACCTGCATACATCATTTTCCACTACACAAATACGGTAATGGAATACATATAAGGCAGGGTCCCTCGTGAATACGCTTATTAGCGTAGATAAGTCGTCCTAATTTAAGCTGAAATTAGGATCGCCCTAAAGTGTTTTTGTTATTATTCCAATTGCGCCACTTTACCCCAGCAGTCGATATGACGTTTCCGCTCATTTTATCAGCTTGATCGTTAATGCATTGTAAAGCATTGGGTTATCCAAGCTTATGGTATGTCACACTCTCGCTGTATTAACCAAAATATAGTTTTTCTTATGGCCAATCACTCCATATAATACGGACCATTCCATGGCTGGAGTAATTGTTAATCGCCTTTTACATTCCAGAACAGTCTTTGATCCCGTTTTCCTAAAAGTCAATGCCCTATTCTAGTAGGTAGTGTGTTGGTTTATTAGACATGAGGACTTTGTTCAAACCCCAAGTCAGACATCGCCAAAACGAATATATAAATGAAACATAAAAAACTATTTCTTTAGGCCACTTCCTCTCGCAGGTTTCTAGTAAAAACTCTGAGAGGAAATAAAATAGTCATGCAAAGTGTCTCAAAAATCTATAGCTCGGAATCGACTTAATACTGTAGGTCACGCCAGTCATGTATAGAATTAACATACACAATATAAGTTGTATGAGAAGGTAGGCCGAAATCCCGACTGCAGGGTTTTAATGAGCAATTATTTATGAATGTATGTATTGCCTTAATTGTAAATTGAATATGTGTAATGATATTTAAGTCCCTATGCATCAAACTTACCAAATGATTACTACGTTCATACATTCCTTGATTGCGTGTATCTACACTTGAAAAAGCGTAGGTTAGGTTAGGTTAGAGAACATGTTCTTGTCAATTAAGACGAGTAGAGTACCCGGAGGTCGAATTGACCCATTGTACAACGTCCTCAAAGAGGAAAGGATAATAGAGGGAATAGGATAAAAAGGAGAGGATATAGGGAAGTGTAGAATGGGAAGCGGAGGAATTAAACAGGCCAGACACAACAAAAAGAGAGAGCGCGACTACACTGATGAAGCCCTAGCACCTCTCAACCAGCCCAAGCCACTAATGAATCTGTGGAGAGCCTGCCAAGGGTCCTCAACCTCAACCTACCAAGGGCTGGACAGTTACAGAGGAGGTGTTCAATAGCCTCCAAATTCTCCTCATCGCAACATGGCCTGCAATAGTCCGGCTGGGATCTGTTCCAGATCCTCGTCAGCGACCTAATCTCGCAGTGCCCCGTAATAAAACCGACAACCAACCTTAAGCTGGTCTTATCCAAGCCCAGCAGCCGACCTGTTCTCCTACTGTCCACAGCAGGCCATAGACATGAAAAAGCGTAGAATGATTCAAAGTTTGGTGCCTGGTTCTTCTACATAGTGGCCCTCAGGCCCGTCCTATCACAATGTTTAGAGACGTCTGCGTACTCTGCTCCCTTCGGCTGTCATTTATATGTGGGGCATCCTGTGAAATTATTGTGTATCAAGCGAAAGACTATCCAGTTTTCTAATTACACTTTGGTGATACAATATGTGGCGCTGGTTGATGAATCCTTCCAATGCCTAAATGCTGGTTGGTTGATGGGTATTGTCTTCAACGCCCTTCTGGATGATGTTCGTATCACAGCTATTATCCCTAAATTGTCAAGTCAATAACTTAATAAAATAGAATTGACCCCATTAGAGGAACATTTAAATTTAAAATGACTTAGAAAGTGAATCTGTTTTAATAAATCAAATAAAATACCCGGCTTTTTGTAGTAGACAATTACGTCTGTCATATTTATGTAGTAAAGAAACGGAATTAAAAAAAGACTTCTAATCTTCTGAAAACATGCAGACGTAGCATACATTTCCAATATTCTCTACAATTTTCATTTTTTATTTTTATTTTCATATCCTTTTCAGGATGAACATTCAGATCATAGCAGAGTATTATTGAAGGGTTTGACTATAAATTCAACGGGATTATATCGTTGTGAAGTATCAGCTGAAGCACCAAATTTTTCCTCTGTTCAAGGCGAAGGACGTATGGACATTGTATGTAAGTATCAGTTGTTTAAATGTGTAATTGACGAAGCGTACGGGTATATTAAAACCAAAAGAATAATTTTTTATAAGTTTAATGGGGAGACCTTATACGTAACTCTCAGTTGGTTTGTTTACCTCAATATGCCGCAATATGTTAAACAATTTGATTTGAAGTTCAATCAGCCTTAATTTATGGCTTCAATCAGAAATTTTTAAACAACAACAACAACAAAATTTTATTTATAATACCTGATTTGCGTATGAATTATTTTTGTCTTTCCATCTGAAAATCACATACGCATGCACGAAATAACAAAAAACATGTTTTTTTTGTTATTTTATTGGCTTCAGTTGTCTGCAGCATTATGATGTTAAAAATGTAAATAAATTTTCTTTTTAATAGAAATCTTTAAAGTTTTAAATCCTTTTTTCATCTTCCAAGTATTTCAATTTCTTTTCCTTCTGTTTTTAAGGACTTTGATTTCAGGTGTTGTATTTAAAAGCAATTTGCCTAAAATGTTGTAAATCTATTAAAACAAGATAACAAACTTTTTATTTTCTTTAAGTCATTTAAAATTATTTCCAGAAAACTCTGCTATTTTTAGAAAAATTATTTTTTCGCCTGAATTACAAAAATTTGTTTTATTTTTAAAATAATTTTTGCTAAATTTAGCATTATTAAGACAGACAGTATGTAAGCTCAAATAAAACATGTATTTAATGAAATTGTTTTCTTCGTTTGCATACGCATATGAGACCATGGAATTATTTTGGAAATAAAAAAAACAAAAATTATGAAAAAGGATTTACTGTATAAAATTGGAATCCTTTTTTTGGATTCCCAAAAAATTAATGAGTCTAGGAATAAATCCTGAAACACGTCATAAGTCTTAACTTATCATGTATTTACACGGCGTGATGTATTGGTTAAGAAGTCGCCGTGATCTAGTAGGTAGTATGTTAGCTTATTAGACGAAAAGCCAGGGTTCGAGCCCCAGGACACACATCAAAATAAAATACAAAAAGTATTTCTTCGACGACTTCCACTCAGCAGATTTCTGGCAAAAACTCTAAGAGTAAATAAAATTGCCATGAAATGGTTCTCAAAAATCTGTCGTTCGGAGTCGAACGCCATACAGCGGCGCTGAAATCTCTGTAATATATAAGTTCACTGCTCTTCAGTCAGGATTACGACTTAGTTTCTCATAACACTCATGTTGTGTGCGTTAATTTTATAAGTGAATGGCGGGACCTATAGTTTAACGTCGTCTCCGAACGACAGAAAAAAAAGAAAAAACATATTTAAGTACTCCAACTAAATTCCGGTAGTTTTGTTTCATTTTTAAATGACCATCAGTTTAAATCAGCTTAACTTAACAGTAAACAAACGCAAACAGTGGAATATTTTCATACATTTTATGTATGCATGTAGATTAGAATGTTTTTGAAAAACTTTGTATTTAAACCAGTGGATGGGAGAAAAACTCTGAATTAAAGGGTCCGCCAAATAACTTTTTTTTTAAAAGCTTTAAAAATTTCAAATTTCTTTTTTTATTTGAAAGTACAATCCTTCCGGTTAATAATGGAAAATAATTTCATTCAAATGGCTGCCTCGGCTGGCCATGCAGTAGCCTAAACCATCGGTCCAATTTTTAAGCACCTTATTGATTGTGTGCAGCTGTATTTCACCAATGGCTTCACGAATATTGTCCTTTAAAGCGTCAATTGTCTCTGGCTTGTCGGCGTAACACTTATCTCTGACGGCACCCCACAAACAATAGTCCAACGGTGTCAAATCGCAGCTCCGAGGTGGCCAAACGACATCAGCTCTGCGGCTGATAATGCGATCTTCAAAAACAGTGCACAAAACATCGAGTGTAGCTTCGGCTGTGTGGCACGTAGCGCCGTCGTGTTGAAACCAAATGTTGCCAATATCCTCCAATTCAATTTTTGTGAACAAAAATTCGTTCAACATAGCCCGATAACGATCGCCATTGACTGTAACGGCCACTCCTTGCTCATTTTCGAAGAAAAATGACCCAATTATGCCTCTCGACCAAAATCCGCACCAAACAGAGACTCGTTTTGGGTGCGTCGGCTTTTCAATGTATGCGTGCGGGTTTTCTGTGCCCCAAATGCGACAATTTTGCTTGTTTACGTACCCGCCAAGAGCAAAATAAGCTTCATCTGAAAAGATGATTTTTTTTTGCCAAAATCGGCATCTTCTGGTGTAGGCTACTGCATGGCCAGCCGAGGCAGCCATTTGAATGAAATTATTTTCCATTATTATCCGGTATTTTCAAACTAAAAAAGAAATTTGAGAAAATATTCAGTAGTTTTTTTTAAGGCATTTTCAAAAAAAAAGTTATTTGCCGGACCCTTTATTTGAATATTCAGGAACAGAAATTTTTATTTTATACGGCAAAAATCAAACGATATAATCAAGTGATTACAGGACTTTGTTTATGAGAGTGGTTTTGAAAATTTTCATCAGCGCAGGTAGTTTTGCAGTTTGTGCCTGATTGTGGTTGTCTAAATATTTTTCGGTTAACAAAACAAAAAAAAAAAAAACAAAAAAAAGGAAAACCATATTCAAAATGATTTTATTTTTGTTTGTTTGTTTAGCAAACTAATCACTTTTAATACTATTTATGGATTACTGGGTTTTGCGTTCGACAGCAACTTTAACCAGTATTCTATTAATGGAAATGGCTTAAATTCAAATCACGTTTTTCAAGTCAGTTGTGTATGTGTGCGTAGACCTTTCTTCGCACTCTTTCGTTCGCTATTTTATCTAAAAAATATTATTTACCCTCTGTTGATTTCGTTTCGATTAAATTTTAAAACACAAACAAATATTCTCTGCATTTTCTTTTATTTCAATACCAATATTGACCATTCAATGCTTTAAATTTAGGAAAAAGGGGCAGGTCCCTTAGGCAATGGTGTGGTGTGTAATCGATATTGAAAAGTAAACGCCTTTTGCTAATGCCCCAAAAACTTTATAATAACGCCATAAGAGTGATATTTTTATGGGATTATCACGATATCTAGTCATGGCATACGGCAGCCGAACAAGAGGGTGAAACACAACAAATATTTGTGTTAACGAAAGTTTGAAATTTCAAAAGAAAAAAAAAATGCACCATTTTCGTCGATGATTTTCAAAAGCACGTTTTTAATTTAACCAACATTTTGCTTTCAGTTTATGGAGAACTTTAGTTTTATTCTTCTAACACCACTAAAGTGAAAATAATATGAAAACTATGTGAAGCATCTTAAAAGATTATCAAATTTCCATATTAAATTGCCTTAAAAGAGAGTTAAAAGAAATTTTCTTTAAAAGAAGATTTTAAAATCGTTTTTAAAACAAAAGTACATTTTTTTTATATGATCTACAACTGTTTCAAAATGGAATATGAATACCAAAGAGAAAGCCACTTTTAATGAAATTAGAAGTGAATTGTCTTTTTCCATTATCTTAATGAATAAAGACGAGACCTCAAATGTCTTAAAATGGAGCAGAGATCGTTTTTTCGCTACTCATAAGTACTCATGAAATGTTGAATATAAGTATTGAAATATAACTATGTACTCTGATTCATTCGTACTCAGTACAACGTTGATTTATAAGTATGAGTACAATGAGTATGAGTACAACGTTGACATGTATCTCATACCATTCGAAATATGTTTGATTCATAAGCCTACTCATTCAGATTCATTTATAAAAATGCTTACAATACTTGTAAATGATTCAAGTGATTCGAATCATTCATCAAAATTTACAATCTTAGTTGTTGTTGCATTCACAAAAAAAAAAAAAAATAACAAACCAAAGACAGCAAGTAAAGCAAACACACAAGTTTCTAGTGAGTATTGTAGTGTTCGTACGTGAATCATACTTATTTCATACACATCATACGTGTTGTTAAGTATGAGTACGATGAGTAGATCAAACTTTAATATAGTATGAGTATAATATTAAAATAAGTATGAATGCGTATAAGTACCAGAAGTTATGAGTATGATTCGATTCTACTCATCATTTTGAATACTCATTGCTCAGTAAAGTTAACGCCATCATATTTCTAAGATGCATACTGCGAAATTCAGGGAGTCTACCTCCAGAAGGATAAAGAAATCAATGACGAATATTATGTCCATTGGGTTAACTTAATAAGGATTCGGAAAACCGAACAGATTTAGTCGAGAACAAATACCAGGACTATGAAAGAATACGAATTCGAACAGTTTCATTAGCAAAAATCTTTGATTTATTGTCTGAGTGACTATTTCTTATTTCCACTTTTGAAAAGTAATCGAGGTCCTTTGTCTTTAACGACGAAACCATCTGTAGTTTATAAGATATATTTACTCTCCTTATAAAAGTTGTAATAAGAATTTTGTAGACTAACATACAGACGTATAAAATCCATACGACTTCTGGTGAACACTAAACGTCAGAATAAAAGTGTACAAAATATTGCAGCTGCCGAAATAATGATCTCTGAGAGAGAGAAGCAACTTTTGTTAGATGAACTCACCGTAATCAAGTTTGCTTATAAGTTGCTTATAAGTTGGTTCAAACTTTAGCTCAAACATTTCAAACTAAAAGAAATATGAAAAAATATTTCTTCGGCGACTTTAGCAGTCTCCTGACAAAAACTTTGGAAGTAAAATAGAATTGTCATGAAAAGGTCCCGCCATTCACAAGTAAAATTTACACACTCATCATGGGTGGTGTGGGAAACTAAGTCCAAATCCTGATTAAAGACCAACTAACTGTTGTTAGTATCAAGAAAATGGATACAAAAAAGATTTTGTGTGTTAATAATGTATTGAGCTTAAGCGCCAGAAATACTGCTTGGAATGATAAAAAAAATGTCAGACTTTTCTCTGGGTCGCTGCTTATGAGGCTGTTACCACAGACCGCCTAAAAAAACTCAACAAATTAGATGACCGCAAAGTGAAGTTGTTCGAAATAACTGAGGCTTTAAAGGTATCATAAGAACATGTCGGACAGACATATCGTACTTGAATACAGTATTGTAAAATGCAAAAATTCTATTTAAATTGGATGCAACTAAAAACAACAACGTGAGTACAGTAGTTATTCTGATCTTAAGGTCACAAAAAACTGTAATTAAGCACTTTATATCATCACCATCTTGGTTAAAACCTTCTACGATATGATCTAGTGATTGATTTTGATATCTACTGCGAACAATTATTAAAATTGAAGAAAGAAATTCATTGAAAAGGTTGAGAAGACATTAACCTTACCTACACCGGCCTAAGATTACTGTCAACGGCGAGCAACCGTAGTCGATATTTATCAACATCGTTTGGTCTGTGTGAATGATCTCGACACCAACAATATGTGGTTTTCAACAGGTAGGCGCTACTTACCATACAACTCATGTCACATTGGACAATTTGAACGAGCGATTTGAAAGCATGTGAATGGATCACTGAGATCGTGTGATCTGACCCCGTTAGAATTTTTCTTTTGAGGGTTTCTTATGCCACAAAGCACATCAGCTTTCAAAGACAACATAAATCATGGCATCGTTCAAATTCACCTTGATTTATCCACCAGAGCCATAGAAAGTTTGAAATTTCAGACGTGCTTCATGAGGAATATTTTAACGGCGCTATATTTCCCACATAACAACGTCAATAGGTCTTTCAAAGGACTCAAAAGTTCAGAAGTTATTTAATACATGTTGTATTTAAATTTAAAAATGGAAAGCGCTTACTGCAAGACGCAATATGCTGCTAATGTTCTTAGCGATATATTTTCTATGCAACGAGAGCTGAGGTATTTCTAAAATTTTAGAAAATTAAGACGTTCCATTATGTGTTGTTGTTAATGCAACAACTGCCGCTATTAACAGTTCTGTTCTGTAGCTGAGTTACCAATCATTGCTCAATTAATACTCTTATCATATCGACGCCTCCGTTCTATAACCTTCTCAGTCGAAAAGTGTGTTTTGAGTTATGAGCTCTCAAAGTTTTCACGCGACATACGACTATATGTGTATTCTACGAAGATTTTCCCCTATAACTTCGGAACGGATCGGCGCATATTAACCAAATTTTGAAAGTATTTAAGTTAGAGAACGCAGAATTTAAAAATGCAAGAATATTGAAAACGTTCTAAGTACACTTAGAACGTTATAGAATGGAGGCGTCGATATGGGAGAGAAAGTTTAATGGTCTGTAGTGTTGGAATTCGCAACACTAGCAGGCTGTAGTAATAGCAATGTAATGTAGATTTTTGGTCACTTCAATGTCTATATTAGTCGATTGAGAGCCAAAAATTTTTAATTCTACATTAAATTTGGTCCCCAGTTAAAGCAAATCCGTATCTACATTTAAATAGAAATTATAAAAATAAAAAAAATATAATTTAAACCCTCTTTTAAATACACAAGTCAAAAACAAGGTTACTCACTTACTTCATCATCAGGAATAATCCAATAAAAAATCTTAATTTATTGACAAAAAAAAATGTGAAACCAAAATTACTTTTGCATTCATGAAGTAAGAAAACATGTGATAAACTTGATGAATGATGGCAACCATAAACAAATTTTATGTGAATTTGTCTCTCGTTTGATTGTATTGGAATAAATTAATTTTATTGTCGCAATTTATTTTTCTGTTTTCACTCAATTTTCTCTTTCTTTCGTTTCGCTTTTATATGGAATACTTATAGATTTGCCACGTGACGGTCCACATATCAAAGGCCAACAATTTCAATATCAAATTGGTGAGACATTAAATCTAAATTGTACATCAGGGAAATCACATCCAGCATCGCATTTGCAATGGTTTATCAACGAACAACCGGTAAGTAAATTGAACGTAATTTTTTATTTTTTTTTTATTTTACATACGTCATGGTCGTATGTATGTATGTATAATGTAGGTGTGTATGAGTGCACTCACATCCATACATACATACATAAAATAAAGTATATATATTGTATACAATTATGTACAGTTATCGTCTATTGTTACATAAGGTCCCAGTTCTACTTGTAGAGCTTTTGTGTTCTGTAATAACATTTTGTGTTGCTTTCTTTCCACTCTCGTGTTGCACACAATTTAAAAAGAAAGAAATGAAAATCGCAAAAGAGGAAATTTTCATTTCTATTCTTTCATTTTGAAGTTGTGCAAGTAAAGTTTACACAATTTTCAGGTAAATAAATGTAAATTGGCCATTATATTTTATATTTTCTTTTACATCCACACTTCCACACTTCCCCATACATAGATGCGATATTTTCAATTGCAGAAAATTCCTTTGGAAAAAGAAAATGGAAAATAAGAAAAACTGTACAAGAAATTAGTGCTCGGTTGTTAAGGGAACTGCAGAAGAACAACAATTTTCCCAGAGATGAAAACATTTTAAGAAATACAACACCAAGCATAAAGGCATTACGTCTTATTAAATATTAAGCTGGCTGAGAAGTAAACGAAGATGGCTGAAAAGTAAAACTTTTCAGACAGTAACTGTAGAAGTTCGTTGTAAAAAGTTTCTTATTTTTTTCTTTTTTTTTTGTAAACTTAAATTATGAAAATTCATTAAGTATTCTTATTTTTATTTTTGTTTTTTGGTTTTGTTCTTTATTAAATAGTGGTTTCCAATAGGAACGATAAAAACGAAAAGTAAATTTTTTCAAATGTATACCCTAGCGATTTGGCTGCAGAGAATTGAAACTTTTTATTGACTTTTGTAATTCGATGGAAATAATTTTGCTTTAAGGCCGTAAGATCAGTCACCGTTGTCAAGAGTTCAAATTTCGACACCAATATTAGGAAAAAAAAGGAAAAAATCTGTAGATCCTGCAACTCATGCATTCAATGTGAGTTGGCTCAAAAGCCAGACACTAATCCTAACTAAAGGGATATAATGTCTAATAATCTATGTATGTTAGCTGTCAGTTCTGCAGAAGTACCATAGTAATGCTCTCATATGATCTATTACACTGTCTTCAATCAATATAGCGTATCATTTAAACTCTTTAGTCTGGGTAGCAATGTTGCGTCATACACCACTCATGTTGCCTGTGCTAATGAGTGGAGGGTCTACAGATTAATGTTGACTCCGATCGATAGATTTGAGAAACTTTTTATGGCAATTTTATTTACTCTCAGAGTTTTTATCAAAAGACTGCATTTACGAAGTCCCTGAAATAAATATTTTTTTTAATTTCGTTTTGTTGGATTGGAGACCTTATTTAGTCTAATAAGCCAACATACTATCTACTAGACTACAGCGCAATTCCGTGACCAGCATATGCACCTATTTCCGCCTTAAATGAACTGACGGCGCTTAGATTAAAAGTATGTTACTTCAGGTAGAAGTCGCCGTAGTCTAGTAGGTAGTGTGTCGGCTTATTAAACGTAAGGCCACGGTTCAAACACCTTTCTTCGGTGACTTCCTCTCAAACTGTAGCTCCCGCCACTCATGTATAAAATTAACACACAACATAAGTGGTGCGAAAGGCTAGGTCGTAATCCTGACTGAAGAGTTGTAATGACCAATTATGTTATGTATGTAATAGAGGTTAGGTGGCGGACGCCCTTAAAGGATGAGGTTCCACTTACACCAGCATTTAGGCACATTGCGATGAATGTTACTTTAGTGTACAGTTGCCAGACAAAACAGCCAGTAACTTCAGTGAACAGCATCTCTCATCCTTTATCCAAACAGTACTTCCCATACCATAAAATGATTTTGGAATCTCCCTATTTGAAAGTTAATTTTCTTTGAATTTCCATATAACCTGAGACCAAGCTGAAGGTGACCGTAGTTGGTTCAATTTTCTTAGATATTTCCATACTGTCATCCAGTTAATCGCATACGAGCCTTAAATTAATTTAGTAAAATAAAAAGGAAGTAAAACAAAACAAAAAAAGAAGGAAGAAAAATTATTAAAATAAAACTACTGTTGAAAGGAAGATAGAATGAAAAACAACTGGGTGAGATGTTACCAATTTACTGCTACCTATATACATAAATTCAGATAAGAAGAGTGACAGAAAATCTAATTAACTGTACTTTCTGCTTATTCACATAACCATCATCGAAATAGTCAGATACACAGCACAATATAATTTGATAATACTGTTACGTTTTTGCCTTTTTAAAAACGTTTAAATATGAGTTCGTTAATTGCAAACCAAGTAAAAACAAATATGTGTTTAGTTTTCTTTAAACTCTCTTTACTGTTCACACTACGTTTGTGCCACTGTATACAACTTAACGACACAACAACAATTTGCTTGTACACTATTCTACTTCACACTTCTGTCCGCGTTAACACTAACAACTGTTCGTTAGATCTTCTCTGCTTACAACCTTTTTGCAAGCAATGCCGCTTATACGTTACAACTGCAACGCGTCTTCACACAAGACTGACTGAATTATCACTGACTCGCTGCTGGACCTGCTGCCCTTTTATATACACACGCAATCAGTATGATGAACGTTCTCGATTTGGAAGCTCTCACCTTCTCGAGAATTCTATTGCTAGTACATTATTGTTTGTGTACCTTGCTTACGTTGTCCATCCCTTTATGTCACATGCATGTTGTTGTTGGTACCAGGCGCAACCAGGTTCGTTGTATATATCTGTGTGTGCAGCTTTAGATAATCAACACGTTCATTGTATTCTTAGTGTTAGTGTGTATTTGTATCGTGTGGCTTTTGTTTATCGTTTTTGTTGTTAAACGATATTAGGTCATTTCGATTTGCGTAACAATACGATATAAGGACGCTTAACAGGCTCTATTATTTCCAGATTAGATGTGACCTTAAAGCCTTTAAAGATGTGGCCAGTTCTTACCTAGTTAGGTTAGGTTAGGTCGAAGTGGTAGCCAAAGCACACATAAAATGCACAGCTGCCAGTCATGACACCACAATTAAGCGTAGTCTCTTTACTGACCGAAAGACCATCGAGGAAATTGGTCTGCGCAAACACTGCACATTAAAAGCACGACTGCCCTATGCTGGAAACCAGCATGAAAGTTTAATAAACAAAATTATGTGGATGATACGGAATGGGGGTTAAATAATCTAAATCTACACCTCCTACCTAGTGAAGTCCTGCATTACGAAATCTTTTGATTCTTTCCTGAATACTTAACTTCCATGACAACTTGTAGTCCAATTTGTCTTTTCTGAAAATATATGCATTTTACGTGTAAGTAGTAGAGCTCTAAAACCTACCACGTCATACCTCTTAATAAATAGAAGTATGTAGTTCTGTTTCGGTTAACTTCTAGAGCCTTGCAGCAAGCCGGTATATTTTTTGAAAAAATTTGTAAGAAGCGCGGAACGCCCTTTCTACAGAAGTTTTATAATTTTAAATATAAATACATTCAAGTCTAATGCCACCTAAACATTATCCCCTTATTCTCTACTTTCCTTACAATCAATTATCTTACTTCCAATATAATGCATTGCTTGAGTAGGAGCCATACCCTGAGTTGTATGAACTTTTTTCAAAAACCAATAGGCAACAGCACTAATCATTATCTGCCTTATTTAACTGTACAACATCAGATGTGAGTATGAGTGATAAGCAATAATTAATTATTAATCATACGCTCCAGTGAATAACTTTAATAATAAAATATGAGTATATGTAGCGTTATACACTTACAATTAACAATTATTTCTCATTAAATTTATGCCTTGTTGTTGTTATTCATTTCATTATTTAAATATTATGTTGAAATTAAAATTGAAAATCATTATTACTCCGATAACGATCATATTCTATGTACTTATGTATGTATATAATGATGGTTGTGGTATTAATTTAAATTTCTTAATTATCGAAAAAGATAGAAAGTTTTGGCCAAGAAAATTAAAAGCAGAAAAGTAAAATAACTTTGACCACAAGAAATTGAAGGCACATCTTAAAATTACTTCTCTTTGTATTGTATGGACACTGTATATAGAATAACAAACAATTTGACCACACAATAAATTAAAATAACAATTACAATTGATTTCTTTTATTTGTTGTTGTTATTGCTATTTCTGCTGCTGTTGCTGTCATTGTTGTCAGGCATTTGTTTGGTTAGGGGGTATGGGTATGGTTGTTTATGAAGAATAAAATCACAATTCAAATCCACAAAATAAAAAAAAATCAAACAATAAACATTATTTAGCAAAAGTTTTGCACTGGGGGACGTCTGAAGCAAAGCGCTGGGAGTTTTCATACAGCAACAGTTATAACAATATTACCAAATAAGCAGAAACTTATTAGACCACCAGGACCCATACACAATTCAATCTCTTCATGTTGCTTTGCTACTCTATGCCTGATACCCCCCAGAGAGTTATACAGAAGATGGTCATACAGCCAGTAGAACAGAACAGCAGAAACAGATTTCAGTGTGAGTGTGAGTGTGAGTAAATACAAAAGCAGCATACAAACCGAACCAAAAGAAAATCTACCATAAAATCAGTAAAAGAAAGCGTACTAATCGAATGTGCAATGGTTCGAAAAACAAATTAAACCCAAACAAGGTAAAACTCATTCATTTTATTATTTTTAGTATTTTTAGTATTTTTTTTTTGTTTTTTGTACTCCTTCTTCTCCTTCAGTTGTGCTGTATTTATGTATTGGAGAAAAATGGAAATGAGAAAAATCAATCAAGCAGAACAGGAACAAGAACAAGAACATTAAACAACAACTACAGCAACTGAAAAATCGACTTTAGTTTCCATTGCATAAAAGCAAATAGAAAATGCTTTTAAAACTTTTCGTTTCTACTACAAAGTGATTACAAGCATGGAGTAAAAAACATTAATTAATACAATCGATATTAAAACAAATTGTTAATTAAGTGTGGCTAATAATGATAATGAATAAGCAAGTGAATAGAGAATGAAAGGAAAAACAAATACCCATACAGCCATTGTTTAATAACACTTAACACTCTAGAAATTCAGCTTTGCCATGAAAATCTTTAAAATATTAATTTTGTAACTTAAATCTAAAAACCAAATTGTGTTCAACAGTTTATGAAACTTTAATTAAAATTAAAAATATAAAATCATAAAAATCATTCATAATAGAGTTTTAATTAATTGAAAACTTTAAACATCATTACGACTAGTAAACGTATGTACAACAGCATCATCAGCATTATATTCTAACCTCTTTCGTCTAATAAAGCTTAAAACAGAGTTAAGCAGTCTTAACAACTCTTTGCACAATAACAGTAATGTACGTGAACTTTAATTTCCGGAGATTAAAGTTACAACATAATCATAAAAGAGTAAATGAATAACCAGCCACAGTTCTTTTTTTTTCCTGATGCAAAACTTAAAGTCAGTAAATGAAGAAAATTATTTTTAAATTCAAACTTTAGTAAATTTTTTTTTTTAGTACAGCTCTATAAATTCAAAATTTAATTCTAATAAATATGTATGTATATAGAAATTAAATAGCAAAGTATTCACAATATATTTATCAAATTAAAATTCGTTTGTGGTCCAAAGAAAACCCGCGGTCTGATCAGCATCAGCACATTTAATCTGCTTCCAATACATTTTTTTTCGCAAATTTTTTTAATTTTTATCTGAATAGAAACCATTGTGGGCACATATAACTGTAGTACACACATACATATATAATATTATATCATTAGAACGCTTCAGTCAGGATTACGACCTAGCTTCTTACATTATTTTTCTTGTGTGTCTTAATTTTAAAGCCGCCCCCGAACGACGGGATCTTGAGAAACTTTTTCATGGCAATTTAATTTATTCTCAGTGTTTTGCCAGAAATCTGCTGAGAGGCCGTTACCGAAGAAATTTCTTTTAATATTTGGTTTGTTCAAGACGTTTGAGCCGTGGCCTCGCGTCTAATATACCAACACCCTACCTGATAGACTATGGTTGTAGTGCATGACTTATAATGGATTACAACTTTTATATTACAGTCAGTAATACACCCAAAAATACGTCATTAATTTAATTGCAACATAACTGAAGAGAACTGACCCGAATGTCAATTGAATATAACACTAACACTATTTTAAGTTTATGACTTAGCTTCTCACGCCACTAACAGAGCTTGCGTCATATCTTTTTACATCTTTTGTCTTATATTTTGCCTTTTTGATGTAAAAGTTTTGTAAACAAGAAAAAGCATAAAAGCAAATGGCACTAAGAGTTATAAAGAAAAAGCAAGAATAAAAAAAACACAGACCAAGATACAAAATCATATTTATATATATATTGTTACGTTTTTACGTAAATTATTTAAAAAACGTTTAAATATGAGTTCGTTAATTGCAAACAAAGTAAAAACAAATATGCGTTTAGTTTTTCTTAAACTCTCTTTATTTTTCACACTACGTTTGTGCCACTGTTCACACTTAACGATACAATAATAATTTGCTTTCACACTTCTGTCCGCGATAACACTAACAACTGTTCGTTAGATCTTCTCTGCTTACAACCTTTTTGCAAGCAATGCCGCTTGTACGTTCGAACCGCAACGCGTCTTCACACAGGACTGACTGAATTAACACTGACTGACTGCTGATCTTGTTGCCCTTTTATATACGCACGCACGTAATCAGTATGATGAACGTTTCCGATGTGGAAGGTTCTCGCTCTCGCCTTCTTGAGAACTCTATTGCTAGTACATTGTTGTTTGTGTACTTTGCTTATGTTGTCTATCACATATTTGTCGTAGCTTGTTTACTTCATTTCATGTTGTTGTTGGTACTAGGCGCAACCAGGTTCGTCGTACATATGTGTGTGTGCAGCTTTAGATAATCAACACGTTCATTGTATTCTTAGTGTTAGTGTGTATTTGTATCGTGTGGCTTTTGTTTATCGTTTTTGTTGTTAAACGATATTAGGTCGTTTCGATTTGCGTAACAATATATTTAAAGATTCCGTAGACATAAATTAAGACAGTATAAAGAGAGTTAAGGCCAACTTTGCCTATCAAGCATTGCGGCATATCGAAAGTTTCAATAAAATTTGCGATGTTTAACACCCTAGTATTGTACATTGAGAGTTTGATTTTTCGTATCTAAAGATTGAGTAATAAAAATTATAGCGCAGTATTATCGATATCTATATCTGGTCTTCCAACAGGAACTTCCTTGCCGAAATATATATTTTTTTCATATTTAGTTTTGTTGCAGACATCTGATCCAAGGTTTAAATCACAGAGTCTCAGATAATAAAACGACTCACTATTTACTTGCAGTGGATACAGGGTATACAGATCGTGATATGGGAAATACCGCAATAAGTCATAAATAGAAGCTGTAATGACGAGGAAGAAGATACCATAGAAAGTCTTTCATGTCATGTTCCAGCACTTGGAAACCTGAGACCAAGTAGTTTTGTCATCTAGATTTCATGCCTAAGAAGCTAGAGAAAGTATATTTGAATCATAGTCGTAGCTTCAAAGTTTTGATATCTCTTCAAGGATTTATAGATTAGGAATATTACGACGTATAAGGCTCCGAATAAGAAGCCTTTTTAGTCCACCTGCCAATTTCAAACTTGCTTCCTTACTTATCTAATTGGTCATTACAACCCTTCAGCTAGGATTACGACCTAGCTTCTCATAGCACTTATGGTGTGTATGTTAATTTTATATATGAGTGGAGGGGACGCATACAGTTTAAAGTCGACAACGAATGATAGATTTTTGACAAACATTTCATGTCAATTTTTATTTACTCTCAGAGTTTTTGCCAGAAATCTGGTGAGAGAAAGTCGCCGTACAAATAATTTTTTATTTATGGGGTTTGAACACACTAACTGCTAGACTAGTAACCTTGGTTACTTAAATTTCTATTATTTTTTGAGAAAAATCTCTTCAATATGGTACATTATTTGAAAACGCAAATAAAACTTGGCTGCCCGCTATGCATTCGATTTTAAGGATTTAATGTTTGATTGAATATTTATGTATTGTAAGCCCTTTTAAGCTGCCAGTAGTCCGATGATAAAAAAACATCAATTTAATAAATAAAAAAACAAAACAAAAATTGAATATTTCATGTAAAATAGATTACTTGGAACAATGTTGTATAATTGTTTTATAAAAAAAACGAAAAAAATAAAAATGAAAATGAAAGAAATTTAAATTAAATTTACTTTAACGAAACGTGTTTTTTCAATAAAACTGTAAATAAATTTGCTCCCCCCCATATTTCCGGTAAAAGGTATTTATAAATTTAAATTCAAATAAAATACAAATAAAATTGAAAATGTTTTATTTTAATTTCCCTTAAAATATCACGTTTTACTACAAAAGCCCTCAGTATACAAATAAAAACATACCAGCATACAATGGAATATATATGTATGTATGGGTATACAAAATAAACTACAACAAGAAAGTATAGAATGAGAGGACGATAGGACATAGTAAAGGGGAGTGTACAGAGTAAAATGGAAATAAATTTTAAGGGAGTAAATAATAGAGTAATGGGGAGAGATAGAGAGAGAGAGCGAGAGCGGACATATAACAAATTGTTAAATCGTAAAATGTTTGTTTTTGTCACGAATTTGATTTACCAGCATCGACAGAAGCAGCAGTTAACAGCAAAAGCAACAGTAGTAGTAACAGCAGCAGTAGCAGTATTAGTAGCCAGTTGTACCAGTAACAGTAATAAAAACTACAACAACAACAGCATAGTCGTCAATGTAAATTTATTTATACTGATTGTCATTCAGTTACTAGCATTTGGTAGGCTTGTAAATCCATTTGTGCCTGCATACACATTATACACATTGTATGTATGTATGTGTGTATATTCATTTATGCATTAGTATGCGTAACAATATAAATATGCAAATTATGTGGACATTAAACTTTAGCAGAGTTTTAACTTTTTAGCAGGACTCTTTTTTACTTAAACCACCCCCTTCCCTAAATGATTTTTGTTTTCTTCTTCATTTTTTTTTTTTTTGTTTTGTTTTCATACCATCGTACTAGTGCTTATGTGTACGTACGTTTATGTAAAATAACAAAAATGAGAGCCTGTATTAAAATACTTGTGTGAATAATTTTAAAACAGTTAAAGCAGGATCCAATGCTTAGACCAGGCACAGGCATTCAGTCGCTTGTTCGTTCACTTGCTCGTTGGCTCTTTCATTCGTTTGTTCATTCATTGAGTGCGAATAGGCATGTTTCCTGTCGTTGTTTGCTTTTTAGATGTTTTTTTCTCTCTTTTCTGTTCTGTTTTCCTTTTCCTTTTATTTTTCCAGTTGTTGGCTGTTATGCTTATTCAATGCGAGTATAATTTTAGCATTTTAACTTTTATTTTATTTTAATTTTTTTTCTTTTTTTCTTATTGTTGTTGTTACTCTCTATTGTTGTTGTGCAGCACTTGCCTTGAATGCTGTTACTTTGCCATTAAAAGGCAAAACTGTTGAAATGTTTTATATTTCCTCAACAATAAACTTCTGTACTACGTACGTGTGTTATATAAACATTGCTCTCAGAAACAAGCTACAGTCGATGTCTAATTTAATGTAAATATAAACGACAGACAAGTTTGGCGACAATTTCGTTTTGTGCTGTATGATCCTTGTCCAAAAACTTTAAAATTCAAGGTTTATTCTTTTATTTCTTCCTCCAATGTGATACATTAAGGCTTCATATGATACATTTTTTTATAGCCAGTAATGATTTGAAGCAAAACTGATTTCAAACTTTTTCAGTTGCCGGTTTCCTTAGTTTTGAATGAATATTGCAGCTTGAAAACTTTTTTACATTGGTGCGTAGCTCCAAGTTCTTCTTGAGTTTGCCTTAAAATTTAACTTTCTTTGCTGGTATTAGTAATAGCTGCCTTCCACATTAATATCTATTGACAATAACAATAGGTGAAGTCTCCGTAGTCTAGTATGTAGTGTGTTGTTGTTGTTATAAGATTTAAAGCCTAAGGCCAGACATCAAAACAAAATACAAAAAGTATTTCTTCGGCGACTTTCTCTCAGCAGATTTCTGTCAAAAACTCTGAGAGCAAATAAAATGGCCATGAAAAGTTTCTCAAAAATCTGTCGTTCGGAGTCGAATATAAACTGTAGGTTCCGTTACTCATGTATAAAATTAACTGAGCACAACATGAGCGGCATGAGAAACTAGGTCGTAATCCTGACTGAAGGGTTGTAATGACCAATTATGTATGTATGTAATGTTATCGACATTGCTCGGGCACTGCCATATTTTTTGGAAAAGTTAACTTTATTTTATCTGTAGGTTGTAATAGCGAAAAGAAGTTAAACGTGACTTTAAAGTTCCCGTTAGCAAAAGTTACCTTGAACAAAACCCAACTTTAACGGCAAGTTTTAATAATAGCCTTTAGTCTAAGCACGAGTCAACCCCCAAGTCAGACATATCCAACAAAACGAAATATAAAAAAAATTTCTTCTGGCAAAAACTCCGCAAGAAAATAAAAAAAGTTACCCAAAAATCTGTCGCTCGGAACCGACTAACAAACTGCAGGTCCCGATACTCATGTATAAAATTAACACACACAACATAAGTGGTGTGAGAAGCAAGGTACGATGTTATTAGAAAAAATTTTACGGCTACTTTTGCCAACAGGTGTGACAAAATATCCTACAATTAACTTCTTCTCTCTGTGCTTTTCTATGGCACAAAAACATGGATGCGCATACCCAGCGATACACTTATATTGGAGTAACGAGAGATTATTTTAACTATTATTTTACAATATCAGCTGTGCAGGTATATCCTGTAAATGTCGTAAATGATTTTGTGTATAAAAACCATTCAAAAGTTCTTTGTATTTTTTTGCCGTTGTTATAAATATACTCACTCGACTGTACACGAATAAATGAGAATACATACATACATACGTACATCCATATAAAAAAGAGGAGATCATTGAACTAAATTAAATCTGCACTCGCTCGTATAAACAAAAGGAGAACTTACATAAATTTTTAAATACATTTTTTTTTTGAAATACACTTTTTATGATATTTTGTTTTTGTTTTTATTTTTGTTTCTAAGTTTAAATGCTTCACTCGGAAAATAAACAAAAGTGTGGGCATAGAAATCCATAAATGCTCGTGTGAAACCAAATGCTTGTAAATATTAAAAACTGTAGACTGAATGCAATATTTGCACATTTTTTTTATTTCCTAAATTATTAAACAAAAGCATTGTTGGTAATGTTGGTATACATTTTAAATTAAATTGTAAAGCTAGTCGAATTAAAATTGTCTGCTGTAAAGTATAGAATTCTAAATTATCAACAGAATGCAGCCATCAAATATTGACTTATTTGGAACATGCATGTATATACAGTTGGTAACAAAACATGGCTACACAAAACATTGAATACAACATGATAACGAAGTGTTTTAAGCAAAATATTTATTTGAAAACATTTGTCTGCTTTTCAAAGCACACATAAAACGCGAACACCACGTATACAAGCAATGCATTCTGCTCTCTCTAACTATGTCTAATATAAAGGGTGGGTCATTTAAAAGTTTAAATTTAAAAATGCAATGAAATAAAAACGGTTTGAAATCTTGCCAAATGTATTACTTTGTTGTGAAGTAAAATTATTCTAATTCGGAATGGTATATTATTTCACTCATTTGGCTGCCGCGACTGGCCTCATTCGATCGAACCAATTTTCGTGCACTTTTTCGAGTGTATGGGATCGTATCTCTGCAATGGCTCACGAATGTTAGCCTTCAAATGCTCAATTGTCTCTTTTCTTTAAGGGCGCCACACAAAAAGTAATCAAATCGCAGCTTCTTTGCTGCCAATTGACATCGCCATTTCGGCTAATTAAACGGCCATCAAAGGTTTAGCGTAATAAATCGATTGTGGCATAAGATGTATGGCAAGTTAAACTTAAACATCGTTCACATCAAATACCATGAAGAGCGGGTACGAAAAAATCGATTATCATGGTGCGAAAGATGTCTCCATTGTCCGTAATTGTTGTGCCGCACCCAACAGTCACTCGTAATGGGTGTATTGGCTTCTGTAAGACCATGTATGGGTTTGATGTTGATGGATTCTCACGCACACTCTCAGCCACAGATTGGATATTTCAGGGTGTCTGCACTGTTCGAGCACAATTACGTCTCGGCGTATGTACAACAATGAATCTGGTTTCACGAACTTTAGCAATATACTTGCGTATACCGGTCCATTTTCTGCGACCAAATTTTCTACATTTTCGTGCAATTTCCGACCAAACGTCTACTGCAGCGTGTTTTAGGCGGAGGTGACGGTTTCTTTCACTAGCTTCTCTGTCTTTTCTGATAGTCACACCGCGATAAGATTTCTATCGGGTTCTGTGAATAACTCTTGGATCGTTAGGGAATGTCGCCGCTGTCTTGACCTTCTTTCTGGGCGCTTCACCAGTGTCTCACTGATGTGGGTCCCCGGGCACAGTAACATTTCGCTAGAGCTGGTGCGCTCCTTCCGGAATCCTCTTCAATTGAATTGGGTATGCCACTTGCCTCGGTTAAGTTTGATATTGCGCGGAAATATTTCGGGACGCCAACCTATCCTGGGTCAATGAGGAGTCCTGCTCCACCGCTAGACACACCTGGCCCTTCATGGATAGAAGGCGTACCAAACAATTACTCGTTCTGGGTCGTGACGTCATCTCAACCACAGTGGCCATGCTTACAGGTCATTGCGTTATGGGTAGACACGCGGAAAGAATGAGGCCCCCATTTAACGACTTATGCCGTGGATGCAGATCCGCTGAGGAAGAGGAGATTGTTATCCACTTTCTTTGTCAGTGCCCGTCTCTTGCTAGGTGTCGATATAGGTTATTTGGCTCCCCATTCCTTTTTAACTAAACGGAGCTATCATCTATTGTCATCAAGGATATAGCTTCGTTTATCAAACTTTCTGGCTGGTTTTCCAGTGTAGGGTAGTCGTACTTTTGAAGTGCAGCTCTTGCGCTTTCCAAATTATCTTCCCTGATTTTCGTAGAACTTGGTCAGTACATGGACTGCGTTCACCCGTGGCGTTGTGACGGGCCGCTATGCGTGCTCAAGTGAGCTTTGTGATATCAGGGCTATCACTCCGACCTAAACCTAAACCGACCAAATCTCTTTGTTTTGGAAATAAATTTCCAATAAATTCCAACGTTGCTCAAGCATAAATCGATTCATTACATTGAGTGGAGATAATATACTGAATGTTGTGACAGAATAGAATGACATCAGTATTGACAGATTCGCGATAACACATGATTCAATTATAAACCGATAAATGGCCTACCCGATACTTTTGTCGCTCACTTTCTATTGTAAACGATGTGAATTGTGATGTATGTTTTCCATTTTCATTTTTAAAACAATTTCTAAAGCAATGTATTTGAAATGTATAAGAAACAAACAAATATGCTAACAAAAGAACACCACGTTAACTAAAGAACTTCATAATTCATATACAACGACTGGGTTGCCAATATTATTATTTCAGACAATATTTTCTTTTTTTGTAATTTATTTCTTAAAAACATACACAACTCATGTTGATTTTAACAATTTCAAACAGTTTCTCAATTAAATTTCATTAAATCTACTCAAGACACCAAAGAAAACAAAACAAAAAACAAGAAAACTGACATCTGACAACTCTGTCTAGAAAATTTCTTTCTATGTGCGCTTACCACTCAACTCAGTGTTGCAAGCAGAGTGAACGAAAACAAGAAACTCAACAGGATGTCTGTCACAATGAGGTACCATAAAAAGCTGCACCATAAAAAGAAACAAATTGAAAGAGAAATACGCTCAAGAAAAGCAAAAAAAGAAAAAACTCTTAAACAGGATATAAACATGCACTTTTAAGGACTCCATGACTGACATTAACATTAAAAATCTGAGGCATAAATTTGCCGGTGCAAAAAAAAAAGATTCATAGAAATATAGAAATGAACAGCGCATAAAAACCAAAGAAAAAAATAGAAAAAAACATAAAATAACGATACTCAACTACAAGTGCAACATAAAACACGAAATGTGCAATGAAAGGCAAGCGACAACAAAGAAACTCAAGAGTGAATTGAAAGAGATACAGTGCAGGAGAGAAAATAAATCGTTAAGAAAAGAACACACATTTATATTGTATTTAGCTTAACGGTGCCAAACCCTTCATATTATTTTTGTTGTTTCTCTTTTTGGAGCATAAGGTTGTCACAAAGCAGCTGCCCCATCACCTTTTTGTTTGGTTTGCTTGTTAACGATTTTCATAAATCAAGTTTTGCAAGCTAAGCACGTGATTCATATGCCATAGCATTTGCTACGAAGATAATTCAGTCCATCTTTTGGTGGCTAGAGAGACAACACCCTGTTATGTTGTAAGCTATGTTGGACGTAGTAATGAGGAACATTGTTTCGAACAAAATTTATCTCTGGAAAAACCTTTTTTATTACATCGGAACTTCCGATGAAGCCATTCAGACTACTACTATAAATGCATGACAATTCATTGAGATCCTCTATAAAGTACGCAACCAGGTGCCTCTTTCTCTTCCGACAAAATGCCGGGCATGTACACAGTACTCCTCATCTCCACAGCTTCTGAAGATATCATTTACAAGGTGTGCAGGGCCATTTTTATGCCTGTGTTCTTATAATGCACCAACCGATTACTTGGCCTTGGTCGTGGTGTCATCTCAACTACAGTGGCCGTGCTTAGAGGTCATTGCGTCATGAGTAGACACGCGGAAAGAATGAGGCTCCCTTTCAACGACTTCTGCCGTGGATGCAGGTCCACTGAGGAAGAGGAGACAGTTGTTCACTTTCATTGCCAGTGCCCGTCTCTTGCTAGGTGTAGAAATAGGTTATTTGGCTCCCCATTCCTTGTTAGCTAAACGGAGCTATCATCTATTGACATCAAGGATATAGCTTCGTTTATCAAACTTTCTGGCTGGTTTTCCAGTGCGGGATAGTCGTGCTTTTGTTGTGCAGCCCTTGCACTGACCAAATTCTTCCTTTTTGCCTGATTTTGGTGGAACTTGGTTAGTACAGGGACTGCGTTCACCCGTGGCATCACAACGGGCCGCTATGCGTGCTCAAGTGAGCTTTGTGATAACAGAGCTACCACTCTGACCTAACCTAGCCTCCTATAATGCAATGCACCGTTATAACCCCGACAACAGTGCTGAGCAGCCTGCTTCTCTCTAGTTTAAGTAGAGCTGACATGTACCTACCATTCAGCCTTGGCCACGTTTTCTGCGCCCTTCTGCCTGTGTCCGAAGCCACCTATATAGTGTTAAAAAGGGCCACGATTGCATTGTCAATTAAAAGTTTGCAGATTCCCAAAGGCACCCCTTATGTCGGGAATTCAACAGAGAAATCAATGGTTGTGGCCCATCTGGTCAGTTCATCCGCTCTGCAGTTACCCGGAATGACTCTATGTCCTGGTATACATGTGATACAAACATTAATACGATTCGTTACCTCGTAGAGATATTTGCGACAGTCGTATACCGTCTTGGAATTCATTACATTAGAATACCAAACTCTGATTTCCGCCTGGCTATGGGGAAGTATGGTAATTTTTCGCTTGGGAACATTTTTATCCACAATAAATCCACACCTCAGGCCGTATTGCCGATATTTCCGCCTGAAAGACGCTGCAGTGATTCGGCAGCCTTACAGAACGGAGTATTCCGATTGATTTCAAAAAAATTCCCTTGAACTGGGAGCCATCGGTGTAAACTTGTACGGAGTCCCTTGCGAGGTGCGCCGCACCATTCGTGTGTAAGATATGATGGGTATTTTTTATTCGTTTAAGAGGCCTATTGATGCTATCATTATCATTTGGAAATCCCAGAACAGATTTCACTCAATAAAGCAGATGCAATGGGGTACAGCTTTTATTGATCTTGTCTGTCATATCAGTAAGTAACCATGATCTGGCCTCCGGGCGCCTTTTTATTGAAAAAGGATTTGCGGGTCTTGCTTATGACAATTTGAAAATACCTTTTCGCATTCGTTTTTACTTACCTTTTTCTGAACTTTGCTTTGCTTCTGTGTAATTAATGAAGGTTGTCTAAACAAGATGATGTAGTAGCAGGTCCCTGGATGATAGGGTTGCTATATATATTTACCTAGAAAGAATGCTATGAAGATGTATGGGTTTGGTGATCAATTGCCATATTCTCTTTGTATGCATTCATAAATTGTAGACTTCTATTGATGCATAAGCATAAGAATATTTCAATTAAAATGAGTCTATAAAAGAAACTCGAACTTATAAGACCATGTATTTTACTTTCCCTGTTTCTAATGCACCTAAAATTTATGGCACGCATATTACATATTTAAGTGTAAGAAAACATCAGGTAATTGGGCGCTATTTTTCTATTTTCATTCTACACGAAAGGCTGTTTAACACGCACCTGATAAAATGAACGTTTTGGAAATTGTATTAAAAAAAATACGTATTTATTGAATTTTAATAAAAAAAAATAAAAAAAAAGTTATTTATTCTCATTTGCATAGTAAATAAATAAAATTAATTTATAATGTTTTATATAAACTGTTATAGTTATATAGTGGTTAAAGTTTTTTATCTTCACTTCACTTTTGAATTATTAATAGACGATACGAATTAACAGAAAAACATTTGCTGCTATACACATACATACGTACATATACATATAAAGGTGATTTAATAACAGTTAAGTATTTAAAAAAATCGATTTGAACAGTCTAGGACATACATACATACATAATTGGTCATTACAACCCTTCGGTCAAACCAATTTTAAACATGAGTGGTTGGGTTAGGTTAGAGGACGTGTACTTGTCAATTAAGACAAGTACAGTACCCGGAGGTCGAATTGACCCATTGTACAACGTCCTAGTTTCTCACACCACTTATGTTGTGTGTGTTAATTTTATACATGAGTGGTGGGACTTACAGCTTAAAGTCGACTCCGAACGACAGATATTTTATTTATTGAGAAACTTTTCATCGCAATTTTTATTTACTCTCAGAGTTTTTGCCAGAAATCTACTGAGAGGAAGTCGCCGAAAAAATACTTTTTGTATTTTGTCTTTGATGCCTGGCGTGGGGCTCGAACCCAGGCTTTTTGTACTAGACTACGGCGTCTTCTAACATGAGTGACGGGACCTACAGTTTATAGTCGACTCCGAACGACAGATTTTTTGAGAAACTTTTCATAGCAATTTTATTTACTCTGAGAGTTTTTTCCAGAAATCTGCTGAGAGGAAGTCGCAGAAGAAATGTTTTGTCATATTTGGTTTAGTTGGAGATGCCTGACCTGGGGTGTGGACCGAGGCCTCACGCCTAATGAGCTTCCTACTAGACCACGGCGACTTAAATAAGCTGTTGAAAGAATATTTTACAAATTTTATTAAATCATCTGTCAGTGCTAAACATATATTGTCATATTCTTCTGAGAAAATTAAAATTCACTTTCTTACGAGTTTGGCATTCTTACATTTGTAGCTCCTATTTTAAAATCATTATAGAACAACAAAAAAACAGAAAAAAAACAAAAATTAAATCCTCCCCTCACAGTATTGTCGTCACATTAACCACACCACAAAACGTTTTACAATTTGTAGTTATTTTGTTGAATATTTTTTCCATTTTTTTATTTCTTCATTTTTATTTTCATTTTATTTCAAAAGGGATTGCACTTATGGCAATTGGAAATGTCATTTGAGAAATAAACACTAAAAGTGAAATAAAAACGAACAACGAACAACGAACGAAGGGAATGATACAAGGGCGGTTAAAACATAAGGTAGGACAGCAGCGTATCTTGCTTGCCAGCATTTGGTCTTCCATTTAAAGTAACGTTAAACATTATAATCACAAGGATTATCACCACTGTGCACAGCTCGAACTCGAACTCAAATTCAAACTGAAATGTTAAATGTCCGGAAAATAGCTTCGTCGCCCCTTGGCAGTAGTTAAATATTTAAATATTTTATTTCTTTTTCTCGTATCTTCTTCTTACTCTTCTTCTTCTTCGTTTTCTATATAAAATACAAAATAAATTTCTTCGTTTTGTAATGGGAAATTGTCGTCAAGCGTTTAGGGAGCACAAAGCGAAAAGATAAGAAGGCGAAGAAGAAAACCTTAAGAAGCTACAAGTAAGACCATTTGGTAAATACTTTCATACCATTTTGAACGTTTGAGGGTGAGCACAATAATAAAGCGATACAAATCGCACATGACAGTGTAAATACATTCATTCAAGTTCATGCCCACTCTACAGGAGTTTCATGGTAATGAAAAAAACTCTCCTTGCAATTTGTCAAAGTGAAAGTAAATTTGTTGTGTAAAGAAACCCTAAAAATGTGTGTGTATAATCTGATCCATTTTATTGTCTTTAGAGGGTGAAAACTTTTCGGACCTTTGAAGTGTTATGGAACACAGTGGAATTACAGTGTTCTTTCAAGCTATTAATCAGTCACGGTGTCAGTTACATTTAATTTAAATAAAAAGAAAATCCAATTCGTGACACATTCTCCAAGGATATCAATAATACCTTATGTCGTCTGGATGAGTGTAACAAAAGTAGCCTTTAAAAATGCTAGAGGTCACCACTATTTTACTTAACATTCATTCAACTGGCGTCGACTGTGGCTGATGAAATTTGTTAGACTTAGAAAAATAGCTTAACATGCGAATAATATAGACAAGTTCTTTAAAAAATTACCTTGAGGCCACGGTTCAAACCACAGGTCAAACATCTCTAACAAAACGAAATATAAATACAAAATATATCTTCGGTGACTCTCTCTCAACAGATTTCTGACAGTTCTGGGAGTAAAGAATGAAAAACTTTAAGTTATAGCTATCGCCACTCATGTATATAACTTGTGTGAGAAGCTAGATCGCTATTCTGCCTGAAGGGTTGTAATTTCATCGGGTGAGCCATCGACCGGTTTAAATTTGAACCAACGGTTATTTTGAATCTGGCAATCCTTACGTCATACTATTCTGTCACAAAATTCAGTATACTATCTCCACTGAACGTAATGAATCGTTTTACGCTTGAGGAACGTTGGGATTTATTGGAAATTTATTTCAAAAGTTCGTCGCAGAGAAGGACCAACAGGGCCCGGTATGAGCAAGTTAATTGCTAAAATTCGTGAATCTGGTTTCACTATTGATGCGCCAAGACGTGAGCATTCTCGTACAGTGCGCTTACTCGAAAACTTCGAAGCTATGGCTGAGAGTGTGCGTGATAATTGCGTGAGTGATAAAAATAATAATAATTCACGCACCAGTTTACGTCGAATTTTGCGAAAACATCTTCTTATGACCTCACTAAGTTCAATTATTTCAAGAGGTGAAGCCGTATGACCCCGGTTAGTTTTCTCTTCGCTTAATAGGTCAACGATTTTGCAAAAAAAAAAATACCTTTTCAGATGAAGCTTTTTTTCAGCCTGGCGGGTACTTTAATAAGCGTGGTGAATGCACTCATCACTTGGGACTTGTGGTGCGGTTTGTCGAGCGGAGGCATCATTGGCCCACATTTCTTTGAAAATGAGAACGGCACAACCATTGCGGTCAATGGAGACACCTATCCACACTGATAACCGATTTTTTTTTATCACGCTCTTCATGATATTGATGTGAACGATGTGGTGCAACTTGCCACACATCTCATGCCACAATCGATTTATTTCATTAAATGTTTGATGGCCGTTTAATTAACCGAAATAGTGATGTCAATTGGCCGCCAAGAAGCTGAAATTTGACACCATTAGACTATTTTCTGTAAGGCGTCGTTAAAGAAAAGTGTTATGCCGACAAATCAGAAACAATTGAGGATTTGAAGGCCAACATTCGTGATGCCATTACAGAGAGACGATCCCATACACTCGAAAAAGTGCATGAAAATTGGTACGATCGAATGAGGTACTGTGAGGCTAACCGCGGCTGCCATATGATTGAAGTTATGTTCCATTTCTAAACGGAATAATTACACTTCACCACAAAAAAACAAATTTTGCAAAATTTCAAACCATTTTTGCTTTATTATATTTTTAAATTTAAATTTTTAAATGGCCCACCCTTTGTGTATGTAGAAGATGGTATTTCGGTTCTCTATTTAACAGTCAGCTTTTTAGGCCAGCACTTATCAATAAAAACTTGACTATAGATTTGTAAAGAACTGTTGGTTTCTAGGTAAGGTGAGCGATTAGGGCAATGAGCAAGCAGATGAGTTTTATGGAAGGACAGCCCACTGCCCACGTTTACCAGTATCTTTTCCTGGAATGGAAAGAAGTGTATGTCTGGCGAAAGGAAAAACAAAGGGAGGCGTATTCCGATGGAATTAAGATAATATTAATTTTTGTTACATGTTTGTAGCAAGAGGAGATTTGAGTCCAGTAGCCGCCTATGACCTAAACGATCATTTGAGCAGGCATTGTAGGCTAGAAAATATGGAAAATATATTCAAACAAAAATCGCTTCAAGCCCAACATGGAGATTATGTGACGAGCGGAATGAATGATTAGAACACGTATTTAGAGCATGGGCGTCTTTAGTGTATTCGAAATATATTTTATACTAGACTCAAAAGATTTTAGATGCTAGGCGGACATTTATGCTTACCAATACTGCTTAGAACCCTAAAGTTTGTCGACATTATAGAGAAACTTTATATAGGCTGCTATCGATACATTCATTGATCATAATTCTTTAAAGCTTCTATAATACAACAATACAATACAATTCAATGTAAATGAACTAGAGCATCCTTTAAATTCAAAAGCAAACTCTAATTAAACCGAAACTAAATGTCAAATATTTGCACTTTAATTGTGTTTTCAATACAAAAAAAAAATTATAAAAAGAACTTTACATAAGCAATTTTAATGATGGAAAAATAATTTTCTTTCGACATGTTGGCAACAAAACAAAACAAAAAAACGCAATAAATATTGACATTGTTTTCATGGTTTTTCATAAATTTTAACAACTTGTGCGATTTTATTTTCTTGCATTTTTTTTTTTTTTGCTGTGCTACTTTTTTTCTTTTCTGCATTTTTGTTACCCTTGATAAGTACTTTGTTTCAGCGTACCATAGTTTTCAGTTGTTTTCATGTTCGTTTGTTTTTTTTTCAAAATTTTCGTTAAAAAAGGAAAGAAAAACCAACAACGAAAACCGTTAAATTGCAACATCAAAAAAAAAAATAGAAGGAAAATAATGCATTCCCCCTCCAGAAACATGAATTTCATTCATTCAGTGTTTCGTTCGTTCATTCATTCATACGTTCATTCATTCGCTCATTCACATATCCGCAATCGTACTCCTACTTGTACTTGTACTTGTACTTCATCACTTTTATGCTCAACTCAGCATGTTGCATTTTAAATGCTTTACAAGTGCTTTTTTCGTTTGTATGTACATATGCATGTGCATTGCATCTATAAGTGCTTCATGCTGCATATAATTTTTAAATTTTTTTTTTACATTTTTTGGTTGTCGTTTTTTTAGCTGTGACTTTGCATTTTTTTTATTCTTCTTTTTCTTTTCCATCGAATTTCAAAACCACAAAACATTAAAGTACTTAGAAAGATTTGAAGTGCAGCTTTTGTGTCATGAAAAGTTTTTCACAAAAAAAAAAATATTAACAAAAACAAAAAAAGGTAGGGGAAAAAGAAGAGAGAAACAACTGGGATTTTCTCGAAATGCAGGCGATGTTATGTAATCGAATGCTGTTTTCAATTTTCACAAAAAAATCATTCATCATGGGTTCACCTGGACGAAAATTTTTTGATTTAAGTTTAACTCATATTATAGCTGAGGTTTATTTACTCCTGAGCAGGGGAAACGAAAGCCCTACTGCTCCAGAAAATATTAAGAAAATGTTAAGGAAATAAGAACAATTAATCCATTGATACTGTATAGTAGTGAGATTTGGAAACATATTAGGATCACCAAGATGTTGCAGGTATTTTTGGTCGGTTGCGAGTTTTTAAGCATTGCGTATTGCTATTGCAACCATCTGATGTGATACCAGTGTACCCATTTCACTGCGTGCTTCCTATCTTTAAATGTAAATAAAAGCGTTCAAATGTCCGCCACGGCTTCTTTAAGTGGAGTGCAACCAAAATGTCGAATAACCTATGGCATGGCATAACATATGTGTTAATAAGTGGTCTATGCTTGTAACTCTTCCGCATATGCACTCAATTTAAGCATACACCACAACACACACAAATGTCTAAGGATTCCAAATCACTCTACCTCGGTGACCAGTTTACATCACCTTGAACTTCGGGTGCAGAGTATAGCATAAGTGGCATGATATGTAGCGCCATACTGTTGAAACCACTTGTTGTTGGTGCCCTGACCATCCAATTCAGGTTAAAAGAAGTTGGTAATCTTTTGGTCTTTACAATCCTTTAGTCAGGATCATAACCTAGCATCTCGAACCACTTATGCTGTGTTTGTCAATTTTATACATGAGTGGCGCGACCTACAGTTTAAAGTCGACTCCGAACGACATTTTTTTGAGAAACTTTTCATGGCAATTTTGAATTAAAAATTTATAGTTTTTGCTAGAAGACTCTTTCTTCATATTTCGTATTGTTAACAGGTATGACCGGTGGTTTGAATCTAATAAATCAACACACTACCATCTTCAAGTTGGCAATCATCAGTATATAATGCTTGCCGTTGACAGAAGATGACCTGGCGAATGTCGTTCGCAAAGCAATATGGACATACAGATGACACCGCCAGTCCGAAATCTACATCAAACATGAGATCTCATGCGAATTGTTATCGTCCCAAATTCGATAAATTTAATCTCTTTACGTGCCCTTTCATCAATGGTCTTTTTTCCTGAAAATGATTTTTCAATGGAAATTAGGGCCAAATGGTATTTTTTTCAGAGCCAATTCAGTGGGCACACCTCGTTACATATGGTCGTTCTGTTATTGAGCCAAATCTCAAAATTCTACAAGTTAAGGGCTGTGCTGAGGTTTTGTGTTTTTTGAGTTTTTGTGAGCAACGTGAAATCGAATGCCTTGGATTCACCTCTCTCACGCACGGCTTACACTCAAGGTTTGCGACAAACCTTGTGTTTCGTCAATATACGGGTGTTGGTCGATTATATTCTTAACCAGTGGACTTGAATTTCTCTATCACATTCCGAATAGTTCTCTCGGTAGGACGATAATAATAAGCGAAAAATGGCCGAAGCGAGCAGTTAGTTGACGGAACGGAACTCCGATTTTGATAATACAATTTTATTGATTGTATTATTGTTGTTTGTTGTTGAATGCTACATTCGTCCATCACGATGTTTTAACTGATCATATAAATTTTTGAAGAAAACAGAAACAGGGAAACAATCAACTCATTAGACTGGATTTGTAGAACCGGAAACAGAAGATAAAGTTTCACATGGAGACAATACCAACACACTATTGCCTGACATCACATTTAAAAAAAAAAATTTTAATTTTATTGCAGCCAAAACTCAACTGCCTTTTCAAGATATTTTATTCTTCTTTTATATAAAAAACTTACCGAATAAACTTAACTAACTTAACGAATAAACAAACTTAACGAATAAACTTAACTATCAGTGCTGGCACTAAAAACAGTGCAATAACATGTATTCCCCCACAAAAACTTTGTAGTTTACATATGATTTGTCAGTTTTATATATCTGTTATTCAGTATGAATGTTAAAATTTTATTTTTTTAGAGACAATCCATGTATGTTTATTGCCAAATAAATATCTGATTTAACCTACCTATCTTTCGATAGAATGATGCGTCTAGGTCGCCTTGTATGACCATACTTGAGAAAATGCCATAACGTTGGCCTTTTCTGATATTTCCATACGCAATACAGTCTCTTAAATAAGTTTTTCTTGTTCCATATTATATTACCACGCCACTAATTAACGCTCATAATTTAAAAAGAAGTATCGTGTGACTATTCTAATAACCAGGGCATTATAAATTTTGATGTCTTGTGTATGTTAACAGTCGTTAACCTCGTATCAAGGGTTTCTTTTTATCCATTAATTTCCTGAAACATGAATACAAATATTTTAATTGTCTTTCCTTCCTTCCTTCCTTTCTTTTTCAATGATTACAAAACCCTTACCCTATAATTAGAGTGGGGGAATAAGACGATTGAACAAAGTAGTTTAAATGCCTGATAAAATGGCACGTCAATTATATGGCTTTCTTAATATAAAAATTAATTAATTTTTAATTTTTTCTTTTACCGGGTAATTAGTGCGCCAATATTATTACATTACAGAACAAAAGAAAAAAAACTTACTTACCATGTACGAGCACGAGTACGGTTACGAGTAAGAGCAAGAATTTATAGCCACATTTTAAGAAAATATTTTCTTTTGTTTAAAAATTTTCTCTGCCCTTTTTCTCTTCCTTTTTGATATTTTTTCTTTCTTACCTTTTGTATTTTTCATGGTTTACTCTTCTATTGCAGGTGGTTGATGGTCAGTTTTTGATACGTTACAATGACACCGTACACCGACATGGCCTCATAACGTCAACATTAGGTCTGGAAATGACAGTTGATGCTCGTCACTTTAACAATGGTGCCATGCGCGTCAAATGCCTTGCCAGCATATCGCCTGTCCTCTGGAAGGGTGGCAAGGAGAGTGTTCTTCAACGTAGACCTGGTATAATTGATAATCGAGAAGCAATGCTGTTAGGTAAGTGACATGCAATACATTTTATTTTCCTTTTACTTCCCATCCCTTTTATTTCACTTCTGATCAGCTATTGTAAGTAGAATACACTGTATGCAGTTGCATGGCAACAAAACTGCTTATATTCTAGTGTTTTAGTCCAATTCATGTTGGTGTATTGATGTGGCTGATGGTAAAGGAAATTAATTTGAGAAGGTTTTGTTAAATAAATTTACATTCGATGTTAGAGTTTGAGGAAATAGGATTACATTTACATAGGGTGTGTGATTTAAAAGTTTAAATTTAAAACAAAAACGGTTTGAAATTTTGCCGCTGACTTTACAAGGATGCGTAACACTTTTCCGTCTTGCTCTGTATTTGAACTTGCATTTGAACTGGCTTGCACCACTACTACACGCTACCACACACCTGTTGTGGATACTTCTAAAAGTCGTGCTTTGCAAAGCTGCGGAGGGTTGGTGCCAGTATGTTGATTTCAACATAAAGATTTGTAAACTAATCTTTAACTTCCACTGGAATTTTTGATGGAAAATTTCAATAAATTTTGTTTGTTTGCTGATTGACAGAGAAAATAAAATAAAAAAACCCATGAAAATTTTTTTTGTTTTAAATCAGAGAAGTTTGTTTTTCATAGTACATGTTGCTTTCAATACTTTAGTAATCATAGTAACAATCAACACTAAGGCGTATGAGTTACATGTAATACTCTGCTGTATTGAAAAAATATTGCTCATACGTACGAGTACTTATAGTTTGCTTTAAGATCTGTAAAGTATGCAACATTAAATTAAAAAAAGCCAAAGAATTAAACAACATCATAGGTGGGCCATTTAAATTTTAAAATTTAAAAATGCAGTTAAAAAAAAACGGTTTGAAATTTTGCAAACAAATTTCTTTTTGTTGTGAAGTACAATCGTTCCAGTTAGAAATGGAATATTATTTCATTCATATGACTGCTGCGTCTGGCCTCACAGTACCTCATTCAATCGCACCAATTTGCGTGCACTTTTTCGAATTTTTGGGGTCGCGTCGCGGCAATGGCATCACGACTGTTTAAATATCCCTGGTTTGTCGGCATAACACTTTTTTAACGGAGTCCCACAGACAATAGTCCAACGGTGTCAAATCGTAGCTTCTTGGCGGCGAATTTAATTATACCGTCATCAAAGGTTGCATCATCCTGTTGAAAGCAAACATCGTTTACATCAATACCATTAAGAGCGGGTACAAAAAAACGGTTATCATGGTGCCATGGTGATTGCGTCGTACTCATTTTCAAAGAAATATATGCGTACGCCCCACAAACCGCACCAAACAGTCACTAGCAGTGAGTGAATTGACCACATGTCGGTTTTCACAGCCCCAAATACGGCAATTTTGCTTATTTACGTATCCACCAAGATGAAAATGAAAAGTAGATTTCTTTGCCCAACGTTCTCAAGCGTAAATCGATTCATTACGTTCAGTTGAAATATTATATATTCAGTAGAATTTTGTAATAGAATATAATGGCATACATGTTGCCCGATTCGAAATAACCGAAGGTTCAAATTTATACCAATAAATGGCCCACCATATATAAGTTATTTCTATTGTCTATTGTGCTTTTTGTATAGGTGTACACAAGAGAGCTTGATGCCGTAGCACTTCTCAACCAGCTCAACCTATTTAAGACTTTTTGAAGAGCCCTTATATCGGCTCTCTTTAGAGACCAAAACTTCGAAGAAGTCCCTGCCCAGGGTACTCAACCTATTCAGGGCTGGACAGTTGGAGGGGAGGTGTTCTACAGTTTCCAAATGTTTCTCATAGTAACATACCCTGCAATAGTCCGGTTAGGATCTGTGTTCAGATCTCTGTCAGCGATCCAATATCCCAGAGCCCTGTAATGAAACCAATAACTATCCTCAGGCTGAGCTTATTTAAGCAGGCCATAGATACCTAGGCACACAAAAATCATGAAATAATCTGGGATTGGTTAACGGTTTTAAGACAATGCACTGTAGGCTTAGAGTATTTAAGGTCAGAATGAATATATTCTTGGAACTTGAAGGCACAAACCACCTGCATGCAGGGAATTTGCTGGGCAGGACCTTGCCATTGTTTACACCGATGCGATATTGTAGACGGACATCATAAACTTTGAGTGGATTGCAATAGATGGTAGCCCACAAGAAATATCTTCTACAACTGAGAGTGGTGTGAATGAAATGAAAATTTAATTCGTGGAACAAACAACCACGAAAATGTCTTGAGATGCAGGATACTGTAAGGAATAGTAAACTAGATTGGGAAGATGTTTTCACTCGTAAAAGGAAAATCATAAATTGTATGGCCCATTTAATATTAATTAATTATTAAAAAATATTGTTTTATAACTACAGAGTCAGAAGTATTTAATGCTCTTGTTATATGAATCTAATCCCTGGAACATACTAATTAAATGGTAAAAGAAGCATGATTGCATTACATTACAGGCAATATTTTAACTTATTTGATCCCCACGCTATTTACAGTGCGTCCGTCAGGACAAAACTGGAATGGAAAATCGAAAGCATTGCAGTTCTAAAACCGCCTTTTATTACTGAAGTTGATTGTTTATGGATTCTTTTTATAAATTTATTAATTTAATGCTTTCCAAAAAAATTTTTAAATTTGTCTACCATTGCAACGAAATACTTTCTATCCTTAATTGGTTTTTTAAGGGACCAATCTAATTTATGCTTCAGGAAGGTAGCTTTTTTTACGAAGCCTATGAGATAAATATGTTCATATGCTGCTTCTGAGGTCTTCGAAAGAAAAATATGCGATACAATCGAGATTTCATTAAAAACTATAAAACTAGTGCGTTCGTCAACAGGCATCTTTTTGTAGATATAAAGCATGGATAGGTACGAAATATGAGAATCATTATGTACGTCGGATTCGTACACAGTATATCGGACAGAATACTCCACGCCATAGTATTTATCGAATTTCATTTGCAATTCCCTGTGATTCTATTTGGACAAAAGCATCATCATTGTCTACGGTTAGAGCCGTTCCCACTATGGAAGTGGCATTCCCGAAATCAACAAGTTCCACATGCAAACTAAAAATTGAAAAACTCAAGAGCAACAAAACAGTTGCCTTCATTCACGATAATTAACGTCACCAGGCAAAAGTGTGTTTGAAAATTATTTCCAAATCCAGAATAGTATTCCAATAATAAATTCCTTTGCATAAAATTATTGCCTGCAACTGTCTATAAGTTATTATTATATCTCTGCTGAATTATAACTTATTACATTGTTTGCAAATGTTTAATTTCCATTAAACAAAATAAAAGAAAAGAAAAAAGAAAAAGAAAAATAAAATAAAATAAAATTACAAATAAATTATAAACAAGAAACTAAACATTTGCTAACAACAAACATTACAAATGATTTAATTATTGTTTTTATAACTTATTTTCTCTATGTATGTATCACTCTTTTTCTTTTATTGCTTTTGTTTCTTTACAGTACGCAGTTCTGCTACAAGTTTGCATCATTATCGTCGTCATCAGCATCAGCATCATAATTATTATGTTTATAATAGTTTAACACAATTACATGTTTTAACCATAACAGCAGCAGCAACAACAACAACAATACTAATGAAATTATGTCAATTATTATTATTACATACAGAATATACTTAAATTACATAAATTGTGAAAACAAATTGCTAACAAATACACAAAAACAATGATGGTACATATATACATACCTATATATACAATATATAGTATATGAGAACATTAATGCACGTACAGACATATGGTATACATATATGTATATAAATACATCTAAATAAATTCTTATATATTCATTACCTACATACAGTGGGCAGCAAAAATCTTAGTACTCCAATATATTTTAGCAATTTCATAAATATCAACCAACAGCTTTTATAAAAAATTAAGGTTTTTATATTTTTTTTATTAATTTACTTCTGTTTTATTATAAAATAAACAATTTTTCCAATTTGCCCAAGGAGAACCGTGAGTAAAGACCTAATATATGAAAGTGTTATCCCTTGAATTTAGTAGAATATCTCTTAAGGTCAAGCACTCCATACATAGCTGCCAGATTTGACGATTTATAGTCATTTTGACGATTTTGAGCTCCAAAAATATCATATTGACGATTTGACGATTTATGCCTTTATTTTGACGATTTTTGGAAATTAAAAATTTACATCATATTCTTTACTTTCGTACATTAAAAGCCACTTTAAGCTTTGTATTACTTTGCAATTGCTACTAATGGAAATTTATGTTAGTAAAAACAAAGAGTAAAGTATTAAGTTTTTAAGTTACTTTCAGAATACATGTGATGATTTTACTGTATTTTATTCCTTTTTAACCCCTTAAAAGCCAAAAAATTACAATTCCTAAATAACCTCGTAGTTGTCTGTCGTTTGCAGAAAATTTTAAAAATTCGAGTATAGTTTTTAATATATATATATAAATCATTCGCAATGCCTAAGGACTAAAAATATCTTTAAAAACAGCAGTGGAAAAGATGTTTGCTTAAATACTATTCGTAATACATTGCACAAATATAACTACCATGGTAGAGTTACCAGAAAAAAGCCATTTATTAGGCCTAAGAATAAAAACAAGAGAATAAAATTCGCTAAAGAGTATTTGCTTAAAACAGAAGATTTTTGGAATAAGGCAATTTGGTGTAAAGATATCTTAAAATACATTTTTGCTGATAGTTTTTGTTCATTACAAGGTTCTGTTCACTGACGAGAGCAAATTCAATTTGCATGGATCAGATGGCAAGATGTTTGTGTGGCGTAAACCAAATGCAGAATTTAGTTTTCAAAATACAAAAGCTACTGTTAAGCATGGAGGATGCTCTGTTATGGTTTGGGCCTGCATGTCGAGTGCTGGGGTGGGCAATTTGCATTTTATTGATGTTAAAATGGACAAATTTGGCTACCTCAACATTTTGAAGGAAAATGTAAAGCAAAGTGCCGAGAAATTAGGCATTGCGAATGATATTGCTTTTTACCAGGACAATGATCCCAAGCACACTTTGGGTGTGGAAAAGCTTTGGTTGATCCATAATTGCCCCAAACTTATAGAAACCCCTTCACAGAGCCCCGATCTCAACGTAATTGAACATCTTTGGGAAGAATTAGCTAGAAGAGTATACCAACAACAATTTAAGACTTTGAATCAGCTTAAGGCGGCTTTACTGGAAGCGTGGAACTCCATAGAACCTGAGGTATGCTACAATTTGGTAAAATCAATTCCAAAACGTTTACAGACCATTCTTGAGGACAAAGGATATGCCACAAAGTATTAATTGTTCTCTTTCGTCATTTTTAGCAATGGTGCTCTTCTTTGTCCGATTATGCGTTGAGCGCAAAAAATTGAGTTAATTTTCTTTTTCTTTATAAAATTACTGTTATCATGAAAAATGTTTTTATTTTTCTTATTAATCTGAAAGTCTATAATGTAGAGTGTAAATAAAAGCAAAAAAAAAACATATATTTAATATTTTCTTTTTAAGTTTTAAGCACATACATATCAGACTAGTGCTTGTCCGATTATGCGATGGATCCACTGTATATATATATAATATATAATAATAAACAAAGGCAAGCGCCGTTATTTTTTTTTCGTACGACCAACACCAACAGGAGATGGATGGCATTGTGTTTGGACCTATGAAAATATGTTATGGGAAGAAGGAAAGAGAGAGCAGTGTTTATGGACACTAGGCTGGTATATTTTGATACCATAAGTAACAGGAAAGACCTCTGCAGGAATTGGGTTCAACATACGAATAGTCTCACTGAAAAACGTACTTTTTCTGTAATGCAGTGTGCGATCCATTGACCAATCGACCACATACGGATGTCCTGGCCGAGAAAGACGAGCGTTACGTAGGAATATACAATTTTCGGCAACAAGCCCCCTTATTTCGATCGAGCAAAATCCTTTTGTAGTAGTGACAGAACAGAGAAACACAAACCGCATTGCAATGATGCACCAATGATTCAATGGAGTTGAATACACTACCGTCATTAAAGAGATACTACGGCCTCTTCTGTACACGGTCGAGAAACCTCAAAATAAAAGTTGAGGCACCAACCTCATAATAAATAGTGTAAATCATAATAATAATCATAAGATTTTAAGAAGAAACTGAAGGAACTGAAAAATGAGTCGGTTGAAGCCAACATTACACTGAATTATCATGCTCAGATTGTCAAGAGCTTCTGACTCTTTAATATTTACACCACCCATAGATTAAGATGATGCAATATGATTGCTGCGCTTAAGTGTCCATAAACAAGACTGGGATAGATTGTTTAATCCTTAAACAATTTTTTCCTGAAAATGATATAAAATTTCTCCGTTTTTGGAAAAAAATTAATGAATAAAGACGAGGGACGCCAGCTTTTAATATCCAAAAAAATTTTTTAAATGTTTTATTTTTGAACTCAGATATGTACATACATTGACTTTATATGTTTTACTACAATAGAAATTATTTTAGTTTTTAAGAACTTTTAATTTATTTATTTATCTTTTCTGACGATTTTTTTCGACGATTTTAATAAACGTCTTTGACGATTTTGACGATTTTTTCTCAAATTTTGAGGCACCTTTTATCCGGCAGCTAGGACTCCATTTAACCCATTTGTAATTAAATGTACAAGTTTTGTTTAGTGTTTTCTTGTGGCACCATGAGCAAGTTTTTCAATTGACTTTTGTTTGAGGTTTAGTGATTACTTAACCGTTCTTTTAAAGGATGATCTCCTAAATACTCTCTTGAAGTCATATCGGGACTTTGTGCGAGATTATTAAGCCTGTAGGGACTGTTTTTCGTGAAAATATATTGCCATACTAAGACTTTTGCTGTCCACTGTATGTATGTATGTATAACTGTAGTTGTAATTATAGTTTTACTGAGAAAGCATAAAATAAATTTTGTTGTTGTAATGATTGTAAGAATACTACACATACTATAAGAAAACTGTGTGTATGTGTATGAATGAATGTCAAAGTGTGTATGTCTGCTGTGTGCGTGTATGTGTGCCTATATGCAGTAAGGATAAATTGAAATGAAAACTAAAATTGTTCATTATTATTCACGCTCTTTTCAACATTTCTAATTTGATATCATTTACTTGCCATTTAGAGAGTTGGACAGCAGCATAAATATGCTGTAGTCATGGAGTAGAGTGCTCAATAAATTAGAGTTTTGCAAATAATTATTTGGAAAATACAATAGTATTACAAAATAATATTAAAAACTAAGTATTTATAAAGAAAATTAATGAGTAATATGATTTAATACAGTCTGTAAACATCCTTGAGATAAGGTTACAAAAATTAAATACATTGTAAAGCTGTTTATAATACAAATATAGTGTATATAATGCCCTGCCTTAGAAAAGATGATTTTTAGAAATTCATTTCTTTCAAATAAATTATTTAAATACCCTCCAGGCTTCTGTTTTCAAAGTACATCATGCTCCGTCTATGCAGCATTTTCAGTCAGCAAATGTGCTCCTACTGTTACACCCAATACATGTTCACAGTGATCGTTGTATCTAAACAACTATTGTGCGAGAGCTGCAGTAGACTAATATGCTGCTTACATCGAAAAACTTGATTAATAAAATTTAAATAAAACAAAGAAATAATAAGAAGATGATAGAGATGCTTTGAATCAATCTACTGTTGCTTAGGAGGGAACGAAAATGACTACAGGACTAATGTATGTATGTATGTATGTATAACCCACGCCTTAAGATTGTGTGGCATATAAGAATTCTCCATTTATGTCAGTATACTGCAACATCGTACAATTCCCAAATGCCAAGCCATTTGAGATATACATACGTACATAATTGGTCATTACAACCCTTCAGTCAGGATCACGAATTAGTTTCTCACACCACTTATGTTGTGTGTGTTAATTTTATACATTATTGGCGGGACCTACTGTTTAAAGTCGTCCCCAAATGACAGATTTTTGAGAAACTTTTCATGACATTTTTCTTACTATCAGAGTTTTTGCCAGAAATCTGCTGAGAAGAAATAGGCGAAGAAATATTTTTTCATAATTCAATTTGTTGGAGATGTCTGACATGGGGTTTGAACCTAGGCCTCACGTCTAATAAGCCTATTAGACTATGGCGACTCCAGCGACTCCTTTGAGATATAAAATTTATTTATTTTCTTGGGGATTTTTTTTACAGTCCAAGTATCCTTTTCTACTAATTAAACAGCTAGTGTCCCTTTCCTTGCGGAGGAGATGACCATACCAAATAGATTATCATATACGGACTCTGTTCGTTGCTAAAGTATTTCTTACTTTAGAAGTAAATAAAATAATTTCTCAGATTTTGCGGGACAGTGATTAATGAAAAGTGTGGGTTTAGTTTCTTGGGGATAGTGTCCTCATTTTTTTACACACCAAGTTTTCTTTTCCTTGCGAAATTGATTATCACTTTCTCAAGCAGATTTTCGTCTACTATTTCAACTAACTCATGTGTTAATGTCTACGATATTTATTTGTTGCAAAAATATTTCTTACTTATTAGACCTGAATAAAACCTTTTCTCAGTTTTTGAGAGACAATGATTAACGAAAAGTATTTTTATTGGGATAGTATTCTCAATTTTTTTTTTTTTGGGAGAGTAATCTCATCGTTTTCCTTGCGTAGGTGACGATAAAATCAAACAGATTTTTATTTACAAACTGGAATGTTAATATCTACAATATCTGTTAATTGCAAAAATATTTCTTACTTATTAAAAGTGAATAAAATTTTGTTACAGTTTGTAAGAGACAGTGATTAACGAAAAGTGTGTGTTGATTCTGCAAGAAACCAAGTCTCACATTTTAAGAGCCGCAGGCTGTATACTACTGATTGTATTTTTTATCTAATTTAGCCATGTACATTTAGAATATATGCTCATATCCTTGGTTTTTTAAGGGAAGACCAACCTAATTTCATGCTTCTGGAAGGTATTTTTTATTACAAAGCCTATGAGATAAATATGTTCATATGTTGCTTCTGAGGCCTTCCAAAGAAAAATATGCGATACAATCGAGATTTCATTAAAAACTTTAAATTTAGTGCTTGGTTGTTTGCGAAAATTCACACAGGCTCTGCATTCGGCAACAGGCATCTTTTTGTAGATATAAAGCATGGATACGTCGAATTTGTACACAGTATATCGGGCAGAACACTCTACGCATGTTATTTATTGGATTTCATTTGCAATTCTCTGTGATTCTATTGGGACAATAGCATCATTATTGTCTACGGTTAGAGCCGTTCCCACTACAGAAGTGGCATTCCCGAAATCCACAAGTTCCACATGCAAACTAAAAATTGGAAAACTCAAGAGGCAAGTTCTTAAAGAAAACGTCAAAGTGCTGTCCACATTATCAAATTAATAAATTTTTATCCCACTGAAGCTATAATCAGACTTTAAGGAGAAGGACTAACAGGTATTAATATACCTATGCATTTCCATTAATAGTTCTTACCAAAAAAATATATCTAGAATACTGTACATATAATATGCGACTTTCCTTCATCCACCACCAGTTATATAACTTAGTCTAGTGAAACAATAAAATCTCTTAATGGAAATACAACATTGCTGGTTGTTTAACATGAAAAACCTTAACAATAACAATTCGTTTTATTATGAAACTACCCTCGTAATTATTTAATTATAATATCATTGTATAGTTGTATACATTAAAAGATTGTGTGTTAAAATTAAATACAATACCAGCTTACAAGTATGCTATTAAATGTGTGTTTGAGCATGTGGCTGTGTATATGTATGTAAGTGTGCTTGCAAGTGTGAATAAAAATTTGTACATAAAAATCCTAGTAAAATATTAAAACAAATAAATTGTAATGATATGTGAAATATTTTGATCTCAAAACATTGTGTTCGAAAAATAAAATCACTGGGTTAGCCAAAAGAAAATTTATAATTAAAAATAAATAAGAACTGGCAATGCAAGAATACTTATTTCTTTTTTATATACACCACCTGGCAATTTAAATTTTTAGGAAAAATATAGCCCAAATGTGAATGTTTGAGGTGATTCACCCTACAGACCATATCGTTATTTTAAGTAAATGAACAGGCTTGTAATATACGTATTTCGGATTCGTTATACTATCGATTTACGTATCCATTTATATAAGAAACAGTAGCAGAACATCCATTAGTTTTAAAAGAATTTTAGAACTTCATAAAGTTACCCATGCTTCCTAATGATTCCACTCAGATCAATTAAAAAAGAGGAACTATAAGGGAGACATATAGAAATAAACCAACAAAGCTCCATGGACTTAAAGCCTCGATCTGCCTATTGATATATTAAACTGTGGACCACAATTAATTCCATCAATGGTTTTATTTGTGTACACCGTACTTTGAAAATTTGAATTTAGCTGTACAAAATTGCTATTCACTCCCTATTTTATACCGATAAGACTTATACTTTAACCAATCCGCCTACATGGGAGTACTATTTTTGTGATATTTTATAAATACCCCAGCGTTGAGCTTTATTCCTGTACGATATGATGTATGATCACTGCTGTTTAAAAATCGAAAAAAAGAAAAAATAAAAAAAAACAAAAAATCTGTAAATGTTTATGAAACTTTTTTTGTAGTCATGATAATTTAATTATGTTAACCTGTTATTAAGTTTGCATGATGATTAAGCATGCATGATTATGATGTACTGGCATACGTTTTCGAGCACTATCTTATCAATGAGAGATTTAATGTTGGCTTGCTTCAATGTTCTATTCTTTTGAGATCACATCGCCCCATGTGAAATTGCTCTAGGGCTTCAATTTGTGAAGCGTACGCCATGTGACATATTTAGGCCATTACCAAACCTTCTATTTTGGGCAAAAAAAAGTTCGTAGTCATCACACGGTATCTTGAATCATTTCATCAATCTTTAAGAAGTATGATATAAAAGTATGATGCCACAATAACTTGTGTATTCTTAGAAAGAATTATTCACAGTTCATGAATTGCCTCTGTTTGCACGTCACACCCACTAAGCCAATAATGAGCTTCGAAGCTGACGTTGTACGTTTATTAGTCTATCTGGAGAGAACTAAGAAAACGTTCCCACATGTCACGAATATTTTTCTAATGTTAAAAAAATCAAAATGCTAACAATAAAACCCCGTTACAATTACAATTCACGAACTCCTTCGTGTTGCAAGGATAAAACCCCGTTACAATTACAATTTATGAACTCCTTCTGGTTGCACGTCACATCCATTAAACCAATAATGATCTTCGACGCCGACGTTGTACGTTTATTAGTCTATCTGGAGAGAATTAACAAAACTTTCAGGAATTTTTTGGTTCTCACATGTCACGAATATTTTTCTAACTTCCATTAAAATTTTTAAATAAAAATTATAAAAACTGCATCAGCTTTGGGGTCAGCAACTATTAGATTTTAACTGCAGTTGGTTGTTGCTACAACTGCTGCAACGTTGAATCATTTGTTGCTAACACAATGGCTTTATTAACTGCTAAGCAGACAATATTAATTAAATGTTGTTGTTATAAAATCAGTTCTATGTGGTCTGATCATTAAAATAGCAAAATACAACCGACTTTCCGAATTTCCAAACAATGCACGGCATGAATAAGGACTGTATCATGGATGTTAGTTGAAAAAACAAAAAGAAACCGTATTTCGCCTTTTGTCTTAAAACCGTTTTGCAATTAAAAAGAAAATTATTACAACATCCCACTAATTTCCCTTCAAACCGCAAAAAAAGAAGTGAATAAAATTGAAATTTTTTATTAATTTACAAGACACCCTTAAACAATTTCATTTTCGATATGCATACCCTTAAATAAAATCAAATATTTATACAGAAAAATAAATGTAAATTCTATCAAGTATTAGTTTAAATACTCACTAAGCTAAGAAAGTGATTTAGGCTTAAATGTTAACTGATTACTGAGTACTATTAATAATACCAACATCTGATCTGATATAACAAATCATGTACTATTATTGGTGTTTTAAGAGAAGAGATACAAACAAACATCTCTATATACTGAATAGATTTAATTGTATGCAATGAAAATTAGCAAACAAGTATTATAATAAATTACTACAAATTAAGCATTTAAAACAATGTAAAAACATTTTTCTAATAAACAATAGAAATAAAACTTTTGTAATATTATTTAAGTATAATTTACTAAAAGAAGATTTGAATTGAAAAATATTTACAAAGCAAAAACAAAACAAAAAAACATTAAATTTTAAATGTATTGTGTATGATAAATTATAAATCATTGTGAGAGATAATATAAAAATGTGAAAAGTATCAAGAAATAAAAATAAAAACAAAAGAAATATATACATATAAAAACGTTAAAAATATTTTAAGAAACAAAAGATATATACATAGAGTTTAAGAAGAGTTTAATAAAATAAATTAAAAATTAAAAAGCATTTAAAATGTTAATTCCTGGGCAAGTAGTTTAAATATACTTCTTCATGATTTGTATTATTTATAAAATAATAAAAACTAACAACAAAAAAAGCAAAAAAAACATAAATAAATAAATAAACCACATAATAATAATAAAAATAGACAACAATTGTACATATAAAAACCATGTCAACTTAATTGAAATGAAATAATAAAACTCAAATAGAATGTAATTCTATGTAAACATTTATTAAAAACGGAAATTATTCAAACGCCTCATTATGAAACTATTTTTGATTTAAACAATTTAAAAGAAACTTAATTTTTATCACTTTTTAATTTTAAATCATATTTTATAAACCCACTCCTCGTGATTCTAGCTGGAGAAGCACTTCTCTTCTACCGTCGTAACCTGTATAGCCTCTATATCTCTGATTTAAAACTAATTTTCTTTAACGAGTTTTTAAATTTTCTTTTTTGTTTTTGATTTGAAATTATTACGCTGGCAAGCTAAACCGAACAAGAATATTTTTACTTGGACTTTGTCATTACAACCCTTCACTCTGGATTACGATTTAGTTTCACACATTTTCTCATATTTTTGCTCAAAATATCGCAAAAAGGTAAATAATAAAGTAAATGCCAAGAATTATTATAAAATTAGTGATTATTAATGCATTAGCAAAGAAATTAAATACATTACACAAATATAAAAAAAACATAATTCACTCTGGAACACTCATTTCTCCATACCATACAATTGGAGGATTCCGGCTGTCTGATGATATATGTAGGCTACCGGTTGCAATAAGAGAAAAAGAATTGAAGTATGTTAGGGAAGAGGTTTCAACGTAGTCATGAAGGTATAAAGAATTATGTAAAACTGAACTGATGCTGGTTTTATATTGAATTCAATAGTTTCATAATATTTACTTTACTATTTGCATTTCTACAATACTTTAAATAAAAATATTCTGAACGTAAATTCAGTGTAATAATTTAAACCTCTTCTCAAAAACAACAGCATGTTGTAGACAAATATTATTGCAAAAGAAAAACTTCTTCTATAGCCACAACATACACTTAAAATAGTAGGTCTACGTATACAAGCTCTATTTTATAATAATTAGACTTGAATTTTAAACAATCTCTTCAAATGCATGCAGCATAGAGGATTATGTATCTGTTTAACGCATTCATTTAAATGGCATATTTACAATCCATATCTCCATAACATACATACATACATATGTATATAATTGTCCATTACAACCTTTCAGTCAGAATTACAACCCAGCTTCTCACACCATTTATGTTGTGTCCGTTAATTTTTATACATGAGTGGTAGGACCTACACTGTATATAATTCACTGTATATAATTCTATGATTAATACATTGCACTTCGCCCATTTTACTTTTGCAATATTCGTTCTACGGAGAGGACTTTTCGCAATGTGGTGGATACATTCAACCCCACTGTTTAAGTAAAGGATCAACCATCACCCGAATGTCGAAATCATTGCTGCCATTCGTGTTGCTAAAAACAACTCGGCCTTTCGCAGACCAAGGTTAGGTTAGAGGACGTGTACTTGTCAATTAAGACAAGTACAGTGCCCGGAGGTCGAATAGATGCAATTCGCAGACCAAAACTTGCCAGATTTTTTACCTTTAACGGATCCTTCAAACGTACATATATAATTCTAATCAAATAAGAACTGAAGTTAAACCACCATAGACAATGAAGTGTGTTCCCTGAGTGGACATTGGGCAGTTGACAAGTTAACATAATTTTGATTGAAACTTCTTCTAGACTTCTTAATGAATAGGTATGTAAACAAAGAAGATTGTTGAATTTGGATCGAAATTTAAGAGAAACCAATGCATTTGGAAAAAAATAACAGTTTAGTTTGGATTTTGGTGGTATGGCATCGTCGGTCAATATCCTACCATTGGCCAGCTAATAAGCCACAAACTAGAGACAAGGTAACTCATGTCATGGGTCATATTTATCCTGATTTATGCACCAGAGTTATAAAATACAAGACATTTCGAATACGTTCCACTTAGAAAAGCTCCTGCGGTTATTTAAACGATATTATATTCCACATTTAATGGCATCAATAGGTCTTTGAAAAACATAATAAAATTTCGATAACATATCACAAATATTCCGTTTCATTTAAATTTCATGATAGGAAGAGCTTTATGCAATACATACAAAATTTATCATTACAACCCTTCAGTTAGGATTACTACCTAGCTTCTCATGCTACTTATGTTTTGTGTATTAATTTTATGCATTAGTGGCAGGACGTACAATTTAAAGTTGACTCTGAACGACATATTTTTGAGAAACTTTCTCATGCCAGTTTTTATTTACTCTCAGAGTTTTCCCCAGCATATACCGAGAGAAAGTTACCTAAGGATAGTTTTTTTCGTATTGCGTGTTGTTGGAGATTTGTTTGACAAAGATATTCCAAAGTCATTCAAAAATGTCATTTGTATTTACAATTTTTTTTTTTGTTTTTATCGACTTATACTTCTGCTTGACTAAATTCAAGTACATTGTTAATATCTTAGAATCTTAAAGCAATTAAATTCATTTGGTTTTTTTTTTCTTTTTTATTTGTTTTCAATTAATTTTCTTTACAAATTATTTTGATTAAATTATCTAATGTTTCTATTTACCACTGTCTAATAGAATTTATTTCAGTGTGAAGTGTGAAGACCTTATTAATATTAATGATACATATTTTATTATTTATAAATTTAAATTCTTATTAACATATTATTTTAAATAAATTTTTATATCAAACATAAATATTTAAACAAATATTTTTATTAATTGAATCAATTTATGTTGAAAACACTGGCATATTTATTTTAATATTTCCATTAAATTTTTAAAATAAATTATTTTTTTGTAAATTAACATATCGATTATGCATATTCAATTCCATTTCTGTATGTAATATTATTAATTTTATTCATGACATTATAAAAAAATAATAATTTTAATTACTCATGTGAACTTAGTTTAAGTGAAAATAAATATTAAGAAGAAATTAAATGAAATTAATAAAAACAAATAAAAAAAATAAATAAAAAATATGTCAAACATATAAAACAACACGTAAAAGAAGTGTTTTATGTCAATGGCCTTGGAAAAGGTTTTTAATTTGAAGTCAATTTTTTCCTGTACTTATGGCATGGTAGGGACACTAATAGAAGAATTGAACATACCACTGATAAAACATCTACAACGATTTTTTTTTTTTTTTGTTGCGAGGTACAATAGTTGCGGTTGAAAATGGAAAATTATTTTATTCATATGGCCATATGACTGCTGAGTCTGGCCCCACAGTACCTCATTCGATGGGACCAATTTTCGTGCACTTTTTCGAGTGTATGGAGTTGTATCTCGGCTATGTTATCACGAATGTTAGCTTCAATTGTTCAATTGTATCTGGTATGTCGGCATAATACTTTACGGTTCCCTGTGGCCATCAAACGTTTGACGCAATAAATCGATTGTGGCTTGAGATGTGGGGCAAGTTTGTCATGGTGCGGAAGGCTGATGCCAGTATGTTGATTTCAACTGCCTAGTCTATATCGTCTAACATTTGTAAGGTAATCTTTAACTTCCACTGGAATTTTTGATGGAAATTTTCATTAAATTTATTTTGTTTGCTGATTGACAGAGAAAATGTAAAAACAAAACCCCGTAAAATTTTTTTGTTTTAAGTCAGAAAAGTTTGTTTTTCGTAATGCAGTTGTAGTACATGCTGCTTTCAATACATTAGTAATTATAGTAACAATCAACACTAAGGCGTATGAGTTACATGTAATATGCTGCTGTATTAAAAAAATATTGCTCATACGGACGAGTACTTATACTTAAAGATCTGTAAAGTATGCAACATTAAATTAAAAAGAGGCAAAGAATTTAACAACAAAATGCGTGGGCCATTTAAATGTTTATATTTAAAAATGTAATAAAACAAAAACGGTTTGAAATTTTGCCAAATTTACTTTTTAATTGTGAAGTACAATTATTACGGTTAGAAATAGTATATTATTTCATTCACATGGCTGTCGCAGCTGGCCTCACAGTACCTAATTCGATCGGACCAGCTTCTTGGCGGCCAATTAAATTGATAGCGGCATGGGATGTGTAGCAAGTTGCACCATTCTGTTGAAACCCAACATCGTTCACATCAATACCATGAAAAGCGGGTACAAAGAAAAATCGGTTATCATGATTCGATAGGCGAACCACAAGCCGTACCAAATATTCTTTCGTAATGGTTGGATTGGGTTCTGTAAGTCCAAGTTTGGGTTTTCTGCATCCACCAAGATGTTATTGTGCTTCATTCGAAAAGATGATTTTTTTGTGCAAAATCCACATCATTGTGTAGTTCCTCGTTGACCCAATAAATGCCAACGTTGCTCAAACGTTGCTCATAACGAAATAACCAATGATTCAGATTTAAACCGATATATAGCCCACCCTAGATTATAATTCCAGTCATAATTGAACTTATCCAAAACAATAACTACCTTGTGTTGAAACTGTTTTACTTTTATGGCTTTAGTGCATAATCGAGCAAATCGAAATGATTTGCACATATAAAAGATGGATGTAAAGGAACAGAAATGCCTTAATCAAGAGGCGTTACTTTTTAATATGCCGCAGAGAGAAAATGTACTTTGCAATTATAAACTGAAATAAATTCTCAAATCAACTGGGCGGTAAGATTATAGACTAAAACATTAAAACGCTTTTTCTTTCTTTCCTTTTGTATTTCTATTATAATTTCTCCTTAGGCTTGTATTCATGTATAAGGTAAGTAAATGTAGCTTTCAGACTCAACAGCAAAGTAGAGGTGAATGCCCGGAAGGTGTTAGAGTAGAACATAAACTCTCTCTCATGTAAAAAATTTTAAATCAACCACGTTACCAAACTAATTTCCACCAATTCAATCACATGCACATGCAGGTGTGTTCGTGTATTCATTTGTTTCACATGCACATGCAAGTGTGTTCGTGTATAAATGTTTGTTCTTTAAAAATTGTTAGCGCCAACAAACACTTTGTATTTGAATGGCATGTACGTGTTATGGACTTCTCTCTCTCACACACTAGCACACACTTTCACAGTTATTATTATATACTTACACAATCAAACGTCTAACGATATAAATGGCTGCCGGAAATTCATATTATTTTTTGCTAGAGCCATAAACAAATACATTTACAGACACCCTTTTAGAATTTGCCATACAATATCCCCATGAACACCAGGCTATGCTCGTGATTGTGTTTACGTGTGTGGAGTCTTATGGCATAATAAAAATTTTTCTCTACGACTTTAATGCGTGTTTCGGTGATTAAGTGCTAATTTTTATTTATTATTTTGAATTTCTCAAAGCAATTGTCATAATTCTTACGCTTTCTGCTGCCTTAAATCCACTAACTTATTTAGTTTATACATTTAAGTTCTGTGTATTTGCAATATTTGTTAAATACTTCAACTTATTTAGTGTTTTACAAAATATTCTTAAAATGCGAATTCTTTTTTTTTCATTTATTTGGTAGCGCAACAAAGCAAATAAAAGTTTTTGAGGTATTGTTTCGAATGTATTAAAATAGGGCAGCACTAAAAGTGCTGACAAAAAAGGATTTGATTTAGATTATATGTTATAAATTAAATTATAATTATAACGAGCTCACTGACTTAAACCCTCTGCTCGGTGGAATGTATCAGACCGGACTCTCTGGTGGGAATCGAACCCATAACCGTATTGCATACACATGGTCCACATTTCTCTTTTATTTAATTGCTAATCGATTGAAAATTTTAATGGTTTTGTAGAAGATAAGATAGATTGGTCAAAGGAAAAGGAATTCTTAATGTATGGCAGAATGTAGCCGTAGATAGTGTGCTGTTAGACGTGAGACCACACGGTAAACCCCTTGTCAGTCATATCCAACAACACGAAATATAAAAAAATTTTAACTGGCGACTTCCTCTCAGCAGATTCCTGGCAAAAACTCTGAGAGCAAATAAAAAATTATCATGAAAATTTTCTCATTCGGAATCGTCTTTAAACTGTAGGTCCCGCCACTCATGTGTAGACGTTAACACGTACAACATAAGTGGGATGAGAAGCTAGGTCGTAATCCTAACTGAGTTAGTTTTAACGGCCAACTATGAATGTACGTGTGGAAGGAAATGGCAAATTTAGTATGATTTCAGAGAATACGGCGTATCTTAAGCAGAGAAATATTGATGTTTACTGACAATTTGCGATGAAAACTACTTTGTGCTTAAGTTGTACCGTGAATTAAATTACATAAGTATGAGGGCAATTCTACCAAAGATAACTCAATTTATTCCGGAAAATTTGTCTTATAAATTACTAAATTACTTCAGCCTTAAGCTGGACTTCTTCATTGTTGACCAATCTTATTTTAGCAGGTTTTTTCAAGTTTGGAAAATAAATTTAATTCGAAGAAGTTAAATTCGGAGAACAAGGTTCCAACTTTCGTTGAATAACTTTAGCTATAGGAATAATTGGTTTGTTTTAAAGAAATTGTCAAAATTTCGTTACTTAAGTGCTGCCATAAGTTAGCGCAGTGTATGCAGAGGAGTTTTTTTTTAATAATAATCAACAAAGATTTCTCTTAAAACAGATATCATGAAGTTTTCTGCATACGAAGCCTTAAACGTCTATCCATCCTATTCATGCAGTATTTTAAAACACCAAAAAGTGGATTTTTAGAGGAAGGTCACGAATCTTACAATTATTTGCTACAGATGTCGAATGAAACACATTTGCCTTGCGTTAATCTATCATCAAATGTCTTCATGTCGCTGTGACTCTTCTTTCATACCGATTTCTCATCTCCAAATTTTGTAATTAACGTGAGGCGCTACAGCTTTTTAAAATGGTCATCACACAGCCTGTGTGACATAGACACATAGACTCTCTCAATTGAATCTCCACTGTAGCATTCATTCGTCTTGGCAGATCATTTAGCCACACAATTTTTTACAATCCCTGGCAAATGATCAGACGCTGCCAGATTTTATTTTAACAAGACTTTAATATTGATTGGATCTTAAAACTTGGAATAAAAAATTAAATTAATTTAAATTACTTGATCACGGCCTATTTTTAACTTCTCTGAAATCGTTTATATACATATTTATGTTTATAGAAGAGAATATGAAACAATTTGATGCCTTAGAATTACTAGACATTATATAACAGAGATCCGTTAATTTTTAAAACATATCTCACATGCCCAGAGGACTTGCTGTTGTTTTAGCCATATTTTAGTTAAACTGGTTTACTGGCAGCTGTATTAACACGCGACTATCTAGATAACTGTCGTATTGGGTTATTGTGCTTGCGGATATTTTATTTAAATCATCGACAATTAAGTCTTATATCACTTTCGCTTTTTGGTCACTAAAATAGTAGTTGCCGCAGTCTAGTAGGTAGTGTGTTGGCTTATTAGACATGAGACCACGATTCGCATGTTCCCTAATCAAATTTATGCCAAAAACTCTGAGAGTAAACAAAATTTCCATGAAAAGTTTCGCAATAATCTGTCTTTCGGAATTTACTTTAAACTGTAGGTCCGCTACTCGTGTATAAAAATTAACACACGCAACATAATTGGTATGAGAAGCCAGGTCGTAATCCTGACTAAAGGGCTGTTGTAACGATCAAGTAATGAACGAAATCCATTGTTTGATCAATACTTTGTCTCAATAAACTTTGTTTCTATTTGTTACAAAAAAATTTTATAGGAAAAAGGGCATATATTGGGAAATTCTGAAAATATCTTTGAAATATTTCTTTTAAACAAATGCATACAAAATCATTGCGGCCCTATACTCCCCAGAGGAGTAAAAGGAAGATATATGTAAATACAAAATCTTTATTTCTAATAAAATAAAGTCCTGTTGAAATATGCCTTACAACGCTCAACCCTAATATTTTCATCAAAATAAAAATGCCAACAATTTGAAAATTGTTCAGTTCATCCCTGTTCTTCTTACCGCACTTTGGCAATGTGTTTTTCCTTTTTCTATCTTGTTTTTCACTGAATAAATTTTTCACGCTTTTAACAACCATCGAATATGCATGGAATTTTTGAAATATTTTATTTTTTTCTTCCTTCAACTGCAATTGCAGTATTGGAACAACTAGTTTTGGTTGTTTCTTTTAGAATTGAAAAGTTGCAGTGATGGCGGCAAACAAATATTGTGTGATTTCGGTTGTTATTTTGTTGGATTTTCGTTTTCGTTTTTTTTTTTTTGGCAAATTGTGGAAAACTTTATTGATACTCTTGTAAGTTGCAGCACTTAAAACTCAAACATTGTAACTGAGTTGCACTCACACCAGAGCATATAAATTGCTTGTTTTTTGCGGCCTCTTATATCTAGTGGAGGAACAGGTAGACTGGAAATCATAAAATTTTGGAAGGAAGTTGTAGATAAACCGTTCGTTTATTGTTGTTTAACAAAACTACAACTACAATGTGTATTGAATTATTGAATTGAATTAAAAGTAACGAATTTAGAAGGAAATAAATTTTTGAAATTCAATTGACAGATTGAGAATTTGTGAAGTTTTTTTCATTTATTTTGTAAGAGTCAATATATTGATTTTATTTAATATTTTGCCTAGTACTATGAAGGTTTACTTTATTCCAAACAAATGTCATCAGTTTGGAAAAACAGGATTGTTTAAAATGATAGCATCGTGCCGATATGTGCGAAATATGTACGTTGTCATTTAAACGTCCACTTCTGAATTAATTGGAGCAGATGTACCTTGATTTTTAAATCAAACAACGTTAGGGGAGACCTAACGTTATCAAATCGTCTAACCGACTTCCGTTGCGAAAACAAGCAATTTTTCTTTTCGCAAACAACTAATACAATAAATCCAAACAAAAAAAAAAATCTGTCATGTTGCGTTGCTCTTGGCACCTTATTCCAGTTCATAGTCTTCAATTACAGTCCTATCATAAGAAGACCTGAAGCAGATAGCATTTGATTAGAATCCACTAGACAAACGAAGAAGATAAAGGCTTTGTCATGCCTGTGAATGAAAAATCTACACCGAAATTATAAGAAATATCTGTTCTCTCGTAAAAGGAAAGAATTTAATTTAATTGTACTGGTACTGGTACAATTATAATAAATAATAATAATGACGGTAATGGTTCAGGGCCGGTTCTAACAGAAGCAATATCTTCGGCAGTGGGTACATTGGGCTATTGCACATACATATATGTGACTACATAATGATTCCAGTATTTTTAAACTTCTTTATAATCTTGCCAATATCTTCCACGGTAGGTAAATTGTATTGATCATAATCAGTCATTATACTTGAAAAGGGTCCACGTTTGAATCACGACTTTTTTAGGAAATTTTCAAAATTTGTATGGATTTTTCAATGGACCTTCGATGGCTTGAAAAACACTATATAGAGAAGCTATTATGTTCTAACCTGTTTAACAATCAATATACGCCTCGATCATGGTTTTAGACATTCATACTCATATTTCCTTTACTGACGTCACTGCTTTTGTCAGTACGCATGAAAACTCCTGCGGCCCTATGCTCCCTAGAGGAGTAAGAGGAACATATATGAAAACTCCTACGGTATTTACAAGAGTAATACGTTAGGTTAAATCCAGAATAAATAAAACTAAATGAACAAATATACATACATAATTTGGTTATTATAATACTTGAGTCAGGATTACAACCTAGCTTCTCACATCACTTATGTTTTATATGTGAATTTTATACATGAGTGGCCTACAGTTTAAAGTCGACTCCGTACAGCATCGTTGCAGGAACGAAAATCAGGGAAATGTTCACGATCTACCAGAGAATGGCAGCAAATCTTTGAGATGCATCACAATCGCATATGCTTGATCTTGTCCGGATATATGTATATATGTAGGTGCTCCCTATTCTAACTATTCTATTCTAACTTCAGTGATTTATACTTTATGTGGAAAATCTCCTCATGAGCTTGAAACCACGGAACATATAACGTTCGAGTGTAAATTATTTGCAAAAGAAAGTCGTTCACTTCTGCTGAAAATTAAGTTATCGAGATGAGCCTGTCAAGTACACACACACATACATAATTTGATCATTACAACACTTCAGTCAGGATTACAACATATTTAGCTTTTCACGCCACTTATGTTGTGTGTGTTAGTTTTCTATATGAGAGGCGGCACCCACATTTTAAAGTCGACTCCGAATGACAGATTTTTGTGCAACTTTTCGTGCTCATATTATTTACTCTCTGAGTTTTTGCCAGAAATCTGCTGAGAGGAAGTCGCCCAAGAAATATTATTTCACTTTTCATTTTGTTGGAGATGTCTGAGCTGCTGTTTGAACCAAAGCCTCCCGTCTAATTAGTCTACATACTACCAAAAGCCTTCCTTGGGTATAAATAAAAAACTGCACATAAGTTCAATTTCACCTGGTAGACCTCGACCCAGATTATATTCAAACATTTTGAGTTAACTTTTTTAATTTGTGGAAATTCATGCATAAACTTGAACTCTTCTTTGTAACATCCAGAAGCAATGTAATGAATATAAAATAAAACTCTGGTAAATACCAGCAGCAATAAGAATACTGTTGCTCGGTGAATTATTATGAACAACATGACATTTAACATCACGGAACAAATCCTTTGAACTTCGGGTATCGAAATTTTTCTCAAAGGCAACAAATAGTAGGTATGACGGAGATGGAAAGTTTGTATTTTATTCCGCAACTATTAATATGGTCTACACAGGATTTTTGGGTTACGGGTTTCTAAGTATAAAATTACAATGTTTTTTTTGCTGTCTTTTCCTTTGCAATGCCGTGTTATGTTCTTTAATTATAGAAAATGTTATTTGCTTGTTTCATACACATTCCAAATTCAAATATATCTTAAGACCTTACGCATAACAACAGCAATGAGGGAACAGTTTACATTAGGATCTCAGCTTGCCACCAGTGAAATGATAGAGTGAAAAACATTTTGAAAAACACCTTGAAAAGCACTTAATGTACACAACTTGGTATGCAAACATGTACTACAATAAGCACATTATCCTAATAATAGGGACACTGTGGCTCTTATCTCCACTTAAGGCACAACTTCTAAATATAAACAACCACTAGAGCTGAATTGATTCCTAATGTCGATCGTGTATAAATAAATGATATTTAGATTTAAAATCAGAAGAGTAAAATAAATATTTACAAAAATGCAACCTGCTCTCTGATAGCAAAGTCACTGGCATTTTGTGCTTCATAAAGGTAAAATCAAATATCTTGTAGAAATCAATGTTCAAAACTCTGTTCAATTTGTTAAAAAAGAATTTTTTTTGTTTCTTCAACTTGGACTAATATACATATTCAAAGCATATGCAATTGTTTTTCGATAAAATTCCTTAACAAATAAATTTCACTGGCATTCATTCATTCGAATAGCAGTAATAATAATAATAAATCATTAAACTAAACACTAAAACATGAATTAAATAAATTAGAAAAACACAATCAAAATCAAAGTTCCCTCACAAATATCCTGATATGATGAATGTTTTAAACAATTTCAAATGAATTTAACGTGCACACACTGTTGCATTATGCAATTCTACCTTCACTCGATTATAGTTGTTGTTGCTGTTGTTGTTCTGATTATAAGTGTTACAGTCAGAACTACAGTAAAAAAAAGAAAAGTAACAACAAACGATAATAGATTTCGAACAAATATAGCACATCCCCTCCCCCTCCCCATGCGATACAGAGAAATGTCAGATTAGCAGTGAATAGAAATGTTGTTGCAATGAGTGAATGTGAAATGTGAAAATTTAACTGGAATAACACCAGAAATTGCTGCTCAACTATAAACAACTCAACAGCCTTAAAAGCATGTTTCGCAATTTATAACTGATTATGATTTCATTTCTGTAAATACATGGAAGTAAAAGAAAAACGGAAAAAAAGAAAATTTTTACTCTCTCTCCCTGATAAGCAGCCTGACATGAAAATGCATTAAAACAGTTTGTTTTTATTTTTTTTTAATTTCTCAAAATTATTCGCGTGTATAAAATATGCAAGGATATGTTGTGTTCTGAAGCCGACACATCGTTTTAATACTCTACACTATTCGTATTAAATATGATGTAAGATTGATTGCATTAAAAATGGTATGAAGTGAGTTGTTTATTAATTTTTGCTTTAGAGATGGCTGTTAATCTTTATCTTGAATATATCATTGTGAGTTTTCCTCTATCAAGTGTGCCATCTATCGGTTTAAATTTGAAACATCGGTTATGAATCGCAGTATGAATGAAATACTATTCTGTCACAAAATTCAGTATGTTATCAAAACTCAACGTAATGAATCGATTTACGTTTGAGCAACATTGGAATTTATTCGAAATTTATTTCCGAGACAAAGGCAATTGGTCAGATATTGCTCGAAAAACAGTGCCCGGTGTACGCAAGTTTATTGCTAAAGTTCGTGAAACTTTCTTCATTGTTGATGCGCCAGGACGTGAGCGTGCTCGTACAGTACGTAAACCCGAAAATATAAAAGCTTTGGCTGAGGGTGTGCGTGAGAATCAATCAACATTAATTCGTTAAGAATTAAAAATTTCACTCACCAGTTTACATCAAATTTTTCGAAAAGATCTCGGTCTGACGCCTTACAACTCTCAATTGGTTCAAGAGTTGAAGCCGCTTGAGAATCCGCTTCGTTTTCACTTGGCTGGGTGGGCCAACGGTAAACTACACGATGACTTCGATAAAAAAGATCTTCGCGGATGAAGCTCAGTTTCATATTGTAAGTACGTTAATAAGCAAAATTTCCGTATTTGGGGTTCAGAAAACATGCACGTGGTCATATAGAAGCCAATGCATCCATTACGAGTGACTGTTTGATGACGCCTGTGCAACGGAGGCATCATTGGCCCATATTTCTCTGAAAATGAGGACGGGGCTACAATTACGGTCAATGTAGACACCTATCGCAACATAATAACGGATCGTTTTTTACCCGCCCTTCATGGCGTTCATGTGAACGATGTTTGGTTTCACCAGGATGATGCAACTTACCACACATCTCATACCTTAATCGATTTATTGCGGCAAACGTTTGATGGCCGTTTAATTAGCCGAAATGATGCTGCAACTGGCCGCAAAGAAGCTGCGATTTGACACCGTTGGACTATCTTCTATGGTGCGCCGTTAAAGAAAAGTGTTATGCCGATAAATCAGAGAAAATTGAGCATATGAACGCGAAAACATTTGCTGTGCCATTACTGAGATACGGCCCCACACACTCGGAAATGTGTTCGAAAATTGATCCGATCTATTGATATTATATATATATTTTGATATATTGATATATGAGTGAAGTAATCTTCCATTTCTAATAGGAACAATTCTACTTCACACCAATAAGAAATTTGGTAAAATTTCAAAGCGTTTTTGTTTCATTGCATTTTTAAAATTTAAACTTTTAAATCACCCATCCATGTTGTTGTTTAATTCTTTGCCGCTTTTTAATTTAATGTTGCATACTTCACGGATCCTAAAGTACAAGTACGCATGCGTATGAGTAATATTTTTTGAATACAGCAGCATATTACATGTAACTCATACGCCTTAGTGTCGACTGTTACAATAATTACAAAGAATTGAAAGCAACTTTCAAAATGTTTTTGTTTTATTGCATTTTTAAATTTAAACTTTTAAATGGCCCACCCTTTAGTTTCCGTAGCATTTTCGTAACGATTTGTTACATCACTTTGTTGTCCTAATTCTCTTTCATTCAGTTAAAATAGTTCCGAATTTCATCCCATTCGCATACAAGTTTTTACCCAAACATCATTGTTCGATCTGATGAGATCTGATATAAAATTTTAATGTACCCGCTTAATTCTAGATTTCTCTTGCATTGATGTACGTTTCGAATTCCTTAATATCGAACACCGAACCAAATGCAATTGAGTTCGCAATTTTAGGGACTGCTCACTCTAATACGACTGCGAGGAGATTGACAATTGTTGGCATAATTCTAAATTTCTGTCAACGAATAAAAACCTCTACCTTTTAAATACTCTGTAGCACTTAAATGGTGCGGCATTGATGAACGCAATTGCCGCACTCAATTTACTTTAGCTTGAGTCTTCTCGACTAAGCACGTAAGTGGAATGATAAAATATCGAATGAACGAGTAAATGAGTGTAAAAAATAAAACAGCAACAGTAAGAGCAACACAACAACAGTGCACTTGCAACATCAACATTAAACACAACAATTGGATAAATGTATTACATTTCCAAAGGCTTCATTTCCGTGCCCGGCCGCAAAAGCGAACTAATGCATGAGCCTGAATATCCGGTGGCATCTGACATCACAACCACACATTCACTTGCTAGACATGCATAACCATATGCAAGGCTGCACTAACACAACAACACAAGCATGTACAATACTGAACAAATAACAAATACTGGCATGTATGTATATAAGGAAACATGTGCCCGAACATGCTACCGATGAGTGTGTACATATGGGTGTCAGTGTGTGTCTCAGAGATCCAACCAATGCCACCTCTTTGCTGTTAGAGCTGCAGGCGCTTTTCGTGTAACCACTTGCTACACTGGAAAATTATGTTGGAACGTTATGGAGAAGGTAGAAAGAAAATTAAAACTAAAATAAGCTCAACAACTAACGTCCATAAAATACATTGTGATGGCTTAAACGTTGTGTATTTCAAATCTCTTTCGAACATAAAGGAACACAAGAAATAATTGAAATGTTATCACTGCTAACGACCATAGATCCCAAAATATATCACGTTATGTAAAGGTAATATGAGAATACTTTTCAAAAATTCGAATGAAAACCCAAAGGAGCTTTTAAGTTATGTAAGCAATGCAAAGCATACTTTCAGAAATGTTAGCATATGGAACACTGTGGTTTGTGGTTTATTTGCTTACGCAAACTGGAGATAACATGCTGAATTTTGTTACAGAATAAAACGACATAAGTATTGCCATAGTCTAGTAGGTAGCGTGTTGGCTTACTAGACGTGAGGTCTCGTTTCAGACCCCAGGTCAGGCATCTCCACCAAAACGAATTTAGAACAAAATATTTCTTCGGTGACTTCTTTTAAGCAGATTTCTGGCAAAAATTCTGCGAGTAAATCTAATTGTCATAAAAAGTTTCGCAAACAATCTGTCGTTCAGAATCGACTTTATAGATTCAGCTACTCATGTATAAAATTAATACACACAGCATAAGTGGTGTGAGACCTAGTAATCCTGATTAAACGGTTGTAATGATTATTTGTGTATGTATGTATGTATTTACATTCACCTTCGGCTTAGGAAAATCCCACAAGAAAAAGTCGAATACTGTGATTTCGCACGATCTCGTTGGCCAGTTCACATCACCTACATGTGAGATGACTGCGTCTTCAAGTCGCTTGTGCAGACAAATAAATATTTATTCAAGAGTTGCGTGACACGTAGCGCTGTAATGTTGAACTCCACATTTCTTTTGTATTCAGAAAATGCAATTCAGGACGAAAGAATATGGCAATTAACAACTTATTGTGCTCAAAGACCTGGCCAAAGTCGTTTGCAAAGAAATATGATCAAAACAAAATGCACACCAAACTGATACTTTTTCGGGATGTGTTGCATGTATTTCGAAACCACAAATTGCATTGTATTAAGGAAGCCTTGGACTACATAGCTTGATGCTTCCATCACATCCCAATTTTCTATAATTATCCATCATTCTCTGTATAGTCCTGGTAATTATTTTCAAAAGCATTATAATAGTTTTACCGAATCTATCTAACACTGCAATGTTAGAGAATAATCAACCGATCTCTAATATTAGGGCAGTGTGGGAGTACCATGATCATTTGTATGTACATACTATATATTGTATATTCTGTTAAACACGTAACATTCCTCTGTTCATATTTACATTGGAGGTTTTATCGAACTTTTCTTAACACACATAAATTCTTTTTTAGTTCATTACCATTTAAGCATAAGTAAATTATATTGTTGAAGCCGCCGTAGTCTAGTAGGTAGTGGGTTGGCTTATTAGATGTAAGGCCACGATTCAAACCCCATGCCAGGCATCAAAACAAAATACAAAGAGTATTTCTTCGGCGACTTCCTCTCAGCAGATTTCTGGCAAAGACTCTGGGAGTAAATAAAATTGCCATGAAAAGTTTCCAAAAATCTGTCGTTCAAAGTCGAATTTAAACTGTAAGTCCCGCCACTCATGTATAAAATTAACATACACAACATAAGTGGTGTGAGAAACTAGGTCGTACTCCTGACTGAAGGGTTATAATGACCAATTATGTGTATGTGTTTGTAAATTATATTGTAATTGGAAGGTGGGCGGTGCCGGCAACTTGAAACTTCCCGGAATTATGGTTCAGATTCGATGTTAAATTGTATGTTATATGAAAGCTTTCGAACTGCGCCAGTATTATTTATGCGGTTGACTTATTAGTTGTAACTACCATAAAAACAGAGATACAAAGTTACTACCTAAAATATATTAATCTGGTCTGAAATTTCTAAATAATGCAATAAGTTTGAGTTGCAAGTGAAGCAAGTGATCCAAGCAGAGTTACAAGCAATTTTTTTTTTAAACTTTTTATTTCTGAGAAAAAAATCTCTGCTACTTTTCGCATTTAAAAAAAAAAAAACTTGAAAAAAACGGAAAACGACAAATGACAACTCTAGTTACAAGAGTGAATACTATTCGCAAGGATATATGTACAATAGTATTCAATTGGTTATACGATAAACTATCTTGGAAAGCAAATTGAATTAGATTTATAAAACAAAATCTAGGACGAATAAACCAATAAAGTGGGAACAGTTGTTTATTGATAGATTAAAGCAGTGGACCATCATTTTAAAGATGTATACTAGCTGTGTATATCCATGCCGTCGATTGGTGGTTAGTTTTGAAGAAGAAAACTGGTTTGAACGCCTTTTCCTAAGCAATTGCAACCACAGCAATGAGACTGAAAACCACGAGAGCTTGTCAGCACAGAAGCTATGGACATTACAAAAATTTTGGTTGCCATTAATTTCGAACTTTCTTTAAAATAATTCTCCTCTACCTTAGGAACACCTGTAAGCATTGCCTTCTTTTCATCAACCCCTCAACAAAAACCAATAAAAACTTTAACTCCTGTGTTTACTACAGGTTTATATACAGAAAAATTACTTTTCATTCAATTATTCCTTTTACGGCAATTAATTCCGGTACTGTGATCAAAAGTAAGCCAGGGTACGGGAATTAAAAATTTGGGTAATTTTTAATTATATTCACCAAACCAATGTAAATGTTTAAATTGTTTTTCTATATCCTTTTTCTGCATCTCCCTTACCCCACCACCACTTCCTTCCTCATATACATACACACACCAATTAATTTTGGTTTTTAATTAAAGTCCTAAAACCATTCAGTAATTTTAGTTTTATGGCGGAAGAAAAATAAACAGAATAAAAATCGTCATGAAAATAAAAAGAAAAAACCAAGTGAGACCAAACCTTTTTTCTGTTTGTGTGTTTGTTTTTATTTGCTTGTTTGCTTGTTTGTTTGTTTGTTTTTTATTTTGTTTTTTGCTTCGTGTTTTTTAAATGCCAACCCTTTGCATGTTGCCAACCATTACTCTGCCAATTTAAAATTTCAATTCATTAACGCCAAAGTTCACACACCCATACCTCATCCGCCCTTACAAATGTTTACCTTCACGTATAAGAACATTTAAAAACCGTTAGAGAGGAAACAGAAACAGATACCAACACAAATGAAATCGCATGGTTATGAATATATTGTAGGACTAAAATTAATTCAGAGACACAAACAAAATAATCGAGAAAGAATGAGAGAGAGAGAGAGAGAGAGAGTGGACAGCAAAGATATCAAAGTTGAAGAGAATGTAAGAACAGTAAGAAAAGAGAAACAGTAACAAATTGACAGATGATACGACAGCAATGATGACGACAGTGACAACATTAAACACCAATACCAACAGCCAAACAAACTCCCACCTCTCACACATATGGCGGCATGCAAATTTATGTGTCCGTATTCATGCATACACAGGGCATATGTATGCGGGTGACTGAAAACTTGTGGGTGAGCGCGTGTTGACATTGAGAAAATTTTATGCAGTTGATGCCAAAGGACACAAACACAAACAACAACACTAACAGCAATGGGGCAAGCAGTCATTCGTATACTTAAAAAAAAACAGAGAAGAAAATACAGCCGAACACAGACCGACATTTTCGGTAAAAGAAAAATAAAAAAAAAATCGAGAAAATTATTTAACTTTCCATGTGGCGGCACCAGCACCAGCACAGCAATAGCTAATGATTCTGTTGAGTACAGGCTGCATTAGACAGCAAGAAACAAACATTTTGATTTGAATTGAATGCGTCACCCCAGAACGATTCAAAATTTATTAAACAAACGAAATATTTTTGAAAATATTCCAATTTCTAGCAAAAGAATCAATATAGAAGCGTTGTCCTGGTAGGGATTTTAACTGCCGCTGAATTATAATTAATACGACAGGAAAAGTAGACCGTATCTGCTGTTGAGTGATTGATACCCAGAATACCTTCTAAAGAAAATTGCTGCAATACGAACGTAATTTATATGATATAAGACCAAGCGATCGTATTTGAAAAGTTTCTGACATCTAAGCGATGTAGTGACTGCTTATTTACAAAAATTATAAATATATAAATTATACAAAATACAAAAAATATTTATTCGGCGGCTTCCTCTCAGCAGATTTCTGGCAAAAACTCTGTGGGTAAATAAAATTGCCATGAAATGTTTCTCAAAAATCTGTCATTCGGAGTCGACTTTAAACTGTAGGTCCCACTACCCATATATAAAATTAACACACACAACATAAGTGGTGTGAGGAACTAGGTCGCAATCCTGACTGAAAGGTTGTAATGACCAATTATGTATGTTAGTGCTTAACGATTTCTGATTTTCAAATTAAATTCTTTTAATTTCAATAATAAATTTCCTATTCGTTACAGCCTCTTTTGTTCGACACTGTTCCATTACGATTCAAGAGTAGTAACATGTTATTCATTCGCTTTCTCCCACTTGAGTAGAGGGACAAGTTAAAATTATTACCTCAGTTTGACCTCCATTGGAAGATTGTGTAAAAACCAATAATAACAACATTTACAACAACAACGACAACAACAACATTTACAACAATGATGGCAATAACAACAAAAAATTTAATTGCAAGAGAAAATATTTGTATGCACGCGTACATGTGTGCATCAATGCGTAAGCGAGTGTATGGGAGTGTATGGGTGTGTGTTCGCATATATGAACATGTCAATTTTGTAAGTGTATTTAAAAGTTGACTCAACATTTTTACTGGTCCTGTAGCAAATTTGAATGACCGAATGTGACTTTGGACAGTTAATGCAGCAGACATGGGTGGTTGCCACGAAGCACTGCAAATGAAATTGCATTAAACTTGATCGTAAAACTATTTTAAAAGGTTAAAATTTACATGGGTTGTGGGGGTGTGTGTGTGTGTGTATTTGGCCAGAAAGAAAAGTTGAGTGTTGGTATACAATGTGTCAGCGAGTTGCCAATTTTTTTTTTCTTTTTTCGTTATATTTTTGAGTACAAAAATTTAAATATTCTTACGTTTAAATGACAAGAGCAGCAGCAAATGGCTGCATAAATTAAATGAACACATGAATATATTTAATGTGAGTAGAGTGAATGAAATTATTTTTATTTTCTTTTTTTTAATTTTCTTTCTTAATATTAACTTACAATATTCCCTTGAGAGAAAGAAAATATATTTTATTTCATACATATTCATTGAGAAGACAGCTTTAAATAATTTAAAGACAATGTCAGTGTATTGAATAAATACAACTTAATTTAATGTTTCTCACATGCTGTATTATATTGAATTGTATTGAAAAGAGGTAGGTAGCATTGTTGTCTCTGCTTAAATGGCAAATTTCAATAAGAGCACTTCAGATTTTCAATAAAAAATCAAAATTGCTGCATCAGATCGTGCCTGGTTGACATTAAATATTTGACGTCTCTGAATCTCTAGGTTAGAAACAACAGGAGAACGTTGCTTTTTGTCTCACTAACTTTAGTCTTTGATAACAAACATATGAGCATCGCATCAGTGAAAATATTGCTTCTGTGTTTACCGAAAGCTTAAAGATTGATATGACATGTCTTTGTTCTGTTTTTCTGAGACAGAAGTGTGTGTCATAATATTGTACAATAGTTACACAGCTCAAAATAATTTTAACTAATTTATCACCAAGTCCAGTCCATATAAGAACAAATGAACCTGAAACTGGTGTTCAAATCTTCCCTCAAGGAATGTATTTTTAAGGTTTCTCTACAAATTATATTTTTACTACCAAAGAACAAAACATTCTTATTTGTAAGCATTATACACAATTGGCTGTTTGAGAAACATTTTGTACAAAATATTGACAAAAAAATACTGGAGTGTATAAAAAGTGAAGTCGCCGTCAAGTAAAGTAGGTTGGCTTATTATATGTAAGGACACGGTTTAAATCTCTGGTCAGACATCTGCAACACAACGAAATATGAAAAAAAATATTTCTTAGGCGACTTCCTTCTCAGCAGAATTCTTGCAAAATCTCTGAGAGCAAATAAAATTGCCATGAAAAAGTTTCTCAAAAATCTGTTGTTCGTAGTCGACTTTAAACTGTAGGTGCCTTCACTCAAATATAAAATTAACACATACAACATAAGTGCTGTTTGAAGTTAGGACTTAATCCTGACTGAATGGTTGTAATGACTAATTACGTACATACGTAGATACATTCTAAGAAACGGTTCAGATGGAGTTAAATTTGTTAGTATAACTGAAGTCATGGGATCCAGTCCATGTCACTCTGATCGATTTGAGCCAGTCGCATACGGTAGTGACCGAACTCATAGAATAATTTTATACAAAAGCATCGTGATCTGATTGACAGTTAAATAGCTGAAAACTAGTTTCTTAACTGTTTCCCGAACAGTACCAACAAACGCTTCGTAACTTGTCTAAGTAATAAAACTGAATAGAGCATCTTGATTGCTGCATACCGATTTAAGAAAGCTGCCGTTCTGTGGTGCATAAATATATCGAGAACATACAGTGAAAAAAGAAGGGGGTATTATACACACAGTCCTCGAAAATCGTACTCAATCCATATTGGACAGGAAGTACAGAGAACGTAACGTGGCAGTCATACTGTTGGCTCAATATTAGAATGGAACCATCTTGGCAGAGAAAACAGAATCATGATCTACTTGATTGCAGGTCAAGTCGAAATTCACGGAAATAAGTAGTTAAATGAGTCATCAAGGAGATGAGTTCCTAGGGCCAAATTCTGTCTGCAGAAAAAGAAGAGAAATTTGGAAATTTAAATTTGCGAAAATTAAGGTATAAACTCTTCTCAAACCAGACTAGTTTAAGGTCCCCGAAAACATAGACTAATGATGTCATGTCATTGTATTGTGTGCCATGTTTCACCGCCTTATTGAAATCGTACGTCATGTTAGAGAATTCTTCCAGAAAAAGTCTCGTATAATCGCATACCATTGCGTGTATCGTTTCAATTTTCATCGTTCTTAAGTGTGTAAGGTTCATTGATGTTGTTGGCTCCATGAGTTTCCTTCTTTCAGGGTGCATTGGCAATTCTCAAACTGCCTCTTACTGATCTTCACAACAAATTTAGCAAAGCTGTTAGTTGATGTACCCAATAAGTCATAAATAAGTTTCGTTGAAGATGATCATTTTGAAATTGAAGCATATTACTTACAAAGCAAGAATCTTGATAAAAAAAACTCCGAACGACAGATTTTTTAGAAACTTTTCATGGCAATTTTTATTTGCTCTCAGAGTTTTTGCCCCAATTTTCGTCAATGCTATTTTAAGACAGTTTCTTTTTTATACACCGAAGACATTTACACTGAAATCGCACTTTTATTAGTCAGAAGAGCTTAAATCAAATAGCAATTAAAGCTACATTTCAAACAACAATTTTAAATGTAAACCCAAATCCATTTTCTACAAATTTAAGCATTTTTAGTTGCCTCTTTTATCTCTGTATGTGATAAATTGATTGCAGAAGTTGTTACAATTTAAATATTTTTGAAATGGAAAATATTTCATCACATATCAAATTTCTATTACGCTTTCGATAACATAATTTTGTGTGTGGGGAATAAATATTATATTTCTCATATTCCTTTAATATCCCAAAAAAAAATATCAAATGACAGAAACACTAAACGACCGTATCCATTCAATTTTCAATGGCATCGTTTTTATTTGTTAAATAAAATATGGTACAGTAAACGTGAGTCACGTCCATATACCGTACGATTTTGCTGAAACGATGAAACACTAATAGAGCCAGGTTAAAGCATACATATGTATGCAACATTTTTGGGAAATGTATTTTATTGTATTGTATATAAAATGCATGCACGTTTTTGTTTTCTTGTGTGTGTATTGTGTTTCGCTTGATATTTGATTTACTCACACTCAACGCAAATGCAAACAAAAGCATTTTCCTTTTCCAAAAAAAAAAAAAACTCTTTGCAATCGCATACACAAACAAAAGCGTGTGTGTGTTTATGTATGTATGGGTGAGTGTTTGACTGGAGCACAATCGAAACAATATGATTATGGTTGAATTTCAAATATTGTTATACCAAACAAATACAATACAATACAATATTAAGATGTTATTAAATTCAAATCAAATACATACAAGCATTTTCAGTTTCGCAACGTTTTTCTTTAGTAGGAGTAAAATTTTCCTCAATATTTTAGAAATTTTCAAAATAATTGAAATAAAAAACTATTTTAATCTGTATAACAAAGTGTCCTCTGGGGAATCTGTAATCATACAGGTCACAAGAGACTGAAATTGTCATTTGAGACTTACCAGCTGAAATCGTAAAAAAAAGTATGTAAAATTTTAACTCACGGATGGGCAGCTTACCACTTAGCCGAGGTCAACATACCTACATACATAATTGGCCATTACAACCCTTCAGTCAGGATTACAACCTAGCTTCTCACACCACTCATGTTTTGTGCGCGTTAATTTTATACATGAGTGGCGGGACCTAAAGTTTAACGTCGACTCCGAACGATGAATTTATGAGAAACTTTTTCATGACAGGTTTATTTACTCTCAGAGTTTTTGGCAGGAATCTGCTGAGAGAAAGTCGCCGAAGAAATATTTTTTTCATATTTTTGTTTTGATGTCTGACCTGGGGTTTGAAACTTGGTCTTACGTCTAATAAGCCAACACACTACCTACTAGACTAAGGCGACTTCAGCCGAGCTCAACAATTACCTGAATTAATCAATAAAAATTAATTGGCAGTCATTCGTTCGGTAAACCAAATAAATATCGGGTCGTCGAACAGCGATTTAAAAAATTTGGCCGTCGGTAATTATTTTATGATCTCTGTAAACGTTCTATCGAGAGGATTATTTACAATGTGGTGGAAAAATTCGAGTCTACAAGATCGGTGCCGAGCGTGACGGAGAATCCGAAGCAGTCGATTCCGTTTTGCTCACAAGGATTCGGTCTTTGGCAGAGCACAACTTGAGAATTTTTCCATTGCGACTTGGACCTGCACCCTTACAAAATTCCACTGACCCAGGATCTAAAGATAAATTACCATAAACAGCGAACTGTGTTTATGGAATGGACTTTGAAGCAGGTGGCAACCTTCTCCATTTGTCATCGATAGGCTGGGGATCGGATTTTCAGCGATGGGAAATTATCGAATTTTGGGACGACACATAAGATAAAACAGCATACAATGCATTGCGAAAAGGACATTGTTAGGTGTGGTACAAACATATTTAATTGAGAACGACGTTGTCCAGACCATCACTGTCAACGGCAAATATAATGTAATGAAGATTACCAAACTCTTTTGGCTTGAATTGGATGGTCTGGATATCAACGACATCAATAGAGATCGTGCGATTTGACGCCATTAGACTTTCTTTTGTGTACTTTTCTTAAGTAGCAGAAGTATGCGAATAAGTCATCAACCATAATGGCCCCAAAGTCAATATATTCCATACCATCGATACAATTCATATAATTTATGTGTCAGAGGCATGAAAAAATTTAACATTTCGGTTGCGAAGCACTCAGAAAAGCCATGGTGAACAATTAAACGGCCTATATACTACAAATAATGGCATCGATAGGTTTTTAAACATATATAAAGTTTCTGTGATATTTCGCATACACTTTGTTAAATTCAAATTTAAAAATTGGAATCGCTTAATGAAAGTCCTAATATAGTGTTTTTTACAATTTTCGAAACCCGTGCAGTTGAAAAATCTGTATTTAATATCGACGCCTCCGTCCTATAACATTATAAGTCGAAAAAGTGTGTTTTGAGTTATGAGCTCTCAAAGTTTTCACGCGACATACGACTATATGTGTATTCTAAGAAGATTTTTCCCTATAACTTCGGAACGGATCGACGGATCTTAACCAAATTGTGACAGTATTTAAGTTAGAGAACGCAGAATTTAAAAATGCAAGAAAATTAAAAACGTTCTAAGTACACTTAGGACGTTATAGAATGGAGGCGTCGATATGTGCTCTTTACAAAGGAGTCCATGTTGCTTTGTAGGACGTTTAGGAAAGCCTTTCTTGTAATCTACAGGATTGCAACAGGCATGCTTACCAATATAAACACTTTTTTAATATGGATGGCGCTGTAGAAAAAATAAACATCAAAGTTTTTGGGTGATATATGCATATATCACGGATCAATCGGCTAGCGGCTAAGGTCAAAAGTTCTATGTGAGGATGAATATATTTATCTGTCTTATGATTGATGATGCCTTTGTGCAGTATGTTGAAATGTTTTTTGCTACTTCGACAGAAAAGTATCTGAAAATGATGGATAAGAAGACGATACTGATGACTCAGAAAACTTTTACGAAACCTTATTCAACGCTTTATTGCAGATTGCAATTAAATTTCTAATAAACTTAAATTTTTAATAATAATTTCACATTATTGTGTTATTAATTGAATGCTCGCTAAAACGTATTTTATTGCAAAAATACAACCACAATGCAAGACAATAAATTTTAATTTTAGAGCAGCAAAATGGAAAAAAAAAACGAAATATCGACTAATAAAAGGCAGCCTAGGCTTTACCTTTGCAGAGCCACAAATTTATAAATAAATAAAAAGAATAGAGGGAGGCACTACATTCTTTCCGCCAGTATTGTAAATAACATACACTATCATAACGTGTCTTAAGGTAATTCCTCATATAAAGCACCTCGCGTGTTTAAAGTAACACCAAACGACAACAATGAACACCAAACAGCACCATCATCACCGTCATCGCCATCGCCACCAACACCAGTAATACTAACACCACTACCCCAAGCAATACCATCTGCATCGACACCAATCTCCGTATACAGACACAAGACACACTTAGAGGATAACGGCGGAAATAACGATTTATGTGCCCCAGTAAAAAAGAAAAAATTAGAGAAAGAACGAGAGAAAAAAAAAGAAAAAGAAACGAGAGAATAAACATAAGAAATAAAATAAATACCGAAACTAAAACAGAAGCACTCGTAGTAAACTAAGAGCAGAAAGTAAACAGTTAGAGACGTTAGAACAAAAGCTACTGCTTAACCTCCTTAACTCGTATTGTGGAATTTCGTTTTATTTGTTCTCTTCATTTTCTATTTCCTTGTTCTTAAAGTTCAAACTACAAATTAATCAATAAATTAAATTAAAAAATAAAAAATAAAAAACAAAAAATAACATCCTAATGGAATTTTTTTTTTTACTTTTTTAATAAAACAAAGTGTGTGGGAAATATCACGGAATTTTTGTACAAGTTTAAAAGACTTAGTGATGCCATTGGACATCAGTCCACCACGGCTTCTCTGAGCGTATCCGAAATAGTAAATTTTCCATGACTGTGGCGCATTATTCAAACTGAATTTGACCGTAGTCGCTTTGTTGTCGTTTACCTTCAGTTCCTAGCTCAGTTGAATTTTGTACGGGTGCATTGCCAAGCCATGACGCAACATTCAGGGCCATCAGCACCAGTAGAAAAACAATTGATTAAACTACAGTCGTAACCTCATAAATTTTGTTTTTCCAAAAAGACGATCCAGCTCATACTATTGTATGAAGTGTGGATACAGTGAACAGCACTTGCAACGACTGTAAAGGGAATTATAAAGTAGCCTGCAACATTTTTCTAGACTGCTTTTACATGTATACATACATTCCATTCATTACAATCCTTCAGGCAGGATTACAACCTAGCTTCTCACACCACTTATGCCTTGTGAGTTAATTTTATACATGAGTGGCAGAGGAACTACAATTTAAAGTCTACTCCGAACGACAGATTTTTTGCGAAACTTTACATGGCAATTTCATTGACTCTCAGAGTTTTTAACAGTAATCTGCTGAGGAGAAGGGGCCTAGGAAGTATTTCTTCATATTTCGTTTTCTTGGAGATGTCTGACCAGGTGTTTTAACCGTGGACTCACGTCTAATAAGCCAACACATTAGATACTACGATGACTGCTTTTAGGACCACTTATATAAGATAAACTGGATTTTTACTAGCTAACCTATTTGGTCCATAGGATGACAGAAATTTTTATTTGATTTTAAATTCAATTGTGCAGCTGCTTGACAGAATATGCGTATATTGCGTTTTTATGTTTCCTTTTTTATAACAGATTTACTGTTCAGCACTATTGCATAAATACTGTTCCCAAGAGAGAGATTGTTGGTGTGAAATATTGAATTTTTTGATGATTTCTACATTACAAACGAAAGCCCATCATATCACACACAGTCTAATGAATGACATTGCATTCTATATTGCTTAAGGATGAATGACTTGATGCCTTATACACAAACCAAGTATGATGTAAAATAAACCTCTTTGAATGTAATGTTTTAATGCAAGATGATTATTACATAAAAATATTGCAAGGAAGTAATTTAATTAAAATATTCCTGAAATTTTCCTACAGAAAATAAAGCCTGCTGAGAAATATAGCAACAATGGAGTGAAATCCATTCAAGTAATCAATCTTAAAATAGCACTTAATATTTTCAGAATTTTGTATTATTCAACGCAGTGGTCAACTGATTGCTTTAAAAATTTATAACTTCCTTTGAGCTGCATTCCAACTAAGAATTTTGAATTTTAAGAGAAATTTTGATTTTGAAAATCAAACAGTAAATAAGTTAATATTTACACAAAGACTTGTTTTTGTTTAATTACTATTGTTTCAGATATCAAATGGATTTTTTGTTTTCACAGCAAATTTTTGTTGCCTCTTTACAATTTATTTTCATTTGACATACCAACGAATTTTAGTTCACCAATGGCTTAGGAATTTTTCATGCAGTTTCATGCAGTTTCGAGCTTCACTTGCCATTGAGAGCCTTTTTGTTTAGAATTGCTAAGTATTTTAAACATGAAAAAGTTGTCACGATTATGTTTGTTTTCAAAAATCAATCACAAAAATGAGAAACGGCAAAAACAGAGGCGGTAAGTAATACTACTTTCCCCATTTGGAAACGAATAAAACGTAACTGACGATTTTATTGAGTAGTATATCAGCTAGACTAGACAAAGTTAATGTCTTTTGAGAACGTATCTAGAATTTCTACTGAATCAAACCTGAATATAAACTGATAAACGTGTTAGAACAATGACGATCAAATTCATACAAAATTCTAATGGACGCAACAAACCCATAAACGGCAACGATAGAACGACCAACTTGTCAACAACGACCAAATGCCTACACGATAATCCATCCCTAATTCTTCTAGTCTCTTTAATGTAAAGAAGTCACCGTAGTCTAATAGGTAGGGTGTTGGCTTATTAGACGTAAAGCCAGGGTTCTAGCGCCAGGCCAGACATCAAGACAAAATACAAAAAGTATTTCTTCGGCGACTTTCTCTCAGCAGATTTTTGGCAAAAACTTTGAAAGTAAATAAAAATTGCCATGAAAAAGTTTCTCAAAAATCTGTCGTTCGGAGTTGACTTTAAGCTGTAGGTCCCATCACTCATGTATAAAAATAACACAAACAACATAAGTGGTGCGAGAAACTAGGACGTTGCACAATGGGTCAATACGACCTCCGGGTGATATACTTGTCTTAATTGACAAGTACATGTTCTCTAACCTAACCTAACCTTTTATGTAAAAACAGTTGCAACAAAAGGCATTGTATGTAAACCACATTGTTTTTATATACGTCCCTACTAGTAAATATGTCAACTACCCTAATTCTTCTAACTTCTAATTATAACAGAACCAAATTTGTCAGCTTGCAGCACACGCTTCAGACGTTCGTACTGTTCAGAAATAAGTTGACAAACTGGAAACTTTGCAGGTTCCAGCTAAAATCAGAGTAGAGAGAATCATCGTAGGTTTTTCGCCTAGTGCTACCAATCTAGCCATATTTATACTCCTTTTTTCGACAATGTAACTGCCGTAGTCTATTAGGTAGTGTGTTGGCTTATTAGACGCAAGGCCACGATTCAGACATCGGGTCAGACATCTCTAACAAAGTGAAATATGAGAAATTATTTCTTCAACGACTACCTCTAAGCAGATTTCTGGAAAAACTCTGAAATTAAATAAAATTGCCATAAACTGTTCCTCAAAACAAAACAAAAATACCTTCGTTCGGAGCCGATTTTAAACTGCAGGACCCCACCTAAGCCAGACAGAATACCTATTAAAATTAAAAAAAAAAATTAAAAATTGTTTCATTGTTTTCATTCTATTATTTTAACCACAGCTGTTCATTTACAAATATGCATTTATAAATATTTCGTAAATGATTGTGCTCTCTTCACATTCGTTATTTTACGATTGAAAAATGTTTTATTAACGTCCTTTACAGTCTATTTGTAATACGGTCGTATACGTTGTATTGCTTTCATGTGAGAACAGCATAAAAGAGCATGTGCCACCTTAGAGTATATGGCATCATAAATTCTGGACTTTGAGTATTTATAAACGATTTTAGCACAGAACATATTTAAAAGTAAACAGTGTGTGATAAAAGAAATGCTACAAATTAAAATGTGGACGTTGTGAAGGTAATTAAAACAAAGTTTCTTTCACTTTAAGGTGAGTTTTAACGTGAAATTTTGATTTAAAATTTGATATTTAAGAACGCAATATTAGTAATCGAAAATATGTATTAGAAGTTTTACTTTGAGTTGCTATTGTTTTTGGTGAATATCTAAAATTAAAAAAGAAATCGGCCGCAAACGGTAAAAATATTTTTGAAGTCTTGATAATGTGTACGGTAATCAGACTTAATTGTAGCATCATGGTCTTCATTTTGTGCAAAAAAGAAGCACCTTGCCTCGGTAGCCCTATTGAAATGATATAAATTTCCAAATTATCAAGTTATCTCTGCTGTAACTACCACAAAGCTTAAAATGCTAGAAAGACCAAGTAAATGCAAAAAATCTTACAGGACTCAATCTCTGTCAACGAGTCACGTTTACCTGATAGAAATGTCCAGGAATTTCTAAAATGAAATATGACCCTTAATTAGGACCTATGCTATGATAAGGGACGGGAGACGACTTTTAATTTGAAAAAAATTTCTAAAATTTCTAAAATATGCGCCCACTACTACTATGAGGTTTTTAAGCTGAACTCCGGTTAAATTCAATGTAGATTTTGTACTTCATTTCTCCATATCCTTGGCTAATTATGTTAGCCCGTATCTAAGAACCAGTATGAGTGTAACCATCAAATATTTCATTATCTCCTACAACCACAGCCAGCATTCCAGAACATATATACTCTCTTCGGAATTAACGCTTTTTGATACCGGCAGTATTTATTGCCAGTTTTTTTGCTTCAATTATTCTACAGTAATCGAGTGGTATAAGGGACAACCTAAAATTCAACTTGAAAAGACTTTAACGCGTGATCCATCATATGATATTTCGATGACATTGTCTATGAGGTCTCAATCGTTATCATAGCAGGTTCTACCAAAAATTCTCTTTGTGAAGCCAGAATCAAAAGAGGACTCAGGCATCGTAAAGTCAATGGGAATATCCATAGCAACTATACGCCAGATTTTGGAATAGCCATAGTTTCTGTGCATCAACTTGTTTCTCCAACATGAACATTTTTGTTCCCTTTTTTCGCCTTTAAACACTAAACCACGCCACCATGTCGAGGGCGTCATATCAGCATGTAACATATGCTAGGCGTGGGTAGATGTCTCTTGGAAAATACTGTTAAAGCCTTGACCCCGCTGCAAATGGAATAATTCTTTAATACTACAAAAAAATGTGTCTAGTAGGCAGTGTATTGACTTATTAGACGTGAGGATAAGGTTCTAACCTGTCCAACAGACCGAAATCTAAAGAAATATTTCTTCGGCGACTTCCTCTCAGCAGATTTCTGGCTAAAGTTTCTCAAAATTCTGTCGTTCAGAGTCGATTTTAAACTGTAGGTCCTTCACCATTCATGTATAATATTAACACACACAACATAAGTGGTGTTAGACGCTAGGTTGTAATCCTGACTGAAGGGTTATAATGACCAATTATGTTACGTATGTATAATTAAAGCATTTTATTGAATCAAATTTTGAAACAAAGTAAATGCTGTTCTGAAGAGACAATAACTTCAAAATTTTCACCGCAAGCGCTTCAAAGAAAACATGATTTATATACGGTAAGCGTACCATATAATTTGTGATGCACTGCATTTTTTTTTCTTCTTTATTTCATAGGCAACAATGACTTTACATGATGGTAATACCGTGCATATGCATATTTGACATTTATTTCTTTAATGATGTATTTACTTTGGCAAAACTTCCGTTTAAATTTATGAAAAACGAGATGGGGGGGGGGCTTACAGTACAATATTTTATAAAGAGTTAAAAAAGGAAACACAACTGAACTGAACTTAACTGTACGACACAAAGAGAGAGGCATAAACTATATAAATACCAAGGTACAGTGTTAGGCTTGGGCTGCTTACCATATAATGCAATGCACGTATATATGTAAGTGACAGTAGAGTTGTTGTATGCATACATTTAACACAATATATTTAACAAATAAATAGACGGTACTTGTATAATGTTTTTAATGCCATTGTGAATGTGTATATTGTTTGTGTGTGTGTGTGTGTTTATGAGTTGTTATTTCATATTCATATTTTTGTTTGTATTTCCTGTTGCTTTAATGCTCTTTTGCTTTTTGTTTCTTACATTTTAGCATAAATTAATTTTTTCTCTATTTCTCTGCATGCCTCTCTCTCTCTCCATCTCTCTATCGCTATCTCTGTTTGCTCATAAAATTCTCTTAATGCTTTTTCCAAAGTACTAATTATAAATTTTATTGTTGTATGTGTTTAAAGAACAACAAAAAAAAGCAAGAATTCATTCATTATAACTTATACGCTGTGGTATACCAAACACACACTCGTAAATTGTATGCATTTGTCATACACTGCGTTTATATTTCACTGAATTTTATGTTTTGTTTTCGTTTTAGTTTCTTCACATTTTTTTTAAGCTCTTGCAAGCAACTATAGTGACACAAGTACTTACAACAAATACTAGCCTTAAAAGCATACAAATGAGTTGCATAAATTATCCAAATGAAATGAAATTTTTCTGTTGAAAATTAATTTTGAAAAAAAAACAGAAAAACAAACAACAAATTGGTAGAAATATATGTTAAATAACGCAAAATGCCATACTTTATAGAATACCATCAAACACAGGGGTCTGCACTTGTAGTATGTGCAATCAATTGAAAATTTTATTGTTCGATGCAACCTAATAGAAAAGGATTCATATGTAGTCGTCAGATTACAAGCGACTAAAACAAAGTATCCTTGAAGAGTTTTATTCATTTGATGCCATTATACGTGAAACATAACATCTTTCTTGCTTCTCTGGATGAAGCCCATTGGAAATATTGAATTTTCCATAACTGTGGCTCTTAAATCAGGCTGCAGTTGTCCGATTGCATGGGATTGTGGATTATTCGCCTTATACACTTAAGTTTTAAGAAAACTAGGGTCACTTGCCAACTGGAAAAACAGCAAAGACACCTCATTGTCTAAGGCCGTTTACCCAGTTTGTTGGTTTGTTGAGTTTTGTACGAATCCAGGCCGAAGTCACGACGATAGCTTCTCCAAGTTATGGTCTGCACAGGGCAGAGTTCTTGAGAGCGAGTGCTTCAGACTTTCTTACACACAATCATGAATAGGGACAATGTTTTTTGTTGTTCTACGTTTGATTATCGTACAGGCGTCAGTCGATAGTTTATTAAGCCAAAGCAAATTTTTTTTTGTTCGCTGCTTTGTTAAATGATTTTGCAAACCAGACTGGATAAATGGCAACTTATTTAGAAGATGTAGGTTCAACAAGACGTCCTCTATGAACAAAAGACCACTTTTTCTATCGAGTCTTCCAACAGAAACATTCAAATATTGACAGTTGATAACGGTCGTCTTGGTGAAGCTACATCCACCCAATTAGTTATGATTTATTTCGTCTGTTTAGCCAAATAACAATGGTCGGATTTAAACAAAAACGTGGTTTCGCTGATGTATGGAACAGCTGTTAACTGCCACTTATTTTCATCGAAAAATCGCGAGACTCATTTTTGAATTAATGGACACGTAAACAAACATGGAAGTCGCCGTAGTCTAGTAGATAGTGTGCTGGCTTATTAGACATGAGGCCACGGCTCAAATCCCAAGTCAGACATATTCAACAAAACGAAATATGAAGAAAATATTCCTTTTGCGACTGCCTCTCAAAAAATTTCTGGCAAAAACTCTGAAAATAAATAAGTTTGCCATGAAAAGTTCCTTAAAAATTCAGTCGTTCAGAGTCGACTTTAAACTGTAGCTAGGTCGTAATCCTGACTAAAGGGTTTTTATGACCAATTATGTATGTAATGGAATTTGATTAATTACGGCGATTAGCCGCACACAATTAAGGAAGCAACTGTCTTGATCACAATTTTAGAAAACTGCACCATCAAGAACTACAACCCGTCAGGCTTTTAAGGACGAAAACTACGAAAACTGACAAATCTTTTAACGAACTGAGATTTATTATTGTACGCTGAATGTCGAACCCTATGGACATAAAATCTACTTAAAGTATTTTTGAATAATTAATTTAATTTTTATTTTAAACCATTTTTACATGCAAAGAAAAAAGTTAAGCATGGGCAAAATTATACCAAAAAAAAAATTAAATCAAATAAAACAATTTATAATTGACTTCATTTCAAAGTTAATAATTGACTTAAATTAAAAATTTGTGGGTACTTAAAAATGAATAATGGCCGCCATACATGTCATTGTAGCATAACATCTATATTTAAATTTTGTTTATTTATTATTTCTATATGCGTACAAGCATAACGAATTTTAACCTTGAAACCAGCTAGAAAATTACTATGAATCAGATCCATATTATCCACCATGATAAATGAACATTCAAAGTAGCAGTAAAAAAATTTTGCTTAAAAATTCGACCACTTAATGCCTTCACTATTCAATGTTAATTCAACATTATGAAAAAATATTTGTTTGGCGACTTCCTCTCAGCAGATATCAAAAAGTCTGAATGTAAAAAGTTTCTCGAAACAGAACGAAATATTAAAAAATATTTCATCGGTGATTGCCTTTCATCAGATTTCTTCCAAAAACTCTGAGAGTAAAGAAAATTGCCATGAAAAGCTTGACAAGAACTGTCGTTCGGAGTTGACTTTAAACCGTCCTGCCACTCAAGTATAAAATAACATACAAAACATAAGAGGTGTGAGAGGACAGGTTGTAATTCTGACTGAAGGGTTGTGATGACAATTTATATATGTATATGTGTGTATATGTGATGTTGAGCCTGAAAAGCTAAATCGCGCTTATAATATCGAATTTTGATGTTTCTGGAGGTGAAAGAAGGCTATTGTGGACTCGGGCATATGCAACAGCAGTATGGGCATATGCGAAAAGTCATTCGGTCAGCCTCGTTAAGGTACAGAAAGATATCGACGCGATAGTGCCTACAATATGCAAGGTGTAGCACCATCACAGGAACATAAATTAAATATTGCCGGCAGATACGGGAAAAGCATCAAAAATGGTATTTGGACGTGTTTATTTATTTGTTAATAAACAAAATACTATACATACAATCACAGTTTTATACAAATGCAACAAAAACAAACGTTACTTAACAGTTTAAAAATATAGTTCGGGGTTTTTTTAATACATCTTCACTCTCCGGGAAGCCAATTACTTGGTAACATTCACGGAATGTTTTACAGGTTTGTCTAAAGGAATCATAATTAGCATAGTCCGATCTGTAGTATTTTAGTGATAACAGTTCAAAATTACATGTTGGTCGCAAAGGAACATTGAATTTCAATTGAATATTCAACAGAATAAAAAGAGTACTTATCATAGAATGACGACTTTTAACAGTTGGTAGTTTAATCCAAGCTGGTCTACTCCGATACGGCTGTAATTCATGGGAGTTCGAACCAAGACCACATAGACAGAAAATTAAAAATAGTTTTTTTACTGACTTAATATTATTTATATGAACTGCATAACAAGGGTCCCATATGATAGAACCATACTCCAGAATAGGTCGAACAACAGAATAATACTCATATAACAATTTTGTGAAACAAGGATCAAAAAATTCCTTAAGCCAGCGTTTCAAGTCTCCGAGTATGTCATCATGGATATGTTATCCCGAAAGTTGAGCCTGTATTCCAATAGTATACCGAGGTCCAAAATAGATTTAATTTATCCAAAACAGCATTCTCAATGCAATAGAAGTTATCAATCTAAGTGCGTCAAAAAAATGACATACATACATATGTTTACACGTTTTAATATTTAATTCCAACAAATTCAAACTGCACTACTTATGTATATACTTTAATAACTTACGTCAAAAAGTGGATTACATAATCGCACGATCTGGCTACTTAACACACACAAATCCTATCCGATCAAACTGCCTTCGAAGGAACCTGCACCGATTTAAGCTAACAATAGTCCTGTGCCTTCAAACAGTCCGGGTGCCTCGCAACAGGTGAACACGTAACTTTCATGCATTTTAAATCGTTTTTATCTTTCAACCAAACGTTGAAAGTATATTTTCCGAGGATTGCCATTTAACTATTCATACATACATAATTGGTGATTACAACCCTTTACTCAGGATTACGACCTAGTTTCTCACACCACTGATGTTCACCACACATATATGTGGCGACTCCGAACGACAGATTTTTTTCATGACAATTTTATTTTCTCCCAGAGTCTTTTGCTAGAAATCTGCTGAGAGGAAGTCCCCGAAGAAATATTTTTTCATATTTCGTTTAGTTGGAGATGCTTGACTTGGGGTTTGGGCCTCACGTCTAATAAGCCAACACACTACCTACTAGACCACGGCGACCACTATTCGCCAGACTAAATTTGAGCAGAATCGTTATTATCGAGAGCATGTCGGATGTCTGATACATATCTGACGCATGTCTAACGCACGTTTCACGATGTCCATATTCGTACAAATAAGGCAATCGGTGGTACTGGAAGGATCTTAGGAACTAAGGTTTTCAACATTGTTTTAGACATCGTTAAAATGAAACATTGTTCTATTTCTATTGGTCATTACACCCCTTCGGTCAGGATTACGACCTAGTTTCTCACACCACTTATGTTGTGTGTATTAATTTTATACATGAGTGGTGGGACCTACAGTTTAAAGTCGGCTCAGAATGACAGATTTTTGAGGAACTTTTCATGGCAATTTTATTTACTCTCAGAGTTTTTGCCAGAAATCTGATGAGAGAAAGTCGCCGAAGAAATACTTTTTTTATTTTGTTTTGATGACCCTGACTTTACGTCTAATAAGCCAACACACTACCTACTAGACTACGGCGACTTCAAATGAAACGTTGAAAACTAAAATTCTTAAGTAACTCTTCTTTAGCATTACCACGCACTTTGACATTTCTCGCTTTAGTACGCCATTTCTTGATATTCTTAATGGATTTTCTTAAAAAAAAAAATTCTAACATTTCCATATAGACGTAATCATTTTAAATACATTCGTTACGAACTTGATTTAATTGCCAGATACATTTGCCGCCGCCAGAATCACAAACAATGACTGAACTTAACAAATTATTACCATTTATATTAAAATTACCGTTTTTCTCTTTTACTGTTACTATTGCTACAGCTACTTCTTGTTGTATTGTTGTAATTGTTGTTATCGTTGCTACTACAGCTATTGTTTCTATTTATTGTAGTTTTGTGCAACTTTTAAATGTTAAACTGACGACTTTTGACCTTTCCTTTCTGTTGGCTCCTTGGGTACTTAAATCCTTGGCTACTTAAATCCTGTGGTATTGTACCATACATATGTTCAACGTACAGGTAGTTTACAATTGAAACTGTATATGGAAGTGAATTTTCTTTCGAATGTTAGTGTTACATTTCTAGTTGTTTTTCGTCCATAAGAAAAGCAAAAATAAATAAAAACCATTTCCACATATTAAATATTTTTTTACAATTTAAATTTATTTTTCACATGCAAAGCAAAACCAACGCCAGTAAACTTTATGCTTTTAATGCCCCAAAGTAGTTGCCGCTTAAGTCAGACAACCTACCAACAACCAGGCAGTTAGTTAGCCGGTTGGTCTGTCTTTCTGGCTGTATGTATAAAACGTTTTCTGCAATTGTTTCATTTGTTTTTCTCCATTTTCTTTTAGCCCTCCTCATATGTAGGTTTGTTTGTACATTTAAATTCTGGTTATATCGTTGCTATTTTTTATTTGTTACAACAACTTCACAAAGACATACTCGAACAACAAAAGTTTAAATGCTAGACGTAGACTAATGTCTTTATTTTTTAATAGGTTTCTATTTATTTTTATTACAATTTTCACGAGTTTTCTTCATTTATTTGAATATATCTTCTTCTTACATCTATTCGGGGGTTCTTGTTTACCCTCTTAACTTGCGATATTTATTCGGTTTACTTGCTGTAATTAACCCTTTAAAGACTGGTTCTTACCATGCAAGATAAATAATTTCACATCTTAAGAAATGTTCTTAAGTTTAATAATCAAGTGTATGCCACTTGTCATCCATTTTGCCTTCTGATTTTATCTTCTGATATGCGAATGTGTAAATATATAGGGTGAGCCATTAAAAAGTTTATTATTTTCTTGTGAAGTCCAATTGTTCCGGTTAGAAATGGAATATTATTTCATCCACATGGCTGCCGCGGCTTACTTCACAATACCTGGTGCACTTTTTTGGGTGTATGGGGTCGCATCTAGTAAATGGTATCATTAATGTTGGCCCAATTATTTCTGATTTGTCGGCACAACACATTTCTTTAACGACGTCCCACAGAAAATAGTCCAACAGTGTCAAATTGCAGCTTCTTGGCGGCCAATTGACATTACCATTTCGGCTAATTAAACGGCCATCAAACGTTAGACGCAATAAATCGATTGTGGCATGAGATGTATTACAAGTTCCACCATCATGCTGAAACCAAACATCGTTCACATAAAATCCATGAAGCGCGGGTATAAAAAATCGGTTATAATTGTGCGATAGGCGCCTCCATCGACCCTCAAAGAAATATATGTCAGTAATGCGTCCGCTCCACAAGTAGCATCAAACAGTCACTCATAATGGGTGCATTGGCTTCTGTAAGGCCACGTGTGGGTTTTCTGAGCCCCAAATAAAGCAGCTTTCCTTTCCCACCAAGATGAAAATGAGCTTCATCCTGAAAAATAATTTTTTTGGCAAAACCGACACGATTGTTTAATTTATTTAAATTTTTATTTAAGCGAAGCGAACAATTAACGTTGTAAGGTGTCATACCGAGATCATTTTGCAAAAGTCTTCGTAAACTGGTGCGTTAAATGTTCAATTCTTGAGAACGATGACGAGTTGATGTTGATGGATTCTTACGCACGCTCTTGGCCATAGCTTCGATAAATTCGGTTGTACGCACTTCTCGAGAACGCTTACGTTTTGGCATCAACAATGAAACCAGTTTCATGAACTTTAGCAATAAACTTGCGTATACCGGGCACTGTTGGTCCTTCTCTGTGATTAAATTTTGTACGATATTTTCGAGCAATTTGCGACCAATTGCCTTTGTTTCGGAAATAAATTTCCAATAAATCGCAACGTTGCTTAAGCATTGTAAATCGATTCATTACGTTCAGTGGAGATAATCAACTGAATTTTTTTACAAGATAGAATGACATAATAATATATAACCGATGTTTCAATTTTAAGCCGATAGATGACCCATTATATGAATTCAGACAGACAAGCAATTTATTTCCGGATTGTGCCAGAAACAGGCATTGCTAGTGAATGTCTGTAATTCTAATTGCTAGCTCTGACAAAGCGAGTAAGTGTTGCCTTACTAGTGAAAGTGGAGGATGAGGATATCAAAAAAACTTATTTTACTTCGTAAGTAGTCCTGAAAACAATTGGCTTCAGTTTAAAGCGTTATGGTCACATGTTAACCAAACTTTGTTGATCAGCAATTGAGAATAATGAACTATACACTGAAGGTAAGATTGCGGACGTTGCTAAGACAAGAAAAACTTTCAAAAGAAGAAGATGAAGGGGTCAGGAAGGACAGTGAGAAATAGATAGAGCGAGATACTGATAGAGATATAAAAGAGTATCTTTGTGTTTGTACCTCCGACATATATTATATTACACCGTAAAAATTACAACACTCTGATTGTGAAGCTGTTCTACATACATATATAACTGGCCATTACAACACTTCAGTAAGGATTACTGCCTAGCTTCTCACTCCACTCATGTTGTGTGTGTTAATTTTATGCATGAGTGGCGGGACCTACAGTTTAAAGTCGACTCCGAATGACAGATTTTTGAGAAACTTTTCATGGAAATTTTATTTACTCTCAGAGTTTTTACCAGAAATCTGGAAGTCGCCGAAGAAATTTTTTTACATATTTAGTTTTGATGTCTGACCTGGGTTTTGAACCGTGGCCTTATGTCTAATTGGCCAACACACTACCTACTAGACTAAGGCGACTTCATGCATGTTCTGCCTGGTTTAAATTAAGCGAATCAAATTTCCTATTTTTTACGAAATCTCTCAAGCATGTTTTAAAGGAAACAACGTCAATATAAATCCCGGCATCATCTGTGATATGGTTCGACTCATCCCTTTATTGCTTGTCGAAAAGAACCAACAGATCTGATGCTAAATATTTTCTAGTAGAATCTCGTAAAAACGAATCCTAGTTATAGTGTTAAAAATTGTGATGCGACTTTAGTTCAGATGTGTATAAATATAAAGCCTAAAAAGACGACAAGCTCCTAACTTAGTCTATTTATAAGTCGATGTAAATAAAAAACTATGCGCTGGTAATGTGATACACTATACCACGTGGCCTTCGTATTGTATATACCCGCATTACCCGCAGATATTTTAGTGCCATTAGCAATACTCAAATTAAACTCGTTAACCCTGGACGGTTACTCTTCATTTCATTACAAGCTTTCATTATCAACTAACGTTGTTGAAAAAAAGAGCGAAATTTGGTCAAACATAAAAGAGTTATATTATGAAGAGTAAATGAGCTTCGTCGATTCGACGAACAGTAACCGTCAAGGGTTAAAAACACGGGTTTAATATTTCTCACAAGTGGAATCCGTACACATGCAGCATGTATCCTCATATATAAATGGCTTAAATAAAATCTTTAACACTTGAAAATTTCTGTTCGCCATGGGTTAACCCATTATAGCGTAGTTGAAGCATTGGCTTAATTCATCAGTTCGTCTTTCTTTTTCTTTTTATTTTTTTGTTTCTTGTTGGTAATTTAAGATTATTTGAAAAAAGAAAAATTACCTTTAAATATGCAACTGTACGTTTAATGTGCCTCTTAATTATGCTGAATATTTCAGTTGAAAGTTGAAAGTTTTTCTAAATGTGCACAATGCAACAAAGGAATGAATTTAAGAGCGGGGATAGAAAATCGTTTCAATAGAGTATTTAAAATGAAAAGAAAAAATTCTTGTAACGGGGACATGTTGGACAAGCTACGACTGTCAAATTAATTGGTCCTGGACCTTATACCTTGAATTACGACCTAGCTTCTGATACCAGTCATATGATGTGCGGTGATTTTTATACATGATTGGCGGGACCTATGGTTTAAAGTCGACTCCAAATGATATATTTACTGAGAAACTTTTCATTGTAATTTGACTAACTCTAAGAGTTTTTGCCAGAAGAATGGTGAGAGGAATAGTAAGCCAACACACTATCTACTAGACTATAGCGAATGTCAATTCATTCAGTTTATTGTGGTAAATCATAATGGACGACCATAGACAATGACGTGTGTTCGTTTAATTCGGTCTGAAGCAATTGCCAATTGACTCTTATTTTTGTACAAAAATTATCTTCCCCAATGAGACCCTTTTCTGGATGAATTGGTAGGTTAATGAATAAAATTGTCGACTTTGAAAAGATACCAATCCACACCACAGACCCAAGAGCGTCAAATACACAATGAAAAAGTCTGTGTTTTGTGTGGTTTTTCTTTGAGAACGATGTTGACCAGACCATCACTGTCAACGGCGAGTTTTGTATGTCGCTGATAATTAACGTTTTAACCTGAATTAGCTGATCTGGGCAGCAATGAGATCTGGTTGCAACAATAAGGCCCTACATGTTATACTGCTTATGCTACATTGGCTGTATTGCACGAAAGATTTTAGTTTTTGACCATCTTACGTGGAAGTGATGTAAACTAGTCACTGGGATCGTGCGATTTGACGACAAAAATTTGTATTTCCCAGGCGAGAATTGCAAATGCTAAATTTTACGTTACAAAACGACCAAAGAAATTACATAAATAGGCACAAATAGGCAAAAATCAATTTACAATAACAAAACTACATACAAAGACCACATAAAGGTAGAAATAAAAACAGTCAACAGCATCTTCTCGATGTTGCCAGAGAGAAAATAAATGAGGTATTCAAAAAGGACGAAATGTTGACAGATAGTTGTAATAAAAAGACCTGTTGCGTGAAATATTTGGTTCTTTATAATCAAGGTAGAGCGGTGTTCTCAATTATACAATTCTAGAAAATTTGAACAGAGAGCTTCTTTGAAAAAACCGTATAAATATTGTTTTAAAAAAACGCAACCATGGCTGAAAGGCTAGGATAATATTTGACAGCGAATAGTTTTATCATTTTAATTTCAAATGCCAAAGCTTAGTGAAAATTCTTTCAATTTCGATTTATTTTAAAGAATTCTTTATTATTGTATTTGAACTCTCCAACATAATTAATGGAAACTTAATGGATTCATCAATTTTACGCTTTCTCATGTTATCACATAACCTAAATCTCATAATCACTAAAACTTTCTTTCCTTATGTTTTAACAACATTTCATAGATAGAAACGGCAATGTTAAATTTTCATTTCCTTAACGTTTTATTTAATAATAAAATTGTCATTAAAGTGACGGAAATTTTCATTGTACAACAACTCATGTCTTTATTACGGTTCATATGATTAATTACATTGAATTTTCCTTTTGCTATGCGTTATTAAATTATGGGTTTTACTGTGTGAAAAATGATGATGACATGTCTGTTAAGGTATGTATGTTAAGGTATGTATACAACACAGCAATGTTATATGTATACAATCTACGCAAATGAATACATACGTACATAAATACGTACTTTCCAAATACAATTTTCACATTATATTTGTAAATAAAAAAAAAACAAAGAAAAAAACGAGTAAAAATATAATTTACCACCTACATTAGCTCTTAATGTAGAATTTTGTTGTTGTATGGCATTTAATAATAAACGTGGCAGAAATGTATTTTAAAAAGCGCATCAACTGTAGGCAAACAACATAACGTAACGTAACGTATTGTATGTAATTTTGTGAATAATGCGTAGTAAATATACCGTTTGTATACGGTATTTAAATGCTATTACAAGTGATAAATAATTAAAATGGTGTAATAGAATGTAATTATGTAACAGCTTAACTGTTAATTTAATTTCCATTTCCATGGTGGATACAAAAAAAAGTCATGTCAATTGATATTTTTTTTTTAATATTAAAATTTTTTAAAAGCTTTATTTAAGAAACAAAAAAATATCACACATTACATATTTATTAACAGTATAAAATAATTAATTAATTAATAATTTATTAAAAAAGAGAGAAATACTTGCTATTATTTGAAATAATAAGTTCGGTTTCATACGGGTAGTTTTATATGATTTATATGGCAATAAAATTGGTGTTGAATTAAATATTTAAACGAAAAAAAAACTCACGGACAAAATATCTGGGAAGCATTGGCTTTGTTTCCTTAACATTTTTCTAACAATTAGTTTTCAAAACCAACGGTCTGGTAAAACTGTCTTCTGTTAAAAATTTACAAAAATTATTTTTTTTACAAATTTTGTCTATACAAACGCACATAATTGGTCCTTACAAGCCTTCAGTCAGGATTACAACCTAGCTTCTCACACCACTTATGTTGAGTGTGTTAAGTTTCTACATGAATGGCGGGACCTACACCATTAAACTTAATGTCAACTCCGAACGACAAATACATTTAATAGCAATTTTATTTATTATCAGCGTACTTTCCGGAAATCTGCGGAGAGGGATTTAAACCGTAGCCTCACATATAATAAGCCAGCACACTAACTACTAGACGAGACTAGACTTCTCACGTATTATTTGTCGCCCAACCACCAACGAAGTATTGAAAGGTTGGCTTTTAAAGATTTGTGCTGCATGCCACTATGTATGAATTCGACTCAAGCGTTTCTCGCCTTTAAATTTAAAAAAACAAAGTGTGTATGAGGTATCATTCAAATTTTTTGGTTCGTTTGATGGATGGCATTATGTGTGGAATATAATGCCGTTCAAATGTTCGCCATGGCTACTGTGAGTGGAGAGCATATGAAAGCTTAAATTTCCAATACTATGACACATTAACCGATGACATGCTAGGTGGATTGTGGTTTATTTGCTGGGCAATGCTGTTTTTCAAAAAATTTCCTAATTTGAAAATTTTTCTTCGTCCACAAATTGGTCTCATAGCTGAAGAAGACTTTTCCGTGGCCAGTTGCCAACTGTTCAATATCAGGAGAAATAAATGGCAACTATTTTGAATGTTGAAGTCACCGTGGTCTAATAGGCTTAGCATAACGTCTATGCTACCCTTCAAACCACAGATCAGACACCTTCAACAAAACGAAATACGAGAAAATATTTCTTCGACGACTATCTCTCAGCAGATCCCCGTGTGGTAGCGGGAATAGAATACTACCACAGTGATCACCATACAAGGAGACTAAGGGTGCTGCTAACAGTCAGGAACTCTTTGGGGTTCAACTGGCAGCAGTCTGGTCTTACTTGGCTGCGAAGCCTGACCAGAGGTCTTAGTCAGGTACCACGGTCTGCCCGGCAATGGTGAGGCCCCCTTGCGGGAGCGACGTGGTGGCCGTGTTTTAGACCCAAATCGCGGGAAATGTATCAGTACGGTGTGGCGTTACACTCTTAACGCATTGAAGGAGCTTAGATGGTCTTCGACCCCTAAACAAGAGGGAAGTCATAACCAAATAGTATGGCTTCGAATTGCTACCTACATACAGGGTTGCAGCCAGTGATTGCAGTAAGTGGGGGCGTTGGTAGACGCAGTGAATTTTATCTTGTGCGAAGAGCACCGTGGGATTAGGTCCACATGGACAGGTAACCACGTAAAACCCACACATAGTTGTCTCTCAGCAGATTTCTGGCAAAAATTCTGAGAGAAAATTGCCATGAAAAAGTTTCTCAAAAATCTGTCGTATCGAGTCGACTTTAAAACTGTATGAAATTAACACACACATCATAAGTAGTGTGACAAGGTGACCCACAAATGGGTCTCATCGCTGAAGATGATTTTTAAATAAAAATAAGGGTCATTGCTAATTGTTCCAGATTGAATTCAGCATACACATGTCATTGTCTGGGTTCTTACAACTTGATTTGGCATACCAGGCGGAATAAATAGCAATTAATTTGACAGATGTAGCTACACAAGATGGCCGCCACCAACTGTTAAAGTCCACAAGTCCCTGTTCGAACAGCCTATAGTAAAAGAAAAAGATAATAGAGATGATTTCTCTATGAAACTTACGGTCAGTTGCCAACTGCATTCCAACTTTCCCATAATAAAAATTGAATTTTCAATTCGATTTACCACATGAGTATCACATGTAGGGTAACGAAAATTCCTCCAATGATCTGATATGGTAAGACAAACCCATATCAGATTATAATTAAAAATATTTGTATATTTGAAAATGTATTCATTATTAATAAAATGTTTAAACAATTATTTTCCATGTAAATACTGGAAATATTAATACAAATCCCGAATACGAATATGCACTGCTGCTCCCTTTTCGTACAGAATGATGGAAATGCATTCAAATGGTTTTAAATGCCAATGTAAATTATGCCAGTACGTATTAACTTTTGATTTTACTTAAGACCACTATTATTGTATGATGTTTTCATTAAATGTATTAATTTTGTATAATAACCTCAAGCATATTTTGTTTATTGTATTAATATTGATTAAATATCTGGTTTGTTTGGAAACATATACACAATTATACCAATAAATTGCAATGATTTTATTTGTAAATTGACAAATACATACACATACTTATGCATGACCGAATGTACCACAAACACATGAGAGAAAGTGCATAACAAACGGGATGTACGAAGGGATTAAGAAAATTTCAAGGAAATCCTCATTTAAAGAGGCACCCCATACATACAAATCTATTGGATGCATTTCATTATTAATCTCGAATATGAATTTATTATTCAAAAGGAATAATTTGGTGCAGAAACAATAGAAAATGTATCCTCAACTAAACGAGATAACACACAATTAGAAGGATTTGGATTTAATGTCAGTAAAAATGTTTGTATTTGTTATTGAATTTGTTAAACACATTCTCTTTTGTGAGAATTTTTGTAAGATTAGATCAATAGCCTCCGAGATATTTTAACATTGTTTTCTAAAACTATTTATAATGGCTGCCAATAAAAACCAAAAGACTCTCTAAGCAGTACAGTATTGCAGTACTGACTAAAACATTGTGTGGATATTGCCAAATCGCCATTTATCTTCTTCAATAAATGCTGTCCTATTAAATATAACGGTAATGAATTTAGGATTATTAACAGTAATACACTATGGAGACACTGCCTCCTAAGAACTGACTTCTACGTCTTTTGGGGACACAAGTGGAACTTTTTGAAGAGCTTCCTCTCTCTAAATTTCAATCAAATAAAGCATCTGTGAGATATCATCGGAATTTTTGTTTTCGTTTGAAAACCCCAATGATATCATTATGTTCATACGTACATAACCGGTCATTACATAAGGCACATAAGGCAGCGTTTTTGAAACCATATACAGATCAAAAGAAATTTTTAATTGCCGACTTATATTGCTCGCCAAGAATCAAAGAATAATGAACCGATAACATCTCCAGTCCACAATTCAAACCAAACAGTACAGTGCTATTCTCTCATCCTTGTTCAGGATGCATTGTACACTTTTGGATCTCATGTGGATTGGTTTTGCACTAAATTTGACAATTTTGTTAGCTCATGTACTTATCCACTCAGAAATGCGCCTCATAAGTGAAGACAATTTATGATGGAAATTAGAGTAACTTGCCGACTACCCAGAGCCCATTCAGCGAACACATGCTGTTGTTCATGCTCGTCCGTGGTGATTTGGCAAAACGAACTGAATTCATGACAACTTATTTGACACGTGTAGTCTGAAGAGAATGGCTTATCAACTGGCAAAGGTCTGAAGTTGTGATGGGAATACCTTGTATTCACGAAGTATGATATTTCGAACTTATCGTTGTTTAAACATTGCATTAAATATGCAAAGCTTTCACTCTTTTAAATCTTCAGGTTCTGTTGGTGTCTGATAATCTGCACGGCCCGCTTACAAACTGTACAACTTACCAGATTCTCATTTATCTTCACACTAGAAAAAGATTCCAACATACATACATAATTGGTCATTACAACCCTTCAGTCAGGATTACGACCTAGCTACCACTTATGCTGTGTGCGTTAATTTTTTATACATGAGTGGCGGGACATACAGTTTAAAGTCGACTCCGAACGACTGATTTTTGAGAAACTTTTCATGGCAATTTTATTTAATCTCAGAGCTTTTGCCAGAAATCTGCCGAGAGGAAGCCGCCGAAGAATTAATTTTCATATTTCGTTTTGATGCCTGACGTGGAGTTTGAACTGTGGCCTTACATCTAATAAGCCAACACACTACCTACTAGACTATGGCGGCTTCTTCCAACATGAAGGCTAAACATTTTAGGACCATCAACATAAACTCCTGTGTATTGTAGACGACTACACTTACTAGTTATTCACATAGAAAATCACTGTATTACAGCGAATATGCTGTTCGACAAAGTTGTTTAGCTGTTGTTGAGTGGAGTTAGTATAGCGGCCAAGTTATCTTTGAATCTTAACGACGATAGTATTTTTGACCAGTACAGTTCTTTATCATAACAACTGGGCGGTATCTCAGAACCTCTCTGCCAAGTAGACAACTAACGAATTTACTGCTAAGAATTTAAACAATAAAATAGCATTTCATTAATTATTTCCGTTTAATATTGTGTGATTATATTTTCGCACAATTTTTAAATCCATTTCAAGTGAATGTAATCCACAAACACACACAGTACACATTGAAATCACCACAATCAGCTGACATTCTGATGTATTTATTGCAGCCATAATATTTGTAAACTAACACCACTAATTTTTGTTGTCTATATTAATATTAAGCAATTCATTCAATACACACATATGTATATAAACCACCATAATTTTCAACCATGTACATATGCATGCATTGTCATATCGGCTTCACTCTCTTCTGGTATTATGATAGCCCACCACGCACATTAATTGCACTAAAAATTTTGAAAAATCCCTCTGGACTTTAGATGTGAAATGTCAGATCTTTTGTGAAATGTTTCATAATAATTCCAAAAAAAGATGTGAATACTAAAACATATACTACATGCGTACTATGTACATACATACATATGTATGTTTGTACATTGCTGTTCAAATATCCTGTCATTTATTCAGTAATTTCTGCATTTTATTTCATTGTATTTTCCACATGGCAGTATTATTGATGAGAGAATATTTACATGATTGTCTATCTGTCTATTCATTCTACGCTTCTTTTTTTTCTTTTCCAATGTAAATTGTATTGTATGTGTGTGTACATGTTTATTTATGGAAAAGGGGTATGACGTTTAAAATTCTCTGTAATTAAAACATTTTTAAATATGCATGAAACCGTGGACTTTAATAAGCAATTAATTTACAGTTATTGATTGCTTTTGTTGTTTTATTTTTGTTTTTTTCTATTTTCTCTTCTTTTTTATTTTAGCCTGTGATTACATTTGTATAATTAGTAAACGTATGTCATCGTGATAATCGTACATACAATTTTTTTTTTATCAATTATTTAAAAATAATTTCACTACATATGTATGTATACATGTAAACACGGCCCTATTGATGCCCTATACAATATTGACGTATTTTTTAATTTTTAAAACGAACACTGCTATTCTCTCAAATGTATTATAGTGTCCATTTAGTATAGGTGGTTTTAACAGGGACTTATGGACTTTGGCAGTTGATAACGGCCATCTTGGGTAGCTACATCTGTCAAATTATTTATTATAAATTTAAAACGTATTTCTTTTTATTGTGTTGTTGCTTAATTTTTTAGCAGTAAATTCCTTGGTTGCCTACTTGGCAGCGACCATACGATATTCATAACGGTTGGGAGATATCGCCCAGCCGTGATGACAAAGAACTGAACTGGTTAAAAATACAATCTTCGTTAAGACCCAGCGATCCACTAAACAGCAACTTGACAACTTAAGTGAACAGTCAATTCGTTGTGATGCAGTGATTTTCTATGTGGCCTACTAGTAATTGCAATCATTTACAATGCACCGGAGTTTATTTTGATGATTCTAAAATGTTTAACCTTGGTGGATGATTTGGGAGGATTTCTCTAGTTTAAGAATAAATGAGAATCTTATGCGTTGTGCAGTTTGTAAGGAAAGCCCTGAAAATTATCAGAAGCCATTAGAACTTGCGGATTTCAAGGAGTGAAAGCAACATTTCAAACCGCTATTTTCGAAATATCATACTTTATTCACAACAGGGAGTTCAGAACTTTGGCAGTTGCTAACGGACATCTTGTGTAGCTATGTATGTACATCTGTCAAATTAGTTGCCATATATTCACCATAGTTTGCCAAATCACCATGGGCGAACATAGAAAATGACGTGTGTACCCTAAATTGAATCTAAAGCAGTTGAAAACTGGCCCCATATTTCATTGGAAATTCATCTTCTGCACTGAGGCCCTTTTTTGATAAATGGGTACGTAAACACACAAAATTATTGAATTTGAGATGAGATAAGAAACATCAAATTCATCATAAAAATAAGGACAGTTTGATGTGAATTTTGGGCTGGTGGCGTCATCGTGCCACATATCTTTGAAAACGACTTTGGCTACACCATTACTGTCAATGTCAAGCAGTATATATATAGTCCGCGATTACCAAATTCTTTTGGCGCGAATTATATAATCAATACACCAACGATCAATGTATACCAAAAAAAATTATATTTTGGTGAGGATTTTGAGCTGGCTGCTTTATCGGTCCATATATCTTTGATAACTACGTTGCAGTATAGGTCGATGGTTACCAAATTCTTTCGGCCCGAAGTGGATAATCAAGACACCAACTACATGTGTTTTCGTCAGAGCGGGACCATGATCGGAATGTGCAATTTGAGGGCATCGGTCATCTCATGTTGCGGTGAAGTGAACTGGAAGTCTGCGTGCAATAGGACACCATTAGAGTCTTTCTTGTTGGCTTTTCTTAAGGTGATAGTATGAGCGAATAAACAACATACCACAATGGTTCTCAAAGTCAACCCATCATATCGATCAAATTTAGAATGATTTTCAGCCTCTTCTCCAGAATCCAGTCAAACTGGACATTTCGCATGCGCTCAACCCAGAGAAGCCATGGTGAACTTTTGAACGATGTTATTATTTCCAACATATCTTTTTTATTAAAGATAAAACAACTCTTAAGTTTTTAAAAGAAAATTATCTTGGAGTATCGAACGGTGGTCCAGTTGTTCCATGGCCGGCACACGTGTTCTTGAGCCTACAGCATTCCAGTCAAGTGCCATTCTTGTTACACTATCAGTATTCTTTCTGATGGTATGGCCAAACCATCTCCAATTCATATATTTTCTAGGCGTTATTATGACTTCCTCGTTGGTAAGGTTCCAGAGAATCGTGTTGCTGATGTTATTAGGCCAGAATATTTTGAATCTTTTCTCTGTTTTTTAGGCTCCATGTTTTTTAACACGGACTTTCTGAAGTTTTAGAACACCTCCTTTTTTAAATTTTCTGATAAAAACTCAACACATTTATCTTTCAGGAATTTTAAAGTGTTTGTTTGCCAGGATCTTCAAATTCTTTGTTATTTTTACTCGAACTTTTTTGTAATGCAACACTCAAGTATTCTTAATATTTTCTTATAACCAGTGAACTAGCTTTTCGATTAACAATTGCGAATTCGACTATCATTTTTTTAAGGACGAAAAAAATATATTTTTTTTTAATTTCAATTCTTCTATATTAGATGATCGTTTTTAAAATAACTCACATTAATATCAAAATGATTGTACCCTTCTTAGTAGTTCAAATGATTAGACTAGGCTGCACATGTCCTTTAATGATTGTACCCTTCTTAGTAGTTCAAATGATTAGACTAGGCTGCACATGTCCTTTAATTTGTTCATCAATATTAATCTCTCCACAGTGTCAGGTGCATGCTCGTAACGGGTGCAACAGCGTTGGTGGACATAGAGAAGAATTTATAAGAATTTGCAAAATCAGCGATAGAGATCCAATGCAATAATATGAGCTGCATACAGTGTCACTGACGTTACAAAAATCAGTATATATCGCCACCAACTTTGCAGCATAGTGTAACAAATAGAATTAAATATTACAAAAAAAAAACAAAAAAGCGATATTGTCAGTGTATGTATAATTGTTTATTTTTATTTACAATTCAATTCAATTGCAACAGGAATTTTAAATCCATTCCACTGCACTTTAAAACAACAATACATATACGGCAGTGATGAAAAATGTTTTTAAATGATTTCTTTTTTTTTTATTAAATTCCTATTATTTAAGGATGTGTAAATTATAATTAAATTTTTAATGAAAGACTGTGTATTTTTATTACAGGGTTTGGTAAAACAAAAATTACAAAAAATATGATTTAAAATACCTCAAATAAAAAGTACATTCAGAACATATTTTTAAACAATTTATAACATTTATTGTGAAATATAACTAACATACTTACGTATGTATGTGGAATATATTTTGTTTAAAAATTTTGGGCATGGTTATAGCTATTAAACAAAAAAGTCAAGAAAAATAAACTAAAATTAGCTAACAGAAAAGGTGTTTTCCTTCTAGGCAAATCACCGTACGTACGATTATACCTCGATTTACGTTACGATTGGTTTCATGAAAAAGGCGACGTAAATAGAATTTCAAATACCTCATAAAGGGTGAACCAATTAAAAGTTTAAATTTAAAAATGAAATAAAATAAAAACGGTTTGACATTTTTCCAAATTTATCGTATTGTTGTGAAGAACAAATGTTCCAGTTAGAGATTGAATATTATTTCATTCATATGGCTGCTTGGGCTAACCTCACAATACTTCATTCGATCGGACCAATATTCGTGTACTTTTTCGAGTGTATGGGACTGTATCTCGGCAATGGCAGCACGAATATTGGCCTTAAAATTCTTCAAATTGTGTTTGCTGGTATAATACTTTTCTTTAACGGCGCCTCACAGAAAATAATCCACCATTTCGTCTAATTAAACGGCCATCAAACGTTAAACGCAATTAATCAATTGTGGCATGAAATGTGTAGCATGTCCCACCATCCTATTGAAATCAAACATCGTTCACATAAATATCGTGAAGAGCAGGTACAAAAAAATCCGTTATCATGGTGCGATAGATGGCTCTGTTGACCACGTCTCATTTTCAAAGAAATATGGGCCAATGATGCCTCCGTTCTACAAGCCGCTCCAAACAGTCATTCGTAATGAGTGCATTAGCTTCTGTAAGATGACCACGTGTGGGTTTTCTGAGCCCAAAATACGGCAATTTTGCTTATTAAGGACCCACCGAGATGAAAATGAGCGTCATCCAAAAAGATGATATTTTTTGCAATTTTTTAATTTCCGACCAATTGTCTTCGTTTTAGAAATAAATTTCGAATAAATCCCAACGTTGCTCAAGCGTAAATTGATTCATTACGTTCAATGGAGATAATATACTAAATTTTGTGGCAGAATAGAATGACATAAGTATTGCCAGATTCGAAATAACCGATGGTTAAAATCTAAAACGGTATATGGCCCACTCAATACATAAGTTTACTAACATTTTAAATAAAGTGGGCGTAAAGAATACATCCATTCGCTTCTGCAATAAGGATATTTTTTCATATATATCTTGATATTATTTAAGAGTAGAATTTCCTGTTGATTTTGCCAACTCTTCTCTTTCCTTATCCTATTTAACTTCGTCACAAACTTACATTGCATGCGATGTAAGGTTTCAGACAGCTTTGACAATGAAATCTGCGTATTTTCTCTGGGAGTCTCGATTTTTTTCCATTACCCCTCTTGGAAGCATATGGATTGCACAAAGCATTTCCATCTTATCCAGTTGACTGCTGTTATTTTTGCGCCTTTCCATGTAAGATTGCATTGTCCTAGATCTTGGTGCATCGAACGTCTCCAGGTATGACTTGAACGGATACGGCTTCTTGAGACCTGAGTATTCCAGTCAAGTGCCATTTTCGTTAGACTATCAGTATCCTTTCCTATGTTTTATTTGCATTATTATGGATTCCTCGTTGGTAAGGTTCCAGAAATTGATTCATGTGGCTGATGTAATTAGGCCAAAACATTTTGTGTATTATTTTGAGGCGAAAAATTTGAGCGAAAGAATTTTTGCCCAGTGGACAATTTAATCGAGGTAAGTGGCATACGTAAATCGATTGGCGAATGTTCCGGGAGGAGTGCGCAAGCCTGTTGATAGCATCTGTTACTGCGCTGCCATTTATAGCCATTATACTGTCTAGATAGCAGAAACTATCTATGTATTCGAACCGTTGGCCTTGTGGCATTTTGTTGCCGGTGCTTACGTTGTTAAAGTTGTTAAAAAAAATATATTTTTTTGTAGTGCACATTTAAATTTGATACTTAAGTTTATATCGTTAACAAATAAAAGAAACGTCGACCCATTTAAAACATTCATTCATTGTTGGCCATACCCAACTCGAATACAATGTAATTGAACCTTCGTAGCCAATGTCGACTACAAATCAAAAGATACAAAAATAACACTTTCATTTTATGACAGCAATAATACACGAAGAAATACATGAAAAAAATATTACATTGAAATGCTCTTGAAAGGCAATTAAATAAATTGTGAATGTGTACGTAAGTACATAGGGGGGGAGGGAGGTGTTGAAAATCCCTTTTTCTAATATCTTAAAACAAAAGAAAGAAAAAAATAACACAAACAATTATTGTTATTCGTAACTGAAGCCGTAAATAATCTCATCCTTTAGAAAAATAGAAAAACACCGAAAATAATTATTTCCGTTGATTACAAAACACACGGCATATGAATCTTGAACTTAACAAACACCAGGGCAATATACGTATGTATATGGCCTGATAAAATAATATTTAACGACATAAAGACATGATAATAGAGGGCAAAGCGAAAACAAGTGGAAACATTTTTTGTTCCAATACTTCATTCCAAAACTAACATGGCAATGGTATGTGAAGGAGCACTCTAATCCATTACAACTTCGAACAGAAGGGTTGTGCTTCAAGGTTATCAAAAACTAAATGTTTCTCTTGCTATTATTCTTACTTTTTCTATGATAGGTGTTGTTCAAAGTATAAATTCTTGAAATTATTGTATAAAATTCAACCTGGTTTAATTCGTTTGATTTATTTGTATTGTTACTTGCACATTTCTATACTGAGTTGAATATATCGTCTAAATGGGCCGTGAATATCTCTTGGGAATTTAGACTCGCCATGATATACTCCACAGCCATCAATATAACCACCAAGGAAATCACTTTGAAGCTTCCGATCTTCAGACCAGAAGTTATAACGAGCTATATAATCGATCCGATGTGTATATGTCTTCCTAGAACCTTACTGCAACTAGCTCAGCGAAAGGTCAAAGGAGAACGAATTAAGTTTAGCAAATAACAGAGCGGAACAGAGTACACTGGGGACTAGGTTAACTGACTACATGCGCACTCTGTCTATAAGACGGCGGTGGCATTGATGCTTGCACCCTTTCCTCCAAAACATGAACACTATAAAGAACCAGTGATTTTTTCATTCCCCGATAGAGTTAGTATATGATGGTGGGCCTAAGCTCACAAATCTTACCCTATCGGAGCTGTCTTATTGGTTTCTTATTGAAAAAAATCGCTCCAATATCTTATGAAACCAATCTTGCTTTACGGTGCTCACGTTGGATGGACTATCAGACTAATAGACCGTGTTGGCAGGTAGTCATCGGTCTGTTGAACGTATGTAATACTAGGCCAACATGGACTATGAATATGCTACAACTCTGGGAAAACCTCCTTTTCGATTATATGGTTCCTTATAACCTCCTGAATATGACATTTGACTTGGTTTCTTTCTGACGTTCTGCTGAAACAATGGCTTAAACTGGTGGTAGTAAGGTTAAACTGTGGACATACTGTAATTCTGGGAAAACATCTGAGACTTTTACTCCTCTAGGAAATATAGGGCCGCTGGTTTAATACGTGGCTCGTTATAACTTTCTGATTAGAACATTTGATTTTATAATTCCAATTAACGAATTTTGGTCTGAAGAATGGAAGGCTGCCAGGGGACTTTGCACGTTTGAGTTGAAATGCTAGACCGAATGGTTTGTGGTATGCTTATACACATATTAAGAGTTCCGGTATTGAACCTTCGTATAGGCTGCCTGAACGCTGCAATATTTTCCAGGTTGAAGTTGTAATCATTTTGAAATCGGCATTATGCTTGTTGGGTGATGGGATTTCCTTAGAAAATCTTTTAATATACTCGGATAGTCAGAATGCAGACAAGCTCCCATATTGTGTCACATTGATGTCCGACTTAGTTTGTGAATACTGTGGATTTTTGCTGGAAATTTTTTATAATTTAAATGTAAGCCGTATATGATTTCCAGAAACACTAATCACTATACCACTCTGTTTAAATCGCATAACCATTTAACGCACAATTGTGATTCCTACGTGTCATTACCCTATGTGAACATGTGCCGCAAGGGTTAACATTCCCTCAAATGATTTCCGCAAGAGCTGTGGGCCTGAGGAGCATTTAGAAACTATCCTTCGTCTAACTGCCCTGCTGTTCCCATGAAGGCCATTTTTTATATAATTTTTATATAATTGTAGACTCTACTCTCTTATAAAGGGCGTTTTTTATAGAGGTATAGAACTTTAAGTTGCAATAAAACAACGATGGATTATTCGATTGACATGAATTTTATTTATCCGAAAGATAATTACATTTTAAATATGATTTCTGGCATATAACCGCCACGGCTGGCGCGGATATAGTCCAATCTGGACGTCCAATTTTCGATGACATTTTCCAACATTTGTGGCCGTATATCGGCAATAATACGGCGAATGTTGTCTTCCAAATGGTCAAGCGTTTGTGGCTTTACCGCATAGACCAATGACATTACATAGCCCCACAGAAAGTAGTCTAGCGGTGTTAAGTCACAAGATCTTGGAGGCCAATTCACAGTTCCAAAACGTGAAATTAGGCGGTCACCAAACGTGTCTTTCAATAAATCTATTGTGGCACGAGCTGTGTGACATGTTGCGCCATCTTGTTGAAATCACATCTCCTGGACATCATGGTTATTCAATTCAGGAATGAAAAAGTTAGTAATCATGGCTCTATACCGATCACCATTGACTGTAACGTTCTGGCCACCATCGTTTTTGAAAAAGTGCGGACCAATAATTCCACCAGCCCATAAAGCGCACCAAACAGTCAGTTTTTCTGGATGTAACGGTGTTTCCACATACACTTGAGGATTACCTTCACTCCAAATGCGGCAGTTTTGTTTGTTGACGTAGCCATTCAACCAGAAGTGCGCTTCATCGCTAAACAAAATTCGCTTATGAAAATCGGGAACAACGGTAATCTCGTTTTGGGCCCATTCGACGAATCTACGCCTTACTTGATGATCGTTTGGCTTCAAATCTTGCACGAGTTGGATTTTGTAAGCACGCAAACCAAGATCCTTCCGCAAAATCTTCCATAAAGTGGATGGACACAGATCCAATTCCTGTGCTCGATGGCGGATGGACTCATTCGGGTCTTCCTCAATGCTACGCTCTACAGCAGCAATAGCTTCTTCTGTACGCACCGTACAGCGTCTCTGGGGATGCGAGTTATCAATAAGAGTAAACGTGGTGCAAAAACGTTCCATGGTTAATCGAATTAACTGCTCTGATGGACGATTTTGTGGACGATAAAATGAACGTAGTGCGCGATACGTTTTCCGCACAGAACCATTATTTTCGAAATAAAATTGCACTATTTGCAAGCGTTGTTCAGGCGTGAGTCTATTCATGATGAATTGCCAAACCAAACTGAGAATAAATCACTTGACAGCTGTTAAATCGGTCGCCATCGTGAAAAGTAATGCCAACTTAAAGTTCTATACCTCTATAAAAAACACCCTTTATAAATATTGCTGCAATAGCAACATTTAATCTGGGGTCGAGTTGGTTTCCTTTAGAGAATGATTTTTGTCGCATTTTTAACTTTTGAAAGCGTCCTATGGGTTGCAACCAAAAATCACACAGACACTGGATGAGGACAACCAGTTGAATACGGTATCTAGGCGACAACAAATAGCGTCGTTTTACAGAAGCACCCAGAGAGCGACTGGCTGCAAGCAGTATGAAAGAGGCTGCCTTCCAAAATGCATCAATACAAAGTTTGTATGCAATTCTACTACCGTATGTATACTATGTAGATATGCAAAGTAACCAAACAATGCATCAACTATAAATCCGATGCCTGATTGCTTTTTGACTGCGTTAAAATACACATTTACGACGTTTTGGAATAGAATACATTGTATATATTTTGTACAGCGGCATTATGAAACACTATACTTTGTTCAAACATAAAGCAACTAACATTTTGAAAGGCAGCCAGAACTTATAAATTTCCAACAAATCTTAGATTATTCAAGGGAAAACGTTCTAGCAAAAGCCAAACGCTGAAGGGTGTTAAATGCATATAATATGTAGAGTACGAGAGGCCAAACCATCAGCATAAACCCTGATATTATCATAAGATTGCAGCTGGATTAAGATACAAGAATTCGCAGTCGATAAATCTAAAGCTAAAGAAGGCAAGCTAGATGTGATTTGTGGAAGCTCCCCTGCTGAAAATTTAAAGTTCTTGGCTTCAAGTCTCTTCTATTATTGCTTCGAGTTTAGTTAACATTGGTCTCTACAACATGTGAATGAATGTCTTTCCATTGCATTGTAGGATTACAAATAGCCGCCCTTGACCAATTATTCATTTCCTTTCTTTTGATACAATTATTGAATTGCGTGTGTATTTAATAAATTTAATTTCATTGGACTTGCCCCTCTAATTTATGAGACGAAAACAAAATTCAAACATTTTTTTGTTTTTTTGTAATCCGTTTAAAACATGCGACAATTATTGAAAATGGAAAAATCGTTAAATTTTATTGGAAAAACATTTATTTTTATGGACTTTTAATGTATCGTCAAAGGGTCAAAATTCAATATCAACTAATTCGCTCATAAACATAATGTGAAGTAAGAAATGATTTTACATCACGTTTATTTCTTTCAATGAATTTATGACATACATATCATATCATACATATAAGTTGTAGTTGTAAATAAGGAAGAGTTAATTATAAATATACTTAAAAGTATTATTATTCTCGACATATGTATCATATTGATTCTGTTGAATTTAAAACGTACGACCATACTTAACCATACTACAATACAACACGTCCAATTGTAGTTGTATCTACAATTGTTACAATATATTGTTCCGCTGTAATGAAAAAATCCTTAAAATGAAACCAAACCAATACAATTTCGATAGCGTTCCATACTAACATTGAACTATAGGCTCTTCCAACCACGTCAATCGTACTTTGGCATTTGATAACGGCCATCTCGTTGAAGTCAAAACTGTCAAATTAGTTGTTATTAATTCAGTCTCTTTTGCTAAATTACCATGGACGACTATAGATAATGCCGGTTCACTGAATGGGCTCTTACGCTGTTGGCAACTGCTCCCAATTTTCATCGAAAAATCAACTTCAGCGATGAGGTACATTTCTAGACGAATGGGTACATAAAAAAACAAAATTTTAGACGATCCAACTATCCACATGAGATCCAAGAAAAGTCAAAAGCATCCCGAAAAAGGTATCAGTTTGGTGTGCATTTTTGCGGTTGGTAGCGTCATCGGTCCATACAATAACAATGTCGCTGTAACAATTAACAGGTGGTAACTTTTAATGCTTATTTCATTTCATCTCCCATAATATTTTTACTATGAAGAGCTACAACCGTCTCTATTAACTTAAATTTTAAACGTTACACCCTTATATTTTTGACTCATGAGAACAGGATATAATCTTCTGCTAGATCATAACTCTTACATGTCAATCAGAGTGTAGTCACCGTAATTGCTTCGTTTGTGTATGTTTGCAAATGTTTTGCGTTTACAACGAACTCAGGATTATCTGCGTATTTTGAGGCGCAACGTACTTTACATAATTGATTTGTTCGAGATGTCTAAGCTATGTTTTAAGCTACAGTATCTCGTCTAGCAAGCCAACACATTACTTACCATGCTACGACAACTTCAACATACATAATTGACCATTACAACCCTTTAGTCAGGATTACGGCCTAGCTTCTCACACCACTCATGTTGTGTGTTTTCATGGCAATTTATTTACTCTCAGAGTTTTTGCCAGAAATCTGCTGAGAGGAAGTCGCCGAAGAAATACTTTTTTTGTATTTTTTTTTTGATGCCTGGCCTTGGTCTCGAACCCTGGCTTTAAGTCTAATAAGCCAACAAGTCATTGGTATACTCGTATATAAATAGCCCACAAATTACAATTTGTCTTAATGTTTGATTTATTCGCCAGAATCATGGAAAATTTTACATTTTAAATGCTCTCCACCAAAAGAAACCATGGCTGACATTTGAACGATGTTGTATTCAATACATAATGGCACCACAAAGACTTGGTTTTATTTCAATTTATAGATAGGAAGCGCTTAAAATAAGACCCTACACATGTTGGAAGGAAGATATAAAAACATAAAACGTACCCAACGATTGTAGTGACAAGCAAAATACACGCATTCAATACAAGAAACGCGCTCATCAGAATGTACATGAATTTTTAACGAACATTCATTGAAAAGTCACGGGCAAATGTTACAAACATTTTCTATACCCTACCACATGCATTTTAAGCATATCAGTTTGATGGTGATTAAGGATATTTAAATTGGATTTTGCTAGGCTAAGGACGAGCTAATATGTCGGGTTTTTATAGTTGGAACGATTTGGACATACCGGGTGTCTTTGAGTTCCCGGATAAGAAGCAAGATATAAAGCTATCTTTACAAATGTCTCGAAATAGGGGTTAATGCTGATGCGGTAGTCCACTTACTTACTTACTTAATTGGCCATTTAAAACTTGATTAACGGATTTCGGCCTGCCGCAACACATCCTTCCAGACGCCATTGCTTCTTGCGCGCCTACGGTAGTTGACAGGGCTTCCTCGATTTGGTCATTCCAACGGATACAAGGTCGTCCTCTTCGTCAACTTCTGCAGATCCCCGCATCAAATACCCGTCTCGCAGAGCATCCTCCTCCATTCGAACGACATGGCCGAACCAGCGCAACCGCTGGATGTTAATACGCTGCACAACGTCTATGTCGTTGAAGAATTCGTACAGCTCACTATTGCATCGGATGCGGTAATCATCGCCAACTCGCACTGGACCGAAGATCTTACGTAGGACTTTCCTCTCGAACACTCTCAAGGCTGCTGCATCAGTGCTTAATAAGGTCCATGCTTCTGCGCCGTAAAGAAGCATGGGGAGGATGAGTGTCTTGTAGAGTGTTAGTTTTGTCATACGAGAGAGGTCTCTGCTACTCAATTGCCTATTGAGATCATAGTAGCAGCTGTTGGCAAGAGTGATCCTGCGTTTGTCCACTCCAGGCGGTAGTCCACTGAGATGTTCAATTTTCTGAGAAGCTGTGAAATCCACAAATTACCATTGTGGGCCATACTTTCTCTAAGAGAATGTGTGTTTTTAGCAGTGCGTACGATAACATAAAGGTCGTACTATTCTGTAAAGAATCCAGTCTCATAAAATTTTCTTTATAAACTTGCCCATCTGTCCCCACGCAGCAAAGCTTGGTTTCGGCTCGGTTTTGGCTCGGTTTGGAAACCGATTACTCCGTGTGGAAGGACAGCTATTTACATGAACAGTGGATCTGATTTAGAGACACTGCATGGACATTATGTCAGCTGGGCATTTTAGTTTTAACGAGGGGCCGCACAAAGTTCTTAGACAGGTACAGGTTAGTATTATACACTACACAGCGAGATTACAGATAAGATGGTAAGGGATAGTACAGTGAAATGTGTATATCTGCCTTGAGATACTGATTCTAACTGGGCGATCGAGTGATCGGACAAAGAGTTTAATAGGGCAGATAGTAAAATTTACAGGACGAGTTTATTTCAGAGCACTGGTGCCCTGGTATGCAAAGAAAAAAACTCGGGATATTTTGATAGGGTTTCTTCAATGATTTATGATAACTGATGACTGTCTTTCCTCAAGTGATTCTTCTTTAGTTAAATTAGTCTGAGCTTCTTTTCAATTTCTATTTAAGCTTTTATTTTAATTTGAAATATGGAATCGCTTATAAGATAACAATTAAAAAATGAAGCATTTTTTGGAACGAAAGATAACTCGTCGCCATTTATAATATTTTAAACAAACCAGAACCACCATTAATTTAGCTTAGAATGTATATCCGGACAAAAAAAAAACACCTAACACCAGACATGTGAAAATCTAAAATATTCTATGGCTGGAATCAGTATAGATGCCGACGTTATTAGCCATTGATAGGAGCATAAAGTATACAAAAAAACAAAGTGAAAGTAAATTTCTAGTCTGTATTTTCCAAAAGTGTTTATATTACCAAGTCATAGACAAATATTGGAATATCCGTAGCCAATGATTCGATTCTGTTGTTGCAAAGCAAAAAAGACCAAAGACCTTATTCGCGTAACTGAATCGAACAGCATGCTGGTGTAATGTCGACGAATTGCAATGAATTCAATGCAATTTTCTGGTGCTAACAAATGTTGTCTTCATATTCATATTTTGATTGTAAGTGGGGAATGTGAGGTGCTACATATGTGATGCTTTGGGCTTTCTGACATTTTGGATTTTTATTAATCAAAATCTGACAGCACACATTGAAACAATATTTCGTATATAACTTATGGAGAAGAGTTACAAGAGATTTTTTTCACAATTTTTGTTGGCCTTAGTTTTTTGGTTTTCTGTTTAATTGCAGTAATTTGCAACGCAGTAATAAATTGATTAACAATTTATTGATTTGTAATCTAAACAGCTCTTTAAACATGAGACTTTGCACAAACGAATATTTGCAAGACACTTTACTCACAAGTATTTCTATTTAAATAAATTCTTGATAGGCAACAAATCAGATTAAATTGAACTCTTTACGATTTTTCGTAGAAACCTTATCTTAATTCAGTTCAACTTTACAACTTTTTATTGACAGATCTGTAGAAAACAATTCATATTTTTGATAATCAGTCCTAAATACGGTCTTCACTGCGATACTTTAATGTAATATGTTCAATCTATTGATGTATTGGTGTTATGAATTCCGTTTAGCGAGTTCATAATCGATTAAATTAAATGCTAATAGGGCGAGGTAAAGTTTGTATTCTAAGTAGTGAAGCAAAATTTAAAAACTCCTGTTTTCGAAATAGTGTCCGAGAGCAGTCATGCAACCAGACAATGTATGCTTCAAACAAATCATGTGAAAAAAGGGAGTTAATCCAGCTCGATCATAATAGCTAAGACTTGATATAACCGTGAGGGCGTGGCTCAGACATCTCCAACGAAACGAAATATAAAAAAATATATCTTCGGTGACTTTCTCTCAGCAGGTTTCTGGCAAAAAGTCTGGGGGTAAACAAAAATTGCCATGAAAGGTTTCTGAAAAATCTGTCATTAGGACTCGACTTTAAACTGTAGGTCCCGCCTTTCGTGTATAAAATTAACACACACAACATAAGTGATGTGAGAAACTAGGTCGTAATCCTGACTCAAGGGATGTAATGAGCAATTATGTATGTATGTGTGGTCCAAAAACGATCAGTTACTGTTTATTATCATAAAAAACTTGGAAGTATTTCTCTGTCTGCTATAAATCACCTTTGCTAACGTTGTCGATTTACTGCTTAAATATAGGACCAATTAGTTTCTTATTTTTTTTACTTAGAATTTCTATCAAAATATAGTATATACTCGTACGTAATCCTGATTGATGTAATTACATCAACTTCCTTCATAATTTGCCACCGGGCTCTGTATTTATCATTATTAAGTTCGTGTTCGTGCTTGACTGCCTCTTTATTGTGAAAATAAATAATTTCCGTTTTCACTTTCACTTGCTGTGTGTACAGTTGAATGGAGAGAAATATTGATTGATTTTTTGTGTAACAAAATGAAACCAAAAACATACGAAAAAAAATTTTATTTCAATAATAAAAACCAAAATGAGAAAAATAAATAGAAAAACCGAAAAACAACTAGAAAAACTACTAGAAAAACAACTTGGAAAACTACTAACCTGGTTTCAATAGCCACAAGTATTTCTTAAACTATTTTTTTGTTGTTATTGCGCTCATGTTTCCTCTGTAGAGGAAATGGCAGAGGAAGTTTTTATTTTTACATTCAAGTTGTGTTACAAACTTTTTAGCACTTTATTTAAAACAAATATTTTTTCATTTTTTTGTTTCAATTTTTTTATTATTATTATTAATATTCTAAGAGGAGGCAGAAGGGTTATTCATATACATGCTCATTGCCGGGTCAAGCCCATTTTCATTTTAATGCAAAAAAAAAAATTGGAAGCCCATGAAGAAATGTTTTACAACTTGTTTACATGAAAATCTTAAATTTGTTTTCCTTTATTTTCAACAATAAATATAAAAACCGAAAAAGAAAATGAAAGAAAAGTAATAAAACAACACGCAAAATAACAGGGAAAGTGTATTAAAAAATAATATAAAAAAATGGCTGTAAAATAACAACAACAAAAATATATAAAAGGTAATCCATATACATGCATACGTATTTACAAGAAAAAAAAGGAAAAAATTATTAAAAAAAAATTTAAAAAAAAATATAAAAATAATTTACATACATACATATTTACAGAAAAAATAAAATAAAATATTTAAAAAAAAAAATTTTAAAATTTAAAAAATAAATTAAAAAAATTAAAAAAATTTTTTTTAAAAAATTTAAAAAAATGTTAAAATATTCTTGTCAGAAGTGGGATTCGAACCCACGCCCTCAGAGAGGACCAGAACGCTCATACATGTGTACTCACTACTAAAGCAAGCAAGATTTCAATCTTGAGTCTGGCGCCTTAGACCGCTCGGCCATCCTGACATACGTTTTGATGAGGCATGTTGATGTTTTCCAACTCAATAACGTAATTTTTAATGATTAATTTAGAAATGAATTGAAATTCTTAATTCATAGCACACTTTTAGGATGTGAAAACATTTTTAAGTTGTTTGATTATGCCAGATTGTACTTAATTTAACATGTATCGATTCCCAAACAGACTGACGCAATAGCCTCAGTGCTTTTGCATGTAGATTCTATAGTATTGTTGGGTGTAAGTCCCACTATCTTACTTACTTACTTAATTTTGATTGCTCATTACAACCCTATAGCCAAGATTACAACCTAGCTTCTTACAGCACCCACGTTGTGTTAACATACACTGTGGCCTGGTTTTTTGGGAAACAAATTGTATGCATTCATTTAGGCATTCAGATGGTAACGCGCATCACATCAAAGAAGATGACTTCTTTTTAGAATTGGTATTGTCATTACTTATACATAATTGATCATTACAATGCTTTAGTCAGGATTACAACCTAGCTTCTTACACCACCCACGTTGAGTGTGTCAATTTTTTACATGAATCGAGGGACCGACAGCCTAAAGTCGACTACCAACAGATTTTTGAGAAATTTTTCATGGCAATTTCGTTTTACTCTCTAATTCTTCGCCGGAAGTTTGCTGAGGGGAAGTTCCCAAGAAATATTTCGTTTTGTTCAAGATGTCTGGGCCAGTTGTTGAACAACGACCCCACGTCTGGCAAACCAACACACGACTTATTACTAGACTATGGGGTCTTCAGTTATAGAATACAAGGGCAACTAGAGGATAACCAGATTTGTGTTTTTGGTGCATGCGAAAAAGACTAGGCTGTAATTTCAAAAATCGGCATTCTGGAAAATCTAGACTGAATTAAAATCAGGACCTCATAGAGCGACACTAGCCAATGGACAGTCAGTCCCAAAAGCTAAAATATTCACAAAAATATGGCTTCTGCAGACGTTGTAATAATGAGGAGAATGACAACTGAATGACTTAATTGACATTATCTGCCCCTTGGAGACCGGAATTTAATTGAATTGAAAATACATACATACCCATCTTTGTATAGCTTTAATAGGCAATTGAGTAGCAATGACCTCTCTCGTACGACAAAACTAATACTCTGCCAAATGTTCATTTTCTGCATGCTTCTTTATGGCGCAAAAGCCTGAACACTATTAAGGACTGCATTCGATCCAACAATGATCTGTATGAGTTCCTCAATGATGAGGACGTTGTGCAGCGTATAATTATTCAGCGGCTCCGCCATGTCGTTCGAATGGATTAGGATGCTTACGGAAGTCGGCGAAGAGGACAACCTTGTTTGCAAACTTGGAAGGACCAAGTTGAGGAAACGCTGTCAACGATTGGTGTGACCAACTATCGGAAGGCTTCTAGGCCGAGGCTTCTGGAAGGATATGCTAAAACAGATCGAAATCCTATAGTCGCTTTATTTCACAGCTTTAAAACATTACAAATGGATAACATAACATGCCTGCTTACTTTATATTGCACTAGTGTATTGCAATATAAAGTAAGCAGTACAATTTCATTAATTCTTTATAGAATTTCTCTGTTCCAAAGCACTTGTAAACTTTTCTGACGTTCTAGCACACTTCTATTTGAGCAAGAGAAAAATGACAGAAAAAAAATATAAAAGTTCTATCAAAATGCATTTAAATGTTTAAATATGCATTTACACACATACGTTGAATGCTTAGCTTTGTAACACAGGTTTCTGGCCTAATTTTTGATTTTTGATGGACTTTCACATCAAATTATGCTCAACAGAAATTATTATTTTTTTTAGTTTTTCATGTATTGCAGTTTCCTATTTTTGAAGCATATTTTTCAGTTTTTTTCTTTTTCTTTTGGCATATTTAATGTAATAATGCTGTAATACTGCATAATTGCTCACTTAACGTTTTATAAAGTAAAAGTAAAATAAAAAAAAAAATTCTGAATTTTCTTTAATTTGGTATTTTGTGATGTGCAAAACTATGCTAGAAGTGTATGTGTGCTGTATGGTGGTACATGCCAATGTAGATTTGCTTAGATAAATGCATATATAATGCATACTATATGCAAAAGTTTTACAGATTTTGTAAAATTTTTGCTTGTTTTTCTTTTAGAATTTCTTTCCTTTTTGGTGTTTGCATTTTAATAACACCTCAAATATTAAATGCAAGTGTGTTGACTACAGAATACCCAGTAAAAAGAAAAAATGAGAAAATAAACGAAATAAAAATTTGCATATAATTTGGCATTTTCGAAATTCTTAAACACACAACCAGATACAGTTACAAAGCTATATACAAACATATATACATTCATTTCCAGAAACTATATCTGGTTGGTTTTGTTCAGAAATCCACATTCACAGAGCAGCTGTCTTAACTACGTAGTATCCAACAAATTGAGCAGTACGTACTCCAACAGCAAAACAAAAATGACACCCTCAACCTGCATTCCTTTATTGCTCATGGGATTGAATTTAAAATCCAATTCAAATATTATTTTATTCTCCGTATCTTGTTTAGTAGCATCCACCTACAAATCATCCATCCAGCCAACCAGCCATCCATCCATCCAGCCATCCATCCATCCAGCCATCCAAAAGTTGTTTCATTCTTTCTTTTATGTTTTTTTTTTCTTCTTTTACAGAAGGAAAAACGGATTTTTTGAGAAGTGTGTCAGTGAAAAATAGAAAAAGAAGACAAAAAAGTATCCAAAAACTAGAAATACATAAAGTTTGAAAACTTTATTTCTTTGTTTTGCTTTTCTGCTGCTGCAATTGCAACTGCAATTCAAATTTAATATTCTTCTTCAACTTCTTCTTCTCATTTTCGTTTCTTAGATGTGTATGTTCTAATGCTGTTTCCTTAGAATCTTCTTTTTTGTTTTTTAAAGTATTTTTTGGTTTAAAAGTTGCAACTTGATGACGGCTTGTTAGAGTTTCATGCAATTTTAAGTTTTCATGACTTTCATTTCACTGTAAAACTTGTAACATCTATTACAACTTAAAGCAAGTGCCTTAAAAGAGTGCTTTGCAAAAAAAGAAAAATCTAATAAAACATACATAATTGGTCATTACAGACCTTCAATCAGGACTTGCTTCCGACACCATTTATGTTGTAGCAGGACCTACAGTTTAATGTCGATTTTGAACGACAAATTTTTGGGAAACTTTTATTTACTCTCAGAGTTTTTGCCAGAAAATCTGCCGAGAGGAAGACGCCGAGGAAATAAAGGGTCCGCCAAATAACTTTTTTTTTAAATTGAAATTATCGATTGTGTGCAGCTGTATTTCACCAATGGCTTCACGAATATTGTCCTTTAATGCGTCAATTTTCTCTGGCTTGTCGGCGTAACACTTATCTTTGACGGCACCCCACAAATAATAGTCCAACGGTGTCAAAGCGCAGTTCCGAGGTGGCCAAACGACATCAGCTCTGCGGCTGATAATGCGATCCGCAAAAACAGGTCGCAAAAAATCGAGACTGTGTGGCACGTAGAGCCGTCCTGTTAAAACCAAATGTTGCCAATATCCTCCTCTTCAATTTTTGTGAACAAAAATTCGTTCAACATGGCCCGATAACGATCGCCATTGACTGTAACGGCCACTCCTTGCTCATTTTCGAAGAAAAATGGCCCAATTATGCCTCTGGACCAAAATCCGCACCAAACTGTGACTCGTTTTGGCTGCGTCGGCTTTTCAATGTATGCGTGCGGGTTTTCTGTGCCCCAAATGCGACAATTTTGCTTGTTTACATACCCGCCAAGATCAAAATTAGCTTCATCTGAAAAGATGATGTTTTTTGCCAAAATCGGCATCTTCTGGTGTAGGCTACTGCATGGCCAGCCGAGGCAGCCATTTGAATGAAATTATTTTCCATTATTAACCGGAAGGATTGTACTTTTAGATGGTTTGTTGCAGAATATCCAAAAGAGACTTGAATAATCTAAACATGCATGCGGCATGTTAAACTTGGGGTGGATTTCTTCTCAACACTCTACACAAACTAAAATCCGTATATTGAACAATAATGTGATCACCTTTGTTTACTGAGTTGTGTATTGGTTTACAAGACAACAGCCCTACAGTTCAAATTTCATTTCTGAAATCTTTCGATGATCCCTTCTCAAAAGACTTCTGGCAAACAAATTCCCGTGAAAAAGTTTCACAAATTTGTAATTTGGAAATTGATGTCAAATTGTAAATCCCTCTACTTATAGATACAATTAAATTAACTGCGTGGTATATGTAGTTACATTTGGCGTAATCCTAACTAAAGGTTTACAAGGAAATACAACACTCCCAGCTTTTAAGTTGAAAACAACTTTGAAAACAACTCATCGAACAACTGTTCGATGTTAAGTTATGTAATGTTAATGTTGATAATATCGATAGGAGGCATGGTATACTATATCAAAATGTGTAATTTTTTAACTAATATCTTCACAATCGCCGTAGTCTAGTAGGTAGTGTGTTGGCTTATTAGGCGAAAGGCCTCGGTTAAACCCCAGGTCAGACATCAAAGCGAAAAATATAAAAAACAATTTTTCTTCGGCGATGTCCTCTCAGCAGATTTCTGGCAAAAACTCTGAGAGTAAATAAAAATGCCATGCAAAGTTTCTCAAACATTTGTCGTTCGGGGTCAACTGTAAATCCCGCCACCACTCATGTATAAAATTAACACACACAAAATAAGTGGAGTGAGAAACTAGGTCGTAATCCTGACTGAAGGGTTGTAATTAATGACCAGTTATGTATATATGCTGTGTATGATATCTTCACAGAATGTGACGAAGGTTGGGAACTGAATTAATACTTACTAAACTTTTTTGAAGGCTGAAATCCACACACGATAGTGATACAGTAAACATTTTTTACAAGACTTACGTTAAAATACAAAACCTAGAGCAGCTGGAGAAAGAAAATATAACGACAGGAGTTAGTTCAGTTGAACTCAAGTACCATATATAGAAATATTCGGTAGAAGTAGTCTAACAAGAAAGATCTCGTTGAAGAGTAGTATTCTCATAAGAGATCTGTTTTACATTTCAATACGCTACGGTGTTTTGTATTCTTTCTATTATTTCTTTATTCAGAGAGCTCATCAGATACTCATATCCCATCAAGCATATCATTCGAAGTAATGATGCCGATGGTGAGAATGACATCGTATCTCAATTACTCGATATTACAAGTATTTGATAGAGTACTTGGAGAAATTCTTTGTTTGTATCATCTTCTGTTTGTCATTTAATGGGACAGTTTAGAGGCCACAAGTTATAAAGCATCTTGTATAGCTGGCACCTTCACACTTAGGTGAGTAAATGTCAAAAAGTATATTAGGAGTATACGTAATAAATAAACCTATTCCTTTAAAGTTCTGTATTGAGAAATTTGAATACTAGGGTGTACCTAAAGCAACAACGAGCACCAGATGGTCTAAAAACCCTTAAAATCGCTTACAAAAAAATTAATCCTTAAAAAATCCTGTAACTTCTAATGATGCAAAACAAAACAAAATACATACATATATGGTTAAGCAATTGCAACCACCCTAATAACATAGTCTCGCTCTCTTGTTCATTCTCTTTGTCTTTTAGCCATCTTGTGTTTTTGTAACGTAAAAATAATTTTGTGGTAATTAGCAGGGATTTTCATAAATTGAATTGGTAAAATGTACACATTCAGGGATAAACTTTACAAACATGCAAATCTCTCTCTTATTCTCTGGCTCTCCTTCTCTCTCTTCACTCACTATCTCTATCTTTATATGAACTTGTGGTTTTTGTTTCTTTTAATTTTCTCTTGACTGTTGGAAGATTGGGGTCGTAAAAGTTTTTTTTTTGATAATTTTTACTTAAAGGATTACAAGTGCTAATAATCTGAAGTTTCTCTCTTGTCAGTTTAAACAGTTACTCCACAAAAATGATGGAAGTACAAAAAAATGGTTGTAAAACAAAAAAAAATTAAAAACAAAAGGAATTTTATTCGAGAAGGAAAACAGAAACTAATTCCAGATTTTTAACACAAATGGCTTGAAAATAGACTTTTATGGCTTGTAAATGTTTTCGAAAAAATAGAATTGCTTGCAAAGAAAACTAATTCTAAAATTCTAATGGAATTTTTAAATGTATTCAAAATTGCAAGAAATTTTGTAAGCTGTCTTTGGATCACTCACCAACTATTATTAGATTTTTAAACCCTCATGGAATAATTGGCTAAAATATGCGGTTCAGACTATAACTATAACGTTTCTTCAATTTCAATTGAACACCTTAAAGAGGTTACTTCCTATATTAAATTATAAAAAAAAGAAGATCAACATAAAATTGGCTTCAAGGTCGATTACTTAAGGCTGTACGGATTGCTTTAAAATTTCTTTACGAGCTCAGATGGAGACGTTTTAGCCCATTTTAGAATTGTGACATTTCTACCTACTTAATCAATATCCATAAGTATTCTATGTGGCCTCTAAGTGGTTTTTTTCTTGAAAAATCCTATAGGATTAGACAGTTACAATATTCCGACTCATTTCCACTGCTGAAATCTAACTGCCCAAGTAGTTACAAGAAGTTTAAAAAGAGCTCAGGTTTTTCCCTGACAGAACATCCTAAAAATACTGCAAATTACAATACATACCACCTATGTTTCATTTTGTATTCGCGATAGTCAACCGCTACGTTTGACAAAACTGAACTAATTTGTCAATGATAATGAGTCTTGGTCCTGGTTATGAAAAAGACATCTTTTAATGCACAAGCTCCTATAGAGAGGAACATTAAGAAAAGAATTGTTGCACGGATTAGTACTTTTCATAATTCTTTCAATTCCTTCAGATGCTACTGTATGAGTTAACCATTCACATACAATTATTAATTCTCTATACTCCATTGTTTTTTTTTATATTCTTCCCATTTACGGAAAGTCTAGGGGTTCTTAACGTTCGTGATGTAAGTTCAGCTGATACCCATCTTCATCGTCGCCCATTCGTCAATCAAGTTGCACTGCGTAGGTGCCACAGCAAGGGATGATCCCTTATATGCTGCCTTATATGCTTCCTTCTCGGATAATTTGGGATCTACATTAGTTCGACATGCTGAAGCTAGGCAGTTAAAAATATGGTTCGATATTAGCATGTTGAAGTTAAGAGCACTGTTCGATGCAATGCTGTTGATAGCTGAAGTTTCAAGATTTAATTCTTGAATATATCCAGGAATATATATATGAATATAGGTTCTATTGTAGTTTAGACTTGTTATCATATAATCCATTAACCCCTAAAGACCGGGCTACCTGAGAGAGCGCCTGATTCCACTTTACATCCCATATTTCAGCACCCAGTTTGCAGAGTATAATTTGATAGACTCCCAAAGGTGAGAAGAATTGTTTTTAGACTGACTTAATGAAGGGATGGGTGGACTTCATGCATCTAACAAGGGCAACACAAGGTACTCTTACTGCTTTATTCAGAAAGGTGAGACATGACGCCATTCACTAGTTGGGAATTGATTGAATGACCGCAGTGAACAACTGATACGGAATACAGGGTTTATATTCAAAATATTAAAAAAAATCCAAAAATTTTCTCTTGTGGCGGATTTTGGAAGCCAGTAGTCTAATTAGCTATGCAATGACATAACATTAGATTTCTCAGACGCATCTAATAGTCGCATCGAATTCTTTATGAGGCATATAGTGATCACGTGCTATCAATAGCAACATGTAAGATATGGTCTTATTTTCAAACTCCTAAACGGATGGGATGTTAATCCAGGACAATTTTGCAAACATGACTTTGCACGCAAAGCAAAATCAATTCAGGATACAATCAAAGCATTAGGCTGGGGATTGCTACCATCAGATTTGGCAGCTTCCGGCTACTATTTGTTTTGATCGATAACTTAGCTGCACTTAAAAGAGAAAAATTTTTATTTGCGTACAACTCACAAATTGCCTGAAGGATGGAAAAAATGTGTAGCCAGCTGTAGGCAATACTTTGAAGAAAATGTTTTTTACTTTCGTATTAAAAATTAGAATTTTATTATTAAAAAACACTCAGTTCATACTGGTACAGCTGAAAAAATGTTAAACATTGTCGAGTATGTATCTACTAAATGGAAGTGATGTTATTGTACACAGAGTCGTTTGCAAATAATTTTTCACTTTCAATGTTGAAACTTCGTTTTGAGTTTTTATCGATGACAACAGATTCTTATTGTTATCGAATAAAAGAAAGAAAACGTTTCAGTCATAAATAAGAACATATTTCTTTTTTTTTGTTGTAAATGATAAACGACAGTGTATCTGTAAGGTGAACAATGTTTTCAAATATAATTTCTTCTTGCAATTTTACAAACATTGTATAATCGATTATCGAAATTAAGGAAATAAAGAAGAGAAGAAGATAAAATAAACATTAGAAAAATAGATGTTTATGGATAAAGATATTTTAACTGTGAAAGTACAGAATCAGCAAGTATCTTACAAATACATTCAAAGCGGAACTAACAGATACAAATAACAATATAAGAAGACAGAGAGAGAACTTTCTTAAATAATGAAAACATTGTTATAAAAACGAAAAAATGAAACATTTTTCATTACGATATCCAATATTAAGCTATCCGTTTCGATTGTAAATGGTACTGGCAGAATGGTGGATATGGCAAGGGATAGTAACAAACTCAATAATGCAATCAATTTAAGTGAAATCCCATTAATTTAATAAAGCAATCATTAAAAGAGAAACTCTCAACAATATTTATAAATAAAAACAAAATAAAAAATATTCTTTTTATTTCTCAGAAAGAAATTAAAAAGAATTTCTTTTTTTCGTTTTTTTTTTCTTTATCGAATTTTATTATTGCTGAACGTAATGAATCTAAAATGAATTGTCAAAAGAAATGCATTTCTTTTAAGCATTTCTTTAAATTTTTTTATTATTTGTTTGTAAGTATTATTATGACAAAGCAGATACTGTTAAAGGAAAAGAAGAAAATGCCAATAATTTTTAAATAATCATAATATTATTACCGAAAATACTTTTGTGGTACTGACTAACTATCGAGTTTTACTATTTACTACAAAGGCGGAATGTAATTTGAAAACACTGTGATGGTAACATAATAAGGATAGCTTGCAGTGCATAATGTTTCAATTACTTTTACATCATGTTACAAAACCAACTAGTCGAATACGTAGATAGCTTCTGCTATCTAGGCAGTATACTAGTCACCGGAGTCAAGTAGGCAGTGTGTTGGCTTATTAGGCGAAAGGCCTCGGTTAAAACCCCAGGTCAGACATCAAAACGAAAAATATAAAAAAAAATATTTCTTCGGCGACTTCCTCTCAGCAGATTTCTGGCAAAAACTTTGAGAATAAATAAAATTGCAATGAAAAGTTTCTCAATAAATCTGTCATTCGGAATCGACTTTAAACTGTAGCTCCTGCCACTCATGTATAAAATTAACACACACAACATGAGTGATGTGAGAAGCTAGGTCGTAATCCTGACTAAAGGGTTGTGATGACCAATTTTGTATGTATGTCATCTAGGCAGTATAGTGACAACAAATGAAGGCGCAGAAACAGACGTAATCGGCAATATCGGCTCAATAAACCGAGTTCGGCATTCAGACGACTACAGCCAACATGGAAAAGCTTATAAATACGCAGAGGAACCAAGCTCAGAATATTCAAGGCATGTGTAAAATCGACCTTGTTGTACGGCAGTAAAACGAAAAAATTATAGGTATTGATCAATAAGTGTCTCAGAACCATATCACATCAGTAACATGGATCTCTGGAATGAGGCAGCCATAATAACACAATTAAAACGTATGAAATGAAGATGGATCGGCCATGCTATCAGAAACAATACTGTCAGTCTAAAAAGAATGCCACTTGAGTGGAATCCTCAGGGCTGTTGAAACCGTGGCCATCCAACTAACACCTGGAGACGTTCGATACTCCAAGATCTAGGACAGTGCAATCTTATATGGGAAGACAAAAAATTACTGCAATCAATCGGATAATGCACACAAGAGGGGTAGTGAAAAAATACTGCGCACGATACTAAAAAATGTTGTGTAGTTTATGTGCACATTACTGTAGCTAAGAAAATAGCAGCTCATGCTAAAAATACATCACGTTCTCGGCAAGTGATCACTAAATAACGCAATGGAAACATAGAAAAAATAAAGAAAAATCAGTACTTCAGCACTGTATACATTGGAACTAGGTGTTCATAAACAAAAATGCTCTCCGCCATTTGAAAAAGCTAGATTCTCTGAAAATTACGATGTTTAAGTTCCACCTGCAACAATAGCAAAAATTCTTAAACGTAGTCAAATCAGGATTGACACTTAGAAAGTTGATCCTGTGTATTGGGTGGAATTGGAATGAAATTGTTCGCTATCAGCATCTACAACTTGGTCAAACGATTCATTCTGATCTCTTTCGTCAAAAATTAATATGATTGAAGGAAGTGACTCAATTAAAACGATCCGGTAGACAATGGGAGAGCTAAATGGAAAGTTTTGTTGCATCACGGACCTTGAGCCTTCAGGATATCACGCAATTTGATCAGTTATCACTCAGAAAACACATAAGTGCTGATGAAATAATGGTTTTACACTATGTTATCGATAAAAACGACACATATTTGGTTTAGTAAAGCTCATTCAAATTTATAACTGATCTTTCTTGAGAAGCAAACATTTTCTAGTCTTCATTAATCCTCGGCCATTTATTTGCTTTAATACAAGTAGGGATCCTGTCTAAATGAGCTTTGGAGATTTAAAGAGACACATTTCTTCACAGTTACATCTTCTGCAGAAGTCATAGCGCTGACATACGACCAGATTCCCGCAAGACGCGCTATGGTTAAAATGCTTGACTAGAAATCCAAGCAAACCAAGTGCAAATCCGTAAGAAGACGAATTCAGAGTGAGTTTTGTGTTACAAAACTTAGAGGGTTAAACACTCCGTCCTGAGGGAATAACATCAATATTGTTCATCAAAACAATTTCAGACATTTTTATCTGTTGAGATAGGTGAGTAGTAAATAATGAGCAAATCTACTCACTAAGGTAATGCCTGAGAATTCAGACCTTCAAAGCGTTGTTAAAAATATTAATCATTGACTAGAGGGTTACTGAACAGAAATTGCCCGGATTTACAAAGAAACAATTGAAAGGTAAATGATTTCAATTTGTTCAAGATGTCGAAATTATAGGAGAATGTTATCAATGTTAGCAGAATATCTAGACTGTAAAATGTTATCAGTTTTGGAAGTATGTTTCTTCAATAACTGTACTGTAGGTAGGTTGGAGTGGTAGTTTTGATTCCAAAGCTAACTTGAGCATGCATAGCGGTCCGTTGTGATCCCAGAGGTAAGCGCAGTCCCTGTATTGATCGAATTCCACCAAACTCATAGAAGAAGTCGGTCGGCTGTAGATTATTAGAGATTTTTATTACAATATCGTATAGACAATAAGGATAATTAGCTTTCAGATTATGCACCAGTATTTTAGACACAGAGATTATAACTTTAAAATAACCATCATATTCAACGCATGGTATACTGACTAAACTACTTGACTAGACAGGTTCGAATCCAAAAGAAGTCGAAAAATTTATTATTCATACTGTCAACTTTTCATTTAATCGCGAATAATCCAATCAGCCAACTCACTTTCCAGAGGGAATAACGTCTACAATGAATATGAGGGTAAACTAATGCAGCGCATCTTCTTAAGGAAGAATAGTCCTCAATAAGCAATGTTCCTCTCCACTACACCCTATACAGCAATTCAATCAGTAGTTTCTAGGTAACAAGGACTTCAGTTTCGTAATTAAAGAGATTATTTAATTTTGTGTGTTAATAGGATGCCCTGGTAGTTTAGTAGTTAGTATACAAGATTATTACTGTGAGGGTCGACTCCCACTGGAGAACTCCAGCAGAAACTCTTGGCTTTTACACTACACCGAGCATGAAGGTCTGAGTTACTTACCTCGTAATTTGTAGTTTTATTCTAATTGGTAAATAAATAATTATATGTGGGTTTTTCTTTTAGAAATTTATTTTAAACTTATTTTTAAATTTAATAACATATGTTAACTTCACTTTATAATGGCAACGTGAAAGTTCGTTCTTCATTTATTTTCAGTTTGGCAACTTCTAGAACTTACTATTGATTTGTTATTGTTATTCTTTTCTATCTATTGTGGTCTTTTTATGTAATTATTTGGTTGTCGTTTTATAATTGAATGCTTCTTTTGTTTATTTTGTTGATGATATCAGAAAAACTTTTAATTCTGTATTGATTTTCTTTAACCATCCTTATTCTAATCGCCATTGACTGTGTATTCAATTTGAAAGTTGTCTACCAGAAACATAAAACTATTTGTAACTATATCTTCTTACTAATGGCATCTTGATTTGTATCCTTTTTCCTTGCAATTCCTTTTTTCATTTCCTTCTTGTCTTTTTTACTTTCCTGATGCTGTTGCAACACTTTGTCATTTTTTTTGTCTTCATCATCTACTGTAGAAGCTGATTTTGTACTTTTTCTCAGTTCTTTCTTGTTTTTATTTTCCGTAGTGTTCAAGTAGATATTTTTTCTTCTTTTTGTTTTTGTTTTTTGCCATCAATAAAACAAGACTCATTCGTTGGTACATTTATTACCAATGTTCCGATTGTCATTCTTGTTTGGGTGGACTTTGAATTTTTGGTCGAATTCAAATGAAATAAACGAAATGCAATAGAAAAAAAAAGCAAAAGAAGAATAGAAAATTCAGTTGCTGTGCAATCAGGCGTTAATATTTATAAAGAATTTTAATATTTTGAAAAATAAAATAAAAATTCGACAGAATTTCAATTGGTTTAACGCGAACAGGTTACACTCTTCAATGTGAACGAGTATAGAGTATATCAGTATATTCCGTGTGTATCAACATTCGAAAACTTTATACTGAATTTTACAAAAAAAAAAAAAAATTAATTGATTTTCAATAATTTTTTTTGTCCATATTCAGTTGGGTTCAGCGTGTTTGCTGTTCTAATAAAAATCTGTACAGAAATTTATAATATTGTTGGCAATCACTGTTCACTTCCTTTTGTCCTGTTTGGGAGAACATGCTGATGTAGCATCATTATCGTTTATTAGATTGTTGCTTCTCTTTTGCAAATTAAATTTTAAGAAATATCGAAATAAAGAAAGTAAAATTAAATTTAAAAGCAATTTCGATTAGATCGATAACAAATTGTTATTGTAAAGAAAACAAAGAAAATTTTAAATTTCTTCAAGAAATAACACAAAAGATATGGCGTGGCAAGGTTATCGTGTGGCAAAATTTTAGAATTTTATTGTAAACAAGAGAAAAAAATATAATTCGCGACAACAAATATTTCGCGTACTGAAAAAAGTGGAAGGTCTCACTTCGTTTTCAAATAATTGATCCAAGGACCCGCCCATAGTTCCATAGATATGGCATCATTAACAGTGGACATAATAAAACGGTTCAAATAGCACCTTCTTCTGTTGTTTAATGAACAAAATTCTTTAATACTACCACATGGCACAACAACCAAATACCATCGAACCATCGAACCATCGAACCATCGAACCATCGAACCTGCTGCTTAGCTGGAAGATGAAACTTTACCAAGTCAACGAAAACATACAAAAGTCAGGTGGTAGATTGAGATTCCTTGTGGCAGTGTTATGCTTTAAAGAAATCTGAAGGAGTAATAATAAAATTTAAATAATTTGCTGTGAGTATTTCATAACCTGAACCCACTGCTTGTGTTGGTGTACACTTCAGCTTTATAAAAAAGCACAATACTGGCAAATTCCAAAGGATATTATGGTTGAGACATGAGGGAAATTGTTTATGATCTAAAAAAAATTCTTCAGAATTCTTTAGAAGCTTCGTTTCTATAAAACGTCATACAAGTATAGTGGGGAAATTGAAGGAGTATGTCCGGCCATACGTTAATGCTTTTACGAATGATTTGTTTATATTTCAAGCTAACCAAGTCTTGGTAGACAGTAGCAACTCGAAAGATGTTGTGATTACCAACTTTGTTTGTGTTTGATGTACAAAGTTGGCCAATTTAGTAATATAATCGACGGCTTCCTAAATGGATTATTTGCAGTTAATTTTTAAATTTTGCACCACCTAGACCAATTTTAAAAGTAAATTTGTTTAAATTGAAGAGAATAAATATCTGTTACTCACTTTTAATCACCGTAGTCTAGTAGGTAGTGTGTTGACTTATTAGACGTAAAGCCAGGGTTCGAGCCCCAGACCAGACATCAAGACGAAATACAAAAAGTATTTCTTCGGCGACTTCCTCTCAGTAGATTTCTTGGAAAACTCTGAGAGTAATTAAAATTGCCATGAAAAAGTTTCTCAAAAACTCTGTCGTTCGAAGTCGACTTTAAACAACATAAGTGGTATGAGAAACTGGATCGTTAATCCTGACTGAAAGGTGGTAATGACCAATTATGTATGTATGTACTTTTAATTGTTGCATTGAAGATATCGCATTTTGAACTAAATCTATGGTTCCATACATCGGAAATGCAGGACACATAAGCAAAAATAGTTCAGGACGTCCAAGAGAATGTTACCATTGCAAAAACATTGGAAGCCACCCACACAGCAACATTGAAAAGTTTGTGTGCAGCAGTATTCATTTAAAAGTAATGTGTCATGCGTAAGAATCTTGGGAGAATTGCGATAAATCAGATTTCAGACGAAATATACTTACTTAATTGGCCATTAACAACCCAATAAATGGATTTCGGCCTGCCTTAAAATACCCTTCCAGGAGGCTCTGCTTCTTGCGCGCTTACGCTACCACACCAATCGATGACATTGCTTCCTCGATTTGGTCCTACCAACGCAAATAAGATCGTCCCCTTCGCAGATTCCCTCATCAAATACCCGTCTCGCCGGAACAAGCCCTTGGCAACGTCTATGTCGTTGAGGAGCTTGCAGCTCACTATTAGATCGGATTCGGAAATCATCGCCAAGTGGATTGAAGATCATACGTAGGACTTTTCTCTTGAATACTCTCAAGGCTGCTGCATCAGTGCTTAATTAAGTCCATACCTCTGCGTCATAAAGAAGCACGGGAATGATAAGCGTCTTGTAGAGTATTAGTTTTGTCCTACGAGAGAGGTCTCTACTACTCAATTGTCTATCGAGACCATAGTAGAACCTGTTGGCAAGAGTGATCCTGCGTTTGATCTCCAGACTGGCATCATTTTTGGTGATAACGGCGGAGCCAAGATAAATTAATTCCTTGACTATATTGAAAGTATAGTTACCGGCCGTTATCTGAGATCCAATACGCCGCTCGTCTCTACTTGTCGATAACATATACTTCGTTTTGCTCGCATTTACATACAGACCCGTCTTAGTAGACTAAATAGCACTAAAGGCAGCAGTAACATCTCGCTTTTTACGCCCTATGATGTCTATAGAGGAAATATGCCGAGCACAATGGATTCGTTTAAAACAATCAAACAATGATTTCAAGAGAATATGCTCGGAATCGTATACTTTAATGAAGTCGCCGTTGTCTAGTAGGTATTGTGTTTGTTAATTAGACTTGAGGCTACGATTCGAAATACGAAAAATACTTCTTCGGTGACTTCCTCACAGCAGATTTTTGGCAAAAATTCTGAAAGTGAATAAAATTGCCATGAAAAATTTCACAAAAATATCTTGTTCAGAGTCGAACCGCCACTTACGGGTAAAATGAACACATACAACATAAGTGACGAGAGAAGCTAGGTCGTAATCCAGACAGAAAAGTTGTAATGATCAATTATGTATATATGCTTCGAAATTGTAGCGAGATCTTACCCTACTTATAGGTCAAACGTTGTTTTGTCTGGCAACCACTTGTTTCGATCGATAAAGAAAGCTGTAAATGAAATTAGTTTAATTTCAGGACAGGGTCGTTTTATTTCTACCACAACATCCCATAGTTTGAATACATTTTTATGATCTCAGAATAAACGTTAAAAAATTTCCACAAAACCCGCATTTTTATGATAAACATTCAATTCTTTTAAATTATTTGCCATCGAACAAAATGTTAATGAAATTCATTTTCTAAATTGTATGAATATTTGCTCGTATTTTTATTTAGCTTTCAGATATCTTTCTACCTTCAATGATTCTTTCTTTCTATCTTCGGTTGTTAAATTTTAATTTCTTTAGAAACTTATTCATTTTTTTTTGTTATTTATAACCATAAATTTTCAGTTTTTAAAACGTTTTATTTTTCGCTATTGTTGTCATCTCAAAGTCAATAAATTGTTGTCTTCTTTTAGCGTAATTTGTTTCATGAAATATTCAATGAATGACATGAAAGGCCATTTTCTTGAGCAGCACTCATAAAATGACATTTCAGAGTATAACCACACTTAAAAAACGAAAATAAAATAAAATCCAATGAAATATTTTAAAAATTAAATTTCATTTTTTTGTTTGTAATTATTACAGCGGCCGTCCGTCTTTAAACGTTAGTAGTAGTTGAGGAGAATATTTCTTTGTTACGATTGGCTTTTATAACTATTGAGGGACATTGTTTATGTACCGTTTGAAAATTGTAAAGAGCACACACATTTTGTTTCGTTTTCCCACACACACACACATTAAGGAACTCCTTTAAAACGGTATTTTATTATGCCCACTTACAACAACAACAACAACAACAACAATATTTGCGAAATCCCTCTCTTAGGCTGGCAATAATCTGGTCTTATTTACACTATTGCCTACCACACTTCTTAGTATGTGTGTCTCTGTATGCCTTCGTACATACATATAATTTAGCATAATAATACATAAATTCAACTCATAAATATTCCATTATATTGTCTTGTCATTCTATTTTATACACACTTTAAATTGTTTCACTATACACTGTGTAAACGTAGACATTTTGTGTTAATGAATGTGTTTTATTGTCTTTAATTTCACAAACAGGACAACAGAATTGCTGTCTTGTCTTAAAATGTTCTTTAAGGTATTAGTGTTGCTTCTACATTGAAATATTTGCTTAAAAGAGGTGTGAATTTTGTTGCCCACTGTTATCTTTAAATAGTTGAAATTTCTTGTTGTGTGGAATGTTTCCATTGGTGTACTTGGGGCGTTGGAGAAGACATTGTTACTGAATAAATAATCATAAAATTTGTTGATATTCAAATGGCTGTTCTAGATGCTGTTGCTCTTTTTTTTCTAGGTTTTCTTTGAAATTTTAATGTTCAACGTCCTGTTAATTGCCTTATCGTATCATAATTGTGGTTTTATTCTAGGTTTTCTAAGTCTAACGCTCAGTTTGTACTCCTTGTTATTATAGTGTGGGTCATTTAATAGTTTAAATTTAAAAATGTGATAAAACAAAAACGGTTTGAAGGTTTGCAAATATATTTTTTTGTTGTGAAGTACAATTGTTCTGGATAGAAATGGAATATTATATCATGCATATGGCAGCCGCTGCTGGCCTCGTAGTACCTCATTCGATCGAACCAATATTCGTGTACTATTTCGAGAATCTTTAAATGCTCAATTGTCTCTGGTTTGTTGGGATAACACTTTCTTTAAAAGCGCCCCACAGAAAATATTCCAACGGTGTCAAATCACAGCTTCTTGGCGGTCAATTGACATCAGCCTTTCGGCTAATTAAACGGCCATCAAACGTTTGACGCAATAAATCAATTGTGGCATGACATGTGTGGCAAGTTGCACTATACTTTTGAAACCAAAAATCGTTCACATTAATACCAACTCAGTTCTCATGGTGCGATAGTTGCCTCCATTGACCATAATTGTTGGCCATCCTCATTTCCAAGAAATATGGGCCAATGATGCCTCCGCTCCACAAGCCGCACCAAACAGTCACTTGTAGGGGATGCATTGGCTTCTGTAAGACCACATGTGGGTTTTCTGGGCCTCAAATATGGTAATTTTGATTCTTAAAGTACCCACCAAGATGAAAATGAGCTTCATCCGAAAATATGATTTTTTTGTTTGGCAAAATCGACATCATCGTGCAGTTTCTCGTTGACCCATCTAGCGAATCTAAAACGAAGCGGATGGTCAAGGCATCATACTGAGATCTTTTCGCAAATTTCAACGTAAGCTAGTACGTGAAATGTGCAATTCTTGAGAACGATGACGAGTCGACTAGCACGCTAACATTTTGGCGCATCACCAATGAAACCAGCTTCACGAACTTTAGCAATAAACCTGCGTATACTATGCATTGATGGTCCTTCTCTGCGACCAAATTTTGTACGAGATTTTCCTGGAATTTCCGACCAATTGTCTTTGTTTTGGAAATGAATTTCCAATAAATTTCAATGTTGCTCAAGCATAAATCGATTCATAACATTTAGTGGAGGTAATATGCTGAATTTTGTGACAGAATAGAATGACATAAGTATCGTCAGATTTGAAATAACCGATGATTTAAATTTAAACCGATAGATAGCCCACCCGATAAATCTCTTCTCTTCATACAATCGGCTACATCTTGGAAACCAAATGCCGGAACGCAATTCAAGAAACGAATGTTTTTACTTATCGATTTATTGGCATGGTCTACCCGCGAATACATGCAAGATTAGATATTTCTAGATGACGAATAATTTGTAAATATGATTTAGAATCAAAACTAATCAGTTACCTCAGTAGCACTGAGTAGCGTTGAGAGCACTGAGTACCACTGAGTAGCACTGAGTAGCACTCAGTAGCACCAAGTAAAGCAATCCCAGCACTGTCGCATAAAGTTTTCTAAGAATTTTATCTTTCTAATAACACTTACACAGAAGACAATGGTTTTCGAATTATTACGAATATAAATTCGCCCATTATTCTATTTGTGGCCTCATGCTTTATTCAGTTGCTCACAAATTATTATACCCTGTTAAATACATTTCCTATTAATGCAGCCACTTTCAGCTGAATGTTAAAAAATGAAGAGGAAAAGAACATTTTTATTGGCTTAAAATCACATCAAGTTTATTTCAATCATCATCAAACGACTTAAATGCTATAAAAATCATGATTATTAGCATATGCATACATACATACATGCTTGCATGCATACATGCAGACTTACATAAATGCGTATTTCATTTCATTTCATTTCATTGCAAAAAACGATCAAACTCCTTAATGACATACTCAAACTTTTTAATGGTATACTCAACATCGTTATCGGTAATTTGATGATAGAGAACGATGCGTGCATATGTCCAGTCTCGGGCACTGACCTTTAATACAACTGGCTTTTTACAATCTGCTGCTGTTATCGTTGTTGAACCATCTTGCTGTTCCTGTGTTGTAACTTCACCCAAACGTTTAGCAAAATCACTGGCAGTGATTTTCGGATTAAGCATCTGAATCAACAATATATTCGAGTGGACATTTGCCAGGTCAACACAAAAGTTGGGACTGTTCAGATCATGTATTGCTAGACAAAAGCAAAAGCAAAAAAGAGAGAAAATTAAAAATATTGTATAAATGGAGTCTTATAGACCTTAAACTTATCCCACAGACTTATTTACAGTAATAGAAACAGACAAATGAATACGGGGTGTAATGGGCATAAAGCAATGGCAGAATGAAATGAAAAAGGTATGGACAATAAACTGTTGTTATTGTTTTTTTCTTTTTTGCAAAATGTTTAAGACATAAACCCAAACCTAAAATCACTTCAACTTCAAGTCAACATAACGAATTTCAATTCAAGTGCAAAACGACATTTTTTTTTCTATGAAATTAAATTAGGGATGTTGCATAATTCTGATATTTTATCACTTTTAATTTGGAATTTTAATACTAGCTTACAGATTTAGATGTCCTGTAAGTCCTATGTCACTGTTGCCTTAGTCAGGATTACGAGCTAGCTTCTCACACCATTTACGTTGTGTGCGTTAATTTTATACATGAGTGGCGGGACCTACAGTTTAAAGACGACTCCAAATAAACGATTTTTGAGAAGGGCAATTTTGATTACTCTCAGAGTTTTCGCCAGAATCTACTAAGAGGAATTTGCCGACGAAATATTCAAATATCGTTGTATAGGAGATGCCTGAACTGGGGTGCGATTCATGGCTTCACTTCTAATAAACCAATACACTATCTACTAGACTACGGCGACTTCAAATTAGGCATGAGACCTAAATATACAAATCATAATATCGAAAGCCTCCAGTGCTACCAATGTATGTAGGAAAGCATAGGACATAAATCTTATATGTTCTCTGGGGCTGTCTGACATCGTAGTCTGAGCTGTGCTCTAGTATGGAGCTATAGTTTACATACATACATATTTGGCCATTATAACCCTTCAGTCTGGATTACGGTCTAGCTTCTCACACCACTAATGTTGTGTGTGTTAATTTTATACATGAGTGGCGGGACCTACAGTTTAAAATTGACTCCGAACGACAGATTTATGAGAAATTTTCATGGCAATTTTATTTACTCTCAGAGTTTTTGCCAGAAATCTACTGAGAGGAAGTCGCCAAAGATATATTTTTTCATATTTCGTTTTGATATCTGTCCTGGCCTTACGTCTAATAAGCCAACACACTACCTGCTAGACTACGGCGACTAGTCTAGTATACATGTATATAGTTTGGTGGCTGTAAATCGCAAAGTATTGAACAAAATTTTGCGTTCTACTGATCACTCAGTCAGTGACACTTATTGAACTGTTTGTGATAAAAGTAACTAAGACTGCGATTTTAATTCTTAACATTGCTACCACGTGGTCTATTAGTGGAAATACCCATCTTTAACCAGAATTGCTGTACCAGAAATACTCACACACTCACAATCACTGCCTCTCGATCTCCTCTTTGGAAAATGATTTCTTCATGTATAATGTATGACAATCTCTTTTCGATACAATGGCTACAAAATAATAAAGAACTTCATGCACAGATTTAAGCGTAGCCTGGAGTTTGGGGAGTAGCGAGACCCAATCATTTCATTTCCGTACTATAAGGTGATGTGATGTCGTTGAAGTATGAAGAATTTGAGTGTCCATTGCCACCCAATGCTTTGAGCTTAAGCCGTCTCTGCCAGGGACGTGATCGATCAATTTCCGATGACAATATCTGGTAATGTTGGCGATTTATTTAGCACAAATCGATACTATTTGTATTCCATTAGACTGACTTTCCTGACTCGTAGTCTTTTGCGTAACGTTTAATGAGGATTCAAAATTTTCCTCTCCTCAGTGCCACCAGTTTCTTCTTCAAGAACTTTACCATTAATATGCAAAATTTGGTTATCGTACAGATACAGTAGTACTGGTATTAAATCAAATACTCGATGTCTGATGAGCTTGTAAAAAGTTTAAAGAATCAATTCATTGGCCAAACTATAACAATTGAGCAAAAAATCTAAATTTTTTAATCAACTTCAATGATTCTTATAAAATTACTTACATAATGGCTATCAGCATTCGTGAATATGATGTGAACATAAAGAAATTCATGTAAAACCTATAAATAGGAGCCACCCTATTTTATTCACATTTTACTCCATTCAAATGATGTGACATTTTTTAGGCCCATTCTGTTCACTGATTTTCATCTTTCTTTTGTTCGTCTATTTGCAGACGTTTACGAAAGGAATTGAAAAAGCGACGAACAGAAAAGAGATGAGAAATAATACGGAATGTTTAGGGTAATTGTTATGACAAAAGTGGTCCTTAAGGCACAACTCTTTATACACATGCATACACACACATCCAGCAATAGTGTTAATATGACTGTATGTGTGTTTAAAGAGCACAGAATGCGTATTGTTTGCCTGTATGGCGTTGTGTATACGAAATAGAATTACTGCAGTGCCAAAAGGACGTAAAGGACTCTGACTGTAGACATTTGTTTATAAACACTGTGTTTGTGACTTTCCTTTTATTTTTCCTACTGACTGAACGAAGTGTTCAGTATAAATGACTGAGTATTTCACCCAAAAGACTATGACTTTATGAATGAATGAATGAATGAATGTATGACTGAATGACTGATTGTTGTTGATATGTACGAGTATGCATGTATTTTTCTTCTTTGGCTTTCTTTTTTGCATATAAATTTATAAATTACCTTGTGCTATACGTTTAGTTCTCTGGTGATCCCCATCCAAACGAGGTACTATTGTCTCAAGTGCCACTAAGCCAGCAGCAGCTAAAATGCCACATTGACGCATGCCACCACCCAAAACCTTACGTAGACGATGAGCTCTACAATGGCAAAAAAAAAAATGGAAAGAAAAGAAAAGAAATAAAAAACGATAAAAAATTTTTGTTAAGGCAACACAACTGTTTATAAAAGACCAAGGCTAAGACTAAGACTGATACTGAGTATACAATAAATGCAGGTCCATAAAAAGAGAAGAGGAAAACGTAACAAGTAAAAATAATTACTTCAGCAAAAAACTGCTGAGACTGACAGAATTTGAGCAGTTAGTTGTTCTTTTTATTTTCTGTTGTCTCTAGAAAACATCACAAATAGCTCATCTGTTTGTAGCCGTCTTAATGCCCTTTTTATATACTTCTTATGAGTTTTAAGGAAATTCTCTTTCACTACGAATTTCATTTCTTTGTTTATGAAGATGAAGGAGAAATAGTGGTAGTTTCATGGTTTTTTTTTTGTCAATTTTGCTAAGAATAAATGGCTGATGTTAGTGCTTAAGATTGGTAAGATTTCTGCAAATGACATTGCAGTCACAGCTAAGAACAATTATGCAATAAAGTGCTGAAATTAATATCATGAATGCAGCAACGAATGCAGAATTAGTACGATTTACAGGAAGGATTTCTATTAGTATGAAGATAATGTTGCTACACGCTATATGTAGGAATTATATTGGGAAACTAACAAATCTGAAACTTGAATACAAAATCCAGAACAACTGCTTTAAAAAAGGCGCTATCATAGTTTATAGGTGCCATAGGTAAGTGTGTTGGTTTATTAGACGTGTGGCAATGGTTCATAAATGAAAATAAAAAAAATATTTCTTCGGCGACTGCAGATTTCAGGGGAAAATTTTGAGAGGAAATAAAAATGCCATGAAAAAGTTTCTCAAAAATCTGTAGTTCGGAGTCGATCTCGAGTATAAAATTATCTCACACAACATAAGCGTTGTGAGAAGCTAGGTCGCAATCGTGACTGAAGGGTTGTAATGACAAATTATGTGTTATACGAACTCATTCAGCACTAAACGGCCGCACCTGAACCCATTGCAACTTTAAATGAAAATGGTGAGGGTTATGATAACATACATACATAATTGGTCATTACAACCCTTCAGTCAGGATTACGACCTAGTTTCTCACACCACTTATGCTGTGTGTTAATTTTATACATGAGTGGCGGGACCTACAGTTTAAAGTCGACTCCAAACGACAGATTTTTGAGAAACTTTTCATGGCAATTTTATTTACTCTCAGAGTTATTGCCAGAAATCTGCTAAGAGGCAGTCGCCAAAGAAATACTTTTTGTATTTTGTTTTGATGTCTGGCCTGGGGCTCGAACCCTGGCTTTTCGTCTAATAAGCCAACACAGTACCTACTAGACCACGGCGACTTCAGGGTTATGGTAATAGCTGCATTTAAAACTAATAATCATTTAAAGGATGTTTTACGATTATTAACTGGCTGCCAACATACATATATGCTGGCGAAAAAAGAAGCTGTGAATACCCCATGGATTTATGTACATATGAGAAGAGAGTATAGTAGTTACGTTCATACATAAATATTAGAGAATGTTCCCTATCTATCACACTTTTCTTCAGTCGGAATTCGCTTAGGAGATCAATTTGACCACTGAATTGGTTTTTTAAACTTTTTACAAACTCTTCAGACGTCTAACATTTGATTTAATACCACTGACAACCAGGCAAATATTACGCTATTTAGCCTGTACAAATGTATCTGTACGATAACAACATTTTGCGTATTAATGGTAAAGTTCTTACAGAAAAAACTACTGACACTGAAAAGAAGAAACTTTTAAACTCACATGAAACCTAAAACGTAAAAGACTAACAGTCAGGAAAGGGATATTAGGCATCAACTTTGTCTATTGGCATACACATAGTGTTATATAACGCCAAACTCAAATACAATCATCAGAAATTGACTCTGATCACGTCTTAGACCAAGACGAGCCAAGCTCAAACCATTGAGTGCAAAATCGCTCAAAATCTTCAAACTACAACGACATCAAATCATCCAATAGTATGGAAATGAAATACCGGATAAGAATTTATATTCATCCATGAAAATCTCAAACGGATCGCTATTATTTTGTAGTCATACCATCGAAAAGAGATCGTCATACATTATACATGAAGAAATCATTTTCCAAAGAGAAGATCAGAAGGCAGTGACTGTGACTGAGTGAGTATTTCTGCTTTAGTAATTCAGGTTAAAGATGGGTATTTGCAATACTAGACCACATACTCGTAGTGCTAGACCTCTACACCTCAGTTTTTCACAAACAGATCAATAAGTATCACTGTCTGAGTGATCAGTAGACAGTAGATGGGTGTTGAATTTTGTACAATAATTTGCGACTTACAGCCATCAAACTGTAGTTCGTTACTAAAATACAGCTCAGACCAAAGAGCCTTATCGAAATTTTAAGGTTTATGTCCAAGGCTTTTCTGCATGTGTTGATTGTAATGGAGGCTTTAGATATCATCACTTGTATATTTAGGCATCATGCCTAAATTAAAAAAAAATAAATAAAATAACATTGTAAGCATGTCTACATTTAAAGTGGGGAATGAGACTGGCACTGCTTAACTGAACAAAATAACATATGAAAAAATATTTCTACGTCAACTTTTCCCCGCACTCACATACATAAATAGTTGGTCATAAGAAAGGATTACAACCTAGCTTCTCACGCCTCCCATATTGTAGCTGTTAAGTTCATACATGAGTGGTGGAACCTATAGTTTTAAGTCGACTTCGAACGACGAATTTTTTGAAAAATTTTTCATGGCAATTTTATTTTACACTCAGAGATTTTGCCAGAAATCTGCTGAGAGGAAGTCTCCGAAAAAATATTTTTTTATTTCGGTATATTGGAGAGATGTGACCTCTGAGAGTAAATAAAATTGCTATGAAAAGTTTCTCAAAAATCGGTCGTTCGGAGTCGACCTTAAAATGTATGTCCTAACACTCATGGATAAAATCAACATATACAACATGAGTAGTGTGAGAAGCTAGGGTGTAATACTGACTGAAGGGTTGTAATGGCTTATTAAGTAAAGGAAGTTAGAATGTAAAGAAATACATTTCAATATAGAATATCACAGCAGCTTGTTGGTTTCGGCCAAAATATATAATATCTTAACAGTTCAAGAACACTCGCATTAATTTAATTAAAGTGAAACAACCTCATTTAATAGCATTTTAGTTTTTTTTTTATGTGTTCTTAGCTCAAGTATTTCAACAAAATTCCGAAAATATATTAAAAACACTGTATATAACACTGTACTGCACGTTTTCACCATCTCTACGCTTTGCAAGTAATAAATAAAATCCAAACAGGTGACTGTACAAAAATTAAAGTCATTAGTCTACCACTAAATGGCAATATTTATACCATCCAATTAAGGTTTTGTGTGTCCTTCTATGGTTTCTTTTGTTTTGTTTTGTTTTTTTGTGTTTTGGTGCAATATTTAGTAACCTATTTCGGCGGTAATTAATTTTTGGTCCATTAATTTATGTCCGTGTGTCTTATTTACAATACAATATACATATACACGCTCTTTTACAGAATGACAACGAGTTCTTTTTTATGAAATTATTTGCTCTTGCAATACTTACTCACGAATAAAGTCCTTGGTGCCGACCAAAACAGAACCCACTGGTGCCGATAGACCTTTGCTGAGGCAAAAGCACACCGAATCAAAGTCTTTTGTTATACGTGCTACTGGTACTTTTAAATGTGCCGCAGCATTAAATATCCTGGCACCGTCCATGTGCAAGGCAATCGTTTTGCCATTTGTCTTTGCGGGATTTTTACAAATGCCGGCCAGTTCATTCAACCATTCGAGAGGTAAAGCTTTGCCGCCGCACATATTGTGTGTATTTTCGACAATCACCAGTGCTGTAACGGGTTCATGGCAGTCATCGTAAAGTCTCAATTTATGTTGCATCTCGTTGAGGCAGAATGTGCCGTCTGTTTTATTTTTAATTGTTGCTAATTGTACACCGGCAATTTGTGCTGCACCAGCTGTAAATATTAAGTTGTCCCAACAACAATTAAATGAATGACAGCACAATTAATAGACATGTCTGTAGGTACATAGGTCTGTCTGTCTGTTGTTGGTCTGTTCTTATATCTTTTTTTATTTTTTGTCTCTATTGCGGTACTAACTTACCTTGCTCGTAAAGGAATGTATGTGAGAGATCACCAACAATGGCCTCAGTGCCGCGGCGATGACAATGTACCATGACTAGCAAAAGTAAAAGAAAAACAAGAAGAAAATTCTTTAGAACAACGAATTAATAAAGAATTTAAGATAACTTAAGAGTTTTAAGTAGAAAACTCATTAAAATTTAAAATTTAAATAAGAAAACAATTTTTGTTCATGTTTTCCAGTAATACCTGCCTTACGTTTTTATTTCCAATTTTTCATTTATTTTCTTTAATTTATTTTTAAAATTCTCGGCATAATTTACGCTTTAAAAATAAATCATTTGAAAATAATTTAATTTTGCATTTCTAAGGAAATTCCTTTAGAATTTGGTGCTGCTTTGCAAAGAAAAAAATGTGTTTAAGTATGTACAATACATTAGGGTACAACTTATGTACACATACATACAATGAGCGTCAAAAGAAGCGGTACACTATGGATAAAATTCTAACAATCACCAAACACAACTTTTACCACTTAAGGAGAGTGCTTGAAAGAATTTCGAAATTTTTTTGTATTTCTTTTTTTTTTTTTTGTTTCAATTTTAGAGACTGGCAATGAAACATATTTTAAAATAAAAATAACGGTAATTTTTAAATGTATATTATTTTAAAATGTACAGTTTCTTTTGACGCTCACTGTATCTAAGGCACTCAAACTTAATTTTGTTGTCCTCCAATGCCTTGTTATTTCTATCTCGTAATGTTATTCACAAAAATTGTTGGGCCTGCATTTATTATGAATGGTTTATTGCAAGGAAGGTGCAGTATAATAAGTAAACCAACGGATTTCCCTTCTTTTATAACAGCACTCTAAAGAAAACAAGGTAAACCTTTAAGGAAACTCTAAGAAATAAATATCGTAGTATATTGTGAATGTGAATTGAAATGAAATTTTACTTCAATGCTTTACATAAAGGGTAGATGAAATAAAATTAACCCATGAAGAAAAAGTTTTGCCGAAAAGGATTTTCAATATCATTTCAAGTATCATGTCAAGTAATAAATTTCATCCGAGTCTACAAATGAATTGGAAGAAATGGAATATCAAGTAGTGGATTAAAAACTTTATATTTCCTCCTGTTTCTTTCACTGTCCTGAAAAAAAGCAGTGGGACATACACCACTGTATGTAGACTTTTTTCTTTGACTGTACGCTCAGATGGTTTAGGATGTCTATTACCTATTCAACCAAATATGTGTCTACGTGCATTCGTATTACATTCACAGTTCACAGGTATTCTAAAATGTTTATTGCTTATGATTATGATTTTAACAAATTATTTTGGGAGGGACAGCGTCTAATGGCAAATATTTCGTTAATTTTATAAACACAGATGGAACATATGGTTTGAATATGCTTGTTTTAGTCTTAACGCTCTAAACGGTAAAGTTCTACATCTTATGCAGCTGTGTATATCCACGATATTCATAACACCACAATCAACAACTTTTACAATTTCAGCTACTACTTCTAACATGGCACCCAAACATCACAAGCTGGTTATAAGATTCAAGGTGATACCAAATCAATCCCTTTGCCTAGTTGGCAGTTGTTTGCTACAAATCTTTATTGCTACAAAACCCAATATCAGGGCCGAGCGAAAGTTCTAAGATAGTCGAAAAGGCTTTAAAGGTCAACAAAGAATGAAGACGTCGTAATCTAGTAGGCAGCGTGTTGGCTTACTACACGTGTGCTCAAGGGTCAAAACCCGGGACAGCCAACAAAAATTCAAAAAATGAAAAAAATATTTTTCGACGACTTCCACTCAACAAATTTCTGGCAAAAACCCTGAGAATTAATAAAATTGCCATGAAAAGCTTCCTAAAAAATCTGTCGTTTGGATTCCATCTTAAAATGTGGGGCCCGCCTCTCATGTATAAAAATAGTGTACACAATATAAGTGGTGTGAGAAGCTAGGTCGTAATCCTGACTGAATGGTTGTAATGACCAATTATATATGTATTTATGTACCACGAAAAGTTTTTTAAAAAAATCAGTCATTCGGAATCGACTTTAAATTGTAGGTCTCGCCACTCGTGTATAAAATGAACACACACAACATAAGTGGTGTGAGAAGCTAGGTCGTAATCCTGACTGAAAGATTGTATGTAAGAAGAATGGTTTATTTTTCTTCTCGATACTCTAAACCAATAGCATAATAGAAAATAGAAAAATATGAGAAACTAGGTCGTAATCCTGACTGAGGGGTTGTAATGACCAATTATGTATGTATGTATGTAATAGAATAATTTATGTTAAGGTTTGACTAGAGTTTAGTGTTTTAGCAGAGCAGGGAGGCTTTTTTACATATCTTTTGTTAGAAAGTTTAAAAATTATTTTTAGTTGCCTCTATCAGCGCCTGCATATTGTCTTTGTGCCGAATAGATATCGCATAACCATGACAAAAGATCAACAATTAGTTGAATAACAATTGAAACGAAAGCTCGGGATATGGCCTTACAAACTGAAGACAGTACGCTAAACATTAAAATGATTCGAAACAATTAATTTAAGCGGCCAAGATCAACTTATTTATGGTAATTGCCTAGAAATAAAGGCCTTTGCGAACGTATATTGGGTATATCAGTGGGTATTTCGCTATTCCTGGTACTAGCTGACCTTTGTATGATGCATTCCAAATATCTTGAGTAAGATTTTTTTATCTTCTGTTGTCTTTAAATGGGTATGTAGCAGAGATCAACAATGAATCGTTTTTTGCGCTACTCATAAGCACTCATGAAATACTTTGATTCATTCGTACCCAACGTTGATTTATAAGTATGAGTACAATGAGTATGAGTACTGCGCTGACATCTCATACCATTCGAAATATGTTTGATTCATAAGCCTACACATTCGGATTCATAACTTTAGAAAAATACTGTTAATACTCATAAATGATTCGAGTGATTCGAATCATTCATCAAAATTTACAGTCTTAGTTGTTGTTGCATTTTACAAAAAAAAGGAGAAAGAAAAATACAAAGACAGCAAGCAAAGAGACACACAACCTTCTAGTGAGTATTGTAGTGTTCGTACGAGAATCATACTTATTTTGTGTTGCTTGTAAATGTTGAGTCATGGAGAGTCGAAATCCACAACATCATAAATGTTGTTCTGTATGAGTATGATGATTACTTCAAACTTTGAATATGAGTAGTATGAGTATAATATTAAAATAGGTATGAATGCGTATAAGTATCAGAAATTATGAGTATGATTCGATTCTAGTCATCTTTTTGAATACTCATAGCTGATCTCTGGTACGTAGACAATCTTACTTACAACTTTATGTCATCTATTTCCTATTTAAGCTGATAAACAAACGGTTTAAACGATTGGAATTTTTTAGTTGTAGGAACCTAAAAATCTTTTTATAAATTTCGCTTAACCCACTTAATGGGTTAATGTTTTACTTATAATATGCAAATTATAGCCAACTTTATATTTTACAGCCTTAAGCCTAACAAGCAACTATAATTTCCCTTCACAACTTACTTGCTAATAAATTGGCCATTGTACCGCTTGGCACAAACAGGGCTGCTTCCTTTTCAAATAATAAGGCGGACTTTTTTTCCAATTCCAAAACGGTAGGATCTTCGCCATAGACATCATCACCAACAGCAGCTTCAAACATGGCCCGACGCATTTCTGTTGTTGGCAAACTTACCGTATCGGAACGAATGTCGACGACATAATATGATGATTCGTTGGCTTTAAGTGTCGGTGGTGACATGTTGACAAACAATTAAAACAAAAAAATGGAAAAGTTATGGCTGGAAAAAATAATAAAAAAAAATACGAGAATGAGAAATTAATTAAAAAATAATAAATTTTATTTGCATTTTCAGTTGGTAGAATAAATTGCAATGGAAAAAGTGTGTCTATCAATTAACAAATGGCCAGCAATGCAATGCAATACCTCCCCTCTAAAAAGTTGCTGCAATGTCTATGAAAGACAGGTCTTGAATTCAGACATGATTTATTACAATAGAAATTCACACCCATGCAGTGACAGTCACACAAGGAGACAGATAGGCAGACATTTATTTTATGGTATAAAAATTAAAAAAACAACGCGGCTGTGCTTAGTTTTAGCATACCAAACAGCCGATGTCAATCATTATACAATTCTAAGGAGAATTAATGAGTGATTAAATTTACAAAAAAAAAAAGAAGAAACATTTAAATTAAATTATCAGTCGAATAATATATGTTCTGTTATAGTTTTGATAATAGGATGTGACGTGTAGCATTCACAATTTATAACGTGTGCTAATGCTATTAAGTGGTCATTATACTCGAGAGGGTTTAAAGTATTTTATATTTGTTTTGTTTGTTTTTTAATTAAAATTTATTGAATTCGCAATTTTAATAATTCTATAAATACTTTAGATAACACATATAATACTTTGGAAAAGTTAATATAGGCCTTCTATTCGAATTAAGGCTATGTTAGGTTAGGTTGAATGGGTACCTTTGATACCAAAAGCAAACACAAGGCACGCACAGCGGCCCGTTGTGATGCCACAGGTGAAGGCAGTCTCTGTACTGACCGAGTTCCACCAAACTAGGGAAGAAGTTGGTCAGCGCAAGGGCTGCACATTAAAAACACGACTACCCTACGCTAGAAAACCAGACAGAAAGTTTGATAACCGAAGGCATGAAGTCTCCGTAGTGTAGTAGGTAGTGCGTTGGCTTATTAGACATAAGGGCTCTGTTCAAACCCCAGATCAGATGTCAAAACGAAAACATAAAAAATATTTCTTTGGCGACTTCCTCTCAGCAGATTTCTGGCAAAAACTCTGAGAGTACATAAAATTGCCATGAAAAGTTTCTCAAACATCTGTTGTTCGGAGTCGACTTCAAACTGTAGATCGCGCCACTCATGTATAAAATTATCACACGCAACATAAGTGGTGTGAGAAACTAAGTCGTAATCCTGACTGAAGGGTTGTAATGACCATTATGCATGTATGATATATATACGGCGTCACATTAGATTTCTTAGATCCTTTAAATATAAACAATCACAGTGAATGTCTAAGCATGGAAAAAAAATTTAATACACGTGCACTTTAATACTTTTATTTGACAATCGCAATCCAAACAATATTAAAGTCGAGCTTCATTCTATTTTGTCAGAATCTTTTCCTTCAACCACTACAACTGCCAGATTGCCCTTCCTTTGGTGGTGAATATAATATGATGGGTACAACAGAAATAAAATATGTGTGCCGAGCAAAACTAGTACAGCGTTTTAGCTGCACAACACTGTATCGGAAAGCCATTGATTCTGACAGGTCTGGACATTAGACAGTAGTGATCTATCCGGCTGAATAACGATTTTACAAAAATATTTTAAGAAAACGCAAAGAACTTGTGGAAAACAATACTTAACCACCCACCACGAATTCAAGAAAACAAAAATGGATTCAATTTAGCAATGGAACATACAAACCAAGTGCCAGTATTCTAGAATGCGAAATTACCCTTGATTAGTTTAAGCAAAGTAGGTATAAAACAGTTCACATATGAGTCCATCACTTCATACCAGAGCCAAAGAAATTGGGCCTTAAAACTGGAGACAATGTTGTATATAATTCCTATTTGCTCCTTTAAGTCACATACGACAGTCAGAAAGCATCTACTTTGTTTTAGTTTTACTGCTTTGACGAATCCTAGCTTGATATCAGAACTATCTGTCTTATGTACTGGTGGATGTTTATGGCACTGCCTGACTTCCAACGATGTTCATTGCTAACTGTAATGGCCACAGTCAAGTCTGTTTAGTGGTCAGTGGGTGGATGAGTGTAATTATATCTTTAAAAAGAGTAAACAAATGAACACAATGGGTACAATGGGTCAATCTGACCTCCGGGTACTGTACCTGTCTTGACTGACAGGTACACGTCCTCTAACCTAACCTAACCTAACCTAAACAAATGAAAAGTGTAATGCACGCAATTAAAAGTAAATAACATAAAAAATAAAAGGTTGATGCATCAAAACAATACACCAGATGATACATTCACTTTTGCGAAATCAAACACCACCGGATTACCCCTTCAGTCGAACATCATTACAACCCATCAGTCAGGATTACGACCTGAGTGGCGGGACCTACAGTTTAAAATCGTCTCCGAACGACAGATTTTTGAGAAACTTTACATGGTAATTTTTTTCACTCTCAGAGCTTTTGCCAGAAATCTCAGAAGAAATATTTGTTATATTTCGTTTTGAGATGTCTGGCCTGGGGTTTGAACTTACATCTAATAAGCCAGCACACTACCTACTAGACAACGGCGACTGCAATTGGAAAGTATTGGGCGTTAGTAAAAATCAGTTGAAAGACACATAAAGCTTAATCACAACTTAAGTTGAAGTTAATAGACTAACTGATAACATGATAAAGATGTACTTTTTGAAGAAGTTCCAGCAGGAAAAAAGAAATGTTAGAACCTATTTAAGGCTTATAATTTCAGATCCAGATTTTAAATAGTTTTTTTTTTATATCTAAATGTATAAAAATTAATGTTTGTTTGTATGTAATTAATAGAATCGTAAACTATGCATTTGATCATGCTATGATCTTTAGCAAAGTTGTTGCGCATGAGCCGGGGAAGGTTTCTAAGTTGGTATGACCAATTTGCGACAGGTGGCGCTACTGAAAATTACAAAAATAATTTAAATCGTACTGAATCGTACCACTGAAAATTACTAAAAATGATTTAAATCGTAAACTGTGTATTTGATCATGATATGGAGTTTAGCAAAGTTGTTGCGCATGAGTCGACGGAGGTTTCTAAGTTAGTGCGATTAATTTCCGATAGATAGCGCTACTGAGAATTATTCAAAATAAATTGAATCGTAAACAATACAAATACCAAACATTTTAGGATTCATATTTTATGATTTTAAAAACATTTAGTAAAATGTCAATCACAAGTTTGCAACATTTTAATTTTGGAAAATTTTTATAAATGCTGTAGGGTTCAATTGGATTGCGTACATTGTGAAATTCTAATAAATTTAAACGCATTTTTTACGCCGTTCCCGTACAATCATAATCCAAAACGACAAGCAATTGGTCGACCTACACCTTAAGAAGCATTGAGATTGGAAAATCTTCGAGTACAAGCCGCTGAGACACGTTCGCTTAAAGCACTTTAACAACGAGAAGTGAGATTAGAAACTGATAGAATGCGTACTACTCAGGCTCGTTCGCCTGAATCATCTGGACGACGGGAAATAAAATGATTCAAAATTAATTTGATATTTGTTTAATGTCTTCCCTCCAAATTTATTTTTGTTGGTGGCGCAGCAACACGCGCAGGGTACAGCTAGTTTCAAATAAATTTAAATTCTATTACATGTTGAATTTAGTTTTTATTTTCGTGCACTTTCCTTAAATACCTACGACTAGAACAATATAAAACCTGTTTGTGTAAATTAAATTGAATTAAAAAACTAACAACAAAAACTGAAGAACCTGCTAAAACTAGTAAAACAAAAAGAAAGAAACATATATTTCCAGCTATTACTCCAAGACTTGATACAACCGAGTGATTCGTATGGATATTGTATAGAATGAATCCATTGGATTGTATATAAAATTTTTATTTTTCAATAATTATTAGAATTTTTTGTACACAAATTGCAATCATTTAAAACATTCAATATAAACAGATACTCGTGTAATATCTTTATTTGCTTGCAAATATTTATTCACTTCAATAGATCGCCTTTCATAGGCATATTCTATGTGTGATTATGTAAGTTTCGATCTACTTCGGATAGCAATTTATTTCAAATTCAACAGTTGGAGTATATGTACACTTTTAGAAAATATGCATCTCTTCAAACACTCTTTCTTCTTTTTTTTTCTTTCTTTTATCAGTACACTGTTTAGCTTAATAAATTTAATTTCTTTTTTAAGTTTTTTTCTTTTGTGTTTTATGCATAGGCACTCATAGATTTTATTGTTGTTTGTTTAATATTTTTCTTTTTTTTTATTGTGTGGTTTATTATTTAATAACGTAAGACTAACCCCTCGAAAATATATGCCCGCTTATCACGCTTGTCCAGCAAATACTATCGTCAGCTCTTTTCGTTCTTTAATATTTTATACACAGCCGGCTAACGTTGGAGAGCGTAGCTCTTAAACATCTGTTTGTTTGTGTCGTGCTGGAATAAGAGATCAATTGGTTTTCTCTTTTTAGTGGAAATAAAGATCTTTTATTTCTCTTTATATACAATACAACAATTAACCCTCAAATGGCATATAAAATATTTTTATTTGGTGTACATACATAAATATAAAAACAACTCAGTTTAATATGATTAAGGGCCATTATTACAACTTCCTGATAAAGTTGGGTTTAGTTAAAGGTAACTCTAGCTAAAGTGAACTTTAAAGTCATCTTTAACTTCTTTTCGTTATTACAACCTAATGATAAAATAAAGTTAACTTTTTCAAAAATATGGCAGTGGCGGAGCAATGTCGATAACACTGCTCAATTAAAGAAATTTTTTTAAACTTAATTTTTTTGTTGTAATTATTTTGTTGCCATATTAAAAATAATATATAATATATGAAATTCTAACATAAACTTAACTTTAAAAATTACCCGACGGATGATCCGCCATTTAGCTTAACGCTCACTTCTACCACTCCACTCTTTCAATTATAATAATGAAAAACAATTTATCTGCCCGTTAAAATCTTACCTTTAGTTAACGGCAAGTTGTAATAATGGCCCTAAGAATGTATTTTCAGCAACAAAATTCAAAATTATTTCCATGAAATCAAAATCTATATAACGGGTGATTTGTTAGCTATTATCTTTTTGGCAACACTGGTTTAAACAGCTCACGCACGTTTCGCATTTTGTTTCACTGTCAAACATCTTCAGTTTGGTCTATAATTTAACCATGAATCGTCTTACAAACGAACAACGCTTGCAAATCATTGAATTTTATTATCAAAATGCGTGCTCTGTTAAGAAAGTTCATCGCGCGCTTCTTCCATTTTATGGTCAGTTTAATCGACCCACTGAAGCGGCTATTCGGGCTATTGTGACTAAATTTCGCACCAAATTTACATTGTTGGACATTAAACCACCAACACGCTTACGTAGAGTGTGAACTGAAGAAATTATCGTAGCTATATCGGCCAGTATTAATGATGACCATCAATCATCGATTCGTCGCCGTTCGCAGCAATTGGGCCTCTGATTTAGGTGTGAAGCCTTTCAAAATACAGCTGGTGCAAGAATAGAAGCCGAACGACCTACCGCAACGCAGAATTTTTGGTGAATGGGCTCTTAGAAAGTTGGCCGTAGATCCACTTCTTTATGGAAAAATTGTGTTCAGCGACGAAGCTCATTTTTGGCTCAATGGATACGTAAATAAGCAGAATTGTCAATTTTAGAGTGAAGATCAGCCAGAAGCATTGCAAAAGCTACCAATACATCCAGAAAAAGTCACAGTTTGGCGCGGTGTATGGGCTGGTGGCATCATTACACCGTACTTCTTCAAAGATGCTGCGAATCGTAACGTAACTGTGAATGGTGAGCGCTACCGTGAGATGATATCCAACTTTTTTTGCCCAAAATGGAAGAGCTTGACTTGCACAACATGTGGTTTCAACAAGACGGTGCCACATACCACACAGCACGCGTAACAATGGACTTATTGAGAGGCGAGTTCGGTGAACATTTTATTTCACGTTCGGGACCGGTCAATTGGCCGCCTAGATCGTGCGATTTAACACCTTCAGACAAGCCCGCTTCAATTGACGCATTGGAAGACAACATTGAAGCATTTATTCGTGAGATACCGGCCGAAATGTTGGAAAGAGTATGCCAAAATTAGGACTAAGCGGATGGACCATTTGAGGCGCAGTCGCGGTCAACATTTGCATGAAATAATCTTCAAATATTAAATTATATGGACCGTACTATCGATTCAAATAAAGATTTCATGCATTTTTCTGAATTTTATGTGTTTTTTTTTTGAAAAATTTTCCTATAGCTCTTAAAAAATCACTCATTATTAACCGCTGAGAGAGTCAAGTTATGTTAACATTGCTGCTCAGTAATGTTAGGGAAGATTTTATTAATTGTTTTACTTCTAAATAACGTTTTTGAATTGAAGAAATTTTAGTTTAAAAATTAATCTGTGCGTGAAATTCTTGCCCCATTTTATGGTCAACATAACCGACATAGTGAATAAACGATTGACAAAGTTATTGATGATTTATTTTCCTCGTTTCAAAATCGTGAATATACTTACTGAAGACAATATTGGTGCCCATTTGAACCTGAGGGAAGATAAGCGTATATATGATGATGGTGATGACGCTTAATAAGCAAAATTATCGCATTTGCGGCAAAGACAATCCTCTAGGCGTTTCAAATCTTTAATGCAAATATCCAAAAGAATTGAGTGTTTGGTACGGTTTATATCGCTCCTAAAGTTCTACGAAATCAACAAAGAACTGTCGATATAGTCGATGACGAGGGCTATCGAGCCATTAATACTATGTAACTTACCGTACAGAATGTTTCACTACCGATTCATTGCAAATTCAGTTTTATAACAAGTTTCTTTCCAGAAGTGGTCTTATCACATGGCCCCGTCGGCCGTACGATTTACTTTTAATAGGATTATGTGAAGTCATTAGTTGAAGCATTTGAAGCCAATATTCATGCCACCATTGCAAGGCGGCGAATAAGCCACAAGCCACAGTGGTGCCCCAAGCCAACATAACGCATGACATTGGTAAAATTCAGCCTGTTTTGTGCGCTATAATCATTACAAATTTGACATTTCGTAAGCGCTTTACCCACAGAGCTCTGCCAGACATTTGATATTGGTTGTGATATACACATATTTTAAGGATAAGAAGCACTTAACGAAAGATTCCTTGTAAACGAATGCATTTTTGCAATTTCCAATTTTCAATTTTTCCACCTTCTTCAATTATTTTGGCCAAATGGATTGGAAACTCTTTAGCAGATGCAGTATCTCCTGAAGCTATTTCACCTTTTATTTTGATATTATGAAGTTTATATCTCTCTAGAAAACACCGAAACCATCCATTACTTGCAGAAAATTTATTTTTGTTGTCGTCAATGGCTTCTGAAGACGTTGATGGTTCCATATTTTTTATCTGTTCATAGATTCTTAAAGCCTATGAGGTCAGGGCTTTCCAATGGGATCACTTTCCTTTTAATAGGTCCGATGGATCCAGAGTTATAAGCGTTTAAAAATTTCTATTTACCTCTGGACTTTCTGGACTTGGGCTTGGACTTGCTCGTATTTATTTTGGTACTGTCTGAAAGTATGAGGTCAGGCCTTTCCAATGGGACCACTTTCCTTTTAATAGGTCCGATGGATCCAGAGTTATAAGCGTTTAAAAATTTCTATTTACCTCTGGACTTTCTGGGCTTGGCCTTGGACTAGCTCGTATTTATTTTGGTACTGCCTAAAAGTATGAGCTCAGACCTTTCCAATGGGACCACTTTCCTTTTAATAGGTCCGATGGATCCAGTGTTATAAGCGTTTAAACATTTTTGTTTACCGGCATTTACTTGCTGCGTGATTCTGTTGGCCTGGTATTTGACAAAAAAATGTCGACAAGATTTTTGAATAGAAAAACCGTTTCCCTGTGTGTGTGTTTGTGTGAGTGATGAAAAGACTTCGCTTATACTTTCAAAGTTAAACTCTCTAGGCTTGAACTTGAGCTTGCTCTTATTTATATTGGTACTATCTGAAAGTATGAGCTCAGACCTTTCCAATGGGACCACTTTCCTTTTAATAGGTCCGATGGATCCAGAGTTATAAGCGTTTAAAAATTTCTATTTACCTCTGGACTTTCTGGACTTGGCCTTGGACTTGCTCGTATTTATTTCGCCTGGTATTTGACAAAAAAAAATGTCGACAAGAAATTTGAAAAGAGGAAGTAGCCGAAGAAATATTTTTTCCGTATTTCGTATTTGGTTGGAGATATCTGTCTTGGGGCTTAAACGATGGCCTCTCGTCTAATAAACTTACGCACTACCTACTAGACTATGGCGACTAGTCTAGTCTAGTCTAGGGGATTATTCGCGTTTTAATAAAATGTCACAAGAAAGTCCGTACAATTAAATCGCTCATGTAGAGCATCCAGAGTGGCATGAGCTGTATGCTACGTAGCGCCGTTATGTTGAAATCAATTTCCGTTGGTGTTTACATCATTCAATTCAAGCCAAAAGAAGCAGGTAATTATTGACCTGTAGTATAAGCCGTTAACAGTAATGGCCTTCCCTATGTCGCTCTGAAAGAAATATGAACCAATGGTGCCCCCAGACTAAAATTCACAACAAACAGTGATATTTTCTGGATGCATTGAACGCTGTTGGATCTCATGTGGATTGGTCAATACCAATTCAACAATTTTATTCGAATTAAGCTCAATAAGTCTCATCGCTGAAAATGATTTTTCGATATAAAAAAACATGCGGTATATTTCTCTTGTAGTCGCCGTAGTCTATTGGTTTATCTTATTAGACGTGAGGCCACGGTTAAAACCCCAGGTCAGACATCTCCAACAAAACGAAATCTAAACAAATATTTCTTTGGCAGATTTCTGGCAAAATCTCTGAAAGTAAATAAAAATTGCCAAGAAAAAATTTCTCAAAAATCTGTCATTCGAATTCGACTCTAAACTGTAGGTATGTACCGCCACTAATGTGTAATATTAACACACACAACATAAGTGGTGTGAGAAGCTAGGTCATGAACCTGACTTAGGGATTGTAATGACAAATATATAATGACAAATTGATAAAACAATATTATTATTTCCAGGAGGTGTTTGTGATTTGGTAAAACAGACTGAATTTATGTATGACTTATTAACCACCATATTTTTCTCATCGTTAGTTAAATTTCTGTTTTCATAAAAATTTTATATTTTCCAACGATTGTTACCATAACTCTCTGATTGAAGTATAAAATGGAATGAACCGGAAGTATTAACATTAAATTAACATTACATTAACATCTGTTGCGATTGATAATACAGAATTTTTTATTTCCTTCCTTCCATTGATGGCTTCAAAATAAAATGGCTCATAATAAATTTTATTTGTTAAACAAATCCGTTTATTTGCGACGAATGTAAACTTTTGTTTTGATTTAATTTTTAAAGTTAATAAATCTTTAACACCTGCAAATGGAGGCTAAAATCAGGTACAGGAGTATAGGGAAAAAACCAGGAAAGCCTAGTCGAACCGTTTGTGTAATTCAGTGTAAGAAACTTCGTTTTATTTTTTTTTATCACAAATAAGCCAGACAATAAAAGTTTTATTTTCGTTTTTTTTATTTTCAATTTTCTTTGTTTTATATTTTTTGGTTTGTTTTTCATTTCGTGCTTAACTTTCTTCTTTTTCGTAGATGCTGATGCCATGTCATATTCAGCAGGGTTTATTACCAACTTTTTCTTGTGCATTCAAAAACGATGCCGGTGTGTATTAGTAGAACGGTAGATAGGTATGTAAGCAGTTTTGAAGTTAAATTTCTATCCGTTTCCTTATCATCCACCTGTCCGTCGTCCTGTCTGTCTGTCTGTCCGTCTGTCGTTTTGCCTTGTTATGCAGGGGAAATTGCAAGCGCCAGTTTGAAAGTGGTTAGTTAAGCTGAGTTTTAGTTTAAGTGGCAATAGCTTTTGAATCCATGACTCAACAGTAAGCCAAAAAATCTGTTTCAAATGTGTACCACTGTCTGGTGTAATGACGTTCTATATGAAGTTAAACGCCTAGTAGGCAAACGGCATTCAATTGTTTTCAATCGTTTTACTTTCTTTCTGTTTCCAACTTCATTACGAAAGTATTCGGGGGTTTTAGTTCTTTTTTGGGGGGTTTTTTTTTTTGTTGTTTTTACTTTTTCGGAATTATGTTATGCGGGTAAAAAGTTTTATGTTTTTATCTGTGTTAACAAAAAAAAAGAGAAAAATATTTATAAAAATACGAAATAAAAAAACTAGGATTCACTGCAGACAGATTATGAAAACTTTTGCTGTTGCATTCCATGCTTAAAACGATGAATGAGAAAGAAAAAAATTATTTAAATGAACTTGAACAAGATGCCATGTATAGAGTCAGTCATCCCCAAAATAATTGAATTCAATAATTTTCATTCCACGTGTTAATAAATGTTTAAACTCGTGGATATCACGGCTGACCACAGAAATTTTATCATTGCTATGGTCTACAGAGTCACGTGGGACATTCCTTCCCGATCTGGGCACAATACAGACTTAAGTGGAATAAAGCTCAGAGAGGCCTAGAGTGTTTTCCATCGATGATCGTCTTTGGTAAACATGAATATGTTGTTATTAAGACAACGACTCCTCCGATTGCCTAGCAAACGAATATTCCCTGGCCAGGTAACCGACAGCATAATGTGCATGTGCTAGTGATACTGGGATTTTAACTATCCACAGTAGTTGCAATTGTTGTCTTATCTTCATATTTATCTGTACAAATTTAGATTGGAGTACATACAGTTATAGAAAAAAGAAAAATCGTGTTTTAAAGTTTGATGAAGAGATGAAAACCGAAGCAAAGGAGTTATCTGTGATCTTATATTTCATAATCAGTCTAATATACGGACACAAAGTATTCTCAACTAATGGTTTTTATGTTCAATATAAGATCAAGTTTTATTTTTATTTCTCGACATCATTAATTCCATAGCTTTTTTCCAAGCTGTTAGGAAGTCTATTATCACTCCTTCAGAAAGCATTGTTTTTTTTTTGTTTTTGTTTATTTTCATTAGATTATCGAATAAGACCTCTTTATCATGGTGGTAAAAACCACTCATGATGATCCTTGTAACGGGTGATTTTTGATGAGCTATAGGAAAATATTTCAAAAAAAAAAACACATAAAATTCAGAAAAATGCATGAAATCTTTATTTGAATCAATAGTACGGTCCATATAATTTAATGTTTGAAGATTATTTCTTGCAAATGTTGACCGTGACTGAGCCTCAAATAGTCCATCCGCTTAGTCCAATTTTTCCGCTTTCCAACATTTCGGCCGGTATCTCACGAATAAATGCTTCAATGTTGTCTTCCAATGCGTCAATTGAAGCGGGCTTGTCTGTATAGACATGAGCTTTAACAAAGCCCCACAAAAAATAGTCTAAAGGCGTCAAATCGCACGATCTAGGCGGCCAATTGACCGGTCCCGAACGCCTCTCAATAAGTCCAATGTTACGCGTGCTGTGTGGCATGTTTCACCGTCTTGTTGAAACCACATGTCATACAAGTCAAGCTCTTGCATTTTGGCCAAAAAAAAGTTGGGTATCATCTCACGGTAGCGCTCACCATTCACAGTTATGTTACGATTCGCAGTATCTTTGAAGAAGTACGGTCCAATGATGCCACCAGCTCATAAACCGCACCAAACTGTGACTTTTTCTGGATGCATTGGTAGCTTTTGCAATGCTTCTGGCTGACCTTCCCTCCAAAATCGACAATTCTGCTTATTTACGTATCCATTGAGCCAAAATGAGCTTCGTCGCTGAACACAATTTTTCGATAAAGAAGTAGATTTTCGGCCAACTTTCCAAGAGCCCATTCACCAATAATTCTGCGTTGTGGTCGTTCGGCTTCAATTCTTGCACCAGCTGTATTTTGAAAGGCTTCACACCTAAATCCTTTCGCAAAAGTTTTCACGTTGTTGAGTGACAGAGGCCCAATTGCTGCGAACGGCGACTAATCGATAATTGATGGTCATCATTAACACTGGCCGATACAGCTGCGATATTTTCTTCTGTTCGCACTCTACGTAAGCGTGTTGGTGGTTTAATGTCCAACAATGTAAATTTGGTGCGAAATTTAGTCACAATAGCTCGAATAGCCGCTTCAGTGGGTCGATTAAACTGACCATAAAATGGAAGAAGCGCGCGATGAACTTTCTTAACAGAGCACGCATTTTGATAATAAAGTTCAATGATTTGCAAGCGTTGTTCGTTTGTAAGACGATTCATGGTTAAATTATAGACCAAACTGAAGATGTTTGACAGTGAAACAAAACACGAAACGTGCGTGAGCTGTTTAAACCAGTGTTGCCAAAAAGATAATAGCTAACAAATCACACGTTAGAATTAGGAAACCCTAAACGATAACACTGAGTTATCAATATCTATACACGTTCCTAAAAGGAACCCGGAAAATATGTTTTTAATGTGCGCCACTGTCTGCTATAATTTTCTGTTTTAAGTTAAACGCCCAGTCTGCAAGCGGAATTCAATGCAAAATCAAACTTTCAATGTTCATTACAACTGCAGTTAACACGAACTTTTTAATACAACCCTCGGTTATTTATCACAAACTCACGTCTTATTACTGACTTACTATTTACGTACTTTTATGTGTTGTTGTTGTTTGCGAATTTTTGTTTTGTTGGCTTTCTTTATTTGAGTAATTCTGTGTACCTTAAAATGTGTGTATTATGTTGTTGTCTGTTTACCTTATTTCTTGTTTGGTAACTATGTGATTTTTTTTTCGGTGTTGTGTTGTTGTTTAAGTGTTTTGTTTTGCTGACTTTCTTGTAATTTTCTACTTATTTATTTATGTAATTCCATGTACCTTATGATGTGTGTATTATGTTGTTGCCTGTGTAGCAATACTTTTAATCTCTAATAAATTAAAACATGATTTTTTTTATAATTTTTAATAGTTTAACAGTCAAATATTTATTTATTTACTTATTTATTGATTTATATTTCGTTGACATATTCTATGAATTGTTATTATTGAATTATTTTTCAAAAATTTCTTTACAAGAGTGCTAATTTGTCTAATTAAATTAAAAATTATAAATGATTGTATCAGATTAATAGTCTTTACTAATAAATTACAATTAAATAACATCAATAATAAGTTTTCTTTTTTTTATCTTTTTAATAATTTATTACTACATTATGATTTATTCTTCATTTATTTGTTGTTTTTTTTTTTAATTTCTTTGTCACACAGTATACTACAAATATAAATTATTACAGATTTAGTTGTCAAAAAAAAGAAGAAAACAATAGAAAGAAAACAAATTATAATGAAAACAAAGAACAATTAAAGGCAAATAAAATATTTATAAATGATAAACACAATATTTATTAAAATTGTCTTTAATTATTGATTAAATATTAAAAGGGGGTATTCTTTTAAAATGAATTGGAATTTTTAATTTAAATTTATTCACTTTTCTATGCATAATTTTAATTGTTTCTGTAAACACCCTTAATAGTTTCATTATTTCTTTCTGTTTTTTTTCTTTGCAATTTTCATTCATAAATACATTTGTTTGCAAGTGAAATTATTAATTTATTTTACAATATTTAGTTGTTTTTGTTTGTTAATTATTTGTTTTTATATACAAAACTGCAAACATACACGTAAGGTACTTTAGTTTTAAATAAATATTTTCTTTTCTTCCTTTTATATATATTTGATCAAGTATTTGCGTGTTTTTTTCTGTATTTTTTTTTTGCTTTCTTTTGTTTCTATTAATCATAGAAAACATACATATTTCCCTTTTTTTTTTGGTTTTCAGTTATATTAAAAACTACAAACTAAAATAGTCATAATGAGAGAAAATCAAATGCAACAGAAATATTGGGGTATTTATGCACAAGAATTTGTGTAATAAAGCTGAGTTGTTTTTATATGATTTTTTAATTAAATAAAAATATATTTAAAATATATATGTATGTATGTATGTGTGTAGATATGCATAAATGTTATCAACATAATTTAAGTATAAAATAAAAAAAGAAATTTTTCAAAAATTCTAAATGAAATTTCAAATACGATTGATATTTCTTTGGTATATTCTAATATTGCTAAAGGAAAATGCGATTAAAATTAAAAATAAAAAATAAAAATAAATTTATAAATAAAATAAAGTGAAAGAAAAAAAATTGTTTAAAGAAGTACTCAGTGATATTTACTTTGGAATAAAAATTATAAAATAAAATACAAATTAATTAATAAAAAAAAATAGAAATCAAATTAAATCATGACATATGTTGCCAGCTAATGAAATTTAATTGATGATTTGTTTGCAGCATACACAGTTCAACAACTGTATTGAATCTTTGTAATATGGTATACAGTGGTCTACAATAAAATATAACCACCTTAAATGAAACTTTTTCAATCCAAATACACATTTATTTTCTTAGTTTCAGTAACGAGCCTAAAGCTGGATTTACCCATTGTTTCGGAACAAAATGCTTGTTGTAGCAGATGATTGCAATTCGTTTGTTTTCTTGGAAATTGGAAAAGAAATTAAAACAAATCTTAGTGAAAAAAAACTGGATAAACGTAAAGTGCTTCTTTTAATAGCCATTGTGCTATCACACACGAGACTTTTTTTCAGCCGCACAATTTTTGTTCTTTCAGTCACACACGAGACGACTATTTCATCTAGCATAAAATTGTATACATGTACCTCGCTTTGTGTGTATTAGTCAACTCAACGCACAACGACAGGCTAAATATGTTAAGTATTGGTTTTGTGTTGTTTATGTATTGGTTTGTGCGGGGTAGAAGCTGGTTGAAAAATTATGCCAGCAAAAAACCACTCTCCTCACCTCTCTTGCCTACAAGCTGCTGCCATTTTGTGCTAGCATAATTGTTCTCGTGTGTGATTGCCCATTGAGTTGAAGAAAGCTTGTTTAATTGCAAATGTATGTACATATAATATGATGTGGCAGATCAGTTCAACTTTACTTAAAAAATTACAGTAGCTGGCAGCACAGTTCGATTGTTTCGGGACAAAAATTAAAATTAAACCAATTCGAGCTGAAATTGTTCCGAAGCAATCCTTCTCTCTTTCGCTCTCTCTCTCAAAAAGAGAAACGTCAAACTACATATAAAAAAACTGTTTCGGAAATAAAATTTTGTTCCGAAACGGTGTGTAAATCCAGCATAAGTATGATGACATTAAAATGGAATACAAAATTAAAGAGTAAATAATTAGAAAAAAAAAAAGTTGATGGCTTGAATAGGGATAGCAACTGAACTTCAGTCGCATTGTAAAAAATGGTATTGAAAATTATAACTGAAAATTTTTACGGCAACCACAAAATTCTTTCATAATCCCAAATTGTTGGTTGAAGCTTACTTCTGTATGGTGGTGACCATGGACTATTTTTCTTTTTAGTAAGCTACGGATTCGATATGAGCAGTAATCATAAATTAAGATAGAAGAAAATCCCATTTTTATTGCTAAACCAAAGACATTTAAAACAAATTACATTATTTCTCTTTATGAACCATAACTTTTTCATTGAAGCTAAAAGTTTTTAATAGATTTCGACTGGCATTTATATCCTCTCATTTATTATAAGTAGTTTTGATATTATTTTTGATTTGAAAAGTTTGAATTTGGGAGAGGCTTTATTTTAGCAAACAGTCCATGACCTTGGATTCACGAATAAAACACCTCAATAATTACCAAATGCTATACGGTTGTCACACTACACATGCAGGATCTTTTTATAACTATTGAGAATATAAGTTGATTTAAGGATCGTATGAAATTTTCAATTCTAAATGATAACGATAATGGGATAAACGACAAAACAGATTAGCTTGCAGCATGGATGGAACATTTTTAAAGGATTTCTTACATTTCGAAATTTCTCTATCCCATCGTAGTCAATACAAATGCAAATAAGTGATCTCTTTAGGCCTCGCGAAGAACGCAAGGTGGATATAAAGTATACAAAATAGCATCACTGTCCCATTTACTTTTATGCCTATTTACACGTTCGTGTAAAATTTCTAAGACAAGCTTACAGTTTTTAAAAACATTGTCAGTTTTCTTTAGCATGCAATCATTTATAGGGAAATTATTCACGGAATGTTAGTGTATAGGCTGTATTTTAGTAGTTGATTAATTAAAAGAGATTCAAGAGTTTCCAAGATGCTTCTTTATACGTTTAGTAATTAGTTTGCAAAACTTTGTATCTGTGTCTGCCATCCCGATGAACTTTAGACTACTGTTTGGTGCTAGTAAGGATAACTCAATGCCTTGTGCTATATGTTCTGGTGATTCGTTTTCCTCGTCACAGAATCAAATAGTCTTTAAGTTTAAAATGTCCTTTGAAAACGCCAATTTCTATGTCAATGAGTTTCTCTTCTTAATATAATAATCCAATGTGAGGATTGATTACATGAAACCCGTTTTTATAGGGAAAAATCGCCGCTTTTCTCTATCTCTCCTGGCCTCATAATTTTTTTTTTTTTTGAGACCAATGCTCAGGAGTTGATCCTTTTTCATGCAGTGCATTGTGTATAGGTGCCAGCAATTGGATCGTAATTGATATGAAATGAGAATTTGGCTTTGGTATTGCAAAAAAAAAAAAATTATAGAATATTTTCTGAACCTACAATACAGTCACAGAAAAAAGTTTACATACACCATTGTACGTAAACTTTTACTAGCTAATTTTTTTTTATTTTTTTCAATAATTTCTAGGTTATATTTCTTTTATATTCCTAATTGTAACTGCCTTTAATAATGCTATAACTTCTTTATTCATTTGTCTACGGTGGTATATGTAGACTTTTTTCTTTGACTGTTTGTTAGCAAAAAAAAATAAAATAAACCGATTACAACCTAACGAAAACAGACAGTAAATGAGTAAGTCAGTTGACGGAAAATGAAGGGAATTCATTTTCATATCGGTATCCGTAGTTCCATCATTATTGATATATGTACAAGCAGTTGTATTGATAACTTCGATTTAATATACATGGGTTTTGAAATCCTTAATTACAAACTTTTAGAATCAAAAAATACAAGCTGGCAACACTTAGAATGTAAATAATTAAAAAAAAAATGATAAAATGGAAATGGAAAATTAAATTGAATTACATATTAATGAAGATTTAGTTGATAATAGTTATAATAATAGTTGCTATATATGTATGTATATATACGATACATGTCTGTTTTATAGTCTTTTCATATTTATAAATTAATTGTAGTTATTGTTGTTGTATTTTTTTGTAATTTTTTTTAGTTAATGTTTTAAAACACCTGGTGTTTTCCATTTGTCTTAACAGCTTAAAATAAAGTTTGTTTATCTAGTTTGTTTTTTAATATATTTTTTTCAATAAATTTATTTTTTTTTTACTTTTTTAAGGATTATTTAATTTCATATTTTTTTTTTTTTTGTTTTTCATTCGTTTTACAAAACATCGTCTAAAATATAGCTGCCCGTTTAAAACATGTCTGACGATAAATAAATGAATATTTTCTTTTGCTTTTTATTTGTTGTTGTCTCATAAAAAAATAGGTACTAAAGTTAACAAGACGTTGTTGTCATTAAAACATGAAAATATGAAGACGAAGAAAATAAATAAAAATTTTTCTGGGAAAAACACGGTTATAAAAGTGTTTTTCTTTTAAAGTTCTTATGATAAAAACATATTTTTGTTTTTAATTTTTAAATGTTTTTTTCTTTCATAATAAAATAAATAAATATGTATTTATAAACAATATTTGTTTCTTGTTTTTTAATGGATGATTCAAAGTTTCTTTAGAAATGTATCACCTTTAAAGCTTAAATTGTGGTTTGATTTTTTTAGTGTTTTTTTTTTGTTTAATTTATAATTTTTAATTAATCTATATAAAAACTAATTTCAACGAGAGCTTTCTTTAATTTTTCTTGCTTAATTATTTTTTTTATAATTTTTTAAGTGTTTTCAATAGAGAGCTGTCAACCCATAGTTTAAAAACTTTTCTTAAAAGTTTTCTTCTCTTTCCATTGCTCGTTTTCACTACTTTAATTTGGAATATTTTTTAGTTCGTTTGTTTGTTTTCTACTACACAACATATTTTAACAAAACTTATTAATAGTTTATCTCTCTAGAATATAGATTCTATATAAACAAAAACAATTAATTTTACTTTTTTTCACTTTTCTTGTTTGTTTTGTAAAATTTTATACTTAAACTATACGTTTCTTAAGTTTGGTTTGTGTTACTTTATAGCTAAAGCGCTATGATGAGATATTATCATCGGAGGCATCAAAATCTTCGGGTGGATTTTTTTTAACACAATCCCGTACACCTTGTAAAATAATAACAATTCGGCGATCTAATGCTGCCAAATGTGGCTCCCATAAGACTGGATTTACCGGATCGACACTCATTGATTCACGCAATACCTGTGACAAGGGCTTGGGTCCGTTATGGAATCTTAAAATAATTGAAAGAAAAAGTTGTGAAATTTAAATTAGCTTTGTTCGATTATATCCATGTACAGCATTTACAAGAAGGCTAATAAAAAATAAAAAAAAATAGAAATAGAAATAACAACGAGTTATTGGTCGCAAATGGTTCCAACCAAATATTTAACAACAAATTTAAAAAACAATTATCCGCACACTGGATATTTTACTTGAACGATTTGAGAGCAAGATCATTCCACGTGAAGGTAATGTAAACAAGCCACCGAAATCGTTGATTTTCTTGTGGTGTTTTCTTAAGTTCAAGAAGTTTACGAATAAGCCACAAACACAGCGTCCCTTAAAGTAAATGTAATCGATGCAAACGATTATATTCAGCATAATTTATGCACGTAAGTCATAAATAATTGGATATTTCGGATTCTCTCTACCAGATAAGCCGTGGAAAAAGTATAAACGATGTTATATTACACACATGGGATCCATAGGACTTTCAAACGAATGCAAACTTTTGATGATATCTCACACACTTTATTTTATTAAGAATTAAAGATAAGAAGCGATTAATAATATTCCCGACACAATGCCACAGACATTATTAATCTGAGACTACAAAAACGATAATATTCTGGTCGTAATGTACATTTTTTAGCACAATCGATTTCGCCCGAATAACACTGGTTTAAAACATTTTTAACCATGATTTCGACAGTAAAATGGAGAATGGAGAACTCTTTCTTGGAATATACGTGTTAAAGACAGCTGTGAGGGCCGAACGTTGACCTGTTAACATCAATGGATAACCAATTTGAAATATCGCCAAACTTCTAAGGGCTACTTTACTCATTACCAGGCAGTCCTTCACTTTGTGGTTGCGAAACATGATCTCGATATATCTTGATAATACAAGAGTTTATAAATCATTGCCGGCGATGTATTCTGCGGATCTTTTTTTAGCTGCAGAATGTAAGGCCGATCCAATAGGTAAATCATAGAGATGCAATAGACGAAAATAGTAATGGAGAGCGTAATATTTCAGCCTTTTGAATGAAAAATTCTTTTATTTTCCAACACTTTGTCCTCTCAGCTTTACGTACTTTGTGTCCCTTCTTGAGGTTTACTGACGAGAAGATTGTTTACGTTCTTTGATGGTGTTTAGCTTTGTTCCAAATAATAATAGTCAAGGAGAACGAATTTATTTTCAAGTATTCTTAAGTAGTTTGAGACTATCTAACAATCAGTGGATCTGATATCCACAAATACTAGTGCTCCTAACATAAACAAAATAAGATTTGACAAGGTCCCTAAAGATGATTCGTTTCTGTCATCAATTCTTCATTGAAATTAAATTTATTTACGACGATTCATTTCTTCAGGTTTAGCAACTAGAAACAGTTACTAGCGGTGAAATGTGCCATCAGGCAAGTCTATTCCTAATTCAGTAAATATTTGGCGCATCAATATGGACAACAAATTCTGTGATATTCGTTTAAATACTTGTCCAGACAAACAGTGGTTACTAGTTGATGAGTTCCTTATCAACTACATACATAAATACAGTTAGCACAAGCATTCAGTCAAGATTACGACCAAGCTTCTTACACTACTTATGTTGTGTGTGTTATTGTATATATGAGTGGCGGGACCTACAGTTTAAACTCGACTCCGACAGATTTTTGAGAAACTTTTCAAGCCAATTTTATTTACTCTCAGAGTTTTTGCCAGAAATCTGCTGAGAGGAAGTCGCCGAAGAAATATTTTTTTTTTCATATTTCGTTTTGATGTCTGACCAGGAGTTTGAACTGTAGTCTCACATCTAATAAGCCAACAGACTACCTACTAGACTACGACGACATACAATAAGCAACTCTACCCTGTTGGAAACTACATCTACAACAGCACAAGTTGGGGGAGACAGCTTTAAGCTAAGAACTCTATCGTTAAAGGACTCTACGAAAAGAGGAAATTTCTCCAATATTTAGTGAATTCAAGATAGTTTTTGAACCGCCAGTAAAATTCATATCCGAGAGACTGTTTGCCAAAAATACTGAATAAAGTTAGAAATATAAAAATACTTTCGTAATGATTATTGAAGATACCACTCGTACTTCAAGCTTAAGAGCCTATGCCCACTAGATGAACTGTTGTTTAGTTTATATACTCACTCTAATAACTTTTTCACGGTGGATTTTCTCAGCATACAACACTGAAGCATGGGAGCCAAAATGGTTAAGTCATCATGGAAAGCCTTACCGAAACCACGGCCATGATCCAAGTGTAATGTGAAGGTTTCATTGCCATAAATTCTAGAACGAAAAAGAACAAGAAAATTAATAAAAAAAATGTATCAATAAAAAGTTGTTGTTATTGTTTTTATTTTATTATTATTGTATTAACAAAATACGAATGCTTATATAAAAAAATACATGACTTGAAAGAATTTTTTATTCAGCAACAAAGTTTTTTTATGGGCACAATATTTTTCTCATACAATTTATTTATTTTCGTTTATTTTTTTATTTTATTTTTTTTGTTTATTTTTATTCATACTTTTAGATGAAAATAAAAACAACAACAAATAAAATAAAATAAACTTTTCACATTTAAGAGGCTCTTATTGGCTTTGAATAAACATTTCAATGCTTTTTAAATGTAATAAAAACAAAAGAAGAGAAAAGTTTGTAATCAATTTTAATTAATGTTTGATTCTTAAAAACAAAAACAACTAAAAAAAATAAGCAAAAATAACGGGTGAGCCATCTATCGGTTTAAATTTGCATCATTGGTTATTTCGAATGTGGCAATACTTATGTCATTCTGTTACAAAATTCAGTGTATAATCTCCTCTGAACGTAATGAATCGATTTATGCTTGAACAACGTTGGGATTTATTGGAAATTTATTTTTTGGTCGGAAATTGCACGAAAATCTCGTACAAAATATGGTCGCAGAGAAGGACCAGGTTTATTGCTAAAGTTCGTGAAGCTGGTTTCATTGGTGATGCGCCAAAATGTTAGCGTGCTCGTGAACACGTCGTTGTCCTCAGGAATTGTGCATTTCACCTACTAGCTTACGTCGAAATTTACGAAAAGATTTCGGTATGACGTCTTCAAGAGTTGAAGCCGCCACCCGCTTCGTTTTCGATTCGCTAGATGGGCCAACGAGAAACTGCACAATGATGTCGATTTTGCCAAAAAAAAATCATCTTTTCGCATGATTCGGCTCGTTTTCATTTTGATGGGTACGCTGATAAGCAAAATTGCCGTATATGGGGTTTAGAAAACCCACACGTGGTCTTACAGAAGCCAATGTACCCATTACGAGATACTGTTTGATGCAACTTGTGGATTGGAGGCCCATCAGTGGCCCATATTTCTTTGAAAATGAGGACGGCACAACCATTACGGCAAATGGAGACACCTATCGCACAATGGCAAACGATTTTTTTGTACCCGCTCGTCATGGTATTTATGTTGTGAACAATGTTTAGTTGCAACAGGATGGCACAACTTGTCGGACATCTCATGCTCCAATCGATTTATTGCGTCAAACGTTTGATGGCCGTTTAAACTTTTAAATGGCCCACCATATGCTTTTTCCACACATTTTTCGATTTTTGGTTTTTCTACAATATTTTTGGCTTCTTTTTTTTAATTTTTTCCATTAACATTTTTTTTTACTTCCATAGAAATTAGAAAATGAAAAAGTAAAAGAAAAAAAATTAACGAAAACTCTATCATTGATTCGATTTTTTGATTAGAGTCATTCATTTCATTTTCATTTTCAATTTCTTTTCTATTCATTTGTTGTTGTTGCTGTATTGTGTGTATGGCTTGTGACCCAACAATATATTTAAGGACTTATTTAGTTGCTTGTCGCTTATTGCTTATTGTCCTGTAGTGTTATTGCTGCTGCTGTTGCTACTCTTTGGTTGTATGGGAGGCTTAATGGAGTTGCTTTCTATTCTATTCAATTTTTTTTTTGCTGATCATTCCATTATTCTTATCAATATAAAATGGAAAATCGTTGTTTTGGGTCAAAAAGTTAAGCTGGCCAATGTTAAATAAAAAATCAAGCACCACCAGAAATCGTATCAGAAAAGAAAAAAAAACCGAATTGCTCTTCAAATTAATTTCCATGTTGCTGGACGTCATTATTGTTACGTTTTGTAAATTGAAAAAGTTTCGTGGTAATTGTCTAAAATGGTCATTAAATACGAGAAAAAATTGAAATAATTTTTTTGATTTTTAAATTAAAATTGATTCGAATATGAGCAGAGGGGTGGGGTGGGGTTTGAAATAGAATAATAGAGTTTGAGTTTTGAAAAGAAAATTATTTCCTAAAAAGAATACGTTATTGTATTGCTTATGCCTCTGCAACTAAGAAATTGTAATACTGTATGCGTGTACATTTTATGGAAGCCTTTAGATTAACTTATAATTCGTACTATATATACTACATACACAGTGGATAGCAAAAGCCTTAGTGCGGCAATAAGTACATTTTAGCAATTTCATGAATTTTAACTAAAAGCTTGTACAAAAATTTAAGGTTTTTATATTTGTTTCATTAATTTATTTCTGTTTTATTATATAACAAAAAATTTTTTTAATATATTCCACAAAACAAGAGAAAAATAAGGAAAAGTTTCAGATGACTCCTTATTTACGCACTGCAAAAGTCTAGGTACCTTTACGAAGAACTGAGAGTAAATTTAAAATTCAAAGGACTAATATATAAAAATGTTATTCCTTATATTTAGTAGGATATCGCTAAAGGTCAAGCATACCATTTAACCTATTTGACAGTGAATGTACCAGTTTTGTTTGGTGTTTTCTGGTGATATTGCACTCATGAGCAACTATTTCGGTTAAACTTTGTTTGAGATTTAGCGACTACGTAACCGTTCTTCCAAATGATCTACTAAACAGTCTCAGGGAGTTATATGGGAACTTTGTGCAAGAGTATTAAGCCTGTGGGGACTATATGTAGTAGGAAAATCACATCTTCACATCAGCAGCTGTATGATTGGGTCCATTTGCTTGTTGGAAGTAATGACCATTAGAAATTCTTCGTTCTTCCGAACTTTTGATGAATTTGTTCTTTAGAATGTTTAATATGTGTCTAATTCTACTATGTAGACACTCTCTCTCATACTTTAAAATTTTGATATCGGGTATATACACATACATTGATCATTACAACCCCCTAGTCGTGATAACGAGCTAGCTTCTCAGACCACTTATGTATGTTGAATGTGGTAATTTTATACATGAGTGGTGAGACCTACAGTTTAAAGTCGATTCCGAACGACAGATTTTGAAAACTATTTCATGGCAAATTTTGTTTGAAATCTGCTGAGAGGCAATAGCTGAAAAAATATTTTTTCATATTTCGTTTTGCTGGAGACGTCTGACCTGGGGTTTGAACCGTGGTTTAATGTCTAATAAGCTAACACACTACCTACTAGACTATGGCGATTAGATTTATAAGAGTCAATAGCGACCTGTTGCATTTTCTAACCCAATACACACTGTTGCAGACTCTATCATACTCAAGATCTTTATAATTTGCAGTGCATCTTTCAATAAGAGGGCATCAGGGTATCAGTTGCCTTGAAGACTGCCGAAATACTTACTTTTATGTTAACAAAGGGTACTCAGGTTTTGTTATAAAATAGAATTTTTTGATGTACTAAATAGGTCTCCTATCGTGTCATACAATTCAATCCTTTCAATATTTTAATAAAAGAGTTTTAATAAAAGAATTCAACAGAATATTTTAAACAAATTAGTTGATTTTAATTATTAATTATAACCACATGCTGTTAAGGTAAATTCTGTTAATCCTTTAAGTAATAAAATTTGCTAAGATACTTGGCAAATAGTCAACAACTTAACACAGCTGGTGTTTTAATCATCCAATAATATTGTAAGCGTTCAATAACAACAACAACAACAACAACAAAAATTGGCTTCAGTTTAAATTCTAAAACAAAGAATGGAAAACATTTCAAAATTTCAATATGAATGTCGTCGTCAGCAAAGCATTTCTCTCTTCAGTCTTGCAATAACATTAGAAAGTGTTAACAAGAGATAGTTATGGAAGGCAATTGCAATTGCAATTGGAAAAATTGATATTCACAATTTGTAAAATACCACAATTATAATGACAATAGAAAAGCCAAAAGTGCCCTTTAACACCCCCTAATGCATTTGAATTAAATTGCCACTTAGAAGACACTTTAAAAGCATACATACTCGTGCACATATGTACATACATACACGCATTTCCATTTATGCCACAGCATGGTTAATGCATTATGCATATATGCATATTAAAATACATATTGTATGTGTATGTGTGCATGTGTGCGTGTGTGTATGCATACTGGCATGTATAACAGTAAACGACAGCCATTACTAGTGCTAAAGGTACTTGTTACTTAAACATTGTCGCCATTGCAGTCATACATATATGTATAGTTTGTGTCTATGGCTGTGTGCTGCTTGCTGACATTGTCATTGCCGTTGTCGTTATAACACCAACATATTGGTTGAAATTTCCATGTATGTATGTATGTACTAATGTATGCCTCAATAAACATTCAAAATCAATTTAGCATAACAAAACCCATTTTTATAACAAAATAATGTTGTTGGTATTATTTAATGCATTCATTGCGCGTTCAAAATGTTTAAATGTTAGCCAACAACAAATATCTACGTACGTATGTATGTACATATGTATGCATACATACATTATGTTATCAAATATTACAGGTAACACTTGTATGTTTTTATGCAAGTATCTGTTGAACATCTCTTGTTAATGGTTTGTAGGACTTTTGGGCAGAATAAAATCAAACAAAACCAAACAGAAAATAGGAAGAAAAAAAATTGGGAAAAAGGAGGTAAAAAATGTATTGCTTGTTGCAATATGGCCACCAACTGCAGCTACGAACGAATACACATGTATTTTCTTTTTTTTTTAGGATACAACACCTTAAAGTGTAAAACGTATCGAACGACATTATCATGCTGTTTTGATTCAGTCTGAAAAATGTGAAATAAAGTTCAAGTAAACTCCACAAGAAATTTATAAATTTACAAGAGATTTTTCCAAAAGAAAAAAACCAGAACTTTAAAGAAAAGTTTTCTATTTTAACATGGAAAAATAGAAGAAATCTTTCATTAAAAATTCGATGGTACAGAAATAAAATGTTGAAATGTTGCTTTTTCAAATTATTTAAAAAATTTTCGATTTTTAAAGTCCATTAAAAAAAATAAACGATTATCCATTTTGTGCTTTGAAAAGTAAACACTCTCATCACATCTTTATATCTTTATTTCGATGTAATGTAAACACCTGTCATTATGTATGAAATGCAATGTCGTTTATGAAATCGCCTCTGAATTAGTTGAAGCATTCTTTTGATTCCTTTCGGGCGGTATACTACTTCACGAATGTTTTTGTTTTATTTAATGCTTCAGCTTTAGAGAATTACCCACATTTTTATTATCTTGAATGTAAAAAATTCTACCGAAGTCATGTCAAATGATCTAAGTGGGCAACTGGCGAGGCCAAAACCTTTTCCGAAAGCTACTCAGGCCAAATCGAACGCGTTGTATAGCTTGTGACACCGCATAACATCTAGCTCATAAGCTTTAAATGCAGGCAAAACAAACTCGGTTATTAAAATACTATTGCGCTATGGAATAAGGGTTCAGTATTGAAAAATGACCTCCAGCCTAGAATGAGCACTACTCCTTATTGCTTTTTCATAATTACTACGGCTTGGTTCTCCGAGTCCCATTTGCGAAAATTTAATACTTGGCGTACTAGGTACCGATTTAGAAAATAACCTTGGGCGGCGAAGCAAATTTTGTTAAAAAAAAATTGGTACAGAAAACCCTTTGGAACGGTCAGTCAGCTTTTATTGATGCGTGAGTTATAATAAGACATATACACGCGATGACTGATCGTATTTTTAACGTCCCCCGACTCTCCAAATTACTTTATAAATTTTCTAACACATCACAGTCGATTAGGATAATCACCAAATAATGTGCAAAATATGGCAACGTAAGTAGCAAATGTTTTAATAAACAAAAAAGCTGGTAGCTTAGCCCAACCGGGTTTTTCGAAATCAGAAAGGGTTAATCTGATATTTAAGTATTTAGTATTCATCATGCAGTCGTCGTGGTCTAGTAGGTAGTGTGTTGGCTTATTAGACGTGAGGCCTCGGTTAAACCCCAGGTCGGACATCTTTAACTCAACGAAATATGAAAAAAATATTTCTTCGGCGACTTCCTTTCAGAAAGATTTCTAGCCAAAACTCTGAAAGTAAATAAAATTGCCATGAAAAGATTCTCAAAAATCTGTCATTCGAAGTCGACTTTAAACTGTAGGTCCCGCCACTCATGTAAAAAATTAACGCACACAACATAAATGGTGTAAGAAGCTTAGTCGTAATCCTGACTAAAGGGTTGTAATGACCAATTATGTATGTATTCATCATGAGAAGTTTGTTAAGGGCCATGTGTCAAATTTATGAAGGTAAATATATGATCCATAGGCAGTGTCAACGCAACAAGTTCTCTAGATACGTATATACTTGGTGCTCAAGAACATTTCTTCTCCTCCCAATAATGATGAAAGAGAAAATGATACGTTCTCTACTCTCTCTATAATGACTACAATCCACATGAGATCCAAGAGCATCCAATACATCTCGAAAAAGTCACTGATGTGGAATTTGATGGCGTCATTGGTCCATATTGCTTTGACCAGAACATAGCTGCCACAAATTCTTTGCCATATTGGATATTCTGAACGAAGTATTTGAAGGCAAGGGTGGATATAATGTGAGAGTGTGCACCGAGAGTGTGCGATTTCGCTTCGTTAGAATTTTTCTTGTGGGGTTTTCTTAAGTCGCAGGTGCATGCGATTAAGCCGAAAACCATAGCGGTCCTCTAAGCCAACATAACTCAGGCCAGCAGTCAAATTCAACAGCCATTGAAGATTGTACATTTCAAATGCGCTTCACCCAGTAAAGCCTTTGTGAACGTTTCACATACATACGTAATTGGCCATTACAACCTTTCAGTGAAGATTACGACCTAGCTTCTCGCATCACTTATGTTATGTGTGTTAATTTTATACATGAGTGGCGGGATCTACAGTTTAAAGTCCACTCCAAATGACAGATTTTTTGAGAAACTTTTCATTGCAATTTTATTTACTCTCAAGGGTTTTGTCAGAAATCTGCTGAGAGCAATTCACGGAAGAAATATTTTTTCATATTTTCGTGTTGTTGTCTAAGCCTGGGGTTTGAACCGAGACCTTACATCTAATAAGCTAACACACTAACAACTAGACAACGGCGATTTCAACTTTTCATTTCAAGTTTAAGTTTTTTTCGCATTGCTTTAAAAAAGTGTCTCTTGACAACTCCACTATCCTAAGACCAGCTTAGTTTGAAAAAATTTGTTTAAAGCGAGTGAAATAAAGCCAGCAATTAGAATTAGAAAAAAAGGATTTAAAGAAAAAAACTAAAACAAAAAAAATGCCTAGAAAACGCAGAAAATGGTACTCGTTAGCAAATTAATCCTTCGCTAACTAAGGCATTAACTTTGATTTTAAATTCTCTCCCGTTACTGTTTGTCGATAATCTTCTGAAGAGAAAATAGAACGTAAAAAAAACAATATCGATTTAATTTTTAACTTAAATTCCTTTTAGTTTCTGTTTCTCGACAACTAAACTTTATGTGCAGATATCGATGACTAAAGACATAAAAGCATGCATAAAAACTGGACATTCTTGCAATCACTGACAACGACAGTAAGTAACTTGTGTGTGCTTGTCCCTTTAGTTGGCAATGATTAGTTTTAAATAACGATACGAAGGCAATATTGACTAAATTTTGTATATGTGAGAGTGTGTAAATGTGTGTCCGTTTTATGGCTAAGTTTAAGAGAAAATGAATTTAGAAAAAAAAAATACGTTGCATGTATGTGTGACTGAGTGGAATGCATGTATTTGAAGTCTTAAAGATTCATTTGATATCGCTGCATATGTTTGAACCCACATACATATGTTGGCCTGGGCTAACATACAGACAAAATCACCACGCACATATGTACATAAATTCAAACCGATATCGAAACAAAAGAAACGATTCAGTGACTGGAGAATGACTTTTAATGTCCTGTAGTTACTATGATTCTAAAGACTTATCAGTAAGCGTATCATAAACATTATGTGTATAACATATGTGTATGTGTTAGTCTATTACTGAAAGAGCGTATTGATGATGTACACATACAACTACAGAGAGTGCATTTAAGTGGCGTATATAAAGCCTAAAAGAGATTAAATTGATGGGTGATTCCATGCCATGCTAATACGTAAATGAATTTAAAATACAAGTGTAGACAAATTTGTTGTGAAATTGAATTGATGAAATGAATATTTAAGATGGGATTTTTGTTTAAAAATTATTGTTTGAAAGTTTCAATGGTTCCACAAGGAGTATAGGACCTGCGATTGGCAAAGGCTTTGTCTTATGGAGACCCCTACATGTGTCTATATTCGTTGATATTCATGCATGTGTATGCGTTGAAAAGTAACATTAGCTCTAAGAAAAACTAATGAAGCATAGGACAGAGGCAAAACCAACACACTGTACATCGGCTGTGTAAGTGGGCATATAAAACCGATAGAACTCATAACCCACACACACACACAGCTATATAAGGGCGAAGTATCAATGATGTTATTACAGACGTTTTTATTAGTACATACATACATAGTTTGCGTCCAATAAAGCGAACTGCGTTAGCAACACTACCTTAACGACTGCATTGGCTACTTACGATAACAACTAATACTAGAGTATAGCGACTAGTTAAACACAGAAACAAAACAAAACATGCACATTCATACGTAGATATTAACAATTACAACGACAACATCTTCCATAGCATATGTACATGCACATGCAGATTTCTTATGGTTTAAAAGCAAAAGCCACTGGTCGGCAGATATAAAATGTGTAACGCTTGAAATGTAAATGAACACAAAACTGCTCTTAAAAGGAAGTAATCTAATCGCATTAAAAGTCTGAACAAAACTAACACAAACGCAAACATCAATACAGGCAAATATTCACCATTGTGAGCATAGACACAAGTAGACGTATGTAAATGCTTGTCGCACAGGCCTCAATATACAGTGATGTTCGTTCATTGAAGAGGAGAAATTTCAATTTTAACCATATTTTTAATACACTGTAAAATTTGTCCGTAAAAAATTAACCCCTACTGTCTAGCATCATATACGAATACATAAACACTTTGAAGGTTTGACAAAATATTCAATAAGTGGACTTTAAAATGCAAGAGCTATTGGCAAAATCGCACATATACACGCACACAATCAAGAAAAGGGTTCGGTGCTGGGCCCAATACTATGGAATGCCATGTATGATGGTGTACTGAGGCTTAGGCTTCCTACGGGCGCACAAATATTCGGATTTGCGGACAATATAGCCCTCGTGGTGAGGGGTAAAGACCTTGATGAATTGGAACGAACAGTTAGCAGAGTTAGAAGCTGGATCGCGGGTATAGGTCTGAAACTTGCTGATCATAAAACGGATATCGTATTGATAAGCAGTTGGAAGAAAATGGAATACATCACCATAACTGTTGGCGAACAAAGGATAACATCGAAGCAGTCTATCAAGTACTTAGGAGTTATGATTAACAACAGACTCACATTCAAGGAGCACCTGACGTATATTAGTTCGGCGGCAACAGGCGCACTCGCGCGGATAATGCCTTACTTGGGAGGTACGAGACAGGAGAAGAGGCAATTGCTGATGAGAGTGGTTAGATCGATTGCTCTATATGCAGCCCCTATATGGGCCGAGGCCATGGATAAGAAGACATATAGAATAGGAGTTGATGGGGCCTACAGGAGATCTGCCATCCGAGTAATTTCTGTCTTCCGCACAGTATCTACGGATGAAGCCTTGGTGATAGCGGGAATTATGCGTTTAACAGCGGGAATTATGCGTTTAACAAGTAGGAGAACGGGGCTAGTGCACCCTGACCAGGTGAATGATGATGCAATGAATAGGTGGCAGCACGACTTAATGGAAGTGTGACGAACAAGGTTGGGTTTAGTACGTATGCGTTTAGCAAGCCGAGAGTAAGTCTTGCGGCGAATCGTGCGCATTGTGTAGACCGGGCTACCGATGTCTTTTGAAGATTCCCAGCCTTTAGCTCGCATAGCTATAAAAAAAATCAAGAAAAAGTACTAATGTTCCATTCGAAAGAAATATTGTATGATACACATGGCCTATTATTGCCATAAAACGTGTTCATACGTCAACTGGGCACTGACATTTTATCGATTTTTTTTCTGGTTCAATTTCCATTACTTCCATTACGTTTTATTGTTTAGAGTAACAGTTACGGGGATACATGATACATGATATGAGTACAACGTTGACATCAAACTCATACCATTCGAAATATGTTTGATTCATACGCCTACTCATTCAGATTTATAAATTTAGAAAAATACTTTCAATGCTCATAAATGATTCGGGTGATTCGAATCATTCATCAAAATTTACAGTCTTAGTTGTTGTTGCATTTACAAAAACAAGAAAAAAGAAAAAGACAAAGACAGCAAGCAAAGCAAACACACAACCTTCCAGTGAGTATTGTAGTGTTCGTACGCGAATCATATTTATTTTGTGATTCTTGTAAATGTTGAGTCATGGAGAGTCGAAATCAACAACATCATACGCATTGTTAAGTATGAATACGATGAGTACTTCAAACTTTGAATATGAGTATGATTATGATATTAAAATGTGAAGTCGCCGTGGTCTAGTAGGTAGTGTGTTGGCTTATTAGACGACAAGCCAGGGTTCGAGCCCCAGGCCAGACATCAAAATAAATACAAAAAGTATTTCTTCGGCGACTTCCTCTCAGCAGATTTCTGGCAAAAACTCTGAGAGTAAATAAAATTGCCATGAAAAGTTTCTCAAACATCTGTCGTTCGGAGTCGACTTTAAACTGTAGGTCCCGCCACTCCTGTATAAAATTAACACACACAACATAAGTGGTGTGCGAAACTAGGTCGTAATTCTGACTGAAGGATTGTAATGACCAATTATGTATGTATGTATGATATTAAAATAAGTATGTATGCGTATAAGTATCAGAAATTATGAGTATGATTCGAATCTATTCATCTTTTTGAATACTCATTGCTGATCTCTCTGATCAGTACTATACATTGCATTAATTTATATTGTGGCCATGTTTCATAACAAACGGTAGAGTTGTACGTCTAGTTGTGTAAATTTATGCAAATTTCCATGGGTGGGATAATATTACTCGCCCTGTTATTAATCTGATTCTTAAAAATCCAGGAATTCTTCTATAATCCCTAAGGATACAAGCAATAATATGAATATTTGTTCGTAAATTTAAGAGTTTAGAAAAATTAAAAAAAAAAGAAAAAAACATTTAAATTTTTAATGCAATAGCTTTGTCACATTTTTAAACTCTTATTTAAAAATTTAATTGTTTTTTGTACGGAAATATCACAATTTTTCAATAATTGCTCTTCTTTGAAGTATTTTCAAATACAATCAATTGATTGATTCACAAACAAATTGGAAAGAAAAGGAAAATAGAAGAGAAAATTTCAACAGATATTTTACAAAAAAAAGAAAAATACACTCAAATTCACTTTCTTAATTAATGACAATTGCAAAAATGACACACACACACAACATAAAATAGAAAAAGAGAAGAAAAGGATGGAAAAAGAGAAAGAAGAGGCTATAAAAGGAAATAAATGTTTGCTGTGAAAACTAAAAATACAATTTCATTTAATATGTCCTTCTTTCTATTATCTCTCTCTCTCTCCCTCTCTCTCTCTCTCTCTATCTGTTTCCTTGCTGGTGTATCAAAATTCGAAAAAAAATTGCAAATTTTAGAAATTGTTGTTCTACCAGGCGGCTCTCTGTTAATCAGCTGGATTAGACGATATTTAAGCAGATATTCAAGAATTCATAGCATATAGTCCAACTATTGTATTGTAGGCATGCATTGTGTGTGCTAAGACTCTGTTTTATATTTGCAACAACAATTTATTTTTATTTCCTCTTCTTTACATTTTGTTGGATATTTTTTAGAAGAAATTGCCACAGAATATTTGCAAGAAATGCAATTTCATGTTAGTTTCTGTTTTTAAATGAAAGAAAAATAATTTTTTTCTCTCGATTTTCTATTGATGCTGTATTCTGGAAGCTGGGATGCTGCTGGTTGCTGCTAAAGAAGATAAACGAACGAAATTATTTATAAATGAAAATGAAAAATAATTATTTTTCATGCTGGGAATTACTATGAAATATTCATTCATTCAATTGTCATACAGATAATGTTACATACATACATATATAAACATATATAGGCTGGGCCATATATTGGTTTAAATTTGAAATTAAATTTCATTCTATTCTATCACAAAATTTAGTATATAATCTCAACGTTGGGATTTATTGGAAATTTATTTCCGAAATAAAAGCAATTGGTCGGACGTTGCACGAAAATGTCGTACAAAATTTGGTCGCAGAGAAGGACCAACAGTGGCCGGTATACGCAAATTGATTGCTAAAGTTCGTGAAACTGGTTTCATGTTTGATAAGCCAAGACGTGAGCGTGCTAGTACAGTGTGTACACAAGAAAATATCGACACTGTGGCTGAGAATCCATCAACAACAACTCGTCATCGCTTTCAAGAATTGAACATTACATGCTTACAGCTTACATCGAATTATGCGAAAATATGTCGGTATGGCGCCTTACAAAGTTCAATTTTTCGTTTTCGCTGGGCCAACGAGAAACTGCAAAATGGTGTCGATTTTGCCACAAAAACTAAAAAGAATCATCTTTCGGATGAAGCACATTTTCATCGTGGTGGGTGTGTTAATTAGAAAACTTGTGATCTTACAGAAGCAAATGCATCCATTACGAGTGACAGTTGTGTGCGGCTTGTGGAACAGAGGCATGATTGGACCATATTTCTTTAAAACTGAGGACAGCGCAACCATAACGGGCAATGGAGATACCTATCGCATCATGATAAGCGATTTTTTTGTATCCGCTCTTCATGGTATATATGTGAACGATGTTTGGTTTCAACAGAATGATGCAACTTGCCACACATCTCATGCCTTATTCGATTTATTGTATCAAACGTTTGATAGCCGCTCAATTAGCCGAAATGGTGATGTCAATTGGCTGGCAAGAACCTGCGATTTGACACCATCGGACTATTTGAAAAGTGTACGCCGCAAAAGCAGAGACAATTAAGCATTTGAAGGCCAATATTCGTGATGCCATTGTCGAGATACAACCCAAACACTCCAAAAAGTGCACGAAAATTGGTGATCGCCGTAGTGTGTCGGCTTATTAGACATAAGGCCACGGTTCAAACCCCAGGTCAGGCATCGAAACGAAAATATGAGAAATATTTCTTCGGCGACTTCCTCTCAGCAGATTTCTGGGAGCAAATATAATTGTCATGAAAAGTTTCTCAAAAATCTGTCGTTCGGAGTCGACTTTAAACTGTAGGTCCCGCCACTCATGTATAAAATTAACACACACAACATAAGTCGTGTCGTAATCCTGACTGAAGGGTTGTAATGACCAATTAGGTATGTATGTATGAAAGAGATACTGTGAAGCAAGCCGCGGCAGCCATTTGAATGAAATAATATTCCATTTCTAACTGGAACAATTGTACTTCACAACCAAAAACTAATTTTGGCAAAATTACAAATTGTTTTTATTTTATTATATTTTTAAATTTAAACTTCTAAATGGCCTACTCTTTATAAACATAGACCGTTACTTAATGGAGAACTGAAAAAATTTTTAGCAAAAAAAAATCTGTTTATTTATGAAAATTCTTATGACGTTTTTTTTTGTTGGTTTTCGATCTAAAAATGAAGAAAAAAATAATTTAAAAATAAACCAAGAAAATGTGTGCCATTACGGACATACAAAATAAATATTTTTTAATGCATTTTCAATAATTTAATGAAAATCGAAAAAATTCATTCATTAAAAATAATTATCATGGTAATGCGATTCTTTATTTAAAGTGTTTAAGTTCCAAGCACAATTTAAAGAGAAAATGAAAATGAAGTAACAGAACATATTCAATTAGAGTAGCATGAGATAAAAAAAATATAAAAAAATATTTTACTTCCACCATGTACATATAAGCCACTAACAATGTGTGCAACTTTTTAACACATGTTGCAGTTGTAATTACAAGTGTTTAACAGCATATCGTGTTGTAAAACAGCACTCTTAACTGACAAACAGTTTTTTTCCTCTATTTTAAATGATAAAATAATGAATAAAATAACAATTAAAAAAGAATAAAAATTAAATTGAAATCACATAAGTCGACAAAATGATACCCTACCCTGATAACACTGACTTCGTAAAGCGTACCTAGCAAGATGCTTTTATTCAATTAAATGGTATTTAACGAGAGTCTCTCAAGATGGGTCTATCAGTCAATAAGGGCAATACAACAAGTATATATAGTCGACAAGTAGTGGATTACAGGTTACGACCGATAACTATATTTTCAATATGGTCAGTGAATTTGTTTATCTTGGCACCGCTGTTACCAGCAAAAATATGTGTCAGAGTGGAGACCAAGCTTAGGATCAGTGTTGCCAACAGCCGCTGCTATGGTCTCAATAAGCAAGTGAGTCCTATCTTGTACGACGACACTTTTACTCTTCAAGCTGCTCATACTTCTTTATGGTGCAAAAGAATGGACATTATCAAGCGCCGATGCAGCAGTATTGAAAGTACTCAAGAGTAAAGTCTTATGTAAGATCTTCTGTCCAATGCGATCTAACAATGAGCTGTATGAACTCCTTAACGACGTGGAAGTTGTGCAGCTCATTAACATTCAGCAGCTGCACTGGACTTTATGGTTAGAATTCCTAAATAATTCGTTTCATTTCAAAGTATTAGTATTATTTGGTTCTACCATCAAATGCTGTCATAAATTAGTTGGGAAAAGCCGAATATGGTATGTCCTACAGTAGGAATATTTTCTAGATCGATGTCAGGATACGATAATTTTTTTTTCATTGTTCCCCGCACTATGCTAGACGAGTGCAATTGCAAATGCAGTTCGCATTAAAAAAAAGTAACAATAATTTCTTAATCTTTGAAGCCAATTATTAAATTTCTTATGAAACCGTACAGTGGAAACCATAAGTGGATAACCCTTCATATTATCTACATAACATACATACCTAATTGGCCATTACAACCCTTCAGTCAGGACTACGACCTAGCTTTTCACACCACTCATGTTGTATGCGTTAATTTTATACATGAGTGGGAGGACTTACAATCTAAAGTCGACTGCGAACGACAGAACTTTTTCATGGCAATATTATTTACTCTCAGAAGTTTTGCCAGAAATCTGCTGAGAGGAAGTCGCCGAAGAAGTATTTTTTTTTCATATTTCGTTTTGATGTCTGACCTGGGATACGAACACGGGCTATATGTCTAATAAGCCAACACACTACCTACTAGGCCACGGCGACGACTTCATATTACCTGTTCAGATAAATTTCGTAAATTTCTGCCTTCAGATAAACGCATAAGTTCTTGAAATTTTTGAAAATGGATGAACAGTTTGATATAAAAACTGCCACACACATAATTTACGAAAAAAAAACAACAGGTAAATGTGCCAAATAAAAAAAATAGAAAACGTCAGTTCCATTAGGGAACAATTCAAGTCTAAATAAATTGTTAATAATAACATTATTAATTATGATTTACTTACTTAAACGTTTCATAATGATGACGATCCATATTACCAGTTAGAAAATCAAATATCGACATATCCATCAAATCCAATAAACGACGGCCTTCATCATAAGGTGGGATATCACGGACCTTCAATTAAAAATGAAGAAAATTAATAAATTCCGCAACACGTAAAATTGTGTTAAGCAACATTTTTTTAATTAAATTTCATTAAAATCATTATAACAGCTACACTGCCACCACCACCACTACTGCTATGAATATTTTCCGTTTTCCTTCCTTTTTTGTTATGTTGTTTGCTCGTAAATGCCGTAATTGCAACATTTTAAAAAGCCATAAAATTTGATTTAAATTTAATTTCTCCCAAAGGTAGGGCAGTAAAAACACAAGTTATAATAATTTTTCCCCTCTTTTCCTTTTTTTGTAATTTTTCTTTTCATTTTACACTCTCTTTAATGCTTACTTTACCCTCGCCCACTCACCATCACTATTTGCAAAAAGGAATGCAGAATCTATTTTAAGGTCCTATTGCTGCATAACGCTGTTATTTTTTACTTGGATTTTATGCGAAAATTTTAATGCAACATTATAAGTGGCAATACTAGTTGTTTTCTTAACAATCTACAATCCTCTCTCTTTTTTATCATTCCCTTTGCCATTTATATGATATCATTTCTTGGTATTCATTTTATGCACTTTTTTCATATTCTTTTTTAATTAATGGAAATTATCAAAAGAAAAACAAAGAAGATGAAAATAAGGAAGAAACGAAAAAAAAAATCTCAACTTTAAATAGAAAATGTAAAATAAAGTCATCTTCGCTAGGCTTTTCTATATATCATATACGACCTGTTTTGAAATTTGGGGTGTAAGGCATGGGCCCGATAAAATCTGAAATTAATTGCGTGCTTCTTTTCAAAAAAAAAAAGGGTTTCCGTTATTTTGAATCTGTTAAACGTCTGTCATTTAAAATGCGTGTATAATTTTCATTTGAATACATTTTGTGTTATGAAAATAGGCATCCATCAAGAATTTCCCATGGAATAATAATAATTCCATAAAAATCTGCTTACGTACATACATATATAATTGGTCTGCAGTCAACCCTGCAGTCTAATTATTTTGTGTGTGTTAATCTAATAACACACTGTGCGGGAGCTACAGTTTTTAAGTCGATTCCGAACGACAGATTTTTGAGAAACTTTTCATGCCATTTAATCCCAGAGTTTTCGCCGGAAATCTGCTTAGAGGAAATCACCGAAGAAATATTTTTTCGTATTTTGTTCTGATGTCTGACCTGGGGTTTGAACCGAGGCCTAACGGCTAATAAGCTAATACACTACCTAGCAGACTACGGCGACTTCTTTAAAATATTAGTATTGCAAGAGTTTTCATCATTATATTATATTATATCGGATTGTTCGACCGGTTGAGTTTCATTGAGCATAAGATGGTGGTTCTGCAAGCAAAGTGCGTATAAACGAGACCTTGGTAATGGTCAAGGCTGCAGAGAGATTGAAAAAAGCAAGCTGTCATTATAATTCGTTTGTTAAACGCAAGAACTGATAGAAACAATATATACTACTCCTCTAATACCGCAACATAATTTCAATCATCGTCTAATACTAAAACTAGAGTCGCGAAAGAACTAAAGTAAAAACCGTAAAAAAAGTCCAAATCAAAAAATGCATGTTATCGATCAAAAACATCCAAGTCATCTACCGAGAAATCAAGTCATCGACCAAAAAAATCCAAGCCATCTACCGAGAAATGCAAGTCATTGACCAAAAAATCCAAGTCACCGACAGAAAAATGCAAGTCATTAATCAAAAAATGAAAGCCATTGACAAAAAATATGCAAGTCAGTGACCAAAAAATGCAAGTCATCGTACAAAATTAATGCAAATCATCTACCAAAAAATGCAAGTTATCAAACAAAAAATGCAAGTCATCCACCAAAGAAATGCAACTTGCGAAAAATGCGACACTTTGTTGTTTATATACATACAAAAACATATGAACTCAATGAGAATTATTAAAATGTTTATGTTCATTTCCCCAGAATTTCATTTTTGACCGTATTACATAGAATATATCTCCGGTCCTAAGTAAAGCTTGATCGTAAGGAAAACTGTTTTGGAATCCTTGATACAATGGATATCCGGCCCACTAGGTCCATTTTGCCCACTAGGTCCAATATTATCCGATTTTGACCGATTTATATAGAACACTCTTTTTTTGCTTATTTGAAGAAAACAATTAGCTTCGTCGGCTATATCTCCGGCCCCAGTTTTACCTGACCGTAACGAAAACTGTATTGGAGTCCTTGGTCCAATAGCTAACTAGCCTATTAGGTCCGAAAGATCTGCTTTTAAAATTTTACCGAATTTTACCCGATTTATGGAGGTCATATTTGGTAAAAACACTTGATTTTTGCAACTTTATAATCTTTAATTGCGACCACCCATGTCATATGTTTTTATTTTGTCTATGAGCGGCGGGATCTACAAAGTTGTCTCCGATTGACAGGTTTTTGAGAAACTTTTCGTGGCAATTTTATTTACTCTCACAGGTTTTGCCAGAAGTTTGATGACAGGAAGTCCCAGAGGAATATTTTATTATGTTTCGTTTTGTTCGAGATGTCTAAACCTAGGGTTGAACCACGTGCTCTAGTCTAATAAGCCAACACTCTACCTATACCTAACGACTCTATTTTACTGCCAATTTCAACGAATTAAAAAAAATCCGATTTTAGGGGAGAGAAATGAAAATTTTAATTTTGTTTTTAAATAAAATGCAACACCCGTTGCTAAAGTATTAAAAATCTAGAAAAGATAATAATGAAAAAGACGTGCAATAAAAACAGAGAGAGAGGAAGAGGGGGAAGAGAAAACGGAGTGAGAAATGTAAATGGATATTAAAAAACTTACCATTGAACAGTAGTTGGCATCAGTTTCCCATTGAGCCTTTCTGCGTTTGTGATACGAACGGCGCCAAGGATGACGCCAAACCTAAAAAAACAAAAATGGTGGCAAAGAAATGTTATAAAAAGTTATTCAAAATGCAAATAATGAAAGACAATAACAAAAAAAGGAATGAAAAATCAAATGGAAATGGAATTATAATAGAAAGTAAAGTACAATTAAAAATAACTTTCTTTTAGTTGAATAAACAGCACTTGCGTCTTTAAATTTTCTCCGAATAGTTGTTGCTGTTACACACTAAACTTTTTTTTTTTCTAAATTAAAACATGACTGCCAGTCAGCCAGTTAGTTTGTTTGCCTATCTTTTTTTCTATAATTCTTGAAAAAATAGAAAACTTTTCACGCAGATGTTTAAAATAATTAAAAACAAAGGAAAATGAAAAAGAAGATTCAATTTCCTAAATGGTTTTGGATTGTTTTTGTTTTCACTACTTTAGAAATGCATTGTAAAGTGGAAATAAATTAAAAATTAATTTGGATTCAGATTAGAAACTATATAACTGCATGTAATAATTTTTAGAATGGATGTATTTATACATACATACACACACATAATTGGTCATCATCAGAACTACGTCTTAGCTCCTCAGACCACTTATGTTGTGTGTGTTAATTTTATACATGAGTGGCGGGACCTACAGCTTAAATTGTATTTATTCTCAGAGCTTTTGTCAGAAATCTGCTGAGTGGAGGTCACCGAAGAAAAATTTTTTTTGATATTTCATTTCGTTGTAGACGTTTGACCTGGGGTTTGAGCCGAGGCCTAACGTCTAATAAGCCAACACACTACCTATTAGACTACGATGACTACAATGTATTTATAGCAACGTAAATATTATGACAGGTCAGACAGGTCGAAAATGTGAAAATATTTTTTTGATGACTTCCTCTCAGCAGATTTCTGGCAAAAACTCTGAGAGCAAATAAAATTGCCATGAAAAGTTTCTCAAAAATCTGTCGTTCAGAGTCGACTTTAAACAGAAGGTTCCGCTCCTCATGTATGAAATTAACACACACAACATAAGCGGTGTGAGAAACTAGGCCCATAATCCTGACTGGAGGATTGTAATGACGCTTTCACCAGCATATCGGAGTTAAAATGTTGGGGTTTTCAAAATAAATAAATTTTTTTTCCTACATGCAAAAAACTGTTAAATTTATAAAGTATCTCTCTTTCCACATAATACTGATGCCATTATTTTGAGCAACATTGATTAAATTTCTGGAAACCATGCTCTTACAGTTCTGGAATGGTTGGACTAATCGTTTTCGACAGAGGAAAGCATATTTCTCGGTAAAATACTCAGATAAGTAGAAATGATCAGTTTTTATCGAAACGAAATTATTCAATCAACACCAGATGTGTAGAATTACGCTGCCTCCTGATTGTGTTTTGGGTTTTACACAAAAAATCTTCAGTGGTCAGTTAGTCTGATCCTTTTGCCTCCAGTCTAAACAGTTTTTATACGTGAATTGCTTTCAAAACTTTACTTTTAAAGAACCCCGAGAAAAAAACCTCCATGATTTTAGATTTAAAACTACATTTTATTCAACATTTGCTGCATGCGGATCACAAAATATTTTTCGAATACAGTTCTCTACAGAATTTGTCAGAATACATTAACAAAGTTTTAAACCTTTTAACATCATAACATCAGGCAGTGCCGCCACCTAATGCAAAACAGAGATAGGAATCAACAGTGACCTCTACACTAACTACTCGAAGGGTGTTGTTGCTAGGCAACGATCCATTATTCTAGAACTTGCTACAGCAGACCAATCATCTGTTTGACTGGAATAGAAAAATAAATTGACTAAAGAAACTGAAACAAAAGAGAAATGCTTTGTGGAAGCCATAAGCTGGGTACTGAAAAAAAACTTTTTTAGAACAATCTTACTTGCTTGCTTAGTATTCGGCAAATAAATTTTAATTCTAAAGGAAATACGAAAAATTGGAATTTTTACTAAGCTCTAGCAACAAAAGTTCATTGCACAAAATTCGTCGTCAAACTATTGGGAAAAAAGAAATTGCCTCATAAGAATACAATTTTTCTCTTAAAAATATAGTCAGCTTACTAAACGAGAGTTTAGAGGTCAAACCTCAGCTCTGACGGTTAAAAAAGTTGTGAAAAAGGTTTCTTACGGCTACCTCCGAAGTCGAAATTTCTGAAGAGTCGTCCAAAATCTGTCATCCGGAGACAGCCATCACAATATCCATCGTGTGTGTGTTAATTTTATCCATGAGTGGCGGAACCTTGAGAGTTTCAAGAAAAAATCCTACGTAAGATCATCGGTCCAGTGCGAGCTGGCGCTAATTTCCGCATCCGATATAACAATGAGCTGTATGAGCTCCTCAACTATATGGTCGTTGTGCAGTGTATTAACATTTACCGACTGCGCTGGCTCGGCCATGTCGTTCGAATGGATGGGGATGCTTTGGCAAGAGGTGCTTGGAAGGATGTGCTAAAGCAAGCAGAAATCAGATAATTCCGTTGGCCAATAAAGTAAGTAAGTAAGAAGCGGCACCTACACTTTAAAGTCGACAAATGTTTAAAACACTTTTCATGGCAATTTAATTTACTCTCAAGAGTTTTTGCGAGAAAACTGCTGAGAGCAAGTCGCCTAAAGAAATAACTGATGATTTCGAAATGTGCGGTTTAGTGGGTGTTATATGTGTACAGACAAAGGATACATAGCTAGAGAATTCAAATAGAAACATTTGAAACTTTCAAAGCCTTTCCGTGCACTGATAACTAAGATAAAACAATTGACTGAAATGCTGAATACCGTGGACCAACGACGCAGTGGTTAAGTCTAGAACAAAGACTTCTTTAAGGGATCGGCACGATTTAAACCAAACTTAATATTAATAGAAGAAATTGAGAGAAATTTTGCGCATTGGAAAGGCTCTATAAATTTTGAATATGTTTGCATATTAACACATACATACAACATGTGATTGATTGATGTCGCCGTAGGCTAGTAGGTAGCGTGTTTTCTTATTAAACCTGAGGCTACGATTCAATCCTAGGCTTGGATATCTCGAACAAAACGAAATATGAACAATAATTTCTCCGGCGACTTCCTCTCATTTCTGGCAAAGACACTGACAGTAAAAATAAAACTACAATGAAAAGTTTCTCACAAATCTGTTGTTCGGAGTCGATATTAAACTGTAGTTTCCACCATTCATGTATTAAATTAACTCACACAACATAAGTGGTGTGAGAAGATAGGTTGTAATCCTGACTGAAGGGTTGTAAAAACCAATTATGTACGTACATGGGTAATGTGAAAAACAAGGTCGTAATAATTCCAATTAAAGAGATATACATTGTTTAAGGCTGTTACAATTAAGAATGTTTGAAGACGAAAACGAATATAAGAAAAATATAACTTGGAATTTATTAGAAAAAAAAACAAACAAAAAAATAGTGGAGAAAAAAGACTACATACTGCGGTGTATGTAGACTTTTTTTCTCTGACTGTATGTGTATGAAGTGAATCCAACTATTGTGAACCACTGTACTTGCGTAGTGAAACCACATCACATGCCAATGAAAATTTATGAATTATTATATGCTGACATGTTTATATTTTTATTGTCAAATCAAAACGATTGTTTTTATTCAATTAATTTTTATATTCAGTTATTGTTGATATTCTAATGCCGGACCTTTATCAAATAAGTGCTTTTAAATTGTGTTTTTTTCTTTTTTTTATTATCAATGGTCTGATCATAGAGATGTAGTAGGAGATGCTTTATGACAGTCTCACATGGTGGTTAAAGATGCATAAAGAAGTCGAAAGCCACGTGGTACTTAAATTTTTTATATGAAAAACTGTAAATATTAAGAATTCCTTTTTTACGTACGTATAATAAAGGAGGTTCTTAAATGCTATACTAAAGGAATATCACACTCAAAAGCAAAGAGAAACTCTAATAAAATCTAGTGATTGCTTTTAGAATTATTTTCTTTTTTTATTTTTACATTATTTAAGGCAATCACCTCAAAAAAAAAAGAACTTCTGCTGAACCATTACAACGCTGTTGAATATTATCCATAATAAAAATTTAAGTTTTTCTCTTTTTTCTTTCTTTTTCGTCTTTTTAATTTTCAATTCTCCTGAACTATTTTTGCTTTGTGCAAACAGAATAGAAAAAAAAGATACTCGACGTTATAGTATTTATTTGTTTCCAAGCAATAATTTTTGAAATTCTATTTCATTTAATATCGTAAAGCTACTTGTGGGTCGTTTAGTTGAAAAATATGAAAACGGTTTCATTTTACCAAAAAAAAGCAAAAACGAAAAAGAAAAAAAAAGATAAGAAAAATCCAAAGCTAAAAAGTAGAATTTAAAAGAATTATTATTTCATTCTTTTTTTGCCATTTTTATGTGTACCTTCCGAGGAGCACAGCATATACTATGTGAATAAAATTGAATGTATTTGTGGGTATAAAAGTTTCTCTTTTTTAATTTTTTTTTATGATTTTAATGGTTCAAAATTTTGATAATAGAAAGAGGAGCACAATTCGCCAGCTTTGTAAAAGAATCTTCTGGCGTTTTTGCCATGTACTTGTATGTGTTGGTTTGGTTTTCGTTTCCATAGCCTCCAAGAAATAGAAAAACTGAATAGTTTAGCTGCACCTGCTTTTCATCTTTTGCATTTTTCTTTTTCCTTTCATTTCATTTCATTTCACTTTTTTTTCTTGTTGTTATTCTTCCCTGAACTATTTTCTTGCAGCTCGTTATTGTCCTTTATTTGGTATTCTCGTTCGTTCATAAGCTTTTAATGTTTTACTCATATTTTTTACGTTTTTTTTTTCTCCAAGTGCTTCTGGAAAAATATTCTCAGCATCGGATGTTAAATGTTGTAAAAATTTTAGACCACAAGTTCTACTTCTTTTTAACGTTTTGCTTAAAACCACTGTGCTGTTTGTCAGCAGGGGAGGAGGAGGAGTGGGCTTGCTAAAGAAGTGTTTCCGTTTTTGTTACACACCATTTTTTCTTTTTGCAATATTTCTAATGCGTTTTTATTCCATTTTTTGCTGTTTTCTTTGTGTGCAATATTCTATGTGTGTGTAATGACCGAGAGAATTATAGTCATGCCTTATAGAAGACTGTTTTTGTGCAATGCTTTCTCATGGCTTGGTGTGGCCATGGGAAAATGTTAAATTGTTTAAAAAATTAAAGAAAATAAATAAATCGTATAAAGAAAGTGAAATTAAGAAGAAAAAATACCATGGGACAACAACCGAAGTGGCCAATATTACATAAGAAAAGGTTTCCTAAGTAAACCATACTTTTTTAAAACTAGATCTTGAGAAAACGTCTACTGCCACATACAATACTTCAGGCATACTCCTCTAATAGTGGTTGAAAAGTCCGACTTGGCTTCTGAAAGAAAAGGTCTATGAACAACGCTATACAAATGTATCAAAAATATTGCTAGAAAGGCAACAGTTGATATGGGCCACTTTTCCATGACTTGATACGTGCATAAACAAGGTTGTTGAATTTAGGACGATACATGGAATCACATGAAATCCAAGAGCATCCAAAGCATATCGGGAAAGTCACTGTTGATGTTGGTCTGAAGGCCCACATTTTTATAAGAACGAGTTAGACCGTGCGACCACTGTCAACGGTGAGTACTATATGATGATGATTACCAACTTCTCTTGGCCTAACTTACATGATCTGGACACCAATGCAACGTGGCACTTATAGTATATTATATTCTGCAAAAGCGATTTGAGATTATGGTCATCTCTCTTGCGGGTAATGCGAACAAGTCACCTAAATCGATATACGATTTAACTCTGTTCTCGAGGAGTTTCCTTAAGTCCCAGGTGCACTTTTCTTTAATTACATATAATGATAGGAAATGCTTAATAAAAAACGCGACATATGTAGCACACTTGAATATGTCCTACCATATGTTAATGAAGTCGCCGCAGTCTAGTAGAGAGTATGTTGATTTATTAAATGAAGGCCAAGGTTCACAGCTCGAGAAAATATTTCTCCGGCGACTTCCTCTCAGCAGATTTCTGGCAAAAACTGTGAAACTAACTAAAATTGAAATGAAAAGTTTCTGAAAACTGTGTCGCTTGTTTGAAATTGACTTAAAACCACCACCCCTCATGGATAAAATTTACACACATGAGTGCTGTGAGAAGCTAGATCGTAACCCTGACTGAAGAGTTGTAATGACCAATACAGGAAGTAAGTATATGTTAATGAAGCCAATACTGTGATTAAGCTTGGAATGGTGACATAAATTCATGGGTCTATCAGAGCATAAAACTTCTCATAAATGAGAAGCAGAAGAAAGAATCACTAATGTATTCATTTTTAGAGATCGACATTGAGTCTTAGCATTCTATAGTAGTGTTAATGGAAATTCGGTGAGGTTAATTATTATTTAACACAACTGTTATTCGGACACGGTTATTTCTGTAAATATCTGTTTAAAATGGGGAAGATGACACGACCAAATTGCATTTATGATGATGCGTCGATTGATGATGCGGAACACACTTTCTTTCATTGTGAGAGATGGAGTTTAGAAAGAAGGAATCTTGAGGCCAATGCCGGCGTCTGTACTGTCGAGAACTTCTGCGATGTACTTCTGAGCAGCGAGGAAAATTGGAATAGCACGGCCACTTACACTGAGGCCTTGCTAAAATCTAGGAAATTTGACTTGAATGAGAGAATTAGAATTAATGGTTGAACACCTCAGATTTTGTTGCGCAATCTGGACGCGGATATGAATATAAAGGGGCCAAATGGCCAGACGGACTCCACTTCGAAGTAATGCCACGGTAGTTCCTGGGTGAGCACAAAGAGTCCAAAAGAGGAGGGGGATAGTTACGACTTCTCATATGGTGCGGTTAGGTACATTTTCTCCTCCTCAGCGGAAAAAAATAGTAGTGTTAATCGTATTATGCTCACAGGAATTTAAAGAAAATTTCAAATACAATGTTTTGAGTACTGCCAAATGAACCTAAGCAGTGCAAGAAGCTATTACAGTCGAAGGCAACTAATGTACTGGTTTTTTACGGTTATGGTAAGTGATTTTAAGGGAGTATTAAAGATGAGTTCAACTAGTGGTTAAATCAAAATCCTAATGTTCCGGAAACAGTAGTGGTAGTAAAAATTATTCAAATTATTAATATCAGCAGTAAAGTCGAAAGGCTGTTCTGAAGGCAATGAAATGCAATGGAGTCTATGATTTTCAATATCCTTACTATCGATAACCCAGTATAAGTGTTGCTGTTCGTTAAAGTCTATTAAAGCAGTTAGCAGAAGAGCATAAAACAACACAGACCAGACAATCAATCATAGGTTTAACATGAAAAAGACATAGAAAAGATCTGGACGTCATATAGTAGGATTTATTTTAGTTAGTATGGATTGATTAACTGAAAAATAAATTATTTTTAAAAGATTTGAATAAGAAATTTTATCCTGTTTCCATTACAAGCGTACGTAACAAATCGAAGCTAAAATAACTTTTTCAACTTCTCAAATCACTTGCAACTCCTGTCCTGTGAGTCAAAGGTTTGTTTTTCTGTCGCATAAACATGCCACAAAAACACTAGAAATAAAGAATGCCGCAAACCATTACAGACAATAAAGACAAAGAAAAAACCACCCCTTAATTGAAAAATTGCTTGGCAAAACAACAATTTGTGAATAAAAGGTAAACCACAAAAAACAATTTTTTGGTAATTGTTCAGAAAATAAATTTTGTACCTGTGGTAAATACTATATGTCAACGTCTGATGGATTATTTTTTGATAATAATTCGGTTAGCATTCGGCATATTGGTTATGTCTGCCACGATTTATGATATATTTACGCTATATTTGGCTAAAAATATATTCTGTGAACATTATCGGCATCAGATTTATTAAAGTGGAAGCTGGGTATGTCTACTTCTGAGATACCCGTCTCTATTCTCCAAAAAAAAGTACACTACCAGTAATTCTGTTTCCTTAAACCGCACCAGTCGTATATCAATCTATAAGTAGCTAATCTAATTCTTTCTTTGGTTTGGGTCCTTAGAAATTTGTGGTTCTACAGATCATTTCATGTCTACTTAATTGGTTATTACAATCCATCAATCGTGTTTAGAAACCAGCTTCTCACACCACCTATGTTGCCCATGTTAAATTTATCCAAGAGTGGTCAGGCCTTCATTTAACATCGGTTACGAACAACACGTTTAGGATTCACGATAATTTTTATTTATGCTCAGATTATTTTAAAGAAGTCGTCAAAAGAAATATTTTTTTTTCCATATTTCAGTTGATTTGACATGTCATAGCTGGGGTTTAAACTACGGGTTGTTTTGATATGAGATGGGATGGGATGCATGCAAAGAAGGTAAAGTTTCTCACTGTGGTCAAAGTGGCAACCTCCAGGACGATTCTTTTCTTGCTGTATTTAAGTTGACATGCAACCTCCACATGGCCCCTCTTGGATTGCATACTAGCTTCTGCTAGATGTTAACTAATACGTGCAGCGAAGTCCCCGGGATTTTAAACCTCCTAGAAAAAAAATTATCCAATGAAAACCAACGCACAAGATTCTAAAAAGATCCTCTCAAGAGTTGACGACAACGGCAAACGTTTAAAGGACTATGAGGACATTAGGCACACCCTTTACAGGGTAGACATTTCCTCCCAGCTACTGTACTGATATGCAGCACTGACATGACTGCCATTCAAAAAATACGATGGATAGGACAAGGATGCAAAAGGTTTGCATCTTGCGATATATAATATAGTTGCCATGCAGATAAGCATCAATTCGAATGCGGATTTGTGGTTAATAAGAGACTTTCTGTGTCGCACAACATAAGTGGTGTGTGAAACTAGGTCGTAATCCTGACTAAAGGGTTATAATGACCAATTATGCATTTATGTAAGAGACTTTTTGTGAACGAAAAAATAACCACAATCCACATCAGGGCAAAATTTTATAACAACAGCCGTATTTGTTGTCACTCCCCGAGGGAAGGAAAGGACGATGAGGATGTATATGATAAGTGCCCGACCCATGACGCCAAAATCGTCCTCGAAGGTTTTAATGCGAAATTCGAACGGAAGGGTATATTTGGCCTCAATGTCGGTCAGTTCAGCCTCCATGTGACTACTATCTCCAATGGTATGGGGCTGATTGATTTCGCCGCGGCGCCTAACATTTTTGTAGGGTGAGAAAAGTGGCTCTAGGGTTGTCGACATAGCTGCCAGATTTGACGATTTATCGTCATTTGGACGATTTTGAGCTCCAAAAATATCATATTGACGATGTGACGATTTATGCCCTTATTTTTACGATTTTTAGAAATTAAAAATTTACATCATATTCTTTACTTTAGTACATTAAAATCCACTTTAAGCTTGGTATTTACTTTGCATTGTTACTATTTGGAAATTTATGTTAGTAAATACAAGGAGTAAAGTACTATAATTTTAAGTTACTTTCGAATACCTGTGATGATTTTCCTGTATTTTATTCCTTTTTATCTTTTTAAAAGCTAAAAAATTAGAACTCCTAAATAACCTCGTAGTTGAGAATAATTTATGACTTGTCGTTGCAGACAATGTTAAAAATTCGAGTGTAGCTTCTAATATTACCATCGGAAGAACAAAGGCAAGCGCCGTTATTTTGTTTCGTACCACCAACACTAAGGGGCTCGATGTCAGCTATGAAAATATGTTATTTGAAGAAGGAAAGAGAGAACAGTGTTTATGGACACTAGGCTTGTATATATTTATACCATAAGCAACAGGAAAGGCCTCTGCAGGAATTAAGTTTCACATACGAATAGTCCGACTAAAAATCGTTGAATACACTACAATCACGGCCACTACTACGGCCTCTCCTGTACGCGATCGAGAAACCTCAAATAGACGTTGGGGCACCGACCCATATATGAGAGTTGTATTCCAGTCGCGGTCGGTTACAAATGGTGTAAATAGTAAGATCATAAGATCTTAAGAAGAAACTGAAAAATGTGTCGGTTGAAGCCAACATTACACTGAATTTTCATGATCAGAATGTCAAGAGCTTCTGCCTCCTTAATAGGTAGATGATGATTAAGATGATGCAATATGATTGCTGCGCTTATGTGTCAATAAACAACACTGGGATAGATTGTTTAATCCTTAAGCAATTTTTTCCTGAAAATGATATAAAATTTTACCCTTTTTGGAAAAAAATCAGTAAATGAAGATGTGGGAAGCCAGCTTTTAATTTCTAAACAAATTTTCTTTAAATGTTTTATTTTTGAACTCAGATATGTACATACATACGCATGTATATTGAATTTATATGTTTTACTACAATAGACATAATTTTGGTTTTTAAGAACCTTTAATTGAATTGTTTATTCTTTCTGACGATTTTTTGACGATTTTAATAAACGTCTTTGACGATTTTGACGATTTTTTCTCACAAACGATATGGTGCTTCATCTATCTGGCAGCCATGGTTGTCGACCAAAAGACCTCATTACTTAATACCTTCCTAAAGATTTAAATGAAATCTGTTACGACTATTTTCAATGCAACTTTTAATCCAAAAACCACCTTTGTTTTAAACTCATTATTGATACCTTTTCAAATCTTATACAACAGCCAGCGTCGATCTCCGTAAAAATTGAAAGTCTATTGATTTTGAAATGCATTGGAAAGTAAGAAAATACAGTTTTCCCTACCCGCTTACATTGTGTGGTATTTTTCCCACAACCAACTGCATATAAATCACATGAAGGAAAAAAATTAGAAAGAAAAGACAGACATACCTTACATATATATGTATATATGTACATACATACATATAAACAAAGTACTTGTAACAATCATACTGCCGTGTTGTAGATCTCTCTCTCTCTATCTCTATCTGTGTATTGTGCATGAACTTTCTTTTCAATGAATTTCTTTGTTCAATATTAAACTATTTCAATATTTATCTTTGGAAGTACAGATACATATGTATGTATTATACATACACACAGATACATATACTCTATGTTGGTATATAAATACTTGAAAAGAAACTCGTAACTAAATATGTAGTGTTACAATCTATTGCAGAAAAACTTATCAAATATTTATTCAAAACTTTACACATACAGTTGTAACATAGATACATACATGGCTGTGTAGTCTACACGTTACTATACAAATACACACATATTGGCAAATGACTGGGAAAAAAACGAGACATATGGTCGAATGTGGCACAAGAGAAAAAGTTAAAAGAAATTTCTCTCGCTTCCAACCACATTAAGTTTATTGATATTTTGGTTTTCTTAATCTCCTGCTCTCTCTCTCTCTCTTCTCCTCCTAACATCTTGTCTTATGGTTTGTGTGGCAAAAGGCAAAAAAAATCTATTTTTTGTTTTTGTTCTCTTTGCCTATAATTTCCTAGACAAATAAACTTCATTTATTTATTGATTTTCGTTTTCTTCTTCGTTGTATTTTTTATTTTTTTCAGGCAGGCGTACACTATTTTATTGAGTACTGGCCACAATCGCATTGACTTCTGTTCTGATTGAATTGAATTTTTAAAATTTAATTATTGAACCTAAACGACAGACTGATGAAGTTAGTTTATATGCCAGTTTTTTATTGAAGTGCAATTTTAAGCAGCTTATGAGAAATAAATTATGAAAATGAGTACATGAATCCAGTGCGGAAATTGGCCAAACGGCGATAGTAGTTTGAAAAGTAGACAAGACTTTACGTTGGTCTGCTCTAGTTCACGGCTTCTTTAGAATGAATTTGACCAATGTGGCATGGGTTATGACCATGTCTTCAAGACATACATACGAGTACATACAAAACATAATTGGTCATTGAAACCCTTCAGTCAGGATTACAACCTAGCTTCTCACACAACTTATGTTGCGTTTGTTAATTTTATACATGAGTTTCGGGACCTACAATTTAAAGCTTTTAAGAAGCTTTTCATGGCATTTTTTACTCTTAGAGTTTTTGCCAGAAGACTGCTGACATGAAGTTCGAACCAAAGAAATATTTGTTAATTTTTCGTTTTTTGTGGAAGACCTTGAGTTTGATCCGTGGCCTCACGTCTAATAAGCCAACACTCTACTTATTAGACTACGGCGACCATGCCTCGTGAAGAATATTTTATGTGGCTTAAGCTTAAACCACATGTCGTTAGTGTTCAGATCATCCAATTCACGTCAAAATAATTTGGTTACCATCGACCTACAGTACTCATTGTGAGTATTAATGGCCTGGATAAAGTTGTTTTCAAAGAAATATGTATCACTGCCACCGCCAGTCCAAAATCCACAAAAAACAGCAAATTTTTCAGGATGCATTGCATGCTCTTGGATTTCATCTCAAATTCCACAATTTTGTGGGCCTCATTGATGTTTTTTCGATGAAATTTTGGGTCACACCTACCCGATCACAGCCGTCTTTATAAAACAAAGTTATTATTTGCACGTTTTGTTGAATGCTACATACGAGTATATCTGACTGAATAATCAACAGTTAATTTAACGAGTGTAACTTCAGCAAAATATACGTAATTAACAGTCAATGTAATTAAAAGTTAAATCTGTTTGTAAAATTAAAAGTTAAGGTGAAAAAACGGTCAGTAAAAGAATCGTGACAGTGAAAGTACTAAGAGATGTATCCGGATGCCTTCGAGAGACGCAGGATAGAAAGAAGAATTTTCGTTGGTGAATCCAAAGCTAATTACAAATAAAGAAAGGTGGACAAATCCTCATCCCTAATGTCACTAAATACCTGGTCATTATATAAGTCTAACTATTTGGTTTTAGAATACACCACTTAAAAATATAATGTCAGTGGGCCGATTGTTGCAGTTGCAGTGCTACAAGTATCAAATCGACATCAAAACGAAATATGAAAAAATATATATCTTCGGCGACTTCCTCTCAGCAGATTTCTGCTAAAAACTATGAGTATAAAAAAAATTGCAATGAAAAGCTTCTCAAAAATCTGTGGTTCGGAGTCGACTTTAAACTGTAGGTCCCGCCACTCATGTATAAAATTAACACACACAACATGAGTGGTGTGAGAAGCTACGCCGTAATCCTTACTGAAGGGTTGTAATGGCCAATTATGTATATTTTTCCAAGAAATCTGTTGAAAGGCAGCCGCCGAGTTTAAACCGTGGCCTCACATCTAATAAGCCAACACACTACGTACTAGACTACGGAGATTTCAAGATCAAAATCTCCAATGATATCAATAAATTTATTTCGGAGTTGAAAATGCACTGCAATGCCGTGATATTAATAAAAAGCCCTTTAAAAATTATGGCGAATAAAAGGAGCGACCACAATCTACTCCCTAAAGGCAATTGCAAATGAATCTCCACTCTTAATTTAAGGAATTTTAAATTCGAAATCATTTGTTTCTTTTTTCCAAAGTTTATTAAAACATTTCTCCTTCCTTGTCCATTAAATATAGTTGCTGATGCATACCAAATATTTTGAAGTCGTTTTTGCATATTCCACTGGTAATAAATTTTGTTTTTTTGTCTTTTTTATAAAAAAAAGTAAAAAGAAGTAATTTTACAGTATATACCCCACCACCATACATTTGATTGTATGTAGATTTGTTGCCCTCAAAACAAGGGTTTTGTGTCAATTTTGGAATTTTATTGTTTCGTTTGTCTTTTATTCACCGACAACTACAATTTAAATCCTTCGAGACTTACAGTTGATTTTTCATTTTCATTTCCATTCATTCATTTTTTCTTTTTGTTTTTGTTGTTTTGGTGCTTTCGGTTGTTCCCAAAATTTATTATGTTGCAAAATATATATGTATATATGTATGTATGAAGGTATGTACTCTTCATTAATAATTTATGCCAAAAAATGTTTATAAAATTTTTATGAAATGAATTTGTACGTGTATAGGTTTGTATGTGCGTTTTTTTGGTACTATAGTATGCGTACAGGTTGTTGCTGTTTGTTTTTGAATATAGAAAAAGGCAAAAAAAAAATAAGCAAAAAAAAAAGAAAATTTACAAGGATTACAAATGTAACACCTACGTTGTTGTTGTATGTAGGTGTAGGCGAAAGTATTTTTTCGTTTTTCTACATTTTTAACCCTTAAATGGTAAAAAGATATTAAAATTCTTAATTTAGTAGAAAAAATGAGAGAGCAAGTTAGGCAATTATGAAGTTTACAAGATTCACACATTAAGATATTATACAGCGTTTTTGCTTGAAGTTGCTGACCTATTCTGTTTTATCACTAAATAAGAGCTTTTAATACTTCAAATTTCTCAATTTATAATCAGAATTTGTTGATGCTTCGTCGTAGTCTATTAGGTAGTGTGTTGGCTTATAAGACGTGAGTTTAAATCCCAGATTAGACATCTCCAACTAAACGAAATATGAAAAAAAAATTCTTCGGCAACTTGTTCTCAGCAGATTTCTGCCAAAAACTCTGAGAATAAATCAAATTGCCATGAAAATTTTCTAAAAAATCTGTCGTTCGGAGTCGGCTTTAAACTGTAGGTGCCTGCACTCATGTATAAAATTAACATACACAACATAAGCGGTGTGCGAAGCTAGGTCGTAATCATGACTGAAGGGTTGTAATGAATAAAAATTATGCAAGTATTCGTAAATTACTTTGATCATGCTGTCAAGCTGATGCTCCACAGGGTGGGGGTCTACTGAAAAAAATGAAGAAAAATGTGATCAAGCAACATCCGCCTTACAAAAAGGAAGACTAACGCTCCATTCAAATAAGTAACGCTACAGTGTCTTAACATTCGCAATTAAAAGAAACGCGTTGGTAAACGACTGCTTTGGAAATACAACATGGAATAAAGTACCAACTGTTCATTAAAACTGTGGTTGGAAAATATTTTGGAAAATACTTCAAAAAGTTCATAATTCGTCGGAATTTCTTGTCTTTGAAAATCTTCGAAAATAATGAATTTGTGGTGGTATTCCACTCAAATTTTCGTCGAACTCAAAACTAGAAACTTTAAAATATAATTTCTTATTCGAAAAAGATGTTTGTGAAGCGCAACGTAACTGCCGATTTAAAACCAACTTCATTCTAACAATGCAATGTGAAAGCATTCAGATGTAAAACCGCATGTTTCACTCAAATTCATTTTCAAGTCGAAACCTATAGCCAAATACTGTTACACTCATATTGCGCTACAAAAGTAAGTACAATTGATGCTGTTCAATCAATCAATGTTGGGGTATCTTTTGTAAGAAACCAATTGATCGAAAACAGTCGAAAATTTGTAATAAAGCACTGCCAACAGGCCATTCTTCAGGGAATATTAGAGTTGCTTCGGAGCCAGGTTTAGATAATTTCAGCTTCACGGACTTACGCATAATCTTAGTGAAAATTCGGTGGCTGTTTTCAGAATATAGAACAGATAAGGTTGTTTTACAACTGCTTTCAAAATGGCCAATGTTCTGCCACTTGTTCTTGAAAATTCAAGATAGTGACCCCATCGCAAGAGCTAACGCACAAAACCATGTCTATGCAAGCCTTCTTCAATAATTCGATTTATGAAGTGATACAAGACATTTGTCTGTCGGGCCATAATAACGGAGTGAATTTCGTTGAATTCTTGGATTTGCCAGCTATGACAACTTTCGACATTTGAACTGTGCATAAACGACCTGAACGGTACCGGCATTTAACATTCTTAGTCTCCTTAACACGTTCATCGCCACGATAATATCAGAAGAATTTTCACATGGGCCACGGTAACTGTATTAGATAATTTAACTAAAAATGTATCAAGGAAACTTAATGTATCGCAGAACATTTTTTTTTTGCCAAAATTCCCGTAAAAACACTAATTTTTATGTCAGACATACATATGTATATGACTGACATGGACCTATATTTACACTTTTTTTTTCGATAAGCCATGTCAGTCTTACGTGTCTAACGCGTCTAAATCAGATACAACAAGCATTAACCTGTTGTTTTGAAAACAACGTCGTTTGCGTCGGACATTTGTGATTTACCAAATCGCGTACATCAGACACATATGACTGACATGGCGATGAACGTGTTGAACAGTTTTATACACCATAAGGGTGGAACATTTTGAAAATATTAACTTTTGTCATACATACAAACATACATACATACATAATTGGCCATTACAACATTTCAGCCAGGATTACGACCTATATTTTCACACCACTTATGTTGCGTGTATTTAATTTTATACATAAGTGGCGGGACATACAGTTTAAAGTCGACTCTGAATGACAGATTTTATGAGAAACTTTTCATTGCAATTTTTATTTACTCTCAGAGCTTTTGACAGAAATCCGCTGAAAGGAAGAAATATTTTTTCATTTCGAATAAGCCAACACACTATCTACTAGACTGCGGCGACTTCAACTTTTCTTCTATCATATTTAAATAGAACCATCTCGTGAATTTATTTAGAATTCCCCGCACAGGATGGTGCTTTACACTTTATGTCTCATTGCTCACGTGGTATTATATATACATATATATATTCTATTAGAATGTCTGTCAATAGCACTTGATAAAGTTGACTTGGTAATGTTAAAACTTGGCAACATCATTTATAAAGCAAACGTGAAGCAAAATTATTTTGTATCATCTGCTTAGCCACATCCTATTATTATTTGTCTGGTTAGGCGTTGAACGGTCTCATTCAAGACAGGGTATGCCAAATAGGCTTAATTCGTTCTTAGGTTCAAAAGATCAGACTCTTCGGTGCGTAACCCACGTATTAGTAGTCGCGCTATCTAGTCTAGTAGGTAGTGTGTTGGCTTATTGAACGTGAGGCCACGGTTCGAACCCCAGATCAGACATCTCCAACAAAATGAAATATAAAGAAAATATTTCTTCTACGATTGCCTTTCAGTAGATTTCTGGAAAAAACTCTGAGAGTAAATAAAACCTGCCATGAAAAGGTTCTCAAAAATCTGCCGTTTGCTGTTGACTTTAAGGTAGGTATCCGCCACTCATGTATAAAATTAACTCACGCTACACAAATGGTGTGAGAAGCTAGGTCGTAATCCTGACTGAAGGGAAGTAAACCAATACAAAAGAACTTGGTAATAGTGATGCTTAACCAAATTTGGCAATGCCAGTTAAAAAGCAAAAGTAAGGCGATATAGTCTTGTATCATCTGATTTGTCACATCGTACTATCATTTGTATTGATAGGCGTTGAACAATCTCATTGCAATGTGCTTTGCTTCAGGACAAGATATGCGAAATAAGTTTAATTCGTTCTTAATTTCAAAAGATCAGATCTTTTGGTGCGTAAGTCATGTATTTCAACAAATATTAGAAAATATCGTAAGCAGCGATGGTCATTACTTTAAACGATATATGTACATACATTTATACGTTATAGGCCATGAAATCCTTTACTTAGGATGACAGCCTAGCTTGTGCCACCACTCATATTACATGTGTTGTTGTAAATTTCACAATAAAAGTTCAAAGATTACTAAAACACATGCATTACTAATTTATACATGACATACAATAGCCTTCATTTAGTATATTTCAGTAGTAGATCATGAAGAAGTAAATATTAAACAAAGAAAACTTTTTAAATTGCTTCAAAAAGTATTTTTTTCTTCTGTTTTGAAAAGAGTTTACTTTTTAATAAAGAAGAAAAAACGTGTTTTCACACAGAATGCATGCCTTTAAGGATGATATTTAATTATAATTCTACAAGCCAACCGCACATAATCTCAAATAAATGTTTGTATTAAAAATGAAATGAAATTTCAAAGCCATACCGACCGCAATACCGTATACCCCAGAAGCCGATATTTAATTTCATGCAAAACATATGCTTCATAAATAATTTAATGACATACTCTTGCATTGTACAGTAGCACAGGTTATGTTGGAGAAAATCTCGAAAAATTTAAATAAGAAAACTGGCCTTGGAAATATGTATACAAACACACACCTGCACTCCTCTGCTACATTATATTTCTACATGCTATTAAAAATTTTATTTGTTTTTTTCTTGTTCTTGAGAATCATATTTTTATGGAAATTTAATTTAACAACTTGAATATGAAATTCATATCCTTGTGGCTTGACCAACAGTCACCCGAATAAACGTTCAAAGGTTAACAGAGAAAAAAGAAGAGAGTCTTTCAGAAAAAAAGGAGAAAAGAAAAAAAAATGTGAAGTACATTAAAAGCAAGCACACACACACACACCCACATATATACATACACTCAAATGTATTAAATATTATACAATAGTGTTATAACAATAACAACAATGACAACTAGAGTAGCAGAAAAAAAAGGTAAAAGGTTTTCGTTGCTTTTCTTTTTTCTTTTTTCTTCATTTTTTAAAGATGAACTAGTGGTTGTGTGAGTTTAACCTTTTTTGTTTTGCTTTTACTTTTGCTTTTATTTTGTTATAATTTAGTTGCTGCTTTCTCTCTCTCTCTCGCTCCGTACCCTTTTCTCTCTCTCTCTCTCTCTAAGTCTTGTTTTCTTTTTTTTCTCTTTTGATATGTTAAATAATGCTTCTAAGCTGCTTATGATAATGCAAACGGTGTTGTTAAGTTTCTAAAGGAAACCGGATAAACTAAAGTAAAAACAAGAAAAAAACACACATACACTCTCGCACACGCATAGTGACAAAATAGTAAGGAGGAGAGCAAAAAAAAAGAGTCTTAAAATAATAAAATACTCAAAAACACCAACAACAATAACAACTAAAAAATGGCAACAACAACTAAATAAAAGCCTTAAAATAAAAACAACAACAAAAAAGAACATTAAAATCATCAAAACGTAAATACTACAGACATCATATCCATATATAGAGAGTGAGCGAGATAGAGAAAGAGATTGTTCTGCTTAAAAATATCAAAACAAGAACTAAGCGCCTACAATCTTAAAGTGCTTAGCACAGGGATGGAAAGTATCAATTTCATTGCATTTGTTTTGTAACATACATACATATGTACATACACAATTGGTCATTACAATTTCAATCAAGATTACAAACTATCTTCGCACATCACTTATGTATGTTGTGTGTTAATTCTATACATGAGTACCGGAACCTGCAGCTTAAAGTCGACTCTTTTTCATGGCAATTTATATACTCTCCTGAGTTCTTGTTAGAAATCTGCTGAGAGGAAATCGCCGAAGAAATATTTGATCATATTTCTTTGTGTTGGAGATGTCTGACCGGGGTTTGAACCGTAGCCTCATGTTTAATAAGCCAACACACTACCTACTAGACTATGGCGGCTTTTTCCAAAAATTTACTGTGAAAGCATAACCAAATAAAGGGTCCGCCAAATAACATTTTTTTTTGAAAATGCTTTAAAACTACTGAATATTTTCTCAAATTTCTTTTTTTATTTGAAAGTATAATTCTTCCGGTTAATAATGTAAAATAATTCCATTCAAATTGCTGCCTAGGCTGGCCATGCAGTAGCCTACACCAGAAGATGCCGATTTTGGCAAAAAAAATCATCTTTTCAGATGAAGCTCATTTTGACCTTGGCGGGTATATAAACAAGCAAAATTGTCGCATTTGGGGCACAGAAAACCAGCACGCATACACTGAAAACCGACGCACCCAAAACGAGTCACTGTTTGGTGCGGATTTTGGTCCAGAGCCATAATTGGGCCATTTTTCTTCGAAAATGAGAAAGGAGTGGCCGTTTTACCATCATTCTGTCAACATATGGACTGCGCTCTAATAGAACTGCTTTTTATAGAGGCCAAGAATGACTCAAGCAAATTGTTGAGTGAAACAAGGACAGCTATGGCAGCTATGGTAAAACGAGCACGCAACTAAGTTTGTTAGAAAGGATCTAAAATTAGTCTGTGAAGTAGGAAAAGATAGTTGGAAGGGTGTACTAAACGAAAGAAAGATAGAAAGGATAAAGACCCAGCGAAATATATCAAAACATTTGTTTCGTAATTACAATAGAAGGAGATTTGAGTCATTCATTTGAACATACAAGAACAACTTGTGGTTAATAGCCCATTCTCTAAGGATGAAAATAAATTTCCCTTGGGTGCATATCAGGTGATGGGAGAGGATTTGTTCTTGTTGATATCGTTTTGTATGCTTAAGTTTGTCGGACAATTATAGGTTAAAATCAATACAATATATCGTATGGTGGCAGCACTATGGCATATGTATACGACAACAAGTAATGGAGATATTTCTTGAATTGTTTTAGCCAGTTTTGCAACACATGATTGAGCATTGGAATAATAAAATATTACAATAACATGTCGTGAATTTTATTGTCTTTAGACTAATGCCTCTTGCTACCGACTAATCAGACAAGCTTTGTACCTTTGATTAGCTTTGACTCATATAAGATAAAAGTCGCTGTGGTACCTTGGCTGTGCTGTTCTTTCGGTGTGTTGGAGCGAGCCTTGATTTCATATTGCGCTTAGGGTTGTCCTAATCGATGAAATTCATCCAAAACTTGATTGCTGTTAGCAAATGTATTGAAAATGTTGCATGATTAGGTCCCAATGATGATACTAGTTCTTCTTTATGTAGAGTAATTAATCTACCAACGATATTTTTAGCTTATTCTGTCCTATCCATTACTGCCATAATAAAAGTGGGACTAAGTAGAGTAGAAGAAGGCGTTTTATGGCTTCAATCATCGCTTGAGTCCGGAAAAACACTAAAAAATTTGTATCTTAAAAGGCTCATAAAAGCATTCTGACTTGTTTTCAACAATGTATACCGTGGTAAGGAGTGGGAATCCATAAGTTACCCAATACGACAACCAAATCGATTTTTATTCAATTATCCTTGAACCGCTTTACAGGAAAAAAGCTTCTTTAATGAAACAGACATGACAACTGTATTTTAAGACGATTGGTGTGTATGGTACGTATGTGAAACCTTATATTCCTTAAAGAGATATGCAGAAAAATCCTTCAAAACCCAATTTGAGTTGTTAAAGGCACAAATCTAGTGTAAAATTTAAACCATTTGTATAGAGTCCTGTATCTGTTTAGTTAAAATATTGTATTTAATTATAAATATGAATTAAATTAACATGAACGTTCGATGTCGATGTCGCTGGTTAGTAAAATCAAGTGAGTCATTTGAAATATTAGGAATAACATATTCTGAACTTATTCTGAACTGTCAATATTACTGTATCAACGGACTATTTTTAAGAAGTTGATAATCAGATCGTCGACATTTCAATGAAATCACGTCGCTGAAATTTACTTCGAAGCTGCTTGATTTTTACAAGAAGAATTGTTTCTCAACGTAGCTTGGATAATGTGCCATCCATCACTGTTATAATTATTTGAAAATTATAGCATATGGTTATGGCATCAAAAGTGCCGAAAATAACGTTCTAATACTCGATCAAAAGTGAAAGTTTTGGTCTCTGTAGCGATAATTTAGAATGAGTAAAATTCTGTTTTCATTGCGTTCAAAAATTTTTCGCAACAATTCCTATTTACCATCTCTGTTTTAAGTTGACTATTATGCGTATTTCATTCGTATTAAGTTTTATTTTTTTTTGTGGGTTCTCAACAAAAGTAAAGTTTTACTTGATTATTTTTCTTTTTTATTTTCATTTTTTTGTTTGTTTGTTTGTCATATAAAGATAAATGAAATTTAAGTCGTAGTGATAGTGGGGCATGTTAGAATTTAAAATACGATTTTAAATATTTTAGAAGGAGGTACTATGAGGTATCACAGGATTTATATTTTGGAAAAGTGAGCAAAAAAAAAAAACGAGAAGTTCGATAAACCGATATTTTAAGAAGTAAAGTCTCTTTATACATACATACATACATAATTGGCCATTACAACCCTTCAGTCAGTATTCTCACACCACCCATGTTGTGTGTGTTAATTTTATACATGAGTGGCGGGACCTACAGTTTAAAGTCCATTCCGAACGACAAATATTTGAGAAACTTTTCATGGCAATTTTATTTACTCTCAGAGTTTTTGCCAGAAATCTGCTGAGAGAAAGTCGCCGAAGAAATACTTTTTGTATTTTGTTTTGATATCTGGCCTGGGGCTCGAACCTTGGCCTTACGTCTACTAAGCTAATACATTACCTACTAGACTACGATAGATTTGAGAGGAGGCGATCTAAAGAATTTTTTTTTTCGATATGCCACATGTGAGGTTGAGGTTTACGAGCTCTAATCGAATAAGCCACTGATCATGTAGAGGACTTAAGAATTTTGAAAGTTGCCGTTGCTGGCGTCTGCAGAGATTACATAACTGTTGAAAATATAGAAGCACAATTGGTTGCACAGGAAAATAGTCTACAAAAATATCAATCATTATTCAATCATTGTTGTATTCAAGGCAGAGGAAATGTGTTGCGTTTCTAATTCGCTCTTAGAAAAACAGTAAAATTGCAAAAAAGCTAGGCTCCGTCAGTTAGGCAGCATCAGTTAAAGTCAGGCGTCTTTTTTATATTGTTTGAAACTAAGTTGAAGATAAATTTAAGGAAGGAACTCATCTAAGGTTCTTTCAAGATACCGAGATATTTCATTAAAATGCTAACTCTTTGACTGCGAGTACAAAGCAAAAAAAATTAAATATAAAAATGAAAGGCCCTTAACTCCAAAGTATCTAATAAGGCAGTACCCTCATCTCCAGAAAAGCTAACATTAAAAATTAAAATAATAGAAGTGTTAGGTATTGAGACTGCTATGTGTCTGGAACATAACCTCATCACAAGAGCCACACTGTGGACAACTTGGGTTACGTTCACTTATGCTTCTGCCACTTTTGCCATCTATTACCATGAATTCTGCGATAAAAATCTTGCTAACCTAGGCAATAAATTCTTATAAATTTCTTTTTGTTATTATTCTCATTTAAAGGGTTAAACAAAAAAAGTTTGAATGGAAAATTTATTTTTTTGCATATTTCGCTGGAATTTTCAAGTATTCAGCCTTTTTAAAATTTCATTGAAATGTGATGCTTCCCATCAGTTATGATTTATTCAATTCTTATAATTGAATTCCCGTAGAATATTATCATGTTTTTGGAATATTTGCCTGCAGAGAAGGATGCCTGAATAGGTTTTAGAATTAAATCAGTTCCAAGAAAGTGTATAAGAATTACTCATACGCATCTATTGTTTAATGGAAAATCTTTTATGGAGACTATTAAATCAGTTAAATAATAACACAGGGTCTTTCGAGTATTAAGTTCTAATTTTCTTGAAATACTTTTTCGTTTAGGAATATTCAGTTGATTGTATTCTTTAAAATGACTACAATTTCACGTGAAAACATCATTATTTAAAATGGCATAAATATTAAAATATTTTCGCTCATTAACATTGTCTAGTTCAGATAGGAATAAGGAAATATTTTAATCGATTACGCAAGTAATAGAAGAAAAAATTATTTTTTTCTTTGTCACACTTGTTTCACTGAAAATATTGCCGCTGAAAGGTGATCATAAAAATATCAAAATGCCTGTCATTCACAGCATTTAAGATACACTTGGTTTTCGAATTCGATTCAAATAAAATAATTCATTTCCCTTGGACGACATACATACAACCATAATTGGTCTTTATAACCTTTTAGTCAGATTACGACCCAGTTTCTCACATCACTTATGTTGTGTGTTAATTTTATACATGAGTGGCGGGATCGACAGACTTTTAAGAAACCTTTTCATGGCAATTTTAATTTACTCTCTGAGTTTTTGCCAGATATCTGCTGACAAGAAGTAGTCGAAGAAATATTTTTCCAAATTTCGTTTCTTTCGATATGTTTGGGCTGGGGTTTAAACCCCACTGGACTACGGCGATTTCCATTGGAATAGTTCTGGCAAAATGTAGAGAAACCTTATCATTTTTCACAAGTTAAAGTGTAGCGCCAACATTTTGATCTGATGACGTACGTCATGCGAATAGATTGCGATATTAAAGCATAAGGACCAGTCGTATAGGAAATATCGTATATTAAATATCTAGCATGGCAATGAAGATTACAAAACAACATTCATGGTTTATGGATCTGCTAAATAATCCCAGAAAATGTCAGATGAATTAACAGAAGTTATAAAGAGCTGGACCAACACATGCAATTCACGTTCTACAGATAGCAGATATATCATCATGATATATACTACAGAGAGCAATCATGGATTTAGCTGTGAAAACTGAAACAAGGTTAGGAGTTTAAAAAAAAAATTGAGAGATGGTTTGCAACAGTCGACATCATCTAAAAAATGAATCAGTTGAAACTGGTTATATATATCTACATGTCCAAATGAATGTAATTAAGAGCATCACATCGAATGAGAAATGGCATCCATTAACAGTCAGAAGTGATGTACGCAGAGAAGAAGCTTATGAAATGAAGCAACGAAGCGTTGAAAAAAGCAGAAGATATTCACGAGATCATTACAGACATACATGCATACATAATTGGTCATTATAACCCTTCAGTCAGGCCTACGAACCAAGCTTCTCACACCACTTATGTTGTGTGTGTTATTTTTTTACATGAGTAGCGGGACCTACAGTTTAAAATCGACGAAAGACAAATTTTTTTGGTGAAACTTTTCAAGGCAACTTTTATTTACTCTCAGACTTTTTTTGGCCTGAAGTCACCGAACAAATATTTTTCATATTTCGATTTGATCGAGATGTCTGACCTGGGGTTTGAATTCTGGCCTCTAATATGGCACCACATTGCTTACACGACTACAGCGACTTCCACACAAGACCATTACTATTGCAAAGTCCGTGTTAGAAAGGATGAGAATTTTAAGAGCTTTCAAGCAACTGATAACATACATAATTGGTCATTGCAACCCTTCAGTCAGGGTTATGGACCTAGTTCCTCACACTACTCATGTTGTGTGTGTTCATTTTTTACGTGAGTTGCGGGATCTACAGCTTATAGTATACTCTGAACTCCAGATTTTAGAGAAACTGTGCAATGGCAATTTTATTTACTCTCAGGGATTTTGCTAGAAATCTGCTGAGGAAATCATCGAAGAAATATTTTTTATATTTCCGTTTTGACATCTGACCTGGGGTTTGAACCGTGGCCTTACGTCTAGTATGCCAACACACTACCTACTAGACTACGGGAAACTAATAACAATGTGAAGTAATATCATGTAGCAGTACCACGGAGTGTGGCGTCTCATTAGCAGTTACATCTGACACATATACGAATCATTTTCGATGTGTTGTTTTTACAATTTTAGGAAGTTTGTGAAAGCCACTGAGTTTAGATTGCAACGGTTTATAAGGTCTATCCAGCAGTGACTGGCTCAACATATAATGGTTCTTCCATTACAAAATAGGCATGGTTCAGGATGATTATAACGAAACGAGCTTTCTAAGAATAATCATCATATTTTTATGGTTCCGTAAAGAAGACTTTTTAATCTGTTAAATTCTCTGGAAAAAAACCAAACCAAAAAGCTATGATTTACAATTCTCAAGCCATTTTGGTTTCTAAAGGCATATTTTAATAAAATTATGTTTATTTCAATGCAAAAACATCTAAAAATACTTTACCATCTGCCTTAAGAGGCATAACAACATGCAAAAAAGATTACATAAAACGCTTCCCGAACACATTTATGCCTTCAAGCAGAATTTGTTTATAGGATTTAAATTTATTTTCGTTATTGCCAATCTTTCAAGATTTTATGGCCTTAAACGGAGCCAACGAATTGAAAATCAATAAAAATCAAATTTAAAAACAACATCAACAAAAAAAAATGGATGTTGATGCCATCGATTGATTGAATATGCCAAAGGATAAAGAAAACAAGGTGTTAAAATTTAGACAATCTCTACCAAATTTTTAAAGAATACTTTGCGAATAAAAAAAAAACTTTTTATAGGTTATACAAGTGCAGGAAAAAATGCTGTAAGTGGAGCTAAGCATTTGTCGTGTAAACGGTTATCAATCGTTTGAAGAAAATTGGATACACAAAGTAGCCAGTGTCACATAAATTAAGAATAAAAATCGAATGAATAGAATTTGCATTTGCGATTCACTGCTTAAACGGAACGAAGTGAATGATTACGGGAATTGAATGGGTGACTCGGGTACAACAATTCCATACAAATTGGTCATTACAACCTTTCAGTCAGGATTACGATCTAGCTTACCCCACCACTTATTTGTCTTTTCATGACAATTTTATTTTCCTCTCAATGTTTTTGCCAGAAATCTGCTGACAGGCATAAATATTTGTTCATATTTGGTTTAGCTAGAGGTGTTTGACCTGGGATTTGAACCTTGGATTCACGTCTAATAATCCAACACATTACTTACTAGAGTACGGCCACTTCGTGCAACAATTACTTGCCATGATGATGACGAATATGATGAACAAAGAGAGGAGAAGTTTCACAGATGATGGCAAAACCAGGATTAATTTCAAGAATGATAATACTGGGTATCTGGTGTGAAGGGTTCTGTATGTGCTTTAATAACCTAGTGAAACCTATGACTCGGCTTTCTTCTGTTAGAAATTAACAAGATAAAGCAGGTTACGCAATTATAACAGCCAGACTACATAAATCTTTGATGAACCGGCTGCAATTGATAGAGCTCGGCTGGTAAGTTTTAATGCAACCACCATATAGTCCAGTCCTGGCCCATATCTATAGATTATCATTTATTTAAATCTCTAATGAAATTTTTGAATACTTTAACCTTAAATTCCGTAAAGACCTACATTAAATAATTTAATCAGTTTTTTACTCAGAAAACTCTTGTGTACTTTACGGATCGCCGGTAGTCGTCTAGAATGTAGTGTGCTGGCTTATTAGGCGTGAGGCCACTGTTCAAATCCCAGATTAGCAATCTACAACAAAACGAAATACGAACAAATATTTTTTCGACGGCTTCCTCTTGACAAACACTCCGAGAGTAAAAAAATTTCCTTGAAAAAGTTTCTCAAAAAATTTATCGTTCAGAGTCGACTTTAAACTGTAGGTCCCGCCACTCATAAATAAAATTAATAAACACAACATAAATGATGTGAGAAGCTACGTCGTAATCCTGACATACATACATATGTACATACTTATAGAGTGTTTGATACAAAGAATATCTTTTTAAATACAAATTTGCTACAGAATTTTTATTATTCATATGATATGTATGCAAATGTTACATAAAAAACAAGAAGAACAACAGCTCCTATAAAACTTATTCTAGAGTGATTGATGAAATTCAAAAGAAAAAATTTCTTTTTACAAACATATTTTATATTGTAGGCCAACAGAATGAATGTCTTAAGGAAAACCAATTTAAAATCATATTTAAATACAACACAGGAGAGAATGAGGAAATTTAAAAGATAGAAACTAAAAATTCTGTTCCATTAAGATTCTGTGGTAATATTTCATATTCAAGGAAACTGAACTGAAAATATAAATCCCTTAAGAACTGTGATTATTATAGAGTATCTGCAACCAACACAAAATTTTGGTCAGTAAATTGCTTTAAAACAAAGCAAAAAAATAACACACTTTAATAAAACATACGCAATAAATAATTTATTTTATTTTATAGAAGATTTTAAATAAATTTTTGTTTTATAAATTCCTTGTTATTGTAAAGCAGGAAAATAAGAACTTAGACCCAAATGTCATCATTAATCATAAAGCAATAACAAAAATAAACCAAAAGGAAAATATTTTGTTATGATCTCAACAAAAACATATGTGTTTAGGTATGTATGTATGTATATACCATATATAGGCCAGTATATAAAATCTTTCTACAAAAATATTTAAAACGAAAAGACAAAAATTATACAAAATTTTCTACATGCCAACAATATTCATATGACATATGTACATATGTATGTATGTAGTAGAATACATTCAAACCTATACATATGTACATAACATAAATGTACATGAACATTTACATTTACATGATAGTAAGTATAGTGTAGTTTTAGCTCTAAAATGTGTTCTTCTTTTTTAATGTTAAAGAGAAAACTACACAGCATATGACTAGAAATTCTTAACATATTTTAAACACTTCAAAAAAAAAATAGTTTTCTTTGCTCAATTTTACATACCTTTCGTCCTGCCTGCTCGAACGATGGCAGAAATGCAGCAAAGGATCCTTCCAACATATCAGGATTACCGCAAATCGCATGCGATGTGTCACAGTAGTACGAACATTTGCCATGAAAGCATAAATTCGATGAGGGCGAAACGAAAAATGTTTTCAATAAATTATCATCGGCCACTTGATAAATTTCCGTTGTGATGTTTAGCAAACGACCTGTAACTGGCATGGCGCGACGAAAACCAAGAATTCTAAAATGAAAGCAAGAGAGAAAGAAAATTTTTCGAATTAAAAAAAAATCGTATATTTTTTTTTAGAAAAACGTAAATAGTAATTAAGTTAGTTAAAGTTGGTAAAAAAAATTTTTAAGACCAGAGGTAATGAGCTGGTAGAGTGCATGCACTCAATGATTGGAACCTCAGTGTTGTCAGCCCTGCCCTGAAAAAGTGGCACCCCACTATATATGTGCCAACTACAGTGGTATAACCCATCTCCCTATCGCATATCAGGTTCTTACGAGCATATTGACTGAAGTCACTCGTCAAAACATTGATTGAACCTTTTCAGTGCAACTTCAGACCAGAATTTCACATTACGTCTACGTTAAATTCTGAGGAAGATCCATGAAATACACACCACCTTTTTGTCGGCCCTAAGCCAGCTTTCGATAGACCTATAAGGAATCGTGTTTTTCCCTCAAAATTTGAGCTTGATATTCCTGCGAAGCTGAGTAGGCTATGCAGAATGATATGAGTAACTCCTGCAGCTGCAGCAAGGTAGGACTGGACCTCTTTGTAATTTTTTATACCATACGAGGTTTCAGGCAAAGGCATCCCTTTCCATGCGGCCTATTAAATTTCCACATAGAAAGTTTTCTACGAAAGACAGAAGTGCATTGAAATGACACTATTTTCCACAAAAGTGTCCAGTTGCTTGCATAGGGCGTATCAAACGAGATGTTATTGCTGCCTTAAGCGCTATTGAACGGGAGTCTACTAAGATGGGTCTGGCAGTGAATGAGGATAAACTGTCGACAAGTAGGCATACGGATATCAGGCGTATTGTATCTCAGATTACGGACGACAACTATACTTAAGTCGGTGAATTTGTCTGATTTGGCTTTTATGTTACAAGTAAAACTGATGTCAGTCTAGAGACCAAGTGTAAAATCACTCTTAACAACAGGGGTTACTATGGCCTCAACAGGCGATTTATTAGCAGATACCTCTCTCGTACGACAAAACTGATACTCTTCAAGTTGTTCATCCTCCCTGTGGTTCTTTATGGCGCAGAATCATGGACGCTATTAAGCAGCGATGTAGCAGCCTTGATAGTACTCGAGAAAAATGTTGTACGTCAGATCTTCGATCCAGTTCGAGCGGAAGTTGATTTCGCCATCCGATCCAACAATGATTTGTATAAGCTTCTCAACGACGTGGGCATTGTGCAGAGCGCTAACATTGAGCGCTGGAGCGGCCATGTCGTTCGAATGGGAGAGGATGCTCCGGCGAGAAGGGTATTTATTGCGGGGTTTATCGGAAGTCGGACCAAATCGAGGAAGCCGTGTGTCGATTGGTGTGGATGTATTAATGCAGACCGAAATCCGTTAATCGTATTACTAACAATCAATTAAAATTTAACGAGTAAAATTTGTTTATGGCTTCGGAACATTGTAAACGATATTCTCGTTGATCAATCGATATGCTTCAGGTGGACTTCTGTTTTAAATTAAACACAACGCCTATGTTACTTTGATTTCGTTTTTAAATTAAAATTCTGAGACCTTTAAATCCTTTAATACACATGCTCTTCCTTATTATTCTACGATATATTTTTCCCTGCTTTCTTTCATTAAGGTGGCATAGGCTTTAATAAGCTCATAAATTTCAATTCCCAAAATGACTATATTTTTAAAGTTTGTGTTTGTTCCATTGAAACTCTGGCTTTTGTTCAGAGAAAACTTCTAATTATTGAATTAACAGGTTGTACATCACGGCTGAACTGGCTGTCAGCATGTCATGTAAAGTTTCTGTTTCTGTGTGTGAATACAACAACAACAAACAGGAGTAAAAAAAATTCGTTCACTTTTATTTTACCTTTTCTTGTGCTGTTTTGTTTTGGTTTTTCTTTTGTTTTTTTTTGTTTTTCTTTTGTTTTATTACCAGCCATAGAAATCCAAAGGACAAACGAATTTCTTTACAAAATTTGAAAAACCGAAAGGAATGAGAGAGAAAAAATGCCAAACATAAACACAAAGGAGAGGAGACACAAAACAAAAAACCAGAAAAAAACATTGTTTTTGAAGTAGAAAATTGTTTTACGACCATCCAGAGTATATTTATACATCCTTGGCATGTCTTAGAACAACAATAACAAGAAAACAGAAAAAGATTAAAACGAAAAACAGAGAAACAAACAGGACAAATAATAAATAACAACATAAATAGCAAAAGACAAAAACAAAAATCTAAAAGAAGATATGGTTTTCATCTTAAAAAGAATAAAAATACCAGGAGGCATATTTTTTCTGTTTTTTTTCTTGTTTTTTTTTTTTTTTTTTGTTCGAAATAAAAAGGAAGTCAGGCCACACCAACAGTAAAACCATTACCAGTATGCAGCAGACGCTATTATTTATTTGTACAGCAGTATTTCCGGAATGGGAAACAGAAACAGGGAGCAAGAGAGAGAGGGAGAGAGTGAGAGTAAATAAAAGTTCAGAAAAAAATGAAAAATTGTGATTATAAGGGCGTTAGACGATAGAAACATATTTCCTTTTGCCTCTCAACTACACACTCTACTCAGCTGAGGCTTAAATAATAATAGTATTTGAGCCTCTCTCTATGTGTGATGCACTTGTGTCTGTGTACGTGTATGTGTGTTTAAGTATGTGTAAGTGTGTAAATGTTTTTATAGTAAATAATAGTGGCAAAAGAAAAATAGATAGATATGTTAGTGTAGTAGTGTTTTTCTTTCCATTTATACACCACACACACACTCACACACACACACACAGCATGGTTCACTTTCATACTCATTCTTCAGCTTTGTTTTCTTGAAGAATTTTTATACTCTTAAGATGCTGATGTTGATGTGAATGTGTGTGTATGTATGTACGTTGATGTTGATGATATTGCAATAAAATAAATGTCTTAATACTCTTCCTTCATACTCTTTCTCTATCCTACTCTCTCTCTCTGTCGCTTTTTATATATTTTCCATGAAATCTTAATTTCAAACACGCACACACATTTACACACTTTATATTTCATTATGCTCAACTATTTCTTTTTATTTTTCGAGTATTTTTCAGTGTTTGTGTTGATGTTGTGTTATTTTTTTTGTTTATAAACATAAATTTTATTTTGTTGATGTTGCCGTTGTTGTTGTTGTTGTTAGTTGTTGTTAGTTGTTTTTGTATTTGTGTTCTTATTTTATTATATTGTTTTATTGTGGTTGTGTTATTATTTCGTTAACTGAAGAACGTGCAGGAGCACTTTTTGGGGTATTTAAACGTGCTAGAACAGTGGGATGCATGATAAAGGAAACAGAAAAATTTGTTTTAACTACAGAGCTACTAAGGATTATATTTTTAAAATATTTCTTTGTTAAGTTAACATCGTTTACATTATTCTTCTTAATTGGTCACTAACCAACCGATTATAGGATTTCGGCCTGCTTTAGCACATCCTTCTAGGCGCCTGACTTTCTTGCGCGCCTTCAACAGTTGGTCACACCAATCGATGACAGGGCTTCCTCGAGTTGGTGTATTCAACGCATACAAGATCGTCCCCGCATCAAATATCCGTCTCGCCGAAGCATCCTTATCCATTTGGACAACATGGCCGAGCCAGCGCAACCGCTAAATGCTAATACGCTGCACAACGTCTATGTCGTTGAGCTGCTCATACAACTCATTGTTGGATCGGATGTGGAAATCACCTCCAACTCACACTGAATCGTAGATCTTACGTAGTACTTTTCTTTCGAATATTCTCAAGACTGCTCCATCAGTGCTTAATAGTATCCATGCTTCTGGGCCACATAGAAGTACAGGGAGGATGAGTGACTTGTAGAATATCAGTTTTGTCGATTGAGGCCATAGTAGCACCTGTTGCCAAGAGTGATGCTATGCTTGATCTTTAGACTGGCATAATTTTTGGTGGTAACAGATAAGCAAGATAAACAAATTCATTGACTATATCGAACGTATAGTTATCGGCCCTAATCTGGAATCCTATAATCTGGTATCCTCGTGCCCCTCTTACTTGTCGACAACGTTTTGCCCTCATTTACTAGACCCATCATAGTAGACTCCCGTATATAGCGCTTAAGGCAGCGGCATCATATGCATACGATGTCAATTTCGCCAGCATATGCAAGCAACTGGACAATTTTTGGAAAAATAGTACCTTTGCAATGCACTTTCACCTTTTAACCGGCTAATAAAAGTTTTTGCATCATTTCATAAACTTTCGCTCTATTAAGAATAGTATCATTTAGGGTCGCAGTCGGGCCATTTAGATTGACGAAGTGCTTTTCATTAATAGCTTGCCTCGTGATATCATGATGCGATAGGCGTCGGCATTGACCGCTGTCCTCATTTTCAAAGAAATGTGAGCCAATGATGCCAATGATGGGTGCCTTGGCTTATGCACGACCACGTGTGGGTTTTCTGAGCCTCAAATACGAAATATTATAATGAGCTTCATCCGAAACGATGATTTATTTTTGACAAAATCGACATCATCGTACAGTTTCTTGTTGGCCCAATAAATGCCAGCGTTGCTAAAGCCTAAATCGATTAATTACGTTCAATGGAGATAATGTACTGAATTTTGTGACAGAATAGAATGACATAAGTATTGTCAGATTCGAAATTATGGTTCGATGGTTTAAATTTATACCAATAGATGGCCCACACGATAAAAACTTCTTAAAAGTCTTGACCGATTTAATTGAATTGTCTATTATTTACGTTTTTTTATGGCATTTGACTTTCAAGTCATTGTAGTTCTATTGCCGGTCTCCATACGCAGTCTTAATGGTTCCTATTCAATCGCCATCTTATATCCTTATAGTCTTGTGATTATCGTGGTAAGTAAAGTAAATCATTTCACTCTGTACAATAATACTTTTAAAAATACTATGCTCTTACACCGACTTGAATTATTTTCTCTTTCTTTTCGTAATCATGTTGTACGTAGTAAATGTGAGAGGGCTCTAGAGTTTGAGATTAAAATTATCACTTACCGTGTAAATGTGTTAGTATGTGAATGTGTGTGTCTATTTAAAAATGAGCAATGGTTTTGGGTTACTAACTACAAGGTTTTAAGTCATAATTCGTAAATGTAACCACAAGTTATTATACACACACACACACATACACGCTTACTGTACGCTATTATACAACACATACATATTGTAACACACAAAAAACAGTAACAAGAGAATTATGAAACAAAAACACAAAAATGTTAAGAGAATAAAAGATTGAGCAGTAACGGACCAAAAAACGAAAAACTTTAATGGAAATTCTCCTATGATTGTAAACTTTGTCCGGTTGTTTCCGCCAAGCAACTGGATTTTTATTTTTATTCTTCTGTTTTTTTTTATAATATTATTGTTGTTGCCTTTCTTTTATCAACTTTTGTGTTTTTATTTCTGTTTCTGTTTCTTTTTCTTTTATTTTTGTGTCAAGTTAAGGAAATATTTTTTTTTTTGTTTTTAAGTTTTACTCGCATAACACTGAAAATCTTTTTTTTCGATTTTGTTCGTTCTTTAAACTTTTTTTTTATAAAATCTTTCGCATTGAAAGAGAATATGGAATTTCTCTTTCAATCCAATTGTGGTCAATAAAAAAAATGTAAATTTTTCTTCTTATAAAAATACAAAAGTAGTCCAATGGGCTTTGATACGCTTTAAAAATATGAAAATGTTTGTTTATCAGGCATTATGGAATAGAAATTTACTACTTAACGCAGTATTTAAGTCTTAAAGGAAGTGGTTTAGAAGAGGACTTATACAATTATTTTTAAAGAAAAACGGGAACATGTATTAAAACAAGAGTAATTTAAAAGTTTTTTAAACAATTACTTTACAGTGTGATATCTTCACAGAACAAAAATATGTGAGTCACAATTTATTTATCATGTAAAGGCTATATGGCTGCATAACCAGCAAATGCTAGATTATTGGCGAAATTATGGGCATCATCGTCAAATATTTGGAAAGGATACCCAATTTTTCCGTTTTCAAAGTTAAGTAAAATCAAATGCTATTATTGAAGCTATTGTAGTCGTGGTCTAGTAGGTAATGTGTTGGCTTATTAAGCTTGAAGCTACGGTTCAAAACCTAGGGTCAGGCGTCTCCAACAAAATGAAATATAAAACATATTTCTTCGGCGACTTCCTTTTAGCAGATTTCTACCAAAAACCCTGAGAGTAAATAAAAATTGCTATGAAAAGTTTCTCAAAAATTTGTCGTTCGGAGTCGGCTTTAAGCTGTAGGTGCCGCCACTATCGTATAAAATTAACACAAACAACATAAGTGGTGTGAGAAGCAAGGTAGTAATCCTGACTGAAGGGTTGTAATGATCTAACGGGTGATTTGTAAGCTATTATCTTTTTGGCAACACTGGTTTAAACAGCTCAAGCACGTTTCGTGTTTTTGGTTCACTGTCAAACATCTTCAGTTTGGTCTATAATTTAACCATAAATCGTATTACAAACGAACAACGCTTGAATTTTATTATCAAAATTCGTGGTCTGTTAAGAAAGTTCATCGCGCGTTTCTTCCATTTTATGGTCAGTTTAATCAACCCACTAAAGCGGCTATTCGGGCTATTGTGACTAAATTTCGCACCAAATTTACATTGTTGGACATTAAACAACCAACACGCTTATGTAGAGTGCGAACTGAAGAAAATATCGCAGCTGTATCGGCCAGTGTTAATATTGACCATCAATTATCGATTCGTCGCCGTTCGCAGCAATTGGGCCTATGTTACTCAACAACGTGGAAAACTTTGCGGAAGGGTTTAGGTGTGAAGCCTTTCAAAATACAGCTGGTGCAAGAATTGAAACCGAACGACCTACCGCAGAGCAGAATTTTTGGTGAATGGGCTCTTGGAAAGTTGGCCGAAAATCCACTTCTTTAGCGAAAAATTGTGTTCAGCGACGAAGGTTATTTTGGCTCAATGGATACGTAAATAAGCAGAATTGTCGATTTTGGAGTGAAGATTAGCCAGAAGCATTGCAAAAGCTACCAATGCATCCAGAAAAAGTCACAGTTTGGTGCGGTGTATGGGCTGGTGGCATCATTACACCGTACTTCTTCAAAGATGCTGCGAATCGTACGTAACTGTGCATGGTGAGCGCTACCGTGAAATGATATCCAACTTTTTTTGTCCAAAATGCAAGAGCTTGGCTTGCATGACATGTGGTTTCAACAAGACGGTGTGAGATGCCACACAGCACGCGTAACAATGGACTTATTGAGAGGCGAGTTCGGTGAACATTTTATTTCACATTCGGGACCGGTCAATTGGCTGCCTAGATCGTGCGATTTAACGCCTTTAAACTATTTTTTGTGGAGCTATGTTAAAGCTCATATCTATACAGACCAGCCTGCTTCAATTGACGCATTGGAAGACAGCATTGAAGCATTTATTCGTGAGATACCGGCCGAAATGTTGGAAAGAGTATCCAAAAATTGGACTAAGCGGATGGAGCATTTGAGGCGCAGTCGCGGTCAACATTTGCATGAAATAATCTTCAAACATTAAATTATATGGACCGTACTATCGATTCAAATAAAGATTTCATGCATTTTTCTGAATTTTATGTGTTTTTTTCTTTTTAAATTTTCCTATAACTCTTAAAACATCACTCATTACATGAGACCACGGTTCAAACCCAGGTGAGACAACAAAACGAAATATAAAAAAGTATTTCTTCGGCGACTTTCTCTCAGCAGATTTCTCGCAAAAGCTCTGAGAGTGTATAAAATTACCATGAAAAATTTCTCATAATTTGTCGTTCGGGGTCGACTTTTAGCTGTAGGTGCCGCCACTATTGTATAAAATTAACAACATAAGTGATGTGAAAAGCAAGGTAGTAATCCTGACTGAAGGAAACGAAAGATTTCTTTGAGAAACGTTTTTATTTACTTTAAAATTGTTTGCCACAAATCTGCTGGAAGGAAATTGCCGAAGAAATATGTTTTCATATTTCGTTTCATTCAAACTGTCTGGGCTGGTGGCCTTACGTCTAATAAGCCATCACACTACATACGAAACAACGGCGTCTTCAGAAAACAAAAGAAAATAGCAGGGCGTTAAATCCCACAATCTCAGTGGCTAGTTGACATCAGCATTTTCTAGATAATTTGTTTTAAAAATCGGGCGCGATGTAACATGTGGGCACGTCTTGCTGAAACCGCATGTCCTCTAGCTACATGCCGTCCAGCTGAGACCACAACAACTCCATTACTATGTTCAGTAACTGCAATTTCAGCCTCATGTAAAAGTAGTTCCCACAAAAGGAAATACGCAAACATGTCGATTAAAAGCCGCACCTTACAGTTGATCACAGTAATCACAGTTGTTTCTTATTGCGTCATGATTGTTAGAGCCACAAATATTTTTGTATTTACTTAACCATTCAGACGACAATGTCCAACACATTAGAGAAGAGAACATCTTTCCAAAATGGGTGCTGTCAGCACTTACTTATATATTTGAGCACTACAAACCTTCAGTCAGGATTACGACCGAGCTTCTCACACCACTCATGTTTTGTGTGGTAATTTTATACAAAAGTCGACATATTTTTGAAAACTTTTTAATGCAATTTTATTTTACTCTCAGAGTTTTTGGTCAGAAGAGAAAATCGCCATGAGAAATATTTATTTTTATACATCGTTTTGTTCGACATGGCTGCCAAAGGTTGCACTAAACTATTTACAGACCTCGTATTTAAAAGTGGCCAGTCATAAATCACAAGGCATGCGTGAGTTTCAATGAAAACAAAAGTTTTTATTGATTCATGAACATATACATATGTACGCCTGCATCTTTCCCTTACTATAGCGTTCATTTTATTAAACTTTCATATAAGAGAGGCTGTAGGATACTTTATTTTATTTGTTTTTATTGTTTCGTTATCCTTGAGCAAAATTGTTTTACAAGTTGTTGTACATTGTATTGTTATTAATATTGTTGTTATTGGTTTTATTGCAGTTTTTAAATTGCCTGTTGCCTTGGTTATTGTTTTATTAGAGTGCTGCTCCGTCGCTTGTTAACTATGGATTGCTAAATATATACTTTTTTTGCTGCAAAGTCTTTGCAAGTTTTTGTTTTTGTTTTTGTTTTTGGATTCTGACTTTTTTCTCTCCACTTACCTGTCCAGATGAAATGCTGCAATCTCTGCATTATGTCTCTCGTAGTCCGTAAAATAAAAATGATTCGGCAAAGTTTGTTGGTCCCTGGGGAATCTGTAAAGAAACCAAGTAAAAACAAGAAGAAGAACAACATTAAATCATTGATAGAATACTTAACATGTGCTTAAAATAAGCACAAGTGCTGCTGCAATAAATCTATAAGTAAACGGAGTTAAGCAAAGCAGATTTAAAAGAAAAAAATTAATTGCTTTAAAGAAGACTTTAAACAAAATGTTTCTTTTTTTTAATGACTTTAACTTTAGTTTAAAGGAGAAAATCAAATGATTAATAAACTCAATCGTTTAAATTTAATTTACGAATATAAACTAGCTCGATTAGATGATGATCGGTGGCGGTATGGTGTAGTGTTTAAGACAGCTTGTCTCCAAGTCGAGACAGATTCGAATCCCAATGGAGTTGAAAAAAAAGAACGGTTCCCCCCGGCCAATACAATACAATTATTAATAATTGTTATTAATCTCTTATAAAATAACAAACATAATCATAGTCTGATTAAGCAGGACTAAAGGGTGAGCCATTCAAAAGTTTAAATTTAAAAATGCAACCAAACAAAAACGGTTTGAAATTTTGTCAATTTTTTTTTTTTTTTTGTTGAAAAATACCTTCTTTCCGATTAGAAATAGAAAATCGGTTCATTCATATGGCTGCCACGGCTGGCCTCACAGTACCTCTCCCGATCGAACCAATTTACGTGCATTTTCTCGAGTGTATGGAGATCGTATGTCGACATTGGCATCACGAATATTGGCCTTCAAATGCTCAATTATCTGTGCTTTTCGGCGTAACACATTTCTTTAAAGGCGCCCCTCAGCAAATAGTCTAATGGTGTCATATCGTATCTTCTTGGCGGCCAATTGTCAACACCATTTCGGCTAATCAAACGACCATCAAACGTTTGACGCAATAAATCGATTGAGGCATGAGATGTGTGGCCAGATGCATTATCCTGTTGAAACCAAACATCGTTCACGACCATGAAGAGCGTGTACAAAAAATCGGTTATCATGGTGCGATAGGTGTCTCATTTACAAAGAACTATGAGCCAATGATGCCTTCGTTCTTCAAGCCGCACCAAACACTCTCTCGTACATTAGATTCTGTAAGATCATCTGTGTGTTTTCTGAGCCCCTAATACGGCAATTTTGCTTATTAACGCACTCTCCAAGATGAAAATGAACTTCATCCGAAAGGATGATTTTTTTTTTGCAAAATCGACAACTCCGAGCATTTTCTCGTTGGCCCATCTAGCGACGCAAGAACGAAGCGGATGGTCATGCGGCTTTGGCTCATGAACCAATTGTAAGGCTTCATACCGAGATCTTTTCGCAAAATTCGACGTAAACTTGGGCGTGAAATGTACAAATGTGAGAACGATGTCGAGATGATGGTGATCCTCACGCACAATCTCGGACATAGTTTCGATATTTTCTTGTGTACGCACTGTACGAGCACGCTCACTTTTTGGCACCTCAATAATTAAATCAGTTTCGCTAACTTTAGCAATAAACCTGTGTATACCGGGCACTGTTGGTTCTACTCTACAACCAAATTTTATACGAAATTTTCGTGCAATTTCCGACCAATTGTCTTAGTTTTGGAAATAAATTTCCAATAAATCGCAACGTTGCTCAAGTGTAAATCAATTCATTACGTTCAGTTGAGATAATATACTGAGTTTTGTGACAGAATTGAACGACATAAGTATTGCTGGACTCTAAATGACGAGTGGTTTAAATGTAAATCGATATATAGCCCACTCGATAGTATTAAATAACAAAGCTTCTTTGTAACTTGGTATTATCAGAATGGTCAGTAAATTCGTCAGAATTAAATTAAAATTTTTTTTAAAAAACTCTATCAACAAAAAAGTTCAATGAATTTGGAAATTATATACATACATACACAATGTATGTATTGGCGTGTGTATTTTTAGAATTTTTATAATTAAAAAATAATTCATTTATTTTATATTTTTCCCTTCTCTGTTCTTTTACTCTCTCTTTCTCTGGTTCTCGCTAGCTCTTTCATACAGTGTTTGCAGTTGTCGCAACTGTCCTGTCTTCTTTCGAATTGTGCTAAAAAGCAAACGAAGATAAATGGCATACAATTTATAGTTCACAGAAAAAGGTTTAAAAATGGAAAACAAAAGCAAAAAAATGATGTCATACACATATTCTCTCATTTATGGTGAAATATAGGACTGGTCGGTGAATCCGTTCGTTCGTATGGTTATTGAAATGGATTTACAAATGAAATGTTCAACACAAAAGACAAGAGACAAGATAGAACACTCACAAAGATAGAACAATTTAAGTAGAATGGGATTAATGAAAGATGACAAATTAATAATTAAATGATTTTGTATGGATGTATGCATGTATGTGTATGTATGTACGTATGTATGCTGTATGTACTCAATTAACGTTAAAAGAAATGTAATGTAATGTGAAGGGTATGAAAATTAATAATTTTTTAAAGCATAAGTTCAAGGGTTCATATTGCTTACAGACGTATGAGGAATATTTCTAGTAATTAAACGAATATTAATCATACGACGTGGCAAAAAATTGTTACCTAAGAAAAGTCAATGCATTTACTGTATGATGGAAGAGAAGCATCTACAAGATGAAATATGTACATATGTATGTATGTATGTATTAAATATAAATTTTTATTGAATTATACTCATTTAGATATTGAACGATGATATCTCGAAGAAAATGTAATGTGAAGAAAATATTTTTTTCGGTGCAGTTTTCGGGCAAAAATTCTGAGAGTAAATGAAATATATAAATGGGTGCCAATTAGAGATGAGCGATATTTTCAAAACTGTGATTTAATCACGGTGATTGATAATTCACTGGTAACTACAGTGATTGAAATTGCCAAATAACAGTTACTAATAATGCCCTTCTTTCAAAATTGTTACATACATGTTTTAAAGAACAGTGATTAACAAATCACGTTCACTGAGAACAACGTTCTTCAAAAATCACTGGATCGCTCATCTCTAGTGCCAATACACAATATGGGTGTTGTGTTAAGCAAGGTTATAAGCCTGAATAGAGGTTTGCCATTGCATTGCACATTACGACATTAAGATTTTAAGACATAAAAAAAGTTATTAAACCAAATAATGATAATAATGTTGCATTAGTAAAGTTTAATTTGTTTCCTTTAGTATGAAAAAAAGCGCAACTGAAGTACACTGTAGCTTATGCTGTATATGTTTTTATGTTTACAACGCGTGTACGGTGGCTTGCGCATTTCGGATGCGATTACTTTGACACGGAAGTCATAACGTAAACGTAAAACCTCCTGTTTAAATCTCATGTAAGCAACAGGATTTACACTTACTTGCCAGAAAATAGGGTACCATGAAAATGATAACTTTAACAGACAATATTCAAATTTCAAAGTGCTGCTTGAACATTTTAAATACTAGTCATTTTTGTACTCAATCAGTAGGCTTATGATCAATAGAAAATATATGTTAGAAAGGGTATGTATTTTGTGAGCAACAGAAGTTATCCAAAATTGTTGAAATATTGTGTAATGATTACTGAGTACCATGCCGCGCACAAATGAATCGCGTACAATGAGGATGCGCAACCCTTGTAATTCATGAATGTTTATTCAAGTTTAGATTGATTTGTTCTATAAGCAGTTATTTCCTATGTTGCCTGAGCAATTTGATAAAGTTATAGTTAATTCATATATATCTACTTTTTTTTTTTTTGGTTTTTAGATATTTGAGGAAACGTCATCGTCAGGTAATGTGAATATTCGTTTGAGTAAATCTAGGAAAGAAAAGAAGTTATAACCGTCACTTTTTATATATGAGAGAGGTTGCAATTAAGTCCTAATACGCACAAAAATGAGCATGATATCCCAGAGATATTATTGAACTCTTTCCACCGAAAATAAGAATTTCTATTTCTTAAATTAATTAAATTCGACAACAATAGCTGCAACGAACGTAATTAAAAGACTTCTCAAAGTAATCTTAATTCTATACAGTGAGCGTCAAAGGAAACTGTACATTATAAAATATTCTTCAATGAATTACCGTTAATTTTATTTTAAAACTGTTTCATTAAATAAAATTTAAAATTAAAACAAAAAAAAAATTAAAAAAAAAAATTCGAAATATTGTCAACTTATTTCGGGCACTCTCTTTAAGTGGTAAAAATTATGTTTGGAGATTGTAAGAATTTTGTTCTTAGTGTACAGTGTACATTTGAAGCTCATTGTACACACAAAATTGTTCATTACAAGCCTTCAGACAGGATTACGAAGTAGCTTCTCATACCACTAATGTTGTGTGTGTGTGTTAATTTTATAAATGAGTAGTCGGACCTACAGTTTAAAGTCGACTCTGAACGACAGATTTTTTTGAGAAACTTTTCATGGCAAATTTTTATTTAGTCTCAAAGTTTTTGTCAAAAATCTGCTGAGAGGAAGTCTTTTTTTTTGCTTAAAATTTAATAAGCCTACAAGGTACCTAATAGACTACGACGACTTACTTCTATGCTCGATTAGATTTGGTGTAAGTATTGAAGTTCTGTTCCGCTTAAGTTGTTATCCTGTTAAATTTAAATAGTAATTCCGATACACAGATGATTGCCTTGTAAGACAAGTAGAGTCACTGCATTCTCCCGAAAAGAGGGCATTTGAAGTACTGCGTTGCAGGTTGCTGTTGATCAATTAATGTGAGTACAGTAGAGGTAAAATAAATTGTTGGAGGCAGCTTCGTCTATATTTTTGTTGATCAACTGCGCACACAGCTCGGTCAGCGATAAAGCTTTAGAGAGATGATGAGTTTTTAATAATGCAACGTAGTTCAAAATTCCATGCCATCATTATGATTAAAAAGAAATATAACAAATGTATTCGTTATTATTTTCTAACAATATGTAAACCTCATGCATGTATGATATGCCTCTTGGCATCATGGCTTGGAAAATGAGTTGCAGCCATTTACACGCAATCTTCATTAAACGACAATGTATAAACTTGATAAAAAAAACTGTCTAGTTTTTCTTTAAAAACCAACAATACAGGTACAGTCGTTCATGTTGTTATTATTACCCCTTTAAATTAAAACATCCTTCCCTCCTCCAACGTTATGTACAAATGAAATTTGTTAGTAGTGTGCATGAATTTTAATCCGCAACAGATTAAACTAAATACATGTGTATGCTGGTGGAATTCTATTTTTTTTATTTTATTTTTAGTTGATATTTAAAATAATTTCTGAAAATACCACCGGCATGGCATACATATTTATGCAATGTAAACTATTTTGATTTTTTGTTTTTGTTTTAAGGCCACAAAAGCTTTTAAAAAATTGTTTATATTTTTTTCTTTGTTTTATTAAGTAAAATATTGATCGTATGGAATAATACCACAATTTCTATAGGATTTATAAATTAAATCATTTTTATTTTTTATTTTTTATTTTCGTTTTTACTTTAACAACAATTTAATTGTATTGATTTTATGTACATATGTATGAGTATATCTGTATAACTTTTCATGTTTTAAAATGAAAACAAAACAAATATAAAATAAAATAAAAAATAAACAATTCTTTCTATGAAACTGGTTTAATACACTATTCATAGTGTTTGTTTGTGTGAAAAACCTATACATATACTTGTACACATACCATAGGAAATCGTTAGTAAAATACAGATTTGCTATTTGCTACATTGTCAACAGTACTGCTCAGTAGTTACACTCCAGGTAATGCTTTTTGACTGGGTTTGAAATAAACGTTAAAAGACCTCCATGTATACATAAAGACTTTTTAAAGCGCTTTCTATCTTTAAATTCAAGTAATATCAAGTGCTTATGAAATATGATCGAAATTACTCATTCGTTTGAAAGTCAGTCACTCACTCCTTTTCTGAGTGGAGCGCATCTGAACTTTTCCCCAGAGTCTGGTGTATAAAGTATGCTGAATTCGATCAATAGCATGGGTTATGCTAGATTTGAAGATCGTTGTGGTTTATAGTTTATTCACATACAGTGAGCGTCAAAAGAAACTGTACACTAAGGATAAAATTCTAACAATCACCAAATACAATTCTTGTAACTTAAGGAGAGTGCCCAAAAAAATTTGACAATATTTCGAAATATTTTTTGTTTCAATTTTAAAAACGGGCAATGAACGAATGCAAAGGCATTCTCCTCCAAGAGCATTCATCAGACTGTTTACCTAGCGATATAAAAGGCAAGACAAAGCAAGCAACGGGATCAGTAAAAATTCAGTCAGTCTTGTATAAAGACTCGTTGCGTGTGAAGAGAATAATCGTGGTTTGAAGATCTCCGTTGTAAATATCTAACGAACAATTGTTAGTGTGTACGCCGAAGAGTGTAAAGAAGAATAACAAATAAAGCAAATTGTTGTTGTTCCAATCAAGTTGCGAACAGGGGCATACGGAATTGTGCGAACAATAAAGAATTTTAATTAAAACTAAGCACAAATTTATTTTTATTTTTATTTGCAACGTTTTTAAAAGGGTAAGAACGTCACAATATGTTTTAAACAGAGGCCATATGACTCGTATTTTTTTTTCAACGACGGATGTCTTTTAATGTATCTGGCAGTAGTAGAATTGAATTAGGCAAAGATTATATAAAAATATTTTCAACTGCGATAGGAAGTATTCCGTTTGCAGAATTGTTAGCTAGAACTTCATGTAATTTAGGCGACTAAATAGTTTTATCGAGGTCGCCGTAGTCTAATAGGTAGTGTGTTGGCTTATATAACGTAAAGCCAGGGTTCAAGCCTCAGGCCAGACATCAAAACAAAAATACAAAACGTATTTCTTCAGCGACATCCCCTCAGCAGATTTCTGGCAAAAACTCTAAGAGTAAATAAAATTGCCATGAAAAGTTTCTCAAAAATCTGTCGTTCGGAGTCGACTTTAAACTGTAGGTTCCACCACTCATGTATAAAAATTAACACACACAACATATGTGGTGTGAGAAACTAGGTCGTAATTCTGACTGAAGGGTTGTAATGACCAATTATGTATGTATGTATGTAAATAGTTTCATATGTTTATAAATTCCTGAACTTCGAACTGTTCAACAGTGAAGGATGGGCTCAGATTTGAGGTCTTTCAGCAGGAGCAGCGTTCCACGTATAAGCTATGAAGCGTATTCCCCCTTTAATGCATTGGGCGATCCGCTGGCCAATTAAGAACGAATAAATGTTCTCTACAATAAACGCTCATTTTACGCAAAATGGAATTTATAGGAAGAAAAGTCCTTTTTTTTACTAAAACACACACCATTGCAAGCGTGAAAATCCAGTCACACTGCAATGGTGATTCAATGCAAAATTACAACAACATTTTTTATTTCAATTCAAAACCTCGCACATATAAATGCCAGTGCTTTTTGCGTGAACCCCCAGGATTTGTTAAAAACAGAAATGGTAGTCCAAATACCCAGAGGCACTTGATTGGAATTCATGTGGCATTTAAATTAAAATTTTTATATATTTTTCTCTCTTTTAAAATTCCATTTTTTTTCTTTTTATTATTAAGCATTCTTATGACGGATTACTTGTCATTCAGTATCTTTAGAAGGTGACATTAAAAGTATTTTTAAATTCATTCACGTATTTACAGAGAAATTTCTGTATATGTAGTGTGAAAATGTATGTATCTGTGTATGTATATGTATATATATATGTATATGTATATGTATATGTTGGTTAACGAATTAAATTAAAATTCTCTTTGAGGGGGCGATGAGTCTGAATAAATATTTGTGCCAATTAAACACATTAATGTAATCCATTTATTTACTTAAGAGAGGAGGATTTAAATATAAAAAAAAATACGAATACAAATACAAATAAGGAGACAGATATGATAGAACAGAGTAATGTTCGAGATGATTTTATGCATGCATGGTAGAGAGAGTTAAGACCTGAAGCCCAAAATGAGTGCAACAACCAAATGCTTTTTATTTGCATTTCCTTTAAACATGAAATTTATTTTTGCTCCTTTTTCTTTATGCACTTTAAAGGCATACTCTTTAAACGATTGCTAACACAATTTAATATTTATGTACAGAAGTGTTCAAAAAATTGATTCTAATAAAAAAATAGAAAAAAAACTTTGAGTATTTAAGTAGGAATTATTAATTATAAGAGCAGAGATTGCGAAGTGATTGACAAACATCGCAAACGTGAAAGAGCAACCAAAATTAGTCCACAGAAAAGCTGTTGTTTGCTCTCTGGCCAATGCCATGACACAGTCATCTGTGATGATTCACTAAGAACTCATTGCAACCACTGTATTGTTGCCTTTCGGTGAAATAAATTGGCAAGATTACAAAGACACTTAAAGGGATTAACACCCAATCATCTCAATGAGCGCTTTAAAGAAAATATTGTTGTTTTTTTTTAGTGAAAGAGCAGGGTAATACGAATTTGTCGTTTCTGTTGCGTGCCCATCAATTTGACCTCCATTAACGCTCATTATTGCATCTTTTGTATTATGGATTTTTATTGTCTTACAAACACCACCGCCCAACTCTTGCAACAATTACAGCTGGCTGCCCGTTAACAGCCATTGTATGTATGCGGACTCAGTGATAAAGAAAGAAGCTTTAAATGCTGATTTTTCCAACAAAAATTTTTTTTTCAGCGTTGAAAGATTTTTCTCATACAGTGGGAAATTGCTATAAATGTTGCTCGGAGAATCTTGAATTTAAAAAATATGATTATGTGGTCTGGAGGTATCACTGAATAATATATCTTCACTGCCGTAGTCTTATTAGCCGTGTGGCTATATTGCAAACTCCAAGTCAAAGATCTCCAACAAAACGAATTGAAACAAAAAGAATATTTCTTCGGCGACTACCTGTCAGCAGATTTCTGGCAAAACTCTGAGAATAAATGAATTTGCAATAAAAAAATTTCTCCATAATGTGTCTTTCGGAATCGAGTTTGAACTGTAGATCCCGCTACTTATGGATAAAATTAACACACGCAACATTACTGGTGTGACAAGCTAAGTCGTAATCCTGACTGAAGGATATTAATGACGAATGCCTGAATGTATATAACACTGGAAAAACCATCAATTCGAAGCACATTGGCCATATAATAACAGACTTTTTTAGTCTGTAACTGAAGATTATAAACCGGAGAGTATAAGATTTGAAGATTGTGCCACGACCCTTACAAAATTACCGATTTTTGTATAACTCCGCGAGAATTTTCCAGTAAAAGTAATATCACGCTTTCATGACCACAATTGGATACCAATATCATGCATTTTGAAGCCGTTAGACTTTTTTGTGGGGCTACATCAACCGTGCCTACGCTGATAATTCTCTAACGTGGGGGCATTTGAAGCCACCATTTAGCAAAACTTGCAAAAAAGTGAACAAAACTACAACTTCAAAGGATCAACTACTGCAGTCACACTCGAAAGAGTAATATAAATGGCATTGTGCGAGTACTTCGAGGATGTGTAGTCGCCGTAGTCTAGTAAGTAGTGAGTTGGTTTGACCACTTCCCGGTCAGACATCTCCAACAAAACGAAAATGAAAACATATTTCATCAGCAACTTCGTCTCAGCAGATTTCTGGCAATAACTCTGAGAGTAAATAAAATTGCCATGAAAAGTTTCTCAAAAATTTGTCGTTCGGAATCGACTTTAAACTGTAGGCCTCTCCGCTCATGTATAAAATTAACACATACACAACATAAGTGGTGTGAGAAGCTAGGTCTTAATTCTATAAAATGGTTGTAAGGATAAATGTATGTATGTATACATCTACAAGCGAAATAATAAAGTTAAAGTTTATTTCTTCTGCCTAGCTTAACCGAACAATACAATACTAAGCCTTAATTCAATATCATGACTAGATAATAGTTCACTCATGGTTTGTGTCCCCACTCTTAGTACTTTCTGTGCAAATTACAATGCATGACTGTCATTTGTGCTGGCATAACTAAGTATGTTCCTTTTGTTAACAACTCTCTTTGGAATTTAAGAATTTTTTAATATCACATGGAATATTTGAATAATTTTTTTCTTTCATTCTTAGGCACATATGTATGTACATATGCATATGTATGAATGCATGTATGTACAAAACGTTATAAGAAAAATGGATTAGTTTGAATTGATCGTCAGTCATATTCTTAAATATTCTTGGAATTGAAATTTTAATAAATTTTATTAAAATATTTATTTATAAGAAAATATTTTTCTTTTAAACAAAAACACACACACACGCGAGCATTTATGATTTATATTTTATACTACTTTCAATATTATCTTTGTATAGGTGTTTATCAGAGCATTTTAATTAAATTCCTTCACAAGAAATATAAATATTTTATTCTCTTGTATTCTTTTTTTCCTTCTATTCTATCCTCTCACTTTCATTATTTCATTGCCGCCTTCATGAGCGAAGTCTCAAACCATGTACACCATGTACTGAAGTATTTTTCCATGTTTTCAACGTTTTACATTTTCAATAGTAAATACATGAGTTTAATTATGTAAAAACAAAAAAATTCTCTTCTGTAAATACATAATTTTAATACATAAAAATAAAATTTATTATTTTTAATGTTTAAACGAATGAAATATTTGTAGAAGAGACATATATGTACGTACATACTTATGAAGAGGAATTCAATTCATAAGGATATTATTTTATTACATGGTGGTTGATATAATTTTAAGCCAGTTATGTTAATGAAAAAAGAGGGTAATTATATGCATTGTATATCGGAAAAATTGGAAAGTTTATCAGTAAACCTTTATTGTTTTCCTTTATCTACTTCTACTTCTTCTTCGTAGTTTTCCCATTTAAATTATGCTTAATAATGAAAGCATCTTAAAATAATCTTATTAAATCGAAACATTCTGTAGAATTATTATTACAATCTTTAATTAAATAAAAGAGAATATACCTACAGATCTGTAAACATCCAAATACAGGATAATTTAAATTCAAAAAAAAATATCCTTTTAAAGGACATTTCTCTTTTTGGCTACTTACCGCATTGGCTTCATTAAGGCTTTAATATCATTGGGATATTCAATCATTAATTTCAGTTGGGTGCCGCCTTCTTTTTGCACTGAAAATATGAAATTGAAAGAATGAAAAATTAATAAACAACAAAATAAATATGAATAATGAAATAAGAAATTAAGCAAGTGCTGTAATTAAAATCACGCAATAATTAATGGACTTTAAACAGTTTACAGCATTAAAAGTAATCTCAAGTATTGCCCGATCTTATCTTAAATTTACTCAAAATCAAGCCTCCACCATTAACATATTTCATACAGATTATGTATCAATTTTAGAAAATGTGGTTGCTATTTAGGATACAATTGGGTAGGTCTGTACACCTTGGCCCAATTTCAACTAAATTCATGTCTACCAAGGCCTATACTGGCTACATACATATCTAGTTAAAAATATTTTCAAATCTAATTTTAAGCCGAAAATCAACATGGTTTGTTTTGTAAAGCTCGTATCTTTCAATCATTTCCTTAAACTTAACACAGGCGCTATTTATTGCTGCAATCCTATCCACGAATAAAACAATAAACAAAATCTAAAACCCTGAAAGCACTGCATAGTAAGCACAATTGAAATTTTGGCGTGACCTTCAGTTTTTGGAGATCTTTTCATGGCAATTTATTTGCCCTGAGACTTTTTACCAGAAATCTGCTGTGAGGAAGTCGCCGAAGAACAATGTTTTCATATTTCGTGTTGTTGAAGATGTCTGATCTGAGGCTTGAACAACGGCCTCACGTCTAATAAACCAACACACTACCTACTAGATAAGGCGAATTATGATTACAAAGCAATGAAATTGCTTGGGTTGTACTCAAGCTTCCAAGCATGATTAATAATCTAAACGATAAAATCTTGAACAAAAGAATAAAACAGAACCTGATTTCTGAGCTTAAAAAGAACATGTCATGTATTGATTACTTCAATCAGTAACCAGTAGTGTAAGGATTAGATGTTTACGTAGCATTTAAATATCGTTTTGAAAAGGCTTAATAATGCTGCCATATTTGTCTATTACTAGGAGTATATTTGTGTTAGTAATTAGTGTGTTAGTAATTAAAAGTCACCGTAGTCTTGTAGGTAGTAGCTGGTTTATTAGATATGAAGCCACGATTCAAACCCTGGATCAGACAGCTCAAACGAAATACAAAAAATATTTCTTCGGCGGCTTGTTCTCAGCTGCTTAATGACAAAAACTCTGAGAGTAAATGAAAATTGCCATGAAAACGTTTCTCAATAACCTTGTCGTTCGGACTCGACTATAAACTGTAGTCCCTAACACTCACTTCTCACATAACATAAGTGATGTAAGAAGCTATTTCGAAAACCTAACTGAAGAGTTGATATGACAAATTATGTACGTATTTATGTTAGCAACCGTAGTTAGGGATAATTTTTTGACTGTTAACTTTTCCAGACCAAACAGACATTAAGTGCTTAAACCTTGTTGCAAAATAAAACGTAGTACCGGGAGAGCGTTCTGCCTCTATCCAAATAAATATTAATTAGACGTGTCAAGTTCTGGACTACAACATGGATAAGACAATAGCTCCCAACAACTATTTTAATAAAAGCCTTTAACTGTTCCTTCAGCTTTATGCTTGATTATTATCACAATGGAACCCCGCTGTCGCCGTAGTCTAGTAGTTAGTGTGTTGGTTTATTAGACGTAAAGCCGCGGTTCAAACCCCAGGTCTGACATCAAAACAAAATATTAAAAATATTTCTAGGGCAACTTCCTCTCAGTAGATGTCTGTGAAAAAACTCTGGCATCAATTAAAATTGCCAGCAAAAGTTTTTCAAAAATTTGTCGTTCGGAGTCGACTTTAAACTGTAGGTCCTATAAAATTAACACACGCAACATGAGTGATGTGAGAAGCATAGCGGTAATCCTGACTGAAGGGTTGTAATGGCCAATTATGTATGTAATCCTGCTGTGTTTGTAACCGTCTACGCTTACTTTGATTGCATCAATTATGTTCTATAGAGATCGCCATACATTGGTCATTTTTGGGCTCAAAAAAATACGTGTTCGTTTGGTGTCTTAGATATTCAGCCTTAGGGTTAAATCGATTGGTGAGATCGTAACGTAAAAACGATGTGAAACTTTAATTTTTTAATAATAAATCAGATATGCACAATCAGCAATCAGGTCTCTCCGTCTATACTCGAGGGCAATCGAGATTTTCCCATAAATGACCATCTGTTGGCATAAAACTCGACATTTTTAAAACAAAATACCAAACAAAAAATGTGTTTCCCACTATTTCCTGTAGCGGCAAAAGCTACTCCATCTAGTTTGATAGTACATTCATACATATATAACTGGTAATTACAACCCTTTAATCAGGATTAGGAACTGGTTTACGTGAGTGGCGTGACCTACAGTTTAAAGTCGACTCCGAACGACAAATTTTTGAAAAACTTTTGCTGGCAATTTTAATTGATGCCAGAGTTTTTTCACAGACATCTACGGAGAGGAAGTTGCCCATGAAATATTTTTTCATATTTCGTTTGCCGTCGAGGCCTTACGTCTAATAAGCTAACACATTACCTACTAGAATACGGCGACTCTAGTTTGTTACTCTCTTCCTTAAATTTTAAACCCAAACTTCATATTAACCACAACTTATCTCTTGTTAACATTTATTATGCACGTCATTAATACAATCAAATCTTTATTGTATTTTAAATTCTCATTTGCAAAAAACAATAATGGTGTGTTAATTTAAAATGTAATTAAAAAACCAGAAAAAAAACAACATTAAACAAAAGAAAACAACTTTTGATGAAAACATATATTAAATCTTAAAATGCATGGTTTCTAGTAAGTCTATTCCCATAGTGATATGCTTAACAAAAACAGCAAAAAACAAAAAAAAAAACGAAAAAACAACATGAATTTAAAAGCATGCTCACCTACATGACATACAAATTTACACTCCCACATTACTTTGTGAAAAAATTTACATTTTAATACAATGTTTTACAAGCATTTATTAATACATAAACAAATTAATACCAGGTACACGAACGACTCCACACACACGACAAGAAATCTTTAAAGTTGTTGCAAATGAGCAGGTCAGCAGGAAAATTGTAGTCGACTCTGATTGACTGTACCATAGCGTACTCGCTGCACGAAATAGGACTTATGCAAGGTGAAGGTGACGCAATTAAAATCTAAATGACTATCTTTAATGTTGAAGAGTTTTGTATAAAAATCGGCATAGATTTGTGCTGAAAAGATTTGACAGAGTTTTGACATCTGCGATTGTTGCCATCGCAGTGAGAACGACAATGAATATGAGCAAACACAACGAAAACTCAATTTATAAACTAAATCGAAATAAAGGTCATAAGGTCATGTTCTAAAATGGAGTCTGATAGCAACTTTTATCGCTTTCTAAATGAGAATCCATTGCCACAATGAACTGAAAAATATTTTGTGTTCAAATACTCGCTACAACGTTGTGTATCGGTTTTAGTGCTTGTCTACAAATAGTACCAATTGTATCCTCCGCTAAGTTCCAGTTCAAGTGGGAATTCGCCACAATGAGCAGGCCGATAAGCCTGTAAGAAGGAGAGCTTCCCGTACTTTTCTGTTGAAAAGGAAGATAAACATAAGCAGAGCCTCTGATCAAACTAAATCGGCTTGAAAAAAACACAACGAAATTAGATTTGAGTCATGCATCACACTTTCAAAAAACATACATACATGAACACATAGTTGGTAACTACAACCTTTCACTCAGGATTACGACCTAGCTTCTCACACCACTTATGTTGTGTGTTCGTTAATTATATACACGGGACACGCAGTTTGAAATTGATTCCGTACGACAGATTCTTTTGAGAAACTTTACATGGCAATTTTTTATTTATTCTCAGAGTTTTTGTCAGAAATCCGTTGGGAGGAAATTGTCGAAGAAATATTTATTTTTTTATATTTCGTTTCGCTAGAGATGTCTGACCTGGAATTATAAACCGTGCCATCACGTCTAATAAGCCACTACAGAGACTTCAAATTAACCATGAGACCTAAATATACAACTCATGATATCGTGAGCCGCCAGAGGTATAAATGTCTGTAGGAAAGCATAGGAAACAACCTGAGGTTGGCTAGAAAACGTACAGGGCACTGAAGATTCAAAAGAACGACAGATTCCGTGATGGTGAAAATAAATCATTAGAATACATTCTTCGAACCTAAGCATGCTTTAATGCATCCAAGCAGGACACACCTGGGTACATACAAATACTAAACAAGCAATTGTTTCTGTTGACACTGAGCAACATTAAGTAGTTTTTCAGGCAATAGGCTTGGAGAAGAAATTTTATGGACACCCAGTTATAGCAATACAAAAGCTCTTTTGACGTTTACTGTGGCTCCTTTTCACTATGATAACAGTTCAGTAACGATTTTAATTATTGCTGAACAAACCCGGTCCCGTGACGGATGATACCATAATGTACCCATTAAGTCAAAACTTAAGATCGCTGCTAAAGATTATTTTTCGATAGAAAAACACAACACTCATGTTGTGTAGTCGCCATAGTCTAGTAGGTAGTGTGTTTCCTTATTAGACGTTAGGCCATGTTTCAAACCCCAAGTCAGACGGCTTTAACTAAACGAAATATGAAAAAATATTTCTTCGGCGACTTCCTCACAGCAGATTTCTTGCAAAAACTCTGTCAGTTAATAAAATAGCCATGAAACGTTTGGAGCTGACTTCAAACCATAGGTCCTGCAACTCATGTGCAAAATTAGCACATGCGACTTAAGGGGTGGGAGGATTTCGACAATCCTGGATAAAAGGTTGTAATGACCAATTAATTAAATATGGTTTGCAAGTGCTATTACTCTATACATTGTGATATAACAGACCTTACTGAGTATTTTTGGTATTGCCATATGTCGCGAAACAATTTTTTTTTTCATACAGATTAAGTTTACGCTGGAAAACCTAATGCGATATAGATCGGCCAATATACATACATACATAATTGGTCATTACAACCCTTCAGTCAGGATTACGACCTAGTTTCTCACACCACTTATATTGTGTGTGTTAATTTTATACATGAGTGGCGGGACCTACAGTTTAAAGTCGACTCCGAACGACAGATTTTTGAGAATCCTTTTGATGGCAATTTTATTTACTCTCAGAGTTTTTGCCAGAAATCTGCTGAGAGGAAGTCGCCAAAGAAATATTTTTTGTATTTTGTTTGATGTCTGTCCTGGGGTTTGAACCCTGGCTTTACGTCTAATAAGCCAACACACTACCTACTAGACTACGGCGACTTCTGATCGACCGATATATCATTCTGAAATATCAGTCAAAAAACTAAGAGCTATGATTAGGTCATAGATACATGGTTTTAAATATATATTGGACCGCACCGGATTTTACGTGGACAATGTTTCAATGTAGGTTGAAAAAAATCTGTAATAAAGTGAGAGACAGAGTTCTGTATTGAATAATTTACTTGTAATATATACGCAAATATTTATGTTTTTCTTAATTTATGTTTACATTTCATTTATTTGCTGTTGTTGTTGTTTCATTCGCTCCTTGTTTTGTTTTTATTTTTATGAGTGTAAGAAGAGAAACAAAAAAAAATAACACCAACGAATGCCAAAATTATTGTAAAAAGTTTCACATTTGAAAGTTTCATTATTTGTGTGAATATTTAAATGCATATACTACATACATACATATATATGTATGCATATATTCATATGTATTTATAGAAAGTTTGTGTTATATTACATATGTAAGTATGTTGTACATATAACAATGCATGGTGTTTTGCCTTTAAAAGTATACTCGAAATAATTTCATTGTTTTACTTTTGTGTGTGAGTGTACACAGATACTTTGTTTTTCGTTATCTCGTTGCACAATTATAACAAAATAGTTGCTTAGAATAATATCAGGAAACAATAAGAAAAGTTTTTATGGTAAAAAATATAATAAAAAAAGAAAAGTACTACAGAACTGCTACAAAAACAACACTTTCAAGTCATATTTAAATTCATGAGGGAGCTTTATTGTTATTATTGTGTTGTCTTAAATATACAGAACAAATGTCGTATGGGTAAGAGATGTGTATATGGGTGGTTTCATACACAGCAACTAATTATTGAATCGAAATTAGAATTATGGAACTAGTTTTGGTTTCGTAGCATAAATTCTTCAACAACTTTTCGAAAATTTTCGAAATTTCATCATTTCATCTCATTAGGCATAGAAGCAATTGTCGTACTTCTTCTAAGAATTTCTACCACTCAGACCCAATGCTTTTTTTTGCCTAGAGTCCATAAAGCAATAATTACAGCAATACCGACTGGTTTAGGTTTCTAGTCGAGCAGTGGAAAATAGCCGAACTCTTCAATCACTATTTGTTTGTATGCATGTAAACAATTGCCTTAAATCTGATTTTATTTGTACTGTTCGTCTAATTGGCCCCGAGCAATAATTTTATAAAGCTTTACTTTGTATTTGCAATTGTTTTATGATTCTTCATTATTTTCCCTTATATATCTGCCAGGCGTATAGGAACCGGATTGCTACTCCTTAAAGCTCTCGACCAACTGAAATGTTTTTAACGATATTGCCGCATAGTGGCAACATATCCTGAACTGCCAACAAAATTTTACAAGAGCTGTACTTTAATCTCAGAAACCTTTACCGAGAAACCCGTAGTTACCACAACGAATGTTGCTACCATAACAAAGCGTGTTACGCTGCAAATCTACCGGCAGAGAAGGAGATAAAATTAAAATAAACCTCCTCTTTCAACGGTAAGAAGTGGGAATGCGAGCATAAGAACATAGGGAACGTCAGGAAGTTAAATGCAGCTCGAGAATTGTACCAAAAAGTCAAGTGAAAGACGTCCGGCTTTTCTAGAGATTGCGTTGAGGTCAACGATCAAAAGAGGTTAATAATGAGCGGCATATAGTGCTAGCCGTTGACAGGGATTGCCTGGCCAACTACGTTGTCAAAGAAATATGGACAGCTAAACCAAAATTCATAGCAAACAATGCCTTTTTTGAGATCCATTGGATGCTCTTGGATATGTTTAGTCTCATACAAATTTATCCAAAATTGGGTTCCATGATGATGATTTCTAGATGAAATCTGTGTGTTCGCTCATCGCAAAAGCAGACTGTATAACACACATACATAATTGGTCATTATAACCCTTCAGTCAGGATTACAACCTAGCTTTTCACACCACTTATGTTGTGTGTGTTAATTTTATACATGCGCGTCAGGACCTACAGTTTAAAGTTTACCGCGAACGACAGATTTTTGAGAAATTCTCATTGCAATTTTTGTTAACTTTCAGAGTTTTTGCCAGAAATCTGCTGAGAGATAGTCGCTGAAGAAATATTTTTTTTTTTATTTCGTCTGAATTGGGGTTTGAAACGTGGCCTAACGCCTAACAAGGCAACACACTACCTACTAGACCACGATGACTTCATACTGCATAAACGACATTTAATATGACAGAGGTAGCCGTTATCAATTGCTATTATATGTAATACTGGTGTAATGCTAAGTATTCACATGTCATTCTTTATTACCTCTCCTATCAAATGAAGACAATGCTGATAGTTGTTGATGAATTTTGTTTCATTAAATAAATTAATGTTTAAAATTGTATGCAGGCACCCATAGCTTTTCTTATTTCTCAACTCAATTCAATGCCGCTAAATAATTTAAAATCATAATAACACATTCATTAAGGGAAATATTATGAAAAGTTTAAAATAAAGCGAGCGAAATTATAATTTTGAGAAATTAAGGAAAATTTATTGTTTCGTAATGAAAACCACAACTAATTACATAACGAAACTTAAAGAAAATTCATTAACAAAATGAACGAAGTAAAAAAAAGAAAATTTATGAAAAACTGTGTATAAAAAGTAGTAACAGAGAAACACATTTTCTTTTTAACCAATTTATGAGGCTCTTATGCGTTTCTATTCTCTTATTTTATCTTAGACCGCGTATTTTGAATGTCTTCAAACAAACAAATATTATTGTACACCCTGAGAGAGAGAAGAGCACATTTTTAAAGCAAAGCATACAACACGAGAATACATATGCAATAAAAGTTATAACAAAAACAACAACAGCAACAACAACAATATATTAATAAACAAATTTAAGTTTACTTATACACTCTCTTTAGCCTTCTCCCAGTGCAGAGAGTATTTATACAAATAAAATATGTTACAGCAATGTATGTATGTATGTATATGTTATATACATACTATACATCGTATTAAATACACCGACACAGTTTTTAATGTGTATGTTTTTGTAAACTAACGAAGTTGAACAAAACTCTCTCCAAAACACTACAACTACATTGGCACTAACTTATGTGCATATATGTATCTACATGTGCATGTATGTATGTATGTACATATGCATGTATGCATGTTCACAAAAAGTACAAAAGTTTTGTGCATGAGAAATTATGCATGTAAATCACAACTTTACAAAACATAAACAAAAACAGCAAACAAACAAAAATAAATAAAAGCAAATAAAGGAGTTAAAAAAAAAAAAAAAAATAAAATTTAAAAATAGAAGAAAAGGTAAAAAATAACAGTTAGACAGTGAAGACCAACTACATGAGAACACGCACATGCACGTACTACATTTCCGTTTCCTTTCTTAATAACGGCGTTACCTTTGTCTATAATGATCAAAAATAACAATTCGTTGATATAAAACGAGAAAAGAGATAGGCGGTCGATTATTTTCGCGGTGCGACAGTGAAAATACACCCGAGTAACTACATAGTCTAAGTTATTCACTAGGTTGAGTAGAAATCAAAAATAACTTTTTTATTTTTCTCGAGCCCTACAAACTTGTTTTATTTGACAAAAACATTTTTTTTTTATCTTTGATTACCCAAATATGTTTGCACCTATTTTAAATATCCAAAGTTTAGAAAGGGGAGAGATTAGCCTTTCAAACGGTATACATAAGGGCAATTTCGTATCAAGTGACCCAATTTTTAAAATCGATGTCTTCCGCTTTGGATGAAATTTGCACCAAGGTTAGTACTATTAGATAGTAGGCCAGAGACAAATTTTCAGCTCTATCAGTCAAGAACTACCGGAGTTAGAGGGGGTCAAATTTGGACATTTTGGTCATACAGGGTTTTTTTAAAATGTGTGTAACTTTTCACCTATTGGTCCTAGCAAAAATTTTCTGAAGGATATTAGATAGCTATTTCTTCAATCTTTCCAAAAATAATTTTTTTAATTTTTAAAATAAAATTTTTATATTTTTTTTTTAAATTAATTTTTTTTAAAATTTTTTTTTTCAAAATGGGTCCTTTTTTCTCAAAAGAAAGCTTATACAATTTCCTTTAAGGCCTTTATAATCGCTTAATGAGATGCGAGTGGGATATCTATCAAAAAAATTATTTTTTAACTCAAGAATAAGATTTTTCAATATTTGGCACTACTACTAACCTTGGTGAAGTATTTTAAAATTAGCATCGATTTTAAAAATTGGGTCACTTGACACGAAATTCCCCATAAACATTTTTTTCAAACTTATATGTTAAGAGTTTTGATGGGGTAAACTTGGAAAATATTATTATTTTCGTATTTTTTTTTAAGTTTGGCCATTCTTAATTGCAAAATTTATTTAAAAAATATGAAATAAGTGGTCACATTCTAAAAGAGTTTGACACTTCGTTTGATAAAATTGGACAAAAATTACCGTGGTTATTATAGAAAGAGTATAACAGCTTATTCATATTTTTTATATGAATGTATATGATGTCTCATCAAATGAACATTCATTGGCTAATGTTTGCGCAAAGCAAAATAATAATATTTGAGAAAAATCGAAATATTAGACTACTTTTGATAGTGGTTCAAACAAAGAGCAAATTCTCAGGTAAATAACTATTGAACTTCGGATCTTAATGAATTTGCATGTTTTTGTTTAGGTTTTATCGGTTTACATGTCCACTACTATTGAGTGAAAGTGAGAGAAATGGCGATAAAGCTAAATTATATACCTTCTGTATTAAAAAACTTAACTAGAATTATGACCAGCATCATAATACATCGTACCTTACAGTATTTTAATACACTTATACTTGTTTATTTAAGTATATTAAAAACATGCATATGTATGTATGTATGAAGCAAATATTTATAAAAATAAAATATAAAAACTAAAAAGTTATTCATAAAAGATATATACCATATAATAAAATATGTATTCTACTATTATATGTATAATATGTGTGTAAAACCTACTTTAAAGAAGGTTTGTTTAGTTTATTGAAAACAGAGTTTTATTTTACTTTTTTTTATATCAGAGTGACTTCACCTTGATACCAAACGTATTGAAAATAAACGTTTCATCTCAATTCAATTAAAAATCATAGAACAATTATTATTTATAGAGTAGCTGTAGCTGTATATTCGCATGCTTGGTGAATTGTTATGACACAGTATCCCTGGAGTTGAGCTAAGTTGAGGATTGAACTAAGTTGAAGATTTTTTTGTTTTCTTTATCGGATTTTATTACACTCTTTGTACACAATCGTATAAATGATTTATTGAAGAAACATGAAGTATTTAAGCTTTTTACCATTTCCTCTATTCATTAAGAGCAAACAGTATAAACAAACGATTTATTTACAACTTGAATTTTGAACCCCACATAACCGCCATGTAAACGTATTTAACTAGTGGCAAAAGAAATGCTAATAAAATGAACAAATCAAGCAAATTTCGCAAAGCCTGTACTGAAATGACACGTATACCAGTAATAACGAAACATGGCTTATGGCTCTTATTACACTCTGAAGAAGATAGAAGCCACGGCCTTTTTGATAAACTGAAGCTTAATGGGACAAAACTGAAATTAAAAGATGAGCTGCACTTTCTAGGACTTATTCTGGATAGGAAGCTGTATTGGAAACCGAACATCTTTAACAGAGTGAAAAAGGTTTCCATTGCCCTGTATGCTCGCAGCAGAGTCTTGGGAAGAAAATTGGTCCTAGGACCTAGAATGACTCACTGGATCTACACAGTCGTAGTCAGACATATCTTGACCTATGAATGCCTAGTTTGTTGGTAATCCATTGAGCTGTTAGAAGTGGAGTTTTTGCGGCATTGGTCGGAATAGCCCAGTCTATAAGGCTGCCAGACCACTGCAGCGTTTTTAAGCGGAGGTGTTGGCAATACAGACTGCGCCGAGAATTATTGGAGACGAAAACATCTCCAAACGAAACATTGTCATTCTTTCTGATAGCCAAGCGACTACCACCCAACTCTCTTATCCACCACTATCTACCTATCGACCTACACTCTGAAGCTAAAATTAGCCTCCAGTCAAGCGTAGAACTTTATCTTGACGTCATTGATATTCTGCTTTGGTGTTGATTTAACGGATCTCACATGCTATTTCTTTCACTTAATGGATCAAATTTAACTGCCAATCGTTATCACTTGTAAATACTTTGAATTTACCATGGATCGACGTAATCTAGAAAGTAGTGTATTAGTTTTCTAGATGAAAATTCTTGAGAGCAAACCTCAGCACTAGCGTTTGCACAAAAAAATGTATGTAATTTGTATGTATGTATGACAGCACAGAATAACTTCTACAAGTTGAAATTTAGTTCAGCCTTCCACAATGACTCGATGAGCTTCTGCATCACAGTTTTGCAAATACACGAAGTGAAGTAAAACTGTTCTTAAAAACTGATTTTCTGGCACAAAATAAGTCATTTTCGAAAGAGAAACGTTCATTACTACTACAGTCAATAACAAAGTGAGAATAAATGCCACATATTCACAAAAACACAAACGAAGTTATGCACCTCAGGTCTTTTTATTATTTTCTGTTTATCTTTTAAAATCCTTTTCCAAACTAAATTTTTTTTCTGCTAGTCTTGCGATGATAAATACGAATGAGGCAATTATAACAACAACTAAGGTCATTATATTGGTTATTAAATGAAAAAACTTTGGTGATTAACATAAGTAAACAATATACGCGATGTATAGTATAATTATAAAAAATATTTGTGGCAAGCTGGCTGGCTACAGGACAAAAATGTGAGAAGTTTACTTACCAACATGTTTAATGGGTAATGTTATCATATCCTTGAGTAAGGCATCTACGAGAGTATCATTTGCTCCATATAATTCATGTTTTGAGATTCTCAATTGGAATTTTTCGAGGCTTGTTGCATTTTTGCTAAAAGTAATCAGAAAGAAGAAACATTTTTTAATAAAATTTTGAAAAAAAAACAAAAATTTATGATTTTCCATATTTTATTGGAAATTCGGCTTGAGGGCAAAAAATTAAAAATTTTCTACATTTTCGTTAAACTTTTTCAGTTCTTAATTACGTTCAATTTAAAATCAGTTTCTTTTTTATGTGTGTGTTTAAATCAGTTTAATTCAGACGTTTAATAAACGTATAAATATTTATAAGGCATCTTAATAATATAAAAGCCAGACTGTAATTAACATTTATTATACGCCACTATAAGAAATAATACTTCATGAAGCATAATATCAACTCTGCCGGGTTTAAGATTCTTTTTTTCGATAACACAAGTTTATGGATAATCGTATTGAATGCAAGGGGTAAGGAACTTTCCTTTCATGTCGATATGTCCCATTGTCCCAGAGTCCGTGACGGCTTCTCTGAGCGAAGAGCATCCAAAATTTTAAATTTTCACTGGCTGCAGTGCATAAATAAAGTAAATAAAGGCTGAATTTAACCGCTGAAAAAAATTTCACAAGGAAAAGTTAAACAGTATCAAATCGCTCGATCACCGAGGCTAGTTCAAATCACTCTTATGTGAGATGAGGATGCCATTAAATCTCTTCATTGTTTTTTTTTTTTTTTTTTTGTCCTAGGCCGGAGGTGGGAATCTTCGAAAGACATTTTTGTTCCAAAAAAAGAGTGCACGATTCACCATCACCGGTGCCTACGTCCTAAACCCACCCCCTACACACTTATACGACTCTCCCTCAGCGGGATTGCCGTAAGGTATTACTTCGCGGAATTCTTGCACAACTTCAGCCATTCTCTGACTATATTGGCTCCATAGAATCCTAGAGTTGAACACCTCTTCCATAATCCGAGTTGGTCCGAAACTCCTTTCCCCGGGCCATCTAAATCTAGGGCAGTATGTTAGAATATGCTCCGCATCTTCCTCCTCATCTACACAGTTTGGGCATGAAGGGGAAGTATCATGTCCAAATCTGTGCAGGTACTTCCTGAAGCACCCATGACCAGTTAGGAACTGGGTCACGTAGTAGTTCAAAATCTCTTCATAGTGACATGAATTGTGTGGCACGTAGCGCCTTCCCATTGAAACCACATGCGCAGGCCAATCTAGTCATTATCGACCTGTAGCACTCGCCGTAGGCAGTGATGGCCTAGCCAATGTCGTTGTCAAAGTATTACGAAGCGATGACGTCCTCAATATCCACGCCAAATAGCAGCCTTTTCGGAATGCATTGGACGTTATAGGATCTCATGTGGATTGGTTTCGTAGGTAGTATGGGTTTGATAAAAAAGACTGAATATAAGACAACTAATTATGAAGTGGTCGTAGTCTAGTAAGTAGTGTAGTGGCTTATTAGACGTAAGGCCACGGTTCAAACCCCAGGTCAGACATCAAAACGAAAAATATGAACAAATGTTTTTTCGACGATTTCCTCTTACCAGATTTATGGCAAAAACTCTGAGAATAAATAAAATTGCCATGAAAAGTTTCTCAAAAATCTGTCGTTCGGAGTCGACTTTAAACTGTAGATTCCGTCACTCATGTATAAATTTAACACATATAACACAAGTGGTGTGGGAAGCTAGGCCGTAATCCTGACCGCCGTAGTTTCAACAAAATGGCCGTTATCAACTGGCAAAGTGCGTAAGTCCCTATCGGAAAGCCCATAAAACTTCGTTTTCTTACAATAGCTTGATTTTTATAATTTTGGAATTTCTTTATTGTTATGCATTGTTATTGTAATTTCTGTGTTGTTTTGTTGTTGTTTGTTATAATTGTTCTTTTTCTAAAACTGAAACTTGTTATGTGTTATGTGTTCACAACAATATGGAAATGACCAACACGGGTTTTATTTTCAAAATTTGTATTTAGTAAGGAAACTTGATTTTGAAAGACCATGTGTATGTAGTTATCGAACCGTATTAAGTAATATTTAATTAGTATTGCTTATAATCAATAAAAGGAGAATAATTTAATAATTAACAAAAAATTTAATGGCTTCTAATGAAATACTACCGCAAATGCCAAGGTCTTTAAAGAGAAATAAAAGGACCAAATACGTCATAAGAAGCCATTTACAGTATTTAAAACATTTTGCTGAATTCCTTATTATACATGGTAAGAGATTTTATAAGTAATTCAAAAATTAATCTTTTTTCACAAAAATACTACAACACTCTGAGAATATTTAATTCGTTACCTCGTCACCTGCTGTAATTGGGTTTTAAATGTCAGCAAATTACTTATGGATGTACAAACTGTTGTTTTATGGACTTTAAATATTGAAAACATGAAAAGAGAACTTGTAATCGAAAAATTTCCATTAATTTGTCATAACCTAAGGATGTTCTAATGTAAGCAATAATGTGTACTTTTTGCTCGCAAAGGAATTTTAAAGCTGAAGGAATAATAGAGATTATCAAGTCGCTTAGAAATCGTGTTCAATTTTAAACGTGCTCTGTTGTTTACACAAACTCACAAGGCCATCTGGCATAATTGTATAGAAAATATGCTTGATTGGTTTAAAAAAAATTGATTTCATCAAGGCCTAAATTTCCGATAATTAAAATTTAAATTGTAACTATGCTTGCCGATTTTTATTATTTCTTCTCCTTCCTTGAAGTAAAATAGAGTTGCCAAAGCATCCTTATAATATCCTAATAATTTCAATGTTTTATTCAGTTATTGGTACGACTAGAAACAACGCCCTCCGTAGAATTGATTGAGGATTAGGGTCAGTTGCCACTACCAATATTGGTAAAAATAATTTAATAATTTGGGTGTTCTGGTAGTCTAGTGGGTAGTGTGCTAGACTATTAGCATGGGGGTCGTGTGTCCGATTCCCACCCGAGGCTCTGGTCTGTGACACTACACCGAGCATATGGTCAAGTTACTCCGCTCGTATATAATTAGAATATAATTTGTAATTGTATTGTAATTAATAAATAAATAAATAAATTTTATAATTTGCTATATCCATCCAAATTCGAAAGTTTCCGTTAGAAGACCCTATTGATAATACAATCAGTGATAAATCAGATGAAAGCAAATAAAAGAACAAAAAAATTCAATTTCCAAGTAATTGATGGGGACATGTTTTTTGATTTTCATTTGGCGACTGGATTATACGACGATCCCTTTTTGTATTGCATGGCTATAAACAAGTCTATTTAGCTCTTTAAGATATTTAAAAAAAAAATTTTTTTCATTCATTTGAAAAGACGTATTTTTTCTCATTTCTAACACACAGTTTATTTGTACACAATGCAGTGTCGAACGAACAAGAGAACTCTTTTTAAAAATCTAAACCTTTTGTTTAACACATAAACTCTGTATATATAGCAGACTGGTTGACTCACACACATGCTCCATACATTTAATTTCAGTTGTAGAAAATCTTTTTTTGTAGATTTTTTCCTCCACAGCCATCAACCGGGGCCAGGCAATGCTGAGTAAGTCAGTTATTTATTCATTGACTCTGACTTTTTCATTTCGTTTTTTGCCTAAGCTGTGTAAATGACTGACTAACTGACTGACTGGCAAAACTTGGTATTTGTGTGGCATTGTAAATAGAAATGAAAATTCAAATAGAAATGATTTTATTCATACTATACGGTATACATTTTCCATCTATTTTTTCCCATTTTTTCCGATTTTTTTTCTAGTTTTTCTTTCATTTTTACTGGCATTTTCCCTTATTTGTGTTATTCCTATACCATTTAAAGAGGTTTTAAATAAGGAAATATGAAAACATCAGCCATGACCACCAGCCATCAAGGCATGAGCTGGCAAAAATGACATGAGTATTTATGATTACAATGGTCTTGGAATTTCAAATGAAGTTAAACAATATAAGAGATGAAGGAAAAGGAAGAAATCAAAACAAAAAAAGATGAAAAACAAAAACGAAAATATTTTTACAGAAAACAGTACAACAACAATGACAAGTTCCTGCCATAAAGTTAATAGTAATGCCCGTAAAAAGGCATACAAGTAAAGACAGTTTTAATCAGTTGGGGTCAGATTGGCAAAACCCTGCATTTTAATGTACTTCTCAGAAGTGTTTAACAAAGCAAAGATGTTTTAAGCAATATTTCGTAGAAATTAATTTAGATTTTCCACCCTATTCAGTGTTGAGGAGTTGTACACTTAAATCTACGATTTTTTTTTATAAAACTTAGTACGTATCAGAGATCAGAAATGAATCGTTTTTTTCATTACTCATATGTACTCATGAAATTCTGAGTATGAGTGAGTTAACAGTATTGAAATTCAACTACTCTGATTTATTCGTACTCACTACAGCATTGATTTATAAGTACAGGTTGCAATGAGTATGAGTACAACGTTGGCATCGAACTCATAACATTCCAAATATGTTTGATTCATACGGCTACTCATTGAGATTCACAAATTTAGAAAAATACTTATAATACTCATAAATTATTCGAGTGACTCGAATCATTCATCAAAATTTACGGTCTTAGTTGTTGTTGCATTTACAAAAAAAGAAAAATACAAAGACAGCAAGCAAAGCAAACGCACAACCTTCTAGTGAGTATTATAGTGTTCGTACGCGAATCATATTTATTTTGCGATTCTTGTAAATGTTGAGTCATGGAGAGTCGAAATCAACAACATCATACATGTTGTTAAGTATGAGTACGATGAGTACTTCAGACTTTGAATATGAGTAGTATGAGTTTGATATTAAAATAAGTATGAATGCGTATAAATATCAGAAACTATGAGTATGATTCGAATCTACTCATATTTTGGAATACTCATTGCTGATCTCTGGTACGTATGCTTGGTCCTTGCCATTATGTATGAAATACTCGTCCAATCAATGTCAATTAATCTTTTGAGTTTGAGTTTTTGTGCATTTTTTCCACATTTCGAATGGTATTCTAATAATATGTCGTCAAATATTGGTTCTCAAATGCTCAAACATTAGTAAATCATCCGTGTGAATAAGCTCTTTGACAAATCGCAATAAAGAAAATTTTAACGGCGTCAATTGCTATGATCTTGGTAACCAATTGAAGACTTCAAAATGCGAAATTATTCTTGTTGCAAATTTCTGAAAAAAGTAAATCACATTCAGCCGTTTATGTATGCCTTGCGGAGATGATTTGTTTAAACCACATGCCATCCAATATATACTAATAAAAGCACTCTGTATTGACAATAACAATAACATTTCAAGTCGTAAGTCGCCGTGGTGTAGTAGGTAGTGTGTTGGCTTACTATTCGTAAAGCCCGGGTTCGTATCCCAGGTCAGACATCAAAATTGAAATATGAAAAAAAAATATTTCTTCGGCGACTTCCTCTCAGCAGATTTCTGGCAAAAACTCTGAGAGTAAAATAAACTGCCATGAAAAAGTTTCTCAAAATTCTGTCGTTCGGAGTCGACGTTAAACTGTAGGTCCCGCCACTCACGTATAAAATTAACGCACACAACATGAGTGGTGTGAGAAGCTAGGCCGTAATCCTGACTGAAGGGTTGTAATGGCCAATTATGTATGTATGTATGTAATAACATTTCAAATGTTACTGGCGCAATGTACATCAAACTCTTACTTTTTCCTAGATGAGCCAAAGAGAAAATGGAAGATGATATCGATTTTGCAAAAAAAAAAAAAAAAAATCATCTTTTCGGATGAAAATCATTTCCATCTTGGTGGGTAGGTAAGTTAATAACTAAAAAATTGCCGTATTTGAGGTTCAAAAGATTCATACGTGATCCTAGAAAGGCCTATGCACCCATTACGAATGGCTGTTAGGTTATTGAGCTAAGTTTTTCCTCAATATGTTGAATACAACAACTCAAAACTTTTACACTGAATGAAGGGATGGAGATGCTTTTGGACATCACTATACTTTTATATTGCTGAAGACAACCTAAATCACCCTTTCTAAGGCATATTTTTCAATAATTAGAATTCTCTAGAGACAGAAATATAGAAATCTAACGAGTGTGAAGTTTTAAATATTTGGGAGTCTTAATAAACAAAAAGTGGGACCCATCAAAGGAAATTAAATGCCTCATAGAGATGGCGGGAGATGCCCTTTTTAAATACAACAAAGTGTTGACCAGTCAGTGTAGCAATAAAAACACGCTTCATAAAATGCTACATTTACATCTGCCCTATTATACGGAGAAGAAATTTGGACAATCAAAAACTCTGATGAAAGAAAATTGGAGGCCTTCGAAATGTGGATATACCGTCGAGTTCTGAAAATACCATGTACTGCCAGAGTCTCCAATGATGAAGTATGTTAACTTCATACCTAGGACACGTAATGAGAAACAACAAATACAAAATTTCACAACGAATCCTTAAATGCAAAATTGAAAGAAGACGTGGTAGAGGCAGAAGGGAAACATACATACATACATAATTGACCATTACAACACTTCAGTCAGGATTACGGCCTAGCTTCTCACACCACTCATGTTGTGTGCGTTACTTTTTTATACATGAAAGGCGGGACCTACAGTTTAACGTCGACTCCGAACGACAGATTTTTGAGAACCATTTCATGGCAATTTTATTTACTCTCAGAGTTTTTGCCAGAAATCTGCTGAGAGGAAGAGGCCGAAGAAATACTTTTTGTATTTTATTTTGATGTCTGGCCTGGGGCTCGAACCCTGGCTTTTCGTCTAATAAGTCAACACACTACCAACACAATACCTAGACCACGGCGACTTCAGAAGGGAAACATCATGGCTAAAATACATCCAGGACTGGACAGGGTATAGTGATGAAAATACCCTCCTTTACGCCGCTAAGAACCGAGAGTTGACCATTTTAATATAAAACGTATACAATTTATAAGCATATAATATCCGAATAACTGATGAGTAAATAAAGAAGAAGAAAAGACAGATCAACGTATGGCCTACAGAATATCTCTTTCTGGTAACAGTAACATAGTTGTGCAGCAAGATTTTTCGATAACAGCAAGTACTGAATATAAACTTTGATTGAAAAATTTAAATGTTTTAAAATCGTTTTGCGATATTTTTTTGTGTTTTTAATAGATAAGAATCTTTTATATAATATGTTTCATGAAGAGCATTGTTTTTAAAATGCATAATATAATCGATAAGAAACAATTTAAATAGTATTTGAATAAATTTTAAACAAACTGAACAGGGATTTTCATAGGATTTGTTCTACAAATAATAACAATCTCCAAATAACATGGCTTTCATTTGACATAAATCTTCAATTATATCAAATTCAGAAAATTTATCCTTATCGATAAGCAAAAGTCGAAAAACGTTTTTTTGCCTGTAACATATCATTTTAAGCGACATATCTGTAGGGTAGCTCTTTATCACCTTTAACTTAATAATTTGGCATAGAAAAGCTTCTATTTTTCTTTTGCTTAATGCGTGACACTGTATAAAAATTTTCTGTGTTCCGGAAATGATGATTTTCATCATTTTTATGTTCATTTACATTCTTTATTTTTACAACTTCTTTTTCTTGTACAATGTTTGGTTGCTGCTCAAAAAAAAAAAACAAAAAGTTATGAATATTTACTATACACAGGCACATACATAGAAACATAAACACATACGCATAACAAAAATATATTTGGGCAATTCACACGACTTTGTATCGTGTATGTTGTATTGAATATACTTTTTGTTTATTGTGTATTTCGTATTCCAAAGGCCAAAAAGCGATAAGAAGAAGAATAACATTATTAATAACTTGAGTTTCAAGCAGCAAAATTAAAAATAATGTGGAAAAAAGTAAATTATATAATAATCTGTACGAACAATTATAATTTTGAAGTGTTAATTGTTGACTCAAGTTGCATAAAAAATATTTTATATTTTATTCTTCTTCTTGATTACTGGCATTTACATAAACTGATAGCACGAAACCTTTAAAAACTTTTAAAAACATATGAAAAAACTTGTATAAGTGTATCGGATTTTTATATGAAAATTATCAACAACAAGTATACACTGTTGTATTTTCGTCTAACGATACACGGCATACAACGATACAACGATTTGTGTGAATTGCCCAAATGTACTTTAAATAATATTGTGTCATAAAATATGTTGTTGATGGAATATAAATAAAACAGAAAACAAAAGAAATATAAATAAACAGAAGAATTATACAGGAATAAAACATAAAATAAAGCATACAACCAAAACAAAAGAAAAATCTGAAAAAAAAACACAGAAAAGAGTAACAAAATGTCAGCAGGATTTAGAATAAGAGAAAACAAAAAATGTCACAAAACAAAAGGAAGTAAATAGTCTCGTGCATAGTAATAAGTCATGTCCTTATTGTACATACTTAAATACAGAAGTCGTCTGTTTGTAAAGAAAATAGAAAAAGGATATACACAAAAAAGAAAGAACAGTACTCTGGAAATAATTAAACATATAGCGGGTGCATTGTGTAATAAAAAGAACAGTTTTTTTTTCTTTTGCAGAAACAAAAAATCAGAACAGGAAGTTAAATCTGAGTAAAGTTCTGTAACAAATGGAGTTTTTAATGACAGACTATTCCGTTTTATTATTTGCCTTTTTAAGATTATTTTTTGTTTAAGAGACTTTCAAGAAAAAGTAATATACCAAGTATTTAACACAGTCTGATGGTTTTAAACAGCAGGAATTGCAATAAAATAAATAAAATAAATTAAAATACAATATTACTGTGTGGCCGAATATGTTTTCTAAATAAATTGGTTTTGACTGTCTAAGTTCACCAAATTGCGTGATTATGAATTAAAAAATTTGTTTAAATTTCGGCATGCATTCAAAATACTAAATATATATCAAGTACCGTACAATAGGCATATTTCTCTATTTATATTTAACACTTAAGAAAAATCCCTTTTATTTTCTTGGGCTAGCTAGCACGTAACGTGTAAAATTCTTGTACTTTAAAATTTGCTTGCTTATTAAGATGGATGTGGCAGTAAATGAGGGCAAAACGAAGTACAGTGAGCGCTATAAGTGAGTCAACACTTTTGTTCTTAAGTATAAAACAGTTCTCTTCTTAAGTATAAAAAGTTCCTTTATCATGAATTGTTGTTTTTGTTTTAACATTTTATACGTAACAAATATACGTTTTTATTTTTGGAAATTTATTCGACTATTCTCATTTACTTTTCTCGCTATCCTAAGAAAATGAATTGTTTCAGTGGTGTTTACTCACTTTTGGCGCTCAGTGTATATGTTATCGACAAGTAGGGATATGCGGCGTATTGGATTCCAGATTACAGCCGATAACTTTACGTTCGATATAGTCAGTGAATTTGTTTATCGAAGATCCGAAGTTACCACCAAAATGATCTCAGGAGATCTTGAAAACAGGTGCTAATATGGTCTCCATAGGCAATTGAGTACCAGAGACCTCTCTCTTACGACAAAACTACAAGGCGCCCATTATCCCAGTGCTTCTTTATGGCGCAGAAGCATAGACACTATTAAGAACTGAAAAGCCCTACGTAAGATCTTTGGTTCTGTATGAGTTGGCGATTATTTCCACTTTCGATCGTTGTGCAGCATTTGATGTGTCGCCGGAGTCTAGTAGGTAGTGTGTTGGCTTATTAGACGTAAGGCCACGGTTCAAACCCCAGGTCAGACAAAACGAAAATATGAAAAACAAATATTTCTTCGGTGACTTTCTCTAGGCAAATTTCTGGCAAAAAGTCTAATGGTAAATAAAATTGCGGTAAAAAGTTTCTTATAAAATCTTTCGTTCGGTATCGACCACTCCTGTATAAAATTAACACACACAACATAAGTGGTGTGAGAAGCTAGGTCGTAATCCTGACTGAAGTGTTGTAAAGATCAATTATGTATGTATGTATGTGGGGATTTGCCTAACCCGGCGAAGAGGACGACCTAGTTAGCGTTGGAAGAACCTAATCGTGGAAGTGCTATCATCGATTAGTGTGACCAACTGGCGAAGGCGTGCAAAAAGCAAAGACGCCTGAAAAGGATGTGCTAAATCCGATAATCGGGTTGTTAATGGCCAATTAAGTAAATAAATAAGTAAGAATGCTTTTGGAAAAGTTACGGAAAAAGATTAATAAATTGATGATTTCAGGGTTCGTTTTGTGCGAACTCATCTATTTATTTTAATACTATTTAAAAAACGAAACATTATTACACTCTCAATGTCAATACTTAAGGGAAATATTTTTGAAAAAAACATGGACATTACATTACAGATGAGACACGAGAATTATCTCAGAAATGCATTGACGGTTCCATCACCATTGTTAATTCAACCAAGGAATCCTCATCATAGACCTCAAGAAAAATTAAAAATATATTCATGGCTATATTCATCAGCTTGATCTTTCCAGTTTTACTCCAATCAGCACATTTACTGAAATTCTGCTCACCATATACGCATTACAACTTTACAGTTTCCCATCTGCGAAAAAATTCGTGTGGAATGGTAAATAAAAGAAACACTTTGTCGGTTAAATCAGAACTTTGGCATTAATAAGCTACTATCGACAGTTGCCTGTAGAATGTTTATAAAACATAAGCTCTTGATTTTCTAAAAACGTAATTAAATCCTTCTTGATGTGTGGCTTTACACAATTTTTTTTTGTTTCATATCTAAATGGTTTACAGCTGTTACGAATGAGTCGTCGATGTATTAATAAATAGTTTTCGAAGTCGTCGTAGGTAAAATGTTGGTTAAAAACCCCTGTCAGGTATCTCGAGCAAAATTTAATACGAAAAAATATTTCTTCGGCAAAAAGTCTGAAGATAAAATAAAAAATTGCCTTGAAAAGATTCTCAAAAATCTATAGTTCGGCATAGGCTTTAAACTGTACGTAGCGCCACTCATGTATAAAATTAACACACACAACATAAGTGGTTGTAATCCTGAGTGAAGGGTTGTAATGACCAATTATGTATGTATGTAACCTGGTGTGTAGCTTTAAAGGTGTACAGAAATTTTTCAGTTCATCTTAAACTGAATTGCAGCTATTTCGACTGAGTAGTCGATACTTTAAAAAACAGTTTTCTAAGTCGTCGTAGTCTAGTGGGTAGTGTGTTGATTCAAATCCCATATCAAACATCTCGAGCAGAATGAAATACGAAAAAATATTTCTTCTTCGTATTCTGCTCAGCAGTAGATTTCTAGCAAAATCTCTGAGAGTAAAATAAAATTGCCATGAACAGTTTCCAAAAAATCTGTCGAACGGAGTCGATTTTAAACTGTATGTCCCGCCACTCTTGTATAAAATTAACACACACAACATAAATGGTGTGATAAGCTAGGTTGTAATCCTGACTAAAGGGTTGTAATGATCAATTATGTTTAAGTGATTACAATACCAATTTTGAATAGAAGCCGTCTTCTCTGCTGGTGTGCGTTACCATCTAAATGGTTAAGTGCAAAAACACGAAATTTCAAAAAATTATGACGTAATGCATGAGAAACATCTGTAACCAATGCGAGCAACTGTTAGTTGCGGATTTTAATCAGGCGGTGTGATGATTCCATTTATTACTTCCACAGCATTGATGATTTAGGTTTTCATCATCTTGATTATGCATAGAAGCTACAAATCTGATTAATTTTCGGCTATTATAACAATTTTTCTTTATATTTCATCATTGTTGGCATCATCCTTATTTGTAATTTCAGTCATTAAAAGATTTCTTTCTGACATGTGATTATCAAACGTATCTGTACGCTTCTAAACCATCACCATCACCTTCAATTTTAAATTTTTTCAAAATGAGATTTTTTTTGTAAGGTTTAAATTTCTCGGCCAATGTGTTTAAGATTTAATTTAAGGAAATAAAATTTAAAAAAAAAATCAAAATTAAATCTCTTTTTCAATGCAGTGGCTTTACTTCAAAACAAGTGTCGGCCACACCAGACTATTAAACATTTTTAAATATTTGCCATTAAATAAGGAAGGATTTTTATAATTGTATGTGTCTGTTGCTACACATACACTTACACTACATAATATTTAAAAGCATTTTTATGGTTTTACCCAACAACATACAAACATCATTACACTTTTACTACAGAAAACGTTTGTGTAAGAGGCAAAACAAAACAAAAAAAAAATGAGAAACTAAACAGGGGAAGAAGGATTGCTTTTAACAAACTAATGCCAACAATCTCATCATTGTCGACATATACTTCATCATGATTATGATCATAATACACTGCATTACTAACACTATTAAACATTAGGCCAAGGATGACAAAACTATTTAAAAAATACTCTCGCTCAGACACAAACAAGCGAAAGGACATTTGTTGGCAACAAACAACAACAACAACAACATGAAGGGAAATTACATAGCCAAACAGCAAATATTAAGGGAAACATTGAGTATCAGTGAGATACAGAACGACAGAGAGAGAGGAAAAGAGTGTTAGAATGAAAAAATAAAAATAGAGAGAGAAACGTACATTAAACTGTTATAAATTATAGTGTTTTAGTATTTTAACGTTTTTATTATTTTTTTTTTATTTTCATTTTCTGTTGTAACGACCTATTTTTCATGTTTTAAAATTGCCTCAAGGCCAAGTTTTAACATGCCACAAAAGTTTGTATTGCAGCTGCTGCCTGCCTGCCTGCCTACCAGTCGACTGCCTTATGGCTGAATGCGTTGTTTCTTTTTTTCATTTCTATCACAGTCAAAGCATCAATGTCTTCTCTTCGCTACTCTTCTCATTCTGGTATATGTGTACCACTCTACTTATTTGCTGTATATTTCTGTAGTTTTTCTCAATTGCCCCTGAAGCACCAGCAGTAGCAGCAGCCAGCATCAACAGCACAACTAGCATACGTTTTATTTTTCCCACCATTACTTTAAAGCATACAACAAATCCATACAAATAGTTGTGTTCTAAAATCTGAGTGTATTTTTTAAATGTTGATGGTATATTCAGTTTGAGGTTGCCACTAAAAACTGTTTTTAATTTTTTCTTCTTCTTTTTTCAACTGAAAAGGGGGTTTGAGCGAAATTAAATGCTAATTTGTTTTGAGTTTGTGGTGGAACGAAAGACTGACTTTGGAGGTTTTGAATATTTTGAGGTATTCAATAATTCATGTTCGGTAGAATTGATAGAGGCTGGGAAATTCTCATTCTGCTCTATAATTGGAACAACAAACGGTTTTCTCAGTATTTTTCTTTTGTTTACTGACGTTAATTAATAACACTAAGCGACAAAATACAAAAAATTAAATACACCTGAGTAACTACCTAGTCTAGTTGTTCAGTTAGTTGACTAGAACTCAAAAATACTTTTTTTATATTTCTCGAACTCTCCAAACTTATTTTATTTGACAAAAACTGTTTTTTTGGTCTTTAAGCACAAATTTATGGATTACACAAACATTTCTAAACCTATGTTCAAAATTTAAACCTTATTAGAAAGGAGAGGGATGGGCCTCTAAAACGATACACATATATATATTATTTGACTTAATATACTATGGGGCTTGATGAGGTAAACTTGACAAATGCGAATTTATTTCATATTTTTTCAAGTTTGTCTGTTCATAGTAGCAAACTTTAATTATAAAATATTAAATAAGTGGCAATATTCTGAAAGTGCATTGCCTTTTGAAGAGATTGACCCTACGTTTGATCAAATCGGACAAAAATTGCAGTAGGTATTATTTAAAGAGTCTGACAGTCGAGTTATATTGCTCATGTATATATTTTTTCAAATGAACTTTAAGTTAAAAAATTTTCAGAATTTTTGATGGTCCTTGATTTTTATCGCAAAAAGTGTCAATTACAAGTTTGAGCGACCACCAGAAATTGAACAATGTTTGTGCAAAAGGAAATAATAATATTTGCAAAAAACACAAATATTAGCCGACTTCTGGTAGACGTACGAGCGTGAGATAGACACATTTTGCGATAAATAATCAGGATCCATCAAAACTTTTGCAAATTTTTGAACTGAAAAAATAAGAAAAAAATAATATTTTCCAAGTTTACCCCATCAAAACTCAAAACATATAAGTTTGAACCATATGTTTATATATACCATTTTAAAGGCTCATCTGTCCCCTTTCTAAAAAAATTTGGATTTTTAAAATACGTTCAAACATATTTGCGTAATCAATAATTTTGTGTGAAAGGATCAAAAAAACCATTTTTGTCAAATAAAACAAGTTTGGAGCGTTCGAGAAAAATAAAAAATTATTTTTGAGTTCCACTCAACCTAGTGTATAACTTAGACTATGCAGTTGCTCGGGTGTATTTTCACTGTCGCAACGTGTAACAGAGGCCTACTATATTTCTATACTTTTTTAAGCTTTTTAATGCTCTGAATCTTAATCGAACCTCAGAATCGCATTAGGTTTAGAGATATCCTAATCTAAAAAGACAAAAAGACATGGTTTTGAAAAAAATTTTAGTGGATATTACGACGCGAATTGATCTTTTTTCTGCGTATCGATAACTTCTTGATTTATTTAAGAAATAGGCTGGCTGCACAATACTTCAAGCGAGATAACTAATTTTAGTGCACTTTTTCGAGTGTATAGGTCTTATCTAGGAAATGGCATCATAAATGTTGGCCTTTAAATGCTCAATTTTTTCTGGTTTGTCGGCATAACATTTTTCTTCAATCGCAGCTTCTTGGCAGCCAGCTGGCATCACCATTTCGGCTAAGTAAACGGCCATCAAACGTTTGAAACAATAAATCGCTTTTGGCATGAGATGTGTGGCGAGTTGCACCATCCTGTTGCAACCAAGCATCGTCCACATCAGTACCATGAAGAGCGGGTACAAAAATATCGTTTATCATGGTGCGATAGGTGCTTCTATTGATCGTAATGGTTGAGCTGTCCTCGCATTCAAAGGAATATGGGCCAATGATACCTCCTCTGCACAAGCCACACTAAACAGTCACTCGTAATGGGTGCATTGGCTTCTGTAAAACCACGTGTGGGTTTTCTGAGCTCCAAATATGGCAATTTTATTTATTAACGTACCCACGAAGAAGAAAATGAAATTCATTCGAAAAGATGATTTTTTTTGGCAAAATCGGCATTACCGTGCAATTTCTCCTTGGCCCAATAAATCTCAATGTTGCGTTTTCACTAAGTTTTGGTGATGGAATAGAACGACATACATAAGTATTGCCAGATTCAATATAACCAATGTTTCAAATTTAAATGGATAAATGGTCTACCCGATACAATGAATATACAGTGGACAGTAAAAGTTTTAGTGCGGCAATATATTTTGACAAAAAAAAAAGGCGCCACAGGCTTAATACTCTTGCACAAAGTTCCGATATGACTTCGAGAGAGTATTTAGGAGATCATTTGAAAGAACGGTTACGTAATCACTGCACCTCAAACAAATCTCAACCGAAAAACTTTCTCATGGTGCCACCAGAAAACACTAAACAAAACTTGTATATTCAATTACAAATGGGTTCAATGGTGGAGCGCTTGACCTTAAGGGATATTCTACCAAATACAAGGGATAACATTTTCATATATTAGGCCTTTGAATTTTAAATTTACTCCGGGTTCTCTTTGGAGGTACCTATGGAGTCATTTGAAACTTTTCTTTATTTTTCTCTTGTTTTATGAAAAACATTCAAAAATTGTTTGTTTTATAGTAAAACTGAAATAAATTAATAAAATAAATATAAAAACTATAAATTTGTATACAAACTTTTGGTTACAATTCATGAAATTGCTAAAATATATTGCCGTTACTAAGACTTTTGCTTCCACTGTAGGTTGAGATTTATCTTGTCTTCGGCTAGCATATCTAACTATGCACAAAACATGTTGGGTTTGAAGACAAATCAGAGAGTCATACATGAAACAGTATATCATGGCTATCTCAAAACAGATGTGAAAGCTAATCATCATAGTCAAAATACATATTTTAATGCACATAATTTAAGTCGATGGATATTTAGCAGAGGATCAGTATACATTCCTTATACTCTACAAATATTTCAGCTAAAATTATACATGCTCCGGACTAGCAGAAATAGAACCGTAGACTTCTGCAACAAGTTTTCCCAGATAGTAGTCTAAATTACTATAAATTTTCTTCTACCAAAGAAAACAGTAAAGCTAGACCACGTGGTCTATCTTATACTTTTCGTGTACACAATAAGGAATGAATGTAAGTATTGGAGTTTGTAATATAAAATATATAAATAGGGGTCCTAGACAGATAAATACAAAAGAAGTAGTTTTGAATTACTCAAGACTACCAATTAATCTTCTAATACCGCATATTGTAACGCAACGCCAGCAACAGTAACAAATTATCTGACGAACTTAATATACCACAATTATAATGTTAGAGAGTTGTAAGCGTTCTAAAATAGCATCCCGCACAAATATCCCCGCTTTCCTAGCCAGTCTCGGTTGTTGGTGTCAACAGTTAACACTGTAAGAAGGACCAGCACCCATTAAGGAAATGCGTGAGTATGAGTGTGAATGCTAACGGGTAATATGAACTATTTATTATAATTTATGCTAGTATTTCGTAACTTAACATCAAGGTTGGTTTATGTAACAGACAAACTCTTTTGTTTTTTTTGCATATTTTATACAACGTCATACTCCTCATTTTCCGAATGTTGGAAGAGCATCAAAACTTGTATGCCAACGACAAACGTTTTAACTTTTCCATTTGTCAATTCAAATGGTTTTACCATGTTGCTGGCTTATTTTCTAAGGTTTTAGTGGTTACAAAACAAAAATCATTTTTTTTTTCGTTTTGTTGTTTTCTATGCCCCCCAACCACAAGGTGCCTTTGGTAAAGGCCAACCATTTCGTTACTTAACAGTTTAGAATTTGTTTGCTCTGCCATTTCCATTAAGTTTATGTCAGCTTTTGAGGTTTTTCAAAAGCTATTCATCATAAAGCCACAGTTTATACTTAATTATATGCGCAAATGCAAAAACAAAAAAAAAACGAACTAAAAATTTAGGGTTTGGGTTTGGGTTAGACAAAGGCCATAAAAGAAAGGGAGAAACGCTTCAAAAAACAAAAAGAGAAGAAAAAAAGGAAAGTAAAAGAAGCTTACGGAAAATCTGTGAAAGGATTTAAGCAAATGTTTACTACTCATTAGTTTTAACTTGTTTTCTTTCAGTGAATAGACAAGATTTTTGAATTTGGCAACAATTTTACAACACATCATAAAAGGTTGGCTAAAAACCATGCATGTATTGCTGAAGCTTAGTTTAGCATAAAAGAAGGGAGAATGGCCCTTTTTTTAACATAACATTTGAAGTGGCCAATAAAAATTGGTATGAAAACATTTGCGTAGATTCCTAGAAAGACGGTTTAAAAACTAACAAACGCTCTTAATATTCATTTGAGAAAAAATATAAAAAACTTTAAATCAATACAACATAATGCGACCTTAAGTAGGTATTATAAAATAAAATGTAATAAAACCGGAAAATTTGTCTTTTAAATTTTTACAAGGAAATAAAGAAAAAAAATTCAAATCCGAGTATTTAAACTGAGACTCAGCACTGGCAGACTCAGACACAGAAATTAAAGAGAGAAGATTCGTTTCAGTATAGCCTACATATGGTTGCACATATCAAGTACAAAGGCCCCCCTTTGTTGTGCGTAATTGAATTCCATTTAGCCTGATCTGTGTAATAACTTGAGGCACTTGTTTCAAATCGATTTCCTATCCTGCCCAGCTAATGTATTATTCCTCCTAAGCAATTGACTAAAGGTCTTGATAGAATGTTTCCCAACATCATTGCAAGCAAAGATAACTGGTTCTCTGATATGATCACCTCAAAAGACTCTGTTGATGTCTACACAGACGGTTCTAAAGTATAGAGTAAGGCAAAATGTAGAATTCTCTCTTAAGTTGTTAATCTTTGGATTTTGGTCCTTCAGATACAAGGTAATCACCATAAATCTCGCAGAGGAATTGATTCAGAGAAAGATGTCTCCAAGTTTTGGCATATCTTTTTTCTGGGATAGCCAAGCTGTAGTTAAAGTTTTTCTAACACAACCTTTCGCTTTAAACTGGTTGATTTTAGTTGAGATTTCTTTGACCGGCAATCGCATCAATTTCGTGTAAAGGTTTCTTATCACAGGGATAACCCGAGTAATTGCCGTAGCAAATATACACCTCGTTTACATCCATTAGGCTGCTCTGTGGGCAAAATTATTTATTAGACTCTGAAAATTTCTCCGCTTCATTATTAAACTCACATGGTCTAAATTCGATCGGTTAAGTATTTAAATTGGATAAACATGATGATATCTCTCCGCTAACCGTAGTTATTTTCGGAGAATGAATCGTGCAGAGCCTATAAATCGGTTGAAACGGAACAGAGTGTTGTTCATATTATTTGCCAATGGTCACTTCTAGCTCAATTTTTCTTAATAGTTTATGATGGCTAATATTACTTGACATTATATTCCTTAAAATCATGAAGTCATGCTTTAAATATCAAGACGAGACTTTCATTATGAAGCCGGTTGATCAGGATCAGGATCAGGATGTTTGACATTTACACTCAGGAGATGACCCATTTTGATGCAATGTATTGTGTTGGAATACAGGATAGATAGTTTATAAACGGAGACGACTTCAAACTGTAGGTTCCGCCACTTATGTACAAAAATAACACACGCAACATATGTAAGTGATCTGAGAAGCTAGGTGGTAATCCAGACAGAAGGGTTGTAAACACAGCAAATTTTCACACACGCCATTTTTACCTCACGACGACAAAGTCTAAATTGACTAGAAAAATAGAAGTCCAGGAAATATCTTATCTTGCAATGTGCGGCACTAGAAATTATTGAAAAACGTGTGTAGTTAAAGGCGATTTGAATAAAATTCATATCTTCATAAAACGTTTAGGTTAGATGAGAAATGAGAAATGCCATGACTTATAGATAAAAGGCAGAATAGATGCAATTGCCTGTGCATTTTAGGACAGCTGCCAAAGAAATCTAACATAAACTCACAAAATATTTGATTTCATGTGCAAATTAGGATTCGTATTATTGGATTTGGCAGCCATCGATTAGTTTCATTTTCCTAGTCTGACAATTTTCGGAACAGCGGAGCTGTTTATAATGACTTGGCAAATGATTAAACGATTTCACAAGAACTTGCTGTAGTTCTCTCCTATCATCTGATGGGATTTTAATAGAAAAGGGGGAGGATATTGCTACTGATTTAATTTTCAATTCATTTAATTTACTGAAGAAGGCCTGATTTTCGTTGATTTTAAACTGTAGGTACCGCCATTCATATATAAAAATAACACAATCAACACAAATGGTTTGAGAAGCTAAGTAGTAATCCTGGCTGAAGGGTTGAAATGACCAATTATTTTATGTGTGTATGTGAGAAGTTAATTGCGAAATTGGTGTTAATTCCATTTACAGCTTATGTCATATAAACAGAGACTGTTAAGTACATTAGTACGTTTACAACAGTCAAATATTCACACAAAAATATAGAAAAGCTGTTGGAAGTAATAATAGAAATGGGATGTCATATCTTTGGAAACTTAGAACCAAAAAACTATAGCATTGTCTACACATCAGCTAAGAATTATTTCTTTAAATAAGTTAAATGGAAACAATAGTTTAATTCAAGCATTATAATTTTAAAACTATATTCACCGGTGGCTTGATAGCATCACTTGAAATATTTTTTATTAATATTGCAAAAAAAAATTTTTTTGTTTTTTTTTAATATTTTTTTTGGAAAAATAGTATAAAAATTTTTCCATTTTCCTTTACAATATTTAAAGAGAATTTAGCAACTATTACTATAGCATCGAGCGAAAAGAATGTCAGAATATGCCATCAAAAATGGTTTAATCAGCAAATTTTAATAAGCCTGTCATAAGTTTTTAAAGGTACGAATAATAATAAAAATAAAACTCAAGAAATGCATGTAGAAAAAAAGGTGAAAGGAAAAAAATGTTGCATGAACGAAAAGAAAAGAAAAAAAAAATGAACAGAATATGAAAATAAATTAAATTTCATTTTATAGCCGGTGTATGATAATCAACACCATAAAGTCGAGTATAATAGGGTATGCATACACACACACACACACACACATCTAAAAGTAAGTAAAAATCACACGCTTATAAAGGAAGTTAAAAAAATAGGACAAAAACTTATTAATAATCAACTACACTACGCGTTATTAAAATAAGGCAAACACAATAACAAAAAAAAATGGAATTAGAAAATATGGAAATATCATCTGATTTAATTGCTTAAAAATGTGTTTTTGTAAGAATGAAAAGTATTCCTAAAGGCATTCATACTACTGCCATTGGCTTACATAGCAAATAATATCTCTTTTTTCATTTAACGTTGGTCATAGAAACCATGTTGAAAAAAAGGGGAGAAGAAAAAAAATTAAAAATTTTTAGCATAAAAAATGTCAGGAAAAATGCAGCAAAAAACAAAAATGAAATCCACACAGATAAACTGTCCTAGTCATACACATCTACACACTTATATGCATATACAGATGCACACACAAACACACACACACACAAGGATATTTAGGAAGATAATAATGCTACTGCAGAAATATTTCTCATTTTTCCTTACACTTTTACAAGCTCACATACATATGTACATCCTCTAACATATACACACGCAGCACACTTGGGTTATTATTATTTTTACCCAAGAATGACAAGCATAAAGAGCAAAAGAAAGTTGAAGAAAACGAGCAAAAAGTCGCACATACATACAATAAATTGGAGTACTCTACACTCTCCTACACATGCATAAACGCTGTAATGAAAATTATAAAAACAACAAAAAAAACTATTCTATATGAGTTTAGTTTATAGTGAGGCAGAGAGAACGAGAGAGTGGCAGAGAATGCCAGCTTATAAAAGCAATTGCAAATAGTAAAAGGAAGCCATGCCATTATATATACAAACTCTCTCTCTCTCTGGCTGATTATTATTAATAAAAGTGGTGATAATAACGTTGTCATGTCTTTGGGGTTATGGCTGCTAAACTTTGCATATTTCTTTTTAGAGGTTTTGAACAAATTTTTTTATTTGTTTTTTTTATCCCTCTTTTACTTGTTTTATTACCATGTATGTCAGACTTTAAGCAGCTGGCTTAATTTCAAAGACATTTTTCTTTTCTTCTTTCTTCTTTCTACCAGCAATGAAGGCATAAGAACGAAATACTCGTGTGTGTAGAGAACCCTGTCTATATTAAGGGAAACATTGGATTAATAAAACTAATCTTAGAAATTTTTAATACTAAAATGAAGGCAAAAGAAGAAAAAGAAGGTAGAAAAAATTTAAATATAATCGCGACTTATTAAGAAAAAGCTAAAAATACAAAATTGTATTGAATATGAAAATGATTTTTTTATTGAAAATTATTCCTGTCAAAACTAAAGTATGACAGGATTAAACTGTAATTAATTTCAATATTTAAGTGAACAAAAAATATTTTTTGATAGAAAGCACATAGCGGCCCGTTTTGATGCCAAATGATACGATGACACAGATTTAACTGACAAATACTGATCAACTGGCTTCATAATCGGCATCTGGTCTTGATATTATGTCTGAGATTTTAAGGAATATAATGGCAAGTAATGTTAGCCCCATCAAATATCGAGAAATAGTAAGCCAATTGACAGAGCTCTTTATCAAGCCGTAGGTAAACATTGTCAAATGAAGTGGACAATACTCTCTTCCTTCTCAACTATCTCAACTAAGCTCTGTATGAATCGTTCACAAAGTAAACAATGTTCTTCCGCCTGCATACCAATTACACAATGACTTGACAGTGAGTCGAGAGATATCCATCCATTCTATACAATTTGAATACTTAATTGATCGAATTTAGACCATGTAAGCTTGATAATGAAGTAAGATTGTTTCTTAACCTGTGCCTGAAGAACAGCCAAAAGAAGGCATGCACATACATAATTGGTCATTATAGCCATGCAATCAGAATTACTACGTAGCATCTCAAACCACTTATATTGTGTATGCTAATTTTATACTGGACCTACAGTTTAAAGTCGACAGTGAACGACAGATTTTTGAGAAATTTTCATAGCAATTTTTGTTTTCTTTCAGAGTTTTTGCCAGAAATCTGCTAAGAGAAAGTCGCCGAAGAATCATTTTTTCATATTTCGTTTTGATGGAGATATGTGACCTGAGTTTTGAACCGTGGTCTCACGTCTAATAAGGCAACACAATACCTACTAGACTATAATGACTTCATACTGTATAAACGGCAGCGTAAAGTCGACTACGAACGAAAAATTTTTGAAAAACTTTTCATGACAGAAATCTCCTCAGAAGTGAACAGAGGACTAACGTCTAATAAGCCAACACACAACCCACTAGACTACGACGACCTCATAAAACATATATTTCTGATAATGAATGGAACATAGCTCCTTCATTTCACAGAATCAAAACGATCATCAATTGAATGGACTGCACGTGGTGAAATCGCTGTAGTCTACTATGTAGTGAGTTGGCTTATTACGACGTAAGGCCACGGTTCAAACCCCAGGTCAGACATCAAAACGAAAATATGAAAAACAAATATTTCTTCGGTGTCTTCCTCTCAGTAAATTTCTGGCAAAAACTCTGAGAGCAAATAAAATTGCTATGAAAAGTTTCTCAAAAATCTGTCGTTCGGAGTCGACTTAAAACTGAACATCCGGCCACTCATGTATAAAATTAACACACACAATATAAGTGGTGTGAGAAACTAGGTCCATAATTCTGACCGAAAGGTTGTAATGACTAATTATGAATGTATGTATGTATGTATGTACACGTGCCATACGGACTTCAAAGCCTGCAAAGACGCAACAGTTAGCTGGCAAGGCTATGGCATTAATATTTTGGGATATGTGCGTCGTATTATATTCATCATGGAAGGGAAATAATCAGGAACAACGCGTAATACAAAGTGTTGTTGTTGAATTTTGTTTCCTTTGAACATCGGAGCTCAACTGTTAGACAATTAGATTGGAACGAAAACCATGATAAAATTAAATAAAATTTTCGATTTTAAACAGGTTTTGCCTGCTAAACAAAGTTTATTTTGTTTTCATTTCAATTTCATAAAATATTTTAAAAAAGTTACTCGGATACCAAATGAATTTATCACAACATTTTCAAAATTTATTTATTGCAACAGTCACAGTGGCAACATTAGTAGCAAACAAAATGATGAATGTTGTTTAAAATAAGACACTAAACAACATAAAACAACTCTTACAACAACGACAACGAAAACAAAAATAATAATAAAAACAAAAAATAAAAGAAATTATTAATGTCTTTCTGTAGAAAGTTGTTAACATAAGACAGCGGCAGGCAATCCTCTGCCACTTGCCATTTGCTACTGATTGTCTCCTACCATAAGTGCCAGTTGCTACTACTTGGCATACAGTGTTATGTACATTCATTATTCTTGTGGCATTTTTTTCTTTTTAGTTTTTTCTCTCTTTTTTTATGTAAATTTAATATGCCATACTCTATGCAAAAGAGCAGATGATGTCGTTATGCATGAAGACATAATTATAGTTTATAATACCACTAGTGCCACTACACTACTTCTCTCCTTTACGCTGTACCACAACTTTAAAGAATTTAAAGAAAAAGTTCTTGTAAAAATAGAGACTCTCTTAAAGTAATTATTTTTTTGTTTGTTTGTTTTTATTTTTGTGTTGTTTGTTTTGAATTTGTTTGATTGTTTTAATATCGAGTTAATGAGAGGAACCAAAAAACACATCAAAAACGATGTTTACGCTAAGAGTTGACACATTAATATCAATTGGAAAATCTTCGAATAATACAAATCTACTGCATATGATCGGGTGGACCATCGGTTTAAATGCCATACTTATGCCATTCTGTTCCGTCACAAAATTCTGTATATTATTTCCACTGAAGGTAATGAATCGATTTACGCTTGAGCAACGTTGGAATTTATTGGAAATTTATTTCCAAAACAAAGACAGTTGGTCGGAAATTGCAGGAAATTTTTTCGTACAAAATTTTGTAAAGACCAACTGTGCCTGGTATACTCAAATTTATTGATAAAGTGCTTTAAACTGGTTTCATTGTTGATGCGCCAAAACGTGAGCCTGAAAATATCGAAGCTGTGGCTGAGAGTGTGACTGAAAATCCATTAACATCAACTCATCATTGTTCTCAAGAATTGAACATTTCACACACCAGTTGACGTTGAAATTTTCGCAATGATCTCGGTGTGACGCCTAACAAAGTTCAACTCCTTCAAGAGTTGAGACAGCATGAATATCAGCTTCATTTTCGCTTCACTAGATGGGCCAATGAGAAGCTGCATGATGATGTCGATTTTCCAAAAAAAAAATCATCGTTTCGAATGAAAGTCATTCTCATCTTGATGGGCACGCTAATAAGCAAAATTGCCGTATTTGGACCTCAGAAAACCAACACGTGGTGTTACAGAAACCAAAGCACCCATTATGAGTGACTGTTTGATCCAGCTGGTGGAGTGGAGGCATCATTGGCCCATATTTCTTTGAAAATGAAATGGCTCAACCATTACAGTCAATGGTTACACCTACCGCACCATTATAATAGATTAGTTTGTACCCGCTCTTCATGGTATTGATGTGAACGATGTTTACTTTCAACAGGATGGTGCAACTTGCCACACATCCCAGCCACAATTGACTTATTGTGTCAAACGTTTGATGGCCGTTTAATTGGCCGAAATGGCGATGTCAATTGGCAGCCAAGAATGTGCGATTTGACACCGCTGGACTATTTCCTAGGGGGCACCGTTAAAGTAAAGTGTTATGCCGACAAGCAAGAGATCATTTGAAGGTTAACATTCGTGAACGAGATACGACTGCATACACTCGAAAAAGTCACGAAAATTGCTGCGATCGAATGAGGTACTGTGATGCCAGCCATATAAATGAAATAATCTTCCATTTCTAAGTGGAATAATTGTACATCACAGCAAATAATAATAAATTGCAAACCGTTTTTGTTTTATGGCATTTTTAAATTTAAACTTTAAATTGGCCACCCTTTACATTTGTTTACAATTGATTTCGAAAAACACCTCATATTCCATATCCTACACAATCTTATTCAGGCTTATGTACTGTCACAACTGCAAAAATTTTGTTTAAATGCCTACAAAATCTATTTTTCATCGTAATTAAGTAGGAAAATAAAATAAACCTTAAAATTAATTCAATCTCACGGCAATTTTCTCCTTTCGGAAATGCCTAAATATTCCGAAAACCTATGTAAACTGCACGTGTACAATTTGTAATTCCCTACAATTACATATTCAAGCAAAAACAACAACGAAAATAAAGTCAAATTAAAAAATCTACTCGCACTCTGCCAATCCAAGCCGAAACCATTTCCAATTATTCCATTCAAACTTTGAATTTTAACAAGATGCGTTATGACATGCTCTCCATATAGAAAAATGAATTATTTTTCCTTTATTTCCATTTTCATTTTGCGTTGTTTTTCCCTTTCTTTTTTTTGTAACAAAAATGACTAAATCCACTACATATACACGCTGGATTATGCATGCAAACAGTACAGATACACAGCAGCAAGCAATACGCGGGCAGTACACGCATTGAAAGGATCTACAATACGCGCCTGCTTCACTTACTAATTTTTCTATCCATCAAATATTCCATTGCAAAATATTACTGAATCACCTTGTGTTTAAGTCAACAACAACAGCAGCAACAAGAAAAAAATTGGTGACGCAACAAAAAAGCATCAGAAAAAGTAGCAGGAGCAACGGCATCAGTATTAGCATCCTCAAACAAAACGAAATCCTTTTGTAATTGAGTCACGTAAATTAAGATGTGAACACCATAGATTTCATAACGAAAAAAAAACAGAAAAACAAAGCAAAAAAAGCCCTGTCATTACTCTCGTTTCTCCAACTATAGAATACTTACTGAGAAATCCGATACTTCTATTCGATTTATTTTCTTTCTCTGCTGCTGCTGCTGCTGCTGTGCTTGAGCCTTCCCACTTTTAAATTCAAATCTCGTTAAGACAAATACAAAAGACGCTTGTAATGCCAAACCAAAGAACTCGGAATGGTGGAGAAAGAAATGTAAATCTAGAAATTCCTTAAGTAAAGCTAAAGAAAAAGCATAAGAAGAGGCAGCGAGGAATTATCTTCTGAGAATAAATTAAAGCAAGTATCACTCTCTCTCTTGCTAATTCATATTGTGTCTTATCGTTGTTGTTGCCATTGTTATTACTGTTGTCATCAGTCTTCAAAGTAACAAAAAAAAAACATACAAAAAGAAAACATGATGACTAGTAGCTGGAAATAAAAATGAACGAAGAAAAAAACGTTGAGAAAAAAACACTATGGGCTGGTATGCGTATTAAGCGAGACTGAATAATAGCGTTTTTTCAAGATGGACATATCGCCAAAGCTCAGTGTGTTACATTAGTAAACACAACTTGTAGGGTTGTAGTCTAGTAAAATTAAACCGACGCCTTTCATATAAAAACTGGAGTGAAGCACACGATCTCTTTGGTTATATTCAAACTAGTTTATTCCATTATCCTCTGGAGAATAATATAATATACAACTACTTTTTCCCTGGTCCGAATAATGCAACTGGCCAGAGATATCCTCTACCTACCTCCACTCCTTTGAGTGGATTGCAAATTTAGAAGGCGTAGCAAGAAATGTGGGTCCTATGATGACTGAAGGAAGGATTAAATACATGAGAATATCTGCACTCCAGAACAGACGTACAATACAAGTTCTCAGTGCTATCTACACACATACATACATACATAGATACATTAGAATCCTTTAGTCAGGATAACTACCTAGCCTTTCACACCACTCATATTGCGTGTGTTAATTTGTATTCACAAGTGGCGGGACATATAGTTTTAGTGTCGACTCTAAACGACAGATTTATGAGAAACTTTTCATGGCAATTGCAATTATCTTCAGCATCTTTAACAGAAGACTGCTGAGAAAGAGTCACCGAAAGGAATATTTTTTCATATTTCGATTGAACAGCGGCCGCACGTCTAATACTAATACGGCGACTACTACGAATACTACCAACAAAAACTAAAAATGATGAAGAATGTGAGCGAATAGTGAAGCAGGTTTAATCGGAGCCATATTGCCTGCCATAAGATAACGAATATAATATCTGATTGAATTAGACTTTTTACTTAACGTTGGAGAGATAAAATTTGAACAAAAAGAAAATGTATTGAAAACGCTTGACAATATCGGTCAAATGATTTTCCGTTTATTTTTTCTATCTCTTAACCTATTATTACCAAAAATGTACGCATTAAGTCAGAGAGTTTTTTTTTTAAGTCGCCTTAGTCTAGTAGGTAGTTTGTTGGCTTATTAGACGTAAAGCCAGGGTTCGAGCCCCAGGCCAGACATCGAAATAAAATACAAAAAGTATTTCTTCGGCGACTTCCTCTCAGCAGATTTCTGGCAGAAACTCTAAGAGTAAAATCAAATTGCTATGAAAAGTTTCTCAAAAATCTGTCGTTCGAAGTCGACTTTAAACTGTAGGTCCCACCACTCATGTATAAAATTAACACAAACAACATAACTGGTGTGTGAAACTAGGACGTTGTACAATGGGTCAATTCGACCTCCGGGTACTGTACTTGTCTTAATGTACATTTCACTTATAACGTTTGTCAGAAACCCTGTGCCATGATGATGCCCAGGACGCTGTCAGGCATCGGTAACAATAACTCCTCTTGTAGTACCTAAGTGCTCAGATTCCATGTTAGTGCTCCTTGACTTTACCATGCCAAAATGCCAGTTAAAGACGTTAATGAGCAAAGCCAATTAATTGCCATGAAAAGTTTCTCAAAAATCTGTTGTTCGGAGTCGATTTTAAACTGTAGGTCCCACCATTTATGTAGAAAATTAACACACACAGCGTAAGTGCTATGAGAAGCAAGGTTGTAATCCTGACTCATCGGTTGTAATGACCAATTATATATGTATGTTTGTAATGACCAAATCCAATATTTATTTGTCGATGATTTTCAATAGGTTGTTTAACACGTTGACTGCCACGTCATCCATATTCGAGTGACAGTAAAGTTTCTGATCGGACCGCGTCACCCATATTGAGGTGACTCTTATTTGACTACTTGCGTACAGCGGTACGCGTGGCCTAATGGAGATTTTGCTATAAACGCGCGTGGCTGTCAACGTTTTAAGGTTCCTTACCTTACCACAGAGTAAAGGCTTTTCCACTAAGGTTGATAAGAAATATCGCTCATTTGGATTGTTTAAAGAGATGTAAACAGTTTTGTAATCCGTGAGTAGATCAGAATATAGGAGTGAGGATCCGCTATATAAATTAGTTAACAACTCATCATATTATTTAGGCTGGCTTAATTGTTAAAACTATAGGGACAACGAAAATTGATTGAATGCTTGCACAATTTATGCGAATACCTGCATGATTGTGTTTTAAATACGAAATTGGGCTTTTAATAACAAGAAAAAATAATATATTTTCCTGGTGTTTAATCGCACACAATACTATATAACATAATTGATTATAACAATCCTTCAGTCAGAATTACGACCTAGCCTCTTACACCACTTACGCTGTGTTTGTTAATTTTCTACAAGAATTTTTTACATGAATTTTATACATATGGGACCTACAGTTTAAAATCGACTCTGAAAAGACAGATTTTTGAGAAACTTTTCATGGCAATTTTATTTACTATCAGAGTAATTGTCAGAAATCTGCTGAGAGGAAGTTGCCGAAGAAATATTTTTTTTATTCCGTTTTGTTCGAGTTGTCTGATTTGGGGTTTGAACAGTGACCTCACGTCAAACACACTACCTACTAGACGACAGCGACGACTTCGTGTAGAACAAATTTTTCTGCATAATAAAGATTCAACATATTTTTTTAAATCCTAATATCATTTTCTTATTAAAGCACGCAATTGTAAATATACGACCCATAGTGCTGGTATATAAAATAATACTTAAAAAATGTTTAAGCATGAAAGATTTTTAAATGTTTCCCTATTTTTTTTTATGGAGTTTAACTAAATAACTTCGTTTTTGTGTGTACGAATAATACACATACATTACATTATAAAGCTTTGTCAACATGTAGGAAATATGTCAAGAAAAACGTAGAACAGAATACATGATAAATCAACAATTTTAAAAAGAAAGTAAACGGTATCATCTTAAAACATAAACATCAAAGGTAATGATACCGGTATTTAAATGGAATGACAGGAATTTGTAACAAACAAATTTGGAAACAATTTAGAAATTTCCAAAATCAAGAAACTTTAAAGAAATTTAAATGAAAAAATCATTAAAGAAGAAAAAAAAATAAAAACTAAGAAAAGAAATTTTTAAATAAAAGGAAATTATATTTTTTGTGCAAACAAAACGAGAAACGATCTCTAACGAGACATCTTACTTTACAAAGGGCATTAATAGTCTTTAGGAAGAAAAATCCGGAAATTAAATTGATTTCAAGGCACACTTTTTCTTTTCTTCATGATGCTTATTATGCTACTAATTCTCTTGCATTTAATTTAAATGAATTAAAAATCATAAAATACGTGACGTTATTTTTTCAAAAGGAAATTACTTGTTATCCTGTCCCTTATACATAAATAAGCGAATGTTCGTAAACGAGATGTAATGAAAATTCCAATGCAAAATTGAAGAAAAAGAAGAAAAAATTAATAATAAATTACTACTAATGATAGAATTTAGATGACTTGAATTGACTTCACTTAAGCGTTATTTGATGAAAAATGTCTTCAAAAAGTTTAAAATAATTGGGCTCTTTGAGTTGTTTTTTTTCTCATGGGCATCTTCAAAATGAATTGTGACACTGGGCTACTTTAATTTCTAGAGTCTAAATGCTAAACACACTCCGGTCTAATGCTGTTTAAATGTTATTAAATTCTTAATAGATTTTACAGCTCATTAAATCTAATGAAAATTATTCGAAATTAATGGAATCAAAATATTATGATAATAAATTTTGAAAAACCAAGATAAGAGAGAAAATGTTTACAGGATAAATCAAAATGAGAAAAAAATAAAAGAAAAATGTTTTTAATTTTACAACAAATTAGTCGTATTTAGTTTAATAGTAACGATAACGCATTTATCTTGAATGATAGCAAAGCAAGTGCCATGAAAGTTAGGTTAGATACGATCGATTAATCAGATATTGGCATTGCCAACATAATTTTTCTTTTTGTTAAAAAGACTCAAATTGATTTTCGTATACTCAGCAGAGGTCAGCAATGAGCAATCAAGAAGATGAGTAGTTTCGAATCATACTCATAATTTTTGATACTTATACGTATTCATACTTATTTTAATATCATACTCATACTACTCATATTCAAAGTTTGAAGTACTCATCGTACTCATACTTATCAATACGCATGATGTTGTTGATTTCGACTCTCCTTTACTCAACATTTACAAGAATCACAAAATAAGTATGATTCGCGTACGAACACAACAATACTCACTAGAAGGTTGTGTGTTTGCTTTGCTTCCTGTTTTTGTCTTTTTCTTTTTTCTTTTCTTGTATTTGCAACAACAACTAAGAGTGTAAATTTGATGAATGAATCGAATCACTCGAATCATTTATGAGTATTATAAGTATTTTTTGCTAAATTTATGAATCTAAATGAGTAGGCCTATGAATCAAACATATTTCGAATGATATGAGTTCGATGTCAACGTTGTACTCATACTCATTGCAACCTGTACTTATAAATCAATGTACGAATAAATCAGAGTAGTTGAATTTCAATACTGTTGACCCACTCATACTCAAAATTTCATGACTACTTATGAGTAGCGAAAAAACGATTCATTGCTAATCTCTGATACTTAGCCGCGAAAAAATTAAGAAAAATTTTTGGAAACATAGTTTGTTTCATGTAACACTTCCTTCAGAAAATGTAAGGCTGAAGCTTTAAAAAACAATGATTCCTTGAGTATTGTAAAATAGCACTAAAAGGTATAGTTATAATTCTCAAGCATAAAAATTGCTTAATAGAGACAAAAACATTAATAAAATTGTAGCGACATTAAACATACTTCATAGAGTAGAAGAATTAATCACAGCACGTTAGTAACACTCGCATCATTCTGTATCTGAAAATCTAATTTATTTCAGTTTTCAATTTAAGTGTCAGGTCAGACATTTTCATCAAAACGAAATATGAAAAAATATTTCTTCGGCGACTTCCTCTCAGCAGATTTCGGGCAAAAACTCTGAGAGTAAATAAAAATTGCCATAATAAAGTTTCTCAAGAGCCTGTCGTTCAGACTTTGTGCAAAAATATTATTTTTATTATATAAATATTATCCTGTAAGGACTTTTTTAGTCAAAATATATTGCTATCCACTGTATATTGGCTTTGATAATATAAAAACTGTGTTAAAATTTTTCCATTGCTTCTTGCATATTACAATTTGAATTTATAATTGCACAGATTTAAGATTAGATTTTCATTAATTAATTTCAATGAAATTAAATTAAATTAAATGATTTGTTATTTCTTATAATTTTCAATAAAATTTAAATAACTTCTTATTGCACAGCAACAATAACTCTTACCGCTACAGTAATTCTTAGTAAAAGTTCAAATACGACATCTGTTAAGCTATCTGTCAATAGCCTCAAGGCAAGACAATTTCAAATGAAATGTATTTGTATGTATAGAAGAAGAAAGCCACATCGAATTAAAAGATAACAGACAGAGGCACCTACCTACCTGAACGAAATGTATTTACAAGAGTATTAATTACTTAAGTAAACAACATAATCACACACTATATTTTAGAGTGTGTGTTGAATGTGTTACGGTAAAAGAATATTGAAAAAGTCAATTGTTGCCACTTCACTTATTGAACTGAATTGACTTTCATTTCCAAAAAAAAGCAGGAAAAAGCAAAAAAACAAAGAAAAAAAAATTGGAAAAATGTAATGTACAAACAAAATACAATAACAACAAAAGGAAATTGTTTTGTAGTTTCCAAAATAGTGAGTATAAATTAAGAAGACCTAACCTAACGAAATTTTTGTAAAGAAAACAATTTTACATTTAAAATTCTTATCTTTTAATTTTAAAAAATTCAACAGTCTTCACCGCTATTACTTTCAGCAGTACTGTAAAACCAAATTTCTGTGATAAAAACATCCGTGTGAGAATAAAATACAGCACATATATATGTGAAGTCGCCGTAGTCTAGAAGGTAGTGTGCTGGCTTATTAGTAAGGCCGCGTTTCAAACCCCAGGTCAGACATCAAAACGAAATATGAAAAAATATTTATTCGGCGACTGCCCCTCAGCAGATTCCTGGCAAAAATTCTGAGAGTAAATAAAAATTGCCATGAAAAGTTTTTCAAAAATCTGTCGTTCGAAGCCGACTTTAAAATGTAGGTCCCGCCACTCATGCATTAAATTAGCGCACACAACATAATTGGTTTAAGAAGCTAGGTCCTAGTCCTGACTGAAGGGTTGTAATGTAATTGGTCATGTATGTATATGTATGCACACGCATATGAATTAAACTAAAATGAAATTCAATAGCATATCATAAAATATAAAGTGTACTGGGGTCTTATTGCTGGAACCCTCTGTAAAATTTCCTTCATGTTTTGTATAAATTTTTCCGTTGTTAATTTTAATTTAAAATTTTTTTTCGAGAAAAATGAACTCGCATCAGAAAATATACGATAATTTTCATTAATTGCTTTTAAATTGGAAACAATACAACAGAAAATGTTTTTTATTCCACATTTCTTCCTAAAACAACTGCTAAAAAAGATTTGATTTAAAACTTAAATTCATAGGAAAACTGCTTTGGCAATGTGGTGTTACAAAAGTAAGGTATTAATTGTTAACCACTTCAAGACATCTTACTTATTTAATTGGTCATTTAGGCAAGACCTAGCTTCCAACACCACCAATGTTGTATGTTAATTTTATATGTGAGCGACGGGAACTACTGTTTAAAGTCGTCTTCGAACCACAGATTTTTGAGACACTTTTTAATGACAGTTTTATTTAGTCTCAGGGTTTTTGCCGGAATAAGGATGGCGGCGAAGAAATATTTGCTCATATTTATTTTGTTCGAGATGTCAAAGGCCTCACGAGGAGCAATCCAACACACTACCTTATAGACTACAGCGGCTTTTTTCAAGACATTTACAGACACTAAAGGAAAGAGACATCGTTCTGATAAACGTTTGATTTTAAATTCAAAGATTAATTACATTTGCTCAGGTTAACAAATATAGCCTTAAAAATGGACTTAGTGCGCCTGCTTCACGAGTAAAAAAATACGTGAGGACACTGAACTTTTGATTCGTAGTCATCTAAATGCGGCCTTGCAAATGAAATATGCAAGAAAAGATTGCCAGCATGGCTAACTAATTTAAAATACTCAACAAACCTGTGAGAAAATAAAACACTTGTGTTATCTAAATTACACAGTTAATAAAGTATACATACGGTTAAAAAATTTCAGAAATTTTTTAACTAATCCGTTTTCGTCGAAAATCTTTATAGTTTCCTTGATGTTAAGATGGTCTTTTGCATTGCTTAAAAAATTTCTGAAATTGAACTGAAATGTGGCCCTGCAGAGGCCATGAAAAAGATGTCAGAAAATTATAAATATTTTCAACGAAAACGGATTGATTAAAAAATTTCTGAAATATGTTAACTTTTGTGGGCCTGTGGAGACCCACAAAAGTGTACATCAGGCCCACAAAAGTTAGCAAATTTCAGAAATTTTTTAACCAAGACCGTGTTAAAATCGAAGAAAGTTGTCAGACAATTACAAAGATTTTCAACGAAAACGGATAGTTACAAAATTTCTGAAATTTGTTATCCGTATGTATACTTTTGTGGCTGAGTGTAACACTGATATATGAATGAACAAAAAAAATTGTGAAATTTGGGACGATAGTAATTCATATGACATCCAGAAGAGTTCAATTAATCCCGATAAAATCACTATCACTTGTAGATTTTGGGCTGGCCAGGCCATCACTGAGTGAGGATTATTAATCAATGATTACCAAAGTGGATTAAATGTGGTTTCAATAGGACTGCGTAACATTGTAGATTTTGCACAAGTGACTTAAGGGGCAAATTTAGTCGTCGTAGTATAGTATGTAGGTAGTGTGTTGGCTTATTAGACATGAGGCCCTGATTCAAATCCCAGGTCAGACATCTCCAACAAAACGAAGTATAAAAAATATTTATTCGGCGACTGCCTCTCAGCCGATTTCTGGCAAAACCTCTGAGAGGAAATAAAATTGCCATGAAAAAGTTTCTCAAAAATCTGTCGTTCGGAGTCGACTTCAAACTGTAGGTCACACAACTTGCGGATAAAATTAACACACACCCTAACGGAAGGGATGTAACGACCTATTATGTATGTGTGAAATGTGGTTTCAACAGGCCTACGCTACGTGCTACACAGCTTATGATTATACATTGTAGATTTTGCACACGCGCTTTGAGGGCATGGCCATCTCACGTGGAGGTAATGAGAACTGGTACTGAGGTCGATTAGAACCCGTTCGACTTTTTGTTGTCTGATTTTCTCAGGCCTCAGATGTATGCGAATAAGCCATAAAACACAGCGGTTCTCAAACTAAACCTATGCTATCGTTAAAATTTACCCTGATTTATGCCCAAGAGTCTTGGGAAATTGGAGATGACATTAACGATGTTATATTCCACAAATAATGGTATCAATAAATTCTTATTATAAACCATAAAAACTGTCAATGATATTTCACACACACTTTGTTTTAAATATTTAAAGTTAATCAAAGACCTGATATAAGTTGATTAGTCGCACTTTTCAAAAAATTACAAGAGTTTATCTACTTATAATGGAATGGAAAAAGACTGCAAAGGACGCTTTTAAAAGTCTTTTGGAGAACAAAGGAATCTTTTGATGAAATTTAAATTCTCTGCAATGATACAGTAAAACAGTTCGCAATATTCCAGCAGATGTACCATGTTTCCATGCATAGTAGAAAAACGAAATAAAGAGAACGAATATTTAGCGCCATGCAAAGCAAAAGAAAGGAAAAATTGAAACCAAATCGATTGCGATAAAGGGGCCATATTTAGAAGGCAATCAGATGGAATTGGAATTCACAAGGGAACAGAAACAGAAGAAGATGGCCTACTAATACTCGGAGAATGGGATTTTTCACCAAGGGATGGATATAAATGGAGGCTTTAGAACAACGCAGAGAAATATTCGGGGAAAATGTTGTTATTACAATTGGTTCCACACAATTCAAGAAGTTCAAGATTTTCTCACTAAACATGTATTGCAATTCAAAGGAAACAAATTTCTCTCCCAACCAATACTTGAAAATGTTACTATTTACCATAATCTATTTTATATGTTATTGTGTGCATAAAAATATATTGATATTCTGCTATACAAGTTGTGTGTATGTGTAGGAGATTTTTATAGGAAAATGGTTTTACTGTGTAATAAAATAAAAATAAAAATACAGAAAAAAAATGGAAAATATCGTTGTAATGATTGCACTCCATGCAAACAAGCAAACATACGCACTTACACACAGAGACAGACAGACATACTACATATAATAACAATAACAACAAAATCAGCAGAGCATAATAAAAAGAGTACAAGAGAGAGAGAGATTTTTTTCAATTTTCTATAGGACGTTAAGGATAATGTTTTTAGCCTGAAGCAAAACTGATGGGTGATACTGATGATGGCGATGACGATGACGATGACGACGATGATACTAATGTAGTTGTTGTTGTTGTTGTTGTTATTGTTATATTGTAACTATTGTTGAATGTTGTTAGTTTTTATGTTGTAAACAAAAACCATATACACACACACACACACACATACAAACGCCTCTCACTGTAAGCATATAAGCAAACTCTTAGATTTACTCGTACTTCAAATGTGTGGGTGAATACTTATGTATGTACGACATATGTATGTATATGGGGGGGAGAGAGAGTGCTTGTTTACCGATGTGTATTTGTGTGAAACAACAAATGTTTTACATTAAATTTCAAATCCCCACATGCTTACACCTACAACTACATATTCTAGACCTCAGTATCAACGATCTGTTATGATTTTCTTTCACCTCTTCCTCTCCCTATACTTATGCATTTTAAGGTAAATCTATGCAATTTTTATCGTTTGTCTATTCTTTCTTCTACGTTTTATTTTTATTATAACGATGTAGATAAAGTTTTAGATTAAATGCGAATACAATTTAAGCTCAACAGGGAAAATTGCTTGTGGAATATTTAGTGCAAGCATTAATTTGTAGTTTGCCATGTAAGCCTTTAAAAAATTAGTTGAAATAACACAGAAAATGAATTAAAATTCTTTAGATTTCTTATCCTTTCGTACCGAACGATGTCAAATTTCCTATCGGGTATATTTTTTCAGATTACATTTAATCCTCTCTCTTTACATACATATTTCCATACATATACTCAAATGTTTCCGTATACATATTCCAAAAAGATATCTTGTGTAGGAAAAAAAAACGCCCAAAAAAGTATGATAACAGGTGTGTGAAAGAATTTATGGCAACTACAAACGGCTTTCGTATGTATTTCTTTATTTGGTTGACATCTGAGTCAACAATTTATGCAGAATTGTGAAATAAATCCAATGCGACTTTTATTGTATCAATATACCCATACAACATATTCATGGTAAAATTAAAGAAATTTTAAAATCATTGAAGTGTATGTGCCATTAGAAATATCTACAGAATTCCGAAACTAAAATTGGATTAAAAGTATGTACGTAACAGATTAGAAAGAGTCTGGCAAGACCATCCCTAGTACATACATACGAGACAATACATAATTGGCCATTACAAGCTTTTAGTCAGGATTACGACACACCACTTATGTAGTGTGTATTAATTTTATACATGGGTGGCGGGACCTACAATTTAAAGTCGACTCCGAACGCCAGATTTTTGAGAAACTTTTTCATAGCAATTTTGTATTTACTCTCAGAATTTTTGTCAGAAATCTGCTGAGAGGCAGTCACCGCAGAAATATTCTTTCATATTTCGTTTTGTTGGAGATGTCTGACCTGAGGTTTGAGCCGTAGCCTCACGTCTAATAAGCCATCATACTACCTACTGGACTACGGCAACTACTTCAGTCATACATTATTTATTTCTGGTCAGACAATCTCCAAAATGTTCTGTTTGTTATTGTTAGCTTTTTTTCCGGTATTTTTCTGCAGCTTTGTTGTAATTCTGTATCCGAATATTTTATTCCCCATTGACCAGAGGCCAAATAAGAAAAAAATACAAATTTGTATTCTCTGGTTTCTAGTATTTTCTAAATACATGATAATAACTGTAGGTTTGACATCGACATTTTTGTACGAATTAAAATTGAAATCTTTTTTAATTTATCTTAATTTTGTTTTCAGAATTGTTTAAGGAAAGAATTTGTAAAAATCCAAAAGACTATCGGATGGGCCATCCATCGCTTTAGATTTGAACTATCGGTTATTTCGAATCTAGCAATACTTATGTTATTCTATTCTGTCACAAAATTCAGTATATTATCTCCACTGAACTTAATGAATCGATGTACGCTTGAGCAACGTTGGGATTTATTGGAGATTTATTTCCAAAACAAAAACAATCGATCTCAAATTGCACGAAAAGCTTATTTTCATTTTGGTGGGTATGTTAATAAGCAAAATTGCTGTATTTGGGGCTCATAAAACCCAAAAGTGGTCTTACGGAAGCCAATACACCTATTACGAATGACTATTTGGTGCGCCTTGTAAAGCGGTGGCATCAATGGCCAATATTTCTTTGCAAAGGAGGATGGCCATTGGTATTCTTCATGATATATGATGTAAACGGTGTTTGCTAACAGGATGGTGCAACTTGTGACACATCTCATGCCACAATCGACTTATTGCGTCAAACTTTTGATGGCCGTTTAATTAGCCGAAATGGTGATGTTAACTGGCCGCCAAGAAGCTGCAATTTGACATCATTGGACTATTTTCAAATGCGCGCTGTTAAAGAAAAGTGTTATGCCGACAAACTAGCATGAACATTTGAAGGCCAACATTTGTGATGCCATTGCTGGGATACGACGCCATACACCCAAATTGTTACGATCGAATGAGGAACTGTGGGGAACCGTTAAAGAAAAGTGTTATGTTGACAAACCAGAGACAATTGAGTATTTGAAGGCCAACATTCGTAATGCCATCGCCGAGATACGACACTCGAAATAGTGCACGAAAACTGCTGTGATCAAATGAGGTGCTGTGGGTCAGCCGCGGCAGCCATATGTCTGAAATAATATTCCATTTCTAACCGGAAGAATTGTACTTCACAAAAAAAAAAAATGAAATTAATTTGGCAATTATTCAAACCGTTTTTATTTTATTGCATTTTTAAATTTAGAGTTCTAAATGGCTCACCCTTTATTTCTTAACTTTTTTAAATTATCAAAAAAATTTATAAATATTTTATGAGATTTTCCTTTAAAAACTTTAAACGATTATTTCATCATGTTCATGGTTGGGCCTACACAGTCATTTCAATATAAAAGGCTAGCATTGAAATGTAGATTCAAATAAAATTAAAGGCCGGCATTTTAATTTGTCATTAAATGAAATACAACGCTAATCTGCGAAACTTAATGCCTACCACACTCCTCTATTCGTTGTCAGCTGTTTAACCAGCACCAGCATTTCAATTATTAAGGAGAAGTATATGTACGTAGAGAAGTATGCCACCTTCATTTAGACCATTAAGGCACTTTAACACTTTCCCTAATGAAATCGCTATAAAATCTATTGAATTTAATGGGGTGATCAATCACACAAATGCATGCCAAGCAAGCAAACAAATTACAAACGTTGATTTTGCCTATTTTTAACGCTTGTATTCGAATGAATAAGATTTTATACTCTCGTACACATACACATACATTAATGATGCCTTGCAACATATGGCTGTAGTATTTCAAAATATTTTCTAATTTTTTTTTATGTTTTTTTTTCTAAATCGATTGTCTTTTTGCAACGTTTTGTTGAATAGTTTTATTGAAATTTACGCTCAATTGACGTGTCATTCGGATTTGTTGATAGACTCGTAAAATCCAACATTCTGTTGGATGAGTAGGAAAGGATACAAAGAAGCACAGAGAATTACAGATATACATACATATGTATACATATGTATATACATATGTATATATAGAAAGAGAGAAAGAGATACAGCCGATGCAAGAGTATGTTTATTTGCAAACATACAATCCTAAAGGAAAACCCACACTCGAACTGCAAACTATTTTAAACAAGGCCACTTCAGCATATTACATGCTTGTGTGTGTAGTAAAAGAGTATGTGTGAGTGAGTGTGTATGAGCAAATATAAATACAATTTCAATACAAATATAGGGGCATACTTTTAGGCTATAATCCCATTTCTTTTGCAATACAATGTTTGCTTATGTTGCCATACATTCAGTGGGTGAGTGTACGTTTGTCTGCTGCACATCCAAGTGTAGAGTAGAGAGCAAGCAAGCACATCATTGAATATGCATTAGTATTACAGCATCATTTCAATTTCAATATGAATGAGAGAGAGAGAGAGAGAGAGAGAGAGAGAGAGAGGGAATAAGAGTCTTTCCACTCTCAAAGCATAATGTGTCAATATCAGACGTAATATTAAGCATTCAAATCAATTCGATGTGCCATTATCCTTATGTCCATAAGGACATATGTGTGGGTTGCAAAACATTTTTCTTTCTCTCTCTCTCTCTGTTATTGTCTATTTTAAGTGCATCTCTCCACCGCTCTACCCTACGAATACCATGTGAGTTGTCTTTGCTAAGTGCACTAAACATATCATCACTTTCCTTATAAGTTGATGATACAATTTTTTTATTTTATTCTCGTATTTTCAACAGTTTTTACTGAGAAATTGATTTTGTTTTTCCATTTCAATGACATTGTACTGCGAGAGATTTTTTTCTCTCATTGTATTTAAATAACAATTTCAAATAAAAGAGAATTAAACTTGAATACGTTTGTTTTCTTCGCTTACCTTGGTTTCATTTTCAAAAGTTCACCCAACGTTGGATTACTGCCGCCATTATCATCCGCCGTGCTGTCGATAATAACATGACCGTATTGCGTATGGCCTGGATTATCGGAAACGATTTTAACCAAATCATCGAAACGATCATGCGGTATGGGTTTCTTTGTTGTCAGTAGCGGTTGTCGTACCACATTTGCATTGGTATCCTGAAAGCCGGTTGCAATCATGCCTGCACTTTGACTACCGGCACTGCCACCGGCTGCGCTGCCGGGACGTGGTTGTGTTGTTTGAGGTGTTGCTGTTTCTTTAGAACCAGAGTAATTACTACAACAAAAACAAATAAGGAGAAACGATAAAAAATACACAATCAAACAATTACATTAAAGCCTTTAATAAGGCGTGCTTTTATACTCAAAGTGAATAAAATGAAAGCAGTTGCTCTGCTTATAAATAAAGTTTCAAATAAATTCAGTATTCAATAAGGTTAAGTTATGATACGAAGAAAAAACAAAATAAAGAAATAACGGGACTTTAGTTACGCGCTTCCTATCTTTAAAACTAAATAAAACAAATTGAGTGTGAGATATTATCGAAATTTTTTATTCGTTTGAAATACCATTATGTGTGGAATATAATGTCGTTAACCCGCAACACCTTTTGTTAGAACGCTGCACAAATCAAATTGCATTTGCCCGGAGACATGGATTTTGTTGATTTTAAAAATCGCTTTCTTGGCTCCACCGTTACCACCAAAAAAGATGTTAGTCTGAAGATCAAGCGCAGGATCACTCTTGCCAACAGGTGCTACTAGGGACTCAATAAGCAATTAAGTAATGGAGACCTCTCTCGTGCAACAAAACTAATACTCTACAATACGCACATCCTCACGGTGCTTCTATATGGCGCAGAGGCATGGACACTATTAACTCCTGATGCAGCAGCCTTGAGAGTATTCGATAGAATATGTAAGGTCTTCGGTCCAGTGCGAATTGGCGATCCAATGCAATAATAAGCTGTATGAGCTCCTCAACGGCATGGACGTTATGCAGCATATTAACATCCAGCGGCTGCGAGACGTGTATTTGATGCAGAGATTTGAGGAAGTTGATGGAAAGAGTAATTTCATGTTTTTGCAATATAGATTGGTCTCCAAAATCTTGGAATTTGACTCTGCTGCCCTATGTCGGAGAGATGTCGCTAGAAATGTACGAAAAAGTGGTCAGAAAATACTACAAAAATATCAAATATTCAGCCATTGCAATTTCCTAACAGTCATTGCTTTGAAAAATGGATCAACCTTTAGTGAAAATATAAAGCTCTGCTTGTGGTCTTCATACAGATCTAATTACAGACCATATACAGACTTATTGATGAAAATATTACCTGTAAGACTGCGTATGGACCTGAGATCAGCAATGAGTATTCAAAAAGATGAGTAAATTCGAATCATACTTATTTTAATATCATACTCATACTACTCATATTCAAAGTTTGAAGTATTCATCGTACTCATACTTAACAATACGCATGATGTTGTAGATTTTGACCCTCCTTTGCTCAACATTTGCAAGAATCACAAAATAAGTATGATTGGAGTACGAACACAACAAATACTCACTAGAAGCTTGTGTGTTTGCTTTGCTTGCAGTCTTTGTCGTTTTTTTTCTTTTTTTGTAAATGCAACTAAGACTATAAATTTTGATGAATGATTCGAATCACTCGAATCATTTATGAGTATTATAAGTATTTTTCTAAATTTATGAATCTAAATGAGTAGGCCTATGAATCAAACATTTTTCGAATGTTATGAGTTTGATGTCAACGTTGTACACATTCATTGCAATCTGTACTTATAAGTCAATGTTGAAGGGAGTACGAATGAATCAGAGTAGTTGAATTTCAATACTGTTGACTCACTCATATTCAAAATTTTATGAGTACTTATGAGTAGCGAAAAACGATTCATCGCTGATCTCTATTATGGACCAATAGATCATATAACAACAACTCAGTACATAAACATTGATTTTCTGTTGTGATTTTCTACTTTTTTCTTGTTCGGCAAAGGATTCAATATCTCTATTCATTGTAATCTACAGAAGATGAGCGCAAATTTAAACGAAATGGATACAATTGAATGAGTTTGTCAACAGAACAATGGCAAACAAATACGATTTAGACTCGCATATCATCGCTGAAACCGAACTATTTGCTGTTTATAGAGTTGTAAGCTGGCTAAACTACAATGCGGATGTGGAAGTATTTGTAGATGGTCAGACAAACTGTGCGTCAATCTATACGTAACGTGCTCGCAACTAGTTTTGTTCATTTAAAGATACATTTAAAATTTGTCCACAATATATCTCCACCAACCAGATTACTGAACATATTTGCATTTCCTTTAATTAGTGGGGGTGGTCGCTTGTGTACTTATCTGCCTTAAACAGCAACAACAGATGTTTTATCAACTTTTAGAACTTTGTGGATTTTAGGTCTGCGGATTGAATGTGTTGTTTTTTTTTATTTTATTATTGATTTTTATTCGGATGATTTTGAAAATCAGCAACACAAACTATCATGCGTAACATGAATATTAATTGTTTAAACTTTTAATAATTGTGGGCAACATGCGCGCATGTTTGTAATTGAAATTGAATAGTTTCTCTTAGTATTACAAAAACAAAACAACTAATAAGAAAGATATTTATTGATTTCATTAAATTCTAACAACCCTACACCGGAAAAGCGAGAAAAACGCAAAGATTAACAAAGTTATTGTTCTACTTTGAAAATCAGCAGCGTAAAGAGGTTAGTGAACGTCTAATGAGTTGAGAGCAAGTAAAACAGACGGTGTGGAAAGTTTTTAAGTGTATTGGAAGTTTTAAGTTCTTTAAATTTTAAAATGTTCTTTTCATTTGTAAATTTCCTTTTTCTCTTTCCGTTCTCTTGTTTTAAACAGTTTAAGAAAGTACGAGGATGGGTGAATTAATTCGTAACAAAATATTATTTTTAATATCACCTCCCTCCTTAAGCTCTTTATCCAATGTTGCCTTTCAACATAAGGAGAGAGATTTTACGAGGTCAACTGAATAGATACGAGTGCGAGATGATTTAATCATTAAAGTGAGCCACGTACGCTAATTTGGTATTAAGAAATATAGAGTCGGAGCTGAATCTCAACAACGGGGCAGATGAAGAAGCCTAATTTGTAAGCTACTTCTTGGATTTTTGCCATTTTTTTGTACAAGACGTAAGTCTGCTTAAATCACGCGACATACATACATACATAATTGGTCATTACAGCCCTATAGTTAGGATTACAACCCAGCTTCTCACACCACTTATGTTGTGTGCGATAATTTTATCTATAAGCTGAGGGACCAGCATTTTGAAGTTGACTCCGAAAGACAGATGTTTGAGGAACTTTGCAGGGCAATTTAATTTATTCTCAGAGTTTTTGCCAGAAATCTGCTAGAGGAAGTCACTGAAGAAATATTTTTTCATTTTTGATTTTGTTGGTGGTGTCTGACCTGGGATTTGAGACGTGGCCCACGTCTAATAGGCCAACACATTACCTACTAGACTTCAACGACATCGGCTGTCAAACACAAACTAAAAGTACGCGCCTTTTTGAAATTTTCACCGAAGACAACTTACGAATAACTGTTGTTAGGAGCAGTGTTGTCGTTATAGCTAAGAAATGAGAAATTCCAAAAATATCGGACTTACGGATCTACCCACATATTTATGCGAAAGTACTTGTGCGAGAGAAAATACGAGAGTGTTGAAAAGTTTTACTTGAAGTTGTTGCCTTTAGAAGTATGAAGAACAAAAAATCTTTGCTACGCACAAACACTAACACACTACACAACTACTAACACCTTTTGGTTGTTACACACACACAATATTCTTGTAGATTCGTTTTCTTTGCACGCTTATGTGCAATTTGATTGTACGAATCCTTCGTTAATTGTTTAAGGATCTCTTAATTGTGATATCAAGCAGCACAGTGGCAGCAGCAGCAATAACGGCAGATAAGGGGATTCTTTTTTTTTTTTGTTTCCTTTTTGAAATTTCTTTCTTTCTATTGTTTTAAATGGGTCAAGATTGAACAGAACAAAATAAAAAAAAGTGCAAACGAAAATCTAGACGGGGCAAAAAACCGAAAATCTAGATTTTAATGCTTTTAAGCATTCTTTTAATTTTCCAAAAAGGATTTTTATTACCCCACTCTCTCTCTCTCTCCCTTGTTCTCTTTCCTACTGTTTCCCCCTCTTTTGCTCTCCTTGTGCTGTTTAAAATACTTGAAAGTTGTTGCTTTTTGCATTTGAAAGTCTGATTTGTTTTCATTTTTTTTTTTTTTTTTGTTCAAAAGAAAGAAAAAATATATTTCTTCCTCCGTTTTGTTTTGTTTTTTTTTATTTTTATTTTACGTTAATATTGTATAGCAAATTAACTAATTAGTATTTAGTTAATTATTTAATAATTACAAGTTTTGCGGTTTTTTTTTTGTGAAAATACAAAAAAAAACTTTAAACGGATTAGTGTTGTAACAAGTCAAAGGAATTAAAAGAGAAACAAAAAGTTACAAAATTACGGGATTTTGATGTAAAATAACAGTGGTATAGCATAACACACATTTATTAAATTTACTCTTCCACAACGAGGAAATAAAATTCATTGAAATTATTCTTGAAAATTTAAAATTTTGAGGAAAACACGTATTTTTGTCGATCTTTTTTATTGGATTGTAAAGAGAACATACTCCAACTAAGTATGGGAAGAAATATTCATCAAGTGACCCCCAAATTCCTGTTAGTAGGCCATTACACTACACAAATACAATTTTCCATGTCCTTTTCTCAGAAGTATACATGCCTGTATATCAGATTTGAGCTCAGGCATTGTTTCTGCTGTTTTTGCATAAGCCCTTGATTTCACAAGACCCAACGATAACAATGGCACGTCGTTTTATCGCATGATCCTGATTGCCAGTTGATATTAGAACTTCTTAGAGCAATTGGTTCTGGAAATCGTTGCTGCAATAAATCGATTGTTGTATGTATGAAGTCGTCGTAGTCTTGTATCGCTTATGGAGACATTAGTTTCATATAGGTACACCTGCTCTGTGTATGCCAAAGTAAAGAACGGAAACATAAGTTTAAGTAAAAGTTTTTTAAATTCGTTTTCATACCTTTAAGGAAGATGGGACGGTCGCAAATTTTACGACTGATTTTTTCATTGTTTCCTATAAGACTTATCAACAAAAGTTTCCCAAGCTTAGAAGATAACCTACTGAAGCACATTCTAGCAATAAAGAGTTGCTCCAGTTGTCTGAGTCCATGTATGTATTGAACACAGTCCACAAATTTATTGAACGTACTGCTAGAAAGTCACCGTAGTCACCGTAGGTAATTTGGTGGCTTCTTAGACGTGAGGCCACGATTCAAACCCCAGATCAGACATCTCCAACAAAAAACGAAATATAAAAAATATTTCTGGCAAAAACTCTGACAGTAAATAAAAGAAAATTGTCTTGAGCAGCTTCAAAAAGTCTTCGTTCAGCGTCGATTTGAAACTGTAGGTCCCTGTAGGTGTTAATTTTATATATCACACTCAACATTGTAAGTGGTGTGAGAAGCTAGGTCGTAATCCTGACTGTAGAGTTGTAATGACCGATTATGTATGTGTGTATAGCTGAAACAAGTTGAGGCTACAAGAACTCCTTTATAATATTTCTGCCATTCACAGTCAGTATAATTTAGGCATCATCTTTAAAGCAGTAAAGCCAACTCTAGCCACCTGACTACAACCTACCACAGACAGTTACACGTTGTAGGTGCATTTGTTTCTTATGGACATGACAACACAACATTAGACACCAAGAACTAGGCAAAAATAGTAGATTTTATGCCAACTATTCTGGGGTGATCGCAACATAATCGACATTGAAAACGGTCAAGCAATCAGTTGTGACAACTTTCTGTTTTGACGTAACGAACTCTGGTATTTAATCCAAAAATAAACATTTGACCCATAGACATACATACATAATTGGCCACTACAACCCTTCAGTTAGGATTACGACCTAGCTTCTCTTACAACTTATTTATGTATGCCGTGTGTGACGAGACCCACAGCTTTAAGTCGACTCCGAACGACTGATTTTGTGAGAAAATTGTTCATGCTAGTTTTTGCCAGAAATCTGCTATAAGGAAGTCGCCGAAGAAATATTTTTTCATATTTCGTTTTCAAGGAGTTGTCTGAGTTGTTTCATAGGTTTGAACCCAGGGTTCAAGTCTAATAAGCCAACATACTACCTACTAGACTACGATGACTTCACTTTTGTACCGGGACAAAACAAGGTTATAAATTGCGCTACAATATCACTTCATTACCTTCGAATTTATTCTGACTGTTTGCCCTTTCCAAACTTAAAGCAATGACTCGTCGCAAAAAGGCTTTTGATGCCTACGATGATATTTATGTTATTGACCGCGAAATTGGACAAACTTTGGGCAAATGCATGGGGATACTGTGTTGAAAATTAAAACTATTTCTTTTTCTTAAATCTGTACTTTATGCAAAAAATCACGCTCATACTGACTAAATTCAAATGAGAGCTCAGGTTTGGCTATGTCCCAAAAGCGTATGAGTAACACAATTGAAATTTAATATTTGAATCATACGTTATCGAAAATAAAGACAAAAATAAAGAAGGAAATTTTAAATGAATTTTAAACGACTCAAAAACTTTCTAGTCATACATACCTATTAAAGAAGTTTAGTGGGTAGTCCAAAAGGTAGTATGCGAGGCTATTAGCGTGAGGGTCTTGGGTTTAATTCCCACCAAAAAATCTGGACAATTATTATACACCGAGCATTACTTTTAACTTACTTAGCTCGTTATGATTAAATATAATTAGTTATTGTACAGTTATTAATAAATTAATCAATTAATTCGTAAAATGTAAATGAATTTTCATTATTGAAAGAAAATTGTGCAGAGAACAACACTATAATTTTCAATTTATTCACTCCATTGGTAAGTTCTATACTGTATTGTATTTTATGCGACTATATTTTATACAATTAAATTTGTTGTTTTTGTTTATGTTGTTGCAATATTTCTTGTAAATTGGCAACGTGATATATTGCAGTTCATTGCCACCTTCCTAGCTGGTGATTTCTTAAGGCGGCGACTGTTTTTACCTACAAACCTTATGTAACGACAAGAACAACAACCCAGGCCACAGGAATTCAAAATAGAGAAAAAAGCAAAAAAAATTCCAGAAAAACCACACAGGGAAAGAAACATCTTTATTAACTGCAGCAGTAGAAAATTGCCTTAAACTGGGTTTGTTAGTAGAGTCAATGGCTTGTTATGTCTTTGCTGGTTTCTTTTCTTCTGTTTTTTTTTTCATAAAATTTTCTATGGTTTTCTTTATTTTTTCTTAAAAATTCATTTCAAGAAGAAAAACAAATATGCTGGGTAGATGGTTTGCTTCGGTAATACCATCAGCTAATACAGTCAGTCTTGTCGGCGTCTGTTGACTGCCGACGGTCAACAAAATAAATTTCTATTAAAGCCCTACAGAAAACAGACTTAAAAGTATTGAAAATAAAATACGAGGGCGGCCAATGAGCTAATTATTGCATTAGATTTCAGGCTCCACTGAGAGGTGCTCTGTTTTTCAACGAGTCGCTCAGCTTTAAATTAGTTGCGTAACAACAACTCTCCCTAGGCACTGGGATACACCAGACAATTGTGAAGCCAGCACACTAGCTACCGAATGATTATCCTCTTGTACATTCATACATAATTGGCCATTACAACCCTTCAGTACGGATTACGACCTAGTTTGTCACACCACTCATGTTGTGTGTGTTAATTTTATACATGAGTGGCGGGACCTACAGTTTAAAGTCGACTCCGAACGACAGATTTTTGAGAAATTTTTCATGGCAATTTTATTTACTTTCAGAGTGTTTGCCAGAAATCTGCTGAGAGGAAGTCGCCGAAGAAATACTTTTTGTATTTATTTTGATGTCTGGCCTGGGGCTCGAACGCTGGCTTTTCGTCTAATAAGCCAACACACTACCTACTAGACCACGGCGACTTCTCTTGTACTTTTTACTCTTATTGAATTGCTCATTGGGGGAAAAGAATTTCATGGACAAACCCTAAGTCGGACTAAACAGGTTTAAATTTGATACAAAGCGTACCCATTATTCAGTTACTCCATTACTGTATCTATTCTCATGGATCAGTTTATAATAGGAACGTCTCGGGCTGGTTATATTGCTTCCCATTTGTTATTAACCTGTTATCTTGGGTTGCTTTTTAGCTTGTTGTTGAAGTTTAAGTTTTTGTTATTGATCCCACAATGCTGGTTAAATGGGACCCGATAGCCAGGACTGGGGCATGGCTTCAGGTGGTATAAAAATATGAGTTTTGATTTGATTTGATCAGCATACTTCATCTGCTAAACCAAGCGTTAGTAAGTTTTTGAAATACTGAACAGAACAAATAATATTTTGCAATGAAAATGGAGAGAAAACCTAAATTCTAATACAAGGTTGAATAGGCCAACTGAAAGGCATAGCCTTTACTGGAAGCCAGTTAAATGAACTAATCATGTGTTTCTTGGTATCTATGTGGTATGTGATATCTTGGTTATCCAGATATATAACCCCAGATTCAAACCGCAGATCATATACCTCCAACAAAACGAAATACGAGAAAATATTTCTTCGACGACTGTCTCCCAGCAGATCTCTGGCAAAAATTCTGAGAGAATATTGCCATGAAAAAGCTTGTCAAGCATTTGTGGTTCGAAGTCGACTCTTAACCCGCCACTTTTGTATAACGTTAACACAAAAATATATGGAGTTTGAGAAGCTAGGTCGTAATCCGGACTGAAGGGTTGTAATGACCAATTATGAATGTATGCGTGTACAAAGCTTTATCCATAACTAGTTGACTATGTATTTGAATATAAGTATCATATAATAGGACACTGCAGCCACTCCAAAATTCAGAGCAATTATAAAGGAATACTTGTAGTGGTGGCCCACAGAAAATAGTCCAACGGTCTCAAATCGCAGCTTCTTGGCGGCCAGTTGGCATAACCATTTCGGCTAATTAAACGGCCATAAAACTTTTGACGCAATAAATCGATTGTGGCACGAGATGTGTGGCGAGTTGCAGCATCCTGTTGAAAGCAAACAATGCAAAAAAATCGGTTATTTTGGTGCGATAGGTGTCTCCATTGACCGTAATGTTTCCGGCGTCCTCATTTTCAAAGAAATATTGGCCAGTGATGCCTTCGCTCCACAAGCTGCACCAAACAGTCACTCGTAATGGGTGCATTGGCTTCTGTAAAACCACGTGTGGGTGTTCTGAGCACCAAATACGGCAATTTTGCTTATTAATCCTCACCACCCGGCTTTAATCCTTTAAATTACTTTTAAGAAGAATTTACTTCCATTCGGTAACAGTTGAAAAAATCTTTTCCTTTAGGAAAAATTTCCTACCCTCTGCCTATAAAGGTTACGATGGCAATAAATTTTCTTAAAATTTACAGACAACCCTCGTTATCAATATTCATTATCTCCCTTTCTCGTCTTATGATCATTAATATTGCTATGTGACCCCATTTTGCTGTTGCATTTTGTAGTTGCACTTTTTATTTATTTCTTCCTCAATATGCGGCACATACCAGTTGTAATTCAATTTAGACGAGGAAATATCCAAAAAAAAATTTACTGCTCTATTCATTATTGAAACATAAATGAAAAAGAAAAAAGAAAAGAAAAGTAGAATGAATGGAAGGGAAAAAAAGTGAACGTATTTGTATAGGAATGTTTTACATTTTGTAGTACAACATGCATAATGCAGCATGTGGTAACTTAACTACAATACTAGTCCTGACTGCTGGCAGGGTGTTGCAATTACCTTTACAACTGTGGAGAGGATAACATAGAAGCAAAAAAAAAAAACCAACCAACAAAATTGAATTGAAATGTAGGGAAAGTATAAAACTGAGTAAATGCAACCAACGATTGCACATACAGCCAAAACAGGCAGAACGTAAGGAACTGTTTTTCACAAAAAAAAGCCAACCAAATGGTCTGTTTTAATAAAATTGAAACATAAACTCATAATGCCATTTTCTCTATGACTTACCATGTTCGGATAGCAGTAGTTGCCAGGGTTTTGAATCATAAATTTCCTATTGTTGGACTTTAAAGTGGCCTCTGCATAACAGAGGAAATGGCAGCAGCAGTATAACAGTGTAGCACAGTAAGTATTAGTCGTACTACACAATTCAAAAATCTATTTATTTATTAAACAACGTACAGGTACATATATACATACATACATACATACATACATACATACATACATACATACATACATACGTATACATGTGTGTGTATGTGTTAGAAGTATTCGTCTAATATTTGTTTTTCCAACATATTTTCCTAAACACCTTACTTTTCGATGCATTTTCTATTATCGTTTGCCTGAACACACACACAAATCTAACATTGCTGGAGAGCTTGTTGGCGTTGTAGCAAAATAATTTTCTTGTGTGTATTAGTAAAACATTCACTCGCACATACACATATGCTTACTCACATAGGCATGCAACATATGAAATGAATTATGTTGATCCTTCTTTCCCTTGCCTGTAGATAGGAAAAGCAGGAGTGAATCTAAAATGCATTTATGTGGCCAAGAAGGGGGCCTAAATAAACTGAAACGAAAGCTTTTTTTAAAATTATTTTTTTTGTATTTTTTTTCTCTTGATTTATTCCATTTTCGATGAGGTAGGCAATAGAATGGTGAGAGTGAATAGAGTTTCTAAAGACTCTTTCATCTTATGCGGTTTCTATCGAAATTACCGATCATACAACTTATTCTGCTAACGATCTGTGTAAACGTTATCTGTCTGGTATCTGCTAAGGGGCCTATCAAAGAGGTATTTTCAGTTCCTTGAAACGTGCATTAGAGAAGTTTTGAATTCTGTAAGATATCGAGATTTACGTGCACCGAATTTGCTATCCTTGGCTGTACCACACAGCAGGGGAAATGTATGTACACCGACGAGTGCATTTACTGGCCACTGGCCATTTGGGAATCGTATTTTACGCACTGGTTTACAGTCCGACTATTGTCGTACATGCAATAATGTATATGGTGGGATATCAATCGGTTTAAATTCAAACCACTGGAACCATTCGAATCTGCCAATAATTTAGTAAATTATGTCCACTGAAGGTGGACACTTGAGCAACGTTGGGATTTATTGGAAATTTATTTCTAAAACAAAGACAATTAATCGGAAATTGTACGAAAATGTCGTAAAAAAATGGACCAACAGTATACGCAAATTTATTACCAAAGTTCATGAAACTGGTTTCATTGCTGATGCGCCAAGACATGAGCGTGCTCGTTCACCCGATAATATCGAAGTTGTAGCTGAAACTTCATCTAGTCATCGTTCTCAAGAATTGAACATTTCACGCACCAGTTTACGTCGAATTTTTTCGAAAAGTTCTCGGTATGTCGGTTACACAGTTCAATTGGCTACAGATAAAATAAAGAACTTCCGCGAGCCAACGAGAAACTGAACGCTAATGTCGATTTTACCAAAAATAAAATCATCTTTTCGGATGAAGCTCATTTTCGTCTTGGTGGATACGTTAATAAGCAAAATTGGGGCTCAGAAAACTCACACGTGATCTTACAGAAGCCAATGCACCCATTACGAGTGACTGTTTGGTGTGGCTTGTGGAGCGGAGGCATCGTTGGCCCGTATTTTTTGAAAATGAAGACGACGCAACCATTATGGAGACACCTACCGCACCATGATAACCGATTTTTTTTGCCCGCTCTTCATGGCATTGATGTGAACGATGTTTGGCTTCAGCAGGACAGTGCAACTTACCACACTTCTCATGCCACAATCGATTTAATGCCTCAAACGTTGGACGGCAGTTTAATTAGCCGAAATGGTGATGTGATTTGTCCATCGTTGGACTATTTGCTATGGGGCGCGGTTAATGAAAAATGTTATGCCAACAAACCAGAGACAATTGAGTATTTGAAGGCGAACCTTCGTGATGCCATTGCCGAAATACGACCCCATACCAGCCGCGGCAGCCATATGATTGAAATAATATTCCATTCCTATGCGGAACAATTGTACTTCACAGCAAAAAAAAATAATTTTGGCAATCGTTTTCAAACCGTTTTTGTTTTATTTAAATTTTGTTTAAATTTAAACTTTTAAATCACCCACCCTATAGATAAGGAGGACCACATGCTTTGCGACTGTTAAAGTCGTGATGACAAGCACAGGTACATACATACATACATACATACATACATACATACATACATAATTGGCCAATGCAACCCTTCAGTCAGGATTACGGCCTAGCTTCTCACGCCACTCATGTTGTGTGCGTTAATTTTATACGTGAGTGGCGGGACCTACAGTTTAACGTCGACTCCAAACGACAGAATTTTTGAGAAACTTTTTCATGGCAGGTTTATTTTACTCTCAGAGTTTTTGCCAGAAATCTGCTGAGTCGCCGAAGATATATTTTTTTTTTTTTTTTTTTTCATATTTCATTTTTGATGTCTGACCTGGGATACGAACCCGGGCTTTACGAATAGTAAGCCAACACACTACCTAGTACACCACGGCGACTTCATACATACATACATACATACATAATTGGCCATTACAACCCTTAGTCAGGATTACGAACTAGTTTATCGTGCCACTTATGTTGTGTTTGTTACGTGACCTAGAGTTTAAAGTCGATTTCGAACGACAGATTTTTGAGTGAAAATACGATCATATGACAACATTTGATGCTCATGCTAGCTACGGTTGGCTGTAAAAAATTATGATGTTGTTAAAACTACAGTGCACCAAAAGGAAGAGGTTTCTTTGCCACAAAATAAAAGAATAAACGCCAAGTTTTAAATGAACTACCCTGGTAGTCTAGTGGGTAGTGGGTAGTAGTCGATTCCCACCAGAGACTTTGGCCTGTGACACCAAACCGAGCATATGGTCCAAGTTACTCCGCTCGTATATAATTAGAATATAATTTGTAATTGTATTCTATTGTAATTAATAAATAAACGAAGTGAAAACGAATAGTAATGAAAGCAATAATTCACCCCCAATTCTGTAACGACGAACGCAGGTAGCAGTAGTAATAAGTTGCCTCATTAATCCAATTAACAGATTACAAATATTCCGAATACGTAGAAAATACAGCATCTTGGCAAATCAATTATTTCAAGATAACATAGTTAGATTATTGACTTCTTTCACAATTAACTCCTTTCGTTCATTGTATTACAAGTTTTTCAACGTTCCTTTAGTACCGCCCTGCTGTGGAAAGAAAGCAATCAAGCCAAACTATAGGACGTCTTAAAGCAATTATTATGAAGAAAAAAAAAACAAAACAAAAACGAGGGTTTAAATTAAAAGCAGCCGTATGCTCATACAACAACACATAGTAAGCGAATGTGTTGTCGTGTATATTACTTGTAAGTTTTTAAAAGTCAAAGACAGTTGCAGGAAATTTGTATTGGCAGCACGTTATACTTTACAACCATCATGTGGAGTTGCAACTTCAACAGCAACAGCAACAGCAGCATGTACAAAAAAATTATAAAAGCAAAGAATAAAAACAACACATACTAACTACGTGTACAATAACAAAAATTGTCTTGTGCTGCTCATTCTATAATATGCAGCTCCTTTTATTTGACTTCATATGTTAGAAAATTTAGAAAAAAACAACGATTTTTCCCTTCTTCTCCCTTAACTTTAAGACTTTTTGTTATTTTTTATTTTTGCTGTTTTGCTGTTATGAAATGAGTTAAACGTTTGTGATGCCATCGCTTGTGTCTTTAATGCGGTTACGGAAGTTGTGTTAAAAAAAACATCAAAATGGCGTAAACAGCGGAAGAAGACTTGCATCAGCAAGAAAATACTGGCAAACAGTAGTTGCAACAAGAAGAAGAAAAAAAAAACGGAAATAAAGTGCGAAAGGCAAAAAACAGAGAGAAAAACGCAGTCACAGCATAAGGCAAGTAGTGTATAAGACACGAATAGAGGAAGTCATGTAAATCCTTAGACAATTTAACATTTTAAAGTAAAAGTCAGCGGCGCAACTCCATTTCAATGTTTCCTTTGAATATTCGTATTATTTTTAAGACCCTTTTAGGCGAAAAGCCTTCACAAAATGCCTTTATTATGCAATATTTTATCGTGTTATGATTTTTAATTTTAGCGAGGACAACAAAAAAATATAATTACAGGCGGTAAGAAGGACAAAAATAAAAAACGTTGAAATAATTTCAAACAAAATGCCGTTTTGTTTAAAGGTGTGTCTTGGCTATTAAATCATATGGTATTTGCATAAATGTAATGGACACAGTCAGGGATTTCTGTATAAAAATAGGTTAATTATTACAATAATTACAACAAAAAACATATGATAAGGAGTTTATGTAAATAAATATTTACAATATTTTACTTAAAGTGCCATTACACATTTAAAAAAGATAACATCACGTCATTTATAGCTGGTATCACTGCTGTGTTTATGTAATGAAAGCGACAAGAAAATCTAACGAATATTTGCGATCAACTATTTTTAAAGATCACTTGATTTATTCTTTTATAAGGGGTCTCCAAGTACACCCAAATCTTTGTCAAACATCCAACGAACATTTCGTAAAATGAACCTTGAAATTATTCTTCACATACTGTTACTCTGGTTTTTAATCATAACAATTCTATTTAGTAGTGTAAGAAATATAAAATCTTGTTTATAAACTGATTGCGATGTGATTAATTCTATTGCATTGGAAAACATTTAATAATACGATGAAAATTCGACCTAGTAAAGTCTAAGCCAATATGTTAACATTTTAGGGAATTTAATTTCTACGCCGTATTTTCATAAATAGGCAGAATCACAAGAGAAGTTTAATTTTTTAATTTTTCCAACACTGATAGTTAAGCCACTACCCATTAGGCTGCCAGGCTACTTGAATTTCAGTGAGGTTCAAATCTCTGGTAAAACATCTCTATTTCATCGGCAACTTCCTCTCAGCAGATTTCTGAATAAAAAAAATTCCCATGAAAAGTTTTTCAAAAAATCTGTCGTTCGGAGTCGTCTTGAAACTGTAGGCACACACAACATAAGTGGTGTGAAAAGCTAGGTTGTATGATTGATTGAAGGGTTGTAATGATCAATTACTTATGTGTGTACGTACTCTTTACCAGCTGACACAGTCTTTTCGCCATTGTGGTGTCGCAATCAAGCCAATAGTTTACACATCAATTCCAAGCATTAACGATGCCGTATCGTCTTTGGGTATGGGACTTAAAGTATAAGATGTTCAAAATTTAATTGAAAATAAATTTCTTTCTATTATATTGTACCTCTCCCCAATGCTTGTGACAAAACTCTGTACACTACACTTTTACATCATTAACACTATTCATCATAAAAGACAATCCCCTTTAAGCTCGTGTAATGGATGATTATTTTCTTATTCCGTTTTTCAATGCAAAGTTTTCAAAATGAAAAAATATTTTTAAAATTAATACTCAATGGCCAACACAGTAGATAACGATCTTTGGTAACAAGAGAAACATGCGTAAAGCCATTACTACATTGCTACTCATTTAAGAAAGTGAGTGTAATGAAATGGTATATATAATGACGTTAAGAATAAAATCTAGTTTGGGCAAAAATCTACGTAAAAAAATCACAAAAAAAAATTAAGCAACAATCGGCTAACGCTTCATGAGCTAGCTAGGCATTCAGAAAGTACTGTAAATAGCATATGGATATAAAATGGGCGACGTTTTACTGCAATAAAGAAGAATTTTTATGACAGCGAGAACTGAATTTTTAAAACCGTATTGAAAAAAGCAAAAATATTTTCATCTGCAAGATAATTTAAATCGGTTATCTTTAAAAGAGAATACCAAATAAGGGCAAGACTATGACAAGTTATTGCAAGTTTTAAATGAAGAGATCAAGAGAAATAAGTGTTGTTCCATCATTTCACACACCTATAATTACGATGGTGAAAATCAATGACATGATGTACGATTTGCTTCATCACACATGGTTCTCTTTTTTTAATTCCAATCTTCAGATGTGGTTCAGTGATAAGAAATAACAGCTCCTGCATTTGATGGCTGTGTTTTGAAACCAAACAATACTTGCTATAACATAGCGAATCAATTTATCTTTAGTAAGAGTATTCATTATGTTGAGAAATAAAGAAATAAAGAATTTAACTTTCAAAATTTGTTGTGTTTTCTTGGATAAGGTGATTAATTTTTGGAATTGGTCATTACAACCCTTCAGTCAGGAGTACGACCCAGTTTCTCACATACCTATGTTATGTGTGTTAATTTTATACATGAGAGGCGGAACCTACAGTTTAAAGTCGACTCCGAACGACAGACTTTTTAGAAAGTTTCCATGGCAATTTTTATTTACTCTCAGAGTTTTTGCCAGAAATCTGCTGAGAGGAAGAAATACTTTTAGTATTTTTGTTTTGATGTCTGGCTTGGGGCTCGAACCCTGGCTTTACGTCTAATAAGCCAGCACACTACCTACTAGACTACGGCGACTTCCTCTTATGTATATTAGCTTAAAAAATTGCACATTAGATATGAAATCGACGTAGTCTAGTAGGTAGTATGTTGGCTTATTAGACATGACGCCATAGCAGTCTTCTGGCAAAACCTCTGAGAAACCCCATACGTTTGCAGTTGGCTATAAACCGTAGGTCCTGGCACTCATATACTATATAAAATTAACACATACAACACCAGTTGTGTGAGAAACTGGGTTGTAATCTCGCCTAAATAGTTTTAATGACCAAATTCGTATATATGAATGGACAGTAAATATGAAATATTCCTGCATGGAAAAGGTGGGAATGCTCAGAAACGTGAACGATGAAAATATTTTGCTACAAACTATGTTGGTCTTAAAAGTTTGTGAAACGTTAAATACTCTCTTTAGAACTCTTTGTATTAAAATTTCGCATTACTATTTTCTGGAGTATTCCTGCCTACTAATATAGGATTGCACTTCAACCACATTTTACTTTACACTTTCTCATTCTCACATTTCTTTACACTCTACTTATTGTCACCTGAAAATAATATAAAAACATTACAAATCCCTATAATCGCTAAAATTATAATTAAAAAAGTTATTCACGTAAAACAATTTCTTTTAATTGTCAGTTTATGAGACATTACTACTGCAGAACTCTAATCTTCATTCTTATCTGTTGTTGTCGTGTAAAAATTAATTTCTTTTTAATTATTGAACGCATTAAATTTTTATAATTTTTATTAAAAAAAATAATTTTTTTCGTTTTTATAGACACTTGTTGTTCATTTGAAATCATTTGAAACAATTTTTATATTTTTCTTAAGACCTTTCATCCTGACAACTACATTTACAATATCAACACCAACACGAGGGAGGATATTTTTATTATCGTGCCGGAGTTTTGAAAAACTTTTTTTTGTAAAAAAAATTAAAAAAAGGGAAAAACATTGAATAAAATGGTAAGAAGAACAAATAATAGTGAGAGAGGGGAAAGAAATGATGATAAAAAGTTTTCAAAAAAAGCAAAAACAAAAATTACTTAAAGTTGTCAATAAGTAAGTGCTGCTACTCGGTTAAGTACTTTAATACTTTTGTATAGAAATAAAGGGGATAAAAGTCTAGTTTTAGTTTTTAAATTTGTAAAAGGGATTTATTTGAAAGGAAAATAAAAATGTAACACATGAGTGTTGAAAATAAAAAAAAATTCAAATTAATTGCTGGTAATAGCACAGGGGAATGAGAATAATAAAATGAAAGAAGAGAGATTGAAGCCTTAATAAAAAAATATATGACAACAAAGGCGAATTCTATCTAAGGTTTCACGGGATTCATATGTTCGTTACGATAGTATTCCTAAGAGAAAGAGAGAGAGAGAGAGGAAGTGAAAATCTTGAGGATATTTATAAACGTATTTGCGAGACAATTACAATTTTAATCCTACAATTTTCTAGTCCGTGTGATAGGAATTATGTTTCCTAAATCATTAAAAGGTACATAAAGGATAAAAAATATCCTCTTTCTATACAGATTATATCGCATTTTACAACAATACTTGTCTTTAACGCCTACTCGTATGGCCGATCAGCCATTTTATAGGAAGGAGATGGTCTCCCATTTAAGTAGTCCATATTCGATTACAGCTGAATACAAAAATTTTTTTATCATGATTATGTACTTAGTATTCTACAAATTTCAAGACTGTTCATATCCTCTTCAAACTATTCCTTCAAAAGGTACCATCGAACATCAAATTAAGGTCAGGCAGGAGTAGCTCTTTAGGTGAGCTAGCTTCCTTACCATCACAAAATGAAAGACTATACACATTGCCGTTGTGTTCCATTACGTACACACATACATACGTAATTGGCCATCACGGCCCTTCAGTCAGTTTTACGACCCAGTTTTTTACACCACTTATGCCGTGTGCGTTGATTTTATAAATGAGTGACGAGACCTAAAGCTGAAAGTCTATACCGAACGACAGATTTTTGAGAAACTTTTCATTGCAATTTTATTTGTTCTCAGAGTTTTTGCTAGAAAACTGCAGAAAACTGTCGGAAAATTGCGAGGTAGTCGCCGAAGAAGTTTTTTTAATTTTCTTTTTGTTGCACACGTGTGACCTGTGGTTTGAAACGTGGCATCACATCTAATAAGCCAACACACTACCCACTAGACTACGACGACTACAGCAATTTGATACATATTGACAGTAATATCCGTCATTCATCTTTCTTTGATCGTACAGAAAGTCTTATAATGATTGACACGAAGAGTCTTAATATGCATGACTTACTTGCATCTGAACTACAAGGCTATCTCTGACTAGAATCGATGACAGATCAATGTTGTTGACAAGACTTATATGCCCTTCATTATAGCAGCCGTAACTACAGTTGAGTGTCAGAAGCTTTTGATAAGAATTCAATCCAAAGTTTTCAATATATTTTTCAAATGTCTCAAGAGACACTCAAGTACCTTGATTTCTTAAGGCGCTATAAGAAAGAGATGCTTCACTCCTGGAGTTCATACTATTAATACAACATATATTTGATCGACAATGTATTACTACTCTTAGGTATACAATGGTGTTTCGAAGTCCAATTTAAAGTATTTTTTGGACAGCGCGTAAGAAAGCCAGGGTAATGACAGGCTATCCAAACCTGTTGATTCATTACGGCACTTCTACATGGTGACTTTTGTTCTACTATTTCAGACTACTACAACTGATTGCATTCGAGGGATTGTATAAAGGGACTTATTCCCAAAAATCTCACAACCCTTTAGTCAGGATTACAACCTAGCTTCTCACACAGCCCCATGTTATGTGTTGCTTTATCGTATTGAATAATTGAGCCTGCTTTTGTATTCGGCTATCCATGTGGACACAATTACAAAAGTATTTAAATAGCCGTCCTATAACAACAATTATTTTTAAAAAATAGGATACCATAGCCTAGTAGATAGTGTGTTGGCTTATAAGACAAGAGGCCGGGGTTCAAATTTCAGCTCAGATATTTCGAACAAAACAAAATATAAAAAATATTTTTTTCGGCGACTTCCACTACTGCGTCTACTGACAAAAACTGAGAGTAAAATTGCTATGAAAAAGTTTCTCAAAAATCTGCCACTCAAAGAGATTTTAAGCTATAAGCCCCCCTCTGACACACACAACATGAATGGTATGAGAAACTAGGTCGTAATCTCAACTGAATTGTTGCAATGACCAATTATGTATGTACATATGTATGTATGGACAGTAAATATGAAATGCTCCTGCATGAAAACGTGAAAGTCCTATTGATGCAACATTGAAGATCTCTTCATACTATCTATGGAATGTAAGCCCGATAGTAATAAAAGAATACCCTAAACCGTGAACGATGAAAATATTTTGCGCAAAACTATGCTGGTCTTAAAAAAGTTAGTGAAACGTTAAATAGCAGATAGGTTGTAAGCCTGACTGAAGGGTTACTGTAATGACTAATTACGTAAGTAAAATTCATTGTTTTATAGTAAAGAATTTGTAATTGATAATCACAAAATTAGTACCTGTTTGGCTATATAGACAGTGCATTTGTTTGCCAACTGTTTTAAAATTTAAAGAAAAAATCTTCTTCTCATAACAAGTTAACTCTTCTAATTTCATTAATAGCAGTATTACGATTAAATTCTGACAAAAAAAATTGTGGGGCAATTTTCATTCTGTATTGGTACTTTTTTATTATGGTACTTTCTTACAGCACTTTTTATTAAAAGATATGCAAGTGTATTTGGAAATTAAGGAATGAATTTTGTTGTTTTTGTAAGAAAGTACTTTTCAAGTACAGGAGTTCAAGTGTTTTCAAATAAAAATGCTGAAAAGAACTTAAATTTGGTACTATTTTTATACTTTAAAGGGGGAAAAAATTGTCATAAGTATTAGATCAAATTGTAAAAAAAACTAAGAAATAAAAATGTTTTTAAATTACATTTAATTACATGAATGAATATTTTTGGAAAAGTTCTATTTAAACTCACCTTTTTTGCAGGAACTTTCTTTTGAAATCTTTCAGTAACCCCGTACCACCATCATCGTCCACATAACGTACTCTTTGGTGTTGTATTACAGGCTGGGCGGGTAACAGATGACGATTTGTAACGCCAAAATCCATCTGGACATCGACCACCAGCAACAGGGTGAGTAAGATTAATGTTGCACCCAGACTTATGGCCAGGCGCTCTTTTAATTTCATTGTTCTCAGCATGCCCATGATGAAATTTTCACGATTACCACGTTGTAAAACTGAATTTGGAATGTCCAAAGTATTTTCTATTGCATTAAGTGTGTAATTCTTGGCTAACTTTGCATTTTTATTGTTAATATTTACGTTGTTGTTGTTGTTGTTATTATTATTGAATTTATTTAAATAACTTTCAAGCCAAAAACGTTTTGTCGGTTTGTTCGCCGAAGAGATTTGCTGTTCAGCTGATGACTCTTCGTTGGTGTCTAGAGAAAGATCTTTCGATTTCGATTTCCTTATAATGCGTTTACGTACAACAACACGTTTTACTTTACCGTTACTGTCAGTGCTATTTGGCACAAGAGTTGTTGTTGCTGTTGTGTTTAGTTTTGCTGTAGAAGTGGCGGGTTGTGCAACATGTGTGGGTTGCGTTAGGAACTCTAGGTTAGTATAACAGGATGGCTTCTGTTCAATATTATTATTCGGATTCTGATAATCGAATAATAATTCTTCTTCTGATTTGTGAATATCGTTTCGAAATTCTTTTTCAACAAAATTTTCTTTATTATTGTTATTGTTGTAGTAATTGTTGGTGTTGTTGTTGTTATTATTATTATATTGTAGTATTTGCTCAGCTGATAAATTCCGCCTTAATAATAATGACCCTGACTCTATAAATTGCTGATTTCTATATTGCTCGTGCTCTTGCTCGTGCTCGCGCTCCCGCCAATGTGTTGTATGCAAATCACTTTTATTACTGCCATACAGTGATGATGACGTTAAATTGTTATTGACTGATGGTGATAAGCTTTCTGGGTATTGCTGTAGTTGCTGTAGCTGCTTAAGTTGCTGATATTGCTGTTGTTGTTGCTGTTGTTGTTGTTCCTGTTTATGTCGGAATTTTTCCAAACGTTCAGCTAATGCTGCTGTTGCTGTTGCTGATTGCAATTGTTTTGTTTGCGTTGCATTCCCGTTGAATATTTTATTGGAAATTTTATTCTGATTATGAGTTTCGTATTCGGTTATCTCTGTTTTGCAGTCGCCAATGCTATGAAATTAGAAAAATAATAAACGAAAAATAAGTAGAATTATTGTTATTATTTTATAATTTCACTTTACTTAACTTAAATTACAAGAGAATATATTTTTAATCTCATCGTCTTTTATTTTCTCATTGGAAATGTAATACGAAATTATTAGAAATACAAAAGAAGGAATTTTTATTTTTTGTGCAACGAATAGCAATCTCTTCTAAATAAAATCTTAATAAATTACCCATAATTGATAGACAACTACTGAGCAAAGGCCAGGCTCAGCGTTTGGGTGGAACTTACAGCGAACAGAACAAAACCGAAACATTTCTTTAATGAATGATTACGGTTGATTCATAACTCATTACATACTACAGCATTGTACAGAAAGGATCGTGGATGAAGTCAAAAAAGGCAAGAAAGTATGACTTCCACTAGAGTAAAGTAAGTAAATAGTTGCCGCAGTCTAGTAGGTAGTGTATTGGCTTATTTGTCTTGAAGCCACGGTTCAAACCCCAGGTCAAGCATTTCCAACAAAACGAAATATGAAGAAATTTTTCTTCGGCAACTTACTCTCAGCAGATTTCTGGCATAAACTCTAAGAGGTAATAAAAAAAATTGCCACGAAAAGTTTCTCAAAAATCTGTCGTTCGGAGTCGACTTTAACCTGTAGAAATTAATACACACAACACAAGTCGTATGAGAAGCTAGGTCGTAATCCTGACTGAAGGGTTAACCAATTATGTATGTATGTAAGTAAATACACCCAATATGATGTGCATGCTCGTGAAAACATAAATAAAACTCATGTGGACTCCTGCAAGCAAATTTTTGACTGACTGCTCTGTGACTATTGATGCCGTAAGCTTCAATTTATCTGAATTCTGGCCCGCCCTGCACATCTACGAAGACATCCACACATCCAGGTCAATTGCAACTTCCAGAATATGGCATTTGATTTTATAATACCAAAGAGGGACTTATGACCTGAAAGTCTGGAGGTTTTCAATGGCGAAGATTTTCCAAGACGTTTGCAATGCACAGAGAGGGTTGTTGAATAGGTGTATGCAGGGATTCTGATATAAACATTTCGTTTAGGCTGCCTAACCAGGCGGAGGTTATGGCTATTTTGAAAACGGTGCAATTCTTGTTCAAAATTGAAATTATTCCTCAAAATTTTTTCTAGTTTGCTCGAACATCGAGGCTGCAATATTACGTTTTTAAGTTCGTCTTCAGCCATGGATGCCAAAAAACAGAAATTGAAATGCTGATGAACTGGACAGGGTGGTCATTGCACAGAATTTCTAGAAGGCCTGGCACTTAGCGGGTGTAGCCCGCTAACTGACTAGATGATTTAGTATCTCCAGACAGTCCCGTAGAACGGGTTTCCATTGCTCCTGTTATACTAACAACTGCTAGTTTTAACGCTATTTGATCTGTTTTTAGATTTGTGCTCTCTGCCCAGACAATGGTCTCATATGCCACTATTGGTCTCATTATCATGACATTGTTGTCCACGTTGTATACTATGTAGTTTGTTGGCTTCTTAGACGTGAAGCATATCGTTCGGTGTCGATTTTAAACTGTAGCTCTGGTCATTCATGTATAAACAACACACAAAAACATAGAAGGTATGAGCAGCTAGCTCGTAATCCTAACTGAAGGGTTGTAATAACCAATTATGTATGCATGTATCATGGTATACATCCAGTTGGTATAACCCAGTTCTTGGGTTACATTCCTAGCATTTTCTTGCAAGTCTTCTGCATATCATTATGGTATGTCTGGGCTTTCATGAGATAAGTTCTATATGAGTCGCTTTATGTCAATGTACTATTCAGTGTTATTTCCAGATTTTTTACCAACATTTCCTGTGATATTAACTCACCCTGTATTCGAATAAAAACGAACAAAATTATGTATATTTTATGGCATCGATGCGAATGTATCTACGTATACAATTACGTTGTATTGCTGTAGGACAACGCTCGCTTATAGAAAGATACGTACATACATAATTGGTCGTTACAACCTTTCAGTCGGGATTACGACCTAGCTTCTCACACCACTTACGGTGCGTGTGTTATTTTTAGCCGGGACCTACACTTCAAAGTCGACTCCGATTTTGAGAGACTTTTCGTAGTAATTTTATTTACTTTCAGAGTTTTTGCCCCGAAATCTACTGAGTGGAAGTCCCCAAAGAAATATTTTTTCATGTTTTGATTTTTTGGAGATGTCTATCCCGCGGTTTGAACTGTGGTCCCATGTCTATTTAGAGCTACGTACCGAATAAAAAAATATTGGATGCTTTGGTGATAAAAAATTTCATAAAAAAGAAGGTGTAGATGGTTATTTATATTCACGAGAGTAAACGGTATATATTGAGCCTATTTCCAAAGTCGATATGTTTCGGTGGTACTTATTTTAACATTTCAACAAAAGAACGCAAATACTTTTTATATAACCGAATAAATGTACACTAAATTTGTGTTAAATTTTTCATTTCATTTCATTTAGGCTCTCTTTGTCTTTATTTTGGTACAACAAACAATTTGTATGCATTTGTTATTGTTCGGACATGGAACGCAAAGGATTTTTTTTTTTTGGAACTATTTGTCCATTGTCATAACATTCTACTACGTTCTGTTTTTTTCATTTATTTGTGCCTGTTCGGTGTGGTGTGTCCGTCAATGATGTGAAATATGAACCAGAAATTTATTTAATTTTTTTGTTGTTGTTGTTTGTTTTTACTGTTATTTTTACATTTTATAAAATTTCAAAAATTTTTTTCCTCTACAAATAAAATTGTTGCTCTACTCAAAAGCAACAAAGCAAAGTTACCCTACAGAATGTTTATCAAAAATTGTATTTAATTGTAAAGAAAAAGCTGGAAAATTTATAAAATATACGTACATATGCATCGTACATACATATGTATGTATATTGTTAAACATATTTTTTTCCTTTCTTTTTTTTTTGAAAGTGTAGCATATTCCTGTAGTCGATTTCGTTTAAAGCCAATTTGATTTGTTCCGGATTTTCCTCTTGTTTTGTTTATTTAGTTTTTTTTTTGTTTTTTTTTTTGCTGAACTTTTTGTTTACATAACAGCAAATATTTCCTAAATAGACCAGTCTGTCTGTCTTTTGCACTCTGTGTGCATTTTATAGCATAGCATTCCTCTGACTGGCATAGTTATATACAATAGAAGTGAGCAGAGATTTAAATGAATCTTATCATATTAAACGAAAATATTTCAAAATATCTTTGGAAGATAAGGAACTATTTCATCAGTAATTAGAAAGACTGCTACTATTGGGAACACAAGCAAATACTCGCCTTCAGTTGAGTCAAGAACGTGTAAAATGGGGTCACCTATTTGCTGGTGTAGAACTTGAAGCAGTTTAATACCACATTAACCCGTCTTATCTTATAGCCTTAAAAAATAACACACAAAATATATGTATGATAGTCCTTACATCATACTTATATATGATTGTCCTTAATATGATAGTCCTTAATCGTCTTGAAGATTCTCAAACATCATTCATAAGTCCTTGGGATTTTCTAATTTTAATCGGCATTGTTTCGCTTGTCTTAAAGCAATTTTTTTATTTTCAATTCCACTACAAGGGCTCTCAGCTTAACGATTTGTTGATTTTCTTTTCTGCCTACGGATTTGTAGATTAAATATACCTATGGCATTCGCTTAGACCAGGGCCTTTTTAGAGCCTTTGGAAACTCTAGTAAATGTTTTTATTAAAATATAAATATTTTCTGAGTTGTTCTTGCATGGCAATGTTAAAAATTATTGGCTTTTGCAAGCCAGCCAACTTAATTGGTCATTACAATGCTTTAGCCAGGACTGCAACCTAGCTTCACAACACCACTCATGTTGTGTATGTTAATTTTATTCCTGAGAGGTGGGACACACAAATTTTTGAGAAACTTTTCATTACAATTTTATTTACTCTCAGAGTTTTTGCCAGAAAGGTTGGTTTGCTTGGACATTGTGGGCGACTACATGGTACAAGGGACTGTTTTCAGAAGAACATACAACACTCACACTTCCGCACAGGAAGAATGGGTTGCTGAAGCTGTCATCGGTGACGGTGATGTAACGATCTTCACCGATGGCTGAATAATGGAATGCAGAACTGGAGCTGGGGTCTATTCCGATAAACGGGGCGTAAACGGATCATAAGATTACCTAAACAGGCCAGCGTACTTCAGACGTAGATTTTTGGTAGGGAACAAGCTGCAGGCATGGTTAGAACCGGTGACCTATCTGCCTCGAACTTGATGATATGTGTGGACAGTCAAGCTGCAATCAAAGTAGCTGGAACCCATCTCTTCAAATCAAAGGGCGTTAGGAGTTGAATGGACTCTTTACACCATTTACGTCGACATAATACCCGCCCTTACTGGGTTTCGGGCCATAAAAGAAAATAAAAAGGCTAATAAACTGACTCAAGAGGAATCGAAGATGTCTGAGAAAGAGACGATAGAGGAGATATATGCGCCCCTTCAAGAATACTTTTTCAAATTTGAAGAAACAGCACGGAATTCAACAAACCGTGAATGGTCCAACATACCTGGTTGTCGAATTACAAAACTGATGTGTCCAACAGTAGATAGCAGTAAAAACAAAGCAACTACTTGAGTTCAAAATCGTTCGCACTCTAACAGAAATTCTAACGAAATACTGTGCTATTGGCAGCTTGGCTGACAAGCTTAGTCTGCCCCACCAGGATTACTGCAGAAACCGTCAGGATATGGAAGAAACGGAATCGGTACAACAGCTTCATGTAAGTGGTCTGCACTTCAGAACAGACGTCATCGGTTTTTGGGCGACAGAACGTTTGAGGAATTGGGCCTGTTGCCCCTAAGGGAACTGACCGGTTTCATACGAACCTCAGGGTGGTTCAAACTCACCTCTACGGATGGACCATATGAGCCACCGAATGAACGGCAATCTACGGTGTTACCAAGTTATTAAATTATTATGGCAATTGGCGTATTTCAATTTCAAAAAAGAAACAAATTCTATTATTGCTTTGCTTTACATTCTGGACTTTGTCGCCAAATACATATTTGTGTACTTCAGTGTTGTCAATGTTGTGTGCATATGTTATAATGGTTGTATGCATTTGAGTGTCATATCATTGTTGAATGTCCTGTAGATACATGTTTAAAGCTGTGATACATCACATAATGGTTTGTTAGGGACATGTGTCAAACAGAGACTACTGCTGTGTTTGTACTTTTCAACTGCCAACTTTTTTTTCTACAATCCTTTTTTCATTTTTTCCTGTTTTTTTTTTCTTCTGTCGTTTTCATTTCATTTTCAATTTTTTTATTTTCCTACTATTTTTCAGTTCTTTTCATTTTCATGTTTTTATTTTTTGTTGCCTCAAACACCCAGCATGCCAAAGGAGAGACAAAAAGTAGGTGTTCGAAGCTGGGATTTTTATTAGGTGTTGTTTATTTACGAGGTTTATATGTTGACACATTCTCTTTTTCTCTTTTTCTTTGTTTTCTTCCTTCTATTCAGTTTCTTCGAAAAATTTATATCTTCGATCTGTGTTTGTTTTGTTTTGTATTTTTTTTTTTTTTTTTTTTTGGTTTAGCCAGATTGCAAACGATATGACCAGAGAAATTTTTATAGAAAAATTCAAATCTATGTTAAAGGAAGGAACTCGTAATACTTACGAATTGAAATACGAAAGAAAAATTATTTAATATAATATCCATACATACATATCTAAAGACATATAAAATATATTGTTTGAGTATTGTTCATCTGAGTCTTTGACTCTTTGAATTAAAGTGTGGCATATGCCGTGATTTATTTCAATATCAGACGGAGGAAAACGCTATACGTAGCCTAATGGGGTGATCGATGCAGCATAGATGAATTTAAAAACCCATCTCTTCGGCATGTTTTAAGCAATTATCGCTTATAAATTGAATTGAATGCTTAGGTCACTAAAGTGTTGGTTTATTAAACGTTAGCACACGACAGACATCCCAGACATCAGACATCTCCAACAAAACGAAATTTTAATATTTCTTGGGCGGCTTCTTCCCAGCAGATTTCTGGCAAAACCTCTGAGAGGGATTTAATATCTAAATTTGTCATGAAAAAGTTTTTTAAAAATCTGTCGTTCGTATACTCGCCTTAAACCGCGTAGGTCCCACCACTCATGTATAAAATTAGCGCACACAACATAACTGATGTGAGAAGTTATGTCGTAAACCTGACTGAAGGCTTGTAATTAACAATTATGTATGTTAAGTTATGTATGCTTAGATCACATTTATTGCTAGTTTTACGACTGTATCTTTCGATCAATCATTTGAGAATTTCCAGTTTGCCAGACTTCTGCGAAAAATGGTGAAAATAAGTCAATTGTGGTTGATTGTAGAATTTGAATTATTTCCACTCTTATTCCATCTTCAACTTCTATTATCTTTTCTATACTACGCGAATTGGTTAACATTTAAATGTGGTTTTTATCTGTTGTCCTCTAAATGCCACCATTTAAGATACTATTATATCCCGATGTACATTTTTCGAGTACTTTTGAAATTTTTTATTAATATTTTTGAATTTCGGTACTCCTAAGCTAAAGTAGGCCTTTTATATGCTTATCATTAACAGCTACCAACCATACCTTCTAGGCTAGTATACAGGCATTCTTTAAATATTTGGATCTCCAGCTAACGAAGGCTGATCAATGTCATAAAGCGTTCAATCATTTCGATAAACAATACTTATGTCATAGTATTCTGTCACAAAATTCAGTATATTATCGATTTACGCTTGAGCAACGTTGGGATTTATTGCAAATTTATTTCCAAAACACGGATAATTGGTCGGATTTTGCACGAAAATGTCGTGCAAAGTTTGGTCGCAGAGAAGGACCAACAGTATACGCAAGTTTATTGCCAAAGTTCGTGAAACTGGTTTCATTGTTGATGCGCCAAGACGTGAGCGTGCTTGTACATTGAGTACACCCGAAATTATCTAAGTTGTGGTTGAGAGTGTGCGTGAAAATCCATCAACATCAACTCATCATCGTTCTTCATAATTGAACATTTCACGAACCAGTTCACGTCGAATTTTGCCCTACAAAGTTCAATAGTTCCAAGAATTGAATGAAGCTTGACCATCCGCTTCGTTTTCGCCAACGAGAAAATGCACCATAATGTCGATTTTGCCAAAAAATCAAATTTTCGGATGAAGCTCATTTTCTTTTTGTTATGTACGTTAACAATTAAAATTACCATATTTAAGGCTTAGAAAAACCACATATGGCCTTACAGAAGCTAATGCACCCATTATGAGTTTGGTGCGGTTTGTGGAGCGGAAGCATCACTGGCCCGTATTTCTTTAGAAATGAGGACGACGGAAGTATTACGGTCAATGGAGGAACCTATCGCACCAAGATAACCGATTTTTTGTATTCACTTTTCATGGTATTGCTGTAAACGATGTTTGGTTTCAACAGGACAGTGCAACTTGCCACACATCTCATGTCACAATCGATTTATTGCGTCAAACGTTTGATGGCCGTTTAATTAGCCGAAATCGTGATGTTAATTGGCTACGAAGAATCTGCAATTTGACACTATTGGACTATATTCTGTGGAGCACAGTCAAAGAAAAGTATTATGCCGACAAACCAGATACAATTTGCATTGGAAGGCCAATATTCGTGATGCCATTGCCGAGATACGACTCCATGCACTCGAAAAAGTGCACGAAAAATGGTATGATCGAATGAGTTATTGTAAGGCCGGCCGCCGGAGTCATATGAATGAAATAATATTCCATTTCCAAACGCAACAATTGTTCGTCACAGGAAAAGAATAAATTTGTAAAAAAATTTAACCGTTTTTGTTTGGTTGCATTTTTAAATTTAAACTTTTAAATCACCCACCATATATGTTGCGTATTACACAGGACTTTTTAAATATTCTTCCGTAGACATGATACTTCCAAAATGTCCAATAAGCTCTTTTAACGCACCCTCTTCAAACAAACCTTCTTCTACAAAATTAAAACTAAAAATGTTTCAACTCTAATCAGTCTAACAAGCTGTATTAATTTCAAGTGTAATTTTCTTTAAAAACCAATCTACACAAGAGAATATTATTAAGACTTGCATGTTTAGAGATAATGATGACATAGATTTCAATTTTCTTTTCCTTTTATTTCAAAAAAAAGAAGAAGAACAAAATAAAAGAAATAACCAGGACATTAATTTATATTCAAACAATTTACGTTTTATTAACTTCCATACTAATTAAGTTTTCGTAAGAAAACAGCAACAAGAAAAGCAAACCGAAAAACAATAGAGTGTGTATGTAAACCTGAAAATTTACAACATCAAATACAATAACAATAGCAACAACAAAGGCAATATTAGGAAAGAAGAAAAAAAGAAAACACATCCATAGAGTAATAATAACAAACGAATAAAGGATAATTTAACATGTGTGTTCTATTCTAAAACCCAAATATTATACATACACATACACATACACAACCAGAGATAAACTTGACAGTGTTTTATTGTTAAAGGATACTCAACTACTTAACATTATAACTAGAAATATATACATATATATACACACATACATATATATAGACGTATACACAAGGGTTAATAAGAATTACTAACGTACAGCATAGATTTTAACTGGCACTGCAACAACCGCAAAATGTTGATGTGTCACTACCACTACTACAATCTCATGCAGTTCATTTATGAAACTTTTAAGGCGATAAAAATAGACATACATACATACATACTTCCGTACATATAAAGCAAAACAATACAAACATACATTCACACATATGTGTACATGCATGTATACCGACATCTATACATAGAGATAAATACGCTACGAACACCAAGATAAATTCGTAGTTATACGCAGAGTGAACGATAGAGAGAGAGAGAGAAAGGAGAATAAAAGTAATTAATTAAGTTCCGTTACAGTGGTGTCTAAAACAATGCGAAAAGAAATTTCAAACATCTGCGGTAAGCACTATGTATGCTACGGAATTCACAATAGGTGGGTTATGCTGTTATAACAAATAAATATAAAAAGAGAAACCCTTTCACTGAGAAGAGTTTTTCAAAGATAGGATAGGGCTGTCGAAAGAGCCATTTTTCCTTTTTCAAAATGTCAGTGCTGAGGTTTGAACACATAGCCTTAGTTAAGTACCCACTAGACTACGGCGACTACCAGTTTCGTACTTTAATTTCATAATTTTGAACATTGCAACAGATGAATGTGTAAACTGGTACACTGTCTCAAAACAAAGGTTGTTTTTAGTCATTGGAGGTGTTTTTTTTTTCTTTTGGCGATTTTTTAGTTACTAGTAGGCTTGTTAGACATGAGGCCACGGTTCAAATCCCAGTTCAGATATCTCGAACAAAAGAAATTATTAAGAACTCTTTTCCGCCGGCGACTTCCTCTTAGCAGACTTCTGGCAAAAACTGTGAGAGTTAATAAAATTCCCATAAAAAAGTTTCTCAAAAATCTGGTGTTTGGAGTCGCCTTTAAACTGTAGATCCCGCCACTCATGTATAAAGTGAACTCACACAGCATGGGTGGTGTGAGAAGCTAAGTCGTGATCCTGACTGTATGTATGTATCAATAAAAATTTGCCACATGCATTCCAAATAACAAATGCCATAACCCTACTCAATAGACCAAACAGTTCTTTACTTCTATGGCTATTTATTCGATCAATCTAGTTCACCGGTTTTACGAGAACACTGCAGCTTTCAACAGATATTTAAAGAGATTTGGGAAGACTACGAATCCGCAATTTTCTCCACATTTGATAACGTGTAACTATTTCTTGTAGTCGCCGCAATATAGTATGTAGTGTGTTGGCTTACTAGACGTGAGAGCCTGTTTCAAACCCCAGATCAGACATCTCCAACAAAACGAGCTACGAAAATAAATTTCTTCGGCGGCTCAACAGATTTCTGGCAAAAACTCTGAGAGTAAATAAAATTGTCATGAGAAGTTTCTCTAGAAAATCTGTCATTGCGAGTCAACTTTAAACTTATAAAATTAACATAAGTGCTGTGAGTAGGTAGATCGTAATCCAGACTGAAAGGTTGCAATGGCTAATTATTTATGTATCAGAGTAAGAATACGAATCCACCCTTTCTTCCACATACAGCACCGTGTAACTATTTCTTGTAGCCACAGTCATATAGTACGTAATGTGTTGGCTACCTAGACGTGATGGCTTGCTTCAAACCCCGTCTGACACATCTCGAAGGAAACGAGTAAATAAAATTGCCATGAAAAGTTGCTCAAAAAATCTGTCTTTTGGAGTCGGCTTTAAAATGTAAGTCCCCCTATTCGTGGATAAAATTAACGCACACAACATGGGTAGCGTGAGAAGCTAGATCGTAATCCTGACTGAAAGGTATTAAGGACCAATGAGGTAAATAAGTAACTGTTTCCCAGTTTTTTTCCAAGCCAAAAGAGACGTTTATTATGATGACCTTGGCACATTTTCTATTTTTGAAAGGAATTAAAAGGAGATTATGTTGAAGAATAAAATAATTTTTTTTATACAATAATCAATTACCATTTAAAAAAGTCAAGGACCTATTGATCCAACCAACAAGGAGGGAGATCAACATCCAACTGTTAGGTTAGGTTAGGTTAGAGGACGTGTACTTGTCAATTAAGAGAAGTACAGTACCTGGAGGTCGAATTGACCCATTGTACAACGTCCTAGTTTCTCACACCACTTATGTTGTGTGTGTTAATTTTTTATATATGAGTGGTGGGACCTACAGTTTAAAGTCGACACCGAACGACAGATTTTCTTGAGAATCTTTTCATGGCAATTTTATTTACTCTCAGAATTTTTGCCATAAATCTGCTGAGAGGAAGCCCCCAAAGAAATACTTTTTGTATTTTGTGTTGATGTCTGGCCTGGGGCTCGAACCCTGGCTTTACGTCTAATAAGCTAACACACTACCTACTAGAATACGGCGACTTAATGCAGCTGTTGGTGGCAGTTAAAAAAAAAATCTTTTGAATATTTTTTAATGAATTATTTTTACAAAAGTTCATGAGTTATCATACAATTGGGTTTTTAGAACTCCAGTAATTCAACAAGAGAATGTGCAATCTTTAAGATTTTCCTAGCGATTCAATTAAATTTCCCTTCAAGAAATTCACGAAAAATAACCAGAACTCTTCTAAAGAATTATTTTTCTACCCCATTTTAGATTTGTTTTGTCTTCCAGTATAATATGCTCATAGACAAAGCCATACATTCCTATAAATTTTTATAATTGTGTGCGTTCATATATTGTATGTGCATGTATTGGTGTCCACTTTCTATAGTGGATGCTTATGCGAACATGTGAAATTTGTTAATGTCAATAAATTTTGCTTAAAATATTTTAGTTTTCAACTTAAAATTGTCTTTTTTTGCGTCCCTCTTTCTCTACCTCTCTCTCACTGTGGTTGATCTACAGCATGGCAGTCCCGTGAATGAGTTTTTGTTACGAAAACCAATAACAAGGAAAATGAATCACTTGAACCTTCATCACTATAATTACATGTAACAAAAGGGCATTCAAACTGACAAACACATGTGAGGTGGTGGTAACCAAAAGATTTATCCACAAAATATTTTATTTTTCTTGTTATTGTCTTATGGGACAAAAACATTCCGTGGAATAAAGCAACATTATTTTCGTTGGTATTCATTAAAAAAGTTTTAATGCCACTACTATGCGACGATTAAATAAATTAAAATGTTTCATTTTATTTGTTAAATTATAAACAATGACAAGCAGATAACAACAATAAGATGCTTTTACTTTAAGTCCCGCTTAGGTTTCAAACAGCAAAAGTTTAAGTTTTCAAAAACTGTAGATTATCTTTGAACATGATTAACAATATAAACAACAACATACCCTGTAATCCATTGATTTGGACATGGCTTTTTTTTAATGGGGTTGGCTAAGAAGTCCCTGTCTAAACAATACTCAGACAAAATCACGGATATTGGAACTAAAGGCTTATGCAAGTCTTTCAATTTTTTGTCTCCTTTTTTTGCTGATTTAGCCATTCTGGAGTTAAATGATTGACAAATATCTTTGACAGATGCTTCGTTTTTGTCTATGTATGACCCTCTTATAACAAGTTTAAACACTTTACTCGATTCATTGAAATTAAAGAAGGAAAAATGGCAAAAAAAATATCCTTTCAATACAAAAACATGCCAACAAGATGACAATTCAATTGAAGCTGTAGTAGACCGTAAGACCAAATCTAAATGTAAAATACAAAACCACATACAAATATTAAAAGGATATTGACATGGCAACAAATATAGAACAGCCAAAAGCTGCATTAGCATTGGCAACAGCAGTAACAGCAGTACAGAAGACAACGACAACATACCAGTCTTCATTTGTTTGATGGAGTGTCAGATTTTGTACAAGAATAAAATTCGGAATTTCCTTGACATGCCAGAAAATAATGTCACAGATTATGTCAAAGATTTTCTGGTAGATTTTCGTGATTATCCGTATGCCATAGGTACATACATATGCATGTGTGTTTGTAATAGAAAATAAAACAACTATTCTACTATTTTTGGTATTTCACTGAAAGGTTAATAATTTTTTTTTTGTTTCCTTTTTCTACAAAACTGTTGAATTCTTCATTCTTGGGAAAGGAAAGCCTAATAACTAGCGAAACATGACATTGATTCCGACAGTCAGCAAAGCATTCAAATAAAATCCTATTCAACCCAATTATTGACCCCACAGATCTGAACTGAAGTTAACTTTAAGCAGGTTTTCGATTTAACAAATCTCTTATTGACCACATCAGTAATCTCATATTGATGGTAGAACAACAGAATCATATATGTGAAGTTATATTCCTTTCTTTTACACTGTATGTTATGTTAACATAAAAGAAACCGGTTTTGGAAATCCTTCATACCATAGCTATATGGCCCACTAGCTCTATTTACCCCTTAAGTGCATATTTTATCCGATTTAGCCTGATTTATATGAGGCACATTTTTTGCTAACTTGAAGCAAACAATTAAATTCGGTTCCTAAAGTTAGATAATCGTAAGGAAAACTGTTTTGGAATCCTTACTTCAATAGTTATCCAGCCCATTGGGTCCGAAAGGCACACCTTCTTAAATATTATCGAATTTTGCCCGATTTATGTAACTCACTTCTTTTACTCTTATAAAAAAATTCGATATATTTCCGGTCTTTAAGGTTACCCAACAACAAATCCTTGATCAAATAGTTCTATCTAGTTCACTAGGTTTAGCTCCGTGTTCCTTTAATTTTTACACCAATTTATTGCTATTATCGTGATTACAGTAAGACCCCGCTTAACGCTGTTTCAGTATTACGCGGTTGAATATGTGTGCAAAACGGTCATGCACCAACCAAAAGCGGTGCACTATGTAGCGACGGTGTAGACTATGTATCTTTTTCAACGCTCTTTTGTTAGTCTGTCTAAAATAAAGATTCCAACTGTATTTTCCGAAGTTGCAATCGCAGTACGAACGCTGTTTCGTTTAGCGCTGGAAATTATTGGAACGTATCTAAGATATTAAGATTTTGCGGTATTTCAACACAGTATATTACCTGAATAGGGGACCTTTACGCTTTACGCTGGCCTAACCCAACCTAGCTTTTTTTTGTAATTTTTTTATTGTAGTTTGGTATTTCGTAATTTCTTCGTTGTTTTGTTATTGTAACTGTATGTTTTCTATAGTGCCACAACAACAAAAACAGAAATATTGCTGGATCCGCTGCACTGTTTCCTTTTTAAACATCAAAAACACTTCCTTTCTGAAAAAGTTGAAAAATGTTGTTATCTGGACAATACTATACACGTGACGCAAGAGCCTTGAAGATGTAAAAAGTCGAACATGCAAGGCCAGAATCTTTTTCTTTCAGATTTCGAATGTCTGTAACACTCTCGAATAAACAAAAGGCACGTATCCAACGCAAGTGTTGTAGGGTTCGCAGACATGGTTTGACAATGCGGTAATTGGGCGCCCGATTGAAACATTTGCTAACAAACGCTTGCGGAATAGTTAAGAGAATATGTTGAACACAAACGATTACAAGCGGAGGATAGCCTCAACCTGCATACAAATAATAGGGTAACATTCTATAAAAAAAAATCTATAATGAGATGCAGTTGGTGACATGGACGACCTTCTCTGAAACTTCTCTGAGGCAGACAATTCTGTTCAATTCAATTCAGAAGCTTAAAAATACTACAATTATAGTCGTTAGTTCTATTTTCCTGATGTTATACGACAATCCTTAAAGTTTTAAATCAGTTTTATACAAACTAAACTTCTCATATTGTAGTCGCCGTACATAGTCTAGTAGGTAGTGCGTTGACTTGTTAGACGAGAGACCTCGGTTCAAACTCCAGGTCAGACATTGTCAGCAAAATTAAACGTCTCATCAAATTTCTGGCAAACTCTATGAGAGTAAATAACATTGCCAAAATTCTCAAAAATCTATCGTTCGGAGTCGACTTTGAACTTTGTGTAACACACACAACATAAGTGATGTGAGAAACTAGGTTGTAATCTTGGCTGAAAGGTTGTAATGACCAATTATGTATGTATGTAAACTTCTCATGTGCTAATTTTGGCTTCTAATTTGGATTCTATTCTGCCCATTCGAGTGTGGCTTATTTCCACAATAATATCTTCAAGACATGAATCATTAAATTGACGAGCCAACCAATCGTTAAACTAAGCTCATTCAGATAGTCTCTGGGCTAAAGGATAGACTTCAATGTTGTAAACATTATTGAATAATTTTATGGTAGAAACCATTTCCAATTAAATTAATGAAAGGTAAGTATTTAAAATACAATCCCACACCCCCATGTGCAAGCAATTGATTGAAGGAAGAGGAAGTAAGTAGTGTGACAGATTGTTTGCGCAATCGATATTTCACTTGCCTGGCTTGGTAGAAATGTCAGCTTAATGTACGTACGACGTATGAATGTACGACGCATTTGAAAAATATTTATTGATGTTACCATGGCCGCGCTACTGTTCTCCTCACTACAATGGTGGTTATTGCCAATATTTCTGTAATGTTGTCAACGACGTCATAGTCAGCCAGTCATCATTATTATTGTTATTGATGTTGTGGCTTTTAACTTGATTCGTTTTACCATTCCATTTTGCTGACGTGCATTTGATGTTCATTTCTGTAGCGTAAAAAGTGTCGCCTTTACGTACAAAAGGAGGAGACAGACAAACATACATACGTATGAGTTGGAGGCAAGTGCCAAGTGCGAGTGTAAATGTCATTTATGTTACTGGCTATTATTATTGCTATTCTTGTTAATATTGTTGCTATTGCTATAGCTTTCAAGAGTATTAATGATGATGTTGATTTTGGTTTTGAACTTACTCGTATGCGACAATCTCAAATAACGTTAGTTACGTGCCATTAATTTTTTTTCTATTTTTTCCTCCTCGTCTCTAAACTGTACTGTTCTGTTCTAGACTGTCTATACAATATTTGCCGATGCCATATTTCTATTATTACTGTTGTTGTTGTTGTTGCTTGTGGTATAGATATGTATTCGTATGTACGTTTGGGTCACTGTTAGTCATTTGACAGTAACATATCAATATCAACAAATAAATGTCAATATGACACTTTATACTTGAATTATTTTCGCTCTCATAATCTGTCTGTCTGTTCTGTTTTATACGCCTGTCTGTCTGAGTTTGGGATTTTTCAAGTATTTTTAGTATTTTGTTTTGCTCATCTTTTGTTAACTTTTGCTATGCTGAGTATGAGGTTTATATGGCCCGCATTTTTCTTTATAAACATATTAAATTTATCGTTTAAACTATTCTGTTTCGAATTGTTGAATTGTTGTTTGTAGCCACTGTTTTGCTAGTCATTTTGATATCATTTTACCCACAGAAAAAAACTTAAATTTTTAAAAATATTTTTGTATGTCGATTATGATCATTTACCAGAACACATCATCATATTACAATAGAAAAACCAATGACAGTGTTAATGAAATGAATGAATGAATGTGTTAAATTAATTAATCACCGTTTTTAAATTACATTTTCAACGGAAATAATACTGTTGAATACAATAACTCAGAAGCATTTATTGTTGATTTAAATTTAAATTGAAACTATGATTTGAGGCAACAGGCAAAAAAGAATTGAAAATGTTTTATAGAAAATAATAAGTTCGTATCAAATATCCAGTAAAACGAAGTGAACGGAAGCCATTAACAAGGAATTGAATTCTTTATCATCGAATTATATCTAAAAATTACGGCAAATCAATATTAATTGATAAAACCTAGTTCTTTTTACTATCGTGTGGGCCATCAATCGGTTTAAATTTGAACCATCGGTTATTTCGAATTTGGGAATTCGTATGTCATTCTATTCTGTCACAAATTTCAGTATATTATCTCCACTGAAGGATAAAATAATGTTTCTTCGGAAACTTCGTCGCAGCAGATTTCTAACAAAAACTCTGGCAGTAGATAAAAGTGCCATGAAAAAGTTTCTAACCTAGTTGCTTAGCTAGGTCGCAATCCGACTGAAAGTTTGTAATAACCAATTATGTATGTATGATCACAATCAGTGATTTTCACAAATCTCAATATCTCAAATACTACCCACGCAACGTTAAGATGATTTCAAAATTACCAAATGACTGGCAGCAGTTGCAATAATGTGGAGCTAACCAAGGCAGATTGCCTCAAGTAAATTGGATATTACCTACTCGTTTTACAGGCGGGTTCAATCTCGTTGACAGGAAGATAGCACTTGCAATATTGCGAGACTCTGCTGGACACATATGGAAAGAAGAGGAACGATTCACATCTATCTCTAAATAGGATACCGAAAGGCTTAGGTTAGGTTAGAGGACGTGTACTTGCCAATTAAGACAAGTACAGCACCCGGAAGTCGAATTGATCTATTGTACAACGTCCTAGTTTCTCACACCACTTATGTTGTGTGTGTTAATTTCATACATGAGTGGTAGGACCTACAGTTTAAAATCGACTCCGAACAATTGATTTTTGAGAAACTTTTTCATGGTAATTTTATTTACTCTCAGAGTTTTTGCCAGAAATCTGATGAGAAGAAGTCGTCGAAGAAATACTTTTTGTTTTGATGTCTGGTCTGGGGCTCGAACCCTGGCTTGACGTCTAATAAGCCAACACATTACCTACTAGACTACAGCGACTACCGAAAGGCTTGACATCAAGGAAAATGACTTTGGCAGCAGCTATGAGTCTAAAGAGGAAAAGGAGATTGTTTTTCACCTTGAGAGTCACTACGTGCAAAATTGGTGATTTTATTCAGTCCGGACTACGACTTAGCTCCTCACACCACTTATGTATGTATGTTGTGCGTGTTAATTTCTCCACATGAATGACGGGACCTTACAGTCGACTCCGAACGACAGATTTTTTTGAGGATCTTATCATGGCCATTTTATTTTCTTTGCCAGCACTCTACTCAGAGGAAGTCGCCGAAAAAATGTTTTCTTTATATTTCTAGATTTATTTTTGACTTCGGTTGATTTCCTCTAGGGAATGTTTAACGTTGGCCTAAGTGGGACCTTTTCTTTCAAGGAGGGAAAAGAAAATCATTCGAATGCGTGCTTAGTAAGGTCAAGCCATCTGCAAGCATTATCCCAATTGATTAGTATTACGTCCTCGACTGCTATAAAGAGTATAAGAAACGTTGCTCATTGTGCACCATTTTTTCCAAGTGGTAACTACTAATGATCTTCCTCTGATGTTCATCGCAATATGGGTCAACTATTTATACAGAATTGTTCAACCTTAGCAGTTTCGAGACTAAGGGGTTTGGGTTTGCATTCGACTTTAAATAAAGTTGTCCTCAAGAATTCAAAATAGTCAGTGAATAGGAAAAAAACAGCCACTTTTTCGATAAGGCTGCGTAGACAAATATTTCATAACAGTTTATACGCAGTTTAAAAACACTTTTTCGATTCAAGAAAATATATTTAAACTTTAAATGTGTGTTTAAAAGTTCAAAACCATAGCCAAAGAAAAGAAAAAACAAAAGAACTAAGTAAGGCTGAACTCAAAACTCAACATTAAAGCAAAATAACCATGACAACAGGAATAAAATAAACAAGTCTAATAAAAAAAATAGCAACAAAAAGAAAAAAAATTTATTGAAGATTACAACAAAATATAAAACCACAAACTTCCGGAAAGCCAATTAAAAGTTTTTTGTTGCTGCTGCTGCTTCTACTGCTGCTGTTTGCTGTTGTTGTCATTGATAAGTAAAATGGCAACAACATTATAACAATAGACTGGACTCCCTTAAAACAAACATCATTTGAGAAGTGCCCTCTTAAACTTTAAATACACACTTAGACAGGGATACAAATACATACATATATCTACGCACACATACACCAACACACACTCGCATAATCTTAGGGACAACAACAAGAGTAAATTTTAATTTTAACTGGCCATACAGCAACAACCATACAATTGGCTGCCTTTACACATTTGCACGCAATCCATATACAATGTAACTGTATGGTATACATACATATGTATGTATGTATGTGTGTGTGTGTGTGGGAATATATGTATGTGTTTTTTCGTGTTTGTACTTGTGTTGGATACATGAAAGGACAACAAATAGAATCAGTATACCATAAACTCCTACTACTACTACACTGCAAATGTAAGCAATAGATACCAACAAAAAAAAGAACGAATAAAACGAATAAAACACAGAAGGAGAAGAAGAAGAAGAATAATGTAACAAGTTATTGTTGACATAAAAGTGATTTAAACCCATTAAAAGAACTGAAAAACAAAAATATGGAAAGTGAACAAAGTTTGGATCTAAACTTTATAATGGCAAGTTGGTATGTGTTAGTGTTAGTGTTAGTTGGTAGGAAAATCCAAAAATTTACACATACACCGACAACAACAAACATACACATACTAAATAATATAAGACACACAGCTACATATTTATTAAATACAACATTCACAAAAAATTTTTTATAAAAATGTGGTATCGTGAGAGTGTGTTACACCACAGGTTATTTAAATAGCAGAAGTTATTTGAGGTGTAGGCAAAGTTGGGCAGCATTGGTTAGGTTATTTAGAGCACCATTTTGAAATTATGTAAAGGTTTAAGAAGAAGAGAAAACACAGCCAAGCTGTGTTGATTAAAAAAACTGAAAGTGTGGTAACACCTTGGACCTTTACATTCCCAAAGAAAATATATGAGTTTACTTCTGTAGTTTCTGCCTTGAAGATTAAGGCGTGAATTCATTCTCACCGCGTGCGTAACGACTGTCCAATGACCCCCTGTGTCCAGTGGTATATGAGTTTCCTTCTGAAGTTTCTGCCTTGAAGATTAAGGAGTGAATTCGTTCTCACCGCGTGCGTAACGACTGTCCAATGAGCCCTGTGTCCAGTGGTGTTGTGCTAATTTGTTTTTTACCGGAACGCGTATATATAATTATATAGACAGGGCCGATCCTGGGTAGGCGGTCGCTCTGTGCGGTTTCATGTCCCAAATTTAACGACGGGGGTGATTTTCCATGATAATCCTGGCGGCAGCGTTTTTTTTTAGGTCTCATGTCCCAAATTTGACGACGGGGGGAGGGAGATTTCCCCCAATACACCCGCTCTTCATTATTGTATGGAAAAAATAAGTGATTCTCTTGGTAGCAACAGTTAAATTTAAATGCGGCCGAAAGGGTTAAAAAATTGTTATAAATACTCAAATTCTTAAGTAGTAATTTGTTCGGGTTCACGTATTTGTTTCGGTTCGGGTCGAGTTCCAGTTCAGCAGAAAAAAACGTTCCGGACTCTGGTTCACGGTTCTGAAAAACAAGCCGGTTCGTTCCGGTTTTTGTTCCGGTTCGGGTTCGGTTCAAACCCTTGTTTATAAAAATACATATAAAAATTCGTCCAAAATTAAAAAAAAATTAACAATTCTTTTTAATTTTTTTTTTTTTTTTCAAAACGTCAGCCAATTTTCGTTATCAGAAATCATCTTTAGTTCCGGAACGCGTTCCTGTCCAAAAAGAAAGTACCGGAACGACGTTCCGGAGCGTTCAGGCTCGACAACACCACTGCCTGTGTCTACAAAAGTTTCAGCGTCATGCCTCTATCGGATGTACTCTTGTTCTGTTCTGTTAATTTCCACCACAGAATAATCAAGTAGGAGGTACTAAATTCCACATCTGCCATACTTAATTGATTTCTACAACACTTTAGTTAGGATTACAACCTAGTTTTTTACACCACCCACATTGTGTGTGTTAATTGCATTTCAACTCTGAACGACAGATTTTTGAGAAACTTCTCAGAATTCTTATCAGAAGACGGCTGAGAGAACGTTGTCGAAGAAATATTTTTCTCATATTTCGACCTGTTCGAGATGCCTGAACTAGGGTTTGAACCATGGGCTCTTGTATAATAAGTCAACGAACTACCTACTAGAATATGGTGACTTCCATTAGGTTAGGTTAGGTTAGAGGACGTGTACTTGTCAATTAAGACAAGTACAGTACCCGGAGGTCGAATTGACCCATTGTACAATGTCCTAGTTTCTCACACCACTTATGTTGTGTGTGTTAATTTTTATACATGAGTGGTGGGACCTACAGTTTAAAGTCGACTCAGAACGACAGATTTTTGAGAAACTTTTTCATGGCAATTGTTGACTTCCATTTATTTCATACACATTTCATTTACATTTACTTCTCTGTATGCTGGAAATAAGGATTAAAGAACTTTAAGAAAATTGTATTGGGTTGTTGCGGTACTAGGGAGTTCATCTTCTTATATCAAAAGGTTCAGATCGAACTGAGTGTTAAGAGACGACCATGACGGTCCTATGCATTGTATATAACTACAGTATCGTCAAAACTACAGACAGAGGACTAAGTCGGAGCTGATATAAATATGGCCACTGAAAGAAGCAGTATTGAAATGAAATGCAGGAATGGGTTTTTTCTATCGCTCCTCCGCATGCAGGTTCCAGTGAAAATATGAATTCAACATGCTTTTTTGTAGGCGACAGATTATCAACCTTGTGTGTATATTTTTGCACACAACAAAATTCGGGTTTCAGACCACCGGGATTAACCTATTGACTGCATCTATTGTTCTATCCATGTCTTGCTAAAGTACCAACTGGAGGATGAAGTAAATTTAAATCAAAAATTGGAAATAATTTTACGAAATCTTTTGATATGCATTAACAGCGTTTATCTAAACACCCTTTAATCTTGTATATCCTTACAGAGACTGTTTATATTTCTCGAACAACTGGTTCAAAATTTACAAACACACACACACTTTCATACTTATACATTAAAAATATATACACATACACATGGCAAAAGGACATTTTCTCAACTTATCCATTAGCTTCCAAGCAAACAGAGCGTAACTGCAAATGTTTGTTAATGTTGGTATACATACTTGTAAGAACGGTTTATGTGCGTCTATGTATGAGTGGGTGGATGGTTGTATGCGTGTTTTTAGCTATGCGTGTGAGTGTATAGTACAATAAAATGAAAATCATTTACGTTTACTTAAAAGCTTAGTTTCTAAATACCAAATAATGAATTTCATCAGAAGCAAAGCATAGAAAAAAATTGTATTTGAAAAACGGAAACACTTCCTTTCTTCAGTTCCTTTTGCCATTCCAACAAAAAGCATACTTGCTGCCCCTGCTGCTCCATTGTAATAACAACAACTCAAAGGATTTTAACAAGAATTCTTGTTAATAAAGTTTGACACTCCATAAAATCACAAGCATTTTCAACACTAAATGGCAGTGGAAAGAGATTCATTTTTTGCGTGATTAAATCACTGACTGTCGGAAAACGTCTCGGAACAATCACGTGTCATTAAATATTTATTCAATTAAAAAAAGGACTCACAAAATTGTGAAATATTTCCGGAAATCAAAATGAAATCGAAAGGTTTTTTTAAATTATTTGAAGAATATTTTTATTAGAGAAATGGAAACGACATACTAGATATGTTTACCGTCACAGTCGTTTTTTGGTATAGACTGTCAGATCTGTTATCGATGCACTATTTGACATTTCATTTGCCGTAAATAGCAGATCATTCATGCGATTTCGAACAATACGTTTGAAGTACAAAAAAGCAAAACTCTTAGATCAGCGTAAAGGCAGTAACGATAATACAACAATCTTCACCGATGGCTCTAAAATGGAATGTGGAACTGGATCTGGGATAAACTGGCACTGAATGGGTCACATGGGTCACACAGATTATCTACCCAGGCCAGTGTATTTAAGGCGGAGATTTTTCCTACTGAAAAAGATGCACGCACGGTTGAAGCCGGGGATCTACCACTTGATCATGCATATGTGTCGGCAGTCAAGCAGGAATCAAAGCGTTAGGATGCCATTTCGTCAAATCAAAGCACGTCAGGAGTAGCATGGTCTCTCTACACCGTTTACAGCGATACAACAACGAAAAGGAAAACGAAACGGCACGGAAGGGATTGCAGATGTCTGAAGAGGAAATGATGGAATGGATATTTGCACCTCTATGGCAATACATACATGCATAATTGGACATTACAACCCTTCAGTCAGGATTACGACCTAGTTTCTCACACCACTTATGTTGTGTGTGTTAATTTTATACATGAGTGGTGGAACCTACAGTTTGAAGTCGACTGCGAACGACAAATTTTTGAGAAACTTTTTCATGGCAAATTTATTTACTCTCAGAGTTTTTGCCACAAATCTGCTGAGAGGAAGTCGCCGAAGAAATACTTTTTGTATTTTATTTTGATGTCTGGCCTGGGGATCGAACCCTGGCTTTTCGTCTAATAAGCCAACACACTACTTACTAGACCACGGCGACTGCGCCCCTCTCCTCTATGGCAATACATACATACATGCATAATTGGTCATTACAACCCTTCAGTCCGGATTACGACTTAGTTTCTCACACCACTTATGTTGTGTGTGTTAATTTTATACATGAGTGGCGGGACCTACAGTTTAAAGTCGACTCCGAACGACAGATTTTTGAGAAACTTTTTCATGGCAATTTTTATTTATTCTCAGAGTTTTTGCCATAAGTCTGCTGAGTGGAAGTCGCCGAAGAAATACTTTTTGTATTTTATTTTGATGTCGGGCCGGGGCTCGAAGCCAACACACCACCTACTAGACCACGGCGACTTCGCCCCTCTCCTCTATGGCAATACTCTTTCAAATTGGAAAGGTAAGCATGGAATTCAACAAACCGTGGATGATCCGACATACTTGGTTGCCGAATTTCAAAACTGCTCTGTCCAGCAGTGGACAGCTGGAGTACCAAAGAATTAATTGATTTCGACAAGAGAACGGTTCACATTCTAACGGGAATTCTAAGGGGACACTGCGCTATTGGCAGCTTCGCTGACCAGGATTACTGCAGCGGCCGCCATGATGTGGGGAAATGGAAGAGATGTAACATCTTTCATGCGAGTGCCCTGCACTTTAGAAGAGATTTCATCGGCATGCTGGCAAATGTGCTGCTAATGACAGTGATCGGTTTCATCCGGAGCGAGTGGTGTTTCAACCCCCCACTAACGGATTACGACGAGGAGGCTTACCTCACACTGGGTGACACAATGGGCCATATGGGCCACCGAGTGAACTTACCTGTGAACAGTAAGCTACCCGCTTACCTAAACTAACCTAAGCCAGTAGTATACAAGTGTGAACTGAGATTGAAATCCTTAAAAATGTTCGGCCTCATTTTCAAACAAATAACGAATTTTCGTAGGTAAGCTTTCTAAGAATTTGTTTATCCGATGAAAGGAATTTTCGTTTTTATGCGTAATCATTATAAATATTATGCTGGTTTTTCGAATTTGAAAAATTATTCTTTTAAAGGCGCATATATTCCCTCTGTCGTCTTTTTCTCAGACATCTCCGATCCTTTCCGTTCCAGTTCGCCCGCATTTACGTCTGCTTCTAGGCCACACTGGCCCGAAACCAAGTGGAGACGGGTGTAGTGTAGGCGTATGTAGTGTATAGAGTCCATTCAAATCCTGACGCCCTTTAATTTGGCTAAGTCGGATCCCAGCGCTTTGATTGGTGCTTGCTTGACTTCCTACACATGTCATCAAGTTCGAAAGAGATAGTTTCATGGTTTGAATCATACATGCAGCTTGTTTAATGGCAAAAATCTCCGCCTGAAATCAAGTGTATACCTGTTAGGTAATGTGTAAGATCCGTTTAGCGCAAGTTTGTCGGACTAGACCCCAGATCCAAATTTACATTAAACTTTTGGGCCATCATTATATCACCACCATCGATGACAGCTTGAGAAACCCAGTTTTTGCATGTGGGAGTGTGTGTTTTAAACACTCGCCTGAGACCAGTCTCTGGTACCATTGATTTTTTATGTTGATACACTCGTCGTTGAGAAACCAACAACAAAGAAAATATATTAAAGGCCATTATTATAACTTGCCGTTAAAGTTCGCTTTAGTTAAAAGTATGTAACTTCAGGTAAAGTGAACTTTAAAGTCGCCTTTAACTTCTTTTCGTTATCACAACCTTCAGATAAAATAAAGCTAACTTTTTCAAAAATATAGCAGTGCCGGAGCAATGTCGATAGCACTGTCAATTAAACAAGTGCTTTAAAAACGCAATGGAAATTGCGTGCCTTTTTATTTGTTTTATAAAATCTGTTTATGTAGGTTGTAGCTTTTTTATTTTTGTGTTTTTCATTTTAAATAAATATAATGAATACGCCAATAGCCATTTTGATTTGAAAAACTATTAACGTTTATTTTTCATGTTTACACTTGAAGTTACCATATTGAAAATAATATAAATAATATGGCAAGTTCAAAGATAAAGTGAACTTTAAAGCTTAAAAAGATAGGAAAATCTTCCCTTTAGCCTAACGCTCACTTTTATCTTATTGTGTACTCATAATAATGATAATGATATAGTTATCTGCCCTTTAAAATTCTGCCTTTAGTTAACGGTTGTAATAATGACCCTAAAAATATTTAAAAATAAAGAGCAAATATATCCACTACACTATTAAAGGTAATAATATTATAAATATGGACGAATAAAATAATAAACAATGGACATGAAAACAACAGAAAACCTCACCCAGTTGTCAAAACGGTTTTTATTTTGTCTTTTATTTTTCTGTCTAAATTTAGATACATTTTTACCTTGACACCATGAAATCGGAAACCCTAGTAACAGTTTCAATGTTAAAACAACAACTTTTGGTTTCAACAACCAACAGAACATGTTACGGAAGGCAGTGTGTTGAGGAGGGAGGGGCGTGTATTGTAAAGGTAAAACATGTTGAGATCAAATAAAATCGAGCTGATTTCGTTGTTTGATATTTTTTTGCGATATCTTTTCAACATGCCACTAAAACCAAAAATACAAGAAGAAAAAAAGAAGCAAAAAAAAGTAAAAAATATACAAAAAGTTGTCAATGTCGAACAAGAAAAACGAAAACGATAGCGCTGCAACATGTTCTGGCATTTAAAGATTGAACAGATGATTCTGGGAAAACAAGATGAATAAAAATATGTGGTTTAGCAACGCATATGCACCTCCTATGGCTTGGATTTATGGAAAGATTATATTTAAGTGCTGTTTTACACCACATAAAATACTTGATTCTTGCAACGCTGTTAAGGTTTATAATATTGAAAATAATCTGTAGTGGCTTCATAACTTTATAACGGAATCAACTTGAATTGCTACAAAAAATTCATGGGAAATTAATCCACATGTCAGACAAACAAGTATCAATTATTGAATATAAATGAATTTGCCTTTTTATCTGGTCTCTGGCTGTATGTTATATTCCCGTTAATTTTATAAGCCGATATTTTTTTTCTTTTCCAAACTGTGTTGAGCTTTGAGCTCTTGTGTGATAAGATATGCTGGGGCATCACGAGTGCTATGAAGGCCAAGCCCTTGTCTCTACAACCTTCAGACGACAACTTGCTCCAAGGCATGGCTGCTAGAACTGCACTGATATGTTTAGGCCATGTACAATGGGCCACGCTTCATTGCTGTAGAAAGTAGAACCAAATCACCTGGGTTTTGAGATAGAGCTACATGGTACCAGAGACTGTTCTCAGGCGAGTGTTTAAAACACATATTCCCACATACGAAAAATGGGTTACTCAAGCTGTCATCGACGGCGGTGATATAATGATGGCTCAAAAATTTAATTTTAATTTGGATCTGAGGTCTATTCCGACAAGCTGACACTAAACGGATCATACAAATTACCTAACCAGGTATACACTTGATTTCAGGCGGAGATTTTTGCCATTGTGATTAAAACCAGGAAACTACCTCTTTCGAACACGATCATATGTGTAGGCAGTCAATCAAGCCCCAATCAAAGTGCTGGGATCCCAGTTCTTCAAATTAAAGGACGTCAGGAGTTGAATAGACTCTCTACACCATATACGTGTACACTACATCCGTCTCTACTGGGTTCCGGGCCAGTGTGGCAGAGAAGCAAACGAAAAGTCTGGCGAAGTGGCACGGAAAGGATCGTAGATTGCTGAGAAAAAGACGGCAGAGGGGATATATGCGTCCCTACAAGAATACTTTTACAAATTAAAAAAGCAACATGGAATTCAACAAACCGTAGGTAGTGCAACATACCTGGTTGCCGAATTACAAAAGTGCTGTATCCAGCGATGATCATCAGGAAAACCAAAGAACTACTTGAGTTCGACAATAGAACGGTTTATACTCTAGCAGGAATAATAAGACTCTGCGCTATTGGCGGTTTCGCTGACAAGCCCGGTCTGACCGCAGAAGCTGACAGGATGTGGTAGAAACGGAAGCGGTACAACACCTTTTATGTATGTTTTTGTACTTCAAAGCAAAAGTCATTGGTTTTTGGGTGACAAAACGTTTAAAGATCTGGGCATGGTAGAGAACTGGCTGGTTCACCCTAAGATTAGGGTGGTTCAAACTCACCACTACCTGATCATGACGAGGGGGCTTAACCTTTCACTGGGTATCACAATGAGTCATATGGGCCAACGCGTTAACTTGCCTGTTAACGTTAAGCCACCCATTAACCTAACCTAACTTAAGTTATCGCATGATTTAGATATCGATATAAAATATCGATAAACATGATATACAAAAAGTATTAAGAAAGTCTAATGTTCGTATTGCTCCTCATTCCATTTGCTAATGCACGGTCATGAAGCGAATTAATCTCATTATTTACATCAAGTCGATTACTGAATGGATTCAAATTTCGTGCAAGTTTTCAACGTTATTTTAAGGTTATCATGCTTCTGTGCAAAGAAACATCAATTCTGGTTCTCAAAATCGTTTAAGCAGGACTTTTCAGTAAGCTCTGCGTCCTTGCTTCTTGTGGTAACATAACGGGCCGCTAAATGTACTGAAAAGAACTTTGTTTTTAACAAAATTACCGCCACTTGCTATTATATCCTGTGGTAAATATCATTTCTGCTAAAAAAAATTAGAAATAAACGTTTGCAAGCTTTACGATGGTATTATTTTTTGAAATTTTTTTGGATACATTAATAATAAACACGCTTTCATCAAAACACCACCAAAAAATAAAACAAAAAATTTTCTGTCATTGTTGTCACTAAAACATCCACACAGAATACTCACGTAATACAATCGAGTAATAAATAATAAAAAAGAAGTCTTAAGTTTCAACATCTACAATTCAGACGATGACATTTCTGATTATTTATTTATACGGAGACCACAAAGACAAATATTTTACACAGAATCTCCTTTTTTGTATGCCATTTCAACTTTCAGATTTAAAACTCAGAAACAATAAGAGAAAATGATTGCGTTGGAAGCATGAAATAAGAAACGAAATAAAAATCTACTTTAAAAGCAAGCATACAGCATAAGAAGTACTTACTTTCCTCCTCGTATTTTGAAATGCTACTAAAGCAGAACATAAATAAACACAACATGATCGTTATCATATTAAAATCATTAGCAAATGCTTTAAACGGCATTATCATTACGATTATGATAAGCAAGCGGAAAAAATTTGAGAATAATTTCAGAATATAAAGACAACCACCTAATTAAAAAGAAAAACAAAAATATTTGCAACTGATTTGCAACAAAATGTTGTGACTTTTTGTAGACGCCACATGGCACAAAAAATATGACACAATCAGTCAATAAATCGATTAATACAGTCAACTAGTCAATGCTGTAAGACCCGCCATCATAAGTTAAATAAGATGATGCCATGTCGTGTGTTCACTTTCATGTAAAGGAAATATAAACAATATCAGTCTTAGTATATAGGGAGGGCCATCTATCAATTTAAATTTGAACCATCGATTATTTTGAATCTAACAATACTTATGTCATTCTATTGTCACAAAATTCAGTATATTTTACCTCCACTGAGCGTAACGAATCGATTTATGCGTGAGCAACGTTGGGATTTATTGAAATAGATGAGCCAACCAGAAACACACTATGTTGTCGATTTTGATAAAAAAAAATCTTCTTTCCGGATGAAGCTCATTTTCTTGAGGGCTTAGAAAACCCTTACGTGGCCTCATAGAAGCCAATGCATCCAATACGAGTGACCGTTTGGTGCGACTTGTGTGGCGGAGGCATCATTAGCCCATATTTCTTTGAAAATGAGGACAGCGCAACCCTTGCGGTCAATGGAGACACCTATCGCGTCATGATAACCAATTCTTTTGTACCCGCTCTTCATGGTATTGATGTGAACAATGTTTGGTTTCAACAGGATTGTGCAACTTGCCACACATCTCATACCACAATTGATTTATTTCATCAAACGTTTAAAGGCGGTTTAATAGGCCGAAATGGTGATGCCAATTGGCTGCAATTTGACACCATTGGACTATTTTCTGTGGGGCACCGTTAAAAAAAAGTGTTATATTGACAAATCAGAGACAATTAAGCATTTGAAGGTCAATATTCGTAATGCCATTGCCGAAATACGACGCCATACACTCGAAAAAGTGCACGAAAATTTCTGCAATCAAATGAGATACTGTGAGGCCAGCCACGGCAGCCAAATGAATGAAATAATATTCCATTTCTAACCGAAACAATTGTACTTCACAAGAAAAGAATAAATTTGGCAAAATAATTATTGCACTTTTAAATTTAAAATTTTAAATGACCCACCCTATGTCACCTCTTAAAGCTTATATTTGATTCGAATTTTCATTTCTTTCCACTTTCCTTGCAGTTGCTTGCAATCGATTGTCAATGATTTTTGCTGCAACTTTTATTTTATTTTGTCAATTACGAGATTCACTGTTACTTTCATTGATGTTCGTTTTTCTTTTTTTTTCACTTTAATGTTGTTGTTATTTTGTTGGTTAACATTTGTTGTCATCAGTAATTCATATTTACTTGTTGCAAAAAAAAAAAAAAATAGACAAATAAAAAGGGGGAAATATTTTGTGAAAAGCACAATGATTCAATCAAAGCACACAAAAGAGTGTTCAATAAATCAATTATTTTCATTACGATTTAAATTTCAAATGAAACTGAATGGCGTTCACTGTAGACCTTAACATCAACGAGATTGCAGTGCAATGTATTGCAATGAATGCCTGAGCGGGTAGAAATTTTTTCTTAAAATAAGTGTTCGTAACACAATATTTATCAAATATGATAAAAAAAAAACTTTGCCTCCTTTAACCCATAACTATTGAAGAAAGTTTTTTTTGGTTTAAGTCGTTTTCAGAAGCCGCATACAAATTGCCACTAAGCGAAATGCCGTAGACAACCTACTCCCTTACATCCAGAAGATGTCGCCGTAGTCTAGTAGGTAGAGTGTTGGCTTATTAGACGTAAGGCCACGATTCAAACCGCAGGTAAGACTCCTGCAACAAAATATTTCTTCTTTTGTGTATTATTCGTACACATAAACGAAGTTATTTAGTTAAACTCCATACAAAAAAAAAATAGAGAAACATTTAAAAATCGTTCATGCTCAAGCATGAAGTATTATTTTATATATCAGCACTATGGGTCGTATACTTACAATTGAGAGCTTTAAAAAGAAAATGATATCAGGACTTAAAAAATATATTGAAACTTTATTATGCGGGAGAATTTGTTCTACACGAAGTCGTCGCTGTCGTCTAGTAGGTAGTTTGTTGGCTTATTTGACGTGAGGCCTGGTTCAAACCCCTGGCTCAGACGTCTCGAACAGGACGAAATAGGAAAAAATATTTGTTCGGCGATTTCCTTTCAGTAGATTTCTGGCAAAAACTCTGGGAGTAAATAAAATTACCATTGCAGAGTTTCTCAAAAATCTGGCGTTCGGAGTCCACTATAAGCTGTAGGTCCAGCCACTCATGTAGAAAATTAACACACACAACATGAGCGGTGTGAGAAGTTGGATCATAATCCTGACTGAAGGTTTGTAATGACCATTTATGTATGTTAATACAAAGTTAATACAACCTCTAACTGACTTTATTCCAATTTACATCATTATATTCATCTGAAAAGAATACAATTTGTATGTATAGATCGGTGCATCGGATTTAATTTTGAAACTAATTGGCAAAAGAAAGTGCTCATTAGTATGTATTGAACAATTTTAACAATACTGCAGTGAAACTGGCCGTAGTCGCCGTAGTCTAGTAGGTAGTGTGTCGGCTTATTAGACGTAAGACCAAGGTTCAAATCCAAGGTCAGACATCAAAGTGCAAATATGAAAAATAAATATTTCTTCGGCGACTGCCTCTCAGCAGATTTTTGGCAAAACCTCTGAGAGTAAATAAGATTGCCATGAAGAGTTTCTCAAAAGTCTGTTGTTCGGAGTCGACTTTAAACTGCAGGTAACGCCACTCATGTATAAAAATTAAAGCACACAACATAAGTGATGAGAGAAGCTAGGTGGTAATCTTGACTGAAGGGTTGTAATGAACAATTATGTATGTATGCAGTAAAACTGGTATCTCTTTGGACAAGCTTTAGAAAAACTCGTTTCTTTCAGAGACCATATACGGGCTTGTGGTCGATTTGGAAGTGATTTGCTCAAAGCATTCATTTTGTTGGTTTCACTATTCACATGTGAAAGACTATTCAACATATTCCCGAAAAGCCGTTTTTCTCAAGCACTCCTCAACGTAACGTATAAATGAACGTTATCTGTAACAGGTTGTTAAATTAAATCCACAGATTTCGTCCTACGACTAACACACAACAATTATTACGAGAAATTCCTTAGGATGATAGAAAGCCGATACAAACATAAAACACCCTCACCATTTGAAACGATTTCTTCTTTTATTTTTATAAAATTATTTTAAAAATATAATAAAATAGACAATCTCTACAAAACATTTCTTTTTTTGTATTTAAAGTGTAAATGACTGCTTTTATGTCAGTCGATTGGTAATTGACAGGTGTTAAGTGTTGCTGTAGTTTCTTCACAGCAACAAAAAGAAATAAAGAAATGAAAATAAAACTGATTTAAAACAATTCAATTAAAAATGACAATTTTATATTAAACAATTTATTTATAATGGTATTTAATTAAATTTTTTGCTGACAGTTTTACATACATACTCGTACATATACACACATACCATTTGGGTATAGATTTTATTATTTTTTTTTTTCTCTCTGTCTCTCTTTCGACAATTGGACACATAAAAGATGTGTGTCAGAGAGAATTGACAGTTTATCGGCATGTATTGTAAAATAAAATAAAAATATTATTAAAGAAAATAATTTAAATAAATTACATACATGTATACATCCTCGTATAGACATACAATCATTTTCCATTTTTATTTAATAAAATTAAAATAAAATTAAATTCCCTAATGTGGGAATTGAAAAAATTAGAATCGACATTTTTCATATGAAAAGCAACTTAAGGATAATCGACTCCTAATCACACTAATAAAGAATTTCATTCAAAATTAAAAGCCCAAGGCTATCAGAAAGCACTTTCCCCTGTATTCTTATCATTTATTTGTTTTATTTCAGTATCATTCATTAAGTTTTTACAACTAAACAGATCATTGATGTGTTGTAGTAGAAGACCAGACCCAATCAGTTTCAATCAGTTAATTTAAATCAACTTCAACATTTTTTTACACAAAATCATTTTAAATTTTAAACTTTTTACTTTTCAACAACAGATTCATAAATACAGGCGCTTACGTTTTGAGAATGTATTACCTTAGATTAGGTAACAGCAGTATTTATCAACTAATGGCTAAGAAAAGTTCAGGAAAATTTCCATTTACAACAGCACTTATGATTAAGATCTAAAATGATCCCCATAAAAAACTTTTACGTTTTAAATTTCTTACTATCTGAGTTATTTAGGAGATATCATATCCATAATTCCATTGATTCTATCCTTAAATACTAGTAAGAGCCGAGGTCACTTGTAAACAATTTTACGCTCCCTTACTTTAGCACTAATTAATATAGAACATAGCACAGTTGAGAAACCAACTACCATTTCACTATATGTTGGAGTTTAATAATAAAAAATATAATCCAAGGCAAGTAAATCTGACAAGTGACATGCTTAATGCAGTCATTTGTTTGTTCAATTCATTTCCTTTGGGCAGCCCCAATTGTGCATGTTTCAAACGGTGCCTAAACTAAATGAAAGAACGTAGTCCTTTCCGACAAATATTACATGACTGGTTATTACAACACTTCAGTCGGGATTACGACCCAACTTCTCACAACACTTACGTTGTTTGTGTTAATTGTAATAATTAGCGGGGTGATAATAATAACGAAGTCATAGCTCGTGGACAGAGGACTCAAACTTGCAACGGAGAAAACTGAATTAATATTGCTTATGAGGAAGCGTATACCGCTGGAAATTCACATCACGATATGCGACACAACTTTGACGACGCAGAAAGTAGTCAACTATCTTGGCGTTCGACTAAACCCTAAACTGACATTCTGGGCTCAGATCCAACACGCTGCAACCAAAGCCGCTAAGGTTACCTGCTTAATTGGTAAGCTTATGGCCAATATTGGTGGTCCCATACAGAGCAGACGCAGATTGATGATGGCAATAACGGACTCTATTCTGCTTTACGGCAGTGAGGTCTGGCAGAAGCATTGAAGGCCGACTGTAGGAAAAAAATTTTATCATCGGTACAACGAACCACTGCACTTAGGGTGGCATCGGCGGATAGGAATGTATCTAAGTCAGCAATACTAGTAATCAGTAATACCAATAGGTCTACAGGCAAGCGAGCGGAAGAGAGTGTAGGAGACTAAAAACTTGCGCGGAGAGACTGTAAATGTCGACGACGCTAGAAAGCGATCCATACAACACTGGCAAGAGAAATGGAACACTGAAACAATCATGAGGCCAAAGTCGGCGTCTGTACTGTTGAAAGCTTCTGCGATGTACTTCTGTACAGCGAGGAAAATTGGAATAGCATCGCCATTTACACTGAGTCCTTGCTAAAATCTAAGAAATTTGACTTGGTTGAGTGTATTAGAATGGATGTTTGAACACCTTCTCAGATTTTATTGCGCAATCCGGACGCGGATATGGATATAAAGGGGCCAAATGGGCCACTTCGAAGTATTACCACGGTAGTTCCGGAGTGGGCACAAGGAGTCCAAAAGAAGAGAGGAAGATTTAATGGGTGTAGGCCCCACACACGGGGGATAGTGACGACTTCCCCTATGGTGTGGTTAGGTACATTTACTCCTCCTCAGCAGAAAAAAATCAATGAGCGGTGGGAACTACAGTTTAAAGTTGACTCCAAAAAACAGATTTTTGAGAAATTTTTTCATGTCAATTTGATTAACTTTTAGAGTGGGGTATATCCTTGTCATCGTAGTCTATTAGGTATTATTAGGCGTGAGGGCTCGGTGCAAACCCCAGGTCAGACGACTCCAACGAAATGAAATATGAAAAAAATATTTTTTCGGCAACTTCCTCTCAGCAGATTTCGAGCAAAAGCTCTTGGAGTAAATAAAATTACCATGAAAAATTTCTAAAAAAAATCTGTCGTTCTGAGTCGACTTTAAACTGTAGGTCCCGTCACTCATGTGTAAAATTAACACACACAACATAAGTGATGTAAGAAACTAGGTAGTAATCCTGACTGAGTGGTACTTTTGGTACACATGGTACTTTTGTAACAATAAACTTTACATATAGAATAGATATCATATTGTGGTTACGTGGTTAAGTTGTCATCATGAAGACTTTTGATAACAATTAAAATTTTATGAATCCCACTAGTGTATCAACCTAATGGTAGAGATAATGCCTATCCTATTATAGGGAAGCAAACAGTGGCACACGGTAGGGCTGAAATTCCGTATTTAATTGTTTAACCGTTTGAGTGCGAATCGTCGCTATAGTGACGAATAGGTAATGCACCAAAATCGCGGTTCGTGAATTTAGTTAGAGTTTGGCGTTCAGTTAGTGAAGACTGCTGCGACTGTTATGAATAAAAAAATATTTTTTCTCAATTTCCCATAGCAATTTTCAATTAATTTATCCCAAACCCAAAGCACACAAACGGTTAATTAAGGTGCAACTTATCGATAATAACATGTATTATCGACAAATATAATTGCATTCTTATGGACTGTGTTGAAAAGCTGGAACCACAACAGCTATACGGAGATATATTTATTATTGTTATGGCAACCAGTTTAAAATTGCTTTAATAAGCAATCCCCCCAATCGTCTATATAATACACCCAAGTATAACATGAATTATAGGTTTCAAGCAGCAAAGTTGCACTGGCATGTTACGTTAGCAACTAAAACAAAAGAAACCACCTTCAGTTTATACCTGTGCATCCTGCGTCGTTCTGATAAAATACCCAAAACAAATACACAACAACATTTCAAAGATTCTTCAAGTGTCGCCAACAACCTAAAGTAACAACAAAAATAATTTCCCTTTTGCCTGGGTTGGCATAATTAAAATTTTTCTTCCCCCAAAATGTTTATCTTGATTAAAGAAATCCTGCAAAATATTTACCTGGTATGGAACAAAGGACTGTGGTCAGGTTTATTGTTGTTGTTGTTGTTGTTGTTGTCGTTGTACTTGTATTCATTAACAGGCATAACCGCATTACAACTAGACATTGACAAATAGTTTTGTTGTTGGTTTTGTTGCTGTTTTTGTTTGCTATGTTTCAAAAAACTGACACCAGCATTGTCAACAACATCAGCATCGTTATGATAGACACCAGCGTCGTCCTCGTCGTCATCATCATCATTGGTTTCATGACTGATATGAGAAGAATGCATTACTGTTGTTGTTGTTGTTGGTGTTTCGGTTGTATTGTTGCCAATATAATCATAAGATTTTGCTGGTAACGATGATAACGATGTTGTTCTTCCCTGTGTATTATAAGTTGAAATTTGTCTAGAAAATCCCTTACTGAATGCATTTTCTTGGCTATTGCTGATGCTGTTGGTTGCCATGGTAGACATTGAATATTTTCCTAAAATATATGCTTGATTTGTCTTTTCATCTTGCGATTGTAAAGATTTTAAATTTATTTTCTCAAGACGATTTAATATGAAAGGAGATGAAAAGGGTGGTATTGTTTCATTTTGCTGGCAGTTTTCTAAGCTCTTGAAAGGAAATTGAGATTGTTGTTGCTGGTTAGAATTTTCATTACGCTCTTGTTGTCTTTCCTCCTTCAGTGACCGGCCTAAGGGTATTTGATTTCTAAATACAACTTCATTCCTATTCTGATCTTTGTTATCCTCTTTATGGCTTTCGGAGTCTTTAGTATTGTTTGGCTGTGTGGTGCAACCATGGCAATCATAATGATTTTTATGAAACATTGAAGATTCATTTAAAATTGCATTCTTATGCAACATATTATTATTGCTGTCTGTTATATTACTGTTACTGTAAGCTGTAATATAATTTTCCGTTTGGCTGCCATTTGGCCAACAATAGTTGTTAACATTTTTATTAGTTGTGGCAGTCATGCCACTTTGTTTGTGGTCTGGGAAATTCAATTGTAATTGATCAGAGTCCCAGTGATGAAGACCATCATCTAAACTCATGCCTGCAGCAAAACGAGTAGTAGCATCAGACTTAGCGTCAGCATTGTTATGATAAGCTAATCCAACAATGTCATCATCATCCTGGGATAACCAATTTTTTCTTTTAAACCACTGAGCCGAAGGTCTACGTATTGTTGTTCGCGGTAGTGGTAGTGGTGGTGTGGATGTTGTTGAAAAAGTTGCCGCTGGACATGATACTCCATAATAATTTGTGTTTAATCTTGGCGTTGAAGCAACAATGTAATTTTTTCTACTTTCAGCCCTTTGGACATCAACACGGCCACCCTCATCAGCATTTGCATTAAACGCTAATGGCAACTGAGGAGAAGAAGAAGTATTTAAAGCATCGGTATAGCAGGCATTTAATTGATTGTGTTGCTGTGTTAAGTCTGCTGATGAGTAATATGATGTTGGCTTAGTTCGTGCGCTTGTTATTGTTGTTTCAAATGTTGCCAATTGATTTGGTCCCAAAAGGCTTTTAGCCAATTTTGTATCTTTTGTTACATCATTTCCTTTATAACTACCAACATGCCAACGTTTTATTTTTGTTTTTGGTGTTGTTGCTGTAGCATTAGTAGAACTATTACGTCTGCCATTAAATTTCCTATTGCTGCCATAATCAAAGACATCGTTTTGTACAGCAACATCTTGTAGATGTTGTCTGGCAATTTGCCCATTACTTTGGCTTAAAGCCCAGGGACCTTTCAGCCTGCTGTTGCTACCACCACAACTACTACTGTTGTATGCTGTAGTTTCATCATTCTCATCATCATACTCCACATCCACATCCACATCGTTATCATCGTTGTCTTCGTCGTTGTCGTTGCTATAGTTACACTCATAGTTATAGTTGTAGTTTTTCTTGTTATTTGTATCCTTTTCTAAATTTGTATATGAAATGCTACGTGGAGGACATGTTGCATTCTCCTTTCTTGATATCATCTCCACATCTTGGCTGCTACTTTTTGTGAATTTCTTTTTCGTTTCAAATAATTGCCGTATGTTTTCATTGCGTTGCATTGTAGCCATTTTATATGAGCAATTTATGTCATTTCCGTGTATTTGTTTAATATTACGGTCGACCTAAATTGTTTGAATGAAATCGTATTTGTTTGTTGTTGTTTAAATACAAAAAAAAAGATAAAATAAAATCGCTTTTTTAGTTGCCCTTATATTAGCGGAAATTTGTGTCCTTTTCATCTCCTCTGCTGTATAGCATTATAAACGGTTAGTATTTTAGTATGTTTTTTTTCGTTTTTGTTTGGGGGTTTAATTTCAACATCAGCACCATGCCACTGTTAGTTTTTCATTAGTTGGTAAAAAAAAAAATTTTTGTAAACGCCAACAATACAACAACAGCATCAACAATAGTTTGTTGTCAACTAAAAATTTAATCATGCGTTGACAAACAATTTTGTATTCGTTAGTTTGCAAACCAAACAAAAAAAATGAGGAGAAACGTTAGGGAAATGTCCCTCATTAATTTGTACATCAAGCATGACTTGAAATTGTTTAAAAAATTTGAAAGAATCTGATTTTGTACAAAAATTTTTTAATAAAATTCAACAAAATTGTTCCTTTAATATGGGATAATAAGGAGATACACAGATAAAGTAAAAAAGTACGTTAAAAATGTACTCTTTAAGACAGTTAAAGGGCACCCAACGTTCTTAAACTTTAGAAGGAGTAATTGTATGGAAAAATTACATCCAAATGGCATAGGTTAGATTAGGTTAGGTTAGTGTGGTAGCTTTGCCAACAAAAGCTCACTTGAGCACGCATAGCGGCCCGTTGTAACGCCACAGATGAACGCAGTCCCTGTACTGACCAAGTTCCTCCGATTCAGGGAGGGACCGCGTGTCACACAGTGCCCTGTAAGCATGTTACGACCAAGTCCAAGGCGCTGGTTGGTGCGCCTTCTATCTATTGAGGGCCAAGTGAGCCTAGCGGTGGAGGAGGACTCCTCATTGATCCAGGATAGACCGACGTCTCGGAAGAATTGTCGCGCGATCAGCGGCTTGAAAGAGATAAGTGGCATTCCTAAGTTTATTGAAGAGGATTCCGGAAGTAGTACACCAGCACTGGCGAGCCCGTCGGCTCTGCAGTTTCCCGGAATATCACAGATAAGTATTACACTAAAGCACCCAGAAAGAAGAACGACGAGCTAAAGAGAAAGGCATTGAGTCTTGTCTAAATTAACGTAGCCACCTATTTAGCGATTAGCTCAGTAGAAAGCCAGTCAAGCATTGCGAACAAGGCCTTAATGAGGGTGGTGCGTAGTGCACCTGTAATACTCCGTCAAGGAGTTTGACATTGTGCAGCTTTTCCAGAGCAGTCCACGAGAAGGCAACACCGTATAGGAGGTTGGGTTCGATGACTCCATAATAGATCCAGCGCATGACCCTTGAGGAGAAGCTCAATAAACCAGAACACATTTTGTTCTCGGTTGAGAGAATTAAGAGCCCTATCTATAGCGTCCGGCTTGAAATTGTTGAATTCACCTTCAATGTCTCGGAAAATGGCCAGAGTGTATTCTTTAAAGTTCAGGGACTTTTCCACCCAAGAGTTAAGGGAGTGCAATGCAGTCTCCACTGATTTCCCCCTCGTGTAGCCATTTTGGGATGAGGATAGAAGTAATGGATGAATCGAGGCTCTAATATGAACATCAAGGACTCTTTCCAGTATCTTCAGAAGAAAGGAACAAAGGCTGAGTGGTCTATAGTCACTTGCCTTAGTGTGTGTCCAAATGGCATAATAGATCCTCTAAATATTTCTATAAAATTCGGAGAGAATGCTGACTAATAACACAAAAAATTTGTAAAAAGCATTCGTGGAATATTCTAAATTCTAATTCTAAGAGAATAGATTAAATTTATTCTTTTAGGTGCCAACTTCAATGCTATATGCCTTATGATAAAATTTTCTATCAGGTAGCAAAATAAGGATGCCCTCCATCAACTTAAGTTGTCACCATTGTGGCGTATAATTTAATGATATCGTAGAAAAGAAAAATCTGTTCAGAGAAAAAAGCAATTACGTACAGGGTTCCCTTTTTAAGCACTTCCTGTCGTTAAATTTAAATAAAACGAACTATGTGTGAGATATCATTGAAATTATTTTATCGTTTTAAGGAACAATTAATGACTTTATGGCGCCCTCATTGGGTGGAGCGTATCAGCAATGTCCAATTACACTCGACGTTGACGCATAAATCAGGCTGAATGTAACCGACAGCATGACTGATGTTGGCTTTGAAGATCGCTGTAGTTTGCGGCTTATTTGCATGTTATTGCAATTGATTTATTGTGGCCAACGTTTGAAGGCCATTACCAAATGGTGATATCAATTGGACGCCAAGAAGCTGCAATTTGACACCGTTGGGCTATTTTCTGTGGGGCGCTGTTAAAGATAAAAGTGTTATACCGACAAACCAGAGACAATTTAGCATTTGAAAATCAAAATTCGTGATGCCATTGTCGAAATAAGATCCCATACACACGAAAAAGTGTAAGAAAATTGGCCCCATCTTATGAGGTGCTGTGAGGCCAGCCGTGGCGCCATATGAAAGAAATAATATTCCATTTCTTACGGGGACAATTGTACTTCACAATAAAAAACAAATTGGCAAAATTTCAAATCGTTTTTGTTTTATTGCATGGTGAATTTATTACAATATTTTTAGCACTCCTATAAACTTCTTTATATTTTTCTTATTACTCTATCAATACACTATTCTCCCTTTCCGTTCAAAAGTGCACACAATTGTCTTTAAAAATCTTTAAGCAGAGGTCCCTCCAAATATCTCTTAAATGAATACAATTTTAATGTTTCACTACAACATTAAAATGGCAAGTTTATGAGAGGACAACCAATTAATTAAAATTGTTTCTCTCATTAATTTATAATTTTCCAATTTCTTTTCCAATTACGCAACTGAATACGATTAAGCCATCCTCAGTTGGGATGTTATTTTTTTATTTCGTTTTCATCTCATTTTCTTTTTAAACTCACGCATTTCCACATCACATTTATTTCAATTCAATTCAATTGATTTATGAATTCAATTGTATTTCTTGCATTTCTTGCACTTCTTGCATTTTTATTTTTATTTCCGTTTTATTTTCTTATAATTTTCCTTTTCTTGTGAGTGAAAACCCACAGGATTTAAACTTCTGTTGTTTCTTTAATGTGTATAACATTCTTGGAACATGTTTATTGTAAGCCAAGGGATAATAAAATACGTATAAGAATATGCTTGCTTAAGCTAAAACCGCTTAAACGCATTACACGTATGTGCATATGTATGTATTCATTCAGTCGTGTTTACAAAGAAAACAATGCAAAAATAGTTGGAAGAATCAGATTGTGAGAAGCATCTTAAAAAACAAAAAAACAAAAATAATTGGAATCGGTTCTATTCACATCCTTGGTACTCTACACTCTTAGACATTGCAACCGTTTAGCCAAGATTACGCCCTAACTTCTCTATTACACTCTTAGAGCTTTTGTAGGAAGACTGGCAGACGACTACTCTTAAAGATATCAGAGCTGAAGTTTTAATTCTAAGCTATCTCTCGCCCTCTGCACAACGTTAGCCACAACAATGCACTTCAACACAATGTTATTCTTTGCCTTTCACAATGATGGTGGTTGCCTGCGGACTTGAGTATTTCAATTCGATTGGAATTTCTTTAAATTTAACAACACATTTTAGCACCTTTTGCTGCAAAAACTCGAATTTCCCAATTTGAAAACTTCACAACATGTACTCGTCATGCTTTTTATTATTACTCCACTATAAACGTTAAATTTTACTCTCTTTAAACTTCAATCATGTTCAACGATCAGGAAATTTCTAGAAACTTCGCGGTTGAAGTTTTATTGTTATTCATAGTCCAGTATATAGTGTGTTGGCTTATTAGATGCGAGCCAGAATAAAACGAAATATGAAGAAATATTTTTTTGTCGACGTCCTCGTCAGACTTCTGGAAAACCTCTGAGAGTAACCATGAAAATGCTATAAAATGGCTATGAAAAGTTTCTCAAAAATCTGCCTTTCGAAATCGACTTTAGACTGTAGGCCCCGCCACTCACGTATACAGTTAAAACACACAACTTGAGTGGTGTTGAGAAGCTAGGCCGTAATCCTGACTGAAAGGTTGTAGTGACCAATTACGTATGTATGTATTACGTTTCCAGTGTTTTGGGACAAACTCTGAGAGTAAATAAAATTGCCACGAAAAGTCTCTCAAAAATCTGTCATACGGAATCGAGTATACATTGAAGTGCCGCGCACTTAACACACACAACTTGGACAGTGAGAGAAACTAGGTTGTAATCCTTACTAAAGAGAACATGGCCATGGCCAATTTAGTATGACTTCATTTCTATTCAATCTTACGTACTCTTTCTATACAGTAACTCCTTTCCAGAAGCAGCATATTGTATGTATTCTGTATTCGCAATTCCTCTTAATTATTTGAACAAGAATTCGAGATTGCCTACTCAAACGATATTTCTTTAGTCCATTATTACGTAAAAGAGATAGAAACCATGTTTTGATTTTGTGTTTCACAGATATGGTGAGCAGGACATACCGCTAGATATGTAAGTGCATATACACATAATTCAGGTCAGGTCAGGATTACGACCTAGTACTCAGTTTAAAGTCGACTCGGAAAGACAGACTTTTGAGAAATTTTTTTCATGAAAATCTCATTTACTCTGAGTTTTTGTCAGAAATCGGCTGAGATACCGAAGAAATATTTTTCTTTTCATATTTTCGTTTTGAAGTCTGACTTAGGGTTTGAACCGTGACCTCACGTCTAATAAGTCAACACACTACGTACTAGACTACAGCGAATTTAATCTAAACGTTGATGGTGTTATACTATACTGCCTTAAATGCGTGATTGTTATCGAGCTAATAACTATGGTATGGGCCAGAGATCAGCAATGAATCGTTTTTTCGCTACTCATAAGTACTCATGAAATTCTGAATATAAGTGAGTCAACAATATTAAAATTTAACTACTCTGATTCATTCGTATTCACTACAACATTGATTTATAAGTACAGGTTGCAATGAGTATGAGTAACGTTCGAAATATGTTTGATTCATACACCTACTCATTCAGATTCATAAATTTAGAAAAATACTTATAATACTCATAAATGATTCGAGTGATTCGAATCATTCATCAAAATTTAAAGTCTTAGTTGTTGTTGCATTTACAACTAAAGAAGAAAGAAAAAGACAAAGACAGCAAGCAAAGCAAACACACAACCTTCTAGTGAGTATTGTAGTGTTCGTACGCGAATCGTACTTATTATGAGTATGATTTGAATATACTCATTTTTTGAATACTCACTGCTGATCTCTGGTATGGCCTGAGATTAGATTGTGCAGATAATTTGTGTGTTTTGATATACACAGTTTGGTTTAACTACAATCACAAGAAATATTTTGCCCGGACGAGAAAAAGGAAAGCCAGTGTGGGTTAGATAGGAAAATCGGATTGAAATTGATACCACAGGACTTTATGAGTTTATCAGAGCTCTTAATTGATTTAAGATTTCTACGGGTCTCCTGATGAAGGTTGAGGTTAATGGCCTAGCTTTTAAATTCATTAGGAGCTGTAGGAATAATCAACCTCTTCATGCTTAGGTTTCTTCGTAAGTATTGATAAAGTCCCATGGTCTCTAGGAGATCCATATTGGTTCCTAAAAACGTATACCTGAATTGCATAAGATTGAAAAACTCTACCGTCCAGTACCTATAAAACAGATCGCTTTTTCTGCATCCTATAGGCGTGATACTCTAACTAATTCAAGTCTGTCGAGACCCTCAATTATAAAAATTTACTCAGGATGAAGGTATAAAATAAAAATCCAAAATATATTGAAGAAATGTTGCTGCAACCAAAGAGTCACGCTTGCTTTTTGAATAAACACGTCCTCTACTTATTCATGAACTTTTTAGAAGTCGCCGTGGTCTAGTAGGTAGTGTGTTGGCTTATTAGACGCAAAACCAGGGTTCGAGCCCCAGCAAAGACATCAAAGACAAAATACAAAAAGTATTTCTTCGGCGATTTCCTCTCAGCAGATTTCTGGCAAAAACTCCGAGAGTAAATAAAATTGTCATGAAAAAGTTTCTCAAAAATCTGTTGTTCGGAGTCGACTTTAAACTGTAGGTCCCACCACTCATGTATAAAATTAACACACACAACATAAGTGGTGTGAGAAACTATGACGTTGTACAATGGGTCAATTCGACCTCCGGGTACTGTACTTGTCTTAATTGACAGGTACACTTCCTCTAACCTGACCTAATTCGTAACAAGCATACCATCACAACCAAGTGTAGGGTAAAGGTAAAAAAGGAAAAAGAATAAAAAAATATTATTTTGGAACAAAAGCTACAATAAGAACAAACAAAAAGCAAAGCGAAACAGAACTCAAGTTAATGGATTAGAAAATCAATCAAATATAAATCATGTGAAACTTAAAAAGCAAAAAATTTTTATTCAATCAGAGAAGCTCTCTGCAACAGCAGCAACAACTTCAAAAAGCAAATCGCATAAAAAATTAAAGCAAAAACAAAAACAAAAAAAACATACAAATACATCGCAACAATAAGGAGGAATAAAAACAAGTGAACTAGAGAAGCAGAGGAGAAACTATTAAAAAATGCATCAGAGTTTACTGAAATAACAAATAAAAAACAAGCAAATCGGAAGAATTTCCATGAAAAACAATAATAAAATAAATAAAATACAACAAAAAAGGAAATAAATAAATTTAAGACAACAAAAATAAACACGATAAACTATTTGAACAACAAAAAACACTCTTTTATGAAAAAAAAGAAAATTCTACAAAGTGGTTACCAGCAAACAACAATACATTCATGACAATATATGGCTACAATATACTGCCTCCTCCTTTTTCCCTATTCTGTTTTCTACTACTCACCATTGCCAGTGAGTGTATTTAATCTGTTATATGACCTGCCTCTGCCTGCTGCAATTTCGTTCATCATATTTTATTTTCTTGTAAAAATTCAAAATCCTCTTAAACAATTGTAAACGAAGTGCTGCTTAAACGAATTTTACGATTAAGGAAAATGGATTGAGTATGTATAATCTTTGGAAAAGAAATCAGTAAAAATGAAAAAAGAATTAATATATTCGTCCAAAGAGTCCTTTAAAGGACGAACACAAAAAAAAACCGGGTATTCTGAAAAAAACAAAAATCTTCGTCACACTAAATCTTAAAGTCATTTCACACAGGCAGTTCTGAACCAGAGTGTTATAGCTCTGCTGTGGCATAGGGTTGTTAAGGGGCTTTTAATATTGTTACGTATGTGTCTGGATGACTCGCGATCACCATGGAGCCTTTCAAAGTAAAGGTTCATAAACCGTTTGTAGGTTTTATTTTTAAGTTTGCTATGGAGGATCATACCCAGGCGTTAAGGAACACAATATCCGATAATGTAGTCTCCCTGTAGAAAATGGACGAAAAGCTGAAGGCTATTGAAGACAATTCAATAACTAAAAACGATCAATTGAAATTTTATCAGGATATTCAGCACCACTTAAGAATTATTTTTATAATTATTCAACTTCAGCCCTTTTCTTAAATTTTTTATTTTTAATATTTTAGATGCCACTGAAAAATATCTAAAGAACGAGAATCAGTGTCTGACTAGGTAAGTAAGAGAGAAAAATTCTATTTTTTTTAATATAATTTAGCTCCCACGTAGAATGCCTTCATTAACTTTCTTCAATTTCAGATTTCGATGCCAATTATTGTACAATAAATAAGTGCCACATTAAGAACCATCTGAGTGGACCAGTGCCATTTTTCGTCGCTTGTAATAAGAGTGTTGTTGTTGTTGTAACAGTTCTGCTGTTGTCCCCGGAAGTATCACCCTTAGGGAAAAAAAACTTCCAGTTGATACAGCTTTCGCTGAGTTGACGATCCATGGCCGATGATGAGCCGGGTCGTTCCGTCGTGAAAATCCGATTGTCGTGGGAACGGTGGTGATCAATGGCGACTAATCAATGGCGCCGTGGACTTTTACCGCAATTGATTAGAATAGAAACACGGTTTCGATGATATTGATGCTGAATTCTTAATTGAAGTCGGCTCATACAAATGAGATGAAGGCGATTCATTTAGTCGGCATGTGGGTTGCAATTTTAGCAATTTTTAGTGGTGGTACCACTCTTGTTTTTCGAAGGTCAGTTAATAAATTATTAATTTTTCTAATTTGCAATTAATATTTTGGTTAATATTGTTTTTAGGAATTTGAATGGCAAATATTATCGCCATCCAACCAAATTTTATAATGCCACGAGTCATTTCATCTTTACACATATTCCCTGAAATCTGTTCAAATGCTAATAAGACCCAGAAATTTGTAAACGAATTAAAAAATAAAAGAAAGTGTTCAATATTAAAGCGATCATGTTAAATTATAAAAATTTACAACAAATAAGATGATCATCGATATTACTTTACTGATTCCATCTGATGATGGTGTTGCACGAAACAAAAAAAGAAGATAAAATTGTAAATATGAGTTGGGAATATAGGAACACTTTGTAGAAGCCTGTCTGATGTTGACATTTTTTCGTTTCTCTTTTCATCTTGTCGTTGTCGTCGTTGTGTCTTCATTCACTGTGTGTCTTAGTATTTTAAGAATGAGTTCAAATCGATGTGGAAACAATTGCTGTCCTATAAGCATTGATATTAGAAGCGAACTTCATGACAAATTCTGTTTGTAGAAAGTCGTGTTGTTTAAATTTTCAATTCAGTTGACTCAGTTGATCGTATTAATAGGTGTGGTGTTCAAAATTACTTTAAAAATTAAATTCAATTTAAAATTCATCTGTGATCCCTTCTCTGTAGACAGAATGCCCATAGTAGTAGTTCTCTTAACAATGGCGTACATAAATGATTCTATTCATGTGACTTTCATTTGAACATACTGTGGAAAACGCTGCTCTAAAATTAAAAATGAAATTAATTTCGGATCACATAATCAAGCTTACGAATGAAGATTCAATGGAATTGCGGGAGTAACAGTAACGGAAATCTATCTGTTGATGTTTCCATATAATAACGTTCCAAATATGATGGGCGTTTGTCGACACATTTAGAGGGTTCCTCAATAAGACAGTGGCACAATTTATTGTAAAAAACTTTATAGAGGAATATCTCGAGTTTCCATGCAGCCAAAAGTAATGGAAAAAGCATTGGTGGTAACAGTGACAAGAGCAAATATAAGAGGGACAAACAAAACAACACCAGAGCGAATAGAAAAACAAACAAACACTTGCAAATAAAAAGCAAAAAAACAAGAAAAATTGAAAAAGCTTCAAAATAATAAACAAAATAAAAACAAAAATAAAAAGCGAAAAAGAAGTCAAACAAAAATTAACCAAAAAAAAAAAAAACAAAAAAAGCAAGAATTTGTAATGGAAATGGAGAAGAACGAACAACATGGCAATGAAATTGTTTTACAAGCCTGAAGCAAAAATAAAACTACTTACATCAGGACCACTGCTGCTGCTACGGCTACGGCTGAATAGCCCTGCAGTTAAAGGCATTTAAGGATGCTTGTTTAAAGGATACTTTTTTTCAAAAAAAAAAACAACAAAAAAATTAAACGCGTAAACGACTTGACTGTTAAGGCAGCTTTTTGGAAAAATAAAACACAACAGCAGAACTGTTATTGAGTATAGCAGCAGCGGTTTTGTTTTTTGTTGTTCCTGCTTCTATTCACAATTTCTGTTGAATATTGTTTGCCAGGTCGGTTGGTTGCATGAATGAATTCGGGGTTGATGGTTAAGTTGCCCTTAAACTAACTGACTGACTAAATGGCTGCCTGACTGCCTGTTTGCCTCACAGTCTGAATGATGATTCAGTTGCTGGGGAGAGTTACGTTTTTGATTTAAATTTTTTTATTTATTCTTTTTTTTTCTAAAGCAAACAATTATACAAGCAGAACTTTTTACAACTTTTTTTAACTTCAAAACTATTTTGGAATTTTTGTTTTTTTTTGGCGAATTTCTAGCAGTAAATAAATTGCGAGGTGGGACTAAAAAAAAAGAAAAATAAAAAAATGAAAAAATAAATTTAAAAAAAATTGTTATAGAACTTGTATTTAAAAAATAAACAAAAAATAATGCAACTTAAATAAAGCATTGCTATTCTGATATTTTTATTTCTGTTTACGGAAATGTTCATTCTTAAAAAAAAAAACAAGGCATTTTTTTATACTCTAAACATGCAACCCAAAGAACAATTTCTATACACGATCAAATATAAAATACATTGGTATCGGTCTTAATCTCTTACAGACCACCGGAAGGCTAGAAGAATCGCTCTATAGTATGTACAGCACACTATGTGCGATGTGGAAGAATTGGTTAAAAAATTCATTGGTAGGTTGATGGTTGAGGGTAGAAGAGACAGTGTGGAGTAACAGATCAATTGTGTGGGTAAAGGATAAATTCTCTCCTTACTACGTAATACAATCTTGTTATATATCGATCACGAACAGATATGAACTCCAAACGACAACAAGTGCAGCAAAACAATTTCAGATTAGATTAGAACACCAACATACACGAAATCTATGAAAAACATACATATTGGGCTTGAAGATGTTCCCATTCTAAACAAATATTTTTTAGGCCTACATTGTCTAATCAGACGACGGTCATTATGCTCAGTCTGTTTCTGGATAGTCGGATCCAAAATTCCATACTCAAAGGAGTAACTTAAATTTGTTGGTTAGTGTTAGTGATCACTTATGTATGCTTAAAAAACTTTATGTATGCTTTTGAAAAAGTCTCCGTAGTCTAGTAGGTGGTGTGTTGGTATTAGACGTAAGACCACGGTTCAAACCCTAGGAACAGACATCTGGAATAAAACAAAATATGAAAAAATATTTCCTCGGTGACTACCACTCAATAGATCTCCGACAAAAACTCTGAGATTAAATAAAATTGACATGAAAAGTTTCTCAACAATCTGTCGTTTGGAGTCGACTTTGAACTGTAGGCCCCGACACTCATGTATAAAATTAACACACACAACATAAGTGGTATGAGAAGCTAGGGCTGTAATGACCAAAATATGTGTGTATGTATGTGTGAAAGGCAAGTCAACAAAATGTATGCTTTAAAGGAACAAATAGGAAAATAAATAAGAGCTAAACTTTAGCTGTTAACTAGCTCAGTAAACTACTTATAGTTGAATAGATTGTTACACTCCATATCAATCGTGCAGGTGACTATTTTCAATCAAAATTTCTTGTTGTTGTCTTGAACTATGCAGCATATTCTGTATCTTTGGTTTGGGTTTGAAGGAACATGTTCAGAAGTATTTCAGAGTAATCAATTCTTTCTCATGACATATAGTGAGAAGCACTAAAGTGCTCCGCGTACACTGCAAATGGAAAAAATTTTTGTAACTATTAGGGTTTAAAATCTGAAAATGGTCATGCCAAGACTTACAGGTAGCGGTTGATCAACTTATTTATTTTATTTATTAATTAATTACAATGCAAATTATATTCGATTATTACGAGATGAGTAAGTTAGACATTATGCTCGTAACCTGGTGGCAATCGAACCCACGACCCTAATAGTTTAGCACATTACCCACTAGACTAACAAGGCACCCAACGATTTTTAAATTAAAAAGAATTAAATTAACAGGATACGAATATATTTCAGTGGCCGTAAAAATTATTTTTGAAATTCTGTAGCATAAATTATTAAAAAAAAATATCACACTAAAAACCCAAACACTGCAATACAGTATTTTACAAGGTTAAAGAAATTTTTAGAAAATTTTTGAAGCAGAAGCTATTCAAGAAGATATTGGCATCATACCATATGCAATTAGCATGTGACATTTATTTGAATCGATGTTCAATTGTTGGAAGGACTGAGAGAAAACGATTTATTTCTTGAATAAAATAACTTATATACATAATTGGTCATTACAACCCTTCAGTCAGGATGACGACCTAGTTTCTCACACCACTTATGTTGTGTGTGTTAATTTTATGCATGAGTGGCGGGACCTACAGTTTAAAGTCGACTCCGAACGACAGATTTTTTTTGAGAAACTATTCATGGCCTTTTTTTTCTCCTCTCAGAGTTTTTGCCAGAAATCTGCTGAGAGGAAGTCGCCGAAAAATACTTTATGAATTTTTGTTTTAATGTCTGGCCTGGGATTTGAACCCTGGCTTTTATTCTAATAAGCCAACACACTACTTCTGAATAAAATAACTAGCGCAGACAAAGCTTATTTCCTGTCGAAATAAATTTGTGCCAATCTATAATGGAAAAAATTGTTGTCAAAATTCAGACAAAACTTTATGTAAATGTTTTCCAAGCAGTGCTCATGGCAATTTTGAGTGGCAGGAATTTTCTCCTTATTTACTCGAAAATCCAGGTTGCACTTAAGTTCCTAAAGAACGTAGTTTCGACATCATTTCTTCTTCATGACTGCCGATCATAACTCTTGCATGGATTCTAGGACACAAGGCCATCGTTGGAAATTGGATTGCTGATGAGCTGGCCAGAGCCGGTACATAGTTAGCATCGTTGACCGAGTTCTCAAATATAATTGAGATTGCGGCAAAAGCAAGATTTATTTTGGACCCGGAATGGTTTTCTGTACGGAATGGTTGATCCTCGGGAAGAATTAATTGTGGCATCAAAATGAAAAAGAAATTAGTTACACTAATATTTGGAAAAAACAAATATTATTCGACTGAATTATATTTAAAATGTCACCATAAAAATTATCAAGAGATTTGACTTGATAAACTCGTGAATTGTGAATTTAAAACATTGTCAATGCAAGACTCTGTTGCGCTCAGACTGGCGACTGAAGGCCATATTTTGTTCAAATAAATATTTTAATATTTTTTTGTTTTTAGAGTGCTGAACATAGAATGTAAGTGAACTATTTGGAAATCCATTACTTTAAAAGTTATCGCTAACGTAATTAATTTAAATTAAATAACAAAAAAAACTATAAAAAGAGCTTACCCAGCATACATTTATGAATTTTTCAAAGCACTTACCTAAAACGAAATAGAAAAAGAAATAAATATAAAAATATTGTAGTAAAATTGTAAAAAAATCGATTTTTTTTTCAATCTGAAAACATTATTACGTATTGTACGTGACATAGCGACTGGCAATCGAACCAACAGTAAATATTAAAATTGAAATTTTTCATATTTTTAATAGGCAATTGGAATTAGGTTGCCATTTACAATCGAATTGATATGCATATTTTTCATATTGCATCACATTAAGAACTGTGCGATTTATCATATCTATTAATTGATTATGATCTGTAGTCTGTAGCACGTATGATGGTAGTCGCCATTGTCTAGTAGATAGTGTGTTGATTTATTAGACGTGAGGCCACGGTTTAAACCCCAGAAAACGATATATGAAAAATTATTTATTCGGCAACAGACTTCTGCAAAAACTCCCAGAGTAAATAAAATTTCCATGAAAAGGTTTCTCAAAAATCTGTAGTTTGGAGTCGTCTTTAAACTGTAGGTATAAAATTAATACACACAACATAAGTGGTGTGTGAAGCTAGGTCGTAAATGTGGCTAGACAAACGTTTGGTAAAATGGAAACAGGTACATAAATAACCTTTATTTAAGGCTGTTGCTAGTTTAACCTATCGTGTTTCAGTAGCGTACAATGTATATGAAAGATATTTTATCAACATTTTACAGGCTTCAATTCGTATAAAATCCAATTAAATTAAAACCCGATATGGATTAATGCTGCTGCTTGTAATTTTTACGGCTAAAATGGCCCACAAACTTTTGCAATTAATTAATTGCTAATGTCTCTACGATAGAGGCATAATCTACAGTGTGAAATCAAAAGAATACGAAACAACGCTTGAATTACACTTTTCTTTGGCTTTATTAGCACAAAATTCATTATTTTTTGAATCATAAAAAAACTCTGTTATTCACACTACAATTGTTAACATCTTTATCTTTTTGAAATTGTATTCAATCTCGATTACTAAGTAATTAATTAATTAATTAACGAGCATGGCTCTTGCCGCGCAGTAACCATGTTTCTTAAAAGACAAGGAAGTAAATTTTTGTATTAAATATACACACACTTACATACATAATACATGATGACTTTAATCAAAACAATCATTGTTTGACATCATTGTTTGACGTTTTAAAGTAATATTAATCACTCGCAACACACACACATGTTCACTAAATTGCTTAAGATATGTATGTATGAGCATTGTATCTACGGTACTCCCTCATTTTGTATTCGTTTCTCTTGCGTTTACAGGATGTGTTTTAGGGAAATTTCGCCATTTAAAATAAAAAGAAAACTCAATGACTGTTCGCAAAGAAAATAGACAACAGCCTGGCCTCCCTATCAGTGAATGCCAACAGAATTTTATTCTTCTTTTTCTTGAAATTCAGAAAACAAATCATTTTTTGAGTCTTTTGTAACAAAAAGATTTTATGTTTTTACTTTTATGTCTACAAATATTGCTTTTATTTTGTTTAAAAAAATAATAATAAAAGAAATCAACAATAACAACAAACACAACAATAAAAAGAAAAATTTGTTTCCTTTCTTTTAAGTGATACTGGTGATGAGAGTGAGAGTGAGGACCAGAATAATGACAAAAAATTATAACGACTACAGAGGGGAATAAGAGGTTATTTTATATTGCAGGGAATAATAATACATACAGAGATTAATGGTATTGAAAAGAACATTCGTGGAGTACTTAAGAGAAAGTGCTTTTCGGGACGGGAGAAGGCCTATTTCACAAGAAAAGGTTTGTTGCCTTTTCTGAAAAACTAAGCGATTACAAAACAATTATTTCTAATGTTTACAGAAAAAGGATGTCAAAATTTTTTCTGAACTGAGAGGTAGCTAAAGAACATTAAACACGTTCATATGACCTGCAATTATTTTTGAGAAGCTGCTTTTCTCACGTACGAAACTGAAATCCATAACATCCAATGTATTTCAAAATTGCTTTGTGTTGTAATAGTTTTTAATTTTATTCCAGTAACCACTTAAGTTTCCAATTGTGCTTATAGATCCCATCAGACGAGTTCAGGTTAAACTCAGGGGTACCGCAAGGCTCTGTTGTATCTCTAACTCAATTTTTTTATATTCATTAATAATCGTCTTTCCTTGAAGAAAGAAGATGACAGATGACAGCATTATTTGTCATTCATATTCTTTTAATGGTAGGCCGAGCACTCTCACTCACATCCGACATACTGTCAATCACCAATAATATTGAATCATCTGTAGCTATATATACATAATTGGTCATTAGAAGCCTTCAGTGAGGATTATGACCTAACTTCTGTGTACCCATGGTTGGTGTAAATATTAGGGACTCAGAAGCTCTGACCGTCATAAAAATTCAGTGTGATGTTCGCTGCAACCAGCACATTTTGCAGCACATTTTGTGTGTGAGTCGGTTTCTAAAGACGGTATAAGAAACTTCTTCTGATCTTCTTATTATTTACACCACTTGTAACCGACCGAGAACGGAATACAACTCTCATATATGGACCGCTATTTCGATATATATTTTGAGTTTTCTCGACCGCGTACAGGAGAGATAATGACGCTAGGGTATCCAACTCTATTGATTTATTGGAGCAAATAAGGATACTTGTTCCCGAGAATAGTATATTCGTACGTTAAACTTGTCTTTCTCGCAGTGTGCATTCGTTTGTTGTCGATAGGCCAGTGAATCGCACACTGTAATACAGACAGAATTCGTTTTTTAGCCCAATTGTCCGTGTGTGGAACACCCTTCTTGCAGAGGTTTTTCCTATCACTTCTGACACAAAGAGATTCAAATCTAGTACCCACAAACACTAGTTCGTCTTACCCCACTCTCTTAACATAATTACCTTGTTCCAACAGAGTGCACTGCATGAGTTGTGGTAATCCCCTGAGTGTTATTCGCCCAAGAAAAAAATTGGATCCTTTAGATGGTTGGTCGCATTATTTGTTAGTTCATCGAGCATTACGGTTAGCATATGACCTTGTTGACATAACCAACGAGCGAAAAGTAAACAATCAACTTCGAAAGTCTGTTACTCTAATAACCTATCCGTATATCCATGACAATAAGGTATGACTAATTACTGAGAATGTCGGGGAATCAACAAATTCAGATAATCAAACACACCTTCACTAACAGAAGCGATATTTTTGGTAATGCGTACATTACGATGAGGCACAGACCTGATCACATCTGTAACACTTCAAAATTTTTTATTTAATCATGATAATTACTTACGTATTACGGCGATTCCGATAAGCATAATCAACGTATTGGTCGAAAAGTTACAAACTTTTTTATTCAATTGTTTACCAACAATGCTCTCCGTTAAAAAGTATTGGGCATATTGATCTCTGTATTCTATTAGTTGTTAATTGTACAAATCATTAGCAAGAGTAAAAAGAAATTTAGAAGGACATACAGCTTTACAGATATGGTGAGACCTTTGCATTTTGCTGAAAATAATGCTTATGTTAAAAATGATCGTGGAAAAACCTCTACCGAAGTTTTTTGGCCTGTAATTGAGGATTATCAACAAGACTGTATGTGGTTTCTATAAGACTGTGCCAAGGGTTACACAATACGCCCGATTTCTGGATAACTTTCCAGAAAGAGTTACCTTTAGACAAGATCATACGTATCTCTCTAATGTTGGTATCTCTAATGTTGGTGCATTTGAAAACCAACATTCGTCAATACACACATAATTGATCTTTACAGCCCTTAGTCAGGATTACAACCTAGCTTCTCGCACCATTTATGTTGTGTGTATTAATTTTATGCTTGAGTGGCGGGACCCACAGTTTCAAAGTCGATTGCGAAAGACAGATTTTTGAGAAACTTTTCATGGCAATTTCATTTACTCTCAGAGTTTTTGACGGAAATCTGCTGAGAGGAAGTAACCGAAGAAATATTTTTCGTAATTTGTTTTGTTCGAGATGTTTGACCTGGGGTTAGTACTAGACTACGGTGACTACAACCGGTGATATACTACCGGAAATATGAGAAGAAATTAATGAACTTATAATCTCAGAAGGATCCACTGCATCAAGCAATCTAAAGACGGACATGCTATGGAACCGAGAAATGGATAATCCTTTAATGTGGACATATTAATTTCGATTGATATATTTCCTCTATTTTAACCCAAATAACTATGATTAAAATTAAAAGTCATTCGGTTTTTCTAAATACTTTATAAAACGTACATTTTAGTTGTAAAATAACCCACATATTTATGTATGTTTCTGTTTCTATAAACTGCAATTATAGTTGATGGTCTCTCAATCACTCTAGGTATGTGTACGATTTCTGTGTGTGTGTGTGTGTGCATAAAATGCATTTTAAGCAATTTCCTTTAGCATTTCGTCTTACAATACAATCGTAAAACTGTACATATAATACACCTACACTTGCACACAATGAGAATGAAACGTTGTTCTGTTCCTATGTATGTAGTTCTCACGTTTTCACTCTCACTCTCTTCATTTTCGTTTCTTTTTTCTTATTTCTTACAATATTTGCACAGTGTTGCCAACTCCTTCAAGAACAAAAGCACCGTAAGCGGTTCAAAAACGGGTAAAATTGGGTAAAAATTAGAATAAAAAAGAGTAAAAAAGCACCGACTATAATTTTAAATAATAGGCATAAAATAGCTGAATTTTAAAATACAAAATAAAAAATACAAATATAGTTTATTTTAAATTTATTATTAATATAAAGAAAAATGTATTTATTAAAATAAAATAACTAATTAATTTTAATTAAACAATTCATTTAAATATAAATAACAAATAATTTTGTTGTGATCGTTTACAATATGTTAGTATGTACATTAATATTAAAAAATAAATATCCTTTAAATCAATATCCTCTTCTATGCCATCATTGGGCCACAAAACAGTTTTAATAAAATATTTTGACTTCTTGTAAGTATCATTACTATTAATATTATTATAAACATGTGGTGGTAGTTAAAAACTGCTACAACATGCATTTTCAAACTTTAAACCATATATAATGTGTAACAGCGCAATTACTGAATTTAAGAACAATCGGTTTCTTATTTTTGTTCTAAACAAACTCATCAAACTAAAAGTCCTTTCTATCTCAGCATTAGAATGAGGCAACGAAAGCGAGTTTAAGACGAAATTAGTGAGATCTATAAATGGGTTTTTTCCCAAGGAATCTTTAAAGTTGTGAACTTCAATCCAAAACTTGTTAGTTCTTTGTGTATTTTTCCATTTATGTAGTTTAAGATTATTTAAACATATGTATTTCAATTTTATTTATTACATTAGGTTCTTTAATAAATTGTTTAATAAAATCTATATTATTATTATTTGTTTTAAATATATTTTACACGATAAATAATGATAAATTTTGCAACAGATTGAAATTTTTTGGAATTACTATAATTCTTTACAATTCTTTTTTGTGTTCTTTTTTAATTGACTGTAAACGTTGTAAAAAAAATAGGTCGTTAAAAAATTCAGTGTCAAAGAGAAATTCAAAAATTTTATAGTTGTATAAAAAATCACTAAAATCACTGTGAGAAATTTTAAAATGCACTATGAATACCCGTTTTATTATATCGGGTATTTGTTAAAAATGTACGGGTACTAAGTGCAAAAATACACCAAAAAATACCCGAAAAGCACCAAAATGGCAACACTGTATTTGCAATTCTGCAACATAAGAATGCTTAAACACATGCATTTGTGTGCAAGACACAATACTTATACATCCACAGACATGTCATCAGAATTCCCCCAGAAATATGAAAATGTTGTAAATTTCTACAGTTTTTCGCTTTTCTTGTTTTGGCAATGAAAACAGTGCAGATATGTTGTTTCTTTGCATTCTTTTCGTATTCCATTCTTAGGGTATTCGTAAGTGTGTAGAGTAAAATGCTGGAAGTGCTTAAAATTAAAATTATTATGCAATGTGCCAACAAAAAAAAAAAGAAAATAAAAATAATTTTTGTAAATAATTTCAAGATTTTATTTTTAAATATGAAATGCAGGAAATATGTGTTTCAAGGATGTGAAAACTGAAATAAAATGGCAGACATTTTTAAGACAAAATTTTTGTTTCGTTTTAGTTTTGTTTTTTTTTCGTTGTTTTATGGTATAAGGGCAGCATATTTTTAAAGTACAGAAATGTTCTTTTCTTAAAAGCATTTGTAATGGAAACAGTGATGGTAATACTTCATGTGGCAGTAATATTCAGTTAGAAATTTTATACGAAAGAATATGTAAAACATTTAAAAAAAATTTAGTCCTTTAGAGCACATTAAATTGGGGAATTCGAAAAAATAAATCCATCAACGATAACGTTAAATAATGTGAAAGAAATGGATTTCAGAATTTACTCCAATCGTTTCCTTACAGATTATGGGTCTTCTCTTAGAATCATTCTCTTACAGTCGAATGAAATTCGAGTCAGCTTTTCGTCTGAGGCTATGTAATCATGCAAACTCACAAAATTGCAGTGAAGTTACATGCAATTCTTCTGAGTTTCTTGCTGTTAGATTTACTCCCCATTAATAAACATGAATTTTATAGGTTTTTAAGAAACTAACCCAGATGTCTTGCGATTGGCAGGCAGTCACTGCAAATATATGCACCCCGTTTAACTATTTCTCACTTCTCTAACAGGAATTGCTGTCTTTTACAGTATATCAGTTGTGGTCTCTTGTGATGTTAAGTGTCTGCGGATTCCATGGTTACTTGCGAGGATATGCATCGTTACTATTGTCAACGTGCTTAATGCCATGTTCCTTGATTATGCACGGATAATTGAATGATGAGCGATTTTGATAAGTTCATGATTAAGTTCACCAAGCTGACTGCGAAGTTTATGCTTTGGGTTGTATGTTTGTCTCTGTAGTATTTTTTATTTGGGTTATAGAAAATACAGACACTTAATATATAATCTCTATTTTACTATTAAGAATTTCCATAACGATGTTTAATTGAGCTTAGTACACAGAGGTGGTGAACATGATCTTCAATTGTTTTACGATCAAAACGGGATTATAAGCGTACTGTTAAACTTCTGAATATAGACTACCAGAAATTTCCACTTCTCAGACACATTTTTAACAACTAACTAAGACTTTAACTGCGCCGAGTTATGAATTTTGCTCACTAATAATAATGATTTTCCTTTAACACTGTAAGATGTTTTTGGTCTTAATTAAGTTTGTCATAATAAGGACACTTGTGTGAAATGTTTTGACGATAAGAAAGTAGAAGCCGTCATGTATTTATTTTTAAATTTGTGGTCGTAGTATATCGCGTTTCAAAACGCTTGCTAGCTGTTAAATCTTTTATCCGAAATGCCATTTAATTAGTGAAACGTTTGTCTTTTACTAATTTTTAAAAACTGGTGGTGCAAATAGTATTCGCTTCGATTTTCAGTACAAGAAATTATAAAGAAATTTGAAGAGAATGAAAGAGTTACAAGATGTTTTCGTCATTGCAGTTGCATACATACATAATTGGTCATTACAATCCTTCAGTCAGGATTATGGATCTAGTCTCTCACACCACTTATGTTGTTTGTGTGTTAAAGTCGACTCCGAACGACAGATTTTTGAGAAACATGCTCTCAGAGTTTTTGCCAGAAATCTGCTGAAGAAATATTTTTTTATTTTCATTTTGATGTCAACGCAATTAACTGCTACAAATACAGCTTCGTAGTTGCGTGTTTTCGAATAAATTCTCCTCAGCGATGCAATTCATTTCTCACACGGTAGTCCTACACGGGACTCAGTAAACCTAGAACTTACTTACTTACTTAGTTCATCTTAACAAACCTTTAGTAAGGATTTATATTTATTGGGTATTCCGATGGTCTATTCTAAACTGTTATTCGTTCTGTTCTTTTTTCCGATATTCCACCACAATGCATTGCATGAACAGGAATTATCTCCTGAGTGTTGGTCAAAAAAATAAAAATATCACGACCTAGCTAGGTCGTCGCTCAAATGTAAAATTGACACTTTTTGCGATAAAAAATCAAGATTCATAAAAAATTCTGAAAATTATTGAACTAAAAGCTCATTTGATAAAATATACATACGAAAAATATAAGTCGACTGTTAGACTCTATAAATAATAACTACGGTAATTTTTGTCTGATATAATCAAAGGAGGTGTCAATTTCTTCACAAGATAATGCACTTTCAGAATGTCATCACTTATTTCATATTTTATAATTAAAGTTAGCTACTATGAACGCACAAACTTGGAAAAATATAAATATATTCACATTTGTCAAGTTTAACTTATCAAACCTCATGGCTTATTAAGTCAAATAATATACGTATGTATATCATTTTAAAGGCCCATCCCTCTCCTTGCTAATAAGGTTTAAATTTTGAACATCGGTTGGGAAATGCTTGTGTAATGAATAAATTTGTGCGTAAAGTCCAAAAAACAGTTTTTGTCAAATAAAACAGGTTCGGAGGGTTCAAGATATATAAAAAAAAATATTTTTTATTTTTTTATTTTTTCGCATAGTGTAATTATTTTAAAATGTAATCATTCAAAAGCATAAAGGAACGAGAGCACTACTTTAACAAAATATCAACAAAAAATAAACGGGTTTAACTCTTCATTATGATTGTTATTTGATATTTTTCTATTTTATGGGTATTAATTCTATTATAATTATATAATTTAAATTAAATGTGAAATGAAAATGTCAGCAATTATTAACAACTAAAAGTGAATTTTAAATCAGTCTCTTCACGTCAAAGTTTCATTTTTCACAACCTCTGGTGGTGGTGATGATGGCAAAGGATAATTTTATGCTGTGGGAACTACGCCCTGTTTGCTTTATGATTCATATAAAGTTCTGTAATTTACTCGAATTAATTATTATTTGATATATGAAAAAAGGAACATACTAGAAATCTATTTAATATGACTCTCAAAAGAAATTTAAAACCATTGTATTTAGTGGTTAATTTCTCTCAAAAAAAAAATTAAATCCAAAAGGGAAAAAAAGTAATTGAATACTCTTTAGTGAATAGTAAATTTAAATATAAAATATTATTAATGGATTAATTTTTCATTTAATTAGATGCTATTAAATTTACCGACAAACGAAAAAAAACGAAAGAGAATAAAAATATTTCATTCTGCAATTTTCAATCAGCAAAGAAGAAATGAGAATACCCTGCTGCCTTGCAGTCTTTTGTAGCCATTTTTATTTGCAAATTCGTTTCATAACATCAGTACCACACCACCACGGGACTGTATGACGCTGTAACTTCATTCATTTATATTCAAAAATATAAAGAGTAGTTCTAGAATATTGATAGTTGGTGCGGACTATTAAGAAAAAAGAAATCCAATACAAATTGAATTTTTTTTTTCGGAAAAACAAAATTCATATTTCAATAGAAGTCTTCAAAGCTGGTATATGTATACACTTTTCAGAACAAACCAAACATGTGTGGCCACTCACTAGGCCTACCATCTATGCAATTAAAATCGAATTTTCGAATAAAATGCTTTAAACCATCATGGCTAGAAGCCTGTTACTTCCGAGAGTATAAACTTAATCATAGTTTTGAAACAGAAGATGTAACGGATGGATGAGTCAAGGAATTTATTTATCTAGGCTCCGCCATTACCACCAAAAATGATGTCAGTCTGGAGATCAAGCGCAGGATCACTCCTGCCAACAAGTGCTACTATGGTCTCAATAGGCAATTGAGTAGCAGAGACCTCTCTCGTATGACAAAAATAATATTCTGCAAGACGCTCATCCTACCCTTTCTTCTTTATGGCGCAGAGGCATGGACCCTATTAAGCACTGATGCAGCAGCCTTGAAAGTATTCGAGAGAAATGTCCTACGTAAGATCTTCGGTCCAGTGCGAGTTGATGATGATTTCCGTATCCGATCCAACAGTGAGCTGCATGAGCTCCTCAACGACATAGACGTTGTGCAGCGTATTAATATCCAGCGGCTGCGCTGGCTTGGCCGTATCGTTCGAATGGAGGCGGATGCTCCGGCGTGACGGGTATTTGATGCGGGGATCTACGGAAGTCGGCGAAGAGGACGACCAAATCGAGTAAGCCAATTGGCGTAGGCGTGCAAGAAACAGAGGCGCCTGGAAGGATGTGTTGCGGCATGCCGAAATCCGTTAATCGGGTTGTTAATGGAAAATTAAGTAAGTAAGTAAGTATGAATACAAAGATCGACGAGTATTTGCGTTACTGCCCTAAATCTATTTAGACTATCCCTGTAATGTCTCCTTCGAGCCAACATACATACATAATTGTTCATAACAAGTCAATCAAGTATTGGTCAGTCAGGATTACAACCCAGCTTCTCACACCACTTATGTTGTGTGCGTTAATTTTATCCGTAACTGGCGGGACCTTCAGTATAAAATCAAGTCCGAACGACAGATTTTTGGGTAGCTTTTTCATGGCAGAGTTCTTGCCAGGAATCTGCTGAGAGGCAGTAGCCTTTCGGTTTTTTTTTTTCGTTTTGTTGGAGACGCCTGCCCTGGGGGTGGGGGTTTGAGCCATACCCTTACGTCTAATAAACCAACACATTACTACCAACACAAACTTCAGGAAGACTAGTACTTGCCCAGCACTTGAGACGCCTTAATGCCCCTTAGGTTCCAAGAGTGTGTTCTCATTGTAACCATCATCGAATTTACATACATGTTGGATCCGAAATTAACTCCATTCTGAGCAAATGCACTTTGATAGTGTCCTGTCAAAAAAGTCCTATACATGATTCAAATCTCTTCTTATTGTAATTTCCCAGTAAAAGTTGTGATTGTCTCAAATACATCATCATGATCTTTGATTTTGTTGAGCTTGAGATGATCAATTAGGTAACTAAGTAAGTAATGTAGCCGCCGTAGTCTAGTACGTAGTGTGTCGGCTTATTAGACGTAAGACCAGAGTTTAAATCCCAGGTCAGACATCAAAACGAAAATATGAAAAAAATATTTCTTCGGTGACTGCTCCTCAGCAGATATCTGGCAAAAACTCTGAGAGTAAATAAAATTGCCATGAAAAGTTTGGCAAAAATATGTTGTTCGGAGTCGACTTTAAACTGTAGGTCCCGCCACTCATGTATAAAATTAACGCACACGACATAAGTGGTGTGAGAAGCAAGGTTGTAATCCTGACTGAAGGGTTGTAATGGCCAATTATGTATGTATGTATGTATGTATGTATGTATGTATGTATGTATGTATGTATGTATGTATGTATGTATGTATGTATGTATGTATGTATGTATGTATGTATGTATGTATGTATGTATGTATGTATGTATGTTCGTCTTGGTAAAGGTGCCCGCCTTTGAGAAATGCTTATGGTAATTATTTTAAAGATAACTTTATTAATAATAAAAATAAGATTACTACCCAAGAGTAAGAGAGCTAAAAATTACGTCATGTCCATGATTTTCCATCGGATAACTTATTTTCTGTTTAGTTTATTACTTTGAAAATTACGGTTTTTAATAGGATGGATGCAAAGAAACTGATGTAGCTTTCAATATTTCTGGCAAAGTGATTATTGTGAGTATTGCGAAATTTATCAATAAATCAAGAGGTCCAATTGTAGCCAGAATTTATTTAAAAAATCCATCAATAGATGCACACAAATTTTAAATGGATTTTATTGTTATTCGTGCGGACGTATGTACGTTCCATGGCAGTACGTATCACAGGCATTAAACAATTTTCTGAGAAATAATTTTTATTTTATTTCCAATCCAATTCCAGTTTAAATTAATGAAATACCGATTGAATTACTTTGGTAGCATGCAACGGAAACTATACATAAATCATTTTTTTTTTCATTTTAAATACTTGCAATTTGATTTATTTCACAATAATAATTTATGTTTATTAAATAATTAAAATTTATAATAAATTTAACAAGAATAGCAAAAAAAAAAGAACAACGATTCAGCACAAATATGTAAATGCCATAAATATTTACAAAACGCTATAAATGAAATTATTTCATAAACTATTGTTCTTTTAAGGGATTATGTTTACAAAAAAAGGACATACGAAGGCGTATCACCAATGAAACACCACAGGAATGGCAGTCACAATGTAAAAAAAAATAATCTTTTATGACGAATTGCATCACAGTTCTTCGCCATATTGTGTTGCCATAATTTGTTTGTGTTGTATATGACCAGGCTGTATAACCATGAACATGTAAAATCTCAAATACAATTCACACATTTTACTGTCGTGATTTATTGTACTCATACATACACACATACATGATTGGCCATTGCAACCCTCCAGTCAGGATTATGAACCTACTTATGTTGTGTGCGTTAATTTAATGCCTGAATGGCTGGCCCTACAGTTTAAAGTCGACTTTGAACGACAGATTTTTGAGAAACTTTTCATAACAATTTTTATTTACCCTCAGAGTCTTTGCCAGAAATCTGCTGAGAGGAAGTCGCAGAAGAAATATTTTTTCTTTTCATATTTCGTTTCAGGCGTTTGAACCGTAGCCTAATGTCTAATAAGCCGACCCACTGCCTACTAGACTACGGTGAACATACGATTTATTGTACTCACTTCAGCCTATTTCCCGAACAAACTTCAGAATGTTGCTCGGTGTCAATATTGACAATTACTTGTCTAGCACCTAATATATGTACATCCAGTTTTCTTCTGCGATGCATTTATGAACCATACGTAGTAAAAATGTGTTCCAATGATTTATCCTCATAGTCACAGAGTCTACATGTTGGCTTTGTAACAGACTCCATTCTGTATGAGTACGCTCTGAGTCTACAGAGTCCTGTCAAAAGAACGGTTAACAATTTAAATTATTCCTGGATAATCGGATGAATGAGTAAGGTATCCTTTTATTGTAATTTCCACACCAAAACTTTTGACTGTCTCAAGACCATATGGGTTGATAAGGGTGGTTGCCTGTCTTTATCTTACTTTTCATTGAACATACCTTTCCCCACGCCATAGAAAATTCACAGAAAAAAAAGTAATCTGTAACCCCAGGAGCGCTGACAAGGATGATGCCAAATATTGGAGGGTCAAGTTCATTAAAAAGGAGAATAATACCGAGGATTATAACGTCGATAATGCTATATGCTTGCCTAATAAAGTCGGAAGCATTCTCCATAGGAACGACAAGCACAAAACTGTCCTCGCTGTACCGCCTAAGCCAGATTAGGCTGATAAGTGGTTTCAGGACAATACTAGATAAACATACATACACAATTGGCCATTACAACCATTCAGTCAGGATTACGGCCTAGCTTCTCACACTACTCACGTTGTGTGTGTTAATTTTATACATGAGTGGCGAGGCCTACAGTTTAACGTCGACTCCGAACGATAGATTTTTGAGAAACTTTTTCATGTCAGGTTTATTTACTCTCAGAGTTTTTGCCAGAAATCTTCTGAGAGAAAGTAGCCGAAGAAATATTTTTTTTTCATATTTCGTTTTGATATCTGACCTGGGATATGAACTCGGGCTTTAAGTCTAATAAAGCCAACATACTACGTACCAGACTACGGCGACTTCAACTACTAGATAAAGCGGTACTGATATTGGCGAAGATACCACCGATAGACATATTGCCGTATGAGATAGATCGGATATACTTTCGCCGTCTTAAGCATCCAGAACAAGCTTCAATAGCGGTGGAACGAGGGACTTCCATATGCAAATGGCAGTCGCGATGGGAGAACGGTTTCAAGGGTAGATGGACATTTTACCTACTATAACGCCTTGGTTGGAGATCACATATTGCGAGCTGAACTGTTACCCTGCTCCTAATAGGTCATAGATTCTTCAGAAATTATACGTACAGATTTGGTCACGATATTTCCCTAATATACCCAAACTGTGTGGATGAGTACGAAGATGTGGAGCATATTCTAGTAAATTGACCAAAATGTAAAGGGCCTGGATCAACGAGTTACGAGCTAAGTCAGCTAAGTTGTTAAATGCAGAAAATCTGAGCAGTCAGTACAGTTAGCAAATGGCTGAAGTTACGCTGGAAGTCCGAAGGTTGGAGACACAAAGGCCGACTTTAATATGAGATAGTTTTAAAGCTAACCAGGCCTTCGCAAAGTAAATGGAACAAAAGTGTCTTTTGAAGATTACCAACTCCGGGTCAAAACAAAAAAAAACCAAAAAAAAAAACAGAAAAGTTCTGGTCTCATCATTTTAGAACTTACTAACAAGCCTTAACTAACCATTTAACACATTCGAAAGAAAATTTTGCCGAAAACCATCGAGTAACTCAGAGAAGTCGCTGTAGTCTATTAGGTAGTGTGTTGACTTATTAGACGTAAAGCCAGGGTTCGAGCCCCAGACCAGACATCAAAACAAAATACAAAAAGTATTTCTGCGGCGACTTTCTCTCAGCAGATTTCTGGCAAAAACTCTGAGAGTAAAAAAAATTGCCATGAGAAGTTTTTAAAAAATCTGTCGTTCGGAGTCGACTTTACACTGTAGGTCCCGGCACTCATGTGTAAAAATTAGCACACACAACATAAGTAGTGTGAGAAACTAGATTGTAATCATGACTGAAGGGTTGTAATGACCAATTATGTATGTATGCATCGAGTAACTCCGTTATCAAAAAAGAGAGAGTACACAATGAGTACACACTTGAACAAAGAATCTCCACAAGCCTACTCTTTACATGACCTGTGAGAAAGACAACGATAGCGATGTGCATAAAATTTTTTTTTAGTTGATTTCTGTCCAATTTACACCCCACGAACGTAGTTAATTTAAATTAAATTGTTTGAAATTTTTTTTCATACAATTGGTTGATGGTCCTGTGAACTCCTTTTGTTTTATAAAATTTCCTCTGTAATTTCATACTTTTGCAGGACTTCATTATACATTTACGTACATTAACCAAAAAAAATGGATTTGAGCATGAAAAAAAATTGTTATTCATTCATTCGTTGTTTCGAACATTCTGTTCTTAGCTTGTTTTATACGAAACGCTTTTTTAATTTTATTTTTTTGTTTTTTTTTTTCAATGTCTTTTGTTGCAACCCGTTGTTTCATTCAGCACGTTTGGTTCAGTATATCCGTTGTTTAGTTTTCTAAACTCAAGCGAATGACAACAGGATTGAATGAAAATATTTGCTGAACGCAAACAAAACATTGTGAAAAGTTTTCAATGACATACTGGCGTATACATTTGCAGTCGTGTAAGCGTCAATGAGTCACTTTGGCTTTAATATCCTCTGCACTGCTACTGTGTAATCCCTAAAACTGACATTTTTTTACGTGTGCTGACTCTGACTGACGCTATTGACGCGTTGTTGTCGAACGCATTGTGGTTGTGTCGTTAGACATGTTTTAGTATTTAAGTTATTGTCGTCATTATTGTCGTGCAGTCATTTTTGTTGTCATCATATTTATCATTACAATTGAATTTTTAATTCAATTATCCGGCCGGCCATCCATTGGTTTATAATTTCAATCAGAAAATAATGAAATTCAAAAAAAAACACAAAGAAGAAAAAACAACACCAACAGCAAAAATTATAAATTCTAAATGCACATCATCTCAACACGACTGTGATGTCTTGCATACAAAATTTAAAAAAAAAAACAAACAAAAATTTTAAAAACAAAAAAACAAAACCAGAAATAAATTCAATTTATTTTTACTGCTATTTGTGGAGTAATAATCTGAAAATCCTCTAATACAGAAATTTATTGTGTATTTAAAAATTTTTTTTAAAAATTCCAACATAAAATAATCTGTAATTGAATTATTTTCTGCGTAAATAAATCAGCTTAGAAAATTAAATAAGTCTGTATGCAACAAAGAAGAAAAAATATTTAAAAATAATGCCATCAATAGCCGTAAAATATAAATGCAAGATGGGTGTCTGATAGAGATACTAAAAATAAAGTCTATAAACCCCATCGTAGATCATCTAGTCGAAAACAATGCTATGCAAGACCATCATATTTGAACAGAAAATCTGTAATCTGGTTAGATTTTTACCAATGCATACAGATCAGAGATCAGCCATGAGCATTCAAAAAGATAAGTAGAATCGCATCATACTCATAATTTCTGATGTTTATACGCATTCATACTATAATATTATACTCATACTACTCATATTCAAAGTTTAAAGTACTCATCATACTCATACTTAACAATACGTGTGATGTTGATGTTTATTTCGACCCTCCATGATTCAACATTCACATTCAAAATCACAAAATAAGTATGATTCACGTACGAACACTACAATACTCACTAGATGGTTGTGTGTTCGCTTTACTTGCTGTCTTTGTCTTTTTCTTTCTTCTTTTTTTGTAAATACAACAACTACTAAGACGGTAAATTTTGATGAATGATTCGAATCACTCTAATCATTTACAAGTATTATAAGTATTTTTCTTAACTTATAAATCTGAATGAGTAGGCATATTAATCAAACATATTTCGAATGGTATGAGTTCGATGTCAACGTTGTACTCATACTCATTGTACTCATACTTATAAATCAACGTTGTACTGAGTAGGAATGAGTCAGAGTAGTTAAATTTCATTATTGTTGACTCACTTACATATATTCAAAATTTCATGAGTGCTTATGAGTAACTAAAAATGATTCATTGCTGATCTCTGATACAGATATAACTGATATGAAACCTCGTTCCCATTCAAAGATCCAGAACAAGTATGGGTTTTATCTTACAACTCTTCAGTCCAGATTACGACCTAGCTTCGCACACCACCCATGGTGTGTGTTTCAATTTTTATGCATAATCTACTTCGAACGACAGTTTTTTTTTTTTTTTTGAGAAACTTTTTTTTAGCAATTTTTTTCAGAGTTTTTGCCAGAAGACTGCTGAGAGTAAGTCGTCGAAGAAATAGTTTTTCATATTTTGTATTGCTTGAGACATCTTATCTGGCGATTTAACCTTGACCTCATGGCACAATACCCACTAGACTAGAGCGACTATATTCTTTTGTCAGCGGTCTGATATTGTCATTGTCCTTCTCATTACAATAAAAGCCAACATGCGAACGAAAATCGGACATTTCTTAAGTATTTTTGAGGAACTCCAATATACCAGGTATAGACAACATTTTCGTCTATTTGGCGCCTATGTCAAATAGTCAATCTAATTTTCAAGAAATATACTAAAATCAACCTCGTTAATATTTGAAATCGTAAATTAACAATTTATCTTAGCGTTATGTGGTAACGTAATGTAGCGGTATTCGATATTTGGAATCAGACTCTGACTCCTTATATACCTTACATCAGTCATGCTTAGGGATTATCTATAAATTTCAACAAGGAGAGTATAATCCCATAATAGATAATAGTTTAGCTATTGGAAGAGCGATTATTCAATGTTCCAATGAGGATAAATAGCTGATTGTTATGGTTTATGGTTAAAGGACTAAACCGTAACTCCCTCCTTCAGACAGTACTTATAAAGCCTGCAAGTGCCATATTAAGCTGCTTCAGTCTTTCCCATAAAACATGAGGTCTCTATACTATGGCATTATACTCATCTTATTTGGGAACCAAACAGGAGATGGCAGAGCCCAGACTCGTCTGGATATAACTGAAGCCTGGCTATTCGACTGCAGTCATTTAGGTCATAGGAGGGTTAATATAGTGATTGTCGTGAATACGTGCCTTAGCACTGCGACCATACGACCTCTCGTTCCCCCCATAGGTCGCAAGAATATGTTTCGATGGTTTATTCCCATCGTCACAAAATCAAAATGTTCGACTCGGGTGAGCCTTCCTTCTGAATAAGTATACTCTGGAGTCTACAGTGACCTGTTAAAAGACCGTTTACGTTCCTCAGGTTTTTTTTGTGCTACGAGAAGTAGTTTGAAGAGCTAGAGTACTGAAATTTCCAGCATGATTGAATCCTAAATTATTTTTCGGGCACAGATTCAAGGATATGTTTCTTAAAAGCAGAAAAAGAGCTTCAGTTGAGATTTGTGTACATCCCATATATGTGAAATAGTTTGCGGACACAGAGTAGTGTCTAATGTACACAAGGATATTTGTACCAATGAACAAATGGCCAAGTATCATTCAAGGTGAGATTTATTCAGTGTGCTCTGAGACAAACCTACAGAGAGATTTCAAACGTACACACATTATTATATTTTACTGCAGTCAAGTAGCACTAAAAGCTCTACTTTTTTATTCAATAGAATCTCAACTGCTCAGAATGATCCAAAGATCCATATTTTGTTCCAGAGTACAATGGACTGATTAACTCAGCAGGAATCTCCATTGAAAACACTCTCTTAGAAACCTGAATTCAGAGGGCTCTCGATCAGATGCGTAAGGTCAAAAATGAGGAGAATGCAAATTGTTTTATTCAACAAATAGCAGATTTTGTTACTCAAAGCAGTCATTTGATTTGTATTTCATATTGTTAAGAAAATGGATATAGTGTTCAATCGTTTAACATTAAAATGGTAAACAAAAGCTACAAAAACAAAAACAATGGACTTGTTTGCATGATAAACAAGTAAACAAACAGCCAACAACAACACTACAAGGACAAACGTAAACAAAATACACAAACAACAATAACGTAAACAACATGTTTACATTTATAGAGATTTCGCGAAGGCAAAGTCATTCTCCTTTAAGAGCCTTCAGCAGACTGTTTACCCTGCGATATAAAAGGCAAGACAAAGCAGGCAACGGAGTCAGTAAAAATTCAGTCAGTCTTGTGTGAAGACACGTTGCGTGTGAAGCGAATAATCGTGGTCTGAAGATCTACGTTATAAAGATCAAACGAACAATAGTTAGTGTGTACGCGGAAGAGTGTAAAGAAGAATAGCAAAAAAGCAAATTGTTGTTGTTTACATTAAGTTGTGAACAGTAGTACACAGAATTGTGCGAACAATAAAAAATTAAATTAAAACTAAACACAAATTATCATATTTTAAATGTTTTTTAACACGGTAAAAACATAACAATATACACACTCCGTTTGTAGTGAACTTCACATTTCCAAAGCGTATACTCAATAGTATCATCGATAAAACAGATTCTCTAATTTACAACCGCCCTCTACTTGTTCATTTGGTGAAATCAAAATTATTTGATCTTTTTTTTATTGAATTCAATTATTTGTATGCCAATTTGAAAAAATACTTACAAATTGAAAACGATAAACGATAATAAAATCATATTTACGACTTCACAACGATAACGCAGTGAAATGTTTGCCGACAAATTTTGCAACTATTTACACAAAAATTCTCGCCTCAAGGGAAATGTTGGAAAGAAATATGAAATTATTTTAAATTGTTTAAATAAAATGGCAAATTACATACACACACACGCACACATGCACACACTATTGCCATGTTTATGGTTTAACTGGTGGTATATTTAATCGGATAAACCAAAAATATTTAGACAAACTAAACGAAACTAATTGCCAATGGAATAATTTGTTTAATCGATAGCAGCAAAAAAGGGAGGAAAAATAAAACCGCATAGCGAACATAATATAATGAAAGCCACATTTTTGATTTTATAAAGGTCAAATTTAATTATTTTAAAATTGAATTTTGAAAAGAAGAAAAAATATTATTTCTGTGTTAAAATACAAGTTGCTGCTTACTTACCTTTATTTCAAATATAATATGATGGATGAGATCAATATTTTCCACGAATTCTGTAAAGAAAAAAGGAAAAAAGTTGAATGAAACAAAAGAAAACAATCAAAACGCATTAGAAATGTGGAAGAGTTTTAAATGTACAGTCAATCAGCTCTTAATTTGATGTTAAAATAGGAATTTCTTAAGATAATAACGCTTGGAGTTTAAACAACAGCTAAAATCATTTTTTCATAACGCATGATAAGATAAAATTCTGTCTTTATGTACTGAAAAGATGGAAAACTTCCATTGAGTGTCATTTATATTACTCCCTAAACTTGATAAACCTTATTATTCTTGACAGATATATTTAATAGTGGCCGTAGCCTAGTAAGCCAGGGGTAGATATTCGGTTATTAGACGAGAGCCCTTGGCTAATATTTCGTTCAGCGACTTTCACTAAAATTGTCATGAATAGTTTTTCAAATCTGCCGATCGTAGGCGACAGTAACCCATTACCACTTATGGATAAAATTAACACATTATTATCGCTTATTAGAAGTGAGGCCGCGGTTCAAACCCGATGTCAGACATTCGCAGCAAAAGGAAATCTGAAAAATATGTCTTCGTCCAATTCCTCTCAGCAGATTTCTGGCAAAAATTCTAAGAATAAATAAAAATTGCCTTGAAAAGTTTCTTAAAAAAGCTGTCGTTCGGAGTCGACATTAAGCTGTATGTCGCACCATTCGTGTATAAAATTAACACTCACAACATAAGTGGTGTGAGAAGTTAGGTCATCATACTGACTAAGGGGTTGTAATGATCAATTATGTCATATGAATGGTATGAGAAGATAGCTTGTGTTCCTAGCTAAAAGGTTGTAATAACCAATTAAGTAAGTAAATAAGATTTATAATCCTGAAGCCTATTTCAAATGGGAAATGGTATCGCTGGTAGTAATATACCCTTAGAAAAACCTCTATCCTAATACCCCTCTCACTTACTTACTTAATTGACAATTAACAACCCGATTATCGGATTTCGGCCTACTTTAGCACATCCTTTCAGGCGCCTCTGCTTCTTGCGAGCTTTCGCCAGTTTGTCACACCAATAGACTTGGTCCTTCCAACGCAAACAAGGTCGCCCTCTTCGCCAACTTCCGTAAATCCTCGCATTAAATACCCGGAGCATCCTGGCCGGAGCACCCTAAACCAATGACATGGCCAAGACAGCGCAGCCGCTGGATGATAATATGCTGCAGAACGTCAACAACGTTGAGGAGCTCAAACAGCTCATTCTTGGCTTTAATGCGGAAATCATCGCCAACTCACACTAGACTGAAGGTCTGACGTAAGACTTTTCCCGCGAATACTCTTAAGGCTGCTGCATCAGTGATCAATAGTATCCATGCTTCTGCACCATAAAGAAGTATCTTCACGTTGCGTAATTTGTAAAGCTCTCTAAGAGTGGAGAGTATTCCAAGATTCACCATCGAACTTGTTTCTGCTGCAAAGGCAGTCTGCATCAATTCATCCAAAAAACCCACTGTTATGCCCACGTTCCGTAATTTGTAAAGCCCTTATCCGTAGGAGTGAAGAATATTCCAAAGCCCACCATTGAACTTACTCCTGCTGTGAAGTCAGCCCGCACCAGTTCACTAGTACCAGAGTACGTTGCCAGCGAATAGAGCACCAACAAGTTGTTGAAGGTTATCAAAGTAATCTTTCAACAGCAGTGATTCAATTGCATATGAAGCCAATTCTTTGAGTTTTGCTTGACTATCCGCGTATATACATAATTAGGCTTGCGCCTCTAAAATCTCTTCGTAGGTTTATAGCGATGTGCTTAAATAATATGGACGGTAATTTAAAAGACCCATAAGTACGGTGATGATATTTAGCACCGAATACCCCACCAGACCCTGCACAGACCAACTTCTTCGATGGGATTGATGGAAATCGGTCAGTGCAGGAACTGCAGTTACTTGTGGCATCATAGCGGCCTGTTATGCGTATGTGCTTGAACTACCACTTCAACCTAACCTATCCTAACCCCTACCAATAAATGTGTGATCTAACCGTGAACCACTTCAAGAACAAGGCTTAGCTGAAGCTAATTCCCTCTGTTATTCACATTTAAAGACTGAAACTATATTCAGAGTTGTCCAGCCAAACATTTGTAATGGTATTATGTTGTTCAGAAGGCGAATATTAAACAAGAGAAACTAAAAACATTCAAATATTAAAACTATGGACTGTGGTATGAATCAGTCCATCTACATATCTTGGCCATATTGGCCTGCCTGTCTACTATTCATGTAGCACAATTGCCCATTCTATAAATGAAGAGTTTAAACACAAGAGCATTTGTTTTTCTTTTTTCTTCAAATTATTTTCAAATCCCTCTCCAAACATTTTATTTCAAATTTGCACGTTTTTGCAAACAAATTGCTTTAAGACATCTTCGTGAATACACCAAAATAGAATCAATAAGAATTTCTGGAAATAAGAATTTGAAAGACCAGAAAAAAGAACTCATCTTCTAGTCTAGTTGATCATAATGACGGTACTACTGTTGGATGATAACGTTGTGGATGATTGAAAAATCTTTGCCAACAACGCATACTGAGTGCTGCTATTAAAACTTCAAGAGAGGAATCATAACGATGATGCGTTTTTTTGTGAAGCAATAACAGCTACTTTATTGCTGTATTGGCAAATACTTTTGCTAAAAAAAAACGTTCGATTTGCTTTATTTCATTCATTCATATTCCTTTGAATGTGCATCCACATCCAAAGTGAAGTGAAAGATATTAAAAGAAAATGATGTTTTGCAAACAAGATTATCGAAACGTGATATTCAATGAAATGATGGCAACTGTTAGAAGTGGAAATGCAGCATTATGAGTGCCACTACTATGCTGCTACTTGCTTCCCTGAAGTACACAATTTAATATTAATTTTTGCACTTCAGCTCATTTAATGATGGTTTATTAAGACGATTTAATAATAATTTATGCTTTTTAATTACATTCAACATAGAATTGCACACCTGGTCGCCATCGTTAAGTATATCAAGCAGTCTTGCATTTGCATAAATTTTGCGTGAATTTTTTCATGCCTCTTTAACTATGAGATAATGTAGCGTTTTAAAGCCATTGAAGCATTTCTAATTGTCTGTCGAGCGATGATGAGTTGCAGCCAACCATCCATTAATAGTTAATATAGTGAATATTTTAATAACGTGTATGAACCACTACAAAATAGTTCATTTAACTAATTATAGTGGGACAGACAAAAACTATAGACAGCGTTTCGCAAGAAAAACGGGTGTATAATACATACCCAAGAATAAATACAAAAATTATTATCATTAAAGTTCGGTTATAGGAAATATTATAGGAAATATGTAGTCTCCGTAGTGTAGTAGATAGTGTATTGACTTATTAGAAGTGAGGCCACAGTTCAATCCCCAGGTGAAACATCGACAACAAAACGAATTACGAACAACTATTTCTTCGGCAACTTCCTCTCAGTAGATTTCTAGCGAAAACTCTGAGAGTAAATAAAATTGCCATGAAAAGTTTCTTAAACATCTGTCGTTCGGAATCGACTATAAGCTGTAGCCACTCATGTAAAAATTACCACAAACACAACATAAGGGATGAGATAAACTAGGTCGTAATCCTGACTGAAGAGTTGTAATGATCAATTTTCGTACAGTTTTTCGAGTGTTTGGGGTCGTATCTCGAAAATGGTATCACGAAAGTTTGCCTTCAAATACTCTATTGTCTCGCAGCTTCTTGGCGGCTATTTAAACGATCTTCAAACGTTCAACACAATAAATAGACTGCGGCATAAGATGTGTGCCAATTTGCAGCATCCTGTTGAAACTAAACATCGTTCACATCAATACCATGAAGAGCGGGTACAAAAAAATCGGTTGTCATGGTGCGATTGGTGTCCCCATTGATCGTAATGGTTGCGTCGTCCTCATTTTCAAAGAAATATGGGCCACTGATAGGTCTCCGCTCCACAAACTGCACCAAACAGTCACTCGTAGTGGATGCATTGGCTTCTGTAAGACCACGTGTAGATTTATGAGCCACAAATACGGCAAATTTGCTTATTAACGTACCCATCAAGATGAAAATGAGATTCATCCGAAAAGCTAAATCGACATCATCCTGTAGTTTTTCATTGGTCCAATAAATCCCAATGTTGCTATAGACTAAATCGATTCATTACGTTCAGTACAGATAACAGACAGAATATAATAACATAAGTATTGTTAGATTTGAAATAACCGTAGGTTTAAGTTTAAACCGATAGATGGGCCACCCTATATTTTGGCGTATGACTATGAGTGCGATTTTTGTTTATTATAATCTTCATTTGAATTGTTCCTTGTGAAGAATCAATTTTAATAAAGCATATTTTGCCATTGGTCATGTTATAATGTTTCTTTGTAGAATTTATCTGCGTGCGACGGATAGAAGTGGTTGTTTCCTTCCAATCAGGATAGAAACCTGTATGCTAGTGTGGTGGCCTAGTAGTAAATGAATCTCTCCCAACGTAATTCTAGAACCAATCGAACCTGACTAGTCTTCAAATGTATATCAACCAACCAATGAGTTGTAGGGCATGATAAAAACATGGAGCATCTTTCCCTGCAAGCATAATACAGAGTGTGTACCCACTAGGTGAAGAATAGTTTGCTGCTTCCCTCTTTTCTGCTGCTACTACTTAAGTCATTGGCCAAAAGAAGACCAAAGACATTGCGCGTGTCTGCTGTAAAATTTTGTGTAATGACGTTATCAATGATGCTGACTATGAGCTGACCTTCCATTTTGTCAATCCTAGCTTTAAATATTTTCGATAAAACGCTCACAATGCGGAGATAGTGCCAGTACACTGACGTTTCTTGAAATACTCCTGTTACCCAATATTCATACAATGTAAATTTTATGCTGATCTTTAATTACGAGAGTGATATTTTAATGTGATAACATGGTACTATCACAGCCACGCTACTATTCGAAAGTATTCCAATATGTTTCTTTGCATTGCCCTTTCAAATAAACGTCACAGTTAGTCGTATCGGTTGGGCAATAACCGCTGACTACGACAGGATACTTACATCAACAACTCAGTTCAGCCTCAAGCCATCTGAAAAAATATTTGTTCACACAGTTGTTCATTACAACCCTTTAGTCAGGATTACGACCTAGTTTTTCACACCACTCATGTTGTGTGTTAGTACATACACACATACCTAATTGGTCGTTACAACCCTTCAGTCAGGACTACGCATTGTTAATTTATATATATATATATGTATAATTAATACGTGTGTTAATTTTATACATGAGTTGTGGAACCTACACTTGACTCCAAACGACAGATTTTTGAGAAACTTTTTCATGGCAATTTTATTTACTCTCAGAGTTTTTGCCAGAAATCAACTGAGAGGAAGTCGCCGAAGAAATACTTTTTGTATTTTTGTTTTGATGTCTGACCTGGGGCTCGAACCCTGGCTTTACGTCTAATAAGCCAACACTACATACTAGACTACGGCGACTTACGACGTTCTGTGTTAGTATTATCCATAAACTGTTAAATCTCGACTCAGAACCAAAAATTGAGAAACATTTCATGGAATTTTTGTCAAAAGACTGATGAGAGGAAGACGCCGAAAGAAATAATTTTTCATATTTCGTTGCGTTCGAGATGTCTGCGCTAGGGTTTGAACCACGAGGCCTCTTCTTAATTAACCAAACACAACTCCTACTAGACACTACGGCGCCTACAAGATGTTGTATTTGTTTCCTAAATTGCAGAGACGAAATCATAAGCGATTGTCTATCAGACGATCTGATCTAAGCTGTTTAGATAGTGGTGTTGACATTTCTAAAATCTTTAGATTGTTTTGAACTTATATCAAAGAACTGGGCCTATTTCTATTGGATTCCATAATTCCCATGGAATACTAAATGACACACAATTAATCCAATATTTCTGCTTAAATGAATGGAAAATATTTTTGATTATAAAATCCAAATTAACGAGAAAAAATTGCGTTGTTCTCCTGCCTTAACAAACAACAAATCGAAATGAAATTTTAAAAATCGAAACAAAAAAATAGAAAATTGGAAAATTGGAAAATGAAAATTGAAAAGTTGTTTAAACAACCATTTACTAACAGATTGCAACAACAGTAACAGCTAAAGTTGCAAGTAAAACAAAGACTGGGGCTTGCGCTGCTATTAGTGCTAAGAGAGTTGAGTGACGTGCTGCTTTTGCTATTGAAATTACGAATAGAATTTGATCATTTTGCAATTGTTAATTGCACAAAAAAAAAGAAAATTCGTCAAATTAATTGCCAATATTGAATGTGAAAAGCACACTTGGAATAAATTATGTAAGCAAAGTAATATACGAGTATGTGTTATACGAGGTATGTTTATTAATGAAAAGGTCTTGTAGTCTTCTCGAATAGCAAAGACTTAATTCAACACGTTTTCTAATCCGCGTTCTAAAGTCCCAGAAAGTTATAAAAGGACTATAAAGGCTGCACTTAAACGAATATGGTAGCTGAGGTTTTATTTAAGCATATACAGGCTCTTCTGCTGCGTTTTCCAGGCGGAAGTGTTGGCAATACAGGCTGCGGTTAAGATTGTTTGGGATTCGAATATCCCCAATGGAAACATCACCATACTCACCGATAGCCAGGTAGCTATCAGGGCTCTAGGCTATAATGTGATGAACCCCAGGACAGTCCACGGCTGTCGGAAACACCTGAACAGGGTGGCAAAGAGAGATAACAGACATATCATTCGGGTTTCGGGCAACTGCAGAGCGGACGAACTAGCCAGACGCGACACGACCATCGAACTCTCCGACGAATTCTTAAGTATTGAGGTCCCTTTGGGGACCTTATTGACAACGAGATCACGGACTCTGTCAACCGCAGATGGGCAGCTTCGGATAAGGGCAGAGCGGCGCGCATGATCCGGCCAAGGCCGGATAAAGGGCGCACTGTAAGGCAGCTAAAACTCCAAAGGGGCTCAGTGCTGGTGCTGGTGCTGGTCATTGTATTATAGGTGTCCACGCGAGGCGCATTGGTCTGGGACACCTGGCGAACGATTTCTGTAAAAGCTGCAGGAACGAGGAGTAGGAAGAGACGGTTCTTCATCTACTGGGCACATGCCCGGCACTATGTCAAAGGAGAAAGAGACATCTTTTGGTGCTTACTACATAGATGATCTGAGTGATTTGTCGAGCATTGTCGTCGGCAATTTGAGTCGCTTCATTGTAAGCTCTAAGTGGTTGCAGGACTAGGAGATAGTTAACGTGAACTTTGGTATCACAATGGGCCTCATTTGGCCTAAATTTGAGTCGCTTCATTGTAAGCTCTAAGTGGTTCCAGGACTAGGAGATAGTTAACGTGAACTTTGGTATCACAATGGGCCCCATGGGGCCTAAGTACGTCCATCCATTTCATTTGGGGATCGGCCACTATACCTATATGCAGGTTCTTCATAAGTTTTTTGTTTGGTTTTCGCTGACAGCAACAATTATAAGATAATATTGACTGTGAGACATTGCTGTAATTTAAAAAAACTGTACAACAAACGTTAGCAAAGAATTCACTAAGAATTAGGAACAATTACCCCTCGTATATTCTAGAAAAAAACATATACAATTTAGATAGTAAAAGTGGTGGTTAGATAGTGGATGGGTGGATGGTAAAACATTCTCATGTCTTTTTGAGCACTTCAAAAGCTTTCATTTGTTTTTTTTTTTTCTTTCAACTTTTCAAATGATTTTTAATTACACGAATTCAATATTGCCTGCTACTTTTTGATGTTCTAATATCTGCTTGATAGGAAAACGTATGGGGGGTGTAAATACCAAATAAATGAGAAATCTCTTATTGAGGATATGAAAGTAACAGAGTAGCAAAGCAGATGCAGTTTTATTAGAAACACAAGTAACAATACTTTACATGCGATTATTACATATTCTCCCCCATCATTTTTTAGAACATTAAAGGGCCAATGATTAGTTTACGGTTGTTTAAAGCAATTTTTACACTGTAAAACAAATCATTGAGCAGAGTTTCTCTCAAACCAGCTTTTAAATTTTCTCTTTTAATCCAATGGATTACATACATACATAATCGCTCATAACAAACCTTCAGCCAGGATTACGACCTAGTTTCTCACACTACTTATGTTGTGTGTCTTATTTTTATACATAATTGACGGCACCTACAGTTTAAAGTCGACTTCGAGCATCAGTTTCGTGTGAGAAACTTTTCATGGGAAATTTTTTATTTCTTCTCAGTGATTTTGCCAGAAATTTCTTGAGGGGAAGTCGCCCACGAAATATTTTTTCCTATTTCGTTTTAATCGAGATGCCTGACCTGTGGTTTGAACCATGGCCTCATGTCTAATAAGCCAACACACTACGTACTAGACTACGGCCTCTTGAAGTACAACATCTGCAAATTACAGAATTTTTTATCACCCTTATGGATGACTGTAATACTAGGGAAGCGAGGTCGTAATCCTGATCCTGAAGGGTTGTAATGAGCAATCAAATAGTAAGTCTGACACTAGGGCTTGTAGTTGCAAGAACATTAAAAATGGTAACTGAAAACCAACATTTTTAAATTTCTTTTCATTGGTTATACCTACTGAATCCATACTATTCTATTAAGAAATGGAATACAATTCTTCAAGTAAAGCTGACTGATAGATATTTGATTATGGCGTGGAATTTGCTTTGAAGACATATTGCTTCGTATCACATAGAAACGAGTGGCAGCTTGGCTTAAATCGGAATTCACTTGATAACAGCTAAAAGGATACGTTTTCATACACAAGAAACAATGCCTCGGAGTTTACAGACAAATTGTGATTAAACGGTCTGGGCAACCAGCTGCAGAACTGCGCCTTTAAGGCTAACCCGCTCAGAATCAAACTGAAAACCTGTTGAAAAGTTTAACAAATTTACTGATCGCTGGAATATAAAATAACGACAGGAATGTAACATCATCGTGAAGTGCTAAGCCGAATGAAAGAAGTCTGAGTCGAGCCAGAGAAAGAGAGACTCTGGTAAAAGAAATGAACTGAATTATTTTCCTTGTCAGCTAGAATACAACCTCTGTTTATTATTTCAGTGGCAATAAGAATTGAAAAAATTGAATTGAGAACATAGTGAAGCTATTGCCAGAGGACTTGTGAGAGGAAGTCGCCAAAGGAATATTCTTTAATATTTCATGTTGCTTGAGATCTCTGGCCTGTGGTTTAAATCGTCCTTGCGTCTAGTATGGCAACACTTTACCTACTAGACTACGACGTCAGCAAATACAATATTCGTCATGGTAACCATTGGCATTGTTCTCACAACCGAATAGAAATCCAACGCAGATAAATTTTTATTATTCACCCACATTGTAATCCAGAATTTTATTTTATGACCAACCATTTTATTAATTTCATTGTAGTCTTATAAAGTTATCGATTTCATTTTAAAGGAAATTCTCTTTCTTCTTTATTCTGTTCATTGTTAATAGGTTTTCAGCATTTTCTTAGAAAATTTCATTTCATTTCTCAAATCATTTCTATTCTATTCCACTCTATACTTTATTTTTTTTCTTCTTTTTCTTCCATTCTTAATATTTCTAAAGCTTTCAAGTTCACAGAAATTGAAAGTTGATTTCTTTTTTTTTGCTTTTGTCCCATTTAAAAGAAAAAAAAAATTACTTGTTAATGCAAGTCTTTATTCTTTTGTAGCCAAAGAAGCATGTCATTTGGAATGTGTGAGAGAAAAATGGAATGAATCTAAACGCCATTGGGGAAAATAAAAGAAAATAAAATCTTATTCTTGTTGTTGGAAATTTAGTTTAATTGGGTAAAATTTTAAAATTTATTTTTATTAAATTTTTAAAAAAGATTTTTATCGATTTTTTGTTTTAAAACGTGTTCATATTAAACTTAAGCAACCTAACGCTTAAAAAACAGACAGTCAAGAGAAAATATCGAAATCTACATCCCCGCTAAATTGACAACAAAATTAATTTAAATTTATTTTTACAATGAATTCATTTAAAGGACATGTGTTGCGTCAATTAAGACTATAAACTCCATCCTGACAGATAATTCCGTAACACAGACTCAGGCGAAGTTAAATTGACATTTCTGTGAAACATTTTCGTGATGCTTTTGATAAAAAAAAACCTTTACTAGGCTAGAATGGCTTTAAGTAGCCAGTAACAGACGCCCATTTTAAAGTCATCCAGGCTAAAGGTTTCTCATTTCATATTTAATATTTAGTTGGTATTCTTCTTCTATTCAACCACAACGATTAAACGAACAAATCTAGAGAATGCTGGAAAGGTATCTGAATTAAGTCCGTAATAATAAACAATTTTCAGCTCATTTCATTCTTATAAAAAAGTTGTTTAATAGACTAGGTTGTTAAAAACTATTACGTTCGCTTCATGTCGTCGTAATCAACTTTAAACCTGAGAGAAACCAATAAATCCAAATTAACTGACAAAAGTACTCGAAGCAGAAATTTTCACTATTTTTCTAGAGGTTTGGCGACATTTTTAGCTCACCATAGGTAGCAACGCATTGAGATATTCAAGCGAGAAACAGTTAAGAAAATCAAAAGAAACAGATTGTCCGCCAAAGATGAGCAATATCGCTGAATTGATAACAATTTCCTAAAGTGCTATACATTGCTTAGATAACGAAAATTTGGAGGCGAGAATGTTCGGAATGAGACTGAGTTCTACCATCTACCACCCATACCCAAGATAATGTAATGGAACTGGATTGAAAAAATCGGGTACAGAAAAGGTGAAATGAATTTCATCTACAAACTAGGTAATGGCATCTATTGCAGGTTATGCAGTCATAAAATTAAGAAAAAATGCGAATTTGTCGAATATGAGTTTTTGTCTTATTTGCTTACGTACGCTGAAGACGCTGAAGACATTGACATCATCGGGCGACCCAAACGAGATGTTACTGCTGCCTTTAGTGCTATTGACCGGGAGTCTATTAAGACGGGTCTGGCAGTAAATGTGAGCAAAACGAAGTATATATTGTTGAGAAGTAAGGACATGCGGCATATTAGATGTCAGATTACGGTCGATAACTACACTTCTGATATAGTCAGAGAATTTTTATATCTTAGCTCCGCCGTTACCACCAAAAATGATAGGCAATTGGATAGTACATATCTCTCTCGCCCGACAAAACTAATACGCTCATCCTCCCTGTTCTTCTTTATGGTGCAAAAGCATGGACACTAATCAACCATTTATGCAGCAACCATGAAAGTATTCAGAAGAAAACACCTACGATTTTCCATTCAATGCGAGTTGGCGATAATTTGCGCATTCCACCTAACAATGAGCTGTATACGCTGCCCAACGATATCGGCGTTATTAACATCCAGTGGCTGTGCTGGCTCTGCCATGTCGTTCGAATGGAAGACATGTATCTAATGCGTTAATTTGGCAAAGTTGGAGTAGAGGATGACTTTGTCTGCGATGGAAATACCAAATCGAGAAAGCCCTGTCATCGATTGGTATGATATCATGAACTGGTGAAGGCGCGCTAGATACAGAGGTGCCCGGAAGGATGTGTTAAGGCAGGCCGAAATCCCTTAATCAGGTTGTTAAAGGCCAATTAAGTAAAAAAGTAAGTCTGCGCTGGCTCGGCTATATCATTCGAATGGTAAAGGATGCTCTAGCGATACGGATATTTGATGCGTGGATTCGGGGAAGTCGGCATATTTAGCGACCTTCTCTTCGCTTGAAGGACCAAATTGAGATGCCTGGAACGTTGGCCGAAATCCGTTAATCCGTAAGCAAATAAGTACTAGAGTGATATCAACATTTAGATTCAGCAAATTCACCGCGAAAGGACAGAAACTTGTAACGACTATAGAATACATAGCAGAAAGAATTCAATGGGTAAGCACAGGGATATTTTAAGTTAAGTTAACAGTACACCACTTCATGAATTGTTGCATTACGCACGTTCAACGCTTTTCTATTTCCAAACATGAAAAAAAATTCTGCAGAAAAAAAAAGATTTGTTCAGAAAGTTTTTTGTAGTTTAAGAAGCCTCACAACAATTTTTTTCGTATCGAAGCTGTATATCGATCTGAAAGGAAGTTTTGTTTAGAAATAATAAAAAAATTTTCCAAACTTTTATTTGCTTATTTTAAGGCAAAAGGCGCTTCAAATTGCAAATAGAAAACTAAAGTCGTTAACCAGCCAGTCACTCATTCACTCATCAGTCATCTTCATCATCATCAAAATTGAATGATACTCAGGCAAAAGTTTTTATTGTTGTTTTTTTCCGCAATGAATATGCAAATTTTCAATTTAATTTCATAAAATTCACATGCATATGTATTTGACAATAAAAAAACAAAATTTATTAAGCGATTATATTTGTTTAATTTTTTTCATTTTTTTTCATGGTATTTATATTTCTATTATTAACTACTACTCGGTCAAACTTCAATAAATCTAAAAACAAAAAATGAAAAAAAAAAATTATATGAAATGAAATTGAAATTGAAAATATAAATTTTAATTTATTATGGGATTTTGAAAAATTATTCAACCATTACGAAAATTTTAACAATAATTTATGGAGTTTGAAAAAATTTATATTTTTTTTGGTTTTGTTTTGCTACTATTTTTTTTTTATTATTTTTTAATGTCAAATAATGACAGTAATTTTTAGAGGTTGATGATCTGTCACCGTTTATACCCATATTAGACATGTGATGGGAGGAATTGTGTATTTGCTTTAATGCAGCACTTGTTTGTATACAGTACATGATTTTGTGGGTGCATATCACTGTCTTCTTTTATTTGAAATTCGAAAATGATTTCATTGGCTTTTAATTACAGTTTCTGACCATCTGAAATTATATTTCCACAATGTGGACTCTAATGATTATGGCATTTATTTAAATTGTTCCTCAGTTTACCACCGTCCCACGCCTTTACCGGTATATAGTTTACATACAATATCATTTGATTTAGAGACAGACGTTTTAAATAATTGTTTTGTTTTTATTTTTTTTTTTTTTTTTTGTTTTGTCTTTGTTTTCATGTCATATTTAATGTTTTGATTTATTTATATATTTATTTATAAACAACCACATTTAATTAAAGGCATTAAATTGTTTTTTAGTTTTTCTCATCTGTTTAATGCCAATACATCATGCCAATACAATAAATAAATAAATAAATAATTTCACAATTATTAATCAATAAATTACAAAATAATAATAAAAATTAAATAATTGACAGTAAAGAAATTAGAAAAATATTTAAACTTTTATGTTTATACCCAAAACTTTAATTAGATATCGACAGTTATGCTATGCTATAATACATTGAAATAATAAACAAAAGCTACAAAAACAAAGGACTTGTTTACATGATCAAACGAATAAACAAAAATATAACAACAACATCAGTATAAAAAAGAAGTTGAACAAGTAAACAAGAAGCAACAACAACACTGCAAGGACAGATGTAAACAAAATACACAAACAACAATAATGTAAACAACATTTTTACATTTATACAGATTTCGCAAAAGGCAAAGTCATTCTCCTTCAAGAGCATTCATTGACTGAATTCAGTCAGTCTTGTGTGAAGACACGTTGCTTGTGAAGAGAATAATTGGGGTTTGAATTGGGTTTTGAAGTTTGATATTGGTCCAGAGGCATAATTGGGCCATTTTTTCTTCGAAAATGAGCAAGGAGTGGCCGTTACAGTGAATGGCGATCGTTATCGGGACATGTTGAACGTATTTTTGTTCACAAAAATTGAAGAGGAGGATATTGGCAACATTTGGTTTCAACAGGACGAAGCTACGTACCACACAGCCGAAGCTACACTCGATGTTTTGCGCCCTGTTTTTGAAGATCGCATTATCTGCCGCAGAGCCGATGTCGTTTGGCCACCTCGAAGCTGCGATTTAACACTGTTGGACTATTATTTGTGAGGTGCCGTCAAAGATAAGTGTTACGCCGACAAGCCACAGACAATTGACGCTTTAAAGGACAATATTCGTGAAGCCATTGGTGAAATACAGCTGCACACAATCGATAATGTGCTTAAAAATTAGACCGATCGTGTAGGCTACTGCATGGCCAGCCGATGCAGCCATTTGAATGAAATTATTTTCCATTATTAACCGGAAGGATTGTACTTTCAAATAAAAAAAGAAATTTGAGAAAATATTCAGTAGTTTTTTTTAAAGCATTTTCAAAAAAATAAAAGTTATTTAGCGGACCCTCTATCTCATACATCGCGTTTTAAAACCACAATTGCATGCATGTTATTGTATCGACAGCATTAATCCCCGCATTGCCAGCACAAAACCTCTCTAAAATAGAAACTAGCCTAAAAGCAATGCAGCGGAATCTTTGCTTGCTGTCGTGCTGTCTATCCACATACACCCATGTATTCTATTTTTGAGAGATTGCTGCATTTGATGCGTTGCGTTCATTGTGTTTATACCATTAGGCCTGTCCATAAATAGTGCTGCACATTGCATGACATGAACAATGGAATTCGAAAATTAGAATTAAAAGTATTTGCAGGAGCACGAAATGTATGACGTGCACGCAATATCCAAACAGATAGAACAACAAAAATCTTTAACGGATGTGTGAATTCAGATATGCGCCCGAATTTGGCGGAAGTCAAATGAAAATAAATTGTGTCTCCATAAGAATACACATTATCACTTACGTTCGCTTTCATTTTTTTCTTCATTGGAGTTTAAAAAATACCTGTTGCAATGAAGTATGGAAAAAACTATCGTCAAATGGGTGCCACGGCTCCAATGACTTGTCATTAGTCTTCTAATCAAACTTACAATGAATTTTTAACAGAGATATGGCCCGGTGCTACATTGAATTTGAGCTTGAGAATAATTTCTGGTTCATTTGTATAAAGGCGCACGATCAGTTAACATCAGAGTTTCTTAAGAATACATAAAACAAAAGACTACAATCACATGCGATAATCAAGGCTGGCAGAAGGTTCTCGCGATCTGTCCACCAGAACAAGCACTTGCTTGCAAAAGCCGAGCATGTGCCATGATTATGATGATAACATCGCTTCATAAAAACGAAGTCGCTGCAGTTTAGTAAGTAGTGTGTTGGCTTATGTAGCCTATGTTCAAAACAAAGATCAGCAATGAGTATTCGAAAAGATGCGTAGAATCATACTGATAATTTCTGATACTTATACGCATTCATACTTATTTTAATATCATACTCATACTACTCATATTCAAAGTTAGAAGTACTCATCGTACTCATACTTAACAATACGCATTATGTTGTTGATTTCGACTCTCCTTGACTCATCGTATACACGAAACACAAAATAAGTATGATTCGCGTACGAACACTACAATACTCACTAGAGCTTGTGTGTTTGCTTTGCTTGCTGTCTTTGTCTTTTTGTTTTTTTGTAAATGCAACAATAACTATGACTGTAAATTTTGATGAATGATTCCAGTCACTCGAGGCATTTATGAGTATTATAAGTATTTTTCTAAATTTTTGAATCTGAATGAGTAGGCTTAAGAATCAGACATATTTCGAATGTTATGAGTTTGATGTCAACGTTGTACTCATACTGATTGCAACGTGTACATATGTTGTACTTATGTATGTGCTTAATGTTGTAGTGAGTACGAATGAATCGGAGTAGTTTAATTTCAATACTGTCGAATCACTCATACTCGAAATTTCATGAGTACTTAGGAGTAGCGAAAAAACGATTCATTGCTGATGAACAAATACTTCAAATAAGTTTGTCAGGACAAATTTCTCAAAATCTGTCGTTCGGAGTCGACATTAAGCCGTAGGTCCCGCCACTCATATATAAAATTAATACACACAACATAAGTAGTGTGCGGAGCTAGGTAGTTATCTTACTGAAGGGTTGTAATGGCCAATTATATACATATGTATCTCATAAAAATAAAAGCACCGGCAAGGTTATCCCATTTTAGAGAGTAATTACTAACACTAACAGAGTGTCTAAACAGGGACTTTAGTACATAAAATTGAGCAAACCAACGCAGTCAAACGAGTGATAAAAGGGATGGTATGGATGTCTTGGAGGGATCTGTTTTAAGTTTTTCTATCTTTTGCAATCTTATGCGAATTGAATCAATCAAAGCTGATTCTTCCATCTCAAACATGTAGTAGCAAGTGACTGTTAAAGTAGTCCACACTAACTAGCAACCATTGCAATATTTAACAATCCCAGAGGATAATAGATTGCCATAAATAAGTTACACTGTACATACATAGCACATAATAGGTCATTACAATCCAAATCTAGCTTCTCACACCACTTATGTTGTGTGTGTTAATTTTATACATGAGTAGCGGGAGCTACAGTTTAAAGTCGATGTCGAACTAAAGATTTTTGAGAAACTTTTTCATGGCAATTTTATTTATTCTCAGAGTTCTTGCCAGAAATTTGCTGAAGGGAAGTCACCTATGAAATATTTTTTCATATTTCATTTCATTTGAGATGCCTAACCTGTGGTTTGAACCGTGGCCTCATGTCTAATAAGCCAACACACTAAGTACTAGACTACGGCCACTTGAAGTAAAACATCTGCAAATTACAGAATTTCTTATCGCCCTTATGCCTGATCCTGAAGGGTTGTAATGACCAATCAAGTAGGAAGTCTGACACTAGGGCTTATAGTTGCAATGACATTAAAGATGGTAACTGAAAACCAACATTTTTAAAGTTTAAAGTCGATGTCGAACTAAATATTTTTGAGAAACTTTATCATGGCAATTTTATTTACTCTCAGAGTTGTTGCCAGAAAACTGCTGAGAAAAAGTTGCGAAGAAATATTTTTCAATTTTTGTTTTGTTGGAGATGTCTGACCTGGGATTTGAACCGAGGCATCATTGTCTAAAAAGCCAACATACTACCTACTAGACTACGGCAACTTCAATAAATAATATGCTGCTTTTTTCCTTCCTTTTTTGGCATTTCAAATCAAATTCGCGTAACAGAAAATGTCACTAAAGTTACTTTCCAGAACATTTCCTATCCATTCTGACAAGCTTAAATTAAAACAAAAATATCTACAACCCATATATACAGCAAAAGGTAATAAAAGAAATGTTTGCGCAAAAAAAACAACAAACAAACAAACAAAAACTTATTGTCAATTTAATCACAGCAATAACAATAACAACACAATAATAAACATTTTGCAATCAAAACGAATAATTTGATAATTTTCCGTTTAGTTTTACAATTTTTTGATTTGTTTCGTTTTTCTATTTTATTTTTAGCACTCCCAGAGATACACAACATTAATATTTATTATTTCCTCCAGTGATGTATGTGATAATGGCACAGAGGATGTGAAAAAATATATAAATATGTGTGGGGGTGTATGTGTATATATGTACGTATGTACATACATGTACATTGCATGTGAATGCAAATATAAATTATATTATTTTTAGATTCACATTGAATTAGAAAACTACAGATGTGATGACAAAAATAGAATAAAATTTGCAATAAAAATTTTTTTTTTTAAATAATTAACTAAGTTTAGCACAAAAAAATGCACATTTTAATAAAATGTATTCGACAACAATACAATTGAATTGCAATACAACGCTTTGATTTTCACCACAACTGTACTCTTTCAATTGCAGTGCTATAAAATACTTATGCCAGCATCATTTCAATTGTGATAAAAATAAAACAAAACTATAGCTTAGCAAGATAGACATACAGACGCACACAAATATAGTAGAGAGACTGACTGACGTTTCATACGTTAGTTGTTGAATAACAAATAAAATCAAAGGGAAAAAAAGACAACATCTCGCCACATCACCACTTGTATGAAAATTCCATAATGATTGTAATATTTTCTACTTGTTTTTATATGTACCCACCGGCCTCTCTCTTCCACCCTCTGCCACAACTGCGAAAAATCATTATCCACGCTTAGTTGGTTCCATTATTGTGGAAGAGACTGAATGAATGAATATTTGCCATAAAAAGATATGCCAACAATAAACGAATAATAGTCTCATCATCATGATTGTCTAATAATATGTGGATGAAAGAAAACTACAAAGAAAATCCACGAAATGTATATGCTCTGCTACTCCCACCACCTTTTGATTTCAAAAAAGAAACAAAAACAAACTAAATTTTTTCTTTTTGCGAATAAGGATTTCAAGGAATGTATTCAGAATCTAGGCAAAAATTCTAGAAATCTGTATGCTTTAATTTATTTACTCTGATTAGTTTACAGAATAAATGACAGAACTGTATGCTATATGGGAATGCCAGAGACTGTGACAATTAACCACAGCAAAACAGATGTCTTTAAACAACTACTAGAGCGGTCACAAAATGTACGATCTATTTGTTAAATGGCAATAGTTTCCAGCTCATAAAATATATATTTCAAGACGCTACAGGACCTCCTAAAAGCAAACAATCTCAGTCAACGTAGAGTCACTGGTATAGTCTCAGTTCAACCAACATTAAAGACCAGTAAATCTCGTTGGCAGCGGGAGGGACAATGCTGAACAGAATTAATTGTGGTATAACAATGGGCCGTAGTCTAGATAGGTAGTGTGTCTTCTTATTAGATGTAAGACCACGGTTCAAACCCCAGGTCAGACATCAGAACGAAAATATAAAAAAATATTTCTTCGACGACTGCCTCTCAGCAGATTTCTGGCAAAAACTCTGAGAGTAAATCAATTTGCCATGAAAAGTTTCTCATAAATCTGTCGTTCGGAGTCGACTTTAAACTGTAGGTCCTGCCACTCATGTATAAAATTAACGCACACAACATAAGTGGTGTGAGAAGCTAAGTCGTAATCCTGACTGAAGGGTTGTAATGACCAAATATGTATAACAATGAGCCTAAGTCGGACCTGTTCCCTCGAGGAAGTCTCCGACCTCACCTAACCAAACCTAAAGACAAGCCTTGAAAAGTTTTTCCTTTAGTTTACATATAGAAAATATTGGGTGGCACAGTTTAAACGAGGCTTCCAAAACGCACCGCCAAAAAGGGTTTAAAAAACTGCATAAAATGGAGTTGCATGAATTTCGGCTAAACGAGCGCGAGTTAGTTGGACAATTAAAAAATGCTACTTATTGCATATTGACTGAAAATTCGTTAACAAACAAGCTGTACTGGAAAATAGATGCCAAATTTACTTCTAGTAAAACAAAAACATCTGCCGTAATAAATCCGAATTTTCACCTGAAACAAAAGGTACAGAGTACTGCATTTGGAAAAATTAAGCGAATGAAGTTCGATCTGCAGGCAAAGTCATGACGTCTATTATTTGACAAGCACATGGGATAGTTTTTTTTATTGTTTATTTTCAAAAAAAATAGAATTAAAAGCGAGTTCTTTGCTAACTTATTGAAGCATAAAATCAATTAATTCGTCAATTGTTTTTTTATTTTCTAAACTTTACAAAATGATGCGGCAGTAAAACTTGTATTAATTATAAGTAGATAGAGTCTGCAGTTGATGAAAATCGTTTCTGCTAAAAACAGAATATCGAATATCGTTGGAGCATATGGAACTAAACCATGTGTATGATGGGAAAGGTTATTTTAAGATCTCTACATTCAACAAGTCGATGTAAATAGAAAGAAAAAGAAAAAACTTGTAAGAAGCAAATGAAAACAATTTTTCCGTATCTCGAATCCTCGGCACCATAGATAATATCATGTCATTGCAGTTCACTGATTTCAATAAAGATATCTTTTAAGATTCTGCTCTTGAATGTACCGTAACAAAGCCTCAGAAGTAGACTGCAATGATATTTTCATGGACGACTAAACTAACTGTTTGCAAGATTTTGTAACCGAAACTTGTGATGATACCAAAGGTCATTGCAAAGGCGGTATAATATGGCCATTCGAAAAAAATATTGTATAACAGACGGATATATGCTGCGAGCGGTTAAATAGACCGTAAAATGCAGCAGGACTGGCATGGTTTCTTTACAGAAAAGGTGATAATAGTGACTGCATTCAGTCTGGTGCAGTAATGATCAGAATATTGTTACACAAGGAAGGAAATGTTAGAAAATATCGAATTGTACAAATGGGCCTTACACTCCACGATATCATATCCTAGCTGCAACGAATATTTTCCTGTGCCTCGAATTACTTACTCTATTTGGGATTTCAATACTTTAGTAAGAATTACTTCTTCACACGACTCACATACATACATAATTCATTAGAACCCTTTAGTCAGGATTACGACCTAGTTTCTCACAACACTTATGTTGTGTGCGTTAATTTTTATACAAGAGTGGCGGGACCTACAGTTTAAAGTTGACTCCGATCCGGACTACTCATGTCTCTTAAATTTAGCCATAAGTGGCGGCACTTACAGTTTAATGTCAACTCAGAATGTTAAATTCGAGAACTCTTAGTGACAATTTTATTTACTTCCTGTCGGAAGAGTAGTGAGAAGAAGTCGCAGAAGGAATTATTTTGTTTATATTTCGTTTTGTGGAATCATGTGTTCTTGTCTAGTAAGGCAACACCACTACCTACTGGAGTAGAAGTCACCATTAAATGGCTCAAGTAAACTCAGAAGGAATTTTAAATACCTTTTCAGTAAAGGTAGCTTCCTTTATGTATGTATGGTAATATATGATGTTCTTATGGTTTATATCAAAAACAACAACGAAAAGTTCTTCTAATGCTCGACGAACTATACACAGATAGGCAAATCGAGGCCGCTGATAAGACTACAGCCTAACTTAGTCTCCAGGCAGGAGGCAGTTTATCAAAATATTGTTACGTTTTTACCCTGTTTAAAACGTTTAAGATATGAATTAGTTTTAAATAAATCATTTATTCTTCGCACAATTCTGTGTGCCACTGTTCACAATTTGATGTAAACAACAACAATTACTTCATTGGTTATTCTTCTTTTCGCTCTCTTGCGTAAGCAATAACAATTGTTCAATAGATCTTTATAACGGAGATCTTCACACCACGATTATTCTCTTCACACGCAACCCGTCTTCACATAAGACTGACCGAATTCTTTCTGACCCCGTTGCCGGCTTTGTCTTGCCTTTTATATCGCAGGGTAAACAGTCTGATGAATGGTCTATAAATGTAAACATGTTGTTTACGTTATTGTTGTTTATTTGTTGACCATGTATACATGCTCATTGTTTTTGTTTTTGTAGCTTTTGTTTATCAAATTAATGTTAAACGATGTAACACCATTTGCATGTTCATAACAATATCATTATTAGCCTGACGATTAATACATATTTTGCAGAGTATATAGGGAAAGGAAATACAAGATGGCCTACTTTCGAATGTTCGAAAGTAAAGCGGAATGGATGCTTTCATCGGAGAATTACCCAAGTAAGGGTAACAGTACTTTAGATGACTAACCATATCAAAAAGTGTGACATTCTTACATTGTAATGTGAGTAGAGTGAGAAATTGATTTCAGTTGATATGCGTTTGACGTTCTCAATAACCTTAGGCATTTATGTAAACTGATTTCTACGTTCTTCACACAAAAATAAGACGGCATTGTATTTGAACTCACGGACTGCAAAACAAAGGTCTTTTCTTAAACTGTGTCAGGACTTGCTACCTAGAATTTCCCAGATTGAACATTTCCATTGTATATGTAGTCATAACTGATTATGATCAAAAAAAATTTCATCATTTAAGTCAATGTAAGACCCTCTCAGTTTATTAAAAAATAACAAAGGAATATAAAATTCATGCGATTATTTCTTTTTTTTCTGGTATATTTTACCTGTTATTGAAAGATTATTTAAAAAAGATTCTTTTACCTCCAAGCAGACAAGGAAATCATTAAACATTTTTATATTTCCTTAAAGACAACATTGTCGCACACTTCCTTTTTCCATAGCTAGTGGGTAAATATACCTTTAAGGACGAAAAAAACAAGAACAAAAAAGAATTCGAATTTAATGGTGGAAAAAAAGAAACTGTCAGACACTTTGAACTTGAATAAATGCCGCAGCAAAAGATGAACAATAAATGTACCACAGCAGCAGATAAATTGAAACTTGAATAAGATTTATAGATCCGGTATTATTTTTATTGTAAAGGCAACCAGCTTGCAGGAAAGGAAAAAATCACCCGAAAAAAACTGAGAAATGGAAATAAAAGAAAGAAAAACTGGAAAGTAAAAGAAAAGAACAGAACAGAAAAGAAAAGAAGACATAAATACAAATAAGTAATGCAATATAAAGAAATAACATTAACCAGGAAACAATTAGGGCACTTGCTCGGTAAACAAATAAAGAAAAAAGTGAAAAAGAAGGAGACAGAGACAGAAACGAACACCAACAAATAATTGAGACATTTTTATTGTCTTCCTTTTGTCCTCTCCCAAACAGTTGCTTTGTTTTTATTGTTATTACAGCTTTGGAATTTTGTTTTTTATGTCACTTTTTTCTCCATCATTATTCCAACCCCGGCATTTTCACTTTTGGCTGACTGTTCTTTACAGTGGCAGTGTTATCATTGAGTTTGTATCTTGTCTGTTTGGCTTTCTTGGCCCAGAGTACTTCAAGTACCGCCTTTTACATGTTTAAGCAGGTGAAGGTTAAAATTATCAGCCACACCAGTGACAACTAGTAGCAGAAGCAGCGGTAGCAAGAACCAGAAGTAGTTATAGTATCTCGTAAGGGGGGGGGGAGGGTGAAAGAAATAAAATAAAATCTGTTCTTTACTTCCTTTTGCTATTTTTTTATTTTCTTTTTTTCCCTCATTTTTTTTCTCTTTTGCAGTCAAAATGTTAATGGTATTGCCTTCTTAAAATATTTAAAGAAATAAAAATGAATACGAAGCAAAATACGAAAAAATAGCAACGAAAATAGTTACACAAAATTAAGGTAATTTAGTTGATTCAGTTGCTTATTTCAGTTGCTTTCTTCCCCTCCACCACTTCACTGGGGCATTAAGAATTGTTACAGAAGATACAAAAATAAAGCAACAACGAAATAAATAGAACAACAAACTCTACAAGAAATTACCCGTAACAGCGAAGAAGAGAAAGAGAAGTTAATTTGGCTTTAATGACAAGCGGAAATAATTTCATTTTATTTTGAAAAAAAAAAAGAAATAATTTTCTTCTCTCAATTTTTTTCCTTCTTGCTGGTTGGTTTTATTAGTGCTTTGGTTTAATTTAAATTTAAAATTCTAAGAAGAAAAAAAAACAGCAAGCCAATGAACGTAAAAATAATTCCTAGTAAATTATAAAAAAAAATATTCGTGGATATAAAAGTGGTTTCTGATGTTTACTTATTTTATTTTTATTGCACTTTTCATGGTATTTTTATTCACTTGAAATTTGTTCATACTGCTGGCGTATGATTAATATTTTGAGGGAATCAAAAACAACATTATTTAGCACTCATACGTACCGTGAAATCGGGAAACTACTACTGAGAGGCAAAATAAATTCTCATACATTTTATTGACTGGTAAACTGAGAACGTATAAAAATCTAAAGTTTTTTATCATACGAGGGCAGCATGCAGTTGAAGTTTTTTTAAACGAACAATTGAATCACTTGAAGCGCTTCCTACTCTGCTTGCAGCTTATCAGAACAAACATTCGGGCATAAGAACTACAAGAGTTTATACGATTGGCGATTTAATTCTGTGACAAAAAATTTATCAAATGGACGTAGAACAATTCAAATGTTGATGATTATCTACTCTGAGAGTAAATAAAATTGCCATCAAAAAATTTCTCAAAAATTTAAATTTAGACACACATCATAAGAGGTGTGAGAAGTTGGGTTGTAATCTCGGCTAAGGTGTTCATTATGAGATGCGTAAAAAAGCCACACAAGCCCCAATTGCCTATGTATTCTGATGATTCTTTCTTATCATCATACTAACTATCAGTTAGATTCGAGGGGATTCTCTTTATGAAGAAGTATCCTATGAATCTACCAATAGTGCCCTGTCAAAAGGCCGTTTACTAACCTGCCGGATTCCCTACATATCATTATACATGACTCAAATCTCCTCCTGTTGTAGTTACTTAATAAAAGTTTTGTTTGCTTTGAGAAGAGTGTACGCCTCTCTCTATCTTACTTTCGCAAAGTTTTTGCTTCAAACATCACATATAGAAAGCGTTATAAGCAGCATAAAAGATAGTTTCGGCACAAATTTATCTGCCTTCTCAAAATTCCCTCGAATCCCACATCATTTGGCAAGTCAACCTATCTCTCTCCTGACTAGCTGATACAGTTTCCACAGGCTGTCCCGTACTTATTTGAGGATAACCAAAAAGTGTTCAATGCTAGGAAGGCGACTTGACTGTTAGATAGTAATGGTATGTCCCATCTTTTGTTTTCTTTAGTCAATTTGAACTGAGCGTATGTTTCGGATGGCATATACTTGAAAAATACACGTTTGGAAGACACGCATTATAATTTGATTGGATTTAAAATATTTCACTTTCGATCCGATGGGTCCTACACCCATCTGTGTACCACAGAATCATTCCTCTTTAAGAGATTACTTCATTCAGTATTATTAATAACTTTTGTTCCGAAGCATTTCTCAAAATCATAGTGTCTACAGGCTCTGTTCAGGTGACAGTTAAGAAGGAAGATGTAAGCTTAGCTAACGATGCTCCTTGATAAGTCATACATTAGACCGCTTATTCAAACCATAGTCTCCAAAGCTCTGCACCTCAATACAAATGCAACGGTCTTGAACTCAATAGAGAGACTTCAGGGTTTCATAGCCCCGGTTGTACGAATTCATGGTATCCTATACATCTTGTCTACATCAATCTGAACTGTTTGCAAAAAGCAAATTAGAAACGCTCATTACAACTAATTGAGGCCATTGAAGAAGATCCAAAAGAGAAGTTTCAAATTTCATGCAATTTCTTAAAGTGTGGATCTGAGATAGGTATGTAGCATGATGCAGAGCTCGCTAATAAACCGGAAAAGATAAAAAACTACCATTACAGTCTGAAACCAAGAAGTTTCAATTTCATCTTCTGCTGTCAGAGCAACATGTCTTAAGACAAAGTAGTGCGCAATCAATAAAAATATCCTCCACTCAATACATGTCCGCAGAAAACGTTGTTTCTAGACTACGACAGACATACTGCTGTCATCCTAGGTTGTACGACAGTAAACTTATCAACTGAGAAAACAGAAAAAAAATCTTTTTTAACACATCTTAATTAAGAAATCTTCAACAAAATGAAATTTGAAAAATATTTCTTCGGCGACTTCCTTATAGCAGCAGATTTCTGGCAAAAACTCAGAGTAAAATAAAATTGTAATGAAAAGTTTCTCAAAAAATTTGTCGTTCGGAATCGACTTTAAACTCTAGGTCCCGCCACTCATGTATGAAATTAACGCACACAACATAAGTGGTGTGAGAAGCTAGGTCGTAATACTGACTGAAGGGTTGTAATGGCCAATTATGTAAGTATGTATGTAATTAAAAATTACCGTAGTCTAATAGGTAGTGTGTTCGTTTATTAGACGTAAGGTCATGGTTGAAAACCATAGGTCAGACATCTCCAACAAAACGAAAGGTAACAAATATTTTTAGGCGACTTCCTCAGCTGATTTCTGGCTAATACTCTGCGAGTAAATAAAAAATTGCCATGAAAAGTTTCTCAAAAGTATGTCGTTCGGAATCAATCCCCTTTAAGGATAAAATTAACATACACAACATAAGTCGTGTGAGAAACTAGGTCGACTAAAGGTTTTTAATGACGTATGTACGTATGTATGTAAACACATTCGGGAAATGTTTTATTGAGCAATCGATATGCGTTAGCTTCACTGCTGTTCAAAAAAAGGGCAATAAGCCGATGTGAAAGATATGTCAGCTGTTGTAAAATTTTTCAGCTATGTCTGCTAAGGAGTCAGTTTTCGAATTGTGGAAATAATATAGGATTTAAAAATTTTTTATTGCAAAAGAATACTGTTTCCTTTTTTTAATATTTTAATGTGAAACAAAAATTTTTACCTACATAAACAGTGAACAGCAAAAGTCTTAGTACGACAATATATTTTAGCAATTTCATGAATTTTAGCCAAAAGTTTGTATAAAAATTGATAGTTTATATATTTATTTTATTAATTTATTTCTGTTTTATTATAAAACAAACAATTTTTTAATGTTTTTCATAAAACAAGAGCAAAATTAAGGAAAAGTTTCAGATGACTCCATAGGTACCCCCAAAGGGAACCCGGAGTAAGTTTAAAATTCAAAAGCCTAATGTATGACAGCGTTATCACTTGTATTTGGTAGAATATCCCTTAAGGTCAAGCACTCCATTTAACCTATTTGGAATTGAATGTACAAATTTTGTTTAGTGTTTTCTGGTGGCACCAAGAGAAAGTTTTTCGGTTGACTTTTGTTTGAGGTTTAGCGATTAAGTAACCGTGCTTCCAAATGATCCCCTAAATACTCTCTTGAAGTCATATCGGAACTTTGTGCAAGAGTATTAAGCCTGTGAGATCTTTTTTTTTGTCAAAATATATTGCTGTACTAAGACTTATGCGGTCCACTGTATATGACCATATCACACATTTAGTGGCCTGACTTTTGTTTATTAGTTTGGTCAAGCACTCAGCCACACGGATGCACGCGCACACAGTTATACTTAATGCTCTGACTTTTATTTATTATTTCGCACAAATACACTTTAACGTACACATGCATACATATGTATGTATAATATACGCTATGAGGTGGTAATGGTTATTTAAACTGTGTGCGTGTGTATATCTTGTTATTAAAAAATATATTCCCTGCCTCTCTTTAATTTTTATGTACTCCGTTGTGTTTTATTTTACTCTTCAGTTTATTGAGTGTTTAATACTTTTCGGAACAACAACGGTGGATCGCATTTGGCTTTATGAAAATGGGAACAAAAATTCTGTTCTTCTTTGTGGATCTTTAAAAATAGAGGTACACTAATTCAGGTACATACATACATATGTACATATGTATGTATTTAAAATTAAGCGAGTAAGTGAATGAGTGACTTTATTTAAACCAGTTTTTTATGCATAAGGATATGTGAGTATGTATTGTTGGTTTTACGGTGATTGTGGTTGGCTTTGTTCACATACCCTCAATATTATTTATCTTTTATATGTACTGGTATATGCCATCATATTGTCATCTTTTCTGCTACGCTATCTTATGTATGTATTCGTATGTGTTTGGCTTTGCTACACATATCATAGACCATGTTTTATATTTCTAGCTTATGAGTGTTTTTTTTTCGTAATTTAACTTGTCTGCCACATGCATATTCAAATAATTGTCACCGCCATTATCAGATATTTTACCTGCATAACTGAGGATACAATAAAGAAACACAAACAAACAAAAAAAAAAACAGAAAAAATTATAACAACAATAAAAACAGGTAATATTGGCCAAATGAATATGGTTTAAGAGAGAGAGAGCGGTCAGTTAATAAATAAGAATAGAATGCGAGCGAAAAAAAAACAATAATTTTTAAAGCGAAAACATTAAAGCATTTATCGTGCGGTTCTTAATGAACATCAACTCTACATGAAGCCATACAATGACATAATGACGAGTCAATTGGCAGCATCATTCCGCTTTTTTTCCTTCTTTTTTATTTTATTTTTCTATTTAACTGTCAGAGTCCTTTTTTGTCGAACGTTGCCTGTGGTTTCTGTTGGCCGCTGTTATGTTTTACGATAAGGGAGCAAAAAATAATTTCAATTATAAAATGAAATAATTTTTGTGATGATATTGTCAAAATGAAAACAAAAAAAAAATGGAATTCATTTCAATTACATTTGATAACGTAATGATATTGGAGTGAATTTTTTAGACGGTCCTTATTTTTTGCATGAGTGACTTTGGGAAAGTTTTTAAGTCCTCTTCATAATATTCATTTTTATTTTATATTTTTGATGACATCGGTATTATTAAGTTTACTTTCGAAATTGCTTTCTGTTATTTGCATAAGCATGGTTAATGGTTAATAAAAAATATTAATTATAATACACTTTAGGTAATGATTGAATAAGGCAATCACTGAGCGTCGTAAGGAATCTATCCAATCTTCCTTATTATTATTGCAGTTACAGTTTTTCTAGCACAGCGGATAATTGGTTTACTGTAGTAATTCTTGTGACATGCTGTTGCCTAGACACTATGTTCGATGTAAAAATATATTGGTAGTGGTGGTGGCGAACTTTGATCAAACATTATTGGTCATTACAACACTTTAGTCAGGATTACGACCTAGTTTCTCACACCACTTATGTTGTGTGTGTTAATTTTGATACATGAGTGGTGGGACCTAGAGTTTAAAGTCGACTCCGAACGATACATTTTTTTTGAGAAACTTTTCGTGGCAATTTTTATTTACTCTCAGAGTTTTTGCCAGAAATCTGCTGAGAGGTAGTCGCCAAAGAAATATTTTTTTTTATTTCGTTTTGCTGGAGATGTCTAACCTAGGGTTTGACCCAAGGACTGACGTCTAATAAGCCAAACACTACCTACTAGACTAAGACAATGGATAGATCATATTAAATATATCTTAACCATTTGAGTGCTATGGGTTTGGGGTAAATTAATTGAAAATTGCTATGAGAAATTGAGAAAAAATATTTTTTTATTCATATCAGTCGCAGCAGTCCTCACTAACTGAACGCCAGACTCTGACTGACGCAATCGTCGCTAAATCGACAAACCGCGATTTTGGCGCATTACCTAATCGTCGCTATAACGACGATTCGTACTCAAACGGTTAAAAAAACTTCTTCTAAGTATTGATTGACGGATTCTGTTCATGCGACAAAACAAGACATGAAATCTTTACGATTACTGTGATACCATTATAATGACTACAAATACATACTAGCTCTCTGCGGATCCAGAGTTATAGCACACATACATTTTTACAGATAGTAAGTCCCTAGAGATTGTGTACTCCGCATATATGATTGTGCAGTGATCCTAGTGCTTTACTGCAAAGCCTAGGCATCTCATCTCAGGATCCATTATCGTAAAGGACAGGCCTAATATCAACTTAATGATTAAGTTTGATATCTTTGCACAAGACAATATGCACTTAAAGAAATTCAATGTTTGAGTATCACACGAATAAAAGGAAAGAAATTTAGCCCTGCAGAACCCTATTTTAAATACCACGCTACGTCGTAATGAAATATGATGAATACTGAACTTTAAATCAAAAGTAATCGTAATGTGGTCGTAGGCTTATTAGACGAGAGACAGTGGTTCAAAGCCCAGCCCTGCCGTTTGGAACAAAACGAAATATGAAGAGATACATATATCTTCAACGATTTCTTCTCAGCTGTCTCCTGCAACATCTCTGGGAGTAAATAAAATTGACATGAAAAGTAATTAAAAAAAAATTGTCTTCGGAGTCGATTTTAAACCGTAGGTATCGCTGTTCATGGAATGAAAACACACAACAGAGGCGGTGTGAGAAGCTAGGTCGTAATCCTGTCTAAAGGGTTATAATGACCAATAGGGAAATTACGAATTTTAAATCATGATCAACGGCAGATAGTCTTATACATAAACAAATTCAAAACAAGATAAAAATTAACAGCATTACGTTGAGTATCTGGTGGAAGTAAAGCGAAGTTCCCATTAACAGCTACTACAACCTGGCGCAACATTAAATACAACTCTATTGTGAGCTATGTAATCAATGAACCCTGACAAGAATTAGTCAAAGGGAAGGGTGTATTAAATGCATAAAATACAAGAGATAGGATTACGTAAACAATACAATATTTAACCTTAAATTTACCCAAAAAAGTAGGATATTAAAACCAAGCTCAAAGTGTGACAATCTTGTAAAACGATTAATTCGGATCACTGTTGTTGACATCGCTTATCATTAAAGTGATACAATTAAGAACAACTGCACAGAATTAGGCATTGGGATGGAATAAAACCTTATTTTCATAATTTACTAACAAAAAACAGCGAATACTAAATTAATAACACTGCTCAAATGTGAAATTTACACATTTTTCGATAAACGAACAAGATCCATCAAAAATTCTGAAAATTTTTGAAAAAAAATTCATTTGAAATAATATATGTATGAAAAATATAACACGACTGTTAGACTCTTTAAATAATAACTACGGTAATTTTTGTTCGATTTGATCAAACGAAGTGTCAATCTCTTCACAAGATAATGCATTTTCAGGGTGTTATAACTTATTTCATATTTCTTAATTAAAGTTTGCCACTATGAACGGACAATCTGGAAAAAATATGAAAAAATTCACATTTGTCAAGTTTAACTCATCAAACCTCATAGCATAGTAAGTCAAATAAAATATATATTTATATCGTTTTAAAGGCCCATCCTTCTCCTTTCGAATACGATGTAAACTTTAGACATCAGTTCAGAAATGTTTGTGAAATAAATAAATTCGTGTTGTGCATAAAGTCAAAAAAAAAACAATTTTTGTCAAATAAAACAAGTTTGGAGGGTTCAAGAAATATAAAAAAAATATTTTTGAGTTCTACTCAACAAAACTCACAACTTACACTATCTCATTAGCTGGGTGTATTTAATTTTTTTGTATTTTGTTGCATAGTGTAATCAGCTATATTGCCTGAATGAGTTCAGAAAAATATCAATGCTTTTCGTTCTAATTGAATTTAAATTAAATTTCATTGAATCGCAAGCACCTCGGAAGCATTACAGAGAAAAATAAAATTTAATTATAATTCATGTTAAATTTTTCCTTTGGAAGGTTTTATTTAAATTTTAAAATGAATTATAACGACGACCAGAGAAGTAAAACAGCGACCAGAAGAAAACAGAAAAATTGTTTTTTTTTTTTTTTATAAAATATAAACGTGCCGTTATGCATATTCACACAATTTCGTTAAAAATATTTTTCGCTCTGTTTTGCTTTTTTCTCTTGTTAAATGGCCTGCAGACTTTATCGCGGTTTTTTTTCGTTCACTCCTTTTCGGTTGATTGCCTTAATATTGTTAAATTATGGTCACCAAACTGCTTCCATTGCTTACATTGCAGTACTACTGCCTGGCTTTACGGTACCTTACTTTACCTTACTTTAACCATAACAATTATAATTACACAGTTATTGGAGAAGCAGCTACTCAGCCGCAGAAACCACCGCCAGTCAATCAACTTTTTAGACTGTATTTCATACGCAGACCATTACATATTTTTTTTGTTTGTTTTTTTTATGTGCCAAAAGGAAAAATTTCAATAAAATTATTGTGGGTATGAAAAAATTTTGTATTTAAATGAAACTTACTTTTTGTAAAAATTAAAAAAAAATATTGAAATACATACGAAATAAATTTAAAAATATTTATGTTTTCATAAATATCACTATGCGACAAAATAAAAGAAATGAAATACACCCAGCATAATGACATAGTGTAAGTTGCGAGTTTTTATATTTCTTGAACCCTCCAAACTTGTTTTATTTGACAAAAACTGTTTTTTGAACTTTACGCACAAATTTATTGATTACACAAACATTTCCGAATCGATGTCCAAAATTTAAACCTTATTAGAAAGGAGAGGGATGGGCCTTTAGAACGATATACATACATATATTATTTGACTTAATAAGCCATGAGGTTTGATAAGTTAAACTTGACAAATGCGAATATTTTTATATTTTTTCAAGTTTGTCCGATCTTTAATTAAAAAATATGAAATAAGTGATGACATTCTGAAAGTGCATTATCTTGCGAAGATACTGACGCCTCGGTTGACCAAATCGGACAAAAATTACCGTAGTTATAATTTAAATAGTATAACAGTCGTGTTATATTTTTTTTTATATGTCACCTCATCAAATGAACTTTTAGTTACAAAATTTTCAGAATTTTGATGGATCTTGATTGTTTATCGGAAAATGTGTCAATTTCACGTTTGATCGACCACCAGAAGTTGGCCAATGTTTGCGCAAAGAGAAATAATGTTAGCCGCCTTCTGGCAGTCGTGCAAATGTGAAATTATATTAAAAAAATATATATACGAGAATAAAATTTTAATAAATTAGGATTCTGGAAAATATTTCAATTATTATTGGTCATGATTTCAATCATTTACTGTAAGTAAATAAAAACAATAAAGAAAAAACAAACGGAAACAAAAAAAAACCCAAAAATTTTCACCAATACAACACATTTATCAGCAAGTGAACAATTCCATGAGATTTAACTCAAAATCTCACACGTCGCAAAATCTAACACGACTGTCCTACGATAGGGATTCATGATGTGACTTCTATTTAAAATGGCTAATACTGTTGTCCTGAGGTTGTTCTCAGAAATTTATAATAAAATTCACCGAAAGGCATAGAATAAGAAAATGCCACATACTTCTGCACATACTTGTATGAAACTGCAACCCCCCAAAATGTATACGCGTCAATACGGATAACTCAAAGGTCACTTTTGAAGGGCATGGAAAACTGCTGATAACTTTGCTACATAAATGGTTCTCTACCACCATAAAATAAAAACAGATATTATACATACCTAATTGATCATTAGAACCCTTAAGTCAGGATTACGACCTAACTTCACACACCATTTATGTTGTATGTATGAATTTTATGCATGAGTGGCGAGATCTACAGTTTAAAGTTGACTCCGAACGACAGATTTTTGAGAAACTTTTTCATGGCAATTTTATTTACTCTCAGAGTTTTACAAGGAATCTGCTGAGATGAAGGCGGCGAAGAAATATTTGTTCATACGAGTATATCCTTCTGTTGGAGATATCTGACCTTGTGTTTGAACCGTGGGCTCACATCTAATAACATCTACCTTCTAGACTACGGCGACTTCAGCGTATAAAAGACTTTTTAATTTAATCGATTAATTTGCAGTCGCCGTAGTCTAATAGGTAGTGTGTTGGCTTATTAGACGTAAAGCCCGGGTTCGTATCCCAGGACAGGCATCAGAACGAAATATGAAAAAAAATATTTCTTCGGCAATTTCCTCTCAGCTGATTTCTGACAAAAACTCTGAGAGTAAATAAACCTGCAATGAAAAAGTTTCTCAAAAATCTGTCGTTCGGAGTCGACGTTAAACTGTAGGTCCCGCCACTCATGTATAAAATTAACGCACACAACATGAGTGGTATAAGAAGCTAGGTCGTAATCCTGACTGAAGGGTTATAATGGCCAATTCATGATAAGCATGTAATTTGACCGATTTTTGTCGGAAAAATTTTTTCCAGGATTTCCTTGTCTTCCTTGAAGCCTATCAATAGTTTAAGATATACTTCTCATAGCCTAAAGCATTAAGCAGCCCAATGGGCATGAATGACACGACTTCTCTGCCTAAATTATACTCCCTTTTTGACAAAAATTCTTTAAACACGTCGATTTTTGGGGTTAACTGTGCAACCTCTAAAATTTTATTGAGTATTCTTTATAAGAATTTATTTCCTCAGTTTAAGCAAGATCCCAAAATGATTAATATTTTCACAGACAAAGAGATTTAGTATGCAATTTCAATTAGAAACAAGAAATAAAAACGGCATTAAACAAAACTGCAATAAAAGCAGCTGTTGTTGCAATTAACAAAATTGTTATTCAAATTTTTGCCCCCTGTATTGCCAATCAATCACTTAATAATACGAATTAAAAAATTTTAAACCCATACTTTGAATTCGTTTTTTTCTCCATTTCTTTATTTTTCTTGAAATACTCCTCCTTGTTAATAAAGATTTTGATTTGAATTGAAAAATCTTTCGACACGAAAATACAGACAACAACCAGCCCACAGTTGAATTTGTAATAAAACAGCATCAGCAGCTTAAACGAAATCTGCTATTAAGGCGGGCTGGGAATCTTAACAATCAAAAATTTTTGACTTCATAGTTGGAGGAGCTAAGCTGTCAGCACTTGTTATTTGCATGATGCCATAAAGCGTATAATAAAACAACAAAACAAAAAAACAAAAATTTAATAATTATTATGAGAAGCTACTGCAGCAGACTTACAATGTTTGGGGCACCACGATTTTTCATGTTTCACAACAAACCGAAAATTAATATTTTACGATCAAAAAAAAAAAAAATACAATAAATTTCAGTCCCAAAAAACTAGCCAGCGAATCTTCTTACATCTTCACTGGAATCATTTTTAGCAAAAACTGAAGCAGAGTTGGAAATTGCTATGAAGAAGAAAGAAAAAAAAACGATTAGAAATAAACGCTATAATTTGATTGCATAAAAACGTGAATACGTGCCATACGATTATTTTGTTGCCCCATTAAAGATACAACAACAAAAAAAACAAATCGTTACATTGACTTTTGATTTCGTTACAATATTTTTTTCTTGGCAAACCAAACAAAAAACAACGGCATAATGGACTCAAAATAATCGAAAAAAATTTTTTTAGATAAAACGATGGAAGCACACGTTCTCTTTATGTTCAGCCATTTGTTCCTTGTCGCTTTAAAATTTGTAAAATGTGATATATACATACATATGTATATTAATATGCAAGGATATACCACATATTCTCATGAACACACAAAATTATTTTTCTGCTTTTATTTTGTGGTCTTGAGTGATCAAAAAATCAAAAAAAATACATTTCTTTTCGTTTTGGGCCTTTCCTAACAATTAATACTAAAAGGTCTTGAAATACCACTGAAATCGAACATAAATTGATCATCACAACCTTATAGTCAGGATTACATCCTAGCTTCTCCCACCACTTATGTTGTGCGTGTGTTAATTTTATCCATGAATAGCGGGACCTACAGTTTAAAGTTAACATTTTTGAGTTTCTCATGGCAATTCTTCACTTTTTCGCAGAGTTTTTACCCGAAAACTACTGAAAGTCGCACACGAACTACTAGTCTACGGCGACTTCTATCATCAATAGTAAGCTTATATAAATCTCGTTGCTGCTTACATGACAACGGAAGCGATATTAATAAACTCGGACTAGATGAATACGAAGACGAAGTTATTGCGGAAGCAGATTTGTACAACAATGGGGCGGCACTACTAATACAACTGATATGGGTTACAGAAATCCTATCGGAAAAAATTTGCAATACTGGCTTAACTACAGTTGACTAAAATATATCAGAAAACGCGATGCCTCTTAATATTCATACGTTTTGTTTCAGTTTCATTAACCAAGTTTTTCGAACCACGAGGTAGAAAATCGCTCTCGAATGTTGCTTAGATACAACGCACTCTGTTGAAATAAATTGAGTTGTGGCATTGCGTGTAGACGTGTGAAATTTGATACATTGAGTCCTACTCTTTTCTCTAGAAAAACAATTATTTGCTGCTGATGTTATTCGCTCTTGGAGGTCTATAGCTCTAAATTTCCAGGATATATTATTCGGAAAGTAATTTAAGCACCGTATTCATAGCAGTTCGAAACCATATTGAATATTTGTTATTACTTGAGTTTAGCCGTAGTCTAGTAGGTAGTGTGTTGGCTTTTTAGACTTAAAGCCGGGGTTCGAGGCCCAGGCCAGACATCAACAGAAAATACAAAAAGTATTTCATTGGCGACTTCTCTCAGCAGCTTTCTGGCCAAAACTCTGAGAGTAAATAAAATTGCCATGAAAAGTTTCTCAAAAATCTGTCGTTTGGAGTCGACTTTAAACTGTAGGTCCCGCCACTCATGTATAAAATTAACACACACGACATAAGTGGTGTGAGAAACTAGGTCGTAATCCTGACTGAAAGGATGTAATGATCATTTATGTATGTGTGACATTGCTTGTAGTCGTGTGGAAATCTGCTGAGAGAAGATCGCCGAAGAAATATTTTTTCATATTTCGTTTTGATGTCTGACCTGGGGTTTGAACTGTGGACTTACGTCTAATAAGCCAACAAACGACCTACTAGACTACGGCTTGCAGTGACTAGGTGGATAAACTTGAAAAAAGTGTCTAGTAGGTAGTGTGTCAACTTATTAGACCTAAGGCACTTGGTAGAAGTAATGAAGAAAAATATGTATGAGAATTCTGTAAAATCTACACTTCATTTTGAAATGCAAACATATATGTTGAGAATTAATTACCTCCGGTTCTATTATTTAGCATGTACCGCATAGGAAACATTGAACTTCAAAAAACCGTCGCAGAACGTATCACAAAAACCAACAAACTCTATATTTTAACGGTTCAAGAAACATTGCCTTCAATGATTAAATTATGATGATTAACTTTAAAAAATTAATTCGCATGATACGATCAGTGAATATTATTCAATTGAAAAAACTTTATTTTACACAAAAATGTTTGACGTGATTAAACTTCATAACCATCATGCATAGTAATGAGTGTCGGTTTCATGATTAAATGAGTTTTAGAGAGATGCGTTACACTTAATTACAAAACAATTTTGCTGGCCATAAACGAATCTACTGTTGGTATAAATATCTGCCAATGTATGTACATACACAGTTACGGCTGCAAAATTAGACTAACAATAAAACAATAATCGCAACAATTTGTTCAATATGACCAACACTTTTCTGTTTGAATGATTTTATTATGCCAGTTAATGTATGTTAATGCACATTCAATCGATAAATGCAAATGAAATAGCAACTGATCAGAGAATCATAATGCAATGTGTTGTAAAACGTTTATTTTGTTTCTTTCTTTTTTCTGTCTTTATTTTATTTGCTTTTATGGGCAACGATTCCAGCATAAAATATTTGTATTGAAACGAACCTATAGTAGGTACAAACATATTGAAATGGTATTCATTTGCTTTTATTAACTCTGCTGGTTTTATTCAAATCATAGAGTGAATGAATGAATGAGTGAGTGAATGACTGGATATTGGTTTACGGGTTTATAAATGAATTGAGGTGTGGCTTACAAATCTCTTGGCTTTATGGTTGTTGAAAGCTTTAATGTGGGAATTTTTGGCACTGCTTACTCATCTTAGGCATACTAAGCTACAACTGAATAAAGATGGCAACGGCATTATTATTGTTCTCAGTGTAGTTGGTCACTAAAGCATTAACATGTGCTGGATGAGTTTTAATAAATAATTCCGTTAACTAAGGAAATAATTCCGTAGTCTAGTATGAGGTGTGTTGGCTTATTAGACGTAAAGCCAGGGTTGAAACCCTAGGTCAGGCATCTTCGACTGAACGAAATATGAAAAAATATTTCTTCGGTGACTTCCTCTCAGCAGATTTCTGGTTTTTTTGGTTTAACTACCATTACTACTTCGGCATATTTCCATTGTGTAGGAAAATGGTTTAGAAAACGAAAATATGAAAAATATTTCTTCGGTAGATATCTGGCAAAAACTCTGAGAGTAAATAAAATTGCCATGAAAACTTTCTCAAGAATCTGTCGTTCGGAGTCGACTTTAAACTGTAGGTTCCGCTGCTCATGCATAAAATTAACACACACAACATAACTGGTGTGAGAAGCTAGACCGTAATCATGACTGAAGGGTTGTAATGGCCAATTATGTATGTATGTATGTATATTTTTTACCGCTCCTCTTAAATTTTGTGTTATTACGGGCCACACAATATCAACTTTTGTTGCAACATGTTTAAAAATGTTATGCATCTTCAAAAGGTGTGCCATTATATTTTCTAAAATTTTAAGAATTTACACGCTTTAATTTTCTTCTATTGAAGAAGGCCAGTGAATCATGACGCTTCAACGAGAATAACATTAACAAGTTACATAATATGTAGTTTCTCAGCAGTACATTCAATACATGTTTATTTTATCAATTAAAAATATACGATTACGAAACCCTGAAAGATGCAATCGATAGGAACTTGTTATCGATTTTAAGAAAACTTACTTCAGACTGTGTAGTGAATAGGCCACAATACAATAGTGGGATAAATTACGCTTACAAACAAAAATGAAAGATCGCAAGTAGAAAAGAAAACGCGAGAAATACTTTAAAGTGTCCGTCAGTCACTGTCAAGATATCTATAAAGTTAACCAAAATATCAATTAGTAGGATACATACATACATACATAATTGGTCATTACAACCCTCTTGTCGGGATCACGACTTAGCTTCTCATATCACTCATGTTGTGTGTGTTAATTTTATACATGAGTGGCGGGACTTACAGTTTAAAGTCGACTCCGAAGGACAGATTTTTTTGAGAAACTTTTCATGGCAATTTTATTTACTCTCAGAGTTTTAGCCAGAAATCTGCTAAAATTTTCGTATTTCATTTTGTTCGAGATGTGTTGACTGGGCTTGTAACCATGACCTCGCGTCTAACGAACCAACACACTACCTTCTAGACTCCGGCGACTTCACCTACTTGATATTTCCCATGCAACATGAGTGGTTATCGATGTTGTTTTGGCTTAGTGGCTAGAGGAGTTTGATAATTAAGAGTACGTTGCATTAAAGTACATCAACAACGTAAATTTGGAATTGATATTGCTTCTGACAAATGGTGCGTTTGTTGACATCAACATCAGAAGAACTTCGTTATCGCAATAACATCAGAAACCAATTAAAGGCAAATTATTGGCCTTAAAAGAATTCATGTAACTTCTTTCAAGGCCTGGCCGATTCACTGCATTTGATGACAATTGAAGAAAAGCAAACAAAATAAAATTCATTGCTTGACCCACCATCATTAGGAGAAAATTGCATTTGAGTATGATATTAACAAATGCCAATATTGACTATTTTCTTTGTATGTGTGTATGTATATGTCTATGGATATATATATGTGTGTCTATTTATTTAGTCTTATGGGAATATCCATGAAAAATTTCCCAAGATTTATTTGCTTACAATGCCATGCATATTGTATCTCGTCTTGTGTTATGTTTTTAAAATTCATTATTTTTTTGTGCTTTGCAGTTTTCCAACTCAATAAAGTGAGAAGAAGAGAAAGAAGAAGACGATTTTGTAATATTTTCTAGAAATTGTTGAACAACAACAGCAACAATAATTGTTTGTATTCGTTTTTGCAAATTTTCTTTCTTTTGCAACTTGCGTAGATTGACATTTGTATTGAGATATTGTTGTAGTTACGGTTGTTATTATTTTCATAAGGTTTTCCTTCGTTTGTTTTTCTTTTTTTTTTTTAAACCTCAGTCTTTACTTACAGTTACCCAATACACTTTAAAATGCAAATGAACACAATGAATTTTTATGTGTTTTACGTGTTTTTGTTATTTTTCTTCACTTCTTGTTGTTAAAAGTTATACAACAACCTACACAAATATGATGGCAGATTCAACAATTGTTGTAGATTTTAAAAGAGGCATGAATGAATAAATGAATGAATGAATGAACAAAGAAAAACACATAAAACTGACATCGAGCTATGCAACCTGTGATACCCATGTTACCACAATAAGCACATCATCAGCAGCATTTGCAATAGCACCGAACGGTTTTTGCGTTGGAGTGAAGTATGACAAAATAAGAGTGTTTGTGTGTGAGTCATTGATAAAGCCAAGTTGCTACTCTGAACTGCAATTCTTCGGCTTATTGCTGTCTTTTCTGCCAGTAGCAGTAGAAAAGAAAAAAAATAGGGAAACTATAAATTTAAGTCTCACTTTTTTAACTTTAATAATTTCAGTTTTTGTTGTTGTTGCCGCAGCTGCTAAAATTGTATATGCAGCTTTCAATGAATTGTTAAATTATAGGCAATGAGAAAAAGTAATTTTCATTTCATTACAACCAATTGTACCTTGAATTAAAAGAGCAAATAATTTCTAAAACAATTCTCAGTTGTTGCTTATAACAGTAAAATTTTTAATGATTTAAAAGAAACTTATTTTTTCTTATACCCAATAGGTGTTCACATCTATTATTATGGCATTTATTTAAACAACTTTTGTCTGTTGTTTGGGTTTTTCCCAAAAGGTTTTCTTTTATTTAATTTACATTTTTTTTTATTATTTTTGTTGTTTGCTAGTTATTTACCTTTCATCTGACTTTAATTTTGTTTAAATTGTTTAAAATCATGAGAGAAACTACTATGAAGTCAAAACCGACTGTATGGTTATCATATGGCATTAAAATATATTGTAGATTTTCGAATAATTCCCAACAATACTAAATGTTTGGTATATAACATATGTATGTGAAGTGTGTTCAGATTTCCTCAAGAGTTTTATCAAACCAAAAATCACAGACAGCGATCAAATAAATCATATAAATCATAGCCAAGTTGGTAGTGTGCTAAACTTCAAGCACCCAGGCTGTGGGTTCGATTCCCACAAGAGACTCTGAGTGTTTGTGATTGTCTGATTGTTTGTCTGACATTATATGTGATTAGAAAAAAGAAAGTGAGAATTATTACTAAATGATGAAGGCATATACATTAACCACTACTTCTTTTCTTTCTCCTGTAAACTATATTTTCTGCATTCCAACACAATACACTGTATGAGCAAGGGTCATATCCTGATTATTCACCTCAAAAAACTGTGCAAAGCCAAACACAAATGACTTAGCAAAGCACTTAATCCACTGACTTAATTGAAATTTTCGATCAGAAGCTAAAGCAGATGAAGATACCTTCTAATGATCCTAACTGCAGTGTATGAACGTAGCTCTTTTTACTACTACTGTCTGACAAGATTACCGTTACTTCACTTTATTTCCACTTTATTAATTTTTGGTCAGGCAACTTCTAGAACCTTACAGTTGTTTTGTTATTGTAACATCTTTATTTTCGTTATTTCTTTGTTGTATTGTTATTCTTAGTATACCGCAGAAAATAATGCAATGTGGTTCCATCATAGGACTATAAAATGAGTCTGAAGAGAGGGTTACTCAAAAAACTCAGGAATGCATACATGCATACATACATACAGGCATACATAATTGGACAACCCTTCCTTTAGGATTACGTGTGTTTTATTTTTATACACGAGTGGCGGTGTTTACAGTTTAAAGTCGCCTTCGAACGACAGATTTTTTTGAGAAAGATTTCATGACAATTTTTTTTTCCAGAAATCTGCTGTGAATGCCGAAGATATATTTTTTCATATTTCGTTTTGTTAGAGATGTCTGTCCTGGTGTTTGAATTAGTGGCCTAATGTTTAATAAGCCAACACACTACTTACTGCATTACGGTATCTTCGAGTGCATTGTTTGATTCTGAAAATCATTGTCACAGATCTACTACATACACCCGTATTAGTCACAAAAGTATGACAGTTGGAATAATGATTGACCATAGCCTAGTAAGTGTACAGGGGAAAACTAGGTTTTCCATATAAAGTTTGTTTTTTTCAGAAATTGTATTGAAGTGGAAATTTTACATCCAGTTTTAAGTAATAGGAAATAGCGTAATCAGCTCAGTGCCGAATAAATATCATCTCAATGAGCTAATTCAGGTAACATCAAACTAATAAAAAAGAGCTTTGTAATCCGTTTTGGCTGTAACTCAATTGAGACCATGAAATAATTTTGTAACTATTACTGTCATGGTACTGTCAATGGTTCTTAAAGACTCACATTTAGATTCGTAATATTTTACTATTCAATACTCCAAAGCAACCAACAAAACCATAAACAAACGATTAGTTTCCTTCATTTTATATAGCCATACCAGTGGTTATCATTTTATGAGTCCCCTGGTATTGTAAGGATTTTACCAAACTTCAAAACCACAGAAATTCTGGTTAATTTATAGAGGTAATACGATTTAAAATGACGACTTTTTCGGCAGTATATATATGTTTCATCACACATACACACTTGTATTGTAATCGAGAGTACTGTCAGAATTATTAAAACATATCGTTAATTAGCCAACAAAACATTCCTTATCAAATGAAGTATACATACAGTGGCGAGCAAAAGTGTATTCATGTTGGCAGATTCCGCCCTTTAACCCCTATAAAATCTTTAATGAATGATAACGCAAGATGAATGTTTCAGGGTTGATTACTTGTTTATTATATTACATATTTAAGTTAAAAAATTAAAAGAAATTATGTACCATAATTCAAGAATATAAATAAAATTAAAAATAACTCAATTCGAACACTTTTGCACGTATATTCAAAAACATTATTATTAAGCGATTTTCAAAACTTTGTCCACAATCGCTTGTTCTTTTTTATATTTTTAATGCGGTTTAGCATACTCTCCACCAATTTTTGTATGATTTAATCTGGGATTTTCTTCCACTCCTCTTGTAGTCTTTGCCAGAGTTCATACATGTTCGTTGGTTTTCATACACGGCCAGTCTTCTTTTTAAAAGAGCGTAAACAATTTTCTATAGGATTGAGATCCGGGCTTTGTGCTGGCCATTTAAGTAATTTAAATTTTTGATTAGACAACCAATTTCTAACAATTTTAGAGGTATGTGTAGGATCTCCATCTTGTTGAAAGTGTATCTCCTCCTCGGGATATGAACTTTTGTCAGCATATTCTGCCAAATTAGTCTGAAGAACATGGAGATAATCTTCCTTCTTTATTATACCTTCTATAACCAGTGGACCAACGTTCCACCAAGTAAAACATCGCCACATCATCAAACTTCCCCCCCCCCCCATGTTTTACTGTTTGCTTTACATGATGTCTTTGAAGATTATTATGTGGGCGGCGCCAGTAATATTCTTTTCCATCTGATTGGAAACGGTTAATTTTAGTTTCATCAGACCAAATCACATGTTTCCAATCCTCTGCTGTCCAGTTTTCGTATTTTTTACATAATTGCAGGCGCGCCTTAACATTTTTATTTGATAAGGCTGGTTTCTTTTTCTTGACTGTTGCGACTAGACCAATTCTTCGTAGTGATCTACGAACAGTCCAATCACTAACGTGTTTATTTATTGCCTTGGCAGCTAATTTATTTCTCATTAATCGTTCAATATGCCGAGCATCTGCGTCTGTTACCAACCTTGGACGAGCAGTTATGATACATTTGGATGATATATTTCGTATTTTACGAAAACTTTGCACAGTACTATGGGCTATTTTTAAAGATTTAGCTCATTCTCCGCATGACTGTCCATTTTCCGTCATAACTACTATACGATGTTCTATTTCCACGCTTATTTTTTCATTTTGTAGTGACAAATAAATTACCAATGTTTATTTTAATAAAAAAAATGCCAACAATATTTTGGAAACTGCACTTAAACTTTTTAAAAACAAACAAAGTTGATATTAAACCATACTCGATAAAAAACTAACGGTAAATTATAAATTGACACTTGTAAAGTGACATAAACCAATATGAGCAAAAGTGTTCGAGTTGTCATATTTTGCGATCATGCTCGATAACCAGAGTTGTAATTGTTATTTTTATACAATTTTTGCACTATAATATAATCCAACAGTAATGAATAAACATGCGAATTTTCGTTAAAATATCTTAGCTAGAAAAAATTTTATTGACGTTTTACTAGAAAATTTACCAACATGAAAACACTTTTGCACGCCACTGTACATAATTGATCATTACAACCCTTCAGTCAGGATTACGACCTAGTTTATCACACCACATATGTTGTGTGCGTTAATTTTTATACATGAGTGGCGGGACCTACAGTTTAAAGTCGACTCCGAACGACAGATTTTTGATTTTTGATTTGATGAGAGAAAGTCGCCGAAGAAATTTGTATTTTGTTTTGATGTCTGGCTTGGGGTTTGAACCTTGGCTTTACGTCTAAACTACCTACTAGACTAAGGCGACAAATGAAGTTTAAGTACCAAAATAAATTGGCTCAGCTATAGTGCATAACTTCCAGAGCTGAATGACAAGGTAAATTAATAAATCAATCATCTACCGATTAGTCTTTTCAAACAATCCCAGAATCTAGTCCATGTTTTTTAATTTACTTTCATGCTTTATAACATATAATTGTTTAAAAGGCTGGCTACTTTTGGTGATGCTTTAAAAAACTTCACACACAATTTTATCACAATTTTCTGTTGCAGTGTCCGAACAACAAACAATATAAACAACATGGTGTAGTACAACATACTGTAGCAGTGCCCTAAAAAAGTATTATTTTTGTATGCCCCAGTAAAACAAACTGGTATTGAAGGAGAGAGTATCAGATTGATTTTCTTAAAAGATAAAATTTATCACGTACTACCGTGTGGCACTCTATATACATATCATATCACATAATTCTAGAGTATAGCTTATCATGGCTATATGTTTCATTAGATAACAGAGGCTATAACATTCGGAATACCATTTAGTCCCACTGCAAAACCAATATTGTTAACATTATAGTTCATTCCTTCAGGGAAAACAGGACTGCTACAAAGCATTATCTATCTATTCCATCCTCCTACTTTGTCTTTGTTTTTTTGCTTTAATCATTCATCAAGATTTTTTAGTAAAGCAGGGAATTGGTCTCCTGGAGAAGGTACCAGGTTGACGCTATTGCCAGTTCACATAAATTGCATTGTTGTATAGAGTGTAGTGGTAGGCAATTTTGTTCATTGATGCCGGTATTACACTGCCTTCATTCACTATACTAGACCACATCCGTAATGTATGTATAGATTGATTTGCAACATGCACAGCAAAAATCATAATAATGTTCAAAGGAAACTAAAAGAATTAAAGAACCCATAGAGTTCTACTATCAACAATCTGCATCAAATCGTTCAATTCTACAAGATAGTGGCTGTGAATGAATTTTCCAAGCATAGCTGGACTATAACAGAGGATAGAATGAACACCAAGCAGCAATTTTTATCATGAGGACCTATTTCCGACTATGACGACTAAGCACCGTAAGTAATGTGATTAAGATGTGTAGCCCTTGCGTACAGCGATTGCGCTTACTTGTGGCATCACAAGGCGCCGCTATGCATGCTCAATTAAGCTTTGCTAATCAAAGCTACCACACTTCGACCTAACCTAACCAAACCTAACTGTGTTTAAGTGGTTTCTGCCAGTACTGGCCACTGCAAAAGATCTCTCATGAGGCCGAACCGTTCGTAGCTCAAAATGTACAACAACTTTAAGCGCGAATAAGTTGTCAAGTTATACTAGGTAGTCCAAATTTGTTCAATCGCTTCATACTTCATACTGTGCGCATATATTTTGAATACCAGATGCTTGAGTAGCTATACCAACTATACTGTAGGGCATATACTGTTGTAATCTTGTTGTAGTTGTTGTTATTGTTACCCTTATTAAATTTCCTCAATTATTGTTCATTGTTGGCTGGTTGGTTAAGTTGTAAGAAAATTGTTGAAATTTTTGGTTTTCAGCTCGTAGTATATGCGCTGATCTAAAATTGTTAGTGTGGACGATGTTGTCGGTGTTTGTTATTGCTGCTGCTGCTGCTGCTGCTAAGCAATATTGCTTAGTACTGTCAAGAAGTGAAATTATGTGAAAGTATCAGTTTTTCTTTCTTGAGTTTCATTTTTACCTTCTTTTTTTTTGCTTTCCTTTCGTTTTTCTATTTTTTTTCTCAGTTTGCATTGTTTTTGCTGGAAGGGCTCAGATTGTATTACTGACAGTTTTAATTTTTCTTTTGGTGTTGTTTTGTTGTTTGTTTTGTTTCAATTGGTCATTATTATTTTCTCAAATAACAACAACAACAACAGCAACAACCACAATCATAAAGACCAAAGGGAAAACTAATAGTAATAAAAGTGAAAAGTATTTTTTCTCTTTTCTTTGTTTTTTGCTTCTTTTTTCTTTTCTTTTTTTGTAGGTTTTATTGCTACTAACATTGCCGAAGGAGTTATAGAAGAAAAGAAAAGTTTTGCCAAAGTTTCAGTTTCCATTTAAAGCTGATTATATTGTCAACAGGTTTGTTTGTTGTTTTCTTTTCTTTTCTTTTTTGTTTTTTCTTTCAGTTGGTTTGTTTAATTTAATTTAAAATTTCTTCTTTTTTTCTTTACTTTTCTTATATAAACATATATTTTATTGTAGTTGTTGTTGTTGTTGAATTTATTTTTGTAGATTTTATGTACTTGCCTAGTACCGACTAGAAATTTTGTTGACACTCACAATGAAATTTATTATGTACATACGACAACAACCAGATAAATATGAGAATTCTGACATATTTTTCCAGAAAAACTTAGAAAACATTTTAATTTGAATTAAAAAAAATTAAAAATAAAACAGTCTTAGTAAAAAGCAGAAATCAAATCTAGCAGCCTGTATCCAACTAAAGAGAACAGACTATTAAGACCTTGTAGTCGCCGTAGTCTAGTAGGTAGTGAGTTGGCCCCGGTTCAAACCCTAAGTCAGACATTTCCAACAGAACGAATCTGCTTCTTAGCAGATTAACTTGATAACACTCTGACTGTAAGTTTCGAAGAATGCTTATGCGATAAATTTAGGCAAGGGCAAGTACGTTCATGGCCGAAAATCAATGACACAATCATGCAAATGGAGTTCAGTACTGTATTTAACATCCGTCGACTTGAAGCAGAAGTAAGAGTACTGAGAGTATTTCGGAAAAAATAATTTCTCTTACAAAGATCTTTAACTTCGATGCCTTCGATGAGAACCAAGTTGATGGCACGATTGCTGTGAATAAGCGCATCAGCTAGAATTACAAGTTTTTCTATTAACCAATAATGTAATGGGCAGCAGGGTCAGTTTAGAGGAAACATTCATAGATGCTTTCATAATAGTTTGCAAAAAACGCGTTTCACGGATATCATCTGTATATTTGAGGCGAGAAATCTAGTACAAGAGCACAATGGTTTACAGCGGTCAGAGGTATCTCAAAGATGTAATAGAACGATATGATGGGTACAGAGGCATAGTGATATTCCGGGTATCTGTAGAGCAGATGAACTGGCCAGGCGGGGCACAACCATCGAACTCTCGAACGAACCTGCAGGCTTACAACTGACAATGCAATCGTCGATTCCGTCAACGATAAATGGGGACCCTCGAACACGGGTAGAACCGTTCGAAAAATCCAATGCCAATGCTGGATGAAGAGCGCACGATAGGTCTGCTTGAACTGCAGACGGGAGCGTTCAGTACGGTTGTCGGGGTCATTACGGGACATTGCATTATGGATACGCATCCGAGGCGCATTGGTCTTAGCTACCTTGCTAATGATAGGTACAAATATACTGAATGGAAGTCAATCGATATTGCAACAAATTAATGCACTTCATCGAGGAGTTTCAATTTTTTTTTTTTCTTTGAGGGTTATTCCACCGTAAACAGATTAGATATTTGGCATTCCATATAAAACTCTACAGGCACCATTCTCCAAACTGATTAGATTAACATCAGGCCAAAGAAATTATTTAAAAAAAAACTGGACAAAACCATTAGCATAAAAGGTCTTGAACCCAGTGGTAAAGCAAAGAAGAAAATGAAGATTACAAAAACATTAGTTCAACACTTTCGAAAGCTTCAGGTTCACAATAAGACTGAACTCAGAAAGAATTGAAAAAATGTTGCCAAATTTATTGCTTAAATTAAACAACAAAGACAACGAATTAACAAAGAAAAAAATTTTAAAATCCAACCAAAAATTAAGAGACTCACTAAATAAAACTAACAAAAGCGTTCAACTTAAAACGGAAAACAGTTCACTAAAGTTCAAAACTTGTGTAAACAAGCAAATTGTCATTGTAAGGCTGCGATAAAAAAGTGGATGTACGGACAGACATCGCAATCATCGGTTGACCCCTTTGGAGTACACGATATTGTTTGTTTGCCAAGAAGACTTTAACAAAAGCCAAGACTTCTGCTTAATACGCCACACAACCAACATACACAAGTCTTCAGATTCGTCATACGTATGTTGCTCGAAACAAAAACAATAGAAATTTGCTTTGACAGCCACGATATCAAGTCAAAGTTTAAGAGTTTCAAGTCTAATCGTTACCTGTCATTGCCGCAATCGTGTCATGAGTATGGAAAAACCCATTAAAACAAAGCCATAGGAAAAGAGAGGTGTGGGGATTTAAACATTTAACACTTTGATTACTTGTGAAGCTCAAATTAAGCGAAGATGTGAAAAACCTCACTATTAAACAGAAGTCACTGGTGTTTAAAAAAAATGAAATTTTTTTAGTTTGATTTGTTAAATACAAGATGAATTAAATGAATTAAACTTACCAGAGATATAAAATTTTATTTCAGTTTTTTCCGGAAGGCGCAAAATTTTCGATGGAATATTTAAAACTGCAAGAGAAAAGAGAGAGAGAAAGAGATTTGTTATAATTCGACATTTATTAATAAGTATTCAAACAGTATAAAATAACGGTAAATATTATACATTCTAATAGATTCTAGAGATTATTTCGCAGTCAGTTCATTTTTATATCAAAGAGAAGTCGTTTGAGATCCTCAATTACAGAATAATATTTATATTTAACTAGCAAAGACACAAACCAAAAAATTCAAAGAGCTCATGTTAAAATTAACAGAGGATACAAAAAATGGTCATGGAAGAAAGCACCCATATGTACATACATATATACGATATCGGCGAATGGAATTTCTATTCTGCTCCTTAAGAATTTGCAAATTGTTTTGAAAATTGAAAAACTGAGACTAAAAGAAAAATGTATTTGTCTTAAGAAGTTCAGTGGAGGATGCTCGATATTGTGGAAAAATTGGACTTGCTGTAGGTCTCTCACTGTACACAAATTGAAGCCTAGAGTGTCCCTAATAAAACCCAATTAGTAGTATATCTTAAATACTTTTGGAATTTGATAAGTCGGACTAGAAACATTCACTATATTTATATGTTCTAAGGATAATAATCCATATTGTGGAAAAATGGGACCTACTGCAGACGTCCAAATCAGGTGACCTTACGGCCGGGCGTTACTAGGGATCAGAGATATAGGCGATGAAACCAATTGTTTTCTTCAAATGAGTGAATCAAAATGGACTTGTAGAGGAAATGGGCCTAATGGGCTCCATGGCATCAAGGATTCCAAAACAGGTTTAATTTTGGCCGAGCGTTTCTTCGAACCAGAGATTTAAGCGACAAAGCTAATTTTTTTCTTCAAGTAAACAAAAAAATCTTTTGTATATACATCGAGCAAAATTGTCGATGGCTTCAATTTCTTGTGTCGATAACTTGCATTTTTGGTCGAAACCATGAATTTTTTTTGCCGATGTCTTGCATTTTTTTGTTGATGACTTGCGTATTTTTGGCCGATGATTTGCACTTTTTGGGCGGATGACTTGAAATTTTTTGGCCGATGTCTTACATTTTTTTTTGGTTGATGACTTCCTTTTTTTTTAGTCGGTGATTTGCGTATTTTTGGACGATTTGCGATTTTTGGACGAGTTTTTGCATTTTTCTGACTGATAACTAAATTTTTTTTTTTGTGAAAAAATATAAGAACTCATTGCAGACAACAGATGTTTCCTTAACCACACGTTTCCTGGCATGCCAACACAAATCATGCAAGTGCAACAAGTGTCGTGTCGATTCAGATTTTGGTATCGCCTTACTGTTACTTGCAGAGTCTACTCGAAATGTCAGAAAGGTCAAGAGATGGCATCTCGCATCGCATCAATAACGTTCAACAAGCAACTTAGTTGTGTATATACGACATACGCACAACTTACAACACAATGTATGTAAAAAAATAATTTCAAATTTAACCAGCGAAGACAAAAACCAAAAAATTTAACGGAGTCAACGTTGAAATTAACAGGGCAAATTTAAGTTGTATACGAAAGTGCCTAAAAATAAAAAAATTATTGCTTGTGGTCACTAATGAAATAGCAATTCATCTACCATATTTTCAGGAAACTAATTGGATGATATATGATAGAATGCTTGTCCTTCACAAACGTGGACACAAACTTCAAACAAACATTGAACGTTTACAACATAGTTTTCTTTCATTATGAACTTTTAAATTATATATCACACATACTTGTCACATTGTATGTGTATATTCTAATAATTTTTCATTGAATTAAATCATTATGAAAATATTTCCTTGCTACCGTAACAAAAAAGCAAAACAAAACCTTATCCATTTTTGTATTATTGAGCCAATTAGCTCCCTCTTATAGTAGTACAAGAGATAACAAAATAAATTTCATATCAAATTAATACTCGATTATCATTAATATTCCAATTAAAACAGGAATTCCTTAAGATTTTCAAACAAACTTGAACTTAAGCTTAAGTGAGAGAGGAGACACAGCACAAGCAAAACGAAAATCAGTTAAGAAAACAAATCTGTTGGGTTATTTTTAATTGTGGCAATTAATTACAGAAAATTTTTGGCCATTAAATGTGGAAATTGTTTAATTTTCTATTCAAACAGCATTTAATTAATCACAGACACCAGGAACACAGAGTAGAGAGAACAGAACAGACCAGAAATGTCGTTTTTTATTCCATCTTTTTCTTTCAAGCAATTTTCATACGAAAATTGCCTAAAGGGCCTATAAAACCAAGGGAAAAAAGCAAAAGAATTAAAATAAAGGCCTGAAACCATAAACCATCAGCAAAAAAGCAGTGATAGGTAGAAACATCACAGCCAGTTAAAGCATCTGTAAACGAATAAAAACAATGATGATGCTTTGCCATATAAGCAGAAATGTTTGCTTCGTATGTAAGTGTATGAGAGTGAGTGTAAGTGCGTTTAACTCATTGAATGCCAACAAAAATTTCTTTTCCGTAATTGTACTTCATTTATTTGCCATACAACAATAACAACAATGACAGCTTAAGAGAGTTACAAGAGAAGAAGAAAAAAATGTTCATCCTAATTATTATGAAATCCTAAAGGCACACTTGACTTAATGATTGTTTTATACTACTTGTGGTTTCTCTCTCTTTCTCTGTATCCTTCCTCTATGTATGTACCACCCCCTACTTGTTTTTATTTAATAACGTGTTTTAATTTGTTTCATTTCACCACTTATTCTTCTCTGTCTCTTACTTTGAAAGAGAGATTTTCTAATTTACAAATACCAATACCCAACCGAAAAATTTTGTAATACAATCTTCACTCTCTCTCTCCTTCTCTATCTTTCTCTATGTGTCCTATTTCTACAGTAATTTTTCAAACCACAGTAATACCTCTACTGCATCAGTTCCTACTTCCTTACAGGTCTGGTTTGGGTATACCAATGTCTATACAAGGGCAGTAGTATGAGAATGAGGAGAATATTTTAAGAAATTAATTTGAAATAATTGTTATGGACTCAAGAATATGTTGCAAATAAATCAATTTAATTGAAATTAATGAACAACACTACAATGTTTTTTTCTTTTTTTTTTTTTCTTTTGCAGTTTCCTTTTTCTATCCTCATATAAACAACAACCACAGTTATATATGTACATACGTAAGTCTGTACCAATCTTTTTAAATAAATACATGTAAAGGGTAAGCCATTAGGGAGATTATGTTCAAATGATTGAAAACATCAAGTATTATTTGGGAGATTATGTCCTCTAAACTATACATGTCCGATACGTAATTAAATTTTGAATTCGTATCCAGAAAAGTGCGAAAAATTTTTCCAACATGATTTTAAAAATTAAAAGTGTTCCCTTCATCCATACATACATACATAATTGGCCTTCAGTCAGGATTACGGCCTAGCTTCTCACACTATTCATGTTGTGTGTGTTAATTTTATACATGAAAGCGGGAACTACAGTTTAAAGTCGATTCCGAACGACATATTTTTGAGCAACTTTTTCATGGCAATTTTATTTACTCTCAGAGTTTTTTGCCAGAAATCTGCTGAGAGGAAGTCGCCGAAGAAATATTTATTCATACTTCATTTTGATGTCTAACCAGGGGTTTGAACCGTGGCCTTGCGTCTAATAATAAGCCAACACACTACCTACTAGGCTACGGCGATTTAAAAAAATATTGAAAACTCAGCAGATAAATCAGTAATGCACTGATTGGACATTAATTTCGTCGTTGTTCATGAAATTCTGGTACGAAGGTGAACTCAAAATTAGTCGTCCTATTCTCAAAACTCAAAAATTAGCAATTCGCCCTGTAACATTATTAATAACAAGCATCTTGGAAAGGTCATCTCTTGAGGATGGGTAGGACTATTAAACACAAGTTTCTCGCCCTTAACCCAATACATTTTGACTGAGGGCGTCTTTAGGCAATTGCAACTTTTTCATTCTAGAACTAGCTAAACGAAATAAATTATAAGAAGGAAAAAGGATTCCATGAAATTCCTTAAAGAAACAAACGAATTCCAAACAAAAGGTAGAGTATACATATAGAAACAATATCTGTAGAAGCATTATAAACTTGGTATTGCTGCATACATTCAAACTGTTGAAGTATTGTTCTTAAGTTCAAGATTAATAATGTGCCACTATAAGTAGTTGGATAAATTACAGGAGACATTAATATTGGACATTAATTTATTCCGGATTTATTTTACTAAAAGCCTACATATGGTCCAGAGATCAGCAATGAATCGTACTCATAAGTAATCATGAAATTTTGAGTATGAGTGAGTCAATAGTATTGATATTCAACTACTCTGATTCATTCGTACTCACTACAACATTGATTTATAAGTACAGATTGCAATGAGTATGAGTACCACGTTGACATCAAACTCATACCATACGAAATGTGTTTGATTCATACGCCTACTGATTCAAATTCATAAATTTAGAAAAAATACTTATAATACTCATAAATGATTCGAGGGATTCGAATCATTCATCAAAATTTACAGTCTTAGTTTTTGTTGCATTTACAAAAAAAAAGAAGAAAGAAAAAGACAAAGCCAGCAAGCAAAGCAAACACACAACCTTCTAGTGAGTATTGTAATGTTCGTACGCGAATCATACTTATTTTGCGATTCTTGTCATGTAGAGTCGAAATCAACAACAACATCATACGTATTGTTAAGTATGAGTACGATGAGTACTTCAAACTATGAATATGAGTAGTATGAGTAAGATATTAAAATAAGTATCAGAAATTAAGAGTATGATTCGAATCTACTCATCTTTATGAATACTCATTGCTGATCTTTGATATTGTTCTCCTGAATATCTAAAGCTTTTAAAGTACATTCCTCGCAGACTAAATTGGAGTAAAACATCTGCTCATACATAAGTGTTACAAGTCTTTATCAAAAAACTAAGAATAACAATCTGGACTTCAGCAAATCATTAAGGAAAAAAGTCTTAGATACTCTAATCTATCCTGTTTGCCTCGGCCGAGTATTGTTGAGTGAGCGAGTCAATAATGATCCCAAAATAATCGTAATTTTTAACGAAATAATGTGACATCGAATGACATAGATTTCTTTGGTCTGGTCTCACAGTTTCCTATTAACTACCATGATATACCAAGTCCTACGATCGATAAGAACTCATACGTGTTGGAGATACATACTGTTTATAAAAAATAAAAGTAATATGAATACATGGCTAAATTACAATATTAATATTCAAAAACATAAGCTAAACCACCAGTTTGAAAGCCGAAAAGGTTTGCAATCAAAATTTCAAAAAAATATATGGGGATTCATTCCCTCAAAATAAAAAGTCCAGTAGTTCAACAAAGCCTACAGACGGTATAAATCAACAATCAATATCATATGCAAAGGATAAGAAACATCTTGGAAAACAAAAATTAACAGGACCACTAGCTTTAAGACTGAGTCACACAGAAACCGCAATAAGAATTGTTCCATTCAGTGTTGCTTCGTTAACACAAAGCACAACACATTGAACACATTTTAAGGTTTGAAGGACATTGAATACTTTGACAGCTCGTTTCATTTTGATCTTTCTGTTGCCAAAACAAACAAATGGCATAGGAAGTGTTACAAGGTTTCAGCATGTTGCCGAAATCAATGAACCTATACGCCGAGTATTTACTCTTAAAAGTAAAAGTAAAGTTCTTATTCCAGGTTTACAAAATCATTATTGATTATAACGGCCTTTGCATTACAATACATTGGAAAATTTTGTTTAACTTTTTCGTTATTCGTTAATGTCCCCATTAAGAAATTAATTCCTTGACGGATAACTAAAGCAAAAAACATATGCTAAAATGAATTACCCTATATTGAATCATATGCAAACACCAAGAACAGATGAGTTTAAAAATATAGCAGAGCAAAACTAAAAAGTAAAATGTCTTTAGAGCTTGAATATCAACACTTTTTTTTCATTTGTTCGCTGATATATTAAAGAAATTGTTATTCACGTCCAGTGTAAATTTTAAAATAAAATTTTTTTAATTCTGTCAGAAATATTTCCCGGTCTGCTCTTATTATTCTAAAATTTTTTGCTCGTATATAATGGGAAATATGTATGTATGTACGTACAATAATTAGACTTTCTATAGTTTATTGCATTTAAATTTAATTAAAACAAAAAAAGTTAACATTTTCCGGTAAGTAGTTTACTCTTCTAGATAAACGATAGAAAGGAAAGATTTTAAATGAATTATATTTCGGGCAACAAACAAAATATTCACAAACATTTCAATTAATGAAAATCATTAAAGCAAATATTTGCATACATACATCATAAGATATTTATTTATTAAAATGATGAGATTAGAGTACAAAACACAAAATACCTACGTAAACATCATTTAGAACACGAGAAGAACTGAGATAACGAAAAGTTTCTAAAATTAAATTTCATTTTCGTCTCAACCACAGATGCGCTTACATTAGAAAGGAACAATTTTTGCAATCCGTATCTTTTGTCTGACGCTTGAAAAACTATGAGAAGACTTTTGATGCTTTGACAAGTTAATATAGTAGTTGGGTGGCCTTAGATGCCAAGTGCATATCCATGGAAATTTTAAATCTAAACAATTTTAAACTAAACTATTCAAGTCGCCGTAGTCTAGTAGGTAGTGTGTTGGCTTATTAGACGTAAGACCACAGTTCAAACACCAGGTCAGACATCAAAACGAAATATGAAAAAATATTTCTGCGGCGTCTTCCTCCCAGCAGTTTTCTGGCAAAAATTCTGCATGTAAATAAAATTGCCATGAAAAAATTTCTCAAAAATCTGTCGTTCGGAATTGATTTTAAACTGTAGGTCCCTCCATTCATGTATAAACTTAACACACACAGCACCAGTGGTGTGAGAAGCTAGGTCGTAATCCAGACTGAAGGATTGTAATGACCAATTATGTATGTATAAAAGGCGGTGCTCTCTTTCACTGTCGATATCAAACTACCGTAAATAATGTAGTAAATGTAGCTTCTTACATCAATTATGTTGTGTGTGGTAATTTTATATATGAGTGGCAGGACCTACAGCTTAAAGTCGACTCCGAACGCCAGATAGTTGAGAAACTTTTTCATGGCAATTTTGTATTTACTGCCAGAAATTTGTTGAAAGCAAGTCGCCGAAGAAATATTTGAACATGTTTCGTTTCGTTGGAGATGTCTGACTTAGGGTTTAAATCGAGGACTGGTGTCTAATAAGCTAACACACTGCCTACTAGAACACAACGACTACCTACCCACACCCACAAAAAAATCGAATGACATTAGTTAATGCACTAATCGAAAACGTGATTATAATTTTTCGTTTCTTCAATAGGTTCATGGCATCCCAAGGTACCTGGAAAATTTCCATTTTCATCCTTTTATAAAAAGTACAGAACAGGCTCAAAATTCACAACAAACAGTAACTTCATCGAGAACCAATGTACCTCATATGGATTGGTATCGTTCTAAATTCGACAATTTTGTTTGATCACGTATCCATTCAACCAGAAATGGGCCTCATGAGTTTTCGATGAAAACTAGAATCAGTTGCCAACAGCTAGAGGACACATTCAGCAAACACACATGGTTGTATATGGCCGTTCATGGTGATATGGCAAGACAGACCGAATAAATGACAACTAATTTGACAGATATAGCTACAACAGGATGACCCTTATCAACTATTAAAGCCAGGAAATCTCTCTTAGTAAACCTGATAAATTCCAGGAATCATTCAGTTTAACCAATAATATCCCAAAACTACTATACACACTCATTTCTATTGAAGTTCATCAGTGCTTTGGAATATTTAAACATTAATATAAAACTTTTCTCTTTATCCTTCCATACAAACAATAAAATAACAATACTTTCCAATACTATTTGAAGTTTTAATTTTTAACAACAATTCATGTGGTATTCTTTGAAAGTTTCAAAGAAATGCCTTCCATTCCCCATATTAACAATGAAAATGCCTTTAATAGCAAATTCTTAAAACACTTAAGCGTGTTGAGGAAAATGTGTAGAAAAATTAATTCAAATAAATATTTAAACAATTTCCCATTAAACAGAAGAGACAAAAAGAAAAACTTGGGAAAAAGCAAGAACATGTTTTAGAATGGCCTTCAAATGTTCAAGTTCCGCAGAAAAGAAAATAGTAAAGCGACACCATCAAGAGAGAGCAAAAGCAGCAAAATGTTTAGAAAAGTTATTTTTTTAAAAACGCATTCAAGTAACAATTAAACACACACTTGCACTTTTGCTTATGGGGCTTAATTAAAAAGCAATTGCTGCCATTATAGAGCACGAGTTTGTGGCACATACATATGTATGTATGTACATACATACAGCCAGCAAGTGTACGATTATAGCTAAATGTGGCACCACACTGTATGTTTATGCTGAGCCAGTGTGAATTCCTGCTGCTACCGATGAAATGGATGATGTGTACGCGTATGTGAGAGTAAATGTTAGTGTGGTAGAATCTTTATTTTTCCTCTTTTTTTTACCCATGTGCTGCAAAAAGCATTGCCATTTATAAACATTAGTGGTTGTGCAACATCAACATAGTACACTTACATACATACATACATGTACACTCTTTTGAAAGAAAAATATTATAAGCTGGCCACCACAAAGTCATTGCCACTAACGGTTTTTCTAAATGAAGAAAAACTGAAAATACAAATAAACGCAGCACAAACAGGCAGGCAGATGAGAGAAAACAAACTGCCACTTAGACAGAACGTTTAGTCATTAAAAAAACTGTGGAGTGCCATAAAAATGGCAGTTAGCCAGAGTCAATAGCAGCAGCAGCAGCCACACACACAACAGTGGCGCCACAATAGCGTCAGTACACTGCTTTAGTGGAGAGAAAACAAAAGGTCAGTTTAGTCTTCATGATAATGACACAAACGCACACGCATATAAACGTTTAGAAGGTAAAAAAAACATCATTTCTACTCATTCTTCTTTTATATGACACAATAGCGGTTAAATAGTTGTTAAGGTGGTCAGATTAAATTATATTTTATTAGGTTATATAGTGTAAGAGGCTGACTAAAGGTCTCTAAACAATTAATTTTTTTTTTTTAATTGGAATTTTTTTATTTTAATTAGCAATTAAAGAAGGAGAACAAGAGCTGTCAAGAGTCAGCAAATTTTTTTTTTTTTGAATAATTTTTTACGATCGCATTGCGCTTGCCTGAGAACTGTTGCATAACGTCAATCCGCATTTTTGAGTAATACACCTAATATTTAAAGTCAATGAAATTTGCGTGCAACGGGGCAACAAATCGATAATTTGACGACTCTTGGAAGACTTCTTTTATGTTCAAATGAATGTGAATACTATCGGGCGGGCCATCTATTGCTTTACATTTGAACCATCGGTTATTTTTAATTTGGGCAATACTTATGTCAGTTTATCCTGTCGCAAAATTTTTGGAAACTTATTTCCAAAACAAGGAAAATTGGTCGGCAACTTTTTGGTCGCAGAGAAGGACCAACAGTGCTCGGTATACGCAAATTTATTGCTAAAGTTTGTGAAACTGGTTTCATTGGTGATGCGCCAAAACGTAAGCGTGCTCGTACAGTGAAATTATCGAAGTTGTGACTGAGAGTGTGCGAGAAGAATCCATCAACATTAACTCGTCATCGTTCTCAAATTTGAACATTTCATGCACAAGTTTACGCCGAATTTTGCGAAAAGATCTCGACATGACGCCTTACAAAGTTCAATTGGTTCAAGAGTTGAAGCCGCATGACGATCCGCTTCGTTTTCGATTCGCTAAATGGGTTATGAGTAAAAGAAAAAATCCTCTTTTCGGTGGGTACGTTAATAGCACGTGCTTGAGGCTCAGAAAACGTCGTCTTACAGAAGCCAACGCACCCATTACGAGTGACTGTTTGGTGTAGCTTATAAGCGGAGGCTTCTTGAAAATGAGGACGGCGCAATCATTGCGCTCAATGGGGACACCTCCTTCACCCCGATAAGCGAATTTTTTGTACCCACACTTCGTGGTATTGATGTGGACGATACATGTGCTACCACACATCTCAAGCCGCAATCAATTTATTGCATCAAACGTTTGATGGTCTTCTAATTAGCCGAAATGGTACTGTCAATAGGCCGCCAAGAAGCTGCGATTTGACACCGTTCAACTATTTTCTCAGAGGCGACGTTAAAGCAAAGTGTTATGCCAACAAACCAGAGACAATTTAGCATTTGAAGGCTAACATTCGTGAGATACATTGCCGAGATACGACCCTATATACTCGCAAAAGTGCACAAAAATTGGTCCGATAGAATGAGGTACTGTGAGGTCAGCCGCGACAGCCGTATGAATGAACTGATATTCCATTTCTAACTGGAACAATTATACTTTACAACAAAAATAAATAAATTTAGCAAACGCTTTCAAACCGTTTTTGTTTCATTGCAGTTTTAAATTTAAACTTTTAAATGGTCCACCCTTTACAAAACAATTTTTTTTTGTATAAAAACAATTACATTTTTTTCACGTATCCTATCATCTCTGGCCACCTTTACGACAAGTGTTGTATAATCAAGTAAGTGTGCAAATTATGTGCAATTCTAAGCAGATTTTTTTTTTTTTTGCTACACTTTATTTTTGTCATTTCGATTTAATATGGCCAAATCAAGAATTAAACAATGACAACAACAACAAGAGCAGTACCCGATAAAGACAAGGCAACAGCAACAAACCAATAAACATTCAAATAAAACGGATCATTATGTATTCTCGAGTAGCAAAACACTTATTCGTCGTAAGCATTTCTGGTTAAATTGTCGTAGTTGTTGTTGTTATTATTGCTATTTTCAGGAGGCGGCAATAAGAGACAAAAACAAGGAGACAACAAGAAGAAGCAGAAGCAAGGCATAATATCAACCTTTAATAGTTACAAAAGCACTGTAAAGAAAGAAAAACGCCTTCTACTCACTCACTGGTTAAGAAGTACTCGTGTATGATAGTACATACACACCTACAAAGACCCACAAACCGATACAGACGCACATAACGGGGAAAGAATTTTACCAAAAAAAATAAAAAAAAAAAATGAAGTATAAGTGTGTACTCACTCGTAAGCAAACGTAACTGTTTGTGTGCGTTAGAATGTTGTACGTACACAGTCTATCGGCGATGACTTTGTTTAACATTCTAACACAGGCAACAACACAAACAAAATGGCACAAAATGGGTTGTTGTTGTTCAAGTGTGTGTTTGTATATGTGTGTGTGTGAGAGAGAGAGAGAGAGAGTGCCGTTTTTTTAAGTGTATGAACAAGTCAATAAAAATCATGTTAATTTCTCTTACAACACATACAGAGATACATACGCCCAAACATATGCTACACACACACACCCAAACACACATTCAATGCAGCAATTATACAATAAACTAAAGCAAACCACAAAAAATAAAACAAACCGTTAAAGAAAAATTAACAACAATAACAACTGATTGTTGTCAAATGTTGTTGACAAGCATCAGCAACAAATTATGAACATACATAAATACATACACAAACACGCACGTATGTACATAAGGAAAATAAAGAGAAGTATAATGATTAGAATTATTGGTACTTTTAATGATACTTGAGGACGCAGAGCAGCAAGTTGTATTTAATTTTTTTTTGTTGTAGCTGTTTTATTGGACATACGATAAGCTGTATGTAGTATATGTAGTCGTAAAAGAAAAACAAGAAGAACCAGTTAACACTTGTGCGAATTTATTTTAATGGTGGTACTAGAAAATGGCGAATAGAGTGATGTAGAATTTACAAACCATTGAAGCTCAATTCTAAAAATTACAGTGGCATTAGGAGCAGTTCTTATTGGAATATGTTGATTCATTATTTAATTTCTTAATTTTTTTTAAGATTTATTTGTATTATTTAACAAGAAAAAAGCCAAATTGTTGGCAAATTTTAAAAGTTTATTGTAGAACAATATACTTAAGTGTACATTGGGCTACGTTATCTCATCCGTTTTTTGCTTCTTTCTGGCTACATGTGGATTTCACACCAATAAAACCGATCATAGTTTTTGTGGAAGCCGTCGTAGTCGGTATTGTAGTGTGATGGCTTCTTAGATGTGAGGCCAGTATTCAAAACCCAGGTCAGATATTTCCAACAAAACGAAATATGAAAAAATATTTCATCGGCGACTTCCTCCCAACAGATTCGCAGTCGACTTTAAACTGTACTGTATAGAATCATGTATAGAATTAACACACCAAACGTAAGTGCTGTGTCCTATGCTACTGGAAAACATGATACAGTAGGACCTTGATTATCCGTGATGATCGGGATCTGGAGCATTCGGGATAATCGATTTTCCCGGTTAATTGAGGATCAATTTTGGCTAGTTTTTTAATAGATATTTTAATTAGTTAATAAATGAATATGTACATATTTATATAAAAACTAAATAATTCAAGGATTTTATATATATACATGTTTCAAAAATAGAAAAAAACCGTACTTCTCAAATTTCTAAATTAAACTAAACAGGTTTACATGTATGCTTCTGACTCATCGTATATTAAAGAGGGAATTCCTCTTTTTCGCTTGTTTGTCTAAAATAATAGAAAAAAAATTTGGGCTTATAATCACGGATAATAGAGGTAATCACGGTTAAACGATGAAGAAAAATTTAAGTCGATCCAAAATAAAAATATAAAATTATAAATAAGTCGATTCAAAAAATTTTCTTTTTTCATCCCGGATAATTGATGTTGCCGGATAATCGAATCACGGATTATCAAGGTCCTACTGTAACTGATATGAGAACCTAGGTGGTAATCCTGAATGAAGGGTAGTAATGACCAGTTATGTAAATCTAACATATGCCATCAACTGACAAACTCATGTCTCTTAGAATAAAGCCTCTTGTCTGCCATATAAGAACAATATTGCAACATGATCGTTGCAGTAAATAACGACTTCAGACAATTCCATATAAACAGACATCTAGCACTTCTTTTATCGCCCCAGATTATTTTACTCAGATCTGGTCTAGAGAACATCCTTCATTCATCGGAATGTCATAAGGTAAACACCCCTCTATTCGATGTACATGATCTCATGATAGCATTAATAGAGCCTAGAGCTGTTTACATGACTATTAGCTGCCTGATGACTTGTTAGTAACTAGTACCCCGCAATGACTATATCTTGAGAAGAGTTTTATGCCACTCTTTTAAGGAACTTCTAACCTCAGAAATCATAGGTTTTTGCAAAGGACTCCTTTCTTCCATCTTTTAGTATCTGCCTGTTCAGTAAAGCTATCACCCACACTATAAATATATAAGAAAGGTGGACTAAACTTGTAGAAAACTCCTCTTAAAGACCAGCAAAAAAAAAAAGTTATTCTCACATCAAATTGTTCCGTATACGGCATTAAATTTAAGCCCCCATATTTATATACTTTAAGGATTACATAAATAAATCATTATGAATGCTTACATTTTTTAAAATTTTTTCTGTTGTTGTTGTTATTGTTTGACAATAAGAGAATAACAACACAAAGTAAACATACATAATAAATAGAAAATAAAAACTCATTAGTAATTCATTTATTTTGATGATGATAGTGTGATAATTACAGTCATCATCTAATGACGATGACAATAAATACTAATGGACAAACGTTAATATGTATTTAATGTCATTTGCACGGTATCACAATGCTACTCACCAACCATAACCACACCAAGCGACCGACCGACCGATCGACCGACCAACCATCAGAAACCAAAAGTGTAGTGGAAAAACTATTTGTATTCACACACAGCCTGCCGCCCTCTAAGCATTAACATTTTGCAGAGTTGATGGCATTTTAGGTGGTCTTTCCTGGAGCGGAACTAAACATTTTGAATGGATTTGGAAATTTAAGCCACATGGTAGCGGCAGTTGAAATCATTAAAACAATTGGCCGGGTAGAGCAATGAAAAGCGAAACGGAAAAAATGGGAAAAAAACGCAAAAACAAAAAAGCCAAAATGAATAGGAAATTAAAACGAAATTAAAACAATTGAAATTGATGAACACAGCAAACAAAAATGTCATGAGCAAAACGTTAATAAATCTTGTGACACTGACACCATATCCAGTCGAAGCCATTGAAACTGTTCGAAATCATAGAAAGAAAATTAAATGATTCACAGCTACTGATATAGATGTCATTAACAATAAAATAAATATTTAAAAACCGAAAGTAAACAAAAAAACAGAAATCATTTGAAAACAATAATTAAATGCTAGTGATGTACTACAATTGTTTTATCTTTTGGATTGGATTTATTTTATTCATCTTTGAGTAGAATTTAATAAAAACAAAAAAGAAATACTTTTAAACGGTACTAGATATCTTAAACCATAAAAAGTGTTAGGTTCCGTTAGCGAATAACTTGCCATTGGCAGGTAAGTTCAATTGGTGGCTCATATGGCCACTGTGTTGCCCAGTGTGATCCTTTAGTAGTGGATTTGAATACGAATAAAACCAACAAGTTCCCTTAGTGGCACGTTCGCCATTGTGCCCAGATCTTCAAACGTAAAAAAGTATTAATGTGTGGCCGGACCTATAGTTTAAAGTCGACTCCAAACGGATGATTTTTGAAAAACTTTTCATGGCAATTTTTATTTACTCTCAGAGTTTTTGTCAGAAATCTGTTGAGAGGACGTCGCCGAAAGGAATAATTTTTTTATGTTTTGTTATGTTCGAAATGTCTGGGCCTGGGGTCTCGTCTAACAAGTCAGCACATTAGCAATAAGACTACCGACAGACACAGATTTTAGAAATAGATTTAACAGTCATCACATTAATGACATGAGAACCAATCTACTTGTTAACCCGAATACCATCAGAAACTAATTCGATCCGGGCAAAAGATACTTATTAGTCCCGAACGACTCGCTTACTTACACGAAACCTATCCTATAAGCGCCAGAGTTGATGACAATCATTTAAGAACCCTCGGTATATGATGCATTTTCGTCTGAAAGACCCTGTAGAGAGCAGTAAAAGCAATGGAAATACGAAAGTATTCGTACTCGTTAGTATAGGCAAAGGAAACACAATAACATCTAAAGGATAATAACTTGTGCTTAAACGTAAAAGCAAACAATTCAAACGAAATTTAAAAGTCCTTCAAGGCCCTAGTTCCTTAAGTCACCCACTTTTAAAAATGGTTTCCAAGAAAAGAAAGTCATCTTTAATGACATTATCTGTACCTGACTCTATCATCATGCCACAAGATGAACATTCGTTATTTACCATACGAATTTCGATGGCTACTAGAAGTTCTATGGTCCTGAACAGCTTCAATTGTCTTGAAATAACGTATCTACCAGAGATCAGCAATGAGTATTCAAAAAGGTGAGTAGATTCGATTCATACTCATAATTTCTGATACTTGTATGTATGTATGAATGCCCATACTTATTTTAATATCATACTCATGCTACTCACATTCAAAGTTTGAAGTACTCATCGTACTCATACTTAACAATACGCATGATGTTGTTGATTTCGACTCAACATTTACAAGAATCACAAAATAAGTATAATTCGCACGAACACTACAATACTCTCTAGAAGGTTGTGTGTTTGCTTTGCTTGTTGTCTTTGTCATTCTTCTTTTGTTTTAAATGCAACAACAACTAAGACTGTAAATTTTGATAAATGATTCGAATCACTCGAATCACTCGAATCATTTATGAGTATTATAAGTATTTTTCTAAATTTTTGAATCTGAATGAGTAGGCGTATGAATCAAACATATTTCGAATGGTATGAGTTCGATGTCAACGTTGTACTCATACTCATTGCAACCTGTATTTATAAGTCAATGTTGTAGTGAGTACGAATGAACCGGAGTAGTTGAATTTCAATACTGTTGACTCACTCATACTCAAAATTTCATGAGTAATTATGAGTAGCGAAAAAACGATTCATTGCCGATCTCTGACTACACATCACAAATTTTAAATGAAAATCATACTGACTCTTACTCTTCAAAAACTGCTTCTTTTACGGTGTTTCAACAAATCTATACTTATTAGGTATGTAGATAACTTGAAAGGTGGAAATCATCATCTAAACGGATAGTTTAATAGTTTTTGCCAACGTACTTCTAAAATTTGAGTTGAATCTGATCAAATCTGAGTTGATCCAGCACTTTTTGGACGTCATACGTCCAAAGCTTAGGATTATCCAAGTTTTACCAATGTGGAGTTCTTCAGTTATGTTAGCTATTATATTATATACGGCTATATTATTATGTTAGCCGTACTCTGATAAATCTGAAAAAATTGTTAATCGTTTCCTTGTAGTTTAAAATCATCCCTAACTGGCATTTTTGTGTCAGTAGAGATATTTATATCCATTCGAACCCTGATCACAAGTATCTTCTCGCAGAGAAATATATTATGGCTGGTTAGGCAAAAGCTTAGTTTGATTTCGAACTCTTTTATGAGGATGCCTTGATCAGTCCTATCTCCAAGTTACTTAAAAAAAATCCTCCGTGATAAAACATTTTCAAACATAGAAAAGTAGAGCTCGACGTTTATGCACTATTTTCAGTAGCAGGTACTGCATATCGCAGAGAAAAAATTAATTTTTTGTTTCTAAAATTTTTTGAATTTTATTTGATCCAGTAGTTTTGGGTTCACCTTCGTATATTACCAGAATTTTCGTGAACAACGACGAAATTAATGTCTACTCAGTGCATTACTAATTAATCCCGTCAGACATCTTCAACACAATGAAATATAAAAATAAATTTCTTCACTGACTTCTTCTCTGCAGATTTCTGTCAAAAATTCTGACAGTCAATAAAAAAAATTCCCATGAGCAATTTCTTAAAAAGATCTGTCGTTCGGAGTCGACTTTACACTGTAGGTTTCGCCACCCATGTAGAAAAATAACATAAACAACATATGTGGTGTGAGAAACTAAGGATTGTAATGAGCAATTATGTATGTATCTATGGATGTATGTGAAGTTTTCTGCTTCACATAAATATTCTGTGGTTCAATGCGAGATAATTTTCAATCACGTTAACTGAACTGAACTCGTTAACTGAGGTTTTGTAATGTATGTTTCAATCTTTCTTATACAAAATGTTTCTTTTCTTTCTCAAGATTCGTTCTGTTTCGATTTGATTTTTTAAAGTTAGCTGGGGTAGATGCCGTCATTTGTAGTATCCCTGGTCTATCTTAACCGCTTAAGGTTTCTTCTCTGTCCGCAGTTTTCTCCGAACAACGCTTTATTCAAAGCACTTTCTGTTAATGTTCTGACTTACAGTTCGATAGTTGCTGAATATGCTTCCATATTTAGTTTTGCAGATCCTTAATTTTCTTAATAATTTTCATGTAATTTTTATTTCATTTTCTTTTTCTATTGCACTTATTGGCTTTATGCAAATTACAACTTTTTATGGCTTCGCAATAAATTTTCATTGAAGTTATAAATTTTAATAAAATTATTCCATGAGAAGAATGATAAACAATACAAATATGTTTTGTTTCGCAACTAAATAATGAAGAAAACAAATTTAAATAAAATAAAGCTGTTATGAAGGCCAGTTTTTTTTTGAATATATAACACAATCATACAAGGCCAGAATGAAAAAAAGAACAAAAAAAATAAAAAAAAATACGTAGACAATTTAATTCAATATTGAAACAAGGAATTGCTTTTAACCCACAGATATGCAGTCATCGAATATTATCAAATTTCTGAAATATCAATGATGACAATGGCTTTGAACAAAAATAATTTATTTTTTATTTCAACAGAAAATTGACTTTCTCTCCTCCCCAAAAAAAAGGGATACAAGCTTAAAGCAATAAAAAAAAGAAAATCCCTCAAGAATTTTTAAATGACCACGTAATCCTTAAAATATTTACTGTGTCCTGCCATTATCCTCCATTTAAAGTAAAGAGAACTACAACGCCAACAGAGGCAAAGGCGGCAGAGTTAGGGTCAGAGACAGAGGATAGACAATAACTTGAAAATCCTTTTAAAAAATTCAAAAAAATAACACAATAACCAGACCAACAACAATAATAACGAATAAAATTATTTCAATCCCCCAAAGAGAATTTCGCAACACAATACACTGAGCGAGAGAGCGAGAGCAGCTACATATTCAAGCCACATTATTAACACTTTTGTTTTTGCCATAAACATTTGCTATTGATGGGGAAATATATTTTTCTTCGTTGCTTCGAGACTGGATATGGAAATTCTATATTTTTTGTATAAAAACCCCGTTTTTTTCTTTTTTGGTTAACAAAAAATCAAATTTCATTCTATAAAAAGAGGGAAAATGGCAAGAAAAAAAATACAAACACTGACCATTATCTGCATCTGTTTGTTAACAACATAATGACCTACAAAGGCAACAACAAAAAGGGAGATAGAAAGAGAAAAATATAAGGATAGACGCACTACATTATAATCGTTGTTGTTCATTCTTTTTTATTGTTCTCCATAAACTGGCAATAACCCAGATTAATAGAAAGGAAGAGGGGGCTGGGAGTGTCATTTGATTTTTTTTTGTTTTTTTCCTTAAGTGCCAATGGAAAGGGAGACGATTTTTAAATATTTTAATATTATTTTACTTGTTGGCATACATATGTTTAAAATGTTTAACAATCAATACAAAAGAGAAGGGTATCACTATTAAACTTTTGCTTGTAAAGGGTGTTTTTTATAGAGGTATAGAACTTTAAGTTGGCATTACTTTTCAAGATGGCGACCGTTAAAAGCTGTCAAGTGATTTATTCTCAGTTTGGTTTGGCAATTCATCATGAATAGACTCACGCCTGCAATTTTATTTCGAAAATAATGGTTCTGTGCGGAAAACGTATCGCGCACTACGTCCATTTTATCGTCGACAAAATCGTCCATCAGAGCAGTTAATTCGATTAACCATGGAACGTCTTCGCACTACGTTTACTCTTATTGATAACTCGCATCCCCAGAGACGCTGTACGGTGCGTACAGAAGAAGCTATTGCTGCTGTAGAGCGTAGCATTGAGGAAGACCCGAATGAGTCCATCCGCCATCGAGCACAGGAGTTGGATCTGTGTCCATCCACTTTATGGAAGATTTTGAGGAAGGATCTTGGTTTGCATGCTTACAAAATCCAACTCGTGCAAGAATTGAAGCCAAACGATCATCAAGTAAGGCGTAGATTCGTCGAATGGGTCCAAGACGAGATTACCGTTGTTCCCGATTTTCATAAGCGAATTTTGTTTAGCGATGAAGCGCACTTCTGCTTGAATGGCTACGTCAACAAACAAAACTGCCGCATTTGGAGTGAAGGTAATCCTCAAGTGTATGTGGGAACACTGTTACATCCAGAAAAACTGACTGTTTGGTGCGCTTTATGGGCTGGTGGAATCATTGGTCCGTACTTTTTCAAAAACGATGGTGGCCAGAACGTTACAGTCAATGGTGATCGACATAGAGCCATGATTACTAACTTTTTTCATTCCTGAATTGCATAACTATGATGCCCAGGAGATGTGGTTTCAACAAGACGGCGCAACATGTCACATAGCTCGTGCCACAATAGATTTATTGATTTCACGTTTTGGACCTGTGAATTGGCCTCCAAGATCTTGTGATTTAACACCGCTAGACTATTTTCTGTGGGGCTATGTAAAGTCATTGGTCTATGCGGTAAAGCCACAAACGCTTGACCATTTGGAAGACAACATTCGCCGCATTATTGCCGATATACGGCCACAAATGTTGGAAAAAGTCATCGAAAATTGGACGTCCAGATTGGACTACATCCGCGCCAGCCGTGGCGGTCATATGCCAGAAATCATATTTAAAATGTAATGACACAAGATTATCTTTCGGATAAATAAAATTCATGTCAATCGAATAATCCATCGTTGTTTTATTGCAACTTAAAGTTCTATACCTCTATAAAAAACACTCTTTATAACAGTTGAACTGAAAAGTTCGTAGACTAATATACAGATGGCTTTACTAATACTAAATGAATCGTGCAACAATTTTACAGCTATGTGACTGTTAGTTTGGATGAAGTAAGTTTTGCTAGTTGGAAGATAAAATAGAATTTCGTGTGTTAATAAAAACAAATACCTTAAAACAAGGCTTGGCTTGATAAACATAATTGTTGATATACTGATCTTAAAAGAACGTGTTGGTCATCTTTTGCATGGGAATTTTATTTACTTTTCATGGCAATTTTATTTACTCTCAGAGTTTTTGCCAGAAATCTGCTGCGAAGATATATTTTTTTTCATATTTTCATTTTGATGTCTGAACTCGGGCCTTACGTTGTTCTAAAATGTTCTGATAATTTTCATACTAACGATCAAACAAACATACATTCTTTCTCAAAAAAAAGTGTTTCATAACAACATCAAAAAGTTGCTGTCATAGAGGACGCGATAAAGGCAAATTTTCATCATGTTCAAAAAATAAAAATGAAATGATAAGACAGGCACAAATTAAACAGATTGAAATGCAAATTTGTGGAAACAAAATATAACGAAATTATTGTAGCAACAAACAACAAAATAATAATTATTATGGTAGGGCCCACATGGCCTTAAAATAAAAAAACAAAAAATTTAAAAAAAACAAAAAAGGGAAAGGCAAAGGATTAAATCAGAGACAAAGTGAATTTAAACACGATTTTAATTTTAATTCTTTTTTTATTCAAATACTTTATTAACAGGAATATAAATTTAAATAAACAAAAAAAGGAAAAAGGGAATGAATTTTGTTTAATTATTATTTTTCTTTTGAGGGGGGTGGGTTTTACCAGCACTTCCCCATCCCTTTAGAAGTTTTTGATAAAAGACAAATGAGACTGGGAGATCAAAAACAAAAACAGAAATTAAAAAAAACTTTTAGCAGCATAAATTCATTTCCCTTTTTATTTTAATTTTAAAATAAAAAATTTAAAAAAGAAAACCAAACACGATGCATTCGTACGTACGATGTACATACATACGATACATGATTTTAATAGGGGAAGTTTGATGAAACATTATTCAGGGAGATTTGATGAACTAAAATTGTGCTATGAATAGCTATGTAAAGATGCGGCGAATCATTTCTGGGTGTCAATTCAAAGTCATTCTCCTACGACAGCATTCACCAGATGGTTTACCCTGCGATATAAAAGGCAAAACAAAGCAGGCAACGGGAACAGTAAAAATTCAGTCACTCTTGTGTGAAGACGCGTTGAGTGTGAAGAGAATAATCGTGGTTTGAAGATCTCCGTTGTAAGGATCTAACGAAACCTGAAACCTGGCATCGAAGAATTATTTCGTATTGTTGGAGATGTCTGACCTGGAGTTTGAACCATAGCCTCAAGTCTAGTATGCCAACACACTTCCTACTAGACCATGAAGGCTGTAGTGTATGCTCTTCCCATTCCACGAAAAAATTCTGGCCCCATTAAAGGCTTGGAAGCTCCTCTCTTTTCAAGCTCGTCTGTCTGCTTATTGCGCGAATTCCCACATGATTTGGGATCTAGTAGAGAGTAATCCTGATTTCCTAACCCAACTGAATTAGCTGCTCCTGGTAGTGCCATACTATTTATGACCCAAGTGATGCGTAGCCGCCTTACTATTAGATTTCTATGTCCCGGCCTTGCTACCCCTATCTTCTGTTTGAAAAGAGTATGTAGCGTCGAGATTACTTCATTGACTTCTGCTACTAAATCTCGATGGGAAGTATTTTCCAAATTATAGTGTTTACTGGTTCTGTGCATGAGGCGAGCTCAGCTGATGAATCTCGTGTTAGACATGCTCACTACCATGGTTGTGAGTGAAGTGCTACGTGCTTAAATTTATTAGAGCCTGCAGTACAGCTGTAGGACAGGTTACCAATGCCCCCGTTATACAAACATCTTTTCAGATCCTCTTGATTTTAACCTAGATTTGTTCTGTCTACCTAAATAGTGGCGCAATAGGTCGCTATTGGTCTATTAGGATTTTGCTGCAAGAGTTTTAGTAAAATTGAAGAGATCCATAAAAATCTGTTGCAAATTATATTACAAGCGATTTCACAAATTTTTCTCACCACTACTCGTAGTCTATACTTCCCTCTTTTTAACTGACATATTGCGGTTTATGGCGGAACTGATGATAAAAGATGAAATACACAAGATTAAATAGAAAAAGTACAAAAAAAAAAAACTGGAACAAAACAAATACGGAAAAACAAACATTTTCAGAAGAGATTAAACAAATAAAAAAACCACAGAAATACACGCTAATACAGACAGGAAAACAGAGAGACATACAGACAGACAAATAGACTGACATAAATACGTAGGAAGAAGACACATATTTTAACAATCATTTGCCAAAAAGGATGACAGCACATGTGACATTAAAGATTAAACTTTATATTTCTACTCGTATAATAGCAACAACTCACACACACGCTTCCACTGAGTGATACTTACATTAAGTCACTGCATAAATATCATCATCAAGTTGCCCAAAAGATGAAATAATAATAAAAAGGGGTTTACAAACGGTTGGGTTGTCTGTTTTAACCTGCTCTTAACGAACAATATTTTGGGGTTGACACGCGGCTTTAAAAGTACGAAATAAAAAGAAAAAAGTTTTCCTTTTATTTAAATGGGGTTTTCGAGTGCCACACAACAACAAAAAAAGAAGGAATTTCAAAAGAAAAAGTCATTTGATAACAACAAAAAAATGAAAATAAGGAGTAAAAATTAAAATAAAATAATAAAAATTTAAAACCAAGTTGATGGCTTTTATTTGTACGTGTGTGTGCATTTGAAAAGTAATATTTTTTGAGCAAATTTCTTGGAAAACCATTAAAAAAAATTTTTAAATATAATTGAAGGTTTCAAAACCAAATTCTTTCTTTCTTTTTTCTTTTTCTTTTTTGTTTCCACCCACATGATATGTTTTTAATGTACAGAGTTTAATGTCGTTATTTATTTTCTAGACATTTTGCAAAAAGTATAATATGAACATAATTCATTCATACGTATGGGTATGTATCCCAAGGAAATTATTTAGTTACGATTTAGATCTCAAATATAACGACTTATTTAATTGAAAAGTTTTAGTCAAACAATACCACAATCAATACGCAGCCAAGTTATCCCTGTACCGAATTTAAAAATAAATAGGCCCCGTATAAACAAAATACATGAAAATAAAGTTAAAAATCATTTCGTAAACTATGAAACAACAGAATAGGTCCACAACTTCAAGAGGAAATTCTGTGAAAAATACTCCCCCGCCTATTGTAAGCCGTTATTTCAAATACCTCTGCTATTTAGGTTGACGCATATACATATAACAGCACCTTTGTGAGAAGCAAGGCCGTAATCCTGACTGAAGGGTTGTAATGGCCAATTAGGTATGTATGTAACAGCACCTATGAATTGTTTCTAGACTCTAAAATATGTGAAAAACTTAGTTTGCATTGCATTTCATGAAAGTATATCAAAATCGTTCGGAGATACTGAGATTATGCGCCGATATTTAGTCGTCAATTTGTCTAGAAAAATTAATTTCTCTCGTATTATTTTCTATAGGGTGGGCCAACCATCGGTTTAAATTTGAACCATCGATTATTTCGAATCTGTCAATTCTATTCCGTCAGAAAATTCAGTATAATATCTCCACTGAATGTAATGAATCGATTTAATGTTGAGCAACGTTGGGATTTATTGGGCCAACGAGAAACTGCATGATGATGTCGATTTTGCAAACAAAATTAATCTTTTCGGATGAAGATCATTTTCATCTCGGTGGATATGTTAATGTTGAAGTCACCGTAGTCTAGTAGGTAGTGTGTTCGCTTATTAGACGTAAAGCCAGGGTTCAAACCCCAGGCCAGACAATCAAAACAAAATACAAAACGTATTTCTTCAGCGACATCCCCTCAGCAGATTTCTGGCAAAAACTCTAAGAGTAAATAAAATTGCCGTAAAAATTTTCTCAAAAAATCTGTCATTCGGAGTCGACTTTGAACTGTAGGCCCCGCCATTCATGTATAAAATTAACACAACATAAGTGGTGTGAGAAACTAGGTCGTTATCATGACTAACGGGTTGTAATGACCAATTCTGTATGTATGTGGATATGTTAATAAGCAAAATTGACATATTTGAGGCTCAGAAAACCCACACGTGGTCTTACAGAAGCCAATGCACCCATTACGAGTGACTGTTTGGTACCCATATTTGTTTAGCCCATATTTCTTTGAAAATAAGCAACTATTACGGTCAATGGAGACATCTATCGCACCATAATATCCGATTTTTTATACCCGCTCTTCATGGCATTGATGTGAACAATGTGTTTCAATAGGATGGTGCGACTTGCCACACATCTCTAGCCACAATCCATTTATTGCATCAAACATTTGATGGCCGTTTAACTAACCGAAAGGGTGATGTCAATTGGCCACTAAAAAGCTACAATTTGATACCGTTGAACTGTGGGGCACCTTTAAAGAAAAGTGTTGTGCCGACAAACCAGAGACAATTGAGCCAATTTGAAGGTCAACATTCGAGATGCCATTGTCGAGATACGACAACATACACACGAAAAGATGCAAGAAAATTGGTCCGTTTAAATAAGATACTGTGAATGAAATAATATTCGAATATTTCGAACAGGAACAATTGTACTTTACAACAAAAAAAATTTAAATTTGGCAATATTTCAAACCGTTTTTATTTAATTGCATTTTTAAATCTAAACTTTTAAATCACCCACCCTATACGAATGAAATTGAAAGCAAAATTCTATCGGCATATAATTGCAATTTCGAATAAAAATATTTGATATTAACAGAGATAAGCATTAGTGACATGTTGTTCGGATTTGTAGTCCCGTAAATTCAAAAAAAAATTATAAAATTAATACAATTGGATCTAATTTTCTTGGAGTTTTATTTCTACAGTCCTTTAATTACACACCGTTTGGTAATAGCAATTAAAATTTATTTATTTTTTTAATTAATTTAAACACAGTTTCATTAAAATAAAATAATTTTTGGCAAGCAATTAACACAGTTTTTGACACTTATTAAATTGGAAAAAAAATCGTTGAAACAACAAAAACAAATTTTTCTTTAATATGACATAAATTTTCTAAATTTAATTAACAGCATAGGTTTGTAAAAAAAAAATAAAATTACACAAAAAATAATTTTAAATTTCCAAATGTGAATCAAATTTTTTTGTCAATTAAATTAACACATTTAAATAAATTATTTTTATGCAAATGTGTGTGTATGTGTTTTTTTTTTAACCACAATAGATAACAACAGTCACGTTAGCTAAACCGTATTAAACTGATTAAATTCTAATTAAAATCATTTAATAATGTCGAGCTGAAAAAAACGTATTTGTTTTTAAATTTTTAAAAAATTTGTTAATTTTCTAGCTTCCTTTCCAATTAATTTGGTCGGAGAGAAATTAAACAATTAAAATAAAAAAATGTGCAAAAAGAGAAAGAATTGTTTTTAATTCTGTCTTTACCTTTTAAACAATTTGTTTAATATTGATTGTTTATTTGCTCTATTTATTTTTAAAAAGTGTTTTTAGAGACAAAAAAATGCGTTTTAATAGTACAGTAGAACTCTAGAAATAATTATATTTATTTATATAATAAAAACTTACCAATTTCAAAACCGAAAATAATCTGAAAAGATAAAAAATACTTCAATAAGAAAAATATTGAAATTTCTAAAATATTGTATATTTTCATAGGAAAGCGGCAAAAGCTCGGTTTAAAATAGATTTTAAATAAATAAAAAATTACTAGGATTTGTACCCCCATTTAACAACTTGCACGTGTAAATTATTTTATTAAGTAAACACTCACAGATTTTTAATTTTTTTCATGTCAAAATCATTTCAATACTTAAATGACAGCCAGACATCCCATGGAATTTTTCCTTCTTGTGTTTGCTCATAAGGAGTGCCCACTAAAAAATTTACGCATGCACTTATGCTTATAAAAACCTAAAGTTAATAGTAATAATTAAAACTGTTCAAGTACTCATTGTCGAACTAGTGCTCATTTATTATAGTCTAGTAGGTAGTGTATTAGCTTATTAGACGTTAGGCCACGGTTCGAACTCCAAGTCAGACATCTTTAAAAAACGAAATATGACATTCGGAGTCGACTTTAAACTGTAGATCACGCCAGTCATTTATAAAATTATATATATATGTATGTATATATCTTATTCAGGGCCATTATTACAACTTGCCGTTAAACTTGGATTTAGTTAAAGGTACCTTTAGCTAAAGGGAACTGTAAAGTTAGCTTTAACTTATTTTCGTTATTACAACTTACAGATAAAATTTTTCAAAAATATGGCAGTGGCAACCGCGGGCTTCGTTTTTTTTTTTTTTTTTTTTTTTTGTTGTATATGCTCATTTTGTTTAAATTTGAAGTTGCCATAATGAAAATAATATAAATAATATGGCAAGTGCAAACATAAAGTGACCTTTAAATGTTAAAAGTAGGATAATCCTCCCTTTAGCTAAACGATCACTTCTATCTTATTGGGTACTCATAATAAAAAACAATTTATCTGCCAGTTAAAATCCTCCCTTAAGTTAACGGCAAGTTGTAATAATGGCCCTCAGTCTGTTTTGCCAAATCAACATGGACGAGCATAGATAACAACGTGCGTTCGCTGAATGGGTTCTCGAGGAGTTGGTGACTGAAAGTAATTTTCATCGGAAAATCATATTCATATTCATATTCAAACCTAGGACGACACCAATACATACGAGATCCAAGAACATCAACGCATACCGAAAAAGTTACTCTTTGATGTGGGTTTCAGGCTGGCAGCATCATCGGTCCGTGTGCCTTTGAGAACTGGCAACAGTGAAGTCTATATTCCGATAATTCTTTTCGCCTGAATGAGATGATCTGATATTTTTAATAATAATTTAGCGAATTTCTCTCATCAGATTTCTTACAATACTCCAGGTCCAGCCATGCAACATAAGTGGCGTGAGAAACTAGGTCGTAATCTGGACTAAAGGGTTGTAATGATTAATTATGTACAAAAACCAATAACTTGTGGTTTCTACTCATGCCACATTGGAAAATCCGCTTTTTTGGGACATGGTAACCACCACACGTAGATGTAAACTCTTTAGACTTCTTCTTATAATGTTCTCTTATAGGGTCTCAGATGTACATATATGAATAAGTTACAAACAATGTAGGCCTTCAATATCAGCGTTCAAAATCAGCTTAATTGCCGTGCCAAAGATTTAGAAAATTGGAAATTTTGGATGCGCTTTACCCAAAGAAACCCTGGCGGACATTTGAACGATACTGTTTGAAATTCTGTCTGCTACTAGTGCTCAATATCTCTCTCAATAGCCAATTTGTTCGATTTGAACATGCAACGCTACATATTTCCTTGGTATCACTCAATTGTACTTTTGCTACAGTAATCTTAACAACATATTTCGGTTAACATATGCGAGCTTCTTAGGCTATTGGTTTAGGGTGATAAAACAGATTTCCGTTAAAAATTTCAAATATTCTCCTACGGCTTATTGTGTCCGATGACCATTTGCAAAAAAAAAAAAAACAAATTTTTTAATCAAAATATACATACGTCCAAATCTTTTCGTATACACTCCTTACTTAAACTAATTTTTAAAGTTTATTCAAACAGAACACTGACTTTTTATAAAAACTCATATAAAAATCCATCAATTTGTGTGCAATACTTAGACGAAAACGATTTGAAATTATCAATAGAACACAGAAGAAGAAAAGAAGATACATAGTGTCCTTTTTTCATGAAAGGATCTGGTTGAGCAAAACAAAAATAAAAAAACAGAAAAAAAGATGACATATTAAATATTTAATGACCATTAAAAGGGTTTAAGCAATCTCATACACAACAAAAAAATTCTCTCCAATAAACGTCAATATCCTCACAGAAGAAGAAGGAGAACGTAAACGAGAAGGGGTAGTAGGACTAAGAGCTGTATTGTGTCTGTTCTCATTTAATCGATTTGAGTTTTAGAGATGTTGAGTTGTAATAAATTTGTACAACATTTGAACAATATATACTTACGATTGTAATATTAAATGCTGACATCAAAAAGATTGGAGAGAGTGAGACCCTTACCGACCGTCAAAAAAACTATTCAATTTTCTTTACGTGGACAAACAGACAGACAAACAATCACATTACATGTGTGTGTGTGTGTGTGTTAAAGTTTTAATACAGTTAAAATGTTCTTTTTTTTTGGTTCTGCTTTATATTTCGGTACTCAGCTGTTGCTAAAATGAAAATTTTCCGCTTTTAAAACTATTTGTGAGGCACGTAAATAGTATTCGGTTTTCTTTAATTCTTTCAAACAACAATAGTTTTTATTTCCTTTTCCTTTTCCGTTTTTTCTTTTATTGTCTACTATTGTTGTACCCTTTTCGTGTATTCTGTTGAAGTTTTTCGATTTTTAATCTATTTTTTGCCTCTCTCTTCTGTAATACTAAAAAGTATTGTTTTTTCCATTTTTCTATTGAAACTTTTACAATAACAAGTTAAAAGAAATGAAAAAAGGAACGAAAAGAAAAGTTGCAAAAAGGAACGTACAATATTGAATTGTGGATTTTTCAAATTAATTTTAATAAAAATGCGAAACTAAGTTTATTAAACTAAAATGGAAATTTTTTAAAAGTAAAAACTTAAGCCAAAAAAAAAATTGAAAGAAAAAAAAACACAATGGCATGCAGGAAATTATAGGAAATGCTCGTAATAACGACTGCATATTTCCTATGGTTTAACACTTCTGTTATACAAAAAAAAGAAGAAAACCAAATTGAAAAACATTAAGAAATGCAAAGAAAGTTTGCCAAATGACGCAACGAAGAAAAAAATTTATTTCTTAAAACTGAAAAAAAAAACTCCTTAAAGAATGGCTAAATGAATATAATCATGGCGGCTTAGTACATTATTAGTTGGATTTTTATAACGGATTTTTATCATAGGATATTATTGCCTACTGTCATCAACTGGAGGGTTTAAACAAGGTACACACATACATAAGTGGTCATTACAACTCTTCAGTCAGGACCACGTAAGTATGTCGTGTTTATTAATTTTATAGATGAGTGCCGAGACCTACACTTTAAAGTCGACTACAAAAGTCGATTGTTAATGGCAATTTTATTTTGCTCTGCTGAGAAGCAGTCGCCAAAGAAATATTTTTTTATAATTCGTTTTGCTAGAGATGGATATACTGGGGTTTGAACATGTGGTCTCACGGCTAATAAGCCAACGCACTACCTACTAGACTACGGCGACTATAATCTGTAGATATCAACATTAATAAATTACCTGACATACATATGTACATAATTGGCCATTACAACCCCTCACTCAGGATTATGGCCTAACTTCTCACACCACTCACGTTGTGTGCATTAATTTTATACGTGAGTATCGGGAACTACCGTTTAACGTCAACTCCGAATGACAGATTTTTGAGAAACTTTTTCATGGCAGGTTTATTTACTCTCAGATTTTTTTGTCAGAAATCAGAGGAAGTCGCAGAAAAAAATTTTTTTTCATATTTCGTTTTGATGTCTGATCTGGGATACGAAACCTGGCTTTATGTCTAATAAGCCAACACACTACCTACTAGACTACGGCGAACAGTCGTCTGAACAGACTGTAAATGCCACGCCGCTTTACGTTTTTTATGACAAACACTCAAACACTTTCCAAAAGAAATAATTTCCATGTAAATTTTACGTCTACTAAATGTTCAATTAAAGCTTTAAAAATTGCCGAGGCATTCTACATTATTTATTTATTTATTATTAGTCATAACACAACAAGATAATAATCTTATAAATGAAAGTGCTATGGGAGTACATCAAAGAAAGAAAATAATAACAAATCATTGATTATATATGTAATGAAATATTTGAAATAATGTAGAAGTATAATGAATAAGAACGTGTTAATATCATGGGAAATAGCAATCGATACAAAAAAGGATAAAAATGAATATGTGTAAAAAATAAATTAGGAAAACTACAAAGAACAATATATACAAATATAAAGAAATATACAAACAAATTAAAAATATATTCATATACTAAGATACAATGAAATTTAAAGATATATTAATTAAAAAATGAAAAAATTAAAAACAATCATTAATAGAAATAGAGAGAAAAAAATTCACAAAAAAAATGAAGATATGCTAAAAACTACTTGAATAGATTGTATAACTCCTTTTTGAACTTAACTGCATTGCCTATATTCTGAATATAATTAGGTAAAGTATTCCAAAGACTGATAGTGTATATAAAAAACTGGCGTTGTGACAAAAGAGTCCTATGTCTGTGTTGGATAATATTCATACCGCGGTTGGATCTAGCAAATGTAATCCTACTAAATAAGTATATTGGCTGCTTTAGAGTAATAATCTTATGGAGGAGAATAAGGCATTTTATATTTAATAGATTGTCAAAATTAACTCCGAATATCTGGTATGAAAATTGTGATATATGGTCTCGACGTCCCCTAATAAAAACATATCTGGCTATATTATTATAAGCCACGTTGAGTTTTCGCTTATCATCAGTATCACAGTTTGCGAAAATTTCAGATCCGTATAAAAGGACAGAAATCAAATACGTTTTAGCCAGTTGCATACGTATGGCAAAGGGAGTCGAATCTATAACAGCCCACAAGTTCCTAAGCATACCATAAACTTTACCAACGATGACGTTAATGTGGTTAGACCACGTTAGCCGACCATTAAAGATAACACCCAGATTGGATGCTGATTCAACAAAGTCAATTTTATTCCCCCTGATAATAATATCCGGCACAACAAATGCTCTCTTAGTCCTGGAGAGCAATAAACATTTAGATTTAGAGGGATTTATACAAAGTCCATTGGCCCTAGCCCAGTTGTCGATTTTTCGTAAATCACAGTTGATGGTGTCTATACATAGTTGGATATCCTCTATACGCGTGCTTCTATAGAGCTGAACGTCATCAGCGTACATATGTACGCTACAATTATCCAAAACATCAGGCAGGTCGTTAATGTATATACAGAACAAGAGAGGCCCTAATATTGATCCCTGAGGATCAATAGCGAATTCGAGACCTTGCCGTTTAGATAAACTCGTGGTGATCTGTTCACAAGATAAGAACGTATGAGATTACAAGCTGAGTTAGAAAAATTAAAGAGGGTCTGTAGCTTCTTCAATAATATTCAACCGTCAACTAAAAATTCTATGTAATTTTCATCTAATTCCAACCTAAGGTCATCAACTACATTGACTAAAGCAGTAGTGCAGCTCCTAGCTTTCATAAATCCCGACTGCTTATCAGATATTCCCGTATCAGATATTCGCCGTAATCTACTAGGCAGATGTAGTTATTAGGCCACGGTTCAAGCCCCAGGACAGACATCTCGAACAAAACGAAATTTGAAATAATATTTCTTCGACGATTGCTTCTCAGCAGATTTCGGGCAAAAACTCTGAGAGTAAATCAACTTGCCATGAAAAGTTTTACAAAAATCTGTCGTTCCGAGTCGACTTTAAACTACAGATCACGCAACTCATGTATAAAAGTAACACACAGAACATGAGTGGTGTTGAGAAGCTAGGTAGTAATCCTGACTGAAGGGTTGTAATTACCAATTATGTATGTTTGTATATTAAGGCAAGAGACACGGGTCAGACCTATAGAATGAGTACCAATGGCAACTATATTGCTTAGGTCTACTCAAGTTGGAAAACTTTACAAGAAGTTGAGGTTAAGTACAGAGGCACCACAAGGTTATTTTCTATTTGCAACTCGATTTCGGCTCAGTACTCAATACATGTGTGAAATTTGCAGAAAATGTTTATCACTTCAGCTTTGCTGAAGCATCTTCAACCAATAACCATCGAACACAATTTTGTAGGTTTTTCCAACGTTTTTTACGTTGAAATCTCAATTAATCAACCGAAACGCTGTTCGTCTTGACAGCTCGTGGCATCTCAGTCATGCCATAGTTTACAGTCGTAAGTGTAGGAACAATTGCCTAAAACCTATTTCACCTTTAAGATTAATTGAACTGAAACCTCTTAAAAGATTGCGTCCAATTCTTTTTGCGAGTTTTTGAATGTTTTATCATTGACATTTACAAGTTAATTTCTTAATACAATGATTGGAATGATCAAGACCTAATATACAGTACAGCATAACCTAATCACCATCTTTAGTGCACCACCAACTAAACCCCGCAAGACATCCAATATTTGTTAATGTATTTCAAGACAATTTTTTTTTTTTAAATTCTTAAATTTTCTAAAACTGTCCACATAATAAATAAACTTTCCTTTTACAGTCATTACTTTTGCAAGAGTTTTTATCATCATACTGCTGTGTCTTGATTACTTCAATATTTTATAACTGAGGATAATAATATACATACGTACATATAAAACAAGGAGAGAGAGAAAAAACCTTAGGTTAAAAGCATTTCCTGTGGCAAAATTAAATTAATTTTTCCTTTTAATGGATTTAAAATTTAAGCTCCTTTTGAATGCCACATTTCACTTTCACTTTGTTTGTTTATTTGTTTGTTTATCTTTCAATCGCTTTCATAGTTGTTTCTCTGCAACACTTGAAAGAGACATTAAATGAAAATAGTTGTCAATGAGACAACGACAACGACAACAACAATAACAACAATAATAAATAATATTAATAAAATAAAAGTGTTTTAAGGACTCAAAATAAAATGTTTACAACTTTAAGGACAGAAACGTAAAATAATGTCAGCATTATGTTGTTATCAGCAGCAACGCCTGTCATTAAGGCTAACAATTATGCTATGAAATGTAAGATTTATATAGGACAGTAGACCAAAAGTTCAAAAAACAAAACTTAAATCTGTTATGTGATGTTACCACCTTCACTAGCAGGTGCATAAGATAACATGTATATACTGCGGTCATCGTACGAAAGCTTAAATAGATTACATTGTTGTAACATAATGAAACAAAGGAAACTAAGTATCCAAGGTGCTATAAATGTTGCTCTGGCAAAAGCCTTAGAATATAGCCGGCAACAGAAATCGTTTGAATAACAAAGTCTGTGTTTGGCTGATATTTGAAGCACGGAATCGTAAGACGCCAAGGTCTAGTAGGTAGTGTGTGTTGGCTTATTAGACGTGAGGCCTCAGTTCAAACCCCAGGTCCGGGGTCTCCATCTCCAACTAAACGAAATATGACAAGATATTTCTTCGACGACTTTCCTCTCAGCAAATTTCTGGCAAAAAACGCTGAGAGTCAATGAAAAATTGCCATGAAAAAGTTTCTCAAAAATTTGTCGTTCGGAGTCAACGTACAGTGAAGAATAACCAGCCTACCAGCTCAACCTATGCAGCTCTTAGCACAGCAAAACGCAAATATTTATATGACAATTTTTGGTCACCCAGAATATGTCAACCGCCAAAGGAAGGACATCATACTCAATGTAAGAACTGGCGGACATATTGCGGACCATGAGCAACATAGTGCTCGCATGTGCAACGTTCATTAATGACCACAAATAAAGTACTAAGTACCAAAAAAAGGACTATTACTTACGTTACATTATAAGCCAGTTTAACCCATCTTTACTATGATTCTTAATATTATCCATGCGCTACAGATTTGAAAACTGGGAGGGGCCCATTGAAAGAAATGAGTTCTTTTATACATCTTTTTCTTGAAGATGTTATAGGTTTGAACTCGTAACTCTGGTTACGTTCCATTAGACTACGGCAATCACAAGGAATAGAAACGACTTGAGTTTTGAATACAATAAACGTGAATACAATTGAAGTCGCCATAGTATAGTAAGTGGTGTAATGGCTTATTAGAAAGGAGGTTTCGGTTCAAACCCCAAGTCAGATATCTCGAATAACACGAAATTGGAAAAAATATTTCTTCGGCGCCTACCTATCAGTAGATTAATTTCCTGCAAAAACTCTGAGAGTAAATCAAAAATTGCCTTGAAAAGTTTCTCAAAAATCTGTTTTTCGGAATTGACTTTAAACTGTAGGCGCGACCTTTCATGCATAAAATTAATTCACTCCAGAGTACAAAACAAAATTAAATTAAAAATTCACAGAAATAAAAAACAAATTGTTTATGGTACCTACAAAAAAAGTACCAGAAAAACTACTACGAACCTAAAGGCACATTCAAAAGTACCACAAACAATATAAACTTTTTAGCAAAGCAATCTCCAAAAGTTTTGTATAACTTCATACCAAATTAAGTACCACAAATGAAAAAAAAAGTAAATTGTAAGTAACAAAGTATACTGGAAAGTACCCGATCCAAAAATATATAATAAACTTGAGGAACTTAGAAATATAATGCATAATGGTACTAACTTTATGAATTATGAAGAAAGTAAAGCCTACGTTAATAGTACTCGAACTCGTACCCAAATAGGTACTTAGTACCAAAAAAAAAGTACTTATTTGTTTAAAACCAGCAAGCAGGAGAAAACAAATTTCACCGTTTTGCAACTTATTTCTTAAACCTCGACCCACTGTGCATAAATAGTTTTCTCAATAATAAGAGAGAAAATTACATTAGAAAACTAATCATAAGGTCAACAAAATCTAAAGTAGAAGAAAACATTTGTTCAGAGCCTTAAGACAAATTAATTATCACACGAAAACAACAATAAAAACATTGTAGAAAATCAAACAAAAGTACCAACAATAGTAACCAAATTGCCAATTGATAAAACGAACTATTTGAGCTAGTGACACACACACACACAAGTGGTAGTGCCTCAATATCACAGTCATGTAAAACTAAAGTCCATAGAAAATATAAGAATTTCATAGTACAGCCTTAGGCTAAATGATGGCAGTTAAAGTTAAAATTAAAAGTAAAAGAAGACAAAAGACAAAGCAAGCAATACAGCCACACACACACACAACTGGAGCAGCAGGAGCAGCATCAGCAGTCAGAACAATAGCAGCTGGCAGTCAAATGAAAACAAATCGTGTTAAGACTCTATGTATACATACATAGGAGAGAAGTATTGTAATACACACACAATATTTACTTACGCATCCATCAAATCGCAAAACAAATGAAAATAAAATTTCATTGGAAAATACAATCAAAATAAAAATGGAATGAAACTAAAACTGACAGGCGGAGGAGGAAGCTGTGCGACAAAAACAGAAGCCCATAATGATAGAAAAATCTATTTATCATAAGATTTGAAGAAAAGTTGTTAAATATGACAGACAGACTGAATGAATGAATGTTGACGCTTTTATGGCACGGTTTATGGTTATGATGACAACGCTGATTGGGCCTAAGATTGTGACTATGACAATCACGTTGACGACGACAATGATGATGCTACTCAATGAGGTTTATGGAATTATGACACTTTTAAATAACATTTAGCACTGCCACTGCCACTGCCACTGGTGTTTTACTAAAAAAAAAATTTTTACTTGCTTTCGTCAGTATGTATACATTTTGACAGTGGCGGCATCGTTCATAAGCCTAAAAGTTGACGACCAATGCTGTTGATTTATTAGCATTTGTATTGAAGATAATAAAGAAAGTAAATGTTAAAAAATCTAATCTAAATCTTTTGATGTGCTATTTTAAGACAAGAGTAGTTGCCGTAGTCATGTAGGGAGTGTGTTGGCTTATTAGGCATGAGGCCACGATTCAATTCCCAGGTCAGACTGAATAAATAATTATTCGACCTCTCAGCAGATTCCTGGCGAAAACTCTCAGCGTAAATAAAAGTTTCTCAAAAACCTGTCGTTCGAAGTCGACTTTAAACTGTAGGTCCAACGTCGCTCATGTATAAAATTAACACGCAAACCATAAGTGATGTGAGAAGCTAGGTTGTAATACTGACTGAAGGGTTGTAGTCACCAATTATGTATGTACATATATGTACATATGTATATTAAGGCAAGAAACGCGGGTCAGAGCAATAGATTGAGTACCATCACGAAAATGGAAATTACACTGAGCGCCATAAGTGAGTCAACACTTCTGTTCTTAAGTATAAAACAGTTTTGTTCTTAAGTATAAAAAAATAGTTCCTTTATCATGAAATTTTATAAGTAATAAATAAACGTTTTTATTTTTGGAAATTTATTCGACTATTCTCATTTACTTTTCTAGCTATCTTAAGAAAATGAATTATTTCAGTGGTGTTTACTCACTTTTGGCGCTCAGTGTATATTGCTTAGGTCTACCCAAGTTTAGTTTTATCCTAAACCCATGTAACTAACGTGAGCCTTCCATTAAACTGGTTGGAAAACAATAAAACATTTATTTTTTTCCACTATAGGTAAAGGGATAATATGATCTTAACTGACCTACGGTTTCTCAGACCGTGCAAAGCACATGTAATGGTCGGCAAATAAATGTTGGGAAGATGAAAAGGCACGGAACCTGTCGCTACGTTAAGTACAATAATAAAGTCATCATATTTAATGCATGCGAGGCAAATAATGCTGGACGTTGTGGAGTGGATGCAAGTCCCATACTAATTAAGGCTATCAATTGGTAGAGGATAGAGTAGAGGGTTATGGCTCAACTGCTTTACAATTCCTTACAAAAAATACAAGACGCAGACGGTATTGAGTTTTTAGACACAAATCTGCTTTAACCACCTAGAATTTCACTTAGTGGCGACAAAGAAGAGAAATCACTATTACTCTGTAGCATGGAGAATTGAGTAAAAAAAATTCTCGCGTAATTAAAAATTTTAAACAAAACTTGTCATGTCCAAAGTGATTATTGAATCGACAACGAACGCTGAAAGGATATTTTATATGACAATTGGCCCTAAAAATTATAAAAGCCTCTACATTTTTTGCTGTGTTATGCTGTTTTATTTATGAAACAAAGTTTCTCTTGTTATTTAAACGCTGTAATTACAATATATTTCCCATTGACTTAATGGTTTAATTTTCTTAAATGTTTTATCATTTGGCTTAAAAGTACACAAAAATTTGATAATGCACTCGATTATTTGCTGGGTAAAGATGAATTTATGATAAATTATAGAGAATTTAATGATGTTGTAATGTCTTTGGTATTATTTCTGACAGGGATTAATTATAGATTTGTTTTGAAGACTACAAAAACCATTTCATAACATTTTCATCAAGGAGAGTGATAGAGAGAGAGATAGCGGTGGCAAGCAGGTAATGTAATAAGAAATATTATTTCGAAAAGAAAAACAATACAAGATTCATAATTTACTGAAGTACAAGCATCACGGGTAATATTATTTTTTTCTAATTTATTTTCCAGTGTGATTGGTGACTCACAGATGTCAAGTATGGATTTTGATGATTAATGCTCATAATTACAACAACAAGTGTTTTTTGAGTATACAGTGTGGCCGGCAACAAACCACAGATTGTTCCAGAAAAGTGTGGCACAAGGCTTACATCTTCTTCTATAATAATTAGCCAACAAATTGTAAATTGACTCAAATCTTCTATCTTCACTTATACTGAGTTTTTTTTTTTATCACAATGGGCCCTCATGACTCCATCGGGGGGACAGCCACTTCTACCTATGCTGAGTTTAATCGCACACTACACAGAAAGGTTCTGGCCTTATCAGCGACGTGTAAACTTCCTCCTCACAAGCTCATCTGCCTACTCAATGCCACCAATTCCCACATAAACTGCGATTCATCTGAGAGAAACCATATTTTTTTTACAGCCTGATATCTGAGCGCGTTCGAATGGCAATTTGACTGTCAGTAAGCATTACTATGTTCCATCCTTAAGCTCAATGGGTTCAAGCATACAATAACGATCGTAATTGTCCAACAAAAAGTTAAATTGCTTCAAATCCGTTTCCTTTGAGTAAAGTCTTTGGCTCACGTTATCTTCACTTAAGCTGAGTCTAATTCTACAGTTCACGGAAAGGTTTTAACCCCATCAGCGAGGAGACTTCCTTCTCACAAGCTTATCTGCCTGCTCAATATCGGCCATTTCAATTTCAACTGGGATTTGTAAAAGGGAAACCATACTTTTTTATTGGAATTTATTGAACAAACGAGTAAATGCACGATCATGTCGATTTTGTCGATTTTGCCATAAAAATCATCTTTTCGGATAAATGGTGGGTACGTCAACAAGCAAAATTGTCGTATTTGAGGCTCAGAAAACCCGCACCTGGCCTCACAGAAGGCAATGCACCCATTACGAGTGACTGTTTAGTGCGGCTTGTGGAGCGGAGGCATCATTGGCCCATATTTTATTGATTTTTGTACCCACTCTGCCTGGTATTGATATGAACGATGTTTGGCTTCAACAGGATGGCATAACTTGGCATACAACTTATACCACATTCGACTTATTGCGTAAACGTTTGATGGCCGCTTAATTAGCCGAAATGGTGATATCAATTGGCCGCCAAGAAGCTTCGAATTGACTCCGTTCGACTATTTTCTGTGAGACGCCGTTAAAGAAATGTGTTATGCCGATAAATCAGAGACAATTGAGCATTTTATGGGCCACATTTGTGATGCCATTGCCGAGACTCGATCCTATATGAAATATATGGGAATGAGGTTCGTGGGGCCAGTCGCGGCAGCCATATGAATGAAATAATATTCCATTCTAACCCGAAAAATTTTACTTTACAATAGAAAAAAATAAATTTGGAAAAATTTCAAACCGTTTTTGTTTTATTTTTTTAAATTTTAACTTTTAAATGACCCGCCCGTTGAGTGCCTAATGAATTTTTATAAAGTTTGTTGGCCGTAGTCTAGTAGGTAGTGTGTTGGCTTATTAGACGTAAAAAAGCCAGGGTTCAAACCCCAGACATCAAAACGAAAATATAAAAAAATATATTTCTTCGATGACTTCCTCTCAGCAGATTTCTGGTAAAAACTCTGAGAGTAAATAAAACTGCTATGAAAAGTTTCTCAAAAATCTGTCGTTCGGAGTCGACTTTAAACTGTAGGTCCCGACATTCATGCATAAAATTAACACACACAACATAAGTGGTGTGAGAAACTAGGTCGTAATCCTGACTGAAGGGTTGAAAAAGTATGTCAAAACTGAAGATCACTACAAAATTTGCATGACATTCGCTTATTGTTCCAAATAAATATATATTTATTTTGTTTTCATTTCATGAAACCCAAACGATAAAAAATCAACGTCTACTTATATATGTTTTCAAAGTATAGAAATGTCTCAGAGTTTATCAAAATTATTAATATGTTGGGTTTATTAATATGTTGGTTAAATATTTACTATCAAAAGTGATTACCAGCTAAGCAAATACAGCTGCAAAATAATATTAGGCTTCATGATCGCTTTGCTGAATTTATTGTGTTTTTTTTTTCAAATATTGATTGAAAAAAACACACACTTTTTATAAATTTAAATGCAAAGACATTGTGACAAACACTTTAAAAAGTTGATTTAATTTTTTTTGTTAAAAATTGTTTTTAAATTTATCTTTCATATACGAAATAAAAAACAAGCATAATAATACGAAAATATTTAAATAAATATTTAATAAACAAAAGAAAAATAATTCTTTTTTATTACAACTCAAAAGTGCACGTATTTCTCAGTACACATTGGATTATCCAGTCTTAAGAATAAATAAAAGAACATTTTATTTTTATGAAAAGAAATACACACACACACACACGCAAACTTTAAAATAAAATAATAAAATAAAATATATTTTTTATTTTATAAATAACACGGTGCGAAAGTGAAAATACACCCGAGTAACTACATAGGCTAAGTTCTTCACTAGGTTGAGAGAAGTCAAAAATTCTTTTTTTTATTTTTCTCGAACCCTTCAAACTTGTTTTATTTGACAAAAAACGGTTTTTTTACCTTTCCACACAAAATTATTGATTACCCATATATGTTTGAACGTATTTCAAAAATCCAAAGTTTTTTAGAAAGGGGAGAGGCTGGTATACATAAACATTTTGTTCAAACTTATATGTTATAAGTTTTGATGGGGTAAACTTGGTATTATTTTTTCTTATTTTTTCAAGTTTGGCCATTCTTAATTGCAAAATTTAATTAAAAAATATGAAATAAGTGGCTTCATTCTGAAAGTGCATTATATTGTGAAGAGATTGACACTTCGTTTGGTAAAATTAAACAAAAATTATTTAAATAGTATAACAGTCATGTTATATGGTATGTCATCTTATCAAATGAACTTTTATTTCAAAACTTTTCAAAATTTTCGATGGACCTTGATTGCCTGAGAATTTGCTCTTTGCACGTTTGAACGACAAATATTATTATTTCGCTTTGCGCAAACATTTGCCAACTACTGGCAGTTGGTCCAACGGAAAAATGACACATTTTTCAAGAAACACTTAAGATCCATCAAAAATTTTGAAAATTTTTAACTTTAAGTTCATTTCATGAGACATCATATGTATACAAAAAATATGACTAAGCTGTTATACTCTTTAAATAATAACTACGGTAATTTTTGTCCAATTTTATCAAACGAAGTGTCAATCTCTTCACAATATAATGCACTTTCAGAACATCATGACTTATTTCATATTTTTTAATTAAATTTTGCAATTAAGAATGGCTAAATTTGAAAAAATAAAATATTTTCCAAGTTTACCCCATCAAAAACATATAAGTTTGAACAAAATGTTTATGTATACCGTTTGAAAGCCCAATCTATCTCCTTTCCAAAAAACTTTGGATTTTTAAAATACGTTCAAACATATTTGAGTAATCAATAATTTTGTGTGAAAGATGAAAAAACCGTTTTTGTCAAATAAAACAAGTTTGGAGTGTTCGAGAAAAATAAAAAATAAAGTATTTTTGTGTTCTACTCAACTAACTGAACAACATGGACTAGGTAGTTATACTCGGGTGTATTTAATTTTTTGTATTTTGTCGCATTGTGTAATTTTTGTAAAAAGAAAACGTAAATATTTTACAAGGTAAATAATAAATTAACACATTTTCGATTACAGTAATCGCAATCTATACCAATAACAATTACAGGAATAACAACATAATAACGACGCAAAAATAGCAAAAATAATAAAAACAAATATTGAAAAAAAAATATTTAAAAAAAATCCATCTATTGATACTGGGGTATATTTTGTTGTTTATAAATAAATAAATACAATATAAAATTTAACATTCGATTTTTTTATTGTTATTGTTTGTTGCTATTGGTATTTGCTTTATTATATGTATGTTGTCATAAAATATTTACGATATTCATCCGATTTGAGGAATTAAAATCAAAAAAATAATAAATAAGCAAAGGAAATTAGGGGACTGGAATAAAATTGTTGACAAATACAATAATAAAAAATTAACAACAAAATAATTTCATAATAAATTTATAGAAACATTAATTCTACTCAAAACACATTTGTAACCGCAGGCGATATAAATGCAGTAGACGATTAACATTTAAACGAATTATTGGAAGGAAATTAGAGTTTCGCCACTTTTTAATGCAATGAAAAATTTGATTTTATCAAACGTGGTCAAAAAAAAACTTTAATACTGAGCAGCACAATTTAAAAACGCATCCTACAAGACTTAGTATGCTATAGTCGCCGTAGTGTAGTAGGTAGTATGTTGAATTATTAGACGTAAGGCCACGGTTCAAGATATCTCGAACAAAAAAAATTTCAAAAATTTCAATGGAAACTCTCAAAAATCTGTCGTTCGGAGTCGACTTTAAACTGTAGGTCCCGCCCGCCACTCATGTGTAAAATTAACATACACAACATAAGTAGTGCGTGAAGCTAGGTCGTAATCCTGACTAAAGGGGTGTAATGACCAATTATGTATGTGTGTCTTCATGTAAAATTACTCAGAGCATTATCTATCGCATTAACTTGAATTTGCCGTAGACTAACAATTATTGTGTTGGCTTGTTAGACATGAGGCTACGGTTCAAACCCCAAGTCAGACATCATTCAACAAAACGAAATATGAAAAAATATTTCTTCGGCAACATCCTCTCAGCAGAATTTTGGCTGAAACTCTGAGAGCAAATAAAAAACTGACATGAAGACTTTCTCAAAAATCTGTCGTTCGGAGTCGACATTAAACTGTAGGCCCCGCCACTGATGTACAAATTTAACACACACAACATAAGTGGCGTGTGAAGCTAGGTCATAATCCTGACTAAAGGGTCACATTAACTTGAATTTGCCGTAGAGAAACCCCAAACTGTAGATCCCGCCACACATGTATAAAATTAACACACACATAAGTGTTGTGTGAAGCTAGGTCATAATCCTGACCAAAGGATTGCTCAATTATATATGCATGTATGTGTAAAACGATATCAAAGACCATCCAGGATTGTAAAAAGGCGATTAAAAAGTGCTGCGAACATGAAATAGTAAGCATTATATAGGTTCCTAGTTCTCATAGAGTGCTTGGAAATGAGGAAACGAATATTCCGGCCAACAGAGCCTGAGTATTACATACCATAAGCTTTTGTTATAACACAATGCCTTTCAGTGCGTTAAAGACAAAGTGGGAAAGTAGGCGAAAACATCACATCGACTATTGTAGAATAATTACACAGTGCGATGCTTGGGGCAAACCATGGGAGCAAACCATAAGTATTTTAAAACTAACTGAGGGCAATCTTAGCAAGCTAATGAGCGTAATCACAGAACACTTCGCCTTATAGGTACAGAAACAAAATGATGCGTATTGGAGTGGTGGTAAGTGATGAAACCACCGAAGCTGGTTCATTGCCAAGCTTTCGTAATCTCGAAATCCCAGTATTTTGTTTGGGGATGACACTATACCAGACATAAGTCATCCCAAAGGGCAATCCAGAAAGTTATGGAAGGTTGAACAAGATACAGACTTCCTATAGGAATTAAGGTGGTATTCTTATTGTTGAGCGCACAACAGGCCTACATAATGGCTGAGGTGTATGACAGCAGCCATGAGACACTTGCTTGGTCTCTTTCTGCCTACTGTAATATTTATTGTTGACATCTGTCTATACTTCGAAGCACTATCGACAACGGGGAAAGATTACGTGTGAAGATAAATTCGAATTTATCTAGCAAAGACAAAAACCAAAAATTTTAACAGAGCAGTACTAAGTGGTTAACAGAAACTACCAGAAATAGTCAAGGCAGAAATCACCTAAATAAACGATATCGGAGAATGGAATACCTATTCAATTCCTTAAAAATCATGCTCCACACTTTCCTATATGGAACAGCTGCTCTGGTAATACGGAATTTCTTTTGAAAATTAAAAATTTAAACAAAACAAATTCATTGCGTTAGTAATGTGTGTGGAGGGTGATCGATATTGTGGCAATCCCAATCCAATATATACAAATTGTAGCCTAAGGTGTCCCTAATAAAACCCAATAAATTCGACTTTATCTTCACACACATGGAAGGATTCAGTGCTAGAATTGTCAACTACATCAACTGAATCCAGAGATCCGTTGCTCGTTTGAATTCAGCGTATAAAGCGTTGGACAATTTTGAAGGCACAGAAAATTTTTAAAACTAATTTGGGTAAAAAATGAATGCCTCCTGTGTATATTCGAAAGCTTATTTCATGTGAATATTCTATGATTGTAAAAATTTGTCTCCTCTCAACTAGGGGTACAGATATGTACCCTTTAACCTCTTCGTACAATTTTTCAATTTCCATCCAATGAATGTGCCATTTTATCCCAAAGCTATTTTGCTGTTTATTTATTTTATTGTTTATTAATTTATTTTTGTGATAATTTGAGTTTATTGTTATTGTTGTATTTATTATTGTACTAAAACTATTATTAAATATACATACGTACATATGTATGTATGTATTGTATTGTATTGTATTTTTTTCTATTAAACGACTATTTGATAAATATTTGTCTGTTTCGTTTGTTTGTTTGTTTGTTCGTTGATTTCTTCTGTGTTTTATTTTTGATTTATTTTTTAAATTCATTTCCATTTTCATTTCCATTTTCATTCTATTTTTATGAGAAACTGAAGTTGAAAATGTTCATTCAATTCGTTTGAATGCAGTTTTCAAATTGAAATTCTATAACTACTGTTCAGGATCGTTAAACTTTAACAATAATGGCCTGTATTTAATAATAACAGTTTATAATGGCCCATCAATAATATTGTTGGCAATAAATGGCAAAAATTTGAAGAAAAAAAACTTCCTAAACAATAGTGGGAATTGAAAATTTTAATTAAAAAATTATTGAAAATTTATTAAAACTGAAACGAAACGAGAATTGTGATGTTTTAAAACAAAAGGATGTATATTTACTGGGTTATTTTAAAGGTACTAAATAACGAAAGGAACTTTAAAAATTTAATATTTTCAAGAATTGGTTGATTTACAACAGCTGTCAAGTTGGTAATGTGTTGGCTTATTAGACAAAAACTAATTGGTTCGAATCCCAGCTTATACATCTTAAACAAAAAACGGGATATGAAAAACAATGTTTCTTTCGCCCTTTCACTCTTATTCAAAAATAAATAAAATTGCCATACGGAGACGACTGACTATAGGTTTCTCCACTCATGGATAAGCACACAATTTAAGTGTTGTGAGAAACTAGGTTTTAATCTGACTCATGGGGTATACTGAGCGGTTTGTGTCTTGAATAAATTTCATGGTATTTTGAAGGGTAAACATCTGATAATTATTCGCACTCAATCGCTGTACATAACAGACAAATTACATACCAGCAAAGCAGCATTTGCGAGAAGCTTTGCTTTACTTTACTTCAATGAAAAAAAGTTTTCAGCTGAAGTGTATAGATTTGAGAGACAATTTTTATTGTTTTAATGTAATGTTGTAATGTAATGTTGTAATGTAATGTTGTAATGTAATATTGTAATATAATGTTGTAATGTAATCTTGTAATGCAACGCTGTAATGTAATGATTTTAATTTTGGAACATAAGGACATTCTCAACAAGTTCGAAAATGAAGGCATTATTTCCAGAAAATGTTTGCCAACCGCAAGAAGAAATGGCAGAACCACTGACAGACAGTTAAGCAGCACCAACAGGAAGATTTCACACATGAAACCATACAAAATACAATTGCGGCAAGAACTGAAGCGAAGTAATGTGCCACATAGTTGTTTGTTTGGTGATTTCTCTATCGCAAACTTATGTTCAGCCGTGACCTGAAAGATACCTCCTGAATGCGGTTTGCAGACCGGCGACATCATTTAATTGTACTTTTTCAAGAACGATAAAAATCGCAACGTTATAGTGAATAGAGTACTGCACTATGCGATGATTATGTATCGTTTTTAGACCCAAGAAAATATGTACTTTTAACAAGACAGGCAATATGCCAAACGGCGCATGATGGCATGAGCCTATGGGAAGGTTAGTTTGGTAGGCAAAATGTTTTACTATTTGAAGTTATCCAATTGGCCTTCAAGACCATTTGATTTGAATCGATTAAATAATTTTTTGTGTATAGAAAGTTTCTTACTTGTGGCATCACTATGTGTGCTCAAGTGAGCTTTGGTAATCAAAGCTACCACTTTGACCTGACATAACCTAACAGCAAGTCTCTCGTTAACAGTAAAAAGCCAGCCACAATTGTAGCCATAAGTGTCTCCATTGGCCGTGGTGGTTACGCCGTCCTCATTTTCAAAGAAATATGGGCTAATGATGCCTCCGCTTCACAAGTCGGAGTCACTCGTATTTGGGTGCATTCGTAGATGTAAGAATCACGTGTAGGTTTTCTGAGCTTCAAATATGGCAATTTTGTTTATTAACGTATCCACCAAGATGAAAATGAGCTTCATCCGAAAAGATGATTTTTTGGCAAAATCTCGTTGGACCAATAAATCCCAACGTTGCTCAAGTCGTTGATTAAATCGATTTATTACGTTCAGTGGAGATAATATACAGAATTTTGTGACAGACTATAATGACATAAGTATTGCCAGATTCGAACCATTTGAACCATCGGTTAGTTCAAATTCGAACCGATAGATGTTCCACCTTATATTTTTTATTAAAATTGTATGGTTTATTATATTAAATGTATGTATACATGAATGGCAAACTAAATACAGAAAAAGTTTATTCTCTGGTACTTTTCTAGAGTACTTTTTTTCTTCAAATTCAAAATAACTAAATCAACTTACAGATCTCAAATCCATTTTTTTTGTTAGAATTTTTATTTTTTTTTTTGTTTAATTTTTGGTTTCATTTAATGGCCTTTAAATTTCTGTTTACAAAACCGAAAATTCTAAATCGTTTTCGATTATCGATAGAAAAAGTGAAATTGAATTGAATTCTGTGGCGATTTTTTTTTTTCTAATCGATTTCTTGTAATTGAATTTGTGTCATTAACAAACATATATACACACTTCTAAGTGCAAAATTTACTAATTATAACACCAATAACGATTATAGTTTAAATAATTACTAAAAATATGTTTAAAACTATTTCGACAGGTATTTTAAGTTTAAACAGTTGCATATACACACACAGATACTAATCTATTGGGATGGAAATTAAAAAAAAGATGAAATTTTAATTGTGTATATAACATTTATTGATAAAATTTTATTGATAAAATTAATTGAATGATTAATTTATTGGTGCATGGCATTTACCATAATTGCCAAGCGATAGGAAACAATTTGAACGAATAATTGAAAAACTAAATATTTTTTAAATGGTAAACTAAGCATAAAAACACAAACAGTGACATAAATAAGTGGAAATAGTTAAAATTGTTTCAAATTTAGTATTCAAATAAAAACTTCCATTTAAACACTGATCAACAAAGAATAACCTTCTGCATCTAAGCCGTATGTCCATAATGCCAAGGTAATCCTGCTTACTTGATAGAATCACAATACATAGTCCCATCACCTTGATGCATGTGAAATTCTGAAGACAAATGCAGGATTTAGGGTATTTGGAACTGTTTAAGTGGTTCACCACTTATGTACATGTTCGCTATTATTTCTTAGTCCTGCATGTAACCAATCACAAGTGTTTACCACTCGTGGGATATAATAAAATAGACGGACTGTGTGTACTTCCTTACATTAGCAAGGTACTGAAGTCATTTGTTTCCTTACAGCGCTAATGCAATACGTGATGAGTGTAACGGAAAGCATTTTCGAGACAGTACGGAACTTATAATCGTAACTGGTTTACTTGATGGCTAGTTGATCTCCTTTCATTCCCCCTACCTACCTACATACATATACATATGTACACTTACATAACATTATTGGTCATTACAACTACAGATCAGCAATGAGTATTCAAAAAGATGAGTAGATGCGAATCATACTAATAACTTCTGATACTTATTGGCATTCATACTTATTTTAATATCATACTTATACCACTCATATTCAAAGTTTGAAGTACTTATAGTACTCATACTTAACAATACGGATGATGTTGTTGTTGATTTCGACTCTCCTTTACTCAACATTTATAAGAATCACAAAATGAATATGAGTCTCGTACGAACACTACAATAATCACTAGAAGGTTGTGTGTTTGCTTTGCTTGCTGTCTTTGTATTTGTCTTTTTCCTTCTTCTTTTTTTGTAAATACAACAACAACTAAGACTGTAAATTTTGATGAATGATTCGAGTCACTTGAATCATTTATGAGTATTATAAATATTATTTCTAATAGATATGAATCTGAATGAGTAGTCGTATAAATCAAACTTATTTCGAATGTGATGTTATGTTTGATGTCAACGTTGTACATACACATTGCAGGCTGTACTTATAAATCAATGTTGTATTGAGTACGAATGAATCTGAGCAGTTGAAATTCAAGACTGTTGACTCTCTCGTACTCAAAATTTCATGAGTACTTATGAGTAGCGAAAAAACGATTTATTGCTGCTCTCTGATTACGACCTAGCTCCTTACACCACTTTGTATACAGAGAAAACTGAACCTAATAAATACATAGTAAATTAGAACAAATTTTATAAGATTTCTCTATGGTTTTTTTTTTCAAGAAGAGATTCTTATTATTTTTATAAGGAAAACCTTTTTGAAAAAATCAAGAAGAAAACTTAGGGATTTACTAGATAGTCATCTTGATTTTTTTAAAAAGGTTTTCTCCTTAATTTTATTAAGCTTTCTTTTCAAAAAGGTTTTCTTCTTGATTTTATTAGGCCCTCTTTTTGTTTTTTTTTTTCAAAAAGATTTTCTTCTTAATTTTATAAGACTATCCCTTTATTTTTATAAATAATACTTATTGATTTTGCTTGATATTATTATATAGTTTTTATTGATATATTTACTTAGAAACTAATTTAATATTTGATTTATTAATAATAATTTTGCATGAACAATATTTCTTCTCCATTCCCTTAGTCCTGCTTTGAATTTAATCAACTCCCCAGTATATTTTTGGTCCACCTTCTTGAATAAATTTTCAACGTCTTCGATTTCCATTTTTTAATATGTTTCTTGATGTAATTCCAAAACTTAAAAGAATGTTGCAGGTTTCATCACGGAGCTCCCAGGATTTAAAAATTGGGTCATTACTCAAAATTTTATTTGTTTTTTATGACACTTTTTTTTTGAAATTAAAACAATTCAATTTTTTTATTTAAGTTTACTTTGTTTTTGTTTTTTTAAGAAGGAATATTTTTATTACTTTTTTCCACTTCTTTACTTGCCACTTGTTCACTTTTTTTAACAAGCCAGCTAATATAATCAAGAAGATATTCTTATTAAAACATTAATAAGATAGAAACCTAATGAAATCAATAAGGAAAACTTCTTATAAAAAAATTATTAAGTAGCCTAATGAAATCTATAAGAAAAACCTTTTTGGAAAAATTGATTAAGCAGCTCAATGAAATTAATAAGAAATTCTTGTTTTATACAATTTAGAAGAAAACACAGTGGAATCAATAAGTTTTTCTCTATGGATTGAATTTTTTGTGGCAAAAATGACGGAATTTTAGTAAAAAAAATGGTAAATAACAAGTTTTCTTCTTAAATGTATATGTTTTACGTCTTGAAAAAATTAAAACGATTTATCACATAAAAATAATAAGAAATCTCTACGAAAAAATCTTCGTTTCTTTCTGCTGTAATACCCCTCACTCCAAAAACGTTTCGTAGAGAAAATCTTCTTGATTTTATTAGGCAGTTTTCCGTCTGTGTGTGTTAATTTTATACATGTGAAGCGGGACCTACAGTTTAAAGTTGACTCCGAGGGACAGATTTTATTACTTGCTCTCAGAGTTCTTGCCAGAAATCTATTGAGAGAAAGATGCCGAAAATATATTTTTTCATATTTCGTTTTGTTGAAAAAGTCTTACATGGCATTTGAACCGTGGCCTCACGTCTAGTCTAATAAGTCAACACAATTTCAATGTACAGTTGTACAATTTAATTTTGTACATCTCGTTACAAAAAGGCTTTCATTGCCATACTCACTCCATATAATTTTTATGCTGACACAACATCCTTACCCTGAAGAGTAACGATGATGAACAGCCAAGCCAATACATGCGATTATTATGTTCGACAACATATTTATTATGGCGATTATTTTTTATTTAAACAAAATAATTAAATTTAATTATTATTTTTTCATATTCTCTTTTGCTTGTTGTACATTTTGTTTTTGTTGTTGTTCATTTTACTGCCATGCCTTAAGGGCAATATAATGTTAAACCTCAATGTCTTTCAGTGAATGAGTGAATGAATGTATGTATTCATGCAGGAGTGTTTCAATTACAAGAGCGCATAGGCCAGACCATTTTTTCTGTTGGCTTTGTTGTCTCGATCATTTTTTGTTACACTTTTATCCTTTAAGGCATAACGGTTATTTTTTTTTTTAATTATTTGTTTAATGGAATAAATTTGTGTTAAGTTGTAAATTTTCATTAAAATTATATTTTTTTTTTTACTTTTACTTTTCATATTCGCTAAACATTTTATGCAGACTTTAATGGTTGCTCGTAATAATAATTACGAATAACAAATTAGCAAATTTTTTTTTTAATTTTTTAATTCATATTTATTTCTTTGAACATTTATTTTCTCGACTGAAATTGTAATTCATAATTGCTAAGTGAAAATTTTAATGAAAATTTATGAAAAAAAAGAATTAAATTCAAAGCAATTAACTCGTTATGAAAATAAATTGGAGTTTAATTTAAAGTTTAAAAAATACGTCAATAGCACAATGTTTAGTACTTAAAACTATATTTCTCTATTGACTGATTAGGTATTTTCCTAACCTTCTGTCGTTGTAGTCTAGTAGGTAGTGTGTTGGCAAGACATTAAAACGAAATACGGTGACTACCTCTCAGCAGATTTCGTGCAAAACCTCTGAGAGTAAATAAAACTGCCATGAAAAGTTTCTCAAAAATCTGTCGTTCGGAGTTGACTTTAAACTGTAGGTCCCGTTACTCATGTATAAAATTAACACACACGACATAAGTGGTGTGAGAAGCTAGGCCGTAATCATGACTAAGGGGTTGAAATGGCCAATTATGTATGTACTCGAATGTATACTATTCTTATCCAAAATAATAACTTTTACTCTTATACAAACACACCCGTTATCGTGTTGCCTTTTACATGAAAGGATCAATAATGAGGACTGTACTGCACATAGTTGAATCTTTTCAACAACTCCAGAGTGAAGTATTTTGCGCAACCATTTTAAAACTTTTTCATAAAATATCGATTGGAGAGTTTTCCAGAACTTGCCCCAACTTGTTTCAATCAACGCTCTTATACTTTAAAGGTAGTTTATCAGATATTCACTTTATTGGTATAAGCCAGAGATCAGCAATGAATCGTTTTTTCGCTACTCATAAGTACTAATGAAATTTTGAGTATGAGTGAGTCAACAGTATTGAAATTCAACTACTCTGATTCATTCGTACTCCATACAACATTGGTTTATATGTACAGTTTGCAATGAGCATAAGTACAAAGTTGACATCAAACTCATAACATTCGAATTATGTTTGATTCATATGCCTACTCATTAAAATTGATAACTTTAGAAAAATACTTATAATACTCATAAATGATTCGTAATGTTTGTACTCGAATCATATTTATTTTGTGATTCTTGTAAATGTTGAGTCATGGAGAGTCGAAATCAACAACATCATGCGCATTGTTAAGTATGAGTACGATGAGTACTTCAAACTTTTAACATGAGTAGTATAAGTATGATATTAAAATAAGTATGAATGCGTATAAGTATCAGAAATTACGAGTATAATTCGAATCTGCTCATCTTTTTGAATACTTATTGCTGATCTCTGGTATAAACTATTGATGACAATAATTTAAATGAACTGCCATTGTACTAATATATCATAAAAAGGTAAACAAAATTAATTAACAATTAATTAATTTACACACCTGCTACAACGTAATCAAACTATCAATTGTTAATGAAACATTGGGCCGTTCTAATATAAAAAAATAATTCAAATTTTTATCTCCAAATGAGCAACTTCTTTGCAAAGAAAATAAAAAGACCAGTAGCGTATTACCATATCTTTTTAAAGACCATTTGCCATAACAAATAAGAAAAGAAATTAAAAAAAAATTACTTTCAAAATATTTTATACCCGAACACTGAATTTGATTTCAGTTCAGTTCATAATTGAAATTAATTTGCAATAGACAAGCAGACAGGCACAGCCATAGACAACAACCCAAATAAAACCTGAAATGAATTTTAAAGAAATCATTATAAAGATATGGGTCAATAGACTATTTTTTAATGTATTTTTTGTTTTTTTTTTAAGTGGCATATTCACTTGTCTGATGAGTTTGGTATGATAGAAAATATATGAAATTGAAAAAGATAAAGAAAAACAAAAACAAAAACAAAAGTAAGACAATCAAGGTATTTCAAAAAGAAATTTCAATTGAAATGGTCACACAGCACAAAGTTATTACGCTTGTCATTTCTCTTTTATAGTGGAGGTCAAATATATTATAAGAAAAGAAAATTTATTTTGAATTTGAAAACATATTTAATGCGTTTAAATACATACATACATACATGATTGGTTATTACAACCTTTCAGTCAGGATTACGGCCTAGTTTCTCACACCACTTATTTTGTGTGTGTTAATTTTATACATGAGTGGCGGGACCTACAGTTTAAAGTCGACTCCGAACGACAGCTTTTGAGAAACTGTTCATGCCATTTTTTATTAAACCTCAGAGTTTTTGCCAGAAATCTGGTGAGAGGAAGTCGCAAAAGAAATAGTTTTTGTATTTTGTTTTGATGTCTGGCCTGAGGCTCGAGGCTTTACGTCTAATAATCCAACACACTACCTACTAGACTACACTACCTATAATTGTCACCTAGTCACGAATGTCAATGCGTGACAGTTCCTCCAAATCTTTTACATAGTAGACACCAAAACACCTTCTTCTTCTACGAAATAGTGCCGGGCACGTTCCTCCTATTCTTCATCTCTGCAGTTTTTAGAGAAATCATTTGCGAGGTGCCCATAATGCACTGCACCGTAATGACCCTAACAACCACACTGAGCATGCTTCTTTAAGCTTGTTGTACACCCTCCATCCAGTAGTTGTGGCTAGATTTTCGGTGTCGTTCTGACCGTATCCGAAGGCTGCCATCTATTGTTGACGGAATCGGCGATAGCATTGTCAAACATACATAATGATGTCTGTAGCAAACAGATAAGACAAGTGTATCGATTAAAAGAATATATGCACGTAACGTTTCTTAAACTTCTCCGGGCTTAATTTAATTGGGCAGCCAGATTTTTTGCTTTGCAATAAAATGAAATGTTAAAAATGCATTCTCTTACGTGTCTGACTTGAAAAGTGCACGATAGTAAGTGGCACTTGTATATTATTTTGTTTTGTTTGTTCTTTAATTGATTGCAATTCTGTTTTTTATTTCAATTTCTAGTTAACGTAGAGCGTAATGTAATTAAATTATTTCTTTATTTTTAAATTTTATTTTCTAGTCAATAACTTAATAATAATAAAAAGAAATGATATTTTTAGCCTTTCTGGTCGTAGACATTTAGTAGCCAATGAAATTAATTAAATTAAGTGACCAAAGTGTTATAACTTTCAGCAATAAAAATCCTCAATTAAAAACTAAAAATCTATAAATGGTCGTTGAAGTACCGTAAAGACTTTCCTCATACGAGCACTTAATTAAGTTTTTATAGGGGACAACAACATAACAGTGAATATGAGGATGAGTATGGAGTTCCATGAAGCAACAAGTGGCTAACGCTCGATTGCATGTTTAAGAAAGTATGTGACATTTAAATGTTGTATGGTTCTTGAATAGTTTTCCATAAAAAAAAGAAATTATTTAACACGTACAATGGTTGGAACCACATACATATATAAATGAATAAATAATATATGCAAGGTATTAAAAATCTTGTGTGCCCTATTATGCAAACACCCCATGTATGTTGCATATAGTATGTTGCATAGCACCCCATGTATGTTGCATATAGTATGTTGCATAGTGGTTAACTAAGTGACAGCAAAGATGTTCATATAGCTGTCCGATAGGGTTGCATCGCCGTAGTCTAATGGGTACATACATACAACCTTGCTCTGCTACCAGAAGTCGCCGTAGTCTAGTAGGTAGTGTGTTGGCTTATTAGACGAAAAGCCAGGGCTCAAGCCCCAGGCCAGACATCAAGACAAAATACAAAAAGTATTTCTTCGGCGACTTCATCTCAGCAGATTTCTGGCAAAAAAAACTCTGAGAGTAAATGAAATTGCCATGAAACGTTTCTCAAAAATCTGTCGTTCGGAGTAGACTTTAAACTGTTGGTCCCACCACTCATGCATAAAATTAACACACACAACATAAGTGGTGTAAGAAACTAGGACGTTGTACAATGGGTCAATTCGACCTCCGGATACTGTACTTGTCTTAATTGACAAGTACACGTCCTCTAACCTAACCTAACCTACATACATACACAATTGGTCATTACAACGATTCAGTCAGGATTACGACTTAGCTTCTTACACCATTTATGTTGTGTGTGTAATTTTATACACTAGTGGCGGGACATAGAGTTTAAAGTTTTTGAGAAACTTTTCATTGCAATTTTATTTAGCCTTACGGCTAATAAGCCAACACACTCCCTACTAGACTACGGTTACTTCAGTCTAATGGGTAGTGCGTTGGCTAATTAGACCTGAGGCAACGGTAGAAACCCCCGGTCACATATCTTCAACAAAATGAAATATAGAAAAAAAAAATTCGGTGACTTCCTCTCAACAGATTTTTGACAAAAACTCTGAGAGTAAATAAAATATCCTTGAAAAGTTTCTCAAAAAATCTGTCGTTCGGAATCGGCTTTCAACAACTTCACTTCGCGACTTATCTCTGAACAAAATAGAAATACTGAACTCTGAAAGCATAGGAGAATAGACCTAACCATACCTAATAAGACTTTTTCCACAAAATAGACTCGACTTGTAAACTACAGTCTAAACAAAGTCTTCTTTACTCATTAAAGATTTATAAACTTCCTTACTTCTTAAAGTTTTAAAACTCAATTTATTTTTCCCTTCTACCACAGCAACCCTTATAAGTAACGATTCTGTTACAACGTTAGCTGATAATTAGCAACAAGTACCAGTAAATGTTAAGAGTACTTGTAGCAATAGTTGTTATAACTTAATATGTCTTAATCGCTTATAAAATATCTTTTAATATTTAATTTTTCTCATCACCAACGGCAACAAGAAAACTTTTAAGTTTTTCCTATTTTTGGCACATCTGTGATGCAAAAAAAAAGAAACTTGAATGATTTATAATGATTGGATGACAAATATTCTTCTTTTACTCTTGCAAGTGTAGTCAATTTAGTTGTGTTTGATGCTGCTAATTTAAAAAATTCCCACGTAAGTATATTTAAGGTAAACGAATGAATTCCAAATTCCAATGTTCAAGTACAAATTATAAAGACAACATTATGCGCATTTGTACAGTAAGACCCCGCTTAGCGCTGTTGCAGTATTACGTGGTAGTATTGGGATTTCCCTAAATCGCATACTGTATTGATACTTGTTGTATATGTGTGCAAATGAAACGGCCATGTACCAACCAAAAGCGGTGCACTATATATCGACGGTGTATACTATGTACCTTTTCTCACGTTTTTTTGTTAGTCTATCCAGGATAAAGATTCCACTGTATTTTCCGATCTCGCAATCACAGTACGAGCGCATTTTTCCAGCGTCACAGTTGATTTATTAGTTGCCTCGTTTAACGCTGTTTCATTTAGCACTGGAACTTATTGGAACTTATCCCCCGCGTTAAGTGGGGTCTTACTGTACGTTTAATTTACAAAAAGTCTCAACAAGAAGTCGCCGTGCATTAGTAGGTAGCGTGTTAGCTTATTAGACACAAGCCCATGGTTCAAACCACAGCTCGGATATCTCGAACGAAACGAATTATTAACAAATATTTTTCAGCAGTCTCCTGACAAAAACTCTGAGAATAAAATCTGTCAAACAATCTGACGTTAAGAGCCGACGTTTAACTGTAGGACCCTCTAGTCACGGATAAAATTAACACGCACAATATATGGAATGTACAACATATCTGGCTGACTTACTTATCTAACTTGTCATTATGACCCTTCACTCAGTATTTCAACCTGGCTTGTCACACCAACCTCTGTCGACTCATGCTCAACAGCTTTGTTAAATAATGCCCAGTTTACGATTTAATTCATTTTGAGTAATTTTCAGTGGCACCACCTGTCGAAAATTGGTCATACCAACTTAGAAACCTTCCCCGGCTCATGCGCAACAACTTTGCTAAAGATCATAACATGATCAAACACATAGTTTACGATTCTATAAGGTACATACAAACAAACATTAATTTTTACATATATAACCTATGGGAGGTGACACGCCCACTATAGCCAATCCGCCCATTTTGTTCATATATACGTCAAAGTCGTCCATACAAAATTTGAGAACTCTAGCTGTTGCAGTTTATGAGATATGCGACATTAAATACTTATTGGGTATGTGGGCGTGGCACCTCGCCTACTTGAAATTTTAAGATAAAAAGTAGCCTATAACTACTTCCAGACATACAGGAAGATACCGTGAAAATTTTAAGAAAATCGGTACAGCCTTTAGACGTCTATAGACTTCAAACAGACAAACAAACCCACAAACAAATAAACACACATTCATGATTATATATAAGAAGATGGCGGGACCACACGTTTTAAAGAGGACTTCGAACGACAGATTTTTTGAGAAACTTTTCATTACAATTTTATTTATATTTTATTTATTTATTTATTTATTCTCAGCAGAAGAAATATATTTTCATGTTTCATTTTATTGGAGATATCACACCTGGGGTTTGAACCGTGTTCTCACGCTAAATAAGCCAATATACGAACCACTAGACTACGGCGACTTCTATATCATGGACTTATACTACCTTCCATAGCCTGTTACTCTAATTTTAGTAGGAGCTATACCCTAAGCTTTATGTATACAAAAAAACCAAATTTGGGTGCCCTGGTAGTCTAGCGGGTAGTGTGCTAGGCTATTAGCGTGAGGGTCGTTCGTTCGATTCCTACCAAAGGCTCTGGTCTGTGACACTACACCGAGCATATGGTCAAAGTTACTCAGCTCGTATATAATTGGAATATAATTTGTAATTGCATTGTAATTAATAAATAAATAAATAAAATAAAAACCAAATTTATTTAACATGATGCACCGCCATTTAAAAATTAAAGCCTCTACTATCGTGAACAGATTAAAAACTGCTGCAGAAACTAGCAACAAATTTATACACAAAAACTATCTTATCCATTGCTGTTGTACAATGTCACTTCTTATCTATTGATTACAACTTATTTTTGCAAAAAAAATGTGAAAAAATCCACAATAACAAGAAAAATTATTTTATAAAGTTTTTAACTTCCCTTTCTCTGGCGTCTTTTTTTCCTGTGTCTCTCTCTTGTGTATTTCTGGTCTCAATACCATGAATTTTTAACCATAAAGTTAAATCCGCCAACTTCCTGTTGGCATCAGTTGGTTACAACTATTGTAATTTTGCCATTACGTTTCCCTACATACTTCTTCCCCCTCACGTTCTTTTTCTTTTTTTTAGTGGGCGTGCGTACGTGCGTAAGGAGCTGGTAGTCAGCAAAATCGTTTACGCTGAACATGTGTGTCAGTGTTAACAAACAAAAAATTAAAAATGGAAAATGCAATCGTTGCCATCGTTTTCCCTTTTAGTTTTTATTTCGTTTTTGTTTAAATATTGTTTTTATATGTGTTATCGTGTCAATATCCAATTTAAAATGCAATAAGAAAAAAAAACTACGTACCAGTCTTGGAAAATCTGGTGTTGGTAGAGTACAAAATATGCTAAAAACACGATGTATTCGAAAGAAACATTCATAAAGTGTCCTACAGTAGACATGATGGATTTTACTGAATAGTTTTATTGAGATTCGTAGCATGTGAGAAATTCAAATGGTATCAATCAATGCACTGGTGTTAGCAGATATATTGTTTTTGATTATTAAAATTTTATAATATGGTTGTGATTCGTGACATGTGTCTTTATAAATGCTATAAAATCCATTTTAAGGTGTATTTTATAAGCTTAAAACAAAAAACTAGACAGTTTTCCAGAGTTTAGGAAGAATTAATATTCGTGACATGTGAGAAAGTCATATTTTTTTATGGAATTCCGTTAAAATAATTGCTTACAGTTCTTGTAAACATAATTTATTTGCATTCACATTCTTCTTATTCATGAGAAGCGCATTATTCCTCCAGGACACCATTCTATGGATTGGTATGCAATGTCTTCAAATGCCTTTGACAGTGCGTTTTCGATTCAATTTAATTTACGTGTTCATATTTTATATTTAAATGACTGCAGTTGAGTTTTTGCTGAGTGCTGACCTCAGATACCCAGATAGTTCAAAACAAAAGTATGCAACGAATTCGATATGTCTGCAGTCTATACTATATGAGTATAGTAGCGCCTCTTCAAGACAAATTTCTCCCAATCAGGACAATAACGAAGCATGATAGTGGTATTCCGGAATTCGTATCCATACTTCAGGAATGATTTTACATTCGGGTTGATAATACCCAGTTTATTTAAATAGGCTAGTCAACGAGTTTGAGTTGTTGGATCTTCCTAATGCGTCTTCTTTTGCGTAGCATGGTACCCAAATAACAATGAAATGATTTTGAATATAAAATCTTTCAGTATTCTCCACGAAGTCGCCGTAGTCTAGGTAGGAAGCGTATTGCATTACTTGACAAGAGTCTGTAGTTCAAACCCTGGCTTAGAAATCTCAAACAAAACTTCCTCTCAGCAGTCTTTTGGTAAAAACTCTGAGAGAGAAAAGAGAAAACTGCAAAGAAACGTTTCTCAAAATCTGTCGTTCAGAGTTGACTTTGAACTGCAGGTCCCCCGCCACTCGTGTATAAAATTAACATACACGACATGAGTGGTGTGAGAAGCTAGTCCGTAATCATGACTGAAGGGTTGTAATGACCAATTATGTATGTATGTATGTATTTAAACGCTTTAAATAGGTTTTCAAAAGGGTTGTAACGAACAATTAAGTAACTATTCTTAAAGTTAAGTTTATGTCTATAACTTTACTTTTGTATATGCGGACTAATGATTGACCTTGCTTGTGTACTTGAATTAGTTTAAAACAGAATATCACACCGACGACGTTTTTCCATAGATATTGAAAATTTAAAGAAGTCGAAAAAAGTTGCGTGTGTTAATTTTATACATGAGTGTCCGGACATACAGTTTAAAGTCTACTCCGAACGTCAGATTTTGCTTGTGAAACTGTTCATGGCAATTTTTGTTTACTCTCAGAGTAAATAGACTGTGACGACTTCTATTTAGGAACATGTTTACTATCTAAAGCTCTACTTATTATTGCATGCTTAACAGTATCAAACGTCGTAACCAAGTGTATGAATATAGAAGGGAACTGTAATGCATTGTGTCAGCTTGCGTCCTTCTTAGTTCTGCTGAAACTGAAGTAGATAGTCTTTTATTCAGGTCATATGCATTAAATTCATTTACTCTACTCACTTCAATTCTATGATCCTTCAATTTCTATGATTAGAGAATTTATTTCTAACGTATAAAATAGATTTTCTCGTGTTTATTGGCAAAATTAAGTCTCCTTTGAACACAATCTACATGAGTTACTAACGACGCTTTCCGTATCTTGCTGTAATAACCGTATATCATGGAAGTTCTCATTCTTACATATCCAAACACTTGTATGGTTGACTTTTTAATTCGTTTAAAACTCATGCTTTTAATTTCTGAAATTATTATGTCAATAACATAAATGAAATGAAAACTACAAAAAACAAAAAAGAAAATTTTTTAGTTTTTTTATGTTCAACAATATTTCCATTCAGATTTAATTTTAATTTTTATTTTTCATTTTTATATTTTCTCTCTCGCTTTCGTTTTCGTATTCGTTTTTTTTGTGCTATTTTTTATGCATTTTACCATACAATTGTATGCAAATTTAACCCTTTTAGAATGAATGTAACGAGCGACTGAATAAAATTAAAATTAAATGCAATAAAAATAGAAGCACAAAAACACAATGGCACACAATAAAAAAGAAAGAAAAAAGGAAGACAAAAATGGAATATAAAAAAGTTGTTGCAAAATTATAGTGTTCAACACTTAAAACAAAAATAAAATAAAATAAAATAAAAACAATCTGCGTATATTGGATGTCTTAATTTCAAAATGCAGAATACACAAGAGATGGCACATGGTTTGTGCGGTCAATAACTGTATGAATATCTGTAGTTTTCATTCAAAATAATAATGTACCCAGGAAAGTTTTTGAAAATGTGTAAAAAATTGCAAGACAATTAAGCAAATCATACATAGCTTTCATCGAGAGAGATAGTTGGTCCGATATAGAGGCAGCTTTTATCATAAGACATACAGCGGACAGCAAAAGTTTTAGTCCGGCAATAGGCAATATATTTTAACGAAAAAATAGTCCCCAAAGGCTTAATACTCTTGCACAAAGTCCTGATATAACCTAAAGAGAGTATTTAGGATATCATTTGAAAGAACATTTAGGTTATCGCTAAACCTCAAACAAAAGTCAACCGAAAAACATGCTCATGATGCCACCAGAAAACACTAAACAAACATTGTACATTTAATTTCAAATGGGTTAAATGGAGTGCTTGACCTTAAGAGATATTCTACTAAATACAAGGGGTATCATTTTCCTTTATTTGTCCTTTGAATTTTAAATTTACTCAAGGTTCTCCCTGGGGGTACCTATGGAGTCATCTGAAACTTTTCCTTATTTTATATGGTTGTTGTGCCTTCATCATCATTAAGGGTTACTAACCATACTTTCTAAAGGACGTCTGCATCTTGTAAACTCCTCCTGTTCATCCCCAAAATATTAAGGTCTCGTGTTCAAGAGAACTGAGCAATCCCATTACAAGTGTTCAATTGTTTCGATGTCCTCACTGCATGTCGTGAATTCATCATTCGTAATAAGACGGAGCATCCAGTAAGTATGCTCTTTATTGTTCACAAGTCTTCTTTATTCAGTCTTAAATTACTCGTGCATTTTCCTTGTCTCCGAATCGCCATAGAGTATCTTTCTTTGTAATCCTTCATGTTGTGTTAACGTTCCAGAATAGCCAGTCCAACATAACCGTTCACCTTCTCAGTTTGGCCTTTAATGCACTGAAAGGCATTGGGTTATCCAAGCTAACGGTCTGTAATACTATGGGTCTATTAGTCCTAATATTCGATTTCTTTTTGCCGCTTACTCCTTGACGATTAGGTGTCCATATAATTCGTACCGTTTTAATTGCTAATCGCCGTTTTATATTTCAAGGTCCCTCCGTTTCCCTGGATGTTATTGTCTTAATTGTTGATTTGATTATCGATTTATTTTCTGCTTCTTCTGTATAAGGTCCCAGTCCCATTCTGTAATCATGTTTAAAGCCATTCGTGTAGCAACAAGACCTCGAATATATCTTTGAAATGGATTCGTTTAAACAAGCAAATCGATTTCACATCAAAGTGATGCAATTGGCCGTGTCGCCGTGGTTTAGTAGGTACTGTGTTTGCTTATTAGACGTGAGGCCTCTGTTCAAACCCCAGGTCAAGCATCTCCAACTGAACAAAATATGAAAAAATATTTCTTCGGCGACTTCTTCTCAGCAGATTCTGGCAAAAACTCTGAGAGTAAATAAAATTGCCATGAAAAGTTTTCTCAAAAATCTGTCGTTCGGAGTTGACATTAAACTGTAGGTCCCGCCAGTCATATATAAAAATTAACGCACTCAACAATAAGTGGTGTGAGAAACTAGGTCGCAATCCTGACTAAAGGGTTGTAATGAGCAATTATGTATGATACATTAGGTATCCTGTCGTATAATTCCGCGTTAAGTAAGTATCCGATTCATTCATTCATGGATGGATGCTACTTTTAGAACCTCCGGCTCTCTTACATATGGTTCAGCATATGTCGGGTTTTGCTGTCCTATTTTCCAGATGCTGTCTCTATTTTAATTTCATTTCCAGGATAATTAACGAGTATTACATCCGGTTGAATATCCATAAAAGATGGGAATAAAATACTCTATCTGGACCACAAGAAATTGTGCATTAGGCCCGCGAATTAGTCGATTTAACGCCAGTCTATCGCCACGATGATCAAAAGCCAGCTGTACTGAATTTAACAATTTCGTTTAAAAGAAGAATTTCATCCTGAAACTTTGGAAGATGACAGCAACAGTGCCTTGAAGTGACTATGGCTTGAATCGACTATTACAGGCGATAAACAAATTACTAACGTATGTAAAGCCTGGTCAAGCAATCTATTAACAACAAAGTGGGATATCCATTGCACCAAGATAAAGCCGTATATTTTGAAACTAGGGTTCTAAACCGAACACAAGCGATATCGCATTAAAATAAATAAGCAGACCAAGATTCCAAGAGCAATTGAACTAGACAAGATTAATTAGAAAATAGTTATGGGGAAGTTCTGCTCCTTTGCCTATTCGAACACACCGGTCGATGTATAAATCTAGTGGTGGAATATATTTGACTATACAACAGGGTATTCCAAATTGATTTGCTGCTCCAATAATAAACAGACCTTTTGATTTCGAATTCACAAGTTGCTGGAAATTTGAGAAAAGCTAACATAATTAATTAAGATGGGTATTGCAACAATGTCGCTTTTTTAATTTGTACACCTAATATGTATATGAATTATAAGATACAAACAAAGACAACAAGGCCTGGATGAACGGCTGGAAAATGTAAACCTTTGCCAAAGCACTTTATTACTCTAAACAAATTCGAACTTTTTTATTTTTCATAAACAACGAAGTTATGTATGTAAACTCAAACGATTTTTATTCGAATTATAACATCACTTTTGCAATACAGATTGAAACAGAAAATCTTTGATTATTTTCATTACAATTGTCATTTCTTTAAATTCATTCTTTCATGAACTATGTTCTGAAAAGTTCAAAAATATTGTAAATCGTGGTAGCAGTGTTTCCTGCGCTTATAATAAGAAAAAAAACTTCATGTGGTAACATAAGTTTTAAATTCGACTTTTTTTAATTTTAATTTCATTTTATTATTAAATATTGCCTTTAGTTTTAACGAGTATTTACAAAAAAAATATTAAAAATTAATGTTTTACAATAACATTACACCGCCAACTATAAATGAATGTGTGTGTGGTATGTGAAATTTGGTTTTATTTTTTCAATTAATCCAAGCGGATTTGAATAATAAAGGGCCATGTATCGGCCCCTTGACCATACTTATGACATTTTATTCTGTCACAAAATTCATTCTTTATCTCCACTGAACGTAATGAATCGATTTAATCGTAGGGATTTATTGGGCCAACGAGAAACTGCTTGATGATGACGATTTTGCCAAAAAAAAAAGACTCATTTTCACCAAAATTGTCGTATTTTTTGCATGATCTTACGTTAGCCAATGCCCACGTTACAAGTGACTGTTTAGTGCGGCTTGTGGAGCGGAGGCATCATTGGCTCATATTTCTTTGAAAAAATGAGGACGGCGCAACCACCTATCGCAACATATAATCGATTTTTTTGTAAACGCTTTTCACGGTATTGATGTAAAGGATGTTTGCTTTCAACAGGATGGTGCAACTTGCCGCACATCTCATACCACAATCGACCTACTGGGTCAAAAGTTTGATGGCAGTTTAATTAGCCGAAATAGTGATGGCAATTGGCCGCAACTTAGCAGCGATTTGACACCGTTGAACTATATTCTGTGGGCGTCGTTAAAGAAAACTGTTATGCCAAGAAACCAGAGACAATGAAGTCGCCGTAGTCTAGTAGGTAGTGTGTTGGCTTATTAGACGCAAAGCCAGAGTTCGAGCCACAGGCCAGACATCATGACAAAATACAAAAAGTATTTCTTCGGCGACTTCCTCTCAGCAGATTTCTGGCAAAAACTCTGAGAGTAAATAAAATTGCCATGCAACAATTTCTCAAAAATCTGTAGTTCGGAGTCGACTTTAAAGTGTAGATCCCACTACTCATGTATAAAATTAACACACACAACATAAATGGTGTTAGAAACTAGGACGTTGTGCAATGGGTCAATTCGACCTCCGAGTACTGTACTTGTCTTAATTGACAAGTACACGTCCTCTAACCTAACCTAACCAGAGACAATTGAGCATTTGAAGGCCAACATACGGGATGCCATACACTTGAAAAATTTCAGGAAAATTGGTTCAATCGAATGAGATAGTACTGTGAAGGCAGTCGCGTTAGCCATATGAATGAAATAATATTCCATTTCTAAACGGAACAATTGTACTTAACAACAACAAAATAATTTTTTCAAGTTTAAATTTGATCTTTTATATCGTCCATCCTTTATAAACGATTTCCAAATACAGTGGATGAACAGATCGATGTTACGAAATATTTCTCAAGAGATGCTGTCTGCTGGACTTATCTACTTTGTTTTGGATCTGACAACTTGCTAACACCACAATAAATATGATGATGTGAATTTTTGTAAGCTTTAAAGATAGCCTTTCCTTTTACTGCCTTGCACTCTTAAAAAATATTCCACTTGCCGTTGTTTTATAACCCTAAACAGTATAATAGCCCTGTTTATAATAGTTTTTCTATTACTAGATATAGTCTGCCTACATTGATATGCCATGATTTAATGGTAAATCTTACCTTATGTAGTATAAATTGAAGGCGAATAAATCAATATACGAGTATGTGCTGTTAATTACCTGAAAATAATAGAAAATAAAAACAAATTGTATTAGTTTTACCAACAATAAATAATCTTTTTAATGTTTATTATATTTATATCGAGAAACGTATTGTTTTTCGAAGGACGATTATTTAAACTATGTAAAGCACATGTGATATTAAGCCATATCAGTCTTACAAACACTATTTTTCCTCACCTGATATATGTAAAGTTTTAAAATCTGAACATAAAATACTTAAAAAGTTTTATAATTTCTGTGAATTTTATAAAGTTTCCAACTCATAAGTAAAGTAAATGCGTGTAAGGCGCCTCTTACTAAGTAAAAATACTTTGATGAAGTTTTAAATGTATATACATAAAAAGCCATACAGAATAGCACTTGATTTAAACAATTGACATGTCAGATGTAAAACACATATCGTGTAAATTCACTCTCATTTATAAACACAGAATACAGACTAGCATTTGTCTTATACAATTGACAAGTCAGATGTAAAACACATACATTTAGTAATAATGGATTATTTAAGTTTTAAATGTACATATATACACAGAGGCATATAAAATAGCATTTGATTTATGCAATTGACATGTCAAATGTAAAATACATATCGTGTACGGACCGTCTTACTAAGTAATAACTCCTTGTTTAAGGTTTGAAAGTGTACACAAAAACTTTTATTGAATAGTATTTGACTTATACAACTGACATGCATAGCTGCCAGATTTGACGATTTATCGTCATTTTGACGATTTTAAGCTCCAAAAATATCAAATTGACGATTGGACGATTTATGCCCTTATTTTGACGATTTTTAGAGATTAAAAATTTACATCTTATTCTTTACTTTAGTATATTAAAAGCCACTTTAAGCTTTGTATTTACCTTGCAATTATTACTATTAGAAATTTATGTTAGTAAAAACATGGAGTAAAGTGTTCTATTTTTAAGTTACTTTCGAATATCTGTGATGATTTTTCTGTATTTTATTCCTTTTTAATCCCTTAAAAGCCAAAAACTTACTCCTAAATAACCTCGTAGTTGAGAATAATTTATCACTTGTCGTTGCAGACAATTTTAAATATTCGAGGACAGCTTCTAATATTACCATCGGAAGAACAAAGGCAACCGCCGTTATTTTTTTCGCACGACCGGCACTCAGAGGATGGATGGCATTATATTTGGAACTATGAAAATATGTTATTTATTTATTTATTTATTTTTTTTATTTATTTATTTATTTAAGCCTATGGAATATCCTTACAGACTATTACATTTTATATTTCAATTCATTAAATTTTACATTTATATTTCAATTCATTTTATATTTCAATTCATTTTATATAACAATTCAGAATCAATTCAAAAAATAAGTTAAAAAAGAGACATCATTGAAAATATTAATTAAATGTGTTTAATTGTAAAATTATATCCTTTTTAATGGATTCCATACTTTTATTAAAATCTATATGATAATACAGACTATTAAAATCATTACAGATTCTACGAAATAAATCGAAGTTCGCGTAGTTAACTGTGTAATGTTTTATATTTAAGAAATTATGGTATCTGGTCGGACGAACAGGTACTTTTATGGAAAGTTTTTCTAGAAGAAATTGCGAGTTGATAACACCATTAAACAGCTTCAGAAGAAAGATAGCATTTAGCATTTTACGACGGCTTTTTAAAGTTGGTAATTTAATGAGTGCTAGGCGTTTTTCATAAGGTGGTAACCTTTCATTAGGATCCCATCCATTCCCTAAACCTTATGAGAAAAAGGAAAGAGAGAAGTGTGTTTATGGACACTAGCCTTGTATATATTTATATCATAAGTAACAGGAAAGGCCTCTGCAGGAATTGAGTTCCACATTCGAATAGTCCGACTAAAGAACGTATTTTTTCTGTAATGCAGTGTGCGATCCACTGGCCAATCAACCACATACGGATGTCCTGGCCGAGAAAGACGAGTGTTACGTAGGAATATATGATTTTCGGGAACAAATGTCCTTATTTCGTTCGAGCAAAATCCTTTTGTAATAAAAATGTAATAGTGATAGAACAGTGAAACACAAACCACATTGCAACGATGCACCAATGATTCAATGGAGTTGATTAATAAGCTACTGCGGCCTCTCCTTTACACGGTCGAGAAACCTCAAAATAGACGTTAAGGCACCGACCTCATAAATAGTATAAATAAATAGTGTAAGCAGTCAAATCAGATGATAAGATCTTAAGAAGGAACTGAAAAATGTGTCGGTTGCAGACAACACTACACTGAATTTTAATGCTCAGAATGTCAAAAGCTTCTGACTCCTTAATATTTACACCACCCATAGATTAAGATGATGCAATAATATTGCTGCTCTTATGTGTCAATGAACAACACTGGGATAGATTGTTTAAACCTTAAACAATTTTTTCCTGAAAATGATATAAAATTTCTCCATTTTTGGAAAAAAATTGATAAATGAAGGTGAGGGAGGCTAGCTTTTAATTCGAAAAAATTTTTTTAAATGTTTTATTTTTGAACTCAGATATGTAAATACATTGACTTTATATGTATGTTTTACTACAATAGAAATAATTTTGGTTTTTAAAAACTTTTAATTTATTTTTTTTTTTTTTTTCTGACGATATTTTGACGATTTCAATAAACGTCTTTGACGATTTTGACGATTTTTTTCAAATATTTGACGATTTGGTGCCTCATTTATCTGGCAGCTATGCTGACATGTTATATATAAAATACATATCATGTAAAGATCCTCTTATTGATATGCTTAAATTTAGTTGTAAATATAAATAGACATACGGAATAGCATATGGATGATAAAATCAACAACTCATACGTAAAATAAATACCTATTACTATGTACATATACATAGACATACACAACAGCATAAGGATTATATAATTGAGAAGTCATACAGTCAACAGGACAACATGGACGGACAAAGTAAATTGTTTTTAAAGCATTTTAGGTCCTTTTAACTAAATCAGTCGTCAGTATCCTTAACAGAGCGAATTTTCATAGTAAATTTTGAATTTTCCGAGATTTCAGATTTTAAAATCCAAAAAGTGTCCTTTTGTGGGAAAACAGGACAGGAATTGTTTTTAAAACATTTTAAATGCATTTTTTTTAATGCTGCCCTGTCCTGTTTTCCCACACTAATGATTTTTTATCGGATTACAATAGCTTTCGGAGGTGTGTGGTTATCTGTTTATTGTAGTCCTTATTTCGCAATATTTTGTAACAGTGATTAACTATAGGACTTATTTTATCAACTTTTCCTTTTTTCTTATTTTACCTAGGAATTTAATTAATTTTTCCTGTTTTCCTTTTCCAACCTTAAACTAAGTATTTTACAGAGTTATGCTGGTAACATAACAGAGCTCTGTTAACTGACTTGGTTTGCGTCTGGGGAGATAGATTTTAAAATTCATCTTCACACATAGGCTGCCTTCCAAAATGTTAGTTGCTTTGTGTTTGAACAAAGTATAGTGTTTCATAAAGCCGCTATACAAAATGTCTACAATGTATACAATTTCAAACTTCGTCAATGTGTATTTTTAACGCAGTCAAAAAGCAATCAGGCATCGGATTTATAGTTGATGCATTGTTTGGTTACTTTGCATATCTACATAATCTATATACAGTAGTAGAACTGCATACAAACTTCGTATTGATACATTTTGGAAGGCAGCCATATAAATACATGCAGGCTTATTTATTTTTTTAGTAACATTATCATAAAGTCCAGAAATGCTTTTCAATTATGATTTACACATCTCCCCCCACATCCTCTTCACGATTAAGAACAAAAAGAAAAACTGCCCAGCTGCAAAAAATTACGGCAATATACACATCCATGTCAATTTGTTTTCATTAACGATGATTTAATTTTGTTACAACAAAAGCACAAAAACTAAGTACATACATACATGCATACATACTCTTACATTTGTACATATTAAAGCGAAACATGAAAAACATAAATTTTTTGACCAATTGGTTTGAGGTGGTTGTGTTAAATGTAGCGATTTAACACCCATCGCAGCACAAACTATAAACAAAGAGTATCTCTCTCTCTGTTTTGCTCTCTCTCTCTCTCTGTTGCTGTAGGTTTTAATTATTGCATTATAAAATCCACTTTAATGATTATAATCCTTTTGATAATTTATTTTGTAAATTTTTTTTAGTATTTTTGTTTTTGTTGCACTTGGAGAAAAGGGAATCAATTTTAGCCACACATTCAAAATTATGTTCTTGCAACAACAGCATACTGTGTGTGAATGTATAATAGTGTGTATAATAAAATAATATTTTTAGTTTAAGTAAGTAAATGTGTGTTTGTGTTGATGTGTATGCGCGCTGTAATATTATTAAATTCAATTATAATTAAATTGATATTCAATCAATTTTAATTCATATTTGCGCAAACATGTTAATGCATGTCCATTTAATTTTATTAATGAAAACATCATAAACATTTACACTTTTTAAACAATTTACACAAATGCACAACAACAACCAGCCATACATATGTATACAAACATACATGTATAAAAACACAAGCATATGCTTGCATATATTGAGGCAACATACATATGTACATTCATTATATTAATCCTCAATAAGGTTTTATAACAAACAACATGCAAACACATGCATACATACATACATGCGTATGCAACACATGTGAATTGTTGCTGGTTGTTTCGCTTGAACTCAGGGCCAAATCGAATTGCAATAAATGTGCCACTTAATAGGGTCAATCAATAATTGAGCGATAAATTAAGGCTTTTCGTTTAAAGTCGTCGTTGGTTGATTGCCACATCGTTAACGGCTTGTTGATGACATCACTTTTAAATCCCTATTAATGCTCGAGAAAGCGTTACAAAAATTGCCTTTAATTTAAGGCAAAATGAAAATTGAAGTTTTGGAAAGTAATTATAAGCGTAACAACACCATCTCCATTGTTTCATTCATTTCCATTTCATTTTCCATGACAAAAAAAAGAAACAAATCATCACAATCCTTTAGTCAGGATTATTCCCAATACATTTCAACAGAGGGCATTGTTTCTATGCATCGACAATTAAAAAAATGTTCATCTTACAAACTAGTTCTAGCTGGTTAGCTAGAAAAACTTGATTTTTTTTACTAATTTAACATTATAAATTATAAGGATATTACAACCCTTTAGTATGGATTGCAAACTAGCTTCCAACACCATCCATGTTGTGTGTGTTAGTTTTATCCATGGGTGAAGGGACCACAGTCGGAAGACCCTGTTGAAAGACACCATATTACAAGGATGACTATAACCCACAGACTTCTTATTGCTTAACCTTTCAGAAATACTCTCCTTTATTTAATAAAGCTTCTCAAGACTTTGTTAAGGATTAGAACGAAGACTGTATATATAAACTGAAGCAACTGACGACCAAGCCACGCTCATTACGGAATTGTACCTAATGTAGCACTGTGTACTATATTCGCACAAGGAGAACTATATTGTACAAGTCCGTCAATAAGCAATCAGATACATTATTTATTTGTTTTGATGGCTTAGCTTTTGTTATACATATAAACAGCCTGTGCGAAAAATTTCTTTACCTGGAGGTCCATATTTTCGACCTAGAAAAGTCTGTGAAGAATTAGGGCAGGGAAGCAGCGCATTCCATTAATTATGCAGATAGTATCTCAGCAAACATTTATAAAATATCTAGGCACACGCCTTAATAGACTTCTTTATAGAAAATTCACGTTAAAGTCAATTTAGCAAATATGAATTTGAAATTTCTTGAAATACATGGAACATATTCGAGTATACGACATAGAAACTCATGCCTGAAACTAAACTGGAAAATATTCAAAGAAATTCTAGTAAACAGTTTTCTGTTGCCATTATCAAGGAATGAGTTAAAGATCTTAATTGAAGCCATACTAAACGATCAGATTGTCTGAAATATTTTCTATAGAAGTCAATCAAACTCCGAGAGTTCGATCACAGCTTTGACACCAACTGAACACCACCAGCTTGTTGTTGACTAGGGCAACTAATTATTTATTTTCTTTGGGAAAAATGCATCTTAAATGAAGTTAATAGAAGTCACTTGTCCTAGTATTTCAACTTAACGAAGAAAACACAACAAATTTCGAGAAAATTGTTTTATTGCTCAAGATAGTCTTCCTTCTAACTCGATACAGCCTATTTATTACCAGCAATATTTAATGACTGCCAAGTGCTGTTTATACGTACGTACTGTTCAGTTTTCTAAAAGCTATCTTAAACAGCAGCCTCTACTCCTTCATCTTTTAAAAATCTTATACCACCCAACAAATAGCCAAATCTGTCAAATAAATTCAGCAAATTCAGTAATTCACCTGATTCGTAATCCATTGGAAACGATTCTTCCAATTCAGTTTAGTCCTCTGCCTAGACTATTTATTTAATTAATCAGCTCTCATCGAGAGCCTTGTAGCATTTGACACTATCTTGTTGAAACTACATTTCAAATAAGTTCAATTCCTTTATTATGAGCAAAAAAGTCAGTTGTCTGCTGGCATACCCAATAATTTAAAACGGCATTTCGTCTACAAACCGGACAACTGAAATATATTTTAATAATATGATTTGAAGTCAATTAAACTAGGACTTTGTACAATGGGTTAATTCGACCTCCGGGCACTGTACTTGTCTTAATTGACAAGTACACGTCCTCTAACCTAACCTAACCATTTGAAGTCAATTAGTCGTTAGTAACTCGAGTAGATCGTGTTCAAAGAGACATACTTTTGCCAATAAACACGAGAAAATCTATTTTATACGCTAGAAATAAATTCTCTGATCATATAAATTGAAGAAGCGTAACTTTAGTGAGTAGAGTAAATGAAGTTAGTGCGTATGACCTGGATAAAAGACTGTTTACTTCAATTTCATCAGAACTAAGAAGAACGCAAACTGGATTTTGAACTTGACACAATGCATTAGAAATCCCTTCTATATTCATACACTTAATTACGGCGTTTGATACTGTTAAGCATGCAATAATAAGTAGTGCTTTAGATAACAAACGTGGTCCTAAATAGAAGTCGTCGTAGTTTATAGGTAGTATGTTGGCTCATTAGACGTGTGGCCACGGTTCAAATCCCAGGGCAGACATCTCCAGCAAAACGAAGTATGTGAAAATAATTCTTCAGCGATTTCCTCTCAACAAATTTCTGGCAAAAACTTTAACAGCAAAAAAAAATTGCCATGAAAAGTTTCTGAAAAACCTGTCGTTCAGAATCGACTTCAAACTGTAGATGCCGCCACTCATGTCTAAAAATATTAACACACACAACATATGTAAGTGGCGTGATAAGCTAGGTTGTAATCCTGACTGAAGGGTTGTAATAACCAATTATGTACGAGTATGTAATATGATTTGTAAGCTCTACCATATTAATTTGTTAGTCTTTTCGTGGTAGAATAGTAAACTTACGGGTCATTTTTATCATGTCACGAAATTTTTTTTATACTGAAAAATTTACACTGAAAAGTAAAATAAAAAAAATCACACCATCCAAGTTCCCAAAAAAAAAGGGTTTTAAACACTCAACAACACAAAGAGTTATATTGCGTGTAGTGGGTCTGGCACTTTTACTGCGAATTTAGTTATGTAACCATAAGAGTTCTTCAAATATGCTTCTGTGAGATAGTAATTATAGTTTATCACCAGAAAAAAATTACCAAAATTCAAGCACATTTTTGAGCCTCCTTAATATTTTAGTTGTTTTTTTTTTTGTATATTAACATGATATTTCTTTTTGTTGTTTTGCATTATATAATATACTATGTATATATGTATGTGGCGTATTTAATCAACTAATTACACAATGTTTCACATTGTTTAACAATGTTTTCAATTGAAATTCTAATAAATAACCGGGTAAATTAGAATTTAATTAAAAATTTCAACAAAAGCTTTAAAAAAAGAAACTATTCAGGAAAAATAAAAAACAATGCAAAGTATGTATATTTATAAAATAAATTAAGCGAAAACACAATAAATAATTTTATAAATAATAAAAAAAGAAGAAACAAATGTATTTAAGGCTTATTTACAACGAATAAATCTAAAACGAAAAACTCGTGGCATCCAAAGAGTAATAAAAAAATAAAAAATATGAAATATATTCACTGTTAATGGGACGACGCCCTTCCAACTTGCTTTTAAATTAAATTCATTTATTTTAATTAATTTGATTTACGACACAATCATTTAAAGAACTGCAGTAATAAAACGCCACAACTTCACACTCATACCACGTGTATCGTGCATCGTAACAAAACAATTAAATGAATTAACGATAAGCTGATTAGGAATGTACTTTTTTAATTCATCAAATTATCGAATTTCATTGAACATTAAAAAATATATGTATGTATGTATGTATGATGATATTACACAGAAATATATTACTTCGCCCCCTTCCCATATGTTGTAAAAGCAACGTACTCCCATTAAAAACATATCAAAACAAATGAAAAAAAAGAAATAAAAAATTAATTTAATTGATCGATAAATAACACACACAATTGAATTGAAATTGTTTGTAAAAGCTTTGTAACTTTATTTTATTGTGGCAATTCAAATAGACAGACAGACAGACAGACAGACAATAGATATCGATTTGTTTAATTAAGAGATGAAACATGCTGCAAGCAAAACATTCACTTGAGAATAGAAGAACCATGGAAATGTTTAAGGTGTAGTAAAGTAAAATCTCTTTATTCATGTTAAATATGCTGCCTTTTGTATGATGATTTGTTGCCAAGTTCCACAAATTCATTATTTTCTTGTAAATGTTTTCTTGCTAAAATACTACGGCCATGATGATCTATTATAGAACACTCAATCTGTAGATATAGGGCTTCTTTCTTTCCCCCAATACCGATGTCTTGACCAATTTTGGATAGGCTTTATAATCCCCCAAGTATTTCTTTCTTAATTTTAGTAACACCGCACAGAGTTTAAGCATTTTTTGAGATCCATTCTCCTCATCACAGTATTTACATTTGTTGGCTTCAAGTATTTCCTAATCTGAACAAGTATTCTTTGAGTCTACAATGTCCGGCCAAAAGCTTAATTACTATTCTCAGACTATCTTTGTTTAGTTGGATGCAAAACTCATGCCTCTCTCCACTATAATTACTTCAAAAAACATTTCGATTGTCTCAAACCCTTTTAGTTTGAGAAGAGTCTTCCTCTTTCCACTCCACTGAAGGTTAATGATTTAACTCATTGCAGTGAATTTCCAAATGACCTGGAATACAGCCGAATGTGACCCAATTTCTCCTTGCCATCTGATTCAGCTTGTCCAAACAATGACAAGCTATTCTGAAGTCAAACTTATAGGAAATACAGTGTTCGAATGACTGTCATGTAATAATGCTGTGTTCCATTTGCCATACATTTTGTCAGCAACAAAATTATTGGCCACAGACAGAACCAACTCGTTATCAATAGGCTCCAGTTTCATACTATTATATGCGTACATAAAAACTTAGTAGGGACACAAACGGTTGCAAAAACAGCAGCGAACATGGAAGTTTCATTTCACTCCCGCCCCTAAAAAATCCTTACAGAACGAGAGGACACAAAGAACATCACAGAAATGTTAGATAATGCAACCTCTGGCGCAATAGTAACATTAAAAGGGTTCTTGTTCACAATACTTCATAAAACAATATAGCTACTTGGGTCGTATAAGTTGCCGTTATAACCGACATTACCTCTTCCGTTATATAAATGCAACCTGGAGGTTGCAGTGTTCTTCTTCATAGATTCTCAAGTGTCGGACAATGACAGAGAAGATATTCTGTGGTGTTCTTTTCTTACATACTTCGTTACAAAAGTCATTATATTGTCTCCGGGCGTGTGCGCACAGAGGCCAGTTTTCACTTAGACGAAAATTTAGTTCTGCATACATCCATGTTGAGTCGGATCTATTTGATCTCATTTGCATCTTTCTCTTCCAAATGAAATCAGTTTTTTATGAAGATAAGCATCGAACGTCTCGCTATTTTCATTAGAGACATTCGGAATTCTTGTTGTGTGCATGTTTCCTAGGGATCTAGTAGCAGCTTTACTGTTGATAAATATGTATGTATCCCTTACGATATATTGTAATAACTGAGCGGTAATCTAAAATTCAAATGTTCTGCAAAGACTTTGTCGTATAATCTGATTTTATTAATAATGGGCTGATGTTCTCTGAGAACGTTATAAAACCACGATCGAATGCGGATTCAGGTATCTTGTAGACAATATGTCTTCTGTCTCGGCACCAGCCATACGTTCAAGCCAGGTTTAATGATATATTTTCTCTATTGTTGTGAAAACACTAACTAATGGAGAACAGAGAAACCCTAATCTAACAAAAATGCACAACTTTTTCATTCAGGCTCACTTTACTAGTTTCGACTAGTAGTGTTAATTCTTCGTTAAAAAAAATTATTTTTTCCTTCGACAATGTGCCTCGAGATAATCTCGCCAAATTCCTTGTTTCTGCTTGCTTGTCAACGTTTCCAAAGTAGCTTTTGATGAATCTGATATTAATCATCATGGAATACGACAAGTAGTATATAATTTGTAAACCTTTTTGAATCAAAATCACCATTTCTGAACAGCACAAACCATCGCTTGCACGTTGAAATGCAGGGAACATATTCATGAGAAGCTTTGATAAGCAATGGATGCGCTTCAGTCTCATTTTACTCACATCGAGGATATAAAGCAAACCCTAACACAAGCTCTGCTCGCTCTAAATTCAGCATTTCGAATCAATAAAACACATTCTTTCCCATATTTCGTTCAATAACTACGTAAACATGTCAATAATTGTGATTGAGATTTTCAATTTTGAAAGAAATAGTACACCATACAGACTATATGCAAATGGTAGTCCAGAGAGTACTCTTTCCAATCGTGGTAGTGGGATAGCTGAACTAATTTTAAGAGTTGAGATTTTCAATTTTGAAAAAAATCTATTTTTGGCCAAAAATATATCAAAAAATTCTCTAGAGGATCAGTGCAAATTGGAGCATATAAGAAATAGTACACTATGCAGGCTATATGCAAATGGTAGTTCAGAGAGTACTCTTTCAAACCGTGGTAGTGGGATTAACCTGCAACATTTACAACAATTTTCAAGAGTTTCTTCATTCATTTCTAACTGACAAACCAAATTAAAAACAAAGCAAGTACATATTCTGTCGGCCTTAAAATTTGAGTTTTAGCTGAGGAAGTCAATTTTCTAAAAAAATTACTTTTTAAACAAACCTCGTATAATTGAAATTTTTTCAACTGTATTTTGCATATGTTCCCAAGAACTTTGTGACATCTTTACTCTCATATGTTTTTTCTTTTTAAGAAAAGTGACACAAATATTTAAAATATTTTTAATTTTTTTTTATTTTTTATTTATTTGTTCGAATAAAATAATCACTTAAAAATCTATGCATGTTATGAAAATGGAAATGAAAATGATATTTTCATTTTATTTACTTTCTAATTTAAGAATCTTTTAATTTTTTTCTTTTTGTTATTTTTTTGAAAACGAAATTATGGTTCAAACACTTGATCCAATAAAATTTATTTACATTTTACATACAAAATAGATTTTTTCGTACGAAAAAAGGCAAGAAAAACAGAACTTTTTCTGAATTGGACTTGATTTTCATTACAAATTTTAATTGTATTTGTTTTTTAATTTAAATAAATAAAAAAATTTTTTCCTTGTCCTTTTTTAATACCCTAAATGTCTGCTCCAGAAATGTATGGCTTTCGTCAAGGTTTGTAACGTTTGTGTACATTTTGTAAAACCTTAAGGTTTCTGTGAGAAACAGAATCCTTATACTACCTACTCTAGGTATTCTCAACCAGCAGCCGTTCTCCTAAAAATTTTTGTTCTGTTTTTCTTTGGTATTCCTTAGCAAACTCATAAGCATTGCGACATTTGTGCCGTCTAGTTGAGCTGTCATGCATAAAACAATGTGGGTAACTTTTTTAAACACATTATGCGATCCGGAAATAGTTTTAGTTTCCATTTCATTTCCATTCAACTGTAGCCGATTTTCATAATGTATCAATACAAAGTTTGTATGCAGTTATACTACGGTATATAAATTATGTAGATATGCAAAGTAACCAAACAATGCATCATAAATCCGATGCCTGATTGCTTTTTGACTGGGTTAAAAATACACATTGACGACGTTTTGAAATAGTATACATTGTAGACATTTTGTATAGCGGCTTTATGAAACACTATGCTTTGTTCAAACACAAAGCAACTATCATTTTGGAAGTCAGCCTATATTTGGGATTTTTGAATAGGATTGAAGTCGCCTAAGTCCAGTAGATAGTGTCTTGAAGTACTAGAGGTGAAGCCACGTTTCAAACCCCAGCCAAGACATCTCGAACAAAACGGAATATGAACAAATATTTCTTCGGCAACTTTCACTCAATAGTCTTATTGAAAAGTTTCTCAAATTGTAGGTCCCGCCGTTGATGGATAAAATTCACATACACAACATGGGTGGTCTGAGAAGTTAGATCTTAATACTAACTGAATGGTTGTAATGGCCAATTCGTTTTCCAACTATCAAAGTTGATGTTAGCGCACGTGGTGCCACCCAAGCAATTCATGTTAAATTAATCTTGGGAGGTTCCGGACGCTTGATTCTTTTAGCTTTACTTTGTGACAAAAGAAGACATAGAGCGTTATTTCATATCCATAGAATTTTGGAATCTATCGAATGTTTTTACCTTCAATATAGAAATGAAAAAAAGTGAAACGAAGTGGAAGGATATGAGGCATCTTGTCTAACTTTATGAGTTATAAGAAGTTTTTTTATTTGTTATGAAAGAAATACTGTTTACAGTTGCCGTAGTCCAGTAGATGAGTTGTAAGTTGGCGTATTAGATGCGAGCCCGTAGTTCAAACCACAGCTGTGACAACTCGAACAAAGCTAATAACGAGGAATGTATGATCATTGTCTTCTCCTTAAACAGAATTTAAATTTTAAAATATCATTCCCCATAGGGTATACAGCATACATGTTGAACTGGTGCTAATACTTTCCGATTCATTCTGGCATTTTTATTGAAGACAAGAAAAACATTTCTTTTATTATTTTAGCCACTGATATCGATGATGTTGAATGTTGCGAATGCATGTAACGAAATGCATTTGTTTGTAAGCATTAGAAACGAAAAGTTTATTTATTTTTCATTCTATAATACACTTGGCCAAATGCCCAAATAACAATAACAAAAGAGAGAGAAAAGAAAAGTTTTAGCCAGACATTGATACTCAAATCTTCTACTCAAAGATAAACACAAAAAAAAATTTCACATTATTAGAACAAATATTAGACAAATCGGACAACAGCAAAAAAGGAAAGAAAAATAAATCGATTTTTATTGGATTATAAAATTATGGAAATGCATTTTATTTGATTATTATTGTTGCATCAAAACAAAACAAACAAATGTGCCATTAATGGAGTGGGTTTGGGGGTGATGTGTACGAATATTGGCTGGCATGAAAATGATGGATTTGAATGTGTAGAATTAAAAACAAAAATTGTTTTCAATTTGATTACAAAATATTTTTCTTTCGATTTTATTTGTTTTTAACGAAAAGAAAATAAATTTGAATAAATTTGTTGAGATTATTGTGTCTACAAGCAAATTAAGGAGAAATCTATTCTCAACTCTTGGCATTAAAAGTTCAATTGTGGTCCCTTTGGTTGAAAAATCATTTAAATTTGATTCGATTGATTTAGAAATTTTTAAATAAATTTGAAAAAATTAATTGAATTCAGTATAAGCATTTAGGGCCATTATTACAACTTCCCGTTAAAGTTGGGTTTAGTTGAAGGTAACTTTAGCTAAAGTGAACTTTAAAGTCACCTTTAACTTATTTTCGTTATTACAACCTGCAGATAAAATAAAGTTAACTTTTTCAAAAATATAGCAGTGCCGAAGCAATGCCGATAACACTGCTCAATTAAACAAGTTTTTTAAACGCAGTGGCAAAGACGGGCTTGTTGTATATTCTCATTTTGTTTAAATTTGCAGTTGCCATATTGAAAATAATATGGCAAGTTCAAACATAAACATAACTTTTAAAGTTACTGGTAGGATGATCCTCCCTTTAGCTTAACGCTCACTTCTACCTTATTGTCCACTTATAATAATGAAAAACAATTTATCTCCCCGTTAAAATCCTCCCTTTATTTAACGGCAAGTTGTAATAATGGTACCGTAAATGGACCCGTAGAATAGTTCTTTTAATATCAAACTGCATTAACTTCGTAAATCAAAACTCATGCCCTTTGGTTGCGTCCCATAGTAAGATGTTTATAGCAACAGAATAGGATACCCAATTAAAACTCAATTCAGATTGAACTAGAACAGTGCTGGTGATCCTGACGTCTGTGGTGAAAATGTTGGTCTTCACATCTCTTAATTGTGTGCCGTAACCTCAACTTGGTGGAGAACTACCCAAAGCAAGAAACTAGATTTAAGAGTTAGAACAGTGCCGAATATGACAAAGGCCAATGCTTAAGTCAGTGTATCCCTACCAATACAAACTTTTGTGTAAGAAAACGTCAAAACTTATCAAGAGTACTGACAACAAAACGACATACAATGATCTCAAAAAAGTTTCAATTCCCGAAAGAGAAATTTGTGAAAATAGTATAATGAACTTTGTAAACCACTCCGCCTAGATTTCCGCGGATTACCCGACACTAAATGAAACTGTGGGTAGTGTTTTTCGAGTTTAAACAGAACTTACTCCATAAGGCTACCGAGTCACTACAATGTCTTCCAGGCGGAGGTTACGGTTGAGTTATATCTGAGAAGGATATTAGCAAACTTTGTGGTCAGGTGTATATCAAAGCGCTGAATTCTAATGTAACGAATTCCAAGATGGTTTAGGGCAGTTGGGAATCTCTCAGTTAGATAGCGGTACAATATGTCTCATTGACACTGGGACACAGTAGTCTGCTAAGTAACCTTAGTGTGGAAAAGCTATCCAGGCTGGGTGTAACCATCAAACTCTTCAGTGAGTTCTCTATATAATGAACCATTTTGAATACCTGCGTGCTTATAATTGGCAATGGAGTGGGTTGCTCCCGACATAGAGAAAATAGGGCATCGAATGTGCTCAAAACTAGAAACATGAACTCAAAGCAAATACCTTCTGTACATCAAGAAGAGAAGGTAACTCTTCTTCACCTATTAGGTATTTTCCTAATCTTATGTCATTGTAGTCTTGTATGTAGTGTGTTCTCTTATTAGACATAAGGTCTCGGTTCAAACCTCAGGTCAGACATCTCCAACAAAACGAAATATGACAAAATGTTTCTTCGGCCGCTTCCTTTCTGCAGATTTCTGGCAAAATTTTTGAGAGAAAATAAAAAATTGAAACTGGTATGAGAAGCTAGGTCGTAATCCTAACTGAAAGGTTGTAATGACCAAATACGTATGTATGTCGTAGAAGAAAAAGGCACATTTTTATCTACTATGTAGAGGACATCAATGATCTGAATTGGATAAACAAAAGCTTCGAATTGTTTCAGAATTATACAATGGTATACAATGGAGAATATACAGTGGACAGCAAAAGTCTTAGTACGGCAATATATTTTGACAAAAAACAAAGACCCCACAGGCTTAATACTCTTGCACAAAGTCCCGATATGACTTCAAGAGAGTATTTAGGAGATCATTTGAAAGAACGGTTACGTAAACGCTAAACTTCAAACAAAAGTCAACCGAAAAACTTGCTCATAGTGTCACCAGAAAACACTAAACAAAACTTGTACATTCAATTCCAAATGGGTTAAATGGAATGATTGACCTTAAGGGATATTCTACTTCATAAATACAAGGGATAGCATTTTCATATATTAGGCCTTTGAATTTTAAATTTACTCTGGGATCTCCTTGGGGGTACCTCTGGAGTCATCTGAAACTTTTCCTTATTTTTCTCTTGTTTTATGAAAAACATTAAAAAATTGTTTGTTTTATAATAAAACAGAAATAAATTAATAAAATAAATATAAAAACTATAAGTCGACCTAGTCTAGTAGGTAGTGTGTTGCCTTATTAGACGCAAAGCCAGGGTTCGAGCCTCAGGCCAGACATCAAAACAAAATACAAAAATTAGTCCTTCGGCGACTTCCTCTCAGCAGATTTCTGGCAAAAACTCTGAGAGTAAATAAAATTGCCATGAAAAAGTTTCTCAAAAATCTGTCGTTCGGAGTCGACTTTAAACTGTAGATCCCACCACTCATGTATAAAATTAACACAGACAACATAAGTATATCCTGGTACTGAACTTGTCTTAATTGACAAGTACACGTCCTCTAACCTAACCTAACCTATTATAAATATTTATACAAACTTTTTCATGAAATTGCTAAAAATACATTGCCGTACTAAGACTTTTGCAGTCCACTGTATATCCTAAGAATGGAATAGACTTACAGTGTCAGATGATCGGAATAACACTGTATAATGGGCTGTTAACGCTAGTCTTTAAAAAATGTGAGGCGAGAAATTTGTGAATTTCAACTACCATATCAATGAATGCCACTTAAAGCCGCATAGCTGTTAAACCAGACAAACATCCATTTTGGTATAGCCTGTCGCATAGGGTCCAACAACAAAACGCAATAATATCCATACTGATGATAAGACCATAACAAATGCATTTAAAAAATTTGTCTGCGTGTGTTTTTCTAGGATTTAAAATAAAATCGACTTTTTCTCCCTCTTGTGTATCAATTTGTTGCTAACAAAAACAAACCAATTTTTTTGAGGGGGAGTTTTTAAATAATTTTCACAAATCTTTAAACAAAATTGATGTGCTGTCATGTAAAAGTTATGCAAAAATGTTTATTTTTTTCGTTATTTTGTTATTTTGTTTCTTAATACCGTGATTATTTGTGAAATAATAGAAAATAACATGTATTTTATATGTACGCTCACAAAGCCTTTTTGAAACTGTCTGTACATTCGTAATTTCACTAAATCGTGAATAACACAAAATATGTATGTATTCATGCAGTTGAATGAATGGGAGATAATAGACGGACATACACACACACACACACGCAGAGTAATAAATTATTTAACAAAAATATAATCCTGTCCACAAAATAAAAACAAATGAATTGATATGATAACAACAACAATTATAATCCTCTGTGATGATGGTCAAATCAACAAATTTAATGAAAAACATTATTGTTGCTACAAATATTGTTGCAACAACTTGAATCGTAATCGTACGATGAGAGAGAGAGAGGGTGAAAAATAATTGATTGTATTCAAAGCCAACTCTATTTAATAGAGGATGATAAATGTAAGCAACAAAAACAAAAACAAACAAAAGGAAATCATTTTCAAAATTTCTAAAAAAAAAATTTTTAATTTATACGCACACAGACGTACCACGTACCACGTATGTACATGCTAACAACAAACAAACTAATATTCAACGATTTAAAATGTATTTAACGACCGATACACATAAAACCAGCATAATTTTAAGCCTCAATTTATATTTTTAAAAAGAATTTTAAACCATTCAAATGCCTTTTCAAAGCTGGGGAACTAAAAATTATTTGATTTTTTTGTTGCTTGGGATTTCAATGTAATTCTTTTCGATATAGAAAGAGATTCGTGACATGTGGCAATGCCAGAAAACGCTCGGCACTCTTATATACAATTAACACTCACAACATAAAGTGGTGTGATAAGCTGGGTCGTAATCCTGACTGAAGAGTTGTAATAACCAATGATGTATGTATGTATGTATAAAATTTCTCAAGCGATGACTCTCACTATTGTAGATTAGTGAGTATGCCAACAAACTTCATTACCAACTTAGTGTAAAGAGTAGCGAGAAGCAGGTCTTAAGCCATCAAATCCTCTAAAGGGTTCGTGTTATCGGTCGTTGACTTTATTGCTTCGGTCCTTCAAGAACGATGAAAATCGCATTACTGCCGTGCAATGATTACAGACTTTTTAGGTGCTCCAAAATAAAAGGATTTCGCTTGGTTGACATGTTCATAAATTTAAAGAATCTGTTAGAATCTGTTAGAATCCGTTAGAGGAGAGGTTGCCGCTATTTTTTTTTTTTTTTTACGTGAAGTCACCTTTGTCTTGTAGGTAGTGTTTTGGCTTATTAGACATGAGGCAAGGTTCAAGATATCTTCAACAAAACGAAATATTAAAAAATATTTCTTCAGCGACTTCTATCGTTCGACTTTAAACTGTAGGTTTTATACTCACGTATAAAATTAACACACACAACATAAGTGGTGTGAGAAGCTATGTCATAATTCCGATTGAAGCGTTGTAATGACCAATTATGTATTTATGTATGAATGTATTACGTTTTATTTACTTGGTACTCGATGTTAAGGTTAAAACTCCTAGTCCTACATCACCAACAAAACGAAATATGACCAAATATTTCTACAGCGACATCCTCTCAGCAGATTTCTGGCAAAAACTCTGAAAGCAAATAAAAATGGCATGAAAAAGTTTCTCAAAAATGTGTCGTAGCTGCCACTCATGTATAAAATTAAAACACATAACATGAGTGCTGTGAGAAGCTAGGTGCATAATCCTGAGTGAAGGATTGTAACAACGAATTATGTGTGGATGTGACAACGACAAGCCAGTCACAATTCCAGCCCTGAAAGGCTACACAAAACCTATAACAGTGATGACATATCATCCGCAATGATGCTGAAAGTATTCGTTGAAGCTGCAACTCACCGACTAAAGAAACAAATGCCATTGACTTCATCCACATCAGATCAAAACTCATGTTTGAAGTTAGAGATTAAAAATATCTACAAAAGTTGCTTTTATTCAAATGCCTGTAAAAATGTTTGCTGGGATATACTTTTAATTTTATTGTATTTCTCTGTCTTTCAAATAATTTCCTCTTAAACATTATCAACAAATACAAGTATTTTTTTTTAATATATGTATGTAAGTATTCTCTGTTATTTCATTTGTATTGCCTTTACCAACCAGCTATTCAGCCAGCCGGACTGAGCTGAGCTCGTTGCCCGTTCAATGGCTATAAATTTTATTTTTGCATTAAATGGTATAAAATCGAATTAATGTTGACACAGAACATAAGCTTTTCCAATATTTGTTTGGGAGCGATGGGGGATGAGGGCACAAACGCATTTATTTCAAAAATACTTATGCAGATATCGTATGATAAGAGGTGGTGGCGGCATTGAATTAGGGTGGGTCATAGTTTTGAAGGGAATTATAAAAGAAATGAATTTGAAATTTGTCTAAAAGAACAAATCACAAACAATTACTGCGCCTCTGCATAACTCAAATAGCGGTCGACGTAAGACTGTGAAAAATATGTATGTATGTACCACCCTAATGCTATTTAATAAGAATATTTGTGGAGATATGTTGACAGTATTTACACAAAAAGACAAAGAATTGTAAATTGTTATTGCTGGTCAAAAATAAAAGTATTTGGGTTCACATTACTTACCAACTATTTAAAATGATACAAAATTGTATTTCTTTCTGTGGCAAAAGAGCTGATACGGAAGCCTTGCACTATGGGAAAGGGGAACGAAAATTCAGTGTTTCTATAAAAGGTTTTTCTTTTTATATTTTCGTACATGCAAACACATATTATTATTTTTAGATTAAGAAAAACTTGAATTCAACAAAAATTGAATCAAAATCGTTAACTGAGATAAACTGACTTAAGAAGGAAATTATAGAAGACGACATAAGAAGATTAATTGTCTTTCAGATCGGAATTATTATTCTATAGCAAATCGACGTGAAGCCTCCGTAGTCTAGTAGGTAGTGTGTTGAGTTATTAGACATGAGGCCTAGGTTCAATCCCGATGTCAGACATCTCCATCAAAAAGAAATATGAAAAAAATATTTCTTCGGCGACTTCCTCTCAGCAGATTTCTGACAAAAACTCTGAGAGTAAATAAAATTGCCATGAAAAAGTTTCTCAAAAATCTGTTGTTCGGAGTCGAATTTAAATTGTAAGTCCCGCCACTCATGTATAAAATTTACACACACAATATAAGTGGTGAAGTCGCCGTAGTCTAGTAGGTAGTGTGTTGGCTTATTAGACGTAAACCCAGGGTTCGAGCCCCAGGCCAGACATCAAGACAAAATGCAAAAAGTATTTCTTGGGTGACTTCCTCTCAGCAGATTTCTGGCAAAAACTCTGAGCGTAAATAAAATTGCCATGAAAAAGTTTCTCAAAAACCTGTCGTTCGGAGTCGACTTTAAACTGTAGGTCCCATCACTCATGTATAAAATTAACACACACAACATAAGTGGTGTGAGAAACTAGGACGTTGTACAATGGGTAAATTCGACCTCCGGGTACTGTAGTTGTCTTAATTGACAAGTACACATTCTCTAACCTAACCTAAGTGGTGTGAGAAGCTAGGTCGTAATCGTGATTGAAGGTTTGTAATGACAAATTATGTTATGTTGTTAAATTGACGCTAACACGCCCGAGCATCTTTGAGTTTGAATTTAAAACTTACATGGATTATGCATGCGTTTATCTTTTTTGCGACTTCCATTTTTGGGGGTTTAAACCACGCTGTAGAACAGAAAGCCCACATAACGGTTTCCACAAAAAAAAGTAATAAAGAGCAGGATAATTTTCTATAACTATGGGCCTTAAGGTCGAGGAATTCTTTCATGAAACTGCATATTGCAACGATGAAAGCTGACATTACATTACCGATTCCTCTTTCTTTCGATCTTGCAGCAAGGTAGCACGGACGCATTTTAGCAAGCGAACATGCACAAAGCAATTTAAGTAACTCTTACTACAAACGAGTCCCGTCAGAAAATTAAATCACTTGTAGGTGATCTCTCTGCAACTCCTGCTGTCTGTAATCGGGATCAGTTTAAAAGTCCAATCATTAGGCATTAGGACGGGTATACCATCTTCTGCAAAGCTGTGATAGAGGCCATTGCTTCTAATGTTTAAAATTTTCTATGTTAGATGGTGATGGCCTTTCTGTATACATTAAAAACTCTTGGATTCATATTTTTTAAAGCTTCTTTTGATATCCAGTAACCATGTTTTCATTGCACTTGATTGCAAGAATTATTCTTCTATTTATTCTTCTAAGGTCCACGTTTGATACCCAGTAACCATGTTTTCATTACACTTGATTGCAAGAATTATTCTTCTATTTATTCTTCTAAGGTCCACCTAGTTTTGGCATCAATGTGAACGATTTACTTGCTTTCTTCATTTGTAGTGTTCATTCCCTTTTGGTAATTCAGCGGATTATCAATCACTGTGCCCAGCTATTTGATGGACTTTATCATCTCTCTCTCTCTTCGCTGTTTTCAACCTATAAACATAGGCATTACTTGTAACATTGCCAGGACCGCGTTACGTTATTCTACAGCTGCGTATCGTTTAGATATCTTGCTTACACCGAAATACTTTTCGTTTACTATCAAACCAAGCACTCCATCATAATAGACAACGTTTCGAAATGTATACCGAGGACAGAACAAAGAAAAACTACTGATGTAATGATATACGACGTATTACCATCCCTGGTTTTATAACCCATGTACATTTAACGCTAACTAGGCAAAGTGGCTACGGATGGGATCAATAGGATTTATAATTCGTGAGAAGGTGCACAACTGTTTGAAGAATTTTAAAAAATAAGTGTCCTCAGAAACCCTGATGTTCGTGAAGCCATTGGTGAAATACAGCTGCACACAATCGATAATGTGCTTAAAAATTGGACCGATCGTGTAGGCTACTGCATGGCCAGCCGAGGCAGCCATTTGAATGAAATTATTTTCCATTATTAACCGGAAGGATTGTACTTTCAAATAAAAAAAGAAATTTGAGAAAATATTCAGTAGTTTTTTTTTAAAGCATTTTCAAAAAAACTTATTTGGAGGACCCTTTATATGCATGCAATGGTCTAAAAAGTGTATGGCAAACACTGTCAAATTGAATAGCTCTGGTCAAATTTCCGTAATGACCTCCATATTTGAACTCTTCCTGTTCGAAGGCTAAATAAATATGATGTTAAAAATATTCTGTGAAAAAATATCGTATATTTTAATAGTGCTGGGTGCTTGTGCTGATGTGGCTGCTGCTGTAGTTGTAAATTTCCGGTATTTATTTCATGCCATCCCTGTTGTGTACGCTTCGGATGCTTTGCCAATATAACCATAAAATATAAAGTGTAACATTGGGCGACCAACGATATAGTACATGTGACGCACAATATCCGGTTCCAGTATTTCGTTTTCCCTCCTTTTAATTTTTTTTTTTTTGCTGTACAAAAATAGTCTGTCAATTAAAATTAAAATCAATTTTATCCAACCCAAAACAAAAAAAAAAAATAAAAAACAAAAAAAGGATAAATTACCCAAGGGAGATACAAAACGAAAAGGAGGAAGAAGTTTTTTTTTTTTTGAAATATTTTTTAACACTTGAAATAAATGGTTGAGCAAATGAGTAGGGACAGCATGATAAAAGTATAATAGGCAACTTATTTAAAGGGTGAACCATTGGGGGAACACGGTGTGAGAGGTCATTTAAGAAAAAAAAAATCTGACCAGATCCTTTCGATGAAATGTAAAATATTGTGAAACATTCAGATCAACTTTGAAGAGACCACGAAAAGAAAGAAAAATTGAAATTTTAACTCCTAAGGCGTAATTTGGATGGAAGGGAAAGAAGCTGCTCTACAGTAAACATAATCACCTGCTTAGTAGAAAAATAAAAAGCAATGAAAGGAAAGAAATAACGAAAAAAATGGTTTGTGACAGCCGAGTTTCTTAAACGAAAAAAAAAAACAAGGAATAAGGAATAAGGATTCACTAATCCTGAAGTCGCTGTAGTCTAGTAGGCAGTGTGTTGATTTATTAGACGTGAGATCACGGTTTAAACCCCAGGCCAGACATCTTAACCAAATCGAAATATGAAAAAAATATTTCTTCAACGATTGCCTCTCAACAGATTTCTGGCAAAAACTCTAAGAAAGTAAATAAAATTGCCATGAAAAGTTTCTCAAAAAAAATCTGTTATTCGAAATCGACTTTAAACTGTAGAGTACCGTTGCTCATGTATAAAATTAACACACACAGTATAAGTGATGTTAGAAGCTAGGTGGTAATCGTAACTGAAGGCTTGTAATGTATGCATGTAGTATGTTGTGTGTTAGTCCGATCATGCAAGAACTTTATTCCTACCAGGAACTCTAATCTACCAACGGCTGTGGCAGAAGAAAAGTACTTTTAAGTTTTGACTACATAGCAATAGAACAATGTAAACCTACCTGTTCAATGATCTGACATCATATCGAGAAAACTGCTATCATCTCAAGCTGAACAACATTCATGGAAGAATAAGGAAATCCATGAAACTTCTAGGATAATCCTAATGTAGCACAGGAAGTTACACTTCAATTTAACTAGGCTTTCTCTTGAGACATAGTGGTGTGTAGAAGTATCATATGCGTCGTTTACAAAATTGTTTCAAAAGTTTCAACAGATATGAAACTGCTGTAATGTTTAGATACTCAAAATTCGGAGAATAACGTAAGAAAATCGAATCGGAAACCGTTTAAGTACTAACAGCTAAAAATGTAGAAGAGACAGGTGGTTAACAAAAAGCTCTATAAACTCTAAAGGTAACACAGCCCTTATAGGATAAAGGGACTTATTCCGGAAAATCGTATATTCTTACGCAGCACCCATCTTTCTAGCATAGCAAATCCGTTTGTAGTCGATTGCCCTATGAATCGCACACTGCTTTGTAGCGGAGACAGAATTCATTATTTAGCCGGAATATTCATATGTGGAAGTTCCTACCTGCAGAGGTCCGTCCTGCCTGCCACTTATAATATAAAAAAATCTAAATGTCCTCAAACACTATTCCCTCCGTCCTACTTCTCATAACCTATTTTCCTAGTTCCAATGCAATGCACTACATGAGTAGGGGCCATCCCCAGGGTGTTGGTCTTATATAAATCATGTATGAAATTGACAAAGTAACCCTGACTTTTAGGTGTCCTATTTAAGATTTCTACTTCCTATTATACATAAGAGGTAATGAGTCTGTGGTTATATAGGATTCTATTTAGATTATCCCATGACCAGAGGCTTACTACACAGATTATTAACGAATAATGGAGTTTAAATCTGACTGTATTTAGATCAATCAAAGAGTGGAGGACTGTCGCAAATCATTATAGTTTTCTTTTCTTTTTGCTTTGTTCCGGTTCCGTTGGGCAAGTTTACTCCAGCTAAACTGGTGATTGATAAACAGTGGCAACGCTTGTCATGCGTATTTGTTGTCCATAAATAAGTCCGTACTTTGTTGCACGCGTGGAACTTTAAGTGGATGGAAGTGTTTATTCAACTGCAAAATGCGCCATATTAAGCTATGGCTGTAGGTCACCTCATTCGTTGATAAAACAACACACAACAAGGGTGTCGTAAGAGGCTGTGAAACCGAAGCGTGTCTCTTATTAACTACAAAATCCGCATTCGAATTCGTGGTTATCCGCATGCAAGCTGTAGTATACATCACAAGATGCAAGTCTTTTGCATCCTTGTCCTATCAATCGTATTTCCTGTATGACAGTGATGTCAGTTCTGTATTTCATGAGGGCATCCGCCAGCTGGACAGAAGCACCTACCATAGGAAGGGGTTGTACGTTCCATGTATCTACTCGTAAATCACGAAAGTGAAAAATAATGACAGACAGATAATCGTAGTTAAACACACTTCCAGAACAAATAATTCCAGAGACTTGCTGCTATAAGGACAACATGGGCCTCGTTTTATGCAAGTGATCAATGATTGGCGCCACTAATATATTTAAAAATCTAACCGAACTCATATTGTCATCTGACATGAACTGGAACAAGGTTAAAAAGTTCTTTATGGCGGGTCAATAAGCACTGAGGGTAGCAGAAAAAGTCTGTTCATATTCATAACAATGAACAGGTTATACGTTACGGCTACGGTTACGCTTACCATAAACAGGAGATGGTATAAGCGAATAAAATTCTCGCTTAACAAATAATATCAGGCACCTTCTAAAAAGCGAAAGAATAAATCTTATCGTATCTCAACAGGCTGGAATTAACTCTGGTGACTTTGGAGAACTACAAAGATTGTGAGAATTAGACATCCAACTCTGTTCAATACACGATTATTAAAAAAAAACAAAAAAAACCTTTTTATCTGGCCACCCTATAATACATAATGCTTACATAAGTATTTAAATTATTCTGTGAAAAAACCCTTCTAAAAATAAAAGTCATTAAATTAAAATGATTTTCAAACCACTTACCAAATAGAATTGTTAGCCAACAATGCTGGGTTGTGTTTCTGTGACTCGATGTACATACATAAATGGAGGGTAAATATTTGTAAATATGAAATGTAAACTGAGGAGAAATTTTAATCATGGAGAGGACTTTTGTTTCGCAGAATTATATGCCAAAACAAAACAAAAAAAAGGAAACTGGGAATGATAAGAATTTTAAAAACACCACCACACTGACTATTAATACAACTTTAAAAAACAGTTATTGCATCTATTTGTTGGCCCCTTAATAATATTAACAAATTATATACTATATACACACATGCGCATACATATATATTTGAAATTTTAAGTTCAATGAACTTGAAATGAAGAATAAAAAAATGTGCACAGATTTATGATAAACGAATATTTTTATATGCTTTCGTATACATGCATACGTGTTTGTATTTGTGTATAAAAAACATTTATAAATGCCTGCTTATGTGCCTAAAAGTATGTGTCATTGCCATTAACATTTTAATAATACGATTTGAGTCCTTATTTAAAAAGCCCCATGAATTTGTGTTGTAATGTACATTACGTATGCCTTTTGACTTGACTCAAGGAAAGGAATTTAAACTCATTTAAAGCACTGGTTAAAGTGGGATTAAAAGGTTAATGTTGTGGTTTTATTCCTTATCCTTAATGTATTGAAGAACATCCCTTCCGGGGGTGGCTAAGTATGTCTGTCACTTTAAATCATGAGTGGTATGTGTGATATTTAGACCACAGTTTCACAAGATAAATAGGGGGAAAATATCGAATTAAATTCTATTCCAAACACAGACACACATACAAAGGCAAGAAATAGTGTGAATTTAAAAATAAATATCACACGAGAATACGTTTAAAAATTTAGTTGAAAGAGTACAAAATGAATGGATTTGCTTTAAAAATTTTCTCTAAGTTTAGTTATGTGAACGCCGTCGAATTTAAAGCACATGGGATCTAATATTACCAGCCCGTGTTTGTTTTGGGGGATGAATGAGTGTTCAAGAGCTAAAGTCTCTTCATACACTGAACCCGAGAATCTTATGCAAGCAACCAGAATATTTTTTCCAAGTGGGACGAGAAGAACTTTAGTGACTCCGGTTGCTGTAACACCCTTATTATTTACAACGTCTTTAGCCAATGGTATAAAGTGATATAAAGCTCTTATATACGACCAGTACTTCGAAATCAATTCTGAAGTAAAGTTGTTCATAAGATTCTGTCATTAGATTCCTGTAGTAATTTTGTTCGCTTTCTGAGGGCAACATGGTAATTGGTCCTGATCTCCGTATCTGCCTCTTCTATGGCCTCATCACTGGATGGGTCAGGGTAGAAGAGCAGAGGCGTTAGGGGGATGGATCGAGGAGTCTATGGCCTGTTATAGACAGTAATAGAACATATTTGCTGCTGGGCTTAGATAAGGCCAGCCTGAGGTACTTATTGGTTTCATTACATGGCACTGCGAAATTCGATCGCTGACAAGGATCTGGATGCGGGCTGTTGCAAGATATGTTGCTTTGCGTAGGAGTTGGAAACTACCGAATACCTCCTCTGCAACTGTCCAGCACTTAGTGGGTTGGGGTTGAGTACACTGTACAGGGACTTCTTCGAAGGATTGGACTCTCTGTCGAAAGCCGACATTGAGGCTATTCATAGCTTCATAAATAGGTTGAGCTAGTCGAGAAGTACTAGCGCATCAACATTGTAGTCGCGGAATCCGTCTCTTATATCCTGTCCTTCCTATCTCTTCTCCTTTCACTATCTCCCTCACTATTCTCTCTCTCTCTCGCTCTCTCTCTCTTCTAGGACAATGGGTCATTTTGACCTCTGGATATTGCACTTGTCCCAATGACAAGTACACGTCCTCAAACCTAACCTAACTGAACCTAACCCTCCCATAGTAATTTGGCTTATGTTTCACTTCTGTACTCTATTTTAACATCAAGAAGGTAAATGACCTAAAGTGACCTAAAGATAAATATTTATACACGAACCCAAGGGTTTTTTACAACTTCTCTCAGCACTTATTTGTGGCGTGTTAATTTTATACTTGAGTGGCGGGACCTACAGTTTAAAGTCGCTTCCGAACGACATACTTTTCGAGAAACTTGTCGACATGCGGTAAAAACATTATTAACTTCTTCCAGTCCACTGGTTTGGGATAAGTTATGTCTGGTATAGTATCTTAATGATATTGGGATCTTGAGCTTACAAAGTCTGGGCAATCACATAAAAAGTGTCCATCCGTTCATGTGCTTACCGTATGCTCGGCATTCATAATTAGTTATCGCGCCTATGCAGTTATTTATGTATATAACAATAACTGTAATGACTATATTCTTCTAAAAATACTTCTGTAATGCTTGAGGAGGTGTGGTTGAGTAAAAAAAAAATTCTTCATATTTTTGAAAAAAAAAAAATTTCCAACAGCAAATCTTAAACAGCTAAAATTCGTATAATCGTGTAATCACTGCATGTAGTTGTTGTTTCTTTTTTTGGTCTGATATTTAACGGCACAGATGTTGATTGTATCGATTTTTAGGTTCACATTTGAAGGCCACAATTGTTTAAGAAACTTTAAAAACAAAACAACGAATGCATTCATATCCAAGGTCTCGTTTCATAGTTTCTTTTTTCTTGTTTTTCTTTTTTTTTTGTTAGTGCAACAAAAACTATTCCATAAAAAAATAAATAATTTACGTTTAACGAGAACTTTAAATAACAATAAATACGGGGGAAATAAAGAAACTAAATTGGTTAGAGGGAGAGTTAATTACTCAGCGAAATGCAATTATAAACTCATTTAAAACATTTATAAAGTTTTTACAAATCAATACATTCGAAAACAAAAATTGTGTATTTAATTAACAAAGAAGATGCCAGAGTTAATTGGGTCCAAAAAAAATTATAGACAAGAATTATTTTCTTAAAAAATTATCTTAAAATTATCCACAGTTACGTCTAAAAAGTTATATTTTCTTGGTACGCTTTCTGCGAATTACCTTAGTTGCGATAAAGCTATAAAACATGAGCTTCACTACACATCAGTCCTCTAATAGAGTATTTGAAAGCCAATTTTTTCAATACCATATCAATTAATATGTGACTATATTGCTGGTGTTATATTAAGAGGCCTTGGAACCATCCTTTGATTATGGTTGGTACTCAAGGACCTCGTGTACATATATCCTAAAATTAGTTCCTAACCAAGTGAACTTGTTTAGATGAATACTGTTAAATAGATAACAGTGCTCTGTTAAGGGAAAATTTTTTTCTGTTAAGACAAAAATTTTGTTCTGTTAACGCCAAATGTTGGGCTGCTAAAATTTATGGATTCTGTCTTGGATTTTCAAATTTGAATTTATCTTCACACACATAAAATTGTAACCTTATATACCTTGAAAAATACACATACATACATACATAATTGGCCATTACAACCCTTCAGTCAGGATTACGTTTCTCACACCACGTACATATGCTGTGTGCGTTAATTTTATACATGAATTGCGGGACCGACCTACAGTTTAAAGTCGACTCCGAACGACAGATGTTTGAGAAACTTTTCATTGCAATTTTATTTACTTTTAGAGTTTTTGCTAGAAATCTGCTGATAAATATAATCACCTGCAAAATAATAAATTCGTTTGAAATTTAAAAACAAGTCTAAGCTGCAGTTGCTCACTGACCCAGCTTGGTCGATACGTTATTAATGGGGCAATTATATTGCTGCTTGGATGAAGTTTAAGGCACTTTAATGGTGCTATTGAACGTATTGAATACATAGGCATTAAGGAAAATGGATGTTCGATAACAGATATCGTATAAATCTGATATCATCATTTGCTAAGCGTTCGGAATCCCTTGACCTTCTGTGTCGATATAAAAAACAAGATAGGTTATTCAAAGGATACCAGGTAGTTTATTCCAAGGATATCAGTTGATTCTCTTTGACACTATGCAGGTTACAGGTTAATTTGCAGTCTAGAGTTTTCTGCAAGAGGAAAATGGAAGGCAGGCGGTCTGATATCTTCTAATATATCCATAATACTCTGACAGGCGAAGAATTCAGAGCTCATTTTTGCGAGTACAATTTAGGCATGATCAGACATTTGCGTGTGTATAGAGGCCACTCTGACTACGGCTTTGTAGCATCTGTTTTAAGATGAGATGGTAGGAGAATTTGTACAGGACTTTCTGTGGAAATGTTATGGTTTATGCTGAATTTATATGCAGGTTGTCATCAGGAACGTGCTGCTTCATGATAGAATTTGCCCAAGAGTACTGGTTGGCTGTTAAGGGGACCGTCACATGGAATACATATGTAACTCGATTTGGGAAGTTGCACTAAAGCATTATTATTAATCGTTAAAGCACGCATTATTCGATATCTCCTTAATTATTTTTTATTTTTGTATTGGGTTTGATTGCTTCTTTGTAGCAGGTCCTAGTATGATAGTTTTTTCATTAGCCTATAACCAAGAGCTTCTGTGGACATGTTGAGGTGTAACTTTGAGAAACTTTCTAATAACTGAGTATTAATCTTTCTTTACAGGTGGCACTACATAATCTTGCTTTTATGTTTATAGGTTTTGTTACTCTCTTAGGGAGCAGGAGTCAAGACACTTCCTAGATAGATTGTTTAGAGATGATAGAAAGCTCTTTATTTTATATATTTAAAGAATTGCTGTCTCCAGGATTTGAATCCATATTGCTCAGGTAAATGAGCACTTCAACCTAACTACACATACATAACATAGCATAATTCGCCATTACAACCCTTCAATCAATATTACAACCTAGCTTCTGACACCACATATGTTGTGTGTGATAATTTTGTACATGAGTGGCAGGACCTACAGTTTAAAGTCGATTCCGAACGACATATTTTTGAGAAACTTTTCATGGCAATTTTATTTAGTCTCAGAGTTTTTGTCACATATCTGCTGAGAGGAAGTTGCCGAAGAAATATTTTTTCATATATCGTTTTGATGTCCGACCTGGGGTTTGAACCTCGGCCTTACGACGTCTAATAAGCCAACACACTACCTACTAGACTATGGCGACTTCGCACTTATTACACATATGCCCTATATTTGTTGTATCCATAGTTTTGATTGCATTAGTTAAAAGGCAACAAATTGCAATTCATCTAAAGTTGAGATGAATTTATTCTCCTATTCAGCAAATCATATAAGCTGCCTTGGTAACACAAAGTTTCATTTGAAGTTTCCAGGAATGATATGATATGTTCACCATTGAAACTCAACATGTTCTACCGTTGAAAAACACTCAGATCCCTGAATTTGCGTTTAGGAAGGAAATAAAGTTTCACTTGTTTGTTACATTGTTTCGAGGGAAAAATCAGTTTTTTTTCGCGATTACAAATACAATAAACCGATAAAAAGATTTAAAAAAAATAATGAACACATGATAAAAGTACAAAAACCTCTAACCATAATGCGATGGAAGAGCAAAAACAAAACAAAAAAATTTAAAATAAAAATAAAAGAAATCCACCATCAATGTGTGGCTGAGTGATTCAATCAACCGCATCTGCAAGCCAAGTTAGAAGAAAATAAAAAAACAAACCAAAACCAGAGAGAAAAAAATTTCAGGAAAAACAAAAACACAAAATTATTTTCCAACATTATTGGCTGCTGTGTTGGTGTTGTTGTTACTGCCACCGCCACCACCACCACAACCTACACCAGCAAACAAACAACAATAAGAAACAAACAAACAATTAAAATTCAATTCAATATGTTTTTGCGGCAGAAACAGCAAAAAAAAAAAAACAAGAAAAAGAGGCAACAACATCAATGTTTAACAACTGCTGCAACATGGAGCATATGGTTTTGCTTCTTTGTTGTTGTTTTTGTTGTTTGTTGTGCCATAGCGCGTTACAAATTGTAATTGCAACACGTGTAGTAAAAAAAATGTGAAAAAATCTTTTTTTTTTCTTTTCTTCTTGTTGCAGCTTCATCTCCAACACTTGTTGCACAAGTCTCTTTATTATTGTTTTAATTTTTCTCTATTTTTTTCTTGTTTTTATTCTTTCTTTCTTCTTTAATTTTTGCTCATTATGATGATATTTGCTATTACGAATGCCTGAAACTGAAAATTGTGTTGCTTGCTGGCTTGTTCTGTTTTGCTTTTCTCAGTGGTTTGAGAAATTTTCTCATTCTGGTTTTAAATTATGGAAAAAAATGTTTTCTCCTTCTTTTTACTAGTGAAAACTGCCGCTCCATAAGAATCTCAACTTAAAAAAAAATATAAAACCAAAACAAACATGAAAAATAAAAGTAAGAAAAGTAAGAACGTCTAGAAAGTTGAAAATGAAAAATATTTCAGTATCATGCAGCAGCATTACATACATACAAGATCGGATGATAACAATAATTATGATGATGATGACGATGACGATGCATTTGATGCATTCGCTAACACACTTAATCATTTATGAATACATATGTACGTACATATAAATTTGAATTTAAATATATGCATTAGAAAGTCGAGTGAGAGTTTGAAAAGAAAGAAAGAAACTGTTCTAAATACCTGAATAATAAGAAAAAAAATGTTTTCTTTTCAAGTTCTTCAAAATATTAGGCAATTGGAAAATTAATTTTATTTTAGTCTACAAATTTCACTTTATACAGCAGCTTTCAAATCAGTTTTATTTGGCACATGATCAAAAGCGCAAGTGCAATAAACCAATGCCCTTATTCAAGCAGGTTTCATTTAGTACGCCCAGGGTAGGTTTGAGCTAAGACTAGAAGATCTAGGATGAAGCAACCATCACGTGTTATGCCAAGAGAATGCATTTCCACACAAGTGGTTTGAGACATACATACATACATAAGTAAGTGTATAGAGCAGTTCTTTATTTTATTAGAAAATTGTAGCTGTATCACATATGTCCTTCCTGTAAAGGACGAGAAAACAAATACCGACCGAAATGTAAATTTGCTCAGATATGCCGAAGAAGGGCCGCCAATCTCTTCCATGAAGTAACATTATATAGAGTGGCCCATCTATAAGTTTAAATTTGAACCGTCGGTTATTTCGAATCTGACAATATTTATCATTCATCTCCACTGAAAGTAATGAATCGATTTATGCTTGAGCAACGTTAGGATTTATTGGCCCAAAGAGAAACTGCGCGATGATATCGATTTTGCCAAAAAAAAATCATCTTTTCAGATGAAGCTCATTTTCATCTTGGTGGGCACGTTATTAAGTAAAATTGCCGTATTTGGTACTCAGAAAACCCACACGTGATCTTACAGAAGCCAATGCACCCACTACGAGTAACTGTTTGGAGCGGAGACATCATTGACGCATATTTCTTTGAAAATGAGGTCGGCGCAATCATTACGGTTAATAGAGGCACCTTTCGTACTATAATAACCAATTTTTTTGTACCCGCTCTTCATGGTATTGATGTGAACGATGTTTGATTTCAACAGGATGCTGCAACTTGCCATAAAGCTCAAGCCGCAATCTATTTATTGCGTCAAACGTTTTCGATTAGCCGGAAATGGTAATATCAATTGGTCGCCAAGAAGCCGCGATTTGACACCGTTGGACTATTTTCCGTGAGGTGCCGTTAAAAAAAGTTATGCCGACAAAACAGAGACAATTGAGCATTTGAAGGCCAACATTTGCCGGAACCATTCTCATTCGCCATAAAGAAATAAATTTAGTAAACGGTTTCAAACCATTTTTGTTTTGTTGCAATTTTTAAATTTAAACTTTTAATTGAACTTTAATTTTTAATTGAACTAAGCCCCAAAAAAAATATTCAATCAAACCTCGCATCATCCATAGAGCCATTGCGGAGTAATCTGAAGGATTGTGTTCGCTTATCCATTTATTCCATTTCGTTCTTTTAAGGAACAAAGCAGTCGACTTTAAAACAAATGAAAATAGACCAGAACATTGTGATACTTGTGAGTTTATCCTGGGGAAGTCTGAAGGTATTCTACTATCAGTTGAAGTTCATTAAAAAAATCCAAAGCAATTAATGGAAATGCTTGTGAATATCGAAAATGTTATTGCTAACATCGCTGTCGTTATTTCGAGAACATTATATCGTTGCTACTACCGTTGTTAAACAACTTACATGCAGTTGACATGAATCTTCAAGAGTTTTTCATTGTGTTTTACAATGAAAACAAAGCTAAGAAAAAAATAAACGACAAGTCATCCAATTTGTTATCTTCTGGTCTGTTATCATTTCATTCAATTTTATTCGTATACTTTGTTTTATAATTGCTGTTAGGTTTTCGGTTTTCTACCGTCCATGCAAACCAACAGTTACTCTTACTATTCAAAATAAACAAAAAATATTGTGTGATAATTTTTATTTTTTCTCCAACTACTACTTGAGGTTTATTTAATAAATATTTATTTAAAAAATTTGTACTTGCTGTTGTTATTGTTGCTGTTTTCTTAGAAAACAAACAAAGTGTTGTTGATTATAACAGCAAGCAGTTGTAGATGTAAACGCTTCACTGTAAACACAATGTGAACGAAAAAAAAGAAACAAAAAATAATGCAAAACGAAATTGTCTTTAAATCAGTGTGGAACAACGTATGTATGTAGGTAATCGCGTTTATTGTTTTTGTTTGTCTTTAACGGTGTGGCGTAATAAAAACTTTATATTTCACGCCAGAATTTATTTTCTTGCAACTGTGTTTTCATTACTTCAGTCATGCTAGCTAGGCAGGTTCTTAAAAGTGTGCAATCTTATGCTCTTAGGTTTAGCTAACAGTCGTTGCCATTGTCTAGTAGGTAGTATGTTGGCGTATTAGACGTTAGACCATAGTTCAAAGCCCAGATCTGACATCTCCAACAAAACGAAAAAATATTTCTTCAGGGACTTCCTCTCAGCAGATTTCTGAAAAAAAATCTCAGAGATTAAATAAATTTGCCATGAAAAGTTTCTCAAGAATCTGTCGTTCGGAGTCGACTTGAAAGTATAGATCACCCGCCACCCATGTGTAAAATTAACACGCACAACCATAAGTGATGTGAGAAACTAGGCCTGTCTGAATGGTTCTAATGGCCGATTATGAATGTTATGTTATATAATGTGGTAGTTTGTCTCTATTGTTACGCCACTGCCTAGCATTAGCTCTAAAGCGTATGAGAGTAAGTAAGGGAGAGAAGTGAAGGTCGTACCATAGCCTAAGTGAATCATTCTTTTTCTATCAATTGAGTACTTACGATCATCGATTGGTTTTGCTATACTTTCACAAAAATTTATTAAATTTGGTAACAAAACTATACTTTTCTTCATACTGGGTGGGCCATCTATCGGTTTAAATTTGAACCATCGATTATTTCGAACCAGGCAATACTTAAGTCATTCTATCCTGTTACAAAATTCAGTAATGAATCGATTTACACTTGAGCAACATTGGGCTTCACGATGATGCAACAAAAATTATTAAGCACATTTTCATATTGGCGGGCACGTTAATAAGCAAAATTGGCGTATTTGGGGCTCAGAAAACCCACACGTGCTCTCTTAGAAGCCAAAGCACGCACCCATATTTCTTTGAAAATGAGGACGGCGCAACCATTACGGTCAATGGAGACACCATGGTAACCAATTTTTTTGTACCCACTCTTCATGGTATTGATGTAAACGATATTTGGTTTCAACCGGATGGTGCAACTTGCCACGCATCTCATGCCACAAACTGCGATTTGACACCGCAGGGCTATTTTATATGGGGCGCTGTTAAAGAAAATTTTTATGGCGACAAAATATTCGTGATGCCATTGCCGAGATACGACCCCATACTGTTGAAAAAGTGCACGAAAATTGGTCCGATCGAATGAGACAGTACTGTGAGGCCAGCCGAGGCAGCCGTATAATGAAATAATATTCCATTCCTAAGCGGAAGAATTGTACTTCACAAGAACAAAAAGAAGTTAGGCAAACGATTTCAAACCGTTTTCGTTTTATTGCATTATTAAAATTAAACTTTTAAATAACATCCATCCCAAGTTTTCTTCTGAACTGACGATTGTATTCTGCTCATATGTGTGTCTAATATGACATCTGGGAAGTCATATTATTTAAGTTTTAATTTTTATTTTAAAGGCTTCAGTTTATTGTCTAGAACGATAATTATTTTAATAACCCATTAAAAACACCATATACATATACTGTGGCTATTTGAATTTAACATCTGTCGGTTGTAATTTCTTTTAAAATCTTTAACAATATTTGATTGGTTTATCCATAACGAAAGCCCACCGCATACGGCAGTCAATCTTTCTTTATGCGTTGCAATAGAAATTACATGTAATTATTCGAATTATAAAATGATAATTTTAACGTGTGTAATTAAAATCGGCTTTTAACAGATCATAAATTATATTTTACAGTCGACTTTTACGACAGGCAACTGCTTTAGAGACAGAGAGAGAGGATAGGCGACATTTATGGCCATATCTAAAGGGCAATTATAGCATAGCGTGGCGCTTATCATCATCATCAATACATACGCGTACATACAATATTATTATTGTGGTAATTTTTTTGCAAATATGTACACACTTGCATACATATGTACATACACATGTATAGTATATTCAGTAGTAAAAATAGTATCTGTGTGCATGTGTTGTATTCATAATTCTTTATTTGCTCATTTATGGTGTTGGCTGTTGTTATTGTCTTATTTGTATCTGAATTTGAAATACGTTTTGCGGTTAAATTCACACCCCGTCCAAAAACCAACAACAATAATAATAATAATAATAAAAAAAATTATTTACCTGAAGTATTGTTTTCTTTTGTTTCTATTGAAGTTTATTACTTCCACTGTTGGTGGTTGTTATTGCTACTGGACAACGATGCTGTTAAAATTTGTGGCCGTTTGTTTGCTGGTTTTATAGACTGTATTTGACCGCATATTATTTCCTCCATGTAATGCGTTTTAGTTTGGGGGATAATGCAGCATTTATCAGATTAAATTGGATTGAATTGAATTTATGCTTATCAATCATTATGCCGATGATTGAAATTCCTTTAGGGGTGTAGTAATATTTCTCAATAACAGTCATAATGGAAAAACTAATAATTTTTATATTCACTTTGAAAGCAAATTAAAGTGTTGTTGTAAACTGATACAGAGAATTTTTATAGAAAAGGTTATAAATCAAATGCATTTTACATTCAAATTCCAAACAGAGGGGTTATTTTCTTTTATAATTTTAAAACTATTACTGGAGTTAAGGCAATCTAGCAATCAGTCAAAGTAGCACTTTAGAATGACAGAATTTGTGATCCTAAAAATTGGATTTTTTTTATCACTACAATCAAATTGCTAATCGAATATAATATTGCTTCCAGCTAAACAAGTTTCCGCAATAGTTTGAGGTAATTTGAACAAATGAACTTGAATTCAGATCATTGATTTGACTAATTTACCCCATGACTCACAAACGAACTGTAGGAACGCAATAAAACTGTAGGTTGAATTGCTGTGTAAATTTAAAACCTGAAATTTGTCAAATCAATGGTATTTCAAGTTCGTTGTAACGTCCTACTTTGACTGATTGAAACCAAACATCGTTCACATCAATACCATGAAGAGCGGGTACAAAAAAATCGGTTATCATGATGCGATAGGTGTCTTCATTGACCGTAATGGTTGTGCTGTCCTCATTTTCAAAGAAATATGGGTGCGTACATTGGCTTCTAAGAGCCCACGTGTGGGTTTTCTGAGCCCCAATTACGGCAATTTTGCTTATTAAGCTGCGCACCAAGATGAAAATAAGCTTCATCAGAAAAGATGATTTTTTTTGGCAAAATCGACATCATCGTGAAGCCCAACGGTGCTCAAGCGTAAATCGATTCATTACATTCAGTGTACTAAATTTTGTACTGAATTTTGTGACAGAATAGAACTTAAGTATTACCTGGTTTGAAATAACCGATGGTTCAAATTTAAACCGATAGATGGCCCACCCAATATGAAGAAAAGCATAGTTTTGTTACCAAATTTAATCAATTTTTATGAAACTATAGCAAAACCGATCGATGATCGTAAGTACTCAATTGATAGAAAAGGGCTGACTCACTTCGGCTATGGTACGACCTTCACTTCTTCATTTCAAGTTGTAAATTTACACAGCAATTCAAGCTACACTTTTATTGCGTCCTACAGTTCATTTATGAATCATGGAGTGAATTTTTAAACGTTTGGGTTTTGAGAAATAAATAAATTCAGAAAATGTTCACAAGTAAATGAAATATTTGTGCCAAAAACAAATGCCTGAGATTTAATTCTTAAAGATTACATACATACATATGTACATAATTGGTCATTACAAACTTTCAGTGGTCGCCGTGATCTAGTAGGTAGTGTGTTGGCTTATTAGACGAAAAGCCAGGGTTCGAGCCCCAGGCCAGACATCAAAATAAAATACAAAAAGTATTTTTTCGGCGACTTCCTCTCAACAGATTTCTGGCAAAAACTCTGAGAGTAAATAAAATTGCCATAAAAAGTTTCTCAAAAATCTGTCGTTCGGAGTCGACTTTAAACTGTAGGTCCCGCCACTCATGTATTAAATTAATACACACAACATAAGTGGTGTGAAAAACTAGGTCCTAATCCGGACTGAAGGGTTGTAATGGCCAATTATGTATGTATGTATGTACAACCTTTCAGTCAGGATTCCAACATAGCCCACAAATAGTGTGTGTCTTTCGAGGCATATTGGCAGCTCTGCACTCCAAATTCAACAATTCAATGTTGACCTTGGCATTGATCCAAAAATAAGCTCCTTCGGTGAATATAATTTTGAAATAGAAACACATTTCTCACAAAATATGAATTTTGAAAATAAAATTCCATGATTGGTAAAATTCGTTTAATAGAATACTAAATCTAACAGAGAATTTTTGGTGTTGCCACATGTCACGAATCTTTTTCTACACTGAAGAATCCAACAGCTAAAAATTAGCCCATTAGCTATACCATCTTCGCCTAGAAGGTATTGACTTGTTATATTACTCTCCCAAGATGTGACATTGCCTAATATTCGTGTGAAGTTCGTTACTTTCTTTAATGAATTATACAATCCAATTAATCACGAATGAACAGAATCTACATGACACTCGAGTATAACATGAAAACTTTTAATTTTCATAACAACGTGTCCTTCGCTTCACAGTGTAGCACAAACCAGACTATCACAATGCTGAAAATAGTCAATAGAGTTTAATATCCTAGCCGGATATTATGTAAGCCATCGAAAAGCTTTAAAAACATCCTGAAGCTAGTAGTCCATGCATTCGTTTCTTATCTCTTTTGGACATAAAATGTGAAAATAGTAATAGTCTTTGCATCGCATAAAGAAAATAATTTCTGAGGACTCTGGGAAAATATGCTGCAAACTAAGCGTTAAATTTTTATGCTCCGAACATCACCTATATTTACAGCCGATATATTATTAATGTCGTGGTTATAAGTTTACAAACAACAACGGGTCTAGTATGCATTAAAATTGATCTTATTCCCATGTTCCTATTCAAATATTTTCAAACAATTCATTACTCATATAATGAGCGATTTGTTATTACTTTTTCCTCTTTGATGTACTCCCATAGCACTTTCATTTATAAGATTATTATCTTGTTGTGCTATGATTAATAATAAATAAAATAAATAAATAAATAAATAAATAAATAAAAAAAAAATATTGCCAGTAGGACAGACACGATTAGTTTCTCATATCCTACTTTTAATCCTCAGTTTAAAACGGACTTGGACTCTGCCAGAGGAATATAAATATCAAATGCAGAATGGGATCTAGATCATTTAGACAAATATGTATGAGAGAACAGATAATTGATCGTCTTTCTGGCATTAATATGATGATCAGAATAGAGGAAAATTGAAAATTAAAGAAGGTAAAGATGAGGGACCATCGTAATACCGCAAAAAACCTGAGTAGCGGCTCAACAGACAAGTTAAACCTTTGAAAAATCCCTTATTAGAGCATTCTGCCAACAGGAGGACAATGAGTGAGAAGTATAGCTTGCTACATTTTCCCTCCACATGCCACAAGCGTTGCCATTTGCTAAATTTTCCCTTTTTTGCAATTTTTTTGAGATGCAAAAAAGTTTACGTCGAATTTGAACAAGTGTTTTCAATAAGTTCAGTAATAAGAACATGAAATATTTACTCTGTGGCAAGTTAGCAAAGCAAAACCAACAGGAGAAGTAAGAGAGTCACCGGGCACCGGTATTTTCTTTTCACATTTTGGTAGAAAGCAAGTTTCCTTTTTTCTTCAAAAATAAAAAGTTTAAAAAAAGTACTGGCAACGCTGCCATATACCGTAGAGAATCTCAGCTGAGATCAATTCCAGATGTCTATCCATGAGTCTTTAAGAAAACTAGTTACCAGTCTGATGATAGACTTATAGAGTTCCAACTGTGATACAGTCCTACCACCGCCAATCGATTTTCATAGCCACAAGGAAAACAATCACAATAATTTGAGATATTTTGAAAGGAGGAGGATATGAATAGTAAATGTAAAGGGTCAGCCAAATAACTTTTTTTTTTTGAAAATGCTTTAAAAAAAAACTACTGAATATTTTCTCAAATTTCTTTTTTTATTTGAAAGTACAATCCTTCCGGTTAATAATGGAAAATAATTTCATTTAAACGGCTGCCTCGGCTGGCCATGCAGTAGCCTACACGATCGGTCCAATTTTTAAGCACATTATCGATTGTGTGCAGCTGTATTTCACCAATGGCTTCACGAATATTGTCCTTTAAAGCGTCAACTGTCTCTGGCTTGTCGGCGTAACACTTATCTCTGACGGCACCCCACAAATAATAGTCCAACGGTGTCAAATCGCAGCTCCGAGGTGGCCAAACGACATCAGCTCTGCGGCTGATAATGCGATCTTTAAAAACAGGGCGCAAAACATCGAGTGTAGCTTCGGCTGTGTGTCACGTAGCGCCGTTCTGTTGAAACCAAATGTTGCCAATATCCTCCCCTTCAATTTTTGTGAACAAAAATTCGTTCAACATGGCCCGATAACGATCGCCATTGACTTTAACGGCCACTCCTTGCTCATATTCGAAGAAAAATGGCCCAATTATGCCTCTGGACCAAAATCCGCACCAAACAGTGACTCGTTTTGGGTGCGTCGGCTTTTCAATGTATGCGTGCGGGTTTTCTGTGCCCCAAATGCGATAATTTTGCTTTTTTACATACCCGCCAAGATCAAAATGAGCTTCATCTGAAAAGATGATTTTTTTTGCCAAAATCGGCATCTTCTGGTGTAGGCTACTGCATGGCCAGCCGAGGCAGCCATTTGAATGAAATTATTTTCCATTATTAACCGGAAGGATTGTACTTTCAAATAAAAAAAGAAATTTGAGAAAATATTCAGTAGTTTTTTTAAGCATTTTCAAAAAAAAAAGTTATTTGGCGGACCTTTTATAAGGCATACCAATTCCAACAATTGTGTTTACGATTCCTAATAAACTTGTAACCAACTGATGAAACTGCAATATTTTTAAACTGAAGTTTTGGTATCAGATTTACCTCAGATCAACATCCCATATATCCCATCAAAAAATATTGTTGGTTCCAGTTTTATTAATTGCCATTCTGTTTTATGAAGAATGTTACATTTTCAATCACTTTCTTTCTAAACAAAATACAGTGCTGCTGCTGAATAAAATAATTTCATTTTAACGCCATTTTTTTTAACTTTAATTACCTGCAAAGAGAGAGAGAAAAAATATTTATTAGTAACTAATGAAAAAGCAGGCTTAAATATTAAATATTTTAAAATGCAAAGCAAAGAAAATACGTCAAGCCATTCTCAAACAGTAACTTCTTAAATCAATTTCTCAAACAAATGCCTACAAAAAAAAACTGTCAAAAACTTTTTCAGCCATTTTATATTCATTGGGCTCTGTCAAGAGGACAAAGATGTATTGAAAAAATAAGCCTGCAAAACAATTTTTAAAAAACACAGATCAAATCAGTGACCTATATAAGCTGGAGCAAATAATATAATCATTTTGTTTTATCATTGTGCAGTTTTTCCCCATCTTTTCTTTTCTTTTTTTTTCTTCCGCCCGTAATAATTTAGCAATTTTTCTGTATTGCATTTGCTTGTCATCGACTTCTATAGTTTTGCTTTAAATTTTTGTTCTTGTTGCCATCATTGTGTTGGGTTGGGTTTCCTATAATGAGCCAAAGCCCATGATCATCGATATCATGGGTTTCATCAACATTGTCGTCATCATGATAGTGACGATGAGCACCCACAAATACCGCATTTTGCAGAGGAGGAACCAACATCATGATGACAGACTGATAGTCATTTAAAGTTGAAACAATCAATGGGGTTTCAACAAGCAGTTGGTTGCCTGACTGGTTGTGGGTTTACAATACTCGGGTAAACGAGAAAAAATGAAAAGAAAACAAAAAAAAAGAACGAATGAAACAGAACAGCAATAGAATTCTCTGCTAAGTAGAATAATGCATTCGGTTTTCTTCTTATTTGTATTTTGTATGGCCAAGCCTGTAGTCGCTAGTTAAATAAAAGAATTTTAAAGACCCAATTGGGTCTTATTAAAAAATATATTTTAAATCATTTGAAGTCTTTGTAAAGAGTTTTTCTTCAATAAATTCAATTTATTGAAGTTTTGCACTATTTTTTCCAACTGGGTTAATATAAACTTTTTCGGCGATATCTGTATTGTATCTTGTATCTTCATGATGGAGGCCATTTCAAATAGAAAACAGTCAGCGATTTATTTCGCTTTAAAATTATAAAAAAATATTGTTTTTAAAAACAGTAAAATGGTATTATTTAGGCCAAATTAAACTATTTCCGTCAATAACATTTTACCATTTGAAAATGATGTTGAAGTCTCAGTAGTCTAGTAGGTATTGTAATGGCCACAGTTCAAACACCGCCGACTTCCTCTCAGCAGATTTCTGGCAAAAACCCAGAAAGTAAATAAAATTGCCTTGAAAAGTTTCTCAAAAGTCTGTCGTTCGGAATCGACTTTAAACTATAGGTCCCGCCACTCATGTATAAAACTAACACACCACAACATAAGTGGTGTGAAGAGCCAGGTCGTAAGCCTGGCTAAAGGGTTGTAATGACCAGCTTTACATGTATGCACATATGTACATATATATTATTTACTTATTTATTAAGTACAATACAATTACAAATTATATTCTAATTATATACGAGCGGAGTAACTTGACCATATGCTCGGTGTAGTGTCACAGACCAGAGTCTCTCGAACCCACGACCCTCACGCTAATAGCATACTACCCACTAGACAACCGAGGCACCCTGTATGTATATATTTGGAAAATAATTTTATTAAGCCTCTATCACAGAAATAATCTTTCCTATTCGCTTAAATTGGGAAATCAGTTTCTGACGATGAGTGTGGCATAACATTGTGCTGATGGTATACAATTCCGTTTTTGCTACTCCTCTATACATCTATTATTTGGGGTCGCAAAGGGAGAAGTTCAACCAACCGCAATACCTTTTCGGCCGCCAAATCCCGCTTGCATAGCATTTGCACCAGCTCAGTACAATTCAATCATGACCGTTTATAGTAGTTTAATCGAACGAATTTTGTATATGACAGTGTTGTGGATTAGTTTCAGTAATTCACAGGGGTACTACAAGATTATATTCTATCTCCAACTACACTTTTCTTAACAGTATAGCCATTAACTTCCAATGTTATCAACATTTTTACAGATAACAGGTATAGAAATTTAAACTTCGGTTTGCTCAAACCAACACATTTTTTAAGTGTTGAAAGAAGCGTTTAAGTCTTTCGGTTTCTTAAGCAAAGAAATGCCTTTCCATGTGATCTCCTTAATATGATGTATGTGAAGTTAGCTGTGAATGTTATATTCTATTGCTTTACAATGAATGTTAAGTTAACAGAGACTGTTAGTTTAGCATAATTAAAAAGTATGAAAAAGTATAAAATGAAAATCGTTTAAAAATCACAAAATATGGGAAAAAGTTGGACAAAAGAATTAAAAGGAATATGAATTTTACAATAAATCAAACAAATATCAAATATTTTTTGAAGTCGCCGTAGTCTAGTAAGTAGTGTGTTGGCTTATTAGACGCAAAAGCCTGGGTTCGAGCCCCAGGCCAGGCATCAAAGACAAAAATACAAAAAGTATTTTTTCGGCGACTTCCTCTCAGTAGATTTCTGGCAAAAACTCCTGAGAGTAAATAAAAATTGCCATGAAAAGTTTCTCAATAAATAAAAATCTGTCGTTCAGAGTCGACTTTAAACTGTAGGTCCCACCACTCATGTATAAAGTTAACACACACAACATAAGTGGTGTGAGAAACTAGGACGTTGTACAATGGGTCAATTCGACCTCCGGGTACTGTACTTGTCTTAATTGACAAGTACACGTCCTCTAACCTAACCTAACCTAACCTAAACAAATATCAAAAAAATGTTCATTTATCTTATCTCTGATGAGCTGAAAGATCAAGATTTTTTCACCGAATATACGCTTCATGAAGTGGTGTCAATGAAAACCGGATAAAAAATAGAACGATAGGGAAAACGAACTTAGTGGGCTGGATAACCATGGCATTATGGATTCTAAAACAGTTGGGATCGTTTGAGATTATTTCAAATATTTTGCAAGTATTGTGTAAAGAATGAATTTATTTTCGTATTGAAAGTATTCTACAGGGTGGTCCAAAAATGATTTTAATTTTAATTCATGCTGTAACCACATAAAGAAAATATTGATCACAAACAGCGGTAGGTTTTCTAAACAATCGTTCAGAACACACAACCGGATGACTCATATTTTGTGAATAGTAAAATGCATTAAGCTATTGAGGCCAGCTTCTTATAACATATGTTGTGAAAAATAAAAAAATATTTATTCTCTTTTCAGAATACCAAGCAACACACGGATCTCTTTAGTCAACCATTAAGTGTAAACTCTTTCAACTCTTGTGCCAGTTTTCTGTGTCATTCTCTGGTCACAAGGTGTCCTGTGGAATTACGTAGCTGATCAATTTGCTACTGAATGCACACTTCTATCGAATAACAACCCCTATATGCAAATAGGTACACCTTTTACCTCCATTAGGCTTACAATTAGGCTAAGGATGCTGACAAATCCTTAGCTAAGAAGTAACCTTTTTTCGTAAATATACTGTTTAAACCATATCAAAGGGACATTACTGGCCCTGTAATTATTCCCATGAGTTTCTAAATAATGGGTTGACTTTCCTTAAGTTTAGGAGGAAGAGAGAATTTCCCATTTCATTTGCTGGTTTCGGTCACTGGCTCAATGCAGATTACACGGTGCGAAAGTGTACCTACATAGTCAGACCGAGTAATTACATAGTCTAAGTTGTTCAGTTAGTTGAGTAGAAGTCAAAAATACTTTTTTATTTTTCTCGAACCCTCCAAACTTGGTTTATTTGACTAAAACGGTTTTTTTTTTTGATATTTTCACACAAAATAATTGATTACTTAAATATGTTTGAACGTATTTTAAAAATCCAAAGTTTTTTAGAAAGGGAAGAGATTAGCCTTTAAAACGCTATACATAAGCATTTTGTTCGAACTTATATGTTATGAGTTCTGATCGGGTAAACTTGGAAAATATGAATTTTTTCTCATTTTTTCAAGGTTAGTTATTCTTAATTGTAAAATTTAATTAAAAAATACGAAATAAGTGATGACATTCTGAAAGTGCATTATCTTGTGAAGAGATTGACACTTCGTTTGATCAAATCGGACAAAAATTACCGTAGTTATTACTTAAGAGTCCAACAGAGTACACCAATATTGTACGTAAATTTTGATTTTCATTCTTGTGTTGCTTCATCTTAGATTTCTTAAATTTCTAATAAAATGAAATTATTTTCTACTACCTTACTGGTAGAAAATTAACGCATATCATTCATTGCTGCCGCCTTTGCATTAGTTTAACTCATTACTTTCAAATATTGCAATGGGTTCGCTGCCATTCAAATTTTTTTTAATTTTAATTACTTCTGCACACTCTTCACACTCACAGATTTCACTGTATTTTGGGGCAATTTTTTAAAAACCTATTTTTTTAACAACAAACGGTTTTTGGTCCTAAAATTTTGCATATAAATTGTGTTTCGGAAAAAATGTTGGCAATTTTTTGTTGTTTTTTTTTTTTTTGTTATCCAACTTTTTGCAATTTTCCATTTCTGGGTTACCTTTTTCAAGAGATTTTATCATTATTTCGCAGATTTTTTATTTTCTTTTATTTTTTTTCTTGATTTCCTTTACACCCAAATCAACTTAAAATAGAACAATAACAAGAACAAATTTAAATAATTACATTTTTTTGTAGAAAAGCTGTTTTCATTAAATTTTGTTTGTTTTGTTTGTTTTTTTTTTTTTGGTGGCAAAAGATAAATAAGTCCATGGAAATAAATACGAAAAAATGTATTTTTTTTGGTTGAAATGTTACAAGCAAAATACGATATTTACTTGAGAGAAATGGTTGTTTAAATAAGATAGAAAATGAGAAAAAAAAATTAAATAAAATTAAAATATTATCCTAATTGTCCTTTAAGACAAGAAAAAAGGTAATGGATAGGATTTTGCAGAAAGAAAGATGTTGATAATACCCTTTTAAATAATTATTTAAATTTTAAATAGCAAAGACATCCACCTTTTTATTTGTTAACTGATCTCCATTAAATTGCTTTTTTAAATTCACTTGATATCCTCCCAAAAGGATGTTTTATAGAATTGTGTTAGTTGGTTATCTTAAATAATATTAAAACTGGAAAAATTCGTATTTAAAAACGTCGTCTGTTTGGGAAACAGTGGTAATGCAGTACTAACTTTGCTTGAGTAAAGTCGCCGTCCTACGTAAGATCTTCGGTCCAGTGCGAGTTATCGATGATTTCCGCATCCGATCCAACAGTGAGCTGTATGACCTCCTCAACGCCATAGACATTGTGCAGCGTATTAATATCCAGCGGCTGCGCTGGCTCGGCCATGTCGTTCGAATAGAGGAGGATACTCCGGCGGAGATCTGCGGAAGTCGGTGAAGAGGACGAACTTGTATCCGTTGGAAGGACCAAATCCAGGAAGATCTGTCATCAATTGGTGTGACCAACTGGTGTAGGCGCTCAAGCAGCAGAGGCGCCTGGAAGGATGTGTTGCGGCAGGCCGAAATCCGTTAATCGGGTTGTTAATGGCCAATTAAGTAAGTAAGTTTCTTTACAGTTTACATAAGTTTCAGTAATCATATGCACTTAAGTTAACCAAAGGACAACGTAACGCATTCTGCAGTGGTTATTAAGGCTGCCACAATAAAGTAAAGTCGCCGTAGTCTAGTATGCATTAAACGTGAGGCCCCAGGTCAAACATCTCCAACCAAACTAAATATGAAAAAAATTTTCTTCGGCGGCTTTCTCAAAGCAGTAAATATAATTGCTGAGAGTATATATAATTGCTATGAAAGGATTCTCAAAAATATGTCGTAGTATATGTCCCATAAGTAGTGTGAGAAACTAGGTAGTAAAGGGTTGTAATGACCAATTATGTATGTGTATATCAATGGCCACTAGAAAGTTATTCTAAAAATTCTGCTTATTCCCCAACATATGTGCATATCTCAATCGACATGTGGTCCAAATATTCAAGTGAGAATATCTAAGATCTCCAGCGTAATTTAAGTATGATGTTTAAATCCCAGATACTCCCTATGGCTCCATTGATTCATTCGTACTTATCTCTGAAGCTTTAGTTTACTGCCCATCTCTTGATACGGCCTTTATGGGCCAAGGTCTTAAGATTATACGCTTTGCTGTTCACCAGAAGATTGTGAACATATACATCCAAGGCATTAATGGTAATCTTATACTGTTTAGTTAAAAGCCGAATAGGTAAACATACATAAATACATACATACATAATTGATCATTACAAACCTTTAGTTAGGAAGACGACCTAGCTTCCCACATCACTTATTTTGTGTGTGTTAATTTTATACATGATGCAGTTTAAACTCAACTCCAAACTACAGATTTTTTTGAGAAACTTTTCATGACAATTCTATTTACTCTCGGAGTTTTTGTCAGAAATCTGCTGAGAGGAAGTCGCCGAAGAAATATTTTTTCATATTTCGATTGGTTCGAGATGACTGAGCCAGGGATTGAACCGTGGCCTTACGTATAATAAGCCAACACACAACCTACTAGAGTACCGCGACTACAATACCGAATAGGCAAAAATGTAGCTAAATGTGTGGGCGCCACTCCACCATTTAAGCAGACAGTTCGCATCCTGTGCTCTCTTTTTATATTAACATTCTATAAATACTGTACTCGCCGATGGGCAAAATGGTTACCATTACCATCAATATCCGGATATTAAAATGGCAAATCTGCTACAGTGTCCTGCAGATCCAAGTTTCTGCAATCTAAAAGACTAGTCAGTACATAAGATGTTAATCCACTGTATTTACACGGTATCTAACCGGATTAAAACGTGTTGGACATCTATTAATAAGTTGCAGAGAAATTCTACAATTATCTTCGCCTAGCTGAATGGTCGCTAGGGCAATAAGGCAATACCTAATCGTTTATTAGCTAGCTTATCAGCCACTAAAGAAATTTACGACATTCTTAGTATCGCTTATCGCTCAATTAAAATATAATATATTGCGAGCTATATCAGTAGGAGCTCGGTGGATGGATGTGACGTGCAGTCCTGGCTGCTCTATTGTCATAGCAGATCACATTTTTTTTAGCAAACTGGAGAAGGGCGGCCTGCGTATTATGATTGAAGGAGAATTAGAGAAAAAATGTACTGGCAACTACTAGGTATTATAGGACAACAACAAATTTCTTCCCAAGGCTCAAAAGTCTCCTGGACATAGAGCTGTGAACTGGCTAAGCTGTAATGAAATCAATTGTGAGAATATTAGAATACTGACAGATAATTTTGCTGTCATTTACTTTTCTTAGTTGAAGATTAAAGACGAGTCTCCAATCTAATTTTTTTTTCAGTCTCATTCATGTGTGCATCATAGTTAGACGTCGGCACCAATGTCCCCCAGGGGTAGAACATCTTCGGCTTTTTTTATATACATAGGACACGAACACCAACAATTTTCGTTAAAAAGAGCGTAAAAATGCATTCAGTTGCTTGTCAGTTTCTAAAGAAGAAGGTTCATGTCGCCGACGTCTAATCATAATTAATCTGTTTAAAAATATGGTATCTTAAAGGCCTTCTATAAGGCCTCCTTGCCACACAACTAAAGGACTGTAATCGGACGAGATTATTATTTACTTCCATACATTGTTTTCTGCTCACTTAGTTATTATTGAAATGCATTATGTTTTCTAATTATTCTGCTTTAAGGTATGATATGAATATGATTAGAAGAACAAAAAAAAGAGGAAACACAATGATTGTGCTTGTTCTAGTTTATAATATTGGTTCATATAAAAAGTATTCATGTATTTCATTACAAAATAGTTTTATTGACCATACGGGTAACACTAAATCGATTCTATTGAAAGCAAGCATGATTAAAGTGTGAAATTTTGAGTAAAGTTCCTTCTAAGCGGAAGTCAAGGCAATTTGATATACGCGAATAGCCAATTTGCCAGAAAGGCTCTTTTGAACGTTATTCAACTTCAACATTCAAAATTTTGTAAAAATGTCACGCATTGCTTTGGGAAGTAATGAAGGCCTCCCTTTTTTAAGTCGCTGGGCATAGGGACATACCCCAAAAACTGTACTCACTAACCAGAATGGATACTACATACATATGTAATCCATATGTGACAGAGATCCCCTTCTTGGCTTCTAGGGAGAACAAAACAGCTAATTCTTCTCTCCCACCATAATATTTGAAAGGGAAGCTAGGCGCCTTCTCACGAATCTTTTGAAGAAAAAAAGATGGTGTGTCACTTAATGTGTCACCGACCAGCAATCGCATGAAAATAAGCGAGAATACCATTCTTAAAGTCTTTAACGGAACCGTCTGTATTTAGAATTAAGAGATATTCTCTTGGGGTTTTGGTTTTGGTGGGGGTACGCTTTCTAATAGCGTACATCGTCTCCTTTTAAAATTAGTTTAATGTGATAGCACAGTGTGCCTCACGTGTTTGATTGTAATGAAGCCACCTAACCTAAGGAGCATTTATTCACATAGCTTGGCTGATGCTTTTCATTTTGATAATTTTAATTCTCTCGGAAATTATTTATTGTCCAAAAATCTTTCGTCTTTGGCTCTCATGTGCCAAGTAAAGGACAACGCCGATGTTTATTGGCCTCATCTTCCTCCACTTAAATACAGCTGTTGTACAAGTCGATGTAAGCCGGAAGATTATTGATATAAATTGTCAAATATATGGGAATGATTTCACGAAAGTCGCCATAATCTAGTATGTGGTGTGGAGACTAATCAGACGTGAGACCACGGTTCAAACCCTAGGACCATAGCTGCCATATTTGACGATTTATCGTCATTTAGACGATTTTGAGCTCCAAAAATATCATTTTGACGATTTGACGATTGATTCGCTTATTTTGACGATTTTAAGAAATTCAAAATTTACATCATATTCCTAACTTTAGTACGTTAAAAGCCACTTTAAGCTTTGTATTTACTTTGCAATTGTTACTATTGGAAATTTATATTAGTAATTACAAGGAATAAAGTATTATATTTTTAAGTTTCTTTCGGATACCTGTGATGTGATGATTTTTCTGTTCTTTATCGATTTTTAATCCCTTAAAAGCCAAAAAATTACAACTCCTAAATAACCTCGTAATTGAGAATAGCTTATCACTTGTCGTTTCTAATATTACTATCGGAAGACCAAAGGCAGGCGCCATTACTTTTTTTCGTATGACCAACACTCAGGGGATGGATGGCATTGTGTTTGGAACTATGAAAATATGTTATGGGAAGAAGGAAAGAGGGAACAGTGTTTATGGACACTAGGCTTGTATATTTTTATACCACAAGTAACAGGAAAGACATCTGCAGGAATTGAGTTTCACATACGAATAGTCCGACTAAAAATGTACTTTTTCTGTAATAAAGTGTGCGGTCCACTGGCCAATCGACCACATACGGATGTCCTAACCGAGAAAGACGAGCGTTACGTAGGAATATATAATTTTCGGGAACAAGTAGTGATAGAACAGTGAAACATAAACAACATTGCAACGATGCCCCAATGATTCAATGGAGTTGGATACACTACCGTCATTAAAGAGCTACTACGGCCTCTCCTGTACAAGATCGAGAAATCTCAAAATATACGTTGAGGCACCGACCTCATAAGTAGTATAACTAAATAGTGTAAATAGTAAGATCATAAGATCTTAAGAAGGAAATGAAGGAAGGCAACATTACACTGAATTTTCATGCTCAGAATGTCAAGAGCCTCTGACTCCTTAATATTTTCACCACCCATAGATTAAGATGATGCAATATTATTGCTGCTCTTATGTGTCAATAAACAACACTGGGATAGATAGTTTAAACTTAAAAAAAAATTCCTGAAAATGATATAACATTTCTCCGTTTTGGAAAAAAAATTATTAAATGAAAATAGCGTCCCTTTAAATTTCTAACAAATTGTTTTTAAATGTTTTATTTTTGAACTCAGATATGTACATACATTGACTTTATATGTATGTTTTACTACAATAGAAATAATTTTGATTTTTAAAAACTTTTAATTTATTTACTTATTTTTTCTGACGATATTTTGCGGATTTCAATAAACGCCTTTGACGATTTTGACAATTTTTTTCTCAAATATTTGACGATTTGGTGCCTCATTTATCTGGCAGCTATGCCTAGAACAGACGTCTCCAACAGAACGAAATATAAAAAAATATCTCTCGACGACTTCCTCTCAGCAGATTTTTGGCAAAAACTCTGAGAGTAAAAAAAATTGCCATAAACTTTAAATTGTAGCTATCGCCAGTCATATATAAAATTAACACACACAACATAAGTGATACATATGAGAAGCTAGGTCGTAATCCTGCTGAAGGGTTATAATGATCAATTATGTATGTTTGGATAATAAAAATAGATTTATCAAACAACATTAATTTTGCCAAAAAACAAATGTCGCAGATACTTTTTATATGACTCAATATACATATTATTTTATAATTTCTTTTCTTTTCTATTTTTATCTAATTAAGACATCATAATTATTAACATAATGGGCAAAATATAATGGACTGCTTTGAAAACGTTTACATTTACATTGTATGTTTGTCATCATTATCATGATGAAAGAGTGTTTATGATGATGTTTAATGTTGAAACAAACATACTTATGTATATTATTCCAATTCCTATATGTATTTAAATTGTAATTCTTTTTCATTTTTTTTTTGTTTGCATTTCTTTGAAACAATTTGTATTGTATGTACATGCAAATATGTATGTGTCATGTACTTTATGTTTTTAGTTCAAAAGTATTATTTTGTTTCTATGGCTTCAGGCTTTTATGATTTTCTTACAAGAAACAGAAAACAAACAAAAAAAACCAAGAATAGAAAAATGAAAAACTATAAAAAGCGATAATAATCGCAAAAATAATTCTTCATGTTCATGTTACTGTTCCAAATACCATGTATTATAATTGTAATTACCTTGTCTCCGATTTTCGTATACCGTTTTATATGTATGTATGTCACTTCAAATCGTATTGTAACGTATCGTATGTAAATCATGCCATATAAGTGTGTTATTTTATGCCACATACAAATACATATAATGTGTGTGTGGCATATACGAGATGAATATGAAAAGGTGAATGTGGCATATGAGAGCAGAAAGTGTTGGTGGTGGCATGCAACAAGTGCTAGCAATTATTATTTGTCAAAAGATAATTACCTGAAAACATAGAAATGATTACAATTACAATGACATTAAAAACAAACATTTTAAATGAAAGTAAAAATAATACAATATTGATCAATAAACATAATAACAAGCAATTATTCAATGATTAACCCATTAAACTCATTTGTATGAAAAATACACCACGTACAAAATACCATACATACATTTTAAACATGTTAATTATTATTATTATTAACAAACATTTAAATGATAATCATCAATGACTGAAATGATTATCATCATTGACTGAAACTAGGCAAATAGATTACAAGAACAAAAGAGAAAAAGTAACTTATTATCCTTGTTTATAAATAACTGAGTGTAATAGATTTCCCAATACTTATATTCAGAAATAGCTAAGGTAGAAGCTTGAGTACACATACATACATACAAACATTATTGGCCATTACAACCCTTCCGTCAGAATTACGGCCTAGCTTTTCAGACCACTCATGTTGTGTGTGTTAATTTTATACATGAGTGACGGGACTTACAGTTTAAAGTCGACTCCGAACGATAGATTTTTTAAAAACTATTCATGGCAATTTTATTTACTCTCAGAGATTTTGCCATAAATCTGCTGAGAGGAAGTCGCCGAAGAAATATTTGTTCATATTTCCTTTTAATGTCTGGCCTGGTTCTCGAACCCTGGCATTACGTCTAATAAACCAACACATAGTCTGCTGGACCACGGCGACTTCAAGCTAGAGTTCCTGCCTTAAATACAAAATCAAATGAACTCTTCTAATTGCAGCATCTCTTAACGAAAAACTCAGTACGAACCAAACGTGCAGACGAAGACTGCTAAAGTATCGATTTACATATGTACATACCCTTCAATCAGGATTACGACTTAGCTTCTCACAGAAGACAAGTAGAAAGCGATGGACAATCAACACTTGGATCCAATCTTAATGATTTGACTGAGTTTGTCGCAAGAGACGTTATGACAGAACTAACCAATATTGTGCCAATAACGGTGTTCAATCGATTGAAGTAATAATCGATTATAAAGTACAGTTAGTTAGCTACTTTTGGGGGAATTATTATAGGGAATAAAGTGACCTTAGACCTTAGATGGTCCAATTCATGGCAAATAGCTAATTGAACTACAGCAGCAACATAAAAGGCCAATTTTCATGTTTTCCGATAGACAGGGTCTGAATAGTTTCTAATAGAAACAAATTTATGAGGCTTAGACCCGCTAAAACCGTTTTGAGGCTATAATGAACTCATAGTAGTTGCCAGGGCGGTAACAGTCTTATGCTTATTACGGCCCCTAAAAAAGTCGTGATGCAGAAGGTTAAGTTAAGTCGCACGAGTGCCAAAGAGGTTATACATACATACATACATAATTGGTCATTACAACCGTTCAGTCAGGATTTTGACCTAGTTTCTCACACCACGAAGAAATATTTTTTGTATTTTGTTTGATGTCTGGCCAGGGGTTTGAACCCTGGATTTACGTCTAATTAGCCAACACACTACCTACTAGACTACGGCGACTTCTAACGAGGTTATGCAATCAGTAATCACTGCGCAAGCCGGACTAAATGCCTTATTTTCATAGATCGGAAACACATATACTTGGTTTAAATGAGAGAAAAAATTTTTCATTGATTAATACAATTTTCATGACTTACTACATACATACATAATTGGCCATTACAACCCTTTAGTCAGGATTACGACCTAGTTTCTCACACTACTTATGTTGTGTGTGTTAAGTCGACTCCGAACGACAGATTTTTGAGAAACTTTTCATGGCAATTTTATTTACTCTCAAAGTTTTTGCTAGAAATCTGCTGTGAGGAAGTCGCCGAAGAAATTTTTTTGTATTTTCTTTTGATGTCTGGCCTGGGGCTCGAACCCTGGCTTTCCGTCTAATAATCCAACACACTACCTACTAGACTACTGCGACTACAGCTTCACGTACTGACTTACTGCTTCACATTAATTCTCGGGCCAGAGTGATGAAATTATTATTGGTCTTCTGCTGAATTCGTATCTTCTATGATTGAGATTGAGAACTTCATGGGACAAGAAAGCTGTTGTTACAGACAAAGAAGATTTTATGCAATTCAATGTATTTGTTTTTGTCTAACATATTACAGTGCCACGTATCCTTTATTCCCTGATACTTTAAGTTCTTCACATTTATTCAGCAGTGGCCTATTGATTAAGATTGTTTACTTTGCAGCGATATGTCGATCTGTCAAACAGTTATAAGCGAACTCAATTTATTTATTTTTTTATTAAAATTTCTTTAGAAAAAGTTACGCGTACCTTTTGTTATGCCACTCAATATTACCTCACAGTCATTAATTCTTTTCAACAATATTCTTTGATTATTATTAGCAAGCTAACTTCGCCGTCTCATGTTAAATACAATACATATTAGATAATTTTGTTTTTGTTTATTATTTTCATTCAATTTATGACAAACCATTATGGCTTTCACAAAATATTCTTTAAAACAGAAGTTTATAACTCTTCTGTTTTTTCTTTCGCTTCTGTGGCCATTCATTCGAATAAATGTTGCTGGTGAGTGTCTAACAGTCAGGTGTATACATATGAATGTCGTCGACGACTCATTGTTTAGAAATTCAAATGTTTTTTTTTACATTTTAGACCTGCTTTTCGATTTTTATTCTTCTTTTTTATTATAAATAATCTTTGGATTTGTTGTGTTTGTTTTATTAATTCTTTTTTCATTTCTTTTTTATTTTTTGTGTTTGGTTGAGAGTCTATAAATTGTTTAGTGCTTTAATAACATGTAAATTAAGTATCGAACAATTGTACCAATGATGACAACAACAAAAACTTACTGTCAAGAGTTGACGACAACTAAAAGTGACTGGAGGAAAACACCCTATTTAAAATTAGAAATATTATCGATTCTATTAAAGAGTTGGTGATAATTGTTTAGGACTTTTAAAAGTAATTAAATAAGTTAGCAAAAAAATTATAAAATATTGTATTTATAGCTGCGTTATTTTCTGTTTGGCAACTTCGAGAATCTTACTGTTGATATGTTATTGTTATTGACTTCTTTATTACCTTCCTACATTTTTTATTTATATTTATTATCGTTTTTTATCGTCAGCATTTATTTCTATTCCCTTACTTTCTTGATTGCTCTGTTAGTGATTATTTTTCTTCTTCTATCCTCAAGATTCCAAAAAAAATATTCAATATTTATTTTTCCTCCTTTTGAATCAATTTTTAATATAAAAAATATTATTTTCATATAAATTCCGCTGTGGTTACCTTAAGGACTATGCTAGTAATGCAGTTTTTAGGAAAATCTAAAGTAATTTTGTCCACTCAAGTTTCTCCGACTAAAAGAGACAAAACTGACAACACCTGCTGTGTAGTAGTACAGAACTTTGAACACTGACTGTGTTATATTTTTCCCTGTAGCCAGCACTATGTGATCTCATACTGAGCTCTGTTGTTGATGTTAATCTCTGGTAGAACAGGTGAATGAGCGTTTTATGGCTAGGTTATTATTTTAAGAAAATTTTTTCGTTTTCTTTAGGGTTTGCCTTTCGGAGTCTGCCAACAGAGGAGTTTGCATTCTTATAGGAATTCGAACAGGACACAGCGCTTTTATGTGATTGCCTTGCATTTCAGAATAGACGTCACCGGTTTTTGGGGTAACAGAACGTTTGAAGATCTGGACATGGAGGCGCACATGGAGTTCGGAGGCTTTCCTCACACTAGGTGACACAATGAGCCAAATGGACCACCGAGTGAACTTGCCATTGAGCGGCAAGCTACCCGATAACCTAAACAAACCTTGCAATTTGAACATGTATTACTCACATATGCCAGCGACCGTTATTCAATCATAATGACATGCAAAATAAACTGTTCTAATCGAATAGTTATGTTGGCGCCCAAGGAATTTGTGGATTTTTCGAAAGTCGCCATCACTGAAGTCCCTGTGTTCATATGATACCTTAGCGTTTGTAAATTTTATGAGAGTTAAGCGAAATAGAGGTCGTTCGGAGTCGACTTTAAACTGTAGGTCCCACCACTCATGTATAAAAAATTAACACACACAACATAAGTGGTGTAAGAAACTAGGACGTTGTACAATGGGCCAATTCGACTTCCGGGAACTGTACTTTTCTTAATTGACAAGTACACGTCCTCTAACCTAAATTAACCTAAGCGAAGTAGAACGTTGGACATCAGGCAAATACGCTTTGTCAGAAACTTGGTTCATTAATACATTCTACCTGATATGGATCACTGGGGTGGTACACAGGCAATTTCATTTATTTTCCGGCTTGGAAAACAAGCCATTCAAGTGGTCCACAAGCCATTTCATTTATCTCACGACATGACCCCTGCTGGTTCACAGGCAATTTCATTTCACTGGCGGTGAGGACCACTGGTGGTTCACGAATGTTTATAATTTTATTTCAAACAAGCATTTTCTAAATAACAAATATTTCGTCTGCCTAGCGCTTACAAAATTCCTGTTGACTCCACTCCACTCAATAGTTTTATTGACATTTTGACACTGACTGTCTTGTAATGACATGCTCGTAGTAAGCAATGTTGCATATGCACACACACAGGCAAAATTGAAAATTATAATGAAGTCTTTGAAAAAAAAAAAATAAGAAAGAAAACTGCCGATTATTTAGAATTGAAAAAAAATAAAATAAACTTAACACTGAACACTGAACACTGAACACTGATGGGGTAAGGAAAGGGAAGTGCTGACTCTGGCCATATCAGCACTTTGAAAATAATTAAAACAGCTACAAACGCTACCACAGCAAAAACATTATTTTCAAAAGAAAAAAGACAATTTTTTTTCTACAAAAACATTTAAAAATAAAGAAAAAACGTATAAATTCCTGTGTACGTCAGATCATCTTCTTTTTATGCAATATTTTGCCCGGCTGACCAAAAATATTTAAAAAAAAATTTTTTTTTATTTCTATAAACATTTCTATAAGAGCTCGCTTATAACAACAGCAACAACAACAACAGCTAACAACAAATATGGTCTGTTTTAGTGGCTAAGCACAGTGAGTGAGCGAGCGAGCGCGCGAAGCGGTAAAGCAGTGGTGGTTGGCAGTAAAGTTTATTTCTCTGTGTTTTTATTTCAGTTCATTTTCGTTCACACAGTGTGTCGGAGTGTGTTTTGGTCATTGACCCGGGAGGTTTTATTTTATGGTCAGTCAACAGTTTTTTTTTTTTTTTTTCTTATTTTAATCGGCGTATTATACGCGATTATAAATTATTTCGATTTTAGTTGAAATTAGTTGAAAAAAGCAACAACAAAATTATCGATGCATTGGAGAGTCAATAAATGAAATTGTAATACAAATGAAACAAATTATATGAAAATTGCACTTTTTTTCCTGTCTGTCTGTCTGTATAATTTAAAATTAATCTGAAATGGTAACATTTTTTAAAATTATTGTACAGGTTTGTTTTTCTTTGTTAATGTGCAAAACTCAACGTAATGTTTCAAAAGACAAATATTTTAAGGCTGATTAAAAATCAAAACAAAATTTTTTTGAAATGAAAAAAATATTACAGCAGTTAATGCCATTTATGGGGCACACTACGTAGGAAAATAATTACTAAAGTATACATGTTTTAAACATATCCTCCTTAAAAGTTCGGCATTCTTGATAGTTAATCACATAATTCCATACATATACCCATACACAGTTGGTCATTACAACGCTTCAGTCAGGATTACGACCTAGTTTCTTACACCACTTATGTTGTGCATGCAAATTTTATACATGAAAGGCAGGACCTACAGTTTTAAGTCGACTTCGAACGACAGATTCGTGAGAAACGTAACGCTTTCTAAAGAAATTTGTATAAAAAAAATAAATAAATTGAGTTCGCTTATAACTGTTCGACAGATCGACATATCGCTGCAAAGTAAACAATCTTAATCAATAGGCCACTGATGAATAAATGCGAAGGACTTAAAGTATCAGGGACTAAAGGATAAGTGACACTGTAATATGGTAGATAAAAACAAGTACATTAAATTGCATAAAATCTTCTTTGTCTGTAACAACAGTTTTCTTCTCCCATGAAGTTCTTAATCACAATCACAGAAAATCCGAATTCAACAGAAGACCAATAATATTTCATCATTCTGAGCAGAGAATTAATGTTAAGCAGTAAGTCAATAAGTGAAGCTGTAGTCGCTGTAGTCTAGTAGGTAGTGTGTTGGCTTATAAGACGAAAAGCCCCAGGCCAGACGTCAAGACAAAATAGAAAAAGTATTTCTTCGGCGACTTCCTCTCAGCAGATTTCTGGCAAAAACTCTGAGAGTAAATAAAATCGTCATGAAAAAGTTTCTCAAAAATCTGTCGTTCGGAGTCGATTTTAAACTGTAGGTCCCACCACTCATGTATAAGAAATTAACACACACAACATAAGTGGTGTGAGAAAATAGGACGTTGTACAATGGGTCAATTCGACCTCCGGCTACTGTACACAATTAATTGACAAGTACATGTCCTCTAACCTAACCTAACCTTCGTTGGAGATGTTTGACCTGCAGTTTGAACCGTGGCTACATGACTAATAAGCCAACACACTACTTACTAGATTACGGTGACTACATTTATGAGTCAAAGTCATTGCAAATTTGAAATTACGAATGCGCTTCACCCAGAGAGAAGCCGTGGCAGACATTTCAAGGATGTACGAGTATATTCCTTCAAATGAATAAAAAAATGTCAATGATATCTGTCACACAATTTGTTTTCTTTACATTTAAAAATAGAAAACGCTTAAGGAAAGACCCTATATAACACTCACAGCTTCTAAAAGTGACCAATCAGGAACGCATAAATAATAGTATTTTACAGTGCTAATCAGGTGGATTATTCATAACTTAAGTTTAAGTACGCATCACTAATAAGAAAACGGGATTAATTAAAATCCCATTTCTGCTTGATATATGCCCTGGCTCTAGGCTCTACTTGCTACTAAATTCATGGTCTTGAAACCGGTAAATGTCGCATAATTTTCCTTAAAGCCTGTTTCGTGTAAAACAACCTTACTTATGTACATACAAATACAGGAGGTGGAGGGAGATCTCTGTTTTGTGAAAGCAAGTCTTTGATAAATAAAATGGATTTTCAACAATAACTAAATGATGCATTTTTTTGCTTTCAAACATCTTTATCAATCTTATTTGAGGGCCTTTTCAATACAAAAACAAAGCCTGCTCAGTGGTGGTTGTAGTGTTAGTATTAGTGTGTGTGCTGTGTGGAGTAAGTATAATTGTAGGAAAATTCATTCATTATAATTAATGATGGAAATCATAAAAATCTTTACGATTCAGTTTTTGGCCACAGAAACCATTAACCAACGAACAAGCAAACAACTGTTCCCTCTCTTTCTCTCTCTCACCGTTCAATGCTCTCTGGTTGCTGTTGTTTCAACATTAAAATAAAAGGTTTTTTTCGTTTTGTTTCTTCTCGGTTTTTGTGTTTAACGTTACTTTCAAATAAACCGTAAAAGTAAAAAAAAATAACCAAATTTTTTTTTTGATATTTAACTGTTCAACGAAATGGAAAGAACCAACAACAACAACAGCAAGAACTACAATAATCTTTTCAAAGATACAGAAAAAACAAACAATTCTTAAATAGTTGCAGAGTTCAAAAAGAAATATAAAATAGGCAGGGGAACAACAAAACACAAAATAAAAGTCAAGCCAGAGTTCATCGTTATCTTTATCATCATCATCATCGTCATCCACATCATCATCATCATTACAATCGTAAACGTGCTTATCTTTATGGAGAGAATCATTTATATGAAAAGGTAGAATAACCCCTTTAATGATATTCACAGTGAAACTTAGTTCCGCTCTACGCAGCAAATGGCAAAAGGTTTTAAAGGCCTTTAGACATTGCTAAACACTATTTACTCTGTAAAGTTCTAAGAAAGATGAAAGAGTTTAATGAATGAAAAGATTTATTTCTTATTTTTATTGTGTTTCTTTGGCAGATTCTTTGAGCACATAACATGTGATCCATACGATCTCACAGATACAATTCAATTAATTTTGAATTAAAGCTTAGAACAGCAAAAGATGTAGATTTCTCTGTCCACAACTGTAATGACCATGTCGAACATGACTTTCTTTCATTAGACTTAGTTACTCAAGCTGAAGTAGAACGTATTTGATAACAAAGAGAAGAAAAGCTGGGGAAATACATTTTAAGCACTACGATGATTAATATATCATGACATGTGCATTCAGAAAGAAGCCTTATTTCAATGGTTAGAATAATTCCATTCAGGGCAAATACTCGCTTTTCTTGGACTATAACTAGGCCAAACGATGCTTTTGAAACAAAAGTAATCACTCTTGGTGGCAAGTTCAGAGTATAAGAGGAACGCATGATCATTTTTAAACTCGCAAAACTCTATACATATTGTATGTCGCCGTAGTCTAGTAGGTAGTGTGTTGGCTTATTAGACGTAAGGCCCGAGTTCAAGCCCCAGATTATACATCAAAACGAAAATATGAAAGAAATATTTCTTCGGCGACTTCCTCTCAGCAGATTTCTGGCAAAAACCCGGAGAGTAAATAAAATTGCCATGAAAAGTTTCTCAAAAATCTGTCGTTCGAAGTCGACTTTAAATTGTAGGTCCCGCCACTCATGTATGAAATTAACACACACAACATGAGTGGTGTGAGAAGCTAGGCCGTAATCCTGACTGAAGGGTTGTAATGACCGATTATGTATGTATGTATGTAAAGCTCTTTAAAAATTCCTATCGATGTGCATGCTCGCTTCATAATTGTTCCGAATTCACTGAGACTGACCAGCAACAGACGAACAGTGCGTTCTCTAGAGCCCATACTTACTTACTTGTTTGTATGGCCATTTGTCACAAAACGATTGAATCATAAGTCAGGCAAGAGATAGGATTTCAATATCAAGCACTATGTACACATAGCCACTGAAGTATACATACGGATAACAAATTTCAGAAATTTTTTTAACTAATCCGTTTTCGTTGAAAATCTTTGTAATTGTCTGACATCTTTCTTCGATTTTAAGACGGTCTTTTGCTTTGGTTCAGAAATTTGTGAAATTTGTAAATCGGATGCATACCTTTATGGGCCTGTGCAGGGCCACAATTCAGTTAAATTTCAGAAATTTTTTAACCAATGCAAAAGACCGTCTTAACATGAAGGAAACTATAAAGATTTTCAACGAAAACGGATTAGTTAAAAAATTTCGGCAATTTTTTAACCGTACGTATAATTTAGTAACTGTGTGTATCTCCTCATTAGAAGGCGCTGCAGTCTAGTAGGTAGTTGGTTGGCTTATTAGACGTTTGAACCGTGGCCTCACGTCTAATAAACACTATGCGTCTCTCATTAGAAGGCGCCGCAGTCTAGTAGGTAGTTGGTTGGCGTATTAGACGTTTGAACCCTGACCAAACATCTAATAAGCCAACACACTACCTACCAGACTACGACGACTATATTTATGAGTCAAAGTCATGAGAAATTTGACATTTCTAATGCTACATCCAGAGTAGCCATGGTGGACTAAATGGCACCAATAGGTGTTTCAAGCGTATAAGAAATTTCGATAATATCTCACACACACTTTGTTTTATTTAAATTTAAAGATAGGAAGCTCTTAATGAAATACACGATAGTACACTATTTAAACAAGAATTTTTATTTTTTATATTCACAATAAGCAGTTGATTAATGGGCTTCCATATCTGCATGATCACCTTCATGGATGAAAAAACGAAATTATTTCGGATGTAATTTTTTTCCTTAAACGGTGCACATCTTTATTTATTTCTTTTTAAGTTCGTTGTAATAATTTATTAGAAGTGAATTATTTCGTTTGATTTGCATGTTCCAAAAAAGTAAAAAAGAGAAATAGATTTTCCTCATTTTGATGATTCTTGGAAAGACACAATAAAACAAACGAATAAAAATGCAAAAAAAATTAAATACAGAACAAAAACACTCAATTGAAACCAGGTTACTTGTGTTTCATTCCTCATTTTCTTTCTTTACTTCCTTTGTTCCGCCGTTCTTAATGGTTGTATTTCGAAACGAAGTTGGTTTGTAAATTATTTGAGGAGTTTTAATTGTTTTTTTGCTTTCGCGTTTAATATGGTCAAAAATACATTAATACGAACGTTTATCTTTTATTGCTCATACCTTTGCTTCTTTTCTTGCTGTTTTATTAATAAACCATGTTAATGGCTTCATTAAAACAATTAAAAATTCAAAGAGAAGAAATATAATGGAAACAATGAATCTAAAAATGATAACCACCGTCATAAAAAACAATTAAAAAAACTCATAAATTCACTTGACTTGACTTGACTTGACTCATTTAAAAACTTATTAATCTTTTACTCCTCTTTAACACTTTTCGTACTTTTTTTTTGGTTTTGTTTCTTTTTTTATTTAATTTTTTTTTTTTTTAATTTTGATTTTTTACTTCCACTTGATCTGTTAAAGCGGAATTAAATTCTTTTGCATAAGTTTTATCCACAATGCAAATACCAAAAAGAAAGAGGAAAAAATTTAATGAAGTGGGTACTTTATCGCAGTAAAATGTACCAAAATTAAGACGTCATTATTTGATTAATAAAAGTACTTTTTTATAAGGCATTTACGTACATACATATGTATATAGACGATGATTCAGTAATGATGATTCCCTACCAAAAAAATGGAATAAAATCGTTTAAAGTGGGTACTTTTTCGTAGTAAAATGTACCAAATTAAAACGCCATTATTTGATTAATAAAAGTACTTTTTATAAGACATTTACGTACAGGCACATATAGACGAGGATTCCGTAAAACAGTTTCCCTACCAAAAAAAAAACGGGATAAAATTGAATGAAGTGGGTACTCTTTCGCAGTGAAATGTACCAAAATTAAAACGCCATTATTTGATTAATAAAAGTACAAATTTATAAGGCTATAGTAAGTCGTAAGTGCTACCTCAGATATGGAGCTTCTAGCAATACAAATAATAGAAACAAATTTAATTCAAAGTTTGTCGTTCAATCATAGAATCCACAAAAGTTCTCCAGCTGGTTCTATTCCGCACTATATGACGATATTTGTGGCCAAAATGGGTCTTAGCACCAGTTTTCAGTCTGTACTGACTGTTTACAATACGCGTTCTTTGAGAGTTCTACTGCAAGCTCATCTCTAATATTCTTTCGAAGTATACGACCAAAGTCTCCGTAGTCTAGTAGGTAGTTTGTTGGCTTCATAGACGTGAATCTACGGTTCAAACCCCAGATCTGCCATCAAAATGAAATACGAAAAAATATTTATTCGGCGAATTCCTCTCAGTATATTTCTGACAAAAACTGTGGGAGTAAAAAAAAAGTTTCCCAAAAATTTTTCGTTCCGAATCCACTTTAAAACTGTAGGTTCAGCCACTCATGTATATAATTAAGACACACAACATAAGTGGCATGAGAAGCTTGGTCGTAATCCTGAATGTGGGCTTACAACGACCAATTATGTATGTACCGATCCAAGTCTACTCTCTTAGAAAAATTTCTTTCGGAATTGCCAAATGATAGCATGACATTAGCCGATACGCATGAGACAAAATATTCTGTTAATGATTTTCAGCTTTTTGTTTCCAAACAACAAAATTTCGTTGTAGTGTATTTGGTTACGCCGTAGTCTAGTAGGTAATGTGTTGGCTTAATAGACGTAAAGCCAGGGTTCGAGCCCCAGGCCAGACATCAAGACAAAATACAAAAAGTATTTCTTCGGCGACTTCCTCTCAGCAGATTTGGAAAGAATGCATGGAAAGTCTCTCAAAAATCTGTCGTTCGGAGTCGACTTTAAACTGTAGATCCCACTCGTGTATAAAATTAACACACACAACATAAATGGAGTGAGAAACTAGGTCGTAATCCTGACTAAGGGTTGTAATGACCAATTATGTTATGTATATGTATTTGGTTACCCTTTAAATAAGCCTTCGGTTATTTTCATGCAGGCTAACAATATTATTCTGTATGCTTTCGAATGTGTCACAATTAACAGATGCAAAGAGCATTGCCCAGGTTATGTAGTCATTGCTTCAGCTGTAAAATATTATCAAGTACCATTAGAAATAGTATAGGGAAGTACACGTCTGTTATCTTGCCATTGAAAACGTGCTTTACACAGGGCACGGGAGTTAGAGCGGCAATATGTCTCTACAATACATATATACATAATTAGGTAGTGCTCACTATACTGAATCTCTGTTTATAGTGTCAAAGGCCACCTAATAATCTACGATAATTCAGAAAAGTGGCTATCCGTTGACTGATTATTAGCATCGTTTCGTTTACGCATGAGTAGTTTCTTCTGACGTAATTCTAGTATTTAACAAAGTTATGTATCTCCAGTTTCGACATTTCTAAGGTCATCCTGTTTAAGAAATTTGTTTATCACAACTTTTTTCAATTCTGTTGGGTATTTCTTTGATTTGCTCTGTTTTCCATTATTAAGATATGTATTTCCCATTTAGCACTTGATTTATTACACAGCCCTGCATGGGTTTTGCAAATAAGATAGCTCCAGGTATTTCCGAAGGCAACTTGCGCGCTGAACACGAATCTGAGTTCAAAAACTTTCTCTCACTTCAGGTTTTCGAGAAAAAGGGCGGATCCAATATGGCAGTCAAAGTTTATAAAAATTAATCCGATTTACTTGACTGCCATATTGGATCCGCCATTTTCAATTTGTTAAATCTGAATGAAAATCTGTAATCAGCGACCCCAAAAATCCCTGGGTAACAAATTTCCAGTAAATCTGATTAATTTTTCATAACATCCGTTATGTGTTTCTTTTTCTGTTGCACCCCTTGACATAAACCCACCCCCTAATTTAAGGGTGCATGCAAACAATTTGGCTTTGGGCTCATTTTAAAGAGCAAAGATCAATTGTCAATTTCTGACAATAGCGATGGTTCTAGCACGTCAGTGTTAAGCTCTACAATTTTTCAAAAATGGCCAAACCCGTAAACTTTTAGGGGTTTCAACCACCTTTTTCTCGAAAATCTAACGTGATGGAAACATCTGGAGTCATCAAATTTGCACAAAAAAAAACCAAATTTGCAGGGCTATGTTATTATAGCAGATTTTAGGATAATAGGGTTTTATTCAATTCTCACTGAGAGCGTTACGGCAACGGCAACGGCAGTCGGCAGATGGCAACCCTATGCTCAAAGGATCTGCTAATGAAATTGAAAATACAAAACAGACTCCTAATAAGGTGGGGAAAGTGCTTGTGAGAGCCGTTTAAATTCTGTATGAAAAAAGAATAGACTCTCGTAGCTAGGCTAGCTTCACACGAATTAGAAATTGTTGGAAAATTTTGTCTCACTTACCCAATATCCATTCTATTATGACTTGTTTCGATCGATAACGAATGCTCTCTGTGAACTTATTTCACTTCAGATCAGTATATCTAAATCGATTGATTTGTTCTTTTTGAAAATCCATACGCTAGAAGGATATTGGCAAAATGGTCACAGTTGATCACATAGACAATGTGTTGAATAAATTTCAGTTGGACAATTTGTAACAAAAAGTTCTAAAATTTCCACATTTTCAGTTACATTTTCAACCAGTAACTCTTCATTGAATTTGAAATTTCATTCTTTAAAAAAAAAAAAAAAAAAAAAACTATTGCCATCTAATACATGAACATGTCATTCAGATTCAAATATCTTTAACACCAAAAGAGTGCAGAAATATATTTTAATTGCCATTTAATCATTGGCATGCCAATTGAACAATAAAAATTACGAGTAATTAGCAATTAAGTGTGCCATTCAAAGGCCAAGTAATTTAGATAAAACTGCAGCGAGTACGGCAATAAAAAAAACCTGATTCAGATCTTAATATGCACCACTATTAATTGCATTAAAAATTGAAACGAATTAAAATAATTACAGTTAATTTATAATAAAAAAAAATGGTTGAAACCCATTCTGAAATCACAAATCACATTACAACAGGTGGTTGCCCGGCTATAAAAGCTTTTTTTGTACCATTTTTTTTTTGTTTTGCCTTTTCGCAAAGCTTTTGCCTTTAAAGCTTTTGTGTGTTTCGTAGAAGTATTATATGCATCGTATAAAATTTTTGTTCCTTAAAACTTATTTCTCATTTTACTTATGCACTAAAGAGGGTGGTTCATGGTGACTTATGAGCGCTGCTGACCATTATTATTGCCTTTCCCTTTGAATTTATTTTCTTCCTTGTGTTTGTAAAACTTTCCAAGACTGCTTAGTAGCGACATCTTGAGGAAATATAATGCATTTTGCATTTGATAGGATAAAAAGTGAAGAAAGCTCTTTTGCCGCCAAAAGTAAAGAAATAAAAAAACGCTACAAATTTAGACGACTTGGAAATGACCTACAAAATGTCCTCTTGTGATGAATTCAATGAAATTGAAAATGACATCAACCCGATGGAAATGTTTTAAGCAATAATTTCAAATCTTTTGAATTCATTTATAAACAATGGAATGAAATGACACATGAATTCCAAGCAAATCATTGGGCATATTTAGATATGCTTTTTAGGTTTAGAAAATTAAGTTGTTACTGCTCGCTAAAAATCAATCTATTTTCATTTCAAAACCGACGCGTATTGTAGGTAAAGTCTTTTAGTCTTTACACTAAGTTATCCCGTGGGTCGGGTCTTCTTACGTGTGTATTATCGCCACTTTTTTAAAATCATCATGGTAATCACTTTTTTGCAATTAAGCTGCAGTGCTGTAATGCTAATCCTACTTAATTGGTCATAAGTCAGGATTCTCTAATTAGGATTACAATCTAGCTTCTCACATCAGCCATATTATGTGTGCCAATTTTATTCATTACTGGCGGGATCTATTGTTTAAAGTCGACTCCGAACTACAGATTTTTGAGAAGATTTTCATGGCAATATATTTACTCTCAGAGGAAGACGCCGAAGGAAATATTTTTCATATTTCGATTTGACGAGATACCTGGGCGACAGTTTGAACCACGGGCTCTTGCCTAATAAGCTAACATACATAATTGGTCATTACAACCCTTCAGTCAGGATTACGACCTCACACCACTTATGTAGTGTGTGTTAATTTTATACATGAGTGGTGAGACCTACAGTTTAAAGTCGGCTCCGAACGACAGATTTTTGAGAAACTTTTTTATGGGAATTTTATTTACTCTCAGAGTTTTTGCCAGAAATATGCTGATAGGAAGTCGCCGAAGAAATACTTTTTGTATTCTGTTTTGATGTCTGGCCTGGGGCTCGAACCCTGGCTTTACGTCTAATAAGCCAACACACTAGCTACTAGACTACGGCGATTTAACACCCTAATTATTAAACAATGGCGACCAGTAGTACAATTTTCTTTTTCTAAAATAAACAATTAGTTTTGCAGCAATATTAACAACAATATTGATTTAGCTTTTAAAAACAGCATATTTTCTTCAGGCCTGTTCTAAAATTAAACAAGTGGTAGTCAGTTAGATCTCTGCAAGGCAATTCAAACAAAACTTCTTACCTCTACTGCAATAGATAGCTTAGAGCTGCCATATTGAAATATTACGGCATCATATTCAATTGTGTGTACGTGACGATAAATTCAAATTTAAAAATTCAAGACGCAATCCCAAAATTTTAGCATCGCCACATTCAGCACTAATGTAACAAAATGTTCTCTTAACAGAACAAAATTTGCCTTTAGAGCAGAGCACTTTTAGCTGTTTAACAGTATCCTTTTAAATACGGCCACTTGTTTAGAAGCTGATTTCTGGATATATACTAGTTCTGTGAGTACTATACCATATTCAAAAGAAGGTTCCAAGGCCTACTAATATAACATTAGCAATATAGTAGTCACCTACTAAGTGATATGGTATTGAGAGAATTGGCTTTGAACATATAAATTTTTTTTGCTTGAAAATTCTCTAGAAAGTCAGTGGCCATTTCGGAACATATGGAACATACTAGCCCGCTATATACAAACTGTAGTCCAGAGGTTTCTCTTTCAAACCGTGATAGTGGGATAGCTGGAATAATTTTGGGATTTGCGAAAATGAATTTAAAAAAATCAATTTTTGGTCAGAAACATGAAAATTCTCTACAAGACCTGGGGCCATTTTGGAACAAATAAGACATAGCACACCTATCCATTGCCACGTTATCCAAAAACATTTCTTGCATTCTGGTTGTAGTGCCATTCAATCTACTAAAATGATTTGTTAATTCGGCAGGTGAATCCGTTTTCTTTTTATAGAATTTATAATAACGAACCCTTTAAAGGAACACCCTTTCAAATATTACAACACGCATTATATTTTTTAATACTGATGACTAGACCTTGATAATATGAATTTATTTTAAAATTATTTTATTTTATTTACTCTTTTCATACGATACAGTGTAAAAGGCATGTTTTTAATTACTTTTTAATGGAAATAAAAATTAAAAATAAAAATCCTACAACACACACACACACACACAAATATTTTCCCGCCAAATTAAAATACGATTATATTGCTGCCTCGAAAAGTAAAATTTGTGTCTGGAAATTGTTCATGAAACAATGAAAATTTCTATTTGGCGTAGGTCAGTGCTGTCATCAGTGTTAATAATTCGTGTCTATTAGTGTGTATGAAAAAAATATTAGGCTGGTATACATTATCAAGTTTGAAAAAATTTATTTTCAATATTCTTTAAAATATTTTCAAATAAACTCACAAAAAAATGGTTTTTAACATAAAATTACAAGCGAATAATTAAGAGCCACCCTAATACTCGAACGTTTAGAACACTTTATATTTATTATCATGTACGAGTACATACTGCATAAACTGTAACATGATATTTAATTAAGTTGTGCTAAAACTATTTGAAAAATTCACTGTAGTTCAGTTCAGTTGAGTTTAATTAGGTTTGTGAACACAAATTAAAATTAAAACAGTTCAACTAAAAACCATAAAATTATTTATTAAACAATGATGATGATGATGATGATGAAATTAAATAATGAATACAACAACAACAAAAAAAGAAACAATAAAAACTTTATTATTCTTTTCATTAATTCTTAAATAATTAAGTATGTGTGAACAACATTTATTATTATGCATTGCGGATGAAAAATCATACTTTTTTTGGAATTTAAAGCGCAAAAACCCAAGTATTCACACACGTTTTATACATTATTCATCGAAAAGGGCTTCTCATGTGGTTAAAGTGGATTTACAAAATAACGTTTTAATCCAATATTGTATATACTCTTTGCGAAATACTCATATATTAAGTATTTTCCTTCAAAAATGTACCAAATATTCAACAAAATGTATTTACATGGGGCGTCTAACTTAAAAATTTGAAATTTTGAAATATAACGACCGGTTTTAGTATTAAAAGTAATGGCATTCCCTCCTTTCCGCTCTATAAATTATGTCAAATTAAAAATATAGCCGCTTTAAGCATAACTCAAGAGGGGGTCCTATCAACCCTATCCATTAAAAGCATCATTTCTGCAGTTTACAAATCATCTCTCGCACGTTGAAACATAACTTACATAATGATCATTACAACCCTTCAGTCAGGATTACAACCTAGTTTCTCACACCACTTATTTATGTTGTGTGCGTTAATTTTATACATGAGTGGCGGGACCTACAGTTTAAAATCGACTCCGAACGTCAGATTTTTGAGAAACTTTTCGTTGCAATTTTATTTTTTTCTCAGAGTTTTTGCCACAAATCTGCTGAGAGGCCGTCGCCAAAGAAATAATTGTTCATATTTCGTTTTAATGTATGACCTGGGGTTTGAACCGTGGCCTTACGTCTAATAAGCCAACACCTTCTGGACTCTGATGTACACATATATATAAAAAGAAGACTGACTCACTTCTGTGCCTTTAAATTCAATGGCCACCAGTTATTTTTACGAGCCACTTGCTATTACATTGGCAAACATTCCGTGAAACTCGGCATTCCTGCAAATGAATTCTGCAGGTGCTAAGGGTCTGAGAAGGAGAAGAGACTGTCTTTCACCTCTTCTGTCAGTGTTCTGCTCCTGTCATAAACAGGCGGAGGTTTTCACCTGTACTTTCCAACATCTCTGACCAAAGTCTCTACAAAGATTGCTTCAAATGCAAGATTTATTTTAAACTCGGGTTAGGTTTCTCTAGGGAATGCTGATACCCGGTAGTATAGATTGGGCCTAATTGTAGTATCACATTATGCTGGCTTGAGTGGAATCACTTCCTTTAAGAAGGGTCCGCCACCTTACCTAACCTAACCAAATCGAAAATAAACAAAAATATACCATAAAAGACAACACAAGTAAATGCAAAATTGAGATCAACTCACAAAAAAGTTTGTGTAAAAAATTTAAAAAAAAATAAAAAAAAATTTACAAAAAAAATATGTTTAAGCTCTCTCATGAAACATAAAATTACCGCTAATAGTGGTACTATTTTAATATCATTAAACAAAATGAATTGAAATTGAATGTTTTTTTTGCTTCATTTTTTTATGTTGAAATAAAAAAACCTAAAAAAATCACGATCCATTAAATTGGCTCTTTATGTGAGCTTTTTAACAACATAAACCAGACATAAGCACGCACACACTTTTTGGGGGGCGTAAAATATAAAAAAAAACTCAAAGCAAAAACAAAAATATAATTTTAACCCCAAAAAAACACGTATAAGTAAATATTATGAAATGATGTTTTTTGTTTTTCTACTAATAGTCAGGCGTTTGAATTTGAATTTGAATTACCCAGTAGGCAAAATAATGGAAGAATAGAAATGGTGGGTACTTTTCTATGACCGTGCCATATTTTGTGATCATAACGAATTTATTCCAGTCGATGCGGTTGTGTAATATTCTTTTTACTTCTCTCCAACTTAGATCGCTTTCATTAACATCAAGGCTTAATTGGCAGCGTCACACTGGCGTTCACCTGGCGATTTTCGCAGCGACTATCTTAGCCAACGCCCTTTATAATTTTAAGAATTTTATTCTGGATTGGAAGCTGGCCAAAAGATTTCTAGGAATCTTGTTAGACATATTCGACAAACACTTATAGAGAGCTTAACTCGTGTTTTATTGCATTCGACACAAGAATTAAATATTCTAACCTTAGTATTGCCGAATATTGCAGAAGACTTTCATACTGCCTGGTTGGCTAAAAGAATACTTATTCATCGAGATGCTACCGAAATAATAATAATTTCCTGGTGGGGAAGTAAATTATATTTTGTTTTTGTTGTTTTTGTAAAGAGAAAACAAAGTAAACCAGGCACTAAATGTACTAAAATTCATATTTTCTTACGCTCCTTTATAAACAAGCCCCCACCTTTCAACGTTTTCTTTTTATTAAAAAAAAAAGACAAGAGAATTAGCATACAAGCAATAAAACATAACTATAAACACAAAAACAATTAAAATATTAAGACAATAACAGTAAAAAAATCTCTGGCAACCTATTTTGTTTCATAGGACGTATCAATACCAGGGTAACCAGCTTATATTTTCCAGTTCTTTTTATAGGATTTTTATGTTTTCCGAAGTTTCAAAATTAAGATTACAAAGCAGTTGAGGAGTATTTAGGGAAATAATTTCAATAATTAAGAAAACTTTGATCGAAATAATAACAATTTACCTCTGTAACTAGTAATTGTAAAAATTGGTACCATTCTAGCGGAATGTCGCGAAATACTACAACTAATTACCTGCTAGGGAATCTCTTATTCTCTCTTATTCACCGTAATGCCTCGCATAATTTTCTATCATCCTTCCTTCTTTTTTGAAAAATTATCGTTTGGTCTCATGGTGTTAAATTAAATGTAAAAAATATTTCTTCGACGCAGCAGATCTCTGGAAAAAACTCTCGAGAGAGAAAATAAAATTGCAATGAAAAGTTTCTGCAAAATCTGTCGTTCGGAGTCGAATTTGAACTGTAGGTCCCCCGCCACTTGTGAATAGCACTAACACACACAACATAAGTGATATGAGAAGAATTCTGACTGAAAGGTTGTAATGTCCAGGTGTGTTAGGTAAGTCTACTCAAGGTTTAAAATTCACCACAAGATTTCGTTCTGTTCTTCTCATCTTTCCTAATATGCTACACAGGACATGGAAGGTGTTCATCAGCGAAGTGTAGTAAATTTTTAGTGAATCATCAAAGATCTGCGTATCGTGGCAGTGTCATGATAATGTTTAAATCGAGTCTCTATTTTTAGGCTTTTATTTTATTAATTACAATAAAATTACGCATTATATCTAATTATTACGAGCTGAGTAACCTATACAGATTAGAGTCTCTAGTGGGAATTAGACTCACGACCCTCACGCTAATAGTCTAGCACACTACCCACTAGACTACCAGGGCACCCTTCTCTAGTTTTTATTATTTTAGTATATTCAATGGCAGCGTTTTGAATAATATAGGACAGCATTGATAATTTCACAATAATGTAGGAGCTCATATTACCTAATGGGCTTTGAAATCGTTTGCGGAAAAGGTCATCAGCTCTTTCAATATATTTTTTTTCCTTTTTTAACCATTTTCCTTCAAAAATATTTCGTATTCATAGCATTTCTCAAGTAACTGTTTAGTATCCGATTTCAAATATTACCAGTTGACTCTTGATGTACTAAGGGGATAGTTATATCCCCTTGTATTTGAGTATTCGGTTACCAATTTGATTATTTACTTATATTGGAAAGGATTTATGTTATATCAAACACATACATATACTATGAGTCCTTTTGATTGGTAACATTACTTTGCCATTTTTGGCGTACAACTTTTGGATTTCCTGATCAAGTGCAAGTTTCGAGCTGCATGGTGAATGCTTTAAAATTACCGGGTAATCAAAAACATGTGTATGGTCTGACGTTGTTATGATGGAGCACAACAACTCTTCTGTTAATCAGTTCTGGCCGTTTTAGTTGAATTGCTTTCGTCACACACGTTAAGTGTTAACGGTTCTAACGGTAGACATTGAAATCTATGATTGGACCAGGTTTTAAGATAAATTCACATTAAATAATGCAATTTTAATAATATCGTCCAAAAAGTTGAAGCCCTCCTCCCTTGCAAACAAACTATAACGTTAACAGATTCATGTCATCTGTCATTAATTCTATAAACGAACATTATTGAATACCCATTACATTGTATATGATTATTTTATAATTTAAATGTCAATTCATTTCCTTTCATGTTCCTGTTCCAAGCTCAATTGATTTCTGCTGTCTAAATTATACATGCGAGTATAGAAAATGAGTAGCCGACAATAAACAATAACTAACGACAATAAATGATAATTTTAATGGAAGTCAGGCATAAACAAATTTTAAAAAATAAAATTGAATAAAAATTATCAGTTTTAAATTGTATGTCTGGCAAATAAACAAATTGTGCGCGGCCCCTTCTCTGACATCCCTAAAATAAATCCCCTGTGGAAATACATATGTACGTAATTGGCTGTCATGCCGACCGTATTGTTATTTTCAAAATATTGAAAATGTTTTCTTTTTTATCAGAAAACAAAAAAAACGTCATTCACTATTTATTTAATTTTTTTTTCAAAATATTCTGAGAGAATAGAGAATTTCGTTTTATATTCTCTTTTTTTTCTTTGATGATTTCGAGACGAATTTAAATTTTTAAAATATTCAAAAATTGAATTCCATTCCGACAATTGCCTCAATTCATAAAATGGAATTTGTTTCATAATATAATAGACGGCGTATGTATGTATGTTATACTAGAAATCATAATCGAAATAAAAATGAAAACTATTCACGTCTAAAATAAATTAAACATTTAAATTCAAACGCAATATAAAAACAAAAACAAAAACAATAACGACAATATTAAATAGGCCTCGAATACCTATAATTCAGCGACAAAAGCCGCACCAAAGACAAAAATTTTATTTCTTGAATAATTTTAAAACAATGTATTTACATACATATAGGGTTGGGTTTTACCCTACACAAGGACATGTAGGTTGTGTACAACAACTTAAAGTTAAATACTCAAAAGTTAAGAAATCAAATTAATTGCTTGTAATACAAATAACAATACGGACCTCAAAACTGCACGGTTCGCTTAACAACCGACGAGCACGTGAAAATAGTTCAAACGTGATTCATACGTGGACACTTGACGAGTCATTACATAGTAATGATGGTTGAAATCAGCCAAAACTATAAAGAACTTTGAAGAGAACAGAAGAGATCAGATCAGATACGTGAATTATTAGCAAAATCCGCGTGTGTGTGGTGATTAATTCGATTTTTCTAGTAAATCACTTTGGTTAACTTCAAGCCTTAATTGGCAGGCACCACACCCAGTGAATTACTTTACAAATTCACCTGGCGTTTTTCGCAGCGAGTATCTTAGCCAACGTCTTTTGCAAGTTTAAGGTTTTTATTCTGGATTAGAAGTTGGCTTATGGCGCTTGACTAAAAGGTTTCTAGGCATCTTGTTGGACATGGGCCTACACACACAAAAAAGTGGTGTGAGGGACACAAAAAGTGGTGTGAGGGACTACACACACAAAAGTGGTGTGTGGGACAACGCACACGAAAAAGTGGTGTGTGGGTATGGGGGTGTGATTGGTGTGAGTGAGGGATAACACACTCTAAAAAGTGATGTGAGGGACAACACACACAAAAAAGTGGTGTGAGTGACACGAAAAAGAGGTGCGATTTACATGAAAAGTGGACAACACACACGAAGAAGCGGTGTGAGGGACAACGCCCACAAAGGTGGTGTGAGGGACAACACTCACTAAACAGTGGTGTGAGGGACAATAAACACGAAAGAGTGCTGTGAGGGAACACACAGAATAAAAAGTGGTGTGAGGGACAACACACACATAAAAGTGGTGTGAGGGAAAAAATAAGGATGCAAAAAAAATTAATGAAACTCCCCTCTATACACTACAATTCTCGGCAAAGATAAAAATCTTCTTCTACCATTTCCCCTGACATACATAAATAGGTCAATATATCTAAAAATAATCACCAAACAAACAAACAAAAATATCAATACGTAGTACATTTAATAATCGTTACGTTGAAAAAGAAATATAAATCGAAATCAAAATATTTTTGTCTACTCTTCTTTGCGATTTTCTTTCACCCAAAAGTTCAAATGTCACTGTACAAATTAATGTTTAAAGTTGAATGTCAATGTGTGTTATAAAAAGGTAAGCTTAACGAAAGGATAAATTACAAAAACAAAACAAAAGCAAAATATGTAGATGGTCGAAAGGACGAAAAAGCTTTTCTTATAAAAAGCTTTACTATACCAAAACAAAACATTTGCAAATAAATATGAAAATAAAAACAAAATAAACAAGAAGGAATAAAGAGTGAAAAACAGATAGAGAGACATAGAGGAGAAATCAAAACAAAACAAAGAACAAAAAAGTCCTTGTAATAGCAAACATATCCATATGTGCGCATATTCAGCAAATGTCAAAAACAGAAAATCCATTTGCAGAGAAAATTGAGAATATTTCTCAAATATAAAGAGAGAGAAAGTAAGCAAATAGAGGACGAAAAAGATTTTCTCATTGCTTTCTTCTTTCTCTACTGTATGTGTCTCATAATTCCGGGTGGGGAAGTAAATTATATTTTTTTTTTGTTGTTTTTGTAAAGAGAAAACAAAGTAAACCAGGAACTAAATGTACTAAAATTCAAATTTTCTTACTCTCCTTTATAAACAAGCCCCCACCTTCCAACGTTTTTTTTTTATTACAAAAAAGGACAGGAGAATTAGCACACAAGCAATAAAACATAACTATAAAAACGAAAACAATTAAAATATTAAGACAATAACAATAAAAATAATCTCTGGCAACCAGCAACGCTCATAAACTTAATGAAACTATTTTTTCATAGGACGTATCACTACCAGGGTAACCAGCTTAGATTTTCCAGTTCTTTCTATAGGATTTTTATGTTTTTCGAAGCGTCAAAATTAAGATTAGAAAGCAGTTGAGGAGTATTTAGGAAAATACTTTCAATAATTAAGAACGCGTTGATCGAAATAATCACAATTTTCCTCTGTAACTACATATGTACATAATTGATCATTACAACCCTTCAATCAGGATTATGACCTAGTTTCTCACACCACTCATGTTGTGTGCGTTAATTTTATACATGAGTGGCGGGACCTACCGTTTAAAGTCGACTCCGAACGACAGATTTTTGAGAAACTTTTTCATGGCAATTTTTCATTTACTCTCAGAGTTTTTGCCTGAAATCTGCTGAGAGGGAGTCGCCGAAGAAATACTTTTTGTATTTTTGTTTTGATGTCTGGCCTGGGACTCGAACCCTGGCTTTATGCCTAAGAAGCCAACGCACTACCTACTAGAATACGGCGACTTCGTCTGTAACTAGCAATTGTAAAAATTCGTACCATTCTATGGCCTGTTTTAGGATATCATCAGGATTTTAAGACAAATCTTCGAATTCTATGCATAATTGGAATTTAATTTACTTCGGATAAAACTGATGATCTTGTGTTATTGTTAGCCAGTAAGCGAGAACATACAATTGGGCACGACAAAAGGATTTGAATATGAAGCCGAATAAGACAAGGAAAATGACTCACTGCAGGATATCCAAACATATAAAATACTTCATAGTTACCCTAGACAGTAAACTTAAATTTAGACAACATCTGAAAGATAGGGATAAGAAAGCTTACAGATGCCGATCCACATGTAGGACAGCCTTGGGTTGTAAACGAGGTCTCACTCTGAGACTGATACACTGGCTCTACACAAGCATAATTATACACATACAAACTTATGCTTCAGTAGTGTGGAGGATAACGATAGAAAGGAAATGCTACATGAAAATAGTTCACAGGGATCAAATAATGTCAAACGTCATTGGAAACAATAGTCTTCGTTCAACCGATTGATGCGGAAATGTTATACAAATTTGCGGAAGACTGACGCAGTAGGAAAACTTACTAAGCCACCCTGGGGCGATTCTAGTAGAAAAAAACCATGAGTTTATTAAGAGCATCCCTGCGTGGCACTTCACCTTACACGTACACTTTTGTAAGTTTAAGTTTCCAATCTTTTTTGGAAGTTACTATACGAGATATAACTCATCTCACAGAAGGGAACTTGAAGGAGTTAAGAAAGTTTACACAAAATACAGACTTTCTATAGATAGCAAGAATTGCACCCCTATTGTTGATCGCCCAACAAGCCTACTTGCAAGCTTAAGTACGTTCCGATATGTATAAGACCATTGACCCTTAGGTTCTTGTTCTCTCTTTTAGCCTACCCACCTACCTACCTCAATCAAAAGGATCTTTCTTAAACAGATGTTGAGAAATACCTGTTTGGTTTACAATTTGCATGAAGAAATGTTCTAAGTCGCACTCTTCCTCTATGTGCCCAAACTGTGTAAATGAGGAGAAAGATGAGGGGCATATTCTAACATGCTGCCCCAGATTTAGATGGCCGGGGGACACGAGTTTAGGACCAAACCGGCTTATGGAAGAGGTATTGAATTCTAGGATTCTATGGAGAAAATACAGCCAGGAAATGGCTGAAATTATGCTGGAACTCCGAAGAACGAAGGCGAAATTATAAATAATGTGATAAAGCTTTAAAGCTAACCAGCCCTCCGCGAAGTAATACCTTACGGCAGTACCGTGGGGGGAGAGTAGTTGAAAAATGTAGGGAGTGGGTTTAGTACGTAGGCACCAGTGATGGTGAATCGTGCACTCTTTTTTTGGAACAAAAGTGTCTTTCGAAGATTCCGACCTCCGGCCCAAGAAAAAAAAGTCTCACTTGCATACAATAAAGTGGATTCCATGTTTCAGCTCCGTACACCTTATTTTGTGGCTAGAGATACCACGCTTGGTGGCGCCTCTACACTCTTGTGTAGTACGCTAACCAGTTAACCGAAAAGGTCCACTTAATAAAGCGTTTGGCCTCGAATGGAAAATGCTTGTCAATCATTTGCATTTAACAGCACTGTTTTCATTTTGCCAATATTTATTTTCTAGTCGGTTAATAATGTTGTTTTGTGGACCATAGTCAAGGAAGCTTGTATATCTAAGAAGCTGTGGCTGAAGAAGAAGATGTCGACAGTAAAGTAGAGGTTTTGTATTCTGACTTGTGATTAATCGTGCGTGGCACATTGCTACCATCGAGTAAACAACGTTAGTACATAGGTCCCTGAAGTATCTTATAATTTGGAGAGATACGTCCTTCTGCTTTGATCCATATGGCAGAGTAACTTAGGGTGCCTAAAGCTTTTTGGAAGTCTATGAATGTCTTGTAAGGCGACTCCTCTAAAGACTCTTAGGATAATCTGTAGACTCTTAGAATATTAACATATTCGATGCAAGATTCATGGGCTCGGTAAACGATTTATTTCCTTCTGAGTTTAACCTGGACTGGACAGGACATTTCTTAAGATAGAAAAGAAAATATTTTAGTTTTATTTTTTTGCACTATTTCAACACTTTTTAGCTTATTTTAAATATGGTTTAGCTCTATATCTGGTCACTCTAATCGTAATAATAACAAAAACGAAACAAAGTAAAATCTCGACAACAATCAGAGAGGATAGTACTGCACACTTAAATGACTTACAAATTATTTACAACAAATTGCATTAAAAGAACAACAACAAACAAAACGAGAGTAATAATTGTAAAGAGTACTGCAGAGACTAACACATACGAACATTGTATTCAAAAAAATTAATTTTATTGTATTTTCTAGAGAAAAAAAGAGAAAAAAACCAAATAATAACAGTTATAAATGAGTAACAATAAAAACACGAGAATAGTAAAAAAAGAAAACAAAACAAAAATCGCTAAACAATATTAAATAGAGCTGTTGGATAAGCTTAACAAACACTTACAACACATACATACATACATACATACATACAACATACAAAAGTATTTTCCTTTAGTTGATTAAAAAATGTGACATGTCTTCCCCTGTCTCTTGCCCTGGCTCTCGGTCTATCACAGCGGATAATTTATTTGTCACATACCCAGTGGGAGGTGATTGAGTAAGTGGCTAAGTGTTGTGCCATCTATAGTTTAGTGTTGTAGAGTGCAATTACTGTATATTTTTAAAGTGTGTTATTTATACCTTTTCCTGTGTAAAAAATATGTAAATGGTTGTAACAATAGCAACAACGTTGCTGTCATTGTTATTTGTTCAAACTAATGGCATAACTGTGATAATCCGATGAGAGACAAAAGAAGCCCGTTGGAAATTTAACACAGATAAAGAGTAGAGTGAATACTATTGTAAACTCTTACAAGTAGAGTTGCCAATTGCGAAAATATTGCCGAGCAATTCCAAAAAAAAATCCAGTCTAATTTCTCAAATTCCCTAAAATTTTTTGGGATATTCAGCTAATTGGGTTTTATTAGAGACTCCTTAGGCAACAATTTGTATATAATGAGATACTTGCAGCAAGTCCCATCTCTCCACAATATCGATCATCCACCCAATTTTGCAATTTTCTAAACCAATTGAGGAGAACCAATAAAACTGTTCAATTTACGTCGGGGACATTATTTTTGACGGGTTGTCCCTTTTTTAAAACTTCTGTTAAACTCTTAACATTGTTCTGTAAACTTTAACATTGGCTCTATTAAAATGCTTGGTTTTAAACTTTGCTAGTTAATTTTCACACGCACACGTTATCCCACTTGTCAAAATTCAGCAATTTTATCGTTTTCTTCCGATCCTAACTTGTTTACAAAATATAGAAACTCAAACATAATCAAGACTTCCTTCCACCAGGGGTTACATAAAACGGAACAAACGGCACACATCTTCTTGCCAATTTAAATAGGATTTGATTTAGAATATTTTAAAACAATTGCATTATGAAACCACCCTTGAGATTTGAATTTTACTTGTCGTTTGTACGTCAATATTATAACTTATAGTTCCTTTACGCTGAACTTTCCAACTCCAGTCTATGGTCAGCTCATTTATTTCCTTTCATTTTAATTTTTAAATCACATTCTTCTTCATAATGGTTTGTATTGGATAATCCAACGTTTCCATAATACCTTCAATAAAATTGTTATCAGGTTAACCTTTCCCGACAATAGAGACAGAGCGATAGAAATAATTAGATTAATGGATTTTCAATTAAATGGATAGTCAAATGAGAACGATTATGTACCGATCTTAATAACACATACGATCGTGGTAATGAATGGCTTATTAGACGTAAAAGCCAGGGTTCGAGATCCAATCCAGACATCAAGACAAAACACAAAAAGTATTTCTTCGGCGACTTCCTCTCAGCAGATTTCTGGCAAAAACTCTGAGAGTAAATAAAATTGCTATGAAAAAATTTCTCAAAAATCTGTCGTTCGGAGTCGACTTTAAACTGTAGGTCCCACCACTCATGTATAAAAAAATTAACACACACAACATAAGTGGTGTGAGAAACTAGGACGTTGTACAATGGATCAATTTGACCTCCGGATACTATACTTTTATTAATTAACACGTACACGTCCTCTAACCTAACCTAACGTTGGTAATGAAAACTAAGACAAACATTGTATGTTAAGATAGATTTTAAGATATATTAGTCTAGACACAAACCACTAGTTAACAGAAATCTGTTATTAAAATCTTTCTATTATGTTGTTAACAGTATTATGTTACGTTTTTAAAAAAAACTTCTATTAAACAATGAATTTCAGACTCGAAAGGTTAAATATAAAAAAAATCGGGATATAGCTTCATATACTCATTCAGCGAAACCAATACCAAGAGTAGACAAGACATTAGATTGGTAAAATAATTAAACTAATAGAGTATCAGAAATCTAAGCAGTAAATAAATTTAATTCATTTGCAATAAATTCTAGTATTTAAATCATAGACAAGGGGCTTGCTAAAAACGCCGGGTAAAAGTTTGGTTTCTTTAAATTTTAAATAGATAAACAGAACATGCTGCTTTCGAAATAGAAAGCGTTTCTAAAACCTGTTGATATAACCTCGGTAGGCCATCGAATACACATACATAATTGGCCATTACAAAGGAAAGGATCTTTCTTATACAGATGTTGAGAAATAGCTGTTTGGTTTGCAATTTGCATGAATTCCATGGATTCCATGTTTCAGCTCTGTACGCCATATTTTGTGGCTAGAGATACCACTCTTGGAGCAGCCTCTACACTCTTGTGTAGTACGCTAACCAGATAACCGAAAAAGTCCACTTAATCACAGCACCTCGAATGAAAAATGCTTGTCAATCATTTGCATTTAACAGCACTGTTTTCATTTTGCCGATATTTATTTTCTAGTCGGCTAATAATGTTGTTTTGTGGAGCATAGTCAAGGAATCTTGCATATCTAAGAAGCCGTGGGTGAAGAAGAAGATATTCCGCCTTGTGATTGATCTTGCATGGCACATTGCTTTAATCGGTATTACGTAGAGTAAAAAAACGTTAGTATATAGGTTCCTACCTAAAGTGTCTTACAATTTGGGGAGATAAGTCCTTCTGTGTTGATCCTTATGGCAGAGTAAATCTTTTGGAAGTCTAAATCTTTTTGGAAGTCTATGAATGTCTTGTAAGGCGACTCCTCTAGAGACTCTTAGGATATTCTATAGACTCTTAGGGGCATTATTACAACTTGCCGTTAACTAAAGGGAGGATTTTAACGGACAGATAAATTGTTTTTCGTTATTATGAGTACCCAATAAGATAGAAGTGAGCGTTAAGCTAAAGGGAGGATCATCCTGCCGGTAACTTTTAAAGTTAAATTTATGTTTGAACTTGCCATATTATATATTATTTTCATTATGGCAACTTCAAATTTAAACAAAATGAACATGCATATGCACAAAAAAACGAAGCCCGCGGTTGCCACTGCGTTAAAAAAAGACTTGTATAATTGAGCAGTGTTATCGACATTGCTCTGGCACTGCCATAGTTTTGAAAAATTTTATCTGTAAGTTGTAATAACGAAAATATGTTAAAAGTAACTTTACAGTTCCCTTTAGCTAAAGGTACCTTTAACTAAAGATAAGTTTAACGGCAAGTTGTAATAATGGCCCTAAGATTTATATACCGCCAGTATATTAGAAAAAATTGACGTTTATTTAATTCCATATTCTGCACTATTATACAACTGTAATTGACAAAATTCTTTTATGAGCCACAGACGACACATTTCTTCTCTTTTTATCCTTTATGAACCTTTTTATTTCTTTTTTTTTTTTCTTTTTTTTATTAAAATTCTTTATTTGCTGTCAAAATCCTTCACCTACTTTTATCGTGAATGTTTTATTTTCCTATAGGGACTGCATTTTAATGGCAGAAATGCGTCAAACCATACATGCATATGACAAACAAAAGAGAGAAATAGAGTGAAAGACGACGAGAGAGAGAGAGAGAGAGAGAGAGAGAGTGACGGAAAGGAGAAAGTATACGAAATGAACTGACCAAGTATATGTAAGTGTATGGGACTAGCTACATACTATAAACAATTATAAAATGATGATTGTATCCTTGTTACAGATAAGTTATGTTAGTAACTAGTCACTGTACTAGCCACAAGCTGTCCTCTAAAGACAATAATTGCTTTCCTTAATAAAGGAACCACTGTAGCCAAGTAGGTAGTGCGTCGGCTTATTATACCTAAGGCCAGGGTTCAAATCCCAGAGCAGTCATCAAAACGAAAATATTAAAAAAATTTTCTTCAGCGACTGTCTCTCAGCAGATTTCCATGAAAAGTTTCTCAAAAATCTGTCGTTCGGAGTCGACTTTAGACTGTAAGTCTCGCCACTCATGTATAAAATTAACGCACACAACATAGGTGGTGTGGTGTGGAAGCTAGTTCGTAATCCTGACTGAAGGGTTGTAATGACCAATCACGTACATATGTATGTAATAAAGTAGTGGCAATATTGGTCCAGACTAAAACAATGCACGTATCTCGTCTGTGACAAATATGAAACCTCTCCTTATTAATGTCACACCATTCGTGTTAATGTCATACCCACAAACGGAAGATGGGCTTAGGATATCAATAACCAACTACCGACCGCCCGCAGACACGTTTCGTCCTTGTTATCCTCAAGAAATTTGCAAAATACTGCAAAATTTACAACATAGGTTAGGTTAGATTAGGTTAGAGGACGTGTACTTGTCAATTAAGACAAGTACAGTACCCGGAGGTCGAATTGATCCATTGTACAACGTCCTAGTTTCTCACAGCACTTATGTTGTGTGTGTTAATTTTTTATACATGAGTGGTGGGACCTACAGTTTAAAGTCGACTCCGAACGACAGATTTTTGATAAACTTTTTCATGGCAATTTTATTTACTCTCAGAGTTTTTGCCAGAAATCTGCTGAGAGGAAGTCGCCGAAGAAATACTTTTTGTTTGTATTTTGTCTTGATGTCTGGCCTGGGGCTCGAACCCTGGCTTTACGTCTAATAAGCCAACACACTACCTACTAGACTACAGCGACTTCAACGGCAACTTACAACATAAGGTTGTGAAACTTGATACACTGCAACACAGGATGTGGAATATATGCAAGTCTTCTAAACATAGTTGTCATACAAGTAAGTTGGAGGGTATGCTAGTAGGGTAACAGTCCCATGAACTGCAAGGTTTTTTTTACGTTCTTTACACACAAAGGCATTTAACAGTTATTGTTGTTGTAGACGCAATACAAATACGTACTCGTTATGCCGTTATGCATTCAATTTAGCAAATGACCAAAGAAGAACAAATGGACAACAACGACGACGTCTAATAGCCTGTCTAAACTAACGAGTTAATGTTGTTTGTTTTTCCTTTTGTGTTTCTTTCCGTTTTTATGTATTTTCTTTTCTATTTATATTTTTGTTTTTATTTGAGTTTTCTTTAAATAATAACAACAACAACAACAACAAGAGCAGAATAATTTGAAGGCCAACGTATGCATGCCATTCATTTGTTGTAAACACAATATTTGTTATTAAAGGTTATGGCTGGCACAGAGGGTGTTTTAAAGAGAAAATTTAATGCTTTTAATATTTAAAAAAAATGAAGAATTTTAAATAAATATTGTAAATATTTAAAGTTATTATATGTTAATTTAATTTATTTTTACTTGTTTTTATATTTTTAGTGGAGAATTAACCTTGACTTCCTATGGACAATAAAAATTTTTTGGAGCAACAACTAATAACGAAAGCCTCGAGAGAAATTAAATTAGCAAAATATGTATGAACTCAAATGTCAAGTGGCAACAAGAGATGAGTAACGGTTGAGGCGCACTAACGCACTTAAAATGTCATTTAAATTTAAAACAAAAAATGTTTACAGGCGGGTGTCAATATAAAGACAACCTGTTTTATTTACTTTATGAATACTTAATACATTATAAAGTAATTGACCTTTAAATTGGTTACAAAAAAAAACGAATAGACGAAAAACGAAAAAGAAGAAGAAAAACAAAGTTTCAGGTTTCACAAACAATTTAATGTCATTCATTCTTCTTCTTGTTCTTTAATTCACTATTTCAATGGCTTAGTTACAAAGGGCGTGTTTCGCTTCCAAAAAATTAGGTTAAGTAAGATCCAAAAAAATATACTTTTAGCGCTGTACATATGTATGTAGTTCTTATTTTTTTTTTAATTAATAAATCAATAAAATTTAAAGAAAATGAGATTAATGGATAGTTCAAGGTTAGTTTTCTTATATTATCGCCCAAAACCATGCCATAGTACAAGCTAGGCTTAATAAACAGGTCGGTGCATGCTATAAAGCAGGAACAAATCAATACTTTTGGGGTTTCGAGCAGCATAATAGTTTACCATGTGATCTTCTCAATATTTTATTAGAAAAAGTCTTGTGTGATGTAGCAGCCAACACTTGATTAATTAGACATTACAACCCTTTCAGTCAGGACGACAACCTAGCTTTGAACACAACCCATGTAGTGTGTGTTAATTGTATCCCTGAGAGGTTGGACCAACAGTTTAAAACCGGCTTCGAATCACTAATTTAAGAAACTTTTCATTACAATTTTATTTACTCACAGGGTGCTTAACAGAAATCGTCGAAAGAAATACTTTTTGGAGACGTCTAAGCTGGTGTTGGAACTACGGAGTGTTCACTACTTACTTACGTCAATGATGTCCTGGGTCAATGAGACCGCTAGACTCACCTGGCCCAATATGGATAGAAGGCGTACCAACCGATTACTTGGTCTTGGTCGTGATGTCATCTCGACTACAGTGGCCGTGCTTACAGGTCATTGCGTCATGGGTAGACACGCGGAAAGAATGAGGAATGACTTCTGCCATGGATGCAGGTCCACTGAGTAAGAGGAGACTGTTGTTCACTTTCTTTGCCAGTGCCCGTCTCTTGCTAGGTGTAGATATAGGTTATTTGGCTCCCCATTCCTTGTTAGCTTAACGGAGCTATCATCTATTGACATCAAGGATATAGCTTCGTTCATCAAACTTTCTGGCTGGTTTTCCAGTGCGGGGTAGTCGTGCTTTTGTTGTGCAGCCCTTCCGCTGACCAACTTCTTCCTTTTCCCTGATTTTGGTGGGACTTGGTTAGTACAGGGACTGTGTTCAACCGTGGCATCACAACGGGCCGCTATGCGTGCTCAAGTGAACTTTGTGATAACAGAGCTACCACTCCGACCTAACCTAACTACTTACGCCGATTATCCAGCAGTTGATACAACGGCCACAATTTTCATATGATATAGATATTATATGTCGGTCAAACGTTGTAAGATGGTAGCTTTTGAAGCAGATGAAAAGAATATTCGCACTATGAGATGGAATTGCAACGTTTGTACATGTTGAAAACGATTCAATGGAATAAAATAAACGAATAACCTATCTGCCGTAGTAACCGAGAAGAAACAGAAAATATGATGTTATTTAGATGCAGATTTCTCTGGAAGAATATAAAATTCGCAGTCCGCAATACGCTAATCTTTCTCGAACTGTTATATGATGTCAAAAACATAGTGCGGACTTAGATCTTCTTGGTATTCTCTTTGAAAGAAAGATATTTTGTAGGGAATGAATCATGAGACATACAAGCTTTGCGAAGACATAAAAAGCCTTTAAATACAACCATTAAAGTGACTTGGCTATGGCGTGTATATGTATGTGTACCAATAATCCGGTGAAAAATATCAGATTAAAGATTATCTTCTAAAACCTGACGTGAGATGCTGAAGAAGAAGCGCCCGCGAATTAGAATTCAAAAGACACACTAACAGCATCCATCTAACCAGTTAGGTGTTGTCCTGTCAACAAACACCAAAGTGCGATATGCCTTTTAAGCCAGCAATATGTTTTCCTTCACTTTTATTTTTCTTTTTTTCTTTTCTTCAAAAGCAACCCACAATAATTGTTAAATTTTGGAATTTGAAAGCGTAACATAACACCATTTAATTACCCTGTGGCCCTTCTGGCAAAAACATTTGTCGTTTAAATGTTAAATGATAAGAAAACCAACCAAGAACTCGTGGCAAATGGTAAATTAACTTTAATTACAGTGCGTAACAATAACAATTTGAAATTAATGTCAAACATTTTTGATTTACACAGTAATGTATAAACAAATAGTTTTCTATGTGACACGCCCACTTTTGACCCATTTTGACAAAAAGTATCGTTTATTTGACTAATAGTTTGACAGAGCAGTAGAATACAAAATTAATTATTTAAAACAAGTCAATTAAATTCAAGTCAATTTAATGTCACGCCTAGTTCTGATAAAATAAATTCAATGACACTGGCTTGGGAAAAAAAATTTACGTAAAGCGTACAAGCTCTCAACAGATAAGGGGAGGAACAAAACATTAATCACTTGACAGGCGCGAATTGTTCAAGAAGAACGAAATTTGAGTGCCGCATGAATTAAAGTAAACAAATTTGAGTGATTGAATTGCCAAATGGAAGTGTCAAGGCATGTCATTATTTTTATTTATTTCAGGCATCTTTTATTAGGAGCTTAGGCTACCGTATTTACATAGAGACTCCCTCTTTATCTATTTGAAGCTAATTTTCAAAGTTCGCAGACTTCATTTTAGATGGTTCTTCATCGTTGTCTCCATAGAGACGTGTTAAATCTTGTCATAGAGCCTTCCGAGAGTGTGATGTAGACAGTTGTGTTTGCGTCTCACTATTTTGGTGCTGATATTCTCTTCTCTGGCAAGTCGCAATAAGTTATCATATGAAATTAAGCGCGCCTATCAAACCACGCAAACTTCTATTGCAAAATACCTTTTGCTTTCGTTCAATTTCAACGTTGACAACTTTCGATACAGAGTTGAAGACCAGCAAAGACTTATTATGGTCGATAACTTATTTGATCGTTAGATGTCATATGAAGATATTTCTGTTCGTACATCTGTATGCCCCATTGGCAAAATTCTTTTAGCAGCTGGAAGATATGATTTTGCAGGCAATGGTACGCCTTGTGGGAGCTCTTATGTATACTGAGGAAAGTATATCATCAGCAAAGGTAGAAGTATGAATACATACATAACACACATACTTGGTCATTACAAGCCTTCATTTAGGATTACGCCCTAGCTTCTCATACCACATATGTTGTGTGTGTTAATTTTATACATGAGTGGCGGGACGTACAGTTTAAAGTCGACATGGAACCACACATTTTTAACGAACTTTCTTCATGGCAATTTTATTTAACCTCAGAGTTTCTGCCAGAAATCTGCTGAGAAGTCGTTGAAGAAATATTTTTTCATATATCGTTTTGTAGGAGACGTCTGACCTGGGGTTCAAACAGTGGCTTCACGTCTAATAAGCCAACACACTACCTACTACAGTACGGCGGCTTAATTTAAATCTTATTTTTAATACTTTTTCCAGCGATGTACAATAGCTACGAGATTTCTAATGCGATCTAAAAAGCATTTCTCTAAAAGCCTATCATATCAGCTAACTCACACACCTTCAGCCTATGATAAGCCAGTTCTATTACGGGTAGTTTTTAAAAGGTTCTGGCTTAGTCATCTCATTTAGCCATCTACTGTGGTATTCATGTTAATAGCTTGTATGGTTACGTTACCCAACATTTTTGAAACTTGTAAACGAAGTTGGAAAGTCTAACCCTTCCGAGGTTAAAATCCAGTTCGCTTTGCATTCCATGTTCAAAAATTCATTGAGATTGTAATCCAGAATAAAAAACATAGTGGAGGCCTTAGTATTTATACTATTTACTTTAAAGAGTTGCCACTTTTAGGCAAAATAATTTTAATTTAAACCAATGCCACCCTCGTATATCTGGTATATGGAAATCAAAATTCATGACAATTGTAAGGAAGAGGAAGAATGAGGAAAATTAAAGAAAAACTTTTGCAATAAAAACTTTCAAAGCAATTCATATGTATGCTACCATAGACTGCCAGAAACTTCAAACAAGGTTCTATTTTATAGCTAACCACAATTAAATACACAAATATACACATACATACATATATATGTACATACCTAAATACAGTTAAATTGACTCACTAACTAACAAAACCCATATTCATATTTTATATCTGTTGTATGTGTGTATGACTTTGGGAAGTAGGAGGAGAGGTTGGTCGTTGGTTTATGTCTGGGTATTTGGAAATTATAAATTACACGGTAATAATTTATGCCGCATTTAAGACTGTCACTTTACAGCACAATAATCATAGAGCCACAGTAGAATGTGACTCACTAGATTACAGCTGAAGCGAATTGTAAAGGCTGTACACTGCAACCCAAATGTATGTGGGCTGTCAGGTATTAGAAAATATTTTCTGATGTATTGTCTATACCTCTACCTAATGTGTAGGGTGATTGAAACCTTTACAATCAACCAATTGTCTTAATTGCCACATTTATGGATAATGATAAGGAAAACATAGCAGAAGACATAAACTTAAACCTAAAGTCACATAAATATTGTCTCAAATGGAAACAAAATGAAAAAAGAATTTAAAAAATGTTTTTTTTCTTATTTTAAAAATAATTTAAAGAAAATGTTTTAAAAACTAAATATATTGCAAGATGTTAGAGGAATTTTATCCTCAAATAAATATTAAAATGAGTGTGTAAACAAATGCAATGAAATATGTAAGTACGTGAGTCAAATAAGTACATGTGCAGAGTTTTAAAACACTCAAAACATTTAAAAGAAAAAACTTTATGCTTTAAGAGAGTCAATGTTTTTTATTTATACCTCAAAACAACATCCACTTTATTGGAATATTCGTAAAGCCCTGTTTAGCTGAACATCCATGGAATGTACACTCGTTTTTAATATATGAAGAGCATTATAAATGCTTACCGAAATTATAGGTTTGGTAACCTCTCCTTCAAGGTGCGGCGCACCTCGCAGGGGATACCGCACAAATCTACACCGATGGCTATAAATTGGAAGGAGCCGTTGGAATTGGTATCTATTCGAAATCAATCGTAATATCCAAGTCTATAAGGCTACCAGATCACTGCTGCGTCTTTCAGGCGGAAATGTCGGCAATTCAGGCTGCGGTGAAAATTATTGTGGACAAAAATGGTGAAAATCACCATACTTTCCGATAGCCAAGCGGCCATCAAAGCATTGGATTCTAGTGTAATAAACTCCAAGACGGTGTACGACTGTCGCAGATGTCTCAATGAGAAGGCGAACCGATATGATGTTTGTATCGCATGGGTACAGATTTGATTTGGCCAGAAGGGGCACGACCATCGAACTCTCTAAAGAATTCTCTACATTGGAGCCCTGCAGGTTTATAATTGACAATGCAATCGTGGACCTTGTGAACAATAGGTGGGCGGCTTCGGATAAGGGCAGAAGGGGGCAAAAAATCTGGCCATGGCTGGATAGGAGGCGCACGGCGACTCTGCTTAAACTCCAAAGAAGCAGGCTCAGCGCTGTTATCGGGATTATTACGGGGCATTGTATTATAGGAACGCATGCGTGGCGTATTGGTCTTGGACTCCTCGCGATTTATGCAGAAGCTGTGAAGATGAGGAAGAGGATGAAACTATTCTTCACCTACTGTGCACATACCCGGCACTTGGTCGGAAGAGAAAGAGACACCTGGGTGCCTACTACATGGAGGACCTAAATGAACTATCATGCATGGATATAGGCAGTCTGATTCGCTTCTTTGGAAGCTCCGAGTGGTTCCTGGAAGAGGGGAAAATGTGAAACTGTGGTATCACAATGGGCCCTGTTTGGATGATGTTTTTTGCTAAAACGATAGGAAATCAAATCATTTTTGAATGGAATAACTATGGATGATGGAAAGTGAACCACGTTAAACAATAGTTAAAGAAGAAGGTCAAGGTTAAGCTTCGCAAATGGTGTCAAAGCTATTCTTGTGTGTCTTGTGGGATTCGAAGGGAATTGTTTATTATACACTCTCTACAATTTGATCAAAGCAGAGATTAAAGCACACAATTCAATTCAAATGGCCAGAATCTTCATCAACAAACAAATAAAAACTGGAAGACCTTGACTGGATAAGACCTTTACAGGAGAAGACTGTTAAGTAAGCTAGGAAGTATGTGCAGCCCTTGCGCTGACCAACTTCTTCGATGAGTTCGGTGGAATTCGATCAGTACAGGGACTGCACTTATCTGTGGCATTACAACGGGACGCTATACGTGCTCAAGTGGGTTTTGGTATCACAGCTACCACATTATTCTAACCTAAGATATGCAGTAGGAGATTTGATAATATTTTCAAGTATCTTTACAAGCACTTTGCAAGTGCAAGCAAATAGTCAAACAGTTGCTGTTTTTTTACTGTTTTTTCTTTCCGTACTTGTAACACGTTGACTGCCAAGCGCGTTTACAATAAAATCACCTTTTGGGTCACACGTACCGCTGTACGAAACGTATTTTGCTGGGTATTCTCACTGATATTTTAAAAATGAATACGAATATCCTTCACAAGTAGTCAAATAAGCGTCACCCCAATACGGGTGACCCGATCCGGCCCGATCAGTATCTTTACTGTCACCCGAATATGGGTCACGTGGCAGTCAACGTGTTAAGTGGCCTTTAATTAGGTTAGGTTAGCTTAGGTTAGAGGACGTGTACTTGTCAATTGAGACAAGTACAGGACCCGGAGGTCGAATTGACCCATTGTACAACGTCTTAATTTCTCCCACCACTTATGTTGTGTGTGTTAATTTTATACATGAGTGGTGGGGCCTACAGTTTAAAGTCGACTCCGAACGATAGATTTTTGAGAAACTTTTTCATGGGAATTTTATTTACTCTCAGAGTTTTTGCCAGAAATCTGCTAAGAGGAAGCCGCCGAAGAAATACTTTTAGTATTTTGTCTTGATGTCTGGCCTGGGGCGCGAACCCTGGCTTTGCGTCTAATAAGCCAACACACTACCTACTAGACTACGGCTGCTTCCAATTTAATTAGTTTATCCGACTTTTTGCCTAGTTCTAAAATGGTAAGGTTGCCATTCATCATAGCTAATGAAACAATATGTGAAAATGTATTATGTTGTTATGTTATATTACTGAGTAGTACTCAGTAGTACTGGGTAAAGGGTTTTTAAATCTATGGAATTAATTTCAGTTTTAAAAAGTAACTTACATTTAATGTGTTCCGTAGCACACAACTTAATTCATAAAAAATGGCTTACCTAAGAGAGAGAAAGAAAAAGAAAAAGAAAAAGAAAAATATTGATTAATGATTTAATTCTTTAAGAGTTCTGTCAATTACTTTAACAATAGCCCTGTTTAAAGTAGATAAAATTTAAATTCAATTTTAAATGCAATTCCCTTAACAACCATCATGATTTTAAATTTAATTACGAAATAAATTTCCCCAAGTCTCACACGTTTGTACATCAAAAAACAGACAAAAACATGCAAACTGTATGGAACAAATATAACTGAAAATTGAAATTCATATGCATATGCAAATGTTATCTAAAGATTATTATAATAATTGTTATTACTACCACTACTACTACTACTACTACTACTACTGTTGCCTCTATTTTATTATTAATTTTATTATAAAATAACTGATAATGTGTTATTGTCAAGGGACTGACTGGGGATTGAAATGAGAGAAAATTTAGGGTTGACCAATTGTGTCATATAAATACACTTTTAATCCAGTAGAGGAGAAAAAAACTTCTTGTTCAACTCCTTAAAAGTAATTCTGGCTTCAAAACTGAATGAATAATTTTAATATTCTTTTAACAAAATTTTACTGACTTGGTAACTCTGCTTATTTGTATTTCGCACATAAATTTCAGTTGATTTCGAAACAAAATTGGAAAACCAACAGTTTCAACAACAACAAACAAAAAGTAGAGAAGCTTCACATTTATTTGCTTACACTCATACAAATAAGTGAATAAATTAAATGTAATTCAAATAAAATAAAATAAAACGAAATAAAATAAAATAAAACGAAATAAAACAAACTACGTTAGTTTGCAGTTATTTGCGTAAATAATAACAAAAAAAATTGCACTTCTATGGAGAAATAAATGACAACAGCATTCATTATTACGTAGCAATTTAAATTTAAAGAACGAATGTATTTATTGTAGGAGGGAGAAATGGTTTCTTATGTTGAGTTAACGACAATAATCACGTTTTAAAAAGTGTATTCAAAACGAATTTCTAATCTAATCTGCATGATAACAAAATATCACACGTTTAGTGATCTTTTGCAGGGATTATATGCCCCTGAACCGAAGGAGCAGGAATGGATATGACATCTCAACAAAATGAAATATGAAAAAAGTGCCAGAATTCTGGCAAAAAAAAGTTTCTCAAATTATTTGTTGTTCGGAATCGACTTTAAACTGTAGATCTCGTCCCTCATGTATGAAATTAAAACACACAACATGGGTGTTGGGAAAAACTAGGTTGCAATCCTGACTAAAGGCTTGTAATGATCAAATACTTATTATGTAAAGGTATGACCACCTCACGCTTGATGACATTGAAAAGGTTTTATTTTCCATTAAAAAGATCTTCTTGCTAGTCGCCTTGTAATTACTAGACTCAGAACCATACATACATACATAATTGGTCATTACAACCCTTCAGTCAGGATTACGACCTAGTTTCTCACATCAGACTCAAGACCAGATACCAAAAATTATCGACAGTACGGCTGCCTTCCAAAATGTTAGTTGCTTTGTGTTTGAACAAAGTATCACGTTTCATAATGCCGCTGTACAAAATATATACAATGTATTCTATTTCAAAACGTCGTCAATGTGTATTTTTAACGCAGACAAAAAGCAATCAGGCATCAGATTTATAGTTGATGCATTGTTTGATTACTTTGCATATCTACATAGTTTATATACCGTAGTAGAACTGCATACAAACTTTGTATTGATACATTTTGGAAGGCAGCCTACGTCCCTAGTCAGAGGTGATTTGACTCATAAATTAACATGCAGACAAAAGAATAATGAACATGTGCTCCATGGTAGTCACTGTGGTATATCAATGAACATTTTGAATCCAATGAATCCAATTGAGATATGCTTCAAACCTATCTGCACAACAGACAAAGCAAACTTTATAATGTGCGCGAAGATAAATTCGAGTTTGACTAGCAAAGACAAGACCCAACAATTTTAACAGAGCAAATGTTAAAGTTAAAAGAACAATGTTAAGTGTTTATCAGTAATCACCCAAATACAGTCAACCCTCCTATAACGCGGTACTCTCAGAACGCGGTTTCCATATAACGCGGAGCTGAAATTGCGACAGCCCTCCTATAACGTGCTACTTTCAGAACGAGGTTTCCATATAACGCGCTTTCCACATAACGCGGCGCTAAAATTGCGACAGCCCTCCTATAACGCTGTACTCTTACAGCACGGTTTCCGTTCAACAACATCCCATAAGGTGCTTCCGCGTAGCCTATGGATGACACTAGTAACTAGATATTGTAAGAGGGTTTGATATCAGTTTTATTTTCGACGCAAAAGCACAGTCGAGATATATAAACAACATGTTTATATAAATATGCCAGCTTATCTCATAGCCGTCTACGACATCGGTTTCAGTCATCTCAGAGCTCTTTCACAGTTCAAACGTTTTGTTGGTGACCAGATTAGGTTAGGTTAGAGGACGTGTACCTGTCACCTGAGACAAGTACAGTACCCGGAGGTCGATTTGACCCATTGTACTTGTTGGCGACCAAGTTTTTCCAAAAAATTTTCTGCAACTCTTATCTGACAGTGAGCATGAAATTTGAAAAATTACGTAATTTTACAAAAGTCTTTCTCATTTTTGTTGGAAAACAATCTTTAAGTTCAGTTTTTGTTAAATTGTTTTATCAATTCTTATATGAACTCTTTAATTCAATAAAAATAATTTATAATTTGTCTTGTCTTGGTCTCCATATAACGCGGTACGAATGATATGATTTATACTAATTTCGAGTTTCTTATAGCGAGGTTTCCATACAACGCGGTAGACGGTTTCCATAGAACGCGCTACGAATTAGCCTGGTTTGTACGGTTAAATCCGTGTAAATTGGAAAACATAGACAAAAAAAATTTCTTTGTTTCAGCAATGTCTGTGGAGGATGATCGATATGAAATGGGACTTGCTGCAGATATCCCGATATATGCAAATTATAGCCTCAGATGTCCATAATAAAACCCAGTTAGCACCCCCCTTAAAATAAGTTTGAAATTTGAGAAATCGCGTACGAAACATTCACTATGTTAACATGGTCTGGGGAGGATGGTCGTAAGCCTTGCCAGATTTATGAGTGTAATTAAATGTATGTATGTATGTATGTCACATAAAATATTTTCTTTATTTTTAATTTCTGTAAATTTCGTAAATTAAATTAACTTTAATTTCTAGAAAGAAATTCAAATTTTTGCCTTTATTGCTCTACGAGATGACGACAAAGTTTTATAAATAAAATTTTAATATTCAGTGCTATGTACGTATGTATGTATGTATATGGTAGGAGTGTTTTTAAATATATGTATGTATGTATGTACACACTGCGTATGGTAATCTCTCATTAGCTCCTACATTTCTCCATGGAATTTGTAATGAGGAAGAATCACATTTACATTCCCATTCACTTACGCTTGTTATTCATTATTTTCTATTTCACTCGCAAACTACAAATGTGACAAGAAAAACAAAACAAAACTCATCAAATTAAAAACAATTTTTGAAATTAACAATTTACAATTGGTCTTGGACCATGCATGCAGCATTCATTTTATATTTCCTACGTAATAAATGCTGTTTCTGGAAAGCTGTTTATTTGACTTCTACTCTTTGAAAAACTATTTTGTTTTTCACAATTTGTTAATTAAATAATATGTGTGACTTAATTTACAAAAAAAAAAAAAAAACATTTGCAGAATTCGTGCTAAAAACGAAATTTAAAAAAAAAAATAAAATACGATCTGATAACATTGTATATGGTGCGAGGTAGACATCGGTTGATTGATTATTTGCATCAGAAATTATTATTTGCACGCTAATGAACTATTTTATCATCATTTGCTCAAGTACAAGTTATGAATAAGTTTTGCGTTTGAAAATAGAATGAAACGTATTTGCGAATTTTGCTGTCGTTAATGCTGCTAAGGGGACATCTCCCCCTTGCGGACAACACTAATTCGATTTTATCCAACGATCACGTGTTTAGAAGTTGGCCTTTCAGTGTAAAATTTTGTTGAAGAGTATTTGAATTTACTTGCCCTTCGAAAAAGAGTGAAATATACCTGAAGAAATACATCTATTGGATGATATTTTCCTGCTACAGTAAAAGCGATGATGCAAAAACAGCCCTCAAATATTTAAATTGCTGTGTGTGTACATCAGAGAGAGAGAGAGAGAGCTTCCTGCTCTCGTTGGTCAACGGAATTTTTGCAACTGAAACAGTAAGAGCAACACTTAAAATAGTGCAGTCAATAAAGATCATATGACAAACACAACCTTTCCGTCAGTAGTACGATCTAGCTTCTCACACCACTTACATATGTATGTTAAGGGCCATTATTACAACTTACCGTTAAACTTCGGTTTAGTTAAAGATACCTTTAGCTAAAGGGAACTGTAAAGTTACCTTTATCTTATTTTCGTTATTATAACTTACAGATAAAAATTTTCAAAAATATGGCAGTGCCGGAGCAATGTCGATAAAACTGCTCAATTAAACAAGTTTTTTTTTAACGCAGTGTCAACAGCGGGCTTCGTTTTTTTGTGCATATGCATGTTCATTTTGTTTAAATTTGAAGTTGCCATAATGAAAATAATATATAATATGGCAAGTTCCAACATAAAGTGACCTTTAAACGTTAAAGGTAGTATAATCCTCCCTTTAGCTAAACGATCACTTCTATCTTAGTGGATACTCATAATAACGAAAAACAATTTATCTGCCCGTTAAAATCCTCCCTTAAGTTAACGGCAAGTTGTAATAATGCCTCTAAGTGTGTTAAGTTTTTACATGAGTGACAGCACCTACAGCTAAAGTCTATTCCGAACAATAGATTTCTTAAGACATTTTTTCATGGCAATTTTTATTTACTCTCAGAGCTCATGCCAGAAATCTGCTGAGAGGAAGTTGACAAAAAAGGTTTTTTTTTTCATATTTCGTTTTGTTGGAGATGTTGTCTAACTTGAGGTTTGAACCCGTTGCCTCATGTCTAATAAGCCAACACACTACCTAATAGACTATGGTGACTTCTATAAATCATATGGCAAGTTGAGATAAATTAAAAAGTGTGACTAGCAAGAAAAGACATTTGGTTGCCAACAGTGAGGCACAACTAAAAGTCAATTGTATCAATACACCTTATAAGCTATTCACTCTTTAAAGGCTCCAAGTGTCAGTGTTTTGGTGTTCCAAGCTTCTCATCATAGAATTAATATAGGGCTTGAAGCGTCGTTCACTGTTCCATACAAATGTTCCGTAAGTCCTTAAACAATGCCCGATGCAAGCCATCTAGATAGTCAGATGCAAGTCGCATATCTGTATCTAACTTTCCTTTCTATATATAGTCCCGAACGAACACAGGTCCTGGTATGTGGTTGTGGGTAACACTATTGACCTCGCATATTCAGGAACGAATACACGTCCTGGTATGCGGTTGTGGGTAACACTATTGATCTCGCCTATCTAATGAAGCTTGCTCAGGCCGTCTCTTTTTAATTTCGGATCAATCTCATAGCAGCTATGTGCTTGAATGTTATGCTTCGCTCCCTCTGATACTGCTTTCCAAGTTGAATTGAGCACATCTTTCGATGACAAAAATTGCATTTGGAAAATGCCCAAGATTCCGAATATTTCGTTCTTGGTCAGCGCTACAAGTCTTTAACTTATCTATTTGCCACAGAATCCCTTAACCACCACTCTTATTACTCAGTATTTTTGTAAAGCATTTCCCAGCAAAATAAAATTTATTTTTGCCGATGGATGTCGTTTGAAGAATCTCATATTCGACCTTTCTGGCATTATCTTAACCACAGTTTCTATGGTAGAAAGCCTCACTACTAGCTGCAACGGACTGAGATCCAATAAGGCTTCTACCGCCACCGTAGGACAGTTCTTCAATGTCTTGGTTACGTCTTTGTATTTGAAACAACTTCATCTAAATTGAAGGCATGTAACTCCTGTTGACTACATCAGTTAATTTCTGTAGGTCAGTTGAACTACTTCCTAGTAGTATTTTCATTGTGTATTACGCGTCGCCGTAGTCTAGTAGGTAGTGTGTTGGCTTATTAGACGTAAAGCCTGGGTTCTAGCCCCAGGCCAGACATCAAAACAAAATACAAAAAGTATTTCTTCGTCGACTTCCTCTCAGCAGATTTCTGGCAAAAACTCTGAGAGTAAATAAAAATTGCCATGAAAAGTTTCTCAAAAATATGTAGGTCCCGCTACTCATGCTTAAAATTAACACACACAACATGAGTGGTGTGAGAAGCTAGGCCGTAATCCTGACTGAAGGGTTGTAATGGCCAATTATGCACGTATATATGTATTACGCGTGCACCAATGACTATCGAAATACATATTTTCTCCGAAATATTTCTTATAATATGCAGGTGATGCCCTTCACCAATTCGCTCAATTTCATGTTTATTACGAATTTTCTATTCTTAATTAATTTGTCATGAGAAAACATACTTTAAACTTAAAAAATAATAAACATTGGCAATGATGATGCAATGTGCTCTTGAATGAAATCAAAACATATCCGCTGCGCATGTGCATTTGGCTCTGACTAAGTAATGATTAAACGAATGACCGTATAAGTATGTGTGTGAGAATTAACTCTCTTATAACGGAAATAGAAATCCTTGTTTTGTTGTTCTTTTTTTATACTACATATTTGAGTATATCATGCATCTGTGTATAGTTTTATCGCTTAGTTGCTGATCCCGTTATAAACCCATTAAAAACCCACTTTGTTTTGTAATTTCGTATTTAAATATTGGCTGCGACATCTTCCAGTGTAAATGCTCATAAAACCAGTCTAGAAGTTCTTTTACTACATTTACCAGCTTTACTAAGAAAATGCCTCGTCTTAATATGTTTACTAAGAAATAATAAAACGATTTTTAATTGCTGCTGCTAAATACAAAGAGAGGTACAAAGAACAACTAAAGGTCAGTAATAAAAATGTGTAAAAAAAAACTACAAGTGATAAGAAAAATTAACCGTAAAAAAAAGCAGAAAAACATTTCATTTTTAGTTTTTTATAGTCTCTTTTCTTGTTGTTCTATTTGTACGACAAAAACAAAAAAAAACAAAAAAAAACTAAAAACATAGGAATAAACACATACCACAAACACTTTCCATATACAAACAGACAAATTGACACTCAAAAAAGAATCGTAAATAAAGCCAGTTCAGGGCAGGGGTATTACTTACTCTAATCTGTGATAAGAATCAACATACCAAGAGTGAATACAATAGACAACATAAAGAAAGAGAGATAAAGAGACAGAGAGAGAGAATGATAAGCCAGCGAAAAAAGCGGGAGAGACATTAAAGTGCTATAATATCATTGTACTCGTAATGTGTTATCAAAATCATATGAGAAAAACACACCCCAACACTTAAGTTAAGCAATTGAAAGGCAAAGAGAAGTCGTAATAAAGTATCAGGTTCTCCATTTAAGGAGTTCGGTTTGACAAGACTGTTAATTGCCAAACATCACTATTCAAAAATGCCATGTATTTAGTAAAATTACACACGTAAAAATAGTTAAAATTACCATAAAAGTGGTGAATCGAACGCAGTCACTTTTCCAGCATTACGAAGTGAGAATGGTCATCATACGATCGATCTACTGTGGGTGGAATTGGTAAATTATAAAGCTTTTAGACCAAAACTGTGTCAAAGAAGTTCGTCTCATGCTCTGTACTTACGTCCATAAACGAAATTATAGCAATGCTGCTCGGATAACCCGGAATTGATTGTTGAAAAAATTTTTGGTGCGAAGGTGTCAATGACCGAATTACTTCAGATCAACAAGCTCATTTCTGACTCGGTGGCTAAGTCAAGAAGCACATGTGGTGCTTGTAAAAACTAAAAGTAATCGTGGAAAAGCAGTGACTCTTTGAAAATGAACCTGAAGAAACCGTTACTGACAATGACAACAGACACTTTTGACATGCAGTTTTTTTTTACAGAACGGTATGTGGTTTCTTCGTCGCCGTTGTCTAGTAGTTAGTGTGTAGGCTTATAAGACGTAAGGCCACGGCTCAAACCTCAGGTCAGACATCAAAAGAAAATATGAAAAATATTTCTTCGGCAAATTTCTGGCAAAAACTCTGAGAGTAAATAAAAATTGCCATGAAAAGATTCTAAAAATCTGTCATTCGGAGTCGACTTTAGGGATGTAATGGCCAATTATGTATGTATGTGGTTTTAACAACGCTGTGCCACGAGCCGCAGAACACCCCGAATTTTGTCTGTACTGAGTTAGAAGTTTACATAAAGATGACGCCAATTGGCTGCCTTGATCATTTGATCAAGATCAAACTCTTCTCTAACGAATGTACAACATTCCTCAGGCGATCGTCTAGATGCTGCCCATTTTACTTGCTTCCTATCAAAGTGCACGAAAGGTATGTCAGATGGATGACCAGAATAAAGGACATGCCTCGGCTAGATTCTTGCAGGTTATGTGGAGATGAGGAGGAATTAAAAACGATAGTTCAGGTCGATGACCAGGATATGGGTTATGTCTCGGCTAGATTCTTGGAGGTTATATGGAGATGAGGAGGAATTAAAAACGATAGATCATCCCCTCTGTGACTATCCAGCTCTTTATAAAAGAAGAGAAGAAGAAGAGAAGCTGGAAGATGGTTTCTTTGAGGGCTTAAATTCGCTCTGGGGAGCCGTTATTCAGGTGTTATTGACGTTAATAACGAGACTGAGCTGGCTGTGGGAGGTGAATTCATTCTCACTTAACAAATCCCTCTACTTTGTTACATTTTCTTATACTTCTTTGTAGACTAAAGACTATAAGCCTCAGGACCTATCGGTGCTTTTGTAATTACTATACATACATAACATAAATGGTCATTACAACCATTCAGTCAGGATTACGACCTAGTTTCTCACACCACTTATGTTGTGTGTGTTAATTTTATACATGAGTGGCGGGACCTACAATTTAAAGTCGACTCCGAACTACAGATTTCTGAGAAACTTTTCATGGCAATTTTATTTATTCTCAGAGTTTTTGCCAGAAATCTGCTGAGAGGAAGTCGCCGAAGAAATACTTTTTGTATTTTGTTTGGATGTCTGGCCTGGGGTAATTACTATGCTGGCTATAAACGTCCTCAAACTTACCCACCTAGCACCCTAAATGTGTAAAATCGTAGTCGAAAATTAACTGAAAAGTATCACAGACGGTCTGAAATAAATGACTTCGTATTTTGTGCATAACGACAGGGTCCAAGTATTATAATGAAATCAAAGTTACATTGAAATGACAGCTTCGGTTTGTACTTTTAAAACCTCAGAATGTATAACCCTTTAAATCAGAAAATAAAGAAAATTGTATTACAGTGAGAGTGTGTGACGTGAATTTATATTTTTTTTTGTCTTACGGTTTTGACAAGAAAAATCCAATTTTTTTTATCATACTTTTTTATTGTCGTTGAATATAAAATATAAATACAACGGCATATAAATAAACACAAACAATTGATAAGAAATAAACAGAAAATTAAAAGAGAGACAACAAAAGATGATTTAAATTGAAATCTGGTCTGCAGAGGCTTAAGGAATCAACATTATTTTACGAGCATGCATGCATAAGAGTTTCCAATTTAATTTTCATTTTTAGAAATACAGTGGATAACTTTAAGAAATAATGTTAAGTAAATCCCATGTATAAGGTTCGTAACTTTCAGTTGAGGCAGCTATTTTAAACATTGCTGTTCTTGTTGTTTCACTTTACATAAGTGTTAAGCAATAATGCTGCACGCAAAGTGCAAGTCTAGAACAATAACAAAAACAAACAAAAAAAATAGAAAAATTTAAGTGGTCAAGGCCAATGTGTCTTTGTAGACTATGATAAGGAAATTATTGTTTAGACTTAATGGCCAGCGTAAACGCTATACATACTTCGAGTTTAAATTTTTCTTTGTTTTGTTTTGTTTTTCTAATACATAAGGGATGGTGCCTGGAAAACGATGGAGAGAGAGAGATAATATTGTCTATGAACATTAGATTGGAATTAGTTTACATTGTAAAAGACAAAAAAAGACGTCAGCAAAAAAATGCGATCTATCACACATAGAAAAATATTCCAACTACAGAATAAATTCCCTCGATAATGAATTGTCTGATCCACTGTCAGATCGAATACTTTCCACAATAAAGATGTGTACTACATTAGATATTTTCAAACTAGACTCTTTTAATCATTGGAGCACATTCTAGTATAACAAGTAATTTTTATGCTTTTCGATTTTTAGGCCTAAAATTTTTCAGTATAAATTAAAATATTCGTGACATGTGATAACGCCAAAAATGCTTAGTAAGGTTTTCCATTGGAAACAAACGAACAACACTCAAAAATCATTGAATTTAATTAGCAAGACTCGTGCTGTATAAAAAATAAGTTTGGTATGGAAATATTATCTTCAGCGGAGAAGCTCATTTTTGGTACAATGGGTACGTGAACCAATAGAATTGTCGAATTTGATACATTTAGATACATACATACATAATTGGTCGTTAGAATCCTTCAGTCAGGATTACGGCCTAGCTCCTCACACCTCTTATGTTGTGTGCGTGAATTTTATACATGAGTGGCGGGATCTACAGTTTAAAGTCGACTCTGAATGACAGATTATTGAGAAACGTTTTAATGCAATTTTTTAGTTTTTGGCAGAAGAGTGCTGAGAGGAAGTCGCCGAAAAAATATTTGTTCATATTTTGTTGTGTTCGAGATGTTTGTTCTGGGGTTTGAACCGTGTCCTCACATTTAATAAGCCAACACACCATCTACTATCTACGGCGATTTATTAGTCGGCATCTTCATTGGACATCATAAGGACTGTAAGGATAAGTCCATAAGTCCATTCTTTATCCGACGTAGTCCCATTAGGACACCTGTTTTGAAATCCATGTATATATAGTGGGATACCCATTTTTTCACAATATCGAATATCCTCCACAGAGATTGATAACATTGTTGTATTCTTCAAAGGTGATTTGTCAAATTCCAAAACTATTTAAAGAACACCAGTGATTTTAAAGGGGTGGGATCTTTATTCCATGTTCCGATGTCATATAACTTTTGTTAAACACTTATCATTGCTCTGTAAACTTTAATATTAGTTCTTATAAAAATATGTTTGTTTGTGTCTTTGCTAGTAAAATTCAAATTTATCAAATCAAATCATCATTAAACTTATCAAATCAAAAACAAGTAACCGTTTTGCATAAGGATCGTCTCCATGAACTTTAAGCTGTTTCAGTAGCCTGCGATTCATTGTTACTTTTTCTATAATAAAAAAGCAAAATGCTCGATAATGTTCCGAATTCTCTCTCCCTGCATTTGGGAAAGCAAATAACTTTTCGCAGAATAATGTAATTTTAATAATATATGCTAGAAAATTGAAGCTTAAAAATTCGCCATTTTTGAATACGCTATAGAGTTGCCTTGTTGCAATTAACTTTTACCAAAGACATTACAAGAATGCATATATTTGATTTCATAAAATTTAAATTTTGTTTCATTTCAATTTAAACTTTTTTTTGGAAAATTCAAAATATTTCCGTTAAGCCTTACTAATATTTTTCCTTTGGTATAACAAACTAGGCTACAGAATTTTATCAACATTTTTCTTTGAGTGCAACAGGAAGAACAGTTATATTGACTTGCCAAATTACCTTGTAAATATTCTGCTTTCCTTAAAGTGATGATTTATGAAACGTTTTGTAAAATATGTTAAAATTAAAATTTTTCTTCTTTTTCTAATATTATTTGATTAAATTTCATACAATTTAAAAGATTTTTTTTTGTTTTGTTTAAGACAGCACTTTTAGAACATTTTTAGCACAAGAATTAAAAACACAAACGAAAACACAATTTTTTTTTCAAATAATTCAATTTTTTCTTTTTTAAATGAAAATTTCTTAAAATATAGGATTTTTCTTGGCTTTTATTTAAAATTTTTAAATATTTTATTTTAAATATATTTTTTTTTTCTTTTTTTAAAACATTCTTTTATATTTTAATGTGTAACTTTTTTGCTATTTTTTAAAAAAAAATTTTTGAGTGGCTTTTCTAAATGGAAAGTTTGTTTTTGTTTTTGTTGTTGTTTTCTCACACGTTCTTTTTTTTGTGATTCTCTTGTATTATGATTTTTTACTCTCTTTGCTTTTTTTATTTACCTTTAGATTTTTGTTATTTTTTCTATTTCTGGGGAGATTTTTTTATAGAAACACAATTTTGTTTTCAATTTGAACTCATTTAGCCAGTGTTTTTCGAATTTTTTGTTGTTGTTCGTCTTTTTTTTTATTATTTTTTGCCAATAATCGGGAAAACTCTTTTGGTTTAGTTTTCTATCAACGATATTATGGTTTTTGTGGTCGTTTTTGTTGTAAAACGCGAAACTAAAAATAAGAAAAAAATACGCGCATTCGAACTAAATGTCTGTGTCTATGGGTTATTTTCGTATAGATGTCAAAACCGAAAAACAACAACAACAAATATATAAACAAATAAGAAAATTCTCTTAAACAGACAGAACGTTAAAAAATTGATTTTCAAAAAATTTAAAACCGAAAACGAAAACGTTATAAAAAAAATCGAAAACAACGAAAACCTTTAAACAAAAAATCAATGTTAACGAAACGAAACATACACAAGAAAAACTCTCTTGTTTTCTTTTTGAATTTTACAAAGAAAATTTTTTAACACTTTTCACATTTAAAATAAAAAATTTAAATACTATTCTCTAGTATTTACTATTGTTGTTGCTTATGTTTGTAAAAAAAAAAACAAATAACGAGGAAAACACAACAAAATTTTTTTTTTTGTTGATTAACCACTGTGACAGCCGTAGTCGTATACTTCTGTCTGCAAAGTTTCGTTATGAACTGTTTGTGTCTCTAACATTTGCTTGGTCAATGAGCAAGCACAAGTACATACGCTAAAACGTGAGCGAAAAGCGAAACAAACAAAATTGTAATAACAAACACAAAAACAAACACAAAAAAATCGAAAAAAAACAGTAGTTTTGTTTAGTTGTTGTTTAGTTTGTGTTTGTTAGTTTGTAATGGTTTTATGTTTTTTTTTACTGTTTTATATACACGTTGTTGTGATTTTTATTTTCTATGAATGCTTCTTCATTCCTAGAGAGTATCTCTCTCTATCTCTCTGTACGGCTCTCTTGTTTTTAAAACGTTATTTTTCTAGGTAAACAAAACATAAACACAGTAACTAATGTGGAGTTTTCCTATTAGAAACACACTAAACTGTTGTATTTATATGCAGAAACTTACAAATAAAAGTGAATTTTTAATAAAATTAAAAACTTATTAATAATTATATGGAAATAAATACTTTTTGATAAGACAATACTACCCTCTTCTCATCACTATAATACCACATATTATTTATCTCTATTAAAATAAGAAGAATTTTGCTCTCACACTCTCTCTTTCTCTGACTCTCTTATTCTTATCATCAATACGAAACTTGACAAAAACAACAACAAAAATTATCATATGTAATCATTACTTATTTTGTTATTGAAACAAAACATTGAGTAGAGAGTACATAAACTTTTACCTACACCAACCTATCGTTAAATCTTATTATTGTTGTTGTTGTTGTGGTTTTGATTTATCAAACGTATTAATAATCTCTTACTTTTGACAAGTGGTTTTTAAATAAAAATTATTTTTGGCTATTTATTGTTGTTATTGTCTTTCTTTTTTTCTTTCTTTCTCTCATATCTGTATGTAAACTGCATATGACACACTCCCATTACTGCATCACAAAAAGAAATTTATTCTATATGTACCTGTGTAAGTGTTTGTTTTTGTATTACAAGTTTTGTGTGTTAATGGGTAATGTCTTCTTCTTGAAATTTGTTTTTTTCTTTTTGGGTATTCGCTTTTAATAAACCTGTACTAAAAATATCAACCGAATTTAATGGGGTTTTTTTCTTTTTTTATTGCAAATACATTATTTTCTCTTCTTCTTTATTTGTACAACACAACAATGAAAGAAATTAATATGAGTGAATATTAATGATATCGCATATCGATTTTTATAAGTTTAATTTATAAAAATAATTTTTAGCTGAATATGTTAAACAATGTTTTTTTTTTAAGTAAATAAATAATTTAAAATATAAAAAATAATAATGCTGAATAGGTTTTAATATGTGTATTTAAAATGAACTAAAATAACTCAAGATAATTTTTGATCAGTAATATTTAATAAGTCCTACAATAAAAATTTTGTCTTTGAAAACCGTCTTCTAAATAAATTCAAAAATTTATTTGAATATCATCCAACAAGACAGAGTTCTTAAAAAATTTCTGTAAAACCAAGATAAGGAATTATCCATATTTCAGTTACAACAAAGTTAAGTTTAAAAAAAAAAAAAAAAGAATTTTTATTTCACTATAATGCCTTGGTCTTGTGTAAGAAATATATTCCTCGATCCCATTTTCGCACATTTCAGGCGATAACATCGCGAAGGTTGGGTTTCAGGTGCTTCACTTTTTGCAGACTATCCTATAAAAAAACTATCGACGGCGTCAAATCGACTGTTTCTAGAAAATTCTCATACTATAAAGCTAAAGTCCGACGTGATGTGTGGTTCGTGGCACTGTCTTGTTGAAGCCACATATTTTGCAATTAACAGTTTTAAATTGCAGGCTAAAAAAAATGTATTATAATACAACCGTAACTGTTCTTCCACTTCCAGGCCATATTACGAACCGAACAATCACTTTTCTGGAAGCAATAGCTTTTTTACAATTTTGGTTTTTGACATAAACACCGCGTTAGAAATTAGCTTGAAGATCTAAGAAAACTGTTGTAATTCGCAATTAGTATACTATCTACAGCGTTGTGAATGGTTAGGCGTGTTGTGTAAGTTGGACATGGATGGAAGTGCAAATTCGAATCTAAAATAAACCATTCTAGCTAAGAACGCCGTGGAACTACATATGTATCAGTTTTAGTTAACCGCCGCATTTTCTATAATAGAAAAGATATTTTCAGCAATGCTTATATTCCGGTAGTGTACCAGCTTGATCATGTCTGTAATGCTAACAATTTCATCAAATTTTCTTATAACTTCCTCTTTAAAGTCCCTGCACATTGCGTCGTTTATAACCCCGTAATGCTCGAAAAACTGTCACGTTTGTATCATAACTTTTTTGGGAAATTTTAACTACTTTTACACTTTCTTGGGTTGTAATACAAACCATATTTGAGCATGGCAAACCTTTCAAACATGAATTTAATTCAAGCATTATTTTTTTTTTTGTTTAATTTATTGTTTTCTCTAAATTTTGACAGTGTATTAAAGTATTTTGTATTCTTGTAAAAACAGTTAAATTGTAATTCTTCTCTCCATTTCAATTTATTTAATTTCCTCTCATTTGACAACAATTTTCTTACGCTCTTTCTTTCTTTCGCTCTCTCGCTCTGAAACTTATTGAATGAGTAAAGTCAAAACAAAAACAAAACTCATGAAAATGCATCTTCTTAATCAGCTGTTTTCCCAAATAGAAATTTTTACGTATACTTATATATATGTATTGTAGTTGCTGTTGTTGTCGTTGTTGTGATAACCTCAAAACAAACAAACACACACACACAAGTAAACGAACGTAAAACAAGAAAAATAACAAAACAAAATAAGCGTTACAATTTCGTAGAGATACAAAAGTCAAAATAACGAGATTAACTAATACACGTTTAATCTCATTCCAAAGAAAAATTAAAACAAAAAACAAACAATTGAGTAAAGAGAAGGAAATATTCAAAACAAAACAAAACCAACAAAAACCGTATTAGTGAAAGCGCTATAGTGGGTAATGTTAGTTGAAATCAGGTTTATAGGCAGTTAAAAAAATGTTTTTCAATTAAAATATGTTTGAATTAGGATTAGCATGCCTGATTAGCATTATGCGTGTGTGTAATAAAGAAAAACTAATAAATAAATATGATGTATTTTCTCTGCCCAGAAAATCTTGTTTGTACCTAAGAAATCTTGTTTGTACCTAAGAAAGCCTTCTATTGAAGTATAAAATATTATTACTTACTGATGTAATTGGTTTTTGCAACCCTTTAGTTAGGATAACGACGTAAATTTTCACACCACATGTATGTTTTAATTTTATCCATGAGCGGCGGGATCTACAATTTTATAGACGACTCCGAACGACAGATTTTTGAGAAATTTTTCATAGGTCTCAGAGTTTTTGCCCGAGAGGAAGTCACCGAAATAATACTTTTCATATACCATTCTGTTCAATTTGTCTGCGGTGGGTTTTGAACCATGGCCTCACGTCTAATAAACCAACACACTACCTGTTAGACTAAGGCGACTTCGCCACCACTACACTTAATACAATAATCCAACACATTTTCTTAGAGAATACTGTATTCAGGCAGAGAGAAATGGCAACCCTATTATACTAGAATCTACTACAGTAGACCGATCAACTGCTTAAATGAAAAGAACTTTATTAATGAAAGAAGTTTGGGGAAAATGCTTTGTACCTTAAAAGAACGAAAAAGCATAAGAGTATTCGCAAACACAATTCTATAGATTACTACGCAATGGCTCTATGACCGATGCGGTGGTGATGATATTAGATTTTTTGGGTCTTAGTTCAATATTTCCAGTCCTTTCTGTCAATTATTTTTCCTACTAGACTATGGCAACTTTCAAAATATTATTACACAGTGTACATCACAAATTTAATGACAAGTCCCTCTATACCTTATACTATATGTAGAGTGCAAAACCAATGGGAAATCATAGTGAGAGAGAAAACAAGAATGAGAACCCATAAATACAAACAACCTGTTTCTTGCTACATGTTGCTTTCGATTTAGTAAGCAAGATGTATATAAACATTTGTATCTAAACTTTTATTGTTCAACATGTATAAATTTAATGTATGCTGAAACGAATGTAATGTAATGTAATCTGTGAACATGCATTGAATGAAAGTAAGAATTTTACCAGCTTGCTTTCTCCTTCTCTGCCTCTCTTTATACAATGGGAGAATCTTAACTGACTTGTGCTCACATATTTTTTTTACAATGACAACTGACTTCTGCTTTTTAATAGTAATTTATCATCATTTTCTTTCATTGTTTTCTTAGTTTACTTAAGTTTTTTTGTTTTTAATTCCACAGTTTTCATCATCTTTATGATCCAATATTGTTCACTTAATTTTTTTCTATTTGTTTTCATTTTACGTTATCAACTACAGTTAAACAGTTCATGTGATAAGAGTAGTTGACTGAGTGATGATGATTTGACTCATTGTTTGTCTGTCTGTTTGTTAAATGTGCGACAACATTGTTTATGATGTTGAAATTGTGTCTCATTTTTAATTTAAATGGAAACAATTTTATTTGAGGTCGTAAATAAGCAGACTGTTAAAAAATATTTATCACTGTTATCAGTGATTATTACAATGGAATTTCATTGTTTAAGAATTTTAATACCCTTCTAATGGAATAACCGTGTCGTATGGAGCCAAATTTATCAATTTACTAAGAATAAAAAAAAGAATTTTTGCTCCACAGAAGTTAATTTAGTAAATAGGCCCCTAATCTAGAAAACAACATAAAAATTTAATTCTTTCTCTAAACCAAACCAATTTTTATTCAATTTCCATTTAATGACCGTTAAAACGTAACAGTCTATGGATTTTCACAAATTTTTTTTGCTCTTTTAGTTTAATTTTCTTTTTTTTTTTTAATTCTCACTCTCGTATGACGTGTTGCATTTCGTTGCATGACTTGTTTTATTGCAAAAATCTAAATAAAACTGTATATAATGAGGAACAACAACAACCGTTCAAAACATTACTTGTGCCCTTTAACATTTGAAGACATTCACGAAACCAGTTGAATGAGATTCAATTTTTCTGTGGCATTGTTGTAATAAAATTGAATTGAAATTGACTCCAAAACTCTGCAAGTTAAACTCTTCGTAACGCTGGTTATTGCGCACAAATAGTGTGTGTGTGAGATAAGTAAAATAATTGAAAATTATCGACATTCAAACGATGTAAACCAAAACGCCTTTGGCTAAATTATATCATCAAATATTTTGTTCTAACATACGAACCCCGTTAAGGGGGAGGACTGGTAATAATATAAAACACCAGGTTGGAAATTTTAGTTTTACCAGGACACAAGGAAAGTAAGAAAAAGTTAAGACCTCTGCAGGAAGAGCATTCACACCGTCCCTCACACTGTCCCTCACACCGTCCCTCACACCGTCCCTCACACCGTCCCTCACACCGTCCCTCACACCGTCCCTCACACCGTCCCTCACACCGTCCCTCACACCATCCCTCACACCGTCCCTCACACCGTCCCTCACACCGTCCCTCACACCGTCCCTCACACCGTCCCTCACACCGTCCCTCACACCGTCCCTCACACCGTCCCTCACACCGTCCCTCACACTGTCCCTCACACCGTCCCTCACACTGTCCCTCACACCGTCCCTCACACCGTCCCTCACACTGTCCCTCACACCGTCCCTCACACCGTCCCTCACACCGTCCCTCACACCGTCCCTCACACCGTCCCTCACACCGTCCCTCACACCGTCCCTCACACTGTCCCTCACACCGTCCCTCACACTGTCCCTCACACCGTCCCTCACACTGTCCCTCACACCGTCCCTCACACTGTCCCTCACACTGTCCCTCACACCGTCCCTCACACCGTCCCTCACACCGTCCCTCACACCGTCCCTCACACCGTCCCTCACACCGTCCCTCACACCGTCCCTCACACCGTCCCTCACACCGTCCCTCACACCGTCCCTCACACCGTCCCTCACACCGTCCCTCACACCATCCCTCACACCGTCCCTCACACCATCCCTCACACCGTCCCTCACACCGTCCCTCACACCGTCCCTCACACCGTCCCTCACACCGTCCCTCACACCGTCCCTCACACCGTCCCTCACACCGTCCCTCACACTGTCCCTCACACTGTCCCTCTCACAGTGAGACTGTCCCTCTCACGGTGTGAGGGATGGTGTGAGGGATGGGACAGTGTGAGGGACGGTGGGAGGGACAGTGTGAGGGACGGTGTGAGGGATGGTGTGAGGGACGGTGTGAGGGACAGTGTGAGGGACGGTGTGAGGGACAGTGTGAGGGACAGTGTGAGGGACGGTGTGAGGGACGGTGTGAGGGACAGTGTGAGGGACGGTGTGAGGGAGGGACAGTGTGAGGGACGGTGTGAGGGACAGTGTGAGGGACGGTGTGAGGGACGGTGTGAGGGACGGTGTGAGGGACGGTGTGAGGGACGGTGTGAGGGACGGTGTGAGGGACGGTGTGAGGGACGGTGTAAGGGACAGTGTGAGGGACGGTGTAAGGGACGGTGTGAGGGACGGTGTGAGGGACGGTGTGAGGGACGGTGTAAGGGACGGTGTGAGGGACGGTGTGAGGGACGGTGTGAGGGACGGTGTGAGGGACGGTGTGAGGGACGGTGTGAGGGACGGTGTGAGGGACGGTGTGAGGGACGGTGTAAGGGACAGTGTGAGGGACGGTGTAAGGGACGGTGTGAGGGACGGTGTGAGGGACGGTGTGAGGGACGGTGTAAGGGACGGTGTGAGGGACGGTGTGAGGGACGGTGTGAGGGACGGTGTGAGGGACGGTGTGAGGGACGGTGTGAGGGACAGTGTGAGGGACGGTGTGAGGGACAGTGTGAGGGACGGTGTGAGGGACAGTGTGAGGGACGGTGTGAGGGACGGTGTGAGGGACGGTGTGAGGGATGGTGTGAGGGACGGTGTGAGGGACGATGTGAGGGACGGTGTGAGGGACGGTGTGAGGGACGGTGTGAGGGACGGTGTGAGGGACGGTGTGAGGGACGGTGTGAGGGACGGTGTGAGGGACGGTGTGAGGGACGGTGTGAGGGACGGTGTGAGGGTCGGTGTGAGGGACGGTGTGAGGGACGGTGTGAGGGACGGTGTGAGGGACGGTGTGAGGGACGGTGTGAGGGACGGTGTGAGGGACGGTGTGAGGGACGGTGTGAGGGACGGTGTGAGGGACGGTGTGAGGGACGGTGTGATGGATGGTGTGAGGGATGGTGTGAGGGATGGTGTGAGGGACGGTGTGAGGGACAGTGTGAGGGACGATGTGAGGGACGGTGTGAGGGACGGTGTGAGGGACAGTGTGAGGGACGGTGTGAGGGACAGTGTGAGGGACAGTGTGAGGGACGGTGTGAGGGACAGTGTGAGGGACGGTGTGAGGGACAGTGTGAGGGACAGTGTGAGGGACAGTGTGAGGGACGGTGTGAGGGACGGTGTGAGGGACGGTGTGAGGAACGGTGTGAGGGACGGTGTGAGGGACGGTGTGAGGGATGGTGTGAGGGATGGTGTGAGGGACTGTGTGAGGGACGGTGTGAACACTGTGAGGGACGGTGTGAGGGACAGTGTGAGGGACGATGTGAGGGACGGTGTGAGGGACGGTGTGAGGGACAGTGTGAGGGACGGTGTGAGGGACGGTGTGAGGGACGGTGTGAGGGATGGTGTGAGGGACGGTGAGAGGGACGGTGTGAGGGACGGTGTGAGGGACGGTGTGAGGGACGGTGTGAGGGATGGTGTGAGGGACGGTGTGAGGGACGGTGTGAGGAACGGTGTGAGGGACGGTGTGAGGAACGGTGTGAGGGACGGTGTGAGGGACGGTGTGAGGGACGGTGTGAGGGACGGTGTGAGGGACGGTGTGAGGGACGGTGTGAGGGACGGTGTGAGGGACGGTGTGAGGGACGGTGTGAGGGACGGTGTGAGGGATGGTGTGAGGGACGGTGTGAGGGACGGTGTGAGGGACGGTGTGAGGGACGGTGTGAGGGACGGTGTGAGGGACGGTGTGAGGGACGGTGTGAGGGACGGTGTGAGGGACGGTGTGAACACTGTGAGGGACGGTGTGAGGGACGGTGTGAGGGACAGTGTGAGGGACAGTGTGAGGGACGGTGTGAGGGACGGTGTGAGGGACAGTGTGAGGGACGGTGTGAGGGAGGGACAGTGTGAGGGACGGTGTGAGGGACAGTGTGAGGGACGGTGTGAGGGACGGTGTGAGGGACGGTGTGAGGGACGGTGTGAGGGACGGTGTGAGGGACGGTGTGAGGGACGGTGTGAGGGACGGTGTAAGGGACAGTGTGAGGGACGGTGTAAGGGACGGTGTGAGGGACGGTGTGAGGGACGGTGTGAGGGACGGTGTAAGGGACGGTGTGAGGGACGGTGTGAGGGACGGTGTGAGGGACGGTGTGAGGGACGGTGTGAGGGACGGTGTGAGGGACGGTGTGAGGGACGGTGTGAGGGACGGTGTGAGGGACGGTGTGAGGGACGGTGTGAGGGACGGTGTGAGGGACGGTGTGAGGGACGGTGTGAGGGACGGTGTGAGGGACGGTGTGAGGGACAGTGTGAGGGACGATGTGAGGGACGGTGTGAGGGACGGTGTGAGGGACAGTGTGAGGGACAGTGTGAGGGACGGTGTGAGGGACAGTGTGAGGGACGGTGTGAGGGACAGTGTGAGGGACGGTGTGAGGGACAGTGTGAGGGACGGTGTGAGGGACGGTGTGAGGGACGGTGTGAGGGACGGTGTGAGGGACGGTGTGAGGGACGGTGTGAGGGACCGTGTGAAGGACGGTGTGAGGGACGTTGTGAGGGACGGTGTGAGGGACGGTGTGAGGGACGGTGTGAGGGACGGTGTGAGGGACGGTGTGAGGGACGGTGTGAGGGACGGTGTGAGGGACGGTGTGAGGGACGGTGTGAGGGACGGTGTGAGGGACGGTGTGAGGGACGGTGTGAGGGACGGTGCGAATGACGGTGCGAGGGACGGTGCGAGGGACGGTGCGAGGGACGGTGCGAGGGACGGTGCGAGGGACGGTGCGAGGGACGGTGCGAGGGACGGTGCGAGGGACGGTGCAAGGGACGGTGCGAGGGACGGTGCGAGGGACGGTGCGAGGGACGGTGCGAGGGACGGTGTGAGGGACGGTGTTTCAAAATATGATATGAAAACACGCTCTGTTAAGGATTCTGGCGATTGGGTTAGTTAAAGGGACGTACAATGCTTTAAAAACAACGTTCACTGTTCGCCCATGTTGTCCTGTTTTCCCGCAATATTGATTTATTTATTGGATTACAATAGCTTTCCGAAATGTGTGATTATCTGTTAATTGTTGTTCTTATTATGCAATATTTTGTAACAGTGATTAACTATAGGACTTATTTTTATCAATTTTTGCTTTTTTTTCTTACTTTACCCGGGAATTTAATTAATTTTTCCTGTTTTTCTCTCCCAGTCTTAAATTAATTATTTAAGAGAGTTCCTGTTAATAACATAACAGAGCTCTGTTAGTTCTGTTAATAACATAACAGAGTTATGTTAGCTAACATGAGAGATAGATTTTAAAATCTATCTTCACACACATGTCACATTGTACGATAAAAAGTAAATTAGTATTCTTTATAACATTTTGAAAACAAAAATGTTTTTTTTTTAATTTTTTTTCTTCTTTTCTACTTTTATAACTCAATTACTTTCCCACTTTTTATTTATTGTATTTGTACCCTTATTTATCGTGTTTCTACGTAATTCTGTGAAGTGAACCATATGAAAAAGCTTAAATTATCACAAATTTTATGGCTAATTTATGATATAAACGACGATAACAATGACAGTTTCTGTTGGCACACAAAAAGTCACAACAAAAAACAAAAAAAAAAACAACAACAGATTAATAAAAGTCAACAAACAGTCACATCCTCTTTGGGTTATTTTTCCACTGGCCATATATTATTTTGGTAATCAATTTACAGGAAAAGACAAATAAAAAAAAAACAATTTGTAGCATTTTTATGTCACTAGTAGTTGTGGTGGGTGGCCTAAAGGTACAAATATTGGCAAATGAGTAAAAAGTTAAACAAGTTAGTGACATATCTATCCACTTATAACATTACAATACATAGAACTATCGGGTCATTCATTAAGTGCTTTCTATCATTACCTATTTATTAGAATGCAATTACAAAATATATTATAATTATGCTCGGTGTAGTGTAACTCACCAAAATCTCTGGTGATAATCGCATCCATGACTCTCACTACCCACTAGACTACCAGCGCTCTCGTTTCCTATCTTCATTCAAATCATTTAAACAAAACAAACTGTGTGTGAGACATTACCGACATTTTTTATGTGCTCGAAGGACCTATTGATGTCGTTATGTGTGGAATACAACATCATTCAATTGTCAGTCACGACTTCTATATATGGAACGCATACGAAATGCCCAATTTTACTTGATTTTGAAGCGTAAATCGAGCTAAATTTGACAGATAGAAACGGATTATGTTGGCTTTGATAAGCACTATGATTTGTACCCTATTCCCATACACTTTCGACTTAGTAAAATCTCACGAGAAAAAGTGTAACGGGGTCAAAACGCAAGGTATTGGTGGCCAGTTTACATCACCTTCTCGTGAGATGTCTATGTCCTCAATTCGTTCGTGTGGCATGAGCTGTGTGGCAAGTAGTGTCGTTCACTTGAAACTGATCATCCAATTAAGAGTAAAAGAATTTGGTAATTATCGAACTATTTTGCTTGCTTTTAAAATAAATAGGGACCTATACCCCGCGAGCTCAAATTCTAAAACAAACAATGACTTTTTAGGACTCATTGGACGCTCAAGAATCTCATGTGGATTGATAGAGCCTCAAATTCGACAATTTCTCCATCACAGTGGAGATAATTGACTTTATCCGGGGTTAATTTAAAAGTTCAACTAGCAAAGTAACCTGGGCAAAGAATTAAACGCTAACGTAGGAGTTTGACAAGGCTATGTTCTAACTTAAACGTTAGGAGATGTATCGATTAATGCCGCAATGGCTTACGTATATGTGTTCGCCCTTACTTTCCATAGGAATAGTGTGGCAGCTAAACTTCGTAAGGTATACTCTTTGCAGACAATACAGGTTTAAGCATTAATATCATAAAGACCACGAAGCTACCACTATGTTTACGCCAGATGGTGTAGAACTTACTATGCCAGACTAAAAACGAGAAGCGCTAGTATCTTAATGTCAATGTCAATAGCTGCGGTATAAAATATAGTCAATATTACTCTTTAAAATAGAAATTAATTTGAAATTTATTTTTTTTATTCTGTATCCCCTATTTTTATTACGCACTGTAGTAGTATTTCATTAAAACAAACTACTAGCAGAGACATTTGGGTCCGATTGAAAAAAAAATGTATCAAAAAAAAATCATCAAAATGATATTCTATAGCACAAAAAGATAAAAATTATTAATACGAATGACTCATGAAATTGTTTATATCAAATCGTCTCTTTTTAAGATAATTTATCACAGTGAAAAAAATTTGAAAAAAAAAAACATAATTTTTGTGACTATTTTTTGATGAATTTTTCTCGCATTATCGCCTCATATCTGATCATAAAATAAATATCATACACATTTTAATTAAAGCATATTGTAATCAATTATAAAATAAAATTATTATTGGTAATAGAATTAAAAAAGCCAAAAAATAAGGCCTAAAATAAGCTGCACACAATAGGGCTTTTCGGCTAGAAATTTTGTCAAATCATTTGTTAACTTTTTCTCAAGTTTTTCTTGAAATTGTTGACAAATTAATTTCTTTTTTAATACGTTTTTATCGGTGACGTACAAGTTGAATGACAGAATTTAGTTTCTATTGTATGAAAAAATGTTATTCATGCCGCAGAGATTATAAAGTCAAACAAGGTTGTTATTAAATTTAAGAATATAAGAAGACTAACGAACTGTGCTTTTGAACCGTACCATACCATATCATACCATACCATACTATACTATAATCGGTTTAGGAAATAAATTCAATTCAATTCATGGACAAGTCAAACATTTACTGATTTTTAAAGATTTATAGAAAATAGTACTCTTCCCCTCAGGCAAGCCTGGATGTCTTGAGGAAAAATAAAGAAAATTCTTAGCAAGTCGGTACAAAGACTTAAAGCATTCTACACTGTGCTCCAGTTTCGATCTGAATATGATTTAGCCCCGGATATGGGTTGAAAAAGCCCAGTTTAGCTTTGCTCATGTTAAGCACGTAAGAGATAGGAGGCGTGCGTGCAGGCAATCAGGCATATAGCACACAAGTTTTCTTTTTTGTTTTAATACGGAAGAAAATTTTCCATACATCTCTGTCTCCATTGGTAACAATCATTCACACGTTACCCTACGGAACTGACATAGTACCAAGACAGGTAGGCATACTAAAACGAGAAGCTAACTTTGATTATCTCACTTTATCACACTCGCTTCGTAGTGGAGCTGTCCTAAGCTGCAGTCGTAGCTGTACTTCTTTTTCTAGTACTTCGTTTACGTATATTATGAACCATTTTGTATGCTTCCTCTACAATATTCTCAGCTGAGACAGGATTACGACCCAGCTTCTCATGCCGATTGTGTTGTCTGGACCTATAATTTAAAGTCGACTGCGAACGACAGATTTTTGAGAGGATTTTCATGGCAATTTTATTTACTGTCAGAGTAATCTGCTGAGAGAAACTCCCCGAAGAAATATTATTTTATATTTGTTGGAGATGTCTCGGCATAAAGCCAACTCATATAATCTCCAAATTCCGTTAGCAATTAAGTCAGTTGATAGGTGACCTGTCCATGTTTGCAGTTCATTCACTGCCAATATTAGGAATTAATTTGTATGTCCTTCGTCTATCTATAGATCGATAACAATGGATCTGTACTGTGACTCCAGGTTGTTCTACTTCTCATGGTATATATTCGATATCCTTGAAATGCTATGCCCGCCACTATGCTTAATATGGTGCGAAGTCCATTACAAACTCGCAAACGACTACTCGACAATAGACTCCATAAATTTCCTTAACACTCACAAGAGGATAGTGTTACTCGTGAGAGCAGTATTATTCGACTTTGAAGTGGAAGGCCTGGAAGTGAAAGAATGGATCTGTACTGCGAATCTATGGTTTTCTGCTTCTCATGGTATATATTAAAATATCCTCGAAATGCTATGCTCGCCACTATGCTTGATATAGTGCGAAGTCCTTTACAAGCTTACTAGCAGCTTCTTATAAACAGAGACTATGAACTTTCTTAACCCTCAAAGGAAAATAGAGTTACTCATGAGAGCAGTATTTTTCGACTTTATAGTGGAAGACTTTTGCGCGCTTTATGAAGACAACTAAAAAAGGTGATTAAATTGAATAGAGCTAGCTTTTGTTGTAGTAACGCTTGTGACTGGTAACAGGGTTACTTTGAAGTATTTTTATGTTTCCTTATAATATTGAATTCCCAATAAATATTTATTGTATCAGCATACACACGACAATAAATATAGCCTGTGATGATATTGGGTACAAAAATATATTCGATTGGCCTTGAAAATATAAAAATAAATCAAAAGTTTTATTTAGCTTATATTACAATATACATATGTATATACAATATATGTATGCATATAATGAATGAATTCCCTTAATATTGTATTTGAAGACACCCACTATTTGCTATTAAAAATTTTAAAATACTACTTTTAAAAACAAATTGAAACAAATTTTGAAAATTTATTCATCAAATGTCTGCAAATCTATCATACCAGTCTATAATATAAAGCCTCGACAGAAGCAAAAATATTTCAATTAAAATGAATAAAATTCATGGCTTTTTGAAAAATTGTCCACTTCAGAAATTAATGATTTTCATTAATATTGCCGTGTTTTAGAAACTAGTAAACGTTCATTAAAAACCAAACAACAAATTTAAATCATAAATTGTCTAAATTTGTCTATGAAAAACAAATTTTCTAAGCAAACACATACATAGTATTAATGGGAAGTTGTTTTGAGGAAAAATAGCAAAATTTTGATAAGCATTTATGCCATTAGGGCCACTATCCACCCGGCCATAAATGTATGTATAAACACACAGATGTAATGCCTAATCATACGGCAGCAGCAGTCATCATTCAACAAAAATTTTATTCGTTTACATTGTGGGCTTATATCGGTTGATAGAGAATGTAATGTGCGGCCAAAAATAAAATCACACATGCAGAACCAGTGAACGAACATTTGGCGTTTGAAAGTAACCAACCCATAGAATTTATTTAGAATACACCTTCCTTTACATCTTCCTGCCTTTGCTGTCACTCATGTCTGTCATATAGTCACTACAGTCAGCTACACCCAACAAACTGTCAGCGGAATCTAAAAACATTAAATGTGTCACAAGCAAATTTCTTGTGATTTTGAGTTCATTTTTCATTTTGAAAAATTTTTTGTGTAACGAATTACATTGAATTGATGTTTCACTGATTTATGAAGAGCAGCAGTAGACCGTGGAAATTTAGTTTGTTTCTATCAATAGGTTAATCGGTTATGCGCTTCATTAGACATTAAAAATTTTTCTTTTTAGCATGTGTTATGAAAATAAGGGCTTAAAATGCTTGATAGCTTTCTATATTTAAATAGGCCCCAACTATGAAAATAATGAAACTGTCATAAATTCTTTTGTTAATGCTGACAATAAGAATTCTAAACTAATAATTTAAAAAAAAATATTTTTTTAATATTTTCTTCATGCCCAAACCTCTAAATCCCCAGGAAGGACAACATCATCGAATTTCATAAAAAGAACAGGCAGCACAACTTCTTGATAAAGAAGTTCTTGCAGAACAACAGACAAACACATTTTCACAGATGGTCTCTCGACAACGGAAAATGGTTAAGCTACAGAGGTCCTGTTTAGCATAAAAAATTATTCACCGGAAAACAAATAATGATCGTCTTGACTTTGTATAAGGGCTTATACTGCAAAGTCGACTGTGGTTACAGTGAGCATCAACTGATATTAACCTACACGATAACGAAACCTATAAAACACATACATACATACATAATTGGCCATTACAACCCTTCAGTCAGGATTTCGACCTGGCTTCTCACACCACTCAGGTTGTGTGTGCTAATTTCATACATGAGTGGCGGGACCTACAGTTTAAAGTCGACTCTGAACGACAGATTTTTGAGAAACTTTTCATAGCAATTTTATTTACTCTCAGAGTTTTTGCCAGAAATCTGCTGAGAGGAAGTCGCCGAAGAAATACTTTTTGTATTTTATTTTGATGTTTGGCCTGGGTCTCAAACCCTGGCTTTACGTATAATAAGCCAATACACTACCGACTAGACTACGGCGACTTCCTATAAAAGCCTTACCAAATTCAAACGGAAATAAGCCTCGTACATGGCACGCAGGGTCTGCCATAGTCGAAGACCATGAATAAATTAAAATAAATATATAAACTAAGCCCGCGCTCTCAGCCCGCAGCAAAACTCACTGACTGTGGCAAAGCATTTGATAGCAGAAGCGATACAATGACAATATCTAGAAAGAACGCTGGCTAACCTACAAAGATAAGCGTAAAACCATCAATAGGGTTCGTTTTATTCAGAAAACCACACTGAAATATGGGCTCCATCAACATCAACAATCATAACTGAAAATTTGGAAGGATGTGCAACACTGGGTGACAAGTTATCTACACCTAGTTATGCACCATAGCATCGGAGATTGAACATTAGACAATAGAAACGAAAGGGGAAATGATTAATGAAAGGATACAATATCATGTATTGAAAATATTACCTCATTGGTAGTCTTAAGTCAATTACTTAAGACTGAGAGTAAAGAGACTGCACTGAGTAAAGGATTCAAGAAGGCTAAGGCCAGCACTGCAAAACTATAAAGCCGCCCCAAATGACCAAAATTGAAAGGCAAAGACAACTGGACAGTTCTTCTAAAGGCCCCACGAAATAGACTAAGACAAGTGTACAGACGTGTTCAAAGCAGAATGTTTGATAGTCTTGCGAAAGAACCTAAAAATCAAATCGACACCTGGTTGACGAAGGGTAGCACAATACTAAAACACTAAAATTCATGAGTACTTCATCATAAGTTACTTTTTAAAGGACTGTAGTGGTAACAGTGATATATGGTAGGTATTGAATTTATTGAATTGTTTCGAAAGGTATGGCACGTAAGAGATCGGAGATGTCTGAGGAGAAGGCGATAGAGGGGATATATTATATATGCCTCTACAGGAATTCTTTTCAAAATTGTAAAAAGCAGCAAGGAATTCAGCAAACCGTGATCTCCGAATTTCTAAATTGCTGAGTCCAGCAGTGGTTGAAGCCGCCGTAATCTAGTAGGTAGTGTGTTGGCTTATTAGACGAAAAGCCAGGGTTCGAGCCCCAGGCCAGACATTAAAACCAAATACAGAAAGTATTTCTTCGGCAACTTCCTCTCAGCAGATTTTTGGCAAAAACTCTGAGAGTAAATAAACCTGCCGTGATAAAGTTTCTCAAAAAATCTGTCGTTCGGAGTCGACGTTAAACTGTAGGTCCCGCCACTCACGTATAAAATTAACGCACACAACATGATTGGTGTGAGAAGCTAGGCCGTAATCCTGACTGAAGGGTTGTAATAGCCAATTATGTATGTAAATATGTAGGTATTGAATTTATTGAACTGTTTCGAAAGGTATGGCACCTAAGGGATCGGAGATGTCTGAGGAGGAGGCGATAGAGGGGATATACATATATGCCTCTACAGGAATACTTTCCAAATTTGTAAAAAACAGCAAGGAATTCAACAGACCGTGCCTGTTCCAACATACCTGGTTGCCGAATTTCTAAACTGCTGAGTCCAGCAGTGGACAGCAGAAAGACCAAGAAACAACTTGAGTTCGCCAAAGGAACGGTTCACACTCCAACAGGAATTCTAATGAAACACAGCGCTATTGGCAATTTCGCTGACAAGCTCGGCCTACCCCACCAGGATTACTGCAGAAGCTGCCATGATGTAGAGGAAATGAAATCGGTGAAACAAATTTTAAGGAAGTAGCCTGCACTTAAGAGCAGACGTAATCGGTTTTTGGGTAACAGAACGTTTGGAGATCTGGGTATGGTGGCGAACGTGTCACTAAGAAACTGGTCAGTATTATCCGAAGCTTTGGGTGGTTCAAAACCACCACTAACGCATCATAACAAGGAGGCTTACCTCACACTGGGTAACACAATGGGCCATATGGGCCACCAAGTGAACTTGCCTGTGAACAGCAAGCTATCCGCTAAAATAATCTAACCTTCAAAAGGTAGACAGATGATTTAGTGGCCTATATGAAACAATTTTGTTGGGATCTTTATCAGGTTTTATGAACATGATTATGTAGGGGATAAAATTTAGTACAAAGAATATATTTTTCAGTGCTGATACGTTCAACATTGTTGCTAAAAACATATGCCAAACTTAAGTGCTTTTAATAATTTTTTAATAAAATTTTTATTATAATTATTCGTTCCGTTTTCCTTATTACAAAATCCCCTGCCACGTGCCATACGCTACATTTGAAACAATAAAACTATTTAAAATATCATTTAAAGCGTACTTTGTTGTTTTTGGAATAAAATTTGTAATAAATTTTTGTTCTGTTTTTATGGATTTAACTGTGTCATAGTGGCAGACGTCTGCCAAAAAAGTAGCAGCAAAGAAAAATAAATAAAAAAACGAAACAAGGCTAAGAAAATAATGTTTTTTTTTAAAGAAAAAAAATAAATTTAATGTGTTGGTTTAATTTTTGTCTAACACTCCTATGTACATACGAATGTATGAATGACTAAAAGTTTTTGATGTTTTTGGGCTTCTTGTGTTGTTGTACACTTTACGGTGGGTGAACATTGCGTCCAACGCCCAATATAAAAAAAAATTGCAGTCACTCTCGTTCATTCCTACGGTGGTTCTTCACTAAATGCAGTATAAATCTTCAAATGCAAATATTAAGGTGGTTCATGAACTTATGTATATGAAATAAACAATTATTCTGCACACATTTCTATAAAAAAAACTGTTACTGAATGACTCCTCTACTTCATACGAGTGAGGTAAAATACTCAACAGTACGAAGGCCCGATAACGAGTGATGCCCTCTAATGGGGTGTGGTGAAAATGCGAATATCGTTAATGTTTTATTTACAGGAGCATTATGTCTAGTAGGTAGTGTGTTCGCTTATTAGACGTAAAGCCCGGGTTCGAGCCCCAGGCCAGACATCAAAACGAAGTATGAAAAAAAAATATTTCTTTGGCGGCTTCCTCTCAGCAGATTTCTGGCACAAACTCTGAGAGTAAATAAACCTGCCATGAAAAAGTTTCTCAAAAATCTGTCATTCGGAGTTGACGTTAAACTAAAAGTCCCGCCACACAAGTATAAAATTAACGCACACAACATAAGTGGCGTGAGAAACTAGGTCGTAATCCTGACTGAATGTTTGTAATGGCCAATTATGTATGTATGTATGTATGTATGTATGTAGAATTATGTCTGGTTTGTTTTCAGCAGTCGATTCTTCTTCGCCCATTTCGGGCTCTATCTCGGCGATAACTAAAAAATGTTGGTTTTCAAATGCTTCATCATCCTATTCTCTCTTTCCTAATTCATCCTCTTTTTCCTATCCCCTCTATTATCCTCTCATCTTAAGGACGTTTAAGGTGCTGTACTTATCTCATCTGACAAGTACACGTCCTCTAACCTAAACCTAAACCTAAGGCTTCATCATCTACTAATCATGCGCATAAGAATGGCCTTTGAAGTTTAAAGAAGTTCGCATGATCTTCGCATGATCGCAAAAACGTGAACTTTCTTTTTTTGAAAATATCTCCTGCAATAAAATCAAAATTCGTCTTGTTGTAAATACTCGTATATACCATCCAGTTCATAATCTTCAATTGTGGAAGGTTAGCGGTTATCATATGGTCATAGCACTCTGAATTAAAGGTAATTCTAGATCACAATGCGTACCAAACAGTCCACAATTATAAAATCTGAATACCTCTTTCGCTGGGGTAACCAACGAGAATGACACGAGCTTCAATGCTAATGAAACTGAACAGCATATTCACCATAGTTTGTGTATGGTCAGTCGGCCTTTATTGTTGTATGAGTTGGACATTATATGGATACAAATATTAATGCCAAAGACTCTATAATAAGCCCATTTGCTGAAAACGCCTGGATTGATTATTTGGAGGGCCTATTCATCTACAACCCATGTTAGAGTTTCAAGCTGGATTACTTGAATTTATAGTCTAGCAATGCAACCACACAGAGTACATTCTTAGAATTTGTATTATTGTTAGTGATCCCACCTTATTATTTTACAGTTCAAACCAACACAAGTCGTAGCCGACAATTATTGCTAAGATTTTGTAGGCAAAAAAAAGCGAACAAAAACAAGAACAACTCAAGAAGATAAATGTTCTCATTGTTGTTGTTGTTATTGTTGTTGCAAGCATTACATATTTTATATTGTATTCGAATAATTCGCCCATAGCATATGGTATGGATGAGTACTGGTATTTGAACGTCCTAAACAATTTTAAATGTTGTTGCCCTGCAGCAACAGCAATTGTTTATCGGCATTGCTTCTTCGTCTATTTTGCTGTCAATGTGCGGCATCGACCTAGACCCACTTGTACGGATGTGTAAATTTGATTTGTTTGTACCTCTGTCCATCCATCCATCCAATTGTTATGTTTATGTGTGCAACACATCTGTACATGTACATATGTACATATTCATAGTATTGCACTTGTTGCCTCACAGAAATATGTATGTAAATCGTATACAATGAGTATTAAATTAAGTGCGTATCTTTGCATTTCTTTTAAAATTCTTTAAGAAATCGTTTTTGACGACTTACGAATGCAATGTTTTTGTGAAACTGAGTAATATTAGTGGTTTTGAATGCTGCTGAGAATGTAAATGGAGGTGGGTCAATAGATTAGAAATTTACGCCACTGAAACTAAAAACGCAACACTGTATTTGTCAATCTTTCTGTTGACTTCTGTCGAAATTTTCACAAACTAAGCCATTTACTTCAACATTTGAAAGTCATTGGTAGCCGATTCTATTCAATTATCACTCTGAGTTGGGATTTATAACCTGGGACTTGCAATAGAGATCGCCTTTTTTGGCGTGATTTTTCTAGAGCCAAAAACCATATAAGTTTATTAGTTTCCATAAACTGAAGTTAATATTTATAGAAGTACAAGCTGTAACCTGCGCGTGTTGCTGCGCCACCAACTAAAATAAATTTGAAGGAAAGACATTACGCAAATGTCCAATTAATTTTGAATCATTTTCTTAATTTTGTTTCCCGTTGTCCTGATGATTCAGATGAACGGACCTGAGTAATATGCATTCGATCAGTTTCTAATCTCACTTCTCGTTGTTCGAGCGAACGGGTCCAGCGGCATATACTCGAAGATTTTCCAGTCTCAATGCTCGTCTGGTTCTGAGGATCGTAATGCTCCTTTCTTCCGTGCTTGAGGTGTAGGTCGACCAATTGCTTGACATTCATTTTGAGTAATTTTCAGTGACGCCATCCATCGCAAATTAATCACACCAACCTTCGTCGACTCATGCGCAACAACTTTGTTAAAGAATGCACAGTTTATGATTTAATTCATTTTGAGTAATTTTCGGTGGCACCTCCTGTGCGAAATTGATCATACTGACTTAGAAACTCATGCGCAACAACTTTGCTAAAGATCATAACATGATCAAATGCACAGTTTACGATTTAAATCATTTCAAGTAATTTTCAGTGGCGCCACCTGGCGGAAATTAGTCATATCAAATTAGAAAACTTCCCTGGCTCATGCGCAAAAACTTTGCTAAAGATCATAACATGATCAAATGCATAGTTTATGATTCTATAAGATACATACAAACAAACATTCATTTTTATATATGTAGACTATGGGAGGTGACACGCCCACTATAGCCAATCCGCCCATTTTGTTAATATATACGTCAAAGTCGTCCATACAAAATTTGAGGACTTTAGCTGTGCCCAGTTTATGAGATATGCGACATTAAATACTTATTGGGTATGTGTGCGCGGCACCCCAGACTTACAGGAAGGTACTGTTAAAATTTCAAGAAAATCGGTCCAGCCGTTTAGTCGTCTATAGACTTCTACCAAATAAACAAACCCACAAACAAATAAACACATATGTATTCATTTTTGTATATAAGATAATCAGGTGGCCACCATTTTTAGTTCTTTGAAATTCGGCTGAAACCTCTTAAGGACATAGACACCACAAAACTACATTGCACCACATCTGCTACATCAATGGATGGGTCAGGGAGGAAGAGCAGAGGCGTTGGGGGAACCGATCGAATTGTTATGTTTCTAGATGTCTATGGCCTGCTACGGACGGTGTGAGAACAGGTTGGTTGCTGGGCTTGGATAAGGCCAGTTTAGAACAGATTCCAGCCCAACTATTGCAGGGTATGTTGCGATGAGGAGGAGTTGGGGACTGTCGAGCACCTCCTCTGTAACTGCCCAGCTCTTGGTAGGTTGAGGTTGAGGACACTTAGCAGGGGTTTCTTAGAGGGTTTGAATTCTATGTCTAGAGCCGACATCAAGGCTCCCCACAGATTCATTAGTAGCTTGAGCTGGTTGGGGAGTGCTAGGGCGTCATCAGTGTAGTCGCGCTCTCCCTTTTTGTTTTGTTTTTGGTCTGTGTAACTCTTCCGCTTCCCTTTCTCCCCTTTCCTACTTTCTCTCCTTTTTGTTTCCTATCCCTACTATTATCATTCCTTTTTAAGGACGTTATGTACAATGGGTCAATTCGACCTCCGGGTACTGTACTAGTCTTAATTGACAAGTACACGTTCTCTAACCTAACCTAACCTACCTATGCTTAGAATGGGATTCTGTGTTACAAATCCAATGACCAAAGAGTTTCTGAATGTTCTATTTTTATTTTAAGACCATTGTTCCAGAATACGATATGTGACAGGGTGTTTGATTTGAAAGCCAAAGTTTTAAATATAATCCCTTGAATGTCTAATAACCGTGTTACTATCTGATTTAACAATATGGAAATGAATACAAACAGTTGATATCAACAAGTGCGTGTATAGAGACAAAAAAATACAATCTGGTGAAGGAAAACTCAGAAATCTTAAGACGAAAAATATGCGCACACTTGAAGAAATTATCGGCAAAATTGCCAACGTACATAAGTATATGGGACTAGTCCCAACAATCGGTGAAACTATCCATGAATTAAGCATAGTTATAGAGAAGATAATCCAGTTCTTGCAAGGATATGGTGATTCTAGAAGTTACCTATATTGCCAATAGCACCAATATGTCCCCAATGAAGACGAAGTCGCCGTAGTCCAGTAGGTATTGTTTTGGCTTATTAGGCACTAGCCCGTGGTTCAAACCTCAGCTCTGACATCTCAAACGAATTAAAAACAACAAAAAAATATTTCTTTAAGCGACTTTCTCTCAGCAGTATGTTGGCAAAACCTCTGAGAGTGAAATAAAATTGCCACACACAATGTGAGTGGCGTGAGAAGCTAGGTTGTAAGTCTAACTAAAGAGTTGTAATGAACAATTAAGTAAGCAAGAAATTGAAACTGCGTATCTGTCATGTCTGTGATTACCCGGTCCCTGGCGGGAGGTAATGTAATGAAGGTAATGTTCAAGAATAATTGGGACATTATGAAAAAATTCATTTACATTTAAAACTTAACGAAACACATAACAGAGAAGAGGAAGCCAGCATGCCCATTAAGAAGAAAAAAGGAAACCAATGATAGACCAACCAGAAGACTGACTACACCATGGAACAATAACGCATACATGGGGATTGAGTACTGGTACATATAGAGAAGTCCACTTCTTGTACAAGCAAGGCTTCCACGGCACACAATCTACTACCAAATAAGCATTTAATATTTATAAAAAACTATTAAAAAAAAATTTTAAGTTAGCAAAATAAATTTGCAATCATGTCAACAATGTTGTCCTGTACTGTATCCCTAGATATACATACAAACATACATCTCACACCACTTATGTTGTGAGTGTTAATTTTATACATGAGTGGTAGGACCTACAGTTTAAGGTCGACTCCGAACGACAGATTTTTGAGAAACTTTTCAATTTTTATTTACCAATTTTATTTTTGCCAGAAATCTGCTGAGAGGAAGTCGTCGAAGAAACAATTTTTGTGTTTTATTTTGATGTCTGGCCTGGGGCTCGAACACTGGCTTTACGGCTAATAAGCCAACACACTACCTACTAGACTACGACGACTTCCTTAAATATAAACGGACGTTAATTCAATTTACTAAGTTGTATAGCAAGGAATATGTTGTTAAACTGATGAAATAACATCAAAAACAAATTCAATAAATCGACCATAGAAATAATTTTTTTTCCAAGCCCCCTATACGTTAATAGTATATCCCCGGCACTGATTTAAAACAATGTTACCGGTTCCATATAATAAACAAAGATTTCGGTATTAAAAGAAATGAACAGAAGCATGCATTATTTTTGCCTTCTATTGTATTTTGCATTTGAAATGTTTTTGAAATGTTTTTTATAAAAAAATTATTCAGCTTTTTCTTAATTATTTAGATGTTTCTCAAGATTATTTTTGCTTCCTTTTATTCGAAAAAAAAATTTAAGCAGCTTAATACAACAACAAAACAAACAAAAACATTTAAATAAGAAGATTATGTTGGCGTCACTACGACAGTTGAAATGTGTCACCCACTTCCCCAGAGACTTCCTCGACACTGTAAAGTGGTAGAGGGCGAAGAGAAGACGAACGCGAACACGAAGAAAAAAAATCAATTACTCAATTATCTAAAAGACAATAGTTATAGTGTTGGTAGTTCGACAGAGGGAGATAGAGAAATTCGAAAACAGAAACAATGCTTACTTATAGAGACTTCGCAATCTGTGTGAAAAGATGCACAAAGCTGAATACGGTAAGTGCAGAATGATTTCATAGAGTGTGATAAAGAGTTTGTGAAGATAAAAGCAAAAGACGTGATAAGAAATAAATGTTGAGAAATTATATAAAAAACGAAATTATTCACACAATCATTAATCAATTGTCTACAACGATGCTTGTTGTATTGTTAGATGCTAATCAATTATTGACAGCAATTATTGCTTAAAATGTGAACACTTTAATTATCTTTCAAATGGGGAAACAAGGCAACAGAAATTACTTTAATGGTACGACAGCTACGACCCAAATCATCTTTAGTGATCTGAGTCCATAGGTGTATATGGAGAACAGTGAGAAATAGAGTAAAGCGAAGAAAAGATTCGCTGGTCTTAACTCGTCATAAACTCGTCTTAACGTGATGCAAGGGCTGAAGTGCAAGCTGACTGTAGCTAATCAATAACATGTCATATGAGACTAAGGTCAGCAGAACGAAAAACTACCACTCAGAACCTGTTTTTTATAGACAGTGACCTCTATCTCTTGTAGTCTAGTAGGCAGTGAATTGGCTTACTAGACATGAGGCCTCGGTTCAAACCTCGGATCAGACATCTCCAACTTAACGAAATATAGAAAAATATTTCTTCGGCAACTTCCTCTCAACAGATTTCTGGCAATAACTCTGAGAGTAAAAAAATTGTCATGTAAAGTATCTCAAAAATCTGTCTTTATGTGTCGACTTTAAACTGTAGCTCCCGCCATTCATATATAAAATTAATACACACAACATAAGTGGTGTGAGAAACTGGGTCGTAGTCCTGACTAAAGGATTGTAATGACCGATTATGTTTTCAACATCCATCTCCACATAAGGTAGAGAGAGGGCCACTCTAAAAGCCATCAACGTCAGCACTCATAGTAAGCGGTTGATGGTTAATGACTGCGAATTTTTCAAAGTTATTCAGTAAGTACATATACATTTTAAACCATCCTAGGTATCCAAGAACGGCTATATAACCTCCAAAGGCCCAACAAAAAAAGCATTCTCTTACAAACTCTAGTCGTGCTACTGAATCTGCTATAGCTCCCCTTTCTATATTTGATTTTTGCTTGGATGTACCTAAACGATCCGTTTTAAAATGAATGGACCTCGTACAGTAGACGTTTGCCAGTTTAACGGCTTTACGAGCTCTTTCAACTAGATTGTAGCCCAGCTTAGGATACAGTCAAGAATCAGACTTAGATCTTTAAACCTGTGACCGAAATCAATTCTGATCCTGATTTGTAAAGTAAATTGAAGCAGCACTTTAAAAACATTGTAATCGTAAACATTTTAATTGTATTTCGTAAAAACATTTTATCGACTCTGCAAGGTGGCACCAAACAGATACCATTTTCAGGGAAAAATTTAGTTTGCCAGGTAGAACCTGCGGATACATGTGTTTGGCATGAAAAAGGATTATATTTGCCCAAAGAGTAAGGCCTAATAAGTACCATGTTGCAGAGAAGTGAAGCGAAGAACTCTAAGCGACGGCTTAACTGAAACACATTTCGCCGACGCAACTGCCCATCAAGGAATTTTTAGCAAAACAAGTCTTTGTTGCCTCTATTCGCATACTGCCACTGCCGTTGTAAACCGTTAAGCGATTGTCATATCTAGATGGAATCAGCCAATAAGTAATTGTTGTATTTATATGCGAAGAGGGTGAGCCAGAGTGTAAACTTTACAAAAAGGATTTTTCCATCTGTAAGATGAGTGTGTGGTGCTGTCCCAACTGACCCGCCTATAGTGTAGACGTGTTGATAAACAGACAAGAGCGAATGTTTATCGAATTCCTAACATGAAGATCTAGAACACTTTTCAGTATTTCCAATAGAAAGTAAGAAAGAAAGTAAATCTGAAGTCCTTCTATTTCAGAGAAATGTAAAGGATTCCAAAAATTAAAATTTAGAATTATTTTCATCAAATTAAAAGAAAATATATTCTGATATTTTCCTAAGCTTGGTTAAAATGTTTAAAAAAAAACCAAATTTTTGAAATCCAAATTTAATTCAACTGTTGGCGTTGTCCTACAAGCATAAATTACGAGATAGAGAACATAAAACCATAAATTAATACTCATTCATCAAATACATACAAACAAGAAAAATTAAAAGAGAAAAATTAAATCTAAAACGGATACAACAAAAGGAAAACATTAAAAGGCCATACAATACGCCATAAAACACAACAATTGTTGAGTTAAATGCCACATTAAAAAAGCAATTCAAACGCACACCAATACATATACAAATTGTTGAATCATTCATACTCAAATACAAAAATTCTAATGAAGGCAATCCTACACACACACATACAAGTAAAGAAACAGCATTCGTTCTGTTTTCAATGACATTGAAGCGGAAGTACTTAATTTTCAACCGTTGATTTGCGCATGTTGTAGGCCCTCTGTAAGTGTATGGGTGCAAATTACAGAAGCTCAACAGGGAGTTAAAGTTAAGTTAAGTTGTTTTACAGCGTAAAGCGAAAGATAACATGCAAACAATGAAACAAAAAACAATAACTAGCCAAGCCATGAGAATTATGATGACAAGAAGAAATATAAAGTGAATATAAATTGTATCCTCCACTCAACGGTATTGCGTAATGTACGAATTAAAATTGTGCCCTAATGCGAAACGATTTCGTAGTTATTTGTAGCATAGTTAAGCAATAAAGCAGAGTAAGAAGATGGTAATTCCCTAGGTTTACAGAATTTAAAAAATTGGAACAAACTTCCTGAGAGTTGTGTTAGTTTTTGAGAACTCTCCTGGAATAATCGACAAGATTTAAGTCCGTCGTTGTAAAACGCTACGAATATTTCAGAAATCATGACGTTACAATTCTAGCGAAATGTTTAGGATCGTTGTCTTCCATAAATTGCTATCTTAATGTACTATATATAGATAATCAGCAACGGAGTCAATGTTTTGCTGTCCTATACCTTACTCTTTTAGTCTCTGCAGTGATTCCTATTAAACTCTCAATACGAATATCGACACTTTCCGACAAGAGAAATCATGCACAGAACACATTTATAGTTTTACGGTTATTGCAGAGCAATCTATGAAATGTTTTCAAAGCTACATGGTCCAAACTGGATAGTAAAGGTGTTCCTAAGATGTTACTAACCTTCATCCAACCCTATGTAGAAAAACAAATTGTCGCCTCTTTCATGAAAATAGACTTAGCCCGGAGTGTCTCTATTAGGCAGGGTTGTACGGAAATAACCATAAGGGAGACTCTTGTACCAGTAACAGGAATGATGTGATGGCTCGTCAAACGGTTATAAAATCTAGGCTAGACTATATGAATGATTTATATCTGTGTCCCTACAACTTAACGGTGTTGTTAAAGCCACAACCAAAGAGAAGTAAGGTAAATGAAAGTAATTGGAATGGTCACTTATATAAATGGGCCTTTCGAAATAGTGGAAAATACCATAGACGATGTGAATAACTTCATTTCTTTGGGTAGATTTATAACGAAAGCAGATGAGTTTCCAATGGATATAAGACTGACAACGCATGCAAAGCAAGCATTTGAAAGCATACAAAATTTTTCGAAATTAATTAACTCAGACATCAGGTATAATGTTTTGTACGAAGAATTCTGTGAGTTTACAAGCAGCACATAATTCCCATTGGTCACAAAGGAATAAGATTTAGCGGCATGTGCTCAGAGTGTGAGAAGGCTAGACGTTATCGCCAACATACCCAGATGCTCTAGCCAGGGATTAAGTCACCAGTTAATAATGTAACAGCAGTAACTAACATAAAATTATAAAACCTACATCACTTGCTCCTTACGTAGTGCAATATAATGAAAACATTAAATTATTTAAAAGCAGAAAAGCTTTGGAGTCAAACTGGACAAGTGTTACAGACACTGAAATCCGAAAGCGAAAATACGGTTAAATAAGCTAAATACTATGTAAGTTACATGATGATATTTTTGGAATACCAAAAAACTCGATAAAAATACAAGTGGTAGTCAATGCAGATGATGCATTTACTCTTAAATTCCTACCCAGTAAGCTATCATATATTTCGAATCTCGAAATAATACATTTACCTGATGGTGTCTGGTATCAAAAGACTTTTGTAAACTCAATGAATATAAAAATAAGCTCGTAATAATTATAAGGCTTGTCGCATTTTGTACAATAACTATTACATTACCTAGTGTAGAGTGCAAAATTAAAATGAATGACTTTGAATTAGAATTATGAATGAATGAAGTTACAAAAATCTAAGAATGGACAAAGAAAACAAATGAATGAATGAATGAATTTATGCACAGCACAACCGTGGCATAAAACTACAATTACGATTAGAACAAAACAACAATAACAAAATAAAGGAAACAAATCACATTGAAAACATTGAAGATGATTTCCATGCTGATTTTGAAAAGTAAATACAAGACAAGAGAACAGCGAAATGATTTTAATCGCAACATTATTATGCAAGACATGTACATAAACTTTATTATCAGCGTATGTATTAATAAAATTCACACTCTTTGGCTTAGAAATGAATGCAAAACAGTTCAAAATTCATTCTCATCTTGCAATTCTATGGCTGGGCGTATATGCTAAAGAAGGAAAATCAAATAAACGATTATTATCTTTTCAATTAATTGGTGTCGGTCGGTCGGTAGTAGAATTTAAAGGCGTCAAACATTAATGAAGATGTGAGTTCAAACGGGTGTTACGACTTTTAACATTTCCATTTAAAACTATGTTAGAAGCTAATCTTAAATATAAACTATTGCGTTTTGAATGCAAGTTTTTAACTTTTGTAATGCAAAATGCAGTCATTCATCATTATGCCATGGGAGGCAATTTAAAAAGAAAGAGTGATATACAGTGAGCGCCATAAGTGAGTCAACACCCACTATAATTTTAAATTTTCTATTATATTCTTAAGTATAAAAAAAGTTCCCTTATCATGAATTGTTTTTTTGTTTTAACATTTTAAACGTTTTAATTTTTGGAAATTTATTCGACTATTTCCTTTTATTTACTATATTTACTTTTCTCGCTATCCTAAGAAAATGAATTATTTCAGTGGTGTTTACTCACTTTTGTTGCTCACTGTAACTGAGTCTTCATATAAACTTTTAATTCGGATCTTAAAAATTAGTATTCTTGCCTCAAACGAGAAACAGAAAAAGATTTAAGAAAGCAAAATTAACTGTTTTGGGTCAGATGGATAATCTTCTGCAACACACCCCCCTCCCCTTCCCCCATCAGTAACGTATGTATATGATTCATTATAATTATTATTATATATAAAAGATTATAAAGGGAATGATGATGATTTCAATTTAACTAATAATTCATTACATAAATGATATCGACTACAAGTACATAAATTGATACTCACCACTATACATCCGGATGCATCAAAGACACGCGCTAAGACAATATTAAAATCACCATTTTTACGAACAAAAAAACTATTTGCTGAAAACAAAAAGAACAACTTTATTAAATAGAAGAAGACATCCTCACATACATCATAATACCTACCACTAAACTTTCGATTGCTGAAAAAAACCGCGTTAAAATAACATGCATAAACAAGACGAATTTTACGACGAAAAAAACACTATTTGCTGAAAATGAAAACAACAACTATATTAAAGACAAGGAGACAGCCGCATATCCAATAACACTCACCACTATGCATTCGATTGCTGAAAAAACCCGTGTAAAAAAAACATGCACAAACAAACCAATTTCGCGACAAATAAAAAAAACACTTTTTTCTGTAAAAAAACAAGAACTTCATTAAAGAGACGCCGATATCCATTTACATATACATTTATACTCACCACCCGCACTAAAATAAATTGATTTTATCGTATTAAATAACCGCAAATATTAATTAAAACCACTTTTAAAACACCGCACAATACATTTATTTATTTGAAACACACAAACAATATGCTTTTTTACTTTAATTTGATTAAAAAACCTACAAACTTTAATTAAAATATACGTACAATTTCACTAAGCAAGCGTACACAACCGAACCCGAATTCTTACTAATTTTCATATTCACCCCTACGCACTAAATTGCTTTAAAATCTTTTATACTCACTCATTCTCTTTAAAATGCTTAGAAAACTGTGAGGCAACAGGTAATAACCATAGCAAATATAATACATGCATAAAAAAATACTCATGCATAGGTCAACGTATATTGGTTACCACCGCCCATAAGGCCTTTTTTATGCATAACCTTATTGCTTTACTTCTCTTTCATTGAAATAAAAACAACACAAAAATCTCTATTTGTGTTGGTGACAATGCACTTTGTAACCATCAATTAATCTCACCTCACGCTTTAACACTCACGCTCTCACAAAATTTTCTTTAAAAACCACACCACATAAAAGATATGCGGAGTGTTTCTTCAGAAAACCAATAACAACATTCAATAGCATAAACCCTTTTTTATAAAGAAAACAAAAACAACACCCTGCCTCACCACGCCACCATAATTACTCTCTGAGTAAAAATAAAATTTGCTGACTTCTTACTCCCAATGCACGCGTAAGATTAAGCAAATCAATGCAATTGTAACAACAAATCATAAGAACATCATCTAACAGGTTACACCAGCATTGAAAATAAACACACGCACATGAATAAACAGATCAAAGATGAGAATGGTTAACGTTAGATCATGTTCATATGATTTGTTGTTTGTACTGATTTGCATAATTTTATGCTTGCATGGGGAGGTAGAGGTGAATAAATATTATTTTTACTCAGAGAGTAATTATGGTATTGTGGTGTGGCAGGGTGTTATTGTCTTTGCTGTCTTTGTTATAAAGGGTCTATGCAATTGAATGGAATTGCTTGGTTTCCGGGAGAAAAACGCTAGTATATTTTTATGTGGTGTGTTTTTTAAAGAAAATGTATGGGAGAGAAAATATGAAATTTATCCGAAAGAGAAGTAAAGCAATAAGTTTATGTATGGAAAAAGTCTTGTGGGCGGTGGTACTCAATATGCGTTGACCTATGTTTTTTATGCATGCATGTATATTTACTAACCTGTTGATGGAAGTTTTCTAAGCATGTTAAAGGGAAGGGGTGAGTATAACAGGTGTGGGGTGAGTATTAAAATTAGTGTGAATTTGTGTTCTGTTGTGTACGCTTGTGTAGTGAATTTGTGCGTGTACTTTAATTAATGTTTGTAAGTTTTTTAATTAAATTAAAACATAAAAGCATATTGTTTGTGTGATTAAAATAAATAAATGTATTGTGCGGTGTTTTTAAATTAGTTTTAATTCATATGTATTTGCGGTTATTTAATAAGATAAAATCAATTCTTTTAGTGCGGGTGGTGAGTATAAATGTATATGTAAATGGATATCGGCTTCTCTTTAATGAAGTTGTTGTTTTATTTACAGAAAAAAGTATTTTTCTTTTTGTCGTAAACGCGTTTTCTCCGTTGCACGGATTTTTAAAGCAATCGAGGGGGTTTCTTGATATATCCGGATGCAAAGTGGTGAGTATCAATGTATGTATTTGTAGTTACATTCATCTATGTATGTAAAGAAATTGTTGTTATATTTTTAGCAATAAGTGTCGTGTCTTTAATTAAGAGGCCTGTTTAATCGTGTTCATTAGTGGTGAGTATAAGCATTAGTGTGGAGCTGTTTTCTCGTTTTTAACAAAGTTTTGTTTTATTTTAGAAAATCTTGGTTTGTTGTGTTAGTGCGGGACATTAAAACAAGCAAGTGTGCGTATTCGTTAGTATTCAAGTATTGTGTGATTGACTACATATCTTCAATGATTGTTGGTGTTTACAGACATTTTTTGAATAAGGGATAGCGAAGGTGTTTGCGGATTATGCAGATTATGTTTAGTGGTGAGTATTAAAGTTTTTTATTTCCCTTATGTTTATACTGTAAAGGGTGCTTTATTGCAACGATTATTTGCATGTTTACAAAGTAAAGCATAGCCAAAGATTTGCTTAATCAAGTTTTTTTTTTTCGTTCTGAACCGGGTTTTTTAAGATTTTGATAGTATCAAATACAACAAAGGATAGATACCAACTCCTTAGGTTAAGAGTTAGCAATGTTCAGCATATGGTAATTGCTTACCAAAGATTTTCTTTTACAGAAATTCCTTTACAGGAATCTAGGCCAGAAAGATTTTCGCAACCCAATACAATCGTTTACCTCCAAACTCTTGCCATGACGTTCCAATGCAAAACTAAGTTAAATAACTAAAATAAATTATAATCGTGCATATTAGTTTCACAATTCCACTCACTTTCAATATCCGGTCACCACAATGTCGTGAATTTATGAATTGTTTCGAGTGTATAGACTTCAACGATAGCTCTTGTAAGACCACAACAGAATTTAAGAGATTACTTTCCTACTTTTCTCCTCCAAAAAGAAAAAAAATTTAAGAATTAAAAAAATCCTATGAAATGCTTCATATTATTGTTCATAATAAAAATAATAACAATACTGTGCTTATTATTTATGACGACTTTATGCATGTATGTATGCAACCCATATTAAACACATACACACTGTGATGTGTGCAACATGATGCATAATAAAATTTAAAGACTTTCAAAAATTACTTCAAAAATAAATCACAAAAATAAAGAAAACAAAACAGAAGAAAAAAAATGTAACGTTTTAAAAATTTTAAAAAACTGGTCTTGATACCGTGACCCACTAAACTTAAAACCACATACTCTGATGTGCATTTCTACAGTTTAAATGCATACAAATGATGTCTGCATACATAGATATGTACATATGTATAAACAACAACATACTGCAAGTATATATCAAAGTACCAAATAGATTACCAGTTGCATACGGATGTTTGCAATAATTATACACCGAAAGAAATGCTGTAAATGTAAGTTGGTGGTTATATGGATATCGGATTAACCATTTTTAATGGTTGCACAACCGTTAAACTGTTAAACGTTTTTCATTGGAAATTTAATTTATTTGGTGAAAGGTTTGCCATTCACAAAGTCGAGAGGAGTCACCAAACCCGGTTTGAGTGTATTATACGTACGTCATCTAAGTATTCACCGTCAGATTAAAAATATGCGACAAATTCGGATGTTGAATCTTTGTACTACACGAATACACTGTAGCCGCCGTGCGAATCTGATATCGATTGAAGGTATACGCACATTTGCTGCCAATAACTAGGCCACTAGATCCCTAAAAAGTGCATATACCACATATAAGATTGTCTAAGAATGTAAGATACCCCTAGAGGAGGTAGCGAACATTCGACGATTACCCACAACAATAAAGCTGACGTACTTGCAATAGCTGGTGCTACACAAAATTCAAGTGAATTCAAACGTGAGATTGGCATTTCTTTGCAGAGTGACAAACACTTAGTCTCACACAAACTTCACTCATTTGCTAAAGAAAGATGGGATAATGAACCACTTGTAGAGAGACCAAACAGATCTAGCCTGCTATGGATATATGCAGAACAGAATTCTCGTTCAACCTGATCATTGTCACACCTTAGGAGTCTCTTAGCAATTACAACGCGACATTAACCTCAAGGTGAACATGCTTGGAGGCAGGGAATATCTCACGACTTTGCAAGAGCTGTAATAACGAGGAAGAAAAGAAAAGGCAATAAGAAATTTTCTCTGTCACTGTCTAGCCACTTGGGAAGCTGAATTTAATCAGAGAACGTGTCCAGCCAAAGATTATTTGAATAGTATTCAAGCTTTAATGAACGGGTTTGGAATAACTAAGAGTTGCTATCCCGGAGTTATAATTGTATGACTGAACGTTGGCTTATAGAACCCATGTCAGCTACGGCTGCCAATTTAACACAACCTAAGTTTGCCTAGATCGTATAACAAACGAAGAAAACGTTGGAAAATGGTAGTTCAAAAGGAGTGAACCAAACGCATTAGTGAACATTACGCGGTGATTACATTACGATCATCATAATCAACATACTGTGCAAGAAATTGACACGATTATAAAGAAATTTTAAAAGAATGGATGCGTTACAGCTGTGATGGGGTCTGTATATCATCGCTATGAATGGATTGCTGATAATATTGCAAGAGAAAGTGTCAAGTGTAATCCCAATATGTCGATTCCACGGTGTTTGTGGCGAATCTGATGCTCACTACGATATATTTTTAATATTGCTCCATCAATATAAATCTAGACCCATGCAACTATTAAAGCCGGCTAACCATTCATAATATCATCGGTATGCTAATTGGTCCCAAGGCAACAGGTTCTCAATGCTAATTCGAACAAAATTTTCTTTAAAAATTTTACTCATTGTTCGCATACTGTGTGAAAGCCTTTGCTTCCGGAAAAAGGAACTGTTTGATGTGTAATATGGTCCAGAGGGGTCATTGGATCTAAGTTTTAAGAAAATTACTGTGGAAGAACTGTTAGCTTTAATTCAAAACTATACGATGTATGATATTCGACTTTTATTGGACTCATACTGAAGAGTACTAACTACACGGTATTTGGTTTCTAAATAACGGTGCCATAAAACACAATAGATTTTTGAAGTTTCCTAGAACAGTAGTTCCAGGACCATGGCTTCAAGGATAATTTGCTTCATGATATTGCCTTAAGTGAATTAAGAAATTCGACCACTTTTAATGTCCCAAAAGGATCGGCTACTGCAAACAATCTAGAGGCGGTCATTTATTCATTCGAATACTTGCATCATGCGTACTATATTAACTTTTGAAAATTCAAAAGAAAAAAAGTGATTGATGAAGCAAAGTGAACGTATTCAGTACGTTCATAAGTTTTGTTGAGTGTATGTTGTTAAGCTTTACATACATATAGAAACCAATAATTCCCAAACTTGTTAACAGCAGGATTTAGTCGTTTAAAATATTTAAGCTTGCAATACTTTTGTATGACTTGAATTTTAAATGGATTCGCCAAAAAAACGAAAACCAAAAAAATCTAAAGGAATGAATAAATGCAACAGAATTCAACAGCCACAGAAAAAAAATCATGACCGAATGGGGATTGAATTAAAAATAAAAACAACAATGCCAACAAATACTAGCAACAAAATAAACTCTAAAATGTGGCAAACAAAACCAATTGACAAGTTAGAGATAAAACTGTAAAAACATATCAACTACGAATGCGAAAGCAACGTTTAAACGAAGAGACGAAGTGGTTAATAGCAGAACGTGGCTTATATGCCCGCCACACAAGTGTGAGAGGAGGATAGTGATATCAGTTTGTATTGCAATACATCCAAATGAATTATCCATCCGGCCAGCCAGCCAGCCAACCAGCCAGTTGGTCTTCTTCCTAAGTCGCTTGGAGTGGGTTTATCGGTTAAGCATTTCGTGTTCATTTTAAGCCGTTTATGTACAAATAAAATAACAACAAAAAAATACCCAAAATTTAGCCGAAAGAAAAACGAAGCGAAATAAAATCATTCACAACTCAATTTCATGTTTTCGAATTTGTTTGCATGACAAGGCGAATATCACAAAACCCATCGGCATTAGTTCCGCTTAAGTAATCCAGGGCAGAGTGTCTATACATTGTCTAAAATTTTATTTAAAAAAAAAAGTTTTTTTCTTAACTTTTTGTTATTAAATGATGGATGTGTTTACAATATTAATCCGATAGCTATTAAACATAAACATTTACACCAAAAAAAAACTATTTGTTTCTGAAAGGTCATATTCAGATTTATCAGTTTTACTGTAATTCTCGAGCTTATCCGCTTAGCTCTGCTTATGCACTTAGTTGTCAAGATCGGAACTCGTAATAGATTTCTTCCTGCCAATTTTACTTGCGAAGGTGATCAGAGATAAATAATACAAAGCTTTAACTCCTTAGCGCTACCTAGTCGTCTATTAGAAATATAGAGTTCGAATAGGGGAAATTAAACGATTGCAGGGGACCAGATTTTGTCAGCTTGTTTTATTTTAACTCATATGATCAAATTTTTCTTTCAAAAGTTGAATTGTTGAGAATATTTCAGAGCGTATTCGGTAGCAAAACTTATTTTGGCTGCGTTAGAAAACTGAATTAATTTCTGTACAAACATTAAGAAACATAGGTCGCCCGCAAAGCATTTCCTCCACATTCTTAATGTTCGAAATAATACATCGTTTAAATGTCCACCATGGCTTCTCTGGGAAAAGCGCATTCGATATTTTAAATTTTCTATAACTCTAGCGCATAAATCAGTCTGAATTTGACCAATGAAATGGATTATGTTGGCTTATTCGCATATATGTACCTGCGGTTTAAGAAAACCGCACAAGAAAAAGCCTGAAAGGGCACAATCTCGGTAGCTAGTTTATATCACGTGAAACGTAGAATGACCATCCCCTCAAATCGCTCATGCAGAATATCCATTGCGGCATGAGGTGTGTGGCACGTAGCATCGTCCTGTTGAAACCACATACATATCTTTGATACCCAGAACATCCAATTCAGGCCAAAAAGAGTTGGTAATCAGCGATCTATAGTATTCGCTGTTGTCAGTCAAGGTCAAGGTCGTTCTCAAAGGATATGGACCGCCAGCACAAAATTCACAACAAACAGTGATTATTTCGGGATTCAGTGGATGCTCTTTCATCTCATATGGATTGGAATCGTCACAAGTTTCACAATTTTATTTAATCACGTACCCTTTCAGAAATGGGCCTTATGACTGAAAATGCTTTTTCAATGAAAATTATGGTCAGTTGTCAGCAAAGCATTATTAGTCCTTCAGTCAAGGTTACGACCTAGCTTCTCACACCACTTATGTTGTGTGTGTTAATTTTTATACATGAGTGGCGGCACATACAGTTTCAAGTCGGCTCCGAACAATAGATTTTCAAGAAACTTTTCAAGGTAATTTTATTTAATCTCAGAAATCTGCTGATAGGAAGTCGCCGAAAAACTAATTCTTCATATATCGTTTTGTTCGAATTGTTTGATCTGGAGATTGAACCACAGCCTCACGTCTACTAAGCCAACACTTTACCTACTAGACTACGGCGACAAGGCATATTTTTTCATGGCAAAGGCATAATCTTAACTGAACTTTACTAAATCTTTTTAAAAGGAGCTTATAATACAAATACAACATAACGAATGCAATTTCATTTTACTTTTACAAAAAAATACATCACATGGCTTTAAAAAAAAAAATAAAAACACAACACGTAAAACAACGAATTTCGGTTATTTGATTAAAAACACAAACAGGCCAAATCGGTTTATCAGAGCGGCCAAAAAGCCAAAAAAAAAGAGTTTTACATTTAACATGTGGTCAATCGATTTAACATTGAGTTCTTTTTTATTTTTTTACCTCGTTTTTTCGAGTCAACATTATTTGACGTGATTCTCTATTTTTTTTTTGTATGGAATTTAATCCTCTTTAAGCGAGTATATTTGTATGTGAACATCAGGTATTTAAAAATGAATGAGTGAATGCCTGTCGATGCATATGTATTTCTTGTTGGATGTTTTGCATTATTGTTTGACCAGAGGATAACTGGTCATTACATTTGTTTCGAGGAACGTCAAATATGTGCAAAAATGCAATGTTTGTTAAGAAAGAAAAAACATTTAAAAAAAATACGGTAAACCAGTCGCATTAAAGCAGTATTGAGTAACGTGAACTGCATGATAATTTTATGAAAGAAATTTTAACGATTTAAGCATGGGCCACTGATAACTGGGAGCCTAAAAACGAATGAAACGAAAGGTGGTTGCTCAAACGATTTGTTTTTTCCAAAAACTGCAAATCAAATCCTTAAATCCTTGACTTCAACAGAACATATGAAATAACTTTCGCCACCAAAACGTCACGGTAATTTTTCGTATTGTAGAGGCAAAACCAATTTCCAAGCCAGCGTACAAAAAGCAGCATTTTTCACAGTGTTTGTTAAACATATTAGAATATGTATAGTTTCTTAATGCGAAGTTGTGATTCATTTAGCAAATAATCTTTATTTATTAAATAGGACAGCTTTATTTACAGGGCAGCTTAGGATATGGAAAAATCTAGCCAAGTGTAGATAAAAGTGTGCTCAAAACCCCAATGGAGAACGCTTAAAGTAGTTGTCAGAGTTCACTGACTTCCTCACGAGCTGTAGAGATAAGACATAGGCTTCTAATAAGCAGATGATCCCTGTAATTTATGGAGGATGAACAAACATTATGAGTCTAAATGGCTACATCAGAAGCTCCGGACTAAGCGAATTATTAGACTGTGATATCACAGTGGACAATATGATTCCACGTGGCCTCCCGAATTGACAACCGTTTATACCTACCTGCCTAAATTGTATCCTGTGATTAAGTCCTTAACTTACTTATTTAATATGGTCATTACAACCCTTCAGGATTACGACCTAGTTTCGCACACCACATATGTTGTGTGTATTAATTTTATCCATAAGTAGAGGGAAATAAACCCGACTCCGAAAGACAGATTTTTAAGAGGCTTTTCATTGTAATTTCATTTACTCTCAAAGTATTTGCTAAAAATCTGCTGAGAGGAAGCCGTCAATGAAATATTTCCTCATATCACGTTTTTGTTGCGTATGTCGGACCAGGGGTTTGAACCATGGCCTTACGTCTAATAAGCCAACTCTCTACCTACTAGACTGCGGCGACTTCACGGCTTTTGTACAACTAAATAATCAACACCCCAAATAATTAAAAAAAAATTAATATTTTCATTAACTGTATCAAGGCGAATTCATTACGAGGTGGGATTTGTTTACCAGCTGATGTAAGTAACAATGTCAAAAAATTTTTGGTTTTTGTGTATTTTGTTTTGATAATCAATTTCGTTTTTTGTTATTGTGACAGAAGTTTGTATGTTTTTCTTATTTTTCTTTTAAAATCATTTACGTGTTTTCTAATTGTCAGGTAAGTTTAGAATTTTCAGTATTTCTAAAAATTAATTTATAATAATTATAATTATGTATATTTTTATGTTATATTTAATTACATTTAACAATTTTGAAGTGTTTTTTATTTGTGTTTGTTTAAATGTGTTTTAATTTTAAGTTAAATTATTTGTAAGTGTCTATAGATAAGTGCTGTAAGAAGTGAAAAATGAAGAATTGTGTAGTGTGCAAAAAACAATTAAGTAATATAAATAGACCTTCTTTTCGCGTACCAAAGTGCGAAAAAAGGAGTCAAAAATGGAGCGCTATATGCGGAATTACTTTAACACCGAACTCCTGTCTGTGTATTGACCATTTTTCGCAGTCGCAGTTTATAACTGCAGGTCGAAACCATAGGTTAATGCCAAATGCTGAACCTGTCATGCAGAATCAACAGAATGAAGTCTTGGCAGGGTATGTATAAATACTTTTAACTTATAACAATATCTAATTATATATAACACAGATTACCTCATGTGTATGACCTCAACCAGCCTTCCCAGGAATACCCAGAAGTTACAGAGTAAGTTTATATGAAATTTTATGTTCTCTAAATAAATTAATAAATATAAATTTTACAAATTTAGGATACCTATGGAAATGGAAAATGCTAATGTTGGCCTGTTTCAAGAGCAACAGACTCAAACCGAGTAAGTAGTATATACTACCCTAAACACTATTAATTTGTACACCAGGTATTTTTGTTTGGTATACTAATATTTAAAATTGTATAGGTATATAGGTATAGGTATATAGGTATTGTATAGATATATGTATATTGTATATAGGTAATTTTATAGCCTTTAATTCTACATAAAGTAAGGTTTACATATTTAAATAAATTTATTGAAAATACAAGCTAAAGCAAAATTGCATTGTTTCCTTCTAGCACTATAAACATACACAGACGTCCCACCATTTAACCGGTTCTTTTAAGAACCACCGAACATTTAAAAAAAGTGATAATTTTTTTATTTACATACATAACATAATTGTTCATTAAAACCCTTCAGTCAGGATTACGACCTAGCTTCCCACACTACTCATGTTGTGTGTGTTAATTTTATACATGAGTGGCGGGACCTAGTCGTAGTAGTCGACTCCGAACGACAGATTTTTGAGAAACTTTTTAATAGCAATTTTATTTACTCTGAGAAATTTGGCAGAAATTTATTGGGAGGCAATCATCGAAAAAATATTTTTTCATATGGCTTTTATTGGAAATGACTGACCTGGGGTTTGAACCGTGGCCTCTCGTCTAATAAGGCCACCTACAGAAGCTGGTATGCCGTAAGTGACATCCATTTTTCAAACGCTATCTCCACATGTTAATAACCTCTTCAGAAGAATATCAATAAAGCGCAGTATGAGACGAGATTTCTCGTTAGGGGAGGCCTAAGATATATAATGCAAGAATAGTGAAGGACAGCCTTCGATAAACATTCAATAACATACAGGCGTGGACAGGCATGCAGTGTGGACAGACATCCATTGTGTCGGGCATGTGTGAAATAAAAACGTTTTTGGATGCAGGACTTTCCTCAAATTAATACATACATATTTACATTAAGACAATTGAATTTATTTTGCTTTTTAAACCACACTTCATATCTTTGTTTTGGAGTCAAGAAAACAACTTCCTGCAATTTCCACATGAGCAATTTCTCTAAAATCGTTGACGTTGTTGTTAAGCTCTAAATTGCATATCATCAAATTTAATTAAATACACATGGATTGGAGCGAAAACATACATATTTTTGATTATGCACGAATTAATAAATTAATTATACGTATAATTAAAATAAATAAATGGCATTAAGTAATTTATTGAAGTCATAATAATTTTTATTAAATTTTTTAACATTTTTCTTCCCATTGTCATTCTTTAAAAATTTTTATAAAATTTTTTAACATTTTTCTTCCCATCGTCATTCTTAAGTCAGCTGTTTTTGACAACATTACTTCTTCTCAACAACAAAAAATCTCTGTTGTTCTTGTATTGTTGTACTTATTGTAATACTAGTCCCACCTCGTAATGAATTCGTCTTGAACTGTATTTTATTTCGACAGTCTTTCAGTTTAATTCAAATTGACGCAATTTGACATGAATTAAATAATACCGTTCGTTTGTTGATTATGATTTTATTTCTTGTTGTTGGCAACTTGAAAATTTCAAGTTACAAGTTTCAAATTCCAGTGATTGATTAAAGTGTTGCCACATATTCAAAGTATTGGGAGCATGATTGAAAGCAAAAAATTGACTTAAAAAATGCAACGCTAAGTTCTCGTTAAAACGCGCATTATATCTGATTCCCTAGTGTTGTTTTTTTTTTTTTTTGGCAAGTGTCAAATGGAATGGAAAGTGGTACAGATACCATCAAGTTTATGCTTTATTTTTTCCTTCTTATTCATAATATTCTACACAAAATTGAAAGCTGACGATTGCATTATGCCAGTGAACATCACAATGTACGTGCTGCTAAAAATATCACTCCTATTAGAGAGTGTGGCGAATAATCTGAATATGCCTCTTACGGTGTTCTCAGCAACTGAGCCTTTTACGACTCATTATAGCGCATTCTGCATTTAGATTTTCAAAGTCCAACTCAGGGAACAATCAAATCCGTTTAGACTGCATGCTAGAGTAACAGCTTTTCAATCCTGATTTTTCGACCAAAATTTTCTTCAGCGATAAATTTTGTTTCTCATTCGTAAGCGCGACGACTTAACCACGTCCAAAGGCAAATTTGTAGAATATGGGTCTCGAAAACCCCAAAAGGAGTTGTAAAAAGGCCATTGCATCCAGAACTGTGATTATTTGTTGCTCATTATATCCTAGAGGTGCCCTAATTGGTTGATATAAGCGAAAGAGATCGCTGTATACTTATTAGATATGACCCTGTTGACCCTGTTTCCACGGTTAATTCGAAAATGGATAATGGTACAGAATATGTTTCCTACAGAATTTTAGATATACTGGTCGACTAGGCTTCAATTTCTGTTACAACCTTTTAATCAGGACTTAACTTTATATACAAACCATATTGATTATGTTCATTTTGAGGCTAGGTTAGGTTAGGTTAGGTTAGCGTGGTAGCTTTAATTTACAAAAAAGCTCACTTGAGCACGCATAGCGGCCCGTTGTGATGCCACAGGTGAACGCAGTCTCTGCACTGACCAAGTTCCTCCGATCCAAGGAGGGGGAAGTTGGTCAGCGCAAGGGCTGCACCATTTTGAGGCTAAATGACTGGATTTACAGTTTAACGTCAACTTCCGACATCAGATTTAAGCACCCTTTGCCATCACAATTAATACATACAATTAAAGTATAAGTCCAGAAAGAAAAGAAACATTTGTAGTTGACCATAATCAGCTACAGAATTTTCACACATTTTGGTTCAAAACGAGGTCACTAGTTTTAGTACACAAGTGATAGCAATAATTACTAGAATTATTACTGGTCACCGCGTAACCATATATACTAGTACATATGTCCGAATTTTAAATTTAATAAACATATTGTATTACGAATGAAAAAATCTGGCAATATTTCGCCTTAAAGGCAAAAACATCTTTCGCTATCATTTGTAATCACCTTGACAGTGAAAATCAGATTAAATTTTGTTCAAAACCATAGAAATTAACCAATTGGAAAAAAGCTATGCTTAAAGCAGTTTGCGCTTTTTTTTCTATATAAATCATATATATGTACATACTAATGCGGCTTTTCTTATAACAGTAATTTTCAAATACCGGTAACCGGTTAAAACATCACGTTTTGAATTTTGTTTTTTTTTTTTACTTGAATGTTTCCTTAACACACACATAAACAACCAAATCATGTGGTTAAATAGAGACAGACAAGTCAAGCTATTGAATGAAAAACTGGTCAATGTCGCACGCAACATAAGGAAAATTAAAAGCAAAACAAATAAATAAACGAACAAAAAAAAAAAGGAAAATAAACACGACCAGTACCCAACACTTGTCATTGAAAATTTTGTTCATGCCTTGCGGCTGTATGCGATTGACGAAAGCCTGTGCCGTTTGTTAATTTGTGTGCGAGTGTAAAAATGTTAGTAAGTAGGTGTAAAACTCCATTAAACAGGTTGATATTCATAAAATGGTTTTTGTTGTTGTCGTTGGTCATGTTGAAAAGAATAACTTGCAACATTCATTCCAAAAAAAAAAGTGGAATTTTAAGTTGAACCAGTTAACAGAAATCAAATAAGCAGGTTATTTCTTGTTGTTTTTAGTAATGGCCAACGGCCGCTAAATTGAAGGTGTGTGCGTGTTACACAATTCACTTTTTACCGTTTTTCTCTCCTTCTTTTTTTCTGTTTACTTTTAAGGAATGCGTATGCCTGAAAGTATTTTAACATGTGTGGTAATGTATGAGCGTAACTGGAAAATATGATGAATATTGTTATTGTTGTTTTACAACTGTCAATTATAACATGTTTCATAATACAATATTTAATTATTACTTCGCCACTCCACCACACACACAATCACTGTGTATGTATTTTTTTATTTTTTAACAAGCTTTAAAGCATTAAAAAATCATTGAAAATTAATGTTTATTTTTTCTTTGCCACATGATTAAGTTGTCACTGTCGCCAAAAAGTGCACTGAACTTGATTTACTATACAGAAGTTATTGTTAAAATTGTATTTAACAAATAGTTTTGGTATATGATTATAATTTATCAGTGCTGTCCACTAACGTATCAACCAACTCCTTAATGAATAGATTGAATGCTAATCATTCTCGCTAAGATTTAAATAATAATTCGTATTTATTAACATAAAATAACAGAAAATTCCTGGACATGATCGCTAAGGGCGTACATATGGCTTTCATCATTTGTTTATGTAATTCAGTTTACCGTATGATATATGCATCAGAGATCAGCAATGAATCTTTTTTCGCTACTCATAAGTACTCATGAAATTTTGAGTATGAGTGAGTCAACAGTATTGAAATTCAACTATGTACTCTGATTCATTCGTACTCCCTACAACATTGATTTATAAGTACAGGTTGCAATGAGTATGAGTACAACGTTGACATCAAACTAATAACTTTCGAAATATGTTTGATTCATACGCCTACTCATTCAGATTCATAAATTCAGAAAAATACTTATAATACTCTTAAATGATTCGAGTGATTCGAATCATTCATCAAAATTTACAGTCAAAAAAAGAAGAAAGAAAAATACAAAGACAGCAAGCAAAGCAATTACACAACCTTCTAGTGAGTATTGTAGTGTTCGTACGCGAATCATACATATTATGTGATTCTTGTAAATGTTGAGTAAACGAGAGTCGAAATCACAAATAAGAAATAAGTATGAGTACGATAAATACTTCAAACTTTCAATATGAGTAGTATGAGTATGACATTCAAATAAGTATGAATGCGTATAAGTATCAGAAATTATGAGTATGATTCGAATCTGCTCAGATTTTTGAATACTCATTGCTGATCTCTGATATGCATTTTGTTGTTGTCTGTTATTCTTGTTTGCTTATTTTCGTTTAGTGTTGTATCGAAACACATTCACTCTTCATTCTGGAGTTATGAATGAAATTATGAGAATAAGGACATACAAAGCTCGAATTATGATATCACAAATTCATAGAAAGACGGCGACAGATATACGTCTAAAATTTGAATGCGCAAAACTCTCCACAGAGATGAAAATAATTACAATAACAGATTAACAATAACTTCTGGATGTTAACTGACGAATACGAATGCCAATGAAGTTATAATAAAAAAGCGTGGCGTACAGACACTATTGTATTCTACACTGAGATATTTAATATTTGTAAAAATTTTAAATTATCTTTTGCTTCGACGTCTGGAAAACTATTTTAATAGAGAAAATTTAAAAACTGCTTTTCCTTTCATTTTCTTGCTTGTTGTCCAAGACGTGCTGACACTCATTTCCCATTCGGAAGAGAAGCTTTATAAAGAAATAAATGTTTCATCCAAATCAACTTTATTCTAAAAACCGAAAGATGGGTAACCCTTTACAATGCATTTTGCTTGTTGTAAATGTTTATACACTAGATAATATTATGACGTAATTGGATTTGGATTATTAAATATTTTCAAATGCCCTTTTAACTACATTACTTATATTGTTTATCAGTTTTCGATAAGTATTTCCGAAATTTTTATTACCGTATTATCATACCTAAAGATAGGAGAAAGATGTGTGCGTGAAAGTACTTCGAAACACATTCTTATATTCTACATATAACATTAGGTATATTCGAGGTACGTTTTTGTCGGTTCCCACAGTCTGCCAGTGTGAAAGAGAGCTTCTTTTGTTAAAAATTTAAACGTGTAAATTATCATGACAGTTGGGAATTGTAATATTGTAAAGAAAAGTAAAAAAGAGTATAATTTCTATATGTCTTCAGAATAAACATTCATGGATAGTAGGCACTTGTGGCAAAAGTTATAAGGGAGGCCCTTGCCGAAGAACGGAAATAGTATTAGGACAGGACAAGCGATTAAAAGATCAAAACTATGTAAATAAAATTTTTCTATTGTCAAATAATTTAATGGTACTGTTCAAGCCACAATCATACGGGAATGCAAAATAAAGGTGAGGAGAGCGAACACTTATACTCCCAAAACTTTTAAAATCGGAAAAAATACTATAGAGGACGTGGCGAAATTCTGGTATTTGGGTAGTATTTTAAAGAAATCAAGTGACTTTCCGATGGTCCGTAGAGGAAGCATTTAAACAAATGAAGAACGAACGAACAAAGAAACGTCATTATGTCAAAATCAATTGATTTGCTGGGTTGTGAGCCACGGCGGACGGCCTATGTATATGAGTAGTTATTAATAAATGTGAAGCATTTCTAACCCAACACGGTTTCGAATAGTTTACTAACGACACAAACAATTCTAATGAAAATCGAAATGGAAATCAAAAGATGCAAATACTTATGCATATGCAAAGGAAACCTCACGACGATACATGTAAGTCCAACGAAGAAGAAGGTCCTATCTTATGAAAAAGAGAATCTTCTTGATAAAGAAGTTGGCAAGACGAAGTAAGGTTGAAGTGAAATTAATGACTGTGGTTAGGTGATTAAGCTGAAGGTTACATGGCCCGTACAGGAGCAAGGGGAGGTAACATATATATGTATGTATATATTATTGGTTGGTATCCAACGAAAATATTAAAAAAATTAATTTTGAAAATATGTTGTTGCCTCTCTGTGTTTTAATTTCAACTGCTGTTTCTAAGTATATATCTTTATGACGTTTACTTGGAACGTGGTTCTTTACTTTACAGAATTTTTTGATAAAAAGCAGTTTGTGTGAACATGTTTTGCTTGCATTTATTTTTACCAAATTTGCTGCGAATAAACCTACTATTATAAATTGCTCTTTGATAAGGAATACATTTTAAACGTCATTATTTAAATCCATACGTAATACATATGAATGTAAGTATGTATATATACACTAACAATTTAATTATTGTCAACTGTAAAAGAATTTAAATTTAAGCATACATGCTATGAAGAATACATATGTATGTATGTATATATAGTATGTACGTATTTTCAGTGTGCATGAGGGTATCAATAATAGAAATTTATCAATTTTGTTTCATAAATTTCTATATTGAGAGCAATACTAAAAAAGTTAAACAGAGCAACAACAACATTAAAAAATATATCACTGCTAATCAGAGATTAATGTGGGTAAACGAATAAAATTCTTTTCACACAATACTTCTGGGTTTTAGTTTCAGCTTAAGTCTCGTTGTGACGAGACGTTTGTTTTTTTTTATATAAATATATACAATATATACTAAAAGCATTTTTAATTAATATACATACATAAAAACATTCATATTTGGATTAAACTCAAGATCATTTGTTTATTTGTTTTTTTTTTTGGAATTTTGCTACCACAATGAAATTTATTGTTTTAAAATGTTTCGTTTACTGTGCAGCGGTGATAACTTTCATTAATTGTGTCAATGTAAGTTTTAAACAAATAAATTTTAAACAGAAAACAATTTTTACACAGAATTAAAGGCCACAGATATCAACAGAGGTTAAAAATTTCAATAAAATACCAAGAACTCGTATAGATTGAAAGAACTGTAATCGCATCCTAAGTCAAGTGAAATATATTCCAAATTATTAAATGAAAATATAACAATGTTAATAGACTTGGTATTATTGAAGTTCGTGGTAATGGTATGATTTGATTTTAATGCCCTTTAAAAGCATAAAGAAAACATTCTCATTATGGCTGTGGATCCTAATGAAGCAAAGGTGACGACGGAAATAAATGGCTCCCTGGAAATAAATGAAAATTGCCATCTACTACTAACTTATCTACTCTATTTTTTTAAATTTATTTTTCTTGTTCTTTTTGGATGGTCATCTCTGCTCTCTATGGTTAGATGTATCGCTTCACTCATGCCTTCTTAACTTAAAAAGGCGAAGGATCTGAGAGTTAACACAACCCAATGCTTAAATTAAATTCCTACTCATCTTGTGGTCGATCGATCAATTTAAAAATCTATTAAAAATCTATCAAGAATCTATACATACACACTACAGAACTACAACCAAACTTCTCACACCACCTATTCTGTGTGCACTAATTTTATACATAAATGGCGTAAACTACAGTTTAAAGTCGATTCTGAACGACATAATTTTGAGAAACTTTTCATGGCATTTTTACTTACTCTCGAGAATTTTTGCCAGAAATCTGCTGAGAATTTATATTTCTGTTAATTGTTTATAAACTAATTTCCTTATCTTTTAGGCCTCCGACTCTGCTGAGTCTAAAAAGCTACAAGTTGAAATATTTTACGAAACTTTATGTCCTGATAGTATGCGCTTCGTACGCAATCAATTGTATGCCTCTATGAAGTCCAATGAATTGCTACCATATACAGATTTAAAATTTATACCCTACGGAAAAGTTGGTGTAAGTACCACCTATCAAAAGTTTATTATGACAGATAATTAATTAGAAATTTAAACCCTTTGTCAAGGTCTGGACCGATCCCTCTACCAACATAACAAACCTCTATTGTCAACATGGTCTAACGGAATGCGAACTGAATGCCCTGCACGCATGCATTGTAGAGCATAATACAATAGAAGAACAATTGGAAATGTTTAATTGTTTATTAAATGGCTATAACACAGATGTTGATGTGGTTGGTATCCTTAGCAGTCAACAAATATTATTTTAAACAAATAAATGTTAAACAAATCTTCTTTTTTCACGGATTATAGTGTGCCAAAAACTTGAATATTGATGTTGCCCCCGCTAAAAATTGTAAAAATACACGCACCACTGTTGATATTTTGAAAAAGTATGGTGATGAAACAGATGCCATTGAAATCTCATTTGTACCTTCAATTGCTATGGGCGGGGTAAGTCCGGAATACTCTTAATTATGATTATGTTATTTTCTTCTTTTTAATTTGATTACCTTACTTAGCAATTTGACCCCTGGAAGCAGCGTTCAATTTTATATAATTTTTCCCGCGTATTTTGTCGCAAATACAAGGAAAAATTTGGTGTAACTTTGGAAAAATGTTAATCAGAATAATAAAGTTAAGCAACAATTATTATGTTTCTTAACTGTGATTTGGTTTTTTAAAATAAGTGTGTACATATATTCAATAAAATTATTCGATAAAACTGCTTTGTAATTCTATTGTTTTTGTAGTACATTTTTATAGGCCTAAAAACTCACCATTTTTAAACACACCCATCAACCAACAATTTTTATTGCTGCTGCTACTCGTTGTAAAAAACTTTGTTTACATGTTCACATTTTCGCCGCTGATAATGACGTGCAAAATAGTAAACAGGAAGGTCGGTAGCGCTGTGCATTTTTTCTAGTAACGCTAGTGTGGTAAATGTCTGTTTTATTCTCGCCTTTAGAAACTCCACAGACCACTGCCTTCTTCAGGAACTCGCCAAAATTTTAGAAACTCTGTCCATTCTTGCTTTTAATTACCTCACACAGTTAATGTTAATTTTTTATTTCTATTACCCAAATAACAAAAATACGATAAGTAAAGGTTTATAAGTTTTACGGAGTCAGTTAAACTAACTTCTCAGCAGTTTTTGGGCTACCATACTAATTTTATATTTTTGACGTTTTTCTGCTGCTGGGGTCCAGCCACTTGTTTCCCCACTTTCTATATCCAAAAAATATGGTAACTTTCTAACTCTATGTACAAAAATCAAACAATAAATAGTAGCACTCAAGGCATATTCATAAGAGGTAACCGCAAGAATACAACAAGTACAACAATGCAAAAACAACAGGCATTTTGTTTTTGTTAAAGAGTACACGGAATGTCAAAAACAGCTTCATAACTGACTGACGAATAACAATAGAAAGAGAAATGTTAAAAAAATTTATAAAAATGGTTACAAAACACTAAAAAAACAACAAAATTTTGACATTCTAAGACTCGTCAGCTGTTGAATTGCTCTTACCTGATATAAATATGCCATGGTAGCACTATTATGTTTTTGGTGTAAAAAACAAAGTTACAGCAACAAATCCAAAACATTTAAAAAACAAAAACTTAACGTGGTATATACCAATTACAACTTTTTTACGAGTTTCTTCTTCTATAAAGACTAAAATTTTGCATCATTCCATGGCATATTTATAAATATGCCATGCATCATTCATTTATTTGCCACTATTAATTACATTAAAAAATTTCCCTTTTATTATATTCATCTGGCATCACTACGCATTTGTCATGTTCCTTTTCTTTCATAAATCGTATTCACGATTGTCACGTCAATTTTTGTCCGGTGGTAAAGAAAAATTTAATTTTCCATAGAAAATTGTGAATTTATCAAGAAAATATTTTAAAAATGACGGAACCATTAAATACTTCTGGAACAACAATCCATTTTGAAAAGCCAACCGTGCAGTTCAATGAAAATGGCTGGGGACCATGCGAGTTGTCTGATACTTTTAAAGATGTGCCGTATCAACCTTTTAGTAAAAGTGATCGTTTAGGCAAAATATGTGATTGGACCAATACATCCAATAATGATAAAAAATATCAAAGTGAGTGGTGTTTAAAAGCAAAGAATGTGAAATTATTTAAGATTTTATTCTTCGCATATCGGAAAAAAATGAGGTTATGTATGCTCACAACAAAATATGTGGCAGCCATTTTTGTGTGTGTGTGCAGAAACAAGAAAAATTTCCCTTGTGCAAATCTTGTTTTTCTTTGACGTTTAATGCCGAAGGGAAATTTACCATAGAGGCGTTTTTTAATAAGAATAATAACAACAAAGAATAATTAGAACATAAACAAACATCAGCTGTTTAAATAATTTGTTTAAATTGAATAGAATTTTACAGAAAACATATTCATATTTGACTTAACTTTTTTAGACAAGTATGCCTCTACCTTTGGCACTGGCAATCAATATGCCTATTACCATGAAGAAGATGAAACTACTTTCCATTTGGTGGACACTGCACGCATACAAAAACCACCTCATCAACGTGGTCGCTTCCGTAACAATATGCGTGGCTCAAGGTAGCTATTTTTTATTCTTACCTAATTTATATCCCTTGTAACTGAATTAAATTATTATTTTAGAAATTCTCGTGGTCGCAATACTCGCGGTGGTCTTTCTAATGCCATGACCACTTTAGGCGGCAAGAACAACAAGGCTCGTGATTCCCGCCGTGGTGTCAACAAGAAATTCGGCTCTCGTAACGCTCCTCCCAAGATGCGCGAATCTTCGGTTGCTGTACGTGCTGACTGGTCCTCTATCGAAGAAATGGACTTCCCACGTTTAATGAAATTGTCTTTGCCTAATATTAAGGAAGGCGAAGATATTGTTACCTGTGGTACTTTAGAATACTACGATAAAACTTACGATCGTATTAACGTAAAGAATGAAAAGCCATTGCAAAAAATTGATCGTATTGTTCATACTGTAACAACCATTGATGATCCAGTTATTCGTCGTTTGTCCAAGACTGTTGGTAATGTTTTCGCAACTGATGCCATTTTGGCTACTATTATGTGTTCTACTCGTTCAAACTATTCGTGGGATATTGTAATTGAAAAGTTCGGTAAGTAAAAGCTCTTATATTACTGCTGCTAATTATTCGTTTCGTTTTTATTATAAACATGTTTTGTTATTACCTGTCTAGCTAAACGTAGTCTGTTCTCAAAATTCCTCCAGTAAGCCTTATTTCTAAAAATAAAACGTAGTTCGCTTAGATTTATTGCTGTGGAGGAGAGTAACATGTTAACGTTACTATTTCTCAACGTTTGCCTAGTCCAGTCATCTTTTTGGATCTTTATGTCACCCTCAATCGGTAGGTGACGATTACGGATAATAGTTAGGGCCCACCAGTTATCCTTGTTTCTCCAAATAAAATGTCGTTCGTTTATTGATTTATTGTTGTGGCTGAGTGTAAATGTTAACCGCATAATTTCGCAACGTGTGCTTAGTCCAGTCATCTTTTTGCTTCTTTATGTTACCCTCAATCGGTAGGTGACGATTATGGGTGATAGTTAGGGGCCACCAGTTATCCTTGTTTCTCCAAATAAAATGTTGTTCGCTTATAGATTTATTGTTGTGGCTCAGTGTAAATGTTAACTGCATCATATCGCTATGTGTGCAGTATGTGTCCAGTCATATTTTCTCTTCTTTATGTCACACTCAGTTGGTATGTAACAATCACATAAGTTTACAAATATTTGCAAATTATTTGTTTCAATATTGCTGAAAAGAAACGAATATTATTTTAAAAATTCATCATACTTATCACTTTTGGAATAGCTGCAGTATATGATAGAAATATAGTCATGTGTTTTCCAATTGGACTTCAAGGATTTAATCGAACGTAACAATTTCAAATCATATAAGCTAGGAAACAATTGGTTCATTCGGCTGTAATTTCAATTCCATACTAAGACTTAAAAAGCGATCCCAAAGCCTAAAATTGTAAAAGCATATGCATCCAATAATCATTAAAAGTTTTCTCTTTACATTATAACCTGCTGTACAATAAATCCTCTTTTATAATCTTCTTTCCATAGGCGATAAAGTCTTTATGGACAAACGTGACAATACTGAATTTGATTTATTGACTGTCAACGAGACATCCGTCGAACCACCAACCGACGACGATAGTTCACCCAATTCACCCCGTAACTTGGCCATTGAAGCTACTTTTATTAATCACAACTTCAGTCAACAAGTTTTGAAGACTGGACCCAATGAATCAAAGTACAAATTTGAAGAAGCCAATCCCTTCATTACCGAAGACGAAGACATTGAAGTGGCTAGTGTGGGATATCGGTACAAGAAATGGAATTTGGGCAGCGATATTGTTTTGGTAGCTCGTTGCGAACATGATGGCGTCCTGCAAACACCCAACAATGAACCACAATTCTTATCGATTAAAGCTCTCAACGAATGGGATTCGAAATTGGCGAATGGTGTTGAATGGCGTCAAAAATTGGACACCCAACGTGGTGCTGTTTTGGCTAATGAATTACGTAACAATGCTTGCAAATTGGCCAAATGGACAGTACAAGCTGTTCTGGCTGGTTCCGATCAACTTAAGTTAGGTTATGTCTCTCGTATCAATCCCCGCGATCCCTCACGCCACGTTATTTTGGGCACCCAACAATTTAAACCTCATGAATTTGCCACTCAAATCAATTTGAGCATGGATAATGCTTGGGGTATTTTGCGTTGCATTATTGATATTGTCATGAAACAGAAGGATGGTAAATATTTGATCATGAAGGATCCCAACAAGCCAATGATCCGTTTGTACGATATTCCCGATAATACCTTCGACAGTGATGACTCCGAAGATGGTGATGGTGATGATGGAGAAGGTTTCCAACCTGTTTATGCCTACGGCGGTGGTAACAAATAATTTCATAAATAATTTACTGTAAGAATTTGATTATAAGAAAAAGTCGTAGAGAAAAATAGAGAGAACAACACACACAAAAAAGGTCAGATACATAAAGGAAAACCTATTTATAAATTATAAACTAATTATATTTAAACTAAAGAAAAACATCAGCTAACGAACTGAGATTTGTAAGCATTTTTTATAAATTTTAATTTCTATTTTAGTTTATATTTTATGAATTATTTGTTAAAATCAATCACAATATCTATAATATTTTAATAGTACATTCAACTATTTTGTAATGCTATAAAATATGACAACAATAACAACAATATTTCCATTTATTAAAAGTAAATACATGAAATGTTGCTTTATAGCCAAATTAATCATAACAAAATTGAAGTATCGGTGTAATAAAGCAACTATAAAAACAAAAGATATCAGTAGACTAATTACTTTAAATGCAAAAAAGAAGCAAAAACAAGCTACAGCGCTTCTTTTAATACATAAATGAAGATGTAATGAACAGCACTGACTTTTAAGGAAAGAAAAATCTCAGCAGCAACACATCAAATTTCCATAAAAATAAGAGAAAGTTAGCAGATTTAATTGTTTGGTAAGTTGTAAATTATTTATATTGTCATTGTAAACTGAAATAAGTAAACTAAATGCGACTCGTATAGATAAAAATATTGAAGTGATCAAAAGCGCTAAATATACAAAAAAAAATTCTAAAAACAAAAAGATGATTTGTATCAAAATATGTTTTTGTTAGCTCAACATTATTGTCGCTCAAATGGGCATTGCAAGTCCATATCATTAATTATAAATATTGCGCCGTATTAGTTCTAGTCGCACAGTCTCTAATACAAAGTTTATTCAAATAGATTAAAAGAAATAAAAGCCTTAAAAGACGATATTCATTGTAAAATAACCGAGAATGGACCACAATTAAGTCGAACTAATATAAAAAAAAATTTCAAACGTATTGACATGTATGTAGACTTCTTTTATCCCTTCAAACAATTGTTCAATTTACACTTCAACTTGAAAGATCATGTATGTACATATATACATAGTATATGTTTATATAAATTTTCTATACATTTTCGCACATCACTATCGATGATTTAAAGAATAATTAAATTAAACTTTAACATCTGCTATTGTTCGTATCTCTGTGAAGTGCTTGAGTATGTCTGATGAAACAATACAAAGCAAAAGTAAACACACAAACACAAATTAAGCTTCTGATTTTCAATCAATTGAAGAGATTAAATGTATTCTTGTTTAAAGATTTTGCTATTTAGTTAGTGTTCAATCCGCAACAAGTTAAGACGCCCATTCACGCAGCAGTTAATATTTTTAAATACATTATAATACCAAAAAAAAATAATTAGAGAATATGCATGATATTCTCTTAAGAAATGTTTATCTATTGATTACGCTAAGTGTTGTCGCTAATGCGGGTAATTAATTAAATAAATAAACAAACAAAAAATAATAATAATACTGGACAAAAAAGCTTAAGTGTTTGCCATACGAATTAAAAAATAAAATATTTGTTTGAATAGTAAAATAAACAATATTTTCAAGATTTATTAATTTCTATTATGTAATTAAATTAAAAAATTAATTAATTATGCTTCAAAATTTACCGAAATACTGAAAAATATATTTTACAAATTATCAATATTTGATTTTTCTCAAATAATCGGTAAATTTAAATATACTTTGCTGATAAGAATTGCTCAGACATACAGTTATTTCACACAATGTCTGGCTGTTAAAATATAAGCTTTTCTTTAAATAAATGCAATAAGGTTGTGTGCAACCTAGCTTGTATTGTTTTACCAGTCGCCGAAAGATTGTACAAATCACTACATGAAAAGGATTTTATTTAAAAAAATTTGTATGAGCAACGTAGAAGCCCGGTATACAAATCCTGTTTTTTTTTAAAGAAAACTCCGAAATATAACTTAAAAAAGTTTCACAAATCAAAATCGCAAAAGTTTGCAACCTGTAATCTAATAAAACTAGGTAGTCGCCGCAGTCTAGTAGACGTGAGGCCACGGTCAGACATCTCCAACAAAACGGAAAATGTAAAACTGCTTCTTCGGCGACAGCCTCTCAATAGATTTCAGGCAAAAACTCTAAGAGTAAATAAAATTGCCATAAAAAAGTTTCTCAAGAAATTTGTCGTTCGAAGTCGACTTTAAACTGTAGGTTCCGCCACTCATGTATCAAATTAACACCACACAACATAAGTCGTGTGAGAAGCTAGGTCGTAATCCTGAGTAATGGGTTGTAATGACCAATTACATATGTGTGTATGTATGTAATCTAATAAAAGATGTTATACTTTTTAATTTTTTCAAACAAAACACATTTTAAAAGGTCTGGCAAAGAGATCTGAAATTTTTATGTTTATTTTAAGGAGCGTTTTTAAAATTTGTTTTTAAATGTTTTTAGAAAGTTATTATAAACTACTGAAAGTACATTATCAGACCTGTTTTAGATATCATTTTTTGCAGAAATGAAATCAATGAAGGGGTGGGGTTAACACATTTATATTCGAATTTCTCTTCGAAAAACATTTGAAATTACAATTTTTAAAAATTTTTATAAATACACTTTTGAAATTGTTTTGAAAACAACTTCCTGATTTCATATTTTTCTTTAATCATCAGCTGTTCAATAACTTCGAAAGTCAGTGGAATTGGTTATTATTCCACAAAGGCCTGTCACAACGTTTTTTTTTTTTCTTTTTTCGTAGGGTATTAGATAACGTATTTTTTAAAGTAATAAATGCTAAAAATGTTACTCTTGGTTAATAAATTTTTCAATTTGGATAAAATTTTATTTTGAAAAGCAATTAGAAAACAACTGCTCGTGATTTCTTGAAATAAAAATCGCCATGATTTCAGAACAGGTTTGGAAATTGAATAATTAATACCTGGTTAATGTTTATTAAAGTGTTTAATAGTATCTATCTTAAGCCAAACTTCAGTTGAGTTGCCATCTTAAAAATATATATTACAGATAGTAACTGACTACGAAGATTTGAAAATTTTTATTGACTCCAAGCTCATTTACATTCAAGTATGCTTTCATTGTGGCTTCATATTATTCTCGGAATTAAAAAAGTAGTGTTTTGTACTAAAAACTTACTAATAAACAATATTTTTACATTTAATATTATTAAAAAAAATTTTGTTTTCAAGTCACGATTCTTCCATAAACCTTTGATTAAAAACAAAAATGATTTAATTTTAGAAATTTATAAACTCTTTATCCTCATGGAAAACAAACCGCATATTTGAAAGAACATGTTGTACTGTGTGTATAGAGGATCATTTTTAATACAAATGTTTTTTTATGGTTTTCATCGTACTGTGCTTAAGAATAAATTATAATTCGTTATAGAAAATAGCAATAAAAAATGATAAAAATACATCAAGTCAATCAATCAATGATACTCTTCAAAAGGTTGCCAAGGCCATTAACTAAATATCTTTTTAATATATATTTTTTTTTTTGTAACTTTTTTTTTCAACAAATATCTTAATTTCAGCCGTAATTGCTTATGGAGTATGTGTGAATCCACGCAAAGAGAAGGGCATTTGTATACAGATTAGGCACTGTAATTATTTATTGGGTATATTAAATAAAACAACTGCCACGGAACTTGATCCAGCGGATCAAAAATTTCTAAAAGATAGTCAATGTGGTCAGGACAGTTCACAAGAATCATTAGCACAGCAAGTGTTGGTAAGAATATATAATACAATATGGGCATCAGTATATCTAAGTAAATATGAGTTAAAACCTACATACATACATATGTATTTTGTGCATACAAGATGTTAAAAGAACTTTTTTCAATTTATGAAGGTGTGCTGTCCCAACAGTTATCGTTCCGATCCAAATGAATCAGAAAAAACTGAGCCTGGCAATGTATTACCTGAACCGGGAGTATGTGGTGATTCTTTAACAAATCGTATTTACGGCGGCAGTGTAACAAAACTTGATGAATTTCCCTGGATGGCTTTGTTGCAATATAAAACAGGTTGGTTCCATCTCTTACGTGGTTTTCAGTTAAATTTGTTTTAAAATATATATTCATTCCGTTAGGACCTGACAGTTATAGTTTTTATTGTGGTGGTAGTTTGATAAACTCGCGTTATGTTTTAACCGCTGGTCATTGCCTAAAGCATCCCGCAATGCCGACTACCTGGGAATTATATAGTGTCCGTCTAGGTGAGTGGGATATCGACTCAAATCCGGATTGTGTTTTGGATATTCGAAACCGTAAAGAATGTGCCGATCCGCCCAAAGACATTCTTGTTGAATACGCCATAGCTCATCCCGCATATGAGCCAGCATCCAAAGAACAATTCAACGATATTGCTCTTGTTCGTTTGAGCAAAGGTGTAAAGACAACGGAATACATAATCCCAATTTGCCTGCCATTGGCAGCCAGTTTTCGTACCAATCAATTTATATCAACTGCAGTGGATGTTGCCGGCTGGGGAGCAACCGAAAACAATACAGCCAGTTCGAAGAAATTAAAAGCTATGGTTAATATATGGAATGTAACAAGATGTCAGAATACCTATAATACATTCCATATGTCCATCAGCAATGAATATCAGTTGTGTGCTGGTGGTGAAAGTGGCATTGATACCTGTCGCGGCGATTCTGGCGGCCCGCTGATGCTATACCAACGCATCAAAGACAAAACTGTTTATTTTGTCATTGGTGTTGTATCCTATGGGCCCCGACCATGTGGTCTTCAGGGATGGCCTGGAGTATATGTTAAAGTAAGCCATTATACTGATTGGATTATTAATAATTTGTTGCCTTAAGGAGGAGGAAAAAAACTAAAGCAAATAAATATCATAAGAATAAAATCAAATTTAAAATTAAAATAGAAAAAAAATCTTTCCAATAACATTGAGTAGGTAATTAAAATTAAATAACCCTTTGCTGGTATTTGCATATTAGTTTGGGTATCAAATCCAAAACAAAAATTTGTTTCTTCAAGAGCAACTTTACATGGATGTGAAACTTGGCTCTTTGTCAGCGGATCTCCGTGTTATATTCTTTACATATGGACTACAGCGTTCGTACTCTTTCGTTTGATATCAGATTCCCCATCCATATCCATAATGATGCCTTGATGGAATAATTTTACAATAACATTAAATAAAGAAGTGTAGGTGTTGTAGAACCTGATTATGCTGATTGTGACGATAACCTTTTACTCTTTGCGATTGTAACGTGATCAGCATAATAAATTTGTAGAAGCTGAAATGACAAACAGTAGGATGAAACTATTTCTTGCATCATCTGCATTGTCTAGTCACGTTTTGTTCAGGATTGTGTTGTTGGTGATTTGTTATTAGGCATTATTTTTCACCGAAAACTGCTTGAAACCAAATGGAAAAGTTAGTTTATATTCAATTTTAAGAGATTTGGGCCGCGAATACGCACATGTACTCCACGTTAAGGTCTTCTTACTCTATTTTCCTTGTCAATTAATGCTCTAAAAATATAATAATGAAAAAAATAACACATACATACATATCTAAAAAATTATACAGGAGAATAAAAAATAAACAAAGAAATCGAATGATGAATACAATTGAGATTGATTTAACATAACATATTATTTATTTATACAAAACAATTATGAAAACTAAAAAACTAATCAATCATAACAAACGGAATTAAATTAAAAATATTTCAAAAATATACGAAAATACCTGTAGCTTTCGAGATTTGGTTTTGATTAATACTGCAGCATGTCACATACAAACATAATTACACAAAAAAAAATATAAACAACAGAAAAATACTTATTTTTTAAGATTTAAAATCTTAATATTAATTTTAAATATAAAAATATTTATGCATGTGAATTTTTTTACTTTTTATTTATTTTCTGGACGCAAAATGATGATTCTAATAAAATTTAATTACGCTAAATTTTACAATTTCACAAAATAACAAATGAAATTAACAAATGAAACATACAAAAACAAAGTGAATTTTTTTTAATGAATAAGGAGTACATATTTTGAAAAATATTTGAAATTCGTTTGTGATTTTAATAAAGCTTTTAGATTATTATAAGCAGCAAAAAAAAGTTTAAATTTATTTTTGCTTTTATCATTTCGTTTTTTTTTTTTTTTTTTTTTTGGTGAAGTACGTAATAAATTATAAATATATGTATGCATGTATATGGTATATATTTTTAGTATTGTTATAAATTTACTAAAATAGATTTATTTTAAATGTGAAAATTTTACTTTGATTATAGAAAAAATACACAACATTTTTATTTTTACTTTTTGAATAATATTTTAATAATACTTTTATAATAAGTGCTCTTGAATTGCTACTGAGGCTTTAGCACCATTATTCATTGGTTTCTTTCCGTTATTATTACTTTTAAAGGCCTATATTTGAAATTGAATTTGACTAATAAAATAGATTCTTTGTATATAAATTAAGGCTATTCAATCGTAGTTGATTCGGTAACATCTAGATTTTGTGTTGTGTTAGGGGCAACAACAGTATCATTCAGAGATAGAATCTTTTGTTTTAAACTTTCTAAAAGACCTGCCAACGTTAAACAAAATCCACGACTAGCTGGTATTAAAGGAAAATCGGGCAAACTGTACTGATCACACTTGGGCAACACATGTTTGGCATTTTTGTTGGCATCTGGAATTTTAAAATATAAAAGGAAATATGTTCACATTTCGTATTTATGTACATATATGTTATTTTGCTTGATTTTTTTATCTACCAACCTTGGCAATTTTTTCCACTTTCTATTGATGCTTTCGATAACTCCATCCACCCCTTAATGCGTTCGTACATTTTAAGGCCATTTTCTTTAAAGTGATTTGAAATTTCCTTATGAAATACCTCAGGAGTGTTTTGTATTAATTTTGTTGTAGCCTGTACCATTTTAATAATCACCATTTCATTATACATGCGAGAGTTTTCCTTGCCCTGTTGAGTACCTTTATAAACAAAAATTTCAATCCGTTTTAAAATAATAGAATTTTCAAATTATAATACCTTTCTGCTTTTCATAGCCCGCCTCATTAAAATATGGTTCGGCTACTAATATGAGACCTTGTATGGAAACTATAACTTGTAATAAAGTACTATTGGGGCCCCACATTTCAGTATCTTTTCCCATCCAAGTGCCTAAAAGCGATACACACACTTTACCATCTTCATAAAGATTTGGATTAAGGCGATCCGAACAATAACTAATGTAATGACACAAGGGCGGACTTTTGGGGTAATCGCGACCGAGCTGAATATCAAAGAAAAACATGCCATCTTCGTAGGGCGTATGTTTGGGACCTTCAATCATTACACTAAGCAAATCCATGCGATCTTCGTAAACTCTAAAAAGATTTATAAATTTTTACTACCATTATAAATATATTTATCAAACCCACGACCCACGCTAGTAGACTAGCACACTATCCACCACTAGACTACCAGAGTATCCATTTTAAAATATAAATTAAATACTCACTTTACATAAACACCGGGAGGTAAAGAATATTTCAACATACGATGTTCTCGTTGCACAGCCTTGTAGTATTGTTGAGTGTTATTTGGATGGAATATTGTTAAGTGAAACTTGTGATTTTTGGGAGCATTTGCAAGAACTTGGAAGCATTCTTGATTCGCATCCAACAAGTCAAAACTAGCTTCTGAGATTCTTTTGACTTCTTCATCAGTTGTAATGGATTTATTTTCATCCTCCCTTGTGCTAGTTGTTGCTTGTAATACTGTTACAGTATTTTGCGTTGTCACTGATGGCGGAGCAACATCTTTAGTATCTTCACTATCTTTCATTTTAATACAATTCATAGAATTTTTATGAGTTTCCACTGCAACTGTCGTGTCTTCAATTTCAATTACAGTTTGAATAGTCTCATCGTCATTGTTAATAACATCCAATTCGACAACATCACTTAGATTTAACTGATCATCTTTATAATATTTCTCTCGTATTTCATTTAGACATTTGACTAATTGTTCCTTGAGCAACGAACACAAGCGTTCACACATCAATTCGGGCACAGCATCTTCGGTTAATTCTATACTGCTATTAGATTGGTTAATCGATTTTTGATTATCGTTAACTTTATTCAAATAATTAGTAGTGTCTACATTAGTTAAATCCGAGGAACTGGTGTAACTAGTGGAACTGCCATCACAGTTGTCATTGCGAGAATAATTGCCTGAATCATCTTGTGAAACACCAGTCAAGTGACTAGTCTTCTCGAAGGCCTTTTCGATATTCATCATTGCGGAATTCAAGAGTTGATTCTTTTCAGCGTTGTATTGTTTATTTTTATTAGGCGATATTTCTAAGCGTGACGAAACGTTATTTGCTACTGAAGTTTCTAGGTTTTCCTCTGTAATGCTTTCCTTTAACGATGGCAATATTTTATCATTGTCTTTAATTGTTGGCACTTCTTCTGTCTTTTTAGTCTGAGAGTCTTTAGTCACTGATACTGGAGAAGAGCGCCTCTTTGGTATTGCATTCTGAATGCTCGTATTGCTAGAATGATTGTGGCTGTTGGGACATTTGAAAGGTGTTGAGGATATAGTGAAAAGCACTCTTGGAGCAAATTCTTTGGGGGCAGTCACTCCTGATGATGTTGTTTCCAATTGCTGATTTAACGACTGCAGAGATTTGTTTTCACTTATTTTGCTAACACCGTTAATATTATTGGCCCCAGGAGCACTATTACCCGTACCAGATATTCTTAAAACAATGGCATGCTTATATGGACTTTGTAAAGTGGTTTGCAAAGTATCATTAAATAAGCGATTTTTTTGATCTTGTACACGTTCATGCATTGATTGTGTACCACCTTTACGCACTCGTTCAATTAGGCCCTAAAATCAAATAATTGTCAGAAATAGTAGCAATGGTTGTTTTCTTTCCTTTTATTTTTGGTAATACTCACCATAAAATTATCCTCATGAAAGAAGTTGGTATTTAATAGACGATCTAAATAACGACAACCTTTGTAGACTGCCAAAAGTTTTCGCATTACCTGCAATAAAACAATTTAAATGCACACGGAAATTAAAACAGTACCAAAAAATAATCGCCTTTCAGTATTCACCTCAGGATTTTGTAAATTAGGACTTATATTAAAGATTTCCTCTAAACGAGCGATTGCCACACGAGCTCTTTCGATATTCGATAATATATGCGACTCGGCAATTGACAGTTTTATGCTGCTACCACCACCACAGCCTACTTCACTATTTTCTGATTCAGTCTCCCATGAGTCATCAGAGGCGTTACTTAAATCGCCCTGATCCAACTGACCCACTTCGAAAAGATCCTGAGGCCAACACATGCTAATGTGACCATCTACCCACCAAACTTTAACACGACCATCGATATAGTTATCGATTACCTGACCAGCCGTACAATTGACATCTTCGCCTACAAAATTTGCAACACGTATAACCATTGTACCAGGACGATATTGAAAATCCGGCTGGTCTTTGAGATCATAAACACTACATTCAGATTCACCCTTATATGTCGGTCTGAATTAAAAAAAAGATAGAAAATATTCTTAAAAAAGATTGTAATAATAAAATGCGCTAAGGATGAATACCTAGGTTCATCAGCGGAAGTATAAGTGGTAAACCATTTAACATGAGCCGTTCTGCCTTGATGATCAACCGTTTGTATAACACCATAATCACGATGACTAAAATCTACATCATCTTTGCCTGATATAACAAAATCCCCTGGGAAAAATTCCTTTGATTTTGAATTATATTTATTATTATCCAAGAGTTATTACGTTTTAACTTTCATATACATACGTGATTATCCAAATGATGTATAGGGTATAATTGCGTTGAAGGTATGTCAGTTTCAATTGAACCATCTTGCCATACCACTGTAGCAGTACTATAAACCAACAAAGCCTCAGTGACAAGTTCATCACCCTCTTTTGGATTAAAGTCCACACAAGGTTCTTGCAAAAATGGTTTTTTAAAGCTCTTGCGAGCCTTTTTCTTTAGTTGACGCTTAGTTAAATGTTTAGGACTCGTGTGGGGCGATGGGCTTGAACACGTTGACAATGTTGTTGTAGTACTTATACAATCTTCTGTAAACTGCTTAAGATTTTCTACAAAATTATCAATATCCGCAGCATTTATATCACAATTATCATCATCACCCTCAGCCTCATCTTCCGTGGAAAGCCATCCATTATCTTCATTCGTTTTTACTGTATCTCGAGTCTCGTGAGAGGCAGCATCTTGTTTCTCTGTTTCTCTCTTGGCCACTTTTTCGCCTTTGAAAAGGCTTCTCTTTAATTTATTACTGGCTTTATCATCTAAACTTAAGCTAAGTTTCTTTTTAAATTTTTCATAGTGATGATGAGAACCTGTTGTTGCTGTTGAACCAGAAACAGAAGTACGCACAAATATTTTCTTATTTTCCTCTTTTTGCTGTTGAAAAATCTGTTTAAATTTAAGAGACTGTTCTTTATCCCAATCGCTCTTTTTTATGAGCGTATCACAGGCTGAAAAGGTTAAATAATTACGATCGACGATCTGCAACATACAAGACTCAAAGAGGTTTAAACGCTTTAAACGTTTCAAGTTTTCACCAGTAACGCAAGGATTCGGTTGCAATGTAATATCCTCTAAATTCGTATCGTCCGATAAAGCTTTACACTGCCAATTAACCCAAACACAATCGGTATATAAACTCTCTATAGTAAACTTTGAAAAATAAAATATATCGTATATATTTATTTAAATATTGTTGACGACAATTTTTTTTAATTTTTACCCACCTTTCTAGTCAGAGGTTTACCTTTCTTATTTGTATGCAATGGTATATCGGGTGTTAATATTTTTATATTTTCCATTGGCGGTAGACTACCTATAATAGTATTACCGGGATAAAACACTTTTGGATTGAAAATATCACGTTGTCGACGTGAATATAGATCTTGAAAATTGTAGAAATCATTTGAAGATATTTCTATACGGCATCCAGATGCGGTTCTACATATTAAAAGAAAATAAAAATAATAATAAATAAAAACATTTAATTTATTTAACAAAGTATTTAATTAACGTTTACCTTAAAATAGCTTTCTCTTCCACATCTTTAGTGCTCCCCACCCAAGAATCAAGGCATACTGCGCCATCACGTTGCCAATTTGATATAACTCTTAAGCGTTCCGCATTTACATTCTTTATAACATATTTAGTTCCTAAAACTTTCACATCAGCTTTCATATTAATATCGCGACAATAGCCCCTTTGAGTTTCTTTTCCCGGCACAAGACGTCTGACTACATCGCCAGGCATTAAAGTACGATCAGCCAGACCAATCTAAAATAAATTAGATTAAGACACGTTACTAATATTTATAGGATAATGGTTACTTTAAGATATGCTTAAAACTATGTACAAGGAAATAAACCTGATGTGGGTGAACCTGAAGCCTATTCTTGTCCTCTTTCTTATTCATAATATTCTATTCAAGTTGAAAATTATAGAAACAAAAGTTTTGCGCGTAAACTCAACGAAAGTTCAAAATAGAACTGAACTGTAATTAAGTCGGCTTGATATGTGTGAACCCATACAACAAATTATATTAAAGTAATGGGAACTCATAATTTAGCAAAAAAGAAAACATTAGAATTACTATATTCAATCTGTAATGCCACAAACACAATAAACGCAATGCAGCCAAGACAGCAATCTCGCAAAAATCTGCTGCGTTGCGTTTATTGTGTTTATAGCATAAGGTTACGGTATGCAATTTTAAAAAAATAATATTATTCTTTAGGGTATGTCCACAAAACATTTTATTTAATTCGAAAATGATTGCGATCCTTATTGTTTTCAAATTTTATAATATATGTAAGTAATGAAGCAGCTTATAAGTAGTTTTGAAGATTTGGACGTACTAGTACCGCTTGAGGATTACATTTTCACTTATGACTATGTATTTGAAACTTTATTGCTAATTAGTTTAGGTGTGGTTAAATTATTTTCTTATGGTGAATAAATTTTACCGCTTCTACCGTAATGACAGCACTTTTTCATAAAATTAATAATTTTTAACCCATTGTATATGCATGCATGTATGTAAATAAATAAATTTAAAGGTATTACAATAATAAAAACGCGTGTATTTACAGTTATCCTTGTACAATAACACCACTACAATTGCATAACTGTATGAGTGAAGTTTTTATGAAATTATACAAACACACAAACGTAGCATAAAAATTATAGGAATTTTTATAAAAATATAAACTTTATTTAACCTACCGAATTTTCCGATTGGACAGTTTCCTCAAATTCTGGATACCAAACCACTCGTATTTCATCTTTTTCTAAAATCTCATCAAATTCATCATCTTCATCGCCAGAATAAGTGCCAGGTGTTTCAAGGACTAAGCCAAATTTAACGCGACCTTTTTTATCAATGCGAAAAATTTCATCTTCAAAAAAGTATTGGCAGTCAACAGCTGCCGAGGAATCATCTAAAGGGATTCCACCATTTCTATAAACTATTTTTGGGGAAGAATTTGTGGTTTTTTCTTCTTCTAACAATAATTTGGGTGAGGCTCCTGATGGTTTGTTGTTGGTTGTTATTTTTATTTCGTTTGTAGGAGTTTCTGACAATGATTCATTATGATTGTGTTGCAGTTCATTAGTTTCTATCTTTGTAAATTCCTTATTGATTGATTCAACAATGTTTTGGGGATTGTTTTTCAAATTATTTGACTCTTCATTTCTTGTGGAGGTCACTTCCGTTTCCATTATATTGATATTTTGTAAATATTATATATTTTTTAAATTTATCTCGTTTGTGAATTAGTTTCTTTTCTAAGTTTTAATATATCTCGATGAACACTAATAATTTTAACAACTACCACAAATTTAAATTTTTTATAATTTTTTTTGTTTTTGTAACTAAATTTTTCCTTGCCCAAAAATTAACGGAATTAATTTTTTCGGCAACAGAATACAAATCGAGAAAACAATTTAATAAAAATTAAAGAGAATAAAGAGCAGATGAAGAGAAACGTCCAAGTGACAATCAGAGTTACCAAGGTCGCTGTATATTTTACAATCCATGCAGCAATTTCACTTTCAAGTCTCTCACACATACTACCTGTTAAAATTCCGTGAAACTAATATCTGTGACGTTAGGCGGCATGTAACATGTAATTTTGTATTACTTTACGTTTTAGAGACGTGTTCATCAAGGAAACAATAAGTTACAGCGGCAGACATTTTCAGAAGCCTTGTTTCATACATCAGCTGTTTTGTTGAACCAAAATTGTCCAATTAGTCCCAACTTGTGGCACCATTACGTGAACTTAATCATTACTTGTTCCAATTTATTATTAAGTATTGGTAACCCTTCATTTGTGCTATCATTGCCTGGTGACTGTTAGCAAAACAAATTCTTTCCATATACTATTCGTGCACATTAAGCGACAATTATCATTAAATTTTTTGGAATTGTTAAATAAAATAATTTAAAATGACTGCCGTTCCACCGCCTACAAACGTTTCTACCTTGTTACCACTGGGTGAGTTGAGGGCAGTAATATATAATATCATCGTAGTATAAAATAATGAATTTCTTGTAGAACTGGTCGACAAATGTATTGGCTCTCGCATACACATTATTATGAAGAACGATAAAGAAATGGTGGGAACTTTATTAGGTTTTGACGATTTTGTTAATATGCTTTTGGACGATGTGACTGAATACGAAAACACTCCTGAAGGTCGACGTATAACTAAATTGGATCAAATTCTGCTAAATGGAAATAATATAACAATGGTTAGTATATTTAACATTCTTTAATAACAGTAATTAATTAAATATTTACAGCTCGTACCTGGCGGGGACATACCAGAGTAGTGTTAATGCTTTCAAACATTTTAAAAAACAAAAATTTTATATTTTAATGTATAATTTAACTAAAATACAAGTAAAAAATGTAAATAAATTTTAACCCTAAATATCTTAATAAAAATAGTTTGTTTACATTACTTTTTAAAAATATTAAATATACTACTCTAAATTGCAACACTGAATTTTTTGTGGTAAGCTTGATGTCAAAACTTTTTTGCAGCTGTCAAAAAGAAAAACTTGTGTAAAGTTGTAGTGATTTTTGCTAAAAATAATTAAAACTATCAGTTTTTGAAAAAATATTTTATATTTATTTAATAACGTAAAAAATATTAAATATGTCAAGTGATGAAAACTGGTCAGTATTTTATGTGATTTTTCACATTGAGGTTATGTTAATTTGTTGCCTGTATTTTTAACAAACGTATACATAATTTAATTTTGTGTTATCCTTTTTATAGTTTCGATGATGATGGTCTGGAAGAGAAACGTGCCAAACATTCTTCAAGTTCACACCATAAGAAATCGAAGAAACATAAAAAGCATAAAAAATCAAATAAATCGGATAAAAGTAACAAGAAACATAAAAAGTCAAAGAAGCGACATCGGCATCATTCCCATTCCTCTTCAGCAACGGGTTCTGGAGATGAGGATAAAAGGAAATGTGGTGCTATTAATGAGAAATTTACAGAAATTATGAAAAAGGCCAATAAAGACAAGAATTGTGCGTTACGCGTAGACCATGATGTCAAGACAAATACATTTTTGATAACGAAACCGAATATACAGACAGATCCCTGTAGTTTGGTGGAGGAAATAACAAAAACAATACAAACAAAAGTATTGCCAGTTATGGAGGTAGTTTCCTCTGGAAGTGAGAGTGAAGTGTAAGTGTGAAAAATGTCTATGATTTCATTAAATGTGGGTCCATGGTATTAAATTCCAATGTTCCCAAATCTTTAAACAGTTTTGAAAATAATTTTTTGCTACAGAGATAAATATGAGAGATTCTTAGTTTATAATGACGGTGAGCAAAGTCTCCCGCCTGCTCATTTTTATGAGAAGCATTTGTTAATGTACCATACAGCACGATCCCATTTTATCAATTTTGTTAAAAACTTTAAATCTAAAGAAAGAAATAAATAAAAATATTCTTAATAATTACAGACCTGTTGACGTGGCCAGTCCGGATTTGGCCATTATAGAAGATGATCTCAATTTGGACGAATTAATGAAACAAAAAGCGTTATTACAAGCCCGTTTAGGAGCCTATATGTCTGATACAGAAGGTGATGACAGTCGTTCTGGTTCATTGGCAAAACGCCCAACAAAAGAGGTCGAATCGAACTCGAAGAAAATCTATCCTACGACAACAGGAAGTGAAAATATTATAACGATAGAACAAACAAATTCAGCATCAACTACAACTAGTAAAAATAATTTAAATAGCATTTCTAAAGATAAAATTTCAAACCAAAACGATATTATATTATTGGATGATTCTAGCGGTAATAATACACCGGTGGACAAGCGTTCAACCAGCAAGCAGCGCTTACGTAAGGTAAGACATTCAAGTGAACGAGATCGTAGATCTGGTCGGGGGCATAGATCTATAACACCGCCAGCTGCTCTTACGATCAAGGAAAAATTAAACGATCATCGTTTGTCAAGGGATAATCGAGATCATCAAAACAGACATTCATTACCTGAACGCCATCAGCGTGGTATTCGGAGTCGTAGTCGCTCTACCAGTCGTAGAGTAGGTTCCCATGATAGACGACATCATGGGGATGTTGAAGAAGATCGTAGTCGTCAACGCCATAGAGAACATTATGATCAAAATCGTCAAAAAGAAGATCTTCGCCAAGAAATTAACAGAGATAAGTTACGTGAACGAGACAATAGTCGTGATGGTGAAAATAAAAGTAGGGATGACCGCACGCGAATAACAGACCGAAGTGGCGGTCGAGGACAAGATAGAGGCCGTGATCGGCATAGGGAACGTGAAAGATGGATGCGCGAGAGATCGCACAGTCGCAGTAAAGCCGAATCAGACCGTAAACGTGAGCGTGAACGAGAGCGTCAACGTTTTGGTCATGACCGTAATGATCGAGATCGTCATGAAACTAAAGATCGTTATCGTGGATCCCTTAGTGAAGGACAAAAAGCTCAACAAAAAGAATCCAGTAGTGATGAAGAGGTTAACATAAATATTAATATAGACGAAGAAGATGATGACGAAGAAAAAATTATTGAAATGAGACGTAAACAGCGAGAAGAGCTTTTAAAGGTAAAACTGTTATAATATTAAAATATGTGTTTATAATAAATATATTTTTTAATGTATAGAAATTGGCTGGCTCAAAGCAAACTGATGCTCCACCCTCTGCGCGTTCAAATTCATCATCGTGTTCAGAAGATACAAAGCAGAACAACGAGAAACATAATAGTTCGAATAACAAAGACAGAAGGGACCGCTCACTGACACCTCCACCCGCAAAAAAGCGTAGATCTCCTACGCGTTCACCTTTGACTTCAGAATCGTCATCCCGCCATCCCATAGAACAGGCCGATAATACACCAGATACAAAAGCGGAACAAGAAAATAATAAATCTTTGAATAACATTAATAAGGACAAAGAAAAAAAACAAGAATGGGATATGTTTGCCGATCAAGATGTTGATTCAAATTTCGATGTGAGTCGTTGGCTTGTAAATTTCGTACAAATATTAAGTATAATATTTTAAAATATAAAACATTTTATAAGAATAGACCGTTTTCTTAAAAAATTTAATGTAATATTTTACTCATTTAACTTTCAGTCACCTAGCACAATAGTTCACAATAAAAATATGGCAGAAAATCCAGCTCTTACTGATAATTGGGACGACGCAGAAGGCTACTATCGTGTCCGAATTGGCGAAGTATTAGATACTCGTTACGTTGTTAGCGGCTATACGGGCCAAGGTGTTTTCAGTAATGTTGTACGAGCCAGAGATCAGGCTAGAGGAAATGCAAATGTGGCCGTTAAAATTATTCGCAATAATGAAATAATGTTAGTATTTTACAACATAGTAGTATTATTACTATATTTAAATCTTATTGTTAATTATACTTTTCAGGCACAAGACCGGTTTGCGTGAATTGGAAATATTAAAAAAACTGAATGATGCTGATCCAGATGATCGCTTTCATTGTTTGCGATTGTACAGACACTTTTTCCATAAGCAGGTGAGTTTTTTCAAGAAATGTTATGATGTCTTTGTTTTAATTTGAACAAATTTTAATTAATGTATTCTTATATATATGTTTTCGATTTATTTTTCAGCATCTTTGTATGGTTTTCGAACCATTAGCTATGAATTTACGTGAAGTTTTAAAAAAATATGGCAAAAATGTTGGGCTTCACATTAAAGCTGTACGCAGCTATACTCAACAATTATTTTTGGCTTTAAAACTTTTAAAGAAAACTGGTATATTGCATGCTGATATTAAGCCCGACAATATTTTAGTAAATGAGAACCATTTAATATTAAAACTATGTGATTTTGGTTCAGCTTCTACAATTAATGACAATGAAATTACGCCCTATTTAATATCACGATTTTATCGTGCACCCGAAATTATTTTGGGTATACCATACGATTATGGTATGGATATGTGGTCAGCTGGCTGTACTATTTACGAATTATATACGGGTAAAATACTTTTTAGTGGCAAAAGTAATAATCAAATGCTTAAATATTTTATGGATCTAAAAGGTAAATTTTAAAAATAAATTTCTTTTAAAAGTATCTATTATTTATTTTTAATAACACTATTCCTTTCATTAAAAGGCAAAATTCCTAATCGCATTATACGTAAAGGTCAATTTAAAGATCAACATTTTGATCAAAGCTGTAATTTTCTGTATCATGAGATTGATAAGGTCACAGAAAGGGTAAGTTTTTATACAACTTTTGTAAAAAATTTAATTTATTTTTTTGGTTTTTATAAAACAAAAAAAGCCATTATGTTTCTCTAACATGTTAAATTTCGGTGATGACTATTATTATTCCCAAGAAACAAAAATCGAATCTGCTAAAATGTAGATAATTTTGCTGTCTTTTGAGTGGAACTATTAAATTGTGTGTGTTAACATGCAAATATTGAAAAGCGAAAATAAGATAATAAAAAACACGATAATGTGTTTTATTTTCTTGTTTTAAGTTTTCATAATATAGGTAACCCTTCTATAACTATATATTTCTAAAAAATGATACATCCTAGGAAACCTTAACTCAAAGTCGCAAGAATATAGTTTTTGTTATATATTGAATCATAACAATATGATTTGCTAACACTTCATCTATTCAAACAAAATGAAATAATATAAAAATATAGTTTCAAAATTACTAAAAAAAATTCTAGCTAAAGATTAATAAATAAAAAAAAAACAGTAAAACGACACCTATATACAAATGATACTCGTTCCCAGGACAATCGGATGTATTACCCGAATTTATTTTTGTCAACCCAACAGAAGCTGTATCTGTCAGACAAATATTATTTTTCTTCGCCGTCGTTTATTAAGATTTGTCTCAAACGTGTTATTTGTGGTTCTCCGAAGTCATAAACAGAGCTCTATTTATTAACTATCGGATTCGTTTATACTTTCGGCGATTACTGATTTTAAAAAATCTTTTATTGAAGTCTTTGTGCTCTTGTAATGGGAAGATATCGTCCTTTTTTTTTATGATGATAATAATAATATACGACTTTTGAAATTTTATTTCCGGGAAAAAATAAATATTTGAAGAAAATTGATATATGTATGTATAATACATATATGTATATGGACCAACTATTTCAGACGATAAATTAGATATTGTATGAAAAGTATTAACCAGTATTTACAAAACTTTTCCTTTTCTATGTAAATTTTCAATGTTATAAAATCGCTAAATTTACTAAAACAGGAATCAGAATTGTTAGACTAAGTAGTTGTCATCTTTAAAGTTAAAAATTATTATTTTGAAACATCTGTTTTTTTATTTAAGATTCATTTTATTAACGCTTTACCTTTCTGCCTAATTTTACTTTAAACAGGAAAAAGTTGTTGTAATGCCGGTCATTAAAGCTTCGCGAAATTTACAACAGGAATTAATAGCCGATCAAAATTTACCCGATGATCAGCACCGTAAAGTAACGCAATTAAAAGATTTACTGGATAATATGTTTGCTTTGGATCCATCGAAACGTATATCATTGAATCAGGCTCTAACACATCCGTTTATACAGGAGAAGATGTAAACACGCTGAGACCGCCTAAGCAGTTGCTCCAACCAGATGAACATTGTCCTAAATTATACATACATACAGATACAGACAAGAACTTGGTTTAACAAAGTTAAATGTAATTTTTTTCTTTATAAAGAAACACATTTAAAAAGTTTAGTATAATATAAAAACATATTTTTTATTAAGTACTTATAAAACAATTTGTTTTAAAAGACAGAAGCATTGAAAATTCGCAGTTCAAACTAACTGATTCACAAGTTTTAGAAAGATACCACTTCAAAGTTATAAAATTAACGTACAGAAGTATAAGAAATTATGTGGATGAGTCGTTGTCTAAGAGATTTTATTCATGCTTTAATTTTATTAATTATATAAAAAAAATAATGTTAATGCACTTTGTAGAGTAACACGGTAAAATGGGAAAAATATTTAACAAAAAAAAATTGCACTTTTTATCTATTCTAAAAAAAAAATATGCTGTTCATTCAGCTATCTTTTCAAGTTGTTTGACATACACATATACATACCTACATACTTATATATTCGTATTAAAATTGTAGAATTTTCTTTTAATTTAACCTAATTAAGCATATTAAGATATTTGTTTAGTAAAGATTTTATGACCAAGAAATGAAACCAAAAGAACAAACGAAAAAAAAGCATGTATTTGAATTTTATTCTTTATGATCATGTTAATTTATTATTTAAAAATTGTGGGCTCTTTTACTAATTATTCTACCTTTTCAGAATGATGTGCCATTAGTAAAGCAAAAGCAAAATAAAAGATGCTGCCTTTAATCAGTTACCAATGAGCAGGGGATAAAACTCTCTTCAATTGAAAAAGTTTATAAACAAAAGTTAACAATAACATATTGAGAAAGAGTATAACTCTGGTAATAATATGGGCAATATCTCTCTATATACCTAATTTCGTTTATTTAAATAAGATTCATTTAATTCTTTTAAAATATATCGCAAAAGATTAAATGATTCTTAATAAAAAAAATATTTTGTTACATCTTAAAATTGTTACACTTTCACTAAAGTGTTTGTTGTTTTTTCTCTTTTTTTCGAATTTACAGAAATTTGATTGCCGTATTATATATATGAGACTTGAGAGAGTTTTGAAAAAAGTGTTTTAAAGTATTTGGGTATAAAATGTCGTAAGTCGTTAAAGTTTTATTATAACACGAACAATTTATTAATATTGTTTCAATTTTCTCATTTCAATAGGTGAGATGCGAATATTAAGATGACACATAATCGTCAATGCGTAAAACTCGTCAAATAACAGGTTTGCAAAAAACTAAATGTTTTAATTGTTACAAATCTATTAAATGGAAAATTCAAAATAAAACTTAAAAAAAAATACTTGCAAGAAACTTCTATGATATATGTACAATATGTATGAAATCTTGTGCATATTCTACAAACATAAAGTGATTCTCAATGATCTCTAAACGAATTAATATATGAAGCAAAATATGTAGTATTTTTGCTTATAAAACTAATTTATTCTTGAGTTGAAATACCAATTTTTAATCCATTACTTGGCCTTTGGAATTACTATAGTAATTCCTACCTAGAATATGGGAGATTAGTTCCGCATTGTATGGAACGCGTGAATACTCATATAACGCGTTACGTCGAAAAAACTCAAGTTTAACTTCTCTCTTTAAAGGAGATTTAAACCGAATATTATGAAAAAAACTGTATTCGTGGTTGATCTTCACCACCTGTAAAATTTCCACATTCATAAACTATGTAAAAATTATCTTCAAACGTCGATATTGATCAAGTGCATTAACAACTATAATTTTAAACACATAATTTAAATTTAGCATTCTAATGCGGCTATCTGCGTTTAGTTCTATTAGCCTTATGGTGTGAATGCATAATTTTTTGTTTGTTTTGATTTGATAGGTAGTAGTAGACCAGTTAGCAGTGTGCTAGGTTATAGTCTGTTACACTACAGCAAGTATTAGCTTTTATTCACTGTGCTAGGTCGGCCCGTTCACTCTTAAATATCGTGAGCAGTATTCTCAACACCAAGTCTTGTTTCATGATCAACTAAATCCTTTCCCCGACCAATGATATCTTTTTCTACCGTGACGTGCATATACAATGATTTTCTTTAAAATTGAGTCAAAATTTTTAAACTAAAAATAATACACAAATATTTTATACAAACATTTCAATTTCTTTTTATTTAGCTTCAATGCCAACTAAATAATTAAATCTTAAAATAATGGCTGCACTTTCGTTTTTAAAACCCTATGAATTTAAAATCTAGGGACGATTTTTTAAAATATTTTCTTTTATGAAGATTGTTAACTACTTGAGTTCGACAAGAGAACGGTTCGTATTATAACAGGAATTCTAATGGGACACTGTGCTCGCTATTGGCAGTTAACTTGCCTGTAAACGACAAGCCACCTTCTAATCTAGCCTATCCTGTGAAGATCGTTAATTCATCTAAATTTATCTCTTTCAAACACTTTTCTATTAAAAAATATTGATTAAAAATTTATGAAAAACAAATTGTGTATCCAGTACAGAGTATTTTAAAGCAATTCTAAATTATTTTACAAGTTCAATATTGTAACTCCAAAATTATATCAAAGTAGCTAAAGGGGCTTCCTATTTAAAGTCATAATTTGATTTGAGATTTATGGAATAAGCTCGCTATTTCTTGCATCTTCATGTCGCAACCTGCTATTTTAATTTAAAGAAAACACATCACTTTCTGAGTTTCATCTTATCACAGTATTTGTAATTTTGTATTATATTTTGTTCTTAATTATTTAGTCTATGAATTGGTTAAGAAAAATTAACACACTAAAAAACAGGCGGATCAGATGTCTATATTTTGCGAGTTCTTGCCTTTAGTTTGGATATTAATTCCCTTAGAATTGCTTCGTTTTAAGACATAGAACTCATACTTTATCACAGGGTACAATCATAGGCGGTGCCTTTTTGGAGTGACGAACACCAAAAGAGTAGGCTGGAGCTGTTTTGCCTGGTTTATAGTTTGTGCAATCGTAAGCGTTAGATCCAGGCGTAAATCGTTTATCAATCACTTTTATGCGTGGAGACAATGAATATTCTGGCGCCTTTGACATAGTTACTTTTAAGTTACCCGCTGGATAATTAGCTGGGCCAGGCGAGCCTCCCTTTACTTTCATACCTGTTTTAACGCCTCTGCAAATTTATTTAATTTAATAATAATTGTAATTAAATAAAAATTTTAGGCGTTTCTTACATGCTGTATGCCGGTGCAGATTTTCTCGACGTACCATCTTTAATACCATATGCATTAGGTCCGGGACATGTGTTTTTGAAATTAAAAAATTGACGCCGGCCCAATGAATATGACGGTGGCGCCTTTGCGCTCACATAAGGTCTTTGCGATATGTCATAATGAGCCGGGCCGGGACCAATATTTTTTGGATCTTTCGTTATAAAATGAAATCATAAATATTAGAACATATAAAAAAACTATTTCATCTACCTTTCAAGAATGTCCTAGGTGCTAAGCTATAAGCAAGAGTTGTAGGTCGTCCATATCGAGTTAAACCCTGAGTAGCAATGTAAGGACCCGGTGTTATACTACCATCTTTGACTTTTAATCGTCCAGCCATTGTATACTGGGGACTACGTGTCTTTCGTTGATCATGTTTTTCATAACCAATCGTCGGTGGTAGAGAATAAGTTGGTCCCGGACCTAGTAATTTGTTTGTACAAAAATTTACTTATTAAAATACCAAATCCTCAATTTTAGCAATGCATCATACCTATTGAATCCATATTGTATTAGTTTTTTAGTGTGTAGGTTGGACTATTAAATTTAGAATTTTGGTTTGAAAAATGTAAACGGATCTAATTTATTAAAACTATTAAAATATATACATGCAATTCATATTGACAAAAAATCAAAATTATATTTGATTTCTAGATTATTTTTTTTTTTTTTATTCAAGTTTAACATCAAAAAATAACATAACACTGTATACAGGGATACATATACCTATGTATATATACATATATATTAATGTATACAGTTATTGGTACTCGCTAGCATAAATTATTTAATTTAATTAGTAATTAGTAATTATTTAAATGCGAAATATCATTAAAATTATTTTAGTTTTAGATAATTACTAATGGATTACAATTACAAGCAATCAAAATAATAATTACGATTTTAAATTATTATTATAATATATTAATATAATAAATTAATAATTAATATATTATTAAATTTAATAAGATTATTTTCAGTTATTATATCTGATTCTACTTGATTATTGATGGGTTTTCCTATGTGCTACAATCATTTCGAAACAGTTCATAACCTCCTTCAGATTTTCACAATCTTTTAGCGAATCATGTATTTGCTAAATCTCGTCAACGCTTGAATTACCATTTAAAACATAAATCGTTAAAAATCAAACGAAATAATTACTAAAATGAAAAACATCGGGAATAGTCGATAAATTAATTTTTAATTCAGTAATTAATTGTACTGTGATTTTTATCGTAAAAAATGTAAAGTGTTTCAAACTTTTGTATTGTGTTTTGTGCTAAGAACGTCCTGTTTCTGTTGAAACAACTAAATTCGACGAATATCGTCCTGTGGCTCTAAATTCTTGTTCACAATCACTTTCAACATAGTTTTGATTGATTATAATAATAAAATTATAATAATACATACCCGATCTATAACATTAGTAAATATGAAAGAGTCCCTTTTTTTTGAGACATAAGTCCGAACCGGTTAGAAAATCGAACAAATCCATAGAATTTTCTACGATCATATGCACTATATATCTATAAGCTAAACCGGCGAATTCATCCATAATCATTTTCGTAGACTGAATGGAATGTAATACATTGTCGCATAAGCCTCTAATAGACAATAGAAAGCAATCACGGTAGAGCACTTCTTTGGATCACATTGCTTGCGCTAACGACTTAGTGCGAAATATTTAAATAGTTAACAGTTAGACCCACCAATATATTCGTCAACTATTTCCCTACAGTGTTACCGTTGACAATTTCGAAAACATTTTAAAGTAAAATAGGGTCAAGTTTTTTGTGAACAAAAAATAAATTTTATTTCAGTAAAAAAAACAAAACGAATTATAACAGTTCATTAGATACATTAAACTAAAATAAAAGTTATTCTACATAAAAACAATTCACAGGTACATTCAAATATTAGTCCCATTATCAATAACGTTTGACAATATTTATCACTTTTTAGAAATACTTATTCCATTCTTCCAGCTTCGATTTGAGCATATTGAGAGAGGAAAGCGTGGATTCATAAGTTTCTATTTTAAGTTTGTTAGTAAGTTTATTTTTAATTAGTGATGGTTGTTTTGAAAAAAATCTTTCAGCGGAAGCACTACTATGAGGCAAAGTAAATATATACATATGTAACGAATTCATATACGTTTGAATATATATTTTCTTCAAATCTATTTTTGAAATTTCCAATCTCGAACCAAAACTTTTCTGCGTTAGTTATTTTAAGTATATTTTCATACTTTTTGCTGTTTATATTACTTTCTAGCAATTTAAACTCATTGACAAAAGTTTCTGGTTCAACAATTATGTCTTTAAACTCAGATACAATTTCAAAATAATTTATATCTTGTTTGGAATTTATAAAAACTGGGTAAAATATCTTAAAATATTAAGTCTTATTTGTCATATCTATTCTTGATATCATATCGTGACACAATTTTTTATAAAAATTCAAAATGTTAGTTTTTATTTCTATAACATCACATCTTGGATACAAATTAATACATATTTCGGTCTCTGCATCATGACCTATATAATATGTATATCAAAAGGGTCTTTTGCATATAAAATATTTTCAAAATCAATATCCTTTACTTCTTTTTCAAGTGCACTGAGAACTTTCGAATGGGGAATTTTGGAACTTTTATTCATTTTTAAAAAGTGTCAAGGATTCCCTGGTAGTCTAGTGGGTAGTGTGCTAGACTATTAGTGTGAGGGTCGTGGGTTCGATTCCCATCAGAGACTCTACACCGAGCATATGGTCACGTTACTCCGTTCGTATATAATTGGAATATAATTTGTAATTGTATTGTAATCAATAAATAAATAAAAAGGGTCAAAAAGTGCCATATATTTCGTTAAAATGATACAATGGGATAAATTCAAAAAGGGTCATAAAAAGTGTCATTGGCATGAAAAAGGGTCAAAAGGTATACTTTAGTGTCACAACGGCAACGCTGTTTCCCTAGTATCGAGACAAAACAGATTTGAGTGTCGTTGCTAGGCGTGCATAATAGCAAAAAAAGCATTAAGTAGACGGTCGGAAGGTAATAATTTACATTTCAAAGAAAATATAGACAAGCACCATATGTTCTTCTTGTCCACGCTCTTGCTATGTAATATAAAATAGAGAGAACAAGTTTGTTATAATCACATTTCGCACACTGTACTTACCACTTTTCTGAAGGCGTTGATAGCACGGATTTCCTAAATATAAGGCTTTATCTAATAATTACAACTCCATTGCATTAAGATTTCCTAGTGAAAAATACTCTAAGATCACTGTAGTTTATTAGACGTAAGGCCATGATTCAAACCCCAGGTCAGACAACTATAATAAAACAAAATAGAAAAAATATTTCTTCGGCATCTGCCTTTCAGCAGATTTCCGGCAAAAGCTCTGAGGGTAAATAAATTTGCTACGAAAAGTTTCTCAAAAATCAGTCGTTCGTTGTAGGTTCCTCATGTATAAAATTAACACACACAACATGGGCGGTGTGAGAAGCTAGTTATGTCGCAATCCTGACTCAGGGGTTGTAATGATTAATTATGTATGTAACAGCAAGATCATATCGTTTACGCAGCTTTAGTCCAATTACAACACTCTTATTAGACTGTTTATAAATAGTAAAATTCTGGGTGGTGCAGTAGTACACCGCCTGCCTTGTAGAGGGTTCGACAATCCTCGTACTTGTGTGCATTTGAATTTTTTTGGTTCAATTAGATGTATACGATTGTATTTTTAATTTCAAGTTCCGAGTAAAAGGGATTTTTTCTAATTTAATTGTTCTTATGGCTCTTTTTTAAAGCATTTTAATATATGATTTGGATAATATGTATTTACTTACTAAAACATCGTTTGCTGTTTCTATATTAATATGTATTACAACAATTTATCGAAATTAATCTATCATCACTTTAAAATAATGAGCCCATATTATTGTGGTGTTTTCAAAAATGAGTTTATTTAGAAGTTTAATTTGTGTTGGCAATTTCAATTAATTTTAATTTCTGTCTTTATAGCTTTACATAGTCCGAAATAGTAATTGGCAATGAACGATTTGTATACCTTCTACCAAATGAATATGAAGGCGCTGATTTACCCGGTTTATAATTACTGCGATCATATGCATTTGCGGCTGGTACTTGGTTTTTTGGTCTACGAGAATTTATACGTGGATAGATAGAAAACTGTGGGCTGGCTGACTTGACTAATGAGATATTACTTGGTCCATAAATAGCAGGTCCTGGTGAGCGAGACTTTTCACATGATGGTATAATAAATGAATAGCGACTTTCACTAATTTTTGATAAAAATGAACCCGAATCTGAAAAGATATTTCATAAAACATAATTTATAGGTAAGTTGTAGCAATTTTCCTCCATTACAGCATACCCTTGGAGTCATCCATGATTTTTGGAAAGTTTGGAAAAAAATTTATACTTAAAATTTGTTTTTTTTTTTTTTTTGACTTTTAATAAATAAAATATAAAATTTGTGTGCAATAGAATTTTTTTTATTGACAAGTTAATGTAGGTTTGCTTTATTTTAGGACAGGGCGAACTTACACAAATTTTAGATACAGTATATCAAAATGATGAATAATTAAAATGGTAGATAAAAATCAACAAATATTAGTTAAGAAATCAATATTTAAATAAAATTTTAATACTTGATACGACTCTCACATAAATATTCATATGGAAATAAGGTCAGTTACTAACTGCACGGTTGTAAGGTCTTCCTCATAGAAAGTTGCTCCGTCAGATTCAAAGTTAAAGTGAACAAAAGAGTTTAATCATCATCAAATTTTCGTTTCCAACACCGAATTCTGACCGCCATACATTTGTGTTATTTTAAATACATAGTTTCATATTTCAAATAACAAAATTCTATTCCATTGGAAATAAAGAAAAAAAAACTTGATCTTTCAGTTACTACGAGATCTAAAGCTCCAGTATTAAATTCTACATAGCCTTTTAAATAGAAAACTGCAGTCTAACCCATGATTAACTAAGATGCATTCTGAGGACATCTTGAATTTTCCCAAACCCAATTTAGATGTTCCAGACTGCTACAGTTATTATTGGCATGATCTGAACCAATCAAGTGTTGTACGATTCAAGGAAAGTTTCAGTGTCAAAAGCGTTATTTATGGTGTGTGGAACACTATGTTATAGAATGAAATCAATAATGTTTTTGGCACCTCTAGAACATATCCTCATAAAAAAAATTGACAAAAATTCGGAATATTACTATATATTTCAAGAAGATAACGGAGCTGTACGTAATATGTAGGGGATAGGCAGTTTTAGACCAAAATAATCAAGAACTTTTGGTTGGGTAATAAGTTAATGTAAATTATTAGGATTTTTAAATGTTTATCGCTCAAATGACCTTTAATTATTCCTTTTTTATAAATTATGTAATATCAGCACAAAATACATGTGAGTTTTGTAGGTTAGGTTAGAGTACGTGTACTTGTCAATAAAGACAAGTACAGTACCCGGAGGTCGAATTGACCCATTGTACAACGTCCTTACAGAGGGAAGGATAGCAGAGGGATAAAAAGGAGAGGATGTAGGAAAGGGGAGAATGGGAAGTGGAGGAATTACACAGATAAGACACAAAAAGGGGATGGCGCGACTACACTGATGAAGCCTTAGTGCCTCTCAACTGTCGGCTCTCGACACAGAATGCAAACTCTCAAAGAAGGCCCCACCAAGGGTCCTCAACCTCAATCTACCAAGGGCTGGGCAGTTACAGAGGAGGTGTTCGAGGAGGAGTTTTCTATATTTAAATTAAAAAAATACTGCGGTCAAATAAACGTCTAAGAATGCACTCATAGAAAATGCTCCGTAGGATTAAATTCTCTAAGTTCAATCAAGAGCAATTTTTTCGGAAATATAATTCAAACATGGTCAGATTGGAATTGCGTTTTTGTTATTTTTATGTAGTTATCAATTGAAATTTAACAATTATTAAATAGTAATTCAAAATTTTCTAACTTATGCCTGCTAATAAAAACAAAATCTTATAGAAGATGTAACTCAAACAAGAAAGATCCTCTTAATAATGCATTTTCATAAAATAATAGCCCCATACACTCATAGGCAAATATCAAATTCAATTCGTTATGTTAGAAATAGTCCTATTTGAAATCATCAGTTGAAAAATATATCTTTTTTAACGGATTTTTATGTATCAAAAATATCAACACTGTATTTTTCAAGAGAAAGTAGAAATAATATGGCAACATCTTTTAGGAGTACAACTATGATAAGCAAATAAAGTGTATAACAAAAAGTAATAATATTAATATTTGTTTTCGTTAAAAACAAATAAACAAAAATAAAATTATTATGTCTAGTCACACAACTCCCATTAAAGATAACAAATCATTTGACGAAGATTATCCTTATCCAGCCTGTTGGCAAGATGATGCACGGGTGCAGGTGCTGTTGGCACCATTTCGTGAACGCAGTGTCAATCCGGAGAATTACGACTCGAAAATGAGATTTTGGCAAGATACTATAAGAGATTATTGTCTGTTTAAAGGTAAGGCGAATTTCTGCAAACAAGAACTGCAACACAACTTTACTAAAGGTCTGAGGGTACCTTGTTGCCTGGACTTAGTTTTGGATGAAATGCAAAAACAAAAATTAATACGTTTGCGTAAGGACTACGAATACGATCCAGAAAACAGTTGGTCTGGCTGGGCAGTTAATAGTTTTGTTAAGAAACCACTCAGTTGGGGTTTCGATAAAATCAAAGAGAAATTGGGTTCAATAGATACAAATCAACAGAGTTTAACACAGTTTATACACTTAGAGGTTATAAAGGTGAGTTTGGAATAGAATATCTATTGCGTTTCAAAAATTTATAAAACGTCGATTGTTTTTTTTTTTTTTTAGAAATATTGTAACGACGCTCAAGACAAGCTATTTCAGCCCAAATACAGTGGAAGTCTTCATCATTATGATACATTACAAAAGGAATTGTGTCCTCAGCTTAATATTACAAAAGAATGTTTCAAGTTATGTTTGCACACTTTATACTGTCAGCGTAAAATCGGTTTGGAATACAAATCAAATGTAAACGTATTGGAAATTCACTTGATTAAAATACCTGGTAAGTAAAAATACAAAATAATACCCCTTTAAATTCAGAATAATCCATTACGTCGACGTCCAATGTTTTTCAATGAATCTAGTATAATTTTTCTATTTTCGATTATGAAAGCACACTGTTCCTTAGCAACTAAGATTCTAATGTCCTCAATCGCCATTATTTCACAATGTGTAGTGTCTCGGATACTTTTCTCTACTCTTCTACTCTTTTTTTCATTTTTTACTTGAAACCCTATTTCAGCAAAAGACGATAATAACATCACTATTACCGAATCAGATCACGCTCTTCATAATTTACAAGTTACGAAAGATAATTTATTGAAGCAAATCCAAGACATTGAAGCTGATGTTAAATATAATGAAAATAAAGCTCGTGAGTATCTGAAAGAGAACAAAAGATTGTTGGCGAAAACTTATCTGCGCAAGAAACATTTACTAGAACAAAATCATGGTAATTTCAATTTTGTTTACCATGTTGTACTATCTTATTAACCGTAAGTTTGTAATTATTTCAGAAAAACGCAGTTTAGCTCTGCACAACATCGAAACGTTATTATCCAACGTTCACGAAGCCAAATTAAATGGTGTTATCTTAGATGCCTATAAATTTGGTTCGAAAGCATTACAAAATGCTCTGGAAGTTTCAAATCTTAAATATGATAATGTCGATGAAATTGTAACCGATGTACGCGAGAGTATGGACTCATTTAGAGAGATACAAGATAGTTTAGCTAATGCTAATTTGGATAACTCATTATTGAATGATTCTTTAGCCGATGAAGATGAATTAGAGAAAGAACTTAGAGAAATTATGGGTGAAACTGTAAACACGACAAAAAGTGCAAAAGAAAATAACAACATTACTACTGGTACGGCCAAAAAAATCGAAATTACCGATGCTGAATTGTTAAATATGCTTAATGATTTGGAAATCGAACAAGTCTCACCGGAAAAAAAAAGTGCCGAATTAAATTCATGAAAGAGATTAGTGATATTTTATCTATACTATTAAAGTTTGTGTTTACAATGTCTCGTTTTTATATTATATTACAATATGTTTATAAATATTCAGTTTGTTAGTATAAAATTTCTGTTTATCTCTCATTCTTAAGGGTAGATTTGAAGATGAAATAAGCTCTGTCGATTTCACAAATCGTTGGTTCATTTACTTTTACGTGAAATTTTCCCTGTCAGAACAAATTTCCTCATCACATACCTTTGATGGCAATTTTGAAACCAAATAACCTCCGTTACTCTTTCTATGTAGGTCGGACGTGGACAGTACTTTTTTTTAAGCGCTTTCCAATATTTTCTTAAAAACCTCCCGTTGCCGGAAAAAAAACTTAAAAAATTAAAATATGAACCAATCGAATATGAAGGGATTAATAGCAAATGTTGGATTAAGATAACACGACGCTCGTTATCTGTGTGTGGAAGATTTCATTGTAATTAAAAATTATACTTATTTCGCACACAGCTTCTTGGTTTTTTTTGTCGGAATTTCTATTTCTAAATTAAATTAAATTCTTAATCCTTAAATTCTGTAATCATCGTAAGTTCACTTTAAATTCGTTCTATTGAAATCTATACGATAATGTCTTCTAGATCTTGTTGTTTGTAATCTCCTCTCTCTGTGTTTTCCAAGTGTAGACTAGTCAACCTTGTCTTCTACTTCTCTGGCAGTTCTTTTCCATGACCGAATCAGTGATGCAACCATTGGGACATCTCCTTTTCTTTCTGAGAATCTCGGTTTTTATTGGAGTTTGGTTTGTTCCGTACCAGAGACTGTGGTTATAAATCGTGGACCGTCCATATATTCTTAAAATTGGCAACAAGCATCGGTTCGTGTATTCTTAAATTGGTGTTATGTTCTTAATTGCAGGTTGGATGTCACAAAATAATTAAATTATGAGGATTGACATACAGAATATGTCCGCCAAGTAATTGACTGCCGACATTTATTCGTTCCAAATTTTGGGGAATAGAACGTCTAGTTTTTTAAGACAAGGCTGATCTAATTAAGAAAGTTCGTGAGAGATCTTAACAAATGATTGTCTGGTCTATCAGAGCGGTGTGTATCCTTAGCATCCAAATTATTATAGCGAAAATAAGCAAATCATTTTAATTTTTTTTTTGTTATAATAACGTCTTGCTAAGCTCTACAATTTCAAGAGCTTGCAGCGATTTAGAATTTTTAAACGTCAGAGATTAATACGATTATAATGCCTGCTAACAAGAACAAATATTACTATATTCGTTTGTATCTTAATAATTATTTAAAAATTAATACTAATATATAGCCAAAAGCTATACAAATTGTTTTGTACATAATTTGAAATATTGTTATTGGATTTTTAATTGCTGTCACTTTAGATTAATTTGATGTTTGCATTGCCAATTCTCTTGTCTTTTTTTTCGATCTGGTAGAGCTCGATTTTATACATCTGTATTTGAGTTAAAAGCGTGTTTTGGCGCAAAAACCTTGTGAAAATTGCGGACGACAAACAATAAGTTTACTCTTATTAATATTTTTGCAAATCTATTATCTATCAGTAAACGGGTAAAATGAAACCTATTAAATTATTTGTATTGAAAAGAGATGGACGAAAAGAAGAAGTACATTTTGATAAAATCACGTCACGTATAAAGAAGCTGTGCTATGGCTTGAATATGGATTTTGTTGATCCGGCTGCCATTACGCTCAAAGTAATAAATGGCTTGTTTTGTGGTGTAACAACACAGGAACTCGACAATTTGGCAGCCGAAGCGGCAGCTACTTTAACAACAAATCATGGTGATTATGCCATATTGGCGGCTCGTATTGTCGTTTCCAATTTGCACAAAGAAACTAAAAAAGTGTTCTCGGAGGTTGTAAGTGATATGTACCGTTATGTGAGCAAAGAAACCGGTAAGCACGCCCCAATGATTTCAGAGTATCACTTCAATGTGATCCAAAAGAATGCAGAACGTTTAAATTCCTCCATTGTTTATGATCGTGACTTTGGATATAATTATTTCGGCTTTAAGACTTTGGAAAAATCGTATTTGCTGAAAATTAATGGTAAGATTATTGAAAGACCACAGCATATGTTAATGAGGGTAGCCATAGGTATTCATGGCGAAGATATAGATGCGGCCATAGAAACTTATAATTTACTGTCTGAACGTTATTTCACCCATGCTTCGCCCACTTTGTTTGCGGCTGCCACTAATAGACCTCAATTATCCTCGTGTTTCTTGTTGACCATGGTTGCCGATTCTATAGAGGGTATTTTCAAGACCGTAAAGCAGTGTGCTGTGATTTCTAAGTCTGCTGGAGGTATAGGTCTAAACGTCCATTGCATAAGAGCTAAAGGCACTGCCATTGACGGAACGAATGGCACTTCGAATGGTTTGGTACCTATGCTTAGAGTTTTCAATAATGTGGCCCGATATGTTGGCAAGCGACCTGGAGCTGTTACTATCTATTTGGAACCATGGCATTCAGATATTTTTGAATTCCTTGATTTAAAGAAGAATACTGGGAAAGAAGAGCACCGAGCTAGAGATCTTTTTTATGCCTTATGGATTCCTGATCTATTTATGAAGAGGGTGGAAGAAAATGGTGATTGGTCTCTTATGTGTCCACACAAGTGTCCCGGTCTTCAAGATGTCTGGGGAGAAGAATTTGAGGCATTATATGTTAAATATGAGAAAGAAGGAAAGGCTAATCGTGTAGTCAAAGCGCAAGCTTTGTGGTTTGCCATCATCGAATCGCAAGTGGAAACTGGAACTCCTTATATGCTCTATAAAGACACCTGTAATCGTAAAAGTAATCAGCAAAATGTTGGCACTATTAAGTGTAGCAGTTTATGCGCAGAAAGTGTGCAATACTCAGATCCAGATGAAATTGCCGTGTGTAATTTAGCGTCCATAGCATTGAATATGTTCGTAACGCCAGAGAAGAAATTTGATTTCAATAAATTGAAAGATGTCACTAAAGTGGTAACTCGTAATTTGAACAAAATCATAGACATTAATTATTATCCCTTACCCGAGGCTAAAAAGTCAAATCTTCGCCATCGTCCTATAGGCATAGGTGTTCAAGGATTCGCAGATACTCTTATTATGATGCGTTTCCCTTATGAGAGCGAAGAGGCGATGTTACTAAATCAACAAATATTTGAAACTATATATTATGGAGCATTAGAAGCCAGTTGTGAGCTGGCAGAAAGAGATGGTACATATGAAACATATCCCGGTTGTCCGGTTAGCCAAGGAATACTCCAGTATGATATGTGGGATAAAACACCTACGGATTTATGGAATTGGGCTGGCTTGAAAGAGAAAATTAAGCAACATGGCGTACGTAATTCTTTGCTTTTGGCAACTATGCCTACAGCCTCAACAGCACAGATTTTGGGCAATAATGAATCATTTGAACCCATTAACTCCAATATCTATACCAGAAGTATTTTGTCAGGCGAATTCAATGTTGTCAACCACCATTTGTTGAAAGATTTAACAGAACTTGATTTGTGGGATGAAGATATGAAAAATAAAATAATTTCTCACCGTGGTTCTGTACAAGCTATAGAAGAAATTCCAAAAGATATACGTGATCTCTATAAAACGATTTGGGAAATTTCCATCAAGTCTACCATAAAAATGGCAATTGTTCGTGGTGCTTTTATTGATCAAAGTCAGTCGTTCAACATTCATGTAGCTGAACCTAATTATGGAAAATTGACTTCGATGCATTTCTATGCATGGAAATCTGGTTTAAAGACTGGAGTGTACCATTTGAAAACAAAACCTACAGCCAATGCTATACATTTTCCAGTAGATAAAACGCGTTTAGCTAACCTGAATGAAAATCGTGTTCAGCGAAGCGGGGAGCAAAATGAAAGTCTGCATAATGCCTCATCCTCAGTTACCTATGGTTCCGAAAGGGAAAAACGTTTGGCTGAAATGGTATGTTCGCTCGAAAATAAAGAGGCCTGCATGTCTTGCGGTTCATAAGTCGCAAAGAAACTAATATATGTAAGTTAGTAAAGCGGCTTATTTTAATTATGTATTATTACAATTTCCTGATTGAATCTTTTAGTAATTAAAAATATTCTAATTAATTTATAAGTAATGCACACATTTCTTTTTAATAAATTTTATATAAAATACGTCAATTATAAAAAAATAGTTTGGTAGTCGGCCTAAAGTATAGTTTACTTTGGTTTTATCCAAAATCATTTCTTTGCTGGTCGCATTATGTAAATAAATTCCGAGTGCATAAAATTCATCTTGTTCTGCCTATACGTGTAACGATGCAGATTGGTCATTGTACCATTGGTTCCTCTTTACGTTCTTTCCTTCCTAAATGAAGGGTAAAGAACGTGGGAATGAATGTAAATTGGTATGAATTATTTCTACTCAATAGAGATCTAATAAGGCAAAGCTGTGCAGAAAGTACAATTTTTAGAATAATTTACAATGATTGAATAAGTAAAATATAAGAAATTTCTTAACGGGAACACAAACTGTTTTATAAGATTCAGGTGAAAATGCTGAATGTTGATTGCGATGTCGTTAATTTTTAGAGGTTACTTATATGTTGAAAAAAAAAATAACTAAATTCTTTATTTCTTAGGAAAGAAAACAAATATTTTCGTCAGCCTGTAGTGCATTTCTGCCTCTTGTATAATATGTATGTCGGTAATGTTCCAAATTTTCCCTCATTTTTAAATGTAGACAACTTTTCAAAGATACTATCATTTTAATGTCTTTTAACAATGTTAATAAATATTACCGAACTTTTCCGAATATTATTTGTTAGCATTTGTTTAAAAATTAAAAATAATCTATTCATTTCTTTAAGAATTTTTACCGTATTTTCAATTGCAATAACAGTCATGAACAAAAGTACATATCCCAAGGGCATTTCTTCTACATTTAGAGTTTCGAAAATTTGTCAAAAAAAAATATAGTGATACAGGTTTTTCATTTAAATCAGTAAAATAAAAAATTATTACAAAAGGAAAAACTAAAAAACTAACTAAACTAAAAAAAAAATAATTTATTTATTTCAATATACCTTATAAATAAATTTATAAAATACATGTAAGTTTAAGGCGCGGTTAACCAGACCATAAGCGCTTTAATATTAACTTGTTATATGTAACAAGAGTTGGCTACAATTGTATATACATAAACATATTTGCATAGATCTAGTTAGAAAAACATTTACTGGGATATTCAGCGAAGTAAACATTAGTGTTATCTACAGAAATAAATTTAATGTTATTAGGATAGTAATAAATTTAAAAATTTGATGGTTAGAAACTAAAATAAATTTGAAATATGGGATTTTATGTAAGAAACTATAATATGAAATCTAAACATCCTCGATATTGTGTTTCTACAGACATTTTAATATTCTTTTAATGTAGTCAGTCATACTTGACTGTAGAGTATTTCCTCCAGTGATCCATCCATCTTCGAAATAGGGCAGCTCATAAGAATATGAGGTACAGTGAGTATTCCATCGCAGTTAGCGCATTAGGAGGATCAGTCTTCTAAAAGTAATGTTTCGTGTTAAAGATACACTTTCCTACTACTAGTTTTTCATATTCCTGCCTGCTCATCATTTTAAAAATGTTTCTTTCCCAATGTGAGAGGTATCCATAGTAACAATATACGTCCTGTAAATGCAACATGTCATAAATCCCATTGTGATTTCTAATTAAAGCTCTAATTGCACTTAGGCTATCTGAGCAGATTAATGTTTTTCCTCCCTGTTCTACAGATAGGGAGATTGCTGCTTTTATTGCGGTTAATTCTGCAGTAAAAATGCCCGAGTAATCTGGAAGTCTAGCATCCTTTACGATCTCAAATTGTGTATCTTGAATTTGCTTGACTATAGAATAAGACGTGAATCCAAATTGGTATGATCCATCGATGTAATGAATGTTATCCGGGGAGAAAGTGGTCACTTTTTGGCGGAACATTTTTCTGAAGCAAATTTGATCCGTATTATTTTTAGCAAGACAGCGTAAACTGAAGACATTGCAAATAAATTGTCCGCGTAGATGCCAAGGGAGTTCTCAAGATCCTTTGCCAGAGAGTTGGTTTATACGGTAAATAAGGCTATAGAAAGAGGAGAGTCTTGGGGATTTCCATTGTATTTTATATTTATAATTATTATTTTTAAGGTGCGCCTTACATTTTCAACGGAAAATCTTAGATAAGGTTCAGCGGATTTCCTCCTTGAGTATCACTGGAGTGAGGAAGAATTGCCCTCAGACTGCTGTTGACACTATGCTCTGCCCGACTCCGCTCTAATAGTATGTCAAGCAGTGCGCGGCGCGCGGCGCGAATTTCCATACGTCTGAGGGAATCGGGCTGCTGAAAACAGCGCTCGATATGTCACTCCAGAGTTCTGAATGTCGTCTTTTCTAATGGGAGGTATAGACTTTCGAAAAAAACCACCAATTATATTGTGCCTGAGGCTATGTTCCTGCCTGGTTTAAGAATACTTATACCGGAAAGGGTACAATGGAATGGTGGGGTACTCCAGGGGCAGCGAGGTATACCCATCTTCACAGATGGGTCTAAGTTTGGTGGAAGTTCAGGTGCTGGGGTTTTCTGTAGGGAACTCGGTCTTGAACTTCACTTCAGGTTAAATGATGACTGCAGCGTGTTTTAGGCGGAGATTTTCGAAATCTTGAGGGCTGTTGGGGCCATAGCTTGTGCCCCCGCTTTGGATTCTGAATCCTACGTGATCTTCGTTGACAGTCAGAAAGCCCTAAGGGCCATTGCGTCGGTCTGGTGCAAACCACGACTCGTTCGCGAATGCAAGGAGTCATTAAGGACGTTTGAACCAGACCGTATCCGTCTATGCTGGGTTCCGGGTCATAGCGGAATACTGGGCAATGAGACGGCGGATGCTCTCGCTAGGTTAGGTTTACTTTCTGAGGGCGATTTGATAGTTGGTCCTGACCCTCCAATCTGCCACCTCTACGGACTCATCGATGGATAAGTCAGGGGGAAGAGCAGAGGCGTTGGAGGAGTGGATCGGGTTATGTTTCTCGATGTCTATGGCCTGCTATAGACAGTGTAAGAACAGGCCGGCTACTGGGCTTGGATAAGGCCAGTTTAAGGTTAATTATAGGGTTTATCACGGCACTGCGAGATTAGGTCACTGACGGGGATCTGGAACAGATCCCAGACGGACTACTACAGGCTATGTTGCGATGAGGAGTTGGAGACTGTCGAGCACCTCTGTAACTGCCCAGCCCTTGGTAGGGGTTTCCTTGATGGTTTGAATTCTGTGTCGAGAGCCGACATCAAGGCTCTCCACAGATTCATTAGTAACTTGAGCTGGTTGAGAAATGCTAGGGCTTCATTGATGTTGTCGCGTTTTCCACTCCTTTTTTTAATAATCTTAAATACTCAGATAATAGTTCAAATGATTTAGTGGCTCGGTCTTATTTAGTATTGTTAATACATGAAATTAGTTTGTAAAGAACGATCCTTGTTTTCCTAATACAAGTAAAATTTTCCAGCAATGCCAAACTATCAGTTTAGTTCAATTTGATGTTTGCATTGCCAATTCTCTTGTCTTTTTTTGTACGATCTGGTAGAGCTCGATTTTGTACATCTGTATTTGAGTTAAAAGCGTGTTTTGGCGCAAAGTTGTTGTGGAATTAGCGGACGGCAAACAATAAGCGCAAGATTTATTTAGTTTACATTTTCTAATAACTTTAGTAATATTTTCACAAATCTATTGTTTATCAGCAAGCGGTGAAATGAAACCTAATAAGCTATTTGTATTGAAAAGAGATGGACGAAAGGAAGAAGTACATTTTGATAAAATTACGTCGCGTATAAAGAAGCTGTGCTATGGGTTGAATATGGATTTTGTTGATCCTGTGGCCATTACATATAAAGTTATAAATGGCTTGTATTGTGGTGTGACAACACAGGAATTGGACAATTTGGCTGCCGAAACAGCAGCTACGTTAACAACAAATCATGGTGATTACGCCATATTGGCGGCACGTATTGCAGTTTCCAATTTATACAAAGAAACTAAAAAAGTGTTCTCGGAGGTTATACATGACATGCACCGCTATGTGAATAAAGAGACTGGCAAGCACGCCCCAATGATTTCAGAGTATCACTACAATGTGGTGCAAAAGAATGCAGAACGTTTGAATTCGTCCATTATTTATGATCGTGACTTTGGATATAACTATTTCGGTTTCAAGACTTTGGAAAGATCGTATTTGCTGAAAATGAATGGTAAGATCATTGAAAGACCACAACATTTGTTAATGAGAGTAGCTATTGGTATTCATGGGGAAGATATAGATGCGGCCATAGAAACTTATAATTTATTGTCTGAACGTTATTTCACTCATGCTTCGCCCACTTTGTTTGCGGCAGCCACTAACAGACCTCAACTATCTTCGTGCTTCTTGTTAACCATAGCTGGTGATTCTATTGAGGGAATTTTCGATTCTGTAGATCAGTGTGCTATGATTTCGAAGTCAGCTGGTGGTATTGGTATAAATGTTCATTGCATAAGAGCTAAAGGCACAGCTATTGACGGTACAAATGACATTTCGAGTGGTTTAGTACCTATGCTTAGGGTTTTTAATAATGTGGCCCGTTATGTCGATCAAGGTGGTGGCAAACGTCCCGGAGCTTTCGCTATCTATTTGGAACCCTGGCATTCCGATATTTTTGAATTCCTTGATTTAAAGAAGAATACTGGTAAAGAAGAGGACCGTGCCAGAGATCTTTTTTATGCTTTGTGGATTCCTGATCTGTTTATGAAAAGGGTGGAAGAGAATGGTGATTGGTCTCTTATGTGTCCACACAAGTGTCCCGGTCTTCAAGATGTCTGGGGAGAAGAATTTGAGGCATTATATGTTAAATATGAGAAAGAAGGAAAGGCTAATCGTGTAGTTAAAGCGCAAGCTTTGTGGTTTGCCATCATCGAAGCGCAAGTGGAAACTGGTACTCCTTATATGCTCTATAAAGACGCCTGCAATCGCAAAAGTAATCAGCAAAATATTGGCACCATTAAATGCAGTAATTTATGTACAGAAATTGTTGAATATTCTGCTCCAGATGAAATTGCCGTGTGTAATTTAGCCTCCATAGCCCTTAACATGTTCGTAACGCCAGAGAAGAAGTTTGATTTCAATAAATTGAAAGATGTCACTAAAGTGGTAACTCGTAATTTGAACAAAATCATAGACATTAATTATTATCCCTTACCCGAGGCTAAAAAGTCAAATCTTCGCCATCGTCCTATAGGCATAGGTGTTCAAGGATTGGCTGATGCTCTTATTATGATGCGTTTCCCTTATGAGAGCGAACAGGCGATGTTACTAAACCAACAAATATTTGAAACTATATATTATGGAGCATTAGAAGCCAGTTGTGAGTTGGCAGAAAGAGATGGTACATATGAAACATATCCCGGTTGTCCGGTTAGCAAAGGAATACTCCAGTACGATATGTGGAATAAAACACCTACAGATTTATGGGATTGGGCCATTTTGAAAGAGAAAATTAAGCAACATGGCGTTCGTAATTCATTACTTTTGGCGCCTATGCCTACAGCCTCAACCGCTCAAATCTTGGGCAATAATGAATCATTTGAACCCTATACCTCCAATATCTACACTAGACGTGTTTTGTCAGGCGAATTCAATGTTGTCAACCATCATTTGTTGAAAGATTTAACAGAACTTGATTTGTGGGATGAAGATATGAAAAATAAAATAATTTCTAACCGTGGTTCTGTACAAGCTATAGAAGAAATTCCAAAAGATATACGTGATCTCTATAAAACGGTTTGGGAAATTTCCATCAAGTCTACTATAAAAATGGCAGCAGACCGTGGTGCTTTTATTGATCAAAGTCAGTCGTTCAATATTCATGTAGCTGAACCTAATTATGGCAAATTGACTTCAATTCATTTCTATGCATGGAAATCTGGTCTAAAGACTGGTATGTACTATTTGCGAACGAAACCTGCAGCCAATGCTATACAATTTACGGTAGATAAAACTCGTGCGGCTAATCTGAATGAAAGTCGAAAACAGCAAAACGGGGAGCAAAGTGAAAGTCTGCAAAATGCCTCATCCTCAGTTACCTATGGTTCCGAAAGGGAAAAACGTTTGTCTGAAATGGTATGTTCGCTCGAAAATAAAGAGGCCTGCATGTCTTGCGGTTCATAAGTCGCAAAGAAACTAATATATGTAAGTTAGTAAAGCGGCTTATTTTAATTATGTATTATTACAATTTCCTGATTGAATCTTTTAGTAATTAAAAATATTCGAATTAATTTATATGTAATGCACACATTTCTTTTTAATAAATTTTATATAAAATACGTCAATTATAAAAAAATAGTTTGGTAGTCGGCCTAAAGTATAGTTTACTTTGGTTTTATCCAAAATCATTTCTTTGCTGGTCGCATTATGTAAATAAATTCCGAGTGCATAAAATTCATCTTGTTCTGCTTATACGTGTAACGATGCATATTGGTTTTTGTACCATTGGTTCCTCTTTACGTTCTTTCCTTCCTAAATGAAGGGTAAAGAACGTGGGAATGAATGTAAATTGGTGTGAATTATTTCTACTCAATAAAGATCTAATAAGGCAAAGCTGTGCAGATAAGTACAATTTTTAGAATAATTTACAATGATTGAATAAGTAAAATATAAGAAATTTCTTAACGGGAACACAAACTGTTTTATAAGATTCAGGTGAAAATGCTGAATGTTGATTGCGGTGTCGTTAATTTTTAGAGGTTACTTTTATGTTGAAAAAAAATGACAATTCGTTATTTCTTAGGAAAGAAAACAAATGTTTTCGTCAGCCTGTAGTGCATTTCTGCCTCTTGTATAATATGTATGTCGGTAATGTTCAAAATTTTCCCTCATTTTTAAATGTAGACAGCTTTTCAAAGTTTTCATTTAATGTCTTTTAAGAATCTTAATAAATATTACCGAACATTTTCGAATATTATTTGTTAGCATTTGTTTAAAAATTAAAAAATAATACAACAAAAATTTACAAATTTTGTTTATTCATTTCTTGAAAATTTTTTATCGTATTTTCAATTACAATAACAGTCATGAACATAAGTCTCGGTGCTTTTTAGTTATTTATTTGTTAATTATAATACAATTACAAACTATACTATGATTATTAGACATTATACTCGGTATAGTATAATAGATCAGAGTTTCTTGTGGGTATACAACCCTCACGCTAACCACTAGACTACTAGGGTACCCATATAATATTTTCTTTTCCCTAGTGATTTTTTTTTAATAAAAAGATTTTGAATAAAATTTGCTTTCGTTTTTATAAAACTAATGGTTTTCGATATAGGAGGTATGTAGAGTTTTGTCCATAAATTGAATTGAGATTACGAAATAAAAATAATGAAATTATTTTCTAAGCCACGTTCCTCGTTTTAGTATGGGGAATTCCTTTCAGCACTACCAAACTATGGAGCGCAGGGTAAAGAGAGTGACACGATATTTGATACATTGCCAATTTAATGTGAAAGGGACAGCAAATGTTACCAAAAGCTATTTCTGTCCCTTTCAGATTGTCAGTTTTGTTTATATTGGCGCGAGTTAATAAAAAAATGTAATTTTTGTGTGAAACTATTAATAAATAATAAAAAAAACTAATAACAATAATAATTTTTAACTTTTTCATTCAAGCAATTAAAAAATATTGACAACTTGCAACCAGAAAATTTTTTTCTGAGCAGTATGCCTTATTTGAAATATTTAGCTTCTTAGTTACCTTTTGCACAAAAACTATATTCATTGTGACCGAAAATCACCCACATTTAGGTTAATAATTAAATATTTAAGAATTTTTAAACTTTTCATTGAAGAATTTAAAAAATATTCCAAATTTTCCCTTTTTAACACAAAATAAAAATTTATTTACATTGAATTTTTCTACTTTATAGCGTTTTCACTCCTAAAGTTAAAACCTGCTTTCAACATTAAAACCATAATCAGCTGATCTTTCGTTCACACTATAAGTTTTCTTAAATCTGGTTTTAATATTCATGACATTTACGACTGTGCAACAGCTGTTTTTCTTTAAGAAAAATTAAAAAATGAACAATAAATTAAAAATTGTTCTAAATATTGTAAAAGAATACTTTAAATAGTGGACTTATTTATAAAAAGTGAAGAAGTTCTTGGAAATCAATAGTTCACACAACCGGCTTTCTGTATTTTTATACTTGTTTTGTTTGTATTTTGTTCTTTTCAGCTGTTATCAACATTTCAGTGTTGGTAACTGATTTAGTACATCGAAAACAACATTGTAATTTATAAAACCAATTCAAAAAAAGGTTTTAAAGTGGTTTTAACACAATAATTTTGTATAGTAAAACAAGGTTTTAATTATGGTTTTAACGTCAAAGCCAACTTTTGTGTGAAAACACTATTATCCGCCAGTTGCACTCTGTATATCTTCTAATAAATTTTGCTTCGCAAAACTTTTAACATTTTTAACATAATTGTCATCACTGTTTACATTGTGGTTTGCATTGCCAATTTTCCTTTTTTTTTAACGATATGGTAAACCTTAATTTTGTATTTAGTTAAAAAGAATATTTTGGCGCAAAGTAGTGATATTTTCGGACGGCAAATAATTTGGTTTAAATTTAAATACACCTTGAATATTTTCGCAAATCTATTGTTTATCGGTAAATGGGAAAAAAATGAAATCCAATAAGTTATTTCTGTTCAAAAGAGATGGACGAAAGGAAGAAGTACATTCTGATAAAATCACGTCGCGTCTAAAGAAGCTGTGCTATGGATTGAATATGGATTTTGTTGATCCCGTGGCCATTACACATAAAGTTGTAAATGGCTTGTATTGTGGTGTGACAACACAGGAATTGGACAATTTGGCAGCCGAAACAGCAGCTACTTTAACAACAAATCATGGTGATTACGCCATATTGGCGGCACGTATTGCAGTCTCCAATTTATACAAAGAAACTAAAAAAGTATTCTCGGAGGTTATACATGACATGCACCGCTATGTGAATAAAGAGACTGGCAAGCACGCTCCAATGATTTCAGAATATCACTACAATGTGGTGCAAAAGAATGCAGAACGTTTGAATTCGTCCATTATTTATGATCGTGACTTTGGATATAACTATTTCGGTTTTAAGACTTTGGAAAGATCGTATTTGCTGAAAATTAATGGTAAGATCATTGAAAGACCACAGCATATGTTAATGAGAGTAGCTATCGGTATTCATGGAGAAGATATAGATGCGGCGATAGAAACTTATAATTTATTGTCTGAACGTTATTTCACTCATGCTTCGCCCACTTTGTTTGCGGCAGCCACTAACAGACCTCAACTATCTTCGTGCTTCTTGTTAACCATAGCTGGTGATTCCATTGAGGGAATTTACAAATCTGTAGTTCAGTGTGCTATGATTTCGAAGTCAGCTGGTGGTATTGGTATAAATGTTCATTGCATAAGAGCTAAAGGCACTGCTATTGACGGTACAAATGGCATTTCTAGTGGTTTAGTACCTATGCTTAGAGCTTTTAATAATGTCGCCCGTCATGTTAATCAAGGTGCTGGTAAACGTCCCGGAGCTTTCGCTATTTATTTGGAACCTTGGCATTCCGATATTTTTGAATTCCTTGATTTAAAGAAGAATACTGGTAAAGAAGAGGACCGTGCCAGAGATCTTTTTTATGCTTTGTGGATTCCTGATCTGTTTATGAAAAGGGTGGAAGAGAATGGTGATTGGTCTCTTATGTGTCCACACAAGTGTCCCGGTCTTCAAGATGTCTGGGGAGAAGAATTTGAGGCATTATATGTTAAATATGAGAAAGAAGGAAAGGCTAATCGTGTAGTTAAAGCGCAAGCTTTGTGGTTTGCTATCATCGAAGCGCAAGTGGAAACTGGTACTCCTTATATGCTCTATAAAGACGCCTGCAATCGTAAAAGTAATCAGCAAAATATTGGCACCATTAAATGCAGTAATTTATGTACAGAAATTGTTGAATATTCTGCTCCAGATGAAATTGCCGTGTGTAATTTAGCCTCCATAGCCCTTAATATGTTCGTAACGCCAGAGAAGAAGTTTGATTTCAATAAATTGAAAGATGTCACTAAAGTGGTAACTCGTAATTTGAACAAAATCATAGACATTAATTATTATCCCTTACCCGAGGCTAAAAAGTCAAATCTTCGCCATCGTCCTATAGGCATAGGTGTTCAAGGAATGGCTGATGCTCTTATTATGATGCGTTTCCCTTATGAGAGCGAACAGGCGATGTTACTAAACCAACAAATATTTGAAACTATATATTATGGAGCATTAGAAGCCAGTTGTGAGTTGGCAGAAAGAGATGGTACTTATGAAACATATCCCGGTTGTCCGGTTAGCAAAGGAATACTCCAGTACGATATGTGGAATAAAACACCTACAGATTTATGGGATTGGGCCGTTTTGAAAGCGAAAATTAAGCAACATGGCGTACGTAATTCACTACTTTTGGCGCCTATGCCTACAGCTTCGACCGCTCAAATCTTGGGCAATAATGAATCATTTGAACCCTATACCTCCAATATGTATACTAGACGTGTTTTGTCAGGCGAATTCAATGTTACCAACCATCATTTGTTGAAAGATTTAACAGAACTCGATTTGTGGGATGAAGATATGAAAAATAAAATAATTTCTAACCGTGGTTCTGTACAAGCTATAGAAGAAATTCCAAAAGATATACGTGATCTCTATAAAACGGTTTGGGAAATTTCCGTCAAGTCTACTATAAAAATGGCAGCAGACCGTGGTGCTTTTATTGATCAAAGTCAGTCGTTCAATATTCATGTAGCTGAACCCAATTATGGCAAGTTGACTTCGATACATTTCTATGCATGGAAATCGGGTCTAAAGACTGGTATGTACTATTTGCGAACGAAACCTGCAGCCAATGCTATACAATTTACGGTAGATAAAACGCGTGCAGCTAACCTGAATGAGAGTCGAAAACAGCGAAGTGGTGACCAAACTGAAAGTGTGCAAAATGTCTCCTCATCGTCAGATAACCATGATACGGACCAGGAAAGACGTTTGGCCGAGATGGTATGTTCGCTTGAAAACAAAGAAGGCTGCATGTCTTGCGGCTCATAAGTCACAAAAGAACTAGCTTAAATTAGTAAGGCGTTTACTTTATTATTATATTTATGTATTAGTGCAATTTTCAGTTTGAATCTTTTAATAATTAAAAATATATGTAAAGTACGCAATTTCTTTTTAATAAATTTTATATACAATAAAAATAATCTATTTGAAATTTCCAATAAAACAATTTCAGCCTAATTTTGAGTAACAATTATGTACAAAAATTACAAACAAAAAATTGCACACTTTTAGGCATTTAAAAAATTGAAAATTCGTCTACTAAAAGTACACAAAAAATGCATAATTTTAGGCCTTTCAAAAATGATAAAGTTTTCGGCTAAAAAGTACACAGAAAAAATGCATACTTTTAGGCATTTTAAAAATTGAAAAAATTTAGAAAATTGCCTTCTGCTGATTTATGGGCTCCTGGTATTTCATTAATATTTCAGTTTGCCAAATTGCAGCGAAAAAAAAATTGAAAAAAAGTAATAAAAATGAAATGACGGGATGAAGTAAATAAAGAAAAGCTTTGTTTGTTTTTAATGTATTTCTTTTTATTTTCTTATCAAACTAGCTTAAGGATATCTCACATATATTTGTTAAATTTATCAATACATATATAAAAATATAATTTAGTCACAATTTCCTTATTCTAAAAGATTTCGTTAAAAATGCTTTTATGTTTAAATGTTAGCAAGTTTTTGCAATTTGGTTTTAAAAGCAGAATAAATACATATTAGTACAGAATTGCACAAATCATTTTAAATCGAATATTTAAGAAATTAAATTGAATGTTTAAGATTGCTAAGTTTACAAACTCTAGATAAAGCGTTTATACATAATTAAGGCTAATATTTATCTAAAATTTAAACATAAAACATATGTAACACTTTTACATTCAAACTAATGTGATGGTGTCATATAAAAGGAATTATTTAAAATTTAAAAAATGCGGCAACTGCCTTTATTTGTATAGTTATTCCAGGTGTGGACGTTTACTAGGCGATATTAGAACTGCTTGGGCTTGTTGTGTAAAGGCGGGATTTATTATATGATTTTCGTAGCGTTTATATTCATTACCTATTTGTTCTAAATCTAAATTGGCATCTAAAACGACAACCTGTAAAACAAAAATAAATAAAAATTACTTGAAACAACAAATATCGTGTTAATATCTTACATTTGTATTATAGCCACGGTTAGCAATTAGCCAGTCCTCATGTAATTTATGTAACTCTTCCAAATATTTCAAGGGCACACAACTCTCCTCCGAACGGGCACGTTTACGCATACGTTCATAGACTACTTCAGGCGTGGTACGCAAATACACTAATTGAAAAACGTTTGTGGCAAATAAATATATTCATAACGACATTCATTGACATCAATTAATGCTTACCTATCAAATCAGCTCTTACATGTATGGCATCGTCTATAAATTTATACCATTCTTGCAATATATGATACATTCCAGGCTCAATAATTTTATTTCTATACATATTCTCCACAAAACAGTACCTAAAATTTAAAATGAATTAAAAATTACTATAAATTCTAATTCTGATATGGAAGGAGAAAGAGATTAATTCTGTCAATACTAAGAAGGTTGGTGTTAAGTAAATTATTTTAATGACCTTTCACTTCGTGAGCAACACAATGTTACAGACAGAAATGGTAAAATACCTTAAAAGTGTAGTTCAGTCAATACAGTAACAGAAGAACCATGTCCCAGACATCTAATGTATGCAAATTTAACGTACAAAAGATGATAAAATAAAAAATGTTCTTTGCGACATAATGATAAGCGTCGGAAATTGAAAGTGAATGCCATGGAAAGAACGCAAAACGTTGTGTTAATTCTATTGCACTTATTATATTTTGAGATATGTGGAGAAAAAAAGTGTTTCCTACTAAAAGATCTAGCTGTAAAGTTATTAAAAAAAAAAACAGAATAAAAGAGTTTTTTGCTTGCAGCAACTGAAGAGGTATATCAGTCTCACCAGTATTTTTATGAAAATAATTTTATAAAGAATGTTACAGTTGGTTGATATGAAATTACAGCGAAAGCTAACTGAATTTTAATTTTAAACGCTGTTAGTTTCACGCTGTTTTCGTTTCGAGGATAGATTCAATGAGTAGTGATTGTATATCGAATGTGCTTCAAAACACATGAGCTATCATGATTTTACAAGTTATCCGATTCCTTCCACACTATTTTTCAGGTTAGGCTAGGATATTACTTCCACTATTATTTTTAATTTTAATGGATGTAGTTTCTAGGCGTGCTCGTGGAGTTCCAAAGGGAATTGTATTTAATCTTCTTGATTCTACGTTAAAACTAGATTCATTATACTTAAACGATCAGTGTCAATTAGTGCGTAAGTAACAACATATGAAGGATAAATTGAACGAAATGAGTAGCATGAGTCATGAGCAACCATTATCATATTATTACACACACATGTTTTGCTAGTATACGGAAGGAATACGTGCGTTTTCATTTCTTGTTTTGTAAAGATTTAATTTATAATAAAAAAAGATTGATGAGTTTTTGCCTCAACTGCACGTTAATATCATACTTTTTGTTCATAGAATTCTTTAACCCATATACATAGGTAAGAACTTAAATTAATTTAAGAAAATTTATAAGTAATCACTAATTAGGAAGATGGCATCCGACATACCTTCGCTTCTTAATCCAGACTAAACTGGTAAAGCAAAAGTTGAATTAATTTTTACATAAGCAATTCATCACATGTTAGCTAGTGCTTTTGCTTTATTTGCATTTACTGTGTGTGCATAGCTCAATGTGTATTACCTTATTGGGAATTCAGGGGTTTTCTTTATTGATAAGAAAATTATAAACACTCACCTTGCACTATACATAGAACGTTCCATTAGCTTAACAGGTTTTTCTGTCTGCAGTGTGTGACTCTCTAACATGGTTAGAGTGACATATGACTGGAATGGCATGGCCCACCGTTCTGGTTCCTTGTACATCAATTCCTATTAAGCAAATATTCATTTTTTAATGGAGAAATCAAATACACATCTTTAGTTGGTACTTACCAACAAATTTACTCCGGCAAGATTACGCCATTTTTCTACTGGTTCGGTGATTAAACAAATCTTGTCCTGAAACTGTTCGAAATGATTAAGAAACGTTGTCTTGCCACTGCCAATATTGCCCTCGATCAGCACTGTAAAGGGCTGGCTATTGGCAGCGAATTTTGGTCTTCTTGCAGCATTGGCATTATGTCCAGACATGGCAGCTACTTTTATAATGCGTCCTTGTAAAAAAAAGAGATAAGAGAAGGAAGAATCAGTGCTATCATTTGTTTAACACTTGTTCTAAATATATTTACACTACGCAAAACTAATTTCTATGTACTTTCTGTACCATCACCTCCTTTACCTTTCTTAAAAATAGAAAAAAATAATTTTATATGCCAAATAAAATTTCTTCAAATCCACAAGTTTTGTATTTTTTAAAACATTAACTTACAATGGAATAAAATTACTTGATTTTGTCTCAAACGTTAATTTTAAAATTAAAAAAAGAAGCAAACACTTTACAAACACGAAATCTAATGATTTAACACAGTATGATCAACATTCTAGTAACAAATATAATGGAAAGAGCGGGAAATTGCAAAGATTAGGCGCCGAAAAAGATTATTTTTGTCATATTTTTGTTTGTTTACGTTTAGTATTGTTGTAATTGTTGTACGCTATTCAAGATCGATATGGTAACACTCTGATTGAAGAGTTTAGTGTTGTAAAAAATGAACAAAAAGCGATTTAAATGCTAAAATAATGATGAAAATAAATAGTGTACTGGATTTATAATGATTGTTGTATATATTTAATATTAATTTTAAGTACACATTTGAATTTTTTAACATAAAACACAAATTTGTAAAAGAGTTGCCGTATTGCAGGGTATTGCCATATACAAAATGTGAGATATATACTTTAACCCTTTAATGTTTATTACTTTAAAATCTAATAACAGATATTATAAATTGATCAATAAGAACTTAATTAAATTTATAAAAGAAATTAATTAATTTTTATTAACAATTTAACGAATACAAATAAAAATACAGTCGATCTTCAACAATATTGATCGCCAAACGACCTTAATGATACGATTTTTTTCAGAACACTATTAATCATGCTTTATCTTTACAGGTAGTGTATTTTGTTTTAAATATACATTACAGACAGTACTTAACAATAATTGAAATGCATCTGTCTCTGCATTATAATGAACTACTAATTAACTTGTCTGGTAATTGTGCATTTTAACTCAGAATATACAACTTAACTATTTTTTAGTTTCTCTTAAAAGAAAACATTTTTATAGCAGAAATGAACTAACTTATCGAGTAATAAACAAATAAAAAATTCTAAAGAATTAGAAGACAATAGAAAAATTGCAAATATGTTGCCAGTACTCAATCCTAATATTTCTTTTCTATTGTAACGAATAAACTCAGACTTTAACTTTCATACTGTGAATCGGGACTCTCCATAAATATAAGTTTTTAATAATAAAATCCTAAATATTTGTGATCTTGAATATTTTCTTTGTCAGTTAATTGTACAATATTATTAATAACTGATTTTTTTAGTATTTTAATTTATAAGATAATAAACGAACTATTAATTTGACATCTAAAGACCTTTCCAACAAACGTGGTGATCCAGTAAGATCATCTACCATTGCAAGGCGGCTGAAAGCTCATTGCTTAAAAGGAAGAAAGTCTAGAAAGAAGATTAACATATCTGCTGATAATCTAACATACATAAACACTGCCAATCCAATTTCTACTTAAGTTCTCCACAATCTCTCTGCAATAATATAATATTTAGTAAAGAGAGTAAATTTGATATTTTTGATTCAAAATCCGAAGGAAAGGTGAAAGTGAAATGCCTCCACAAAATCTTACTTAGTACGACTATAAAGTATGACGCTAGGTTTTTGATGGTTTAAGAATGAGTGCGCGGCTATTTACAAATTTTGGAAGAAAGTTTTCTTTCAGCAAAATATTGACACAAAGTCGCAAAGAACTGTTATAAAAATTGACTAAGAAGTTAAATTCATTACCGAAATTTTAGACAAGAATAATAGAAAACGAAGAACAAAAGAACAGTTCCGAACATCTTCAAAGGACGATTTAGCTACAACTACCATCTTATTCAACGCTATGGATAAATCTAATGTTACATATTACACTAATTATTGCATTTTTTTCCAATACTTATCTCTATTTCTTATAAAATTTTTTAATTAAAAAGATACTTCAGTTGAAAATATACACTCGGTATATTTTTTATATTATTGCCTTTACATTTTAAGCTGTCCGCATATTTAATCTAGACACTGTATGCAATTAGCATGTTTCTTACTTGTTGTTTTCTTTTAATCATTTTCATTAAAATGCACCGTAAACATATTTTATTTACATATTAACTACAAATTTGTTTTGAGCTTTAAACTTACCTACTAAATTTCTAAACATACTGTTGAACTTATTCACTTTAGGATAACCACTTTATTTAATAAAAATAACAAAATTATTTTCACAATATTCTTGCTCTCTTTCAATCAAAATTCAATAATAACAACAAACCAGCTGTTCTAAGCAGTGTTGAAAAATTCAGTACTTATGTATTTTTTCAGTACTTTTTCATTTAAAAAATACCGCAGTACCACGCCAAGTTTTCAGTACTTTTTTCCCTCAAATTCGTTTTTGTTCGTTCAAAAAAATAAATATATATTTTAATAAATAATTCGCACATTCTTTTTCCGTTTCCGGTCCGATTTATACAATTGAAAATGAAGCCTATTAAAGCATTTATAGCGTGCGCTTTGTTTCTGTGTGGTGGCTAGCGTAAGGGTTTTTGATTAAGCATTAAGCTATTTAATACTTTGGTTAAAGATAAAATGAAAAACAATTTTTACCACTTATCACTAGATGGAACCTCTACATTATAACGCCGTTCAGCAAAAAGCAGTACTCTGTACTCCTCCATTTAACGAATGACGAAAACAAAAAGCAATATAGAAAAAACAGAGAGCATAAAAGTGAATCAAAAAAAGCCGATATTATTGATTTCTCACAAGGATGCCATACTGAAATTAAACTATACTGCATAAGATGGCAAGGGTTGCTAATCAGGTAATAAAAAATGTTAACTGTGCATACAAATTGAATATATCAATGTTATGTAGAAAAGTTTTACTTCAAAATAATAATTGTTTTGAAATGGCCTGTATTTATTTATAAAATAATTAGTTAAGTAAACATTTACTAAAAAAAGTAACAGAAGAAGAAAACTATTAAGAGTTTACAAGAATTTGATACAAGTACGCATAGTATATTTGGATGGTAAATGTTTATAATTTTTTATCGGAAAATAATTTGTTACATTAAGCGAATTAAAACGCGGTTATTTTGGGTATTTGTATTATAATTCCCAATTTCTCATTTGGCCGTATGGTAACATGACTTTTGTTGTGTATATGTCATTTGCTCTCAGTCAGTTCTCTACAACAGAATGTGTTTGTTGTTAGCTGCAAAAACAATAACTAAAGTGAAAAATTAGTGCATTAATTTAAAATTTTTACCGAAATTCAGTTAATGATATTTGTTCATATATAAAATATTTAAGTTTAAATATTGTTTAAATTTTGTAAAATGTGTATTTTTTGAAAATATATATGTATAAAACATTTTAAAAGCTACTACTTGATAACAATAAGTTATAGAAACAGCCAGAAGTAGTAGAATATAAAAAAACAGGGGAAAATTTGAAAGAGCGAAAAATAAATAAAAACAAATGAAATAAAATAGTGCAGACTAGTGGGAAGAGGAGACAACAACAATAATAATAAGGAACTAGAGAAGTGCAAAAAAGAGGGGCTTGTTTATTAATTCAAAAAGTGAGTTTAGCAAACTGTTGTTGCAATTGCTGCATTTTATACATCATTGTTTTTGTTACCTTTCTCTCTTGCTCTCATACCTATCAAATGGGGTAGTGGGGCAGAGGCCTTCTTAAGCACCACGGATATGTATGTGTATGTATGTATATATACACAAAGTAGCTCATAGTTAGGGCAACCATCCATACATTCATCCAGTCAGCCACAAAATACAAGTGAGGAATGAATGAAATTGTGCGAACGAACAAACAACGAAACCCAACAATTTACAACACTAATAAAAATAACAAAACGAACAAACCTAATGTACTGAGAGACGGTGAGAAAAGCAATATACGATGTATGTTGGTTCCTTAGGAGTGGGGAAAACAGAGGGAGGAATGGGTGGTAAAAGGAAATCCTTTTTGTTTCTATTTTTTATTAAAACTTTTCACTGGTATAGAGAGAAAATCATATTTTGAAGGGACACAGTTCTAGTGCAAAGCAACGACTGAACGGCAGTTGAAAAATACAAACGAATTGTAGAAAAATTTTGAGCAAATTAAAAAATTTTTGAAAAAATAATATAATTACGTTGTGTTTAAGAATAAGATACAGTTTTGTGGCCCAAAAACTAATTTTCAATTTATTTTATTTTCCTTTCCATAAATTTCTTTGGTCAGCTGTAGATAATATACGTAATTTTTACTCCCATTAGAAGAACGTTCTAAAGCCACCAGTGATAACGTCAGTAGCAATTGCAATAACAGCAGCATAAAAATGACCAATTTGGAGCGTCAACATGAGCTGGTGAAGAATAGTCTGGTGCAGTTTGTTAGTGCCCATATACCGGGTGCTGACTTTAGTGTAATTGATGAAATTGTCCTCTCCTATATAATATCGATTTTGGAAGAAGCCTCACAAGATCCCTGCTTCGATGTGGAAGGCTTTGTTGAAATGATGAGCGCCTATTTCGAAGACTTTTCGTCCATAGACCAAGGGATTATTTGCGATTGGATTTACAAGTTGGCCAATGAATTAATTGAGTTACAAAAGAACCAAGATAATAATCAGCAGGCAGCTAATCTCTCGCTAAAGTATGTACATCTTTATTTTTTAATGTATATTTTACTATTCCTTTCCTTTAAAACGTCTCTTGTTTTATTGGCCCAAAATAACATTCGTACATTTGTGTGTGAGTATTTATATATTGTTCTACATCTTTTCGGTTTTTTTTCTTCTATCTTTTGCAATAGTTCACTTTCTTTGTCGGATATTATACCCGAATCAAAATTACGTGCTCGTAATTCTTCCTCTTCTTCCGAAAAGGATGAGTTTTCCTCAAATGATAATGATGGCTATGTGACAAATAGTGCCTATAATTTTGATTTGATTTATAGTCAAGAGGCTAAAATTTTACAAGAAATGTTTCCAGATTCACCATCCGTTGAGGTAAGTTGATAATAAATGTTGCAAAATGCTTATTTTTTTCAATAATTAGATAAGGTTATTAAATAATATATAATGTACAGTTTTAAAAAAGTTTACATACCCCCAAAAATAGTTTGTGGTATAGAAATTTATATTTTTTATTATTTTGCAATGGTTTTATATGTATGTATACATATAAAATTATAAAATTTTTATTACATATATAAAATTTATTTAGACTTTTTAAATAAATATTAAATAACAGAAGTTTCGGTTTATTATAAATACAGAAAACATAAATAATACATACTGTTCGGTAAATTGGTGTTGATTCTCTTTCACCAGTATTTTTTTCTATTTAAGTCCACTAACATTTGAAAGTGTAATAGGCAGGAGTCCCAAACGCTATGCTATCCAATAATTAAAATTACAAGTTTGGGTATTATTTACAGTCACTAACTACACTGCCAACGATAAATCTTCTTGGGCTGTTATACATCTTCCAAAAACAATGAGCTTGTTGGCATGTGTCACCGTTTATTCAGTGATTTAATTGACCATTTTATATGATCATAAATAGCATTCAACTGTGAATATTAAACGTTCCCAAAATGTTAGATCATTTAGTTTAATTGTTTGGTACTATTGTTCTTTTATATCTAATAATTAATAATCATATCTAAGATATTCTCCAGACAGGTTTCCAGGTTTCTGCAGACACATACACAGTGATGCGAATAATATTGTATTGAGAAGGCGTTCCCAATTAGCTGAAAGATTTGTAAATTATTGTTTCTTGATCATTTTCACATTCAAGACATTCAAATGTAATTTAAATTCGGCGATTTCCCTTTTTTATTGAACGTTTTTACTATGTATTCGTAAATGAAATTGTATCTCAGCAAATGTTTTCTGATCATGGTAAATCTTAAAAGCAAAACTAATCAAGTTTTAAATGATTTTCAGGTTTCTGCAGACACATGAGAAGTGATACAAATATTATTGTATTGAGAAGACATTTCAAATTAGCTGAGATTTTTATAAATTATTGTTTTTCGATTAATTTCAACACGTTCAAATGTAATTCAAATTCGGCAATTCCCCTTTATTGAACGTTTTTACTAGGTATTACGTAAATGAAATTGTATCTCCTTAGCAATTGTTTTTCTGATTATTTCATTATCAACTAACGTTGTTGAAAAAAAAGAGCGAAATTTGGTCAAACATAAAAGAGTTATACGATAAAGAGTAAATGAGCTTCGTCAATTCGACGAACAGTAACCGTCCAGGGTTAAAATCCACTTTTCGAAAATTGTCAATGCATCTGAACTTCAGATAGATGCTAATATCGATATCGATTTATAAATCAAAAAAAAATAAATCATTTAATAAAATTGTTCTTTTTCTTATTTAACTTTATTCTTTTTGTTTCAGATTAAATATTGTATTGCTATAGCAAAGGGAGATATTGATAGTGCAACACAAGCACTTTTACATCGCCAAGAAACAGGTCAAAGTTTGTCAGATAAACCTACCAATGGCATAATCGGACGCAAGAATATTGTTGTGGATGATGCAGAACTTAAAAATCGTATTATCGCCAGGTAAATAAAAGAGAGTCTATAACCAAAATATAATATACATATGTAGCTAGATTATAACGCATGAATTGTATTTAAGTATTTTAGTGGTACTTAATTTATAGATTTATAATATTAAGAGCCATAATATTTATTTATTCCAACTCCTTTGTGTATATTTTTGAAAGAAATTAATTCTTTTGTATTTTTTAATCCTAATTTTTAAATGCAATAAGGTGTATTTACTTCAGAAGATGATCTTAATAGAAGATGTCCATTAGATAAAGAGTTGCCGACCTTTGTTATATTTTGTGTTTCGTTTTAATAGTCATCTTTGTATTTGGTATAAATAACTCTTAAATGTTCTCTCTATCTATTATGATTTATCCGCATAAACCGCTTTCACAACTCCCTTTTAAACTCAAATGCAAAATCTGTCCAACATGTTTAATGACATATGACATAAAAGATGTACTATATTAACAAATAATCAATACATTTGCTTTTAGTAATTTTTGGAAAAATTGAATACTTTAAAACACAAAAATCTTAAATGAGATTGTGAATTATCGACTAAAAATTACAGAATGTAAACAAAATATTTGCGGATCCATCAAAAAAGAATTCTAACATTTTTTCGCCCAGTTGCCTTTAAAAGAGATATATGAAATGAAATTTTGTGTATTTACATCAAATACCTTCACATGCAGTGGTCATTGTTCACCTTCTGATATAATAACTGCTAAGAAAAATTCGAAAATTGGTGACCACGTCAAAGCATATTTTTTCGTAAAAGTCGTAACTGCTGCTTCGAATTACGCGTACTGAGTGATTGTCACTTAAATATATTACCCGCAAATTGATTAACAAAATTTTACACAATTTTTGAAATAAAATCCGTACGATGCTCCAAATCATCCAGGTTAGGTTAAATTTGAAGAGCACCGCTTATTTGGGGCCCAACAGTAACTATTCTGTCATTTATCTGTAACTCCTGGTTTTCATAGAAGTTTCCTAACAACTGAATGCATGAAGTTTCATTTGATCATTTCGAGGTTTTTCTTTATCGCATGGATAGATGAGAAAAGTTCGTATAATTTTATTTTTTTATTGTAGTTGTAATTTAATGTTCTATGAAGGTTTATGGTTAACTTTTTTGGACATTAATCTTTTCTTGCTTTGTTGTATTATTGTATTTTATACTATTGTGGGAATATGATCATCTTCTATAAAAACGACTTGAAATTATTATGATTAAAAAATATTTCATTTTATTTATTACTTGAAAAAAAAAATGTATTATGTTTCATTGCTATGATAAAAACTGTAGATATTTTGCATTTGATCTTCATTTTATATCTATACATGTGTACAAACTTAAAATTCTTTAGGTATTCGTATGTTGATAAGGATGCCAATAAAAAGGAATATAAACCGATGGTACCGAAGGTGGAACCTAAAAAGCTTGTGCGTTATAGAGATAATAAAATTGTGTCTCTTAAAGGCGAACGCTATACAGAAGTAAAACGCGACGAAGAAGCTGAGTTAAAAAAACCCAAAAAGCCAATTCAACCGTAACTAAAGTTGAAGAAGATCCATTACAAATATTTTATTAAAAAGTTAAAGCTCAACTGCATCTTAATAATAACAAACTTAAAGAATATTAATGAAAATTATCTTAAAATTAATAGTTATAAACAACAAATACAATATATGGACGTTTTAATGGAAACGGAAAATATTGAAAAATATGATATTGGCGATAATGAAAATATAAAACTTAAAAACGAGAAATCAGCTCCAGAAGTTGATTGTAATGATGAAAAAGATATTAAAGACGTTAAAGCAGCGGCAGCGGTAGCAGCAGCAGTTAATATAAGAGATAAAATGATAAAATATCGTATAAATTTAAGTAACTTTAAAAGTATTATAAAACAACAAAAGCAACTACAACAAGCAACATTTTGTGTATCCTCCTTCTACTACTCCCACACTATTAACACATCCACTTTTATAACTATTAATACTAAAAATACATTTACTACTACAAATAATTCTTCCTCTACTATTCGTACTTCTATCGACATCACTACTAATTTCATAAATTTCCTTAATATATACCAAGAAAATTTGATATTAGTAGTACTACCGGCATCAGCTTCAGTGAATATAAGAAACACAACACCACAGCTACCACAAGAACCACCAAAAACACTACTGCTACTATTAAATGATAAAACAATACAAAAACTATTTAGCAACAACACCAAAACTAAGAAGAACACGATTAAAATATTCAGTATACCAAACACAAATGCATTCTTGAAAATATTTGAAATACCAAGTGGCAAAAGAATACAGGAGATTAATCAACTTTATTGCTATGCAGAAAACAACATCAGCAGCATCAATGATATCTCATGTAAAAAAGAAAACCAAACAATTATTTTCAAAGATTTAAGGCTTCCATATGCCATTTTGTTATCACCACAATTGTTGACACCATTATTAGAAGAAACCAATGAACCTTTACCAAAGTTTTTATGTTTGTCGCCATTTTATAAGACTCGAAATACCATTTGCAATGGTATTTTAGATGTCGTTATAGTTTTAAAGTTTGTGATCGTTATTATTTTAATTAGAATAATTGATTTTTTCTTTAATTTTATGAATTATTATTATCATTCAGTTTTATTTTCTAAGAGTTTACTGTCATTTTTGTATATGTTTATTACAAATACACAAACAACTACAAAGACTTTAAAGACATTTCCATTCAAGTTTACAAGTTTAAACAAATTATTTGATAATCATTGTGATAATAACAATCACGTTATTGTTACAAATAATTTTTATATTTCCGTAAAGTGTTTCGTATTTAAGAAAATATTTTTATGGTTATCTCTGTCAAAATTTTTCTTTTTTAATGATTCTCGTTGGAAATGTTTTAATGATACAATTTCGAATTTCTTATGAGTTAAGTTCTTATTATTTATAATCAGTTGATTTTACAACTATCCTTTTGTTTTATATAAACGAAAATTATGACATAGTTCTGTAGGTGTGTGTTTTAAAAATATGAGAAGCTTTCCAAATTTTAGATCAATTACAACAGAGTTATTTAAAAATTTTATAAATTATACTAAAGAGCATATTCGTAATTGTTTACAGCGTAGCTGAAAATTGCTGATATTTGATAAGAGTTCAACGAAGTTTTTACTAAGACCACAAACATATCTTAAATATACTTGGGTAATAGAAAGATAACCAATTAGATATTGATCGAAGATTTCATTTGACCTGACATTTGTTTTTCAAATAATTCAAATATATATTCACATTCGTTTGTTAATATTTTCCATATTTATCTTTCAAAATATTCTGAATAAAAGAATTAAATTAAAGGAATTTAAATACAAACATTTTTTCAAAATGTCCGTAATTAATTTATGGCCATTGGCCATTTCATCTTTATTTTTTCTTTCAGAAATGAAATAAAAGGGGTTTAGAAAAATGTAAATTAGTTGCCAAATTTAAACAAGAATATAAGAATAATTGTCAGGTAACAAAAGATATCAGGGGATTGAATTTAGGCTACACAATAAATACAATCTTACCATGAATTTACAAGAATTTAGTAAGAGTAAACGATTATTAAATATGTATGCTTAATAAATATGTATGTAGATGTTCTTTGCCTTCGGAAAATATTTGTTTAATGTTGTAACCATACTTTGTGATTTGAATGGATTTGAAATAGCATACCTAATGAAAAGAGAGTAAGGCTAATAAATTGAAGCAAAACATTCGTTTTAGTAACAAAAATAACACTTTAAAAGTTAGTAACATTGTCGGTTTCTCCTACGGGTAGAAAGAATGTCAAGGAGGGTTATTTAGGTGCAGAAGGTCCATATAAAAAGAAGAAAACTGCTACAAAACAATTTTACTCTACACTTGTTTTAGACAATTTTTGAAATTAAACAAAAATGTAGCGAAGTAAAACTCTTAAGTGGGAACAGAAAATGTGTGTAAAGCACTATATATTTCCAATCCTTGAGTGTTCGGATATAAAAAACACATGTTTAAAAGATAAAAAAGAACATTTTTTTTGAAATAGTTTGTTAAGTATCATATCAACAGGCAGAAAAAAACGGAGTTAAGAAAAATATTGCGTTTTTGGCTCCTAACAGAATAGCTCAAATAAAATTCGGAGCATCATTAACAACATCGCTAACTCTAACAAATAAGCTGAATTTCAAAACGTATATTCTGGAAGACTTTTTAAGAAATTTGACTTTTTTCAGAAAAAACAGAAAAATACTTCCTTAGCTGTTTGTGATGATCTTTTAAAATACATGTATTTAGTACAATTAAAATAAAATACACACTTACTGAATTTTTATGATATATAGAAAAAAAACAGGAGCTCAAATAGACTTATAAATCTGTAATATTGATATCAAAATATTATTATAAAAAGGAACTATTTTCCTAAGTTTTTATTTTAGGTTATTTTTCTAAAGCATATTTACGAAAATATATGTATATTTTTTATTAAAAAATAAAATACAACGTAATAAAACAATTCATTTATAAAGAATTTAAACTAATTAAGTTAATTTTACTTTTTTTTTTGTTTACAAACGATTCAAAATCGTTTTTAAAGTCAACCAAATACAATTAAGCAAACAATGCCAACAATTCATAAATGAGAAAATCAATTATGCTATAATTGAAGAACAGAAATAAAACGTTACTAAATAATGTACTCGAAATTTTGCTAATTTAGTAAAGTATTATTTCTCAAAATGAAACGTACACACATACACAAACGCTAGTCCTAGTCTTGAAAGACAAAGAATTTGTTTTTAAATAAATCTAAAATGGTAAATAATTTTAATTTAAGCCTAGCAAGCAAACAATGACTTTGGTGATGGTAAAGGTTTTTAATTTAAGCTTAAATACTTTATCTAAAATGATACTCTAATAATGGTGCTTCTAGTTAAAAATGAAAAAAAAATTGACATTAAAATATTGATTTTGATGAAACGAAATTCTCAGCCAAATCAATCAATCAATTTAATAACATTAAAGCTTCAAAGAAATTGATAATTCCTATGTAAACAAAGCATAACAAACGAAAGTTACAAATAATAAATAATCAAACAAAAATTGAATGCGAATAAAACAAAATGCATACAACTTGCCACCCAACCAATCACACATACATCACCCACTTGATAAATTAATATTTCTATTTCCTCTAAAACGAACACCACAACTTACACTCCTCACTAACTACACCACCACTACCTTACACTTTAACTATAAAAATGTTTAGTTTTTTATTTATTTATTAATTTATTTTCATTAATTGTTTTAAATTTCTTTTTACTTTCAATATCACATACAATTATTGTATTTATTTATGTGCAACCATGTTATGGAGTTTTGAATCTCTAGAAAATGTGAAATTTATCTAAAAAAAAAGCCCACTGTTATTTCAATTGAGAGCAGTAATAATAATATCATTGCATATCCAAAAGTAAAGTTCCAGTGGTGTACACTCTATTAAGTTTCTGATAATAACTTACTTCTTCAACTGGTTGTTATCTGTATTTGGCCAAAATCTTGTCCGTCATATTGATTTTAGGGTACAATAGAGGTAAAAGTTAAGGAAAACGTGGATGACTTTTAAATATCTGAACTGAGATTCTTCAGTATAAAGAAACTGATTTCACACATATATTCAGCGGCGAGTCTGGGGAGACATATTGGGAATATCACTGGTGATTTAGTTCAGCATCATTTCTGCAATTTTCAATGTAGCCTTTTAGAGTAATAGTATTTAGCCAAGTTGCAATCAGCGACATGTTGCTGACTTCCAAGACTTACGCTTTCAATTGTTTACAATGTATATATGTATGCATTAAATGCCATTTCGATTTTGGTTCCTAAATACTTTGACAAGTATTTTCCCCTAGAACCAACGCATATACTATTATGAGCATATTTCCACTTTATTTGTTTTCCAGTTTAAACACCAATAGATTTAAAAGACTGCTGAACTGATATATTACTCCATTAAACCATCTAGACCACATGTACTCTGTGTTGTCTCACCTTTCCATTTAGTGAGTTATCCAAAAGAGTAGTGATATAGATATTCCTGAGTACGTGCGTTTTCTAATAATAATACGTATTTACTAAGTTATGGATCCTCTCACTTAACCAGCCAGCAATAGTTAAAATCTGCAGAATTACATCGATTACATCGAGAAGATAATGAATTCCGTGAATAATACAAATTTCGATTTGATGGGGAAGCTACAACCAGATCTGTCTTGTGCTCTTGCAAATACTTGGATTAGCTTTTTAGCTAAAAAAAACTATAACTTTACTTTTCCTGTTTTAGTAGCGCACATTAACTCACCAAAAGAACAGAATGAGAATATGTTAACCTAAGATTGTATTAATAAGTTTAATCGAAATAAAGGAATCTACTGCAACGGTCATTCTTCTTTATGCTGGAATGTTCAGCGCAGACCGATGGTGATGCAAATGCCCAAGTCACAGTTTCCCTTTAAGTGTCATACGATCATGGCTTTCAATAACATCCTTCTGTACACATCTGTTGATGTACGTTTCACCCAATATATCGGCAAATGTGTTTATGCTCAATGTATTTATGGTATAATGCTACATTAGTATGTACCACTTTATTGCTGCTGCTTAAAAAGTTAGGGCTATTTCTATTTCGGATATGCATACATATATATGTACATGTTGTTGAAATCGAAAACTTAGCTTTTCTTTTGGCGAATAATGTTTTGCTAGACCCTGCTCGTATTACAAAACTTCACAGAGTGTTGATTGATTTATAAAATTGTAGTTTTAGCGTTTCTCTGTAACATGGTTTAAAAATAATTTTATCAGTGCTGCTTAGCAACATTTTTTAATTTAAGGAAAAAAAGCAACAATTTATTATAAATTTGTTTAAAATATTTGTTAAATTAAACCCTCAAATGATAAATAAACACTACTGTTCTCTATATACATAGGTCAACATGCCTATTTGATTTCACAAGTGCTTCCATCATAAAATTTAACAACAAATCCTTTTTGTAGAAAAAGAAATTTTTTTAAACAAGGAAGTCTTCAATTTTAGTGCAAATCATTGTTATTGATGTTAAATAATAGCGAAATTATTGATCTTTAGTGTTTTATAACAAAGGTTAAATATATTTTACCAGAGAAAATTATTTGAAATGAAATTGTTAAAATGCATTGTGGATGGTGTTGAATTATATCGTATATAGAACAGTGAAATCTGAACGCAGTTTATATGTATATGATATTTTAATTAATCCCTTTTTTAATTTACAAGATATTGTTATTAAAAACTTATTCATAAATTAAATTTTTATTTTGATATTGTAATAAAACGTAAATATAAAAAATTTCTTCAGTTGCAAATGCTAACAACACTGATAAAACTCATCACCTTAGTTTTTTATAAATACATATATTTATTAAGTTAGAGATCCATTTATTTGTTAAGTTTTATAATTAACACTTTAAAACCATATGTGTATGTACATATACATATGTATGTAATTATTTACATAGATATGTATGTATATATTTTGAGGCAGCCATTTATTTAGAATTTATTTTATGGTATTTAATAGAATTTATTTAGATTTTACAATACAATATTCAATTGGCAAATATTTATAATACATAATATTATTGTTTCCATAATTTACATACATATTCATAAAATAATATATTTTTCATTTGTTATGAAAAATGCCGCCCCTCCTTTATTTCCATTAATCAAGAGATCATTTTATTTATAAATAATACAATACGTTTATTTTGACATACTTTATGAATATACATACATACATATATTTTTCAAAATTAATTTTTATTTTAATTTGTGATATTAGATTAATATTTACACTATTTTACAAATAATTTGCAAAAAAAAAGAAAACAAATTTATACTCGAATACCAACAGTAAACTAAACAATACAAGCAAGACAAATTGAGACAAAATAAAAAAAAAATACAAACAAAAACACACCTCTTAAGGATATTTGAATAAAAATACTTGAAAAACGCAAAATAATAATACAAATTAAATAATCTATCAATATCAAATATATATTAAATGGATATTAAAATAAATATTAATAAAAAAACACCAATTTTACGTTTCATTTTTAACAACAATTTAATTAAATTATTTTGATTGCTGAAAGGAATCCATTACTTTTGAATGAACTTAAGACTCGTTCAGATCAAATATGACATTTTTAAAGTAAGTAATTTCTAGATGCCTCTCTTACGTACATACAACTACTTAAGTGAGTCTATCTACTAACGTCATGTATCACATGCATCGTGACAATCAACTATGAGAATATAAATTCTCAGATGAAATATCGTCCTTGAGTTTTTTTTTTTTACTCGTGTGGAATCAACACATCGAAGTTTTCCAAACATTTCCAAGCGAAGTTTCTAAAATTCAATTATTTAATCATTAATTTGAAAAATTGGGTTTTCAACAAAAAATGTTGCATCTTAACGCCGAAACATCAATCACTATCAAAGAAAATTAAACTAACGTTAATTGTTCAAATCTTATGTGTAAAAAAAAGTTTGTTAAGTAAGTCCAGCTAGTATATATATATGTTCCTCTTACTCCTCTAGGGACCATAGGGCCGCTGGTTTCGGTAATAAGAGTTATTTAAGACGTACAGCTTATTAGGCTATAGCGTCCGATCCTGGTATTGGGGCTGCCAACATCGCCTCCAGGCATGCAAATTGCCGGGATTTAACCGTGCAAGTATTTAGGTTATACCGCCCATGGTCGGTCGTCAGAGCCTCGTCAGCGTAACAGGGTACACTAAGCCCTTGAAGGACAGTGGGTGAGGTTGACATTTGGAAAGGAGTGGCTGTGTGAAAAAGAACGTGTCTTTTGAACGCTTCACTTTCCCATTAGTCCAGCTAGTGGGAGATACATATAAAATTTAATGGCTCTATGTGGACGGCAACCGACGCTTGTAAACATTTTTTTTCCGGCAACTACAAATTTTTGCAGTAAAGTTTGGTTGTTGCTCATAATAGACCCATAGATTATTGTAGTTTCTGCTATGCTTCCTTTAATTTCTCATAATTTACCAAGAGCGAGTGTCTCCCTCATTTGTGGGCTAGCTTGTTTGGATGGCATTCAAGCTTCTGTATAAATGTTGTTAAAATATTTGAAATTTAACCAATGGAATCTTATGATCCTTGTAAATATACGAGTTTTTAACATACCACGAGGCGTTGGTAATTACACTGAGGATTTTATTTTGTTGTCTTTGGACTTTTCCTTTTATTGGTGACGAGTTCCACTGAATTCCATAGCATCATATTGCATTTATATTAGAAGATTGTAAACCAGCGTTAAATTTGTTTAATCCCAATTGAAATCAGTTTGTTTCGTCGAAACACATGACATTTTTTCGACACTCAAAGATTGATACCTTATATTACATTGAGAATGCTGTTTTGAATAAAGTTAGAACTATTTCGGACCTTGGAATGCTACTGGATCACAGGCTCAACTTTTGGGATAACATATCCATGATCGTGAATAAAGCTTATGACATACTTGGATATATGAAACGCTGGTCTAAGGAATTTGTTGATCCTTATTTAACAAAATTGTTATTTATATCTCTCGTCCGTCCTATCCTGGAGTATGGTTCTATTATACGGGACCCTTGTTATGCAATTCATATCAATAGCATTGAGTCAGTGCAGAAACAGTTTTAAATTTTTTATTTACATGGTCTTGGTTGGAACTCCTATAAATTACCACCATATCGGAGTAGACTAGCTCTGATTAAACTGCCAAAGTCGTCGTTTCTTCATGAGTACTCTGTTTATTCTGGGACTAACACGAGACGGTGTTGATTCAGAGTTCCTGCTCAGTCGATTGAAATTCAATGTCCCTGTGCGACCTACACGTAATTTTGAACTGCTATCACTGAAATACTACAGATCAGACTACGAAAATAATGATTCCTTTAGAAGAGCCTGTACATCCTTTAATGAATGCAACCATATAATTGATTTCTCTGTGGGTAAAGATGTTTAAAAAAACCTTACCATATTTTTATATGATATATGATGATTTATACTCCTTCAAAAGTGTCACGACAGCAACTATTTTTTCCAGTACTACTTTTATACTAAGATTTATTAAAATAGACTTTCCTGGTCTGACTTGTCAGTAAATTGAGTACTTGTGAAGTTTTTTGAGTATAAAATCATAAATTTCTAATGCTATACTTAGAAAATATATACCTACATACATATGTATGTAATATGGTTGCTGTTGTATCCAGAAATCTGAAAATTTAGCAAAATGATGTGTTGTGTATGAGGTAAGTATATAAAGTTATAGCATTCCTGTTTTAGGTTTTTAATTGCTTATTTGAAATATCAAAGTGAATAACATTTAAATGAAGGTAATGAACTTTTAATTTAAGATTTACGTACAGTGTTGGAAAAAATAATAGAAACGATTACTAGTTCATCATTAAAATATTGTATACTTTTTCGTAATAAACTTTTATTGTTGGAAATCAGTGTCAAATTCTTGCTAATGTAACGGGATTTTATTATTTGTTTACTTTATTGTTTTCTTCTCTTTTAATTTATTAGTTTTCAGGAAAAAGTAAAAAAATACGTAATTTAGCTGGAAAAATTAATAGAAACGCTTTTCTAAAACCGTGTTTAAATTTAAAATAAATAAACTTTTTACATGAAATATTTAGAAATGGTAAAAATTAAGTTAAAATAAGTTGTTTTAGAACTTTTGCAAAATTTTCGTGTTGAGTGGTTGGTTTAAATCTTTTAAAAATGGGTCGAGGTGTTCATACCACTGATGCTGAAAGAAATGTTATCCTTAAGTTAAAATCTGATGGCTTATCACTTGGAAAAATAACAAAAAAATGAAGTGTTCTAAACATAAAATATTTAACGTGATTCACTATACAAAACTAGAGGAAGATAGAGGAAAACGTGCACGCGTTTTGATCAAATTTTAGTACGTCATTCCGAAAAACCCTTTTGAGTCATCTAATGGGCTTAAAAATATACTAGATGCTCGAGTAACAAGCTGTACTATAAGAAACAGGCTCCAAGAGGCTGGACTTATGGCTCGAAGTCCAAGGTCAGTACCTCTTTTAAATAAAAAAAATATACAAAAAAAAGTTACAATTTGCCAGACAACAACAAAGTCGCGAAAATTGGAACAACGTGCTCCATCAGACGGAAAATGTGTTGTACGTCGTCCTGCCAATAAAGAGTTTGATCCAAAATACACAAAAAAGACAGTCAAACATGGTGGCCAGTCCCTAATGATATGGGGATGTTTTTCAGCGTTTTTTGATGCGTTTCTATTATTTTTTCCAACACTGTATGTAGGCAAGAATCGTTGGATATGAGAAATAAAAAAAAAATTTACTATTTATTGAAAATTTTAAAATTGAAACCAATTCGTTTTGTGTTGAAATAAAATATTTTGTTTATAATTAAATAAATGTATACATAAAACTGATGCCACTTAACCGAACTACGTTAATATTTTCACAGAAAACGTAACTCTAACCATTTGTTAAACATTTACTGGGTTTAAAAATCGAAATCCTTATTGGAAAATTTTTTTTCAAACAGTAAGAATTGACCGCACTTAATTAATTGACCCAAAATCGTTTTTTTCTCACTGGGTAATAAGTAAAGAAATTTTGTTGCTTTTCATATTTTATAGCATGTGAAAACGTTTCTTTTTGTTCATACCTCGGATAAACATATCTAAAATATTTCTTAAAAATTTCTGTTTAAAGCAAAGAACAAAACTAATGTATCTGTGCACATGCTACTACAATTAACACACTTTAAGTAAATTTCACATGCTATACAATTTTGCTAAAAAATAAAATAAGCAAATAAATTCTTTGATGTTATTGACTAGAAACTCAGTTACTAACTTTAGTATTTAAATGAAATATGGCGTACGTACAGGTGAAAATATAAGTACATACATACATAGTATTTCTATTGAATTGGGAATAGTGGAGACTTTCCTACTTCTTTGACAAGAGGTAGCGCTGCCTAATCTTGCTATGATATTCGTTGTTGATATAACGATGATGTTGAATCCATTTTTCTAACCTCAGTACTTCCGATAACTAACTAACACTATATTCATTGCTACTGTTACATACATATTTCATAAATGAATAGCAAACGCTTGTCAGTACTCTTGTATGAAAATCTGCATAATAAATTGGACATTCATATGTTTTAAAATATGTAAGAAACTAGGTCGTAATCTTGATTGAAGGGTTGTAATGACCAATTATGTATGTATGTATGTATGTTTTAAAAATAAAACAAAACAAAAATAAAAAAAAAAATTAAAGAAAAATAAAGGCTATTCTCTATTTTAGTGTTGGCAAAAGAATGTAAAATCCTCTGACTTTTTGTGCAATTGGCTATATTGTGGGTTATCACTTACTTTTCTCACTTACTGTTAGACACCGACGGCACTGACTAATTAAATTTCTTAGTAGTTTCTTTTGGCATGTCACACCACACATTTATCATAGTCTTGGATAAATCTTCTTTCTAGTATTACTAAATTTTAAGTTCTAAAAGTTGATACATCCAAATAGGATAGGCCAATTTAAAACAGGTATTACCTCAATCAGTTACAACATTATAAGTATGTTTGGTGTCGCTGTCATACTGATATCCACGTATTATATCCTCCTCTACAATTTAAAATTTATCTGCATTATCCAACACTAGTCAGTGTATTTGTCAACATAAATTGAATAATTTCTTGCTCTGTAAAAACATGAAACCTTAATGCTGTCGCTTAGGATCCAGCCTTTTGCCTTTTAGCCGCCTTATTAATGTGCTTCCATCACTGCTCCTGTCGAGAAATGTCGTTTTTAGCTAATCCAACGTTTCGCACGGGTCACAGATATCTTGGTTTTATCAAATCATACGGGTTTCTTTAACATTTAACATTTTTTCAATTCAATCGTCAATTTCAGCAACCAGTGGCAAATATTTTTGTTGCCTTAACAGAGTAACTAAGTCTCTACCAAGCTTAAGACAGAAGATTAACGATAAACTTGAATATCGACATTCAAAAAATATAGAAACGGGCAGTAGTTATAGCCCAGAGCATCAGTAGATCCCTGTCGATCTTCGTACTTTTTTGAATTTGATATTCTCTCTGTAAATATTCGTGATTTGAGTACGTGTTGAACGCGCATTCGTCGTAAGCAATGTTCGAAGACTTATTTCCAATCCAAATTTTTTTTTCGCATATGATAAGATTTTACAGGACCCGACTTTCTATTTTTTAAATTTGAAACTATTATTAGTTCCATATTTATCACAAATTGAATTATGCATGCATGTACGTATACAGAATTAAAATGCATTATTATTTCAATTTTTTGTTAGTCTAGTGGGCAGTATGCCAGATTATCAGCGTGAGGGTAGTGGGTTAGATTTCTATCAGAGACTCAGGTCTATTTCACTACACCTAGCATACGGTCGATTAATTAATTTTTAAATAATTATTTTTTTTAATTTTTAGTGTCATTATTTAAAACATTGAGTAAGCAATAAAAATAGTCAAAAAGCAAAAAAAAAACATAAAATAATTACAATAGTCATGTAGTTTTATTATTTTCTTATCTATTATTTTTTCTTACCCGTTTTTGAAGTAGGAACGTCGAAGTTACCAAACACAAAAAAACGAATAATTTGAATTTTTCTTTAAGTTTTTTAAACTTTATTCTTTTTATATTTTTTTCAAATAAATTCATGTCAGTAACAGAGTGTATTAATTAAATTTTCCATAAAGCTTCCATTGTATTATCCAGTACCGTATAGTACATAAAATAGTTTGCCAAATGGATAACAAATATGTTTCTCCTTTTTCCACAAATATTATTCTCAGTGTATATCGCTTACCGTTATTAATTTAATATGTTCATTTTTACAAACTTTACATAAGTGTTCGACATGTTTTTTTTATTATTTTGTTTCACATTGAATATGGAAGTTATAAATATTTAACTCATGTTTATTTGTTGTACTTTTACCTTGTTTTCATTGCTTAAATATTTTCTTATCTTTTAATTTTCGTTGTGTATTTGTTGTTAATTTTAAAAACTTAATTCTTGGTACTAAATTAAATATTTAATTTTGTTATCAGGTGTAGTCATTGCTGTTACCAACAATTTTCTCACCGACTCGATCTCTTTTAATTATCACTGACACCGAGAATGAAACAAAACAAACAAAACAAGAACAAAAATGCAGTGTTTTTTATATTACCACTCTCTGACGCAATATATAGCAATATATCTGTGTATGACAGGGTTGCCATGTATATTTTAATGTCTTTTTTTCTTTTTAAAATGGGTGATATTATTCCAAATTTTTTGCCAACAGTTTTCCAGATCCGAAGTATTTACAAGGATACATAAGAAGAAGGTGTTCCTATTGGCTAAAGGTCATCACTAGTGACTGATAGCTTATTTCAGACTGTTAAATTGCCTGCAGTTTAGTTCCGAATTGAGAATTTAGTCGTTAATACTTTAAACTTATAAAATTTAATTTTATTTTACAACAACAGCATCAATCAATCCATGATGTTTCTTTTTTAATTAACTGGGAAAACGATTTTTGCCTTTAATTATAACAATTTTATGATTGAAAGAATATTAAAACAAGCATAACAGCATATAAATAAAATAAATAAATAATGATATGACAACGTGCCACTAACTGCTGATTACGCATAATTGATGTTACAATATGATCGATGAATTCGTTAAAAAAAATAGAGGGTACTTAATAGTGGGTTTACAATTTCCAATTGGGTCAACGAAATAATAAACAACAATAAGAAAGTATTCTCGTGAGAGAGTTTATTTTAATTATTACACAATACACACATGCCTGTGTAATACGAAAATATAAACAAACGAAGAGGTTTTTTCAAAGACCGGAATGGAAGATAGGCAGTGACGAAGATCGACTAATAGTTAACCGATGTAGAGATGCCAACGTTTATAAATGGAAAATTGCGGTTTTTAAGCATTAAAGATGAAGAAAATGGGAACGTAATGCAATAATAACTTGAAAATATTGGAACACCGATAAATATTAGCTTACAAATAAGATTATAAAACTTTATTCCAATTTGAATTGTTAGAAAATAAGTAAGTCACTAAACTGTGTAAAGTACTGTTGTGCTGCTAGACTATTACCGTGAGGGATGTGGTTCGATTCTCACCAGAGTCTGTGGTCTGTCCCACTATACCAAACATAAGGTCTACGTTACTTAGCTCTTAATAGTTAAATATAATTTGTAATTGTATTGTAATAAATAAATATTCTTAGATTTTCTTGCGATCAAGATTAGCTACTTTGGGAAATGCTTAAAAGCATTGTGAAGCACACTTATTTTACATTTTCTGATTTTTAACTGACATTTTGGCACAAAATTCTTGGGACTCGAGAGAATAACTATGATAATAAACCATTATTTATTTCAAAATCGTCTTAGTAGATTGTACGTGTTAAATATTATGTTGAGGAAGTAATGGAAAAGAATCTATCCGTATAGGATATTAATGTGACGTCCAGCTAAGGGCGTATTATTTCAATTTCGTTTCAAACCCAATATCAATCTAAAAATTTGTTTCCTACTTGTTTAAACTTCTTGCAGAACTCTTGTCCTCACCATATATTTAGAAGGACATGATTTCAAGGGAGACTTGTTCTCGAACTGTGGAAAACCTAGTGTTACAACTATGGTGGATTGGTATAGATTACAACTGATACGGTTTGTAAACAAATTTGATATAATACAAGTTGGTTTTTTCGCTTTTTGTAATTGAATCATAACTCTGAAACTCTTAAATGGATGGTCATTAAAATAGCTATCATGGCTTTATTGACCATGTATATTAAAATCTTTGCAAGATGATTAAGGACATATAACCAAGAAGCCTTTTATATAAAATATATTTTTGGTATTTTTTGTCATTTTCGGTGCCTTTAAAACAGATACACCATTTGCCAAAAACACCGCATTGATGATTCGGATTTAGTCTAGTAATAACTATAGGAGAAATACTGAGGTATCGGTGACAGTATTAAAGCATATCTTTACTCATACATATTACACCGAAGTTGTTGTGTAATAAAATGTGCAAAATATTTAAATTTTGCCAATAACTGAATGAATAAAAAGTTTTTGTTATCATTTGGATCTGATACTCTATCATGTAAAATCAAATGAATTAATTAAATTTTGTTTATTTGGTTACAATTTCAAAAATGTTCATAAATTAAAATAATTTGAAGTTAATTAAAAAATATCAGAAGCTGCAAAAAATTTTTATCTGCAATTATTGTATGGCAAATACTGGATATAAGGCCATTTTGTATCAGATCTGGGTCTGACAAAGCTGAACAAGAAGTTTCCAGAAAGAGAAATTATATTTTATAACCGAAATCGATTGAATCCTTCACCCTGAGGTTGGAGCATTTTGAAAGCAACTTTTTAAGTTATCACCGGAATATGCGAAAAAGTAGTTGGCTCTGCAACTAGCCCAATGACATCGTATTTAAAGGTCGGTTCTAAACTTTATAATAAAATGAACGTTTCATCGAAATTATACATTTAATTTTTTTTTACTCGAAAAAACTATATACAGTCAGAGAAAAAAATTTACATACACCATTAATTTCATATTTTATCCAAATAATTTCTACGTTATATTTTTTTCTAATTCAAACATTATTAATTTTAAATGCCTTTCACAACGCTATAAAATTTTTTCAATTTGGTAAAATTAGCGGGAATAAATTCAACATATAGTGGGGTACGTACTGACTGTATGTATTCGAAATAAAGGCCACAATATTATTTTATAACATTTGTTAAAATTTTGGTGGTCATAATAATATCGATTTAGGGTATTATTACAATGGGTTATTAAATAAATTGGTTGTCATTTTTTAAACCAAATTGCTTGTACTTGCTTGTCAAAGCATCAAATTTGTGTTGTTTGAGGTGTATCTGCCAAATGTAAAATGTTTTTGAATTAAAATTTTAATTCCGGTTGTCTTTAGTTTTTACCAGTATTGGCATCACTGTTAATTAACGACTGTTTAAATGTTTGTGTATGTGTGTGTGACTGTGACTATAACGAAATGTCAGATAAGAGACTTGCTAAAAGTTAAATGAATTGAACTAAAAACAGACAAGTGCTTTCTACCGACGAGGCAGGTTCGAAGAAAAAGTAGAAAAAGGCATAAATTAAATGATAAGTAACGTCGGTTAAAAAAAATTTAAAATATTTTAACGGAATAAATTATTTAATTTTAAAACAACGTAAGTAATGGTTTATTTAAAATAAAAATGTACTTCCACAGCAAGTTTCGTGTTAAAACGGGAGGATAGAAAATATTCGAGAGAGAGAGAAAGAGAGACAGTGGATAATGAGTTTCAAAAATCTAAACAATATAGAAATTAATAAAAACAAGTGTTTTTGCTGTATGTTGAATTATTAAAATTAATATGAATTTAACACATACAAATTAAAAGAAGTACTTGCTTAAAAACAAAAAAAAAGACAACAGACAAAAATAAAAACTAAAAACAAGGTGATTGCCAAATGTTTTTTTACAATTTTTATTTTAAATAAATACTATAATGAAGCAACGACATGATAGAAATAGCAACACATTTTTTATTAAAAAGCAAGCATATAATACATAAAATGCATACGAATATATTTTATGTGAAAATAAACAAGTTTATAGTATTTAAAAAAATTTAAATCACAAAAAGAATTAAAAAAATCAACTTAAACAACAAAACTAAATACTATATAAATAATAATAAAACAGCATAACTAGTGCCAAAAAAAAAAAAAATGAAAGGATTAATTAAAAAAATATAAATAATATAATGAACAAAAAAAACCTAAAATTGAAACAATTGAAAGAAAACTATTTAATTTCTCATTGAACAAGAGAATTTTTTATTTCTTATTGTATAATCTTTAAGCCGTTATTATGTCAGAAAGCTCAAGTCATGTGAGCACAGTTATTATCCACCAAGTCATAATTGTCATAAGAGAGTTTGTTTATTTTTTTATTAAAAGCAATGAAATATTGAAATTAAATAATAAGTGCAGGGTGCCCTGGTATAGTAGGTAGTGTGCTAGACTATTAGCGTGAGGGTCGTGGGTTCGATTCCCACCAGAGACTCTCACCGAGCATATGGTTAAAGCCCGTATATAATTAAATATAATTTGTAATTGTATTGTAATTAATAAATAAATAAATCAATAAGAAGTGAAAATTACCATCAACAATTTTGTTAAGAGAAATATTACTGCTGCTCTTACATTCATTTATTTTAAACTGTGTTCACACATAACAATTACAGTAAATAAAACTTCTCACCACTCTGCTCATATTAAGGTTATTAAATTCCCTCCTCCTTCCCTCCTTCTATTTCATTTTGTTCATTAGCTCCACACCCAGAATCAGTTTCGTTAACTTTAAATGACAACAATAATGAAAACAACTCAACAACACGAACTTAAAAAACAACAATTTTTTCTAATAAAGAATACGTTAAAATTGAAATATTATTGTTGTTGTTTTTGGTGGTTTGTTTGTTTTTATTTCTCGTTAATTTTTTTGCTAGGTGTTTAAGTGTGTATGTGTGAGTGGAATATGAGAGTAAGCTTTAAATTTTGTCTTGTTAGTTTGGGGCTCTTCTTAACACATAAACACACGCACACACACGTACATAACCCTGCTAACATTAAAGTACTAGAGGTGTGTGTGCGTGCTTTTATTTGTTATTAGCAAGAATCCAGTGTTGTTTTTAAATAAATTATAAAGAATGAAATCATGTGACTTGAAAAATTTCTGAAATCAAATCTAAAACCGGTTTTTAAACAAAAAATAAAGGAACATTAGGGAGAAAAAAATTTTTGGTAACGAAAACAAATATTGAGGAAAAACAATAAATTTTGATACAAATTCTAAAGTAAATAATCATGTGCCTTGTGTAAAACTTTTAAAATAAATAAAGTTTTAAACCAAGTTTGTGCAATTTGAATAGATTTTAACAAGTAAAATAAAATTAATTTAATAACATTAAATTAAAATTCAGCTTTGAGTGATATTTTCAAGGTGTTTTTACATTTGTATTGTTTTTTATCACGTGATTATTCAAAACCATTTGTAGAATTAATATTTCTATTATAATCCAGATGAACTTGAAAGTTTTTGTTTTTTAATTGAAACTCAATTTAATTAAAAGTTACAGTACAGTGGGAAACATATTACGTAATATCAAAACTTCGTTTGCAGGCGTCCATGTATTTATGTTGTTTATTTTAATTGCAAATAAAATAAAATAATTTAATTAAACCATATCTGTTTCCATGCAAAGTCATGTGATAAATTATTAATAAAATATGTAGAAAGTTGATAATAATTCTACATAAATACAAATCATGTGGTTGGAACATGAATACTATTAATAGCAGTTACAACAAATATAAGAAATATGTTTTTTAAGTATTTTAATAAAATTTTATTCCAACATAATTTAATAACTAGTCGAATAATCATGTGTTGATTATTCTAAACAACGATGATTATATAATTTAGCTATGTAATCATATTAATTATAAATTAATAATTATAATAATAATAATAAATAATTAATTTGCCTAATAAATGGCATGTCTTTTCTCAAAGTAATACCTGCATTAGTCGAGGTTTAATCTGATTTATTCTATATTTTTATGTTTAAAGTTCGTGTCACTTTCTTATAATGCTTATTAAACCTCTCGTAAACCAAACCTACAATACGATATTTTTTTAAAAGCTGTTAACTATAAAAAATATGTTCAATATTAAACGCCATACATAACACAGCCTTCTTTATTTTAGTTCTTATATAATATTCACATAAACCATGTGGAATAAGAAAAAAAAAATTGTGAATCAAATCTGTTTCCATAAACTAAATTTGCTCATTTTGAGGCCTCTGGTTTTTAATGAAACTAAACGGTGACATCCAAACTTTTTTTGGACATTTACAGCCGCCTTACTATTAGTAACAATTAAAATATTCCTATCAATTATTCGATCTTTTGAAGAAATTGCGAACTTTTTCGTTTTGAAGGCCAGTAACTTCATTATAGGATAACTGACGCATGGCCATAATAATTCTGACACTATTCTTCTATTCCCTATTTGTTTATTTGCTAGTAATTGTTTAGTTTTTATTTTGGGTAACAATTGAAGAAAAGGTCTATTGAGTTTTTCTAAGTCCTTTCCTTTTCTTGGCATTTTCTGGTGTTCATCCAATTCATATCATTCAAAGTTCGTCAGTTTTGGGAATATGACGATCGTAATTGACGATGGTATTGATAATGATTTACATTTCATTCATAAATAATTTTAAAATATAAGTAAAATATTCTTCCAAAGCCTATGATAAAATAATACTTAAATATAGAAATCATATGGTTTAAAAAGAAACAAGAAGAATAAATGATAAAATATACATAATATAGAACAACGTAGCAATTGATATTACCATATAATGATTCAACACCAGTGAACCAGAAGGGAAATTTTGTGGGTTTGTCAGAAGAGTCATCTTCTAAACCTTCTTCTAATATTTTATATTATATAATGATATTTATAGTACCACCAGGAATGTACTGTAGTCAGCGTTTAAAAATTTTTACAAATAATTTTGGTATTTTGACCTATAAGGTGACCCGAAACCTAGAATGTATTAAGAATTATGGACTCAAGTTTCCCAACAAACCATAATAATAGATTTTCTATTTTTACGTAATATTTTATCTGATCCACATTGTTGGATTACAATATAGAATCATTGGAAAAATGGGCCTAACATCGGCTACAGGAACAAAAATCCAAAATCCTGACTCGTAAGCTCAAACCTTTACATTTTAAGTAGAGAAAAATACGGGGAATATTGAATTAGTAGGAGTGGCACAGTTTTTATACAAAATGAATATTAATTATCGTTGACTTAAGCAAGTCTAATATCATAAGATATTAAAATTTCCTGTGCTTTTATACGAAAGGGGGTAGGCATGAGGGTAGGTGCATATATTTTGTAAACTTTCCCGAGGCTAGATAGTTACATTAAATTTTATGATTTTATTTAGAGTACAGCAGCTTGTTGCCAATAACCTGTACTGTTTTTTTTTTTTAAATCAAAAATATTTCCTGAAGCCAAGTATGAAATGTTTAAAAAAAAATATTCTGTTAAGCGATAACATTTAATTATCTCCTTTTGAATATTATAAATAACACAATATTAGTTTCTATAAATTTTGTTTGCTTATCGCTGAATTTTTATTTCATATTTTGTAGTGATTTATAGAAAATATCAAATAATCTATAATAACATCATAATTTAAAATCGAACTACCAGGGAAATATACACTCATTTCTATGCAAAGACTTCCCCCTCGATTGTATTTTAAAATTAATAATTTAAAAGTTTTCAAAAAGCAAAAGGTAGGGTCTTATCTCTAAAACGATTTTGAAAGATTGTAACGATTTCGTTTGAGTAGAAACAATTTTGTGTCTTTGCTTGCTTGGACTTTCCACAATTTAATTCAATCTGATTTTAAATAGGTTTTCTGTCTCTTTTTTAAATATTAATTTAATGATATGCCTCGTTTAAAGTGATTTATGACAGCTGGATTGCTTGTTATTATTGATTGTATTTGAAATTTTTTATAAAATATTGCTAGCTTTTAATTGTTTAGAGAAAATAATCGAAAAAAAGAAAATAAATTAATTACATAATTGCAAATAATGTTTTGGATTTTGTTCTGCTACAATCTGTACGTAAATTCATTTTTATTTCATAGAAGTTTTAAAAATATCGTGCTTATGAATACTCGCAGGCATGTTATCTACTAGTCTAGTGGCACACTTTAAAATATTGTATGTAGCCAAGCAAGTAGTCTCTCCCTGATGATAACACTGAGTTTATTTCCTTTTTAGTAAAAGAATATTAAAAGATAGTTACTCATTGCATAACAGTTAAAATGTTTAGTCATTTCCATGGAATTTCTATTTGTAATTGGTGAGAAGAACACATAGCCATTATATGTTTTCGATAAAACTGTTATTTCATTATAATGTTCAGACTTTGCTATTATGTACGAAATGTAATGTCATTTTAATGGCCGCCTCAGGATTAATGGCACACATTTTTGGCGATGTCTCAGAAACACTTGACGAATGTTGGTTTTCAAATGCTCCAATCCTAGCGGATCGTCGGCTTGTATATAGTCTTTAACGTAATCTCACAAAAACAGTATAAAGGTGTCAAAACGCGTAATGTCGGTGGTAAACTGACATCGCCAAAACCTGAACCTATTTTTCTCGAAAATTCTCATACAATAAAGCCAAATTCTGTTGTATTGCATGGTTCGTGGCACAATTTTGTTAAAACCATTTACTGTCTAGTTCATTATCTTCAATTGCAGGTTAAAAAAGACAGTTATCATACAACCATATCGCTCTGAATTGAATTTTCTGGATGTAATGGCTTTTCTACAATTAATATAATAATTTTGCTTACAACAGAATGAGAAATGAACTTCATAGCTGAAGTAAATTTTGATCGAAAAGTCGGCATTGAAAGCGTGTCTTTAGCAGTTGATAAAATAAGGCTTTAGCAATGGTTGTCCGAGCACATTTACTTACACAGAAGTGATGATTATCAAGTGCAATAGTTGAGTGTTTTGTCTCACACTGTATACTCTACATTGCTTATGCGCTTGAATATGTAAGCAAGATTTTAAAAAGGTGTTTTATTTTCTTTTAATTTAAAAATTCAACAAAACATGTTTTTTAATTCCAATTCTTATTTTTTATATTCATTAGTAAATAATAATAAAAAACTTCTATTATTTCCAACTCTTACTCTAACTTTATTTACATTTGCATTGAAATTAGTTGTATAACGTCCCTGTCTTGTATTTAACGGTCATGGTTTTGAACAGACCATAAACGATATTCTATCTCTCTCTCCTTTTCTATTAATTGAAAATTGATTTTTATTTCATTGTTGTATTTATTATTGTTGTAGTAATAAATATTTGTAGAGTATAGAATTTTCTATTCTCCCAACGAATGTTTTGTTGTTGTGGTTTGGCTATAAAGGCTATAAAATATAATATTGTAGAGAGAGAGTAGTAGTAGCAAGTGGGAGAATGAATAAAAGTTTGATTTGCAATTTGTTTTTATTGCATTTTCTTAATAATGGTTGCCATATGCTTTTAATTTTAATAAAATTTAAATCGTAAATAGGAAGTTTATTAATTTTTACTCACATTTCATAATACCGGAAATATGGTATAGTATAGTATGGTATGGTATTAAGGTCGTTCATTGCTCGTTGCTTATTACTTGTTATTGTTGCAGTTTTTTTCTTATTTCTTTTTTACCTGTTTTTAAACGGGTGACAATATTAGTTGCGAGTGTTATTAATTAAAAAAAGGCTTGAAAATCTGTAGTGAATTTGAGAGAGTATAGCTTATGATGCCTTCTAACTTAATTACCATGTCAAATATGTAACTGTAATTGTCTAATAAATAAAAAAGGCTACTTTTTTAATTTCCGAGTACTATTATTGGGTTTAAAATCAAATTTACATATACTGCGAATGAAAAGTAATTTTTTTCTAGTAATTTTTCAAGAAAACCAATTCAAATGTTAGATTTTCGAAATCAGATCTTATTTCATTGGAGCACATTCCCTTGAGTGATCTAATAAAACAGTGAATCACTAGTATTAACTACAATGGTAATCTGATGATCGAAATTGGTAATAGTAACCGTTCCACTAGATAAGTGAGAAGTATGTGTGGAATTTCAAGATTATTCGAAAATCGATCATTTTTACGTTTCAAAATTAACAATTTAGTGCAGAGATGAATGATAGTTTGATGGTAAATCAAAAATATATACTTTTTAATGCAAATGTCTGCAATTAAGTTCAGTTGTTTGTCAATTGTCATCTGTTGACAGTGTTTATTTTTTGATTTTGTTATCTGTTTTATTTTTTTCTTTTTGTTTTTTATTTTATTTTGACAAGTAAAAATTATCTTTAAATTGACAGGCAGTAAGTCATCATTTCAACCAAGGCGAATTCATTACGAGGTGGGAATAGTATTACAATAAGTACAACAATACAAAAACAACAGGGATTTTGTTTTTGTAAAAATGTACACATCTTGTCAAAAAAATTAACCCTCAAACCTCCATAGGAAATTAGTTAAAGCAATTAAAAAAAACTAAATAAATTTTATATATTGAAAATTCTTATGAATTTTATTATTACATTACATAATACTGCAGCACCTGTAAATTAAAAAAAATATCAACTGCAAACGTTATTTCTTATAATAACAAATTTTCAACAGAAGATTGGTCCAATTTGTTTTAATCCCTATATCCCAATCTTCAGAAAGAGAATTTGTTTTAAAAATAACACACAAGTTATTTCAGTCATAATTTATGCACCTAGTTGGAGACATGAATTTTTTTTTTGGTAATTCATCACTCTTACCTAAATAACTATAAATATATGTATTTAGTGTTAAAGGCTTAAATATTGTTAATCATCTTGCAACAATTTTAATATATACATACTCTTCAGTCAGGATTATGATCTAGTTCCTCACACCACTTATGTTGCGCGTGTTAATTTTATATATGAGTGGCGGGACCTACAGTTTAAAGTCGACTCCGAGCAACAGATTTTTGAGAAACTTTTCATGGCAATTTTATTTACTCTCAGAGTTTTTGCCAGAAATCTGCTGAGAGGAAGTCGCCGAAGAAATACTTTTTGTGTTTCAATTTGATGTCTGGCCTGGGGCTCGAACCCTGGCTTTTCGTCTAATAAGCCAACACACTACCTACTACGGCGACTTAATTCTAATATATAATTGGCTTTAAAATAGTAATCCTAAAGAATTTCCAGAGTGCGTATCGTTAAGGATACATGCGGTACATATGAGGGTTTATGACTAATATGAATACGAAATTGAATATCGAAACAAAATACACAAAAAACAAGCATTTTTTTTGACATTGTTACTTACATCAGCTGGTAAACAAAACCCACCTCGTAATGAATTCGCCTTGATTTCAACATATAAAATATAAATTATGGATGTCGGCTGTCTATACATGGATTTCCACAATGAAGTGTGTAAATTATTTCTACAAATGTTCGCGAGGGTCAATCAATAAATAAATGAAAATAGAAAATAAAAAAAAAAATTGAAATTTATTTGAGTTTCAAAACAAATATTCTCACACTTTACATGTGATTCTAATAAAAGTTAGGCTACGAAAAAAATGAAAGCAAAAAAAAAAAATGCAGTTGTAAATGAACGATAATAGACAAACAAGCAGACAGAGGCAAGTCATTAATAAATAACAACATTTGAAGGTTGTTAACAATTTAATATTTATATCTAGTTGTTGTTGTTGTTTGTCTTTTAATAGAAATATTTAAAAAAATGCAGTATTTATGACGAGATGAGGTACAAGTTAATTTCATGGTTGTTAAGGCGTTACTTACACTTTTTGAATTTGAAAAGAAAATAAAAAGAGAAAATATCATGTGGCTTTCTAATAAGAAACACAATATTTTGGTTTATTTTTGTTAATTATTATTAAATTTTTTTAACACTTCATATCTAATTAGCCTCATATACGATATTATATCTCATTGTATGCATTTCATTTATGTATAACAACTTGTTAAAAAGAAATATAAAATAAAATTGTTTGCCTATTATTTTATACCCAGCTTGTATACAATTAGTATATGGACAGACACATGATCTATATTTTTTTAAAGTTTGTTTTTTTCCACATCAGCTGACTTTTTTTTTTTAAATAATTTATTTGATCTCTTTTATATGTATGTACGTGAAGTGGTTTTTTTCTACTTAAATACACATTGTATTTACGCAATTTGAGTTGATTGTTGGTTGTAGTATTGTATAATTTTTCTTAAATCAACAATAAAAATTGAAATGATGATAAGTTAATTAAACAATGATATGGAACAGGGAAAGAAAATGAAATTAAAGAAGGAAAAAAGGCCCGTTTTCACGGTAATCTGATAAGCTTCTCATCATTATATCGTAAACGGAAATTTTTAAAGCATAAACAAATTTCAGAAATCAATGCAACAAAATATTTTTTAAACAATTCGAAACACAGTTTGAAAAACAAAAAAAAAAAATAAAACAACTTTTCTAACCATATATTTAGGCTTTCAAAGCGTTCTGAATAAATTTTCATGGCCGAAACCACTGCCGATTAAGTGAGGTTAATGCTGCACGTTACACAAATTTAAGAGAATGAACTTTTTTAGCACTCTTATTTAAGATAGAAACTAAATAATATCCTCTATTTTACCATATGTGTAGTGTTTAAAGTGATTGACTATAAACCCAAACAACTCAAGTATGAAACAATGTCATCACGTTTTTTTAATATATCAATAAGTATATCCAGGACCTCTCTCCTGACCGTCCATAAAGAAAAATATTAATAGTGAACATCTCAAGCCAGCTCATGAGAAAGTCTAGGCGAGTAAACAATATTCTTCCTCAATTCAAAAACTCAATATATTTCCACAGAGGAATTTCTTTCTAGGCAACGACAAATGGTAACCCGATCATTTTAGACCAAGCTACTCTGCTTAAAAATTTAGTTAATGACATTAAAACAAACTGCAGAAATCTGGGAATACATTCATTACCTTAATTGACTCTATAATAGCCAAACGCTTTTCTATATGCATTCTAAGAATGTTACAATTGGTTGACCTCAAATGAACATTTGATTCTCAATTCTCAAGACAAACTTTACTATTACTATTGTCGTGTAGAGGTAGTGTAGGGTTTTCTCACAACCAGTGCCCCAACTCTAACGATGTGCTATCTGTGCATACATAATTGGCTATTGTAATCCTTTAGTTAGGATTACGGCCTGGATTCTCACATCAATCATGTTGTGTGCGTTAATGGAATGGATTGATATGCATTATAAAGGCCTATCCGAACGAAAAATTATTTTCATGGCAATTAGTTTACTCATAGAGTTTTCAAGTGACAAATCTTGAAAGGAGCACCCCGCAAGTTATATGACTTTTTTATGACTGTCAGAGTTGAGATTTGAACTCTCTAGCTCTTGTTCAATTAGCCAACACCAAAATGTGTTTTTAATTTCCAAATGTCTACAGAAATTGTTTGGGGTTTCTTAAAACGGTACATGACATAGTCATTATTTATATCAAGCTTATGTGAAAATAGAAAATAGAGTATAGACCAGTGGTCTTAGAAGTTTAAGTCTTTTCAATCGAGTATCACACTCTATTATATACCATATATTAGTATACCAGTATACCAGTTTCACTATTTTATCATACAACAACAGTATGTGCTCTTATGAAGTAAGGAAGTTTTACTACCGATAATAGCTACATCTGAGTTTTTGTATAAAACACAGCCATTCATGGTTGATTTGCGAGCAACCGCAAAAGATATAAGCATTGTCAAGCAATGATACATTTTTCTTCCTCCTAAAGTCCAATTTCCTGGCGCCAACACAATACAGTGTAGAAGTAGTTATGCATTATGTAAGTGTTGATCGTACGAAATTTCGAATCTCATGCAAAGACGATTTTTTTTCGTTTATAAGGATTTAATCACATGTCATGTATCATACAGTGTGTTGAGGAAGGGGGATTTTAACTGTTTAACCTGAAATTTATTTCATTTCATTTAATGCCCTTTAATAATATTTTAACTAATTATGATAAGATAATATGTTTGACGTCATAATTTATGTATTTAGATATAAATGTTATTAAATATTTACTTTTGTTTTGTTGTAGTTTTTATTTTTCTTTCTTTTATTTTTTTTTTTTGGTTTCAAATCACATGCCACTTTTATGAAATTGAACAGACAGTAGTAACGTTTGGTAGTACTCGTAACGTAGTAGTAGTATTAAAACCAAACCTAAACCATTTAGTATTTCTATAAAATATCTCGTATATTAAATAGATAATTTCGTTTATTTGATGAGCCCGTTATTACAATGTTATTTTCATTTTTCTTTTTTATTTTTTTTTTGTTTTTTATAAAAATAAACAAAGATAAGTCAGATTAATTAGCGTTGAGCATAGGGTTTAATTAACGACCAATAGAAAAAAGATATTTTAAATAGTAGCCTTTAAGTGGGTGACATTAGTGTCAAAGTATGATTAGTAATCTCTGTTTGACCCATTTTAATAACTTTTTATGGTGGTTATTGTTGAAATATTGTAGGATATGCAATAATTTAATTTTCAATTCCACAATTCAACGGTCCATAAACACGCTGTAATAATTTTTAATTTAACAAATTATTCTCAATCTTTTTCGTTTAATAAATAATATATTTTTAGAAACAAAATTAGATGAAAAAAAAAATTGTTGAGAAAAGTTCGGTCATGAACATTGTTCAATTGGGGGAAAACGTAAATAGACAATAGACGGTAGCTATGAAAATACTAGACAGACAGATGAACCATCTTCTACTACATACATACATATATGCAGACGTCGTGGGTAAAATATGAAAACATTTTAAATCACAAAAATAACCATAAAGACATAAAAAAATTTGTTTTTGAAATTTCTTTTTTTTTCATTTTAAATTTGGCTAAAATGTACTGTCGTACTGGCCAACAAATTAAAGAATAAAAAAAAAAGAAAATAAAAACAAAAATTCGACACAGACACACATGTCTCGCCAATTTAAGAAATGATTTGAGGTTGCCCCATGGTGATGATACCTGAACAATGTGGTTAAAAAAATAGCACATGTTTTCTTAAAGTTGTACAAGATAAGAACCCTCGCAATAATGTATAACTTTTTACTTGATTCTCCACTATGTAGTCCCATCGATCTTATGAGAAGTTTGATTCGCGGAAAGAAGTCAACATACTGTGTGTAAACCAATAGTGAACCGTTTAACGTAAATATACGATCGCTTGCACAATGGAGGTGGCTCTTCAATGCATAGGGTTTCCTCTTCCACTGTCTAGTATGTACATGGAATTTGAATGTCAGAAACAATGGGCCTAAATGGGACCTTACTCTTCAAGAAGGGCCTGTTACTCAACTTAAAGAATAATCTTTCTTTACAATTTGTAATAAGAAAAAGAGAAAGAAATGCCGTCTCTACGCCATTTACTGATACTCGTTCTGCAATTTTTTGTTCTCTCTCTCTACGTTTCTTTTCACCTTAAACCGATTCTATTTTCTCTCCACTATCTCTTTGTCTTTTATAGCATAGATATTGATTGAATTTCAAATTTATATTCTTTGTTCATTTCTTTTACAGGCTTTTGAACGTCTAAGCAGCCTTCATCATGGGGGATATGTTCCGTAGTGAGGAGATGGCCTTGTGCCAAATGTTTATACAGCCAGAGGCCGCGTATACATCCGTATCCGAGTTGGGCGAAACTGGTTGTGTACAATTCAGAGATGTAAGTTTTTGAAATTTAATTTAATTGTTCATTGTCCAAAAATTAATCCGCTATCATCTTATTTTTTCTGACAGTTGAATAGCGGTGTCAATGCCTTCCAGCGTAAATTCGTTAACGAAGTGCGCCGTTGCGATGAATTAGAGCGTAAAATCCGCTACATCGAGGCCGAAATTAAAAAGGATGGCATTAATTTGCCCGAGATTTTGGATGATATTCCCAAGGCACCCAATCCCAGGGAAATTATTGATCTTGAGGCTCATTTGGAAAAGACGGAAAATGAAATTTTAGAATTGGCCCAAAACGAAGTTAACTTGAAATCCAATTACTTGGAATTGACCGAATTGCGGAAGGTATTGGAAAATACCCAGGGTTTCTTCTCTGATCAAGAAGTTATGAATTTGGATTCCAGTAATCGTGGTGCTGCTGGTCTTATAGTCGATGAAAGCGCTACTAATCAAAATCGCGGCCGTTTGGGCTTCGTAGCCGGTGTAATTAATCGTGAACGTGTTTTTGCTTTTGAACGTATGTTGTGGCGTATTTCACGTGGTAATGTTTTTCTTAAACGTTCCGATTTGGATAAACCATTAAATGATCCCAGCACTGGTCATCCTATTTACAAGACCGTCTTTGTGGCCTTCTTCCAAGGTGAACAATTGAAGAATCGCATTAAGAAAGTCTGCACCGGTTTCCATGCTTCGATGTATCCTTGCCCCAGCTCGCATACCGAACGCGAAGAAATGGTCAAGGGTGTTCGCACACGTTTGGAAGATTTGAAATTGGTTTTAAGTCAAACCGAAGACCATCGTAGCCGTGTTTTGGCCACAGTTTCCAAAAATTTACCTTCCTGGTCCATTATGGTGAAGAAAATGAAGGCCATCTATCACACATTAAATTTGTTCAACATGGATGTAACAAAGAAATGTTTGATTGGTGAGTGTTGGGTACCCACCAAAGATTTGCCGGTTGTTCAAAAAGCCTTGTCCGACGGTTCAGCTGCTGTAGGTAGTACTATACCCTCTTTCTTGAATGTCATTGACACCAATGAACAGCCGCCAACCTTCAATCGCACAAATAAATTTACTAGAGGTTTCCAGAATTTAATTGATGCCTACGGTATTGCCTCGTATAGGGAGTGCAATCCTGGCTTGTATACTTGCATTACATTCCCCTTCTTGTTTGCCGTGATGTTTGGCGATTTGGGTCATGGCTTAATATTGACTCTTTTCGGTGCCTGGATGTGTTTGTATGAAAAACGTTTGTGCCGCCTTAAGGCTGGTGAAATCTGGACCATTTTCTTCGGCGGTCGTTATATCATTTTGCTGATGGGTGTCTTCTCCTGCTATACCGGCTTCATCTACAACGATGTGTTCTCCAAATCCATGAACATTTTTGGCTCGACCTGGACAGTAAGATATAATACAACGACCGTTTTGCAAAATCCACTAATGCAAATGAATCCTGAATACCATGTCGAGGGTGTTTATCCTGTGGGTTTGGATCCCATTTGGCAGTTGGCTAAAAATAAAATTATTTTCCTTAACACCTACAAAATGAAACTGTCCATCATCACCGGTGTTTTGCACATGATCTTTGGTGTATGCATGTCGGTAGTAAACTTTGTACACTTTAAGCGTGTCTCCAGTATTGTCTTGGAATTTTTGCCACAAATTCTATTCTTGGTTTTGCTGTTCGGCTACATGGTATTCATGATGTTCTTCAAGTGGGTGCAATACAGTGCCCACGCCGTCGATCAACCCGAAACACCCGGCTGTGCTCCTTCAGTTTTGATTATGTTCATCAACATGATGTTGTTCAAGAGCTCTCCAACTTTACTCGGCTGCAAGGAATTCATGTTCGAAGGTCAAAACACTCTTCAGATGATATTCGTATTCATTGCATTGATTTGCATTCCCTGGATGTTGTTGGGCAAGCCTTTGTACATTATGTTCACTCGTAAAAATAACAATCATGTAAGTAAACTTAAACTGTGAGAGTGCATATATGTGAGTGCAACTCATGTGTTTTTTTGTATACATTGAACAGGCCAAACACAATGGTGAATTGACTGGTAATATGGAATTGAATGAAGGTGAAACTCAATTGCCAACAGCCGCGGAAAGTCATGAAGGCGGTGCTCATGGCCATGATGATGAGCCCATGAGTGAAATCTTTATCCATCAAGCTATACACACCATTGAATATGTGCTCAGTACCATTTCACACACTGCCTCCTATTTGCGTTTGTGGGCTTTGTCCTTGGCTCATGCCCGTAAGTATTGATAAGCTTTTAGCAATTTGGCAACGTATAAAAAAACTAAAATCTTTTTTGTTTTGTTTTTGCTACAGAATTATCCGAAGTATTGTGGCAAATGGTCTTATCCTTGGGCCTTAAACAAACTGGCTATACCGGTATTATCGCGATCTACCTTATCTTCGGTGCCTGGTGTCTATTCACTTTAGCCATTTTGGTTATGATGGAAGGTCTCTCTGCCTTCTTGCACACTTTGCGTTTACACTGGTAATTTTTAACACAACACAACAATCATATCATTTGAAATCTTTAATGAATTTTTTTTCTTGTTTTTCCTTTTCAGGGTCGAATTCATGAGCAAATTTTATGAAGGTTTGGGCTATGTCTTCCAACCATTCAGCTTCAAAACCATTTTGGATGCTGAAGAAGAAGAATAAATTTAGCTCTATGATAAAGAGACATAATTTATTCCATTATTTATTCCAGTATTGGTGGTTCTCTTCCCACTGTGCAACCAAGTTATTTTCATTTCTATCTGTTGTCCATTTCCAAAAATGTTGTTTTTTAATTAATTATTCTTTTTTGATCGTTTATTAGTTTTTCGTTTTTGTTAATTTGATTCGTTGATTAGAATTGATATTAATTGTTATGCTTAGATAAAGATAAAGTACTATAATTATACTTACATACATACATAATTAAAAACAAGCAATATTAATACAATATTTAATATAATAAGAAAAAGATTTTGTTCAATAAATAAAATCTTATTAAGAAGAGAGAACAGCAACGAAATATCAGAAATATATTCATTTGAATCAAAACTAAATTGTAGTTAACATTCACAGGGAAATTCTTTTTGGTATTCTTATAAGCTTAGAATATGAACTCAAGAGAATTCTTTTCAGAGTAACCGTAATACTTTCATCGACTAAAATAATGCGGACGGAATAAGTGACGGCAGTCAGGCATATGGTGTTATGGTGGAAAATATTTGAATTTATTACATCGGAATCCAAAACATTTAATTTAGCTTAGTTTATAATCCATCGTTATCAAGATATGCGTTGAGAGTATAAAAAAGTGCTAAATAGCTGAATAAATTAAATGTGTGAGTAATTTGCGTCGAGGTAAACAAATAAAAAGAGAATCTGAAGGGAACCACAGCTCCTGTGGCTTCCCATACTGATACTACTGAATCCAGTCTTTTGACTTAAAATAGAAAATTTCTAAAAGTGACTGAAATATTAGGGCCGAAAAATGAATGCCTGATATTACCTTTCTGAAGAATATTTCATGTTAATGTTATTCGCTACTACGCCGTGGATGGTCTATTCGTGGACTCCAAATTTTGTATTACGGGCGGTAAGGTTCTCTTTGAAGTGGGAGAGTGGGTTGCTCTTTTTTACGAGAAACTTTACCTATCCCCACATTAAACTTTAGTGGACTTAAAAAATCACTATGACGGCCAATGTACTGCTTCAAAAGGTGAAATTGATTGCTCACCAGACTCAAGTCTCAATAGATACATGTTAATGGTTTCTGTGTGGCATGTCCAACTGTATTGTTGAAACCTTATGTCAGCCAAATTCAAGTTTTTCCTTCCCTTAAATGTAGTGATACTTTATTCATGGTTTTTGAAGAAGCTACGGTTCAATGATGACGCCGGTACACAAGCCACATCAAACTGTGTATCGTTCAGGACAACACTTAAACTGTTTCTGCAATTCTTAATTATTATTATCATTGAAGATAATTTTTCATGGAACAATAAAGCTTCGATCAACTTTTCATTTTCACAACACCGTTGTGGTACAGCTCGCTTTAGTTCCTGCAGCTGTTGCTGCACTTTGAATGGTTCTTGAAGTTATACAAAATATGTACTCTTCGCATAGCTGTTGGTGTATTAATGTCCAATAAACTTAAGCTGGTGCGAAATTTAAACTTAATTTTGGTGATAACATTCAACGTTTTGAAATGGCTTGCCTTACTTAGCATATTTAGTATTGCCACATGCCACGAATCATTTCTTTTACAGATAAAGCATGCACTAAAAACCCATTTCCAAAAATTCGCTGGTTATACCGCTGCAGCAAATGAAATGTCGCTTAGGAAATTAGCAACCAGCGCTTGTTAATAACAGCATCCCAAAAACCTTGACGACTCATTTGATACTCTGTTCCATTATTAAAACTGACTTACATTTGAAACCCCAATTGCTGAAGTTTTTAAAATATTCTATTCGATTTTCATTAATCGACAATATTTCAAGCGGTTTTTAACTTGTGTTACTAACGTTACATTTTAATAATAAGCCCTAAGGTATGCTTTCATTTTCATTTGTATGTTTTATACAATATTGTTAATTGAAAACAAAATAAAAACGCTAAAAAAGATGCAAAACCGAAATGTCCTTCAAGCTGTTTGTAGCACGTTAAAGTAATCAATCACTAAATTCTTATTCTTTTAAAGAAAAAAACTCGTAGAGCAAAATCGTATTGACTTGTTTGAGTTACTAGATAATTCTGTGCAGGAAAATTCCAGAATAAATTTAATGTAACTTTTTGGTTATGGGGATGAAAGGCAATTAAACTTCAGCTGTGTTGGCCTACTTCCACAGGGAGGATAACGCCAATAGGCAATATCATAGAAAGCTATGCTAGTATTCAATGGTAAAAGATCCTCCCCACTACTCCTAATACATTAAACCAGAATATTCTTTTCGCCGAAAGATTCTGAAATGGCAATGGCAGATGGCAAGCCAATCATCCTTGTATCTGCTGGAGTGAACCAATGACCAATGTTTAGCTGGAAAAACTTGATTAATAAAATTGAAACAAAATAAAACAAATACTAAGAAGTTGAATGAATCTTCAAGTAAGGATTAGAAGCCTAAATATACTTACAAATAGTAGTTACACACAAATTCGAATAATATTTTAGGATTTATATCGAATATGGACTTAACAAATTGAAATTTTGACTATTTACTCATAACCCACCATTACCAACGAAAAGCAACGACTCTTTCGTTGAAGTGTAGAACTCATTTTGTCACTCTTTTAAACTTGACTAAATCAATTAAACAATAATGTTGGATGTGGAACTGATTACGAAATACACATTTAAGGTAATAATTTCATTATAATTAATTTAAAAGATAAAATTTAAAATTCTATACAAATATTGTGAAATATCAATGAAACCGTACGAGGTATGTTCTAAAAGTGACTTATAAAGGGTCCACCAAATAACATTTTTTTTTAAATGCTTTAAAAAAAACTACTGAATATTTTCTCAAATTTCTTTTTTTATTTGAAAGTACAATCCTTCCGGTTAATAATGGAAAATAATTTCATTCAAATGGCTGCCTCGGCTGGCCATGCAGTAGCCTACACCAGAAGATGCCGATTTTGGCAAAAAAAATCATCTTTTCAGATGAAGCTCATTTTGATCTTGGCGGGTATGTAAACAAGCAAAATTGTCGCATTTGGTACACAGAAAACCCGCACGCATACATTGAAAAGCCGACGAGCAAGGAGTGGCCGTTACAGTCAATGGCGATCGTTATCGGGCCATGTTGAACGAATTTTTGTTCACAAAAATTGAAGAGGAGGATATTGACAACATTTGGTTTCAACAGGACGGCGCTACGTGCCACACAGCCGAAGCTACACTCGATGTTTTGCGCCCTGTTTTTGAAGATCGCATTATCAGCCGCAGAGCTGATGTCGTTTGGCCACCTCGGAGCTGCGATTTGACAACGTTGGACTATTATTTGTGGGGTGCCGTCAAAGATAAGTATTACGCCGACAGCCCAGAGACAATTGACGCTTTAAAGGATAATATTCGTGAAGCCATTGGTGAAATACAGCTGCACACAATCGATAATGTGCTTAAAAATTGGACCGATCATGTAGGCTACTGCATGGCCAGCCGAGGCAGCCATTTGAATGAAATTATTTTCCATTATTAACCGGAAGGATTGTACTTTCAAATAAAAAAAAGAAATTTGAGAAAATATTATATAGTTTTTTTTTTTAAAGCATTTTCAAAAAAAAAGTTATTTGGCGGACCCTTTACTAACTTATACGCCTAATATCAATGAAGGCTAGATCGTGGCTTCTTAGAAATCTTTTTCTAGTTCTGAACAACTTTAACAAAGGCGTTAGCGTTACTTTCCTTACATTTCTATATTAGTTATGAAACGGAAAAACCATTCATCTCGTATAAATCCATAATCTAGCGTACTAGATTATTTGTATTTAGAAAATGCAAACTCATCTTGCATGCAACTTGTAATTTTTAGCGCACAGTCAATCTAAGCGACCATAATTACCTTGACTCTCTCTCAATTCGATTTCGATTCGCTATAAGAAAATTACCTCTCGAATAGATCCTCAATTTCAAGTGCAGTCTATTGAATCACATTATTGTGAGGTACATCAACAAGACCGAGGTTACAGCTACTATTTTACTCATTAAACTCCCTTGGAAAGTTTTTCTATTCCCAAAACTGAAAAAATACGCGAAAAAACAGGGATTTGCATTGTTTATTGAGGCAAAGAATGCCTCGCCAAAAAATTGGAAATTGATTTCGAACGGTTCATTGTCTCAACTTATGAAATTTTTTCTTGTACGAGGATGCATTTTTAAATTTTTTGGTTTGAGGAGAAAGTGCAAGAAAGGCAAAAATTAGACAACGACTCATCTGTTCCACGTTCCTTCCAGTATGAAATCTCACAAGCAAATCTATTTTAATGACCTAGACAACTTCTTAAACATTACTGAGTCACTTAAGGTGTGAGGCCCTATGTTAATTGCAGAAGAGAAAGAAAAGGAGTAGCCTTGTTTAGATATAATTATTTCTTTAAAAAGTGGTAGGTTTCAAAAATTTGTTATTATTGGAAATAAGACAATCATGAAGCGAGTTGACTCCATGGGAAGGATAACTCCAATAGGAAATATTATTGAAAAATCATGAAGCTATGGTAGTATTCAATGGTTAAAGCTCTTCACCTCTACGTGAATAGGCAACGGCAGATGCCAAGCCTGCCATTCTCGTATCTACTGGAGTAAATCAATAACCAGTTTAGCTGGAATAACCTTATTAATGAAATTGAAACAAAACAAAAGAAATGATAAGAAACTGAATAAATCTCTTATCTTTCTAAGGCCATCCAGCCATTCCCAGTCAAACCTATTTTACGCAAACTATTACACCGTATTTTGATTTTTGCTACATTTTATGTTATGTGTTCATTTATGTTTCATTAAAACTGCTCAAAGAGATCTCAAAAAACACATGATAATGTTTATCTTTCTGGCGGAATTTTTCGGCTTACAAATGAAATTTTACAAAATATTTATAAAAAAAACAAGGGAAATATAAAGAAGTTTTTGTGTAAATATTTAAATATTACTTACCCACAAAAGCAATGTTGAGTCAATTTAGAACATCAACTGTAAAGAAAGAAAAATTTTTGACATTATAATGGTATTATTTTCAAATATACACTGTGTTTATACTAAAATCAGGCCTCGTATAATTGCAAAGCCTTAAAGAAACTTATCAACTATCAACCAACGTGAAACTTATCAAATGTTGGCGAACAGCGACGGTGATTGATTTGTCTTGATTAATTATGAATTATTTTCCAATTAACGATTCATTTTAAATTCTAAACCAAGAGAAAATGTGCAATTATTAAAATTACAAGAATACATACAAAATGTGACCAAGATAATACGACCTTAAAAGTGATAACATCGTGAATTTGTATTTCTTTTCGAACAAATTTCACTATTTGATGGATATGTTAGACAGAAAAACTGAAATCAGTTGAATGTCGGCTGTTCAACGGACAAGTTAAACATTTTTAAAGAATTTCAGAAAAGGAAGCGGTGAAGAATTTTAAATTACAGAAGAATTTTTTGATCTTTAAGGAAGGTGAGTAAAAGTGGATGAGTTTGGGAATGATATTCCTTCTTTAAGCAGATGTTTCCTTTATTTTTTCAGTTTTATTCTGAAACGGCTTCAACATGGGGGACATGTTTCGCAGTGAGAAAATGTCCTTGTGCCAGATTTTTCTGCAACCGGAGGCAGCCTACGATTCTTTAGCGTTATTGGGAGAAAGCGGTTGCGTGCAGTTTCGTGATGTAAGTGTACTTCAATGTAAATAGTAGAGAGTGACATGTAAGAAAATTACAAAGGTCAGGTCGGAATCTGTAATACTTTAGAGTATAGCTACAGCTATAGAAGAGTAGGTTACAATCATACAATTTTGAAACTAGCCAACTGACAAAGCTTGTAAGAATTTTTAATGTAAAGTTTCCCATGGGCTTAATCGTGTGGTTTTACAAATACCTGTGCCTTTTGCATGGTTCTTTTAAAGAAACTGATGCACCTTCTGCTAAAAATGTGAACAGTTATTAGCTTCCGGAAGTATGATCGAAATTCCGTTCGTTAAGTCACACACATGGATAATAATTGCTAATTGAGCCTGTACAAGTGACTGGAATTGATAATTCCAACTGTTTTTTTTTCTTTTTCATTTATTTTGGGAACATACTAAGCTATTTGGCATGCATTGACGTGCAAGCTGATAGATCGAAAAAAATTGTCATTGTTATATAAGAAAACGTGATCTGTCGTGTTCTACACGACGATAGTATCGCCTCTCATCGCTGTTATATAATCTTGTTCACAACGGTGTTGTATAACCAAACGGTCTAAGAGATGCCTGAAATATTTGGATTGTGCCGATTACATTCATTTAATGGCACACACACGAGTATGACAATAATGGATTAATGGAGGATATTTCCTAATTTTGCTATTTCCGCAGAGTCCTTATCACGTCCAGCGAATCTTGTACTAACGTCTAGAGCTGGATAAGCGAGAGCAGCCAGGCTATTGAGCACTTGAGTCATAATTGGCGAATCCATCATATCACGGAGAGTATCAAAGACTGTGTGTCGTTAAATGCACAGACATAATTGGAGACTCTAGGGGATCGTAACAGGACTAATAACAATGGCTGCCACTAACCATTTTCAATTTTTTTTCCTTTTTTTTGCATTGTTTCAGTTCAGCTGATGGGCATATTATTAGAAGAATCTAGGGTGACAGGATAGGCATCTGCCATTGCCATGCTGTCATTGAATAGAATAATGGCAAGGAACATTGATCAATAAGTCACAAGAAGTACCGAAATTTTCTGAAAGTATTATTTGAAGGGAAATTCTAGTCTCTTAATTTCTAAAATTCCAAAGTATTTATTTTTCTAAATACTGCTGCACTTTTGTTAAGCCCCCCTCTATATAAACCCACAAGTCAATGCAATGCATATATAGTTTGAACACTTAACACTTAACTTAGTTACTTTGATATCGCATATCTAAGATTGTAATCAAAAAAATATCAGGGTGAAGAGAGCAGGAACGTTAAAACTTATTCATTTTCCTCTATTGTATCCAGATGAACGAAGGCACTACATCCTATCAGCGCAAATTTGTTTCGGAGGTCCGGCGATGTGAAGAGTTAGAACGGAAAATTCGTTTTGTGGAGAATGAAATCAAAAAAGATGACTTGAAAGTGCCCGAATTAGATTTCGACAATATACCAGCTGCCCCCAAGCCCAGGGAATTAATCGATTTGGAGGGTCATTTGGAAAAGTGTGAAAAGGAAATAACCGAATTGGCTTTCAATAACATCAAATTGAAATCGAACTTCTTGGAGTTGACCGAAATGTTGATGGTATTGGAGAAGACTCAGGGTTTTTTCGACGATCAACAGGTGATCGATATGGATTTGAAACATAAGCATCATCATCATGAGGCTAGTGGGCACCTGGGCTTTATAGCTGGCGTTGTTAGTCGTGAAAGGGAATTTGCCTTTGAGCGTATGCTTTGGCGTGTTGCTCGTGGCAATGCCTACGTGAAGAGGGCCCACTTGGAGCAGTCTCTGAAGGATCCACAGACAGGTTATGACATGTATAAAACCGTATTTGTGATATTCTTTCAGGGTGAACAGTTAAGAAACCGCATAAAAAAGGTGTGTACAGGTTTCCATGCTGCCATTTATCCCTGTCCTAACGATCATCACGAAAGAGAGGATATGATTAAGGGTTTAAGAACTCGTATAAATGATTTGAAGCTGGTTTTACAACAAACTGAGGATCAACGCACATGTGTTTTAATGGCAGTCGCTAGGCAATTGGCTGCTTGGGAAGTCATGGTAATAAAAATGAAGGCTGTGTACCACACCTTGAATATGTTGAGCCAAGATGTGACCAGCAAATGTTTGATTGGGGAGTGTTGGGTCCCCACTAACGATTTGGAGAAAGTGCAAAACTGCTTGGCTGAGGGATCGGCAGCAGTTGGTAGCCATGTGCCTTCCTTCTTGAATATCATGGACACGGATGACCAGCCTCCTACTTATAATCGCACTAATAAGTTTACCCGTGGTTTTCAAAATCTAATTGACGCGTATGGTATTGCCACTTATCGGGAAGCCAATCCGGCCTTGTATACTTGCATAACATTTCCATTCTTATTCGCCGTGATGTTTGGTGATATGGGTCACGGTTTTATTTTGTTTTTATTCGGAGCCTGGATGGTTATTTGGGAGAATTCGTTGGCTCGCAAGGTTAATGGTGAAATTTCACGAATCTTTTTCGGAGGCCGTTACATTATAATGCTTATGGGTCTTTTTGCCATGTATACGGGTTTTATGTACAATGATTGCTTTTCGAAGTCGTTTAACGTTTTCGGTACACACTGGCGTGTGCGCTACAATAGGACTACAGTTCTCACAAATCCCACTGGTCTGCAGTTAAATCCATCTACCGCAGCCTATGACGTCTATCCCATAGGTATGGATCCCATTTGGCAGTTTGCTTCGAACAAAATCATATTCTTGAATACCTACAAAATGAAGTTGTCCATTATATTCGGTGTACTGCATATGGTCTTTGGTATTTGCATGTCTGTGGTAAATTTTGTGCATTTTAAGCGTTACTTTAACATTATTTTGGAATTTGTGCCACAAATGATTTTCCTGTTGCTGCTCTTCGGCTATATGGTCTTTATGATGTTCTACAAATGGGTCAAGTATTCGCCCAAGACCGATTATCAACCCGATACACCCGGCTGCGCTCCCTCCGTATTGATTATGTTCATTAATATGGTGCTATTCAAGAGCTCGCCACCTTTAAAGGGTTGTGATGCATTTATGTTTGCAGATCAGAGCACGGTCCAAATGGCTTTCGTTGTTGTAGCACTTATCTGTATACCGTGGATGTTGCTGGGCAAGCCTCTGTATGTTAAATGTACACGTAAAGTAAAGCCACAACATCCTGATGAATTCACTTCCACTGACACTTTGGAAATGATAGAGGGTGATACCGCTGTTGTAGTAGAAGTTATTGAAACTTCCAATAGACAAAAAGAAGTTGCAGGAGGTCATGATCATGAAGAAGAGCCCATGAGTGAAATATGGATACATCAAGCTATACACACTATAGAATATGTTCTGAGTACCATATCACACACAGCCTCATATTTACGTTTATGGGCCTTGTCATTGGCTCACGCCCGTAAGTATATGCATATTCTTCTGAGTTCTCAGTAACAAAATATAATTTTCCTTCTTTAAATAGAATTGTCAGGAGTATTGTGGACTATGGTTTTATCGTTGGGTCTAAAACTTAAGGGTTATCCTGGTTCTGTGGGCTTGTTCTTCATTTTTGCTATTTGGGTCTTCTTTACCATTGCCATTATGGTTATGATGGAAGGCTTATCCGCCTTTTTGCATACCCTACGTTTGCACTGGTAAGTTTTTCTCTACCTTCTGATCGAACGATCTTTTCTAATATGCCGCTTGCTCTCTTCTTACAGGGTGGAGTTTATGAGTAAATTTTATGAAGGCGCTGGTTATGCTTTCCAACCTTTCAGTTTCAAAGCCATTTTGGAGGCTGAAGATGAAGAATAAATTTCAAAAAAATTCTACTGTTAAATAAATAAATGAAACACATGCAGATCCAACATAAAATGTTTTAAAATATGTTTTCATTAAGTTTCTAAATACAATAGAATTAACCTTTAGTTTGCATTTCGAGCTTTTGTCTTGTAAATTAAAAGGAAATACTAAATAGGATTTCTTATGGTGTTACAAAGATCAAGAGCGGATTTTGTGACCGAAGTTGGAGTTTTTGTTTCCAGAAAGAAATATTTTGAGCCAAGCGGTAGACTATGCCATTAAAAGATACGCTTATTGCCATTTGAAAATAATATAGCAACACTATCTGAGAGTCAGTCTGCTATCCTAGCACTTGTCAATTGCAGATAGCATGGTACTGTCTGGGGACGACAAATTAGCTGGGTAGGGAAAATGAAAGATGAAGAGATACAAAGACTCTTCTCAAATAAAATGGGTTTGTGGCAATCAAAACTTTTATTGGGAAATTACATTAGGCAAGGATTTGAGTTATGCATCAGACTATTCAGAAATAATCTAAGGTTAGTAACCGGCTTTTTGATCAAGCACTGTAGAATACTCAAAGTATACTTGTTCAGAACAAGGATCGCCTTGAACACAATATGCAGACTCATTAAAATACATTCTTGGAGGTTCCAGGAGAAAACAAAGAATTGTCTTCTTCTGGAGATTGTTAGGGCAACAAGCTTGTCGGGACCTACAGTTTAATGCCGACTCAGGACGACTGAGAAGTTTCAGAGTTTTTGACCGAAGAGTACTGATAGGATGCCGTCGAATGGCGAGATGTATGGGGCGGAGTTTGAACCAAGATCTCTCGTCTAATGAGTTAACGCACTACTTACTATAATATGAGGACTTTGATGACCTTTACGGATTTTAAATATACAACCTTAAGACAGTTCTGAAATGATCGAAACCTAGGTCCGGCTTATATGGTGGATGCAAGGTTTTCAGCAATTCCCTTTCCAATCCCACAATATACATGGCATTATTGTTCTTGGTGTCAATTACGGCTTAGTCTGAGAAGATTCACCCTTGTGCGTCCATGATATTTTTCACCCATAGACCGTAATCATACGCTTCACAAATGTTTAAATTTCGATCCTTTTTTGTTGTATTTAGTCTTCCACGATTTCCTTGACTTTTATGGCGATTGGTTGACTAGAGCGAGGTGCATTTTTAACATGCTGCTATTCCAGTTATAGCTTCGTCCCTGAAAACTTTACATAATTTTTTTCAGGAACCTTCGATACACATTTACCTTTTGTATAACAGGAAAGCGCATTCCAATGGCCGTTTAAGATGCGGTGGTCGAATAGGTCAGACATCTCCAACAAAACGAAATATGAAAACTTCTTCGGCGACTTCCTCTTTGCAGCAGATTTCTGGCAAAAACTCTGAGAGTAAATCAAATTGCCATGAAAAGTTTCTCAAAAATCTGTCGTTCGTTGTCGACTTTAAACTTTGTGTCCGTCACTATAAAATTAACACACACAACATAAGTGGTGTGAACACCTCTCGTTATGTAAATTCAATTTTTTTTTTGCATTACATTACGCATTATTTTTTTTTTATAAAACTTTTTTATAAAGATCAAAGGGCAAACGTTATAAAATAACCCTCAAAGAAATCTTGACAACATTTTTATTGTAAATTTAAAAATTTTAATTTTTCTTTTTAATTTTTTTTCATCACGTTTTTGGACTGTTTTTAATAAATTGCACGACAACCTCAATGAACTTTTTTGTTTTTTTTAATGGAAAAACTAAAATTTTTGCTGAAACGGCGAAAATTTAAAATTGCCAAGAAAAAAGTGAAGAAATTTTTTAATAAAAATAAATGACAACGACAACAATAAAATTTTAATTAAAAAACCAAAAGAAGCGATCAAATAAAATCAGTTGCAAAACAGAATTCAAACTAAAAAATTAATTGCGGATTAATTGCTCATTTAAACTCGAAAAAGAAAAACTTAAGCGGTGACTTTTTTTAATTAAAAAGAAGGAAAACAAAATGTCCTGTTTTGGTTTAAAAATGTTCCTTAGTGGTTGTGTATTATTATTTACCCATACGGTTTGGGCGGATGTTATTGTTCAATTAAATATAAATCGTCCCATTAATGATGTCAGTGATAAATTTATTAGTTTTACATTGAAACCAGAGGACTTGTACAAGGCTTTAGATGGCCCTCATAGGTGAGAGAGATGATAAGCAATAATTTTCCTTTTCTTTATGATATTTTCAATATGTATCGCAGGAAAACAATAACACGCATGGCCTCCATGTTGAGTCATGCCCATGTGAAATTTGTAGGCGATTTTTATTTTGCAACTAAAACGGATACGATACGATTAAGAAATCCAACTAAAATTGTCTGGAAGGGCTTTAACAAATGGACCAAGTAAGTAGCAAATTTAATATTAAAATTTTAAACATTTTTAGTAATGGAAGATGTATTAGAAGTAAGCGCAATTATTGTTTAAAGTGTAATCAATATTTTATTATATTTACAACAGAGCTGTCAATTGGTCCATGGTTATACCCGTACCATATAAACCAAATGACTGGGATCCCATGCAGACATTGAAAATATTAAATACATCTCAAATGGTGGGCATAGACGAGGCCATTTGGCAACTTGGCACCGGTACGTATTATAATATTTAAATCAACATTTTTTTTAATGTAATTTCCTGTCATAATTAGATTTCGGTTCTTCGTATGCCTCGGACTATGTAAGCGAATTGAAGACCTTAAACATAATGGTGGAATCCTTTAAGCCATCTGTGGTAAATTGGCAAACTATGGGTGCCGATATTTCAGCCGGCAGCAGTCCTGATGAGACGAGACGTTATGTGGAAATGTCACAAAATCTTAATGCGGCATTTGGTTGGATACAGTAGGTTTTTTTTTTAAATGAAATATTTTGAAAATTGTATGTGAAATAATTCTTGTTTTACGCTCTTTAGATCTGATGAGTCATTTGCTTCCAACAGTTTAAGTTCCTCAGTGGGGGAACAAGATCCAGCTCTTAAGGTGTTGTTCAAAGAAAATGTGCCCGTCTGGTTATCTTTGCCTAGAGGTAAAACTCTTTCCCTAACTCTAGACGATGAGGTTATGGAAGGCTTGGAATGGGCCCAAACAATGGGTGATGCTGCTAATGTGGGTTTTGAAACAATATTTAAGCCCTTGACTCTGGATGATTTGGAAACGCCTAAATATGGTTTTTATATAACGGCTTTGTTCAAAAAGATCATGGGCTCTCGTGTATATCCAGCGCGACCTTTAAGTGTATTTAGGCGTCCCAATAAGCTATACACCCATTGTGCTAACATGGTATCGGGTGGTTTAGCATTTATGGTGGTCAATAAAAATGAACAGAGTTTACAAATTGCTGTCAGATCCATGAATAGAATACAGGATACAGAAGTCTGGCAATATACCTTGACCATGGCCGATGGCCATGTAATGTTAAATAATAAGAAGATCTCAGTCAACAGCACTTTAGTACCGGAGATAAGACGCAAGCCTAACAAGTCCATGTTACAATTACAGACTCCTGGCATGTCGGTGAGTTTCTGGGTATTGCCCGATGCCGATTTGGAACATTGCCATTTCACCGAGGTGGAGACTGTGGGAATGCCGAATGAAGAAAACGAACAAAAATTTAAAACATATTCGTCCAGCGATCGTTTGCTAAAGCAACTGATTAAAGAATCAACTAAACCCTCTTATACTCCATTAATGGATCTCTTAAGCAGACATCGCCGCTCGTTAGATAGTGAAGACCGTCTAAAGCGTTTCGTTTTGGAAAGTTCTAAGGCAGAAGAAAATCCTTTTGCGGGCGATACAAGGCCTCCTCTAAAAAGACACATTTTCTCTCCCGATCGTAGAAATGCTGCTTTGCAGTGGTTAAGCAATATTCTCAAGGTGCCTCAACTAAAACGTAATGCTCGGCAGTCGGACAGCTATTGGGGGCCTTATTTTATGACGAGAGATGGTAAAAAGACCGCCTTCACCAAAAAGATAACTGAGATTAAAAAACCTGAAAAAAACACACCCAAATACGATGTTGAAGACCAAGAGTTTGATGAGGAAAAATTCTTTAAAAATGTCGGAACCCAAGTCGAACCGGATTATGTACGAGTGCCCCAAGGTGATGTATATCTCAGCAATATTGCTTCAGTATATGGTGATGATGCCGAAGAGGGGGACTTAAAAATTGAAACCAAAAAGCCTATAAAAGCCAAAGTCACTCATCAGTTGGAACCAGTAAATGAAATGAAGCCGTTACGTCTTTTACACACCGAATTCTTTGACGGTTATTCAACTAATCCGGTCAAACCCATGGCCGGTCCTAAACTTGACCTCGGCTCGGCTTTGAATACTCTTTTGTTTGCTGATCCTTTCAGCAAAACCTATAGTCAACTTAATAAAGATCTGTTTGGTAGGAATTTTCATTTGAACGGCAAAACTGTCAGCGCAGTTGAGAAGGGAAAAGAGCTTGATGCAGACTCAGATACTATTGTTAATGATGACAACGATTATTTGCAGGCTCAAATTGATATTTCTCAAGCAGTTTCGGAAAATTCTAATGAAATGGAAGAGAATCAGAAGGAAATGTCTGAGAAACATGTAGAAGCACTGTTGGATGCTAACGATTCTAAAATACCAGAAAAACGTGAATCCTTCTATATGAATGGGTTAAACACAAATAATTACAATGTTTTCGGTGACTCATCCAAGGCGGAGGAGATAAGCAGCGAGGTCAACGAAGAAAATGATGCCAATCAAACTAAATTGGATGAAATTCCCTGGTGGGATTTATCGGATCAGCGTAGCAAACGTTCTCTGGATAGCCATTATTCAGCAGAACCTTGGCTTAATAATATGATCAGTAAAGATGAAGATCCTCTATTGGCTGCGGCTGAACTTTCACCTCTACGTTTGCATCAATTCGAACACAAGGTTAATGAAGTGGTACACAATACAGACACGAAGAGTAATGCTGGTAACAATACTGAGGATAATTTCGCCAAGCGTGTTGTGACTAGTTTTAAAGATCGGGTTATTAAATTAGTGGATATTGTTTCAATGCATGTTCACGACTGGTATAACACACTCACGAAACACTTGGATAGTCCAGGCGACAATGAGAATAGTACTACTGAAAATAATCGTATTAATTAAGGTGGCAAAAGTGAAACATAAAGTGGCAGAGTGGAATTTAATTTTTTTGTTTGTAATTTTTAAGAAAATTTGTATTTAAATTTATTTATAATATCATATTTAGTTAGTAACTCATAGCTATCATTTTATTTATAATACAGTATGTAATTAAAATTTATTTAAAATTCCAATTTATTTCAATTAGTAGTGTGTTGGCTACCTTCACTGTACAGCAATCATCATATAAATTATACATACGAAATTTTATTTGCATAATATAATAAGTTAATTATTGTATTCCATCATCAACTACAAGTATTTGCTTGTGAGAAATGTAGGAAAACAAATATATTACTCCCATTCTCCCTTTATTCATTCATACCCTAACTGCGACAAATAATAACAATACCAACTTATAACTGCAACAAATAGCCATTTGTTCAGCAAACACACAAAAAACCTGTACGAACAGTTGTAACTGTGCACGTCTTTACTTCAAACTATCCACCATTAGCGGATTATCCGTGGAGACATGATCTTTGACGTAGCCTCACCGAAAACAATTTATAGCCTTCAAACTCATTATCTTGTTCACATCACTAAATAGTAAAGTAACCCTTTCTGAAAGTTTCTAATCAAAAAGACTAAAATCGGTCTTGTTGTGCGGCTCGTGGCACAATCTCATTGAAACATCGTACCATCCAGCCCTTATTATCCACTTTGAGGCTAAAAAAGTCGTCTCAATTGCCGATAACGAACACTTACAGTAAAATTCTTCCAAATCTAAAGGGATTTCATACTCTATCACTTTGTGAACCGTAAGAAAAGAGCGCAAGCAAATAAATAATAGGGACTCCTCCTTTTAAGTTGAAAAAATTTAAAAATTTTTACGTAAAATAATTAAAACCGTTTAGAACCAGACTTTGTTAAAATAATTATGTAGTGAAGTGTGCGCTTTACATATAAAAACAGGTACTGAAAACCATCAATGATAATTCCTTAGACTAAAGGAAAAGAGTGTGGAGCCGCAAATATTACCAATAAACTTTAATTCTGGACTGTTTAATCAAATAGCCTGAAAAGTTAACTTATGGAGTTAAGTTCCGGAGTCCTAGAAAGTGCATCTTCCCAGAAAACGGAATGCACTAAATGGACGTTTGTAAGACAACACCTGCATTATAATAACTAGTGCAGCATGGCACAATTAAATGGAAAATCGTATGTACATAACATACACACACTTACTAAATTATACGTACGGTTAAAAAATTGCCGAAATTTTTTAACTAATCCGTTTTCGTTGAAAATCTTTATAGTTTCCTTGATGTTAAGACGGTCTTTTGCATTGGTTAAAAAATTTCTGAAATTGAACTGAATTGTGGCCCTGCACAGGCCCACAAAGGTATGCATTCGATTTACAAATTTCTCAAATTTCTGAACCAAAGCAAAAGACCATCCCGAAGAAAGATGTCAGACAATTATAAATATTTTCAAAAAAACGGATTGGTTAAAAAATTTCTGAAATTTGTTAACTTTTGTGTATACAAGTGTATACAAGGCCAACAAAAGTTAACAAATTTCAAAATTTTTTCAACCAAGACCGTCTTAAAATCGAGGAAAGTTGTCAGACAATTACAAAGATTTTCAACGAAAACGGATTAGTTAAAAAAATTTCTGAAATTTGTTATCCGTATGTACACTTTTGTGACTATGTGTACATACATACATAATTGGTCATTACAACCCTTCAGTCATAATTACGACCTTGCTTCTCACACCATTTTATGTTGTGTGTGTTAACTTTGTACATGAATGGCGAGGCCTGCAGTTTAAAGTCGTTTCTGAACGACAGATTTTTGAAAAACTTTTTGATGGCAATTTTATTTATTCCCAGGATTTTTGCCAGAAATCTGTTGAGTCTTCTCGCCAAAGATTTAATTTTTTATTTTGTTGAAGATATCAGGGCTGGGTTTTGAACTGAGGCGTCATCTCTAATAAGCCAACACACTACCCCCTTGCCTAGGGCGACTCCTAACATTACATTACACCCCAAAGAAAATTGTAGTGATTTGGAAATGCTTTTGTTCATCTAGCGTTGGTTCATTTGTCTCGGTTTATAGAAAAAATTACCACTGCTTATGATATGGATATTCTGTGCTTTTTTTTAGGGCAGAAATTACCAGAATTGTGCAATAAGATTTAGGAGTAAAACTCTTGTAAATACAAAGATAAGACAATGCCAAAAGATTATAAAAACACAGAGAGATTCGAAGCAATTAATATAACATTTTCCTCCTATTTCTAACAGGCATTATTATCAAAGACGTATGTATATTTATTTCACTTAAAGAAAGCAAGATTGTGAGTTTTATTTTGAAATTGTTATGAAAGCAATTTGAACATCCTTACATTAAATTAAAGACAATGTCAAAAAAATTTGATATGTTCCTATTTTTCTTTCTATAAAACAAAAAACATATGACAAAATTATTATTTCTAATTTTCTTAGATATTTGCCTTGACTGTATTATACATATATTTGATCAAAGGCTTAAAGATTATCCAGAGAAATTTATTTCTTTTATCAAAAACTTATAAATTTTATTATATCCGCGTATCGCATGTATATTGTATACCCATAAAATTTGAACAAACTTCATAAGCAAAATATTTTCTCTTTTTTAAACAGAATTTATACTCTTTTATATTTAGGTTAGGTTAGGTTAGAGGACGTGTACTTGTCAATTAAGACAAGTACAGTACCCGGAGGTCGAATTGACCCATTGTACAACGTCCTAGTTTCTCAGACCACTTATGTTGTGTGTGTTAATTTTATACATGAGTGGTGGGACCTACAGTTTAAAGTCGGCTCCGAACGACAGATTTTTATTTATTGAGAAACTTTTCATGGCAATTTTTATTTACTCTCAGAGTTTTTGCCAGAAAACTACTGAGAGAAAGACGCCGAAAAAATACTTTTTGTATTTTGTCTTTGATGCCTGGCCTGGGGCTCGAACCCAAGCTTTTGCGTCTAATAAGTCAACACACTACCTACTAGACTACGGCGACTTCATATATTTATATTTATACTGCACAGTGTTTTTGAGAGAAATATTAAAAGAAATTTTTACTAAAATTTAGAAGAAGACGAGCTCTCATCTTGTAAAATCGTATGAAATAAAAAAAAAAAAAATACAAACAAAAGACTTAAGCAATAAACTTGCTCAAGCAAACCACACACACAAACAACAACAATGAATGAATGAGATGATATAAGAATGATCATAAAATGGAATTAATGATCATTAAAAATAAAAAAACAGAAAACGTTGTAAAAGAAATCGAGAAAAACACAGAAACAAAACTTACAATAACAACAGCAATTATCAGTGGAAAAGAAGAAGAAATGAAGAAAAGCAATTTTATGCTCATTTTTTAACTTTTCGACTCGTGGAGGCGCTCTCAATGCTGTTGTTTTTCAGCGTATTGTAGTTTCTTTTCTTTTCATTTTGTTTTGTTTTGTTTTGTTGTAATACTGCAATCTAAGCAATAAATATTGATACGAGTACGAGTACTCTTTTTTACAAACATCATCAACAACAACCTGTTGTTGTTGATTTCTTTTAACGTTTTGTTTGTTAAAACGAAACAACAGCGAAAAGACGTGGCTTTTTGAATTCGACATTATAGCAGGCAATGATGGGTATACTAGGTTTAAGCAAAAACTTGTAACAATACAGTTGTATGTAGCATTACTTAGTAAGGCCTATGGAAAACTCAAACCTTGTATTCACAGATAATTAAAAGCAAGTTTTAGTATAAAATATTTGTCCACTTAACTGCCATGGAATTGTAAGTTAATTTTTTCTAAATGAAGTTAAGTTTGTTTGGTGTTGTTTGCCCCTCTGTAAAGGAATGCTAACTCGTGTCTGGGCGTTAGGTATGGTTCCGTGTAAAGGAACCTATACGGGGCAAACCGTCGAATGTTTCTCTATCTTCGATGTGATTTACAATTTTCTGAGGATCTAGTGACAGATTTGTTACCAGTTAATCTAGATATATTCCTTATAAAATGTACGCTTATGTCTTTATAGCCACCCATTGTCGTTGGCTGATGATCTGGTACTTTAAGATACAATTTGAAATTCATACCTGAATTGGCCGCCATGAAATTTATATATGTTTGCTGACTTATTGAAGTTGAGTTCAACATTTTTTGGCATAGATAACCTGTTAGTACAATGCGTGCATACATACATACATAACTGTTCATTACAATCCTTCAGTAAGGTTTACGACCTGCCTTCTCATACCACTTATGTTGTGTGTAGTAATTTTATCCATAAGTGGCGGGATCTACAGTTTGAAGTCGACTTCGAACGACAGATTCTTGAGAAACTTTTTCATGGCAATTTGATTTACTTTCAGAGTTTTTGCCTGAAATCTGCTGCGCGGCAGTCGGCGAAGGAAAATGTTTTCTTATTTCGTTTTGTGGGAGATGTATGGCCTGGAGACCGTGGCCACGCATCTAATAAGCCTACAACGACTCTATGCTCCTCTATACTCTGTATTATTTATTTTATTCATTTCAAGCAACATAGGAATTGCCAGAAAACTACGCTTTATTATTAAAAGAAAATGCTATATTTCGTTTGTTAACAATAATAGCCTCGGCATAAATCTTTCCGATTTAAATATTCACTCTAGTAATTTAGAACATGGCTCTATGAGCTCTAATTCCTTAAAAGGTGACGATATCTTGCCTTCGTGTCATATTCAAAGGGGGTTTGTAGCCTTTTTACTCTTTTTTCGGATACGGAAATGTATTTTTGTACTTTCGTATTCACCATAACACTGTGTGTAAATAACCTTACTGAACCTGTCCAGAAAATAATAATTTACACTACGATGAAGGGTATATTATAGTCGGTTTTTATCCGGCCTCAAGTTACTTGCTGTTGTTATTTTGCCTACAGAATGTGTATGAGTGAGTCTGAAACCGTGTTTTATTAAAAGATTCACTTTTAGAGAGAAGCGCTTAAGTTTTTGATCACTTGTAACCAGTCTTAAAGAAAACGTTCAAGGCGAAGGTTATAAAAAATCAGTAATAAATAGTTATAGAAAGAAACACAGCTTTAGTTACCAACAAATCAAATCAATTTTCAAATTATATACAAGGTAAGTAAATTGATTAAATTATATTAAAGAAATTAAAACTCAATTCGAAATGGAAAGGTAACTTATTTCCTGGAAAAAAAGGAAATCAGTTTGTTTTATTAGAATTTCTTTCCATTCAAATTTTGGAATACTTTAGTGACGTGTACAATTTTCTTTTTAGTTTTCTATAATTCTCTGGGTTTTCTTTCTCGTTCAACTGCGATTGCCAATGATCTTCTGTCCCCCTTTTCCATGCTTTACGATTTTACTTAAAAAAAAAAGAAGATCATTAAGGCGGTTGTCTTTAGTGATTCTTTTTGTTCCCACTTTTTCTTCTTGTACTTCTTTGATTTTTTTCTCTTGTATTGATGTTTTTGTTGCTATTATTTTCCCCTTTTCGACATTGAACTTTAATAAACTTTTATGGCTGGTGGTATTCCTTCCCTTCTGCACCTTTCTCGCTCTCTCTCTCTCTCTTACACTTTTCTTAGCCACAAATTATTGTGACATCCAAAATATTTCATAATTCTTTGGATTTGGATTTTTTGTTGGACAACATTTTTGATTGCTTTTGTTGTTTGGTAGTGAAAGTGTTTAAATGGACTTTGTGTTTAAGAGTTGTGTAGTCTTTTCAGTATTTCATAAATATTGTTTGTACATGATATACATATGTATGGTTGTTGTTATTATTGTTGTTTGAGTATCAATAATTAACATGACATAAGTATTGTCTTACACAAGAAAATTAAAACAAAAAGAAATACAAGAAAAGAAGTAAAAACAAAAAAAATCAAAGTTAATTTGATTTTTTAAACCTCGAAAGGCGAGAAGGCTCTTTGGGACATACTAAATAATAATAAGAGAACTGATATTTTTTTTATTATTAAATAAAAAGCTCTATTAGAGCAGTTTAAATGATCCCACACAGGTATTGTAGACAGAATTTTCCTCATAGAAACCCTGTTAGACAAAACAAAATAAGAAAAACTACAAAGAATATAAATTTACCCAAGGAATGTATTGAGATTCCCTTATATTTACACACCATTTTAATTGCATCTAATTTAGTCGGAAGTCCCTCAAAATGAACGAAAAATTCATGCATTAGGGGCATTGACACCGACCCCGCCATTATTTAAAGCATCTGCACTACATTTCGATTTTCTTCTACGTTTTTAAACCATTTCTACAAATGAATTCTCGAAAATATTCAAATGGTTTACATCCCTATAAGTAAACGAACAATATCATTTAATCTATGACCCACCATAACTGAGCATAGTGCAAGGTTAGCATGTGTCATCGATCAAGATCGAAATTAGAAAATATTGTGGAACATCATTTGAAAAAGCTCGGCTGCCTTCCAAAATGTATCAATACAAAGTTTGTATGCAGTTCTACTACTGTATATAAACTATGTAGATATGCAAAGTAACCAAATAATGCATCAACTATAAATCCGATGCCTGATTGCTTTTTGACTGCGTTAAAAATACACATTGACGACGTTTTGAAATAGAATACATTGTATATATTTTGTACAGCGGCATTATGAAACACGATACTTTGTTCATACACAAAGCAACTAACATTTTGGAAGGCAGCCCTCCTGTTCTACCCAGATATCCCGGCTTGTAGCCTATTGGAGTACCAATACACTTTGCAACTACGACTGGTATTGATAGGGCGTAAAAAATGTATTCTTTCTTAGATAGAAGATTTGACAACTTATTGTCAGTTCAATATGAAATATTGAAGACTCACTGAATAAATAGTCCATAAAAAGAAAACTATACTACGACTCTAATGAATGGCGGAATGATAGATTTCGAATCTCAATTGCATTGCGAAGGTGACCTCACCAATTATCTTAGAAATATAGAGTAACGTACATGTAACGATTTTTGTAAGCAAAATTGCCAGATTTCGATGTGAAGAGCAGCCATAAACAGTTCAAGAGCCGTCAATGCACCATGAAATATATGTACACTGTTTGGTGTAATTTATAGGGCAGCAGCATCGCTGAACCGTAATTCTTCAATAATGATGAGAATCGCCAAGTTACTGTCGATGGAGCAGGGCACCAAACGTTGACTACTGAATTGAACAGTAAGAATTGGACTTGGTTGGCATGTGGTTTCAACAAGAGGATGCTGCATGCCATCTATATACATCTATAGAATGGCAAGTTTGGTGACCAATTAATCTCACGTATTAAAACAGTCCATTTACAGCCAAGAACATGAGATTTGAGAAGACTGTCATATTTTTTGTGGGGATATGTACAATATAGCACCTGCCATTGATAAGTTAACGGTTAAAATACAGGAAAAAGTATGCCAAAACTGTAGCTAATGGATGGATCCATTTATTGTCAATCACACACGGATCAAAAGAATCACCCGTTATAGTATAGCATATTACAATAAAGTCTTTCAAAAACTACGTTCTTATTATACTGAAAGCACCACGTTTTCTGTATAAGTTCAGTATAATATTATCTTATCAGGCAGGTTGATATACTGCCGTAGATCTATGATTATGATTGGATAATAATTTTACCAGTAATTCTAGTTATTGGTCAACAATGCGCTACAGTACACAAGTAATTCGCACAAAATTTAAAGATTCAGATAGAGAGCGTGTGTTTTCTAGACGATATTCAATTTAAGTATGAGATATCATGCTCTCTTTATATTATAGTGTGTCGCTGTGGAGCTTTTCGGTTAAATTGTACCAGAGACCTTGGTGTGTTACATAGAAAATGAACCCTTTAATCACACAGCTAGTTGCTGATTGTAATTGGTTATGCCAAGGAAATACCAAACGTTAGTATGAGAACTACATGAAGATCGCTGTACCGGCAATTGCAAGCAATTTAAGCAATATAAGCTTTCAAACAAAAATATGTTTTATAGGTTATACAATATATATGTATATGCATACAAACAAAGAATGTATATTGTTTTTTTATTTCGTTACCAACTATAAAGAATAAAAGAAAAAAAAACAAATCACTTCAGCCGGCAAGTGCCATGACATAAAGACACAATTTTGAAAGAATCCAAGTATCTTTTTTGTTAACAAATCACATTTTTTTTTTTTGAAAGCAAAACAAATTAAAAAATACGAAAAAGCAAAACCAGTTTAATAATAATTTAAATAAAAGAAGAAGAAGAAAAACCAAAAATTTAATTTCAATGAAATATAGGCCCGCCAAGGTTGTCATGTGGTTTAAAAAAAAATATTTAAAAAAATTATGGATTTTCTTTATTTCTTCTTGTGGTTGTATTGTAAATAATTAACAGTTTTATATTTCTAGATGGGTGTTTTGGGTATTTTATCAATGGAGTTTTATATGCGTGATATTTTCATAATGGCTGTTTTATCAGCAATTGTCGCCACACTTTTAAGTTTGCGTTTTTATTTGCGCATTACAGCAGGCCGTTGCTTTACGGAGGTAATTTATACAAAATAAATTTGCTTTAGAAAACAATTGTAGTTAGTATTGTAAATGCAATGTATATATGTATAGGAAACTAAGTTGTCTAAACCCTTATTAGCTTTCCTTCCTCCTTCCCTTTGTAAAAAATTACAATTAATTTTAATTTGTTTTTAAATGGGCACTTAATTAAAAAAATTTATATATTTTTCTCTCTACACTTACATTTTTTTTATTATGGGTATAGTGTGTTGGCAATTAACTCTCAATTGTGGCTTAATTTGTCTTGCCTTCCCGCTTAGCATTTTCTTTATTGTAATAATTATTATTTTAAGCTTAAATAAGCGTTTTAGTTTGCTCTTTGTGTCTTGACCTTTGCTAAAAAGTGTGTCTTTAACATTTTATTTTATTTCCTTTTTAAGTAATAATTTATTCACGTTTTTATTTTACAACCAGTTTAAAAATAAAAACTAATAAAGCACAGAGGGCTCAGTGTTGAAGACCTCTTGTAAAAAAAAAATGATTAAATGAATATTTTTCATAACGGGTGCTTTTTTAACCGTGTTCGTTTTAAAATTGTAATACGACACAGAAAACTTGCAAAATTTAATGAAATATTTATTTGTGACGATAAATGAATGCCAGTCATTTGCTTTTTAAAGGAATTTCATGTAAATATTGCCCGTGACTACGCCCTTGGTGATCCATATCTTTTTCAGCATGTTGGCCAGTATCTCACCAATTGCAGTCGTAATTTTATCTCCGAGGGTTGAATCTGTGAGCGTCTTGTCCTTGTACACGAAAAACATCCCACAAAAAATAGTCTAGTGTGGCCGAATCTCATGATATTGGCGGGCAATGAAAATAATTGCATTTGCCGTAGTCTAGTAGGTAGTTTGTTGGCTTATTAGACGTAAGGCCACGGTTCAAATCCCAGGTCAGACATCACCAACAAAATATGAAAAAAATATTTCTTCGGCGACTTCGTCTCAGCAGATTGTCGGCAAAAACTCTGAGAGTAAATAAAATTGCCATGAAAAGTTTCTCAAAAATCTGTCGTTCGGAGTCGACATTAAACTGTAGGTCCTGGCATTAACGCTAGGTCGTAAACCTAACTGAAGGATTGTATTGACCAATTCTGTTATGTAATGAGAATGAGTCCAAAATTACCCTTTGCACCGCAAGGCACCCGGGTAAAAAAAAATACTTAATCATTGCATGGCTTTAATGATTGTAAAGTTTCGAATTTTATCGTTCTTGAAGAAGCACGGTTTAATGGTGCTGTCGACCCACAAACCGCACCATGTATTGACAGCTTTTGAACTGCCTATAGCTGCTCTTCACATCAAGTTCGACAATTTTATTAGTGCACGTATCCATACAGAGAATTTTTCGTAAAAGCTCGTTTTTACACACCAAGAAAATTTAACACATTGAACTCTACTCTTTCGTAAGACCTTGTCGTTGCCTGATCTTGCTGTGATACTCGACGTTGATGATATCCTTTCTACACGGATTAACCATTTTTTATTCCCAGTAAAGATTCGATGCAAAATGACTTAAGGTCTGTGTTGATGTTTCCTTGTTCGGCGGTCAGTAAACTATCTAGATTTCTAAAAAAATGGTAACCAAACTAGCTGCTACCATTTGTTAGTTATCAACTGAAAACAGAGTTACCAACCCTACGAGGTAAACGTTAAAGCATTATTAAAATCTGCAGAGAGGTGAAATTATTTCTAAACATTTTAAGTCAATAATTGTCTTAGAATTTCAATGAGAAATATTTAATCGGCAAATAATTTAAAAATAAATGCAAATTGCGTACACGGTTTAATATTTATTTATGCTTCTACCAGTTTTAAAAGATTCCATTACGCAAATGACTAACAATTTGAAGTCGACCTACCAATGGATAATTCCAAGTACAATAATAAAGATATTTAAAAAACAATTAATTATTGTTGTAATCAGTGTACGTACATATTTATATATAATAATTAATACGCAGTCATGATTTACCAATTATTTTTTGTTGTTGTTTTTGTTTTTGCCATGTTTGTAATGTTTCGTAATAGGGTTAGTTGGTAGTAAACCTACTTGTACTTTATACAGTGACTAGTACAATGACGTTTAAAATAATATTTCTCATCAAGGGTTTTTTAATTGGAGGGGATTAACTTTTTGCTTTCTTTTTAATTAATTGTCGTATTAGCATTTAACTGCAGCGTCATTGTTGTTGTTTTTTTATGGCAAATATTTATTGTTTAACTGGATTCAATTTATAAAATTTATTCAAAGTGCAATACAATGGTTTGGTTTCATTTTTAGAAAAACAAAAATATTTTTGTTTAAACTAGTTCTACTCTCACCACTCTCTTTTTATGAGGGGCAAGAGGAATGGAATAAATTTGAAATTGTTTTTTAAAAATTGTAAAGGTTAAACGCTTTAGAAATGGCCTTGATTCTGTATCAATGCAAAACCAGTAATATTTTGCATAATTATAGATTAAATTATTATCGAACGTACTTTGATTAAAACAAATAGAGGTAAGAATCATAAAAAACCTTATCTAGGTACAGCAATATAATATTATTAATGTCGTGAAGAGACGCTTTAGTATCATGAGAGCAATTATACTCCCCTTAATCTTTATAGGATATCCCTGTAATGCCTCCCAAAAGGCAATTGTCCTGGAAAATTTTAGAATGCTGCTGCAACTCTTACAATTCTCTGCCAAGCATCTGATATGCACTTTACATACTAATGCCATAAACACATTCAACGCGTCAAGTATCCCGCTTCTATTTTGAATTTGCCGCCTTAGGTTGCAGCTCAAAACCTTAAAACAAAATAAACAACAGTCGATTACTTCTTTATCAATGAAGTTTTTAAAACCTCTGAAATCATGCCTCTTATTGGATTAACAGCAGTAAACCGCTCATTGATGTGAACAAGAATAGAAATTAAGCACGGTGCGCAACGGAATGCATACATGCGGTCTGTTTTTAATACTGCTGCGCGGCATGTTGCGTATCGAACGTGTTGATTGCATATAGCGGTTGTTTAGTCTCGAATCAACACGAAAAAATTTGCGAATACATGCCCAATCGCACTGATGTTATGCAAAGGTGTTTGAAGAGTGTATGAAAATCCAGCATGGAAGTAAAAATAAAAATGGTGTGCCGCTATGGAGAATCCGACATAACGTTCCGAGTGGCGACTCGACATGTATGCAGTAATGAATATTTTTCATCTTTCTTCCACAGAAAAGAAGTCGCTTTTTAAAGTATACATACAAACATACACAATTAGTCATTACCCATCAGTCAGGATTACGACCTAGCTTCTCACACCACATACATATGTTGTGTGTATTAATTTTATGCATAAGTGGCGGGAACTACAATTTTAAAGTAGATTCCGAACGACAGATTTTTGAGAAACTTTTTCATGGCAATTTTATTTACTCTCAGAGTTTTGGTCAGAAATCTGCTGAGGATATCGCCGAAGAAATATTTTTTCGTATTTCGTTTTGTTTGGGACATCTGACCTGGGGTTTGAACTAAGGTTTCATGCCTTACAAGCTAACATCGTCTCTGGAACATCAAAAATATTGAAATGCAGAGATTGATCTTGGGTTCTCACGAATCACACCTGAGTTTTTTTTTAACTTTCCCGGCCTCTAATTTCTAATTTCTAATAAGATTAGAAATGATTTTTCGTTATTTTTTTTTCTTGAAAACTTATGTTTGAGCCTATTTCCCGATCAAAGTCCTGCTTTTCCAACTTTCCCAAACTTAAATTTTTATCATCTTTAAAAAAAAAAAAATTTTTATTTTTCTCTTTCTTTTATTGCAGACTAATATGGAGGGTAAAACAGTTATTATTACCGGTGCCAATAGTGGTATTGGCAAGGAAACGGCACGTGATTTAGCCAAACGTGGTGCTCGCATTATTATGGCCTGTCGTAATTTAGAAACAGCCAATGCAGTCAAAGGTAATTTCTTTTTTTCCTTTTTTTAATTAATTACATAAAATTAAAATATTTTTTTATTTTTTCCATTTATACAGATGAAATTGTCAAGGAAACTGGCAACGATAAATTGATTGTTAAGAAATTGGATTTGGGCAGCTTTAAATCGGTGCGTGAATTCGCTGACGATATTGTTAAGAATGAAAAGAAAATTGATGTTTTAATACACAATGCCGGTATGGCTTTGGCTTTCCGTGGCCAGACCAGTGAGGATGGCATTGAATTAACTATGGCCACCAATCATTATGGTCCATTTTTATTGACCCATTTGTTAATTGATGTCTTAAAGAAAAGTACACCGGCCCGTATTGTTATAGTTGCCTCCGAATTGTATCGTTTGGCTTCGGTTAATGTCAACAAATTGAATCCTGTTGGCACCTTCCCAGCCGCCTATCTCTACTATGTGTCCAAATTTGCAAACATTTATTTTGCCCGTGAATTGGCTAAACGTTTGGAAGGCTCCGGCATTACCGTTAATTTCTTGCATCCCGGCATGATTGATTCTGGCATATGGCGCAATGTACCCTTCCCGTTAAATTTGCCTATGATGGCTATCACAAAGGGTTTCTTTAAGACAACCAAAGCCGGTGCCCAGACCACCATTTATTTGGCTACATCCGATGAGGTCGCCAATGTGAATGGCAAATATTTTATGGACTGCAAAGAGGCCACCTTAAACGCTGCCGCCATGGATGAAGAAAAGGGCAAAAAGATATGGGAAGAATCTGTTAAACTATGCAAATTAACTCCTCAGGATCCAAAAATCTAAGAAGCAAGTGCTTTCAGACTGAGTGTTTTTTCTTAATATTTTATTTTTAAATTTCAACATTCTTTTTTTTATACTATTTTATCAATTTAAGTAGGCTTGTTTAAATACGTAATACATACATGTGTAACTAGAAAGAGTGGTTTCAAAAGTTCTTCTTCTTTTTTCTTATTTTAAGAAAAGTACTTTCAAGTTTTTGTCTTTTAATACTTTTATAAATAAAAAAAAAATAAAAAGAAATTAAAATATTTGAGTTATTCGTTATTGAACATTTAAAGTTTAAAGTTGATATTTACCGTCGCCGATTTATTAAAATGATTGATTGATATACTGCAGGATAGGACTGAGAAAACGGCGCGAATGTGGTAGGATTTTTTATTTACTTTTTGTCCTTATTTTTTGTATTTACAAACGTAAGGAAAAGTATCCTGAATAGAAGATTAATAAATTGTTTGATAGATGAAGAAATTGAGGGATCAAATTCCCATGTTAGATAGACAGGTTGATCTACTACTGATACTGACTGTACGTATTATTCTTTCACTTGTTGTGTGGGTGTGAATGGCCTTTAGTTGCTACAGAGCTTGTAACTAGATTGCTTGGTAAAATGTTCTAGTGAAGAGACCTTGAGGGCAATATTACGGACTGGGTACTCTCTTTTCCAATTTTATTTTATATAAATATTTTATGAGAGTGTTCTTTAGTGTATTTATTTAGGAGATCGGGGTTTTTTTTAGAAGGTTGACCACAACGTCTTATGGAATTGGTCATTAGGTTGCTGCATGTCTTTAATTATGGATTTGTACACCGAGTACCATTTTTTACAGACATTCCAATTACGGCTATAGGGGTTTTGTAGATTACGGATTAGTTTTCTATTCGGTGTTCTCTCCTGAAGTTGCCGTAGTCTAGAAGGTAGTGTGGTGGTTTATTATACGAAAGCCCGTTGTTCAAACTCCAGTTCAGACGTATCGAACAAAGCGAAATATTTCTTCGGCAACTTCCTGTCAGCAGTCTTCTTCTGGTAAGAACTTTGAGAGTAAATAAAATTGGCACGAAAAGTGATTCGGTCCCCTCATTCAAGTTAACAAACAAATGGTTGTGACGATCAATTAAATAGGACTCTTAGGATCATAAATCCCAAAAAGGGAACACTCACGAAGAGCAGAAACGTATTATACTGTTGAGCGTGATTAATAAGGTGTTAACATCTATAACTCATACGAGACAATCACGTTCACTAGCACAGATCACATATAAAACACTGATTACGTTAACAGTCAAAGTACCACACTGAAGAAGTCGGTGCAATGTCAATTTTTGGAGCAGATGAGAAAACCTAAACCTAAGAAACCTAAATCTAAAGAAAATTTTAAGAACTCATTGTTGGGAAGGACCATATCTGTCATAAATAATTATTTTTCCTTTTTCTCAGCAACAAGTCATTGAACTTTTGTGCTCTGAACTTTTAATGATAGAAATCACTGTAAAATTCTTTCAAATGTAATGTGGTACAACATTTTAAGAAAATGTTGATATTTAGGTGTGTCCCTATTATTTTTACCACCAGTGTATACTTGATAGGTCGAGAAAGTTCGCTTGCAAAATTGTCTCTAAATGGTTTTAAGCTGTAATATCTCTGCTTTAAAATTATATGTTCTAAATGAGTAAAAATTCGAAACATTACCTCCATATTTTGCTTTCCTATTACAGACAAGCTCAGAGAAACATGTATGCATATTACTGAAACGATTTTGAAAGGGAATTGTCGATTAATTTTGGTTTTTATAATCAGAAATTATAGGGATTGCAACAACCAATAAAATTAAAACGGCCAGAATTGATCAACGGACAGACAACACGTACATATCTTTAATGATGCCGCAAAAAATAAGGAGTTTTCTTGCACCCAATGTACAACTCGCGCCTTGCAGATATGCAGATTATCAGTGTTCTGATTTCTGCAGAACTTTCTGAACTCATACTAAAAACTGAAGTCGTAATCATTAATTTTTTTATGCTGAAGAAGATGTTATTTACGATTATGAACTATATATCTGCTGTTAATTGAACTCGCGACCCTCATTATGTCACCTAACTAAAGAATGATTAATTTCCATGTAAACCTTATAATAAAAATGACGAATATGGATTGTATTATAACATTTCGCTCCCACAGTTTTATGAACCGTAAACCATCAAAACTTGACCCGATCAAATATTGACAAGCCATCATTGTGTGTGGCGTGTATTGATAAGTTGAAAATTATTTTCCTGTTCTGGCAATTAAAAAGTATCACTTTTAAAATAATTACATTTAAAATTTTATTACAAAACAAAATCGTTACGAAATATCACACAAAATTCCTTGTTTTTTTTCTCTGAGAACCGAAAGAACAAAAGATTCACAACCACTGTCTGATGATAATGTAGAGCCAAAGCAGAAATTCGATATTTTCAATTAAAAATTCAAAAAATCAAGTACTTTTACATGTAAAGCCAAGTTTCTTACACACGTACATGGAAAATAAGAAGAGGTTAACGAATAATAACAAACAAAATAAAATCAAATTAAACTGGTTTAAAAAAGAGTACATATACACTTACATATTGCATGTATGTACATATACAATGAGGCATAAAATTAACTGAGAAATTAATTCATAAAGGATATCAATGAAATAAATATCCTTCAATGAACTAAATCCATACACACAAATACAACACATTAACAGAAAAGAAGAAGCAGAAGAGTTCCCACACTTTATGTACTTAATCACTGCTTATGATTCTCTCACTCTCTCATTTTATCTCTCTTACAGAGACTTAAATAAACAGTGACAACTTAAAAACATGCACAATTACCTGTTGTTGTTTGTGCAGCTACTGACCGTATTGTCTCTGCTGCTACTGCTGCTACTGCTGCTGGTACTGTAGCTGATGCGGTTACATTGAATCTAAAACCGCAATCATATCTAAAGTTGATCTGCCAACAAAATGTACAAAATGCCTTTGAAATTCCCAAAGGACAGCAGGATACCAAACGACTAAAAAGAAAAACAAGAAAGAAAAATTAAAAGAGATGGAAAAAAATTACAATAACAAGTATATGGTAAGCAGATTAATGCGAAGATAATAAAATTGCGTATAAATGATACTCTTTCAACTAATAACGATGTTTAGCAGTTCTCGTAGGCACACGCACACTTATACACACCCCTTTTCAACACTTATTCTCATTATGTTACGCATTGAAGTGGGCAAAGAATAGTGACTGAGCTTCAAGCAAAGCAAAGCAGCAAACCAAACTTACAGAGAGAAAGAGAGATGTGAATGAGCAATGCAATAATAATGTTGAAAATAAAAATCAGAGATGGCACGACTAAATTACTAGTGATTAATGAAGAGCATTGCCGGAACAAAACATTTCTAAGTGATATTTTGTTTATTTATTCTACCTTTATTTATTAAAAAACTATTATTAGTAAGTTAGAAATTGTATCTATTCAGGACTAAAGAAACAGTTGTTAATATTTATTTAACACGTTTGTGGTAAAACGAATTTGATGAAGGCACCAGTGGTTGATCCCAGTTTGATACAACATAGCTTGTAATTTCCGATTTACATTTACATTTACATTTGTTTGCGGTTGTGCATTTCTTACATACAAAGTGTAGTTTTCCACAATTTTCCTTTGAGAGCTTTGTATTTTATAACTAGGAGCAGATGTTGAGTCCCTAGCTGAATTTCAAAACACCAGTAGAAAATGGAAAACAATTATCTTTGTGCCTAAATGGCAAATATCTGTGAATTAAACCCTAAACAGTTGCCCCAACCACCCTATTCTTTGTATTTAGATCTGAAATATAAAAATCCGAGCTTCGGATGAGTCCGCCGAATTTGTCAGCGAAATTGCCAATAGCGCATGTCCCGTTAGAATTTCTGTTAGCGTGCGTTCTCTTATCGAACTCAAGTAGTTCCCTGATTTCCTTCTTCCCACTACTGGACCAACCACGTATGTTGGACCACCCACGGTTTGTTGAATTCCATGCTGCTTTCTCCAATTTGTAAAAGTATTCCTGTAGAGGCACATAAGTATACCCCCTTTATCGTTTTCTCCTCAGACATCTTCGATGCCTTCCGTGGCAATTCGTCCGCCTTTTCGTTCCCCTCTATATGGTCTCAATTGGGTATTTGAAGAGGTTTTCAATTAATTTTATAAATTTGAGAACCGTAATAAAAACTTTAAACCGGGTTTTGAGATAAACCATGACATATACTGCTCCACAATACAAAAATATTACCCTCTTTCGTATTCTATTGACATTACCTGGCCACTTACGCATAGTGAAAAATTCTTTTAAAATAGCAACAAAATCTAAAGGGGTAGTAGGCGCACAACTTCGCCACAAATATTTGGTAACAACTAAGCTAATAATGTTTGAGACTTCAATCTCTGCTAGGGTTTCCAAAAAGATGCTTTCATATGTAGCATTATCTTAAAAAATTTTAAAATTATAGCAACGAATAATTATTCCCATCCCCGCAGGCATTCACATATACTCATACATACAAATTTACTTTGTAGAAGATTTTAAGGAGAGTAAAAGAGACATGGAAATTTAGATGAATAGAATACTGTGACTATGTGAAAGACAATGTAAGGAAGACCACACATATAACAAGAGAGCAGTGATAATAATGTGGTGTATGACACGTGTCATAACAAATTTTTTCTCTCCCAATCCTCAAAAGTGATGATAGTGACTGAATGAATGAACGAATGATCATTATCATTATCATTGGCAAATAACGGCAATTTTTGACTGCAACAGTTGCTTGTGATTAAGTTAGTTAATGACTGTAATTGAAATTCAATATTCTTTCAATTTTTTTCATCATTTTTTAAAGAAACTGAGTTTAACAATAAAATTATTATCTGTGATGTTTGCAAGTGTGCAATTTGGGTAGAGGGCTACAGATGAGTATTAACAGGCGGTATATAGAAAAGTAGGTAAAGAAAGGAATTAAATGGGAATTTAATTTTAATTATTTATTTTGAGATTAACTGGTAAGAAGTTGTGCAAATAATTTAAGTTTGTTATTGCCACTCTAGAGACAATTTTCCAAACAGTGTGTGAAAGATTTTTGAAGTCGATGGTATGTGTACATATTAAATTTGAATTTGTGATAAATTTAGGGCGTTTATTGTGAGACGTTTATTTATGCAGAGGCTAATGTTTGCTATGACCATTTCCCATCTTTCTAGTAACATATCAGAAGCAAAAGTTCTGTTTATTTCATGAGTACAAGAACGTATCAAATCAATTTCGATTGTAGATAAACTCGGAAAACCACTAAATTTTTACAACTGGAGACACCGCTTTAAATGATTTTGATAAAGACGTTCATTACTCATTCGTTCTTTCTAAGTGAATGTGTAAACTTGGGGCTAATTTAGACCTCATGTTTGGGGAGTTCCTGGCAAGGACAAAATTTTAAAGTCAGAAAACTCACATTGACGTTCTATTGGTGATACAGCTAATAGAGTCTAAGCAACGCTACCAAATACAAGTTCGCCCTGGCTATTTAAAAATAAAGTCTACATCAAGAAAAAACCTTGATATAGTACAATATTCGATGATACTTGGAATCTAATTTATCCATGGAATGTAACAATACTACGAAGCAGCTACACCAACTGCTGGCTAAACAAATAAAGAAAACTGCAAAAAAGAGAAGAAAATATTATCCTAGAACGGCTGGCAATAATAGCAGAAGATGTTCTACACAAGTCGAAAAAGTAACAAGACTCAGGCAGAAGCTAATCGCAACGGTGCATTACTAACAAAAAAAATGATACACTGATGCGAAGATAGCGACAAGTTTTCTAAAATATCCGTAAAATTAGGGAGGCAAAAATAGCTTACGGATAACATACAATCCTCTAAGGGAAACTAATACGCAACTAAGCAGTAGGGCCGCAATTCTACGGATTGACGTAAAAACCACAGTACGACTTCTACAGTCTCATTATATCCGTACGGGAGGAAGAAAGGATGTCACTGGAGAAAAGACAACTTGAAAGATAGTAACGACTAGGTAAGAGCTACTGTGATCAACTCCGTCAAAGTAAAAAGTGCGAAATGAACAGACGCGTAACTTAGGTAATATAATAGACCAACCTATAGAAAGTGCAGCCCTCGCGCTGACCAACTTCTTCCTCTTCCCTGATTTTGGTGGAACTTGGTTAGTACAGCTACTGCGTTCACCCGTGGCATCACAACGGGCCGCTATGCGTGCTCAAGTGAGCTTTGTGAAATCAGAGCTACCACTCAGACCTAACCTAACCTATAGAAAGGTATCTACTGTTTTTCGATTTTAAGAAAGAAATTGCGTACACCAGAAATTAATTGGAAATGTCAGGATCCTGAACTTTAAGTTCTTCAAAACGATAACATCAGTTAAACTTTGGTAACATCAATCAATCATGGTAAGAACTAATGCTGAAGTAAAACAAGGAAGTCATCTAAAACGTCCGTTATTCAGTATTGTGGTGGATGGTAACATTACATTGAGTCTTTAAGGCCAACTCGAGAACTTAGATTAGGTGGATGTAATTTCTCTACCTTCGAACAAGGTCTCCACCTTGCAAATCAGAAATTCATGAAGCTGGACTTGTGTTAAATATCAAAATAACTAAAAGCCATGAAAATAAATAACTTCATGTTACAAGACCAATCTATCGAATACGTAAATAGAATTTGTTATCTAGGCAATATAGTGAAATAAGCGATGAATAAACCGGGCCAAAACGCAACACCAAATTCAAGCAATTACAATCAGTATAGAGAAGCTAATAAAAATGTAGACGAACCAAGCTTGGAATATTTAAGGCTCGGGAAAAGTCTACTTTGTTTTACACAAAGAAAACCTGAATAGTACGAACAAAAACGCAATATATTCTATAATAATTGCCTTAGAATCATATGCTGAATGCGGTGGCCAAACATTTTCAGCATCACGTTTCTCTGACACTTTAAGCTTCTTTGTCTATTTAGATTTTTTAAAATGATTGATAACTCTTTGGTGATGAGTGCTCAGTTTTCCCTGGCAACGTCCACGCTTCTTATATGCTGTCGCTTTCTCATTTTTTCCCGTGAGTTCATCAACTCATCCGAATTCAAATTTTCTTTTTTTTACAGTCCATCCCAATCTCTTATTCAGATGTAACAATTTCTGGTCAAAGCTTTTAGCCTTAGAACAGGCTTTCAAGTTTTATACTGTTTTTATTTTTTTTTTGTATTACAAACCAACGTTATGTTAACATTTCCTCAAAAAGTTTTTCATTAAACCAACTGACCATCTCTGAGTGTTTCCCTTTCAGGCCTTATGACATTTCCGAAACATTTGATCTGTATTTTAAGTAAAGGAATTAAAAAAAAGTATCAATAACAAGTCCAACTGTCAACACAACAACCGATGGCACCACCACGTACACAATATGGTACGAGCCTCTTTGAAAATTGAAAGAATTTGAACAGCTAAACCATATAGAGACAGCTGGTCTACGATGGTTTTTCAATACAATTTCTCTTTAAGACTGTGCGTTTAATTATCCTGGTATCAGGAAATACATGGCCATGGTTTATTTTAATAATAAAAATATTTCATTTAATTTGTTTAAAAATTCTTCTTTTTTTGACTGATTGTCAGCTACTTGACAGTCACTTGAGGAGTCACAAAATTAAATACAGTGGCTAATAAAATGTAAAAACATACAAACACCCTCAAACAGGCTTCGATCACATCGTTGTTGTGTTTTTTTTTTTGGGTGAAGTATTAAATTTCTTCCTTAAAGACTGAGTCCCCGTCTTTGTTTTTTTTTTGCGTTATTAATTTAAAATCGATTTTTTTCTCTCCTTCTCCTCTTCTGTAATCAACCAATTCATGTCCACTTGAATGAAGCGCGCCAAATAATGCGAACAGAATTTTTTTTTTCTGTTTTCATTGTCGTCCTTCTTGTCAATTTTTGTAATGTGATACTTGAAGACGAGCGGACAGACAAATGAAAGGGGCTATACTGATCTAGAGCACATACAAAGAGTAATAGAAAGAGGGAGAGAGAGAGAGTGAGTTGGTAAGGGGTAAAGAATAATTCATGAATGAATGAGAATGCTTAAGAGTATAAAGAAGCGTTAGTGTGCAAGTTATTGCTTGCAAAAGCACTTAAAACGTCAAAGGACTTGATACAGTTTCCTAATTCTCTTCTTATGAGAATAGCTGAATAAACACTGGATTCAACTATCAGTCTTAGCTTCTTCTCTCCATTATTTTAATTAACTGTGTAGAAGACAAGTGGAAGACAGAGCAGTGGAAATAATTTCTCAGGGTCGCACATAAAGTTGGCGCACGGGGACTGCGAACTAAGGAAGGCGAAAATTGGTGAAACAATAGGCTTTTTATTAAATCGAATGCTGGTTCTGTGTGGTAGGGGATAAAAACACTTTATGCAACTGGACTGTTATAATTAGAACCGAATTGAAAGTTTTTAGACGATGTGCTTTGGATCTGAAAAAGTAGAAACAGTTCCTTCATTCAGAGAGCTTTAATCAGAGGACAGACAAATTGCTGCTTGAACATTTCTTTCGGTCTGTGACTTTCTGTTTGGAGAACAATCAAGTAAGAAGATATCGATGAGATCGAACTGAGGTCTGGAGCGGCCTGAAGGTTTTAATCAAATGGTTCATGAATTGTAACTAAATTAGGATACAAAATATATTTTAGACCGAGCCACCTCTCCAAAGATCTACAACATACATACACAATTGGCCCTTCTTTATTCTCCTAATACTTATGTTGTGTGTGTTAATTTTATACATGAGTGGCGGGACCTACAGTTTAAAGTCGACTCCGAACGACAGATTTTTTGAGAAACTTTTCATGGTAATTTTATTTACTCTCATAGTTTTTGCTAGAAATCTGCTGAGAGGAAGTGGCCGTTTTGTTGGTGCTGTAAAGGCCTACAAAGTTACGCTAAATCATTATAAAAGTCAAAATAGATGGTGCATACGAGATGCATTCTTATATACGACATTTTTTAGAGTACGCAGCTGCCATTTTTTTTCTCATTCAGTTATTGAACGAGGTAGTGGAAACAATAAGATTGCGTGTAAATAATTGTTGGCGCGGCATATCAACTGTGCGCCGAAACTTGCTTTACTTTCTTCTCCTTCTATTACTCCTCTTTCCCATGAATCGATTATGTCTAGATATACATATGTGAGCTTCTCCATATTGATTGTAATTGTTAGAATTTTCCTATCGCTTTGTCGAGTCTGCTTTGATTCTGCTGCGGCATTAGTTGACACTTTATTGCCTAGATAGCAGAAGCGATCTGCTTATTCACTGGTTGGCCTTATAATTTGGTTTTCTTCTTGCTATGAGTGTTTATTTTCGTAGTTTTAATTTTTTGATAATAATATCAACTCCGGCAGGTTATAATAAACTTTCCAGATCTTCTAGTTCTGACAATATTTGGTATAAATTAGCATATTGTGTTGAGAATCACCTGTCTCTGTGAACAACTGCGCTCTTTCAAGGAAACGGTTAGTTACTGGTGCTACCGTTGTAAAGAACAGAAGCTTTTGGGCTACTATTTTCCTTCCCAATGATCTCCGTGCGGCAGTCCCTCTGACGGTTCCAAAAATTGTCTCAAAATCAACTAACAATAGATGTAGGGGAGGAGTACAGCCTTCTGTGGATTACTTCATTATAATGTGAAATATATTGGTGTGATTTATGAAACTTCCATTTTAACGGAAGTCTGCACCTATTTCATTTTGAAGTCCTCCCTATAACTGCCAGTACTTTGGTTAGGTTAGGTTAGGTTTGCTTGGTAGCTTTAATTTGCCAAAAAGCTCACTTGAGCACGCATAGCGACCGTTGTGATGACACAGGTGAACCTTGATGATGTTAAGCGGACTCTCTCAGACTGCTACAATCCTTAATACATCATTAGCGCTGCTCTGAAACACTCAAACGAAGACCATCGTTTCGTTTTTTACTTTTATTTCTAGATTGGGGCCGAATTTCCATTTTAATATCTTTGCTGAGTTTTTTAATTCAATCCTATTAAACTTTTGTCGTTCACAAACTGCTATAAAAAGGATGGTAATCATCTATGGAGGAGGAATCTCCGGGAATTTGCGGAAGTCGACAAAGAGTACGATCTTGTTTGGGTTGGAAAGACCAAATCGAGAAAGCCCTGTCATCGATTGGTATGACTAACTGGCGAAGGCGTGCAAGGAGCAGAAGCGTTTGAAAGGATGTGTTAAGGTAGGCCGAAATCTGTTAATCGGGTTGTTAATAGCCAATTAAGTAAGTAAGTAATTACCATAAAGAAATGCTAGCGTTTCCATAAAACACATTCCGTTGTAGTATCAAGAGATTGATAAAAATCAAATCAAATTGAAACGTAAAGAAAAGTATATGTATAGCGGGACATAACTCCCCTGTACTGAGAAATTTAAAAGTAATTTGATTTGTTTCTTTTTATGCAAAATAAAAATATTCTAACGGAGTTATTGTTTCGAAATTAAAAAAATATATTGTCTTTGACACTGATTTCATGTAAAAATTAATTCCCACACTATTCTTGTTCATGTTTTGTTTTTTTTCTCTTTCTTTCAACAAAATTTCAATCAAAATGAAAACATAAATTAAAAAAAAAAATGTTTGAAAAAATGTGTTGAAAAACACCGTTTTCATGTGGAAGAAATGAAATTGTTGCTAAAAAATGTAGTCAAGTGTAAAGGCATTCGATTCGACGATGATGATGATGTAGATCATCACACTCGGCCAGTATCACATTACATGGTGGGAATTCTTTAAGTCATGAGGAGACTCAGGTCTCCGGTCTCCTCACACTCACTTCGATCAAAGCACCAACGACGACAGTGATGATGACGATGACTACGACAACGACTCATACATGTGGACAGCACAGAAAAAAAAATTGTACTGAGATTTAAAAGCAATTGAAACCGGTTTCAATAAAATATCAGTCTACACAACAACAAGAAGTAGAACCATAATACATGAGGGTATACTTTACACCGGTGTTGAGTAAGAAAAGCCAAAAAAGAAAGAAGAATTAATTCAATCAGTAGGAAAAAATTGAGTTGTTGCAAATCGAAGCAGCAATAAAGGCTGCTTCTGATTGTCAAAATGAATTAAAGAGTGAATGAGTGAATAAATGATTGAATGAATGAATGAACAAATGAGAGATTTTTATTTGTAGCATTACGATTACATTTACTTAGGCATCATGGGGGGTGGGGGTTCACAAATATTCAGTCCTCGAGAAAGTCCAGTTACAAATTGTCGAGGTAGATGGCTATAAAATGTAATATTTCTGGTAATGATTGTATTATTATTGTAATGTATTAGGCAAAACTATAGTTTTTTTGAAGGGCAACATTGTAAACTTCACTTTGTTGGAATCATTATTTAAATCACATTATTCTGTGAAACATTAACGTTACCGGCATATTTTGCTTTGTTTTATAGAAAAGATTGGAATGAGTCGCTGGCTGTTGAAAAAATTTGTGAAGGACACGGCTGCTGTAAAATCAACAATCAGCCCGGAAAAGATTCGGTCGGTTTTGATCCGATAATTTTAATATTAAAAAATCGATGGAATCCCACAAACAAATGAGAAAGACTTACACATCGAGGACATTTCTAGGTAACTTGCTAAACAATTATAAACCATTTGTAGATAGCTGGAGGAATTTGCGAAATCCAATTATTGTTGAAGCGTTCGACAACGTACGTACGAAGGAAGGCTACAAACTTCGACAATAGGGTCCAACGAATGGTTCTGATCTCTACTGTTAGCAATTAACGAAACTCAAGCAAGCAATTCAAATAAAACGACCAGAATTGATCAACAGAAAATGTATTGTGCGCCATCAGGATAGCATCGATCCTCGCACATTTTTGATGGCTTCGCAAATGCTGACAGAGCTTGATTGAGAAGATTTAATGCATGCAGCTTGTAGTCCAGACCTTTTGTCTTAAGGTTTACATTTGTTGTGATATCTGTAGAACTTTTTAATGTCAATTTAAATTCCCTTAGGACCTTCGCATTTGGATCAGTTTTTCTCCGCTGATGGATTATGGGCTTTTTTTTCCAAAAAATCCAAAGTATTATTGCATTGTCACATTAGGCTTTATGGAGCCCGTTTCAAATAAAAGAAAGAAAAAATTTCATTTTTAATAAAATTTGCAACAAAAATTTTCCAGAACCTAAAAAAAAAACATTCGATCTTTAATCCCCACAGGGACCTAGTCTAGGAACGATCAGGCCTTGTATGTACTAAAATTAAAATTTTATTTTGAATTTCTTCATTCATAACAGTACTAGCGATAGAGCAATTATCTCTAAAGCAAATTAGTGATAAGGACTAGAATGGTTAAAGCCGGATATATCACCAGCAACAGTGTTGAGGCTTAAGGAATCGGTCTCTGCTAATGATATCGGTGTGTATCACATTGCCTGAAGTCGTTCAGACGTAAATGTCAAAGAGATTACATACGATTAAGAAAACTTGATTTAAAAACACTTAATTGGCGTTCAGATAATAGAAGGATTATTCTCCGATTAGCATTTTCTTAATATAAGAAGTATAGGAACCTCAGGAAGCTATTTAGAAGATGATTATGAAGTAGTCTACACCGATAACGAGCTGTGATGACATAGATGCCAAGGCCTGCGCGGTTTAAAGTAGAGGCAGCGACAAGTTTTCGGTAAGTTCATACTACAGCGACCAACAGAACGGTTTTGGCAAGAGGTCTCCTTACAAACGGAAATAGACAATCTTAACAGAGTTGTTGTATTAGGAGGAAGCCCCTTAGGATATAAAACATTCCATACTTTATTTCCGTTTATCTAACATTGAAAGAGCTGAAGATTGTATTCCAAAACGGATCATTGAATTTGCACTGCTGCTTAAGCGAGTATAAACAGCAGCAGTGTTCCAAAACCTACGCTCTCTGGAGGTCCACTTGTTTACCTGAGGGGTATTGGATTACTATGAGAATTTCAATCTGATCTATTGAAGAAGGACTTTATAATTAAAAGATTTTGATGAAACTATAAACCGATATGTTGTTTGAAGATTTCCAACAAGTTATACATGGAGAACATTCCAATAAATCCTCAACTTCATCTTTCTTTAACGAATCTGAAAACATTTGAAGTGAATATTATGAATAAAGGCTTTCCAAGCAGCAAAGACCCTACACGTCCTATACATTCAAGGGATGATCTATATAGGCATGTACTATATTCTACAATAACAACATTTTCAATTCAATATTTCAAAATAAATGATTTCTAGCCAAGTGCAGCCGTTAGAAACATTTTCAGAAACATTCACCTGTGCAAATATTACGGTAATATTGTATCATTTCAATATGAAAATAAATCAATCACAACACTATGGTTACATACCAAACACTAGTTAATTAAAGGAAGTGTTTGTAACAAATTTAAAAACCACAAATTCATACCACCCCTAAATTACCACTTTCCTGTTTCCGTTAACAAAAACACCCGTATAGTTCAAGTGATACAGCAACCCTCGTATAGTATAGTACAATATAAAGTTTGCATAAAGAATAATCGCTGACGATGAAAATTATTCTCTTTATCAGCCAATTACACTATCAATCAGCATCATCTTGTGCTCTACGGCAAACAACCTGTGGCTTACGGGTTGCCTGGCTACACTTAGCAATCCTTGAAAATGTTTGTGAAACGCAACAGACCTGAAAATCTTTTATTTTTTTAGGTTTTGTTTCCATTTAAGTCTGTTAAATAAATCAAAAATGAAAAGTGATTCAATTTGAAATGTTTATGTTGTTGACATAACTACACGTGTTTCAAAGTTTTTAACTTCTATTGATGGTTGGTAGGGTAGGTAGTCTTTTCTATTATTTTATACAATAGTTTGAAAGTGTTTACACGTTGTATTAAATTTTACCGTCTTTATCAACCATTTAGGCATTGAAATGCATATTTGAGATGCTTAACGGCGAAGGCAGACAGAGCTTTTTTTCGGACAGATGATTATTGTGTACCGTTTGTCTGTTGGCGGCTTAAATCGACAGTGATGAAAGCTATTGGTTTACATGTAGTGGGTTAAACTGCTTTCCGAATAAAGTTTTGGTTGAAGTGACTGATAGATACACGGTGGCGGTGGATAAACGAGATGACAAGTTGTTCTTATAGAGGTACTTTTTTGATGCGCAATTTTTGCCAGATCAGAGGAATGTAAGCTATTATGAGAATTTTTTACAAAGTATCGTGGTCCAACAGTGTTCCGCACCGCCAGATAAATGAAATTGGTCCAAGGTGGTCCACACTGGGTAGGACGTGTTAAGTATAACGTTTTAGAAATGGAAAAATCATTTTTTTTTAAAGGGGTATTTTTTGGAGTTTGTAGTCGCCGTGGTCTAGTAGGTAGTGTGTTGGCTTATTAGACGAAAAGCCAGGGTTCGTGCCCCAGGCCAGACATCGAAATAAAATACAAAAAGTATTTCTTCGGCGACTTCCTCTCAGCAGATTTCTGGCAAAAACTCTGAGAGCAAATGAAATTGCCATGAAAAGTTTCTCAAAAATCTGTCGTTCGGAGTCGACTTTAAGCTGTAGGTCCCGCCACTGATGTATAAAATTAACACACACAACATAAGTGGTGTGAGAAACTAGGTCGTAATACTGACTGAAGGGTTGTAGTGACCAATTATGTATGATTTTTTTGACTTTTGTAAGGTAATGAAGGTTTATCATTCTAAGCTAAGTAGACAAATAAACTAACAACGCCTGCAAAATTTTATTGTCAAAATTCATGGAAAATATGTTTTTAACGAAAAATTATCTTCAGTCATGAGTCTATTTTTGCACTTAATTGGCACGCCAACAAACAGAATTTAATATGAAGAGCAGCAAGACGTAATTGAGGAGCAACCAATGCCTCTTGATGCAGTGTTCGGTGTGGTTTATTGGCTGACAGCAACATTAAATCTCGCGCTCAGGAACTAGCCAACCTTATTTCCAATTTAGGAAGAAAACATTACAGTGCCGCTAATGAGATATCGATTAAAATGCTGGTAAAACTATATCAACACTAGGGCTATATGATGGTTCACCGGCCGCAGGTAAGGCCGCTGGTAACATATATGTATGTAAAGTCGTCTTCAAAAAGTAAAGCAAGAGATATTTCATTAGCTTTTTATTTTTTTTGCTAAACACAAATGATTAAAAAGCCACCCGTTCCAATTGATTTTAATACCTTAGCCCGTTAATTTTCATAACCTACAAAGCAATTATCCATGTCAACAATCGTAGAAAAAGTCAAGCAACTGAGTAGGCTCTTTATCGTCTTAGCTTGCTTAGTGTGGTCTACTTTTGTTGGCAGACTTTCGTGTCAAAGCATTATTTGCTTGGTAAGTGCTCTTGATCGTAGAAATGTTTTTATAGATGCTGGCGACTTGCACCGTTTAATCAGCGCCCTTGGCTCAGAAATAATACGTCACAATTTTACTTTTGAAACTAAGGCACCCGTGAAAGTGATAATGTTTACTGTTGTCTTTTATATTTTTATTTGTTGTTTTGTACTATTAGCAGTTTGTATGTTTGTTATAAATATCGCTGCATGAGAAGCAGTTGCAGTATTTAAAAAACGAAAGAGCGGAGATTTACCATAAGCATCATAGAGTCCGCCGTAGCCTAGTAGGTCGTGTGTCAGGCCATGGTTTAAACCTCAGGTCATATATCTCCAAAAAAATCGGCAACTTCCTCTCAGCAGATTTCTAGCAAAATGAATTTGCTATGAAAAATTTCTTAAAAATCTGTCGTTCAGAGTCGACTTGAGGCTGTAGGTGTCGCCGCTCATGTGTAAAATTATTACACACAACATAAGTTGTGTGAGAAGTTAGGTTGTAATCTTAATTGAAGAGTTGTGATAATCAATTATGTATGTATGTATGTACCATGGAGTACATAGTAGTATTAGTGGCTACATGAGTAGCGGGACATCGATTTTAAATTCGATTCCAAACAACAGATTTTTGAGATTCTGTTCATGGCAATTTTATTTACTCTCAGAATTTTTGCTAGAAATCTGCAGAGAGGAAGCCGTCGACGAAATATTTTTTCATATTTCGTTTTGTTCTTGAGGTCTGATGTGGGGTTTGAATCGAGGCCTTAGTTTTAATAAGCTACTAGACTATGGAGACTTTACCAGAATACTTTCTGTATGAATGTAAAGCATTCCCGTAATTGTAAGCTGAGGCACCAGGGATGGCAATCTTAATATGTGATTTGACTTTATTTGGCACTTCGTTTGTAAAGGAATACTGCTGTATCCGAGGTAACATTTATAAAATTATGAATTAATTTTTATGAAAAATAATGTCTGACTTCACTCATTTTATGATCATATTCTGAATTACGTCCCTCAAATCCTTGATAAAAATAAAAGAAACCATCATGTCTGATTAGTTAGTTTTTTTTCTACACTAGAAATTACAACAATACAAGCGGCCATAAGATGAACATTTGCTTTCATGTCAGTTTTTTTTTCTTTTCTTTTTTTTTACAGAAATTTACACCACAACTGTCAACTAAATGGACAGACGTTTTGTAAGTCAAGTCTGTCCAGCCTGTTTTCCAGCTAAAATAGAAATGGACTTTTATTATTATTATGTTGTAGTTGTAGTTCTTGTTGTTACAGTTGGTTTTCTAACAAAACAGAAGACGCCAATAACAAAAAAAAAAAAGAATAACCAGCAGCAAACAGAAAATAAAAATCGTGAAGCCACAGGAATGCTTTTCTCTAACGCCAAGAAAAAGTATTTCATTGATTTTCGAAACCAAAGAAATGATTTTTGGAAAATGTTTTATTTTGTTGCCGTTGATGTTGTTGCTGTTGTTGTTGTTGTTATTGCATGTCGCATTAAAATGTAAATATGGCGAGAAAAAGTCCAAAAAGAAGAAGAGGAATTCGAAAGGCGTAAAATGGCAACGAACAATAAGGCCTAGAGAAATACTTACCAAAGTGAAATGCAAATGTGATGTGAGGATGTGAATTGAAGGCGATTTAAAGGCTATTTGATGGAAACTTTTCCATTATGAATTAACAGAATTGTAAATCAGATAGAATTATGAAAATGGCATTGAAAATTATAAGACCATAGACAACAATAATTTAGTCTAGTGATGGATATTAAAAAAAAACATCGCATTTTTTTCGATACAATTCATTCCAAAGATGCATCGATGTTATATACATATAAAATATTTCGCAGAGTAGAGTTTTCCAAGCTCCTCCTCCAGATCTACAGAAAACACTTCTGGCCTCGTCGGTGCCTTGAAAGCTCTCCTCCTTGCGATGTCGTCTACCTGCGAATAGCGTGAATTTCAACTTGACCTGCGATCAAGCAGAGGGTTACTCTAATTTTCTATGGTTAGGATAAAAGGAGACAATTCTAGATGAACTATGACCTATGACCTTGGGAAATGAATAAAAGGGAGTGGATAAATTTCTAATAGTAGGAACATTCTCTGTGGTATACGAATATCGAAAGTCTACGCAATCGAAACATGTGTTCATTTCAACAATCAGCTCTTATGGTTGACTCGAGATTAGAATAGAAATCTGCATTATCTAGGCTGAACAGATGATATGGGCAATAAGTCAGCAGATCAGCTTGTTAGAAGGGTAGCTTCCACGCCCTTGATGATAACCTTTCTGTGGAGTTGGACGAGGTACAAGGAAGCATACGCTCGGCGGACATTCTTCTCAAATCAAATTGGTTTAAGACAATCGAAACTTTTGTTGTGAAATTACAATTAACAGAGATTTCAGTTATGCATTAAACTATCGACAAGTAGCCTGCGGATAGTAATCTGCATTTTCCCCAGCACATGTTGAGAACAGAAAGCGATTCAAACCCAATATGCTGACTCCGCGATAGAGAGATCGAATCACCAGGACAAATACTTGAATGGCTTTAATGCATCTTAGAAGGAAATACCTTAGTATTTATTAAATAATAGGCAGGGAGTTACCTATTCTTATTGACGCAAACAGCATCATGAAATTTGCTGAGGATTGTGAGAATTTTTTCAGGATATTCTATATTCTACAGAGGTTGATTACGACCTAGCTTCTCACACCACTTACGTTGTGTATGTTAATTTTATACATGAGTGGCGGAACCTGCAGTTTAAAGTCGACTCCGAACGACAGACTTTTGTGTATATTTTTTGGTAATTTTATTTACTCTCAGAGTTTTTGCCAGAAACCTCTCTCAGCGGCAGTTTGCGAAAACATTTTTCATTTCGGAAAAGTTTGACCTGTGGTTTGATCCAAGGCCTACTAGACTACAGGTTTTTAAACTCTGGCAGTAATAATTCCTTAAATTAAACTCTCTACATTGAGGGTGGCTCTTTATCTACTCCTACCCTGGTCGTAGAACTCGAATAATTCAAAGTTAATGTCTTTAAGTAAATGTTAAAAAATATTTTGTTTTTATATGAGATGTATCTGAACGTGTACCCCATTTAGTAAGTTTTTATTTAAATAATACAAATTGCTGTAATAACGATGGCTTCCACAGTTTTCTAAAAAAGTGATAACAACTATTCACTTTGTATGTCAAGTATCACACCTACTTGACGGACTATCAGTATTAATACTTAATAAAGCGAACTGATGGACCACTTGACTTTACAGACACATTTGATACGCATAGCTTCCTCGAATAACAACGAAAGCAGCGAATTTATGGAGGATATTGAAAGAAAGCAGCACTTCCTGTGTCATTGGCCAGTCTTAGAGGTCCTAATATGTTATACAGAATACTCTTCTATCAGATCATTTAAATGGATTGTAGAAAATTGAGAAAACGTATAAATGATGCATATTTCCCGTAAATTTACGCGGTTAATATCACTCTCAGATGAGCGTAGAGTAATCTAACGCAATGGCTTACGTGCACCCTATAGGGCATGAGATTTTGTGATTAGGTGATCTCTTCTTTCCCTTCACCCTACCTATAAATAAAAGTCAAATCAAATTTCCCTTGAACTACAAATTCTTTCGACTTTCAAATTACTTTGAAATACATTTGTCTTTGATGTTGATCTACCATAACTATATTTACACCGACTATTTATTCTGAAAAGAGAACACAATTCTCCTGTTTAGACCAATGTAATGAACTCAACCACTTCTAGCAGTGCATGAAATGTGCCCACTAATATCAGCACAATAACCAACACTATTGATTGTGTGAAGTGTCTCGATTTTTATTCCTCTGGCAATAGTAACATGGTTTACCATCCATATTCGGCCCACAAACAAATTCGTATCATATTAGCATAAAGGTATCAGAAAACATCCAATAATAATTTACCTTCTATTCGTCTAAGTGCTTCTTAGCCACTTGGTATTTGATAAGAATTTCATCGTCAATGCAATACAAACGATTGAAAACTGTATTCAAAATACTTAAGATTCTAATGCCAGTTAGAAAAAGAATATTTTTTTGTTGCTATTTTAAATGATTTTTTTCATTAAAACTAAAACAAGCAACTAAAAATAATATTTTTCGTTCGATCCATAAATACTTCATAATTTTTTAACCAATTCCACCACAATTACAATATCGAATGACAATCAATAATACACCACACATCCATCTGTGTTTATGTACGTACGCATACAAACGAAGAAAAAAACGAGAAAAGATTTAAAATTTTTGCGGCTGATTACAATTGAATGAACACATTGGTTGGCTGGCTGGCTGGCTGAGTGGCTGACAGACTGGTTACGAGGGGAGAATTAATTCCATAGACGTTGTAAAATGAACGAACGAACAAACAAATAAAACTAAAGAGAAAACATTAAATGATGGTGGAGGGTATAAATGCGGTAATAAATGAAAATGGTAGCAAAACACATACAAAAACAAAGAGAGCGAACAAAAAACAGAAGATAACACCAACAACAGAAGCAAAAACAAAGCAACACTTTATCATACACTCACTGTAACATACACAGACACAATATGTATATGCATTCATGGCTTGATTAACACAATGAATTGAACTGAACTGAAATGAAATGGTAGACGTTATTCATTGGTTAAAATGAAGGCAGACAGAAAAGTGGCAGAGAGCGAGAGGGGAAAAGAGTAAGTACAATTAATACACAAGCAAGGAGTGTAAATTGTATGTAATATATTAACAAAATATTAGCATGCATGTATGTATGGATGTTTATGAGGAAAAGTTCTCTTTACTGAAGAGTAGCACTACAACAAAAGAATTTAGCGAAATACGAGTTAATTTCTCATTGTATCTGTAAAACTTAATTATGTATACAACGGATTTTTCTCAATCTTGAGTTGGCAACACTGTTGTGCATTGTTTTTAATTTGTTTCGCCATTTTATAGGAAATTAGTCGATTAGCTTCTTTGTTCCCATTACTCTATTAATTGCTAATTAATCACAGATTTTTTAATCAATTTTACCAATACTATATATACAGTGGCGGAATAAATAATAGGACCAATTACTTTAATAAAATGTTACAGATATTTAATGGTACAGATATTTCCTTAGATGAAGTAATAACAGGGAGTTTCCTAGTCTAGTAGGTAGTGTTATGGCTCCTTAGACATAACGCCGCGGTTAAAACCCCAGCTCAGATTTCAGTCGATTTCTAACAAAAACTTTGAGAGCAAGTCAAAGAGCTAAAAGTTTCTCAAAAATCTATCGTAGTTCCCACCACTCATGGATAAAACTAACACACACAACATGTTGTAATGTTTTCAATCTCATAATTCTTGTCTTAAAGATATCCCTCGCATTGGTCGATCAATCACGAAAACACTCGATGAAATCATGAATAAATTGAGAAAAATTTCAGGCGAATAGGAGCGTGGGCCTTACCAATTTGATGAAAACTGAACACACAAAGAAGCTCAATATTTAGATGGTAAATCGGAAAGAATCTGATTAAATATTTAAAGAACCTTTTTTCAGATTGAAAATCACTTCAAATCCAATATGTAAATTCTCTTATAAGGAACACAAGTCAACAGCTTGCAAATAAATAATGCATTATAGAAAGGAACAACTGGATATACATGTTAAGGACTAGACCGGAAATTAACCTTACTAACCACGAGCAGCTTACTACAGTTCAGCAGAACATCTCGCGACAGTACATACATCCCACTCTTTTCAACATGATTGAGTACTACGCATGCCTTACAAGCAAGGCCGATCTGGTCATTGTATGACTACAATTTCATCATCCACATACCTATGGCGGTTAAGGTGATCGTTTGTTATTGTCTTGTAGATATCATTACAAATACACCTTGTTTTTTTATTTCCTACGCTGTTTCTACACGGAAATCTCTTACAATTCAAATCCCAATTACAAATCATTCTTGCATCCTTTTTTGGCACCTAAATAAGCAACATTGTAACTCAAATGAAAACCAATAGCGAAATGCATACATAAGTTTCCAATTGCTAATGGGGGCCATTTGATTCAAAGAGAAAAATTTTAGCTATTAATTTAGGTATGGACATAGTATTTAATATATTGGGTTCTCGAAAAAGTTCAGTTAAAAATTATCGGTAGATGGCTCTAAAGTGTAAAATCTCTTATAGCAGTAACTGCTTCATGTATCAGTATTCCTTGTTTTAAGGTTGGCTTGCTTTATTAGAAGATATTTTTGAAGTCACATTATTCTGTGAACAGTTACCTTCGCTTAAGAACTGAGTGAAAATTGTGAACCTTATTGTCATGTTTTTCTTTTCTGTTATGTAAAGAATAGGAATAAGCCGCAGGCTATTGAAAAATGTCTAGAAAAACAGCATCAAAATGGCTTAAAAAGGCAATGAAATCATAAAATTAGGGAATTAGGCCTTGGTCACCAAACAGTTATGAACAATTTAAAGAAAGCTGGATATACAAAGAAGCTCAGAGTTTTCTGGTACCTCATTGATGATTATTACAATCCTTTAGTCAGGATTAGGAGCTTATTTCTCACACTACCCATGTCGTGTGCGGTAATTTTATCCAAAAAATGGCGAGACCTACAGTTTAAAATCGATTCCGAATGACAGATATTTGAGAAACTTTCCTTGGCAAATTTTATTTTACCCTCAGAGTTTTTGCCAGAAGACTGATGAGAGGAAGTCGCCGAAGAAATATTTTTTAATATTTCGTTATATACGAGAAGTCTCAGCTAAGGGTATAACCACGAACTCCCGCCTAATAAGCCAACACTTTTTGATTCTCTCTTAAAATGAATCGATTTCCAATCATTTCTGAGGTGTATGGCTACAGACGGTGAAATGTGATTTACATACGACAATAATGTGGGAAAAATATCTTACATGGAACTAGGTGTACATTCGCAATCGGTTAAATGCCAGGGTTGACAAAAATTTTATTGTTTACAAATTAATTTCTGTCACCTGATCAAACGTCTTATTATGATCTCTACTGTCATCTGTTAACGAAATTGTAATAAACATAACAATTAAAAGAACAACAATTGATCGAATAGAATCGTCATGACAATACCAGACCATACACAACTTTGGCGGTCCGGAAAAACATTTTTCATATTTTCATTTTGAGGTCTGACCTGGGCTTTGAACCTAGGCCTCACGGTTAATAAGCCAACACACTACGTACTAGATACGGCGACTATACATGTCTTAATGAGAGATAATCCCATTTTTCGAATTTTAATGTACTTATGTAGGCAAAAGGAAATTCAGAAGGCGGTTGACATTTGTCAATCGCTTACAAAATGCATAGAATTTCCAATTGTCACAGGAGTAGGTGTGTATGTGTGTGTATCTTAGAGAAATGCCGGCAAATACGACGATCGGAAGAGAACGAGTACATTCTTCTTTTTGTTTATCACATCAACCGTAAATAAATAAGTAGATAGACTAACAAATCTTGTTTTAAAATATTTCATTCATTTGTCCGTAGCAATATTGTTTTTTTTCATCTCCCTTTCTCTCTGGTTCTCTCTCTATCTCGCCCTTCTTTGGTAGCAGTAACTGATGTCATAAAATAATGTGTGATATTGAATGACAACATTGTTTAAGTAGTTGTACATACACATAGTCAAAGTTGTAGTTGATATTGAGGTGGTATTGTGGCCATTCATGAGATGGGGGTAGTAAAATAAAAACTGATTTGTATTACACTTTAAACACAACACCAGTGTGTATGGTGGTGAGAGGAGAATATTGTTTATTGTATTAGAGTAGAGCAAAAGCCAGAAGGGGTTCTTCTCTCATGCTCTCTGGCATTTCTCCCTTATTGTATTGAGTGCTTGTTTTAAACACTTTTGACTTATTTCTTCTGTGTATGGATGTGTGTAGCTGTGTGTGCCCATGTTTATTTTTAAGGGCAATATTTTGTATTGTCTTTTTTCTTCTTCTTCTTCTTGTTATTTGCAATTAAGTACTTGTTATTATTGCGTTGATTGTATGAGTGTGTACTTTTTTTTAGTTTGTGGTTGTCGCTTTGCTTTTTTTTGTTTTGTTTGCATGTCTTGTTTTTCTGGTGTTATTGCTGTTGTTCTTACTCATGAACCCATCCATCAATACTAATACAAAAAAAAAAAACAAAAAAAAACAAAAATTTTTTCTCTTTTATTCCGTTAACGAAACGATAGTTTTACTGAATTGATCTGATATTTAAAATTAGTTGCTGTCTTAAGTTCGTCGTTGCAAGTTGTTCCTTTTTTTCTAGATACTAAAACCAACAACAAAGGGAAAAAATTTCAAAACATTAACGCGTAACGGTTATTTTGCAATTTAAAAATAAGAAAATATCTCAAAAATTAAATATCGGAAGGAAGTTTGAATAAAACGAGAAAATTAAAAGATTAAAAAGTCGTCTTAAAGCACAAAATATTTTTAATATTATATTTAAATTAATTTAGAAGAAAAAAAAGTATAAATTTAAGGCATTACCAACGAAAAATTATGGAATATAATTTTACAAAAAGGTGCAGTGAAATTATTCAAAATTTAAAATTAAAAAAAAAAACAAAATCAAGTGATCATATAAAAACAAAAAAATAATAATAAAAAAGGAAAATAAATTTCATATCAATTGTGTGATTTACAAGTCTTAAGAATCGAGGAGATTAAGATCTTGTAATTCTTTAAGGGAATTCCAGTAAAAATTCAGTTTTTAAATTCAATTTTATCCAAATAGCCTGACTGGCTATAAGAATTCACCAGCTGAGCGTCAAAATGAAGTGTAAAGTGAATTAAAGAAAGTTTGTTTGAAAACTTGACCAAAAATAAAACACCTGTTTCTTACAATCGAAACCAGCTAAATTAAACCAAAACAGTTTCCTATTTTTGGGGGTAAAATCATTATTCTATTAGTGTAGAACTTCTGAGATTTCTCAGCAAAAAAGCTGATCAAATTGCGTCCTACTGGCCTATGCAGAATTTTAATTTACACCGTTAAAAAAAATCGAGGTCTCCAATTTTAAATGGATCGTTAAATATGTATATTCCTTTGAACTTCTTTTCTTGGCAGTTTGACAAGATTGAAGAACAATTTCTTTCCAATCCCACCAGACACTTTGCCACCCTCTGCGAAGTAGCACTTTGTTTATTGCACGATCTTTTGCGCCCACTATTCTCTCTCGTAACCATTCATGGTAGAAATGGTTCGATTTTCCTTCGTTTTAGCAATCCATAGCAAAATCAAAGAAAATTTTCGCTGTTAAAATTTATGTGGCATCACAAAAGCTTATTCGGTGATAACCGTTTGGCGATGTATGCCTAGATTCTAGGAAAATATACGGCGCTTTTGTGTCAATCATTCTGAATTCCTTCCACGATTTGATAAAAATTTTTTTTGGTGATTGATGAACCAGAACGAAGTGTTTCTTGAACATCAAAATTATCAAATAGAAAACGAAATGATGGAAACCATTTAGTTTTTCTAGTTTTAAGATTGCTATTAGAGAAAGTCAAAATCCACCGGTTTGATTCGTATTTTCACAGATTTTTAACAGTTTGTGTGATAAAATAAAAATAAATATGAAAGTTTCTGACATTCCTCTGTCGAAGCAATTTCAACATGTCCTTGTCACGATGAAGACGCTTAAAAAAGTGTTTAAATCGAACGGCAATATTATACTACAGTACTACTACTAAACGATCTATGGTACTACTGTCAGCCTAAATAAGGTTTATTTATGTTTCCTCCATCCAGTTATACTGCTATCCCGTGTTCTTCTGGAATACATTAACGGCTTACAGGTACCAAATATGTGTTCTAATTATTTGATCTTCTTATCACTAGAACTACATACTTCAAAAGATTTCCCTTCCGTCCTCCTTAAATTTAAATATAACAATGGGTATAAGATATCATCGAAATATTTTATATCGTTTAAAAGGCATACTGATGCCATTATGTGTGGAATACACCATCGTTCATAGGTGGAGCACATCCGAAATTTTCAAATTTCAGGATTCTGGCATTTAAGTCAGGCTGAATTTGGACGATGGCATGGGTTATATTAGCTTTGAGGACTGCCCCAATATGTGGCTGGTTCGCATATATCTACGATTTAAGAAAACTCCACAAGGAAAAGTCTAACGCGGTCAATTCGCACAATCTCGGTGGTCAGCTCACATCATCTCCACTTGAGTTGATCATGCGCTCATATCGCTTGCGTAGAATAGTTAACATCGCGTGAGCTGTGTAGCACATAGTGTTGTCCAGTTGACACCAAATGTCGTTGAAGTTCAGATTATCGAGTTCAGAGAAAAAGAAGTTGGTCATCAACGACCTATAGTGCTCGCCGTTGACAGTGATGTCCTGGTTAGCGTTGTTCTCAAACAAATATGTGCTGATAATACCGCCAATCAAAAATCCACAGCAAACAGTGATTTTTTTGGGATGCATTGGACGCTCCTGCATCTAATGTGAATTTTTATCATTCCAAATTCGACAATTTTGTTTGTTCATGCTACCTTTCATTCTGAATGAACCTCATTGCAAAAAATGATTTTTCGACAAAAATTAGGGTTAGCTAATACATACATACATAATTGGTCATTACAACCCTTCAGTCAGGATTACGGCCTAGCTTCTCACACCACTCATGTTGTGTGCGTTAATTTTATACGTGAGTGGCGGGACCTACAGTTTAACGTCGACTCCGAACGACAGAATTTTGAGAAACTTTTTCATGGCAGTTTATTTTACTCTCAGAGTTTTTGCCAGAAATCTGTTGAGAGGAAGTCGCCGAAGAAATTTTTTTTTCATACTTCATTTTGATGTCTGACCTGGGATACGAACCCGGGCTTTACGATTAGTAAGCCAACACACTACCTACTACACCACGGCTAATGCTGGTTTACTTTAATAACCAACGGTCTGGGAAGAAAGTCATAAATATCATTTATTTAATAAAGGTTCTGCCATTTATGAAGACCAATCGTTTCACAACCAAAGAACGTGTAAAAATAGTGAAAATTTACTACAAAAATGGTGTTTATGGTCGTCATAATCGACCTATTTTTTGAGAAATTGGCAAAGTTAGCAATGCGATCATCTTCAGATTTTTCTTTACATCATGCTTAACTGATCGTATTTAACATTATCGACCGGCCTGTAACTATGAAAATCAAGAGGGATTTAATGATTTTCTAACGCGTTTGCATTTATTTCTATTGTAACTATTTTTTCACAAATAACGACGATTCCTGTTAAGAACAGAAGCTTTTTCACACAGGCTTTTGCCTTTACTGTGAAGATCTATGGAAGTTTGTTTTCACGGTTTTGGAAGAAAATAGTCTCTTTATATTCAACAATAACTGTTTAAATAAATATTGATCACATCTTTATCAATAAAAGTATCGGAAACAAAAAAGAAAAGCATATTTAACCCTCAGCAATTGCCAATATACGAACAGTGGCGTTCTGTACACATTGAGAGCCGTAAAATAAAATACGTCTTCAGATATTAAATTATGAATTATGATAGTGTCCACATTTTTTTTTTTTTTTGTTTGACGATCACAGTATATTTTTGATGTTCCCATCGTTATTGAAGTTTCTGCCAAGACATTGCATTTATTTATATCAGGACGAATCATTTCCAATTGATTTCTTAACGTCCTGGTATTATTTACCAATAAATAATAATACATACATACATAATTGATCATTACAACCCTTCAGCCAGGATTACGACCTAGTTTCTCACACCACTTATGTTGTGTGTGTTAATTTTATACATGAGTGGCGGGACCTACAGTTTAAAGTCGATTCCGAACGACAGACTTTTGAGAAACTTTTCATGGCAATTTTATTTACTCTCAGAGTTTTTGCCAGAAATCTGCTGAGAGAAAGGCGCCGAAGAAATACTTTTTGCATTTTGTTTACGTCTAATAAGCCAACACACTACCTACTAAACAACAAATACTTGTTGAAATATTTATTCAGATGATTTACACGTGGACCGAATTTTCGGTATTAATGCCTTCAAAGCTATTCACTACCCATTGTGCTTGGTCAAAAGGTTTTTATAATTTGTACAAAATTTTGCATCAGTAAACTCATTTTTTTCATATCAGCCTAGACAGAACAAAGTTTTTGAAAGCAACTATTTAAACTTTAACAAATGCAAAGAAGTCGCCGTAGCCTAATAGGTAGTGTGTTGGCTTATTAGACGTGTGGCCAAAGTTCAAACCCCAGGTCAGACATCCCCAACAAAACGAAATATGAAAAAATATTTCTTTGGCGACTTCCTCTCAGCAGATTTCTGGCAAAAACTGCTCTGGATTATAAAGAAAAAAATAATAATATATCAGATGACCTAGAATTTACGCGGATAAAGCGTCTATTATAAGACTAACTTTTTTCGATTGCTCAAAAAGGTGTTCTATAGGGTCCGCCAAATAACTTTTTTTTTTGAAAATGCTTAAAAAAAAAACTACTGAATATTTTCTCAAATTTCTTTTTTTATTTGAAAGTACAATCCTTCTGGTTAATAATGGAAAATAATTTCATTCAAATGGCTGCCTCGGCTGGCCATGCAGTAGCTTACACGATCGGTGCAATTTTTAAGCACATTATCGATTGTGTACAGCTGTATTTCACCAATGGCTTCACGAATATTGTCCTTTAAAGCGTCAATTGTCTCTGGCTTGTCGGCGTAACACTTATCTTTGACGGCACCCCATAATTTGAGAAAATATTCAGTAGTTTTTTTTATGTATTTTCAAAAAAAAAAAGTTATTTGGCGGACCCTTTAGCTTTGTCTCCTAATTGATACCAACGATAGGTATTTGGAACAAAAGTAATCAACATCGTCCGTATTCTTAAAACAATATTTTTAGTATGCTATTTATTTATCCATAACTGCACGTGTTTTTCCTTATTGTGTTAAATAGCTGTTTAGGACTACTGTTTCATAATTCACACAAAAATTGTTTTTAATAAAAAAAAAAAGATTTTATAAAACAAATGCCAAAAATCAAAAATCCATAAATAAATTAATTAAAGATAGCAATTTTAACCAAATAAAAATTTTTGAATATTTTTTTTTCTTAAATTTTTTTTTTTAGTACCACACAAATTACAAATTATGAAACGTAGAAAAATTCAATTTTTGTATATAAAAATCAAACACAACAACTACAACAACAACAATAAAAGCAACAAAAAGAACAAAAACAACCTGCTAAAGGAGTCATGTCATGGGATTGCTGTATAAAAGTTCCAAACTCTTGAAAATAATTCTGGGTAAGTATCCGCGTTCTCGAATTAAAAAAAAAACATTTAAAATTTGAATTTTAAATTTACAAGAGTGTGTGTGTGTGTGTGAGAGAGAGAGAGAAACTGAAACATTGTAAAGCAGTGATGTCCAAAAGTAAAACTAAGTTTATTTTAAAGGGCTAATAAAGATTGCACTGTGAGAAAATGAATTTCATTTGAATTTAAATTTATTTTATTGGAAAAACTTTTTCTATCCGCTTATAATAAAAAAATCAAAGGCAGTTTTTTAGAAATTTAATTTCATGCAAATGTTGCCTGCTACAACGTAAGTGCATAAGTGCATCCGTTAGTTCCAATTCTTTTTCCAGCATTTCAACCGGCATTTCAATAATTTCAGCTGTGATGTCTACCAGAGTAAAAATTATGAACTTGTTCTTTTACATAATAGACCTCACGTGTCCCCACAAAAACAAGTCTAGTAGGATCACAGACATGATCTTGGCGGTCAATGAATTACTAAAAAATGTGAGCCTAAGAGTCCATCATACTAGCTTCTTAATCGTTTTATTTAAACCACATATCAATCAAGTCGAATTCTCCATTTCTGATTAAAAAAATGGCAATAATCACCGCACTGTTCTTAAAGAATTGCAAACCCAATGATGCCGCCGGTCAACAAACAGCACCAAATAGTATATCTTACAAAATGCATTCACAAGTTTTGATGTGCCTTTGGCAGCTCGGTGACCAGTTCACATCACCTCCACGTGAGATAAGAATGCCCTCAAATCGCTTGTGCTGTATGACACATAGTGTTGTCAAGACAAAGAGTCATTAATGTCCAAATCATCCAATGCAGGCTAAAATCATAATCCTATAATGCATGCCGTTGACATCAAGTTCTCATAGAAATACGGAACTATAACAATGCCAGTCCTAAATCAACACCAAACAGTGACTTGTTCGGGATGCATTAGATGTTCTTGCATCTCATGTAGATTAGCAGCGTCGAAAATTCAAAAATTTTGATTGTTCACGTGTCAAATCATCTAGAAATGGGAATCATCGATGAAGATAATTTTTTGATAAAATTTAGAATTAATCATGAAGTCGCCGTAGTCTAGTAGGTAGTGTGTTGACTTATTAGACGTAAAGCCAGGGTTCGAGCCCCAGGCCAGACATCAAGACAAAATACAAAAAGTATTTCTTCGGCGACTTTCTCTCAGCAGATTTCTGGAAAAAACTCCGAGAGAAAATAAAATTGCCATGAAAAATTTCTCAAAACTCTGTCGTTCGGAGTCGACTTTAAACTTTAGATCCCACCACTCATGTATAAAAACTAACACACACAACATAAGTGGTGTGAGAAACTAGGACGTTGTACAATGGGTCAATTCGACCTCCGGGTACTGTACTTGTCTTAATTGACACGTCCTCTAACCTAACCTAACCTAGAATTAATCAGCACTGTGGTCGTCCATTTTGATTTGGCAAAGCTGACCGATATCAACTGTTAAAGTTCAGAAGTCCCTGTTGGGACTTTATTAAATAATAATACGAGAATTGTACGCTGATATAAAAGTGACATTAATTTTAAATAAGTTTAAATTTTAAAAAAATTTCAAATTTAGACAACATTTTTTCTAATTTCAATTCAATTTCAAATTAAAATACAATAAAAGAAAAGTAAATGTCAGTCCTTCCCATGCAATACAATTGTGCTCATGACTGGACATCCCTGATATAAAGCATCCCTGTTGCAAACGTGTATGAGTGCTTGTGTTTGGATTTATTTGAGTTCAATTGAACAACGAAAATGAGAGAGGATACACACCACCAATATGACAACAATAACAACCAACAAATGCAATGAATAACATGAATGAATGAGCGCAAATAACGTCATCGTTATAACAAACAAAAAAAAATGAAGGGCGGAGCTATTATTGCCACAGTGGGTACTAAAAAAAAAAGGTATTCAAGAAGTGAAGTTTATAAAACGTAAGAATTTAAAATAAAAAAATTTCTTCATTCTAGTAGATATGTAGTTGAACTGAAATGTACGACCATCAGATCGTAGAATATCTAGTAGATTTCATAACAAAAATTAAAAAAAAGAACTTTTCAAGCCCATTGCAATCACATTTTGGAGATTAGTTTTTCGAATTGTTTTCTTTTTATTTTAATTTTATTTGTTTGTTAGTTTTGCTTAGAAATCTAATTAAAAATTGATTTGAAAATTACTAAACTTAAAGTTAGAAGAAAATCAAGAAATTTGAATCGTTTGGCTGGGTTGAAAGACACAAACAATCTCAATCATATTCGTTCCTAGCGACTCAATTGAACATTTCGCTTATGTAAGGGCAATTTGTCAGTTTTGCAACATTTTGATGAGCGTTTTGAACTTACGGGTTCATGCCTTAAATACATTTTACATTTTAATAAAAGGTCCGCCAAATATCTTTTTTTTTTGAAAATGCTTTAAAAAAAAATACTGAATATTTCCTCAAATTTCTTTTTTTATTTGAAAGTACAATCCTTCCGGTTAATAATGGAAAATAATTTCATTCAAATGGCTGCCTCGATTTATGTTGGCAACAATAGTTTTGTCAATACTATAATACACATACATACATACATATGATGAATAAAAATATCATACGTAATCAGTATAATTATTTTGCTGCTGCCGTTTTGAAAATAATTATGTTGCTAACTACTTGGCTGCTCTTGCTGCTTTCGGCGTATGTAGTCGGTGGCATGTAGTCTTGAATGTGATTAATGCATCATTTGATAATTTTTTATTTTATGAAAATACTCTTAACTTTAGCCAAGATAATGATCCCACTATAATACCAGTAAAAATACTGACTGTCTAAACAAGAGGGTAATGGTAGGACTGTCCATTTCCAAATTAGGCTTTTTAAACCCAATTTCAAAGTAACTACATATTTGATTGAACAAAATAGTCACCAAGCTCTGAACTGTTACGAACATGACTGCAAAATATTGTTTGATAAAAGTTTCCGAGTTACAGAAATTTTTTTTTTGGAAGTCGCCGTAGTCTAGTAGGTGTGTTGGGTTATTAGACGTAAAGCCAGGGTTCGAGCCCCAGGCCAGACATCAAGACATAATACAAAAAGTATTTCTTCGCCGACTTCCTCTCAGCAGATTTCTGGCAAAAACTCTGAGAGTAAATAAAATTGCCATGAAAAAGTTTTTCAAAAATCTGTCGTTTGGAATCGACTTTAAACTGTAGGTCCCACCACTCATGTATAAAAACTAACACACACAACATAAGTGGTGTGAGAAACTAGGACGATGTACAATGGGTGAATTCGAACAAACCAACCGAACCAAATACAGAAAATTAAATCAAAAACAGCGCAATGTCCGTTTGTCCGTGGCCTATAATGTAATTGTCCAATTACTTTCCAATACAGACAGTTCCAGTTTCAATTTATATAGACGTTAATAAAAAAAATGGAGACTTGTGATCTGTTATTTTTTTATCTTGTACGCTTTTTGCAAAGTGCTAAACTGTATTTGTTTAATCCAAGGTATTGGGTAAAGAGTTAAACTTAAAAAAGTATTTTTTCTTATTAAATTAAGAAAAAGAAAACTCAGAACAACACTCAAAAACCATTTTTAAAAACTAAATTTTTGGCAAAATACATTCTCACTGCGCTATTACAGTGTGCAGAATTCTTCTCATAATATGTAAGCCATTGAGAGGTGTTATTCATTTCGCAATAGAAATTGTGCAATTGTGATTTCTATGGTGGTGTGCTCTGTAATGTTATTCCACAAAAGGGATGCTGTTTTACCGTTATTTATACACACATTACTTTCATCTTTTTTTTTTTTACTAATTTCCCTTTTTTTATTGTAATACGCAGATTCCCTGGAAGATCAAGAGGGTGGAGCTATGTACATATCGTGCGATGTCTCAAATGGAGGTCCTGTGGAACCTGAAACGGGATATGTTCCCAATAATCCATTATTCGGTTTGGCGTTGGATAGTCCGCAGGTAAATTTCGACTTTAAACGCAAAGTAGTGATAAAGTATTCTATTGAAATATTAAAAAATAATAAAAAAAAACACTTCCCTACGGTTATACGGACGGCTGTTACGGAAAGTGATAAAAATTTTATGAAAACGTCGAGATACTATTGTACGCAAGTTAGTGAGAAGATAATTAAAAAAAAAAAAAAAATAAACAAATAAAATGCAATTTAATATGAAATAAATCATTGTTATATTTTAAATAAACAGTTTTCCTTTGTAATTAAAAATACAAAGTTAAGAAATAAATATTTAATTATTAAAATCACCTCAAAGCAAATTAAATAAGAGAAGAGCTCTTTAGCTTCACTACTGAAGGTTATTAAAATTTGGAAAAAAATTTAAAAAAAAATTGAGAATTTTGATACAGTAGCGCACACAACTTATTTCGTGCAGGGACAAAACAATTTATTGGGTTTTCGAAAAAATTTAACTGCAAATGACTCCAAAATCATCTCCGGAAAAATGCATTGCTTCCAGCCTCACTTTAGCTTGTTTAAAGACAAGATCTAAACTTTACATTGATTGAGGACATTATTAAAATCACAAAATTGGTAAAATTTCGGTAGATTATGTACATATATACATATATTTTGCTTTATTAAGAATGTGTCGCAGGCTTCAAAAAAAAAAAAAAAGAATTCAAAAGTTTCCGTAGAGGATGTAACTAGAAAAACAGCAGCGAAATGGTTTGCTTGTTCTGGATTTAACAATTGTGGTGTTAAAGATCTCCCTCTGCTCTACCAATCACTAAAATCATAGACAATGCTAGGGAACTAGTTGTTCATTAACAGTTAACAGCCATTTCAAAAATGTTAGCTACACAAAAAAGCACGACTTTTCGGTACCACAGTGAACAATATTTACGATTACTTGCTAAACCGGAATGAAATCGAAACAAAAGACGGTAGCAAAGCCAGTAGTGATAATAATGAAGGTAATGCTGTGTCTGTTGGGATTAAAAGTGAAATTTTGTCCATAACCTTATGCAACATGGTCTACCGATTAATTTTGCTTTCTATAGCCAACAATTAAGAATATTGAAGCAAACAATTTACTAAAACGGTCAGAATTGATCAACAAAGAAGGTGATGTCTTTCACCATAAATAACCCCAGACAACTCATACTTTTAATGTCGCGAAAAACACTTGGCTGCGAAGTTGTTATTCAACCATCATATAGCGCTACTCTTGCACCTTCATATTATTATTCATTTCAATCCCAACAGATCTTTCAAAATGTTGTAGATTTACAAAACCCAATTGAATGATGAAATAAGTTAGTGACGGGCCATGAAAACTGGATCACGTAGGACTATAATGTATGAAAAAGATCATGGACAAAGCAATGGTAAACTTCCCAGACTATGGCAGAGTCAGGATTGACACCAAGACCAAGACACCAAGAGTCTGCTACTATTGAAAGGGAATTTTTTTATTATAATCTTCTGCAACCTGGGCAAACTATTGATTCTGATTTCTACTGGTAACAATTAACAAGATTGAATCAAAGAAAAAGTTGTGCAACATAAAATGAAAACGCCAGATCGCACACATCTTTGATTACTTGCCAGAATCTGAAAGAGTTTGATTGAGAAAAAATATAACTCGAACCTTGAAATTAATATTTGCTTCGATCTTTGAAATTCCTTCCAAATGTGTGAGGACTACAAAAAGCGAAGTTCTACACTGATAGTAGGTTAATAAAACGCATTTCAAATGCAAGAAAGAGATGGTATATTATTGGTCAAATTTATAGCCACATTTTTCAACACCAACGTAATCCATTGGTCGTGCAGGTAGAGCATTTTTTTAAGCCAACGGTTGAGTCAAATCGCGGGCCATTCCACAATTCGCTGCAATATGCAGCAAGAAACTTTACATAGCTGTTGAAAATATAAATTTTTCTACGTTTTGATAAGCATCAGTCTTAAAACACGTCTGAATTGGCCTTATGAACTCTTCTTATGATATAAAAACGGCCTTCTCAGAAGAGTAGTCATGTAATAGAAAAGCCTTAAGTACTTATCTGGCTTATCCCGTGCTACCTTGATCGATCAGCAGATGTTTCAACAGGATTACGATCTGAAACATGCGTACAGGGTTGTCGCAAAAGTTTTAATAAGCGAATGAGGTCCTTGATATGCACACATTTAAGCTACGTTAAAAAGTTTTTGAAATATTGGAGAAGAGCATTTTCCGCAACAGATTAGGAAATCAAAATTAACTCCTACAAAACTCTAGGAATTGTACGAAACATTGTACAGAAAATATGAGTTCTTGCTTTTGTAATACGCTGTTGCTTAATACAAAATTCTGAAACGTTTAAGTTCATTTTTAAGGAAGAAAGGAAATTTAACTTGACTTCTTATTTATTTTATTTACGTGAATATATTCCGAAACAAAGTTAATCTTAATTTATATTAAAAATCTTTTGATAAGGTTTCGCAATTAATTTTTTAATTTTCCTTTTGTGTCTACTATTACAGCAAGAGTGCGCTGCTGCATCGTGTATTGGTTGTTTGTCGTGTCAAGGCCATACAGTATTACCGCTATCCTCATTGCCGACGAACGATTTCGATTGTGGTTCTTGTTTCGATCCAATTGTTGTCGGCGATTTTGGTGGATCTGCACAAAATAATTCACAAGTGATTCACAACAATACAACTGGCAATAGTAGTGGTAGTGGAAATACTTGCACATCAAATTATTGGTCCACCGATGAAATGGCGTCAACGTTTCCAGGATTGCCACCATTAGACATTGATCCCCTGCCCAGTCTCTTTCCCTTTTCACCGTGTGGTGCATCATATAATTTCTCAGCCAATCCCCATCAAGCTTCACTCTCGTATACCGTACATCCGCATCAAATGTTAGTCTCACCCGGTAGCCATCAGCACCAGCACCAGCATCAACAGCATCAGCACCAACATCAGTCGTCAGTTGTAACATCAGGAACAACAGCACCGTTATCAACATCCCCATCATCTGCATCAGTATCAGCCGTAATTAGTGGCCAGCAAACGTTATCGCACAGTAACGCATTGAACAATGTGGCAGCAACGCCATCATGTTATTATGATCCCATTAATACAACGTCTGTAACGGGAAATGTCTCAGCCAATTCGTGTAGTGCTCAGCACATGAGTGGATCGGTTTCTGGATCAGGTCCAACGGCCGCAGCCGCCATGTACCCCAGTATGAGCGTTAATGTTAGTATGAATATGACAATGCATGGCTATGGGGCGGCAGATGCTACATTGCCCGTGCAATGTTCACAAGTGAGTCATGTTTCAATATAAATTTAAACAATTTTTTAAAATTTATTTATAAAATCAACAATTTTAGATGCAATGGACACCCACCAATTCATCTTCAGCTGTTAATGTCCTCTATCCACCATTATTAAGTCCATCACATTATCCGGCTGCGGCTACGTACTCGTTTACGGCTGATTTTCGTCCACCAACTTTGCAAACAAATCAAAATGCCTCCGGTCTGTTACCCTCTCTCAGCGAGGCTCTCGTGGACAAAGACACTACGCCATCGCCAGCACCGCTCATGGATGCTGTATCACCAAAAAGTTTCTATACAAGCACACAAGTGGGTCAAAGCTATTCACCACCCACTAAAAGTCCAACTCTATTCACACAAATGCGTGACACAAAGCCATTTAACCAAATAACCGGACCCTCCTCCAATTCTGAAATAGCCAGCGGCTATGAAGATGAAGACAGCAACGAAGAAGGTTCCGATAATAAACCTAATCTCTGTAGGCTATGCGGCAAAACCTATGCCCGACCGAGTACTTTAAAAACACATCTGAGAACACACTCGGGCGAACGGCCGTATCGCTGTCCGGATTGCAATAAAAGCTTTTCACAGGCAGCCAATTTAACGGCTCATGTACGCACACATACTGGCCAAAAGCCCTTCCGTTGCCCCATTTGTGATAGACGTTTCTCCCAAAGTTCCAGTGTCACTACGCACATGCGAACCCATTCGGGTGAACGGCCCTATCGCTGTTCGGCGTGTAAAAAATCATTCTCGGACAGCTCAACGTTAACTAAACATTTGCGTATACATAGCGGCGAAAAACCGTATCAGTGTAAACTGTGTTTATTAAGGTGAGTATAAATAAAACGAAATACGAGTTTCGTAATTGAATGATTTCGTTAGCGAATTATGGTACAATATCCTTTAAAAGTAGAGTTTATTCAAAGAATTGATGCAAAATTGCTAAGACAGTGAGTGTCACAATTATGACTTAAAATCATGGAAAAGTTCACATTTACGAATGATGATAGCGAGCGCGTTATCACATGAAAAGAGGGTGTAGTTTTGCGCCAAAGAATTTCGCATTGAAGAATTGAAAACAAGATAGTTATGCTACAAATAACCTCATAACCTGCTTTGTAGTAGTAACGTGTTTGTAGGTTCCCTTGCACTCTGACGCGCTGTGAGCAAACATTTTAAGCATAGCGCGCACTCTGTCATCAGCCTTAGAATCGACGTGGGTAAGCGTTCATGTGGACCTTGCAACTCGTAAATTAAAAATTAATAAAAATGTTAAAGTCGTTGTAGTCTAATAGGTAGGTTCTGTTGGAATATAAGACGTGAGGCCACGGTTCAAACCCGAGGTCTGACATCCAAAACAAAACGAAATATGAAAAAATATTTCTTTGGCGACTTCCTCTCAGCAGATTACCGGCAAAAAAAAATAAATAAAATTGCCTTGAAAAGTTTTTAAAAAATCTGTCGTTAGGAGTCGACTTTAAATTGTAGGACCCGCCACTCATGTATAAAATTAACATACAGATCAATAGGGGTCGTAGTGTTTAAATTAAAATTAAAAAGCAACATAAGCTTGAAGGAACCTGTATTCATAATTTGAGAGCTGATAGTAGAAATCTTTAATTTTTGTTTCGTTTTTAATTTAAATTTTAAAAATTTGACTTTTCTCCTTTTGCAGATTCTCCCAATCGGGCAATTTAAATCGACACATGCGCGTACATTCGACTAACAACAATGGTAGCAATCTGTTGACGTGACAAAAACAACGCAGTGGAGGTGGATTTCAACATTATCATCCCCACAATCACAACCCTGCTCATTCCGCCTTTGCACATCACCATCACCATCATGCAGCCGCAGCGGCTGCTGCTGTAGCTGCGGCCTCAGCTGCTGTCCATCCAACACATTCCTTTAATGCCAGTAATTATGGCGACTACGTTAATCATCATGCATATTCCCATACACATTCCCATGCCCATTTGCATCCGCATGCCAATCATCATAGTCATGGCATCGGCGATTATGCTACTACACCCGGTTCACAAAACTATACAGGGTATTATTTTTGTGCAGCATTAAATAAACCCAAATTGGAAAGGTTTTATTGAGAGAAACAAAAGTAAAAGAAAACAAAAACCAAACAACAAACACTTTATCAACGAATTTAAATAAAAATTAAATGCTAAATTTGTTTCATTGATAATAAAAGAAAGCATAAGTAAAATAATAATAAAAAAAATTATATTAATTTCATTTAAAATATCGCATATTGTATAGAGAAAAAAAGGCAGTCATGCTCAAATTCATATTAAAGGAGAAAACAAATTGAATCGAATGAAAACCAGTTTTATGTTACGTTAAAATTATAAAATTATAAACAAATAATTATTATTATTATTGCCTAAGACATAATAAGTAAATTCATTTTGAGCTATAAAAATTATTCCAATTAAAAAAGACAAAAGAAAACAAATGAACAAATCTTGTAAATATTTTTATACCCGTCCCCCCACTTATCTTTAGTTGTAGAGTTTATTTTTTTTAATTATTTTTTAATTTGTTTTTTTTTTTAATCACAAATATCCCAGTTATTTTTATTTTGTGTATATGATTTTTTTTTATAATTTTTAATTAGAATTTAAAAAAGTTTTTAAACAAAAAAACACGCATAATTCAACAAACCCTCAAAATTTATTTAATTCGGTTTTTCTCTTTTAGTTCATTATTGTACTTCTTGTGTAATTTACTACAAAAATGAATGAATGTCTTTCAGAAATACAAATAGCGGACATAATTATAAAACTTTAGCTTATAAGTCAGGGTGCTTCTAATAAATATTTCAAAATTTCCTTTTTAACATTTCTTTTTAAAACAATAAAAACAAAAAATAAAACATACTTAATTAAATACTTATTTACATAATTAAACAACAACAACAAATGCTAGAATTTTAAAACTCTAGTCAATCTTTTAAACTTAAATGTTCTACAATATTTTTATTTTTTCAATTCGTATATATTGACATAAAATATTATTGTATTAAATATTGTATTATGCTATTAAAAACTATTTTCAATTGTAAAACAAAAATAATGCAATAAATACGTAATTGATTTTTATCTATAAATTAAAATAGTAATTATTATTCCTTTATTTGTAGTAGGAATAGTTTTTCAAACTCTAAACAGGCAATAATGCAGACATCTGCATTCACACGCGGGCTTGAATGTCTTACCCGCTGACATTTTTAAAACATAAAGTTGAAGTGCATGCCACAATTGCTTTAACAATTTTTGAAAGGTCCCTAGAATTACCCCAATTCTAAAACAGAATAAACCTGTGGCAAAGGTAGACTTTTCTCACCCAATCTTCTAATTATAACCAGTAGTGTAGATATCGGAAACAATATTGGTCCCAGACTTTAAACAACACTGTTCTTTAGCCAATCACCAACATGGCCTTAGGGAGTCTCGTAGTACTACCACAGACCTAACTGAAATCACAGCGCGGATAGCAAACGTCCTGAAACAACAGCAACCCGTGATCTCTCCAAGTCCTTCGATAAGGTTGATCACCCCATACTTATGATACGTGATGTGAGACATTGAACAGCTGACGTATGTGGAGTCTAGAGGACAAAAATATATCTACGGAAAGATTAAATGGTCGTTCCACAAGGTGTAATTTTGTCAGCTATTCTCATTAACATCCATTTAACCTCTATTCCGGAAACACCAACAAACATCTCAATGGTGTCAAATGCTGGTATTTTCTTCCGATATTAACATCGATGACATAAGCGCCAGGATTACAAACTACCTGGCCATCATTGTGAATTTTTTCGTTCCAAAGTCCTCAGTATCTCTATTTACAACATGGACCAAAGTAGTAGGGAGAGAACTTAATATCTGTGTGGAAGGCAACCTCATTTCAACGGTGCGAAACTCCAAGATCCTTGGGGTCACATTGGAGAGCCTCCTCACATGCTTCCAACATAAATCAGAAAATGAGGACGAAAAACAGGATCTTTTAGGCTTTAGCAGGGATTTCATGGGGCATGGACATAGAGGCGATTATTACAACATACAAAACAATTTGCCGTTCTCTTTTCAATTTTACCACCCCGGTTAGATCCTCTTTCCTCAATCACACGCAGAAGCATGCGCGCAACAGTGTGGATTACTTACACAAAGAGACAAAGATGTTGTCGATCAGGCAACATAACGAACTTCTGACAAAACAATATCTTGTAGCTCACCTCCCTCTGCACCCTAACCATCATATTTCAACATAATGCCATCGAACAAGACTTCCCACGATTTAACACCGACATTTCAAACTTAATACCAATACCGACGAAATATGGGCAGTGGAAGTGCAGGGCACCCCACATCAGCCTGCGGTAGAGACAGCGATAAATGATAACAGTTACAGGCAGTCAGAGACAGAACAGGTCAAAGACAGGCCTAGGAGAACAAAGGCTAGCATAGGTCCGGCTGGTCGAACATCCTAAATTGTTATCGGGAAAAGATTGTTCCTGGGCTTATTAATCGTTATCCATCAAGTCACCAAGGCCCACACGACACCGCTCATTTCTTCCACTGTTCAGCCAAGCCTACTACCCAACGAACAGTGGACTTGTGCTTGAGACCTACACAACCTGACAACCATCTACTGACAATTCATATCCCCATCAAATCTCATCTAACACTTTAACTAGGCATACAAACATCGTAAGCTAGACTTAATTTCAATTTTCTTGATTATTCAACAGGGAAACAACTTCGGGTACATCAGCAGAGCTGTTCCAACAACAGCAACTACTCTACAAAATAGAAGGAAGCATCCTGTCTCCTTCCATATCACCGGGAATGAATTGATTCTGTCCAAGAGGTTCAAAATCAAGCCATAAAATCAAATTCCGCTGAAATCATTTTTAAAGTTCTAATTAGTCCTTTAATCCTAATAATATCCATAAATGCCAGGTCAGCTTAGTAACAATGGCAATAGACAATACAGTTAAACAAAATAAATTTTAACAGACGTTGATAGTTTTAGGGTCATTATTACAACTTGCCGTTAACTAAAGGGAGAATTTTAAAGGGGAGATAAATTGTTTTTCATTATTATAAGTGGACAATAAGGTAGAAGTGAGCGTTAAGCTAAAGGGAGGATCATCCTATCTTTAACTTTTAAAGTTAAGTGCAAATACAACAAAAAAAAAAGAAGCCCGTAATTGCCATTGCGTTTAAAAAAAAAACTTTTTAATTGAGCAGTGTTATCGACATTGCTCCGGCACTGCAATATTTTTGAAAAAGTTAACTTTATTTTATCTGTAGATTGTAATAACGAAAAGAAGTTAAAGGTCACTTTAAAGTTCACTTTAGTTAGTTACCTTTAACTAAACCCAACTTTAACGACAAGTTGTAATAATGGTCCTTAGAATGTTAAGAACAGCGTCTGTAAGGTAATTTACTACAATCCGACATTAACTGAAAGGGGTAATAACGATTCAATGCATACTTTATGCATAATTAAAAACAAAATTTAATTTATTCAAGAATCTACCAGATATAGAACATATTGCATCAAATCTAGTCTACTTTAGTTAAAATTGTTAAACACTTGCCTTTAAACTTGGAACAGCAGTTGTGATTAAATTTGTTTCTTAAGACTTGCATTAATATTTCGACTTTACTCCTCTGCTTCTTGTTTAGTTTTCTTGAAATCTTGAATTTTTGAAATTGTTTATAAAAACTTAACGACTCCTCTGCGCACACATTAATTTTTCTTAAACTTTGATTTTCTTTTAAAGTTAAGTGAACACGAATTCCGTTTATAAAAATTTAATGTTTTTAATCGAATCGACACTATTTTAATAAATACGAACTTAAACAACTAGTTGGAAATTATAGGACCTTACACGGCAACAATAAAGTGTAGCACGGATTTACAAAATGTTATCAACAAAATAGAATGCTTCACTATCACTGCCGCAAACTATTTTAGAACTTTGCGTGTCAAATGAGTTAATGGCTTTACGTAAATCTGTTATTAAAGAGGTAACACTAATACGGCTTTTAGCCCGTTCACCATTTAGCCAAGGATTTACGTTGTCGGTATTCGAGGCTTCCATGGCTGTAGGTACGCCCAAAGCAGAATGTTGAGACCACAACCACAACTCACCAGCTTCACAAGCTGTCAAGAGTTTAGTGGGATCAGAACGATGAAAACCTATTTCAGTAATAGGACTTGAATGTGCTGATAGATAAGAAGCCGGAAAGCCAGGATTACGCAAATCCCATACAGTAATAGAACCTTCCTCTGAACCGCTCAAAACAATGTGTGGTTGTGTAGGATGTGACGTTAAGCAAGAAACGTAATTTGAGCATTTGTCATCTTCACAGGAAGTCATAAAAGACGCAGTAGGTGTAGTCTCTGCCGAGGAACGTATATCGAACATACGTATGACACCCATACGATTAGCCACCAGTACTTCTTGCGGATTAACATAGAGCACCGCAAGTAAAGACACGCTGTCAGCTTCAAAAGAACGTCTTACCGCCAAATGAGACTGGCAATCGACAATATTTAAGCGGCCATCTTCGCCTACGGTTGCTGCCTCTTTGCCGTAAACAGAAACTGCTGTACAAGGAGCAGCTCTACCACAAGCATTAAAATGATGTAAAAGTTCACTACGGCCCTCTTCTTGCAGGGTATCTTCGTCGACTGCCTTTTTTATTTTTAATAAAGTCAAACGCCCTGTAAATTTAATAAAATTCCGAAATAAGATTTTTTTGCATCGACATTTTCTCTAAGAAAACTTACCATCACTGCAACTAACAACGGCCGTATCATCTGTTAAAAATTCAATGCCTGTTACATCTCCAAGCATTTCATATTTATCACTGCATCGGGGCACATATTCACTGTAATCATCCTCGTATTGGTTCTTTTGCAGACGCCAACAGCGCAAGAAATTCTTTGGCATATCCCAGCTGCCGCTTAAGAAACGTTCACTTTCTTTAAGTTGATCCGGCACCCAGCGTACTTTCGAGATTTTTTCCGATATAAAAAATGTGTTCACTTTCGTGTCGGCCATTTTAATATTTTATTTAATTATTCTTATTGAGATAATTAATTAACTGTTTATAAATATACAAATAATATTATATTAATGCATTAATTTCTTATTTTCCGAACTATTTTTTACACTTCACAGTATTTTAAATTACACCAATTTTAAAATTTTTGTTTGTTTGAGGTTATGTTTCATTTTCAACAAGCGGTATTATTTCTCACAGCTGTTAGACAGAAGAGTTGCCAACCTTCGTCATATGCGATTTTGCTATAAAGTTACCATATCGTTAAAGGCAAAAGAAGCGTTAATTTTTAAATTAAAAAAATGTAAACGAATTGTATAGTTTTTTATTCATTGGTGAATAATTGCTATAAATTTTGCTTTAAATGCCAAATTTAAAAAATATTACAATATAAAGGAGTTTCTTTCTTGTAAGCACAATTAAAAATTAAAAGTTTTCGTGTTGAATATGGAAATATTATATCAGGGTTAACATATATCGAATTATGCAAAATATTTAAGAACCGATTGCTATGGAATACTTTATTTTCAATATCCTCAGTCTATTATTACACTAAATGTCCTACATTGGGATCAATGCCAGTATATTATGTACTACATACTAGACGTAATTGCTGACACACATTTTGGTATGGGTAGTCGTTGGTTACGTCCAAGCAAGCATAGTTTTGTAGTAAACTTTTTCAAAAGTATTATAAAATAAAATATGTTTTAAAGAATTATATATATACTAAAATTTTTTAATAATATTTCTACAAAATGCCATATAAAATATGCCATTCAATATAAAATTATGTGCGGTGTAAAACCGCCTCTTGGAAAAATGTAGTTGGCAACACAAAACTAATTCGAGCTTTAGCGCCAAAATATCACAACAAATGTTGTTTTGATGCAGGAATAAATAAGAAATTTAACATTATTTTCTTATTAAAAGAATTGTTATATTATACACTTGAACAATAGAAATTTTAATTAAATACACCACAAAATGCTTGCTTTAAAAAGGGCAAACACATTAAATGACAGTGAAGGATCAGAAAAAGTAGGCAGGAAAACAAATTTTAAGTAAACAAAACTGGCGAACTGATTTAAAACGATGTTTCTTTAATGTTTTCAGGACAAAGAAAATGCAGATAATCCGCCAAAACGGCGCAGCACTAGGTTGACACGCAACACTCGTTCCATGGCTGAAGATGGTGGCGGAATGTTTTCTTTACCAGAACAGGAAGTCAAAAAGCCTTTGCCGTACGTTGAATATCGTGGAGCGATTAAATATTTAACCGATGGCTATGAAATTGCAGAAACATCCGATAGTATAATGTAAATACAATCCTAGTCTGTGCAATCCGTATTTAACAATTTGAATGCAAGTTTTTTTTTTCTAATTTTAGGCAATGGGTTGAAAAACAACCTGGTGACGGTCTAGTGCCCATTTCCTTTGATATGGAATGGCCATTTTCATTTAAAACTGGTCCGGGCAAGTCGGCTGTGATACAAATGTGTGCCGAGGAAGATATCTGTTATGTATTCCAATTGTCGAATCTTAAAAAGTTACCTGCAGCCCTGGTGACTTTGCTTAAGCACAAGAGAGTGCGTTTACATGGCGTTAATGTTAAAAAGTGAGTTGAATAATTCAATTAAGGGTTTAAATTCTGGTCACATTCGTGCACCATAACGAATAAGTCAAAGGACTAAGACCTTCCGACTCTGTCCCTATTTTAAAATATCCACTCTCTTACTTCTTCTGTGCTTAGTGACTTTCGTAAACTGGCACGTGATTTTCCTGAAATAAATGCAGATGATCTGATTGTTAATGGTTTGGATTTGGGTGTATGGTGTAATGAAGTTTGTGAGACTGGCGGTCGTTGGAGTTTAGATCGTTTGGCTAATTATGTGGTAAGTTAGAAAAATATATCCTATGTTTGTACATATTATTCGATTTTCGTTATTCAAAATCAATTTTAAGGTCGAGAAGTCTATTGATAAAAATAAAAAAGTGCGCATGAGTAAATGGCATGTTATACCTTTGGATCAGGATCAATTAATGTATGCAGCTATTGATGTTTATGTAAGTATATTGTTCGTATATTGTTGCCACTAACACGATAACTTATTGTGAATTCTTTTCTCCTTGTAGATTGGCCAATTGATTTACAGAGAATTGGAGAAACGTGCTAAAATTAAAGAGGCTAATGAAGCTGCTTTTATAGAGAAGAATGGTGAGGCCGCATTTAAAGCAGTAAAGGCCTTAGGGGAAAATTTTCTTATCGAAAAGGCCAATGAAATTGTAAGTTAGTAACGCATTTGTGTAACATAGTATATTATTAGTCATTTGTAGTTAATTTTTAAGTGTGGTGACCAATAATTGTTAATGATTTTCTATGTTTTTCTTTTTATTGTTTAAATTCAAAGTATCAAAATAACAGACCAACCATATTATTTTTTATAAAGTTTTCAAAAAAAATAAATTTTGTTTTATTACTACACAACACAGACCGCTGCTGTCTGCAGTAACAAACGTAAATGGTAGGCGTATTAAAAAAAATTGTATTTACATTTATAGTTGTAGTGGCTGTATTAGGACATTAGCGGTCGTCGTCGAACCGCTATTGCCTCAAGTTTCCTTTTCAATATTTGATTGTCCAAATCTATTTGCCTCTGTTGCTTTTTACGATTAACCGCCGAAGTGGTTAAGCGTGCATTAGTAGTTTGCGAAGCATTCTACGAAAGATGAATTTTTAATTAAAAAAAATTACAATTTATTCCGTAAAGTTTTGGAAATAATTACCTTTTGTAGCGAAGATTGTGATGGCTTGCTTTTAAGGTTATATGTGGGTTTTTGGGTAAGGATTTTACGCAGAAGTATTTGATTGTGTCGTTCGATTTCGCGCATACGCTCATTTGAGAAACTCATGCTTTTACGTGGTTGCGGTTTAGGCCTGTAGGTTATGTGAAGGGATTAAACAGAAAATTAATTTATTATGAATAGAATAATGTGGCAAAATACATTAAATAAGTGCATTCTGAACTGTATGCTTCACATTTCGGTTACGATTTCAATGCCCTAAGAGTACAACATCAAATTGCTGTTGAAATCAGTAGAGCATTAAATGTAGTATCACCAGAATTGAATTCTTAGGAAGAGTCATAAGGGAACTACTCGCGACAAGAAACGCATATAATGTCAACAATTTTTTCGAGATACTGTAAATTAAATAACAGGCTTTCAAGTGGTATATAAAAACAAGCAGTGAAGGCAAGCTATAATGCTAGAGAATATGAAATACCCGTTTAGATCTTCAGGCAACATACTAATTTTAAATCTACATTCAGATTTGATCTTATCGTCCAGCAATAGCTTCACTTATAGTGAGAAGTACAAGTTTAAGTTAGGTTATGTATGAGGACATTAAGTTAAGTAAATGCCTATAAAGTAAATATAATAAAAGATATATAATAATAGAGAAAGGGGAATAGAATTATAAAAGGATAATGATAGGAATCGAGAACGCGTTTAATTAAACATGTTTAATCCACTCATAAATTTCTATATATTCCTGCTGACAGAGAATTTTAACCTTAAAAGAATTTTCTACCCAGGGTCCTAAACATCATGCTACTAAGGACTGGACAGTTGCAGAGGAGGCGTTTCACAGTCTCAATTTCTCCTCGTTGCAACATACGCCGCATTAGTTCGGTCTAAACTAGCACTGGACCAGAAGAAACCCAGTAACCAACCTCACGTTGACCTTAACCGAATTCAACACCAAATCTTTTCTAGCACTATCTAGGTACTACCTAGAGACACATAAGCTTCTGTTCCTTTTCCCTGACCCATCTAGTGACGAGGCTGTAGAAGTGGAAGGAAGATCAGGATGAATTATTACCTTCAAAAATTGAACCTAACCTAGCGAGAGGACCCGCAGCCTTGTTCATAGATATAGTATATGACCCGGAAGACACCATAAATAAATCAAACCTGTTCCAAACGGCCGTTAGATTCTCTGCAATAAGCAACTAGTCGTGATTTATATCAGAATGGTGAAATAGCCTTAGGGCAGCCCTGTCAACGAAGATCATATAAGATTCCACATAAGAAGTGAACACACTAGCTACGTTCTCAATAACCTCAAGACGGCTAAAATCTCTGCCTGTTTAGTCTTATCAAATTTCAAATGACGAGAGATAATGTCCAGTACTAAGTATTTGCCATGTACTGCTGTATTTAGCAATATAATATCGAAATTAGAATGACGAGATAAGCCGGTTGAATGATCCTAAATCTAATGAAATGCTGGAAGACAAGAACCAAGGCCGCTTACAAAACTTAATGCTTAGTGAATGAGACGCCAACCGTCTCAGGGATAATATCAATCTTTTAATGCCTCTTCGAATTACAGGGTATGCAAGGGAAAGTGGTCAAAGCGTTCCTTAAAGTGGGAATTAAAGGCAGTCTGCCTTCCATAGTTTACAATAAATGTGTGAATGAATGAATAATAAATGAGATCAATTGCATATCTTACCTTAATCTGTCTGTGGAATTCATACGTTGGCATTGCTTTATGAAATTGGCATGGAATATATAATCGTCAGAATTGAAACTTGTTGGTGTTTTACTTGTAATGTGATAATCGTATTGATCATCGTAATAAGTTTCGCTATCATCACAGTGATCGTTACAGGCATTATTAGCATTACTTCGTTCACTTTCATGTTCGATTTCTTGCTCTTTGGCAGCATTGGAATCAGCGTTAACAGCCGGCTTATCTTCTTGATTTATGGACATTTTTGAAAGTTTCCCTTCAATCTTTTGTTCGTCCCTGTGAGTGTTGGTATTAGAGAGTGAAGTTTTAAGAGCATCTATAACATCTGAGGCTATATTCTGAGCGTTTAATTCTATGGAAGTATCGGTCAACTTGGCAAGATTATCATCTAGCAGAGGTAATTGTAGCATTTCATTGGTTCTTTGAGCATCCCCCTCACTTTTTTGTTCAGTAATCGATTTTAAATTTGTGTAACTGTTGCCTTTATGATCAACTCTACTATTTTGATTGCATGGACTTGGGGATTGCTTATTCGGAACCGGCTCGGTGGCAGTAGGAATTTCCATTTTATTTTCAGTCAATGGTTTGTCATTTACATTTTCTTCAATTTTGTTTTCATCATCCGGCATTAGAGTTGCTTGTTCTTCGTCTATTTCTTCATCTTCTATATCACTTTCATCTTCTTCTTCTTCGTCGCTTTCATTATTTAATTGTTCTTCATCATCTTTATTGTTAGCTTCACTTCTATCCGTATTGATGAGCTTCGGAGTTTTGGCCGAATTTTGCAGAATATATTTTTCTTCCATTTCTTGTATTCTTTGAAATTCGGCTTCAACATCCTCTTCATTTTCTTCTTCACTTATTTCATCGGAGCTGCCAAGTTCCTCCTCGTCGTCTACGCTCGTTGTATTATGAATTTGCTCTTGCGATTTGACTAGAAATTGCCGTCTAATTGTTGTACTCGAAAATTCAGCATCAAAATGCATTGATGGCGTATTTATTTCGACTAGCGTTTGACCCACGACCACATCATCCTCTTCATCCGATGAGGAGGCGAACGGTATAACGTCGGTTTCATGACGGATATTGGGAAAACTATTTCGTTGAATGGGACCCTAAAAATATAAGAAAAAAAAGCGGAGGCAGTCAGCATACATGACGCCGTTAACTTTATATACAGAAATAAAACTAATGGCTTGCGATAGGTGTGAATGGAATATTTTATCAATAGAAATCATAATAAAATCATATCTTAATATAAATGGTGATAAATTCTATGAACATTGTCGCACAATTGTTCGATAGCTTTAGTTGGTTTATTTTCGCCTTCTTTTCAAAACTTACCGTATTTAATTTAACGGAAGACACATCATCATCATCATCATCGTAATCATCATTAACATCATCGTCATGTTCTTCTTCCCCTTCCTCTACTTCATCATCGTCGTCATTGTGATTACTCTTATCGCTTTTATTACTGGCGTCACTATCAATTTCTGGCACTTCATTATCCGATTCATTCTCAAAGGACTCATTAGCGTAACGCTCTTCATCTGAATCCTCAAAATCGCTCATTGTTTACGGTAAAATAAACTTAAATTTCTTCTTAATGTTTCGAAGTATTTTTTCTTACAAATTTCTGTTTTTTTGTTAATCCGTTGCCTGTTGTTCCAAATTTTATTTGTTTATGAAAAAAAAAAAAAATTTTTGACAAATTTTCCCCAAACTTGTAAATTTCAAATACGATTTCTTTACAGGGGAAGGAGAAAAAGGTTTTTAACACGTTGTTTTATTTCTAATCGAAGGCAATAAATTCATAACTTTGCTATGGCAACACAGGTGTTACTAATAATAATTCAATAAATAAATTTGATTTCCCCCCCTTTTTTATTAATAATATTTTTAAAAAGTTGTTGTTTTTGTTTTGATTGTTCTTGTTATTGTTTATCAGTGAACACGCGACATATTTTCACTTTTGTTTCACTCACAGAGCGTATGTTATTGCTACAGTTTTAAGCTTTATTTGAGTACTAAATTTAATAGAGAGAAAAATTTCTAACGGTTTAGTTTACTTATGTACATAGGTAAACATTTGTAGTAGGATTATAATCTATTTTTTTCATTGGCAAGGATGCCAGATTATTGAATTTTTTAATTAAAAAAATACATCAGCATCGTAAAAAGGTTATTTTAAAAGGATACCAAAGAAGGTGCATGAGCATGTTGTCACGTGCGCTATTGAAAGACTAAATATTGTGAAGTTCTGCTAGGATGCTATGTCCCTGATCATTATTGAAACATTCTTTAATACATGGGTATTACTTCAGAAATCAAGCAAAAGACAAGTTGGTAGAACTCAACTCTCCTCCATCGACTTAAGACAGGTTGGATATCGAACAGAAGAAGAATTTAAAATCTAAAAAGAAAAGCCAGCTGAAACGGCTCTACTTTAAGCAATCGCGACTTTTGAGGCGTAAGTAACACGGCGGTTGTTGTAAGCGTTCACCGGTTTGGTGGAAGGCAAAGGAAACAGTCCATTTCTCAATCCTGAAACAATGTTTTTCAAAGACTTGCGTATTTTGTTATAATGATGATTATGAACGGAGTAAATTAACCCATAGGCAAGTCCGAAGTCAATGCGCATACTATTGAAGGTGGAAACCATCTACGGGAACCAATTCTCGTTGCTTATATTGAATTTTTACCGGCTAACACCACCTCCATCTTTAAAACCACATTCGCGTTAGCAATGTGGCTGCTCTTCGTCTCGTCGTCGTCATGTCCTATCAGCTACTGAATTGGATTATAGTTCAGCACTACATAACTTAATCACTTTTTCATTTCTTCGATTAGCTTGTAAGTCCACCGAATGTAAGAGATCTTCAAGCTTCCGAGTTTTACCAGAACATAGATTCTGATACATCTGGTATCGTGATAGTGTACTTGAAACATTCGTTGCGTTCCTGCAAGCATATTCCATGTGTTGCTTAATCATGTTAACTGGTACTGGATCGTTTACATTGCACTGACCAACTCGAACTGGTGGCGTAACCTTTCTTTATTTCCGTTTTATTAGTATAACTTCTGTCTTATGCTTCCCCAGATATAGATTTATTAAATTCATCCAGAGTCCTATCATCTTAATGGGCTCCGTTGCATTTAATTGCACAGTTACTCACTATTTTTGGTGCATTCTATCGATTCCGTAAATTTCAGACCAATCACACTGTTGTACATCACATTCCTAAGAAGGTACACACATAGTGATGGAAGACTAAAACTGGTGTAGAATGGATCTCGACATAGTCTGAAATTACTTCAGTCTAATTGGGGTATTCAATATACCGTTTTGTATCGCTTGCAAACCACATGAACTCAAGAATATTTCCTTTCGAAATAATTTAAAACGGAACAAGAGTCAATTCAAAATTCAGGCATGTAAAGTTGGTAGTTAACTTTATGCTAACGAGGAGCTAAATTTTTTTACTAGGAACTGCAATTTTTCTCCATTACACGAATGAAAATAATAAAAACTGAAAGAGACTTTTCTAAAAATCATTATTATGGGGATGAATTGGCAAGTCTGGCAACACGTGATCATTAGTCCTTGCCCTTTACTTTAGTTTCTTCTCTCTATTTCTACTTGGTCCTTAACCCTCACTTTTTCTCATTATTACTCTCTTTTTGAATATTTTTGTTATTGTTTTCTAGCACAACCTTAGCAACGTGTGTGCGTATAAGTAACACTTAATTTTTGCACTTTAAAATTAACGCAAGTAAATCATTTTTAATTCAATTATTCAGATTTATTTTCCTTTTGTTCGGGGTTTTTATTTCCAATCAATTTAAGTTTTTATCTTCAAAGTGTTCTCTTATAATTAAGTGAAGTACAGAAATATTTTTATACAGCTGTGTGAAATATAATAGTAGCGCTGTATTAAAAATATTTTAGTTAAGTAAAAAAATTAATTTTTATTCAAGTTAAAAAAAGTTTGTTATTACATTTTATTACCACCAGTCTAAACTATTGAAAAATAAAAAAACTTTAAGACAAATATTAATTTTCCAAAGAAAACGATGCTAAATTGTTAAAAACTCAAAATATTTGGCGTGCAAAAAAATAGTAGTAGCATTAGAAAACGTATCTGCAAAAAAAAAATGTCACAAGTGATTACTTTTTTATGTTATTTTATTAGATAGACCATAATATTTGGTTGAAAAGCCCTTATTGGCTATTACAGCTGCGCAACGCCAAGGCATTGAGTCAACTAAAGATCTGCACCTCTCAATAGGAATACTTTCCCAAGCTGACCTCACTGACGCTCACAATTGCTCTATATTTCCCGACTTATCTTTAAAAACACCTATTTTACATCGTCCCAAAGATCTTCAATGGGATTTTGATCTGGAGACTGAGCCGGGCATTCTAATACCTCAATTTTATTTTCAGAAAGCCACTTTTTTTTGCCATTTTACTGGTATGTTTGGGATCGTTATCCTGTTGGAACACCCATTTAAGCGGCATATTATATTCTGCATAAGGTAGCATGACAGTTTTTAAAATTTCCACATAAATTGAGACGCCCATGTTGCCTTTAATCCAAAATATGGGTCCTGTACCATTATAAGAAAAACAACATCAAACGTTAAATTTTGCACCACCATGCTTTACGGTCCTCATGACAAATTTAGGATCGTATTCCTTGTTTTTTGGTCTTGCATATTTTCTGGTGCCAGGATTACTAAAAAGAACAACTTTGGATTCATCTGTCCACAGAATAATGCGCCATTTCGTCTGAGGCCAATCAACGTGAAGTCTAGCAAATTTAAGTCGGTTGCGGACATGTCTTGAATTCAGCAATGGTACTTTCCTTGGACTTCTGCCATATAAATTGTCTTTAATTAGATGCCAGCGAATAGTTGAGGTATGAACATCAAGCTCCAAGTCCTGTTTTATCTTTGTGGAAGTAACAAATGGGTAATGGTGTCATCACACGTTTTATCCTTTCTTCTAAGAAAATTGAGGTATTAGAATGCCCGGCTCAGTCTCCAGACCTAAATCCCATTGAACATCTTTGGGGCGATGTAAAAAAGGTGTTTTTAAAGATAAGCCGGGAAATATAGAGCAATTGTGGGCGTCAGTGAGGTCAGCTTGGGAAAGTATTCCTATCGAGAGGTGCAGATCTTTAGTTGACTCAATGCCTTGCCGTTGCGCAGCTGTAATAGCCAATAAGGGCTTTTCAACCAAATATTATGGTCTATCTAATAAAATAACATAAAAAAGTAATCACTTGTGAAATTTTTTTGAGTTTTTAACAATTTAGCATCGTTTTCTTTGGAAAATTAATATTTGTCTTGAAGTTTTTTTATTTTTCAATAGTTTAGACTGGTGGTAATAAAATGTAATAACAAACTTTTTTTTAACTTGAATAAAAATTAATTTTTTTACTTAACTAAAATATTTTTAATACAGCGCTACTATTATATTTCACACAGCTATATATGGACATATGTACATAGATACATATGTATGTATGTATGTATGTGCGTGAACAGTAAAGGACAGTGCTTATCAGTTGAGTTGAGACTATTAAAAATAGCATTTAAATGTCATAAAAGGAGTTTAAGGACCCTAAGGGTCATTGTGATGGTCACAATAAGAAGGTTAACAGTGAATTGAAAGGACTTATTTAGTATTTATATAGTATTTATATTGTATTATATACGAGCTGAGTAACTTTGAATATATGCTCGGTATAGTGTCGCAGACCACAGCCTCTGGTGGGAATCGAACCCACGACCCTCACGCTAATAGTCTAGTACTCTACCCAATAGACTACCAGGGCATCCAATGAAAGCACTTAAAAAATTTTTTTTTCGTCTACTGACTGCAAGCTTTTATTATCAACTAACTTTGTTGAAAAAAGAGGGAAATTTGGTCAAACATAAAAGAGTTATATGATAAAGAGTAAATGAGCTTCGTCGATTCGACGAAGAGTAGCCAATTAGGGTTAAAATGTTCGTCGATTCAACGTAGAGTCACCTTAATGTACAAAACTGAAGAGTAACCGTCCAGGGTTAAAATGAAAAATTAAAATAACTGAAATAACTGAAAATTAAAATACTGAAGATTTCCATTTGTAAATCGACCTTCAACTCAGTAGTGGTGTATTTTAAATACCAAAAAGAAAGTTTCGGTTTGTTGATGTGTTAGCCTCCCTTAGAGGCTTAGTCGCTTCAAGACGGATTAGGTTTTTTAACAATTGAACTCGTTCATGGCGAACTTGGAATGCTTTTCTTGAACCACTACATCACAATGCCTTATAAAATATAAACCAAGATTTTATCTTTAAGAGTAATAGTACGTAGAAGAACTAAATATCAATCACACTTCATTGCAATCTCAGTTAGAGACCAGAGGCGTACTACTGAACTTCGAACTAGTGCTACGATCTACTATTCTTTGTTCTAATAAATTATATGGGGTCTAAAAACTCGGAGAAGGAATTAAATTAAAATTCTTGGTTGATTATAATCTTGTTTAATACCTTGTTAGTTATTGTTGAAGTCATAGTAAGAGCTATCGTCCAAGAAATTTGCTGAATATGTTATTGGATCCCGGGTCAGACATCTCCATTAAAACGAAAATAAATGGTGTGAGAAACTAGATCGTAATCCTGACTAAAGTGTTGTAATGACCAATTATGTATGTTATTTAAACGTCCGCTAATAGAAACATCGTTAAGGCCGGCAAAAGAAAAAAGGAGAATATTTTGGATCGTTATAACGTGTGGCAAGATGATCTTGAACTTGATCTAAAATTTGTTGTTGGAAAAATGAAGCTAAACTGTACTGCAAGTTTTGAGAATAGTTGCTAAGATTATAAAGCTTATTCTCGGGTACTATAGGATGAAAATTGTAGTCTCTAATTGATATACTTGTGTAAGATATAACATTAGAACCTCTGACGGAAGTCTTACTGTCTGGAACCATAAGTAAAGTAGCGAGTAATGTTTGCACAAAATACTAAAGTTATACAGCCAGTCGTAACGTGTAGAGGACCGCATAACGTTTAAAGGTTTATTATTAAAAATTTTAAAACTCAAATAACTTTTTAGAAAAAGAAACTGGGCTCAACCGGGATTTGAACCCGGGACCTCTCGCACCCAAAGCGAGAATCATACCCCTAGACCATTGAGCCTCTTGTGAGTTGTCTAATAATTTTTATTATAAAAAGTGAAAGGCATTGTTAAAAACAGATGCTAGGGCGACTGAAGTAGACAGATAGTTTCCTATTGACAAAAACATCTCAAGATAATATACATATGTTTACTTATGTGTGTACATACATATATACATATATCTTGGATCTTTTCAAAACAGTTATCTTGTTAGTACCAGTTCATGCAATTTTAAAACATTTTTTTACATCTAAAATGTTGAATTTTTAATTAAAAAGCAGATGCTTTTATAAAACTTTTCCATTTAATATGCCTATAATACCAATTGTACAACAATTTCTTTGTTACACACTGTTGTTGCAAAAAAAATAAAAAATAAAAACAAAAAACACTAGAACTTTTACTACGAAAAGCTTTTTTTACATTGTTTTTATCCATATTTACTACGTATTTCTGATGGATACAAAACAAATGCAGCCAACTTCGTGTGTAAATAAAACGCAAAAACATAAACATACAATTGTGACAGTTTAGGATTTTGCGCATTGCCAACCAATAAAACGAAAAGCAACAGAGTTTAAACGACAACAACTATATAACAATTAAATACGATATAACAAAAGTGAGTGTGAGAGTAAGGGAGAGAAAAATTAAAATAATAAAAATACCGTTACATTGTATATAGGTTTATGGCACGAACAAATTTTCTTTGAAGTTTAAACGGTTCAGAGACATTGTAACATGCGGGTGTTGGATATTTGACGTTTAGTTAAAAAAAAAACAGAAAAAATTAAAACTTTAAAGAAAAACTTAAAGAGTGTGTGTGTAAAATAAAACAAACAATTAAATAAATATTAAAAGAAAAAAATTCATAAAATTAAAAGCGCGTAAGTGGTAAAAAAATTATAAATAAAAGAAAAATAATAAAAAAAAATTATTCAAGAAAATTTTGAATTTGTGGCAGAATATGTGAATGTATGGAAAAGTTTATTAATTACAGGAAATTAAAGTGTGTTTGTAGATTATTGTTTAAAACTGAGTTTAATCAATAATTACAAAAAATTTTATATTTGTGCTTAAAAAACTTGTTTTTTTGTACTTAATTAAAGAAAAGTTTATTTTTTTTTCATTTAGTGTTAAGGGCTTTCAAACACACCCTTTAACATACCGTTAGAGGGTTTTATGTATATGTATAAGTATATTGTTTATGTACATATACAAATTTTTATGGGGTCAAAGGTAAATGTTTGATATTTACTTCTAATATATGAAAGAAAAAGAAAAATTAAAACAAGATATGGCTAAAATTTGTTTTTGTTCAACAATTTGTTACAAAATTCAAAGTGATTAATGATGTAGTGTATGAAATAATTTAAAGGCTTAAGCTTAAATAAGAAATTTACGAACCAAGTTCAGTTAATTAGGCCATTTGAAAAGTTATAGCCATAAGCTATTGCCAAATAAAGTGAACAAGAAATCAACAACTATTAAAAACGAAACTACTTATAAACAACAGCTGGTTTAAACTTAAAGTTTAGTGGCAAGAAATGAGAAAAATAAATTGTATAACTTGTTACAACATGATGATGGGCTCTTAATAAATTTAATATTTTCATGAAGCATTTTCTTGTTTCCTGTTTTATAAGAAAGTCTGATAACGGCTTAACAGTTTGAAAATGTAAAAAAAATAAATAAAAATATATATTAAAACCATAAGGATAGCACGGAAAGCCAAGCAAAATTAACATCATTATTCCTAATAAACCACCAAAGTTTTGTATTGCCAACCACAGCAAACAATCTTAACAATCCAACCAACCAAACAACCATATTGTTAATGACACATTGACAGTTTCACTCACATTGCTATGTAAGAGAATTTTAACGTGTTAAAATGTTTATGTTTGGGTTACAAGAAAGCCAAAAACAACCATAAGAAACTCCTCTCACTCACTCCCTTTACTTACAGCACACTTTCCTCCCTGTGCAACATTCCTTTTTTTCTTTCTATTAATTAAACAAAGAATAATAAAATTTAAGCAACAACAACCACAGGAAATGTAAGAAACCATTATTGTCAACAGCGCAAAAAAGGAGCAAAACAAAATAACTGGAAAAAAGAAAGCAATGCCAACAACAAACACAAGAAAATCTTTTAATCATACCATAACAAAACTAATTAATGTTTACATGTAAACAAACACATACATCTACACACACACATGTTGTTTGCCATGTTCGTTCGCAAGTCAGAGAATATAAATGCGAGAGCGTAAGAATAACGAGAAGGATGTGTTAAATCATAATAAGCACACGGTGTCAAGTTAACAACGCCAATGGAGAGACAAAGAGACACAGTATCCTATTAACCAAACCGTTAAAATAACACAAAACCATTTAAAAATAAAAAAGAGTAAAATAATTAAAAAAAAAACGATGTAAGAAAATCTCTTAGAAAAGGTGAAAGAAAATGAAAAACTTTAAATTCTAAGGATGAAAGTGTTCAAAAAAGTTATTCTGGAAAATCACAAAAAAGTGTAAAGAAACAACACACACACACACGCGTACGCACACACGCGCTTAAACGTTAAATATAGCGGTTTTCTTAAAGAGACGAAAAACAAATCCAACATAATGAACGTGTCGTTGTATATTAAAGGGCGTGTCAAATAAGCGCGTATTTTAAAAACGGGAAACGGAAAACGTGAAACGGCAATTGAACGGTAAAGAAGAACGTACGAAACAAAAGAAACAAACAAAAAAAAACCAAACGAAAGCCTTAAAAGAAACCAGTAAAATCAAATACTATGTCTGTTGAATATTTAGCAGCAGAAAAGACAACAGATGTAACCAATAACAACAACAACAGTAATAACGGTAGCAAAAACAGTGACAACAACAACTGCAAAAATCCTAAAAAAATTCAGCCACAACAAGAACAACAACAACCAGAAAAGAAATTTGAACAAGAAGAAGCAGTATTGGCAGTCGCTTCGGAAGATATATGACGTTTTATAAAACAACAGCAGCAGCAACAACAAGAGCAGCAGCAGCAACAAGAGCAGCAGCAACAGCAACATCAGCATTCTAGAAACGATCATCAGCACAAGGTTTATCAATTGAAGCAAACGTTCGGAAATTTTACCAAAACATTTCCTACGTTAGAAACGACAACGAAAGGAAAACTAATTTCAGTTTGTGCGCGACATGTTACCAAATGTCCTCAGCATAGTAATCAACAGCAACAACAACAACACCCACAATTACATCAACAGCACCATCATCATCAATATCATCAACAGCATTCTTATCACTACAAAGCTACGCACAAGCAGCCGCAGCAGCAGCAGCAGCAACAACAACAACGAATTTTCTATACGCATCCCGTACAATCTCCGCCGCCATCATCATCGTCATCATCCTCGTCGACATCATTAGAACCTCTCTATGCCAATATGGTCTTAAGCACCGAATGGTCTCAGGTAGAAGTTATCGATTTGATCAATGATGGCAACGGTTTGGGTTTTATTTTGGTGGGTGGCCGTAGTACCGGTGTGGTAATAAAGGCATTGACGCCCGGCGGTGTAGCCGAGCGTGATGGTCGTTTGCAGTGCGGCGATCATGTACTGCAGATAGGTGAGGTAAATTTGCGCGGTTTTAGTTCGGAACAGGTGGCCACGGTTCTTCGTCAGACTGGAGCTCAGGTTCGTTTGATTGTAGCAAGACCGGTGGAGTCAACAGCCACCGATTTTCAACATCAATTAGCAAGTCATGCACCAATTATTCCAACTAAGCTCCTCTCCGACCCAGAAGAATTAACGCGGCATCTATTTCATCAGAGTACAGCAACGGTGGCAGCATCAGCATCTACCGCGTTAATAACAGTAACGGCATCAGCTTCAGTTGAAGCAACCAGTGTTACAGCCACTGGGGTACAAACAGGTGGCAGTGTTATATCTGCTACATATTCTTCTTCCTCCCTTGTCCACAAAGATACTATACCAGGTCAGGATGCTTCACAGCATCCCTTAACATTGAATTTAAATTTTCCTCCCACACCCGATACTGAATTAGCAGATTTACCACTGCCGCCCATACCCAAAGAGTTGACAACGACACGAAATTATCCCAAAGACTTGGACATTGTACCGTTTTCCATAGTATCGCCGCCTTTGCCTCAACCTCCCTTAAGCGCCCACCACAATTATCATACACAACAGCAACAGCAACAGCAACATCAACAACAACAACAACAACAACAATCATCCCATCAAATGGACCATATAGAGACTGTGATAGCCACTTCGGGCACTCTAGCGTATGATAAGGATCAGTATATAGAAGATCAAGATGACTGCTGTTCGATAACCTCCTCGAATTATTTAGATTCGCCGGAAACGGAAACATATGAGGTAATGTTACGTAAAAATGTCTATGGCCTGGGCATAACAGTGGCTGGTTATGTTTGCGAAGAAGAGGACTTATCGGGTATTTTTGTAAAGAGTATCATAGAGGGTAGTGCGGCCGAAATGAGTGGCCAAATACAAATCAATGATCGCATAGTGAAAGTGGATGGTAAAACGTTAAGTGGCGTTACCAATCACCAGGCAGTGGAAATTTTACGAAACACCGATATTGAGGTCCATCTAACGCTAGAACGTTTTCTGAGGGGAAGAAAATACGAGCACTTACAAGTAGCCTTAACGGAATTGAAAAACGCCGTCGATACTCAGTCACAGGTTTCATTACCACCCTCACCGTCTATAGCCACGTTGTCGTGGTTGCCTCCCAAATCAGATGGTGATTCCATAGCCACCGACGGCGGTGCTGTTATAATGGAGTACGGCGATTTGCCATCCAGGGAAACGGTGGACTCTCAAATGTCTCATGTGTTGGACAAGAGTGATCATAGTAGTGCAGCACCACTAAGCGATTCGAAACCGAAGACTGCACCATCTACACCGGAAACAAAACCGGCGTTGCTGGCGAATGGTTCGGCTTGCCATGAAAAGGAAACGGAGAAACAAGAAAAAACTCTCAATGGCTCTTTGGGTTCACGTACGCCCACTATTGATAACTTTACGGATTTACTAGGCAAACAATATACTGAACTTATACCCGTAGGACCTTTGAAACTTAATCTCAGCGAGCCGACGGAAGCAAATTCACTTGCTCAATATACATCAGCGGCTGTAGATGATAAATGCCCCAGTGCGGATGCTTTAAAGGTGGCCTGGAAAAGTGAGTTTCCCGACTGTGAAATTATTGTAGCCGAAATAAATAAACTTTCAGGTCTAGGAATCAGCCTAGAAGGCACTGTGGATGTAGAACGTGGTGTTGAGAAGCGACCCCATCATTACATACGCTCCATATTGGAAGACGGACCGGTGGGACGTCAGGGCATCCTGAGGCCCGGCGATGAACTGTTGCAGGTCAATGAATTCAAATTGCAGGGTCTGCGTCATACCGAAGTGGTGAAAATCCTTAAAGAACTGCCTTCACATGTCAAACTGGTGTGTGTACGCGGTGCTACGGCGCCGTCTATCATAAATACTTCCCAAAATCCCGAGGCCTTTGAAACGAGAAGTCTTCTGCCCGGCGGTCATCAGAGTTTACAGAACTTGATGACCAAAGCCCAGTCGGAAAGTTCTTTGTATACCTCTAGCACTGCCACTCTGACGGATCAACAACGTTCGAAGTCATTGGAAAACGTATCTGGCCTGGCTCTTTGGAGTTCCGATGTAACCATTGTCGAAATTGAAAAGACCGAACAGGGTTTTGGTTTCTCGATACTCGACTATCAAGACCCCCTCGATCCCGAGGGCAGTGTTATAGTAATACGAGGTCTAATACGGGGAGGTTCCGCCGAGACAACCAACGAAATCTTTCCCGGCGATCGTCTAGTCAGCGTCGGTCAACATTCGCTGCAAGGACTCGATCTCGATGAAGCTGTTGCCATCCTCAAAGGTATGCCACTAGGCCTTACCAAACTTGGCATTTGTCGACCGCTCTCCACATCCGACAGCAATATAGCATCGCCCATCGGTGAAGGTGACTCACCGAGCACATAGTTTTCAATGGACTTTTACTGTAAGTACCTTTATATATGTACATACACATGCATATATATCTAATTTATTTATTCTACTTATAAATATACAAACATAAGTACGCACCTATATTAGCGTTACTTAAACATCTTTCATCGCTTGGAAACTTACAAGTTGAAGTGAGTTTGTGTGTGAGTTTTTTTTTTGTATTTTATAGTCATGCCCTGTGGGAATATGCCATAAGAAAAAGGAAAAAGAAAGGAAAATAAAAACAAAATTATGCCGTTTATTACCTTTTCTACCTGATATACATACATAGCTTTAACCAAGTTCTTGAATATATCTCCCCCTCCCCCCTTAGTCAGCCATAAATTATTCTGATTTTTTTTCTCTGTTCTGTTTTCCCTTTTGTGTAGAGAAGAATGTAGGCAAACATAACAACAGCAATTTGACATGTCACTGACAAATGTTGCAAATCAATAATTCTTTTATACTTTGTCTGCTCTTCTGGTGCTTCGTCTTCTTTACCTTCTTCTTCTTCTTCTTCTTGTTTTCTTTAATGTAATGTAAACGAACAAAATCACAAGTGCACAAAACATTCAGAGATTTTTCAAACACACTGTCACAGGATAATAAAGATTTTAAATTTGAAATTGAAGAAAATAAAAGGAAAACAAAAAGAAGAGAGAAAAATGGGGAAATTGGAAGCAAATAAATTCGTTTGTTGTTGTTGTTGTTGTTTAGATGACGGCAGAATGGTGTTGAAAAATTGTTTGCAAGTGACAAGTATTGTTAATGGTTTCTATAATGGCGGTTTTTGGAAATTTTTTCCTTCGCCGTCGTGTTCTTCTTGTATTGCCGTAATCGCTTTACGGCTTCTTGTGTGATTACATTTAACGGAACTATTAACGGGAGTTTAGTTTTTTTTTTAACTTCACTTTGGGACTAATGTTTTGCTGTCTTGTAATTGGTTTTCGAAATTCTTTAAATTGAATTCAATTTAAAAATATGATTTTCGATAATTCTGGATTTGTTTTAATCGGCTTGTGGGATAGAGATTTAAGAAAATGTTTACCATCCGAGTGGAATGATGGAATTATTGAAAGGCAAATTTAGTAAAGGCATGCCCAGGAGAGGCGTAACAGAGCTTTATAGCATATTGTTTAGTAGATAGCGACTATTATTACAGAGCCATAGACATTTGTGTATCGTCTAGAAGTTGTAAATATGCTGCTCAATTTATTCTGGTGGTAGTGAAGGATAACAGGAAGATTGAAGATAATGATTCTCCTACCAAAATGTTTCGCTTAGATTGTACAATGTTTGCTTTGTCCAAATTGGGTGAATGACAACTGTAGCAGCCTGGGACAATCAAAATATACTTTTTACGCCGGAAAAAGTAAACTTTTGTAAGCCATTCATCGGTCCATGATATGTGGATTTGGGCAATTTAAGAAGTCTGTCACTGTTTTCATTTCACAGAAGGTATAGCATTTAAAATAAGGACTATGGATCCCATTGTAACTAGATAATTAGGATAAACTATTCTTAATGGAATCCCGTCGAATTGGCCCTTTCTGCTGATTTTTTTGTTTTGGAATTTTCATTTATTGAAACTTTATTTCAGAAGCCTAAGTTCATTGTTTAACCCGCACAACAGTAGATAGAATCGAACACCCCATAGCTTTGAGTTCTCATTGATTTTAAAAGAGCATTCAATGTACACAACACTCTGAGGATAGCTCCTATTTATGCAGTGTTCGGAAGGATTGCAGATCTTTATTCAGAATAAAAAAAAATTTAAAATGGAGAATCCAATATGGCGGTCAAGTAAATCTGATTAATTTTTATAAACCTCGACCGCCATATTGGATCCGTCATTTTGAATTTTTTAAATCTGAATGAAGATCTGTAATCAGCAAAAAATGTTACAAAAACCCCTGAGTAACAATTTTCAAGTAAATCTCATTAATTTTTAAGGGCCTCCGTAATGTGCTTCTTTTTCTCTTGCACCCCTTGACATAAACCCACCTCCTACTTTAAGGGTGCAAGCAAACAATTTCGCTTTGGGCTCATTTTAAAGAGCAAAGATCAATTGTCAATTTCTGACAATAGCGATGGTTCTAGCACGTCAGTGTTTAGCTCTACAATTTTTCAAAAATGGCCAAAAACGATATTTTTAGGGTTTTCAATCCCCCTTTTTCACGAAAACCTGACGTGATGGTAAGTTTTTGATTCGTGTTCAGCGCGCAAAATGCCTTCGGAAACACCTGGAGCCATTTTATTTGCAAAACCCATGCAGGGCTGTGTAATTAGACGAATGGTGGTGCATTGTGCGGTGGATTCAGTAGCTTTCTGAATAGGTTTTTAGAATTCACAATAGCCAGGATGAAAAATTATTTATCTTTTGCTGTATTCGAACCTGGGATGTTTGGATTTGTAACCAAGTCGGCTAACCAGTAATCCAAACCATGCATACTCTCTACGTTACGTAGAACAGGTTTTTTATTTGTAATATTTTGACATATTATTGTGATGATAATTCTGTTGTCGGTAAAGAAACTATTGACTCTTCGTTTTGCTTTTATTTTGCGGCTTGAATTCTCTTTTAAATATAAATGTTTGAAACATGAAACATTCAGGAAAGTTTTATTTTTTGTTATTGTTTGGCATTTATTAATACAATATTAAGCCAATACTTAGTATTGTACACAAACAATTTTGCAAGGATTTCTTTTTTAAATACCAGCAGTTCGTTTGGCATATAATATTGTTATAAAACTACAGTGGTTAACAAATAATGCAATTGATTTACAACAATTACAGAAAATTGTTTTTTGAATTTTTTTTAACTGTTTTTGTTTGTTACTTTTCTACTCACAGTGTATCGAGTATATTAACGATGAATATTACAGCACATAAGAACTACAAAACAACGTACGGAAAAAGAGGAAAGAAACAAAAAATAAAATCAGAATTTATTTTCGACTTTCGCCACCACTGTTTGTATGTGTGTGCATGTATGTGTAATTAAATTTGCATTAGTTTTTTTTTTATATTTACATATGTATGTATATATATGTGTGTGTGTGTTCTGGCATTTGGAATATTAAATAAAGGTCACATACATCCTGTTTCCTTAATTTATATTGATATTCATCTATGAGTGAGTATGCATTTGATTGAAAAAGATTTGAAAAAAGTCTGTCGCAAAACCGCAAAACAATAATGTTTTCAATAGTAGTAGGATGAAATTGCATCAAGTTGAAGATCAATAAACTACTCGCGTTAAAATTTCATGTCAGGCAATCCACTATTCCTCTCTCTTTATCTTATTTTATTGCCTGAAATTTTGTGATTTAAAAGAGTATCTTCATCCATCCATCTATCTTTCAAGGTGCGTTCACGGTTCTTGAACTGTCTATGGCTACCCTTTTCTCTATATTCGGTTATCCTACTATATCCAAAAATATGCTCAAAACAGCACCAATTTTGATAAAAAAAAATTTGCTGGCATTGTCAATACATACATAATTGGCCATTATAACCCTTCAGGCAAGATTACGGCATAGCTTCTCACTCCACTCAATTTGTGTGTGTTAATTTTATGCATGAGTGGTGGGACCTACAGTTTAAAGCCGACTCCGAACGACAGATTTTTGAGAAACTTTTCATGGCAATTTTATTTACTCTCAGAGTTTTTGCCGGAAATCTGCTGAGAGGAAGTCACCGAAGAAATACTTTTCGTATTTTGTTTGATGTCTGGCCTGGGGTTTGATCCCCGGCTTTACGTCTAATAAGCCAACACACTACCTACTAGACTACGGCGACTTCTATATGATTGTCAATATCGTAGACAGACAAGATTTTGTTCGTCATAACAGTGGGTATTCCTTTAGATAATATAGAGAATAAGCTGCGATATGAAAAGAAAAATTTTTTGTTACGTCTAACACTCAGGGGATAGGCATCATGGAGAAAAGATTCGAAGGAAGAGAATTTCACATATGGATTGAGCGGTTAAAGAACAAATCTTCTCTGTAATACATTGTGCTGTCCTCTACGTTCTAGACGTTACATAAATGCGAATTTCGAGAACGAGTACATTTAATTCCCTGGAGCACAGTCCATTGAAGTAGTTATAAAAGACAAGCGACATAGCAACAAATCTTTTATGAAACTAAACTAACTACTGTGATTAATCTGAATCTCTCCTTTTCGTAGCAAAAATAGAATCCAAGACACCTGCCCATGCATGAAAGCTGTATTCCATTTACGATCAGATTCCATTAAAATCAGACGGATTAAAGTGTTTCTTGTACCGTCTTAGGAAATCGAGACACTTGAAATTTTCTTTCGTATACTGATTCTAACGAACTTACCATTGACTGTTTATGCACAGAACATCAAGAGCTTCTGATGCCCCAATTGCTCATAAATAGCCTCATTCGGAGATTGCTTGTATGTCAAAGCGGAGTATGAATGGCAAAATTTAAGGGAATGGAAATGATTTATGTCAAAATAGAAGCTGGTCAGATACGCAGTATAAAGTAGAATGGCATAATGCCCTGGATCTACGGTATTTTAATATTAAATACGGCTGCAATACCTATAAATGGAAAGCATTGAGTAGGAAAGTTGTATTAAGTACGAGGATGTAGACGTCGCAGTTAGAGCATGAACCAACCATATATGTACATACAATACATACATACACACATAATTGATCATTACAACCCATTAGTTAGGTCGTAATCTCGCTTCTCACACCACTGATGGGCTGACTTTAAAAATGTTAGTTGATCTGTGTCTGAACAAAGTATAGTGTTTCATAATGCCGCTGTACAAAATATATACAATGTATACTATTTCAAAACGTCGTCAATGTGTATTTTTAACGCAGTCAAAAAGCAATCAGGCATCGGTTAGTTGATGTATTGCTTGGTAACTTTGCATATCTACAAAATGTATATGCCGCAGTAGAACTGCATACAAACTTTGTGTTGATACATTTTGAAAGTCAGGCATGTTGTGTGTGTTAATTTTATAATAATTTTTATACAGTTTAAAAGTCGATTCCGGACGACAGATTTTTGAGAAACTTTTCATGGCAATTAAATTTACTATCGGAGTTTTTGTCAGAAATCTGCTGAGAGGAAATCGCCGAAGAAAATATTTTATATTTTCGTTTTGATCTGACCTGGTGTTTGAACCGAGGCCTCACGTTTAATAAGTCAACACATACTAGACTACGGCGCTTTGTCAACCATATACAGGGGCAAAACAAGAATGCCCTGAATGAATATAATGTCCGAAGTTGTTCAGAACGAAGAGTAACTACAACTCAACTACTAGAGGATTTAGATAATCGGAAGAGTAGTTGTCTACTTTCTCACAAGATCTCCAATAGGCAAACAAAATTAGAAGATCTTGCAAGAGGAGCGTATTGTTGAACTTGAGATAAATATAAAGAAGACCGAAGTTATAAAATTAAACAATGTTATTACAGAGGACACCATACAAGGTCAACAAGCTGCTATCTAGGCATTATAATCATAACGAATGACGTAAACAACGGAAGACTGTTGTTGGTGTGGAAAAGACGAATTAAGCTTGAAATATTCAACGTATTTATATGTAAAGATTACTTTGTTGTATCTAAGTGAAATATGATATGTAATGAACATTATCACATAAAAGCTACAGATATTCATTAACAAGTGCCTCAGAGGCATATAAAGCCTAAATCCATCAGCATCTGGGATTTCAGGAATGTAATCAACGATGGAATCATATTGAAGTGAATATGACATTAAAAGCTCTGTAAGATCTGAAGGTTGTGGAGTGGAATGCTCAAAAGGGCTCATAAAACAGAGGACACGTAAAATGCTTCAAGAACTAGGACACTTAGCAATTACATGGAAAGAGGAGGAAGTAATAGCAGAAAACCACAAAAGATGATGAAGCTCTCGGGGGAAAAATCGAATAAAATAATTGAAGCCCTCAAAAGAAAGAAAGAAAACATATTTAGTGTTAAATGAACCTCATGGATCTAGCACTTGCTTTATTAATGGCCTATAAAATAGTTCTTCTTCTGCTTTTTGCCATAAATAATCGATAATTTCTTGTTTTATGCCATCCGTATAGCCCTTTTCCGGTATCATAAAAAAGCGGTGGCAAATTGTGTTTTGAACAAATCAATATGAAGTAAAAATAGATTTAATTTCGCATTTGTGTGACACATGATCTGTTTACGCAAATCCATTGGATGTAATTTATTACGACAGCATACTGCAGATGTCAAGGTTATTTACAATGTAATTTCTTTTTGTGATTGTTGTTGTTGTTGGTGGCCTTTTTTTTGTTTGTTATTTTATTATTACAAATCATTATTTGTTATTTGCCTTGCCTTTGTTCCCTTTTTTTTTTTACTCAACGACAAAAGGAAAGCAAACTTATAAATATTTAATGACTTCTATGAAAAAAAAAGAAAAATGGAAGAGAAGGAATTTAAAGCAAAAACCAAACATAAGTCACAGGAAAAATGGTTAAAATAGTATAAAATATACGTCAAAAACCATGTGAAAAGTAAACGAACTGAATACAAAAATTCTAAACCAAATCGAATGCCATAAATTCGTTCGATAGCTTTAGAGTTGTAAACCAAGTACATGAATAGCCGCATAAAAAAAAACAAAGAGTGGGACAAAGTAAATACAATCGATTGATTTATATTTTAAGGATACCCATCAATAACTCCGAAGGATAAATTCATACTTGTATCTCCAAAAAAAAGAAATAAATTACACCTAAGCAACAACAAAATATATTGCATTGGTTGTTGTTGTTGTTGAAAAAATGTTAAAAAAAAAGAAAGGAAAAGAATGTTATTTCAGTTAATATTCCTTTATTTTAAAAAGGTTTTCAAATACTATCGTCCAGTAAAAGATAATAAAATTAAATGAAATAAAAGCGGCATTTCGAAATACGAAAAGAAGAAAAAAGAAAACAATGTTGGAAATAGTCTCATTCGACTATATATGACTGATATCTACTTTTCGTATATACAGTTACACGGACAGAAATTAACTAGCAAGACAAACAGACAACAACAAGAATACACATATCGTACGGTACAAGAACTACAAAGACGGTAATTTTATTACAATAAATAAAATGAAAGCGGTAACAGAAATCAAAATTGGAATTAGTCAAGTTCGACTATATATAACTCATGTCTCCTTTTTCTATATACAGTTTTGCGAACAGAAATTAAATGGCAAGAAAAGCAGCCAACAACAAGAGCACACACATTGTACGGTACAAGAACTACACAGCCAGCAACATAAGAATGCAAGCTAGGAAGAACAAAATAAACATTAAAAATTCAACAGCAATACTATGTAGAAATATTGTGAAGTTGCCAGACGTCACAATAAATAGAGTGAAAAACGATGCTTAAATGCGTACATAAAACAAGGCCCTCTATGTAAATCCATTGGGGTTTTTATTATGTATAGTCCTACACATTACCGAGCAGAAAATAGCGGAAATCTTTTACAAAAACTATAGGACAGTTTGGTATCATTGCAAAAGGCCTGGATAAACAAAGAAGACCGGTATAATGTGGTGCAACACGAAGTAGATAAAGAAATTTGAAGCACTGCTGAAAAGAAATTTGATATCAACTATTACGATCGAATAAAAATGGTGCGGTGAACACCCACAAACGACAACCAAAACAGAATATGGCGAAAGCGTATACTGCTTTCAACTCAACCATTTGAGCAAAATAATTAAGAAAAAGCGAACAGGACAACATCTAGACAATGCTGAATCATACGTATTTTGAGTGAACTGTCAAAAAGAACATGGAGCTTATACCGATTAACTGTAATTTGTTTCGGTGTCTGAAAATCTATTCTGGACAAGAGCAGCTAAAAGTCACTTGTGATAACTTTTCAGACAGTAAAACCACATAAGTTCTACAGCATTGGAGTGCCTTAGGAACTAATTGTAAATGTGTGCCTGATTCAGTTGAAAGTCATTACCGATCGACAGCTTTTTGAGAAACTCTCATGACAATTTTATCCGTTCTTAGACTTTTCGCCAGAAAACTGCTGAGAGAATCATCGAAGAAATATTTTTTTATATTTCATTTGTCGCTTAATAAGCCAACATACTGCTTCTAGCCCACGGCTGCTTCTAAAATAAGATTTTTAAAAATTAAAGCGTTCCGCAACGATTAAAAACATTAATATTTGAACTAGACAAGTTCTAGAATATAGTATAGGGCAGGTGAGACGAAGTTTTCCAGTCGCTCTATTTTCTAAATAGTTTTTATTTGGGCTTGCAACAGTAAGTTCTAGAACTTGCCAAATCCAAAATAAATAAAGAAAAAATAGAGCGAACGATAAGGCTGCAGACGTTTAAAAACTATTGTGAAAATTAATTTTTATAGCAAAAGGATCATGTAAAAGAACCTTAAATGATTACCTAGTACGTTATAATAAATAACCTTTAATACTGTATAAAATATTTTTATTACACACATACACTCAAGCTTGGAAAGTGTTAAGAACCGTTTTTTAATTTCCTCTCCTTTTTTTAGCTGCCATATTTTATCGTTTCTCTGGCATTCATTTTCATTTTCGTTTTATAAATGTTTATGGTCAGTCATTCGTTATTCTTGGCTTTTAGTTACAGTTGAATTGAATAACAATTACACACAGGCATTCAACCAGATACACACAAACACACTTTCAATAAAAGCAATAATACAATATGACAATAAAGAAAAACTCATAAATCTTTATAGAAAAGTAAGGAGAGAACATTGATCTGTAAAGAGCAAAGTTAACCAACGAGAAGCGAGAGTAGAAAATTCATATTTCATCAATGTGTTCACTCAAAGGACAATGTTTATTGCACAACCTTTGACTTGTAGAGACGGAAATTTCGATAGAGTCGGCTCCGAACGACAGATTTTTGAAAAACTTTTCATGGCAATTTTATTTACTCTCAGAGTTTTTGCCAGAAATCTGCTGAGAGGAAGTCGACAAATAAATTTTTCATTTTCATGACTGACCTGGAGTTTGAACCGTGGCCTTATGTCTAATAAGCCAACACACTACCTACAAGACTGCGGATTGTTTAAAAGGTTTTTTTTTCTAAAAACGAGAGCAAGTTTAAAGAAAAAAACGCAAGAGAGAAGAGTAATTGTGGCAGTGGTTAAATGCAAAGTGACAATAAAATGTTTGTTTTAAGTTTCAATCTTACACGTTACTTTTTACGCATTTTGAAGTGAAGAATCTCAATAAATATAAAGACACTTGGTCACTCTTATAATATTTATTACATACATTAAATCAATACCTTCATTGTGAATGGATTTTGTACAAATACTATGAATATTTAGTTTGAATTAGACTCTTAAGGGGGTCTATTCCTTCCTTTAAGACTATAAAACACTGGGTAGCAGAATTTAAAACAGGCTGCATAAGCTGCCAAGACGAATGTCATGGTATTTGTTGTTGTAACTCTTTGTAATCGTGATTTCTTTGTTATTTTCTTATTGTTTCATTTTCTTGTTCTTTTTCCAGGACAAACAATTAGTGTTTATTTTTATTCATTCTTCACAACAGCGCTTTTAATGCGTCAGTGAAGTAATGGATGACATACATACATAATTTGCCATTACAGTCCTTCATGCAGGATTATGACCCACCTTCTCACATCACCTATGTTGGGTGTGTAAATTTTTGCATACATTAGTGGAGAGATTTACAGTTTTAAAATCGATTCCGAATGACAGATTTTTGAGAAACTTTTCATGGCAATTTTATTTACTCTCAGAGAGATTTTGCCAGAAATCTGTTGGAATGAAGTCGCCGAAGGAATATTTTTCATGTTTCGTTTTGTTAGTGATGTTTGACCCGGGGTTTGAACTGTGGCCTTACATTGAATAATCCCACACACTACCTACTAGACTAAGGCGACTTTGCTTTTACAAAATACAATTAAATCCGAAACAAAAGAAATTCGTGTTTGTATTCATTGTTCCTTTCTATGGTTGAGCTTCCAAGTTCGTAATTAAAACTTCGAACATTTGTACGTAAGATTCGTAACACTTCTGTTGGACGTGTTGCATCTATCTATCCTAACCTTGAAAATACACTGCAATCAATGTTACTTGAATAATCTTCCATAGCTTTACAATATTTTAATTTAATTGCACTCTGACGTATACTTAATATTTAATTGTAAAATAATTCATTATATATTAAGCATACGCCTAAGTAAGCATTGTGAATTCATCAAGATTTCTTGTTAAAAAAGCCGAATAATCGGATTTTTAAAAATAGTAATGCAATACTAATGTAATAAATTTAATTAAAAAAACTGAAGCAAAGCTGAGAAATAACTCGACTCTGAGTTCCTTAAAGGAATGAAAAGGAAATACTTATTATATATTCTGTATTAGTAACGACAGCGGTAGATGTGCTGCTTTTGAATTATTTTCTGAATTATGTTTGTAATGTCTGGCCATATTCCTAATTAAACTATGTACATATATATCGGGCATTCGGTTGCAAATTATCGTTAAAAAATTCGTAAAAATTCGGAGCACATTAGCCCCATATTTTTTTTATAACAATAATGGGTAGTAATGAGTTGCAGCAGGCTATCGCAAAAAAATTATGAAGTTCATGGAAATGATGAACTTCAACAGTGAAATAGTTTGTTCATTTTCAATCTAATAATTTTCATATTAAAGATACGCCTCGTACTGATATTCAAATCATGGGTAGAAATTGAAGAAGGCTGGTACATGACCTGCGTGAATGTTACCATCAACAAAAATAATTATCAACTATTTGAACAGAGGTGGGTATACAAAGTTTCTGGACAATTAGGTGCCCTATGAGTTGACACCGAAATTGGACTGAATTTTCATTTGCGATTTGCTGCTAAAACAGAACAAAATCGAAAAATTTCTGAAACGAATGATTGTGTACTAACGACTATAACTTGCGAAAAAGCTCATGGACAAAATAAGATAAAGTTTTGAAGACTTTTGTTAAGTCAGGATTGACAACAAAAAGGATAACGCAATGTGCTTGATAGGATTGAAAGGGATTTGTTCACTATGGGCTTCTGCTGTTACCAGTAAACTAAATTAAATCAAGCCATTTAATTTAAACCACCAGAATAGATCAACAGAAAAGGTATCATGTGTGCTATCATGGCAAGGACTGAGCAAGCGTAGCTGGAAAGTTTTTATGAACAGTTATAAACGAGAACAAAGTTTTTTGTTTACAAAGTATTTACGGGCACAGAATGTTAGACACATTAAGAACAAATAAATTGTTCTGTTAGTGCTTTGTTTGTTTTGTTTGAAGCGATTAACAGGCCTCTGTTTTAAGACTGGCTATTTCTATACTCCGATTAGGGCATGTAATTGATATAGAATCACTACAATTACATTTATGTAACTAGAGAGTATACGTGAGTGTATAATAAGATTTTACAATAAAATCACGAATCACGAATTCTATTACAATCAGTCACAAACAACACATATCAAGAATGACCTCATAAGTTTCCTTAGTTATAATATCACTAAAGTAAATAGAATTAATTGCATTTCGAATAATTATGATACTATGGTCAGTGTCATTTGCAAACAATTTAATTTTTTTCACAAGAGAATTTTGAGTTATCCTTGACACCTTCTGAACCATGGTACAACCAACACCGGCTTGTAAGTACTTTACTTTATAAATTAGCTTTTTAGTGAAATTATTATTAAGTTTATGGGGGTTTTCTTAATGTCAAAATATATATTCTGTGATTCTCTTGAACTCAGCAGACAGATGCTTTAGTCCTTTGAAGACATCGTAGTTGTTCCATCTTAATTGTGTAACGAGGTATTGTGTTCCACAACTTACAGTGCCTTAAAATAGTGGGCGTTACACAATGCAATTCTAATAGTTTGGGACTGCGTCATATATCGCACTACACTAGTGTGATCAGCAATATAGCAATCCTAAAATCGTCTCTATACACCCAAACCTTTTTTACACGGTAGATACGTTCCAGTGGATACCGTGTAAAAAAAATAACGCGTAAAAAAAGACAAATATTATGTATGTATGTAAGTGTATAAACAATGCCTATAAACAATGTATAAACAATGCCTATAAAATTGAATAACTTTATAAAAACGCACAGATTTAGTTCAATAGTATACACAGAGTTTTTATTTTATTAAACGATTTTATCCGTATAAAAAGGAGCGACCAAAAAAAAAATGGTAAATTTGTTAAAAAAAAACCGTGTTATTTCAAATTCGCGTAAAAAAAACCGTGTAAAAACAGGTTTGGGTGTACTTATTGGTAATGGTTTTCTTATGGCCTTAGTCGAGTTCTAAACCAAATCGAAAATCATACGCTTAGGAAAAGGGGGTTGACATTGAAAATTTATTTATTTTTCCTCGTCTTTAACATACATACACATACATAATTGGTCATTACAACCCTTCAGTCAGGATTACGACCTAGTTTCTCACACCACTTATGTTGTGTGTGTTAATTTTATACATGAGTGGCGGGACCTACAGTTTAAAGTCGACTCCGAACGACAGATTTTTGAGAAACTTTTCATGGCAATTTTATTTACTCTCAGAGTTTTTGCCAGAAATCTGCTGAGAGGAAGTCGCCGAAGAAATACTTTTTGTATTTTATTTTGATGTCTGGCCTGGGGCTCGAACCCTGGCTTTTCGTCTAATAAGCCAACACACTACCTAGTAGACCACGGCGACTTTCACTTTGCACTTTTGTGATATTCATTGTAAAGTCTTGAATGGGGCAAGCACACCGTTATTAGTGTGCTACTCAAGTAGCCTTGTTCTTCGTTAGGTGTTTATATACATGGTTGGTAAACAGCAACCAAATATCGGGAATTTGCCAAAGTAAAAGCAAAAGAAGTTCTCCATTATGACTTAAGATTCTTCAGCAGTTTTAATTTAATATCGAATAGAGTTTCAATGCCGTGGAATAAACTTTTTATGCGTTTAGAGGTGTACCTATTTCAATGGCCATACGTGTAAAAGGGAAGTTTTGCCCGAAAGCAACTGTCTAAGCAAAAGTGTTGTCGGTTTTATGATCTTAGGGATCAATAAAGCCTATGAATCGTATTTATTTTTATTGTTGTTACACAAACAGCTTTTAATGACAATAAAAGTGAAATTGTGATTACCGTTAGCATTAGCATTAAAGCTAAAGTACATTATAATTATTGTTATTTTTGTTATTGCCTTTTGCGAGTAACAAAAGCTTTTCTATAGCAAAACAGAAACACAAAGAAAACAAACCACATGCCATTAATAAAAAAAAACTAAAGCAAAGGAAGGAAAACAAAAATCACCAGAAATTTGCAAATATGCAGGTATTATTTGCAACAACAGCAACAATAACTAGAAGACACTAGAAATGAAAATCAAAACAGACAAATCAAATGAAAATTCTTCTTCTTGCTGTAGAAATGAGTAATAGTCTCTTCGGCTTTTGTTCAAGTGTATGCAAATCTGAGTACATATATGTATATGTGTGTGTGTCTAAATGCTGATGCCTTCCTCAAAAATTGTGCTTAACAGAGCAAATAATTTGTTAAGAATTAAGCAGAAAAACAACAACAAGAGTGTTTTATTAAAAGTGGCATTTTGTTTTCAAATTGTGTGTGTCTAGATGTGTGTTTGTGCCTGGGCGCGTGAGAGCATTAGAGTGTGTAAGTGTTCGCTAATTCTCTCAAGACAAATTTATAAAGAAATGCGATACAATTGATGTCGCTGCTGCTGTTGCTATTGCTGTTGTTATAATTGTTGAGGAATACAATATTTATTTGAAATAAATCTTTGCTTATCTCTTATGTATGTATGTATATGGATTTGAGCGCCTTTAAATAGGCTATACAAAATTACAAGTCTTTTACTATTCCTTAGGGCTTTTGGAACAGCTGTTCAACAACAGAAAAACAAAAATCTTTATTTAAAAGCCATGAATTAATTTTCGTAATAAAATTGTATGTTTTTAAAAACTCTTAAACAAATTTGAGTAAAATCAGCACTACTTGGCATACCGTTTCGGGCGGGTTTACTTGAATTCTTTTCCCATTACTTAGTTATGGTTTCTTCAATTGGATATGGAACTTATAATAAGTGATTAAACTTTAAAATCTACACCAGAAATAAATTCAATCATTGAAGTTGCCTCCAATATCTATGAGGAATGTGGAGGAGTTCAAGTGGACTAAGAGGGGAATTGAAGTCCTTAACAATTCCCTAAATATTTTACCAATCTCTCTTCTGATCGATGGTACGAATCTTACGTACAAATGTTTGAATTTTTAATTACGAACTTGAAAGCTGAACCATAGAAAGGAACAATGAATGAAACGCGAGCTTCTTTTGTTTCGGATTTCATTGCATTTTGTAAAAACAAAGTCGTCGTAGTCTAGTAGGTTGTATGTGGGATTATTCGATGTAAGGCCACAGTTCAAACCCCAGGTCAAACATCTCTAACAAAATGAAACATGAAAACATGACTTCCTGTCGGCAGATTTCTGACAAAAACTCTCTGAGAGTAAATAAAATTATGATGAAAAGTTTTTAAAAAATCTGTTGTTTGGAGTCGACTTTAAACTGTAGGTCCCGCCACTCATGTATAAAATTAACGCACACAACATGAGTGGTGTGAGAAGCTAGGTCGTAATCCTGACTAAAGGGTTATAATGATCAATTATGTATGTAACAACAAAGCATTGTTTGCATGAGGTTTAAAACAAAGGATTTCTGGTCTGAAGATTGGAAGCTTCCCTATGGTACTCTTGAGGTTTACACTGTTGGCTATAAAGGTTTGCGTAGGCTTCCTGACCGTCTAGGCGTTTTCCGGTGTTTTCTAGGCGGAGAAAGACATTTTGAAGGCACTGCAATGCTTGTTGAGTGGTAGCGTTTTCCCTTGAAGTCTCTTAATATTCTCGGGCGGTCAGGCTACGAAAAGTCTCTAATGAACGCCATTTCAGCGTCCATCTTCTTTCATGAGTGATGGAAATCTTTGGATTATTTAATGCTAGCTCTTGTATGGATGCATGGATATAGGAATATCGCCGAGAATTGCATTGCAGATGAACAGGCCAAAGTCGGAAGACGGATGTTGCAATATCCAACGTGTTACAGTGCATAGATGTTCCATTATCATCAATTAAATTAGGTATAAAAAGCGCGAATTACAGCTAAGCTAAGCTAAATTTTGTGCTATATTGCCAGACTCTACGGAACTTTTGTGGATAAAAAGAGAACCTAATTGTATTCTTCCCGAAAATCGAATGGCCATTCATCACACAATTGCGATTATCACAGGCCTCTTTCTTATTATAAGGCAAGCCGATAAGCTTGACATTTCTTCGAATAAGTTTTGTAGGAGTAGTGGACGTGGAGAGGAAAATGGGACATTCATTCACTTCATGTGTCAGAGCCCTACTCATGCAATGAAGAGGAAAAGTTTCTTAACCTCTCGTTATCTGTTGTTATCGATGGAGCTCTACAATATAAAGATTACTCCAATAACTATATTTATTCTGAGCTGATTTCCTTTGGAAAATGTCTGAGCCCTGGGTTGGCTATTAATTATGGTATCACAATAGAATAAACGCTGACTTAAACGGGAGCTTATCCTTCAAGAAAGGAACCACCAGAGATTTGTGCTAAACTAACACAAATAATTTCGTTGAATCGAGTATTGGTTGACCAAAGTCCGAAATGAACTACCAGATAAGGAACGGCATTATATAGCAAGGCCATGTGAAATGTCTACAGAATGTTAAAATAATTCGAAAATATTAAATTTTAATTCCAGCGAGGAATTAAAAACCTTTTAAAGCAACTGAAGCGTTTAATAATAATACACAACAAATAAAAAAAATATGTAAACAAAATCCGTAATGTCAATATGGCTTATAGCTAGAATTTACATTCAATCCTCGTAGAAACGTCACTTTCTAATGATTCTCGTTTATTATTTATTGCATAATCGTTAAATTGGCCCATAAAATATTGTTCAAATGTTACATGAACTGGGGTTTCTTTTTGCGTTTTTTATGAGTTTGTATGTGGTTGTGTGGTAGACATGACAACCTTGCTTTTTATTTAGATTTGGTTTTACCTGTGTGTATGTGTATTTAATTTTATTTCTTTGGAAATTTATAAATAAAATTGTTGCTTCTTCTTCTTATTTTTGTTTGTTTATTGTTTTTATTTTTATTTCCATTTCTTTAAAGGTCTTATTAAAACGCAATATTATTTATTTATGCTGCAGGGTGTTTAATTTAAAGCACAGAAAACAAAACAACAATAAAAATATAAACAAACGGAAAACACTCTCACTTGCACACTCGCACTCACATTGTTTCTCTTTTAAGCACGCACCCATATGAACACACAAAACCGTTTGTTTTATTGGTTTTTTGAGGTTCAGCCGCATCCAAAACGAACCGAACAATACATGCACAATACAAGCACACAGCAGGCATAAGAATTTATAATATTTGTTGTTGTGGAAGAGATAGAGAATAAATGAGTATGTATTTGCCAAATGTGGCAGTTTGGGGGTACATATACACATACAAGTACCTTATGACAGTGTTACCAAAGTGTATTTTATTAACTTTTGCAGAACAAATTCGAAATAAACATCATAATTCTTTCCGAGTGTGAAAAAATGGTTTGATGTTAAAAGATTTACAAACATTGAAGAGTTGTAGTAGGAGAGAGTTCAATAGGCGAGAGTGGATAATATTTTGACTTAGTAGGCCCAAGAAATATTTCCTTCAGCGATTTCCTCTCGGCATAATTCTGACAAAAGCTGTGAGACTAAAGTAATTGCCATGGAAATGCTTTTAAAGAATGCAGTTTAACCAACACGACATAGCTAATATCAGAATCCACGCCGTAATCCTAAGTGAAGAGTTATAATGACCAATAATTTATGTATGCATGTACAAAAAGAAGAGAATCGATGCTGCGGAATATTGCTATGAAATGTTTATCAAACTAAGAGAAGTTTATGTGGTCTAATCAAAAAAATTCTTCTCAAAATTGGTTGTGTTAGGTCTTCGAATTTTGGGAACAGATCGTGTGCGTGTTCAAACAAGTTTTCATGGTTAAATTAGTGATTATTCTGGCATATGGATTCTGGCAACAATATTTTGATAATGTGGTTATATTTTCTATCTTTTTAAAGTAGAAATTAAGGAGAAAGTAGAAAATGTTTTCGGAATCTTTATTAAACTTAGGGTCTGTTTCTTTAAGACGTTCATTGTCAGAATGGACCATTCGTTTATACAGAAACAGGGTATTAAACAGCTTCAAAAGCAGCGTAAAACTTAAAGTACAATTTTAATATCCCTGTGATTAATATTACATTATGGCAACACTGTATGTGAGTAGCGTAAAAATTTGGAGGTTTTCTTTTCTAAATAATGTGATGAGTTCAGACACACACGTACTCGCACACACACACACACACACATTTACGTTTCTCTCTCTATCGCTTTACATACATATACTAGCGTATGTATGATGGTAAGGTTTTATTTGTTTTGATGGTCCTTTGTCGGCAACGCATAAAAACAATAAAAACGTGTAATTTGTTAGAAAAAGGAAAAAAAAGAAAAGAAGCACGGATGAAAGTTAAAAGCAGTCATGGTTTGGTTTTGTTGGTAAAACTCTTTTTTTTGTTTATGATTTTCGAGCAGATGAAATCTCATCATTTCGCCTTCTTTTTTTTTATTAATTTCTATTGCAACATTTGGTCGCTGCTGTCAGTCACATTTGTCATGGTTATGGTTTTTGGAATATTTTTTGCCTTCATAATGGTGGTCAATATAACAGTTTCCTGATAAATTGAAACACATTGAAGAGATGAACAGAAATTTATCAACATTTTTTTTTGTAGGGACTCCGTTTTTTTTTCGTCAGATAAGAAATGAAGAGAAGAAAAATTTTAAAATCGATCCAATTTATGAATAATTTGTCATTCGCTTTGTGTGAATAGTATTCAACTTATTGGCGTATAATTTAAAAATGCGGTATTTTGTTTTCCAATTTTGTGCGTTCGCTGTGAAACACTGGCGCAAATAAAAATTGTTTAAAATGTTGATTCCTATAGGAATGGTCATCTTTTATGTACGTACATATGTACCAGAGATCAGCAATGAATCGCTTTTTCGCTACTCATAAGTACTCATGAAATTTTGAGTATGAGTGAGCCATTAGTATTCAAATCCAACTACTCTGATTCATTCGTACTCAGTACTACATTGATTTATAAGTACAAATTGCAATAAGTACAACGTTGACATCAAACTCATAACATTCGAACTATATGTTTGATCCATACGCCTACTCATTTAGATTCATAAATTTAGAAAAATACTTATAATATGTACTCATAAATGATTCGAGTGATTCGAATCATTCGTCAACATTTACAATCTTAATTGTTGTTGCATTTACAAAGAAAAAAGATAGACACATAAACAAAAAAGACAAAGACAGCAATCATCACAAACACACAACCTTCTTGTGAGTATTGCGAATCATACTTATTTTGTGATTCGTGTCTACGATGAGTCATGGAGAGTCGAAATCAATAACGTCATGCGTATTGTTAAGTATGAGTACCATGAGTATTTCAAACTTTGAATATGCGTAGTATAAGTATGACATTAAAATAAGTATGAATGCGTATAAGTATCAGAAATTATAAGTATGATACGAATCTACTCATCGTTTTGAATATTCATTGCTGACCTCTGATATGTACATAATTGGTCATTACAAACCTTCGGTCAGGATTACAACGTAGCTTCTCATGCCACCCATGTTGTGTGTGTTATTTTTGTCCACGAGTGGCATGACCTACAGTTTACAGCAATTTTATTTACTCTCAGAGTTTTGGCCAGAAATCTACTGAGAGGGAGTCACTAAAGAAATATTTTTTTATATTTCATCTTGTTGAAGATGTCTGACTTGGGGGTTTGAACCTTGGCCTTATGTTTAATAAGCCATCACACTACCTACTAGACTACGGCGACTTCAAATCGTCTTTTAAGTGAAGCTAGTTCTTGATGTTTTGAAGCGAAGCGTATTCCAGAGAGTTCTGATTCGATTGACACAAAAGGCAGAACTGGTATACTTTTTTCAAATAGTTTTCTTAATAGCTTTAATCTGATCTTGTAGCATATGGCCAAATGTTGACATGATGGTGACGTAGCATCACACATACATGTGAGACGGACCTACAGTTTAAAGTCGATTCCGAGAGATAGATTTTTGAGAAAATTTTCAAGGCAATCTTATTTCTTCTCTGAGGTTTCGGCAAAAGACTGCGAAGAGGAAGATGTCGCAGAAATATTTTTTCATATTTCGCTTTGATCGAGACGTTTCAGCTGGAGAAACCACGTCTCCACATCTGATCAGTCAACACTCTACCTACTAAAATACGGAGCCTTCATAACTCGTCAAGTAAATACTAGCTTGCGGGTTATATTTCATCGTTCCTGTTATTTAACATGAATAAAACAGAAATGTTACAGAAAGAGAAAGATTGAGAGCAGGAGTGGAAACATATTGTTCCACCATTAAGCTTTTAATATAGAATTAACAATGTATGAGAGAGATAGCTAGGGAGAGAGGTATTGTATTGTATTTTATTGTTTATCAATACAATTTTATTTAATGCAGGTGTGTATGTGTAAAATAAAAGTACAACAATACAATACAATGTATACAGAGATTAGGACGTTTTGATTTAGTAAATTTAAGTGGGGTACTTACATACATCCATTGTGTTATTGTGTTAATTTTCTATTGCATGATCTGAACACCATATTATGGCCTTTTAATGAAATACAATGAAAACACGTGTTATCTCATGAAACATTTTCCAGCGATAAATGTCAGTTACGCTTACCTGAAAAGATAAGATAAAATTGTTTAATACAAACAACAGCCAGCATAATTAAATATTTTCATGTTTTTCGTTTTTATTTTCGACAAATAATGCTTATCAATGCTTATCTAACCGTATGAAAGGCATGAAAATGCTTAAAACATATGTTTTAATGTTTCGCTTTTAGAGAGCCTTAATTAATTATTTAATTTGAGTTTGTTTTAATAATAAATGAAATGAAAATTAAAATCTGAAACACACAGGAGCAGTGTTTACCATGTGAGGTGGCCATACTTTCATTTGAAAAAAAAATTTAGAATCAACTTTGGCATATTGTATATATGTAATCAATCGAATGCTAAGAACATTTTTTCCAAAAAGGGGTTGATATTTATCGAACAATATGTATGTATATGTTATCTTTATTACTCCTGTCAATAAAGTCCACCCTTGAAACTGACTACAAATTTTGGTAGATTTTTTTCACAATAGATGATCATGATTGCAACTTTCACTTCAACTAGTGAGCGAATGGTGTAATTAAATGGGCGTAAAAATACTGGATGTGTAATATCAAAACAAATAGCAACACGTAATAATAATGGGTAACAGGGTGTAGTAATTAAAGTGCTTCACTATGAACCCAAATATTCCAAATTGGAATAATTAATTAATTAATAATTAATTCATTGGAAGCCCCTTTAAATAATCCATCTAGAGCGGTTAATATCAACTGCAAAGACTATAGAGAAAGAGTACCATGCAGCGAGGTTGTCCACCACTACAGCAGTTATTTCCAGATAATGACAAATGGCAACCATAGTACTCTAGAACATGTTACTCTAGACTAAAACAATACGAGAAAAACTGATCCATTATCATAAAAGAAATAATAATTTAATTATCTAAACTAAATACACTTGTCAGCAGCGTGTAGTGTTTCAGAGTGGAGATTCATATAAAAAACCGGCCTTCCATTACCTTGCTCAACGCTAATTCCATGCTAGATAGAATATTCCCAGTGATTGATTGGATATTATTTAAGGAAAAAAATTTATTGTAAATGCAGTCAAGAGATATCCTTTCTGATAGAACTAGGCAGTTGTATATCAGCTGCCAACAGTACTATTCAGTACTGTAAGTGGCATTGTGCAATTTATGTAGCATTGCGGCACTAAAAAATAGTTGCTTTCAAAATGGTGCTTACATTGCGCTTCTTTGCATAGCTAATGTATAAGAGCAGGAATCTTTTTCTGTATACTTTTCTTTATAAGACAAGAAAAACTCTTTCATGACCTACCCACTAAAAGTACAATTATATGTTGTACTCTGCAGATTGCTAAAAATATTATGCAAAAAATGACATAATTGCTCATAAACCGTAGTGGATACGTTCCACTAGGAAAGAATACAATCAGTTTGTAGATGCTGAAATCGATTTAATTAATTAAACCACAGAATGCAACCTAACCAACCTAACAAAGCAACAAAACACAAACAAATTTCGAAAGATTTCCCTTTTTGCTTTATTTCAGTTTTCCTAGCGACATTCAAAAACTTCAGACGCCCATCCCAATAAACAGACGCCACGATCTTGCCTGTAGATGGCAGAGTCGTTAGTTCTTTCTTTTACCAGGTTTGGACTGGTGAACCAAGTGCGTCTTTTCTGGATTTTCTAACACTGTTTTGGTGTAAAGACACATGACAACTGTGTGGCGCATGTCTAACTTTGTCTTCAATGAGGTTAATTAGGCGATGTAAAGCAGCTTTTAAAATGCCTATCATTTCAGATAATGATCATCATTCAATACTACAATGTGGATTCGTTTAACTATTTCTGGTGTGGAAATCTCTTTTGGTTGACTACTGCGGCGTTCGTCTCGACGGCTCATACGACCTTATTTAAACTCTATCGCAGATTGTAGAAGTATTGTTTGGACTTAGAACTTTGAAATGATTATCAATTTTAAATTTCAAATTTCTTTAGGGGATGAGGGGTCAATTCTTAAGAACATTAAAATGCTTCCAAATGCCACTATACATAAACAGTAGTTCAAATAGTCTGTTAATGTAAAATTTCACTCTGTTAACTGTGTTATTTCCGCTGTTAACGCCAAAAGCGTCTCGGCGTCTTGCGTCTTGGATGTTCACATTGTAATTTTCCATATTACTGAACTTGAAATGGATAATTTTCTGCTGCTTCGTTTTTCAGTAAAAATTTTCTGCTGCTATAAAAAATATTCACGACATGTGGCACTTTACCCTTAGGCTAACAAACGAACAATTGTTGTAAACCATTGAATTGGCTCAATAAGCGTATCAATGAACAAATTAGCTAAATTTGGTATGGAGGACAGTCTAAGAGCTGCCAATGCACCCTGAAAAATGCACTTTTGAATAGAGTTTGTGGGCCGGCAACATCCTTGTACCGCACTCCTTCAGAAACGATGAAATTCGTAATGTTACAGTTATTGAAACCGGGTACCGTGCAAAGATTACTGTCTCCTCTGTGCCCAAAATAGAACAGCAATATGATCCTATCTTATGTGGTCGAATTGCAGGAAAAACTAGGACAAAATTGGAGCTTGCGAATGAAGCACCTACAACGTAGCCACGGGCAAGCTTTTCGTAAAATAATCTTTCAAAAGTGAATGACAGGTATTCATCTGTTACTCCATATAAATATTTCATTCTCATTTTCTCACTTACTGTGTTGAAATTACCCGTTATATGTAATGATTTTATCAATCCTACGTCGTCAACACTTGAAATGTTGCCAGTAAGAGTATCGATTCTCTCCTAATGCGTTTAGTTATACTAAAATATTATGAGAAATTTGTATACTCTGCAATGTATCTGATGTTATACGTAAAACAAAGCAATTGCACAAGAAAACACAAAATCGAAAAAGAAAATTTTCACGTTTTATAGTATTTTGGCATTTCATATCTCCCCAGGATATCATAAAGTGCCACAAAATAAAACACTGTTCCCAGTCGTAAAGCATAACAAAATTTAGATTTCAAATACAATCAATATTTCTCTCAATAATAATTGATGCCTGACAGATGCTCAGACAGATTGTGGAAGTTTTCACATTTTAATATCCTGTTGTGTGCTTGAATCTGGCAATAAGAATTGTGGAAAATCATCAAAGAATACAAGAAAAAATTAATTTAACGCCTGGATTTAAAGGTAAAGGAAAGAAAAATGCAAGAAAAAAAGAAAAACAAACTGATTTTGAAGGAAAGATGAAAATGGAGCAGAAATAATTTAAATGTTAAGCAATTATAAAGTGGTATTGATTTTTAGTAAAAAAAATGGAACATATTTTTCCTTCTTTAAATAATGAAAAATAATGAACAGAGTAGATAGCAGCATTTAAGTCATTAGAATTGATTCAAATAAAAACACTCTGCCCTTTTAGCACCCACTGTTTTATTACTACTTTCCCATCAATGACAACTGCTGGCAGTCAGTGGATTCATTTCTTTTTTTTTAATATTTTTAATATTTATTTTTATATTATTTTGATTGCATTTGCCCCGTTCATTTTGTTTACTTTCAGGCAATATAAATTGTTTTTCAATGGCAGTCAGGCATAAAAATGAAGTGGCAATTAAAATTCAACAAAAAAAAAAAAAACAAAAATTATTATAATTAAAAACACTCGCACTCATTTACACTTTGGCATTTTAATTAAATTAAAAATTTATATTACATTTTGGATGTATGTACGAGTATGTGTGTGTTTGTAATTATAAACAAATCATTTAAATGAATTCAAATTAATTCAGTAATACAACGGGTTATTTAATTCAAATATGAAATCCCTTAAAATGTTAGTTTTACTGGTAAACGAAATGCAAAAAAAGGACTTTTCTTTGGAAAATTATGTTAGAAAACATTTAAAGGGTCCGCCAAATAACTGTTTTTTTTTGAAAATGCTTTAAAAAAAACTACTGAATATTTTCTCAAATTTGGTTTTTTATTTGAAAGTACAATCCTTCCGGTTAATAATGGAAAATAATTTCATTCAGATGGCTGCCTCGGCTGGCCATGTAGTAGCCTACACCAGAAGATGCCGATTTTGGCAAAAAAATCATCTTTTCAGATGAAGCTCATTTTGATCTTGGCGGGTATGTAAACAAGCAAAATTGTCGCATTTGGGTCACAGAAAACCCGCACGCATACATTGAAAAGCCGACGCACCCAAAACGAGTCACTGTTTGGTGCGGATTTTGGTCCAGAGGCATAATTGGGCCATTTTTCTTTGAAAATGAGCAAAGAGTGGTCGTTACAGTCAATGGCGATCGTTATCGGGCCATGTTGAACGAATTTTTGTTCACAAAAATTGAAGAGGAAGATATTGGCAACATTTGGTTTCAACAGGACGGCGCTACGTGCCACACAGACGAAAATACACTCGATGTTTTGCGCCCTGTTTTTGAAGATCGCATTATCAGCCGTAGAGCTGATGTCGTTTGGCCACCTCGGAGCTGCGATTTGACACCGTTAGACTATTATTTGTGGGGTGCCGTCAAAGATAAGTGTTACGCCGACAAGCCAGAGACAATTGTCGCTTTAAAGGACAATATTCGTGAAGCCATTGGTGAAATACAGCTGCACACAATCGATAATGTGCTTAAAAATTGGACCGATCGTGTAGGCTACTGCATGGCCAGCCGAGGCAGCCATTTGAATGAAATTATTTTCCATTATTAACCGGAAGGATTGTACTTTCAAATAAATAAAGAAATTTGCGAAAATATTCAGTAGTTTTTTTTTTAAAGTATTTTCAAAAAAAAAGTTATTTGGCGGACCCTTTAGATGAAATGTAAAAAAGGACTTTTTTTTTGGAAAATTATGTTAGAAAATATACACGTTACATTTTGGTACTAAAAAGTACAGATTTGTTTGTAACTTGTTTGGCTTGAAATAGAAAAAGTACTATTTTTCTTTTGCTATAAAAAAGTACCTTGCTAAAAAATATTATTGCACCATAAAAAATACATTTTTAAAAAGTACTCTTTTCAAAACACATTGATTTTTTTTGGAATTTGCAAAATTTTGAGGTTTAACAAAGAAGCTATATAGTCCTTGAATCCATTTAAACTGAACCTAAACCTAACTTGCTTCATATAGAAAATTTTTACTGTGTTACACTAGTCAATGACAAGAGGTAGTTTATTAGGTAAGTTGCTAGTGTATTAGTTTAACGTTCTTGGGTTCTGTTCGTATCACAACTCTGGCCGATTTCACTACACTGAGCATAAGTAACTAACTTTCCACATTTTATTCATGAGCGGTGGGATCCCAACATCGACTCCGAACGACAAATTTGTGAAACTTTTCATGATAATTTTATTTACTCTCAGAGTTTTCGCCAGAAGACTGATAGGAGAAAATCGCAGAAAGTGATATTTTGTATTGTTTGAGATGTCTGTGATATAGTGCTCTCATCTACAGTGAGCGGCAAAAGAAACTGTACATAAAAATATACATACATACATACATACATAATTGGTCATTACAATCCTTCAGTTAGGATTACAACCTAGTTTCTCACACCACTTATGTTGTGTGTGTTAATTTGTATACATGAGTGGCGGGACCTACAGTTTAAAGTCGACTCCGAACGATAGATTTTTTGAGAATCTTTTCATGGCAATTTTATTTACTCTCAGAGTTTTTGCCAGAAATCTGCTGAGAGGAAGTCGCCGAAAAAATACTTTTTGTATTTTGTTTTGATGTCTGGCCTGGGAAAAAAATATGCTTAAATAATTTACCGTTGTTTCCATTTTAAAATGTTTCATTGCTAGTTTTTAAATTTGAAACAAAAAATATTTTGAAATGTTGAAAAATTTTTTCGGGCACTCTCCTTAAGTGGTAAAAGTTGAGTTTGGTGATTGTTCGAATTTTATCCTTAGTGTGCAGTTTCTTTTCACGTTCACTGTAGTAAGCATCAGACAACACATTACTTAGTAGACTACAGCGACTTCTAGATTGACCAGACATACAGTTCTACAGTCTCGCAACCATTCGGAGCATCATGCCTATCAGTTTGTTTAGATCATCTATGTAGTCGATACCTTTTAGTCCTTATACATACTGTTGGGCATGTACAAAATAGGTAAAGAAAAGCTTCCTTCTCTTTCTCATCTCTACAGCTTTTGCAGAAGTTATTTCAGAAGTTCCCCAAGATCAATGCATAATTCTAAATCCAGTAATGAGCATTGTCAATAAAATAAGGTTGCAGGTCTTTAAAAGAATTACCAAAGTAAAGAATTCATTGAAGAGTTCAATGGTTGTGGTGTATCTGACCAGTTCATCCGCTTCACAGTTATCTGGACAATCGTTGTGTTCTGCCACCCATATGACATTAACATTGTACCATTTTGCTATCTCGTTGAGATATCTGTGATACCGTTACATCGTTTTGGTGTTCATTTATTACACGGGAACCCAGTGCTTTGTAAGCCGTCTGGAAGTAAGGTAATATCCTATTCGGAGTTATTTACATTCTAAATAATTCTCGTCTTTGTCTGTATTGCCTACACTTTTGCCTGCAACATGTTGGGTGATATGCTAGCCTCACGGCTTGAGTTATATCTACCGGTTCCGAAAAAATACCACAGATTTTGGACACAATTTCACAGTCATAAATTTAAAGTCATAAACTTTATTCTATTCGGAATGGATATGCAGAAATTCCTTGATATCGTGATATCATGTAGTCAACACCTATGAAAGTTCCAAACTATTAGGAACTTTGCGCATCCAATATTTGAACCAGTTGATCAGAGGCATTTAGTTGTCTTAGTTGCTGATAGTAATTAGAATTTACTTCTGAATTGTATTGTAATTAATGAATAATTATATACTTGCCGAAAAGTACCAAAACGATTTCCCATATTAATACATAAAAGTATTTGGTACCTTCTTCGGAATTTCGAAATTTTCGTCTTAATGTTTTGGTAGAATTTCTAAGAATAAATAAAAAGACACACCATCCATTAGAACCACAAATCCTTTCCCATCCGCTTATTTATAAATTTATGATTTGTATGAAACAAGAAACTAAGAAAAGTACCAAACGCGTTTTTTTATCCATTCACATAATTTAAGACACATTTTGATTTACAATATTAAAGTGTATTTGCCTGACAATAATTTTGTTTATGGCCTTAGGCTGTTTCAGATATCAGCATTTGCCGTGTCTTATTTAGTGAAATGAAGCGTTAATTATTCGCGCCTTTAGCTTTTTTTTTGGCGAGCGTTAATGCTGAGTAACAATAATATTGGTGGCCTATTTATTATTCTTGTTTAACAACAAAACACAACCAATTGAAATGTGCTCAATAATATTTACAGTAGAACCTTGAAATGATGAAGAATAAATTCAATACAGTGAAAATTATTAGGAGTTGTATTTTAAGCCTTTTTGGGATGTATGACCCATGAAAATAGAGAATTTTAAACATTTAGTAGTGGAACGAGATAAGTCCTGAACTTTAAGGTGGTATGCCTTCCTATGGACTAAAAATTTTTTAACTGACCGAGCGTAGTTGTTGTGGAATGTTACGTACATTCCGAGAGTTTTGTAGCCGCTTAAAGCAAATTATTTTTGTTCAGCGTATGTCCCCTTAGGTTTTCTGACCCAACTTCAGAAGATCAGACACTTCTAATGCCATCAATACGGATTATTAGATTTGTTTTTTTAGACAGTACAGTTGGACCGTAGTATAGTAAGTAGTGTGTTGGCTTATTAGACATGAGGCCCAGCTCAGACATCTCGTACAAAACGAAATATGAAAAAATATTTCTTCGGCGACTTCCTGTTAGAAGATTTCTGCTTATTTACTTACTTAACTGGCCATAACAACCCGATTAACGCATTTTGGCCTGCCGCAACACATCCTTCCAGGCACCTCTTCTTCTTGCGCGCCTACGCCAGTTGGTCACACGATGACAGGGCTTAATCGATTTGGTCCTTCCACCGGATACAAGATCGTCCCCTTTGCCGACTGCGGCAGATCCCCGCATCAAATACCCGTCTCGAACGACATGGCCGAGCCAGCGCAGCCGCTGGATGTTAAAATGCTGCACAACGTCTATGTCGTTGAGGATCTCATACAGCTTACTGTTCGATCGGATGCGAACATCATCGCCAACTCGTACTGGACCGAAGATCTTACGTAGGACTTTTCTCTCGAACACTATCAAGGCTGCTGCACCGGTGCTTAATAGGGTCCATGCCTCTGCGCCATAAAGAAGCACGGATAGGATGAGCGTCTTGTAGAGTATTAGTTTTGTCGTACGAGGTTTCTGTTGCTTAGAGCCAATAAAATAGCCAAGAAGTTTCTCAAAAAAATCTGTCGTTCGGAATCGACTTTCACATAAAATTAACACACACAATATAAGTGTTGCGAGAAACTAGGTCGTAATCCTAGCCGAAGGGTTGTAATGAATGTATGTTTAGACCGGTTTCACATACGATTGAAATCGAATCGAACTAATAACTCCCTATTAATATGGTCTTAAACCCAATATGAATACATCAGATCAAAACAACAAAACAGAAAACAATTCGACCCTGTAATCTGTAAAAGGTCTGGGGGTAATTTGACATTCTATTCTATTTCCAGTGAATCTATTTAGATGCCTTGTGACCTTCAGAGTGTACAATTACTATAAAGAGTGTGATGGCAAGTTCAGATAGCGTCTTCTTTTGACAAAGAGTAGGATTCAATGGGCATTACTTAGTAGATTACTACCATCAATAATGGACTGCCTACCTTACGAGGTGCTGAACAGTGAATTGTTACCTTTCAGAAATGAGTCAATTATGTTGCTATTTAACAACACATCGAATTTGGCCTCTAAAGTTTTTTCTTTTTTTGTTCAATGAGGCGTAATTAGCTACTGTGTTTTGAAAACTATGATTATATGACGCTCGACTAATTTATAGAATTGAACTTTCAGAAAGTGGTGATGCATTTTTCATCGTGATTGTTATTGCATTAGGACCATAAGAACTATATAATCGTTTTTGTATTTATTTTCGGCCCTCATTAATGTACATAAAATAGGTATTATGGCTATGATAAGGTTTTAAATACCCAAAGTCCCTATTTCAATGGAAATAAAAGTTCCACCGTGATAACCATGTAGGACGTAGAAGAATTAACCCGTGAGGGAATCTGTATTGATCTGTGAAAATGTTAAAGACTGTCTCAACCAAAATAAGCGCTCCTCAGCACCAATGTTGAAGTCGCCGTAGTGTGTTGGCTTATTAGACGTAAAGCCAGGGTTCGAGCCCCAGGCCAGACATCAAAACAAAATATAAAAAGTATTTCTTTGGCGACTTCCTCTCTGCAGATTTCTGGCAAAAACTCTGCGAGTAAATAAAATTGCCATGAAAAAGTTTCTCAAAAATCTGTCGTTCGGAGTCGACTTTAAACTGTAGGTCCCAACATTCATGTATAAAATTAGCACACAACATAAGTGGTGTGAAAAACTAGGACGTTGTACAATGGGTCAATTCGACCTCCGGGTACTGTACTTGTCTTAATTGACAAGTACACGTCCTCTAACCTAACCTAACCTAAGTACCAATGTCTGTGAAAGACGACATTTGGTAGATGAACCTATTTTATATGTTGATTCGTCGATTTATTGGCTGTGGTAGTAAGAAACTTTTTGTGTATTGTTTCCTATTCCTTCTCAAAGGGTAGCTCTGTCTGACACTTCTTTTATAGAGCAGAATGATTCTGGATGGTTTCAAGAGGGTTTACTTTGGAAGGAGGTGATGGCGCTTAAATTTAAATCTCGACAATCATGATGATAATTCTTTCAACTTTTTTGGGTTCTAAACTTGGGTGTGCTTTACTATCACTCCCCATTTCGCTCATGATCGAATTTGAGGTAAAAATGAACGTAATTTATACGTTCATTTGAACTTCTCTTTATTTATTGATAGTGCAGGTGTAGTGGATGATTGTTTCATGCACTTCTACTTCATTGACGTTTGTGTAAAAGAAGTGACGCTGAAGACCTTAATTTATTTTTTAAGGTTATAACGTCAACACAAGGGTATTGTTATTACACAAACAGATACTTCGACTAATGTAGTGTACGCTATAGAACGTAAGGTGCAATTGATATCGACTTAAAGTTCAAAAAATGGAGTATCAATCACATAAAATACTTACAGCTACAAGGTTACAGGCTTCACCATGCATATAGGTTAAGGTAATGATGAAGTCATATGACATTTAGAGATGTTACAATTCCATTCAAGATTTTGAAAAGATTCAAGCATCTCTATTGTATATTTGGTAATATTTTAAACATTTCACAGCCCCTCAAAAGGCTGCTGACAGCTCTGCTAATCCTGTTGACAATTTCTCAATTTTTTCTATGCTAAAATCTAATCCTTTTTTTCACTTTGGGAGATTTTTTCAGGGAAATTAAACCTAAAATATTTAAATTGAAAATATTTAAATTTCCTAGCTTATTTAAAACGATTAATTATCGATTTATTGGTTGTACTCTTTTATTATAAAAACCGAAATATTATCTTCAGAATTTATAAATAAAACACCCGGAATTATTAAATAAATAAACAAATCCTTTTATGGATAAACAAAAATCTGATAAACACACACACAAAAAAGAAGAAATTCACTTAATTGAGTTCAAATATTTCTCGATAAAAAGGCAACACATTTAATTGTTGCCCTCAAAACTTTTGAAATCATTTTAATTGAATTTTTTTGTTGTAATTTTTCTATTTAATTTTATAAAAACAAAAAAAAAAATGATTGAAAAAATTGATTATATTGTTGATGTAGATGTTCATTGTTTGATTTTGTTTTTGTTTTCTTTTTTTCTTGACATTTTATTTAAGAAAATATGCTTCATAAAGCCAGCAAATATTGATTTTAAATTAAACACTGGTTGTGATGGACGGACGACAGGCATTTTTCGACGTTTAAAGCATTTGGCTGCTCCTAGTTGTCGAAATAAAATTTGAAATTAAATTTCTTGTTCTGCTCTGTATCTCTCTCCCTCACTCTCTCTCTTCATAAGCTTTTAAAAGTTTGTTTTTGTAAAATCTTTAATATTTTGTTTTTGCTGTTTTTATTGCTTCAGTATTCATGTGATTAAAACTGTAGAAGGCAAAAAAAAATATCGTTTCAGCTTGATTGCATTTTGATGCTGATGACGATTTGTGCAAAAAAAAAAACTGCTACAAATGCAACTGCATCGGCAGCTGGTGAAAGATGAAAAATCCTATAAAATTTGATGGCAAATGGCCGTTCTAAATTATAAACAAAATATCAGATATATTAATAGGGCGGTATATGAATTTTACAACTTTTTTTTTTAGAATAATTTGCAAATGGGAGGATCCAAGCCCTTTATATCATTAGTTTTCATTCATTCGAATAAACAGTGAAAAAGAGTGAGGTTAAGTTGATGAGATGACATTAAGCAATACAAGATAATCGATAGAATTGGAAAAAAGCTTTCCTAAGCATTCTATACTAAATGTCAGACAGGTTGATTGATAGTTTATCTTGCGACATTTTCAATACTTTGTGGGAAAAATGTGTGAAATTAAAAAATAAAAAAACGCACAATTTACACCAGAAATTTTATGCTGATCACATATGCAGATAATTTTCATAATATCGTGGACACAATATTGAAAAGATTTGACTGAAGTGTGTTTGATTATATATGGGATAAAACCAACTAGTGTGTTGGCTTATTAGACGTAAGGCCTCGGTTTGAACCCCAGGTCACACATCTCTAACAAAATGAAATAAAAAAAAATATTTCTTCGGCGACTTCCTCTCAGCAGATTCGTGACAAAAACTTTGACATGAAAATAAAATTGCCATGAAAAGTTTTTCAAAAGTTTGACGATCGCAGTCGACTTTAAACTGTAGGTCCTGCCATTCATGTATAAAATTAACACGCATAACATCAGTGGTAACAGAAGCTGGGTCGTAATCCTGACTGCAGAATTGTATTGAGCAATTAGGTTATGTATGTTATGGTATGAACCTGCCGTAATCTAATAGGCGGGGTGTTGGTTTACTATACGAGAGCCCGGCGCTTAGGCATCTGGAACAAAATGAAAATATGGAAACAAATATTTCTTTCGACAATTCTGGGAAAAACTCTGTAAGTATTTAAAATTTCTATGAAAGTCTGCCATTCGGATTCAAATATAAACTGTAGGTTCCACCATTTTTAGATTAAATTAACACACACAATATGGGTGGTGTGAGAAGCTAGGTTGTTATCCTGACTAAAGGTTTGTAGTAAGTACGTAAGTAATGGCTTCTGTACAATCACTTCTGTGTTCTCTAAACACGATGTGCAACAATTTGTTCGTTTACCTAACCACAGAGTGAGAAAGGAGAATTATCGCTGATGAGGACATTGCGCCCAAGCAGCATTAATGGTCAGCCGTCTGTAATTGTTGTGTGAGTTTGAAATGTAAAGTGGAAACGTAAATGAAAAAGCCATGGAATCGACAAATTCGGATTATCCGCCACTCTTTCTGTGACAGAAGTGATATTGTCGACAGTGTGTATGCTGTTATGATGTACAGGACTGATCACGTCTGTAATTTTGCCAATTCCTTGCACAAAAGAAAAATCCTAAGGAATGATCTGCTGATATACTTAGTAAGCAAATCGTTTTGAAATGGTAGTGCAACAAAGTGCCGCTATTAATATGGGCTCTTCATTGATAGTGATTTTGATGCTAGCGACTTAATGAAGACTGATGGGAAATATTCGTTCATAGTTGTACAACGGAAGTTGGAAAAACTATTCGTGGTGGAACCAGGTTTGAACAGAGTGCTGCACGCATTAAAAATTGACGCACAAATGATATTATCATCTACAAATTGCTGTGATAAGTGTTAAAAACTTTCTCAAATGAAATTAATTTGAATGTCAGCCACTAAAACATACCTAAAGGTGGCTGTAGTTACTAAATTTAAAAAGAAAAATTCGAAAAATATTTCCAGATTCCCTAATATTCTATCCATCCATCCAGCCATCCATTTTGCAATAATTTTTTCTATTTTACTTTTACATTTCAGGACTGGTTATGACGTACAGTATTGGCATATGCATGACAGCATGTCAAATTTGGTTTCAGACTTTATTTCTGCCTGTTTTTTTATTTTGCTTTTGCTTTTTGTTGTTAAAACATCTGTTTCCATTTGATTTTTCTTCTAAACAAATCAAAACTATACAATCAATATTTATTTATTGTTTTTATTGTTGTTGTTGTTGCAGTTGTCAGCATATTCTATTTAAATTTTATTTTGTAGTTTTTCTTTTTGTTGCAAACAAATGAAGAAAAAAATTTCTTTCTTTTGCTACACTTTAACGCCGACATTTTCTGTGAGAACACTGCCACTGTCTTAAGCAGTGAAAATCAGTAAAATATGCTGGCATTGCAGCAAATGTTGTCTTATATAATCAGTCAGTTGGAATACATTCATACGCCAGCATGTTTACCGAGTCCTTTTTCCATTTTACCACTTAATAGATAAAGACTTGCAAAGGAACTTATGTATCCGTAGGTGGGTAGTAAGATGGTTTTTTGTATTTACTTGTTTTCTTTAAAATATTGAAAATTCAGTGAAGTTGTACAGTTTCATTTGACCTTTAAAATGATTCTGAAGCACTAAGATCGTGATTTTTTTAATAATCCGCTGAATTGAAAGTATGAAACTGCTCCTGTAGGCAGACATCTACAAATTAACTCCTACTAGACTACTTTAACTATCATTGATAGCGCTCTACTGTGTGATTTCAGTAGAAGATTGCAAAAATTCTTTAATTGAGCTAAGAATTGCTCTCTTATTCTCTCCTTATTTCGAATTTAGCCCCTGTTTTAAAATGTTAGGCTGGCAGAAAGAAAGAAACTTAACAATGAACTCATCCCACAAAAACCCTCGATGAAGATCTCAACAAATCTTATTTTTTAAAAATAAAAAAAATTTTGGAGAAACGTTGGTAGGTGGTCTGGTAAGGGCGATTGACCACTTAACGATGAAATAATTCCATAAAAAACCTCGATGAAGACCTCAACGAATCTTATTTTTAGAAAATGGAGAAATGTTGGTAGGTGGTCTGGTAAGGGCGATTGACCTGTTACACGTTGCTAAGGGTTACCTTAAATAATTCTACATCACTTTGTTACATACTTAAACAATTTTCCCCCTCCTACAAATTACATTCCGTTCTTCTAATACAATGCATTGCAGCGTTAGAGGCTCGCTATTATTTGGTTTCAGTGAAAAATTTTATGGAGATGAAAAATATTTTTTATTTTTCAAAAAACTGGTGTTTGATTCAAAACTTAACTTCACATAATTTAATAAGCTTTTGTGCGAATGCAGCCACTGTCAGATCATTGATTAATAATGTTGGTGGAATATGAAGCATCAATTTACGATAATGCGCCTTTTAAATACCAACGAAGGTGAGGTGTTGGTGAGGATTTTCTCATAACTTAAATCATTGCTAGACTAGAGGAAAAGCGAATGCAGGTGTCATGGTATAAATTTGGGATCAATTCAAATGGTCAAAAAATAAATTTCTTTCTTACTCAGCATAACTGCACAAATTACTGATGGTTCAATGTCATACGTCACAATGCTTATCGTATGGCATAAAAACCTTCAAATGTGTTGTAGCCACACAGTTTATTTATTATAAACAATTACAATCTTCTTTAGTTTAGATTATGGACTAGCTTCTCTCTCCCATCACCAATGGTTTGTGCATTAATTATTTGCACAATTTTAACGTAGAATTCGAAGTACAGAAGCTTTTTCATGGCAATTGGTTACTCTTAGAACTTTTGCCAGAATACTTCCGAGGAGGGACTGCCGAAAGATCTAGAAAAAGACCAAGAAAAACGAAACGAAATACAAAACGACAAAAAAAATTACTGGAATAGGGACAAACAACGATCAAATTACAATAACTAAACTAGAAAAAAAATCACAAAAGATAAATACGGAAATAATAACAATAACAAAACAACATTAAGGTTGTGGAAGTTGCCAGATGGAAAATAAATAAATTATAAATCGAGGAAAAAGTAACTCAAATACGCAGTAGTAAAGAGTCCGCCAAATAACTTTTTTTTTGAAAATGCTTTAAAAAAAACTACTGAATATTTTCTCAAATTTCTTTTTTTATTCGAAAGTACAATCCTTCCGGTTAATAAATAATGGAAAATAATTTCATTCAAATGGCTGCCTCGGCTGGCCATGCAGTAGCCTACACGATCGGTCCAATTTTTAAGCACATTATCGATTGTGTGCAGCTGTATTTCACTAATGGCTTCACAAATATTGTCCTTTAAAGCGTCAATTGTCTCTGGCTTGTCGGCGTAACACTTATCTTTGACGGCACCCCACGAATAATAGTCCAACGGTGTCAAATCGCAGCTCCGAGGTGGCCAAACGACATCAGCTCTGCGGCTGATAATGCGATCTTCAAAAACAGGGCGCAAAACATCGAGTGTAGCTTCGTCTGTGTGGCACGTAGCGCCGTCCTGTTGAAACCAAATGTTGCCAATATCCTCCTCTTCAATTTTTGTGAACAGAAATTCGTTCAACATGGCCCGATAACGATCGCCCTTGACTGTAACGACTACTCCTTGCTCATTTTCGAAGAAAAATGGCCCAATTATGCCTCTGGACCAAAATCCACACCAAACAGTGACTCGTTTTGGGTGCGTCGGCTTTTCAATGTATGCGTGTGGGTTTTCTGTGACCTAAATACGACAATTTTGCTTGTTTACATACCCGCCAAGATCAAAATGAGCTTCATCTGAAAAGTTGATTTTTTTTTTGCCAAAATCGGCATCTTCTGGTGTAGGCTACTGCATGGCCAGCCGAGGCAGCCATTTGAATGAAATTATTTTCCATTATTAACCGGAAGGATTGTACTTTCAAATAAAAAAAGAAATTTGAGAAAATATTCAGTAATTTTTTTTAAAGCATTTTCAAAAAAAAAAGTTATTTATCGGACCCTTTATTATACAATGTAATGTTATTACAATTAGAGTGTGCTGCTAAGTAAGATTCATTTATTTATTTGAATAAGGAATTAACCTACGGATAAATGTAAAAAATTGATAAAACTGCAATCGGTAAGTATATCTGCAATCCACTGAGAACATCTGATAGTAAAGATTTTTCGAAGAATTCAGTTTTTTAAGATACAGGAGGTACTTTGATTCATTTTGTACATTGTTTAATTCTAATTTTTCATGGACTAATCTTCCCACTTACATAGAAAACATTCAAAACATCCAATCTGAGGATTTTTACTTCTTTACTTTTACATCTTCTTCATATCTTTGTGTCATATTTCGTATTCGGAAAATTACTCTGTTTGTTACACCCCTTTTATTATTGCTTTGTAGTGGTACTAAAATAATGTGCCTAGATGATCTGCTTTACTGCACCGAATCTATATTGCGCTTCCTTATAATATCTGTCTGCCATTCCTGTTGGCCACAGAACTTCAGGATACTGTTCTATGCCAGTAAGGGTAACTTCCTGTCTTTCTTCCTTTTGAAATGCATTAATGCTGCGCGGGCCTCTTGTCCTCTCTCTGGGCTGAAGTGATTTCTATTATGAATAAATGTTTTTCGAATTTCCTATACCCGGTCAGAGATCGGTTTCTCTTTCTATTACTCGGGATATTCTAAAACAAACCTTTCCCACTTTAATTTCCTAGCAAAAGTATAGGCTGTCATACTCATTCCACTTTTTTCTCTGTTTTCTCTTTTGTGTAGTTATTGCCATTTCATAGGAAGGTTTTGAAATTGTTTTGAATATCCACATTGTTACCTGCTCTACTGTAAAGTTTTTTAATTAAAATATTTCTCAAAGCTTATATTGGCTTTCCGAATGCATTTAATACATATTCAACTACTGGTTGACCTTTATTTGTTATTGTTTTTATTATTATTGTTTATTATTGTTTTCGTATAGTAATATGCATAAATATGTTTGTATGTATTTTTATAGCAAATATTTTCTTGTTCCTTAAAATTTAATTTCAAAATTTTATTCTCTTTCACAATTGAGGGCAAGTTTTTGTTCACAATTTTGTTTTTTTGCTCATAAAAATGTACGAAAATCGTACACAGACGAGTATTTTGATAGTTGTTGTTTACATGTTTGTTTTTGTTGTCCATTTTCAAATGTAAATTTTCTGAAAATCTGATTTTCCGAAAAAGAAACAAAAAAAGGAATTTAAAATTTCTTTTCAATAAAAAATTTTTTTCTCTTGAATTTTGTATCATAATTTGAAAAGACAGACAGGCCAGGCAGCAAAAGCAAAAACATTTTGCAATTGTTGTTGTTGTTATTATTTGAAAAAATGGAATAATTTATGGACGAAATAATAAGAATTGCTGTCGTGTTCAACAAGGCGTATGACGGCTTTTCAAAGAACGAACGTTACATTTTCATGGAAGAGCAAAAAAAGGAAACAAAGGAAAGTGAATGAGCCAAAGCCAACCTGGGCATATGTATGTATTTACATACAGATTTTCATATACATATGTAAATGCCTAACTAAGTCCTTCATTATTTATATGTTTAATATAAAATTTACATACACCCATAAATACTTAAGTAAACAGTCCTTAAGAAACAGAAGCCATCATTAAATTTGTATTAATTGACGTGCCTGCAGTCCCTATATTGGGTCATTCCCTTTTTTTTTCATTGCAACAAGGTATTGCTGATGGTCGTATAATATTAATGTGATGGACATGATGTTCAAATATAACAATTCAGCTTATAATCTTGGTTCACGATCTTTATTCGACAGAATTAGGTTCCTCGGTTTATTTTCTGTTTTCAAACTTGAAAGAGGAGAGAAAATGGAGCATCAATGCTTGCATTTCATTCTCTTCTCGAGAATGCTGTGCTGTAAGCAATTACAGCAGGTTCCACGATTTGTTTACTATTTTTACTTCCAAATCCAGCTATCGCTGCCTAGTGTATCTTAGGTGTCTTCTTTTGCGACTTGGAGGTGGTAGGCAATTGCATTTCTGGTTATGTCGAACTGTATAAAATTAAAACACACAACATATGTGGTGAGAGAAGCCAATTATGTATGTATGCATTTAAAGGGTCCGCCAAACATTTTTTTTTGAAAATGCTTTAAAAAAACACTACTGAATATTTTTTCAAATTTCTTTTTTTATTTGAAAGTACAATCCTTCCGGTTAATAATGGAAAATAATTTCATTCAAAGGGATGCCTCGGCTGGCCATGCAGTAGCCAAACCAGAAGATGCCGATTTCGGCAAAAAAAAATCAACTTTTCAGATGAAGCTCATTTTGATCTTGGTGGGTTTGTAAACAAGCAAAATTGTCGCATTTGGGGCACAGACAACCCGCACGCATACATTGAAAAGTCGACGCACCCAAAACGAATCACTGTTTGGTGCGGATTTTGGTCCAGAGTCATAATTGGGCCATTTTTCTTCGAAAATAAGCAAGGAGTGGCCGTTACAGTCAATGGTGATCGTTACTGGGCCATGTTGAACGAATTTTTGTTCACAAAAATTGAAGAGGAGGATATTGGCAACATTTGGTTTCAACAGGACGTCGCTACGTGCCACACAGCCGAAGCTACACTCGATGTTTTGCGCCTTGTTTTTGAAGATCGCTTTATCAGCCGCAGAGCTGATGTCGTTTGGCCACCTCGGAGCTGCGATTTGACACCATTGGACTATTATTTGTGGGGTGCCGTCAAAGGTAAGTGTTACGCCGACAAGCCAGAGACAATTGACGTTTTAAAGGACAATATTCGTGAAGCCATTGGTGAAATACAGCTGCACACAATCGATAATGTGCTTAAAAATTGGACCGATCGTGTAGGCTACTGCATGGCCAGCCGAGGCAGCCGTTTGAATGAAATTATTTTCCATTATTAACCGGATGCATTGTACTTTCAAATAAAAAAAGAAATTTGAGAAAATATTCAGTAGTTTTTTTTTTTAAAGCATTTTCAAAAAAAAAAAAGTTATATGGCGGACCCTTTATGTAATGTCTATTACGTAAGGCTACGGTTCAAGCCCCAAGTCAGACATTAAAACGAAGATATGAAAAATATTTCTTCGGTGACTTCCTCTCAGCAGATTTCTGGCAAAAACTCTGAGATGAAAATACAATTGCCATGAAAAGTTTCTCAAAAATCTGTCGTTCGGAGTCGACTTTAAACTGTAGGCCCCGCTACTCATGTGTAAAATTAACACACACAACATAAGTGGTGTGAGAAACTAGATCCATAATCCTGACTGAAGGGTTGTAATGACCAATTATGTATGTATGTATGTTATTGATGATGTTGTTCAATACACACATTCAACAGTAATTGTTCTTCGAGTATATGTAGAACGATTTTCTGAAGTCTGTTTAGTTTCGCTATGTGTTAACTTTACGTTGTATGGTTATGGATGCTATTGGATTTCTTAGTACATTCAAGTGCGAGTGCTAGCTTTCGAATTTCCTGAAAGATATTCTTTATTGGGATTTGGATTGTTAAATTTTCTTTCAGCTCTTCTCTAAAATTACTGGAGGTCCAAAATTTGCCTATAAAAAGACGCATGAGTTAGGCATTCGTGATGGATTATGCTTTGGCAAATTGGATTGTGGTTGACAAGGAGGTATACGAGTATTAGCAGTTCGAAGTATTTTAGGTTTCACGATTTTTATCGCCTGGTTAATATCGAATAGAATGGGATAGCTATTGGCATGTAGGCAATATTGATTGATTCACCCTTTCCGTTGATCAGTCTTGTTTTTTTTCCTAAGCATCCATTTATCTGTTTTGAATGTTATATATATATCGGCATTTGTCACGCGTTTCTTAGCCTCTCAGTCCATACAGTTAGTTCATTATGCGCTAGCCTTTTCCCTTGATGAGTTTTCATACGGTCTCATGTTTCATCTAAAATTCACTTGGTTGATGGTAAAAGATTTGCCAACAATGAAGATTCATAGTCTGAGGTTGATGACTTTTTGAATTAACTGTAAACAGGGTATAAAGGCTGACTTAAAAAATGTTAGTTGCAGTTTGTTTGAACAAAGTATAGTGTTTCATAAAGCCGCTATACAAAATGTTTACAATGTATACTATTTCAAAACGTCGTCGATGTGTATTTTTAACGCAGTCAAAAAGCAATCAGGCATCGGATTTATAGTTGATGCATTATTTGGTTACTTCGCATGTATACATAATTTATATACCGTAGTAGAACTGCATACAAACTTTGTATTGATACATTTCGAAAGTCAGCCATACAGTGTTGCCATGAAACGTTTCTCAAAAATCTGTTGTTCAGAGTCGACTTTAAACTGTAGGTTCCGTCAGTCATGTGTAAAAGTAACAAACACAACATAAGTGGCGTGAGAAGCTAGGTCGTACTACTGAATGAAGGGTTCTAATGACGAATTATGTTAATAATGTGTATATACATACATACATATATCGTCTCATGTTGTTCTATTGAATATCGAGTCGAAAATAGATTACATAGACAATAATTTTTTTGATTGATTTTGATTATTTATATTACTTTTGTTAAATATTTATCGCTTTCAATTAATTTAATATAATTTAAATCTGAATTTTTTAATAATTAATCTATTTCCTACTATCCTTCCATTAATCACATTTGTTAGAGAGAGAGAGAAAATAAAAAGATTTTCTTGGTTTTTATTTTTCTCTTTAACCAAGGATTTTTTTTGGAATAAAATATTCATTATTAGATGGCAGATTAAAATTTAAATATTTAATCCTACAATAGGGTGCTGATAAAATAGTGAAATGAATATTAATCTGTATTAAAAAAAATAAAAGAGAAAGTAGAGAAAAAAGAATACGAATAAAAATAAATGAAAAAATATATGTCCGATCTCAAATCTGTTTTTAAATTATGTTTCTTTGAAGCTTAATTAATCATAATCTGGTTGGGAAATTCGTAAAAATTTCTACATCTTTTTCCTGCATTTTGTAGGTCATGATTTGTAAGACATGAACCACGACTGAATTTTTTACTTGTTTGTTACGAATAACATTCAGGCGTGGAAGCTATTCAGGTAGTACATGGCATTAGAAGTAGCTTACTGATGTAATATTTGACTCCGTTTACATTGTTGTTGACAACGAAAATATGTCTTTTTAATGTCTTTGCAGTCGAATACCCACTAAATATACTTTATATACCGAGCTATACATGAGAGTTGTATTCTATATTCTGTCAGATATTGATGGTGAAGATAAGCGAGGATTAGATGGTCTAGAGTATTTACGATACCAAGGCTTCTATCCGTAACTGAAAAATATACTTGGTCCAGCAAACTTAGTATTGAATTTTTGTCTTCTGTTTTCACAATTTTTGCAGTGGCAATGGGATATAATTAATGCTACGCTTATCAGTTAATGAAGTCGCCGTAGTCTAGTAGGCTTATTAGACAGGAAGCCACGGTTCAAAACCCAGGTCGGACAACTCCAACAAAACGAAATATGTCAGCAGATTTCTGGCAAAAGCTCTGAGAGTAAATGAAATTACCATGACAAGTTTCTCAAAAATCTGTAGTTCGGAATCAATTTTAAACTGTAGGTCCCGCCACTCATGTATAAAATTCTCACACACAACATAATTGGTGTGAGAAGCTAGTTCGCAATCCTGACTGAAGGGTTCTAAGGACCAATTGTGTATGTATGTGTGGCCACAGAAGAGAGGTAATTACTGCTACACTTAAGATTTACAAACAATATTGAATTTCATGTGCAATTACTGCGACTCTGATCCCATTCGGAGATTACTTCTGGCTCAGATGGGGCAGAATATTTCTTTTTATACTTTTTTTTTGCCTCAATCTATTTATCCTGCAATGGAATGAACATTCATGACAAATATTGCTGTGCCTGGTAATTTAATAGAGACGGTCATTGAAAATATAAGAACAAGTTGTTGAATTGAATAAAGCCTTGAGGTACTAGAAAAATATAATGTTTCGTAGCTCGTGTTGTAGGAAGAATGAAAATGAAAATCCGAATTTTCAAAAGACTCAATAAACCTTACATTTTACTTTTTGGTGTGCGAATTAAGGAAATCATTCGGGTGTTATCGTAGTGCACTTCTTTCTTTCGGTCTGGTGATAGTGATACTTCTGTTTCATCTATTAATCGGTGGCGCATGTACCCATTGTCAGTGGTGTTGTGCTAATTTTTTTTTTACCGGAACGCGTATATATAATTATATAGACAGGGCCGGTTCGTTCCGGTTTTTGTTCGGGTTCGGTTCAAACCCTTGTTTATAAAAATTAGAAAAAAAATCAGGAATTTTTTTTTTCAAAAAGTCAGCCAATTCTCGTTATCAGAAATCATCTTTAGTTCTGAAACGCGTTCCTGTCCAAAAAAGAAGTACCGGAACGACGTTCCGGAGCGATCCGGGTCCAAAAACCCACTGCCCATTGTGGTTTCCTGATAGCTTCTCACGTCCCTAATATTGTTTGTGTTAATTTTATCAATGGGTGGCGAACATATAGATTTGAAAAGTTCTCAGGGCTTTCGACACTAAATAGTTCCGAAGAATGTCATATTTACTACGGCAACTGCTAACGATTAACCATTTTGAACAAACGTAATAAGCCTTAAAATATTCTCGTGTCATCTACAAAGAAAAAAAACTATTCCTTCCCCAGTAACGGTATGACCCTAATAGATTTCATTGCGTACACACGTATACAGAGATGCAGGATCTGGATAATGTCACTCATTCAATATATTTACATTAATTAGGTGACACACAAATATTTTGCGGTGGATAACATCCAGTATTTGCATACTTGTATGCATGCATTCATTTGATTCATTTGTATCTTAAAACACTATGTGTGTTGTTTGTATTTGTGTATTAACATATGTACCTATGTGTGTGTATGTGTATATCTCAATAATAATAATAAATTAGCATTTGAATTAAATCCTCTGTGGTTAAGTGTGAAAATTCAAAATTAAAACCAAAAAGTTCAACCATAAATATTAAATTAAACTGAAAACTAAAACTAAAATGGACCACTTCTATTTCATATGCTACACTATGCGAGGGTGGTGATAACATTAATCTATATGAGAAAATACAATAGATTTGGGAAACATTTTTTTTAATACCTCAACATAGTCCCTGTCCTAATCGTTTAATGCTGAGACATTGTTTCATTTTTGGATTTTTGTTGCGTTGCAAGGTTATAGAAAACTTAGAATAGCTAGCTATGGCGAAAGAACTTATAATCCAAACTATAACAACAACAAAGATTTTTTAATTACAATTTTAATAAATTATAAAATTTTAGAAGAAAAATTTTAAATTTTTCAAAAAAAAAAAAAATTTTCCCCTTAAAGAGCTTAAACGTTTTACTTTTCTTTTTTCAACAAAAACTTAAAAGCTGATAAAAAAACTTTTACGAAAAACACAAATACTCGCATGTGAGAAAAAACCGAAAAACTAAAAAAGAAAAGAACAAAAAAAAACAATATTCTACACATCAGACTGAATGGAATAATTTTTGCCAAGAAAATTGTGTCGATTAAGGCAAATTTGCCAGAGCACTCTCTCTTTTTTTTTTACAATTTTTCATTCATTTGCGCTTTTTTGTTCCAAAAAAAGTTTTAGAAAGGGGGAGGGTACACAGGGTGTAGCTTTGCAAAGTATTAAAATATACATAAATACGAGGGCTAGTATAGAATGTTATTGTTAATTGAATAACATTTTAAGTTTTTATTTTCGGAAACTCAAGTGAATGTCACTTTGTAAGTCATGTGGCCTTGAATGCAATTGTTAGGAAATCATTTCAATGCATTTGGGGTCATTTCATGACGCATGTGATACAAATGTTACATACGTCGTTATTACATGCATTGGTAATAACAGACTTTTTGCTCATATTGTTTTGAAGCCAGAGTGCTTATTCTCGAAAAATAACAAGTAAAAGAAGTTTAGGTTAGGTTAGAAAAGTAAGTACAATCCCTTTGCATGGAAAACAAAAACAGTCAATTGTGTGAGAGAGCGAGAGACAATAAGAAATAAAAAGAAAAGTAATAAAAGAATAATAAAATAAATAAATAGAGAAGAAGAAACAAGCAATAACAAAAAATTTCAAATATTTACTGTAACAAAAACTAACAATAATAAAACAACAAAGAAATTACAACAACAAAGATAAATAAAAATCAAAATACAATGACAAAGGTTAGGTTAGGTTAGGTTAGAGAACGTGTACTTGTTAATTAAGACAAGTACAGTACCCGGAGGTCGAATTGACCTATTGTACAACGTCCTAGTTTATCACACCACTTATGTTGTGTGTGTTAATTTCATACATGAGTGGTGGGACTTACAGTTTAAAGTCGACTCCGAACGACAGGATTTTGAGAAACTTTTTCATGGCAATTTTATTTATTCTCAGAGTTTTTGCCAGAAATCTGCTGAGAGGAATTCACCGAAGATATACTTTTTGTATTTTGATGTCTGGCCTGGGGCTCGAACCCTGGCTTTACGTCTAATAAGCCAACACACTACCTCCTAGACTACGGTGACTTCGAAAAACAATGACAAACATACATACATACATAATTGGCCATTACAACCCTTCAGTCAGGATTACGGCCTAGCTTCTCACACCACTCATGTTGTGTGCGTTAATTTTATACGTGAGTGGCGGGACCTACAGTTTAACGTCGACTCCGAACGACAGAATTTTGAGAAACTTTTTCATGGCAGTTTATTTTACTCTCAGAGTTTTTGCCAGAAATCTGCTGAGAGGAAGTCGCCGAAGAAATATTTTTTTTTTTCATATTTCATTTTTTGATGTCTGACCTGGGATACGAACCCGGGCTTTACGAATAGTAAGCCAACACACTACCTACTACACCACGGCGACTTCTAAAAACAATGACAAAACTAAAACAATGACAAAACTATATAGAAATACCTCCAAGTATAGAATAACAATCACAAATCAACAGTACGATTCTAGAAGTTGTCAGATCGTGAAGGAATGAAAGTAGAAATCGTTTATAGATTCAAATTTTTAATACAAAAAGCTCAACGTACCAGAAGTTTAACTAAATGTTTCGCATAAGAAATTATTTTCAACAATGGAGCTCCCCTTTGGCTCAATAATTACGTCAACAAAAGGCTTTAAGGCGTTTATGACTACTAATTCTCTGACGCAATATTACAAGATCAGGGAAATGAACAGGCTGGATTCTATCTTCTTTGATCACATCCAAGGCTTAAAAGTACTCGTAGAGTAGTCAGTAACTTGCTTTCTAATGTTTTGAAACTTTAGTCTTAGTGGCTGCAACCAACCGTTGTTGGTAGAAAATTGTATCGGGTCCGTTTGGTGCGGATTTTGGTCCAGATGCATAATTGGGACATTTTTCTTCGAAAATGAGCAAGGAGTGGTCGTTACAGTCAATGGCGATCGTTATCGGGCCATGTTGAACGAATTTTTGTTCACAAAAATTGAAGAGGAGGATATTGGCAACATATCAATTCAATAGGACGGCGCTACGTGTCACACAGCCGAAGCTACACTCGATGTTTTGCGCCCTGTTTTTGAAGATCGCATTATCAGCCCCAGAGCTGATGCCGTTTGGCCACCACGGAGCTGCCATTTGACACCGTTGGACCATTATTTGTGGGATGTCGTCAAAGGTAAGTGTTACGCCGACAAGCCAGAGACAATTGACGCTTTAAAGGACAATATTCGTGAAGCCATTGGTGAAATACAGCTGCACACAATCGATAATGTGCTTAAAAATTTGTACCGATCGTGTAGGCTACTGCATGGCCAGCCGAGGCAGCCATTTGAATGAAATTATTTTCCATTATTAACCGGAAGGATTGTACTTTCAAATAAAAAAAGAAATTTCAGAAAATATTCAGTAGTTTTTTTTAAAGCATTTTCAAAAAAAAAGTTATTTGGCGGACCCTTTATATTTTCCGAGCAGAAAAAGATTTACTGTTACCAATCGTTTATTCAGTGAATAATTGCAGATTGTTTACTCTTCAAAAATCCACTTCAGCTATTAAAGACGCAAACCATGTTTTAAAGTACACTAACTATTGAGACTCCTTCAGTTATTTTAATAAATTTATGCGTGAAATAAATAAACAAATTTTATTGATTTTTATGTTAAGTTTTTTATAAGCGATTTTTGGGGAACAATAATAACCTTCTAAATTTGGCCTTTTAAATAAATAGTTTTCATTTATATTTATACAATTTTTTTTTGTAACTGCGACCTTTAACCTGAATAACAGAAGTTGCATTAAATTTTTCCATCAAGTTTTCATTAGAAACAAACGAAAAACTAAAAAGTGTGACAAGTTTTTATTCACTTAACTTTTCTTGTGAACTTTTTTTTTCCTTAATTTGACCTTTAATCTTTAACTCGAAATGGATTTGTTTTAGTTGTCGTCTTTCAAATTGTTTTAATGAATTTTATTGATTTGTTGCAGTATCGTGACCTGTACCTGACCTTTGATTAAAATTCAGTGTACGCTTTAAGCTGTTTCCTTCTTTTGCTTCCGACTTACGATGAAAATCGCTTCCGTTTTATGAACATCTTCCAAATGTGTTGTTTTTACAATTACAACGAACTTTTAAACACGTTTTATTTAAACATACCGTCAGACGTCACATTGCACTATAGTGGTCCTACGACATAACTTAAATACATAACTCGTGACATATGACGTATGACACTCAGGAAAAAATTAGCCTCTTCAACGGTGCTAGAATGTATCTCCATTTAGCCGTGTTACTTGTGTTTTTAAAATAAAATCTAATAATGACAAAGGCCCAATTTGCGGCAATTGGTGGCTGTGGTCGTTGTGTCTATAAGGTAGTGGATTTACCGGCAAGGCAAGAGTTCCGACCTCAGCGCTAAGATCTTTAAAACAGAAAAAAAAAAAAAAATTTCTTTCGGCAATACCCACTCAGTCTTCTGGAGAAAGCTCAGAGCAATTAATTGTCATTAAAACCCTTATCAAATCCATCGTACAGAGCCAACATTAACTGTAGGGTTCCCTCACTCATACAAACAATGTTTACAACATGGACAGAAGCTTGGCCATAATTGTTACTAAGTGGTTTTAATAGCTCATAATGAATCAATGGGTGTGATTTGGAAAGAAGTACTAAATGAGGATTGCGACCTAGTTTCTCACACCACTTATGTTGTGTGTGTCAATTTTATACATGAGTGGCCGAACCTATAGTTTAAAGTCGACTCCTAACGACAGATTCTAGGTCGTAATCCTGACTGAAGGGTTGTAATGACCAATTATGTATGTATGTGTATACTAAATGAGGGAGATACCTCTGACCGCATTAACGGTTCCCAGTCAAATATATACACGGCTTTTATGGCATATAAGTACTGGGGACACTGCTGTTTCCATTCCTTGTAAAATACCCCTTCGTTCTGACGGTAAACACATCAAAGAAAGCCTGAAGACTTTGTTTTGGGATACATTCCAGTACGTTCAAAATTTGTTTGCATAGATTAATTGAATGTAAATTTTACCAAATTGCTTATCCACTCTCGTTTAAAATTGTTCTTTCCAATTGAATCGCTTACTTTTGGCGTCGATGCATAAAATCTTGTTAAATTTTGTAGCATTTATCGACATTTCGTTGTATAAAGACAACACACTTTGCAAATTCATATGGGATATACCATATATGGCTGTGTTATTGAATATTTTAAGCAATTGCTTTCTTATTAAAAAATAATTTCTTAAAACATTTTGAGTAATCATTAAGCAAATTAGATTTAAAGTATAAAAGAAATTAAAAATGAATTTCAAATGAAAAATAAATGTATGGAAAGCACCATAACTTAGCATCTGGTGTTGTTCGTTTCCATGAACTTAAATTCAGTGTGTTTGAATTTTTTTTTGAAAAACCACCCTAAACACTCACGCACTTTCACAGCAACTGATTAAATGCATCCGATTTAAGCAACTCTGTACTGGGTTTGGTTGTTGTTTTTCCATTTTTCGTTGTTTTTTTTTTTTTTTTGGTAAATTTTGTACATTTTGTCTGCTCATCTACATCATCGTTATCATCATCCTCATTTATACACATTAGAACGAGTATAATCGTTAGAGAGAGAGAGAGTTTCACCTGCTATGAAGTGAATTTAAATACTTGAGCACATGATTTGCTTTAAGTTTTTCCGCATTTGCATTTCTCTTTTTGACTTTTTTTTCGTTTCATTGCCTGCCTTTGCCAGCCTGTTCTTTAGCCAGAGCTCTTGGAAGTCAAGGTGTGTATGTAAATCTATGATAATGGCTCTTGAGTTAGTTAAACCTCAAGCTTTTCAAGATAAGCTAGAAACATGAAACACCATATCCGTTTGTAAAAATTAAGGCAATAATGGTAACGATGTTAAGCATGATAAGAAGTTTTTCATTTTTTTTTGGTTTTTTTTGCTTTTTTAATGAAAATTTCAACATTTTTAAGCCGAATATTAATGTGTACGAATAGTTGAGTAGTGTGTCTTGAAAGGCTTTTACTTTGTAAAAAAGAAAAAGAGAAAACTGTGTGAATGAAATGAAGAGACCTAAAAATAGGTCAGACATAACAAGATAGACTGCTTGAAGAGAGAGGGAGTTGAATTAATAATTTTTGGCCTTAACGATAACGAATACAAAAATACATGGAATAAAAGAAATTTGCTGGTTCGACCGCCGTACATCTGGATGTTCTACAGAAACCATTTTAAACGCACTGGTATGGCTAAAGAGAGAAACAAGGTGCAGCTGTTTTTCAATCAAATCAATCCAAATATTTAATTCAGATAGCAGTTAATATGGATTAAACTTTATGGAATAGAATACCCACAACAGCTACCTTTTACACATGGTTTATGGCTTTAATAACTTAAATTTAAGAGAGTAAACTTTCGCTATTTTTTCTCACTTAGTCATGGAAGATAATATACAAAATAATTGGTCATTACAACCACTCAGTCAGGATTACGTCTTAGTATCTCACACCACTAATGTTGTGTGTGTTAATTTTATACGTGAGTGGCGGGACCTACAGTTTAACGTCGACTCCGAACGACAGAATTTTGAGAAACTTTTCATGGCAATTTTATTTATTCTCAGAGTTTTTGCCAGAAATCTGATGAGAGGAATTCGCCGAAGATATACTTTTTGTATTTTGATGTCTGGCCTGGGGCTCGAACCCTGGCTTTACGTCTAATAAGCCAACACACTACCTCCTAGACTACGGTGACTTCGAAAAACAATGACAAACATACATACATACATAATTGGCCATTACAACCCTTCAGTCAGGATTACGGCCTAGCTTCTCACACCACTCATGTTGTGTGCGTTAATTTTATACGTGAGTGGCGGGACCTACAGTTTAAAGTCGACTCCGAACGATAGATTTTGGAGAAACTTTTGATGGCAATTTTATTTGCCCTCAGAGTTTTTGCCAGAAATCTGCTGAGAGGAAGTCGCTGAGGAAATAAATTTTCATATTTTCGTTTTGTCGTCTGAACCGTGGCCTTAGGACTAAAAAGCCAACATACTACATACTAGACTACGGCTACTTTAGAGTTGCCAGGTTTGAAAATATCGAATTTGGCTTGCAAGAAGTTTTGTTGAACATCTTTAGACCCCGAGAAACTACTTTTAAATTCTAAAATAGCGGCTTTGACATAGAAGGTAAAAACCACCAAAATAATCCAAAAAACTATACAAATGATAAATTGGAGCCGCTACTAGATAAATATAATTGTCAAACTCCTGTAAAACTTGCAGAATTATTAAGAGCCTCTTCCTTGCAAATTGTTTGCTTCATAAAGAAGTAAAGAACTTCCGTACCATACGGAGTTGTACACGAAAAATGCTTAACCCTTTGACGGACAACGACATTTTAGGAGGCTTTCCCGTGGGACACTTCTTCTTTATAATGATTTTATGAAGGAAACAATTTATGACGTGTATACACGTCATGTCCCCCCAGAAACCCTTGTTATGACGTCTATAGACGTCAGTGTCCAAGGGTTAAGGATGATCTATAATAGGTTATGTAAGTTTAAACACCATTACACAGCGACATTTTGAATGCGAGCATAATTAGTAATAAGAATTGGACCCATGACGACACCCTGAAAAGCAAGAAATCGTACTCAAGTAGAACTTGCAGAATTATTGAGAGCCTTTGATGCAGTGATTTTTGAATACTTGCAAACTGCAGGCTTCATAGAGAAGTAAAGAAATTTGGTACCATACGGAGTTGAAGCCGAAAATGATCTCATACAGCCATTATAAACTAATAAAGTTTGAAACCGATCAAATAAGAATTGGACCCATGATGACAATCTGTAGTGCAAGAAATTATACCGATTTCAATAGCTCATTTATATATTTCTTAATACTTATGCTGGCTATTATTTCGGTACATTTTTGAAATCTCAAATACTTCTTCCAAACCCTAAGAATAACTAACAAAAATATCGATAAAATAATGAAAGTCGTCAAGACCAATGGGCCATGAGCATTGTGAATCAATACTAATAATGTGAATGGATATTATGGATATACAATCTTACTGTTCCAATCCTGATGTAAGAGAATGTCGAAATTGAGTACTTAATCAAACTATTTCACGTATCTATTTAAAGCAGATCAGATTAAATGAAGAACTTCAAGCACTTAAATCAGGCACGTGAATGCTCTTGGTATTCTCGTACCTAAAATACCGAGAGTTTCTCACACCAGCTGTTTGTTTTTATAAATACGTAGCATTAAGTCGTGTGTTTGCTAAAATTAACTCTGTTCTCGGTTTGATGATGAAATTTTTCGCCTTTCGGAAAAACGAATCTGCATTACAATTCTGCTGCCATTTGAAAAATTGCTGTTGGGACTACAAACAGACAAAACTATTAAAAAAGATAGAAAATAAATTTGGACCTAGAGCGCGTTTGATAAAGCCTTGTCTATAATAAACAATTTTGTACAATTCATAACAAAAATTCGATTTTAATTGAAAAAATTATCAGTCTGCCACTGAATTCTCGAGTCATACGAATTTGCTTTTTTATTCATACTACTACCAAAAAAAGGAGGAAAATTACTCAATACAAAGTGTGAAAAGGATTTATTATGACACTTTTTTTATTACACGCGTACACATATATATATATACACACACATACACATACAATGCAGTTTAGCCTATAAACATGCTATAAAAATATATACAATATATGTATGTATGTTGCTTGTATATTTATTTAAAATCCCATTATAAGTCTATAGACAAGCAATGCACTTTTAAACATCCATACAATAAATGCTCACACACACACACGTACTCACAAATATACTGAATGAACATGAACACTCACAGCCAAACACTTTGTTGTTCAAGTAAATAAATACGACGTGCAGAAAACATTATTGCACAAATATTTAACACTGTTAAATAATGTTGGAGGAAGCAAGAGACAGAGAGTGAGTAAGTGAACGGTAATTTATGAGAGAGTGAGAAAAAGTGTTGCCATTTTTATTATTTGTGGTAAGAATTTCACATCACAATAATCGAAGAAAACAGTGAGTAAAACTAACAAAATTCATTGAACTTATCCTACTATTTTTACACTAGATTTTCTTAGTGTTTTTGTTGGTACGCATATTTAAATAGTTCTTGATGTTTTTCAAACGTATAGCAAAGGACCTTCTGGTTACATATCTCATGTGTTAAATATCTGGAATAAATTTAGACATTTTTTCCACGTTTCTACATTAATTTCTGCAGTTAAAGAATTTTTTTTTTATTCATTTATTGGAGTTATCGAAATGAAATTGATTTTAGAAATCTAAACAGAGCTTTATGGAGAGCTCGTGTGACTTGTATTGAAACTAGACTTACCAGTGTTGCGTGTGGGGTATAACGAAATTGATTGACTTTTATTTACAGAGTACAATGGGTCAATTCGACCTCCGGGTACTGTACTTGTCTTGATTGACAAGCACACGTCCTCTAACATAACCCAACCTATTTACAGAGTTACAATCCTTCCTTAGTAACCAAGTATCTGAAGTCTTGTCACTTTCGACGTTAGCCTTTTTATTGTTTAAAGAAAGTTTGATTATACTATGGGAAGCTCCAAAAGTACAGTATTTGTGATTCTATCAAGGAAAACTGTACATACTAGAGAACGAAGGGGTGGAACAACTGACCCTTTAATACAGGAAATACACTTAAAAATTAACAATATTGCATCGACTAGAAAAATCTGGTCTTAGGAGTGTATAATGAACCTTGAAAAGTATTGTAAAAAAATTGAAGGACAAAAATTGGTTAATGTGTTGTAGGTAACTCGGAAGTGCTTTTGCTCATCTGGCATTTGCCCAATATCAAGGTCTGAGAAAAAAATGTCTGTTGCTTATTGTTTAGATATTCCATAGAGCAATATATTTCATTGAAATGGCAATTAAGGCAGTACAGAGATCCTAAATATTCTGCTTTTTGTTTTTAAAATTATAAAACGTACCCAATATTTTCTGCAGACATACACTGAGCGCCAAAAGTGAGTAAACACCACTGAAATAATTCATTTTTTTTAGGATAGCGAGAAAAGTTAAGAACAAAACTGTTTTATACTTAAAAACAAAAACGTTGACTCACTTATGGCAATCACTGTATATCGCGTTAGGTAAGGTTAAATTGACAGCTTCCTCAAAGAGCAAGGCTGTCTGTCTGTCCTATATTACCTATTTCGTAAGAAAATTTTAAATTTTCGTGGGCATATCTTAGCCATGCCGTTACTTTTATGAAGGTGTGAATTCTACTCCAATCAATTTTGGCTAGACAAGTTCTTTCAATATAATTTGGTTGCATAAGATTCGTCTTAGGTCCCCAAGTGCTCGACAATGACAGGGATGGCCTTTTTTTGCGATCTTTACTCTTTTTTCGTCGCTACAGCTTCTGCTGTAGTCGATAAAAGGTATTCCCTGCCTCCGAGCATGTGCATCCAGAAACCATTGTCCCGTTGTAAGTGCTATGAGGGTCCTAAGACGGAATCTGGTCAGGTTTAATGGTCCATTCTACATATCGGAGAAGTTCTGGCTGATCTTTTTGCAAGTTTGTTCAATGTTCGCTATTTGCTTAGCAAAGGAATGAGGTTTCTGTGTGACCATTTGTTTGCTGCTCTGTAGAGGGGTGTCCCAATTCAATTGAATTTATTATTGTACTTACATTTTGCAAAAACGTCAGTTATGTCCCCAAGGAATCCATATGAATGCCTCGGTATCTCCTTCAGAGAAACCGGATGTTCTTAGACTGTCTTACACGTACTGGTAACCTAATAAAGGTAAGCATTTCTTAGTTGTGGCAACACTGGTGAAAATGATAAGACAGAAAGGCAGAAGAGTAATAGGATTTGAGTTATTTAATGTACTCGTTAAGACATTTTCTTACGTGCTCTTGAGCTGTTTAACGAAATACAAATACACTCGCATGCTCACATACACACCCATATGAAAGGAAACTCAGAAGAAACCACATGTAAACACGTACTCAGGCTTATGAAAGAAAAAGCCTTAATGTCAATAATAGCATATACAGTGAGTAACAAAAGAAAAATACATTAAAATCAGATAATAACAGTGCACTATTGAAAATGTATGTAAACATATAGCACGTACTGTTTATATTTGCTTACAATAGGCCAACAACAATAATAATAAAAAGATAATAAAAAAAGCATGGAAAAAGGAAATGCTTTCAAATGTATTGTAAAGGAGAAAAAAAGTGTATCACGTAGTGCTCATCTAATGCATTTACCATTACCATACGTATGCCCGTAATATATCCGTAGGTAAGCATCCATTCTCACCTATACACGCTCAAACGTGTAGACTTTTTCTCGCAGTTATTGCATGGAAATAAGATTTACCTGCTTATGTTCCTTTAGTTGCGAGCTTGAATAGATTTTTTTATAGTCTTTCTTCAATGCCACCACTACACCGCAACTGATTGCATTACATTGAATGCAGAAAATAAAGGAGGAACAGAAGAGGAGAATGTGTGGAAGCGAGGGTATTTAACGACAAAATGAAAGGAAGTATAAAGAAAATAAATATTATTGTAATGAAATGTGTGAAACATTAATGCGACAAGTACATTATTGTGTACACGTAGGGGTAAGAGAGTGTATGCCGGTCGCATTTGGGCATGCCAAAATTGGCGCCTTGAGATCAAAAGCGCTGGATGCAATGGGAATAAAGGATAATCTTTTAAAAGCTTTGATGCATTTTCATCACTTTACATTGTGTCTGTTTCATTAAGACATTTTTCTTAAAATATTGACAGAATCCCGGTTTATTTTATTCATATTTAATGCAGGATGCAGCTGAGAAATTTGAAAAAAAAAATAATTTGTAAATTTCTTTTGCACCAAATGGATAAAAGGAGAGGCATTAATTTTGAGTTGTATCGTTATAAAGTATCTTATAAAGAAGCCGATGTCAACCTTCAGAAGAATCAGCTCAGTGATGCAGTGGCTACTTGGAACGGTAACAGCATTCTTTCCAATATTCAAGAAACCTGAATAGGAGTAGGATTTCAGGTATATCCAAGTTGTTTTCGTCGTCGTCAAAAAAGATAATAACTTGGAATAAGAGAATCGCAAAAATTCACAAAAACCAAAACGAACGTAAAGTTATGGAGGAAAATAAAAACAATTTCAAGAAACTATGTTCTAAAGTTATTAGTCCATCCAAACATCCTGGCTTAAGAATTGTTGAATTTTTTGAAAGCTCAACGTCTATCAGATGTTTATCTTCTAAATCCTGAACATTTTGACTTTGTATAGAAAACTTATTTTTATTTTAATTATTCATTTGAAAGAATAATGCCTCATTACTATTAAATTTACTTACTATTTTGATCGATAAGTGACAACCTAAATAGTGCTCGACTAAATTCGTGAATTTCAAGAAAATTATGCAGTTTATCTTCAAATAAATATAAAGTCGCCGTGGTCTAGTAGGTAGTGTGTTGGCTTATTAGACGAAAAGCCAGGGTTCGAGCCCCAGGCCAGACATCAAAATAAAATACAAAATACAGCAGATTTCTGGCAAAAACTCAGAGTAAATAAAACTGCCATGGAAAGTTTCTCAAAAATCTGTCGTTCGGAGACGACTTTAAACTGTAGGTCCCGCCACTCATGTATAAAATTAACACACACAACATAAGTGGTGTGAGAAACTAGGTCGTAATCCTGACTGAAGGGTTGTAATGACCAATTATGTTATGTATGTATCTTCAAATAACCTTTTTAAATAGCCTTTTTTAGACCCCTAAACAACCAGAGATGATAATGTTAACGACGCATATCATAAGAAGTTCAGGCAGCGACAACTCTTGAGAAAGAATGGGAGGCGATGTGCAAAGTTTCACACCCTCAAATAAAACAATACATTTTAAAGAGCGCTAATGAACGATGATTACAACCACATCCTACGACGTACTACCGCAAACCTATCAATTCTTTTTTTTTTTTTGAAGGAAATTATTTGGAGATGTTAACGCAAGGATGCTTCAAGGCCAACGTTTTGTGAAAATGCTCTCAGACAAGAAAGCAGCTGTTAAGAAAAGAAAGATTTTTTGAAAGGGATTGTAAATATTAAAAGACCGCAGAAATTCTTTGTATATTATACCATGACAATGATGGGAATCCGAGTAATATTTCATAATCGATAGGAAAAGAAAACAAGAAAACATTACGATAACAGAGAATTGCAATAAAGAAAAACGACGAAAAATGGAAAATATAAGAATAATAATAACAAATGAACAATGAGAGTCTAGAGGTTGCCAGATCGAAAATAAATGAAGAGTAAATAAAGTGTAAGCAACGTTGCCAGTCTGTAGCAGTGAAAAGTGAGACGTAAAGGATCGTGTAATAAATACAATAAAGATATAAAGAGATAGAGAAACTGACACATTTTTGACAAAATAAAACACTATTAGCTCTACTACTGCGACCACCTTGTAGAAACAGGCCTTGAATTAAAAAAATTAATTTGGAACTATAATCGGATATCTGCTATTGGCCCCATTGGTTATTTTGTTAACTTTCAAATTGTTTAAAAAGATATCGGCAAACAGGAAAGATCAATACAGTATATGTTTGTGCAAGTTTATATACATACATAGGTTATGGCAATGACGTTGCCATCCTTTTTTTCTCAATACATACCAGACATACTTAATTCCCTGTAAACACTTCTAACGTTGTACTAAGTTAAAGCGTGACATCAATTCGAGACGTTTTTATACCAAAAAAGTATAGAGACAGAGTGTAAGTAAAATTAGCTGGAGTAGTATCGAGTGGAGGAGTGGAGAGTAAATGCAATTGCTTGTGTGTAAGAATTACTTTTGTGTCTTGAAATATTTGTTTTCAGTAACTTCGTTTTCAAGTTTATGTCAGTGCAAGTACAGAGGATATTTCTGTATTTATTTCTTATCATGCTGTTGTTGTGTAGTTTTAAACAAATGACATTATCTTTCGAAAAAAACTAACAAGAAATAAAAAACATTAAAAAACTAAACGAAACAATGAAATACATAGAAAACTAACGTTTGTAGTTATTGTTTAAAGAAAAGTTATTGAAATCTTGTATTCTATTTTCTTTTAAATAAAATTGGGAACTTTTTTTTCGTTTTATTTAAGGAACGTTTTGTTTCACGAATTCTAAAATAAAACACAAAAACATGAATTTAAATATTAATTTTTTTTAGGTTCATCACAAGGTATCTCCCCTATTTTATTATTATTTATTCGATTTATTTCTGTTTTATTTATCAAGTTTTCCTAGTAAACAGGTATTTTGTCTATTGTAGCAACAATAATAGAAACAAATCAATAATGAGATTTTAGAAGTTGCTAGATTGGAAATGATGGCAGTATAAATACATCGAAAAGTAAAGTTGCCAGTTGTAGACAAATGCCTTAAGTACAGATATACATAGTGGTGAAGTGTAATATTTATAGTAAAGAAATCGTGTAATAAAATTTAGAACGCAGTGTTATTAATTAAAGAGTGTGATTAAATAAAATATTTTCAAAATCAAAATTCTCATATCCACAGGAAACCTGATTTTAAAGAAGACCATTGAAAAATCATTTAAAAAAAATCTATATTAGTTACATACCAGCTTTTTGTTGAAGAAACGGCAAGCCATTTACCATTCAATTGTTGCTAACTGTTTACGAGTGCCAATATTTTGATTGTAGCACAGGCAATATAAGAATCATGTTGACCTTACAAATTAAACATATTCTTTTAGATGTTATTAAATCGGTTGCATGCCAAGGCCGTGAAACTGTGTCTATATAATGACATAGAAACAGTAAAAAACCAAAATCATTACCAAGTTCCAGGCCATATTGCGAGCGTTGCAATTCAAGGTATGTCAGTAATCCTATGGGCTAATCGCGCATTTGTCTCATAAACAATGAATAATTGGTGACCCTATTTGGTCAGAAGAAGCATTTGTTGTAAAACTTTTATGCTTCTCGGCGAGAGTTTTGGATATTCCATTGGAGGAGATGTTGTTTCCATAACATATTCCATGAAAGAATATAAGAACCACCATATTTACTGATGGTACTGCGGAGATAAGAGAAAATAAAGGAAATATTTGTTACGAGGTATTGATAATGCCAAAACACATTCAGCGTTCAAGCAATAAGAGAAACTTTTTAACTATCGAACTCTTACCGTCATTATCAATCGATAATTGAATGACATCATGTATGTATATCAGAAAAAGAACGATCAAGAATAGGTTCTTTCGCAGATTACGATAACCAACTTATCAACCACAGTAGGTTTAATTAAAATGTTCGTTATTCGCCTGCAGATATTTTACACAATAGAACCACATATTTACCATTGTAGATGTCAGAAGATAGGCTGTGTGTATGTATGTATACATAATTCCAAAATACTTTACTGTGTTGGAAATCAAAAGTACTGTACCTAAATTTCTATCTACTACAGGTCGGCAGACAAAGAAGAACCGAGAAATCGACGTACATATATATAAAATAAATAAATCGTTAGAACCTTTTAGTCAGGATTACAACCTAGCTTCTCACACCACGTATGTTGTGTGTGATAATTTTATGCATGAGTGGCAATACCTACAGTTAAAAAGTCGACTCCGAATGACAGATTTTTGAGAAACTTTTCATGGCAATTTCATTAACTTTTAGAGTTTTTGCCGGAAATCTGCTGAGAGGAAGTCACTGAAGTAATATGTTTTTCATATTTGTTGGAGATGTCTGACCTGGGGTTTGAACCGTAGTCTCGCGTTTAATAAGCCAAAACAATACCTGCTAGACTTCGGCGACCGAGAAGTCAATTGCCTTAAGATAAACTTAAGATAACTTGCGTTTTATGTGGTACAAATTTCTATTTACAAAACTTAAAAACGCTTCAAAAATTTCTTATTGGACAGTTAAGCTAGATACCGTCAAAAAGAAACTCGTATTTATTCAAATTATTTTACACAAATTAATACCCGGTACCCAATAATATTTACAGTACCGATTAACCACTAGCATGACTACCACTGTCATATACTGTGGTAATCACTGTAGCTTGTAATATAAGTGGCATTTACCATGTGTAACGGGATTTATTGTACAGTTTCATAACTTGTCTAAAGAATTTCAAGGCTACATATTTTAAAAATCTAGAACACAGACACACAAGCCGTTAAACGGGAAAGAGAAGGAGAGAATTTATTGTCTCAATTCCTTTGTTATTGTTTTTAGTATGGTTTGTTTTGTTTTGTTTGGCTTTGCTTTTATAAGACAAAAATCTTGATTGATGCTTTCATCTAAACGTAAACAAACTAACACACAAGCACCACAGTTTACATACGATTACAATAAAAACACGATGAACGAAAGAAAGACAGCCGAAACCATAACTATGCTGTGCTAAAAACACTTTCTATTGCTTATACACTGGCTTTGTTGGGGTTTGTTGTACGTGTGTGAGTGTGTGTTTCTATTTTTAACATTTTGTGCCATTGATAAACCATTTAAGTGTGTCGGTGTTTGTTTTTTTCTTTCTCTTCTGTTTGTCTTCGAAAATATGTTTTGTGTTGCAAATAGCCTCAGAGAGAGAGAGAGAGAAAGAGTGAGAGATGCCAGAACCAAAAACAATATGTTTGAGTATGTAACTTTGTTTTGTGTATGAATTGCCTTGTGTGGTAAATAACGAGTGTAATCTATATGGAGAATATTATTTGTTGTTGTTTTTTTTTTCGTTTAATTTTATATTGTTTTTTAAATTTATATGTGGGTTAGTTTTCGTTCGTTAGTAAATCTATGTGCGTGTATGTGTGTGTTTGTTTTACTGTTTATTGTCTTGAAATTTCAAGTGTTCTTATCAAGTCTTTAACAGAAGGATAATAATAAACAATAATGAAAATAATAATAGCAATAATAATAACAACAAAAACAATAATAACTACTATACTATACTATAACATCTGCTTCAACAAAAGACTTGTTTGGTTGTATTCTTTTCATTCTATTCTCCTCATTATTTGTTTTTGTGTGTGTGTACGTCTGTGTTTGAGTGTACTTGTATGGCATATTTAAACAGCAATAGCATCAATAGAAATTCGTACATTATTGACTGACTGGTATGTAAACAATTACTTTAATGGACTTCTGTGCGATTACAGTGATTAGTGTGATATTTTAGTTTCGGTATCTTCCCTTTTGTCTTTACAATAAGTAACAGTGTGGGTGTGTAATAAAAGCTTTATTTATAATGTTAAGCGTTCGGTGATTTCAAATTTTTTTTCTGTTTTAAACAACGTCTACTCAGATTACAAATTAATTGAATATTTTGTTTGTTTGTATGTTTATTTTTGTTTAAATGAATTTTGGAAAGCGTTCCGGGTTTATGTGAGAGTGAGAGTAATATTTACATACTTATTTGCGTATGTATGTTGACAGTTATTTTAATACAATATTTACTTCTCTTGAAATCCTAATGATGTGGTTTTTGTTGCCTGTTGCTGTAATATTCTTGGATTTGTTTTTGTTTGTGACTGAATCATTCCCTTAAGGTCATTTTTTCATATTTAATTTGCTTTCGTATGAATAATTCACTCTCATAAGGATAAAGGTGTACATACTTAAGTTTTATTATTTTTAAATTAAAAAAATTTTAAAAGTAAATTGGTACAGCAATTTTTAATACAAACAATATCAGATTACATACATAATTGGTCATTACAACCCTTCAGTCAGGATTACGACCTAGTTTCACACACCACTTATGTTGTGTGTGTTAATTTTATACATGAGTGGTGGGACCTACAGTTTAAAGTCGACTCCGAACGACAGATTTTTGAGAAACTTTTCATGGCAATTCTATTTACTCTCAGAGTTTTTGCCAGAAATCTACTGAGAGGAAGTCGCCGAAAAAATACTTTTTGTATTTTGTTTTGATGTCTGGCCTGGGGCTCGAACCCTGGCTTTACGTCTAATAAGCCAATACACTACCTACTAGACTACGGCGACTACTATCAGATTAATAGACTTAATTAAGAGTTAAGGAATTGTTTTTCCCTTACATGAGGAAACAGTGAGGTTCTAGAACTTCCCAGACCAAAAATAAATGGACTGCAAAAATAACGAAAACTACCGTTCCCAGTAGATCATTTCAGGTAAAAAATGCGCAATAGAAATAAGATTTGTATACATATAAGATCTGAAAATAATATTTTATAAATATAGCATGTATAAATGTTGGGTGGGTCATATATCGGGTTAAATTTGAACCATCGTTTATTTTGAATCTGGCGATACTTATATCATTTTATTCTATCATAAAATTCAGTATATTATCTCCACTGAACATAATGAATCGATTTACGCTCGAACAACGTTGGTATTTATTGGTAATTTGGGTGAATGAGAAAATCGGTGATGCAAAAAAATTATCTGTTCGGATGAAGCTCATTTTTATCTTTGTGGGTACGTTAATAAGCAAAATTGGCGTATTTGGGACTCAGAATACCCACATCTGATGTTACAGAAACCAATGTACCCATTGCGAGTGACTGTTTGGTGCGGCTTGTGGAGCGGAGGCACCATTTGCCCATATTCTTTTGAAAATGAGGACGGCGCAAACATTACGGTCAATGGAGACACTTATCGCACCATGATAAGCGATTTTCTTGTACCCACTATTTATGGTATTGATATAAACGATGTTTGGTTTCAACAGGATGGTGCAACGTCATCCACACATTTCATGCCACAATCGAGTTATTGCGTCAAACGCTTGATGGCCGTTTAATTAGATGAAATAGTGATGTCAGTTGGTCGCCATGAAGCTTCTATTTAGCACCGTTGGACTGTTTTATGTGAGGCGACGTTAAAGAAAAAGGTTATGCCGACAAACCAAAGACAATTGAGCATTTGAAGGCCAACATTCGCCGAGATAGGACCTAATACACTCGAAAAAATGCACGAAAATTGGTCCTATCGAACGAGGTACTGTGAAGCCAACCGCAGCAGTCATATGAATGAAATAATATTCCATTTCTAACCGGAACAATTGTACGTCACAACAAAAAAAATTAATTTGGCAAAATTACAAACCGTTTTTGGTTTTATTGCATTTTTAAATTGAAACTTTTAGATGGCCCACCCTATAGAATTTATAAATTTATAGCTTAAGGAATGATGACATTCCTGACATGCGATAAAATAAGCACTCCTTTATTTCAATGACATCTGTGACAGGACTCAACTATTTTTCACTTAAGATGGCTACCTTCTTATACCTTCTTAATGGGCGGAATGTGTGCTGTGCTTATTTCTCTATGTTCGTAATGTTTAATTTAAGTTTCTAGGTCTTCGTTTATCTTTACCTTTCAAGTACTTCAAATAAAATGATTTGCAATATTAATATTAAATTTGTATTCACGGACATATTTGCTTTTATTTCCTTTCAGAAGACCAAAATCCGCAAAAGTTTAAGGTTTTTAAAGGTTTGGTTGAACGTTCGACCATTAAAATAAAAATCGAAATTTTATTTCAACAATGGCTGGGATAACATTGAAAAATCATTAAAAGGAACCGTGAGTTAATAAAATTAAATTAAAAGAAAAATATTTTTATTCTACTCAGGCGTATACGTAATATAAAAATATTTAAAAAATATTAATCATACGCTACATATGTACATATGTTAATAAGTTAAAGTCCGTGAAAGCATTTACATTTCAAGGTTATCGATTTTCAGTTTTCCAACTTAAGGCCTAAATCGTGTGGCGTTTTTGTTGAATTTTTGTTTTTATTTTTGTCTTTTATTCACAATAAAAGAATACTCTTTAAGGGGCTTTACATTTTTCATTCGCTTTTAAGCCACACCACCACCACCACAAATATATGAAAATGTCTTGCGGTGGTCTGTAGACAATTATTGGATTTTGTAAGGACTTTGAATAAAAAGGAATTTTTAAATAGAGAGCAGAAAAGGAAAGGAATTTCTTTGTATTAAAAGCTAAAGCGTTAGTTACAGTCTTCTTATGGTATTTAAAGAATGATCCAATCAAACCTAGCCCAAAGCATTACAAAATCTATTGATATCACTGACAAGCCAACGGCAAAGCTTTAGTTATGAGTGTCTCGAAGAAGCTAAAGAGTGTATTTTTATGCGTAATGCCGTACTTAAAACATTAAGGAATGTTAGAGGGAGAAAGAGTGTATTGTATAGCAACATACGAGGTCGGTTCAATAAGTTCACTAAGTTTTCAGCATAGTCTCCTTTGCTCTCCATATACTTTGTCCAACAACGTTGATATCAGTATAAAGCTTATACCGTTCATGATACATTTGATGTCTATAGTCGACGTTGTCTAGTAGGTAGTGTATTAGCTGATTTGACGGGAAGCCACGGTTAAAAACCCAGGCCTGACATCTTCAACAAAACGAAATATTCGAAAATATTTCTTCACCGACTTCCTTTCAAAAGGTTTCTGCCAAAAACTCTGAGAGTAAGTCAAATTGCCATGAAATGTTTCTCAAAAATCTGTCGTTCGGAGTTGACTGCATAAACTGTAGGTCCCGCCACTCATATATGAAATTAACACATACAACTGAATTGTCATCCTGACTGAAGGGCTTTAATTTGATTTCAACGCCAACGCTAAGAGATATTTAATGAAGCATTGTTCTCTTGCGAACTGTAACAGGATAAAATGGCTGACCGATGATGATTCCATTTTTCTGGGATACTTTCTCCTTTACGTTTCAATCATTTTCCTACGACAGTCTGGTATACTATCCGCACTTCCGGTAGACATTAGCCAAAGACCGCTGACTCACGGGCGGAGTTGAAAAAGAATCTTTCATTATCATACATTGGGTAGGAGACTTACGAAACAACTACTTAAATTGGATGGTAAGGATTCCAATGTAAGCGTATCTGTTCTTGGTCGTCGTTACGTAAAGGTCGTGAGAAAATGTCTTTACCGGACTTCAGTACTGGTTGTAGATTCGTTGAGGAGAAAGAAACTATCGGTCACTACATTTGCTAGAGTCCATCTAGTTCGACGCAACACGATAGTGCAACCGACCTACATACATAAATAATTGGTCATTACAACCGTTTAGTCAGGATTAAGACCTAGCTTTTCACATTACTTATGCTATGTGTGTTAAATTTATACATGAGTGGCGGGCGCAGCAGTTTAAAGACCACTTCGAACGATAGATTTTTTAAAAACATTTCATGGTAGCTTTTTTCGTATTTCGTTTTGTTAGAGATGTCTTACCTGGTGATTGAAACCGAGGCCTATAAGCCAACACATTACTACACTAGACTACGGCGACTGTACCATAGCTATTGTTAAATAATATCGGGTCTTCTAAGGTAGACATGCTTTAATGTCGAACCTGATACTGATGCAGGACTTTTCAGTTAACTTTGAGACATTGTTTTATGTGGCATCAGAACGGGTTGTTTTTTAAGTTTAATTTAAAATGAATTAAACAGCAAAAAAGCACGCACAGGAGCCCATCGGGTAGTAACGGGACCGCCAAATAACTTTGCTTTTTGAAAATGCTTTAAAAAAAAAACTACTGAATATTTTTTCAAATTTCTTTTTTTTATTTGAAAGTACAATCCTTCCGGTTAATAATGGAAAATAATTTCATTCAAATGGATGCCTCGGCTGGCCATGCAGTAGCCAAACCAGAAGATGCCGATTTTGGCAAAAAAAAATCATTTTTTCAGATGAAGCTCATTTTGATCTTGGTGGGTATTTAAACAAGCAAAATTGTCGCATTTGGGGCACAGAAAACCCACACGCATACATTGAAAAGCCGACGCACCCAAAACGAGTTACTGTTTGGTGCGGATTTTGGTCCAGAGGCATAATTGGGCCATTTTTCTTCCAAAATGAGCAAGGAGTGGCCGTTACAGTCAATGGCGATCGTTATCGGGCCAAGTTGAACGAATTTTTGTTCAAAAAAATTGAAGAGGAGGATATTGGCAATATTTGGTTTCAACAGGACGGCGCTACGTGCCACACAGCCGAAGCTACACTCGATGTTTTGCGCCCTGTTTTTGAAGATCGCATTATCAGCCGCAGAGCTGATGTCGTTTGGCCACCTCGGAGTTGCGATTTGACACCGTTGGACTATTATGTGCGGGGTGCCGTCAAAGATAAGTGTCACGCCGACAAGCCAGAGACAATTGACGCTTTAAAGGACAATATTCGTGAAGCCATTAGTGAAATACAGCTGCACACAATCGATAATGTGCTTAAAAATTGGACCGATCGTGTAGGCTACTGCATGGCCAGCCGAGGCAGCCATTTGAATGAAATTATTTTCCATTATTAACCGGAAGGATTGTACTTTCAAATAAAAAAAGAAATTTGAGAAAATATTCAGTAGTTTTTTTTAAAGCATTTTCAAAAAAAAAGTTATTTGGTTGACCCTTTATATTGTTCACAATAAAAAATATTTCCGTGTTTTCGGTTTTTTATTAAAATTAGTTTTCGTTTTAGCAAAAAGTTAAACAAAACAGTTGTGGTGTTTGTGTGTTGAATATTAAAAAAATTTCCTTCATTTAAAAATTCTATTCGAATTCCATTGAAAACCACAACAAAATACAAAAAAATAAATGAAATATTTTTAGAAAAATTTGGTTTCATAAAACACGTTCATGGAAAAAACTTTGACCGCAAATCTATTGAAATGCTTTGTTCTTAAATCACAAAAAGGCAAATCCAATTTGAAAATATTTAAACGGAATAAAAAAAAACGGCCACATTAAATGAACAAGGATTTCAATAATTCAGCTGAGAATATACATACGTGTGGTATGCCATTCATTGATTGATGTGTGACATTCCCTAAAATTGGATCAAATGGTTACGATAACTTTCGATTTTTGGTTTTACGTACGAATATTTACTATTGTAAGTGGTGTTTGCCATGTGGGGAGATTCTGAGCCACAGCCGACACAGTTCACAGGATGAGATAACATGCCTCTACCTCTGATACCGTTATAAGCCAACAGTTCTTAAAAGGCTAAAAGCATACTTAGTCTTTTAAGGTATAATTTATATGCTTACCAATCAATTAAAATGAACATTCAAAAGAAAAGTAAAAAAAACGAAACGAAACGAAGTGGCTTTAATTATTTACGTTTGTAACCAAAAAAATAATTTGGCCATTGATTAGCTATGTATGTATGTATGTATGTTAGACGGAGCTAATAGTAAAATAATGAATACCACAATTAACCTGAATTTTTATAGCCTGTATTTAGGCTTCATTTTGGCCTTTTAATCAAGGAAAAATAGGAGAAAAAAGAAAAACCGAAGAAAAATTTCATTTCAATTCTTACAAAATAAACGAATTGAATGTGGAAAGAAGGCAGGGGTCTCTGTATTTCAAATACTATTACTTGATGTTGTTGTAACACATACATCTAAAATTAACAGTATAATTAACATTATCTTTGTATGTGTTTCAATATATGTATGTATGTGTACGTTTACAAGTCACTTTGATGGTTTGCTGATTAGAGAGTGTGAGTAATTCTTATGAAGCCACCCCAGAATGTTAAGGAAGGAGCATTAATAGCGTATGTGCAGCTGTTTATAATTGTATGTGTTTAAGTATAAATATGTGGGTATGAGTATGAATACATATATGATGGTAGTATAATGGTCTTTATTGATTTTCTTTTCTTTACCAGCCTGTTTTTATAATGTGTGTGGAATCTTGTGCTGAAATGCTTAAATTAAACCAAGAATTTAGTCCATAAATAATGAATTCTAATGGAGGATTTGAAGTTTCTGGTACTTTTTATGACAATTATGTCGTTAATATAGGTTTAAGCATGTTTAAATTACAGAATTATACGCTTATGAGTCATTTATTTTGAAAGTAAAGGAGTTACAGGCTTCATTAGAGGCTGTTTTTATGGTTTTAAATGCTTCGGTATGGCGCAGAATTTAATTACAATTCGAAGTCCGAGCTGATGATGCCGCAACTATGCAAGCAAATGCTACTGGAATTTGTTCGACTTCGAATAGAAGACAAAAGTTAAGTTTGCTAGATTGGTTGGACATTAGTCCACAGTTGTTTGGAGTTTTTTTTTGCCGAACATAAATTTTCTTAATCTCGTAATTCTTTCCTAACGATACAGATGTTTTAAACTGCGTTACCAATACATCCAAGTTCAAATATAGCCAAGGAAGTTAATTCCAATGGCTAATGAAAAGATCTAGAATTAGTTAAGCTATGGCTGTCTTAAACTCGGAAGTTAGACGTGAGGCCACAGTTCAAATCCCAGGTCAGATATCTTCAATAAAACGAAATGTAAAAAAATATTTCTTCGGCGACTTCCTCTCAAGCAGATTTCTGGAAAAAACTCTACGAGTAAATAGTCGTTCGGAATCGATTTTAAACTGTAGGTCACGCCGCTCATGTATAAAAAAACACAACATAAGTGGTGTAAGTAACTAGGTCGTAATCCTAACTGAAGGGTTGTAATGACCTATTACGTATGTTCTGTGTGTCTTAAACTCGGACATAAGAGCAGCTTTCCATTCAGTGAACACACTTCGTTTTCTATGGTCGTTTAAGTTCAGTTCTTGGGTCAATTGCTGCAAAAGCCTGGGTTCTTGTAAGGATTTTATTATACTTGTATTTGATCAAGAGAAACAAAAATAATAAAACAAGAAAGATATTACGGGAATAGGGATAAGGAGAGATCATATTACAATAACAAAACTGCATATAAATACTTGTAATAGATTTTGCCGTAGACAGAAATATTAGACGGAAGTATTCTAGGGCCGTTCCTTTACTTATTGTTCACTGCAGATATGCCTACAAGTTTAGTGACTCACACGTCTACTTTTGCGGATGATACGGCATTTTTAAGTATTCATAGAGATTCTACAGTTGCGTCACAAAATATCTGGGCATCCATCTCGACCGTCGCCTTACCTGGGCTCACCATATAGCTGCCAAAATTACCCAGATCAAACTCAGAACAGCACAGCTTTACGGGCTTATTGGACCTAAGTCAACCCTTGATTTAGAACTAAAACTTCTTTTGTATAAGTCAGTATTGAAACCTATTTGGCTTTATGGTATCCAACTGTGGGGAACAGCCTCACCATCCAATGTAGAGAAGCTTCAAAGGCGGCAATCTAGACTTCTTAGAATAATAACAGGTGCTCCTTGCTATATGAGAAGCAGTAACATCCATAAAGATCTGAAGGTGCCCTTAGTTCGAGAGGAAATAAAAATAGCAAGTGTCAATTACATCTCTAGGATTACAGAACATCCCAACCGTCTTGTAAGAGACTTACTTGTATTCGAGGGTCACAGACGTCTCAAAAGTGTTCAAACATGTGATCTGATCAGATAAATTTACTTTTGATGAGCTCTTTTAGTTGTACGTTGCAGTGGCAATAACAACTTTTATTATTGTATTATTTTAGGTTAAGATTTGAATACTTATTGTAAATTCCGAAAGGAAAGATTCAATAAATAATATATGAAAAAAAATATAAATACTAAGAAAGTTAAAAAAAAGAAAAGAATAACAATAACAAATCAACAGTAACGTTCTAGAAGTTGCTACATGTGTATCTAGTGAGTATGAGGAAAAATCGCCACTAATGGTGTGTACTCTGGTGTAATCTAACAGTATTATGCATATATTTTACGTATATTTTACGGTGATGTAAAGTTTGGCTGCTACCAATGAAAATCTTAATGACATTATGCGTAATTAATAGTATTGCACAACTCTTGAGCATCTTAATTAACATGAGCAGAAGTCATAATGTAATCTACACACCTATTCTTTTTCTTTTCTTCACTGATATTGGATTTTCGATTTACCAGGCAATTTAGTAATACGAACGTCATTAGAAAGACCTAACAGCTCAGCTTATGATTGATTCGATACCTAAGGTCGTGATTGTGAAAGTGTTTCAAGTTTCGAAACATTCACATTGACTTTATAAAAATGATGACTAATGGTTGATGGTTTTATTTAATATTTTATTTACATTTCAGGCACTAAATAGTGGCTCACACACTCTTTATTTCCATAAAAGATCATATTAATCTAAAGTAACCATGTTCAGCTATTTAAAGGTCATTACTGGCACGCATATTCTGTAAACTGTGATGACACAAATCCATAACCAATTGCCCATCCGTCAATAAATGGCCGCGGGTCAACTTAATGGTCACGAGAGTATGATTATTTAAATTACATGTTGAATCAACGAATGTATGTACATAAGTATGTATATGATTTGCTTATATATGTGGTAGGACAGCTTTTGTATTCACTATTTATTGTAGATTGATAGGCATTAAATGTAATTTTCAATTATTTTTGGTACTTGTCAGGCACTTGTAGACTAAGCACGCAGTCAGGCATAGGGGATAGTGAGTAATAGGCATTATTGGTTCTAACAGTGGTATTGAAATAAAAGAAGTAGGTGGCATGTAACTTAAAGATTATTAATGAGGTTTGTTTCTCCAATGCTACTTCGTACAGCGTTGGGAAGTATTCTTCATGCAGGCTTTGCTTCGCATGCAGTAGCTATAAACCACAATCAATCAGTGGTCCTTGAGTTAACTTTACTCCTTTTTGCTAATTGAGAATATTTCACAATTTTAACGTAATCTTAGCACAGAGAACTATTCATAAACTAAGCCACGATAATCGAAGAAAGCAGAACATAAGATAAATTGAAAAAATCTGCACTTCAAAGACAAATTTTTTCATATGTTAACAACTTTCAATGCAACAGAGTAGGCTATCACAATGTCGATTGCAACCTACAGAAATCTATTATTTTTATTGTTTTATTGCATGTAATTATTGACCTTTTCGTTATAGTCTAACCTAAAACGCATTTAAATAAAATCGATTAGAAACAGTTAAGCACTCAGTAAAGCGAGGTAGAGATAGAGAGAGAGAGTATGAGGGTAAGAAAGAAATGCTCAGTAAAAGGTCAGATTTGAAAGTCATTGAAAAATGCTTTACCGATTAAATTAGGTCAAGTAATTTAAATATTAACAAAACATTTAATATAAGAATAGGCTGAGTATAGGGTGGACGGTGGGATTTTCACCGAAGGCTTTAATCTAAGAACACCTCTCCGCCTATACCAATATTATAGTGTGTTTCAGACTAAGTTAATGGCAATAAATCAAGCTGTAGAATAGTTTTTAATGGCTTTTCTATATTCGCTGACACCCAAGGGGCTATTAGGTCGATGTCGAGTGCAGCCATCTACCGTGACTTTCCTAAGTGACTCTTGCAGTAGTTTGTCAATCTCCCATAAATTCCCGATCATAGTGACATCCTGGATGTAGCATCTTGGTATAGCAGGCATACACTCCTAACAAATACTATGAATATTTTTATTGCTCCTATTACCGGCCGTATTTATAGGCCGTTGACAAATTCTGAGGAATAATCTTGAAGCAGTAGATAGTCAAGGCAAACTCATACGAAATTCATTTAACAACACTTAAGTTAGAGCACAGGAATATCTATTTCTACAAGGGCTTGTATATTATAGGTAAACACGCTGTGAGACGCAAAAACCTTTTGCAAAGTTGTAGATCGCTTGAGAAGCAAGACAGCTTGTCGGTATCTGTCTCTGGCTCAATCCAGACTTCTGTTGTTTGACTTATCCTAAGAGAGGTATGAAATCGCCGTAGTCTAGTGGTAGCAGTAGGCCGTTGTTAGGTAGTGTGTTGGCTTATTAGACGAAAACCTCTGACTAAGACATCTCAAATTTAACGAAATATGAAGAAACCTTTCGGTGACTTCCTCTCAACAGTTTTCTGGCAAAAATTCTGAGACTAAAAGAAAATTGCCATGTAAAGTTTCTAAAATCTATTGTTCGGAGACGCATTAAACAGTATGTCTCTCCACTCATGTATACAATTAATGCACACAACATGAATGGTGTGAGAAGCTAGATTTTAAACCTGACTAAAGGATTGTAGCCGTAGTCTAGTAGGTAGTGTGTTGGCTTATTAGACGTAAAGCCAGAGTTCGAGTCCCAGGCCAGACATCAAGACAAAATACAAAAAGTATTCCTTCTGCGACTTCCTCTCAGCAGATTTCTGGCAAAAACTCTGAGAGTAAATAAATAATTGCCATGAAAAGTTTCTCAAAAATCTGTCTTTCGGAGTCGAGTGTAGGTCCCACCACTCATGTATAAAATTAACACACACAACATAAGTGGTGTGATAAACTAGGATGTTGTACATTGGGTCAATTCGACCTCCGGGTATTGTAGTTGTCTTTATTGACAAGTACAAGTCCCATAACCTAACCTAACGTAAAGGATTGTAATGACCAATTATGTATGTAAGGAACAGAGCTAATCTGACTTGACACCGGATCCATTGCTAAATTCATTTTTGATTCTAAGGGGATCGGCGAAGTCCTGATACTAATTGTACAGACTGTTTAACCAGCGCCTGCAAGTTCACATTAGGGCATCGTTATATTTGGTATCAGAACAGGCCGCTAAGTGTGCTCACGAAAGCTTACATTTTAACGAATGTGCCACACTCCGCTATCCTATCCTATCCTTGCCCAATTACGCCTATGAACGGTTTTCAGTGACAAAAAATTTGTCAGAATAAACGAATAGGCCGTCTGTAACCTCAAATATACGTGATACGAATTGAGTATGTATTCGCCTTTTTGTCTGATTTGTTAATAAAACTTCAATGAAAAATATTTATTCTACTCATCAGTGTTAATTGTTGAATTATCACTTTAGTGGCCACAATTAAAAGGCCTCATTAAATAATTGAAATTCACGTTTAGATATTATTTCGCTTTGGGCTATTTATACTGGCTGTTATGATAGCAAAACATAATAATAATGATTGACCAGCATAATATTGTAATCAGTCTTATGATAAAATTGTGCAACTGACAATATTCGAATTTGAATAATGGAGCGGGTATAGGAAAGCGGCTTAAAACCAGGCGATCATTAACGTGCAAATGTGAAATTGTGTTGAAGTATTGTAATTAATTGTAATTCCATATTTATTTGCATCATTACAACAACAACAAGGAAACAATGAAGCAACGACAGTGATATCATCATCAAAGTTAATAACGATGTGGTAATGAAAGCCCTTTTAATCTGCCACAACAACCGTATCAATTCGATAACCAAGAAATGCTGAAGTGGATATTTAAAATCGAAATACACTTATGACTCGTTTATCGGTGTATATTTGTATTATAATTAAAATATTTTGAAAGATAATTTTCTCTTAATTGATACGAATTATAAAATTAAAAACGTTCTGGCCCAATGGGTTATCAATTGAATGACTCATACATACATACATAATTGGTCATTACAACCCTTCAGTTAGGATTACGACCTAGCTTCTGACACCCCCCTTACATTGTGTGTGTTAGTTTTATGCATGAGTGGCGAGACCTACAGTTTAACCACAGATTTTTGAGAACCTTTTTCATGACAATTTTTTATTTGCTTTCAGAGTTTTTGCGAGAAATCGGCCGAGAAGAATTCACCAAAGAAATATTTTTCTTTTGTTAATGATGTCTGACCTGAGGTTTGAACCGTGGCATCACGTTCAATAAGCCAACACACTACCTACTGGACTACGGCGGAGACAAAAGAAGGCGATGGATTGATCATGCGTTATGTAGACCAAAAGGAGATTTCACTTGCAATGGAATTCTATAGAATCCGTCATATAGTAAATGAGGAGGGCTCTCGCCCACACCTGGAGTACATAGATATGCATGTATAAACGCATGTGTAATGCGCAGGAAAGAGTTATGAGTTCTGATTTCTCTTGTCTAAATATGGTTGTTGATGATAATAAACTCATGATTGATTTCCTTCAAAATTATACATCATATGGCGGCCAAAAATTAAACAGTCAATAGCAGGGACTTACGACCTCTGGTTCTGCATCCTGATGACATTTGTTCAATAGAATATTCCACTAAGCGCACGACGGTTCCAAAGATAATGAAGCTGTTATCTTTCCGAAAGTTTTTAACCACAGTAATATATTTAACTATCTTTCCGGCGCCGTAGTCTAGTAGTTTAGGGTGTTGGCTTATTAGATGGGAGGCCATGGTGCAAACAACAGGTCAGACACCCCTAACAAAATATGAAAGTGTATTTCTTCGGCGACTTCCTCTCAACAGATTTCTATCAAAACTCTGAGAGTGAAAAAAAAATTGCCATGAAAAAGTTCCTCAAAAATCTTTCGTCCAAAGTCGACTTTAAACTGAAGGGTTGTAATGACCACTTACGTATGTATGTATGTATCCTTCTGGCGAAAATATTTACAATAATCTTGTTATTTCTGTTAACCTGGAACTTGGCTTTAGCATTATAACAGATTATATTGCACATGGTTATGGATAATGAGCCAACAGATGGAAATCATACTCAATATAATAAAGAGTGGTATAAAGCTTCTAGTAACTTCCTGACTTACAAACTGGGAAGAATTTTCAAGTACCTATCCAACGACTGACTACTTCAAATGCTTCCTTAAGGATACGACTATTTCAATCTCCTCAATTCGAAACATGTTAATATAATTTGAATGCACGTTGGGGTGGAATGGTCGACGACTATGTTATGGATTCCATTCTATGTTCTCTGAGGGCTTGTATCGTTGTGTAGAGACACTGAAGTACTGCAATCAGACGGGTTTTTGTACTGCCATAAGCCTATACAGGGTTGCTTCATAATGTCTCACATAAACCTTTCAAAACACATTCATGCTGCACAGTTCTGGTGACTCGTTTTCCTTATCACAGCATTTTTGTGTTCAATGATTCCTCTTCTAAACAAATCTTCTTTGGGTCTACAATGACCAGACAGTTTCTATTTTTACACTAGATTGATTGATACTGATTTTCTGAACTCGATTAGGTTAAAAATTAATTCACAAGGGCTTGCAAAACCGTTCAGAGTTTTGTAATAATACGAGGATTGCGACCAAGCTTCTCTCATCACTAATGTTGTGTGTGTTAATATTATCCATGAGTGGCGGGGCTACGGCTTAAATTGGACTCTGAACGTATTTGACTTCAAAGTAACTGAATTCCAATACATATGAAGACAAACAATTTTAATCATGGGATTTGAGTTTTAAACAATCAAGAGGCTTCATGATCTTTCTAAATATTACATCTATTAGGTCATTAATCACTACTTGAGAATTATATATCAAGAACGAATGCCACAGGAAGATCAAGTAAAATCATTTCTGTAAAAAAGTATGACTTAAGGAGCAAGGTTCCTTACAAATAGACCTAATTTGATGCCAAGTGTTTTAGTCTGGATTACGACTTAGCTTCTCACACCATCCATGCCGTGTGCGTTAATTTTATCCATGAGCGACGGAAGCTACATTTTCGAATCGACTTTGAACAACAAATCTTTGAGAAACTTTTCATGGCAATTTTATTTACTCACAGAGTTTTCCAAGAAGACTGCCGAGAGGGGCGTAATCAGACTCAAAGAAGGTAAAATCTAAACTGAAGCTGAATATGGAAAGGAAAATGCTTTGTAACCGATATGTACTCCACCACAAAGGAACAGAAGGTACGATGATTTCGTCTAAAGGCAGTAACAGTTGGTTGGCCTTAATTAACCATCAAAATGTTCAGTGACGTATATACAAAAAGAAGAAGAACAATCCTTTTAAATTTCTTGCTTTTTTTAAGATATCAAAAACAGAAAACATCATAAATTTTCTTTAAATGTCATCAATACCAGGCATTTGTATTTATTTATTGGGACGATAATTAAAAACTTATACAAAAGGGAATTAATAATTCATCGAGAATAAGGCAATACAACAGTAAAAGCAACAGCATCAACAATAATAACAATAAAATACTAAAAGGAACGAACGGAAGTAAAAGAAAATGAAAGTAATCCCAGCAAATGGCTACACTTGTCGATTGAAAAGGACAGAAGACAATAAATTAAGCCTTCACAGATTATTAGTGATGAGGGTTGGTTGATTGGTTAGTGGTGCAGAAAAATTAACCCTTTAAGTAGATACAATACTGACAGTGAATACTTAAGCTTAGCTTGAAGGCAAGTTCACCAAGGATAGGACATTTCATATTTAATGTTAGGATATTAAGACTTACCATTTGCACAGTACATATAGCCGCAATAAATATTGTAGTATGCATCACAAAGGGTTAAAACATACAGCAGGCTTATGGCCACTAAAGGTAAAACAATACAACCAATTAAAGTGATGAAAATGAAGCTGGAAAAAAAAGAAAAATCAATAAAATCAGACTCAGTGTATATTAACAAACAATTACGATAAACAACAACAATGGCAGCAATAATGAAAATAATAATAAAAGGAAACGAAAAGCAATGCGAAAAATAAATAAAAATACAAAAAATACAACAAATAAATAAAGTAAACAATAGCAGCATAAAATTAAACAAAAGCACGTCATAAAACAATAGATTGTTGTTGGCAAATTATAAAACATTTATCGCCGTATTCAGCAATATAATCGATATGATTGGCTATCGTTTACTGCTGCTAAAGAAATATTATGGTACGTTGAGCAGGAGGAATACAATATTTAAATGCTTTGAGTTAAAAAAAAAACAAAAAACAAAAGAAAACATTATTCAAGTAGAAAATAAAAAAGGCAAACCGCAGTCATTATTTCCAGTAGTAATTACAATAATGTTATCGATTACTTAAGAGCCTTTTCAAGGTTTTATTTTCAATGTCAGTATTGACATTATTGAGATAATAAGCGGAATCCACAACATATGCCGCTTTCCCTACACATAATTGGTTATTTTATACTTAAAAATCGAATGATATAATGCAGAGGCAATTTTAAATTTTATATCGCTTGGGCTATCTATCGGTTTAAATTTGAACCATCGGTTATTTCGAATATAGCAATACTTATCTCATTCTATTCTATCACAAAATTCAGTATATTAGCCTTACTGAACCTAATGAATCGATTTGCGCTTGAGCAACGCAGGGACCAAAAAACATATCTGTTCGGATGAAGCTCATTTTCATCTTGGTGGGCACTTTAATAAGCAAAATTGTCGTATTTGGAAATCAGAAAACCCACATGTGGTCTTACGGAAGCCAATGCACTACCGCTTCACAGTGCGGATTGTGGAGTGGAGGCTCCATTCGCCCATATTCTCTTGAAAATGAGGACGACGCGACCATTACGGTCAAAGGAGACACCTATTATAAAATGATAACCGATTTTTTTAAACCTGTTCTTCATGGTATTGATGTGAACAATGTTTGAATTCAAGAGGATGGTGCAATTTGCCACACTTCTCATGCCACAATCGATTTATTGCATTAAATGTTTGATGGCCGTTTTATTAGCCGAAATGGTGACGTTAATTGGCCGCCAAGAAGTTGCGATTGGATACCGTTGGACTATTTTCTGTGAGGCGATGTTAAAGAAAAGTGTTATGCCGACAAACCAAAGGCAATTGAGCATTTGAAGACTAACATTCTAGATGCCATTGCCCAAAAAAGAATTTGATAAGAAAAATTTTGTTGAAATAAATCGATTGCTTGCATTGGAATGCTAGGCTATGGCGGAAAAAATAATAGGAATCGTGAGAATAACGTCTGGAAGAGTAACTGATCAACAAAATACTAGTCGTTAATCTGTTCGGAACAAAATTTGTACACGTAAAAGCAGTTCGGTTGGACATATATCGTATTAATTATATAACGTTATTGCTAAACAAACTATGGGCTGGAACTCGTAACTTATTTAAATAAAGAAATAAAAACAGATTAAATTAACAGATTCCTTTCTTTCAAATTGCAATTCTCGAATCCATAGAAAACCTTATAACTCTGAATTCACTGTATGCAGCAATGCTTATACGATCTTTCTTGAAAAAGTATATTCCAAGCCATATTTTTGTTAGTGCGTACATTACTACTTAAGCATATCTGTAATGCTTTCAGTCTCTTAAAATTGCTTTTTAATATTTAGAAAAATATAAAGCAAATATTTATACGAAATGTTCGCATTTGGCTTTTACGCACGGTCTAGCCAATCCTCAATAGCCGCGCGGACATTGGCAATTTGAAAATTTGCCAGAGCACGAATAAAGACAGCCTTAAATGAGTCAATGTTTAAATATCTTTCGTTACAAACCATGTCTTCTAAAGCTATGTACAATTTTTAGTCCATCGGTTTACAATTAGGACTGTTAGAGGGTCGTTATCCAGAGAAGATGAATGATACGAAATTGTTTTGTTTAGTTTTGTACTTTTGGAACTTAGATGGCTTAAGTGGTTTTACAACAGCTTCCAAAACAGATTCTTTGGCCGATCTATTGACCCCTTATTTGCAGATATGAAGGTAAGTGAGTCCATCGTAAGATACACCGCTTCAAACCATTAGCGAAGCTGTGTGGTAACACTTACTGACTCGTGGAATCAGTTCAGATGCATCATACATCTGATAGGGCATACACTATATAATTTTTCTTGTTAAATATTTCCTGCACGTTAAACAAAATCTCCCCATGGAATTAACAAATCTCCGGTACAGCGTTCGAAAGCACCATTTCCCTACTTTTTTTTAACAACTGGACGCATGAGAGACATACATCTCCCTATCCATAATGTTTTGTTTACGAAGCGTATTTCGTTGAAATCTTGAACGATGAATTACGGTAATTGAACACTGTGCGGAGAGCCCGATCGATGGTGGTCTTAGGCATCTATAGAATCCTTAAGCAAACATGCGACTAATCACGAGCGAGCGGTACGATTTTAAAATATTAGCTCTGCAACAGCGATACGGTGATTGTTATCTGACCACTACATACATATGCATACGTAGTTGGTCAGAATTACGACCTTCAGTCAGCATTACGACCTAGTTTCTTACACAACTTATGTTGTGTGTGTTACTTCTCTACTACTACTACTACTACTTTTTAAAGCCGATACCGAACGACAGACCACTACCACATGGTGGTTAAACTAAAATACACCACAATGCTTTACAGATTGTATTGCATAATGCATGTGGTGATAACGTGATATGTTCAAATCTTCCAATAGAATGAGTGCGTTCAATGTTGTAACAATATTGTTACGAAAAACGGAAACGGTGTACCATCGTTTAACATTAAAAACGATAAACAAAGCTACACCAACAAATACAACGAATTTGCTTGCATATACCAACAACATCAGTAAGAACGAAAGCAACAACAAACAACGTAAGCAAACTACATAAACAACAATGTAGTAACGACAGAGCTCTCGAGAAAGCGAAGACACGAACATTCCATTTCAAGAACATTCATCAGACTGAATATGTGCGCATATAAAAAGGCAAGACAAAGCAGGCAATGAGTCAGTAAGAATTCAGTTAGACTTGTGTGAAGACGCGTTGCGTGCGAAGTAAACAGTCGTGGTTTGAAGATCGCCGTTGAAATGGTCTGCGTTGTAAGCAAGCAATTATTGTTGTATTCGTCAAGTGTGAACAGTGGCACAAAAGTAGTGAAAACAATAAAGAGTTTAATTGAAACTAAACACAAATTTATTTTTATTTTGTTTGCAATCAACGAACTCATATTTTAAACGTTTTTAAAAAGGTAAAAACGTAACAATCCCTACTAAGCAAATCGAACATGATTAATTGAAGGCCATGACAAACTCGAAAAAAAGGCAGCAAATTCAAAATCTTACATCATACTTCAGTCAGGATTACGACCTAGTTTCTCACACCACTTATGTTGTGTGTGTTAATTTTATACATGAGTGGCGGGACCTACAGTTTAAAGTCGATTCCGAACGACAGATTTTTGAGAAACTTTTTCATGGCAATTTTATTTACTTATCAGAGTTTTTGTCAGAAATCTGCTGAGGATATCGCCGAAGAAATATTTTTTGTATTTTATTTTGATGTCTGGCCTGAGGCTCGAACCCTGGCTTTTAGTCTAATAAGCCAACACACTACCTACTAGACCACGGCGACTTCAAAATCTTACTTAACTTTCATACGAAAAATTTGACAAATTGCTTTGGTTTTCTTACAATTTAGACGCATTTATTTTGAGCGAACATGAGTTCGTGGTTTGAAAATTCTGGAAAAGAATTTTGTGCATGTTTCTCTAACTTATTGCAGACTATTTTATTTGATTTTTAGTTTAAGTGTCTCAATTTCACTAAGATTATTCCCTACGGATTTAAGAGTAGCCAGTATTTCTGTAACAATATTATGATATAATATCACTGTGTTTGTATTAGTTCCTCATCACACTTATTCGTCTTAAAAAAAATATCCATTATTTATTCATTTTAGATTTTTATTTTTGTTGGTTTTTTTGTGATTTTATTTACCAAACAGAAGATATTGTAGTAACGAACTATTCAACTGCAAGAGTTTCATATGCAGCATATCGTATACGTATTCCTTTGGGTTATTTGTACACTCACTCAGTTGTATCAACACATATTGATTGTGTTTCATTTCGAATGCATCATGATGTTCGTTCAATAAACGTTTGAAATGCAATACACTCTAACACTGACCATACATATATTAGATTTCAAAGAGAATTCAACGAATTAAGGACAACAATGCACATATACACACTCTATATATAACACATGCATACGTTCATACATATACATATGTATACATACATATGTTCATATATTATATGTGTACAGTGGACAGCAAAAGTCTTAGTACGGCAATATATTTTAGAAATTTCATGAATTTTTGCCAAAAGCTTGTATATAGTTGGTGTATATAGTTTTTTATTTATTTTATTAATTTATTTCTGTTTTATTATAAAAACAAACAAATTTTTTAATGTTTTTCATAAAACAAGAGAAAAATAAGGAAAATTTTCTGATGACTCCAAAGGTACCCCCAAGGAGAATCCTGAATAACTTAAAAATTCAAAGGCCTAATATATGAAAATGTTATCCCTTGTAATTAATAGAATATCCCTTAAGGTCAAGCACTCCATTTAACCCATTTGGAATTAAATGTTCAAGTTTTGTTTACTGTTTTCTGGTGGCACCATGAGAAAGTTTTTCGGTTGACTTTTGTTTAAGGTTTAGCATTCTTTCAAATGATCCCCTAAATACTCTCTTGACTTCATATCGGGACTTAGTGCAAGAGTATTAAGCCTGTGGGACTTTTTTTTGTCAGAATACATTGCCGTACTAAGAATTTTGCCGACCACTGTATGTCGTTCTATTACTTTTTCTATATGGGAAAATCTGTGTAGGATAAATTTTTATCCCAAAGCAAGGAATATTGCATTACTTTTTGTTGTTATTGTTTAACGTACTGACCTAGAAGAATAAAATATGGATTTGAGGGAAAACACACACAGAAAAACAACAAAAAAAAAAAACAAAAAAAGAAGGGAAATTTAAAAATAAAAAAATGTTCTGCATTCTATGAAACTTGCATTTCATGATTGTTTTTCTTTAATCTGTTGATGCAGAAGTAGTTCCATTTTGCAGCAGCAATATTTGCTATTAAATTTATAAAAAAAATAGTAATAGTAATAGTAGAATAGTAGAATAGTAATAGGAGAAACTGTAGATTAAAGTTTTTTGGTAAAAAGATTTTTAATTGTATAATTGCTATACATTTGGTTATTCAGTGTGAAGTTTGTTTCGTAACATGTGTGTTAATGCCGAAAGATGTGTACTATGGTTTGCTATTTCAGCATGAGTAGTAGATTAACAAATGAAAAACGTTTGCAAATCATTGAATTCAAAACTAGTGCTTCGTGAGAAATGTGTTTCTATTGAGAAATGCCGCTGTAAAGGCGAGGCTCATTTTTGGCGGCCAATCTTCCATAACTATGAAAATCGCAATGCCATAGACAATCGAACAACTTTGCAACATATCTACCGTGTGACATTTACCAATATTTTTTTACCCTAAATGGAAAACTAGGACTTGATTCATATATGGCTTCCGTAAGACAGTGCCATGATACTATGAACCGATTGGAAGCGAGTTAGATCAACAATTAATCTCACCTTTTGATGTAATTTATTGTCGGCTAAGGTCATACGATCTGAGACCACTCTAGACTATTTTCATGTGCAGATGATTGAAGCTTTTATACAGGGACACGTCAGCCTTAATTACAGCACTAACAGGCAACATGATGAAATCGAAATGATGAAAAAAGTATGCAAAATTGAAGCTAATGGGTGTACACAGTAACCGCGGACAATTATAATTAAATAACCTTTAAAGAGTAAATGCAAGGTATTCATTTATCTCCTCAATAAAAATTACACTCGTTTGTGCTAACTCTCCGTATTTTTTTTTCTATTTTCAAAACATAAACATACTAAATTTCCATAACGAATTAAAAAAAAAGGGCTGTCATTCCCACTCAAGATAATCTATCTAGAAGCAGCCTGATCCTTTATAATAAAATAAAATATTAACAACGAAGGCAGTAGGAAAGTCAGGCAACGCAGTATCCTAGAAAAGAGTAGGCATAGTTTACTACCACACATCCAATATAAGAACAGACTTTAATGTAATGAAATGATAAATAATGACCTGCTACAGAAAGCCATTAACTAGTTCACTTGGGATAGTTTGAACCTTGAAGCACGACACACTCTCAAAGCAATTCTTTACGAAAAAGTTTGAATTTTCCTTTAAATTATAGGCTTGAATATTAATTTTGCTTTAGATGTGGCGAGAATATCTTCCTTGATTTCAACTGTTCCAAAGCTATAGTACCATATCCATTATGTACATATGTATTCATAAGCAGCTTCATCTAGAATTCATCTAGATTTCCTTGTCTATTGATAGGCATAGTCCATGTGACTTTCGAATCACTATTCTTAGGTACTTGTTTGATCAAACCAAGATCAAAGCATTACCTTTTCGTACAACTAAACATGGCGAAGGTAATGCGGTGTGCAATGAACATTTTACATTTCCTGCTAATCCATCAAATGTGTTGAAAGGTTTTGCTACTGGGTTGCAGCATTTCAAACAACGGCTGTAGAAAATGTAGTAAACTAGGTTCTTCTGCCAAGAAAAATGGATCTTTAGAAGCTTTTGGCAAAATTTTGATTACGAAAAATCTCATATCATACTTGAATAGGAGCTCAGCTCAAGTTAGCAAAAGTGTACATCTGTAACATATCCATTACGCACCGAAACTTATCCTGAATATGTTCTGTCGATGTGTGACAGATGTTTTAAGCGGCCTAGAAGCGATAATTTATACAGTCGAGATTAATCCAAAGTTCGTAGAAAATAAATTACTTTCAACTCAAAAAGAACTTCAAATATCATTAGGATTCTTCCGAAGCTATACACTTAGGTTCTAGTTGCAAAGACAACATGAGGACTGTAAAGCATGGTGGTGCAAAATTTAACGTTTGGTGTTGTTTTTCTTATAATGGTACATGACCCATATTTTGGATTAAAGGCAACATGGACGCCTCAATTTATGTGGAAATTTTAAAAACTGTCATGCTACCTTACGCAGAATATAATATGCCGCTTAAATGGCTGTTCCAACAGGACAACGATCCCAAACATACCAGTAAAATTGCCAAAAAAAAAGTGGCTTTCTGAAAATAAAATTTAGGTATTAGAATGCCCGGCTCAGTCTCCAGACCTAAATCACATTGAACATCTTTGGGGCGATGTAAAAAAAGGTGTTTTTAAAGATAAACCGGGAAATATAGAGCAATTGTGGACGCCAGTGAGGTCAGCTTGGGAAAGATTTCCTAACGAGAGCTGCAGATCTTTAGTTGACTCAATGCCTTGACGTTGCGCAGCTGTAATAGCCAATAAGGCCTTTTCAGCTAAATGTTAAGGTCTATCTAATAAAAATAGTAATAAAAAAGTAATCACTTGTGGCAACATTTTTTTTTTTGCAGAGACGTTATATAATGCTACTATTATTTTTTTGCACGCCAAATATTTTGAGTTTTTAACAATTTAGCATCGTTTTCTTTGGAAAATTAATATTTGTCTGGTGGTAATAAAATGTAATAACAAACTTTTTTTAACTTGAATAAAAATTAAATTTTTTACTTAACTAAAATATTTTTAATACAGCGCTACTATTATATTTCACACAGCTGTAAATGGTGTGGTTAGCTAGGTCGTAATCCTGATTATAATGAACGATTAATTGTTGAACCGTTTGATCTGAACTCATATGAAGTTATCAGTATTAAACTCGTCAAAAGATTGTGGTTGAGAAACCTACCACCTACCGTATATATTACTGAATAACAAGCGCTTAAAGATAACCAAATATTTCACTTTTTTATTTAAAAGCAAACAATTTTTGGTAATAAATTCAAATAAATTAAAAAAATTTCTATAAAAACATTCAATATTTACTTGATTACACTTGAAAGCCATGATAAATATTGCTGCTTGAGTACATACTTTAATTAAGTGCCACTCTGCGTATGATTAATAAATAAATTCTTATTTAACATGAAATAACACTTATACGCCCACGGATATTAGCTAGCATGTCAGCTGGGATGTTGTATGTTTGCGAATATTCAAAATAATAATTCACTTAATAATAATAATTTAACAATTAAATTTTATTTTGTTGTTATTTATTGAATTTACCAGCATAATTTCATTGTATTTACAATACTCGTATATTTTTGGAAATCTTTAAATGGCAATATAAAATCCCTATAAAGCGTATTAAAGAAATGAAAATAATATTGTCGGTCAATGAACATTGAGAAAGAGGGTCTTAAAGAAAAAGTGGCCGAGAAAATGGAGAGCACAGTTGGCTATAAAATCTTAATGTAGCTGTAATAAATGTGAACAATAATCGAAGCCCATAAATGTTATTTTCTACTAGAGAAGAATTTGTTTTGCTTTTAAAGGCGTCAATTAGAGACGGCGACGGCGTTTGTAAAAGCAGAAAATAAGATATGATGTTGACAAAAACATATAATGTATTATAATAGGTTGTCTGTCCCCTTACAAGACTTCGATTAATTTTATTTTTTGGAAAATTTGAAAAATTGAATTTCACTTCTTCAATAAATTAAATCAACATTTATGGTATACACAAATATGTACACATACATAGCGAGTATCAACAAACCACTAGCGCGTGATTAAAGCTGTAAAATTATGACCAACAGTTAATGGTTATCTCATCAACCATAAAAAAAGAAAATGCGGAAAAGTATGAAAAGAAAACATGAAAATATTTATTCAAAAGCAAAAAAAAAAAGAAATGAAAAGAAACTCAAGAAACACACAACCAGGACATTGCTTTCTAAAGGACAAAATGAAAAGCCATAGACATAGCTTAGGAATGAGAATGAAGAAAGTAAATCTATTATAATGACATGGAAAAATTACAGCAACAATGGTGTGGTATTTTTATCACACCCTGACAACATAAATTCCTTTTCGTTCTGCCAATAGAATTTATTTTTTCCTCATTTACAGTGCTAGTAGTAGTAGTAATAATAGTAGTAGTTAAGGACCCCCCGTAATGGTATAAGAAAAAAAAAAAAAAGAATTATAAAGAATAGCAGCCAGCATGTTTATTACAATGAATTGTTCACATTACTGGTGGTTTATACACTCAAAGAAAATTTTCCTCTTAACCGCGGATTTTTTTTATTAAGTTCTTATGATAGCGATTGCTTTGCTTTTCTTTACAGCCATTGACATTGAAGTCTCAGGCTGTGAATGTTTCTTCTTCTTAGTATAAAGTGCATATACTTATACCAGATTTCTGAAATTTCAAAATTATTTCAGTTACATTGCTAATTGGGTTCTATTAGGGAACCCCCCTCACGCTACAATTTGTATATAGCAGGCAGCTGCAGCGCTCCCTTTCGCCATAATATCGATCATCTATCTTGAAAAAGTAAATTTTTTGTCTTAGGTTAAGGGACGTGTACTTGCCAATTGAGACAAGTACAGTACCCGGAGGTCGAATTGATCCATTGTACAAAAATATAAAAATTGTTTTTGTCTTAGTTTTTCAATTTCTAAAATCATTTGAGATGCATCAGTGAAACTCTTCCAATCATTAAAGTGTGGAGTATAATTTTAAAGGATTTGGATACGTATTTCATACATCCATTTCCATGACTATTTTTTGTAACTTTTTAACTTAAACAGTTAACATTTCCCCGTTAACATCAACATTGGCTCTGTTGAAAGTCCTGGTTTTTGTTCTAAAATTTTTCTTCAACTTGAATATACACAGTTAAGTCGCTTGTTGGACTTTATTGATGCAATCCGTGATGACATCTCTTGACCTTTCTGACTTATCGAGTACATAGGCCAAGTAATAAAATCTAATCTAACACGGCAACGCTTATGCGCGAGAAGGCAGATGTCATCGATTAGATCTCCAAGATTGTTTGATGTCTTCACTTAATACATACATATACATACATATACAGTAGGATTACGACCCAGTTTCTCATACCACCTATGTTGTGTGTGTTAATTTTATACATGATTGGCGGGATTTTTGAGAAACTTTTCATGGCAATTTTTATTTATAAACGTGCTGAGATGAATTCGCCAAAGAAATATTTTTTCATATTTCGTTCTGTTGGAGTTGTCTGCCCTGGTGTTTGAACCGAGGCCTTGCGTCTAATAAGCCAACACACAACCTACTATACACTACGGTGACTTCTCCACTTAATAAAGGGTCCACCAAATAACTTTTTTTTTTTGAAAATGCTTAAAAAAACTCCTGAATATTTTCTCAAATTTCATTTTTTATTTGAAAGTACAATCCTTCCGGTTAATAAATAATGGAAAATAATTTCATTCAAATGGCTGCCTCGGCTGGCCGTGCAGTAGCCTACACGATCGGTCCAATTTTTAAGCACATTATCGATTGTGTGCAGCTGTATTTCACCAATGGCTTCACAAATATTGTCCTTTGAAACGTCAATTGTCTCTGGCTTGTCGGCGTAACACTTATCTTTGACGGCACCCCACAAATAATAGTCCAACGGTGTCAAATCGCAGCTCCGAGGTGGCCAAACGACATCAGCTCTGCGGCTGATAATGCGATCTTCAAAAACAGGGCGCAAAACATCGAGTGTAGCTTCGGCTGTGTGGCACATAGCGCCGTCCTGTTGAAACCAAATGTTGCCAATATCCTCCTCTTCAATTTTTGTGAACAAAAATTCGTTCAACATGGCCCGATAACGATCACCATTGACTGTAACGGCCACTCCTTGCTCATTTTGGAAGAAAAATGACCCAATTATGCCTCTGGACCAAAATCCGCACCAAACAGTGACTCGTTTTGGGTGTGTCGGCTTTTCAATGTATGCGTGCGGGTTTTCTGTGCCCCAAATGCTACAATTTTGCTTGTTTACATACCCGCCAAGATCAAAATGAGCTTCATCTGAAGAAATGATTTTTTTTTGCCATAATCGGAATCTTCTGATGTAGGCTACTGCATGGCCAGCCGAGGCAGCCATTTGAATGAAATTATTTTCCATTATTAACCGGAAGGATTGTACTTTTAAATAAAAAAAGAAATTTGAGAAAATATTCAGCAGTTTTTTTTAAAGCATTTTCAAAAAAAAAAGAAGTTATTTGGCGGACCTTTTATATCTGTTAATTCTGTCAGATCGACAGATCGACGTCTGATGCATGTATGATGTTGAAAAGCAATTGAGATAGGACCTTATTTTAGCGCATTACCTCTCTAGAATGTAATCACTTAGCTGTTGTTTATATAATATTCGATAAATTGAAAAGTCTTCAATTTGTATTGTATACGAGTATTATACTTTTGTTTCAAATCTTATCCAACAGACCTTGAGGAACAGCGATGAATATATGGGTAGTCGTTTACATAGTCGAACATTAAGTCCTTAATTGTATAAATTTGTGAATATGTTACGAATTTGAAAGGAACTTGAGGTCAATCGCCCTCAAACGATTTTGTAAGTTTTTGCAATTCACGTAAGTTACTGGTATCAATAGGCTCTAGATAGCCAAGTCGATTCTACATTATAAACACCTCCAAACCAATTCGTAAGTCAATTATGGTAAATTGTTTTATAATTATTTCTTTTTTTCTTTCGGAAATATCAGAAATGCAAAAAAACATCACAAGCACTTTACAGTAAAACCTTTAATAAAACCTTTAGAAGTTAAAGTTACATAATAAATAAGAATAAAATCATAATGTTCGTAAATTCCACAAAGTGAGTTCTAAGAATCCTTAGGTTTATTATTATCCCCAAAAGGGGAACAGAAAATACAAAAACATGAATTAAAGCGAGAATGGAAAAAAATTGAATTTAAAATTTATAAATCCCTACTAAAAAATAAAGAGCCCTCATCATTTAAAAAATTGTGGCGATAAACATGAGTTCATTTAATATCTTTGGCATTTGAACACTTGTTGCTGTCTGCATTACATTCATCAACTATGACAAGGGTTCAATGCTTTTAATTTAAACATTAAAATAGTATGACCACCAATGGTATTTTTATTATTATTTTATTTAAGACTTGAAAACTCGAAGGGTTATACGAAAAGAATTCGAATTAAAATAAAAAGAAAAAAATGTTTAAAGCCTTCACATTTAAAGCCTGGTAAAAGACGCACTTAAATTTCCGTTAATCAAGGGGTAGAGTCTCATGCAGTGTATTGTAGCGCAAGTAGAATTATGGCGCTGAAGGGAGGAAGTAGAACTTATGGAAATTAGATTTGAATTCGTTTATATTGTAAAAGTCTTTTGTGGGAAGAGTATTCCACATATGGATAGTGTAGCTTAAGAAAAATGTAACTTTATGACGAATTGCACGATCCAATAAACCACTGAAGGATGTGTTTTACGGTACAGTATTATGAAAAATATGCGATTTTAACAAACACATCCCTATACCCCATTTCATTAGAATCCTATGCGCTATAATAGTGATAGAATAGTGAATGACAAGACATATAAAGAAGGTGTTCCATTCAACAGAATGGGACAATGATCGTTAAGCTACTTAGGTCTTTAGTATATGCGATCGCGAAGCGTCAAAACAGTCTTTGCAGTAGATGCACATCTATTTTTAGTCGGATATACAGTGAGCGCCATAAGTGAGTCAACACCCACTATAATTTTAAATTTTCTATTATGTTCTGAAGTATAAAAAAAGAAGTTCCCTTATCATGAATTGTTTTTTTGTTTTAACATTTTAAACGTTTTTATTTTGTGTAATTTATTCGACTATTTACTTTTATTTACTATATTTACTTTTCTCGCTATCCTATGAAAATGAATTATTTCAGTGGTGTTTACTCACTTTTGACGCTCACTGTAAGTGCTGGAAACTGTGGGTATATTAGATAAAATGAAGTATTTTAAGCACGGTGTTAAGAAACCCAACACTTGAAAGCTTCTGCCTAAAAAACATGATCTGTCATGATCAGGATATCAAGAGATTCCCCAGTATTTTTGGTTTCCATATAGTCATAGTCGACATGTTATCAACATTGTTCTTGTTTATCTCATTGAAAGGAAGTTGCCAAAAATATATTTTTTCGTATTTTGTTTTGTTCGAGATGTCTGAAGTGTCTGAGGTGCGGTTTAAACCACGGTCTCGCGTCTAATACGCGCCTAATGGACTACGGAGACTACAAAGAGCACAAACCATTGCCACAATAATACACATAGTAACTCGCTAAGATGTACATTTCAACATACATATATTTTCTAATGTGGAAACATTTAAAGGCAGATTCAAATCTAAATGGAATCATATTGTTATAGTGTCCAGTTTCCCGATCTGCTTTATAATCCATAAATCAATATTTTCATTGTTATCCGCAAAAAATGCTAAGAAAACTTCAAGTTTTCTTTTCTATTTTCAAATTTACCAGGATAGATATTCATTCTGTTATTCCTCTTGCTGGTCTTTCAAGAAATTTTTTATCGTATTATTTGTATTCTTGTTGGCTTTGAATCCTGGGTCATAAAAAAGGGTTTCTATTTAATGCTGAATATTTAATGTTTCAATTTCATATTCCCATGACCCAGTCGCACATGCATAGAAGCATTTTCCTATACATACGCACACATATACATGTATATGTAAATATATACATATGTGGTATGTATATATATATATAATGTGTCTGTAGCAGGTAAAGTATGTGTAAGCATTTGTGTATATCATATACAGTTAAAGAAAAAAGTCTACATACAGCTCTGTACATACACCTCTATATGTAGACTTTTTACCCGGTTATTTTTATTAAACCGAAAAATGTGTTATAACGTTCATTAAGGCAGCTAAAATTAAGAACGTGTGAAGACATAAACGAATATAAAAATACAGTGGTGGCCTTATAATTAGAAACGATGTTTCTGGTACAGAGTTCTGATGGAAAAACGTGTGTAAGACGTCCTCCAAACAAAGCCTTTGATCCCAGGTACACACTGAAAACTGTAAAACAAATTAACAAACATACATGTTGCTAAGTCGTTTCTAATTATAAAGCCACCACTGTATATGACCCAGAAATTATTTTCAAAAATTGCGGATGTATGTAAACTTTTTTCTGTCACTGTATACATATGAAAGAGTTTTAATATTTAACAATCACGTTGTGATTGTGTTTAATAATCCTGTTTTTGTCTTGGCCTTTCTCTACTTCTTTCCATTGAATCTTATTAAAGTCTCTTGTCTCTTCATGAATCTCATCACACACAATGTGTTAAATCTCTAAAATGTTTCGACGACGACTTTTAGTTTAAAATTTTTTATTTCAAATACCATTTGACATTCAAATTATTCGAATGACTTTAAGGATTTTAAATAAAATATGCGTGTGTGTGTATGTGTGTGTGTGTATGCGTTTAAGTAGGCATTAATCGAGCTGTCATGTTGTGAATTATTAAGAGAGGAAATCATTTGTTTTTAATAGACTGTCATGTGGTTAAGCAATTAAATTTTAAAAAACTTTCAAGAATTATAAGCATTTAAGGCAGTTAAAATATTTTCTAAAACATTTAAAACCATATTTATTATAAAATGTCTTTATTTATTGCAAAGTAAAGAGAAAAAAGTAAAAATAACAGACAACGTCTACACACGCATGAGTTGTGCCTTTGAAAATTTCAAGAAAGGCATACAAATGCATGTATGTAGGGATGTGGCATGTTTAGTTGCTGAAGGAATTCGTGGCATCAAACATTTTTTATTATATTATTGAAAATGTTGAATTAGGTGGCAATAAAGCATCATTTTCGAGTAGCTTTGCTTTGCTTCTTCAGTTTAAAGAAAAAAAATGGAGCATAAGCTTATCGATTGCGAAGCGAAACAGATTGATTAAAAGTCAGAGGAATGTTTTCTGTCCGTTAGTTCTGAAGGAAATCGTGGCATTAAAAATGTTTATTTTTTCATTGAAAATGTTGAATTATTTCGTAGTAAAATATCATTTGCGAGTAGCTTTGCTTTGGTTCTTCAGTTTAAAGGGAAAATGCAGTGGAAGCTTATCGATTGCCAGGCGAAACTGATGGATTGAAAAGTCTGAGGAATGATTTTTGTGTCCGTTAGTTCGAAAGAATTAAGGGCGTAACTTTATGAAAATTGTTGTCAAACTCAAGAAAAACTAAAATCATTGGCAGTCACTCTGGCAGTATTTGCAAATAATTATCAAACAATAGGCAGTTGAAAACATATTTTAAAAGATTCGAAGTAAGTGCAGCTAAGAGGCCATAAGTGCAGCATAAGAGAGTTTTTGGAATCAATCATTACAATAACATTAAGCTCTGAAAAGTAGCTGCATCAAGACCAAAATTGAATATATATTGCCTCAAGGTAAAGGTCAGTATTTCGTGGAACCATTAAATAAAGTTGGGTCTGACAAATCAAGAGATAAGGACATGTCCCTTGTCTGTCATGATAATTGTCTGTTTTTTAAAAGACCAAACGATGTTATCTACTATGAGATGCTAAAATCGAGCCGAACAAAGGTTCCATAGATTAGTATTGTTTCGTTTAAAACGACTTTTACTGAAAAATACCTGTGATATGATACCATTCATAAAGCTAGCCACATATGGCAAGACTTGTTAAAAACGATTTAAAAATAGTAAATCAGGATGCCCTGGTAGCCTAGTGGGTAGTGTGCTAGACTATTAGCATGAGGGTCGCGGGTCGTGGGATTCCCACCAGAGTCTCTGGTCTGTGACACTACACTGAGCATATGGTCAAAGTTACTCAGCTCGTATATAATTAGAATATAATTTATAATTGTATTGTTATTAATAAATAAATAAATAAAATAGTAAATCACCGACCATGTACTGTATGCAGTCCAACCACAATTTTTGATATAAATATGGATCGTGTTCTAATCGATCTCTGGGGGTATCAGTCTTTTGGAATAGGAATAAAGATAATGTGGGAATTGTGCGAACACACTATTTCAACAAATCACTTAAAATCTACAAAACAATTGAAGCCGTATACAATTTAAAAAATAATAAAGTCCAAGGACTGGAAAATTTAGAATCTAAACTATTAAAGATATCGCAGATACTCGACTCTTAACAGCACTTTACTACAAAGTAGCATTGGTAATAAAGTTTTTGCTCAAATCATTAAGAAACATCTGACCTTGAATACTATTCGCCACAACGAACTGGTTGGCGAAACTTGGAGCAATACTTGCGTTATTTAGCTTTATAGATTGCGAACAGATACATTTTAAAATTTGGAGTGCAATAGTTTGTAAAGGAATCTAATAAAGTTACCAATATTATAAAAGCCCTCTGTGCAGTCACAAGTTGTAGCATGTGAAACGAAGACTAACTTCAATGCTTTTCCATCGGTTGTATTCCCGACAACCGAGTGTCTTAACAGAAGACTAGAAGACCTCGACATATATCTTCTGCAACAAAATATGATGACATGACATGATATGCAAAAAAAGATGAGCTCAGAGCTGACCACCAAATCAAAAGTTAAAAGAATAGAAATAAATTTTAAATTACATACATACATACATAATTGGCCATTACAACCCTTCAGTCAGGATTACGGCATAGCTTCTCACACCACTCATGTTGTGTGTGTTAATTTTATACATGAGTGCTGGGACCAACAGTTTAAAGTCGACTCCGAACGACAGATTTTTCAGAAACTTTTCGTGGCAATTTTATTTACTCTCAGAGGTTTTGCCAGAAATCTGCTGAGAGGAAGTCGTCGAAGAAATATTTTTTTATATTTTGTTTTGACATCTGACCTGGGGTTTGAACCGTGGCCTTACGCACTCCCTACTAGACTACGGCGACTTTTATATTATTAGTGCCAATTCCAGTTCAGCTTTCTTTGCATGTCTTAAATATTTATGTCAGGAGACTGATGTCATTCAAATAGTCTCCATATTGACAAATTGGCAACCAACATTTCAAGGACGTAACATAATTTTGCTACCAGGAAAACAGGTATTTTAACATCTTCGAGCACGCCTTTAAAAACAAAATAAATCCCATCAATCATTTGGCTGTCTTAACGCTGTATGGCTGTGAGGACAGCCGAGTCTGTCAAAACCAAAAATGATGTGAATAACCTGGTTATGTTAGAATGTGTGTCATAGAATGTAGCATTCCAAGAGAAAACAGGAATTCGGTCATATACAAACCCATAGTTGTGGCAAATTTGGACAATATTTTGTAAAACTCTCCTATAAACCCGTGCGAAAGTGCGATAATGACATGACTAAAATGGCCACAGGATAGAACCAGCAATGAAGTATAAGACAGATAGAAAATAATACCAGATATTTATGCATGGGATTTGAAGTTGCCGTAGTCTAGTAGGTACTGTGTTGGCTTATTAGGCGTAAAGCCAGGGTTCGAGCCCCAGGTCAGCTATCAAAACAAAATATGAAAAAATATTTCTTCGGCGACTTCCTCTCAGCAGATTTCTGGCAAATCTCTGAGAGTAAATAAAATTGCCATGAAAAAGTTTCTCAAAAATCTGTCGTTCGGAGTCGACTTTAAACTGTAGGTCCCAACACTCATGTATAAAATTAACACACACAACACAAGTGTTGTGAAAAACTAGGACATTGTACAATGGGTCAATTCGACCTCCGGGTACTGTACTTGTCTTAATTGACAAGTACACGTTCGCTAACCTAAGCTAACCTAACCTATGCATGGGAAGCCGCCATAGTCTAGTAGGTAGTGTGTTGGGTTATTAGACGTGAGGCCTCCGTTCTAACCCCAGCAGATATGTAGCTGGCAAAAATTCTGAAAGTAAATAAAATTATTATGAAGACTTTCTCAAAAATCTGTCGTTCGGAGTCGAATTATTAACTCACGAATAAAGTGAACACACACAACATAATAAAATTAACACACCCAACTTAAGTGGTGTGCGCAGCTAGGTCGTAATTCTGACTGGAGGTATGTAATGTCCAATTATGTAAGTATGTATGTATGTATGTATTAGCATGGGAAGCTCTGACACTAACAGGATGCAATAATAACCTCATAATAAAAAAAGGATGAGTATAGTAACGGTTACAGTTATTTCTTATGAATTATTGGGATTTTTGAGTCCATAATTATTCCATCTTACAGACCAAAACAGAGGTTATATAGACGGATCTTAGATGATATGAAAATTGGATAAGGCTAACGTTTCAATTCCGTTCCATAAGAAAACATTTTTGGTCACTGGATGAAAAGCTTACGTTTTAATGGTAATGAAAAGCTGACTGACAAAAGTGTTAAAAAGTCAATCAGAGTTTAAAAATTCGTATCCTTTAAATGCCCTCTTTAGCTTGTATGAAAAGCAGTGCCACTAAAAAGGTACCAACCACCATTAAATTTAAAAAAGCACCAAAGGTTTGCAAAAGATTTTTTAAACAATTCTAATATCAATTAGATCCTTCTATGGAATGGAAAATTGAATTTTAAATGGAAAATATTGTATTTGGGATCATATTGTTTTTACCTTTCTTATAGGCGATGAGCCTTTCTACTCATTTGCATTCTTTTTTAATCCAAATGCTTAGAACGTTTTTAAATATTCCAGATTAAATGGAAAACCAGCAAAATAATCTGCATATTTAATGAAAAAAAAAAAATATTTACCTGGCTTCGGTTAAATAAATACAAACGCAAGTTCTTTTAATATGCACTACTTAAATGGAAATAGAAAAAAATGGGGATGGTAACCCAACATAAAAATTAGTAAAGCATTGTATGACAAAAAAAGATGGAAAAAAATTATTTTCATATTTGAAACATTATGTACTGTTCCTGCTTTGAATACATACATATTACGAACAATTGGTATGGGCACCTTCCCAACAAATATTATTGTATTGCTTTTTGGATTGAGACCACAGGCTATGTGTTTTTCACCTCTTGCAACTATAACAACAACAACAACAACAAAAAAAAAAAAAAGATGAAGAAGACTGCAAAAAGTACACAACCAGGAGCTGAAAAATACGTTTTCACCTGTCAGGGAAGGAATTCATTGAATGAACACACTTTTTTCATGCATAAGCCAGCAGCATTTTAAAGCGAGAAGAAGAGTAACTCCGTTGTAGTCATACAAGTCCGTTTATATTGTACCCTAAACCATAGTGATGTTTTTATTTCCCTGGATTAATGCTGGTTGAGAGATGATAGCTTAGGCAAGAATTTATTGATCTTACGAGAGCATAGATTGTATGCTGGAGCGTAGAACTCGAACATTGCGATTTCTATTGTTCCTCAAGGAGTACGTTTAAATGATGACGTCGGTACAGAGAATGCATCGTTGTAGGTTTCATATATCGTTGCCAAACGACAGCGCCTTTCGCGGAAATTTATAGAGAAACTTTGCTTCCTAAGTCGTCCTATTTTTTTCGATAAGTAGTGGGTGTTGCCTGTCCATTCGAATGGGTCTTTTAAATGTTATTGCGATCTGGTATTGAGTGGATCAGAGCTGAAGCAACTTTAAATTTGTTTAAAGAGCATAACACACATAGCATGGAGTAGAGTGTTTGTGCGGTCCATATGTATACAGAATAATAAGAAGAATGGTGGTTCTTGATGTATCGGGTCCGCCATCTAACGTTTTTTTCTTTCAACTTATGCTTATTTCGTGAATGGTAACACTTAGCTCATATCTAATTTGACAGATAATTAGTATTATCCTTCAGCTGAACGAATATTGTTGTGTATACGCTTGAACAACGCTGGGAAATATTGCGACATTACTTTGAAAATCATGGTAATGTTGCAGAATGTGTGCGAAAATTGCGTATGGATTTTGGAAGAATAGAAACACCGCCAGCTCCGTGTGTTCGTTATCTTGTGAGAAAAAGTGAAATAAACTGGCATCCTCATCGATAAACCAAAGCGTGAAAAGCCAAAAACAGTGCGTACACCCGAGAATATTGCTGCTGTGGCAGAAAGTGTGCGTGAAGCGCGATCAACATCAATTCACCGTCGTTCTCAGCAATTGAATATTTCGGAGACATCATTGAGACGAATTTTGCATAAAGACCTTGGTATGACATCATACAAAGTCCAATTGGTTCAGGAGTTGAAGCCAATTGACCATCCAATGCGTTTTCGCTTCGCTAAGTGGGCCTACGATCGACTTACAGAAGATGCCGATTTTTGCAAAAAAAATCATCTTTTCAGATGAAGCTAATTTTGATCTTGGCGGGTATGTAAACAGGCAAAATTGTCGCATTTGGGGCACAGAAAACCCGCACGCATACATTGAAAAGCCGACGCACCCAAAACGATTCACTATTTGGTGCGGATTTTGGTCCAGAGGCATAATTGGGCCATTTTTCTTTGAAAATGAGCAAGGAGTGGCCGTTACAGTCAATGGCGATCGTTATCGGGCCATATTGAACGAATTTTTGTTCACAAAAATTGAAGAGGAGGATATTGGCAACATTTGATTTCAACAGGACGTCGCTACGTGCCACACGCCGAAGTTACACTCGACGTTTTGCGCCTTGTTTTTGAAGATCGCATTATTAGCCGCAGAGCTGATGTCGTTTGGCCACCTCGGAGTTGCGATTTGACACCGTTGGACTATTATTTGTGGGGTGCCATCAAAGATAAGTGTTACGCCGACAAGCCACAGGCAATTGACGCTTTAAAGGACAATATTCGTGAAGCCATTGGTGAAATACAGCTGCACACAATCGATAATGTGCTTAAAAATTTGACCGATCGTGTAAGCTAGCCATTTGAATGAAATTATTTTCCATTATTTATTAACCGGAAGGATTGTACTTTCAAATAAAAAAGAAATTTGAGAAAATATTCCGCATTTTTTTTAAAGCATTTTCAAAAAAAAAAATTATTTGGCGGACCCTTTATATAATATACCACTGCTTGATCGGGTTGCCCAGGAAATGTAATGTTTTTTTTTTGTTCAGCGCTTACATACAACCCGCCACTGGATTAGATATTGAAGTTATTATTCATTTCGCGACCTAAAAAACCAGCGAATGTTAGTTTGGAAAGTCTGAATGAATGCAGATGTACATGGTCTGCGGTGTTTACTACGGATATAAAGCTGACCGCAAAGCTTAAAACTGATTGCAATGGTGTGACAGCCTTTCAATAAATTTGTATGTGGTGAGTCAATTTTCTACTCTAAATGAGAAGCCACTACGAAAACTGAAATGAATTACTCAATGGAATCAATGAATTTTTCTACTAAAAACTGTCCTTCGAAGAGGTCACATAAAGAGAATTTCGCTATTTTCATTAATTAGACTCGCGAATATTTAATTGAGCTGCTCTGGTACCAAGGTTTGCATATGAAAGGGTATGTAACCCACTGCTCAGTTTTGTAGTGATTTAAGTATCATTATGAACCTAGCAAACTAAGTTTGCTGGTGTAGGGTATAGCAAAGAAAATTGACAGAATATTTCTGTACAAATTGTTTGTTCATGCTATTGCCATTCGGTCGTTTTTTTTTTGAGTTTATTTTCTGCTGCCTTACTGGAGGGCAAAAATGGCAAAACACCATTAAACTTTTACAAAATATTTACACTTCTTTTCTGCCCAACTAAATACGAACATTTCATAGTGCAGAGAGAGATGGTGTTTTTTTTTTTTTGGTGAAATGAAATCCTTCTATTGAAATTTGAATACTGCAAACCAGACCTAAGGCAGAATTAATTTATAAGCAGTTGTGGTGTGGGTAACCACCAACGTCTATTCAATAAATTGAAAATTTTGTGATTAAAAGTGGAGCACCAGGTAATAAATTAAATGCTGAAAAGTGATTTCGAGTTGCAGTTAAAGAGAATAATTTATTAACGATTTAAATTTAGTGTTTTACGTAATTGAAATGTCAATAAATTTCATCAGGAACTTAAGATATTTTATAAAGTAAATTTAAGAATTAGAATTCTAATAAAAAAAGGCAATGTCAACTTAAAATATCTCTCCCTGTGAAGGATTTTTTCAATTTCCTTTCTTTAAGTAACACTTTTCAACTTGGTAGGTGATTTGTCCTATGTATCATATCTTCACTGCAAAAAATATATCGGGTTGTTGTATTCGGTGCGGTAGTAGGAAACTTTGCTCACTGCGTCCTACGCCTTCGAAAAAAGTGTCGTTGCCTTTCCTCTGTAGAAAGTCTGGGAACTCATTACATCTCTTCAGTCAGGATTGCGACCAAGCTTCTCACATCACTTATGTTGTGTGTGTTAATTTTATACATAAGCGGAAGGACATACAGTTTAAAGTCGACTCCAAACGTCAGATTTTTAAAAAACTTTTTCATAAAATCTGGTGAGAGGTAGTAGCAGATGTCTGACCTGGGGTTTGGATCGAGGACTCATGTCTAACGAGCCAACACACTACCTACTAGACTACGGCGACTTCAACCAGTACAACACAACAAATGCTTCAGATAAGAATCCTTGGACGGACGCATACTTGGGTGTAATTAAGGGACAATGTCCGGTTCCTGTTGATTACAATTATTTTCCATGAGTAACCAGAGGAGATCAGGAAATATTGTTAGAGACTATGATTATCTGACCTTTTTGTGTAAATACGAAGGATGTCATACTCGTGGTACTGAATCTTATCAAAGAAAATAAAGTATAAAGAATGTGCATTTTAATATATTTTGGAATATTTTTCAAAAATATTTCATGACGCGGGGAGAAAGATAGAAGGGAAGGATACAGAAACTAAGAGCGTAACAATGCGTTGTTCTCATCGTTCGTTTTTGTTGTTTTACTACTTTTTTTATTTATTTTTCTGGTGTTAAAAACAGACGTCGGCACCAAAGTCCCTCAGGGGAAGAACATCTTCGGCTTTTTACACACATAGGACACGAACATCAAGAATGTTCGTTAAAAAGAGCGTAAAAATCTTGTCAGCTTTTATAGAAGAAGGTTCATGTCGCTTTTTTTCAGACTTCAATTATACACCCAAAGAAATATCACAGTAGTATTCACTAATATCAATGAGAAATGATTTCGATTTTTGGAAGAATACTTGCCAAGTTAAATACGGTGTGTTTAGGGATTTAGTGCAGTACAATTTTTCTATATTTTCCGATCACATATACATATCATTGGGTTAATAAGTAGACTTGACATTATTACTAACAATTTTCCTCTAGGTTAACACATGCCTATGGTTATGGATTAGTGAGTGAGAGATTTTCTCTCTCTTAAGAGAATTTATTTATTTACAGCCATATAAAAGTGTTAGTAATATACTCTATTTTTATTTTCATTTCATCAACATACATATGTAAACCTATCTATCTTTGGCTTAATAATTTTAGATAAATAAAAATAAAATAAAACATCGATTTTATTATTACAAGAACATAAAGCTATCCATCTTTGGCTTAAAAATTAGGCCATGCTTTTTATATAAATAAAATTAAAAAGAATAAAAAACCATTTTTTATTAAAAGAAAAAAAAACGAGCATCCAAAGCATTTAAAAAAAATATACCTTGGGACAAAATAAAATACGCCCAGCTAATGACATAGAACATTTTTAACACAAAATATTCTTCGAGTGTTATTCTGAAATAAAATGATAAAGCATCCGCGAAACATGTGTTCTTGTCGCAGTCTGATCGACAACTAAATCAAAAAACACAAGAATACATACACATACAATGAGAGCAACACATTGTTACGCTCTTTGTTTGTGTTTATTTTCCTTCTGTCTTCCTTCCTCTTATCTAGAAATGAATTTGATGAGAGCGGGTCGTAATGTTACGACCCGCCATAAGAAATTTTACTTCTACATGATGCGTATTCTTTATATCCATATTCTTTGTTTAAACATATTTTCGATGACTGATAAAAACTTCAATAACCTATAGTTTAAAGCCACTCATTAAGAATTCAATTCAATTAAACTGATAACCACGCACAACCATAAGTAAATAATTGCATGATTAATTTACTATGTTTTGAAGTATCTGATCTGATGGAAAACATAAAATTTACAAGTTAATAAATCATAAAAATAAACGCAAATAAATGCAAAATACAATGAAAAGCATCTTGCTTAACAAGAAATTTATATAAAATTATAATTTCTAATGTAAATAATAAATGATTTACACCACCCAGCCCTCCAACATTCTGCTCATTAAAGCAATCGTGATAGAAGGCGACAAATCGTCTTTAAGTTGTTGGAAAACAGCATGAGTTTGAATACTTAAGGAGAGCATAGCAGCAGCAGCAGCAGCATGAAAACAACAAAGGAATGAATAAAGTAAGTGAAGTCACTTGAATAGAGAGCACACAGACACTGCCAGACAAGGGCGAAGGATACATAATAAATATGAAACACAACTACAACTTACAACAACGACAACATTTAGTATTAATTACAAGAGCTACTCCATGATTTCAATCTAAACATTAATAGAAATGCAATCCTTTGTTAGTCAATAGCTATTGGCTATGACTGAGCTGTTGAAGTGCGAAACTTGAATTGCATTCTGAAATTTAAGTTGCTCAGTCACTATACTGTACTGACGTTCAAACGAATTGTGTAAAGTATTAAGACAGTTAGTTAATATCTCTTTTATGTATTTTTCTCAAACTATCGTGTGTGTGCGTGTTTACATTAGCTGTAGGAAGTTAAAGCGTTGCTTTGACGCTCACCCTGTCATTTGACGCAAATGTTGGTGTATTTTTCGTCCATTCTCAATGCAATTGTCTGCAGAGTTTTAATTTACGACAGACAACAACAGGATATCAGTCAATGTTGATACACTGAACATTGAATAACTTGTGCGCTTTTGTTGTTTTTGTAGCAGCAAAAAAGTGTAAAATGGTTTTAAAAATGTAAACAAAGTTACAAATTCAGAAATACAAGAGCAGTAAAAGAGAATACAAAGAAACAAAAGTACAAAATCATTTCCAAAAGTCAAAAGGTTACAGTGGTACAGTGATTACCAAAAAAATTTGATTTCAAAACAATAATGTTTGGATCATGCCGTCCATGATCTTTCGAATTTCTCTTCGTTGAAATAAAAGAGCAAATAACAGAGACTGTCAACAGATTCCTGTGAGAATTTGAACAAACTGCGTCATTTAGTTTGTGTTTTAGAGCAGACTGCCTTGTGATTTGAGGAAAGAAAGGGAAAAACTGACTTTGTTGTTTTTTTCAAAAAACTACCAACACTTCAACCAAACTTCAGTTTTATAAATATTATGGAGACCTCTGTACCATAAAATTCTATGAATTTTATTGTAGCCGCATAAGCAAGAAAGGTAACAAACGTAATGGACGCTCAGTACAGGCGTTCATAACCGAAACAAATGAAAACCTCACGATATTTTGTTGGCCGATCGGAGATTACGATAGTGGAAGCACTAGCCATCTTACAGAACTTTTTTGATAATAAATTAGGCATGGCATGTCCGCAAATGCAATTATGTTTACGTTTACTCGAGATGGACGAATTTTTGTACTGTTTTGTATTGCCATCTCAACACAACACAGCTAAGACTGCAAGACAGTCAAAACAAATTGGTCTTACGGGATGAATAGACGTCAAAGAAGGCCAAAATGTGTTTGTAAGCTCATGACGATATTTGGAAAGCATTGATCAATAAATGGCGAATATTACACCCTTCAGTCAGGATTACGATTTAGCTGCTCACATCCCTTATGTTGCGTGTGTTACTTTTATACATGAGTGGCGGGACCTACAATTTACAGTCGACTACGAACGACAACTTTTTGAGAAACTTTTAATGTCAATTTTATTATCAGAGATTTTGCCAAAATCTGCTGAGAGAAAGGTGCCGAAGAAATATTTGTTCATATTTCCTTTTTGTGGAGATGTCTGACCTAGGGTTTGAACTACGGCGACTTCTGTCAACTTATTGGTTCCATATAATGACGGTTTTCAAGATGCCACTCTAACAATAGAAAAATACAAAGGAGCTCAAAAATCTGTAAATTAGTCTACAAATTGCTTCCTTATCCACCAAATTCTCTGATTTTAAATCCGAATAACTATTTCCCGTTTTAAACCTGAAGAAAAAAAGATTTGACCACAACATTGAAATCAACTCACACAGAAATCTACTTTGATGATTTCGGTCAATCTTTCTCCTTTTAAGAAACTTTGGACACAGAATATGTTTCTTGAACAATTTTTCAATTTAATATCAACAATATGGAAACGTGAGGTCATTTCAATGGAAAGGTGGGGTAGTTTGTGAGAAAAGAGTAGGCCTCAGCAGTGAATAAAGTTTCTTTATGTTGTTTATAGACACCTTATACGGTAATCCTATCATTCCAGGACATTCTCAATCGGCCGATCATCTGTTCAGCTCGGAAAACTTTATTATAACATGAAAATAGTGCAATTGCATCCAGATCTCGACATTGTATACTGGTTAATATTTATGTTTCCTTGTCTTTATCTGATAAACGACTCGCCGGACCATTCTCTTACATCCAAACAACATGGCCGAGCCCAAGTTGACGTTGGATGTTAATGTGCAGCACAACGTCCACTTACATTGCATTTTTGGGTCGAAAGCGGATATCATTATCTACACTCACTGGTAAGAAGAACTTACGTAGGAATTTTCTCTCGAATATTCTCCAGGCTACTGCATCGGTACGTAATAGCATCTATGCCTCAGCGTCATGGAGAAGAACGGGGAACTTGTGTGACCTCTATGCCTATGGGTACCACAATAACATCTGTTGGCAAGAGTGATCCTACACAAGTAAACGAACACTTTTTCGGAAAATAATGCCATTGCGAAACACTCCCGGCTTCCGCAGAACACTCTAAATGACGAAATTTAAGAGGACGAATGACAAAGTATTATACATACATACGTATCATATTTGGTCATTATAACCCTTTAGTCAGGGTTACGACCTAGTTGCTCATTCCCTTATGTTGTGTGTGTTAATTTTATACATGAGTGGTGGGACCTACAGATTTTTGAAAAATTTTTCCTAACAATTTTGTATTTTTTCACAAAGTTTTTGCCAGAAATCTCCTGAAAGGAAGTCACCACGGAAATATTTTTGTTTCGCATATTTCGCTTTGTTGGAGATGTCTGACAATTGTGTTTGAACCGTGGTCTCACGTCTAATAAGCCAATACACTGCCTACTAGACTATTCATAAAGTATCGTCTTGTCTAAAATCTTGCACGTCATCAAAAGGTTGATGGAGCTGCAGGAATTATTCCAAGTCATCCTTTACAGTCTTATCAGCTTCACAGGAATACCGAACAATATTGGTGTATTGTGGGCCATACTGTTATGAGTGGTTAGTCATCGGTCTTTGCATAGATACAATGCCTTCTGTAAACTTATATTGCCTAAGAAAAATTGTTCCCGATTAAATCCTTCTCTAGTTCAACAGGTGCTCTTGAGCACATGCCACGGGACCTTGGTTTATTAAGAGGGTTGAAGTAATTTATCTTTAAAAAATCCAAAATCATTTTGCCACTTTCTCCAAGGTTTCCTTTTACTACTAAATCCTGTCACCTTCTTCAAAAGTTTCAATTCTTAATGTAATCTTCAAGAACTTTTAAATTTATTCTCCATTTTTTTCTGTTATTTTTTGTTTCTTAAATCTCCCACTGTGCTTGAACAAAAGTCCATTCGTCCACAAATAGGAGACTATTAAAAAACACACGCATTCATAAAAAATTTCTAAAACTAATCTAAGAAATGTGAGAAGAGGTTTACCTTTATAGAAGATGAACATTCATTTGATTTTTATAAAGTTTTATAAAGTCGACACATTTGGAGTTCATAAACAAAAGAACGACTGACTCTGGATGCCATAGAAAATCATGTTTTTATTCCATGTTTTTTTTCTCTCTCTTTGTAACGACATTGTTCATGTTCCTTGTTCCTTGACGTTGTAGCATGTGTAAACACAAGGATACACAGATAATGGATATTCACATACAAACATGCGAATATAATGCGTCACAATAACGAGGAAACTTTCTAAAGAACAGTGTTTCTTTTATTATTCTATACTCCCTCTCTCTCTTTCACTCTCACTCTCTCTCTCTCTCTCTCTCTCGACCTCTTTTAATAGAGAGTATTACATCCTGTTAAAATGAGTACAATCGAATGAATAGAAAAGAGGAATACAAAAAAAAAAAAAACAAGAAAGAAAAAAACATAACGGTAAGATTTGTGACAGTTTCCGGTACACACATGCACATGTACATGTACATACATATGTATACCTACATGTACACTTAAATATTTCAATATCAAATAAAACTCTTCATAAAATCTAATGGAGAGCATGAAACTTTTGGGGTGTATGTCTCGTCATGTGTACATATATTTGCTAGAGTCATTGAGAGTGTCTCTGTGTGTGTGTGTGCCTTTGATAGAAAAATCTAAGGGAGATTTAACACCAGTATACCAGTATGTAAAGGACATGAACAGGCAATAATAAATGGATGAATAGATGTTAAGAAACTTTTTTGCCATCGTTATTAAACTTGTCTGTCTCTTCTTTACCTTTTTTTTTTTTTTTTTTGTTCCCGGCATCCATTCCTCAGGGCTTTCCTACTCAATGGAAAACTTGATGGTGATAATGTTGTAGACTTTGTAGCTTTTTTTTTTCTGTTATTGTTGTTATTGTGAGGCCAATAATAGACTCTCCCTCATGATTTTTATTTACATACTCGCACATACATACATTTCTTGGACATCAATTGCCTATTGTTTATGTGTGAGGAAAAGAATTAGGAGGGCAACAAGGGTGTGACAGAAGGAGTAGCAAATGGGTGTTTAAAAAGCCATGTTCCATTAGATATTGTATTTGTCCGTTTTTATTTATTGTATTTTTTTTTTGTTGGGCAGCATTAACAACCTTAAGAAACTTTTTAATTAGAAAACGATGCACTTGTTTAACATGCCATTGCGAATGAAAAAGTTTTCAATAAGAAAATCTCATCAAATGGATGTAATGGTACATAAGGAAAGTTTAGTGACAATAACATGCATATTGAGAGGGTATTTTTCGTTATGTTGCCACGTACATATAAGAAAGGATGCATGATTTATTTGATATGACAGTTATGAAAATTGTTCACCCAAAAGTGGCCGTAGTCTAGTAGGTAGTGTGTTGGCTTATTAGACGTGTGACCCTAGGTTAAAACCCTAGGTCAGGAGTTTCCAACAAAAAGAAATGGGAAAAAATATTTCTTTGGCAAATTCCTCTTAGAAGATTTCTGAGAGTAAATAAAAAATTGCCATGAAAAATTTCTCAAAGATCTGCCGAGTCGACTTTAAACTGAAGCTCGCGCCACTCATGTATTAAATTAACACACACTACATAAGTGGTTTGAGAAGATAGTTTGAAATGACCAATTAGGTATGTATGTACACTGAGCGCCAAAAGTGAGTAAACACCACTGAAATAATTCATTTTCTTAGGATAGCGAGAAAAGTAAATGAGCATAATCGAACAAGTTTCCAAAAATAAAAACGTTTATTTATTACTTATAAAATGTTAAAACAAAAACAAAAATTCATGATAAAGGAATTTTTTTTATACTTAAGAACAAAAGTGTTGACTCACTTATGGCGATCAGTGTATGTATACTACTAACCCCAAGTCATTATTTTGACCGCAAACAATTATCGTTTATTTCTTCGAATTTAAAAAAATTTAAACCAAAAGTATCTCGATCTGACACGCGGTTAGAGTAACATTTTCAATAAAGGGAGAATCAGTGACATCTCTTGGTAAATAATGCGTTTCAAAGAAAATGGTTTTACACAAATATACTCCTATACAATAAAATAAAACAATACATCATAGTTTTGACTTGTTTCCACGCGAACAGAACTGTGTCAGCCTAGCAGCGAATCACCTTTTTAGCTGGAAAAATTTGATAGCAAAACTGAATCAATTTAAAGAAAACGATAAGAATGGAATCGAAATGATTTGTTAACAGTTCTACGCTTCTTAAAATAACTAAAGGAATAAAAATATTCAATTTCATGAAGAGCTATGACAGTAAAGGAAACCAAGTACACAAGAGACATTTCCTTGCAGTTAAAATTACGGCACATAGTATGTTTGAATCGAATATTAGTTTCATAGTTAACAAGAACAGTGTATTAAAGTTTAATAAACTTCAGGTGTAACAGAACTTCTTGTGTGCCATTTAAAACGGTTTAGACAATATGTGCTATGAATAGATATGGGCTAACAAAACGTGATAGAGACCGTGAAACAAGGTGAACGATCAATAACGATTTAAGACAATTTCTCAGTATTTTAAGTACGAGTCAGCTGCTTTGCTGGAATATAACATTTATATTCTGTATTAAAAATAATCAAATTTATTCGGAAAGAAAATTTCTCTCTATCTACCTACAATTCATGCAAAAAATTGTTAGCCGATAATACAATACCTCTATAATGCTAAACTGTTGTCGAGAAGACTACAAGACAATTGAAGCTTTTTGACTATTTGTAATGTGTCCAAATCTAGACCAATGCCTGACGTGATAGCTTGTTGAAGTTTAAAAATGCAGAGGAGGATTCAAGGTCATTTTGCTTTTCGGTGTAAATGTTTTCAGTACAAAAAAAAAGATATGAGGCACGTGGCAAGAAATTTAGTGCAAATAGAAGCTAGAGGCAGTTCAAGAGCTGCACATGCACACTGCATGATGCATGGTTTGATATAATTCATAGAACGGCGACTTCATTGGCGTACCGTACTGCTTCAAAGGCAATGGAAATTGCAACGTTATAGTCAATATATCAAGCTACCTTGTGATGATACTGACTTTTTTTTGTCTAAAATAGAAGAATTGTGGTTTCAACAAGACGATACCATATGCCATATGGCAGATGATGTCATGAGGAGCAATTAATCATATGTTTTGGTCGTCAAGATAGATGAAATCTCTTATATACAGGGAAAAGTTAGCCAGAGTTTCATGAAAGGTAACACTACAACATTTCATTGCTGAGATACATGACGAAATACTGAATAAGCATGACAAAATTGGAGTTTGCGGATCACAAACGATGCAAGGTTTAGTGATGAGCAACTTTATTCATTGAGTTTTACTGTTTTTTGTCTGTTGATATTATTTTCTCTAGAGTAGAAGGGTTAAGCAGGGCTTCTAAATCATTTCTGTAGATATATGGATGGTATGGACGCCTTTTAAATTTTTTTCATGTGGGAAATACGAATACGAATAAGCGTTTAAGGGTTTTAGGAACTTTAACCCCTGAATAACAGCTAATTTTCAAGTGATTAACTTAAGTTTACGATTTTTAAGTGTTCAGTTTTACTTTAAATTATATATCGAAAGCTTATACGGTATTAGAGTGGTAATTCAGTCGTCTTTGAAAATTACTTAGATACAGTGGTTGTATTAACATCTGTATGTCAACTATAGTAGCTGCTAATATAGCATTAAAGAATAGTTCGCGCTGAGTTCCAAACTATTTTGCAGGTTAATTGCTCTGGAAGTAGGTACAGAATCTGGTGTCCTAAAAAGTGAGTACGTAAAGTGCGATTATAGTGGAGAACTCTATCAACTATAAAGATACATAGATCGGTCTCGACATCTTCTGTGATATGGTTATACTCATCCATTTTATTGAGTGGCGAAGAAAACCAACCCGTCTTGATGACAATAATTCTCCAGTAGTATCTCGTTAAAAGTATCCTAGTTATAATAGTGTTTTAAACATTGTGATACTTTAGTTGAAAGTTAAAAGGTTAACAACACCGATGAGAAATTTTCGAGGCTTTTGTAACTGAGATCATACATATGTACGTACATAATTGGTCATTACAACCCTTCAGTCAGGATTACGATCTAGCTTCTCACATCAGTTACATATGTTCACTTTAAAGATATTTAATTCAATTATAAAATGCTATTAGTTATGTCTTTAAAGGACAGACAATAAAAATTTACACGTTTAATCCAGTTATTGTTTGTAAAACAACTACTATCCGATGGGCATTTATCCTTACTGTTATTCGCTTCATACCTCAAAATGTATTGACATTTAAAGTTCATACACTTCACATTTTTTTATAAACAAAATATTGTCAACCTGTTAAATTATCGATAACAAAAGTATCGTTATTTTAAATTGGTTTTGATGAAGGGGAATCAGAAAAAACAAAAAAATACTTTTTTGCGAAAAAAAATGAAATAAAATTTGTTCTAAAGTTCATAACAATTTGCTCAAGCCTTTAACCACATCCTGTGATACTGAAAACAACAACAGCAATAGCGACGAGAACAACATTAAAACTGTAGCTTAAAATGGTACTGAGAAAAATACCGGTTAATATACACACACACACACGAGCTATAACGGTATGTGTAAAAGACATACAGTCGGTCATAATAGACAATTTGTTTCATAGAATTCAGTAATCTGCACAGGTTCCTGAATAAGTTTTGATTTGTATAAAATCTGAATGCTTGGGTTAACCTTAGCGGAAGTATTCCAAGTTTCGTAGCGAAGCCTCACTGCCACGTGCAATTGTAAGGATTTTTATACTATCTGCAATGCTTCTAAGATGTCATTTGCCTTCTTCGTGGACGTTCTGATAACAAAATTTGATTTGCCTGAAGAAGACATAACGATAACAAATATTTAAAGTATTGAACCTGATTTAGTCAGACATATGTTAGGTATTAATGTCTGTAAATCAATCGACTAACAGACATATGTCATCAGGATATCACAAGAATTCCAATCGCCTGGTGTATCTACAAACGTGCTTGCTTGAACAATATCAGAAACTTTAGCATAAAGGAGCTACTCGTACCTAGATTGAGGATACTCGTACCTATCCTAAGGCTACTTAATGATTTTTGACTCTTGGCCGTATCATCAGTGGCTGCTTTTATTGTAGCAGGAATTACTCCAACGAATCTCAACACAATGGAAAGGCGGACAAAGAAATTATATAAATAAGCAGGGGATAACTGATCCAGAAAGTATGCAAACAGTTTGACACAAAAGATAAAGATGGAGAGCGGATTTCAAATAACGATAACTGGACTAATAAGAGAATCAGAGAATAAACTTGCAACAGATACTGACGGGTTACTAATGCATTTCAAGTATCTTTACAGTATGGGAACATGCAACACACCGTATTGTTTTCTCTGATAATGGTTGTGAACTGTAGATTGGTGATGTAACATAGCAGAGAGATTGGCATCGCGTGTCAGAGTATTATGAACGAATTTTACGAGTAAAAAATTCGACTTGGATAGAACAGATCAGCCATGGTTGTGTACAAAAGCGAGATTTTGAACGCAACCCTGTTAGATAATAAATAACAGGTACGGAAAACCTCATTGAAATAATGCTAAAGAGGTTCCATGGTTGATAGAATACAGGAATTGGAAAATAAATTGAATTTTTCATCAATCTATGCCTATAGAAAGGCCGATATACATATCAAAGTAATGACTCACGTCTTATGTAGTAATACATGACACCATGATATGATGTGTCAACGAATAGTTGCTCTGTAGTCAGTGTAGTATAATGACTAACGCTCTAAATGATATTTTCGTAAGACGTCAACACATGCTCAGCAAACAGATGATGGCCGCTGGCAGGATTACGACTTAGCTTCTTACAATACCAATGTTGTTTGTGTTAATTCTATAAATGAGAGCCTTGAAATACAGTTTAAATTCGACTGCTAACCACAAATTTTTTTTTTGCAATTTTTCATGGTAATTTTATTTACTATGAGAGTTTATGCCAGAAGCCTGCGGCAAAGAAATATTTTTTTCAATTTTTTGTTTGTTCGTAAATTGTTGTTCCTGGCTATTTGGAGCCTAAGAAGCAACCAAGATCTTCATTTTAAGTTGCATAGAAGAAGCTGTATGTAATAATGTATGGAATAATGTTTTCCTTCTTTGTCCAGGCAGCAGATCTCATACTGTATCAGCAGATTTGATAACAAATAAAGTTTGTCTGGCTTATTAGACGTAAAGCCTGGGTTCGAGTCCCAGGCCAGACATTAAAACAAAATACAAAAAGTAATACTTCGGCGACTTTCTCTCAGCAGATTTCTGGCAAAAACTCTGAGAGTAAATAAAATTGCCATGAAAAGTTTCTCAAAAATCTGTCGTTCGGAGTCGACTTTAAACTGTAGGTCCCGCCGCTCATGTTTAAAATTAACACACACAACATGTGTGGTGTGAGAAACTAGGTCGTTGTGATGACCCATTATGTATGTAAAGTTTGTCTGAATGCAGCAAAATCATGCAAAATCATGAACACTTGCGAGAATGTCTAGGATGAAAACACATGAAGATTCTATTGCTAGTAGCCAGTACCTTTACACCTCTGCTCTCAAAAACTCAATCGTCTTTGTACGTATAGCATAAGATTGCGCCCTATAGCTGCCGCCTATTTTATGGTGTAGACTTTCTCTTGAAATACGCAACAATAGACGAATAATCTAATTAACTGAGACATTTACAGATTTCCCATGAAGAACCCACCTCATAATAAAGAAATCTTGAATACATCTGCAAAGACTGAGAAAATATATGCCCTGTTAGCAATGAATTAATATTATCTGCACAAAAACTGATAACGAACCACTGTCTAACGTGTGTAGGGTACACTTAGAGTTTAAATGTGTATACTATGTAAATGTATTGGTATGGCATGACATGGTATTGGTATTGTATGTGTAAATAACATTTATTTTAACCCATTTAATGGCTGTATATGGATTTCCTGTTTGCTGTTGCTGCTTCTTTGGCCTCCTATTTTTTTTATTTTTTTTATTTTTTATTATTTATTTAGCCTTTAGCAACAAGGGGTAGTTAAGCAACATACAATTGTATATACAAATGCCTGGTATGCATACATATGTATGTGTATGATACATATATGCGTATATATTTTTAATGCAAAAATATTTTATTTTACACTGGGGGGCAAAAAGCAAAGTTGTGAGTCTGTGTGTCTGTTTTTTTTTGTCTTTTCGATTTCACACTTTTTGCTTGACTTTGCTTGTGACAACGCCAGGGCCAATATAATACTGATTCGTATTTATCACTTTTTAAATTGAAATTCAATCGTTAGTTAACCCTCCTGCACAACAACAGCAACAACAACAACAAGAACAAAAAAATGAGTCACAAAGCAACCATAAATAAATAGAATTGCGAAACGATTCTCGTATATGTAACTCTATTAGTCGCAATAACTAAATCATACCAATTCCTTTTCGTACAACAAAACTGTCAGCAGGAAGTGACAAAATATAACGAGAATTTATGTACGTACATACATACATTTGTATTAAAATTTTCATTTTCTATTGCTTTTACTCGTTATTTGCTGACACGTTCAGTAAACAAAATTTGTTTTTTTTTATTATTCTTTAAGGCAAATATTTAAATACCGTTTTAAATGAAGGGATTCACAAATACCCCACTCGCATACAATGGGATTACAATGATTTGCTTCAATCTTAAGATTCAATTGTTCAATTGTTGTTGTTGTTAACAATGGTGATGCTTTAAGCCAAGTTATTTAAATATTAATGGCGGTATTTTCATGTAAATTAAGTCAATCAAATTTGTATTAAAATTAGGGTTCTAAATTCAATAAATATTAGCAAAACAAATATTTTAAACATCATCCGTTCTTTGTGGAAAACAGTGTGACAGTGACAGTGGCAGTGGCAGTGGCACTTATGAAGTCTGCCAAAAAAAATAAATTTTGCAAAGTAAATTGAATTAAATTTTATTGAAATTAAATTTTTATAGATTTTCTTTCAAATAAAAAAAAAAAACCATCGAAATATGAATTCCTTATAGGTTACCTTTAATGTGCCAGTGTGACCAAGTAATGAGAATATACAAGGTGTTATAGAAAAACATACATAATTGGTCATTACAACCCTTCAGTCAGGATTACGACCTAGTTTATCACACCACTTATGTTGTGTGTGTTAATTTTATACATGAGTGGCGGGACCTACAGTTTAAAGTCGACACCGAACGACAGATTTTTGAGAAACTTTTCATGGGAAATTTATTTTCTCTCAGAGTTTATGCCAGAAATCTACTGAGAGGAAGTCGCCGAAGAAATACTTTTTTATTTTGTTTTGTTGTCTGGCCTGGGGCTCGAACCCTGGCTTTACGTCTAATAAGCCAACACATTACTTACTAGACTACGGCGAACACTTTACCGTAATCCGAACAGATAATTGAAAAAGAAATATAATCCGATTATTAACACATAGAACATCTCTTCTTCATCATATGAAGTCACCGTATTATGTGTGTTGGCTTATTGACGTAAGGCCACGTTTCAAACCTCCAGGTCAGACATCTCAAAATATGAAAGAATTTTCTTCGGCGACGTCGTCTCAGCAGATTTCTTATAAAAACTCTGAGAATAAAATAAATTGCATGAACAGTTTCTCAGAAACCTGTAGTTCGTTGTAGACTTTAAACGTAGGTTCCGCCACTCATGAATTTTATAAAACATAAGAAAGAACTACAAAGTGATGGTCTGCTTTTTTGGTTCTCCATTGAAATTTTGTTTAATCACACACATTTTTACTAGTCAACACCTGCACCTGCTCGAAAATGCATCTAAGGTTCCCCAAGAAGGTCGGGTTTATCTGAGAACGTTAGGAAGCATTCAATCTACAGGAGGGTGGTAGGTTCTTTGTTATGAAGTAATAGGTGGTAGTAAATTGAAAAAATGAGATTGGCATTCTTCTGAAGAGCGAAAAAATGGCCACAAACAAACTCCATTCATTTGCAAAAGAAAGATGGAATAATTAAACCCTCTTGTAGTGTGAAGTCGCCGTAGTCTAGTAGGTAGTGTTTTGGCTTATTAGACGTAAAGCCCGGGTTCGTATCCCAGGTCAGGCATCAAAAACGAAATATGAAAAAAAAATATTTCTTCGGCGACTTCCTCTCAGCAGATTTATGGCAAAAACTCTGAGAGTAAATAAAATTGTCGTGAAAAAGTTTCTCAAAAAAATTTGTCGTTCGAAGTCGAATTGAAACTGTTGGTCCCGAAACTCATGTATAAAAATTACGCACACAACATAAGTGGTATGAAAAGGTTGAATCCTGACTAAAGGGTTGTAATGGCCAATTATGTATATGTGTAGTGGGACAAGGTCATATCTCTCCAACAAAACGAAGAATGAGAAAATATTTCTTTCAGTAGATTTCTGACAAAAAGTCTTAGAGTAAATAAAATTGCCATGAAAAAGTTTCTTAAAAATCTGTCGTTCGGAGTCGACTTTAAACTGTAGGTCCCGCCACTCATGTATAAACTTTTACACACACAACATAAGTGGTGTGAAAAGCTAGGCTGTAATCTTGACTAAAGGGTTATAGTGACCTATTATGTTACGTTATTATGTAAAGGAACAATACAGATCTGACTCGATATGGATGTTTACAGAACAAAATTTGTGTTAAACCTGACCAGATCCCTTAGATAGAAACCTTGCAACAGTTATAACAGGACGCTGATCTATGGGTGTACACGCCCGGAGTTTAGGCAATCACTCAAAACGACTTCTGCAGAAGCTATATCTACGAGGGATATTAGGAGACTACAGAACATATTCACTGTCATTTATCAAAGCTTAAGAACCTAAAAGGAAAAAACTTTGTCGAACAAGAATTTATTAAAAGAACGTATTTTTAAATAAAAAATGGAACTCATAGAACTCTCAGAATTATAGGACTGCCAAACAGAAGTTGCGAATATATGAATAATAGTTAATATCGATGAAGTTGGTAAATTAAAGTTTCAAAATGGTGGCAATTTTTCATTTTCTCATAGATTTAATACAGAATTGTTTAATTTTTGTAACTAATAACTTAAAGAACGGCAAGCCACGCCACCTCCCCATAAGGCTTTATCACTGTGATAAACTTGAATATTTTTCCTACCAAATTAATAAAACTACAGTTACATGGTTTACACAGGGGATAGTTTTACGCCAGATGTGTTGTGAAATTTAATGTTTCGCATTAAGAGATGGCAATTGCCAGATGATAGAGTGCCAAATGTTAATATCCGTTATTGTCGATTGTTTTGCACATACTTAAACACATTATGACGGTCGTAAAAACCGATAAATAAAAACTAAAAAATTCCCATTATTATACTTTTTAATATACGTTTTAAAATATATTAAAAAGAGAAGGAAAGTAAAGAAGAATATGAAGTCTAGGAAGTATTAAAAACAATAACTATAACAATAAAAATAAAAATAAAAGAAATAAAAGATAATCATAAAAATAATGATTATCATAAGGATAATAAAAGTTAACATAACATGTTTATAGTACGACACAGCATTCTTATCATCATCATCATCATCATCATCATCATCATCCTTTACATCATTATCATTATCTGCCTTTATTGAAATAACAAAAAAATTAAAAAATTTAAGAAAAATAGTTAAATTATCTGGAGGCGATAAGCATAAATGAACGAGAAAAAAGAAAAGAAATTTTTTTTGAACATTCTAAACCCCAGCCATCGCAAATAAAAAGAATCCTAAATTTAGAAGAATCAACAAATAAACGAGCATTTATGACTGAATTAAATGCGGACAAAGGATATAAAAATAGAAGAAGACGAAGAAGAAGAAAACAGCTTAAACAAAGCTATAACAACAATATCAACAACAGCATCAGCAACAATATGGCTATAAAAAGGATAAGAAACCAAATAAATATGCTTTTTTTTCCTTTGCTATTTCCGGCGTTAAGCAGAATATTTTACTCTTGATTTTCTGTTAAATAAATGAGAAAAGAAAATCAAATAAAAAAAAAACCAGAATTGAAATAAATTACGAATCAAAACGAGAAAAAAAAGGAAAAAATGTTTATTCTGTAGTTTTTATTTAAGAAATGAAAAATATTTTAGATGAGTATTCCCCAAAGGCACAGATTCTTATGCATAAGCATACCTACAGATTCGTACATCCATACTTATACAGTGGGAGACAAAAAATGTGTAAATAAAAATTAAATAAGTGCTCGCTTCAAAAAAATTTAATAAAAAAAATAATTATTAACGACAACACCTTACTTTTTATTTGTAGGATCCTTTTTTAAATTTAAATAAAACAAAGTATTTGAAAGACCTATTGATACTATTATAAGTGGAATATAAAATCATTCAAATCTCCTCCACAGCTTCTCTAGGCTGATCACATCCGAAATGTTCAATTTACCATGACTCAGGCGGTTAAATCTCGTCGAATCCGACCGATGTCATGGATTATGCCAGCTTTGAGGACCGCTATTGTTTGTTACTTATGCTACTTAAGAAAACCCCACAAGAAAAAGTCTAGCGAGGGTCAAAACGTACGATCTCGATGACCAATTCACCTCACCGCCAAGTAAGTAGATCAAGCCCTCAAATCAGTCACGCAAAATATTTAATGTGGCATGAGCGGTGTGCCATATAGCGCCGTTCTGTAGGAAACACATGGTGTTGGTTCAGACCAAAGCTTAGTTAATAATCATCAACCTATAGTGCTGGGCTTTGATAGTAATGGTTTGGCCAACGTCGTTCTCAAGTAAATATGGATCGACGGCGCTGCTAAGAAAAAACTCTAACGTGACTATCTCGGCATACATTTTGAACACTGTTTTGTGGTCTTCTGTTCTCTACAGCCAGTCTCTGGCTGTGTGTATTTAGGGTACAAAATCGTTTTATGTATGTTATGAGGTTCTAAAGATGGATTCTTATGTACTTATGTTGTACTAGACATTACAAGTGAGTCAACTTAATTAGCTTCATAGACCACGTGTCCAGTAACCCTTATATGGTATGCCTGTCATTCTTGATCTTAGATCTCTAATGGCCACTTTATTGTCAGCAAGTATGCGTATATTTCTATCTGATGTACTGGTGCCGCAATACGATAGTTTTTTTATCTATTCAGATAGTGCAAGCGACTAAAAGTTCTAAAATTCAATTGATCTGTTCTGAACAGAAGATTCCACATGTACTAGTAATGGGCTTGTCTCAAAGACAATCTAAGATGCAACAGTTCCGTGATATATATTGATGAATACCTGGATGATGTTCTCTAAGACGTATGAATTGTTATCATAATAGGATCATCTATCAGGTAATATCGACAAAAAACCACAATCTGTAAGAAGGATCAGGTATCGTATAGTTAATGGGAGGATAGAGAACAACTGTACATATGATTTTCGCATAAACATAGCGCTCAGTCCCATTGCTACTTTGTTTTAAACTTATCGTATTTTTTTTGAAGCTCTTTGAGAGTTCTTTAAATGCTTTTTTTCTTATCGATACCCAATATTTTTCAATTGTCCGTAGTTCTAGACGATTTGATTGATTAGTATACTTTCTCACAAATCTAATCGTTTGGCACCACTTAAATGCTGTTTTAATATGATTGCAAGGAGCACGACTAAGCTATAGAGGTGACAGCACATTATCTCCTTATCTGACATATTATTTTTGTTTTTGAAAAAATGTCCAGTGTTGCAATTCTCATCGTCTCGTTATCAATATCATTAATATTAGGCCCTACCCTATTCCTGCATTAATTTTCTGTATTTTGTTAATATGGTTGCGCTTTTGAAGTCGCCGTAGTCTAGTAGGTACTGTGTTGGTTTATTAGATGTAAGGCCAGGGTTCGAGCCCCAGGCCAGAAATCAAAACAAAATAAAAAAAGTAATTCTTTGGCGACTTTCTCTCAGCAGATTTCTGGCATAAACTCTGAGAGTAAATAAAATTGCCATGAAAACTGTCTCAAAAATCTGTTGGTCGATGTCGACTTTAAACTGTAGGCCCCACCACTCATGTATAATATTAACACACACAGCATAAGTGGTGTGATAAACTATGTAGCAATCATAACTGAAGGGTTGTAATGACCAATTATGTATATATATACATATGTATGTATGTATGTATGAATCCATACATATTTTATGAAAAAAAAATTTTATTATACAAAATTGTGGATATGAAACGATTTAATTACGCATCGAATGAAACAGAAAAAAAATCAAATTTTGATTTACATCTTTTTACATTTGTCTACACACTTTTGTCATACACTGTACATTCACATTTGTGCATTCCAACTATCTCCTGGCAATAGAAAATCTAAGAAGAGCATTCAATTCCTTAAAACTCAAAATGTACATAAGTTTAGGTGATAGTAAGTATATGTATATGTATGTGTTTGTGTGTGTGTGTTTATATATAATTTTTTTGTATTTTAATTTTGAAAACTTGGAATGAACAAAAAAGAACAATAAATTTGAAATGATTTTTAATAAATTCTCTTGTTTTGGTTTTTTTTTGCTCACTTCTTGTTTTTCTTGAAGTTGTTATTCTTTTCTTTGTTTTTTCTTTTATTTTTCTTGGCAAAAGAAACATTTCATCGTCTTTTTTACTTTAATTTGGTTTGAAAGGAACTGACAATGATTTTATGAAGGAATGCAAAAAGAAAGCACGAAAATTAAATTGTGAAAATCTATTCAGCACAGGGACTCAAAAATTAATGAAAGGCTTAAAGACAGACGTTTAAAGAAATGGCATTGAAAAAATTGATGATTCCTCTTAACAAAAATCTCTTAAACAGAACAGAAGAGTTCAGTTCCAGAATTGGAATGCTTCACAATAAATTTTTTAAACATGGAGATGGAATTACAATCACATTCTGTGTAGGAAGCGGTGAATTTTTCTACAGTGAAAATAATAATCCCAATTGGTTCCTTTTTAACTGAAGCTATATACGCTCCATTTATATCTTTTCTTTGTGGAGCCGTAAAGAAAACAGGCACAATCAAGTTTTTTACATTAGAAGCCAAGGCCTTAGGGGCATAAGATAATGCCAGCAAGTCGGTGGCAATATCTTGTCTGACAAGTGAGGATCGGCATTACGACCCAAGTTAAAGAAACTATGAAGTTATACATCAATATAGCCGTAGTTACCCAAGGTTGTATTACAGTACATTATCTAAAATTATAAAAAGAAGCAATACAGTTGAGCGATAAACCACTAGAAAGAGATGCAAAATCAAATACCAAATCTGACTAGACTTTATTAAACTAAACCTGGAGAAAGGGGGAGAATGAGAGCAACTTTATAACCTCTTCGAAGTCCATCGAGTAGCCCAGTTATCATGATTAAACATCGTTTGAATTTCAAAAGTCATAAAGACTACAAAAAGGAAATCCAAAATAATGAGCAATAGAGGAGGACTTCAAATTGCATACATACATACAGTAAGACCCCGCTTAACGCGGGGGATACGTTCCAATAAGTTCCAGCGCTAAACGAAACAGCGTTATACGAGGTAACTTACAACGTATGTGTTAATGACAATTAATAAATCAACAGTGACGCAGGAAAGATGAGTTCGTACTGTGATTGCGACTTCCGAAAATACAGTTGGAATCTTTATTCTGTACAGACTAACAAAAGAACGTTGAAAAAGATACATAGTATACATTAGAGATCAGCTTTGAATCGCTTTTTCGCTACTCATAAGTACTCATGAAATTTTGAGTATGAGTGAGTCAACAGTATTGAAATCCAACTACTCTAATTCATTCGTACTCAGTACAACATTGATTTATAAGTACAAGTTGCAATGAGTATGAGTACAACGTTGGCATCAAACTCATAACATTCGAACCACGTTTGATTCATACGGCTACTCATTCAGATTCATAAATTTAGAAAAATACTTATAATATGTACTCATAAATAATTCGAGTGATTCGAATCATTCGTCGACATTTACAATCTTAATTGTTGTTGCATTTACAAAGGAAGAAGAAAGACACATAAACAAAAAAGACAAAGACAGCAAGCAGAGCAAACATACAACCTTCCTGTGAGTATTGTAGTGTTCGTACGCGAATCATACTTATTTTGTGATTCGTGTATACGATGAGTTATGGAGAGTCGAAATCAATAACATCATGCGTATTGTTAAGTATGAGTACCATCAATATATCAAACTTTGAATATGAGTAGTATGAGTATGACATTAAAATAAGTATGAATGCGTATAAGTATCACAAATTATTATAAGTATGATTCGAATCTACTCATCGTTTTGAATACTCATTGCTGACCTCTGGTATACATCGTCGCCATATTGTGCACCGCTTTTGTTTGGTGCATCGCCATTTTATTTGCAACCGCGTAATACTGAAACAGCGTTAAGTGGAGCAGCGTTAAGCGGGGTCTTACTGTTAATTTTATAAACGAGTGGCGGTACCTACTTTTCATCATAATTTTATTCACTCTCAGAGAGTTTTTGCCAGAAATCAGTTGAGAGACAGTCGCCGAAGAAATATTTTTTCATATTTCTTTTTGTTAGAGATGTCTGATGTGGGGTTTGAATCGTGGCCCCGCGTCTGATGAGCAAACACACTACCTACTAAACTATGGCGACTTAGGACCTTAAATAGTTAAAATATTATTAAGGAATTCAAGATGATAGCGAACACTGAAGAGCAAGGATATGCTTTTGAGAATATTCAAACATATTGAAACTAAGGGCATAAAACCCACGAGTAATAAAAAACTACAGAAAAGATCTGCGTAGTAAAAATATTGTCAGTAGACGTATAACACAAGCGTAGTCAAGAATGTATCAACTTCAACTTCCTCAAATTGCTGACAAGGCGTGGTGGTATTAAATGTTAACATCATGTTGTGTGTGACGGTTTGGGTAGTGACTTTCCGTATTAAGACGGTACTACGGCGAATTTATCTTAAAGAAAAAACATGCATCTTACGTAAAAGCGAATGGAAATAAAATCGATAATTGAAATTATCCTAACGAACGCCATAGTTTAGTCGTTTTAAAGAGTTTAGATCTTCTAGTACAGGCTCTGTATTGATTGCAATGGATTTCAGAATCCTCATTGTCTCAACTCTATCAGAGTAGATGTCATTATCAAATGCATTGAACACCATGCAAATTAGCCCAAAGAAATGGGAACAGCTTTCTAAAATAGTTAATTTGAATGTCATGTGAATTTGGACCATGGGACCAAAGGGTGTATGCATCTTCATGAAGAGCCAGTGTCATTCTTATAATAGAAACAGTATTTCGATCGTTCATACATGACAGAATTCTTTCAAGCAACTTATATGAAGTCATTGTGGGAGAAAGTTATCGTTCATACAGCTTAACCGTTTGACTGCTACGTGGCGCAAAAGCGCTGCGTTCATTTGTTACGAAAATCACGAGTTTCAGTGTAAAAATAAGTCCAGCAGTTTTCGAACGTTCTCACCAGAATCGCTTAGCAGTCAAACGGTTAAAAAATATCACCGTTAAGAAATATCGTATATGTCAACAGATGCTTCCGATCTTTGCCACATGATAACAGCCATCTTAGGCTGTTTTTGTTAAATACCATGGGCGGATACATTTGTGTTCGCTGAATGGGTTCTAGACTGACCCTAATTTCTATCGAAAAAGTATCTTCAGCAATGAGACCCATTTCTGGATGACTGGGTATGTGAACAAGCTAAATTTGTAGGACTTATAACGATACTAATGCACATGAGATCCGTGAAGCGTCCCATATATTCCGAAGAAGCCATTGCTTTCGGTAGACGGCGTCTTCGTTATATAATGCTTTGACAACGATGGTGGCCAAGCTATCAGTGTCCAGGATGAACACTATAGGACGACACTTACCAATATCTTTTACAATGAGTTGGATGATCTGGGCATGTGGTTTCAAAAGGATGGCGCTATATGTTACATTACGTATTCTGCACGAGCGTAGTCATGGAGTTTACGTGGAGTTTATGTGGACTGGCCATCAAGATCGTGCGTTTAGACTCCTGTTTAATATTAAATCACAGGTGTACACGAATGTTGCCCTCAAAGACAACATATCCCATGCCAGCTATCAAATTCAGCCTAATCTATGTGTTGGAATCATGAAAAATTGGACATCCAGAGAAGCGTTGGCGAACAATTAAACGATGTTATATTCCTTACATATGGCTGATATCTCTGACATCGACTATGTTTTATTGAAATTCAAAGATAATATGCGCTTAAAAAAGGCCCCTAATTTATCATTCTTATTAAGTTCTCGCACGCAATCAATTGTATCCTTTAAATACCTGTTAACTACACGATACAAAACGAATCCTGAAACAACAACATTGAATGTTTTTTGTTTCCATTTTCTTTATTGGTTGTTGGGATGTGGGCAAGCGTGTATCTATAGAATTAAGGCTGGCTGTTTTCGTTTTTTTTTAATTTTCATCTGCTGCTGCTGTTGGCAGTTTGTTACAGTTTTTCATATGAATTTAAGGATCTTCTCTTCACCATTTCTATTCCTTTAATTATTGTTGGCATTTCATTTCTCTGTTGTAGTGTTTGGTATTTTGGTTTCCTTTACAGGTTTTCTTCTTTTTTTTGTTTTTTTCCCTTATTTATGTATCGAATTCCATGTACCGTATATTCATTGGGGAATTTCAATGGAATAGTTTACAGACTTTAAAAGATTTCTTCTTGTTTTATTCTTTCTTTCTTTTCGTTTTGAGATTCTCTTTGTGAAGGTAATTTTAAAGTTTGGGCATCTGAATAATTTAATTATCACTGGTGGTATCTGCCAAAGGAATTTTGGAATTGTGCGGCTGACAAGTGTAAATGATTTAATTAAGTCGTTAGTTAATCCGTTAATATGTTAATTTGTTAATGCGTTAATTTGTATTGTTGTATTCGGTTTTATTATGTTTAAAATTAGATTCAGGGGATTTTTTAAGGTAAAAACTTTAATTAAAACGACGTGTATAAATACAAAAACAAAAAAATGTTTCAAATTTATTGTAAAAATATTGAAATCAAAATTTGTGAATGATATAAAATTGAAACTATAAAATTGTTTTTTATTCCATAAGATCTTTCTTCGGGGTCTGAGGAAAACTAAGATTATTTGTAATATTAAAATTGAAGGTATTCTTAATACTTCTTAAGGATAAAGAACATCCTTTAGCTTCTAAATAGCAAAAGAATTTTGATATCGCATGCCCCAAGGTAGTCGCCGTAGTCTAGTAGGTAGTGTGTTGGCTTATTAGACGTAAAGCCAGGGTTCGAGTCCCAGGCCAGACATCAAAAAAAAATATTTCTACGGCGACTTCCTCTAGCAGATTTCTGGCAAAAATAAAATTGCCATGAAAAGTTTCTCAAAAATCTGTCGTTCGGAGTCGACTTTAAACTGTAGGTCCCACCACTCATGTATAAAATTAACACACACAACATAAGTGGTGTGAGAAACTAGGTCATATTCCTGACTAAAGGGTAATGACCAATTATGTATGTCCCAAGGCATTCTCAGTGAAATAATCTTTGTCTCCTTTATTATTAGCAAGCTATAGGAATGACAATGAGTATTTATCACATTATTATTGGCCATTGCACCACTTTAGTTACGACTATGTTCTACCCTGTGCCACCACTCCAAAAAGTGAGTGTAAATTGACGATTCTGAACTACAGATTTTAGAATCTTATACGCGGCTATTAGTTAGTCTCACAACTTTTGCTAGAAGATCATCGAATTGTAGCAAAGACAGAAAAGGCACTGAGTAATCATTGTATAAGAATAACGAGACAAACAAAATTAGAGTCTTCGTAGGCTGGTAGGTCGCTTGTTGGCTTATTAGACATGAGGCCACGGTTCAAACCACAGGTCAGACATCTCCAACGAAACGATTAATAAAAAATATTTCTTCGGCGACTTCCTCTCAGCAGTTTTCTGGCAAAAACTGTGAGACTAAATAAATAAAATACCTATGAAAAGTTTCTCTAAAATCTGTCGACTCTGAACGACTTTAAGCTATAGGTCCCGCCACTCATGTATAAAATTAACACAGACAACATAATCTATATGGGAATCTAAGTCGTATTCCCAACTGAAGTTGTATGTCACAAAAAATTACAAGAAGAAAGAATTTTAGTAGCAAAACAAAAAAAGATTCAATTATTCAACTAAACTACACAGAAACACCATGAAGGTTGAAAGGAATAACAATAACAAATCGACAGTAACGTTCTAGATGTTGTAAAGAATAAAGGGAGTATAAAAAGCGAAAGGTAGCGTTGCCAGTTAGTAGTAAAATCTTAAAAGTTAGACTAAAAAGCCTTATTCAAATACAAAAATAAAAACAGATAAAATGTTTTGTTTGCTTTATTGGATAAAGATTACGATTTTGAATAGTAAGTACACGTTTTTAAGAAGATAAAATCGTAATTAACCCATTGATGCCCGAATTACTTTTTTTTCTAACGATTACCGTTTTGTTTTTCACACTCAATTTCCTCTCAGAGCATAAAAACTAAGGCCTCTGCTGGCAACTTAAGTTGCCACTGGGCACTAATGGGTTAACTCGGACCTCTATTGTTTTCACCTATAATAGAATTGATATGAATTTGTGGTCTGATCCAGCCGAACGTTTATGTGTGTGATAAGACCATGTTTATAAGTTTTAATTTCCTCTTTTATTATATTTATTATTATTACTATTATATACACCAGCAAGCAAGCAAATACTTGAGAAACATATCAATAACTTCCCAAAGAGCCATTTTTATAGATTCTACACCCTAAACTGCTTGATAAGCAAATTCACAAATTTTCCTTATTCACTGGCCTACTTATGCACGTGCTTCTTGTTTAACTTCTGGGAAAAGATAAAAAAAATAATACGAATTTTTTATTTAAAATTAAGTTTACACGGCGGCCAAAAAAGCAAAACGACATAATAAAGCGTTTTATTTTTACTTAAAGTATCTTAAACGTGATACCACGTTAATGGTATGACCACACTGACCAATATGGGCAGCAAAATGGAAAGCATAAAATGGAAAACCAAAACAAAAAGTATGACACAATGTGAAGTGTTTTCCATTATGTTTAAAGGACCTGTTTTAATAACAAAAAAAGGACTTTTTGCTAAAAAAAAAAATACAAAAAATAGAAAGGAAAATAAACGAGCATAAAAAATACGGAAAAACTGCTGAAATAATATAGAAAAAATTCAGATTAAAATAATAAAAATAGAACGACCGACCACATACGTGTATTTAAAAGTCAAAATGGTCACCAGATTGTGTGTGACCATGGGTTTCTGTGTATGCGTGCATGTGTTTCTGTATGAGTTACTGTGTAGGCGTTGAAAATGCCTTTTGGGTTCTGCTTTTTTTTTCCTTACAAAAAAAAAAATTATTTCAAGTGTAATTAGAAAAACAATAAAATAATAAAAAAAATACAGTGAAACAATAACAAACGCTTTTAAATTAAAAATATCACAAAGAGAGGGTGGTAAAGGTAGAGAGCGAGAAAATGAAAGGATAAACGGGGAAAATAACCTAAAAATCGTTTAAAAATTCTAACCAGCAGATGAAAAATTACTTTCACGTCTGGATAATCGAAAAACAATTGACAACAATTACTCTCCTGATAACATTATTTTAGACTGACTTAACAGCGAAACTGCTTGTGGACCGACCACCAGTTCAGATCGCCAGATCTTTACAGTGCCAAAATTGGACCACCTTTTTATGATAACTTGTATGAACTAATTTTTTACAGTTAACTTTTGACTCAATCCTCTTAATTTCATTAATTACTCCCTTTTATTATTTAAACCTGGAAGTCTCCCTCCCTCCTACAGATTCCGTTGAAAATTTTTTTAAGTCACAAGTATACTTCACATGGGAAGAAAAATTGTTAAAAACATCAGGAAAAAATTCCATCATGTAATATATGCTTTGATTGTCGAAAAGCCAAATGTTTTAAAAAAAGAACTTGGAACCCAACAAGTTCGAAAGCAAAAAAGAATTCCATGTGCCCAGTATATGTCTGCGAATCTCTGTTCAATCGGAAGAACTATCACTTGTACTAAAGACTAAATCACTTTCCACAACGTTAATTTTAAACAGCGCAAACGCCGAGTCAGAAGTGAAGGTCTGAAAAGTCTTAGATAACAGTAACAAATTTTAAGAGCTGAATGTACTTGATATTCACCACCCTATTTTTTTAAAGCATCTCCTCCATCTTCTTATTATTTCTTTTGCATTGTTAAAGTTTCATTAAAAAGTTTTTCCAGTTAAGCATGTTTTTTGCTTAACTAACATGTTCTAGAATAATAGGATTGCCAAGTGTCGTTGCCTTTATGAAAACATTTTGGGTTATTGTATTTTGGGTATAGTGCTGAAGAACTTTGTTAATTGAAATCTACTCTTATGCAACAGGTGGTGCTGTCTGACTGTCTTATGAAATGATAATAACAGGGGTTTTCTTTTTTTTAAGTTCGAAACCCCGAATGAAAATTTGTTTATCTTCTATTGGATTTGAGTCAGGAATACTTTGATTCACAGTCAAGCATGCCACCCGCCTTCAGTGAAAACTCTGAAAACTTGGTTGTGTGATAATTACATTTCCATTCAGTACACTCAACTGGAGATCGATTTTCTCTCAGAAATTTTTATTTACCCATTCCCACTGTCATGCTTTTCATCAATGTCGGTTGACTCTCATTGCATTGAGTTGTGTTATGCTTTATTACCGATCGGATGAGCAAAGGTGGACGTGGATGAATAAAAAATATGGGAAAATATGCCTCGCAATTGTGATCGAGGTGGACTGTCAGTCACTTGAAATGCATTCCACAGATTGTTTTACCATTTACCACGCGCATACTAGACTCATTCGGACATTGAGTGAAGGGAAAAAATTCCTAATAAGTGGTCAGTGGTTTACTGACTTTTGGATTAGTCTACCCAATTCTTAATTACTTATTTGGTCACTAGAACACTTCAGTTAGGATTACGACCTAGCTTTCTACACCACTTATGTTGTGTGTGTTAATTTTATGCATAAGTGGTGAGACCTACATTTTAAAGTCGATTCTGAACGATAGATTTTTGTTGAAATTTTATTTACTCTCCAGAAGACTGCTAAATGAAGTCGTAAATGTAAAAATAAAGGGTCCGCCAAATAACTTTTTTTTTTGAAAATGCTTAAAAAAACTATTGAATATTTTCTCAAATTTCTTTTTTTATTTGAAAGTACAATCCTTCCGGTTAATAATGGAAAATAATTTCATTAAAATGGCTGTCTCGGTTGGCCATGAAGTAGCCTACACCAGAAGATGCCGATTTTGGCAAAAAAAAAATCATCTTTCAGATGAAGCTCATTTTGATCGTGGCGGGTATGTAAACAAGCAATTGGGGCACAGAAAACCCGCACACATACATTGAAAAGCCGACGCACCCAAAACGAGTCACTGTTTGGTGCGGATTTTGGTCCAGAGGCATAATTGGGCCATTTTTCTTCGAAAATGAGCAAGGAGTGGCCGTTACAGTCAATGGCTATCGTTATCGGGCCATGTTAAACGAGTTTTTGTTCACAAAAATTGAACCAAAAATTGGTTTCAACAGGACGGCGTTACGTGCCACACAGCCGTAGCTACACTCGATGTTTTGCGCACTGTTTTTGAAGATCGCATTATCAGCCGCAGAGCTGATGTCTTTTGGCCACCTCGGAGCTGCGATTTGACACCGTTGGACTATTATTTGTGGGGTGCCGTCAAAGATAAGTGTTACGCCGACAAGCCAGAGACAATTGACGCTTTAAAGGACAATATTTGTGAAGCCATTGGTGAAATACAGCTGCACAATCGATAATGTGCTTAAAAATTGGACCGATCGTGTAGGCTACTGCATGGCCAGCCGAGGCAGCCATTTGAGTGAAATTATTTTCCATTATTAACCGGAAGGATTGTACTTATAATAAAAAAAGAAATTTGGGAATACATTTTTTTTAAGCATTTTCAAAAAAAAAGTTACTTGGCGGATCCTTAATTGATTTCCATCTTTTCTACTTCCAACTGAAACCGAAAAAAAAGACTTTTTCTACCATTTAAGGTTAACATGGCTTTTATAATTTGCCATGCCATGAAACTATTTATTTTAATTCTTTTTATTTATATCGTTTTGTTTTTTATTTCAGTTCCTATTTGTCACATTTCCTAACAATGGCTTACTTTAATAAAGATACTGTCTTCTACTTAAGTGAAAAGGGATTTTTGTTTTTCATTCATTGTCCTGATTTTCTCTTTTTTCTTTGTGTCTTCTTTTTTAACGAGCTTGTTGCTATTTATTGTCGTTGTTTTCTCTTCTGAATTGGTCGTATAATTCTACTCAAAAAGAGGAAAAAAATATGAAAAAAATATAAAAAAAAATTTAAAAAAATATGAAAAAAATAGAGAAAAAAACTAAAGATTTTAATGTAATTGTGCTCCTCTTATTTCTCTTATTTCTCTTATTTATTCTATGGACTAAAGAGAGCCTGAAAAAAAAATAAAATAAAAAAATATTCCACATTTTCTATATCAGTTGTAGAGGATATTAAAACAGAAAAAAGATAATCCCACTTAGAGGAATGCTTTTTATTAAAGAATTTAAAACGTATTTAGGCATTTAAATTTCATTTAAGAGATTTTCAAAATTTAATGACAGCATTTGACAAAATGGAAAAATGTTTAACCCTTTAACAGTCAATGTGCTAATTTGGAAACATTTAGTTATTGTTTACGATGCAATAAACTTTAGTGGTTGTGGGGACCAGTGTGAGGATAGAAAATTTGATTGACAGAAATTCAATTGTATGCGAAAAGCTTCAATACAAATTCGTTGTTATAATTCAATTTAATATACAAAACGAATTATGAAAAGAATCGTGCTAGGGATTCTAAAATTTGTGTCAGTAACACCATTTTTATACACAACATTGAAGTAATATGATGAGCCATTGAACTAAGACCAAAACTATATGACACATGCAGCATGCTTTTGCATCAGCATTGAAGGTCAGGTTTTGGAGAAAAATGTTTGCTTAATTCATGCTTTAATTGAACGATTGAGTCATAGCGACAAAATAATTGAAAAAATTAAAGAAATTAAGAACAATTAAGAATATGATTCGCAAAAATCAGGAAGGTGAAGGAGATATTTATGGAACATAAGATTTGTAATCTTTTCAAACCAACTGATCATTAGATTGTTCCTTTGTACTACCAGATAATTGAAGTACTTTTCAGACTATAATAATGAATATTAAAACTGCCATCGTGAGAATTCGGTATCAGAATATATTGCATGGTGATATACGCATATTTATCGACAGTATTTCGGCCATCATACTCCTAAAAAGTGTAGACATCACATCTAAGATTGTCCAAGAATGACGAGGGTTTCTAGAGGAGATAGCGAGACATTCGACGGTTACACTCATTTGGGTTCCTGGACACGAAGACGTAAAAGAACAAGGCCGACGTAGCAAATTCAAACATAAGATCGGTGCTCCTTTACAGAGAGCGAAACTAATGATCTCACAAAAACTCCATTCATTGGTAAAGTTAAATATGGGTGGCTGTAACTATAACCGAGAACACGAACTGTATATGGGTTCGTTAAGTTAAGGTCGCCACCCTTCCTGTCGTTATCCAAACTGAAAGGTTGTAATGACGAATTATGTATGTACATATGTAATTGGACATTCTAATGGAAGTAAAAGTTATATTTATCATAAGATAGGATTGTGGCTGCTCTAGCAAGTCCATCACCTATACAAGGCCAATAAAATACAATGCCTTTCTTCGAATCCCTTTTAAATAGATTCAATGTTACAGATCATGCTTAAGAAATATCAAACATTCATATCACATAGGGAAGATAACAGATATTGCCCTGGCATGATATATCAACACAATGCAACACAACTCAACAATTGTAAACAATAAAGTGCTTAAATTTAAACAAATTTGAAATATTTTTCTCTTTTTTCATTTTTGAATTATTTGTTTGCAATATGTATGTATTTATGTAGTTCTACAAGTCAAAAGATAAATTGCAAAATTATTGGTTTTTTTCTCAAGATTTTCTTGTTTTTAATAACAAAAAAAAATATGTTTTCAATTTAAAATCAACAAAATTTAAAACTTACTGTGTTGTATGAATGCAGTAGAGTAGTTGTTGGATTTGTTTATTTTACGAATTGCTCATTCAATTCCTTCTTTAAATTTTTTTTCATTTCACTTCTTTCTTTCCCTCTCTCCATTTTGTGCAACAGTGAAGCAGAATTTATTTTTATGTGTTTGGTTTTTATGCTTAAGGCAACAGCAACGATAACAATAAGCCTGACTCTGGTTGACCCATTTAGTTTTCCAAGCAAAATTCTACAAAATTGTTTAAAAGAAAACCAGCAAGCATGCAACAAACAGATTGCTGTACTCCTTAATAATTTCATCATTCAATCCTGTATTCATTCGTGCATTTCTTCATTCAGTACTTCATTCATTCACTCATTCGTTCATTTATTCATTCATAAATACTGTAATGAATTTATTGTATAGACCACCCAGTGGAATATTGGAAACGGAAACTGACACCGATTGTATTTGGCACACTGAAGTGTTTGCCCTCTCTCTCTCTATAACATGGTTTTTCAGTTCTGAGAGACATGGCTGTGTGTCAGACACTCTACAAGAGTCTGAGTAACTATCGTTTCCTGATTGTCGACTTCTAATAAAAGAAATATGCTGTGCGGCAAGGCAAACTAACAAACTGGAAAGAGAAAAATACAAATTTTCTATGAGAATATTTCAACTTGTAATTTAATTGCATAAAAATAAAAACAATAATAAAGAAAAAATATATAAGAATTCTTAAGAATAAATAAGAACGATGCTGTAAAAAATAAATTCTAAGAAATTGTAAATTTATTAAGATTTTCGAAGAAAAACAAATTAAAGTCATAAATAAAAGCAAAAAAAAAATAGAATAGAAAGGCTTTAAATAAAACTTAAATCCAGAAAGAGAAATAAAAAATTATTGAAACGATACTTTAAGTAGGTAAAATTAACAAAAAATCGCTTCAAAATTAAATGTCGAATACACTTTCAACAATGTAGAGGAACTAAGAGGTCCTACCTCTTGCCGACAGAGTTGGAGACAAATTGTAGAAAACCAAAGCCTAGAATAGAGGCAGGCATAAATCACAGCTCGATAAGGTCGAATGCATTCGGTGGTAGAAAAAATTGATTGAACACTAAAGTACCTTTTGAATCATTGGTCATTAAAACCCGTCAGTCAGGATTATGACCTAGCCTTTCACATCACTTATGCTATGTGTGTTGATATTATACAAGAGTGTTGGGGCCTACAGTTTAAAGTCGAATGCCGACGACAGATTTTTGTGAAAGTTTTCATGGTAATATTATTTGCTCTCAGAGCTTTTGCCAGAAATCTGCTGCCGGAAAGTCGACAAAGAAGTATTTTTCCGTATTTTGTTTTGTTGGAGATGTCTAACCTGGGTTTTGAACCGAGGCCTCACGTCTGATCAGCCAACACACTACCTACTAGATTACTAGGCGAATAACTGTTAGGTTAGGTTAGGTTAACGTGCTAGCTTTAATTTACCAAAAAGCTCACTTGAGCACACATAGCGGCCCGTTGTGATGCCACAGGTGAACGCAGCCTCTGTACTGACCAAGTTCCTCCGATCCAAGGAGGGGGAAGTTGGTCAGCGCAAGGGCTGCACATTTTCAAAAAGCACGACTACCCCACGCTGGAAAACCAGCCAGAAACTTTGATAAACAAGGCTATGTCCTTGATATCAATGGATGATAGCTCCGTCAAGCTGACAAGGGTTGGAGAGCCAAATAACCTATATCTGCACCCCGCAAGGGATGGGCATTGGCAGAGGAAGTGGATGACAGTCTCCTCCTCCTCGGCGGATCTGCATCCACGGTAGAAGTCGTTAAATTGGAATCGCATTCTTTTCGCGTGTCTACCCATAACACAGTGGCCTGTAAGCATGGCCACTGTGATCGAGATGATATTACGGCCAAGTCCAAGTAGCTGGTTGGTACGCCTCCTATCCATTTTGGGCCAAGTGAGCCTAGCGATGGAGCAGGACTCTTCATTGATCCAGGACCGGTTGGCATCCCGGGAGAATCTCTGCGCAATGGCCAGTTTGAACGAGGTAAATAACTGTAGTGTACAATGTTATGTTCAAAGATCAATGGCTCAATTTGTATTGAGTGCCAAGCTATCAATCTTAAAAACGCCAGTTCAAATTCATGCCATTATGCATTGATTTTCTCATCACCAGAGTGTTACTCTGTTGGACTTTCCATTAATTGCATATCGCGAGAGAGCTATTTTCGCTTCAGAAGTCCAGATGCAGAAAACATTTTGCAGATAGTGAATAGAAGGCATTATTTCGTAACGGTTATTAGCAGTCAAAAAGATTTTGCAAAATCATTGGAAGCTCCTCACTCAAAACCATAAAAATTAGGTATCATATAGAAAATTCTACTGGGATGGTATTTTTACTTAAGCTGGGAGTTTAAAAATCTGCTGTTAGTCTTAAGCGAGTTCCATGCAATAATGGCGTCAAGGGAATGTTATATTATGAGCTGCCGAAGTCTATTCATCTCAATTACAAATCGTTGCTTAACAATATGATAACTCCAGTACATTCGCTGCAAACCACTTAAAATAGTTGCAGGAGAATTTAACTGCATAATGCTCACATTTAAGTACGCTTCACTTTAGGACAGGAGCAGTTCTACTAGCACGAAATCAATGTGTTTCAAGAGAGATGTGAAAAGACCATCGCTTACTTAGAACAACACTTACAACAAACTATTTGCCAAAAGTTGTTTTACATGATAAAATGAAAAAAAAATTATGAAATCTTAAGGCCTCTTTATATAGAGTTTTATAAAGAATTTTTTTTATTTTATCGAACTTGTTCGTATGTAATAAGAATTGAATCTACTTTTTTAAATTTTATTCTCTTCCAATTGCATTTTCGTTAAAACGATACGTTTTTAATTGTTAATAAAAATTGTTTTCTTTTTGATTTTATTTTATTGCAGATATCATCACCGTATCACAAATGTAGACGAATAACAACTCTCTGTATATCTCAACTTTAATGAATTTAGGATTTATATGTACAACATAAACGATACGATTTATACCAACAATACATATAGCATATAAAAGAATTTTCTTTCGTTTTTATTTATTTTTATTTTAAACAAATAAACAACAAATAAAATGATGATTAAAAAAACAAAGCCCAAGAGTATATATTCCAGCAGGAGAAACATTAACAGGCTGTGCACTTTTGTAAATGTTTTAAAGGCTCTTTGTATTTTCGAAAGGCTCATTTCAAAAAGGCTCATGTTCCTTCCCAAAAGAATCAGGGAGTAGAAATCATTGCAGTTACTATATGTGAACTGAATCAGTGAATTCTCGTTAAAGCGGTTGATCTGTTGGGTTTATAGCGCGGACAGATCTGCTGCATTATTTGACCGCACTATAGCAGATATCAAATAACACACAGCAAAGTTGGTCATTACAACCCTTTAGTCAGCATTACGACCTACACACAGTTACTAAAGTATACATACGGTTTAAAAATTTCAGAAATTTTTTAACTAATCCGTTTTCGTTGAAAATCTTTATAGTTTCCTTGATGATAAGACGGTCTTTTGCATTGGTTAAAAAATGTCTGCAATTGAACTGAATTGTGGCTCTGCACAGGCCCACAAAGGTATGCATCCGATTTACAAATTTCACAAATTTCTGAACCAATGCAAAAGACCATCTTAAAATCGAAGAAAGATGTCAGAAAATTCTAAATATTTACAACGAAAACGGATTGGTTAAAAAATTTCTGAAATTTGTCATCCGTATGTATACTTTTGTGACTGAGTGTATGTAGTTACTCACATTACTAATGTTGTGTGTGTTAATTTTACACATGAGAGAAAATAATTATCTTAGATCAAGTCTGTCCTCATACGTAATACAGAAATACATACACAATTAGTCATGACATCCCTTTAGTCAGGATTACGACCTAGCTTCTCATACAATTTATTTTGTGTGTGTTAATTTTACATATGAGTGGCTGGTTTATAATCGGCTCCGAACGACAGATTTTGGAGAAACCTATTCATGGCAATTTTTATTTACTCTCAGAGTTTTTGCCAGAAATCTGCTGAGAGGAAGACGCCGAAGAAATATTTTTTCATATTTCGTTTTGCTGGATAAGTGTGACCTAGGGTTTGAAACGTAGCCTTATGACTAACATGCCAACACACTACTAGACAATGGCGACTACCTGTAGCCAACAAAAAAAAAAGAATGAAGGCATTTATTCATTAGAACACTGAATAAACGTTGCATTGTGTTTTTCGTATGACAACAGAATATGATGAATAATGAAATAACAGCCTCATGCTACTCGTCGATCTAAAAATTTCTTTTACTTTTTCAGAGCCTTACAATGCAAATATGTACGTCGGCTGACATTTGTAAATATTCCTTTCGAAAAACTTTTTTTTTCTAATTACACCACAATGTATCACAAACGTGAGCGCATTTTCCTGAGAAGGTCTTATAAAAGACATCTCCCTGTATAGATTGTAATTGTACATGAGGACCTTAATGTTTCTCTTTATGCTGGATATTTTTCAAAATTCCTAAATCACATTGGCATAGCAATATAAAAGAAAGGAAAATTTTATTTGTTTGTTAACCTTAAGCTGTGAACAGATTAGGCAAATATTTGCTGGAAAAAAACTCCCAGAAACACAAAGAAAATGTATTGATTAAGACAAGACAGTGTCATTTAATAATATTTTATTTTATTGTTTGAAGACTATTTCAATAACGCCTCTTGTTTAAGTCAATGTACCTCTGTTTTTCAGCAAAAATTTCCCTAATCTGACTTGTGTTGGCATTTGCATTTTTGTTGTTACAAATTTAAGATACTTTTTGTAATAAAATTTAAATTTATTGTTTGATTTCTATTGTAAATATTTGTTTCATATGTGAAGTTTTAAATAAAAGTAAGGAAGAATATAAATAAATATTGTAATAATAATTTAGTTAAAGAAAAAAAGAAATGGAAAACCAACAACAACTAGTTAACTTATATAGGTAAATTATAAATAAAAAACAAAAAAATTAATAAAAAAAATATTACTACAACAGAGAAACAAAGCGGAAGGCAAAAAAATTCTAAAAAAATTTATTCTAAATAAATTAAAAAAAAAACAAAAATAAAATTCAAAATATCAAAAAAAAAGAAAGGAACGGTATTATTTATTAGAAGAATATACATATACATCTATCTCACTCTTTCATACACTTTTTCTCTTTTTGAACTCTCTTCACACTCATTCACACATTTAATTGCAAGTAAAAAAAAATAAAAAAGGAAAAAAAGAAAAAAAAAACGGAAATGAATTTACATTAAAAAAAAGCTACATACATACATAAAAAAAATTTCTTGAGATATTTATTTATTTTCTAGCATAATTATTTATTTATTTTTAAAATTATTAGATATTTCTTATATGAAAAAAATTAAAAATTTAGCACAATTTGCATAATATTATTAACAAAAAAATTAAATTAAATTTAAATAAAATTACATACATATATAAACAAGCATACATACCATACCTATACCATGCATACATACAAAACTATAGTATGTCTACATGATATAGAATTTTTATTCAAAAGTTATTTATTATTAAAAATAATTCAAAAACCGAAAACGTATTCCTAAACTCACATCATATTGTATAGAAAATTTAAAAAATAAAAAATATCAAAATATTGTATAAAAAGCAATTTTTTAGAATTTAAGTTTTGAAATATTTTTTAAATTTTTATTTCTAATTAAAAAAATATGAATACAAATCAAAGGACTATTTAAAATAATTAATTCAATGCTTCAAATTACTTTCTCTTAAATTTTAAAACAAATTCGAACATATTCCTTAAAACTTCCCTAGTTGATTGCTATCAATCCTTTCCAAAATAGATTTCGGAAAATTATCGCTGGAAACCTTAACCCTTATTAGAATATCTGCAGACTGAGTCTGTGTGAAGTGGAGTCATTTTTTCGTAAAGACACTGAAGACGTTCTGGTGTTTCAGGCGAACGAAAGTTTCTTGAAATTAACGCAGACGAGATATAAAGATGTAGGATGCAATATGGTTCACATACATTACAACCCTTCAGTCAGGATTACGACCTAGCATCTCACACCACTCATGTTGTGTGTGTTAATTTTATACGTGAGTGGCGGGACCTACAGTTTAACGTCGACTCCGAACGACAGATTTTTGAGAATCTTTTTCATGGCAGGTTTATTTTACTCTCAGAGTTTTTGCCAGAAATCTGTTGAGAGGAAGTCGCCGAAGAAATATTTTTTGTATTTTATTTTGATGTCTGACCTGGGATACGAACCCGGGCTTTACGTCTAGTAAGCCAACACACTACCCAATAGACCACGGCGGATATCTAAAACCCTTCACATTGTGTGTGTTAATTTTATACATGAGTGTTGGGGCCTACAGTTCGATTCCGAACGACAGGTTTTTGCGAAACTTTTCGTGGCAATTTTATATACTCTCAGAATTTTTGCCAGAAATCTGCTGAGAGGAAGTCGCCGAAGAAATATTTTTTTTCATATTTCGTTTTGATGTCTGACCTGGGGTTCGAAGCGTGGCCTTACGTCTAATAAGATATCACACTACCTACTAGACTGCCGCGACATCAATATGGTTCACTAAAGAATATTACAGTTGGTATTCTGGCATCGAGTGTGCACCTTTTGTGGGGCTAATGTCCCTACAGTTGTTAAAATCTGTTATGATATTAGCATGGAATATTTTCGTTGTAATACCATCTACACACATTTTTTTCCGTTCGCCGTGGTTTAGTAGGTAGTGTGTTGGCTTATTAGACGTAAAGCCAGGGTTCGAGCCCCAGGTCAGACATCAAAACAAAATACAAGAAGTATTTCTTCGACGACTTCCTCTCAACAGATTTCTGGCAAAAACTCAGAGAGTAAATAAATTGCCATGAAAAGTTTCTCAAAAATCTGTCGTTCGGAGTCGACTTTAAACTGTAGGTCCCACCACTCATGATAAAATTAACACACACAACATAAGTGGTGTGAGAAACTAGGTGTTAATCCTGACTGAAGGGTTGAATTGACCAATTATGTATGTTATGTATGTGGCATTGGCAATGTGTCAAATCAGCGATGGTATTAAAACTAATTCGTAATTGTTTTTCAATTATCGCTGGAAACCATAACCCGTTGGCTTTGGTGGATGTACCAGCAATTTATATTACAATTCGTTTAATTTTTTTAATTTTTAATTGCCATAATGCGATTGCACTATCCTAATGGCAGAGGATTTTTTCTGTTGCGTACCAGAATATTCTGCGCAATCAGTCAGGATTACGACCTAGCTTCTCACACCACTTATGTTGTTAATTTTATGTGTGTTAATTTTATACATGAATGGCGAGACCTACAGTTTAAAGTCATCTCCGAACTACAGATTTTTGAGAAGTTTCTGATTTCAATTTTATTTACTGTCAGAGTTTTTGCCAGAAATCAGCTGAGAGAGGAAGCCGCCATAGAAATATTTTTTATATATCATTTTGTTGCAGTTGTTTGACCTGGGGTTAGAGGGTTGGTTTCCGTAATTGTGAGCTGTAGAAAGCCAAAAGAGTGTGGTTATGATATCAAAGCATAATTATTATTGGTTAAGTTTTAAATTTTCAATCATTTGAAATACATTTTTCTGCTCGGTTGTTATACAATTCACACGATTGAGTCCATGAGACTTAATCGAATTAAACAAATGCAGGTTATATTTTCAAATCTTTAAAGCCTTGACTCAAATAAATTTCTATTAGTGAAAATGTTTTTATTTTTTATTATTATCACTGTGCTTGGTTTTAAATAAACAAAACCAATGACAAAATTTGATTTGAATTGAATTGAATTTCATTTAAATTAAATACTAAATTGCCTTGTTGATAGATATCATAATTAAAACATGTCATACAGTATTGAAGAAAATAGCGAATGAACAAAAAATAACGTATTTATTATTGAAAAAAAAACTGTTTATTTAACTAGAAACATTAAAAATCAATTTTATAAAACTTAATAAAACAAAAATTTAAAAAAAAAACAAATTAAACTCATCTAAAAAATTATAAAAAGAAAATATCGTATTTAAAAGAAAATGGAAAACCAAAAAACCAAAAAAATTAAATTAAAATTATAATTGACGACCAAGCAACTAAATTTACTACTATTTCTACAGCAACATAAAACAAGAGTAACAACAAAACTACTTTAGATGCTAAAAAGGTAACACAAACACACATTGACATACAAAAAGAAAACTCATTAAAGACCACCAACCAATTCATACAGACCGACAGACAAAGGACTTGAAACATTAAGCTCCTGTTTCTTCAAACAGACAAATGCTTTCAGATAATCGCATATTTGTATGAAAAGCACACAATTAAACATACAAATTTGGGAAATCATTTGTCTTAAACTCCTGTTAGACGTTCGAATTTCGCTTGCAAACACTATCTGATGATGATCATGCATCTTGTGTAAAACGCCAAAACGCCGTGTTTGCAAATATGTCCTGATTAATATCAAAAATGTTTGATATTTGTGCTGGATAGTGGCCATGCATTACATAGGATTCGCAGGCGAAATAATGTAAGCGCTTTACAGAGACAGGGTTATGACCTCATTTATTCACTTATACATTAACGTTTTTATTTTATTTATTATATTGCGTTTGTCTAACAGTAAAATTATATATTTAAAGAGGATGAACTCTTATAAGTTATCAGCTAATTTAGAATATAAAGTTTTTTCAATGTGCATGAATTCGAATTCAATTTATAAAGACAACAGAGCCAAAGAATAATCAAGAAAGTAAGCTTGGAATATACGTACATTCCACTCCTTGAAAATTATATTCGAGGTCTTCCTGAGTTACACAGTTTCATATTCACTATATGCAGGCAATTATTGAGCACGCTACTAAAGGGTGTTTAATTTATAGAGGTATAGAACTTTAAGTTGCAATAAAACAACGATGGATTATTCGATTGACATGAATTTTATTTATCCGAAAGATAATCTTGTGGCATTACATTTTAAATATGGTTTCTGGCATATGACCGCCACGGCTGGCGCGGATGTAGTCCAATCTGGACGTCCAATTTTCGATGACTTTTTCCAACATTTGTGGCCGTATATCGGCAATAATACGGCGAATGTTGTCTTCCAAATGGTCAAGCGTTTGTGGCTTTACCGCATAGACCAATGACTTTACATAGCCCCACAGAAAGTAGTCTAGCGGTGTTAAATCACAAGATCTTGGAGGCCAATTCACAGGTCCAAAACGTGAAATTAGGCGGTCACCAAACGTGTCTTTCAATAAATCTAATCTGGCACGAGCTGTGTGACATGTTGCGCCGTTTTGTTGAAACCACATCTCCTGGACATCATGGTTATTCAATTTAGGAATGAAAAAGTTAGTAATCATGGCTCTATACCGATCACCATTGACTGTAACGTTTTTGAAAAAGTACGGAACAATGATTCCACCAGCCCATAAAGCGCACCAAACAGTCAGTTTTTCTGGATGTAACGGTGTTTCCACATACACTTGAGGATTACCTTCACTCCAAATGCGGCAGTTTTGTTTGTTGACGTAGCCATTCAACCAGAAGTGCGCTTCATCGCTAAACAAAATTCGCTTATGAAAATCGGGAACAACGGTAATCTCGTTTTGGGCCCATTCGACGAATCTACGCCTTACTTGATGATCGTTTGGCTTCAAATCTTGCACGAGTTGGATTTTGTAAGCACGCAAACCAAGATCCTTCCGCAAAATCTTCCATAAAGTGGATGGACACAGATCCAATCCTGTGCTCGATGGCGGATGGACTCATTCGGGTCTTCCTCAATGCTACGCTCTACAGCAGCAATAGCTTCTTCTGTACGCACCGTACAGCGTCTCTGGGGATGCGAGTTATCAATAAGAGTAAACGTGGTGCGAAAACGTTCCATGGTTAATCGAATTAACTGCTCTGATGGACGATTTTGTCGACGATAAAATGGACGTAGTGCGCGATACGTTTTCCGCACAGAACCATTATTTTCGAAATAAAATTGCACTATTTGCAAGCGTTGTTCAGGCGAGAGTCTATTCATGATGAATTGCCAAACCAAACTGAGAATAAATCACTTGACAGCTGTTAAATCGGTCGCCATTTTGAAAACTAATGCCAACTTAAAGTTCTATACCTCTATAAAAAAACACCCTTTATAACAGTAAAATTATATCTTTTAAGAGGATGAACTCTGATAAGTTATCAGATAATTTAGAAATAAAGTTTTCCAAACTTGTCAATGTGCATGAATTCGAATTCAATTTATAAAGACAACAGAGCCAAAAAATAATCAAGAAAGTAAGCTTGGAATATATTCCACTCCTTGAAAATTATATTCCACGTCTTCCTGAGTTACACAGTTTCATATTCACTATACGCAGGCAATTATTGAGGACGCCACTATTTACGTTTTATTATGAATCCTGTTGGCTAAAATTTCCGTATAGTGAATGGAGAATCTGCAATACAAACAGGCTTTCATCTCTCTTCTACGAGTTGGTAAAGACTTTGAGACTCCTGCTTCTCTCTTCTTCCATCTGTTGCCTATTGCCGATGTAGCCACCTGTAGAATTTGTTTTTCGTAATCATATGTTAGCCATTACAATCCATAAGTTAGGATAAGTGAGGTTCGATTGGGTTCGATGTTCACCAGAGACTCAGGTGGAACACATTTCTTTGCTGAAACATAATTTCATATCTTCGTAAACTTGAGATTCAAGCTCTCTACCTTATGTGTCGACCATTATTTTTTCCATGAAAAAGTAAATGCCATGGTATCGATACTAGTTCTACTCGATGACGTTGTTTTCAGACTGCTTATGATCTTCTATGATGATGCAATTAAATTTTATTAAACGTTTTAACGCCATTTAAGAGACGCATAGTATCGTACGCAATTTCCCATTTTAGTATTCCAGATTTTGATCTGAGTTCCATTTATTTGCATGTCCTTCGAAGATTTCTATTTTGTTTGTGGATGGTAGAATGCCCACAATGTCAGAATATTCTTAAGCTTGCAAGTGTCCTTTTTGCCTTTGCAAGCCGGGGCTTAATAATAGCTTTCGAACCAATTTCTGGATTTATTTAGTTACCAACGTATTCAAAACTTTTTACTTTTTTAACAATCGAACTGCATAAGTTGTTAATCGCATGACGCATTGATGGCCAGTTGTTTCGTTCGTCCTGAGGGTAACTTCGCTTTGTGGTTACAATATCATCAGATGATTAGGTGTCAGAGAAAGCAGCTGTCGGCAATGGTATAAATATTCGTTCGATGCATCTCTTCGGTAACTACCAGAACTATAAGTGGACAGAGTACACCATGAAATTATATCGATAACGATAGAAAGCTCTCCTCCATGCTGTAAACTATATTAGAATGTTTGCAAACTGAGTCTGCGTGAAATAGATTAATTCCGCCGGTAGTCATTTCTTCGTAAAGACACTCCAGATGTTCTGGTGTTTAAAACCAACGAAAGTTTATTGAAATTAACGTACACTGATCTGTTCCACTATGATTCGGAGGGACACAATATGGTTCAGTAAAGAATATTACAGCCGGTATCCTGGCATCGAGGGCACACCTTATTTGGGGATAATGACCCTATAGTTGTTAAAAGCCGTTAAGGCTGGTTTTCTTAAGATGTTCACGAAGGAACCTTGCATCGTAAAAGATTCGCTACGGTATTAACCCATTAGTGTCCAGTGGCAACTTAAGTTGCCAGCAGAGGTTACCTTAGTTTTTATGCCCTGAGAGGAAATTCAGTGTAAAAAACATAACGGTGACCGTTAGGAAACACAAGTAATTCGGGCATTAATGGGTTAAGGTGGAATATTTTCGTTGTTATATTCTGTCTACACTTGTTTTTCTACTCAGTTGAGGTGGTATCAAATACTGTTTCGAAATTAGAACTTTTATTTCATGGAAATTTTTTTTTATTCAAATTTACTTTAAATTTCCCATTTTCATTTACAATATTACCGTGACAAAAAAAAAAGAAAAAAATTTATAAATAATTTTTTGACTGCAAATCATATCATATTTCTAGGAAATTATTGTAATTCATTCCCTTGAAGTCATCCTCCTAAATTATAAATAAAACTGTCATTAAGAAATTTATTGTACTTTTCGAAAAGTATATTTGCAATGGAACACTAAAAACCACTAAAACTGTTATTAAAAGGTATTTATGGAATAGAATTAATGAAATAAAAATAATGAAAAAAATAAAAAACCAAAAACAACAACAAAAAATACTAAATTAGTTTATTTATAAAATATATTTAAAAATTATAAAAAAAAAGCTTGTTAGTGATATTAATTTTTAAAATTATATTTAAAACAAAAACAAACTGCTAAAATAAACAAAAACAAAAATAAAAACAAAAAACATCACGAAAAACAAATAAATAAATAAAAAAAAAAATAAAATGATTTAATAAAACTGAATTGAAATTAAAAAAAAAATGGAATTAAAAAAAAGATGACAAACTGACTTTTATTAAATAAAAAATCGAAATTATTTTCTGAAATAATTTTTCTGCTGGAACGTTCATTTGATCAAAGGTAGGTTTCTAGAAAATTTACTATCAATATATGTAGCTTAGAACTACTAATCCTTTAGTCAGGCTTACGACCTAGCTTCTCACACCACTTATGTAGTTAATTTAATGTTCATTTTATACATGAGTGGCGGGACTTACAATTTAATGTCGACTCCGAGAAATTTTTTAATGTCAATTTTATTTACTCTCAGAGTTTTTACTAGAAATCAGCTGAGAGGAAGTCGCTTGTAGTCTATGTGGAAGAGTTGCATGTCCATTGTCCATGGCCCTAGCTTTTCACATAAAATCTAAAGATCAGAGCTTTGGTTTTCTCCTAGAAATATCAATTGACGAAATGATTAGATATGGCTTCATATATATACACACAGTTACTAAAGTATACATACGGTTAAAAAATTTCAGAAATTTTTTAACTAATCCGTTTTCGTTGAAAATTTTTATAGTTTCCTTGATGATAAGACGGTCTTTTGCATTGGTTAAAAAATTTCTGAAATTGAACTGAATTATGACCCTGCACAGGCCCACAAAGGTATGCATCCGATTTACAAATTTCACAAATTTCTGAACCAAAGCAAAAGACCGTCTTAAAATCGAAGAAAGACAATTATAAAGATTTTCAACGAAAACGGATTGGTTAAAAAATTTCTGAAATTTGTTAACTGTGCAGGCCCACAAAAGTGTACATCAAGCCCACAAAAGTTAACAAATTTCAGAAAGTTTTTAACCAAGACCGTCTTAAAATCGAGGAAAGTTGTCAGACAATTACAAAGATTTTCAACGGAAACGGATTAGTTAAAAAAATTACTGAAATTTGTTATCCGTATGTATACTTTTGTGGCTGAGTGTATGTACATAACATAACCGCATATTAGACCGCATATTAGAGACCTGCATGAATGCGAATTCACTATAAAATGAATTACTGTTATGAACTCATACATTTTTTTATATGCTTCAACATACATACGTACATCTCTTTAATAAACTCATTCTTCTCTGTATTCACTTACATGTGTGTAAGAGCATCCTGAGCACACAAAATCGAAACAACAATGAATGAATGCACTCAATACCATCTATCATTCATTGTGTTATAAGTGTTAAGGTCTGATTTGGTAAGACGAACAATTTCATATGAAAACACACAATACTGTTCATGTTTTCCATATAAACAGACGAACGTGCGAAACCATTCGTCTTAAGTAGACAAAACCAAAGACAAAGGAAATGAGAAAAGAATACACGTGTTTTTTAAATAAAAGCAGGATTGATTCACTATTTGCATCTATTGGCTACGCTGTATCGTGGAAAGTAATATGAGCATTCATGTTTAAGAGAATGGAGCACTCCTGAATATATTTTTCTCTGTGTGACTCAATGCATGTACATAGTGTGTGTTGTGTAGCACACGTTATCATAGTTTAAGTTGAATTTGCTGTGAGTGAATGCACTAATGTAGGCCTCTAATACGCAGATAAGTATTTTGCGCTATATGGTAACTCTGTACTGGATAATATTCTAATGAATCACATCAACTACAAAGTTTGTAGTTTGTTTGCAAAAAGTTTACTCATGTCATTTTCACATCCTTTTATCACTAAAAGTTAATTTATGATTGACTGATTTGATTCATTTATTTATACCGACACATAGTGGGGTTTTTGATACCAAAAATGGGAATTAATTGCAAAATTAAATTTATAAAAACCGAATAAATTTTTGTTGTCTATAAAAGTACACAATATTCCACATCACTTGTGCAAAAATTTTGTTTTTGAGAACTACCGTTATGTCACAATATAATTTTAAAATTTGAATTATTTGTAGTTTTTCTCGCGTGAAATATAAATTTCAACTTTTGGTGTCTTAAAAATTACTTTTGGGTGTTTTCTAAAGTGATAATTAAAAATATTTTAATGGAACCTTAAACATCAGGTTAGTTAGATTAATTTATGTTTTTGGTTTTTATGTGCAATTTGTGTTATTATTTTTAATTAATTTTCACGCATAAGCCTATAAATTAGGGGATTTCGGAATATATGTCGATAAATAGTTGTGAATAAAGCCAAATTAAGAAAAAAATCTTTTGTTTTTTAAAAATATAAACGCTTTTGAAAATATTTATGAAAAATTTGTCTGCACTTTTTTGCACATTTTGAAATAAAATTTAAATATATTGTGGCACCTACATATAAAAAATTTAAAAAAAAAAATAAAAAAAAAATAAAAAAAAAAATTAAAAAACCTTAAAGAGTGTTATTTCTTATGGAGAAAAACGCTTGAAAGTCAATCATAAGTTGGCCCTATCCATGATTGATAGAAAAATATGTAATACACTCACAGAAACTACTAGTACACAAAAATGCTTTTTATATGGTGCTACTTCCAAAGAATTTAATAGTATTGACAAAATCTGGAGTTCGGTTTGCCGATTCTGTATGGATGGATCAGATTTTTTGAATGCCTGCTCCATTTCGCATATAAGCTTCCTATAAAGAAACGGCAAGCTATATCGGATATCGAAAAACAAGTTGTTGCAAAAAATAAAGCACGTATTCAAGAAGAGTTCAAAAATAAAACTGGTCTTATTATTGACCATCTTAAACCCTGCTTTGGAAATTCTAGTGACGGCATCACAGTTCGGCGCTTCTTAAGACAACTTAAGACAACTGCGTTCAATTATGGTTACCGTTTTTAGTAGATTTCAAATAAACACTAATGCCTTTCGAGATTTCGCTCTTGATACCGCAAGGTATTTTGTACAACTGTATCCTTGGTATTATATGTCCCCAACTATACATGTACCAGAAATAATAAACCATACTTTACTACCAATTGGACAGCTGACGGAAGAAGCACAAGAAGCTCGAAACAAAGATTTCAAAAATTTTAGGGAGCATTTTTCGCAAAAAATATCCTGGAGAAAAATCAAGTGAAGACATATTTAAAAGACTATTAGGTACTTCAGATCCAGTAATATCAAATATGAGAAAATTGAAAGAGAAAAAACCCATAATTTTTCTATGGAAGCAATTCAAGTGATAAGATTTGAATCAAATGTCGATGGTGCAGAAGATGCCAATAATAATGATAGCTATACTAATTACAGTGATAATGATGATAATAATTATTGATAATGATGATTATAAAGAATCGGATAAGGAATAGAAATGTGAGAATAAATATTATTCTTTTTATTTTTTGGAAATATTGCAGTTTTTTTTAAATAGACTAATGGGAATTAAAATTTGTACTAAATAATATTAAAAAATTTATTAACTTTACTTCCTAAAGTGAATTTAACTGAAAAAAGTTAAAATTAGAAACAGGGAAAGTTACCTTGAATTAATTCCCACTTTTGGTATCAAAAACCCCACTGTGCGTCATGATGTTAATTTGGGAAAGCAAAATTAGTCGATAGAAACATATTCCTTTTAATCTACAAATATGCATACATATATAGAAATATGAGCGTATATAAGGCCTACAAAAACCTATTGGCTTCAGTCGATAAGCAGGGCCTCAAGCCTTTCTAATTATTGGTTTGCTTGGAAAACAGACACTTTCTCATCCATTACATACATACATAAATGGTCATTGCAACCCTTCAGTCAGGATTACGATCTATCCTCTCACATCACGTATGTTGTGTGTGTTTAATTTATACATGAATGGTGGGACCTACAGTTTAAAGCAGACTGTTTGAGAAACTTTAAACGGCAATTTCAGAGTTTCTGCCTGAAATCTGCTGAGAGAAACTCGCCGAAGAAATATTTTTTTATATTTCGTTTTGTTGGAGATGTCTGGCCTGTGGTTTGAACCGTGACCTCACGTCTAATAGGTCAACACACTACCTACTAGACTACAGCAACTTCTCATCCATTATGAGTTGGTTAAATCTGGTCAAACGATCACAGTTGGATCTGTTTAGTTAAAAACTAATACAGAAAATATGAGTTGAAGCTATTCAACCTCACTAGCGTTATAGTCTAGTCCTTACTCCATATAACTACAATTTATTTCGATCGATACATAATAGCCTTCACACCAGAAACAGGCTTGTTTCGTTCTTGCCTACCAAAACTCAGCAGCAAAGATGGTAAGAAGCCATAGCTAACGATAGCCATGTACTACACCCTTTAATATCACAAATTAGTACCGCGCTAATAGGCTTCTGTAATCGAATTTTTTTTAATTACATGGCCTGCATTGTTATATTTTGTTTTTATTTCTTTTTTTTTTAATTTTAATTGTTTGCGGTAATTGATTTTTATGAAATTTATTAAAAATTATTTCATATTGAAAATGCATACTGAAGCATAAAGCACGAATACGTGGATTTGTTGTTTTTATTTTTATTTTTATTTTTTATCCGGAGAATCGCATACGGATGCAGAAAAATGTTGTATGCAGGTTATGCTGGCATTGTACCCTGTTAAGCAGTTTAAATAATAAAATGCCAACGGCTGCTATGAAACCATGCGAATGGGGAAAGAGAAACTCGGCAACGAAAATTTTAAATTGATGAGAATGGAACTCAGATTATTGTGCGTTCGTAGCAAAAGGCCTTAGTTAAATAGGAACTAATAACTACCACCACGACTGTAAAACTACAATAGGAAGAATATTATTGTTCCGTCATAAATGTTATAACACATGTAAGCATATTCAATTGCATCAGGTATTTAAGCCTGACATGTTATTTTTACTGTAAACTATGCTTTTATTTTTATACACGCATATATAAATACAATATATGCACATACACACTCGTACACAAATGAATTTATTTTTATATTTAGTGACCATAAAATGCATTCTATTTTTTCATGTGTCAATTGGTTTAGGAGGCATACAGCCATTGATTCATTTTTATGTGAAAAACATACTCACCGGTCCATAAAAGTACTCGTACATAGAAAATCCGGGGTACACATACTACGTAATTGCACTCACAACAACAACAGTCGTTACTGAATGTATGAATTAAACTGAACTGAATTGAATTGAATCGAATCGAATGCAATGAATTGAAATGGTTGGTTTCAAATAAATTAAACTTCCGTTTCTCTTCAAAAGTTAAAGTATGGTCGGTCAGGTCTGTCTATCAGTCCGACCACCTTTACCAATAGAATTGAGGTTTTATGAGCACAGAGCAATTTAAGTGCGGATCATTATGATGGTAACGATGGTAACGATGGTGTTGATGGTTTTATTTGAATAATTGCTTTGTAACACTAAAACCGATGAGAATTAATAAATAAAAGATGTTAAAATAAATGTAAAATTGGAATACGTACGCGAGGTGATTTCGTTTTTTTTTACTGTTACTCACATCTAAACTTATATTATTTCCCGTGTTGTATGTATTTCGTTTGTAATATGATATGTCAACTGTGGTTTAGTAATTTACAGCGCCCATAAATAACAGTGTTATGTATTAAAAATTAAACGAAAAAAAATATTCGAATTAGACTTGACAGACAATGAAGTCTGCGTTCGCCTAATGTGTTTTTAGAAAATATATAAAAACCCACATTAAGTATTAAATTTGAATCAAAATTACTTCATAGATTTTTTATTTACATTTCTAAAAATTACTTAAAAAATAAACCAAAAAATTAATTCATTTTTAAACTAAAGTATCATAAATATCACAATAATAAAATATAGATACCAAAAAGCCTGAGTTTAGTGTTAAAATAAGTAAAGCAAACTTTAATGAATATCCTTAAATCCTTAATTTAATATTATGTTGGATATCCACGTTGTTTTATGGCTTCATTCGATCTGTTTGGCATGGAATTCACCAACTTTTCTGTTTGCTCAGCACTTATTTTCTCCCACTCTTCCCGCATAACATTTCGCAAAGTCTCTTTACTTCTAATTACATGCTGGCGAATATTTTTCTCTAATAAATCCCACAGATGCTCAATAGGATTGTGATCCAGATTGGGGGGTGTCTTGAGCTGTCTTGGAGCATTCTGCAGGAGCCAAAGTCGAACGAACCCAGCAGTGTGCTTTGGGTCGTTATCCTTTTCGAATCAGTACGTAGATGGTAGGTTGAGTTTTGCCGCACTTTGTTTTAAATTATTTCTTAATATGTTTAGGTATCCATATTTATCCACGGTGAACTCAATAAATTCAAGATGACCTACCCCCGAAGCCGCCATGCATCCCCGCTCCATAACTCCACCACCACAGTGTTTTACTGTGCCAACCAGATTTTGTTTATCGAGCGCAGTTCTGGCTTTCCATTTGACGACCTTTTATTCCAAATATGCAGAACTATGCATATTTGTTCTTCAAATTAATCTATTTAAACCTCGAACTTAGCTGGAATTCATGGTGACGATGCGTCTTCTGCTAATGAACTGCTTTCATTCCAGGGATTCATGCATTCAACTTTCAGTCCATGGCCTTCAGTAGTGGATTTGGAAGAAGTAAAATTAGCCAACTTATGTACTGAGTTAGCCGTCTCAAACTTCAAGTCAAGATTACAAGGTTATGAGCAGAATGCTCCCCGTATAAAGCAAATAGCATAAGCATCAGGTTAATTAAAGGTAAAACGTACTATTAAGCGCGCCCACATATAGAGTAAATAGTCATGGTCTTGTTGGAAAAATGCGAATGAAATGTTTATTTGTCACCATGGTCTAGTTGGTAGTGGGTTGGCTAGACAAACCCCTGGCTCGAATAAAACGAAATATGAAAAAAAATTCATTCAGCGGCTTCCTCTCACAGTTTTTGCCAGGAAAGTTATTTAAATATGTATGGTGAGGAGTTGACATTGAACAGTAGGTCCCACAACTTATGGATAAAATTAACACACATAACATGAGTGGCGTGAGAGGCTAAGTCGTAATATTGACTGAAGGGTTGTAGTGACCATGAGATTTAAAAGCGTTCCTTGAAAGACACTGTTTGGTGTGGATTTCAAGCTGACGGTGTCATCCGTCCATATTCCCTTGGAGCCATCATTGTTTAAGTCGGATGAACTGACTAAAGAGTTGTAATGACCAATTAAGTAAGTAAATGTATGGCTACTATTTACCTTTTAAAGATCACTTAATTAATCTTGTTGCAGATTATTTAATGAAGTTTTTCATTTCCATCTAAAATGTTAGACTTTTGACTTATTGTCTGAATGAAATAAAAAAAATTATCAAATTTAACTTGGTTTGCTGAAAATACATTTCCTCCCCCCTCTCTTTTCAATTTTTATTTTCTATTTGAAATTTTATTTCTATTTCCCTTCTTTATTTATTAAAGAGATGAATGCAAATGAAATTCTTTACAGTTTTGATGAAAAGCATAGAAATTATTTATTATGGAAATAAGTTACTTGGAAAATCGGCCCAGTACTAAATAACCGCATTAAATGAAGTAACTTTTGTACTACAGAAGCATGTGAAATTATAGCAGGTGGACATACATATATGATTGAGCTCCCAACAGAAGTCGATCTAAAACCAATATACCAACAAATAATAATGACAAAACCTTTAACAAAATCTTTTTCTAAAATTTAGAAATTTTGTTTGAAATTGTAATAATAATTGTTTAAATTATATTGTAATGCAATTTAATAATTATTTTTTACTCAACTGTTACTCTCACATCTAAGAAAAATTTCAATGCGTGTAAGCGTCTAATTAGCCGCTGTGATGACGTTGAAAAATTCTTTAATTTTCACATAAAAAAATCACTTTTGTAATGTTTACATTCTGTACATAGTTATCATTGTTGTAATAATAAATATTTTTTGTGTTGGATTTCTAATTTATAAACATTATATGTACTTATATGTATATGACTTAGTGTATCATAACTCATATACATACATTTACAGTGATAATATAGCTAAGTACCCTATTCGCAATCTAATTTTATTATAGACTCGTCAAAATCCCTATTATAATAAAATTGTATTGTGTTATGAATAGATTTATTAGAAGGGCGGGGAAAAAGTATATCAGAACTTGTTTATACATGCATTTACAAACAAAATAAATTTTTTCTTCTTTGTGTTGGAATATTTACTACGAAAACACTGGTCAGGAACATGCAATCTCGCAATTATAAAGAGTTTGATACCTAATTTGATAGAAAAATAGTTATTTTTAAATAAAACAAAATGTGTATAAGATATCATTGAAATTTCTTATTCATTTGAAAAACCTGTTGATGGCATTACATACATATATGCATAATTGGCCGATACAACCCTTCAGCCAGGATTACGACCTAGCTTCTCACACACATATGTTTTGTGTGTTAATTTTATACATAAGTCGTCTTCAAACTACAAATTTTTAGGAAAACTTTTCATGGTTTTTGTTATGTTCGAAATGTGTGAGCCAGGGACCCACTAGACTAGACGCCGACTTCAATGTAATTAAAATGTAAATTATTTCATGACTTCGGTGCAATAAAACGGACTGAATCTGACCGATGGCATGGGTTTATATTGGTTTTGGGAACTTTTGTGGTTTGTGACTTATTCGCATACACTTAAGACTTAAGAAAACCCCCACAAATAAAATTCTAACCGAATCAAATCGCACGACCAAGATGACCGCTTCACATTATGTTAGATGAAAATGCCACCAAATCTTTCGTGCCGATAGATCTCCAGCGAGATCTTGCACGTAACGCCATTCTGTTGAAACTACATGACGTTGGTGTCCGATTCATCCGATTTAGACAGTGAAGGCTTCAAGGAAATATGGACGGATCACGTCGTCAGCTTAAAATCCATACCAAACACTGTCTTCCAAAGGATGAAATGGACGCTTTTAGCTCTCATGGGTATTGGTATAGTCTAAAATTCTACAATTTTGTTTGTTTAAGTACGCATGAGAATGTTTTTTCATATAAATTAGGTTCAGTTGCCAAATCCATCTATAATCCATTCAGCCAATACAATCATATTGGTGTGATTCAAAACAATTCAAGGTTGGACTACTGACTTCAACGGACGTCGGTTATCCACAAGCATTTTACTTACAGGCATTACAACCCTTCAGTCAGGATTACGACCTAGCTTCTCACACCACATATAATCTGTGTGTTACTTTTATACATGTGTGGAAGAACCTACACTTTAAAGTCGGCTCCAAACGACAGATTTTTGTGAAATTTTTCATGGCAATTTTATTTACTTTCAGAGATTTTTCCAAAAAATCTGCTGTGAGGAAGTCGGCGAAGAAATATTTTTTTCATATTTACGTTTTGATGTCTGACCTGGAATTTGAACCGCGACCTTACATTTTAAACCTTTTGTGTTCTCAAATATTCAGTGTTTTGAAACAAACTCAGACCCCATGTTTGTCAGCACAATAAATGCTGTATTAGCAGGTATGTTACAAGTATTTCACTATCTTCTTCCCATTTAAAGCATAATACAAGCATGTACGTCTTGACAATAGAAACCACTTCTACCCGCATCCAATAAATAACATTTTCACCCATGTGTACACAAAGCAGCACACATAAACAACAACAACAAATACGCTGTCAATTGAATTTTGAATTTTGAATAAATGAAATTTGTTTGAGAACCAAACATAGGCCCTGCAGACAGATACAATTACCCGCACCCTCAGAACACTTACGCTGAGATTTATTAAACACAAGTGCAGTTAAATTTAAGCGGAAAAACAAAAACAAAAACATGAAAAAAGGCACAAATTGAAAAGTTTGTCTCTTGCTAAAAAGCTAAAGAGGTTGTCTCAGTTTGATTGAATAAAAGTCACGTCATTGTTTGTTCAGTAATTGGCGGGTAAGGGTGAAAAGTTCGAAAGTCTACTCAAAACAAAATAAAACAGAAAAAAAATCTATTTAAGGTGAAAGAAAAGAATATAAAATAAAAACACAAAGAAAAATACAAAACCACAGTAAAAATTTAAAAAGTAAAGCAATAATCAAATTAGATCCGAAAATAAAAAAAAAAAATTCAAATCAAAAAGTAACGAATTACAGAAATTCGAAAGAAAACGTGTTTTTTAGTGAAAAACTATTAACAAAAAACTCACACAACAAATTAAACAATTTAAAAAAAGCAAGAAAAGCTTAAGAAAATGGAAAGTATTGTGAATCTTTTTGAAAATGCAGATCCTTTTAAGACCTGGTGGCCTACAATTGCTGCCGTTGCTGTTGGCATTATTATAACCATACGGTGAGTAAGATTTCCAATGCAATTTACAAAGCATGGCAGTATTTACTCTCTTCGAACTCCCGACACGTGATTCTGAAAGATCGCCGTAGTCTAATAGGTAGTGTGTTGACTTATTAGACGTAAAGCTTGGGTTCGTATACCAGGTCAGGCATCAAAATAAAATATGAAAGAAAATATTTCTTCGACAAAATTATTCTCTCGTATACTGGCTCATAAATACTCCTCTATTAATGTGAAACCTGTAGAGTCACCACTACCATTATCCAATGACTTCAACGTCGTTAAGCAAGCATTTGCTAGAACACATTTCCTATATTTGAAAGACAAACTGACAGATAAACCGAAACCATAATGGGGAAAAAACGGCATACTCTGATATAACTTAACATCAAGAGCTCAAAATGTAATGGGAGTTGAATGAAACGCACATATCTGTAAGCATCTTGCACATGGTTTGAGTCTGGCAAATGTATTCTGGATGTTTTGATCAAATTTTAGTGCAGTAGAGGTATGGTACAACAGCAAACAAAAAATCAGTGGACACGTCGAAAAAATTGCCGAAGTTGATCTCCCTATAAAAGTGTCAAATTGTTTTGAAAGAAAACAAGACAGGATCTTGTGAACTCCTATAACTATTAATTCTGATCTCAACATACATACTACACAGGCCCACAAGAGTATACATACGATTAACAAATTTCACAAATTTCTGACCCAATGCAAAAGACCGTCTTAAAATCGAGGAAAGTTGTCAGACAATTATAAAGATTTTCAACGAAAACGGATTGGTTAAAAAATTTCTAAAATTTGTTAACCGTATGTATACCTTTGTGGCTGAGTATACATACATAGTTGGTCATTATAACACTACATATTTTTGAGAAACTTTACATGCCAATTTCTTTATTTACTCTTAGAATTTTTGCCCGAAATCTGCTGAGAGAGGAAGTCGCCGAAGGAATACTTTTTCTTACTTCATTTTGTTGAAAATGAGTTTGAGCCGTGGCCTCACGTCTAAAAAGCCTGCTACTTACTAGAGTATAGCAATCTCAGTACTACTCACAAAATTATCCTTTAAAAAAAATTAAAAAAAAAAATTAAGAAGGATTTGATGACCCGCCATACATTGACTGCACTGGATGGCAGGAGCACCGACTGTAAAGCCCGTATTATATTTTCTTCGATTACCATTAAAAAAAAAAACTAAAGAAATAATTATCAAATACAGTCAAAGAAAAAAGTCTACATACAGTGGTTTCCGCTGGTTTTTACCAAATTGAAAAAGATGTCATAGTGTTGTTAAAGGCATTAACAATTAAGAATGTTTGAAGAAGAAAAGAATATGAAGAAAAAAAAATTAATAACGTAGACATTATTGGAGAAAAATATAAAAATTAGGGGAAAAGTCTACATTCAGTGGTGTGTACATACAGTGGTGTATTTAGACTTTTTTCTTTGAGTGCATATACTTGATTAAAGAATATTTGCATTTGAGTAAACTATATTAGAACAATTTGTATCAAAATGTGTTAAATTTCCACAAGTATTTTAAAATAAACTGGAACTTGAAAAATTTCTTATTAAACTGTAATTGCCTTCGTTAATGTTTGATTAATTAAACTCATTACGGAATTTAAATTAATTGATATTGTAATCTCCAAACCTTATGACTGACCCAAACCAAAAACTTGGTTAAAAACTTCAACACATTTTTTTAGTTTTTTTTCTTCTGCTGTTGTGATTAATCATCCGTGTGGTATAAAATGAAATGATGGAATATGTTCATATTTTTTTATGAAATTTATTTAATTAATCGATGATGTTTTCATATATTTAATTAACTTATAATAACAACAAAATGCACCCAAAAAAATGCACTTAAAACACATACTCGCACGTAATTTAATTTAATTTGCCACAACTCGCTGATGCAATAAAAACCATATTTGTCGGTCAATACATTGCATTAATGCAGGCAGGCAAGCGTCAGACATATTTTCCTCAACGTGGTTTTTTATTTATTTTTTTTTTGTTTCTGTACACAATAAATTAAATTTATTTTTAAAATAAAATAAAATAAAATATTTTAACAAAAAATTAAAAGAGGTGAACCAGGATTAAAAAGCCAAGTGACAGATTTTATGGAAGAAATGATGGAAAAAAAATTAAGCAGCAACTGGACATGAAATAAAAAAAAATAAAAATACGAATCTGTGAAGCGAAACCATTTGCCACAACATCACAGCCAGAGAAAAATGTAACAGAAGCACAAGAAGTACAACAGCAGTAGCAGTAGCAGAAATAAAAGTGACAGCTCGAGGAAGCCTTAAACGAAGCCGTGGCTATGAAAAGCAAACATTGACTGCAAGTATAAAGCTTACTACACACAAACACACACACTCACACTTTTCATATAAAATTGTATTTCACTGCATGAAACTGACTGTGGGTATGTAGCATTGATAAATTGATATTTTTCATACACTCATACACTCATACTACTACAACATATACACCAGAACATGCCAATAAACCGTTGTGTGTGTTTAAAAATCTATCAATAGAGAGAGAGAAAAAAGGAAGAAGAGTTTGTTTATGCCACAATTGCCGCATGGTCATGTCATTTACTAATGCGTAAACAAATTAACAATTTTACGCTTCTTTTGTGTTCAACGCAACTCAGTGTTTCATACAAACTCATACACATACACACACACTTATTACAAAACATGACGGCAAATATAAACACAATAAATTACATGCAACCAATAAACACAAAAATACACTACTACCACTACTACACACAGACACACATGTATACACATGTATACACACTTTGATTTGTGGCCAGCCACCTTTTGGACTTTTACACTGAAGGTACAAAAAGACAGTTTAAAGATGACCTCATTGTTGCAACACAATTCAGGTGAACTGACAAAAAATGTGTCACAGTTTAAGGCTGACTAAAGTGGCCATTCTTTCTATTTTCCAAATGGATTACAGGCAAGCAAGCAACCGAGTAAACAAGTGCGATTAGATGACAATTGATGAGCATACAAGGCAAATGGACGCAGTTGTGAAGATTATAAAATTTAGCAGATCCTATACAAAGTAATTGTAGAAAATTTTACACTGTAAATCATGTTTCGTGACATGGTTAGCTGACACTATACACATGCAATTTAAGCTGCTATATACACCATCGCATCTGTACTTCTCTAGCACATCTGCAAATTGAATTGAAATACTGGTTTTGCACAGAGTACGCATGTTCCACGTTTTGGAACTTAAATGATCCATTCGAGAGATGAGTTAATAATTTAAAAATCACCTTCTTTATCGAGATGTAAAGCAATTTAAAGCCTCTGTTATTGTGGAACTTTAACCCATTAAAATTAGTCCGCTGTTCGATGGTAAGATCCTTTTAGGAGGTCGTCGATGATGCTATGCTTAAACGTAATGTACGTGCCCTAAAACAACAGACCGAATGTTGTCGAGTTGTATAGAAGTTGAAAGCCTCTGTTAGTGAGGGACTTTCACCCACCATAATGAATCCGGTGTTTGGCGGAAAGATCCTTTAAGAAGGAAGTCGTCCAGAGCGACAACCTGAATCTGTTGTCAATAGAAATGTACCTCCTGAACTACAGCGATTTGTATTTTCCCTGGATTATGCGGAGTCGGCGCAAAACAGCATCAGTTTCGTTTTCCGCTGTTTTAAGTTCACATAGGCAATGCAGTCTAGATCTGTGTGCTGTAATAAATCACTGCGCTTTGTTGTCTTGTAATCTACATTTTGACTTTGAGTATAAATTACAACCATTGACAGCAGCAGTGTTTTTTAAACCTGAGGATAACCAATATTCAGTGAACGCTCTATATACCTATTCAGCCCTATCGCCGACTATTGTCAAGTGCTGTTTAAAGCTCATTCTCATATCAATCATAACGACAAGGTATTGTATTGCAAGTTGTGAAATTATTTCGGGACTATCAATACACGTTTTGATTTGGTGATTTTATCTGTATGCATCTACCAGTGCCGCTTGCGTTTTCTGTGCCTCTAGTTACAGGTCGGCATTATGCAGCCATTCACGTATTACCCACTGCAGCATTTATAAACTTCAGCAGAATGTTAAGCCGTTACACCGCCGCACAGCCAACAATTTAAGCACCGTCGGAAAGTGTAAGCATCAATATGTCATCTTAGTCGCATTAAACGCTGCTGGTCTAAGCGAGATGTCCCCGTATTCGCAACGTCTGTTCCTTACTGTAGTATGCAGTGTCTGCAATAAATATTTATTATCTGTATATAGTATTCCAGTTCTCCGAATGTAGTTTCGTACAAGCAAGAAAGTCTATTCACTCGAGCAGTAGAGCTCCCTCGAAAATAATACTGAAATATAAAAATAACACAGAGATAACATCATTCACTGATCTGTGGATATCTGTGTTTTACTAGATTTTTTTTAAGGTGAGGTGAGTAGCCTGCCTCTAATGTTTCTGGGTAACTTGGATTTCTATTGAATTGAATTCATTGTCAACATCATACTTAGAATGGCACATGAAATATTTTAGTTGGCTTTTTCTGTTTTTCGAATTGTCAGTCACGAAGTTTCCATCACCTTTTGGTTTTAAAGCTATTTTGGTACAATGTAGTAAGCGATAGAATCCAGGTAATTTCTGTAACCACAACCTCTCTGTAACCTTGGTTTATCCATACTTCCCCTACCTGTATATATTGATAACGTAAGTGGTTTCAGATAAGGATAATCACTGAGGAGTCTCCTGAAGGCGGGCACTCACAAACGCTATTGAACGAGATCATTCTGGCAATAAATGGGGGTAAAACGAAGTTTATGTTGTTGCAGGGTCAGTCATATTGGATCCCATATTATACACATTATTACGCATACATAATTGGTCATTACAGCCCTTTAGTCAGGATTACGAACTAGCTTCTCACACCACTTCCGTTGTGTGGGCTAATTTTATACATGTGTGGCGGGATCTATAGATTCAAGTCGACTGCGAATGCCAGATTTTTGATAAACTTTTCATGGCAATTTTATTTACTCCCAGAGTTTTTGCCAGAAATCTGCTGAGGCCAAGTCGCCGAAGAAATATTTTTATCATTATTCGCTTTGTTTAAGACGTATGGCTTGGGGTCTGAACCATGGCCACACGTCTAATAAGCCAACACACTACCTACTAGACTACGGTGGCTAGGCTACGGATCGTATAATACAGCTGACAACTTCGATAATTTGATATTGTCAAGGAGTTTATATATCTTTGCTCTGGGGAATTACTCTTACCAGTAGTTTCTATTATGGACTACATAGGCAATAGGCTTGGTCTACAAGCCACTCAACCTCCGCGGGCTTCTTTATGATGCGAAAACATTGTCGTTATTACACATCAATGCAGCAGTCTTGGGAGTATTCGAGAGAAAAGTTCTTCTCAAGGTTTCTGTCCAGCGTGAGTTGGCGATGATTTCCGAATCCGTTCTAGCAACTGAGCTGTATGAGGTCTCTAACAACATAGATGTTGCTTAGTACAATGAATACGCAGACTTAGCCATGTGGAAAGGTGTTCTGTCCAGATAGGATCAGATGATGTCGACACAAAGGATGACAACGTCTGTTTTAGGGGAACTATTCCAATTTTGATTGGCGTGACCAACTGGAATAGGCGTGAGCGCAACAAGAAATGGAAGGAAGAAATGGTAAAAGCAGGCAGAAATTCGTCGGGTTGTTTCATCCAATTAAATACGAAAGAAAATATTCTCACAATACAACATATTTGGTAAATCTTGGTTCTGTTTATTTGGTACTTTAATAAACAATTCATAGCGATATTGAATAGCCTCTACACCCAGTCTCTTTTATTTGTTTACTTAACAGAATCTAGTGCAGTCACAGTGTATTTCTCTTATGTTTTCATCAGCTGGCAACTGTTATACTCTAGCGGGTGGCAGGATGACACTGTCATTTATAGCCTCACCTTTTTATTGCTACAACATTTGCTGTAGCAAAACATATCTCGTCTTAATTGCTTTTATTTTATTTTAATTTTTCTTTCTGTTCTCATTTACAGCACTCTGATGAGCGGTCAACGCTGTCCGAATGACAATCAAATTAACGATCAAATTGTAATTATAACAGGCGGTAATTCAGGCATTGGCTATGAAATCGCAAAGGCATTGGCTGGTCGCGGAGGACGCATTATATTGGCCTGTCGTAATATGGCGGCTGGCGAAAAGGCAGCCAGTGTCATTAAACGTGAACTGGGCTGTCGTTGTGTGGTAGCACACACGCAAGATGACAACACTGAATTTCCGGCAGCCAGCATAAATGACAAGTTCTTTGTAGAAGTACGTTACTTAGATTTGCGTTCCTTTGACAGTGTTCAACGTTTTGCTCGTAATATTATAACGGAATTTGAACGTATCGACATACTGATAAACAATGCTGGTGTCATTTTCGAACCATCTAATGCCATCACCACCGATGGTTTTGAGCAACACTTACAAGTCAATTACATGTCACATTTTCTACTTACACACCTACTGATGGGTCATTTGAAAAGGTCAGCTAATGGTCGCATTATAAATGTATCGGCTCACGCTCATACAGCAGCAAAAATGGATTTTGATGATCCGTTAAATGTGGGTACGTGGGCGATGAAATTTCATGCACGTGATGCCTTTGCCCATTCCAAATTGGCTGTCATATTGGCAACACGTTGGCTGGCCAGGGAATTGAAAGGTGAGTCGTGTAGGAACATAAATTTATTCCTTAAATTACAACAAAAAATATTACAATTTTACAATTGTGCAAATTGTTTGAAATGAAATAAAATATTCTGTTATTGTTGCTACTGGATTTTTTTTCTTTCTTTTATGCTTGTTGCGTGGTGCAGAAACTTCCATCACAGTAAATTGTTGTACACCTGGTTTGGTACGCGGCACATCACATCTGAGAAAGTAAGTTTTCCATTTTGCGATTTTTATTTAAGTTTCCCTTACTTTAAATATTAATTTCAATTCACATTTTGATATGAATTCAACGAAAAAGTGAAAAAAAACGAAATTCCTTTATTTTCTGAAGTTCATTTAAATTTTATTGATATGCAGCCTTACCAAGTGTGCTGATGTTCGTTATTTATAACTTTGTGTGTGTATGTGTGTGTGCTTCAGAAATTAAAATCAAATAAAATCTGGAGTTCTTTTGATTATATTCTCTATTGATTGAGTGATTTAAACTACGGTAGTATATAAGGCATGCTGTACAGTATTATTATACACTTTGGGAATCTTTTTTACTCATCCCGGCCTCAGCCATGTACGTTAACTAAAGAAACAAATAACATTAGACTTTGAGATCGATTAGACCTTAGATCTGCATGTGAAATGTAGTTCAACTACTCACGCCTTAGAATAAAATCCAACCCACTAAAGCCCTTTTTGATCCTTCAGCCAGGATCATGACTTAGCTTCTCACATCACTCATGTTGTGTGTGTTAATTGTGTACATGAGTGGCGAGACCTACAGTTTAAAGTCGACTTCGAACGATAGATTTTTGAAAAAATTTTCATGGCAATTTTATTTATTCTTAGAGTTCTTGCGAGAAATACATTTTCATATTTCGTCTTGATGTCTGACTTGGGGTTTGAACCGCGGCCTTACGTCTAACAAGCCAACACACTACCTATTAGATTAATGCGACTTCATTGCTGAATAGCACACAGTACAATACCTCGTGGAGTTTTAGCCTAATAATACAGAATGATGCCGATTTTGGCAAAAAAAAAATCATCTTTTCAGATGAAGCTCATTTGGATCTTGGCGGGTACGTAAACAAGCAAAATTGTCGCATTTTTCTTCGAAATGGGCAAGGAGTGGCCGTTACAGACAATGGCGATCGTTATCGGGCCATGTTGAACGAATTTTTGTTCACAAAAATTGAAGAGGAGGATATTGGCAACATTTGGTTTCAACAGGACGGCGCTACGTGCCACACAGCCGAAGCTACACTCAATGTTTTGCACCCTGTTTTTGAAGATCGCATTATCAGCTGCAGAACTGATGTCGTTTGGCCACCTCGGAGCTGCGATTTGACACCGTTGGACTATTATTTGTGGGGTGCCGTCAAAGATAAGTGTTACGCCGACAAGCCAGAGACAATTGACGCTTTAAAGGACAATATTCGTGAAGTCATTGGTGAAATACAGCTGCACACAATCGATAATGTGCTTAAAAACTGGACCGATCGTGTAGGCTACTGCATGGCCAGCCGAGGCAGCCATTTGAATGAAATTATTTTCCATTATTTATTAACCGTGAAATGTAGTTCAACTACTCATGCCTTAGAATACAACCCACTTAAGCCCTTTTTGATCCTTCAGCCAGGATCATGACTTAGCTTCTCACATCACTCGTGTTATGTGTGTTAATTGTTTACATGAGTGGCGAGACCTACAGTTTAGAGTCGATTTCGAACGATAGATTGTACTTTCAAATAAAAAAAGAAATTTGAGAAAATATTCAGTAGTTTTTTTTTAAGCATTTTCAAAAAAAAAAGTTATTTGGCGGACCCTTTACTTTTTTGATTCTTTGAAATGCTAGTTGTTTCCAAGAAATTTTACAGCATGAAACTAGTTTGGAAAGCGTTATGCATTACTATACTAATTCCTACTTCTCGACAAATCGCTACAGGTCACATTTGTGATTTCTCTTTAATAGAGTAGTGCAATATAAATAGAACTTTTAAACCAATTAGCAATGCCATACAACCTATAAATATTGCTTACAATTGTTTAATCAAAATATAAAACAAAAAAATTAAAAATATTTCACACGGAAAATATAAAAGACAAGAAAATATCATAAAAAAATAATACAAAGATAACGCGCCAAAATAAAATCATTAAATATCACATTGTTTTCCTTGTTTTTTCCTTCAAAAAGTTTTTGCTTGCAAATATGCTGCGAGAAATATGTACCAACACATGATTACCCACTCCTCGTACTGCCGACTCCATAAAACAAATTTTTGCATTTTTCGAGGGCAAAAATGTTAAATTAGAAAAGTTTTTAGTTTCACACTTCCATACATACGAGTATATGTATGTATATGCATGTACACATACACATTGCTATTTAAATTTTTAACTTCATAATGTTACTGGGTTTATTTAACACAGTACGAGTATGTATGAGTGCTGCGTATGAGCGAGTAACAGATGATTTATTTACTTGTTGTGTTTATTACTCATACATACATATGCTGTGCTGTGAGGGTTTATACTGTATAAATATTGTGTAGTTTGCTAATGAAATTTTACAACAATATGTATGTATGTACATATATATGTATGGATGTACAGATATATATGTATGGATGTACAGATATATATGTATGGATGTACATATATATGTAAGAGTGTATGTGTGTAGTTTTGTTTGTATTCCTTGACTTTTAATGAATTTACAAAAAAAGGCTGTCAAAATCTGCTAAACAGACACATAAATTCAGTTGGTTTAGTTTGCATTTTCAATTAACATTTCGCAACGTTTACTTGACATACTTAATGTAATGTAATGAATAGCTTTGCAATGAAAGACATTTTGCATCATCAATTGGTGGTTTTTGTTCAATTAGAGCATATTTGTAAGTTAAGTCTGCATTAGAACAGAATTAAAGCAGATATGGTAATTGGCTTGTTAGTCATCAACTCATTTGATTTTCAAGTTAAAAGGCTAGTGGAACATTTAAATTTTCCTGCCGAACTGATATTTAAGACGACTCTTTACATAACAAAGAGAGAATCGTTGCAATTCTTTCAGTCCATAAATCCTAATACGTATAATACAACCGAGACTGTAAATGTTACTTGCAGCAGATTTTTAAAATAAACACTTCAGCTTCAGCCTACTTCTCCGATTAGGCAATGACTTGTGATTCATCCTATAAAAGCGTTAACGACTTCGCCAAAGCGGTTCACCTTCTGTATACTCGGGCATTTTGACATGCACTGTAATACTCCTTCCAGTTGCCTTATTCATCAGACCCCTGTATCTCATGAGCATGAGCACAAGCACGCTGCATATCCAAACTGGGCGAGGATTTTTATTAAAACTCATTTCTTTTTCTTTTTTTTAAGGTACATAGAGATGTCATCTCTCCTTTAATTTCATTTTAATTATTTTCTATTTTGTTTCAGCTTCACTAGTAAAAGTTTCTCCAGTTAACCGGAAATAGATAGCATGTGCCACTCTTTCTCAAAAGGTGGCGCTGTCTCACATCTATGTAATGTTGATTTTTGATACTATCCTCAATGAGGGGAAAATTGTCAGGGGACTTACTGAATGCATTAATTTTTAAAATTCGAAAAACATGATGAAATTTGTTTTGTCTTCTCTGAAGTTTAAACTGGAATTTGTCGAGTCTATACAATACAATGCCACTTGTTTGGACGAGGCATTAAATTGAGTCAAAATGGTTGGTTGTATCTTAAGCAGACGTTGAGTTTCTGACGACAGCAAAATAAACCTTAGCTCTTGTTGTGGGTAGAGCATTCACTTCAAAGCTATAGAACTTCATTGCTCAAGAAACGAGCTGGTGGAATCAAAAAAGGGCGAGTAAAGAAGGTATACTGATGCTTAATTGCAAACAGCAAACTACTCTTAGAATAGCGTCATCAGTCAGGGTATGAACCGTGATCTCAGGTCTAAGAAGCCAGCACTCTACCTACTAGACTCCGGCGACTTAAGTCTTGATTAAAATTAATTGTTAATATCAAGTATTTGATATTATGAACTCTACTGTCTTGCAATTCCTTCATGCCTTCAGTTATGTCCTTTATTAGGCAATCAATATAACATTCTGGCATCAACACCATCTGGTGGCAAACAAAATCTGATACTTTGTGACCATAAGTTGCAGTTTTAATAAAAAAAAACAACGAAAACAAAAACATTCAATTGCGTAAACTTTTCCTACAAAGTATTCCTACAGCGCTACCAATAATAAAGTGTTGATAACGACCCGACCATTTTCAAAATTTATCAAAAATATTAAGTGTTTTAAAGGCAACAACAACAACATCAACAATATCTGTGAAAAACAGCAACAACATATAACACAACAAGCAAAAGGACGTACAAACAATTCAAACTAACTATAAAACATCCTTTAACAAGCTCTCTCACCCTCTCTCTCTCTCTCTTTCTTTTCAACAACATTCCATCTCTTGCAATATGCATATAAGCATACATTGACACTTAAACTCTTTATACGATGCATCCATATGCGCAAATATTTATGTGTGTCTGTGTTCTGTAGAAAATTTAACAACAAAAACAAACATGAACGTAATTTTGCAACTACAATAGAAAGAGAGAGAAAAAGAAACAAAAATAAAATGGAATAAAAAACTTTAAAACATTAATTTTAATGCAGATGATGAAAAAATAGATACTCTTGAAATAAACATCATAACAGGGGGGGCAACACTTGTACAATACAGTGGTATGCAGAAATTAAAAATTACAAAAACAATATACATGGAAAGGTAAATCTTATTTTGCCTTCATATTTGTTGTGACAATACTTGATCTTGATCAAAATGGCGTCACATAAATATCATAACACGCACTAACTAACGCCCACTGTTTGCTTCAAGGAGTCATAGCTTTTACCGAGACATTGAACGACCTATGGACCAAATGCCAAGGTTTGGAAAGACAGTTTGCTTGTCCAAATGTTCTTATTTTTATTTAAAAAATTTTCCATATCGTAAGACAGATTCTACGGAAAATACTCGTATGCCAAGAGTAGAGGAGAGCTAATGAAAATATTCTGGACTTGTTTTACCCACTGAATGACTATGAGGAGCAATTATACGTGTACATACATAATTGGTCATTTCAACCCTTCAGTCAGGATTCCGACCTAGTTTCTCACACCACTCATGTTGACTGTGTGTTAATTTTATACTTGAGTGGCGGAACCTACAGTTTAAACGACAAATTTTTGAAGAAACTTTTCATGGCAATTTTTTATTTATTTTCTGAGTTTTTGCCAGTGATCTGGCAATTTCATATTTCGTTTTGTTGGAGATGTCTGACCTGGGGTTAGAACCCTTTCCTCACGTCTAATAAGACAGAACACTACCTCCTAGACTACGGCGACTTATGCGATTATGCTTGAATGAAATAAAAATGAAAATATTTCTTTAAATAAAACCCACGTTCCTTCAGTTAATTTGGTATCATTATTATTATCGTTATCTCCTATCACTAGTGAACAATTTTTACATCGTCTGTAAGATATAGAGAATCCATGAAAGAAAAATCAAGACATGGTGGTGCGCAGGTCTGCCACATGATAATTGGTTTGCATTATAACATGAAGTCGCCGTAATCTGGTAGGTAGTGCGTTGACTAATTAGACATGAGGTTTCGGCTCAAAAACCAGGTCGTATACCTCTAACAAAGCGATATATGAAAAAAAATTTCTCGGCTACTATCTCTCAGCAGATTTCTAGCGAAAATACTCAGAGGGTAAATAAATTCACATGAAAAAGTTTCTCAAAAATGAGTCATTCGGAATCGACTTTAAACTGTAGGTCCCGCTACTCATGTATAAAATTAACTTACACAACGTGAGTGGTCTTAAGCTAGGTCGAAATCTTGACTGAAGGGTTGTAATTATATATGTTATGTGTGGGTGCCCTGGTAGTCTAGTGGGTAGTGTGCAAGGCTATTAGCGTGAAGGTAGTGGGTTCGATTCCCACCAGAGACTCTGGTCTGTGACACTACATCGTATTTAATTAGAATATAATTTGTAATTGTATTGTAATTAAAAAATAAATATGTTATGTGTATTACAACATCAAAATTGTTATCCATTGCTAACATGGTTAATGTCTTCACAAGTTCGAGATTTTAGTTCTCATTATACATCCCAGTTACAATCTTTATTCAGCTTTCCAGAAAAGACAAGGAAGTTGGAGATGTTCTTAACATTTTTCAGATTTCTACCCACAGTCCATTAAATCTACCCAGGTTCTGATAAAAAGATACAACCTATGGGTTAGGTTAGGTTAGGTTAGGTTAGAGGACGTATACTTGTCAATTAAGACAAGAACAGTACCCGGAGGTCGAATTGACCCATTGTACAACGTCCTAGTTTCTCACACCACTTATGTTGTGTGTGGTAATTTTATACATGAGTGGTGGGACCTACAGTTTAAAGTCGATTCAGAATGACTGATTTTTGAGTTTTTGCCAGAAATCTACTGAGAGGAAGTCGCCGAAAAAATACTTTTTGTATTTTGTCTTTGATGCCTGGCCTGGGGCTCGAACCCAGGCTTTTGCGTCTAATAAGCCAACACACTACCTACTAGACTACGGCGACTTCAACAACCTATGGGTTGCTTATGGTCATTATTTGAGAAACCGACAAAGCCATGTATACGTCGTTCTGTGTTTATCCTAAGCTAGTAATTATTTTAATTACACTCTCTATTAGGAGGATTGACTTCAAAGATTTTTTTTTTTTTTTTTTTTGAGAAACTTTTCATGGCAATTTTATTTATTCTCAGACTTTTTGCCAGAAATCTACTGAGAGGAAGACGTCGAAGAAATATTTTCTCATATTTCGTTTTAGTTGGAGATATCTGATCTGGGATTTAAACCGTGCTCTCACGTCTAATAAGACAATACGCAATACCTACTAGACTACGTTGACTATTAAATCATATTTTCCATAATTTTGACATGTTCGGAAGATACTGCTTTAAGGCTATCGTCTTCTGAATTAAAAGCTTTACCCATTTCAATGTAGATTCAAAATCGAAAACATTTTGATTTGAAATTCTTTTTTGCAGAGTTATATGCTATAAAACTACTTCCGATAAGCCAATACTATCAACTAGACTACGGCTTTGTGCTTCAAAAATCAAATTTCAAACGACATAATTTTTCTATAAAATGACGGTGGTAGTATAATTATTGCTTTCACTTTATCTAGTTCCACTATAAGTACCCATTTAACCAGCCTTAAGGATCTCCCGTACCGCGAATGACTACTGTGGAATTTTTCATAAAAAAAAAGATAAAAAGATCAGACGTGAGCTTCCGTGGAGTAGATCTCGAATACAAACTCCCGTAATCAAGGAAAAAGGTTCAGAGAAAATGAAAAAATTGTTATCATGATTTACGAGTTTATGAAATTAAGAGACTTCAATTCCGCGCATGTAATTCCTATAGGAAACGTCACAACAACGAATAGTCATGAACAACCGCCTTCTAAAAACCAAGTGATAAAAATCTCCTTATCACTACATTTGAATATCCGCAGAGGACTTTATTAATAGACAACGACAAATGGATCTACAGTCAGGCAAAGGAGCTGGTATAGTCAGTTTTCATTAAACTTTCCTGCATTATTTCTGACATTTTATTTAAATTATCGATTCAACATTACACTGTAGCACTTTGATACTGTGGCAAGAATTGTTTTCCATATTTTTTTCTTTGTCTTCGGTTTTTTTTAACATCGTGCACCCCATAGTTTATGTTGTACACGATAAACAGATATTTATCTGGCCATTATATGGAATGGAAAAACAACTCATAATTCAAATGAGTTAATGTTGCTGTTTCTACTGCTGTTGTTGCTGTCATTGTTGTTCATGTTTAACAAAATCGAATTGTTGTTATAATTTTCCAATTATATTTTAAATGGCAGAGTAAAATTGCAATACAAACACAACACACTGGAGGTACTTTCTCTTTGGCAAGCCAATCTAATTGAAAATCGAAAAGTGAAGCAAAGCAAAGCATGTACAACTGCAGTGGTTGGGAAGGAAACAAAAAAGCTGCCATGACTTGACTGACTATAGCAGTGCAGTGCAGTGCCATAGTGTGTGTAAACAGAGTAACAGTGTTTTTAAAAGTTTCGGTTTTTCTTTTCCTTGTGTTTTCGTTTGTTTCAAACGAAACTTTCAACATTTTTTTCTTTCTTACTTTGGTAATAAATTTTAGTGAAAAAAGAAAAAAATTTCAAAACAAAGTCCAAGCATAAGGATAAGGAAAAGCAACCGAGAGAAAGAGAGAATGAAAAGGAGCGGGGGGGTCGGTAAGATTGTGGTAATTAAATTTGCTCTGTAACAAGCTTCAGCTGTAAACACATGTCGAAATACGAATGGCTGTTTGCCAACATTTTGCCAAAATCAAAGCCAACAAAAGTACGAAAATGAAATGGCATTCAACGATTTAAATACTGCCATATATAAACGTAGAAGATGTGGGTTTTTTGGAAGAGGGCGTTTAGAGGGCCAAAGCCGAATATAATGTTGCTGCACAGATGCTACACATATTTGGCGCGGAACCACTTCATGTGGCATTGACAAAAGAAATATTGATTCGAGCTGTTACAAACAGATTCGACATCATCTTTTGAAGGAAATTTTCAAGTTTAAATAAAATTAAATTTTCTGTTGCCGTAAGAAATTTATATACGCGAACAATTAAGAAAACTTTTATTTTCTGCAAAAGGAATTTTAGAACGTTTCGTAAAGCAAAAACGTTAGACGTCGTAATGGTCTAAATGGCTAAAAACATTTTAAGATTTTAAATTTTATTGACTGTTAAACGAAAAGGCCGTCCCTCGGCAGGTTTTACATCCTTACACTCGATGGCGTCAGTCAAAAATAAGTTCTTTACTTGAGAGATTCCTGTTAATTAGAAATACTTTCGTTTGCGAAATAAAAATGCAATGAATTGGTTCAATGAATTCTCCTATAATTTGGCTTTAGACTCATTTTAAAGAGCAAAGATCAATTGTCAATTTCTGACAATAACGATGGTTCTAGGACGTCAGTGTTTAGCTCTACAATTATTCAAAAATGGCCAAAAATGCCTTTTTCTCGAAAACCTGACGTTTCGTGTTCAGCGCGCAAAATGCCTTCGGAAACTCCTTATTTTCAAAACCCATGCAGGGCTGTGTTATCTAAGATCATTACTAGGCTTTATCAACATGTGAATTTGCCCAAAGCTACACTTAAATTAAGATCATCAATGGACACATACATACATACATAATTGGTCATTACATTCCTTCAGACAGGATTACGATCTAGCTTCTCACACCACTTATATTGTGTGCGTTAATTTTTATACATGAGTGGCGGGCTCTACAGTTTAAATTTGATTCCGAACGACAGATTTTTGAGGAAACTTTTCATGACCATTTTATTCACTCTCAGAGTTTTTGCCAGAAATCTGCTGAGAGGAAGTCACCGAAGAAATACTTTTTGTATTTTGTTTTGTAGGAGTTGTTTAACCTGGGGTTTGAACCGGAGCCTCACGTCTAATAAGCCAACACACTACATAATAGACTACGGCAACTATTAGTAGAAAAGGTATACTGAAGCTTAATTTCATGCCGCATACCATGGTTCATAGTTGGTTTAAAGATTGATAGAGAGACGTAAATGGCAATATTCGTGCGTAGCGTAAAGTATTTAGAACACATGGAGAGAAAATTCAAAAGGAACAGTAAGTACAGCGCATTGAAATAAATACAGGGAGATTGCAATTCTACTTGTCTACTTAATAGAAAGAAACTTACTTAGTTATTATACTATCAAGGAACAGTCGGATAGTAGCAACCAGTCGTCTCACCAGGTATTGAAAAAAACTTTAATACTGTCCAAGAAGCGTTTCAAGTACGATACACAGATTCGGTGACGAGGTATCTAAGAGCATGTTGGAAATAGCCATCTTATTAACAGCACGTCAGGCTTATCTAAGTTGAGTTAGACATTACAAGAGAACCCTGTGCAGAGCTTTTTAGTTGAAAACCAAAAACCATCCAATATCCGTTCGTGGCCGGTGTATAAACATTGCTGAGAGAAAATTAAAGCTAAATTCTTTAATATTTAAAATATTTATTATGCTTTATTGCAAAGCCTTAAAAAATCACACAATCAGAAATTATACAAAAAAATAATACTTCAAATCCACCTTATATTCATCATATAGAAAAGAATAACAATGTCGCATTCAACATTTGAGGGAAACAGCATGATGAAACATTAATTCAAAGAGAAACTATCTATCTCTGCTGACAAATCTTTGAAAGGCATAAAAATGAAACATTTTGGTTACGAAATAAGAGAAAGAAAAAAATGAAACACACACACACACACACAAAGTGTGCATTTGATTTACTAAAACTGTTTTTAAATGTCACTCTACTCTCGAGTATACGTGATTTGAGTCATAAATTTCAAAAGTTAATCGTTTAATGCCTGAACGCCTCTACAATTACCGGACGAAATATGCAAAGTCTTTGAGTCATCATCAGAAAACAATATTTAAAAACGAAAATTACATATTGAAACTACACAACTGTATGCCATTAGGGTGTATTTAGTTCAGTAGCCACTGATAACAGTTCTACATTTCTTCAGTTCTATTAAAAAGGAAAATAAACTTGTCATTTCTCTGTCCCTATAGGCTGGCCAAGATTTTCTTCTATGCTTATCATTCTCACAACAACAACAATAACAACAACATCATCATCATCATCATCAGCAACAGCAACTTGGCCACAATAAGAAAGATTTGTGAATTCGAAACACGCAAACGGAACAACAACTGTTTTACACAAAAAGATTGAAAGGAAAACTTCCTACAGAGAGAGCCGCAGCAGCAACAACTTAATAAAATTCCTACAGAAAACAACATGAAAAGAAAAAAAATTATAAAAAACTAGAATTCTTCTTAATTTTAAAAATGAAAGCAGAATAGAAATCAAACTGAAAAGAAAAGAAACCCGCCATCAACCACTATAACATCACAACATGAGTTACAACAAATTGTCTGTCCAAGTCAATTCTATTTTACTGGTTTTCATTTCGTTTGTAAAGTTCATTTCATTTTTTTCTTTTCGTTTTATTTCTTAGCTTAGATTGTAAGCCCAACAGGATACTTAAAGAGAATTTTTTTTTTAATTTTTTCACAAACTTTTGCCCCTAGACTGAGAGGTACATGCAAACATAGATACAACGTTTGTATTAATTTTTGGAAAACCATAAATTTTAAGATTCTTAAAGATGCTTCAAGTGTTAATCCATTGGGTTCATAGATCATTCATTGCACTTGAAATGTAACGGCGCTATGTGGCATTTTGCCTGAAAACCTGGCCAAAATTAATAGAAGTGTTTTATGAGTTAATGGCTGGAATAGTACTGGAATAGTGATAATTAGGCCCAAGGATGAACCCAACTGATTTTGGTTCAAATCGGTCCGTGATTTCGCCTAGCTCCCATACAAATTCCCCTCGAAATTGCACTTATTTACACATAACTATGGTAATTATCTAACAATAATGATAAAATTTAGCATGGATTAGTTCTGTGTACTAAGAAATCATGGTGCAAAGTTTGGTGAAAATCGGATCACATTTGACCCTAGTCCCCATATAAAGTCCCCTTTAGAAATTCACGTTTGCGCTTATAAATGGCTTAAAAACATCGGTATCATGATGAAATTCGGTATGAACATGTATTTTGTAAATCTAAATCATATTACCAAATTTTGTTATGGTCGGTCCATAATTGCCCCTTGGTCCAAAATAGGGCCCCTTAAAAAAATATGTTTAGCAATTATAATTGGCTTAAAAATGTTATTACCTCGATGAAATTCGACATGAACATGTTTAATATGAATGTGAATCATTTATGATCACATTTTATTATGATCGGATCATAGTGCCCCAAGGTACCACATACGGTCCATTAAGAAAATCTAACATACATATCATATTGTTATAATAGTCGATATACATACATATGTAATTAAGTTTTTAAACTTCTATGATAAATATTAATAATTATTTTACATTATTTAATACTTAACATAAAAATACTTAAAAAGTGAAACCAACTACAATCGTTAAAATCGTTATCATTTTCATCATCAATGTCAGGAAGGAGTAATTTAATAGGATCTGATGAAAATGCTTTTCTATTCCTTCGCGATTTTTGTGTACTGCATCTTATAAAAGGGTCACTGCTTAAAAGTAACCTATTCAGGACATCTCGATTGGTATCGCTTCTACTGAATTTCCTCACATAATTCGTACGCCATATGGCTTTATTGCCTATGGCTTTGTTACACTACGTCTAATTTTTTGTAATTTTTCGAAAAAAAAAGCAAAATTTTCAAAAAATCGCCAAAAATAATTGCGCAAATTTGCGCAAACTTTTTTTTTGTTCCTGAATGTAGACAGCTCATATTTTCTTGTGGTATATAACATTAAACTACTAAAAACTACTTTCACCTTTAAAATCCTTATCTTTTTTGGGTAGGGTAAAAAAAATGTGCAATTTAAATTATTTTTAAATTTTGAAGGAATAATTTTAACATTAGTATATGAGATATATATATGAAAAAAAAACTGAAAGTAGCAGTTGCTCATACCTTTCAAATAAAAGAAAAATCAATATAAAACCTCTATTCGTTTAGCCACAAAAATATATCATATAAACCTATTTTAAATTTCAAAAAACACCAAAAACGCATTTAATTTTCTTCACTTTCCTGACTTTGACATCGTCTCAAATCTACAAATCTCAAATTAAAGTCGTGAAAAATCACTATATAATGCAGAATTTTGTTGTCTATCGAACTGCATACTCAGTTTCTTAAATTTCTTTAAATTCATTTTTGCCTTTTTGGCCAGCTTTTCAGGGTAAATGCGGCGTTTCAAAAAGGTATAATGATAGTTTAAAAAATAAAAAAAAAAAAATTAAAAGAAACGGCATTTATTTCTTATTTCTATTAAAAGTTTCCGACTTATCTCAGTTTTGAGGATAAAAGTGGAAAAATTACTACCAATTAATTATTTGAAACCACAGCAGACCATACTATTTTTTAATTTAAAAGGAAAATATTGGAGTATTCGCCCTAGACTATGGCGTGTGTTGTGTGTTGATTTACTACACGAGTTCAAATCCCAACTCAGACACCTTGAACAAAAATGAAAATTAAAAAAAATATTTCATTCGGAGACTTTTTCTCTGCGGTCTTCTGAAAGTACATAATTGCCATGAAAAAGCTTGTCACACACAGCATGTTTGAAGTGAGAAATCGTAATCCTGACTAAAGGGTTGTAGTGGTTAAAAAATTAGGTAACCTAAGACACTCAAAATGTTACCAATTTTACACAATACGGTCATAGTCTAGTAGGTAATGTTTTAGCTTAGCTTTAGAAGAGAGCCCGTGGTTCAAATCTTAGCTCAGATATATCGAGCGAAATGAGAGATGAAAAAATCTTTCTACGGCGACTTTTTATCAGCAGATTGCTGGCAAAAACTCTGATACATACACTGAGCGCCATAAGTGAGTCAACACCTTTGTTCTTAAGTATAAAACAGTTTTGTTCTTAAGTATAAAAAAAGTTCTTTTATCATGATTTGTTGTTTTTGTTTTAACATTTTATAAGTAGTAAATAAACGTTTTTATTTTTGGAAATTTATTGGACTTTTTATTGAAAATGAATTATTTCAGTGGTGTTTACTCACTTTTGGCGCTCACTGTATATATACATAATTGGTCATTACAACCCTTCATTCAGGATTACGACCTACTTTCTCACACCACTTATGTTTTGTGTGTTAATTTTGTACATGAGTGGTGGGACCTACAGTTTAAAGTCGACTCCGAACGACAGATTTTTGAGAAAATTTTCATGGCAATTTTTATTTACTCTCAGATTTTTTGGCAGAAATCTGCGGAGAGGAAGTCGCCGCAGATATACTTTTTTTGTATTTTGTTTTGATGTCTGGCCTGGGGCTCGAACCCTGGCTTTACGTCTAATAAGCCAGCACACTACCTACTACTAGACTACGGCGACTGCCATAGTTCTGCATATTTGGAATAAAATGTCGTCGAATAATGTGACGAAACCCAGGAACTGCGCCCCATAAAAAAATCTGGTTGGCATAGTAAAACAAGGTGGTGGTGGAGTTATGATATGGGGAAGCATGGCGGCTTCGGGCGCAGGTCAGTTTGAATTTATTTAGTCCACCATGGATAAATATGGGACGTAAACATATTAAGAAATAATTTAAAACAAAGTGCGGCAAAACTTAACCTACCATCTATGTTTTGGTTCCAACAGGATAACGACCCAAAGCACATTGCGGAGATCGTTTGACTTTGGTTTCTGTATAATGCTACAAGACAGCTTAAGATATCCCCCAATCTCCAGATCTCAATGCTGAGCACCTGTGGGATTTATTAGAGAAAAAAATTCGCCAGCATGTAATTAGAAGTAAAGACACCTTGCGAAATGTTATACGGGAAGAGTGGGAGAAAATAAATGCTGAGAAAATAGAAAAATTGGTGAATTTCATGCCAAAACAACGTGGATATCCCACAAAATATTAAATTTAAGATTTAAACATATTCATTAAAGTTTTCTTTATTTATTTTAACACTTGCCTCAGACTTTTTGGTACCTATATTTTATTATTGTGATATTTATAATACTTTGGTTTAAAAATGAATTATATTTTTTAAGTGATTTTTAGAAAATGTTTTAAATAAAAAATCTATGAAGAAATTTTGATTTAATTTTAATACCTGATGTAAGTTTTTACATATTTTCTAAAAATACATTAGGCGAACGCAGACTTTATTGACGAAGTGTATGTAAACCGTTATTGTTTTCATCTACCGTTACCGTTACCTCAGTACCATTTCATCACCTCTTGCAACATCTACTTTAACTGATATTTCCCTACAAATGAAAAATGTCTGAAGCATAAAGTTGTTAACGAAGCTATTTCGAATTGAATATCATACATTAACTAAATATTTGTCTTCCATTGAATTTTCTCAAGAAAATTAAATCAGCTTTAAGACCTTTTTTACATTAAAAACCAATTGCTATATAAAATTCACTAAAAACAAGGAAGAAAAAAAGTTATTAAAAAGTGATGCAATATGCCAGAAACAACCAGAAACAAGATTACATACGAGTATTTCGAACAAAAAAAAAACGGTGTTGATGATGATAAAGTTGCTCTTTAAATGGGGAAACACGTGATGATGACAATGCAAATGAACAGCAATGTCAACGAAAAAAAGTAGAACGGAACAGAAAAAGCAAAAAACATGAAACGTTGATTACCACTTCAACTTTGGTTTTTTTTTTAAGGTGACAAATTATACTCTTTCTGAAAACAAAAATATTTACACATATATTCACAGCAAATATTTCTAAAACGAAAGTAAAGGCTTACGCTACGCTCATAGAAATGACCACCGAATACCGCAATATGCCAATAACTATGCTTACGTTATTGGACCAGCTGGAATCGCTAGGATGTTGGTACGGAACCGTGACGCATCACGACGTCGTATGTTTGGTAAATAGGCCTTATGAAGAAAGATGAGCAAAGACGAATATTCTATTGAAAAGTGAAACTTATTTAGTCTTTCGGAACGTCGGCAGGTAAACAGCTGCCAAAAGCATCCTATAAGGTGCACTGTTTGATGCGTTATGTAGACCATACCTTCTCAAAAACGATGAAAATTGCAGCATTAGAGTCAATGGAGCAAGTAAACTTGCCATGAAAACTGACTTTTTTTGCAAAAAATAGAAGAACTGAACTTGAATGATAACAATACCGTATCTCAGGCCACACAACATCTGATACCATGAATCTAAAGAGAGTCGAACTTGGCGAGCTTTTAATATTAATTTTTTGAGGGGTCTAATGCCCACTAAGATCATACGAGTTTATCCTAAAAGACTATTATTGTAGGGATAAGTAAAGTCTCCAGTGTACACAGATAAGTCAGGCAAGACATTTAGAATCCGGGCAGATAAAACAACAACTGCCATTGGTGAAATACCTACTAAAATACTTTAGAACGTTTGCTTAATGGAGACAAGAGCATCATTTTCATAAAGAAATATAAATTTTTTCTGGCCCAAAATATTTATTTCAATCGATTTTTTAAATTTTTGCTTTTTGCTTTTAAATTTTTATGAATTTAAAAAGGCTTCACTTTCATGCGAACATCATCAAACAAACAAAAAATAACTACGACTTGAAAATTAACTGGTTATGTCATACAAATTGAGTTTAATTGGCGGCTACGGCAGTGTTGGAATAGTGAACATAGAACTTTTTACAAGGCGTACTATTATATTTCGGGAAGTGGCAACACTAATGACAAAGGATAAAATCTGCCAACACCGCAATAAAGTTTGACATTTTTTAGCTTAAACGCACTCACAACGTATTGAAGTACAAGTTATATTTCCACGAGATTTTCAGTGAATTATTTTTCAACACAACTTTCGACGTGGATTGTTTCAACAAGAATGGATCCATGAACTCAGTTCTTTATATGGCAATAAAGCACCATCAATAACCAAAGAAACTCGCTGGTATAGTGAATTCCGTGAAGGACTTCCATAATCGGATATTAATTATTTATTTATTTATTTTATTTATTATTAGTCATAGCACAACAAGGTAATAATCTTATAAATGAAAGTGCTATGGGAGTACATCAAAGAAAGAAAAGAATAACAAATCATTGATTATATATGTAATGAAATGTTTGAAATAATGTAGAAATAAAAAAGAATAAGAACGTGTTAAAATCACGGGAAATAGCAATCGATACAAAAAAGGATAAAAAAATGAATATTCTGAATATAATTAGGTAAAGTATTCCAAAGACTGATGGTGTATACAAAAAACTGGCGTTGTGACAAAGGAGTGCTATGTCTGTGTTGGATAATTTTCATACCGCGGTTGGATCTAGCAAATGTAATCCTACTAAATAAGTATATTGGCTGTTTTAGAGTAATAATCTTATGGAGGAGAATAAGGCATTTTATATTTAATAGATTATCAAAATTAACTCCGAATATCTGGTATGAAAATTGTGATATATGGTCTCGACGTCCTCTAATAAAAACATATCTGGCTATATTATTATAAGCCAGGTTGAGTTTCCGCTTATCATCAGTATCACAGTTCGCGAAAATTTCAGATCCGTATAAAAGGACAGGAATCAAATACGTTTTATCCAGTTGCATACGTATGGCAAAGGGAGTCGAATCTATAACAGCCCACAAGTTCCTAAGCATACCGTAAACTTTACTAACGATGACGTTAATGTGGTTAGACCACGTTAGCCGACCATTAAAGATAACACCCAGATTGGATGCTGATGCAACAAAGTCAATTTTATTCCCCCTGATAATAATATCCGGCACAACAAATGCTCTCTTAGTTCTTGAGAGCAATGATATCGATGCAGTGCAAGCAAGGAAGTCCTTTGACGTATTGTGAGGCATCCTTGAATATTATTTCCACTTCATTATATACGAATTTGCATAAACAGTTAGTTAAAAAAAAATTGTTCTCGTTAGATGGCTTGTATCGATAGGTGAAAGGAGGCTTTCAGAAATGACTTAAACGAAAGTTTTTTGACCATTTATGCGAAGTATTTTGAAAAAAAAAAAAGAAATTCATTTTCATTCGAAAATATTTGTTATTATTTGCTATTCCCAAAATATAAATAGTAACCCTCGTACATACATATATAATAAAAATATTATTCATGGTCTCTCAGATAAAGTATATCAGTTGAGATATTTCTCTGTTATTGAAATGAAACATAATTTTTAATTAAATTGCAATAAATTTGAAATTCTCATTACTTTGTTACATAAAATGTAAGTCTTTTTGAATATGAAATTCAAAAGATGTTGAAAAGTTTTTTCTTTCATATTCTTTAGTTTTTCTTTTATTTCAGAAACCACAAGTGTTTTTTCTTTTTCGTTTTTTTTTCTATTTCTTTTTTAGTTTTATTTCGTACATAAGTTTTGTCTGTTATTATTTTTTTTAGGGTTTTTTTTATATAAAAATTCTTTATATTTTTCTAAATTTGGTTGTCTTTTAATTTTTCTTTTCTTTTTTGCCATCTTTTGGAGCGTTTTCAAAGTTCAGGGTCAGGAATTGCGTGTGTATGTGTGTGTGGTCTATGGTTTTTTATAATACATCCTCTAAAACCATGTTGCATTCATTTAGCAACATGTGTTCAACGAAATAAATTAAAAATAAGTGAGAAAGAGAAAAGTGAGAAATTCTTATATAAAAAAAAAACCTGACTGAATTATACCCTACACCTCAATAAACTCTTTAGGATTTTTATTAGATATTATTGTCTGAAGGATAAGCATACAAGGACAGTTTAATCCATTAGTTTATCCTTGAAATTAAAAAAATAAATAAATTTTTATTTTTACTTTTTTTCAATACGCCTCAATCTATCACACATATAACTTTTGCTATTATTATTATCTCATCTGTTGCTATGGGTGGTATAAATATTAGGGAGTCGGAAGCTCCTAATATTCTGGGCATAAGAATTCAATTTGATCTTCACTGGACACCAACATATTTTTCACGTGCCGAAAGAAGCATTCTAGTGCATCGGTTTCTTAAGCCGATGCAAGAAATACCACTTACTTGAATATGGCGACTTCATTATCTACACAAAGTAAATATTAAGAAATTGGATCACGATCCAGGTTAGCTCTGATATCACAAAGCTCACTTGAGCACGCATAGCGGTCCGTTGTGACGCCACAAGTGAAACGCAGTCCCTGTACTGACCAAGCTCTACCAAAACCAGGGAAGAGGAAGAAGTTGGTCAGCGCAATGGTTGCCCATCGAAAACACGACTACCCCACGTTGGCAAACCAGCCAGAAAGTTTGATAAACGAAGCTATATGCTTGATGTCAATAGGTGATAGCTCCGTCAAGCTGACAAGAAATGGAGAGCCAAATAACCTATATCTGCACCCAGCAAGAGACGGGCACTAACAGAAAAAGTGGATAACAGTCTCCTCTTGCTCAGCGGATCTGCACCTACTGCAGAAGTCGTTAAATGGGAGCCGCATCCTTTCCGCGTACCTACCCATAACGCAATGACCTGTAAGCACGCCCACTGTGGTTGAGATGATGTCACGACCAAGTCCAAGTTCTTGTTGGTACGCCTTCTATCCATCAGGGGCCAGGCGAGTCTAGCGGTGGAGCAGGACTCCTCATTGACCCAGGATAGGCAGGCGTCCCGAAAGAATTTCCGCGCAATGGCCAACTTGACCGAGGCAAGTGGCATACCCAATTCAATTGAAGAGGATTCCGGAAGGAGTGCACCAGCTCTGGCGAGCTCGTCGGCTCTACAGTTTCCCGGAATGTTACTGTGCCCGGGAACCCAGACCAGTGAGACACTGAAACGCCCAGAAAGAAGGTCCAGACAGCGGCCACATTCCCTGACGATCCTGGAGTTATTCACTAAACCTGACAGTGGTCTAATGGCGGCCTGACTGTCAGAAAAGACCGAGACGCGGGTTAAAGGGACACCGTTGCCGAGGATCCATTGAGCGGCTCGGTAAATGGCCATCACCATCACGCTACAGTAATCCGGTAGTCGGAGAGAAACGTTTAGGTCCAATTTCCCAAAGTATATTCCGCTTCCAACCCCATTATCGAGTTTAGAGCCGTCGGTGTATATATCCTGGTGTTCCGGGTGGACGATCGTATTAGAAAGTCCCTACTCGGAATCAGAAAGTGAAAACCCCTGTATAGGCAATATTCCGCAGGTAGATAGTCAATGTTCACGGGGGCCACGGGATCAAACTCCAAAATAGTGGACTGACCAGAAGGTACAATGTGCCAACGAGACAGGCATCATGATCCAACAGTCCTTGGAAATAAGATGTTTAACTAGCTTACTACGACTACATTCAGTTAGGATATCTTTGAAATGATGAAATTAATATGTTTTTGCTACAATTGTAGAGCAGAATATGGAAATTTTTGTGTTCTAACTTCGATAAAATAAAAACTTAGCTATCACTGGAAAACATAGTAGAACAATTCGACAACATAGGTGCGATGGCACCTTTAATAAATAAAAAATTATACAAGATAAAGATAAATTCTTTACAGGCGTAGATAGTAATTAAAGTCAGATAAATCTGACTTTTTTTGAGTCCAACATCAGAGTTCAGAGTTAGCTTTATTGAAGGAGAAAATATTGCATTGAGAGAAGCGTCCTTTTATCGTGTCATACTAAACAGCAACTAAAAAGTTTACGTACTTTTTTATATTGGATTAGCAATTAGCAATTAATATCATTCTTATTCTAATTATTTAAAATTTTGTTCAATAAAATATTATATATTTAGATTAAAATAATGTGAGACAAAAACTTACCGAATTTATTCGAATTATATGATCCAATATGAGCCAATTAGACATTCAAAACTGCATCAATTGAGACAATTTGATGAAACTGCAATACAAGACAGATAATAAAGCATGAATAGATAATAAAAAATAAAAAAAAAGTATACATGATAGAGAGATTTATTTATGTACAATGCGGAACAAAAGTGAACGCATTAAAATTAGATTTTCATGTTGATTCATGTCAGGACAAAAACAAGTGTCATCAGTAGGTGATGTAAATATTGGGGCGGTTTTTTTTCACACCATCTGATCTCCTTACTATTTACAGAAGTTATATTCGACCAGAACGAGAATATGTACAGATCTCAAGTATATGCCAGTTAACACATTACAAGGGAATTCGCATTACTTTTGTTTGGTGGTATAACTTTTGTTTCGCACTATATATGAATATACATATGTACATCTGTATGCGTTACACAATCATTAATAATATTACAAAAATCATATACATTCCAACAATTTCGATAGTTTTCCATGCCATTTGCTCCTCTTTTCACAATAATTATGCATCACAATAATGGAGACAAAAAAATGGAAATGAAATCAAGGAGAAACTTTTCCTTCCAAATCGATATGTATTTCGTATTCAAAACACGGCAACATATTCATATGCATCGGTATGTGTCATTAAATATGTATGAAAATGTGTTTTGTTGTAAAACGTATTCATATTGTAGAGATGTAGAGATTACTAGATGAACCGTTTGCCAGTGTGGGTGTATGGAAAAATTGAAATAATAAAATATGCGAATTTATTCGTTATGATTTCATTAGAAAGACAATTTTTTCCAATATTTTTTTATGTACATAGAGTACGAGCGCTTTAAGTTACCACACGGTGTGGATAACTTAGGGAAAACAACGATGATAACATATTTTAAGAGTTAATGCGTGAAAAATAATTGGATAAAATGGCTTAAATGGGGTAAATTTTAATCGGGTATATGTTTGCGGCTTCAATATTTATATGATCTTTTGTTTTTTAAGGGATATTTGAGAGCTTTATCCGAAACTGATGGCCGCTTGCCATCAAACGGGCTGATTGTATAACCAACTTAGAAGACAAGCATAAAGATATTATAGGGGTTTTTATTTCTGGGAAAACTGGTTTCCAATCTCATATGCGACGTTGCCAAAAATGCTAAACATTGGCAGTCTGCACTTGTTTACTTGGGAAACCAATTATTTGCAGCAAACATTTCTATCTATCGGGTGGGCCATCGGTTATTTCGAATCTGGCAATACTTATGTCATTCTATTCTGTCACAAAATTCCATATATTATCTCAACTGAACGTAATGAATCGATGTACGCTTGAACAACGTTGGGATTTATTGGAAATAAATATTACTTGGGAAACCACTTATTTGCAGCAAACATTTCTATCTAGCGGGTGGGCCACCTATCGGTTTAAAGTTGAACCATCGGTTATTTCGAATCTGGCAATACTTATGTCATTCTATTCTGTCACAAAATTCCATATATTATTTCAACTGATCGTAATAAATCGATTGACGCTTGAGCAACGTTGGGATTTATAGGAAATTTATTTCCAAAACAAAGACAATTGGTCGGAATTCCACGAAAATATTGTACAAAATTTGGTCGAAGGAAAGGACCAATACATACATACATACATACATAATTGGTCATTACAACCCTTCAGTCAGGATTACGACCTAGTTTCTCACACCACTTATGTTGAGTGCGTTAATTTTATACATGAATGGCGGAACCTACAGTTTAAAATCGACTCCGAACGACAGATTTTTTTTTGAGAAACTCTTCATGGCAATTTTATTTACTCTAAGAGTTTTTGCCAGAAATCTGCTGAGAGGCAGTCACCGAAGAAATATTTTTTCATATTTTCTTTTTGATGCCTGACCTGGGATTTGAACCCTGGCCTTAGGTCTAATAAGCCGACACACTATCTACTAGACTACAGCGACTGCCAAGGTAAGGGCCAATAGTGCCCGGTACACGAAAGTTGATTGCTAAAGTTCGTGAAACTGGTTTCACTGTTAATGCGCCAAGACGTGCACGTGCTCCTACAATGCGTGCACAGGAAAATATGGCAGTGTGCGTGAGAATCCATTAACATCAACTCGTCATCGTTCACACGAACAGAGCATTTCAGGCACCAGTTTACGTAGAATTTTGCGAAAAGATCTCGGTTTGTCGTCTTACAAAGTTCAATTGGTTCAAGAGTTGAAGCCGCATGACTATCCGCTTTGTTTTTGCTTTCGCTAGATAAGAGAAATTGCATGATGATGTCAATTTTGACCAAAAAAAATTCGTCTTTTCCGATGAAGCTCATTTTCATCTCTGTACGTGCGTTAAACAGCAAAATTCCCACATTTGAGGCTTAGAAAACCCACATGTGGTCTTACAGAAACCAATGCATCCTTTACGACTGCTATCTGGTGCGGCTTGTGAAGCGAAGGCATCATTGGCCCATATTCCTTTGAAAATGAGGACGGCACCATGATAACCGATTTATTGTATTTTTTTTTTAATTCGTGTTTCGGTTTAATAACCGTTTTTCATTTGTAATGATCCCCCTCAAAGATGGTTCAATTGTGTTTTGTTTGGTAAAACAGGAAATCAAATTATTTTTAATTTAATTAATGTACCTCCATCACATCGAACTTTTTCGATTAACCAGCCTGTCCTTAGCAAATGTCAAATATTGGTGGGGCTCCAACCTGCGTTATGTCTTGACCCGCCATTTGTAAAATTGTATTTATTTTAAAAGAGTGTTTCAACACAAGTGTTTAAAAGTTTGTTCAAAATACAGTGCAGTGCCAATAATCTGTTTCTCACAAAAATCGATAATACACCCCATATATCGATTGTACTTCATATACATATCTATACATAGATCTGGAGTGTATTTCCCTTCTATTGGCCTTTTTTTCTTTCTTTCTTTGATGTGCATTTGCTTGTATTTTTTTACTGTGTTTGCTCTTTTGCTTCATTCGTTGTTTTTTTTTTTGTCACACATTTATTCGTTTTTCTTCTATTATTTAATACAATTGTATTTCATAGAAAGACATTAAACAGTCGAGACAAATACCACATGGCCACATCAGGCCAATTCTTTGGAAAACCATACAATCCATATGAACTCCTCCTATGCAATAACAAAAGAGTTGAAATAACAAAATTGATGTAAAAAGTTGAGAGAAATAAAAGAAAAACAATAAAGATAATGGATTGACGTGGAGGTTGACAGCTGTGAATAAACAAAAAAGGAAAAGAAAAAAAGACAACAACCACAGTAAAAACTACAGTAAGTGCTTATGGATTATAGAGCCCTTTTGTTTGGACTGTCCAATAAGCTTCTGGTGACAACTGTATACAGAAACAGGTGGCCATAAAAGCTAATTCAATGCAGCAGCAAGGAAAAAATGCTAACATAGTGAATATGCTCATGATTAACATCGGTCATGATTATATTCGGTAGAAAATCAAAATCATGCTTAAATTACTTAAAAAAAAACCTCACAAGCAATAGCAGATAATTTAAACAAAAATATCGTCAGGACTTTCATCACTGACACAGAAATCTCTTAAACAAAGACGCACAATATCATCAACCAGATTACGGGTTGCTAAACTAGGTTTTTATTCCAAAGGCATATATACCAGAGGTCAGCAATGAATCGCTTTTTCGCTATTCATAAGTACTCATGACATTTTGAGTATGAGTGAGTCAACAGCATTGAAATCCAACTACTCTGATTCATTCGTACTCAGTACAACATTGATTTATAAGTACAAGTCACAATGAGTATGAGTACAACGTTGACATCAAACTCATAACATTCGAACTACGTTTGATTCATACGCCTACTCATTCAGATTCATAAATTTAGAAAAATACTTATAATATGTACTCATAAATGATTCCAGTGATTCGAATCATTCGTCAAAATTTACAATCTTAATTGTTGTTGCATTTACAAAGAAAGAAGAAAGACACATAAACAAAAAAGACAAAGACAGCAAGCAGAGCAAACACACAACCTTCTTGTGAGTATTGTAGTGTTCGTACGCGAATCATACTTATTTTGTGATTCGTGTATACGATGAGTCATGCAGAGTCGGAATCAATAACAACATGCGTATTGTTAAGTATAAATACCATGACTATTTCAAACTTTAAATATGCGTAGTATAAGTATGACATTAAAATAAGTATGAATGCGTATAAGTATTAGAAATTATAAGTATGATTCGAATCAACTCATCGTCTTGAATATCAATTATTGACCTCTGACATATACTATATAAAGACTGCCTTCCAGGCGATAAATAGTACAGGTCTATGTGACAGGATTCCAGTACTTAGGCACACGAGATTACTAATCAAAACATGGTTAATTGATGCATCGAAAATATGTCCTTAACAACGCCTTTTTATCTAATTAATAGACTCTGAGTGCGATTACATCTCCCGATAATAACATTAGTGGCCTAAAGAATCTAACATTTCTGCGTACAAGGCTTGTTTATCGTAGCATTTCATATTTTTGTGGTATGGCTACAGTGAAATCGATTAATTTTAATTTTATATTATCGCAGCATGTCAAATCGATTAAGTTTGAGATCTAGTGTTGTTGATTTGAGCAATTCCAAGAGCTTTTTTTCGATTGGTGTGACTGGGTTATAACGACCATAGGTAGCATATCAGATGCATCATCGTACGAATTTTTAGTAAAGACTGTTCTTAAGTAGTCGACCTATAGCCTGGTCGGTCTTTCTCAAAATTATTTGTTGGTCAAAAGAGGCTAAAGTGTAACAGGCGTTATAAAATCTTCCAAATATTTGTTCTTATTGCCTCTCTTTAAGCCTGATTTTATATTGAAGTACTAGCTTTGCTATTCTTTTTTCAGCAACCAAGCTTTTTAAATCCTGGAGTTCGCAAAAGTATATTTGACATTCATTCACTTCTTTGCTAGCTGTAGGGCTCAAGATTGAGGCAACAGCAAATGAGTAATCTGAAGACAAAGTAAAGCCTCTATAAAAGTATTTTTTGTGTCTTAAACATTAATAATGTCCAGAATTTTTGATCTGGCGATAGGGCAGTAAGTTAGGAAATTCAAAAAGTCTACAATATTTCATTCAATACATACAAATCCAAACCCGCAATATATTATAAAACAAACAACATACATACAGAACTGGTCATTACAACCCTTTTGTCAACATTACAGCCTAGCTTCTCACAACACTTACGATGTGTGCGTTAATTTTATACATGAGTGGCGGGACCTACAGTTTAAAGTCGATTCCGAACAACAGGTTTTTGAGAAACTTTTCATGGCAATTTTATTTGCTCTCAGGCACTCACCGTAGAAATATTGTTTTCATATATTCTTTTTGATGTCTGACCTGGGGTTTGAACTCGGGCCTTACATCTAATAATTCAACATACTACTGGTAAATTCAATAAATAACAACAAAATAAAATTTAATTGTTAAATTATTATTAAGAGAATTATTATTTTGAATATTCGAAACCGTACAACATCCCAGCTGACATGCTAGCTAACATCCGAGGGCGTATAAGTGTTATTTCATATTAAATAAGAATATATTTATTAATCATACGCAGTGTGGCACATAATGAAAGTACTCAAGCAGCAATATTTGTCATGGCTTTCAAGTGGTTAATCAAGTAAATATTGAATGTTTTTATAGAAATTTTTTTAATTTATTTGAATTTACATACATACATACATAATTGGTCATTAAAATTACGACCTAGTTTCTCACACCACTTATGATGTGTGCGTTAATTTTATACATGAGTGGCGGGACCTACAGTTAAAAATAGAATGAACGCCTATACTCTATACAATGAGAAACTGAAGATAGATAGAGGATCATAATCGCGAATAGAGAATTTCCGGTATACCAGAATAAACTGAATGCAAAAAAAAAGAAGAAGAATAGATTTAACAGCCTAACTATCAGGGAAAATATACGAAATATGTACAGACTTTTTCATGGCAATTTTTTGTTTACTCGCAGAGTTTTTGCCAGAAATCTGCTGATAGGCAGTCGCCTAAGAAATGTTTTTCTTATATATCGTTTTGTTAGAGATAACTGACCTGAACTTAGAACTGTGGCCTCACGTCTAATAAGCCAACACACTAGACCTACTAGACTGCGGCGACTACAATTTCGAACTTTAAATGTCGTAATACTGACAAAAGCCTTGAAACATTTCACATCGCGCCAGTACTCTTCCACAAGTTGTTGGGAGGTGGTTAGTAAAAATCCATACTAATTAACTTGCTTAGTTGGGATTAACGAATTCTTTTATTCTTCCACCGCCACCTTTTCCTTCAGTATTTTCAATATATACTTACGGTTAACACCTGCTTGTCTATACTTTACAGCGACTACAAACAAGCAAACCGTATGTAAAAGATAAACAACGCTTTATAAATTCCACGTTTTCAAATTAAACACCCACATTGTAATACCACGTGTTTGAACATTGCAAAACTTAAAGTCAAATTGTTAAATTCATGCAAAAAAAATTTTGGCATTTTGCAAAGCTTGTTACTGGCTTACCATCCACATCAAAACTACCACTAAAAATAATACGTTATTAAAAAGTCAACAGCAGGACAAATGTTTGGTCATTAACACTCTACTTTGATTCAAAATACAACAACAACTATAACAACGAAAAACTTTGGCTATTATAATAATGAGTTAAACAAACTAACCCACCATATGGATGGACATACCACACATTTCAAAAGATTCAAACGAATTATCACTAAATGGCATCAATTATTAATTTATTGCATAGATTTAGGGGTTAAAAAGCTGAAAACAAAGAGAACCTTAAACTATACAACAATACATATGTATATTTATTGTTGTTTTTTTCTTTTATTCCGTTTTGTTTCGCCCTCTTTATTTTTCCCATTTTCATTGGCTATTGTAACATTTTAGTTAATTATGCTTCAGTATTTTGAACTTTGCACAGCTCCACTGATGGATGATTTCCTGCAACACTATCAACGTAAAGTTTTTGAAAAAAAAAAATATTTTTTTTGAATCTTTTAGTTTGTAATTCACGTATCAGTACAGGCAGTGATTAGTGACTTCGTATGGGGAATAAAAAAATATTTATAACGGACTGAAGTAGACCTAAATGAAAAACAATTGAAACAAGTAAATCAACTTCAAAGTTTGGTATTTTATTACGTGAAGATAGTTATACGGTTTAGCAAAACACAGGAAGTTGTGTTGATGGGAGGTTACAAACATCTAATGTCTCTCGTCTTATCAATACACATTTAAGTCAGCACACGGTACGTTTTGCACTCACCTCTCCGATGAAAAACACCAAACACGTTAAACCCATGTACTTATTCAATTTTCTTTTAATCCGATTGTCTTAGATGAGTAATGTCGGTTAAAATTGCATCCATAAAATATTTTTTGGATCTCAAAATTGGGCACTGAAGAAGTAAGTGTTGTATCTTTTCAATGTTATCTACACACTCTCTACATCTGGAGTTATTTATGTATAGTCGAGCGCCCCTAAGGGATCTCAATCGTTCATGGCATTCTTCATATCAGTATTGCACCGAAGTGCCCTAGTCCCAATGCCTATTGTGTCGCTGTTTCATATTGCCTTACACATTACGGATTCCTCAAGTTTAACTAATATGATCTTCCAGATTGGTTAGCGCGATCTCACGCCACTTCCTCTCCGACAACTCATTTATTTTTAAGTACCCACAAAAGCCAGTAAATCGTGAAGTCAAAGTTCATACCAGAGGTCAGACATCTCGACCAACTTGAAATCTGAAAACAATATTTCGTCGGCGACTTGCGCTCAGAAGATTTCTGGCAAAAACTCTGATAATAAAATTGCCATGAAAAGTTCCCCAAATATCTGTTGTTCGGAGTCGACTTTAATCTGTAATCACGCCACTTATGGATAATAATTAGAATACACAACATAAGTGGTGTGAGAAGCTAGTTTCGTAATCCTGACTGAAGGGTTGTAAGTATGTATATATGTCTTTCTTACTCAATTTTCTTTCAATGTCATCTGCACACTCCCTACATCCGGTCTTAATTATGTATAGTCAAGTGCCCCATAGGGATGTTAACAGCTCATGGCATTCTTCAGTCCATTGCGTCGCTGTTGCATACCTTCCACGTTACGGATTCCTCAGGTTTATCCCATGCAATCTTCCAGATATATTAGGTAGATCTTACGCCACTTCATCTCTGACAGCTGCTTTATCCATAATTTGCACAACTAATCGTTAATCGTCATCTGACAGTTTAAAACCGTCGCAAACCGTATGGCATCCATTCCAACAAAATTTTGCAGGCCAATTTCGCGAGGAGGCCCAAGAATGAATGAATGTGTACATAAAGAAACAAAATTGTCGAGTTTGGAACGATACCCATCCACATGAGATCCAAAAGCATCAAATGAATCCCGAAAAGGTCACGTTTTGGTGTGGATTTTAGGCTGGGGCCATAATCGGTTCACATATCTTTGAATACGACGTTGGCTAGCTGATCACTGGCAACCACGAACATCAACTTCTTTTGGCTTGAATTGGATGATCTGAACACTAACGACTTGTAACATTAATACCATTCAATATTCTGCACTTGAGATTTAAGGTAATGTGAACTAATCACCAAGATCGTGCCATATGACCGCGTTAGAATTTTTCTTGTGAGGTTTTCTTAAGTCGTAGGTGTGCACGAATAAGCCATAAATCACAACGGTCTGTGGAGTCAACAAAAACCATTCCATCGATCAAATTCAGCCTGATTTATGTGTCAGAATTGAACATATCGGATGCTTTCTACCTGGAGTGGTGTTATAATCAACATGAATAGGTCTTTTAAAGCTGTATACCGTACAAGAATTCAAATTCAAAACAAATAAAGTCTAGTCTTTCTAGTTTTCCCAACTACAAAGCAACTTTAAAAACAATTTTGAACAAAACCTTAAACAATCTCTTTAAGCATTCAATTTTCAATGATAGTTTCACTCTCGTTTTTTTTATCCATATTTTCGCCCTCTTGTGCAGTTGTCAAATGAAAAAAAAAGAAAAAAACCAGACAATAAGACAAAGAACAATGCCCTCTTACGACATCATGAACATCTTCATTATGTCGTCTATCAACTTTTGTTATACCGTTATACGCTTGACTGCCGCAAATTGGTCATCACTGTCTATGAACGTGGCCAACTGTAAATTTGAGTAAGTGAGTATCTGTGTATTTCAAGGTGGACTGAAATTTTTTACTTTTTAACTTTTTTTGTTCCTATTTTTGTGGCATTTTTCGTGTGTTGTTTTTGTCTTGATATCCGGGATGCTTAGCCTTGGGTGTATACATAGAACGGAAAGAAAAGTTTTTCTTGTATTGTTAAATACAGGCTGACATGAAATATGTCAGACGGCTTTCAATAACAGTTAAGTCAAGAGTTTTTTTTATTTTAACTACCTACTATTGTTCTATGTCAAGGGGAGATGGAAATTTTTCAGTTTGTTTAGAGCGGAATGCGCTAAACTAGTAGCATATACAAATGAATCGAAATCATTAAATAGGGTTGTTGACTTGGCTACGAAGTGTGATCAGAATTAAACCATACAAAGATTGACCTTATACGGTACGTATATCTTGTCCTTTACACAACCAAAACAAGTTATCCTGTGTTGGATTCTAGGACACTCTAAAACCAATGGAAAAGAACATGCCGAGAAATTTTGTAGAGGATCTGTCCTATCCCACCACAGATATTCAAAAGTTCCTGCATAAGAAAAAGTTCAACAACGTGTTCGACTACTAGATAAAGCTGGTAGCAGCTAGATAACATAAATAAGACTGAAGATATTTTAAGCCAAGCAAGAAAAGTATTTCCAAACCAGCTGCAGACTACTCTTGCCATTGAACTCTAGGCAAACTCATGTGTTAAATTGACAGAAGCAATTACAAGTTTACCAGAAGGAACTGTGGAAGTAAATATAGTGAAGGATCTACTATACGAGTGACCAGCAATGTCAAGGCAGTTGCGGACATCAAGAGCTGGAACGAAGAATTATGAGATCAAAATGGATCGGCCAACTAAACCAAAGGCCAAATGATTGAACCCGATTTTATCTAGCATTATAACAATAAGAACACTGATAGCCATCGAGAGCGTTATATTATGAGAGCCCGGTATATAGGACGTATTCCCTCAGCCAACATCTCAAATTCACAACGTTTTATAAGAACTTACCAGGGTTTTATGATCGCATTATGACCACTTTTATGAAGAAATACATGAAATATGAACCTTTCTTAGCTTCTTTATGTTTATAAAAGACAAAAGAAGTTTAAATCTATAGGGTCTTCCAATAGGGACTTCTCAACAACACTCATCTTGTTGGAGCTATGTACTTCTGTCAAAATAATTCCCATTTATTCAATCTGTTCAGCTCTGGAGCAATTGATTTTTTTTTTCCATTACCACTCTTGGAAGCATTTGGCTTCTTCAAAGCATTTTATCCGGTTGACCGCTGTTGTAGCCGTAAGTTCCGGTTGGTTGATATTCTGCCTTGTTTCTGTTTCGTTAATCCATTGTTGTTCCAGCTAAGCAGGCGATTGCTCTGCTGTAGCAGGTTCTAGAATAATGGTGCTCCCGCCTAACGTTGCCTAAAAACAACGACCTCTGAGTATACGCTGTAGTGGTGGGGAACCTTGCTAACAGCAACTGGGGAACAGTTGATTGAGCTGATAACTTTCTTGAGCAGTTGTTAACTGACCTCAATCTTCATCGAAATATCTTCAGCAACAAGTTCAATTTCTGGATGAATGGGTACATAAACAAAAAAAATAACTGAATTGAAAAATACAATCCACAAGTGTTCCAACATTGACCAATGCATTCACAAAAATTCACTGTTTGGTGAACTGGCACTATCATGGGTTCATATATCTTGGAGAACGACGTTAATCAAATTATCATTGTCAAAGGTACTACTCGCAGATAATTAGCAACTGCTTTTGGGGTGAATTAGATGAGCTAGGCATCAAAAACATGTTGTTTCTGGATAATGCTACATGCCACACAACTCATGCCACATTGGATATTCTTCATGATCCATTTCAGGGCATGTGAACTGGCCATAGAGATCGTGCGATTTGACCCCTTTAGACTTCTTCTTATGAGTTTTTTTATTTTATTGGCAGGTGTATGGAAATATGCAATATAACCTATACCGTCGTTCAAATTGAGCCTGATTTATGCGCCAGAATCATGGAAAACTGGACATTTCGAATACACTCCACCCAAAGAAGCCATGGCAGAAATTTGAACGCTTTTATATTCGACACATAATAGGATCAATAGGTCCTTTAGGGGAATAAAATATTTTATTCCTTCTTTTTTATGCAATTCTTGGTATTGTTGTACCAATAATTACCAGTCACATGTTATCAATTGTAGTGTGTACAAGGTGCCATACAATATCTCTTTGTAGTTCTATAGATTTATATTTATATTATATTATATATTCTATAGATTTGAATTATCGTTACTAAGATATCCGCTTACATTTTGCTCAATGAGCCATTTAATACGTTCGATATACAAACACATGTACTATGTACATACAAACAAAGCAATGAAAAGAATGAAAGAAAAAGAAAAAACACAAAAACTTCCGAAAGAAACCACTTTAAAAATGTATGTGTATGAGTATTTGAACTGAGTATGGAATTGAGGAAATGTTGGTTGGTTGGTTTAAAAAGGCACGTCCAAGCAAACAAACGAAAAAAAAAACAAATCGTGACTATTTGCGTGTGTATAGGTAAATGGTATTAGCCTAATAGCTGTAATTGTGAATATTTGCATGAGTGTGGTGGACGAGGAGCTCCCTAAAAAATTTTTAATCAAGAAAAGAAAAACACAAACACACAAAGTCCAAATAAACGAATAAGCAAAATACGAAAAAGGATCTGAAAATTAGTGAATTTAAATCAAAAACGACAGGCGAATGAATATGGAATACAAAAAACGGAAGGATGGCTAAAATGGAAATTAATAGAAAAAAAAACAAACAAAAAAGGTTAAAAGCAACAGTTACAAACACTTACCCTACCTATCTACCTATCTACCGTCCTTTTTCATTTAATTTCCTTCTTTTCTGCTTATAAAAGAAAATAATGAAAATAATGAAAATAATGAAAAGTCATTCATTCAATTCTAAAAGAAAATGCCATGGCCTGGGCTACCAAAATTAAATTATATACCGAATGGTAATATTTAAAGCCTATTTAAGGGTGCATAAAGGGTGCTTAAACATACATAAATACGATATAAAAGAAGAAAAATGAAAAACTTACCCAAATAAGCAGCAAAAAACGTTCCAAAAATATTTATGAAACTGACAATTAGAAAAGGTTACACCACACCTACACAAACGAACTGTGCTTCTTTTCGGTTGGGAGGAATACCCAGCCTCAGGGAAAAATTTTTGATTTAAAAGCTTAGCAGGAAGACCCTAAAAGAAAAAATAAAAAGAAAAATGTTTAAAGTCTTGAAAGGAAAATTATTTAAAAAAGCAGGAATTGTAAAAAGCAATGTACAGTGGTGAGCAACAGTGAGTATATGCTCAAAATATTTTTGCTTAAAATGATACTTTTCCATAGTATTGGAAAAATGGCCCGCCCTAAAATGTAATATCTCTGGTAATATTAATTACATCAGGCAACAGCATGTTCGAAAAGCTACATTTTAAGTTTTACTTTGCTCAGCAGTTACCATATTCACATTATTCTGTGAAAAGTTATCTACGTTTGAAATAAACGCACACACACAACATTAGCATCACATTTTGCTTTTCAATAGTAATGTTGCAGAGACTTTCTAATGACTACACAACTGATCGCAAGCTGCGTCAAATATAGCATCTCTTATTAAGTAAACTGTGTGTGCGATATTGAAATTTTTTATTCGTTTAAAAGACCTATTGATGCCATAGTGTGAGGAATGTTACTTCGTTCATTTGTCCGCACCGGTTTCTTTGTGTGCAGCACATCTGGAATGTCTAATTTTCCATGATTCCGGCCCACAAGAAAAAGCCAAACAGGTCAAATTGAACGATTTTGGTGGTCAGTGCACATTTCCTCCCGCGCCCTTAAATCGATAGTTCAAAATATCCAAAGTGTTATGAGCTATTTAACCAGATGCCGTTGGTGTCCAGATTATACAATTCAGGTCAAAACATTTTTGGAACGACTATGGCCATTAAAATCTTTCTGACAATTTTTGATAAGTCTTCCGACGATCTGACAATTTTTTTTTTCAACACTTATTATCTGACAATTTTTCTGTACTTTTCGGACAATTTTTTTTTTTGACAAATTTTCCAACAATTTTTCCGAAAAATTTTCGGATAATTTTTCTGTCATTTTTCTGATGATTTTTTCTGTACTTTTCCTGACGATTTTTTTGACAATTTTTCTGCTTTTAAATGAGTCCTGCTGCTTGCAAACAATTTGAATTTTATTGATTGAAAAACTGCCTAAAATTTTGTTTCTGAAAATTTTTCTGATAAGTCTTCCGACGATTTGTCTGAGAATTGTTTTTAACACTTATTATCTGACAATTTTTCTAACAATTTTTATGACAATTTTTCTAATAATTTTTATGAAAATTTTTCTAACAATTTTTATGAAAATGTTTGGACAATTTTTATGAAAATTTTTGGACAATTTTTTTCACTAATTTTCCGACAATTTTTCTGACGATTTTTTTTGACAACTTTATTGCTTTTAAATGAGTCCTGCTGCTTGTAAAAAATTTGAATTTATTGATTGAAAAACAGCCTAAAAATTTCTTTGTGACAAAAAAAAAATTCTGGCAATTTTTCTGATAAGTCTTCCGACGATTTGTCTGAGAATTGATTTTAACACTTATTATCTGACAATTTTTCTAACAATTTTTATGACAATTTTTGAAAATGTTTCTGTCAATTTTTCGGATAATTTTTTTGCCAATTTTTTTCTGATTTCAAACGAGTCCTGCTGCTTGCAAGTAATTTAAATTTATTGATTGAATAATTGCCTAAAATTTTGTTTCTGCAAATTTTTTTAAACCAATATCTGGCAATTTTTCTGATAAGTCCTCCGACGATTTGTCTGACAATTTTTTTTAACACTTATTATCTGACAATTTTTCTAACAATTTTTATGACAATTTTTTGACAATTTTTTTGACTAATTTTCCGATAATATTTCGAGTAATTTTTCTGTAATTTTTCTGACAATTTTTTTAAAAATTTTTCTGCTTTTAAATGAGTCCTGCTGCAATTTAAATTTATTGATTCAAAAACTGCCTAAAATTTTCTTTCTGACAATTTTACTAAAATATATCTGGCAATTTTTCTGATTAGTTTTCCGACGATTTGTCTGGCAATTGTTTTTTTCAACACTTATTATTTGACAATTTTTCTAACAACTTTTATGATAATTTTTGGAAAATTTTTCTGTAATTTTCTGACAATTTTTTTTTGACAAATCTTCCTACAATATTTCGGATAACTTTTCTGACGATTTTGTTGACGATTTTTTGACCATTTTCAGCCAATTTTTTCTGCTTTCAAACGAGTCCTGCTGCTTGCAAAAAATTTGAATTAATTGATTGAAAAACTACCTAAAATTTTCTTTCTGATAATTTTTCTAAAAAAAAATATCTGGCAATTTTTCTGATAAGTCTTCCGACGATTTGTCTGACAATTTTTTTTAGCATTTATTATCTAACAATTTTTATGACAATTTTTTGAAAATTTTTCTGACAATTTTTTTTGACAAATTGTACTAAAATTTTTCGGATAATTTTTCTGTAATTTTGCTGACAATTTTTTGACCATTTTTCAGAAAATTTTTTCTGCTATCAAATGAGAGATTGAATAACTGCTTAAAATTTTCGTTCTGACAATTTTTCTAAAAAAAATATCTGGCAATTTTTCTGATAAGTCTTCCGACGATTTGTCTGACAATTTTTTTAACACTTATCTGACAATTTTTCTAACAATTTTTATGACAATTTTTTTTTACAATTTATCTGTAATTTTCTAACAAAATTTCCGAAAATTTTTCGGATTTTTTTCGGATAATTTTTCTGACGATTTTTTTTTTGACAATTTTTTATGCTTTCAAATTGTCCTGCTGCTTGCAAACAATTTGAATTTATTGATTGAATAACAGCCTAAAATTTTGTTTGCTTTCTCTTAACATTATTCAGACAAACTTCCATAATCAACCTAAGTGGATGAATTCCACTTGCTGTTTTCAAATTAAAAAATAGAGCATATATTTCCAACATTAACACAAAGTACTACATACATATATGCACATATATAAGAAGCCCAGTACTTTATTAAACAAGAGAATACCGCAGGATACTTCATGCAGTACATTAAAAACCGGTAATTCCAACGTCCCGTCAAATAACTAAATTAAAAGAAATAAAATACTCAACTTTTTCTCAATTTCAAAAATTTCCTGAAAAGACAAACTAATTTACTCAGTCGTAAAGTTTTTAAATTCATAAAAGACAACAGGATAAAATTTTTAACTTTTTAATCTTCAGGTTTTTTTGTTTTCGTTTTTATTTTCCTCTTTGTTGCAAACCTTTTTTTATTGTGTCTTATTTTAATTCTAGCAAATATTGAGATTGCAGTTGTTGTAACATTCTCCAAACCAAAAAAAAAAAAGATTAATGAATAGGGATTAAAGCATGTTGGCAGTAGTCTTGTAAGCAAGAGAATAGAAAGAACTTTTTTACAGACAGGTTCCCTCTGCCACACAATTTTTCTTCAATTCATTAACAAACAATCCTTTTTTTTTGCTTTTGGCAATAGATAAAATACACTCTTAGTTCTCCTTACTTTCTCTTTTGATTTTGGGTTTTCCTTTTTTTCATTTGGTTTTTGTTGTTGAGAAATTCAGTTAATCAAGACATCGACTGGCTGTCTAACCAAATCCTTTTTAAACCAACCAACCAAAAAAATGAAAAAAAAAACAGAAATGTTTTCCTGCAGACGACATACATATAAGCCTTAGACAATGTTGAGCCATTTCTGTGTAAAATGTTTCATAAAGTGATTAAAGAAATACTCACTAACAACACTCATTATGAGTGTAGTAAAAAGAAATGCATTATGTTTTCGTGAATTATATGATTTCATATAAGCTTAGTAAGTTTAACCCTATTCAGGTATAATAAGCAGCTATTTGTTGATCTTTTGTCACTCTCGCTTTTTTTGCTCTCGCTTCTGTTGATTATCCAAATTAAAAAAGTGATTCATAATTGCCAAAAGCAGATGCTAACCACTAAGAGCTAACACCAAACTATAGGGTGAATGCATAAGAACCAGAGTTGTATTATCTTGATGATATTTTGACGATAATTTTGATAAATTCTACAAAGTTCAGGATATTGAAATGATCTGAACGGTATCCGGTATGTAGATGTTCAAGTGTTTTACTATCCAAGATGGATGTTTTTGCACAAGCCAGACTGGGTATCAACATTTCCAAAATTTAAACTAATAAACTAACTACTGGGAAGAATAATATTTCGGTAGTGTCATATCCACTACAAGTGCTTCATCTCAAGACAAGTGACAAAGTATAACGTTAGTCTCATTCGTAAATGTGTTAAGTCCCTTTTTCAAATTTTACAGGAGACACAAAAAACATTGCGACTTCTTCAGTTTTAATTCTAAGCTAAGTTCTAATTTATAAGCTTATGTATTTTTATATTTAGTAAAGAGAAACAAAAAATTAAAGTATATCAGCATATTCAACGAAAACATTGTCCAGTAATTCCACATAGTTCTCTGCGTTGATTTTATGAGAAATAAAACAGAATAGAGAACGTGCTCTATATTCAAAAGCTACCCAAGTCATTAAAGTTCCTTCCTGAAAATTACGTGCCATTCTGGTTCGCGTATCACATCCTTTTTCCCTCCAATAATGTTTGAATCCATCAGGTCCATCAAGGTTGAATTTTTTTTTCATCACTGATATAATACTGCGCCACTCCTCTTCCCAAAATTTGTATTTTTCAGCGAAAGCCAATCTGGCTGCCTTATGTCTAGGGGTCAATCGTGGTTTGGGTATCATTTTTTGTATAATTTTTTCATTTTTGGGTATCATTTTTTGTGGACAATGTTTTCGTTGAATTTGCTGAAGAAAATTATGGAAATAATTTAACTTTTCAGCAAGATAACGTCCCTATACATGTAGCCAAAAGGACCAAAGCATTTTTTGAAGAAAAGGATATAACTGTTTTGGACTGACCACCACTTAGTCGCGATCTAAATCTTGTTGAAAACCTCTGGGGAATTTTAAGTGCCGAAATATACAAGAGTGGGATGACTTATAACTCCTTAAAAGAGCTGAAAGAAGCTTTAATAAAAAAATAGGACGAAATTCCCCAAGATGAGTTACAAAAATTAATAAACTCTATGCCAATTCGGTTAAATGAAGAAATTAAAAATCGAGGAGGACACACACATTATTAAAATTAATTTCTTATTTGAATATATTTAATTATCTTTAAGTTTTGAATTTTTTCTTATTTTGTACCATATAAATATTTCCTTTAAGAATTTGAATTAGCTATAAGAAATAATTTATAAAATAAACAAACTCTGAAAATTTTTTACTTTAATTTTTTGTTTCTCTTTACTAAATATAAAAATACATAAGCTTATAAATTAGCTTTAAAACCAAAGAGATTTTTAGAAAAAACACATGTACCATATAATTTCTTCCTTGGCTGTATTTCGTAGTTTTATGGACTTAGCGTTTCTGCAAACCACAAAATTACAACAACCTTAAACTACATACTGATATGTTTGTGTTATCGTTTTGCATTAAAATCTCAATTTTGGAAAAAAGTGGACTTAGCGTCTTTGCGAATTATACTAACGATAATCAAAGCTTATTTCGCGCAAGTAGGTATCAAGATAGACACACATACAAATATTTAACTCGAGCTTGAAGTCAAACATGGCCTAACATAGATCAAAACGGAGAAAGAGCTCCTTACATGACAAGCTTTTACCAGTCATTTTTTTCTGAAGAGAATTAAGAGAATGAAGAGAAATAAGTTTGTTTTGACCTAAATGAGTAGGAGCCATTCCCAGAATATTGGTCGTAATTAAAATCTCAAAGCCAGGGTTTATAATCCGAGAAATCCAAAGCCATAAAAGCAAGATATTCCGGCGGAGTTTTAAAATCAAGCACAGGGCAGCCGAAGAAAAAGATAACATGACGGCTAGTGGACGCAGAAGTCGCTTTTTTTTTTTTTTTTTGAAGATAATAATAAGTTTGTTTTGACCAAAATGAGTAGGAGCCATCCCCAGAATATTGGTCTTAATTAAAATATCAAAGCCAGGGCTTATAATCCGAAAAATCCAAAGTCATAAAAGCAAGATATTCCGGCGGACTTTTAAAATCAAGCACAGGGCACCCGAAGAAGAAGATAACATGAAGTCGCAGATAAAAACTACATAAATAGCGGGAAAAAATTTTGAATTAGAAAGTCTTAAGAGAAATAAATTTGTTACGGTCTTATGTTCCCGCCAGGAACTATAGGAAAATATGTATATGTAATCTTGCTCTCAATAACAGGGATAATCAGGGTTCCTGGCTTTCTTTAGAAGATAACATCTAGAATAACTTCATAGAAAGCGCAGTCAATACACTGTATTGCCAAAGAGTAGAATGCAAAGTACCATAATCAAAAAATTTTTACTGAAAACATTCTTCCTAGACAATGACAGATGGCAACCCTACCACTCTAGCACTTTCTACGGTTGGCCAATCAGCTGCTAAGCTCGAAGAACTGAAATTATGAAATTGAAATAAACAGAAAATTAAAGGAAATGTGCCTGGAGTTCCTGAAAGAAATTAAAGAGAATAGGAAAAAGTAGACGAATACAAAATACCTCTTACTAGCTACTAAAGAACACTTTTAACTAACTTTTTAGGTCTTTATTATTTCGCTTGCTTTGTTGGGATGCGTAAGCACTTCTTTCTTGCCACTACAACGGTAATTAATTTTTTCTCCATTAAAAGAAAAGATTTAAATTTCACCTTAATCCCAATCTTTTCGTGAGCACTTCCTTAGCATTTCTACATAAAAATATAATGGATTCTGATTTACTACACCTACATGTATAAGGAATATCCTTACTTTTACAACAATAAACACCAATGTAAATATATAAACAAAAAGCATTTTAACAACTTAGTTTCCCTCCCCTCTTCTCTTGCAAACTTTTTTTGTTTCTCATTTAAAAATGATAAATGAATTGAGAACTTTTAAGCAGCAATAAAACCTTAATTACTTACGTCCATGTTTTTATTTTTCTTTATTTTTGGTTTTTTTTTTTTTGTTTTTTTTTTTAATTGAGAATTTATTTGAAATATATAAAAAAGAACACCAAACAACTTCCCTTAGCGCTACCCTACGCATCAAATAACAAACAGTCAACACAATAAAAGAAATAAAAACAAAAAACAATGGCCTCTCCCTCGCTAATACGCAAAATTTTGTTAATGAATGAAGGGAATCTATTGCGCTGAGTACTTTATCTTTTACTTTACTTTGCTCGGGCAACTTTTTATTTTATTACTAGAGTAACGCAAAAAAAAAACAAATAATTGATGCCAACAACAGTAGTGACAACTCTAAAGTTTCAATGAACAATGAATTTAATTGGAACCTTTGATGAACAATGCAAAATCGTTAAATAGGAGAAGGAAAGCCAAAATAATACGTGAGTTGATCAAACTAAGTTAACGTAACCTGGATTTAAAATTTGGCCAAGAGAGTGTGCCGAAGCACTTAAACAAATAGTTTAAATCATAAAATAGACCACATTGAAGTGAAAAAATTAACAAATCCTCGTTGCTATTAGACAGTTACTGATGAAGTCCCTATTCAGGCTGGTCTGTTCCAAGCAATTTTATCAGATCCTTTCAAAATGAAATGTAAATCATCGAAGTTCCTCATAAAATTAATTAATTTTGAACGGAAGATTAGTTTGCTTACTATGTGCGTGAAGTTAGCAGCAAAAGTTACATACTTTTTACAGTGATTGTTATGTTAACAGATACTGTTCAGTCAACATAGTTAAAAAAATTTGGACAAGTGAAGAAAGAAAATAGTAATTAATCACGAAAAGTGAGCTAAATAGGAGAAAAATGGAAAGGAAGATGAAGCTAAACCTTTGAATTTTACAAAGAAAACAAGAAACACGAGAATAACTACAAATTTCCCTATTGGAGATAATAGAGTTGTAAAATAAAAGTATTGAACGGGAGTCTACTAAGATGGGTCTGGCAATGGTAAATGAGGGCAAAACAAAGTATATGTTATCGGCAAGTAGAGACGTGCGGCGTATTGATTCTCAGACTACGGCCGATAACTATACTTTTGATACAGTCAAGGAATTAATTTATCTTGGCTCCGCCGTTGCCACCAAAAATGATGTCAGTCTGGAGATTAAGCGCAGTTGCTACAATGGCCTGAATAGGCAATTGAGTAGCAGAGATCTCTCTCGTAAGACAAAACTAATACTCTACAAGACGCTCATCCTACCCGTGCTTTTTTATGGCGCAAAAGCATGGACCCTATTAAGTACTGATGCAGCAGCCTTGATAGTGTTCGAGAGAAAATTTCTACGTAAAATCTTTCGGTCCAGTACGAGTTGGCGATGATTTCCGCATCCGATCCAACAGTGAGCTGTATGAGCTCCTCAACGACATAGACGTTGTGCAACATATTAATATCCAGCGGCTGCACTTGCTCGGCCATGTCGTTAGAATTGAGGAGGATGCTCCAGCGAGACGGGTATTGGATGCGGGGATCTGCGGGAGTCGTCGAAGAGGACGACCTTGCATGCGTTGGAAAGACCAAATCGAGGAAGTTCTGTCATCGATTGGTGTGACCAACTGCAAATCATTAAAAAATATTCTAAATCTATTAAGAGGCGTGTTGGAAAGCAATTAATCCCATTTTAGTATTAGCAAAATTGAAGCTCATAGAAGGGAGCTAGAAAAATCTGAATCTTACTAGAAAATTTTGAAGAACAAATTTTCTACGTGAATCGCAATCAAAAATTTTTAGGCAAAAGCTGTGCGATTAAATTAACTGCCTTAGATTTTGACGTTAAACTGTAGGTCTTGCTATTCACATGTAATATTATTCCACTCAACATGAGATGATGATAAATAATTAATGCATGTAAGGCTTAGCCGCAGTCTACATTGATATAAAATAAAAAGTGAATAGCCCGGCATACGCCTATCGCCCCAGATAAACAACACAAACGATTTAAAAAATCACAACCGTAAACAATTACGATTCAAGTTTCTGATGTGGCACAATTATTTTTTTATTTTTATTTTAAAAAGAATTGTTTAATTGAAAATTTAATAAATAAATGGATTAAAAATAGAAAAAAAGATGAACTACCCTATTAAAGAAACTTAATTTGTTTTAAAGTTAAAAAAGTATAAGAAAACCTTTGAAAATTGGCAGTAAAAGCATTCAAAGTAATCCATTCGTTTACATTTTTTGCTACAGTTTCTCTGCACAATAGAATTATAAACATTTCTATTCATTTATTATGTTGGCGTTGTTGTAAATAAAATTGCTGTTGTAAGAGATTATCCGTAATTAATTAGTTTATCAAAATCACAAACGTTCTTATAATTGCCAAACTGAATTCAACTCTCTCTCTCTCTCTATCTTTCACATACAAATGCACTTTTTCCCCCCTACTCTATATTCTCTTGAAAGAGTACAACTTGTACTTTTGTTTCGAACAAATATTATTCAAGTACTCTACTTGCGGCACACATACATGCACGCGCAAGTAAAAATGGCTTATTTCTTACTCCACTTTTAAATGAAAATAAAATTGTTGCCATTATGAAATATACACATACATTTACACCAGTAACAGTAAGTTATTGTTGAAGTTGCATACTCGTATGTGTGTGTATGTGTGCTAAAGAGAGTAAAAGTTTTGAATATAATCCACATTAATTTCGATAATTTTACCCTGACCTGAATCTCATGTACATACATTTGTGTATGTAAGTAGCTGTTGTAGCGCAGTCTACTTATTGTAGAGTTTAAACTGTGTTAAGTAAGTGAAACGGACAAGAAAATACTTCACAAAAATCCATATGAACGAAATGGGGGGCAGGATATAAAAAGATTGGCTTTATGACACAGATATGAACTAACTTAGGGTCCATGTTTAATGCTAAACTGTACTTAAATTCTAGTTGGATAAGTAGCATAAAAAAGAAACAAAGTTAAGTAAGTGATTAAGCCTCTACTTGCGTATTGACTAGGTTGTAAAATAGGAAAATAGGTGGCATGAGCTATTAGTCTTACAGCAAGTAATAATACGTTCGCAATTTAAAATACGGGAGCCAATACTCAACATACGAATAGGAATATAGATTATCCTAACAAAGTGGCAGCGAGAGATGATGCCAAATGTAGGGCTTAAGTAGAACAAAAAAATTAAAAAATTATGGATAAAATTAACACATAAAACATGGGTGATGTTAGGAGATAGATTGTAACCTGTTTACAGGGTTGTAATGACTGACCACTTAAATAAGAAGTAAGTAGAATTATTAAATATTTGTGTTGTGTGTATATCATTTACAGTCGCCGTAGTCTAGTAGGTAACATGCTGTCTTATTACACGTGATGCCATGGTTCTAATCCTATGTCAGATATCTCGAGTGAAATACGAAAATATATTTCTCCGATGACCCCTTCTCAGCAGATTTATAGTAAAATCTCTGGGAGTAAACATAAAAAAATTCCTATGAAAAGTTTCTCAAAAAATCTATCGTTCGGAGCCGACTTTAACACCCACACAACATGAGTGGTATGAGAAGCTACAGTAAGCGTCAAAAGTGAGTAAACACCACTGAAATAATTCATTTTCTTAGGATACCGAGAAAAGTAAATATAGTAAATAAAAGTAAATAGTCGAATAAATTTCCAACAATAAAAACGTTTAAAATGTTAAAACAAAAAAACAATTCATGATAAGGGAACTTTTTTTATACTTAATAACATAATAGAAAATTTAAAATTATAGTGGGTGTTGACTCACTTATGGCGCTCACTGTAGTTTGTAATCCTGACTACAGGTCAGGACCTATTAAGTAAGTAAGCAAATGTCTTATTTGCCTTTTTACACGGTTTACAATATCCTACCGTAAGTCGTCCTTGATGGATATGTTCTTTCCCAAAAAACTTAAACAATGCTTGACTAAGGGTTCTGAAGAGCTACCGGATGTAAAGAACGTATAACTTTTGTTTGCAATTTAATTGAAATTTTCGAGCATATCGGCAATGTTATAGCTAAACAGCTAGCTAGTCTAGAGCTTACAATAAAAGCTGTTCTAGGTCGTCTAATAACAAAGCATATGAAATACCTTGGACAAGGCATTGAAGGCCAGATCTAACAGAGTTTGCCATTTAATCAATTGTTCTAACAAGTACTTAGAATGTAATACGGCAGTCGTGGATTATAGTTGTCACAACAATTTTAATCAAAGTCAGCAGTGTTCGATATGGAGTGCCGGGAAAAAGTACATTGAGCACGTACAACGTAGAAAGAAAAACAGGCCTAGATGCCATATTACAAAATGAGTCCTGGGAATACGAGTCATTAATATGAAACTGGCTGCAAAAATGGAGTACCTAAATGCAAATTAGTAGAGAATGCTCCATTTCAGGACGATGTTCTATGCCTAAAAGAAATATTATAGGAAAGTGTCCCAAATAGTGAAGTCGCCGTGGTCTAGTAGGTAGTGTGTTGGATTATTATTTGAAAAGCCAGGGTTCAAGCCCCAGGCCAGACATCAAAATAAAATACAAAAAGTATTTCTTCGGCGGCTTCCTCTCAGCAGATTTCTGGCAAAAACTCTGAGAGTAAATAAAAATTGCCATGAAAAAGTTTCTAAAAAATCTGTCGTTCGGAGTCGACTTTAAACTGTAGGTCAAGCCACTCATGTATAAAATTAACACACACAACATAAGTATTATGAGAAACTATGTCGTAATCCTGACTGAAGGGTTGTAATGACCTATTATGTATGTATGTCCCAAATAGTAACCTTTATCTAAAAGAACAAAAAAAAAAAGAATTTGTTAGTTTAATTACCACACAATGCAGTTGATGGTGATCACTGTATATGCGCAGGCATTTTAAACCTCCCCAGTTTAATACTTCCCCAGTTTAATACCTCCCCAGTTTCTGTACTCACTGAGATCTTCGCTTAGTTTAAACAGGAGATGCTGGACTGACTAGATTGAAGGTTGTTTATGGCAATAGCTTAAAAACGGTTTTAATCAGTGCAGTTATTACACACCTATTGGGGGTAACCTGATCCTACACGATAAAATTGTTCGTTTAAAACAGTTGCAAAGGCAACAAGTTTAGGCTTTAAAGTTTCACTTTTGAAGAGTCTCATTAGATTACACTTTTCTTTCGAAAACATTAATCATGCGTAGCTTTATAAAGCTACAAAGTTCTTTAAGCCCGAAATCTACATGCGGCTATCCAAAGAGAAACAGAAATCACAGCTTCTGAAGATCCCTTTAAATAGGGTACCTTAAGTTTGCCAAACCAGTCTCACAGATTAAACTGCTGTTCTTTGCCTTTGCCATTACATGTATATCAAAGTGTATGTATGTCGAATACTAGCTGTCCATAACTAGGTCTGCATGTTGCTTGTATTTCTTTCTTTTTCTTTTTTGTTTTTGTCTTTTGGCTGTGGCTTGTTCAACGAGAGTTTTAGGAAAAAATACCGCATTTCCTTATTTAACCTAAAAATTTTGTTTGATTTCCGTTTAAGCATTAAAAACATTCCTGCTACACTCACACACAAACTACTCTCACATACACAAATACTTGCACTTTGTATTTTAATTTAAAACAAAGAAAAAAAAACTTAAAAAAAACCAAAACTTTTTTTCTTTTTCCCTGTTTCGTGCTCTTTAAATCTGCTCTGCTTTGGCTTTAACTTGGACTGGGTTGATGACTGTGATATGGCTGGTGGCTGTTACAATGGTTCTTCCTACATATTTCCTGCACGTTTACAAATGATGGCGACAATGACAACGACAACAACGACAACGACAACAACAACTATAACAACAACAACAACAACTATAACAATAGTTCACCACTTATGTCGGCCATTTGTGTTAAATTGATGACTTATCCGTGGATGTGGCTGTTCATGAAGAATCCCAACGAGGGCGCCCAATGTGCCATACGCTTGGCAACGGATCCACAATTGAAACATGTAACCGGCGAATATTTCAAGTAAGTTTTTTTCCTTTTTTCCTCTTTTCCTCTTTTGTACCCCCCCTTTCTTTTTGCGCTTACATTTTTCGTTATGATTTATTAATTTGCCTGCATGCTTATACACTTTTACTAGAGGGGATATGGTTTAGTATGTGTGTATGTGCGTGTGTGTATGATTGAGAAAGGGGGGCTTCTGGTGAAAGTGGCTTTAATATGCCGTTAAGGCCACATGCTTTACATTTGGTGGAGTGTAGATTTTGTTGTTAAAATTCATGTTGCGAAAAAACAATTCATATTTCATTATATTCGCTTCATTTTCATTGTCTATTATTCATTGTTATCCACCACTACCAACATACCTAGCCACCCATCCCCTCCACAACTTATCCTCTTTTTAAAAGTTATTCTTTAATAAACTTTTTCATTTCTTCCGTCTCTTTGAAGTGATTGTGAAATTGCTGCCACTTCCGAATTGGGCCAAGACAAAGAATTGGCCAAAAAATTATACATGCAAACGTTAGAAGTTCTTCGAAAAGTTACCAAATTGGATATCGATAAAGCATCGCTGCTGCTGCTGCTGCAACAACACAACGCTAAAGTGGAGGAGGAGGAAAATGAGCGACCAGACAACAATGATGAAGTGGAGGCTCTTCAAACTGAAAACGCCATTAAGGCCAAATTACAATAGCCTGTAAGCGAGATTGTGACTGAGAGATACAGAGAGGAAGAGAGGAAGAGAGGAATACTTTGCTTTGATTTAATTTACACTGATTGTTTGAACACAAACAACTGCTGCAGATTTTTTATCAGATGGCAGTTGCCAGTTGCTAGTTGCCAATTGGAAGTTGAAATTTAATTAAAATAATTGGCTTTTTGAAAATTTCTCTAAACTTTACATGTTCTTTTGGTTTATTATTCTTCTTCTTCTTCAGCTTTTCTTTTGTAAACATTTTATTCAAATAATAAATAATTCATGAAAAATATTCTGTGTTTTTTGTAATTTTTATTCATATTTAAAATTATCATACACTTCTGTTAAATTCTGTTAAAATTCTATTGAATTAATAACGCTTAACTTTTAAAAGTGAGGGTGAGAGAGTGTCTACTCCATGGCCTTAAAGAAAAACTAGTAAGTAACGGAAGATATTAAATCAAAAGCAGCTAAACGTCACCCTACATTTTAATACACATTCACAATACTGTAAAGGCTGTACAAACCAAAAAACGCTGAAAATCAAAATTCAAAGAATCCCAGATAATCTCAATATTTATTCGACAAGGCCATTTGGCCCATACCCTGATATGAAACTTTATTTGAACAGTTTACTAATTGCAGAATCTAGGACAATACGGCTTAGATAGACCGTCCTTCCTTTGACTAAGCATTACTTGAATGTGCTGTAGTAAAACGCTTAGCTTAAAGACCTTAAGTGAAAATGATGATGCACTATTGGAGGTTTTGATAATCAGACATCGTCCAGGTTTGGATAGCCAAAATAGGTAGACCTCTACACTGGCAGACTGTACTTTGTATCTTAACAATGTAAATTACTGTCTTTCTGCTTCATAGTCAGATAATGATTTTTCATTCAAAATATGGAATACTTGCTCTTAGATAGGATCTTCCACAATAATTCTATATCAGAAGAAAGAGATTGAAATGAAGAATAATTGTCCGTTGAAGTTGCCGTAATCTAGTAGGTAGTGTGTTAGCTTATTAGACGTGAGGTCTCGGTTCAAATTCCAGCTCAGACATTTTCAACAAAACGAAATATGCGAAAATATTTCTTCGGTGTCTTCCTCTCAGCAGTTTTCTGGCAAAAACTTTTAAGAGTTAATAAAAATTACCATGAATAGTTTCTCAAAAATCTGTTGTTCGGAATCGACTGTAGGTTCCGCCACTCATGCATAAAATTAACCCACACAACATAAGTGCTGTGAGAAGCTAGATTGTAATCCTGATTGAAGGTCTGTAATGGCCAAAGATGTATACTTGTCGAGTCCTCTAAACTAGAGTATCTTCTATTTGCAGCGCCTTTACGTACATATAGTCAAGCACTATGCTTTCATTTTGAATGGAATCTCTTTTCAAGATAATTGACTGAGTATATGGTCGTCCAGCAAAAACATCTACAACCATGTCAATCATATGATTGACAAGCCATTTTCTTTATTAAAAGTAATGGCTGATTGAGCTCTACGTACGATAGCTAAAGACTGACGGACCAGAAAACAGTTGTGTATAATAATAAGACAGATTAGCTGCTAGAATTCCCATTACAGAGGTCATATACACCTTGTAAGTTTTCAATCGAGAGCATCTTTCTCATCATGTCTATGGCAAAACCTACACGGAAGCAAAATACGATAAAACCATTCATTATTTCCTCTGTCTTTGCCTTGCTCTTTATCAGCCGATAGGAAAGGATTCATATGCAGGAACATGCTTGAAAAATTAACAAATCTAGTGTCCATGCTGGTTAGTTAGCAGGCTCCATGGGTTTATCGAAAATTTATAATGAATGGTTTGATCGCAATAAAAGCAATACCGATAAAACATCTGGTAGTTCTACCTCTGAAAAAAACTGAGCCATAGTGCAGATAGTGTTCTTATGTTGTATGTCGCCTGTATTTCCTATCCACATTGAATTGACCTCATCTTTCGATGATGATAAAAAAAATACCATTTACTATACAGTGTTATAACGAAGTATTTTCCAAAATCATAAAGTCCAGATGGAGTTTACAGCCATTCAATCTATCGCAACACAATAGCTTTTGAGGTATCGCATTTCCTGCCATCCTAACCACAGGTCTTCACTACTGTGGTCTTTCCCATCCATTCATCAATATTAGAAGCCTATCATTAAATAGCAAAGGATAGTGCTTTGGAACTTTTATTTTAGATGGGTCAGGACATGGCATGGTATGCTATCAAGTGACAATACTGAAGTCTTTTATTCTCAGTATTTTTTTTACTTCTTTTCATTCCTTTTTAGAAACATAAAGCATCCATTGGACTTTGATTTGGTCTACGCATGCAAGTTCTAAAATGATAGAGTTGCCAAGTTTCTTTGTCATGAAACAGAATCTATGTATTGTATTGGAACTTTGCCCTTTGATTACCATTATTTCCTACAATGTGACACCCATGATATTTGCTTTCAATGTTAATCTCTCTATAGAGCTCAGTGCTGAGGGGATTCCCCAAGGGATTATTTAGGGGGTTTATACGGTCCTTAATTTTTTTAAAATTCTAAAGCCGTCATAAATATTTTCTTCTTCATTCCTTGCCTTAATTTTATCTACACTTTCACAGAGGACATTGTTTCTAAGCAACGACAAATCGTAACCCTACTATCTCTATTACCTGCTTGCTGGGAAAACTTTGTTAGTGAAACTGAAACAGGAAGGCAATGTTTTGTTTTCTGCAGCATTATGGTACTCCACGGAACTAAAAGGAGTTTTCCGTTGTTTGTAGTTTAACTAAAAAGGCTTGCTTGTGTTGCTTTAATGAAATCTTAATTGGAGAATAAGTTTTTATGTTTACAAATACATTTAAATGATAAATCAAATCTAATCGTATCCATGTACCAAGATTACAAATATCTGAAATCAGAAAATTTCATTTCAAATAAATGCAAATCCCTCAAATTGCACTCTAAATCCACTTGAATGAAAAAAGCAAAGTATAGCCAGCCAATTAATTCAATATTATTCCAATAAATTATTTCAAATCCAGATTTAATATAAAAAAAAAACCAAGTAGAACAACTCACTACATATGTTCACTAGTATATGTATGTGTGGTTGGCTTTGCTACTCCCATCCTTGGCAAAACATTTCAAAAACTCTTGCCTTTATGATGATTGTGATGATGACGACCATGAGTTGGTTCTTAGAACTGAACACTAAATTGAATTGAAATCATATTGAACAACTGCATGATGTAGACAGTTTTTCTTTTTATTTACTTTTTTCATTCGTTTCGTTTCGATTTGATATGATTTGATTTTGTTTTTCTTGTTCGTGTTCTTGTTCTTGTTTTCTAAGAAACCAAATAAAATACTCGATTTTTATGCTTTTTCATGTTACAGTCTGTTGATTGACTTGACGATGATGTTTTCGATAACATACTAGAGTGGATGCATGCATGACTGCCTGGCTGCTTGGCTGCTTGGCTGCTATTAAATGCAACTGAATTACAAGAAAATTTTACAGCAAAATTTTATTCCCTTTTGCTTAATGGGAATATTGTTTATGAGCAAAGATATTTACAGCATGTTTCTATTTTTATGGCTTAAAAGAGCATCACAATTAAGGACTCAACTCATTTACGTAGGAAAATAGAAATCCAAAGAAAATCGCTTCATAAAGTGAGACATTACTTTGAGTTAATTCTAATCATCGTTTAATTTTATAGGTTTTAAAGCATTTTTAAGCGCCCCTTTTATTTCAGGCAGTGCCACCATCCAAATGTAAAAAATCATCTGCTGTTGTTCGTCTTTTAGTTTAATTTCGTCTCCTGTTTTTTATTGAAAAGCAAAAATAAGCGTAAAAACTTTTATTATGACATATTTCTCCTGTAGCATATTTTAAGGCTGACACACTTTCCTTTACACACACCCATACACACACACATACATACGTGCGGGCATGTGTTCGTGTTTTTTATTTTCATTTCTGGTTTAAAATGGAAAAGGAAACGCAGAGTCTCATAAAAAAATATGGAATACAACATCCACTTGCTGCTGCAGCCGCCGCTGTTGTTATTGTTTACGATTATTTTCTCTTATGTGTGTGTGTTTGTGCGTGGGTGTTTTTTTTAATATGTTTTCGTAACACTGTTCGTTGCTGGTCTTTTATGAAGTTCTGTTAAAATCCTTTCACATGTCTATGGCGTATGTGTGTCATACGCGTAAGCGCACACATGTGCATTTTCCATATTGAAAATGCGGCCACTAAAAAATGGGTCGAAATGTATAGGAGTTGCATTCTTACCTTAAACTTTGTTTTTCTTTTTTACATTTTCTTTTTCGTTCTCGCTTTTCTCCTTTTTAGCCGTAAAAGTTGCCTGTTTCGTTATACGATTTTTGTTTTTATTTTTAGCCGACAAACAGTGTGTCAATGCGAAAGATTACGTTTAGCTTAACTCGCTTTTTCCAGGCTATAAGGCATTGCCATGCGTTAACACCAACACTCCAGTCCTGGTCACATGTTATACATGGACTATTAAATATATAACTAAGCATACGCACATACATATATACTGAGATCCTGATCTGAAGACCAGCAAATTGCAATCATAGTGTTCTGCATTAATCGAATCGAATGATAGCTTTAAACTCATTCAGCAACAAGTGATGGTATCTTGTCGTGATCAAATATTCCAAGCTTATTTCTGTCGACATTGTATTGTTTTATAAAGGGTGTTTTTTATAGAGGTATAGAACTTTAAGTTGGCATTACTTTTCAAGATGGCCACCGATTTAACAGCTGTCAAGTGATTTATTCTCAGTTTGGTTTGGCAATTCATCATAAATAGACTCACGCCTGAACAACGCTTGCAAATAGTGCAATTTTATTTCGAAAATAATGGTTCTGTGCAGAAAACGTATCGCGCACTACGTCCATTTTATCGTCCACAAAATCGTTCATCAGAGCAGTTAATTCGATTAACCATGGAACGTTTCGCACCACGTTTACTCTTATTGATAACTCGCATCCCCAGAGACGCTGAACGGTGTGTACAGAAGAAGCTATTGCTGCTGTAGAGCGTAGCATTGAGGAAGACCCGAATGAGTCCATCCGCCATCGAGCACAGGAATTGGATCTGTGTCCATCCACTTTATGGAAGATTTTGCGGAAGGATCTTGGTTTGCGTGCTTACAAAATCCAACTCGTGCAAGCATTGAAGCCAAACGATCATCAAGTAAGGCGTAGATTCGTCGAATGGGCCCAAAACGAGATTGCCGTTGTTCCCGATTTTCATAAGCGAATTTTGTTTAGCGATGAAGCGCACTTCTGGTTGAATGGCTACATCAACAAACAAAACTGCCGCATTTGTAGTGAAGGTAATCCTCAAGTGTATGTGGAAACACCGTTACATCGTACTTTTTCATAAACGATGGTGGCCAGAACGTTACAGTCAATGGTGATCGGTATAGAGCCATGATTACTAACTTTTTCATTCCTGAATTGAATAACCATGATGTCCAGGACATGTGGTTTCAACAAGACGGCGCAACATGTCACACAGCTCGTGCCGCAATAGATTTATTGAAAGACACGTTTGGTGACCGCCTCCTAATTTCACGTTTTGGACCTGTGAATTGGCCACCAAGATCTTGTGATTTAACACCGCTAGACTACTTTCTGTGGGGCTGTGTAAAGTCATTGATCTATGCGGTAAAGTCACAAACGCTTGACCATTTGGAAGACAACATTCGCCGTATTATTGCCGATATACGGCCACAAATGTTGGAAAGTCATCGAAAATTGGACGTCCAGATTGGACTACATCCGCGCCAGCCGTGGCGGTCATATGCCAGAAATCATATTTAAAATGAAGTGCCACAATATTATCTTTCGGATAAATAAAATTCATGTCAATCGAATAATCCATCGTTGTTTTATTGCAACTTAAAGTTCTATACCTCTATAAAAAACACCCTTTATTACGAAGTAGAGTGCTGAACTTTTATGGTGTTACTTTATAATGTCTGCCGTAATCCTATTCATCTATAGTACCATAGGATCTGTTGATGTTAGTAAGATATAATTCATAAGAACTCCCGATTTACTTATGTAATGCGTATAGGTCCTTTGAGGCAACAATTACCTGTCAGAGGTGCGGTTACTAAAAGGTTTAGATTGCCTCAAAGCCGTATGGTTTGAGAAGATTTTCACTCTCTCTCTCTCTATGTTGCCCTTCATCAAGTATACTCAAACTCTTTTTTCCTTTTCCGCAGAAAGATAATGGTCCCATTAACTCGTCATCAGCTTGCCTACTGCCTTGTATTCCCACATATCCTGGGATACAGTAATTCAGTTTTTATCTGATTCTGTTTGTTGAGACAGTGCAGAAGCTAAGTGATTGGATGGTAGCCAGACTATCAGATAGTTTTGCTTTATCACGTCTGTTCTTCTGCCACACTGTAGTTTCTATCCTAGCTCACTAAAGCCTTTTTTATGTGTAAACTTTAGCTCCTAAACTTTCTCGAACATATTCTCTTCTGTCACTATTGATGGCGCTTCCAAATTACTCCATTCATTCGTACTATTCAGTTTCATTTTACAGTGTTTCCCAATTTAATAATCTTTCAGATCACCATGTTCTCCGATATATTTCAAGTTGGCATGAATATGGCTCTGTTCTTAACCACCATATGCAACAGAATTTCAAGGTTGTTATTTCTCCGGTTTTTTCTAATACATGCTAGCTTCCGCATTTAACCCAACTCCATGTGAGCTCTTTCCAAAGTCATCTTAACTGCATCGAGGTCATAATCAGTCTCACCGTAATGAAGTCTCGCATCGAATGCAGTAGTTTTTGGGCTACAAGATGTTCCTGCAAGATTTCTACATTTTAGTAGAGTATGCTTGGACCTCCTAGAAATTCTGTTCATAAAATGGCTTCAAATTGTGAGTTTTTCGAGTTAATTTTTAATCTAATTAACCTAAACCATCAACTTATAATGTCAAGCCCATTTTGAATGGATCTCTTACCATATTCTAAACCTTTTTCAGTTAGTTTTCTCCTCAAATGAATTATATGTGTTCAGTACAGATCGAGTGTTCCGACTTCATGTTTCACCAAACGCCGTTTTATCATTGAATCATAAATACAAACTCGATCCAGTTAATTTTTTTTTGAGCCATATTTTCTTTCAATCTTTGATTTCTGTTTGGGAATGAATAAAATGTCAGCTTTAATTCGTGACATGTGAACAAATTTTTGAAGCTTAAGAAATTCTATAAACTTTATCATCATTTAATCCCACTGTACGTGTAAGCACAGGCATGTAAGCCGAGTAAGTAAAGGTTTATGGCCGGATATACTATAGCGTTGGCTGTTTTTCTTCGGTATTCAACCGGAAATGAAAAGCTTTTTTAATGTAACGACGCTTTATTTCCGTAGAAAAAAGCTTTCGCATCCGTTTTGTAAATGAGAAGATTTAAATTTTCACAATATTTATCGATATGTGCCACAACAAATCGTAGTGCATCTATACGAAACGTATACTGATTGTATTGTTATTTAAAGAATATTTATTTTTTAATTTTTTTTGTTTATTTTTCAAGGAAATGAAAACATAAAATTATCCGGAAACATATCAAAATATTTGAAAAAAAAGAAAGGAAATTCCAATACACTTAGATTACATATAATTAAGAACGAATTACAAGAGAAAGAAAGTTTCTGTAAAAATAACGCGTTAGAATATTTACAGTGGCGAGCAAAAGTGTATTCATGTTGGCAGATTCCGCCCTTTAACCCCTATAAAATCTTTAATGAATGAGAACGCAAGATGAATGTTTCAGGGTTGATTACTTGTTTATTATATTACACATTTAAGTTAAAAAATTAAAAGAAATTATATACCATACTTCAAGAATATAAATAAAATTAAAAATAATTCAATTCGAACACTTTTGCACGTATATTAAAAAACCTTAATATTAAGCGATTTTTAATACTTTGTCCACAATCGCTTGTTATTTTTTATATTTTTAATGCGGTTTAGCATACTCTCTACCAATTTTTGTATGATTTCATCTGGGATTTTGTTCCACTCCTCTTGTACTCTTTGCCAGAGTTCATCCATGTTCGTCGGTGCTCTTTCATACATGGCCAGTCTTCTTTTTTAAAGAGCCCACAAATTTCCTATAGGATTAAGATCCGGGCTTTGTGCTGGCCATTTAAGTAATTTTAATTTTTGATTAGACAACCAATTTCTAAAAATTTTAGAGGTATGTGTAGGATCTCCATCTTGTTGAAAGTGTATCTCCTCCTCGGGATATGCACTTTTGTCCACATATTCTGGCAAATTAGTCTGAAGAACATGGAGATAATCTTCCTTCTTTATTATACCTTCTATCTTAACCAGTGGACCAACGTTCCACCAAGTAAAACACCCCCCCCCCCACATCATCAAACTGTAGATCTGTAGTTAGGATGCATTGTTTACATCGCCTTTTAGTTTGAAATTTTCAAAATTATATTCGAATCACTGCTGGTCTTATTTATTTATTTATTTATTTATTTATTAATTACAATACAATTACAAATTATATTCTAATTATATACGAGCTGAGTAACTTTGACCATATGCTCGGTATAGTGTCACAGACCAGAGTCTCTGGTGGGAATCGAACCCACGACTCTTACGCTAATAGTCTACCACACTACCCACTAGACTGCCAAGGCACCCTGCTCTTATTTGGTGTTGATATTTGAAAAAAAAGTGAATAATTCATTGCACTTTTAGAGATAGACTAGTATTGGGATATGACAACTGCATTATTCATAAAGACGTTAGGAGTAATCACCTGTTTAGATGTAAAAAACTTGATTGAAGAAAATGCATAAAAAATAAACCTAGGCGTCATTGACAATCAGCTTTAAAGTTGCTTTAGCTGGTTGGCTGATTAACCAAGAAATTATGGTCATTGCACTTTTCTTTGTATGTGCCAAGAAATATGACTCTTTGGCTTAAGTCAGGATTATTTAAAAGTAATGTTTGTAATACTTCGTGTGCTTAAAATAAGGCACTTTAATAAAAGCAAATTCAAATACATATTTGAAACGGGCTATTTTAAACGGCGTACATGCCGTTTTGCTATTTTTGGGGTAAAGTCACAAGAACTGATCAAGTACGGAATTTAAATTTACACCAGTAAGAGCAGTCTGCAGACTGTAGTGTGTTGGCTTATTAGACATGATGTCAAGGTTAAAACTCCAGGGCAGACATCTCCAACAAAACGAAATATGAAAAAATATTTCTTCGGAACTTGCTCTCAGCAGGTTGCTGGCAAAAACTCTGAGAATAAATAAAATTGTCATGAAGTTTCTCAAAAATCTGTCGTTCGTAGTCGACTTTAAACTGAAGGTCTCGCCACTCATGTATAAAATTAACGCACACAACATAAGTGGTGTGAGAAACTAGGTAGTGATCCGGACTGAAGGGTTGTAATGACCAATTATGTATGTATGTAAAGGCTTTATGGTTGCTGCATTAAAATTTCCCTGCCAAGTTCCCTCAGTTGCTACCACATCATAAAGATGTGATGTGAGATGTTAGTAGTAGAACGTGTTTAAGATTAAATACAACATGGCGATTGCAATGCTTCCTTCAATTTCATTAATTGTTGCCAGTAGATATCGAAGTCTATTCCCTTTTAATCGCCATCAATCATTCGCTTTAAAATTGGTGCAATTTCGTTCTGTTTTAACAGCGAATTGCAAATGGAAACTCGATCTACAGTGATAATTAAAGATTGGCAACTGTTTGCTGTTAAATACTTAGTTCCCTAGCTTAACCATCTTTTTTAGGGATTGATCGATCAGGGTAAGGTCCATTTTTAACATCAGATTGGAAATTTGCACAACATTTCCCTCTTGTTATCGTATCCGTAAACTTACAATTTTTTCATACAGCCATACATGCATCGTATTCTTACCATTTCTATAATAAATAAGCAATATATGATGGCAATGGTTTTAATTTTAGCTTATTTTTCGAAATGTCTTCTAACACAGTGAAATCTAAACTGTAGCTCTGTCTTCTGCAGTTTATACTATCAGAGATCTTATATTTTGTAGCCAACTATCGATTTGCAAACGAATTTTTTGAATAAACCATATTCTCCCTTTTGATAAATTCTTATTTCAATTCTAAACAACGTTTGCCTTAAGAAAATATTACCATTTCAAGAAAATTGTTTTAACTCACAAACATTCTATATTGGCAACAATGGTTGCTTAATAAACTGTTATGTATTTAAGTTTAAATTCAAATTGAAAGATTTGCCAACTTAAATATACACTCGTGCGTACGTTGTTGTTATTACAGGACTAAGCAAATATTAACAGTGAACAAAGCTTTTAAGAGTAAACTTTCCCTTACGCTCTACTATTAGAGAAAAGAGCGCATTAAGTGAATTCAAGTTGAGAAAACTTAAGAGCAAACATGGAGTATAACGGGAGACTTTTCCCGATTTATTTTTTGTACTGTTAAATATATACACAGGTTAAGTTTTGCAAAACAGTATTGCGGTAAACGGGGCACAGTGAAAACGCTTGTTATGTGCACGGATGGTATAACAAAAAAAAAATAAAACAAACAATAAATAAGTAAAGAAACGCGTGAAGAGAAGAAGAAAATAGAAACCGCAAAATTTGCAATTCTAAATAGTTTGAATAGAAGAAAAAGGTATCTTTCATAATGGAAGTTAGTAAATTCCGTAAAAAATGAATGAATTAAATGAAGGAAACAAAAACAATAAAAACAAATAAAAGTGAAAAACGGGCATTAAGAAAGTTATTTAAAAATAGAAAAAAAAACGTAAGTTTAAGTTGTGTTTGAAAAAAATAAAAGATTATTTCTTTAGATTAAATTTTTGTTTAATAATAAGATGCTTGAATAAAAACAAGAATACAAATACAAATTATTGATAAAGTTGTATTTTTTTTTGTTCAATTAAAAAAAAATTAAAGAAAATAAAATAAATAAAATAAAAATAATAAAAAAAGCAAATAAAAAAGAAAAAAAATTAAACCACGTGAATTGTACGCAAGATGAAGCGATGATTTAATTGGCGGAGAAACTACACAAACAATTAATAAAAACAACAATAAAAATACTTAAGAAGTCGTATAGCACATGCTCTTAAATGTTTAAAGAAAAAAAAAGATAATGTAAATAGAAAACAAAAATATGTGTGTGTTTTTAATAATAAACATTGCCTTGTCATTATAATCATAATTATTTTTCGGCATTTTATTAAAGCGCATACGATTATTATTTTCCTCAAATACAATTAAAGTGCAATTCAAAGCTTTTTTGGTCGTTTCTGCTTTTCTATTTGTACAACACTTTGTTAGGCAACAACAATAATTTGTAAAAAAAAAAATAATAAAGACTTATACAGTGTAAACAAACAATACCAAACACGAAATTCTCATGCTCATAATCTATTAAAGCGCAAAGAGAATTTGTTATAACAATTAACACTTTATAATAGCAAAAAAAGGCAGACACACACACACTCACACAAACGAACATAATTATTAAGAGCAAACAATTAGCACAAACAATAATAATAATAACAACAACAACAAAAATTACTAATATATATAGAAAAACAAACAAAACAAAAGCGAAATACCCATTAAGAATTATAAACAAACCACCCCCCATTCACGCTCATTCACTCGCTCTCTCCCTCTCTCTCTGTCTCTTCTTTTCACCCTCATCCTAAGCAAATAAATTGATGTAAAAAACCCTCTCAATTCAATTGAAACGAAACACTAACACACTCACTGTACATTCCTTTATGAATAAAATATTTCTCAATGATTTGCATTCTATTTTTAAGAGCAATAAGAGAAAATAAAATTTATCATACGCTACCTTATGCGCACATACTGTAATATATGTATGTATGTATGTACTCTGCAGTGTACGCTATCCAATTTCCTTTAAAGTTTTTGTTTTTATTGCTGCACCACAGTACTTTTTAAAATTGAAGGCAAAGAAAGAGACGGAGTGAGAAAGCATGAAAAGAAATAAAAACCTGAAAAATATGTCAAAACAACAACCACCCACCACCAACATGCATACAGATGTTAAGCAAATATTATTGTATTGTTTCTGTTGGAATGCATTTGAAAGTATTGAAGTCTTAAACGGGTTTTGCAATGTTTGAGTTTCTTTTTCTTTCCACACGGCTTGCTGTTGTCACTTTTGCATTTTTCCATATAATTCTTCATTATTCTACCTTTTGACGCAATTTAGGCTTCTCGAACCATAAGGATTCCACTTTACCACCGTTCTGGTGATGTTATTGGGCTTTCTGCCCAATTTTTTTTTTTGTTTTAACTTTTTCCAGCATAAGTTTCAAATGAGTTTTCGTAGTCAAGTGGATAGTATATTGACTGATTAAACGTGAGACCGCAGTTCAACCCCTGGCGCAAACATCTCGAACGAAAACGAAATATGAAAAACGAATTTTTTTGGTGGCTTCCTTTTAGCAGTCTTCCGGTAAAAACCTCTGAGAGAAAATAAAATTGTCATGAGAAGTTTCTAAAAAAATCTGTCGCTCAGAGACGACTTTGAACAGTGAGGCCCGCCACTCGTATACAAAATGTAGCGTGTATTAAAATTACATCGCAATCCTGACTACAGGGTGGCAATGACCAATTAATTTAGAATGAGTTTGACAGTTGTTGAATTCCGCAAAACCATAACGCCGTTAGGCCAGAATATAATCCACATGGCTCCGACGAACTTCTGGATGAAATCGCTAGTTTAGGTACCACCATTTACTATGGTGAACTAATATCTGTTCCTTTCGAACTCTACTGAATTCATCTGAAACGAGGATATCCCGAAAAAGTTGACATCATAACAGCACTTAGCCACTTGTTGCATAACGGTTTAAAAACTCTTTAGAAAATACTGGTTTGGTGGGTTTCTCACCCGTCCTGACTACCAATTATTCCGATCAATGTCGGATTTGGTGGAATGCGTTTTACTTCGTTTATGACCTCAGGAATTGAGCAGTTCTTTTGACGCGTAGTCCATAGGAAAAGAGGGTAAAACTAAAAGGGTTGAAATCGCCGTAGTCTAGTAGGTAGTGTGTTGGCTTATTAGACGCAAAAGCCTGGGTTCGAGCCCCAGGCTAGGCATCAAAGACAAAATACGAAAAGTATTTTTTCGGCGACTTCCTCTCAGTAGATTTCTGGCAAAAACTCTGAGAGTAAATAAAAATTGCCATGAAAAGTTTCTCAATAAATAAAAACCTGTTGTTCGGAGTCGACTTTAAACTGTAGGTCCCACCACTCATGTATAAAATTAACACACACACAACATAAGTGGTGTGAGAAACTAGGACGTTGTACAATGGATCAATTCGACCTCCGGGTACTGTACTTGTCTTAATTGACAAGTACACGTCCTCTAACCTAACCTAACCTAAAAGGGTAAAATTGGATACAAAAGCAGACCCACTGAGATCCAAAGGCATCAAAGATGCCAATAATCTCCAGAACCACCAAAATGTCTTTCTACACTGTTTTTTAATTTTATGAGCGGAATAAATATGCGGTGGTATTTTAGTGCTTTTTCTCTTGTACCAACCCAGTCGTGGTGAAGTCTTCACATTGCTCGACTATAAACACAAGCATCACAAATTTAAATACAGCTGAGAACAAATAATTTTTCTTAAAGGTGTTAAGAACCTGATAACATCTTCAGATAGTTTAACATCTACAGCGTACTTCATAGAAAAGTCAGACAGCGCCAGCTTTTGGGAAAAGGGTAGGACTCAATTACAAAAATTCCTCAACACCACCACAAATAAATTCACATATAAAGTTATTTCTAAGCAACGGTATATGGCAACCCTATAATTCTAGAATCTGCTGTTACCCACTTAGCTGGAAAAGCTTGTTTAATGAAACCGAAAAAGAATACGACTAAGAACACTGATTTGCTTTCTTTAAATGTTTAAATGCTTTATTTTTCTTGTACGGGTTTAAGTAGAACGATTTTACCGCCATGTTTAGTTATTCCAGTTTTAATCTTCTCAATAGCATTTCGACGCCTCCGTTCTATAACATTCTAAGTCGAAAAAGTGTGTTTTGAGTTATGAGCTCTCAAAGTTTTCACGCGACATACGAGACTATATGTGTATTCTAAGAAGATTTTTCCCTATAACTTCGAAACGGATCGGCGCATCTTAACCAAATTTTGACAGTAAAAAATTAAAAATAAAATGCAAGAACATTAAAAACATTCTAAGTACACTTGAAGTCGCCGTGGTGTAGTAGGTAGTGTGTTGGCTTACTACTCGTAAAGCCCGGGTTCGTATCCCAGGTCAGACATCAAAACGAAAATATGAAAAATATTTCTTCGGCGACTTCCTCTCAGCAGATTTCTGGCAAAAACTCTGAGAGTAAAATAAACTGCCATGAAAAAGTTTCTCAAAATTCTGTCGTTTGGAGTCGACGTTAAACTGTAGGTCCTGCCACTCATTTATAAAATTAACGCACACAACATGAGTGGTGTGAGAAACTAGGCCGTAATCCTGACTGAAGGGTTGTAATGGCCAATTATGTATGTATGTATGTAAGTACACTTAGAACGTTATAAATGCAGGCGTCGATTTGGTCGCACTATATTGCGTTTGAAATTGTACTTGTTTGCTACGAATTGTTCGCAGGTGTATCTAGAAGCACTCACTGTTTCTTTTCGCACTGCTGTTCAATCTAGGACCACTATCAACCTAGAGATAATCAGCTTATAACGCCAAAACTCTGTTATCACAGGCTGGTTAGCTATCGGCTGAGTACACTATTGGCAGTAGAGGTTAACACTAGCATGGGAAAGATTGTATTTAACGCTTAGCAATTCCGTTTGTATCTTAATAGCATATAATTTAAACAAATAACTTAAAGGCAATTTCATTTGAAGAATAACTTTGTCTCTGCAATTCCCTTTTTGTCGGTTGGGAGAATTGCTTTTTAAACTATTGCTGTCAATATTTATTTAAAACATTTCCGTTTCTGGGAAAACTCTTCAATCAACCAGCCAACCTGCTGCTCTTCCATCAATCATCAATCACTTGCAGTGTGTGATAATGAGCAAACAGTCAAACAAGCAGTTAAATGGCAGAGGCCATCTTTTGTCACGCAAGGCAAGATAAACAAAGAGAGAAAGTAAGTAAATAAGTGGGTGAGAGAGAGAGAGAGAGAGAGGGAGACAGTAAATGGATAATTTTCAATTTTTATTGAATGGTTTAAATCAATTGTATCACCATATGATTATTGAAAGTACAAATGAATGGCGACGACATTCTGTCTGCAAATAACTATCAGCCACAATTGAAGGCCATTTTTATTTAAAGAAAAAAAAAAGTATTTTCCCAAAAAAAAAAAAAAAAACAGAAAGAATAAATAAATGAATAAATAAAATGAAATAAAGGCCCAGTTTTATGGATTCACCATGAAAATAAAATTGAAATATGAACATGACATTGGCATTCCCTAGTGGCCATAAATGTCTTCTTATTATATGATACGTATGTATGTATGTATACTACACTTATAATAATGTCTATAAGATGAACGATGTCAATGTAACCATTAACATTGGCATGAAAAATTTTACCAAACATGGTTCAAATTTACGAAAAATCCCAAAAAACACAGACTTATACATGTATATATACATACATATGTACGTACGTATCCTTACGCACTTAACATAAACATACAGATAAAATTTATCTTCAGAACAACTTTTCATCATGTGACTCCTTTGTCACTCCTCCTTGAAAATTGCTAAAATAGCTAAATTTTGTGACTTTGAGGGTCGTGTTTAGACAAGTAAATGGTTTTATTGACATGTCCTTTATCATCATCATCATCATATTCAGTCTCTTTTATACATTTTCTACTCGTGTACAACAACTTTTTTTTTACAACTTTTAGCTCTTTGTTGGGACGAAAACATTTCCAATTTTATTGCGAAACTTTTCCTACTTTTTTCTGATTATTTCTCTTTAATCTTCGATGGCGGCACTGGTTGTTTACACAAGCAAATACGAGTATATTGGGAAAATTGAGTAGAATTTTTGAAGACGTCTGCTTCATAATAATTTGTATTTCATTTGTAAATAAAACAAAAATTCACTCAACCGTTGAATGAATTCCAATCAATCCTTTCCCCAGTTGGTGGATGACATATTGTTGGAAAATTTTCTAACGTTGCCAGGTTGTAAGTTTTGGTTTTAAAAACATTTTAGAATTTGATTGTTTGGTCGTATGGGTACTTGAGATAAGCGCGATAAAGTAATAGGTTGAAGTTTAAGTTAATACATCAATAGGGAATACATATGTAAAGGATGTTTTTTATAGAGGTATAGAACTTTAAGTTGCAATAAAACAGCGATGGATTATTCGATTGACATGAATTTTATTTATCCGAAAGATAATCTTGTGGCATTACATTTTAAATATGATTTCTGGCATATGACCGCCACGGCTGGCGCGGATGTAGTCCAATCTGGACGTCCAATTTTCGATGACTTTTTCCAACATTTGTGGCCGTATATCGGCAATAATACGGCGAATGTTGTCTTCCAAATGGTCAAGCGTTTGTGGCTTTACCGCATAGCCCCACAGAAAGTAGTCTAGCGGTGTTAAATCACAAGATCTTGGAGGCCAATTCACAGGTCCAAAACGTGAAATTAGGAGGCGGTCACCAAACGTGTCTTTCAATAAATCTATTGTGGCACGAGCTGTGTGACATGTTGCGCCGACTTGTTGAAACCACATCTCCTGGACATCATGGTTATTCAATTCAGGAATGAAAAAGTTAGTAATCATGGCTCTATACCGATCACCATTGACTGTAACGTTCTGGCCACCATCGTTTATGAAAAAGTACGATGTAATGGTGTTTCCACATACACTTGAGGATTACCTTCACTCCAAATGCGGCAGTTTTGTTTGTTGACGTAGCCATTCAACCAGAAGTGCGCTTCATCGCTAAACAAAATTCGCTTATGAAAATCGGGAACAAAGGTAATCTCGTTTTGGGCCCATTCGACGAATCTACGCCTTACTTGATGATCGTTTGTCTTCAAATCTTGCACGAGTTGGATTTTGTAAGCACGCAAACCAAGATCCTTCCGCAAAATCTTCCATAAAGTGGATGGACACAGATCCAATTCCTGTTCTCGATGGCGGATGGCCTCATTCGGGTCTTCCTCAATGCTACGCTCTACAGCAGCAATAGCTTCTTCTGTACGCACCGTACAGCGTCTCTGGGGATGCGAGTTATCAATAAGAGTAAACGTGGTGCGAAAACGTTCCATGGTTAATCGAATTAACTGCTCTGATGGACGATTTTGTCGACGATAAAATGGACGTAGTGCGCGATACGTTTTCCGGACATAACCATTATTTTTGAAATAAAATTGCACTATTTGCAAGCGTTGTTCAGGCGTGAGTCTATTCATGATGAATTGCCAAACCAAACTGAGAATAAATCACTTGACAACTGTTAAATCGGTCGCCATTTTGAAAAGTAATGCCAACTTAAAGTTCTATACCTCTATAAAATAAACACTCTTTATGTATGTCAGTCACTTGAGGTGGACCCACACGGGGTGATACCGTAAACATGAAACATAATAAATCGCAGAGGTTATGTCTTATCCTCTGAAGATGAGAAGATGATAACACATACCAGAATTAAAGTGATAGTATACAAAGCAAAAATCGCCGTAGTCTAGTAGGTAGTGTGTTGGCTTATTACATATTAGGCCACGGTTCAAACCCTAAGTCAGGCATCTCCAACAAAACGAAATATGAAAAAATTAGGCGTTTAGCAGTTTTCTGGCAAAAACTCTGTGAGTAAATAAAAATTGCAGTGAAAAGTTTCTAAGAAAATCTGTCGTTCGGAGTCGACTTTAAACTGTAGATCCCGCCACTCATATATAAAACGAACACACACAACATAAGTGATGTGAGAAACTAGGTCGTAATCCTGACTGAAGGCTTGTAATGTCCAATTGTATGTATGTATGTGTATACAAAGCAGTCAACATTTTCAAGAGCTTTTAGCAAATGATGGAAAAAGTATTCGTTTAACAAATTTCTCAATATCTTAGAATCATAATAAATTGTAGTATCAATGGGAACATATTGTTGCGAAGACAATATAAATATTTGTTCCAGAAATAAAGGGTGTTTTTATAGAGGTATAGAACTTTAAGTTGGCGTTACTTTTCAAGATGGCGACCGATTTAACAGCTGTCAAGTGATTTATTCTCAGTTTGGTTTGGCAATTCATCATGAATAGACTCACGCCTGAACAACGCTTGCAAATAGTGCAATACGGTGCGTACAGAAGAAGCTATTGCTGCTGTAGAGCGTAGTATTGAGGAAGACCCGAATGAGTCCATCCGCCATCGAGCACAGGAATTGGATCTGTGTCCATCCACTTTATGGAAGATTTTGCGGAAGGATTTTGGTTTGCGTGCTTACAAAATCCAACTCGTGCAAGATTTGAAGCCAAACGATCATCAAGTAAGGCGTAGATTCGTCGAATGGGCCCAAAACGAGATTACCTTTGTTCCCGATTTTCATAAGCGAATTTTGTTTAGCGATGAAGCGCACTTCTGGTTGAATGGCTACGTCAACAAACAAAACTGCCGCATTTGGAGTGAAGGTAATCCTCAAGTGTATGTGGAAACACCGTTACATCCAGAAAAACTGACTGTTTGGTGCGCTTTATGGGCTGGTGGAATCATTGGTCCGTACTTTTTCAAAAACGATGGTGGCCAGAACGTTACAGTCAATGGTGATCGGTATAGAGCCATGATTACTAACTTTTTCATTCCTGAATTGAATAACCATGATGTCCAGGAGATGTGGTTTCAACAAAACGGCGCAAAATGTCACACAGCTCGTGCCACAATAGATTTATTGAAAGACACATTTGGTGACCGCCTAATTTCACGTTTCGGACCTGTGAATTGGCCTCCAAGATCTTGTGATTTAACACCGCTAGACTACTTTCTGTGGGGCTATGTAAAGTCATTGGTCTATGCGGTAAAGCCACAAACGCTTGACCATTTGGAAGACAACATTCGCCGTATTATTGCCGATATACGGCCACAAATGTTGGAAAAAGTCATCGAAAATTGGACGTCCAGATTGGACTACATCCGCGCCAGCCGTGGCGGTCATATGCCAGAAATCATATTTAAAATGTAATGCCACAAGATTATCTTTCGGATAAATAAAATTCATGTCAATCGAATAATCCATCGTTGTTTTATTGCAACTTAAAGTTCTATACCTCTATAAAAAACACCCTTTACAACAAAAGAAATTATGATAACAGAGAATTGCGGAAAGAAATTATGAGAATAAGGATAAACAAACTAATAAAATAACAAGAAATAAATAGAAAGTATTCCAGAATAGTAACTTTCGAATTTTGTCAGTTGATGACTCCTCAGTCAAACTAGTTGTCATTTATGCAGTCTGTTTTGTTGTGTTCGCTAAATGGTCTCTGGAGCAATTGCCAACTGACATTAATTTTCATCACAAAATCATTTTCAGCGAAGAGGCCCATTTCTAGATGATTGGGTACTTAAACAAACAAAATTGTGGAATTTGGAACGATACCAATACACATGGGATCTAAGAGCGTCCAATGAATTACGAAATAGTTACTGTTCGGTGTGGATTTTTGACTGACGATGTCAGATCAGGCCAATGCTATCGACGGTGAACACTATAGATCGATGATTACCAATTTGTTTTGACCTGAATTGTAAGAGCTGAACGCCAAGGACATGTGGTTTCAACAGGTCGGCGTTTTGAGACACACAGCTCATGTGTCATTTGATATGCTGCACGAGTAAAATGAGGTCATGATCATCTCATCGTGAGCTGATGTGAACTGGTCAGCGAGATATAGTGATTTAACCCCGTTAGGTTTTTTTTTAGGGATTTTCTTAAGCCCCATGAGTATACGAATAAGCCACAAACCCCAGTGGTTCTCAAGGTCAAATGTTTTAAGCCTCACTGTAAGTGAATAAATTAAGGAAACTGAGGCTTTACGTCTATCAGTTCACAAAAAGTATATATGAAGTGTGTTGAGCAATATCTGCAGCCTAATAACTGGAACAACGTGTTATGGCCTGACGAACAGATTCATATGGGTTGCTTCGAAAGAAAACCGCCATCCCACAATAAAACTAATGACCCAAAATATACAAAAAAAAAAATAATAATTAAGGACGACGACTGGTCACCTATGATTTGAACATGCTTCTGCTCATGTGAGATCGCTATTCTTTAGACCAATGTTCCTTCTTTTATCGAGAGAATGAAAAGTCATTGATATGGAATTGTAATGGTCACAACTGCTCAGCTAAAGTTGTGGTTTTAAGTGGTTCTAAGAAACATCAAGTACCAGCAATGAGTGCCCTCCATTCTAAAAAATCCTCATAAATTAAATGTGTTTCCATTGAAGTTTGTTGTAATTTTTTAAACTCAATGAACTGGCAATGTTAAGAGATTCATTCGACCAAGTGTTGAAATAATAAAAGACTTTAATGATAATATTCGTAATGCAGATTTTGATTTTTTAATTTTAAAAAGTCTCAAGCATTCGTTTCAGGCATTCTCAAATGCCACTTTATTTACGCAATTGAGACAAGTGTATATAAGTGTAATTCTAAGTGTACTTAGAACGTTTTTAATGTTCTTGCATTTTTAAATTCTACGTTCTCTAACTTAAATACTGTCAACATTTGGTTAAGATGCGCCGATCCGTTTCGAAATTATAGGGAAAAATCTTCTTAGAATACACATATAGACGTATATCGCGTGAAAACTTTAAGAGCTCATAACTTAAAACACACTTTTTCGACTTACAATGTTATAGAATGGAGGCGTCGATATGATTATTGACAATAGGAAAACGAAATTGATAATTATTACTAAAAAAAAGTGCAGGGTAGGTATATTCACAATTGTCGCACACTTCCTCCTCTTTTCTTGCTCCTATAAACTATCTTTCCTGCATACCAACACAAAGCACTACATAAATAGGAGTCATCTGCTGAATATTGGTCTCAAACAAGAAAAAATATACATTAAAAAGCTTTTAGTTGGTAAAATAGGGAAAAAAGGCTGAAGATTTTTATTTTCATTATTCTTGTGCACCCTATGGTCACTGAGGAGAATAAACTATTCTTTACGCATCATTAACGAAAAAAGTTTTTATTAAAAAACTAGCTGTACCCTGCGCGTGTTGATGCGCCACCAACTAAAAATAAATTTGAAGGAAAGACATTAATTAACAAATGTCCAATTAATATTGAATCATTTTATGGATTTTGTTTCCCGTTGTCCAGATGATTCAGACGAACGGGCCTGAGTAGTACGCATTCGATCAGTTTCTAATCTCACTTGTCGTTGTTCAAGTGATTCATGCGAACGGGTCGCAGCGGCTTGTACTCGAAGATTTTCCAGCCTCAATGCTTCTTGAGGTGTAGGTCGACCAATTATTTGTCGCTTTGGAGGCATGATTGCACAGGAACGACGTGAAAAATGCGTTTAATTTTATTAGAATCTCACAATGTACCCAATCCAATTGAACCCAACAGCATTTTTAAAAATTTAACAAAATTAAAATGTTTCAAACTTGTGATTGACATTTTGCGGGAATGAGTTATTATACCAAATGTCATTAAAATCATAAATAATGAATCCTAAAATGTCTGGTATTTGTCCGATCAACACATGATCAAATGCATAGTTTACGATTCAATTCATTTCGAATAATTCTCAGTGGCGCTATCTATCGGAAATTAATCGCACTAACTTAGAAACCTCCGTCGACTTATGTGCAACAACTTTGCTAAAGATCATTACATGATCAAATGCACAATTAACGATTTAAATCATTTTAAATAATTTTCAGTGGCGTCACCTGTCTGAAATTGGTCATACCAACTTAGTAACCTTCCCCGGCTCATGCGCAACAACTTTGCTAAAGATCATAGCATGATTAAATACACAGTTTACGATTTAATTCATTTTGAATCATTTTCAGTGGGGACACCTGTCGGATATTGGTCATACCAACTTAGAAACCTTCGTCGGCTCATGCGCATCTACTTTGCTAAAGATCATAACATGATTAAATGCACAGTTTATGATTTAAATCATTTTTAGTAATTTTCAGTTGCGCCAACTGTCGGAAATTGGTCATACCAACTTAGGAACCTTCCAAGGCTCATGCGAAACAACTTTGTTAAAGATCATAACATGATCAAATGCATAGTTTACGATTCTATTAATTACATACAAACAAACATTCATTTACATATATATATAGATATTTATATTGACATTAATAATACCCATTGTCTTTAAGTCTCCCTCCTAAAAAGGTCTAATTTATAATATTATTTTGCCATCAAACATCGATATTCCAAATCCAAATAAATCCCTTAAATATTGATGAAAATAAAGAAACCCACATAATCAGCATTTAGCATTGATATTACGAGTCTTGATGATAGCATTAGGGGGGGAAATCCACAAGAAAAAAAAAACATATTTTCTCTTTGTATTTTGCCTTAAGTCATCAAAATATAATAACAAAATAACCATAATAATATTGCGTTTTATTATAATATGATCAGAGTATAGAATTTAATCCCCGAGTATATTTAATGACGCTTTTTTTTATTTCCCCCCTTTAAAAAATATTACTTACTACTGCTATTGTATTTGAATTTGTTCGTTTATTCATTCATTCATTCATTCATTACTTGTATCCATAATTTCATTACAATGGTTACACATACTCATGTAAATGATGGTTGTTTCCATTTCTCCCCCCCCCTATTCGCCAATCAAGTGTGCCTTAAATACAATGAATAGCGCAAAAAAGTAGATAGGAAAAGCAGACTTAAGGGGGTTTTTTTTTGCAAAACAAAAAATACTCCAAAAAAAATCTGTCACAGAATAGAATAAAAAGGGCAACAACAACAACAAAACCAACAACATCGATGATAATAACAGATAACATAACATTAACAGCAAGAACAACAACAAGAACAACAAAATTCAAATCACATCTGTTGAGCTTAGACAATAAGTAACAACAAAAATAATAACAACATAGCTACGTACATTTGTACCCATAAGAGTTTCAAGTACTAACACATCGTTAACCGAAAGCGACAAACGGAATTTATTTCCATTCTATGATAACTTTACAAAGAGCAGCACAGTTGAAATATATTTTTTCATAGCAAAACTAATATGAAGTCGGGTATACGATAACAAATAATTTACTTCGTGATATAGCTTATGCTCTATGCTTTAATGCACGCACCCCAAGTCCGTTCTGCTCTTAATCCTTTCGCTTCTACGCGGCTTTTTCACCTTGGCTCTCTCATCACTCCATTCAGCTTGAACTCACAATTGTAAGCATGATGGTGATCAAGTGACAGATGTAATCTGTTTAATCAAATCATTAAGTTTACCGTGCAGTCATTAAGAACTTCCTGTTTTCTGGTGTGATATAAGAGAAATCAATCTTACCTACCTTCTCTTTCACTGGCTGCTCAAGATTGAAACGACTTAAATGTTCTTCAGGCAGTATTGTAATCCATTGTATCAAAAGCAATTACGCGTAGAGATCACTCACATCCAATCCAATCCTTAGGATTGGGAGGCAAGATCGCAGAGAGTCGTTTGTTGATTATGTTTGCGATTACTTTATTCACTATGCCTAGCAGAGTTATCAGTTTCCAGTTGTCATATCCAGTATGCTTGCTCTTTTAGGGCATGAATGCTATCGTATTTTTTCTTAGTTCATATAAGTAGTGTGTTGTCTTCAAAGCTCAGCTCTGACACCTCACAACAGTCCTCTCAGAATACATACATAAACAATTTGTCATTAGAACCCTTAAGTCAGGATTAAAAGCTTCTCACACCGCTTATGTTGTGTGTGTTAATTTTATCCATAAGGCAGGACCTACAGTTTTAAAGTCGATTCCGAACGACAGATTTTTGATAAACTATTTTCATGGAAATTTTATTTACTCTCAGAGTTTTTTGCCAGAAATCTGCTGAGAAGAAGTCGCCGAGGAAATATTTTTTTATATTTCGTTTTGTTGGAACCGAGGCCTAGGCAACGCGTCTTCCCAGAATAGTCTTTTCAAATATATCGTTCACCATCCAAGAATAAAATTAACACAAAAAATTATTGTAAAGCTGGGGTATCTAGGTAAAGGACAAGATAAAGGACAAGCTAAAGGAAAAGCCAATAATGTATGTACGAATAGTAGCATCTCATTTTTTTCATTATGTCTCGGCTACTAATGAGAATAAGCATCCCTCAATTTTCTATGCATTCGCTTTTAGCTGTTTCGGCCATATGTTGTCAGGGTCGAGAGCTTTTTAGTTCCTCAGAGATGAAATCGCGGAATATTTATCTTTTAATTCTTTTGCAAAGCATATTTCTCATTTCAATGTTATGCCTTTGCTCCGTTTCGCATTCATTTCTCAAATTTTGATACCTAAGCAGGTTCTAGGATAATAGGGTTGCCATCTGTTCTTGCCTAGAAGTAATGAATTCTTTGAAAATGTATTGCGTTGTTATACTGAGTGTAGTGGAGTGATTCTTTCTTCATTTAGTCATATTCTGTTTAATAGATGGCCCAGCCTGACCGTCCTAAGAGAACGTTTGTTAATTTTATACTTTCTGAGTGCCATGGGTTTATTTGGAAGGAACCTCTTACTTTTTATAATTTCAAAAACCACCTTTATTACTAGAGTTTATAGTCAAAGCACTTCTACCATATTACACCATATTAACTAAATTTTTCAAAATAAATCCACATAATTTGCCAACAATCCTGCAATTTATTATTTGATACGCATTATTCTCTAAACTTTTTTTTTATTAAATTTTGTTCTACAAACTTGAATTTATTTGAAAAGTTTATAAAAGAAAAAGTCGTCTATTGTGCTCATATTTTATTTTGTTTTTCTTCTCTTCCGCTTTTGTGGTCCTACATATGGCCTGCAGTTAAAATTGTGTTTTTTTTTCTCATTTCATATAAATTTCCATAGTTATTCCATGGAAATTCATGTAGTATACGTTGTAGTCGTCATTTTTATCATTGTTGTCTTCATCATACTCATTATCATTAAAATAACAGTTACAGTGCGTCACACAGACATAAACTCACCCACTCTTTTAGGCGAAATGAGAGAAAAGAAACACGGAATATTTAAATTGAAGGGGGGATTACATTTGCCTTTACATTTGGTTTTGCTTTTTGCCGCCAGGGCTTTTCGCAGCAAAATTTCAGTTTTTTTTTTATTACATTTTCCACTGAATTATCACAGTAAGTAAGTACGAAAATAATCGTAAATTTAATTGTTAAAAGGCAAACAAATAAAATAAAAAATACACAAGTTCCGGATGAAGCGAAGATTCATCAAGAAAATGCTTGAAGATGAAATGAGTGCCTTGAAATTAATTTCAATGTTTTAGAAGCGGAATAAAGTGGCCTTTTTATGAAATTTCTTTGCTTACGTAGTCGGCTATCGAAGTGTGAGGAAATAAAAGTGCTAGAATTTGTAAAAATTTTATTATTAAACGAACGAAGGTGTTCCGATGAAGAGTAATGGGCAAGCTTCTCACACTATCCATGTCGTATTGTAAAGAATGTTAGTTTGATATTGCCGTTGTGAAAATACTGAGATTAATGAGTGTAATGATTCGAATTATTTATGGGTAATGTTTCCATAACATATTGCGATTGATAGTAGCAAAGACAGCCTCTATAATAATATGAGCTTGTTATGCTGATATAAGGCTCCTAAATTGGTTTTAATGATAATGATAAAAAAAATGATGAACGATGAGTACCATTGTCCTCCTTCCATTTTTTAAGTATAAAATACAAGTTAATTAGTTTTTAGTTAAATAGTTTAATTAATATTTTTCTGTCTCATAGATGTCAGCACTCTTATTGAAAAATTTAATTGTTTTTCTCTCTTCCTATAACTTTTTACACACGCTACGTAAAATTTCTATTACAAGACAAGAGCAAATCGTCATCATCAAATCCATGAATCCCACACTTTAGGTCAAAAATATTTACAAACAAAAATATTCTGTTACTATTTGTAGTTGTATTTGTGCATATTATAAATTTGTGTATAGACACACACACACACTCGTACAATTTTCATAGCTTAAAGCAGCAATAGCAGCAGTAGCGATAATAACATTCAACAATAAAATATTTGTGCACTAATAAACATGAATTAAATTTGTATTTATAAAATAGAACAACAACAACAACAACAACAACAAAACATTAAGAAAAAACAAACAAAAATAAAGAGAACAGCGAAGCAAAAAAAAAAATTGCAAATAGAAGAAGAAAAAGTTTAGACAGTGTTGCCAATGCCAAATTCAACGCATACATAAGTAAACTAGTCACAATTATTGAGAGTTTAATGAAAAACTCGATATCAGATCGAGGCCCGCTTTTAATTACAGAGATTTTCTTTATTTTCATTTCGTAAGGGGCAGGGGATCATGACGAATTCTTAAAAAGTATTATATCGTTTTAGTTTATTCTGGACTGGCCTCTTCAACTCTGTTCTGGACCAACTCAACTCTATTAGGACCTTAGGTTAAGTTAGACTGACTTGGCAGCCGACTCAATGTCTATAGTTTACTTGGATCCTATAAGCAGCCGTTGTAGCACCGGCTGACACCTAATTACAGCTCCTGGTTGACATTCTCCGCCATCCCGAGAGATTTATGAATTTTAATAATATTACGGTTTAAGTCTGGCAACTTCAAACTGAGTCTAGCGATTTGTATTTCATTAACCTCCGTTAATAAAAGATGTTTTTCGTAATGAAATGAATAAATAAGTTGGCAATTCGAACAATTTCTCTTAAACAATAAACAATAATACCATGATGGCTTTAATACGGATTTCAATTGAGCTCTCCTCGCATACAAACAGTGTGATATACAGTGACAGAGAGTGAGAGAGAGTGAGTGAGATTACATATTGAATGGTTTAAACTCTCCACACTGTTACCAACGTTACATTAGTGTAAGGAATTTAAAAACAAGGCAAAAAAATTCATGCACACCTAAACAATGAAAGAACCACGACAAAAAAACAACAAACATTTTTGAATTCTTTTCTCACACAAATAATACTAAAAGCAACAGCAATAGCAGCAGCAACAACAACAAAAACAACCAAAATAGCAAGAGTAAAAATAACAGTAAGAGTACGTGTTTTTAGAAGAAGAAAAAAAATGTATCAAAACATGTTTAAAATTTTATTCACGTTAAAATTGTTCTCTTTATTAATTTTGTTGTTGTTGTTGTTGCTGTTGTCAATATTGCTGTTGCTCGCCTGGGATACAACATATAATACAGTTTCATTGCTATTACCACCAGTGCTTGTATTGCTGTTGCCACTTTATTTTATTCTCATGCTTTCTCTTCTTCTTCATTCCCCTATTCTAACTTGGTTAAGTGCTTTTTCTTTTTTTTAAGTATTTTTTTGTTGTTCTTATTGTTTATTTTTCTTACATTTTTTTGTTACTGTTGCTGTTATTATTGAGAGTTAAACTAAGCTAAGCTGTGTGTTGTATGATGGCATGTTTTATTCTTTTTTTTTTCTTATTTAGTCTTTTCACATACTCGTACTCACACACACACAAATACACAAACACAATATAAATTAAATGGGGAGAATTTGTTTGGTATTCGTAAACAGAGTTGTCCAATTTAATGAAATCTTTTTGGCTGAATATTGTTTCAAAAATTACCAAAATTATCAACGTTCCCTTGTTTCAGTGTAAAGTGATGGTATTGAAACGAATTTTTTTTTTAAACAGCTAACCAATCCCCAATACAAAAAGTATTTCTTCGGCGACTTCCTCTCAACAGATTTCCGGCAAAAACTCTGAGAGTAAATAAAAATTTCCATGAAAAGTTTCTCAAAAAATCTGTCATTCGGAGTCGACTTTAAACTGTAGGTCCCACCACTCATGTAAAAAAATTAACGCACACAATATAAGTAGTGTGAGAAACTAGGTCGTAATCCTGCCTAAAGGGTTGTAATTACCAATTATGTATGTATGTATGTATGTACAACAGTAGATTACCTGCCTTCAGCTGCTGATCATCGAAAAGAATATTCACGAATTTCCGCAAATGTACATCTCAACTGTAGTACTAGTAATAGTCGCCGTAGTCTAGTAATCAACCTCTAGCTGGGACATCTCGAACAAAACGAAATATGAAAAAATATTTCTTTCGGCGACTTCCTCCAGTAGATTTCTAGCAAATCCTCTGAGTGTAAATTCAAAATTGCCATGAAAAGTTTTTCAAATCTGTCGTTCCGTGTTGACTCCGCCACTTATGGATAAAATTAACACACATAACTGAGTGCCGTGAGAAATTAGGTTGTAGTCCAGGCTAAAGAGTTGGAATGACCAATTAAGTAAGTAAGTAGATGGAGGAACAGACTAATTGTCGGCTCTAAAATATGATCAACTAGTAATTTTAACAGCATTACGCAACACTACAGCTTGTTTCAAAAGCAACATTTACGGCTTTACGTTGATCATTTCTTGTAAAAAGATGTAAAAAAAAATCCGGGTAATGATGAAAAAATCTGAAAAGTGTTTGAGGACGATACTGTGACTAGAAAGACACACACAACTGGTTTAGTCGTTTGGTAGTAATTTAAAGATGGCTCCAGTAAATCACTAAATACGTCGATGAAATAATAGAAAAACCTTCAAAGACCTTCAATCAATCATTTGAAGAAGCTGGACTCGTAAAAAAGATTGAACTTGCAATCGTATTTCACAGTCGAAACGAAACCAAGCTATTCCTGAGCCGAATAATTACTTGCTATGAAAAGTGATTAACGTAAAGCAATAACGTGATAAAGCTTGGCAAATGGTAACAGAGCTCGAAATGACACTAAGATACATAGGTTCGGTTGTCTAACACAAGATTTGAAACAATTGTTCTTAGTCTAATAGCCTTAGTTTTCATGCAATTAATTTTAGAGGCTCCCTTGTAAGCTGGTATTCAAATTAATGACATAAACTGACACCAAACTTAATAGCCACTATACTACATACTTTCAAATACAAACAAATATAACCGAATAAAAACTGTGCCAAATTTTTCGTATTAGCTTTAACCAGTTACTAGCGCTTATAAAAAGTTATTATCAAAATTGCCAGCAACTTTACAACTCGCTATGTTGCCAAATCGAAAAACTAGTTTGACAATCGCCTCATTTAATAAGAAATCGCCACATCTGACAACCCTGCTCGTATAGTCGTTAAATCGTAAAACGAGTTTCCAACTTCAGATTCTTTTTGTATTATTTTCTTGATAGTTGTTGTTGTTGTTGTTGCTGTTGTTGCTGTATTTGTATATGCAAGTATTTGTTTTGCTAGTATTTGTTGTTGGTGCTGTTAAATTTTTCATAAGGTTTTTTGTTCTTTTCGGTTTTGTTTTTGTTTTTGTTTTCTCGTTAAGAAATATTTCGCTACAACTATGATGTCGTAGTTGCTGTTAATAGTATATTGCCAATAACCCAGTAAACAATTTTGTGTGTTGAAATAATCAAGTTTGGTAGAGCAACTTGCAAAGCAGTTTTAATTGTGACATATTATTCCCGTTAAAAAAATTAACAAAATAAAATGTATTTACTACAAGGAAACTGTTAGTATTTTTAGCTTTGGATTAGTACTCTTTTGACTTACTTTCTCGTTACTAGAGTCTGGTAATAGAGTTTGTTAAAAAGAATGATCTGCCGTCAGAGAGACACGGAGCTTCTAAAGGATATTAGACATGACAATCCATGTTGATAGTTGACTACAGAGTTCGTCATTCTAATCTGTGCGAAAAGGTGTTAAATTGAAAACAATATGACTGTAAAATGGTTTACTAGGTGACATGCTCCATAACGAAACAGAGCATGAGTGGCGGTATGTGTGTATGTGTACGTGTAAGAGTACGAGATGTTGTTTAAATGTGAGCAGACGTTGTAGCTGCTGCATTGGTAGTTGTAGTAGTAGTAGCAGCAGCAGCAGCAGTAGTAGAGGTAGTAGTAGTAGTAGTGGTAGTAGTAGTAGTTAAACTATGCGACTTTAAAATATTACCAAGTCGACGTCATTTTTTAGTTAAACTTTAGATTTCGTGAAAGAAAGATTTCGTTTCTACGCGTTGATTTATTTATTTTTTTCGTTTTTTTTTCCGTTTTAAAATGGTTATTTGAATAAAATAAAATTAACAAAAACAAAACAACAACAAAAAGTGTGATTTAAAAAATTAAAATCGAAAATTAAATTGTGAAAAAGAAAAGAAAATAATAATATAAATAATAATAAGAAAAAATAAATAAGAAAAGTAGGTAAACTAAATGAAATAAATTATAAAATAGAAAATAATTTCAAAAAAATAATTTAAAAAATAAAAAAATATTTATTAAAAGAAAATAAGGTGAACGTAAGGAAAAGCAGGAAAACAATATTTCCGAATTTTGGAATAATCAGAGTTGCCACAATCTTAATCAAATTTCTTTTAAAGTGTGCTGCTCTAAATACCAAATATTTAGGTGCATTAAACAAATTATTAAAACGAAATTCAATTGAGTTTATTAAATAATCAAATTGGCTTTTGAGAAACTTTGGTTGAAAATTGTCGGTAGAAGGCTCCGAAACATTGTATTTCAAGTTAAATTAATAGAATCACACCGCATCCTTGCTTGCCTTTGAATCGCATACCCACTTCCACATAATCTGCAAATTTTTACACAAAAAAGCTAGAAAGTCCAAAAGTTTCTGGGCAGGAATCCCAGTGAAGTAGGCAAAACTTGGACCAGATAAGTTCATTTTACAAATTATTTTCATTGTGACACATGTTACATCAACAGGCAGAGAAAGGAACAGGCTGGATTCACATATCAAAAACTGTCGGCCAATAAACAGGGTGGCGTTAAGAAACCATCAATAGAATTTCGTTCGACATAAAGCATAACCCCTTTTTAGGCTTCGATAAAATGTTTAAAAAGCTGGATCAACTGAAATTTAAACTTACAGGTCACCACACCACTTGCAGTATTAAACCATTAGTGCCCAGTGGCAACTTAAGTTGCCAGTAGAGGTTGCCTTAGTTTTTATGCTCTGAGAGAAAATTGAGTGTAAAAAAAACAAAACGGTAACCGTTAGAAAAAAGTAATTCGGGCATTAATGGGTTAAACATGGCAAAAAAAAATTATTAGAGTCGTGGTAATGGCTATAGGTGTGTTAAAAAGTTGTATTAAATCGAATCATACGAACTTTAACACTTGTTAATGGCTATCTCGTTGAAGCTACATCAGTCAAATTAGTTCGCATTTATTCAAACTGGTTTGCCAAATTGTTTTTGACAAAATTGTGTTTGTCAAAATGGGTGTCATGATCGGGCATGGATTTGTGCTCTTTGCCCATTTTAAGATCGTCATAATCGTCCTACCAAGCGGACTATTCGCTATCCACCGGCTCAGTAAATGATCGACCAACACTCATACGTTGACGTAAGGCAAGATCTGCAGAAACATTAACGTGGCAGTCGATTTCGCGTTGCTTACAACCGTGTGGTATTGTGCTTTGTTAAAATCACATGTCCATCTAAGTTTGAGCTTAAACACTGAAGATAATGGATAAATAGAGACGTATTTCTCACCCAGCACATATTTTAATTTTAAAATTCAATGACAGAGTTTCTAAGCATTTTTCTACATGCCGAATATGCAAATACAACAAGACATGACGCGAGTACATGACATTTTTTGCGATGTCTGTTTTTGTTTAATAAGGGGCCTAGATCTCAACTAATATTTAAGCGATAAACGTTCATTTTTAGAAATATTTGCAGCTCCTTACATATATCAGCATTATGGCAACCCTTAATACCGCTCCGTACATACATACATACATATGCATTAAACGATAAGATGCTGTCTTTGGTTTTTCTTTCGATTTTAGTTATCTAACTCCCTTCCATCATTTCACTTTGTTCTCTTTAACGGTTTAGCCGGATGTAAGGGGAATAGTGGTAAATCTCTAGATCCAACACATCTACATAGCTGGTAATGAGGTTGCAGTGTTTATTGTTGTTGTTGTTTTTGTTGTTGCTGTTTGTTTCTGCTGACAAACAATTTTCATTGTTTGATTTTCTTTTCTTCTAAAGATTTCATGAAATTCTTAAGGAAAAAGTTTTTTCTTCATAATTCTTGAGCGAGTTTTATGTTATGCTCTTAAGCTTACCTATGTGGATATAAGAGAGAGAGAGAGAGAGAGAGAGGGAGACGGTTGAATGCGTCAGTGCCTTCATGTTCATTTCTCCAAAACTAAAACTTTAAATAATAAAATTGAAAACAATTTTCTTTTTTTTTTTTGTTTGCTTTCTTTAACTATTTATTGTTGTCATTGACGTCTTAGGAGAGCATAATCATTAACAGTACAAACGTAGCATTGAAAAGAAAAAAACAAGAAAAAAATGTGAGTAAATAAACTACAATCGGTCAACAACGACTAGATGTTCTTATTTCCCAGGTATTTAACATTCATGCCATATTAAAGAAGAAGTTTTCTGTATTCAGTAAATTGCTCAAAAATATCAGTTCTGTGATTCGAATACAAAGAATTTGTGGATTCCACGCATTCTACTGTCATACGGTGCATTATTGTGTATTTTACATCAGATTTGCAACTCAATTCCTATAAGGACCAACTCATGCAACAATTAAAGTCCGCTGACTCTCGGTGGTTACGACAACAAGCAAAATTATTGACGAAGCCCCATGGAGAACCCAGAAGTGATGGTGGAAACACCATGGCATCAGAAAAAACTGACTATTTGGTGCGCATTGTTTTCTGAAGGTGTCTTTAGGCTGTATTTTTTCGAAAACGAGCCTGAAAGAACCGTTACCGCCAATTCAGAGCATTATAGCCGGTAGATCAACGATTGCTTTCTGCCTACAATTGATCAACAAAACACAAGTACCACAAGCCGATTTTGACGCTGGTAGCCATTTTATGTGGATTTACCTTAAAAATTTTATCTACACGTATAATACTCTCTAATGTTGGATCATTTTAAAGCAAGTTTTACCGTTCAAAATGTAATTTTCAATCTGGCAACTTCTAGAATCTCAATGTTGATTTGTTATTGTTAATATTTCTTTTTGATCTTTACTGGTATTTCTATGTGGTTTTGTTATAATAGTTTAGCCTTTCTTTTCGCATATTCTCACAATTTCATTGTTGTTTTGTTAGACCATTACAGGGTTAAAAAAAATTTAAAATAATTTCGTCTTAAGCAAATCGAATCCATCTGCCAAGTTAATAAAACAATTTCGAAATCGGTTCAAAAATTTGTCTTGCAGAAGGGGTTTAATTATACGCCGAAAAAACATATGCGGTTTATTTAACTTTGTTTTTTTTTCTTTTAGAACCTGTAACCTTAAACTCAAAAATGCTTCTCCGCAAGCAACAAGGGGAGAGACAATAGCATCTTTAAGCTGTTAACGAACAGTAAGAGCTACAAAGAAATATTCGTACTTCTCTACCTAGTGTGTGTATTGGGGTGTAGAGAGTATAAAAATTACAAGAAAATCGTGAAAATTCTTTTGTCACGTTTAGAGCTCAGCCTAACTAACAGTAGCTCGTTTGTATGGGTGAGCGAATGTGAGTACGTGTTAGACAATAATAAAAATAAGCGAAATAATAAATAATAAAAGAAAACTTAAGTGAACAATAAACAACAACAGCAGCAGCAACAACAACAACAAAAAAATAGCGGCAACAATTTTTAACATTCAACACACATAGTATTTATTCGTTTATTTTTGTTGTTCGTTTCTTTCTATTCACATTCGCAGCACTCGCTCTCACATGATTTGCATGTATATGTGTGTGCATATATGTATGTGTGTTTATACATACATATATGGCACCAAACATTCTTTCATGTCTCCTACTCACTTCACTCTTTTGTTAGTCCATATGTTCTTTCTGTTGCTGCTTTTTTTTTACTTTTAGTTGAATACACAACAACAACAACAACAATAACGACACCAACAAAAGAAGAATATGAAACAAAAACATAAAATCGTTTTTTTGTTTGTTTTTGTTATTGTTTTTAGAAAGTTGTTTATGTGACTTGATTAACGTTAAATTCTGTTTTACATTCTCATACTCGTACTCACACTCATGCTCAATCCATACTCAAACTAACACTCACTGCTCTCTCCTTGACTGTCTACAGTTTCAAGAGTTTCTCCACTTCAATTTAAGGTAACACCAGAAAAATGTTAAACTGTTGGCCTATTTGGTTAGCTTTAGGAAACCAGAATCAGGCCAAATAGCTAAGAAGTGGTTCGTTCATACAGTTTAATTAAAGTGCAGCAAATAAATAAAATAAAAAAAATTTTATTCAGCTGATAGATATTTATGGAGTTGATAAGAAGAAATATAAATGGATTAAGAGCTGTACAGACAGTTGTCCAACCTTCCAATGTATGTATGTATGTATGTATATACTATGTACCAGCAATGTTGTTAGAAAAAAGATATTAACAGCCATTGTCCGATTGCCAGATGTCAATTATATTATCAGACATCTGACAATCGTGATTCATAGTTGTGAAAAGTAGGGTTTACTGCTTTAAGACAGCAATAATGTGACTCAATCCCAGAGAATTTTTTCGAATCAAATGACCTTTCAATGTATTATCTACACCTACATTCTGCCGTCGTTTATAACAGGTACACAATAGTGACATGAAAATACTACCGACATCGGTCCCTGTTTAGTCTGCAGAAAATAAAACCCCTAAATGTGGCCATTTAATCATGTAAACATAGCCATCTATAGTACAACCAGTAGATAACATTTGTAGTAAAATCTGCTTCTTCATTTCACGTTGTATGTAGCCCCAACCATGCCGCGAGAACTTTCTTTAAACAATAATCTAAAGAAAAAGAGACCACGAAACACTTTTCATATTCCTAGCTTAGGAATTTTTACAAATTAAAAAATAAATTAATTACCCTGTCACATCTCTTTCCCTAACCCTAATCACCAGAAAGCAAGAAAGATAATGTGACTTAATGAGCAACGTTTCGTAGACGGTAACCCCATCTATACTGTAGCAAATTACAGCAGACCACTTAGCTGCTTAGCTGTAAGAACAAGATACTCCTCAAAGGAACGAAAAAGCTTAAATAAAACAATCAAAATAGGGCTCCTGCTCAAGCAAAGCATTGTATTGAAACTGGAAAAATAGTTTGTAGAAAATGTTAAAGAGCCTCTAGTACATTTGGAATTTGTTAAAAGTTGTTTCAATAGTATTAGACGATTAAGATTTCTATAGGCAAACAGTTCCATACTCAAGCAAAGATTTACGCCTGTAATGTGTTGTGAAATCAATTGAACACGAACAGAAATTGTCTACTGTAAGCTAGTTATAGCGATAATATGCAATTTATTTCACTAGAGCACGATTCCTTATAGCATCCTTATAACAGTTAAACACTAGCCACGTCAATCTAAAGTTTTGTGCCTTCCTGTATGAAGTCGAAAAACTTCAAAATGTACTTTGACCCAATGGCTGTTTTTAAATTCATATAAGGATGGTTTGAATAGCAAGGGATAGCAAAGAAGTATTTATTTCGTCGCCGTGGTGTAGTAGGTAGTGTGTTGGCTTATTAGACGAAAAGTCAGGGTTCGAGCCCCAGGCTAGACATCAAAATAAAATACAAAAACTCAGCAGATTTCTGGCAAAAACTCTAAAGTAAATAAAAAATTGCCATGAAAAGTTTCTCAAAAATCTGTCGTTCGGAGTCGGCTTTAAACTGTAGGTCAAGCCACTCACGTATAAAATTAACACACACAACAGCAGTGGTGTGAGAAACTAGGTCGTAATCCTGACTGAATGGTTGTAATGACCAATTATGTATGTGAGCAACCACTTCAACATTGAATTTTCTTACGTGAACAATCTCTTTATGCACTGCATTGTGTTTGTATGCCGGGAAGTGACTTACAGTTACATAACAAGCGGAATTGGGTGCCAAAAATTGGAGTTAAACTGTGAGGTTACTTTATTACTGGAAAGGCGGAAGGTTATGTGCTCATAAAAAAATTTGAATCTTTAGAAAAAATACTGTGAATATAAATTAAAGCAATACTTTGGTAAAATTTTAATTTTTAAATTCTCTTTCTCTACCCCTGCAAAATACTACAAATTTCTCTTTCACTCTCATTTTGGCGTTAGATTCACTGAAATTGTTGCCGCAGCTAACGTTGTAGCCAATAATTTTTAATTATTGCTGTCATTCTTTTACCAGATTTAATACTTTATCTTTGTTATTTTACTGACATTTTTTTTTTTTGAACAAAAAGGTCACAAAAAATACTTCTTTACAGATTATATCCTTTCCTCTTAAGACTGTGTAAGGCAGCCAACAAAAAATTTACTTTGCATTTCAATTATTTTTAAAACAAAAAAAAAAAATTAAAAAAGTTTTTCAGCAAAATGTAGATGAGTTTCCCATTTGAAGAGAAAAAAAAGCAACTACTCGGCTGTCTTTTGCACATTTTCTGTTTGTATTAAACAAATAAAATTTTTGCAGCTGCCAACCTACCTTAACCCCCATTCAGAAAGTGTATGACGCAGTCTACAGTGAATATTTATTGAATAATCGAACTACTCTACTCATACATGCATACATACATACATACTCTTAAATCCGCTGGCACTATAATTTCAATCAGTGTCTTATTATTATTATGACCATGACTAATAAAAATCAAAAGTTTTGGGTTTTTTTCTGGTTTTTTTTCAATTTTTTTTCTTTGCTGTATTTTTTGTTTTTGTTGATTTAAAATTGTTGCTCTATTTATGAGATTAAATTATATAAATTTTTTCGCGATCTCAAAGAGAATGAATAAAATAGATTTTAATAAAATAACGAGGGTTGTTTGACAGGTTAAAAAATGTACAAAATGAACATATTCATTAAACATGCTGTTTCTAAAATCATGTTGCATCACAATTAAAAATAAAAAGAAAAATAAAGACAAGTTCCATTACTTCAAGGAAGTTATTCTAAATTCAGAAAATTTCACTGTCATCCACAGAACAAATTCTGTCATTGGATTCCAAACAAACACACTTTCTTCTTTTTTTTTTCATTACATCAAGCAGCATAACGTATTTAGATTTTACATTATAGCAGGGAACTCTTTGGTGGTAGATATTTTTATTTAATTTTTAATAAAGGGTGTTTTTTATACAGGTATAGAACTTTAAGTTGCAATAAAACAACGATGGATTATTCGATTGACATGAATTTTATTTATCCGAAAGATAATCTTGTGGCATTACATTTTAAATATGATTTCTGGCATATGACCGCCACGGCTGGCGCGGATGTAGTCCAATCTGGACGTCCAATTTTCGATGACTTTTTCCAACATTTGTGGCCGTATATCGGCAATAATACGGCGAATGTTGTCTTCCAAACGGTCAAGCGTTTGTGGCTTTACCGCATAGACCAATGACTTTACATAGCCCCACAGAAAGTAGTCTAGCGGTGTTAAATCACAAGATCTTGGAGGCCAATTCACAGGTCAAAAAAGTGAAATTAGGCGGTCACCAAACGTGTCTTTCAATAAATCTATTGTGGCACGAGCTGTGTGACATGTTGCGCCGTCTTGTTGAAACCACATCTCCTGGACATCATGGTTATTCAATTCAGGAATGAAAAAGTTAGTAATCATGGCTCTATACCGATCACCATTGACTGTAACGTTCTGGCCACCATCGTTTTTGAAAAAGTACGGACCAATGATTCCACCAGCCCATAAAGCGCACCAAACAGTCAGTTTTTCTGGATGTAACGGTGTTTCCACATACACTTGAGGATTACCTTCACTCCAAATGCGGCAGTTTTCAACCAGAAGTGCGCTTCATCGCTAAACAAAATTCGCTTATGAAAATCGGGAACAACGGTAATCTCGTTTTGGGCCCATTCGACGAATCTATGCCTTACTTGATGATCGTTTGGCTTCAAATCTTGCACGAGTTGGATTTTGTAAGCACGCAAACCAAGATCCTTCCGCAAAATCTTCCATAAAGTGGATGGACACAGATCCAATTCCTGTGCTCGATGGCGGATGGACTCATTCGGGTCTTCCTCAATGCTACGCTCTACAGCAGCAATAGCTTCTTCTGTACGCAACGTACAGCGTCTCTGGGGATGCGAGTTATCAATAAGAGTAAACGTGGTGCGAAAACGTTCCATGGTTAATCGAATTAACTGTTCTGATGGACGATTTTGTCGACGATAAAATGGACGTAGTGCGCGATACGTTTTCCGCACAGAACCATTATTTTCGAAATAAAATTGCACTTTGCACATTTGCAAGCGTTGTTTAGGCGTGAGTCTATTCATGACACAGGCACACAGATACGAAAGCTTTGACAGATGAAAAACCTTCATAACATAAAAGCATAGGTAAATTTAGAGGGAGAAAAAAATTTTATAATGGTTTGCGAATCAAATGTGTTAGAAGCAACAGATATACAGAGTGAAAACTGGCGTTTAAAGTAGAAAAACTAAATGTAAATAAACATTTATTTTGTGTTAAAAAAGGGAAAATTTGGAATATTTTTCAATTTCTTCAATGAAAAGTTTAAAAATTCTTAAATATTTAAATATTAATCGAAATGTGTGTGATTTTCGGTCACAATGAATATAGTTTCTTGTGCAAGAGGTAATTAAGAAGCTAAATATTACAAGATCAAAATAGGACGTATTGCTCATAAAAAATGTTTCTTGCTGAAAGTTGCCAATATTTTTTAATTTCTTGAAAAAAAAAAGTAAAAATTGTTATTGTTATTAGTTGTATTTATTATTTATTAATAGTTTTAGACAAAAATTACATTTTTTATTAACTAAAAAACCCACCCCGAAAACTAAACAAAACATAAATAAACAAAACAGAGTTACAATCAGAGAAGGACAGAAATACTTTTTGGTAATATTTGCTGTCCCTTTCATGTTTGGCCTATGCGCTGTCAAATCGCGTTTCGTTACTGTTTATATTGTGATTCATGATGAATTGCCAAACCAAACTGAGAATAAATCACTTGACAGCTGTTAAATCGGTCGCCATCTTGAAAAGTAATGCCAACTTAAAGTTCTATACCTCTATAAAAAACACCCTTTACATTGGATTGTTGCCTTATGTATACTGGGGAAGAACTTTGCTAACTGACTGCTATTTTTTTCTCAATATAGAGATGGAGATAAAGAAAATGGTCTGAGAAAACAAATATCGTCTGCTCGATCAGGACTGTTCATATGGCTCAACAATTCTCATATTATCTCTGACTGTTAAGTAGTATACATTTCAAATTCGTTGCAACAAGCAGCAGTACGCACGCCTATAGCCACTTTCATAGGTTCAAAAATCGCTTTGCCAAGATTAATTCTATAAATTACTATATAGAGTCCGAATGAAACTTAAGACTTTAAATGGATTTTGCTTGTATGCCAATGACCTCCAAGTCAAATGGTCAAATGGACATAATCCATAATAAAGTTGACCTCATTATTTGCTTTATAATCCAGTGAGTATTTGTGGTCACTGACATGAACGGTTCTCTATTCATCTGTATACGATGATATCAGTAAATTCTCTTATTAAGCAAATTAAATTGGAATACCAGATATTAGTGTAGGTATGTATATCCATTAAAACTTAAATCAGGTTACAATTTGGACTAAAATAATGCGACTTATTTTTTCAACCCCTTTTCCTTGTCATCTTTCTAGTTTTATTTTTCTTTTTATGTTTTCTAACTTATGTTTTGCAAATGACGTTTAATCCTTAGAGTCGTTTACGTTTGATTATGTTCTTTTTCTACTTTTAACTTGAAATGACTTGAAAAGTCAACATCATTATCATCTACAAACAACAACAACAACAACAAAAACAAAAACAAGAAAAAAGTTGAAAACGAAAACATGTGTGAAAACGTATTTGTTGTACACTAGAAGAATACAAGTCACGTTAACATGAAATTGTTTGAATGTCATGACATTTTAATTAAGTTGACAAATTCCTCTCAGCACAAGACAAGACAAGACAAGACAAGAATCCAAATTCAGAGTTACAAAGTGTTTTGTGTGAAAAATTACAGCATCACACACGTACTTGACGGAGGGCAGGCATCAAAAAAGTGCTGATTTTTGTCTTTTTAATTCGAAAAGTTTATCGTTCTGATAGACAAGACCACATCAGCAGAGTTCATTGCCACTGTGGGTATTTATTATTATTTTTTTTTCTAATTTAACCTGGCCATAAGAGATGCTGTACGAAAATTTTTGGCAAGTAAGAAATTTTATAAAATGTACCCCAGAAAACTACAGCAGAAGAAAGAAAAGGCACTTCAAAGATCAGAGCTCGGATTATGGTTTCTTTAAAGAAACATATGTATGTACAGTGGCGAGCAAAAGTGTATTCATGTTGGCAGATTCCGCCCTTTAACCCCTATAAAATCTTTAATGAATGAGAACGCAAGATGAATGTTTCAGGGTTGATTACTTGTTTATTATATTACATATTTAAGTTAAAAAATTAAAAGAAATTATATACCATAATTCAAGAATATAAATAAAATTAAAAATAACTCAATTCGAACACTTTTGCACGTATATTCAAAAACCTTAATATTAAGCGATTTTTAATACTTTGTCCACAATCGCTTGTTATTTTTTATATTTTTAATGCGGTTTAGCATACTTTCCACCAATTTTTGTATGATTTCATCAGGGATTTTGTTCCACTCCTCTTGTACTCTTTGCCAGAGTTCATCCATGTTCGTTGGTGTTCTTTCATACACGGCCAGTCTTCTTTTTAAAAGAGCGTACAAATTTTCTATAGGATTAAGATCCGGGCTTTGTGCTGGCCATTTAAGTAATTTAAATTTTTGATTAGACAACCAATTTCTAACAATTTTAGAGGTATGTGTAGGATCTCCATCTTGTTGAAAGTGTATCTCCTCCTCGGGATATGAACTTTTGTCCGCATATTCTGCCAAATTAGTCTGAAGAACATGGAGATAATCTTCCTTCTTTATTATACCTTCTATCTTAACCAGTGGACCAACGTTCCACCAAGTAAAACACCCCCACATCATCAAACTTCCCCCGCCATGTTTTACTGTTTGCTTTACATGGTGTCTTTGAAGATTTTTATGTGGGCGGCGCCAGTAATATTCTTTTCCATCTGATTGGAAGCGGTTAATTTTAGTTTCATCAGACCAAATCACATGTTTCCAATCCTCTGCTGTTCAGTTTTCGTATTCTTTACAAAATTGCAGGCGCGCCTTAAAATTTTTATTTGATAAGGCTGGTTTCTTTTTCTTGACTGCTGCGACTAGACCAATTCTTCGTAGTGATCTACGAGCAGTCCAATCACTAACGTGTTTATTTATTGCTTTGGCAGCTAATTTTGGTGTTCTAGTATCCCTATTTCTCATTAATCGCTCAATATGCCGAGTATCTGCGTCTGTTACCAACCTTGGACGAGCAGTTATGATACATTTGGGTGATATATTTCGTCTTTTACGAACACTTTGTACAGTACTATGGGCTATTTTTAAAGATTTAGCTCATTCTCCGCATGACTGTCCATTTTCCGTCATAACTACTATACGATGTTCTATTTTCACGCTTATTTTTTCATTTTGTAGTGACAAATAAATTACCAATGTTTATTTTAATAAAAAAATGCCAACAATATTTTGGAAACTGCACTTAAACTTTTTAAAAACAAACAAAGTTGATATTAAACCATACTCGATAAAAAAAATTCTTTTTATACAATTTTTGCACTATAATATAATCCAACAGTAATGAATAAACATGCGAATTTTCGTTAAAATATCTTAGCTAGAAAAATTTTTTTTGACGTTTTACTAGAAAATTTACCAACATGAAAACACTTTTGCACGCCACTGTATATCACGAACAGAGATGATAAATCAAATTTATCTGATCTAATTGATGAACCTTAGCATTATCCAAATGAAAATGTATGACGAGAAACATTTCTCATGCTATTCTACTCTGTTTCAGGAAATAGGATTTTATCCTATCTGGAAGGTCGGAGGTTATAGTGCGAGTTCCTGAATGCATTGCTTGGGTTAAAAAAAGAGTATCCAACGATCCCAAATAATCGATTCATACAGCCCATTGATCCCTGATCATAATTGCTCATTACAATCCTTTAGTCCGTATTACGACCTAGTTTCTCACCCTCTTATGTTGCGTGTGTTAATATTAGACATGAGTGACAAGACCTGCAGTTTAAAGCCGATTCCGAACGACAGATATTTGAGGAAACATTTCATGACCATTTCATTCACTCTCCGAGTTTTTGCCAGAAATCTGCTGAGAGAAAATGGCGGACGAAATATTTTTTTCGTTTTTCATTTTGTAGGAGATGTTTAACCTGGGGGTTTGAACCGAGGCCTTACATCTAATAAGCCAACGCACTACCTACTAGACTGCGGCGATTACATACCGTATGATCCCTGATCCCTTAGAAAAAATAACATCACCAACGAATATCATAGAAAGGTTAGGAGTAGAACTCCTGCAGTTCTTCAGCACAACAATCTACTAACTTGCATAAAAGATGACAAGCCTCTCATCTAAGGGTCTGCTACAATGGATCTATCGCCAGATTTTCTAAAAGAAAAATTTATTATTGCAACTGAAACAAAGCGAGTATATAATCAGACGATGGGGGTATGTATACCTTATGGCAGATAATGCTTCTTAAAGGTCAAAAAGTAGGATACCTTACCGAGTAAAACGTAGTCCTTTCAGCTGAGCAATAAATTAATATCCAGATGCTTACCGATAGCATATTCAACCTAAAAAAATACCCCGAATACTTACAGAGAACGACAACAGATTGAATTCCATTCTTAGGGGCAACTGATTACTTGTATCGGATATGGGCCTGTGGAGAAGGTATAACGTTGCTGACATTATCTGGTTTTTTTATGATTACAAAAAACGTTGGCATTAAGTAACTTTTAGAGAATCTACGGTTTAAGGAAAGAGAAGCCATTATCATGGAGATTAAGAAGTGGTTTTAGGCTCTATTAGAACATGAAACAGTTCGGGCTTTATAACTGCCTTTAAAAAACGTTACTTTACTTGCATACGACCAGCATATCCAAACCTAAATTCTGAGTCTAAATATTGTGCCCAAATTTTGATATGACCCTGTATATGTGTAACATTTGCTTTCGAGAACTGATTTAATGCCTTACATGATATTATGGTTAACCAAAGTAGTTGTATGTGGTAAATTGTGTCAAAACAAAATCGATTCGAATTGCTTAGGGTCTGTTAATGTAGAAACCTACTCATCAATTGGAAATAAAAACTGCTACTCGTACTCATAATTGTGTTGTTTCACGCGCACGCAAATACATAACAAATACATAAATGGAAGAGCTTTTCATAATTTTTCCAAAGCCAATAAAATAGTCCATTTGTTAACCAGGATATTTGCTTAATATGTTGAACACGTTCTTTTTGTACGGCTCCCACCCTTTGGAGCAATTTTAATTGAATTAAATATTTATGAATTGAGAAAGAGGGATGGAGTGTTGGTTGGTTGGTTGGTTGGTATTACGAAAATTTGAAATGTTTTATTCAGGCAAACATGCATGCATTCGTGAATTATTAACAATTTATCATAATTTAATAATGCTTCTTCTTCTTCTTCTTTTTATTTGCAGAACGTTTCAACACAACTGACAGTCTAAGGAAAATTCCATATTAATCAACATTTGACGTCCAATATTATCAAAACAACAAAGCCAGCCAGCCAGCCTGTTACACCCACCATCCAAATCAACAAACTACATACCTGACACTCATATAAAACAAAACAGTTTCGAAACCATACAACCATAACTACAGACACATTCCAAAGGCATCTGCACCAGAACCAACCTGTACAAAGAAAGCACACACAATAACGCCAATTAAACACAAACAAAACGAAGGTAAAGCTGAGTGTGGGAAATTGTGTTTTGAAAGAAAACCAAAATAACAGGGTCTTTAGGTTTTCAACGGTGTAGCAAATTATTGCACTGGCGGCCCATTTTCAACGCCAACCTCAAACAAACAATCAAACGAATCAACAACAACACCAACATCATAACAGACAACAACAGCACCAGCAGCAATACTATCATCAACAGCAGCAGCAACGTGCTGGCACTGGCGGCAACGGTTTACACAGCAGCAGCACAGTGCCCAACGTTATTATGGAGGGGCCAGAGGTGACGTTTCTCTTTCAATTTGGCAGTATTCGTGATGCAGTTTCAGTTGCTGCCAATGTTTTAACATTGAAAACCCTCAAGGATTTTGCATGTGATTTCATCAATACAAAGGTAAGTAGCTTGACCCCCTCCCCTGCCCTGCCTATAAAAAATCTTTTGCCTTTTGCTGTAAACAAGACTTCAACAAACTTCATGACTGCGATGCGATGATGATAATGACGATGACAAATAATTTTGAGGTGCAAAACATTGGCATTGGCTTTGACACTGACTAACGCCACAGGCCCAATGTTTACATTAATATGTGTACACTTCCTCTAAAGCTTCGACTTCTACACAGGAGGCGATGAGGGAAAAAGTTATTTGCTCTTTATAGGGGAGAAATTCAAGTGAAAAAGAATTAATGAGTTAATGAACTAATCGACAATTAGCAGCTCCCTACCGCGTCTTGTAAGAAAATTACAACTGTTGCAAAGGAGAAAACGTAACGTGTAAGTAAATAGGCAAGAGAATTGGAAAACCAAATACAAACGTAACATATTTAAGCGAAGAAGATTTTGTGAATCATAATTACGCAGAGTCCTCAAAGTCTTAGTCAGCATTTTTTATGCTATAATTGCTTGCGTTAAATAGAAGCTTGAATTGGGCGGCAACCAAGTATATATGTTTGTTAATAGCATTTGAAGCAAACAACAAAGGTTTTGAGAAAGTTCCGCAAAAACTTGCAGATATCGTTGTCGTTTCAGCAGAGAAAATTTTTGGAGCAGTCGAAACCGATACTTTCTTACGATCTTGACCAATTTCTCATCACTCATTTTGGAAGCTACCTCTTTAAGTTAAAGGTTTGTGTGAAAGTTGTACGTTTGACAGAGGCGACCGCTATCACATATCCTTAGTACCACTCATATCCTAACATCCATGACAAATTGATTAGATTTTGAGAAACAAACAAAGAGTAGTTGACACATGTTGTGACACTCCAATAATGCTTTGACGTAGGTTTATGGGGTTTTTACTCTCATTCTGAATTCACTACAGAATGCCTGCCTGAAAGATTATGGTGCCCTGGTTAAACGTTATCGATCTGCATTCTGTGGACTTCACTATACTTGCTTGCATTGAATGATGGATTTTGGATCAGTGAGTGTATCTGTAAACAAGTCTACAAAATCCTTTCCTTAGTTTTACAATTATCCACAGAAATTTTGTTTCACATGGCATTGCCCTATCGTTTAAAGTAGAGTATTCAGGAAAGTGATATTTCAAAAACACTGGGTACAGAAAAATTCAAAAGGATCCACAATTATTGCACTCCAACTTGAAACCACTAGCAATAGTTTTAGATATGAAGTCAGGCTACATTGATTTCCACCTTCACTCCGTGCAAACGTAACATTTCACTTGAAGAAAGTAAATGACAATGTGGCTTATTGTTTTCGATAGACTGCATTCCTTCACAGATATCGATTACACTATTTCACTTAAGTTCTAGTACTAGGTTTAGTACCAAATCGAGTCTTTGTTTTGTTTCAATTTATATTCGAATACATTTACTATTCAAAACCGGTTGAAAAAAACGATTTTTGTTTTAAAACATAAAGTTTCATTGGATAAATTAAGTGACCCCTTTTCTATGAGATTATCTCCCAGATAATAAACTTAAAACACAGGATTATGGGAGAGTGTATTAGAAAAAAAAATACGGGGAGATAACAGGGGATTGAAAAGTGTATTTTCTAAATTGGTTTTTTATCGCCTCTATTTAATCATTCAGACATGAGGTGTTGGCATACATTTTCATACCAGCCAGATGACTGCAATGAAACACCCTCCAATGCTGTCTCCTCCCATTTGTTTTCTCTTTTTTTTTATATATAATTGGCTCCTTTGACAATATTTTGTTTAAAATATGGAAGCCCAAGAGGAGGTTGTCTAGTATAAATAAATAAAAAAACAATATGAGAACACAGTTCCATGTCAAAAAGAGCACGTAGTTTTGCTGTATCGTGACTGTAGTCGTTGTTTTACGTGGCTCTACTTGTTGTTATCGGTATTTAAGCAAATTATTGCAGCAGCAGAGTTGACAGGTTAAAACGCACAGTTTTTGTGTACGACAACACGAGAGTCCATCGAGTATCATAATTAATACGACAACTAACTGACTGACAAAATGACTTGTAAACTGATGAATAGTGTGAAGAGTGGCAGGAGAAGAGTGTTTAAAATCAACAATGTGGTAACGTTAAATAAATATGTACTCGTATGTGTTTATAATACTTGTGGAAAGTTAGAAATTATTGTAAGACTCCGTAGAGGGAGAATTTGAAAGAGGTATTGTCTACTAGCAACAAATGCCTGTGGATGAAAATGGAATGTCCCTTAGGATATTAAACATGTGGCTTAAATAAATTTACCAAGTGGTTAATCACTTAACATGGTGGATGCTCAAAAAGGACTTAATATTAAATGAAAATGGAAAGAGAAATAAGAGAACACTTTACATATGTACATAAACTAAATTGGCATACATACATAAGTACGTCACCTGTCCTCTGCATTCACAATTCTATCGGAACCAGCTTTAGCAACAGTCATTATCTTCATTTAAGAGAAGACAAACAATATTCATTTTGATTTTTGAGTTTAGAAAATAAAGAGACTTCAATCACAAACTAAATAACCAATTCCCATTGCTTCCTGACTCTCCGGAGAGGATAGAAATGAAAAAGCCGCACATAATAAGACCAGGACCAGGCAGCTCGGCCACTTAAGAAAATTAATGAGCAAGAATTCTCATAGTTGCTTACATAGACCCGCATAATACGTTTTCAGAAAGAAATGCCAGCTCTATCATCCTAATACTTAGGTTAGGTTAGAGGACGTGTGCTTGTCAATTAAGATAAGCACAGTACCCGGAGGTACAACGTCCTAGTTCCTCACACCGCTTATGTTGTGTGTGTTAATTTTATATATGAGTGGCGGGACCAAGAGTTTAAAGTCGACTCCGAACGACAGATTTTTGAGGAATTTTTCATGGCGATTTTATTTACTCTCAGAGTTTTTGCCAGAAATCTGCTGAGAGGAAGTCGCCGAAGAAATACTTTTTGTATTTTGTCTTGATGTCTGGCCTGGGGCCCGAACCCTGGCTTTACGTCTAATAAGCCAATACACTACCTACTAGACTACGGCGACTTTATCTTAAAACTTGTATTGCTTAGTTGGAAAAACTTGATTGAAATTGAAACAAAGAAAAGAATGTTGGGGTAAACGCTTCAAGGCAATCAAATGATCCTTCACGAATCGAAAATTATTGTTGTAAAAAACGAATCTGTTTTCATACTGAAATACTTTACATTGAAATATAAAAACTGTATTTGTATACATACATACGCGTAAATTTATATACACATTAAATTAAAAAAAAAAATGACGAACAACAGCAACCATAACCCAACATTTATTTTTTTTTTTTTGGATTTTCTGATACCAAGCAATCTATGCAAATATTTTCAAAACATTTGAATCATAAAACAGAATATATTTTACATAAAACATCATACACATATAAATTATTTCCCTAAAAGAAAAACTATAAGCTCGAATCGATGCAGACCAATACAAACCAGACGGCAGACAGCAACTCAAGGCAAATGAAATTTCCCTATACATTCTCAGCAAAAATTGCTCAATTCCCCTATCGTCACTATATCAAGAATCAGTGGATATGGCGGTATTATTTTATAGCCTTTGTCTGTTGCATACCGGTTTTTTATAAGATAAGCCGATTATCGAATTCTCCCGAAAATGTTCAGAAATGGAAAGATTTAAAGGAGCAACGTAAACGAGAAGAAATGGAACATGCCGCTCACTAGTAAAACGGATGAAGAAGAATAATTTGTGGATAGTTGCATACATACATACGTATATATTATATACTCGTACATGCATTAATTTGGTGTTCCAATAAAAGTATTTTAAAGAATGTCAGCCTTGTGTTTGCCTATATTTTTGAAAAATCTACAGGATCTTGTTCACTTCACTCATATCAAGTTATGTTCATTAAGGATGACAGACATTTGTGCAGATCGATATACATTTATTTGTATACGTACTGTTTCATTTACATGAAGCTAGTTTCAGATCAACAAAAAATTTTTTATTTGATTCTCAGATTCTATTAAACTCTTCTAAATGTTGAACCTTTTGTTGCCATCTTCGAAATATTGCTCTGGAATATTCTACAAACATTCATTTTCATTTCTCTTTTCATTCTCTTTTGTTAATTGGTATTTCACTAACATGACTCCGTCGTGTGTGATCAAGCAACTGTACAAAATTCTTCCACCTGTTTTATTTCGAACCGATTCATTTCGATCGTCAGCTTTAGTTCTTCTTCTGCTACCCCAAGGTATCTAGTAGTTGTTTTCTTCTGGGATTTTCTCCAAACATCAACCAGCAGAATTGGTTCTTTCCTTGCGAGCTCTATAAATACATACATACATACATAATTGTCCATTACAACCCTTCAGTCAGGATTACGGCCTAGGTTCTCACACCACTCATGCTGTGTGCGTTAATTTTATACATGAGTGGCGGGATCTACAGTTTAACGTCGACTACGAGCGACAGATTTTTAAGAAACTTTTTCATGGCAGGTTTATTTACTCCCAGAGTTTTTGCCAGAAATCTGCTGAGAGCAAATCGCCGAAGAAATATTTTTTTTCATATTTCGTTTTGATGCCTGACCTAGAATGCGAACAGGGCTTTATTTCTAATAAGCCAACACACTACCTATTAGACTACGGCGACTATAAATACTTCTAATAAATATACATCATTTGCAATACAATTCTGGCACATACAATTGTATATCTTCTTATTATTCTTAAATATTAGAGATGTGTGTTTTGTGTAATTACAATTTTCGATAAACAGTCGACGTCGACACAGTAGTGTTACAGAATACCAAAACAGTGTCGACGTGATGTCGACGACGATAGAAAACGATGTCGACTCAAAAACGACGACGACGACGACGACGACAACCAGAATAAGGGTGATTATCTTTCTCTTAGTGGTTTCACTTTTATTAAACCAGTTTTACTTTTCTAGCTTAGTAGGCGGTAGGACTACTAACCCGAAATGTCAATTCATAGGATTTTTTTCTTAGTGTTTTGTGTAATGATGAGAAATTTTGGCGTTCCAGTTCGACGCTTACTCGGTAGCGCTGCCTAACTTCTCTATAACGTTAATTGTTGTTGTTATAATTTCAGGGGATTTAGAGGGGAATTGAAGCCCCTTAGTTTTTTTTAAGTCGAAAACTAAAATTAATATTCTTACACAACCTATATTCGAACTTAGATTGTTTGGATTTGAAGTCAAGCTGTTTAACTTGTAATGACTGATTTCATGCTCTTGTTACTATGAATTTAAACACATAGAACGTTTCTTTGGTTTTTGATTTATATAATCCAATATGGCGAATATATCGGAAGAGCTATATTCAAGTAGATAATCACCGGCACACAATCTGCGTCTTCATACCCAATGTGATGCCCCTTGTAAGAGAACTTGATAGTATATCTAGTGATTGCACAAAATGAGTTGTTCAACTACCATTAATTCACTTGGTGCCAACTTTATTAGTGTTACAAATCACTGATAAAATTAAAGAAATCAACTCTAACTTCTGGTGCAAGTGCATGTCAGTTTGCTTCGAAGTAGAGATTGTGGAAACGATCAATACAAGCTACAATCAATTTACAGAAATTATTCCATCATGATCAATGCTGAATCTAGCGTTAGCAAATCAGAATGAGTCGGAGTTCTTTTCAGCAGCTTAATTACGACGGAAGGCAAGAGTAGCATGACCAAAGGTCTCGTTTGGAGAACACTGCGCTGAAAATTGCATCAGTTGTAAACTGTTTGGAGTTGATGTTCATTTCTGAATATCTTGCACATAGACATTCTCCATTTAAAACTGTTACACACCATGTTGGATTCTAAGAATTAAAAACAGTTTAAAAGGCATTTAGAAGCCATAGTCTAGTAGGTAGTGTGTTGGCTTATTAGACGTAAAGCCAGGGTTCCAGGCCCAGGTCAGACATCAAAACAAAATACAAAAAGTATTTCTTAGGCGACTTCTTCTCAGCAGATTTCTGGCAAAAACCCTGGGAGTAAATAAAATTGCCATGAAAAGTTTCTCAAAAATCTGTAGGTCCCACCACTCATGTATAAAATTAACACACACAACATAAGTGGTGTGAGAAACTAGGTCGTAATCCTGACTGAAGGGTTGTAATGACCAATTATGGATGTATGTTAAAAGGGATCTACTTTATTACATTCTGGTTGTGGCCACGAAATAGAAATCTCTTTCAACTAATTGACCGCTAATTTCAGTGAGTCACACAAATATTGTATATCCTGCCTGTATAGCAAAGCCAGAATCAAAGACATCAAGCAAAAGTTGCAGTTGCCTTCTTTCTTTACCTACACAAGAAAAGTTTAAGTAAAAATTCTATCAAGTACACAGAAATGTCCAACCTGCAGCATAAGAAAGTTTACAAATTGCTGGCAACTCTTATATATACTTGTCCTTGGCCTTGAATCTGCCAAAAATTCTTTACTATTAAAGTAAAGGGTGTTTAATTTATAGAGGTATAGAACTTTAAGTTGCAATAAAACAACGATGGATTATTCGATTGACATGAATTTTATTTATCCGAAAGATAATCTTGTGGCATTACATTTTAAATATGATTTCTGGCATATGACCGCCACGGCTGGCGCGGATGTAGTCCAATCTGGACGTCCAATTTTCGATGACTTTTTCCAACATTTGTGGCCGTATATCGGCAATAATACGGCGAATGTTGTCTTCCAAATGGTCAAGCGTTTGTGGCTTTACCGCATAGACCAATGACTTTACATAGCCCCACAGAAAGTAGTCTAGCGGTGTTAAATCACAAGATCTTGGAGGCCAATTCACAGGTCCAAAACGTGAAATTAGGCGGTCACCAAACGTGTCGTTCAATAAATCTATTGTGGCACGAGCTGTGTGACATGTTGCGCCGTCTTGTTGAAACCACATCTCCTGGACATCATGGTTATTCAATTCAGGAATGAAAAAGTTAGTAATCATGGCTCTATACCGATCAGCATTGACTGTAACGTTCTGGCCACCATCGTTTTTGAAAAAGTACGGACCAATGATTCCACCAGCCCATAAAGCGCACCAAACAGTTAGTTTTACAGCTAAACAAAATTCGCTTATGAAAATCGGGAACAACGGTAATCACGTTTTGGGCCCATTGCACTATTTGCAAGCGTTGTTCAGGCGTGAGTCTATTCATGATGAATTGCCAAACCAAACTGAGAATAAATCACTTGACAGCTGTTAAATCGGTCGCCATCTTGAAAAGTAATGCCAACTTAAAGTTCTATACCTCTATAAAAAACCTTTATTTTCGAGACTATTTAGAAATTTTAGAACATTTGAAACAGGATTTTTTTTGAGAGTCAGGCAAGTTAGTTATTGTGGTAGGCCGATATTAGAAGATTCACTCAGGTGACTGATATTGAAAGGATGGTTGGGCAAACCTTTTCCCGAAATAAAAAATAATAGAAATTTAACTTTAAAGTAAATCCGTATGATTTCCTTGAATTCCCAATACATTTACACTTTTTATTTTTTTACTTTCGCATAAAAGTTGGCCATGCCACAACCACTACAATAATAATTATTCCACTTCAGAATGCAATTAAATTTATTGAATTAGAAATTAATGACAGCCATAAGCCATAATAAGTTTTTGGAGAAAACTTTTCTCTTTCACTCAATTCACCCACACACACACACACACACCCACAGCGAAAAGCGAAGTGTACAAGAAAATTAAACTTATTTTGATTGACCGGATTCAATCAACATCATTATCGCCGTCATCATCATCATCATCATATCGCCACCGTAACCGTAACCGTCATCTGCGTTCAAGTTGTGGAAAGAAGCAATTAAAACTTGATTTTATTTTTCCTTTAACTTGTTGTCCTTCTTCTCCAAGCTTAAATATTTTCTTTTCTTGCAAATTCACACAGAAACTAAAGTCATAACTGCTGTAGTGATGGTTTGGTGGAGAATTAAATTTAATTGTTAAATTAATTACAAACGTTTTTCTCTTTTTAGCCAACACATTACGTTAAGCGTTATATTAACGACACACAATATTTTCATAAGAATTTTCGTTTTTTCTTTTCTTTATTCTCCTTAGATACCCGACAGTGGTCTGACCTACCTCTCGGAGCGTATTTTATTATTTCGCCACGACTATAACAGTCCAAATGTGCTGCACATCATCAATTCGGCCGCAGATGTGGTCGATGAAACACTTGTGGAAATTGTTCTCACAGCCAGCCGTAAGTTCTAGTTAAACTATGTGAAATTAAAACTTATTTTTGTGTGTTCCAAACAATTTTCTTTTAAATCTTTAATTATTTCTTTTAAATGTGTAATTCAAACTATTCAGCAAACGAGGGTTGTGTGTTAATTCAAAAGTTAAATATTATTTTAGTTTTAATCATAACCTTAAATGTTAGTTTCGAATCTAAATGGGAATTAAAAATTTTTTAGAAAAAAAAAACTCCAAAGAAATCAATTCGTTAACTTTGTCGGAAACTGTGGTAGTGTCCTTCCACTTTATGGAAAATTTTACGAAACGATCTTGGCTTAAAAGCTATCAAAATTCAACTTGTGTAGGCATTAAAGTCAAGCGGTTATCCTATGCGCTGTCAGTTCCATTAAATCGCCTGAAGCACAAATTGATTTACTCAACGAAAATTTTGATGAAAGAGGTCATATTAATTAAACCCCATTAGAAACTTAGGATTGTCAATATAGTAAAATATTGTGCTAACATAGTGTACACATCTTCAAATACGAGTAAGACAGGCTGCAAAACTGGCCAAGATTAGATCGATAGTTATCATTGATCTTGGGCATAAAACCAAGGGCATTTGAAATACCTACTGATACGAAAAGGAAGAAGAGGAGGAAACTATAATTCACTGTAATTGCGTACATGCTCAGCATTATGCCGTAGAAAAAGAAAACATTTGAAATTCTACTTCCTACTGCGCATATAATCTCACTGATGGGTATATGGTGAACATTGAGAGTGGCTTCACCAGAAGCTCTAGATGATTGCAACACTGGGATTTTCTACTGCAAGAAGCATTACAAGTCACCCTTAATATTAAATTTTTTTAATAAAAAATTTTAATAAATATGTATATACATACTATTACTTAACACACTACCCTCGTTTGTCTACATACACAAGTATGTGTTAGCAGGTTTATAAACTTCTCTCTTTCTGTCTTCTTTTTTTCTAGCAATTTTATATCCCACATCGGATATGCCAACATTAAAACCCCATAACCTAAATGTTCACTCATACAAGGCGCCGACATTTTGTGATTTCTGTGGTGAAATGCTTTTTGGTTTAGTGCGTCAAGGTCTTAAATGTGATGGTAAGTTGTCCTCCATCCAAAATGTAAAGGATTAAATGCGACTTTAGTTAATTCAAATAAAAAAACACAAATAAACAATTTTTTCCTTTTTTTTCTTCTTCTTCTTAAATCACAGGATGTGGCCAAAACTATCATAAACGTTGTGTTGTGAAAATACCCAATAATTGCAATCGTTCGAACGATTTGAATAATTCTTCGAAACGATCATCACTATTGCAGCCACCACGTAGCCCTTCAGGCGGTTCAACACAGTCGCTCATTTCAAATGATGATCAACAGCAGCAGCAACAAGCCAAAAATAGTGATTCGGGGAGTTCTCTGGTAAAACGGATGTCCGATCTAATGAGTGATATTATTAAGAATTAATTGCACATTCCATTTCATACACAAGAAAACATTCCATTCATAGACAGATTTCGTAACCACCTTTTAAGAATCTATTGTGAAGCGTAGTTGTCCAGAGGAAGCAATCAATATTATATTAACACGGTGCTGGGTTTTATCTTTTCTATTTAGTCGTAGAGTTTCTTACTTTTGTTTTACTTTTTTAAAACTTCTATTTAACGTTGTTTAACGTGATTTCCCTTTTAGGGGGAAAAGTTTAACTGCTTGTGAATACCCCTGACATTTTGATATTAAGATCTGGTTTTTTATGGGGAGTATTTTTTTAAATTTATAGAAATTTTTTTATTTTCCTTTTTGTTTCTTTATTTCTTTTTTTTTACATATACTGTATGTATGTATGTATGTATGTACTTAATTTTTTTTTATTTAATTTTCGTTTCCATTAATTTTTGTTTAATAAAATTAAAAAAAAAAAACTTTTTTTAAAACAAATAAATTATTTTGTGGTTTAATTTTTAATTTCTTAATAAATACTCAGATTTTAAACCAGATCTTGACCATCCATTAAAATAGAATGTTTAAAACACAAGGAATTGTTTAAAAAACGGACATATTTAGTAAAAGAAAATTATTTTTGGATGACATTTTAGGTTGACCTTGCTTGGCCTTGGTCCAATTCAGATCAAGTAGACAATGTTTTTATTCGAAAATCTGTTAACTTTGTCCCTATCATAGCAACATTTGTCCCTATTGACAAAAAAAAAACCAGGACCATGGAGAGGTAAACACTAAGGAAAATTGTAGACAGGCAATGCTCAAGGTCTGAACTACAGGGTAAATCTATAAGAATCCTTAAATAAGATTCTAAAAATTTAGGGGCCGCACTAGTCTATAATACCATAATATGGGATTGTTTTCAGTTCCACGCCTCTTTCAATCCAGACTTGGCCATTATTTTACGCCGGCTTCTTTTTGTTAAAAATTTGGGTAATCAATGAAACAGTAAAATAAAGACATTAAAACTAAAGCAACCAAGTTTACGAGATTCGGACTTAAAACACGGCAGGGTGTAGTATGTAGTAATCTAGTAGGTAGTCTGTTGGCTTATTAGACGTAAAGCCAGGCTTCGAGCCCCAGGCCAAACATCAAAACAAAAAACAAAAAGTATTTCTACGGCGACTTCCTCTCAGCAGAGTAAATAAAAAAAGAGTAAATAAAAATTGCCATGAAAAGTTTCTCAAAAATCTGTCGTTCGTCATGTATAAAATTAACACACACAACATAAGTGGTGTGAGAAACTAGGTCGTAATTCTGACTGAAGGGTTGTTATGACCAATTATGTTTTATGTAGGGTGTAGTATATGTACAAGATTTGAATGCGAATCATATATCAGGGAGAAGAAACTTCCCTGCCAATAATCCATGCAGAACGATAGGAGTATCGTTCTGGAACTTGTTGCAGTTGGCCAATCATCTGTTTAATAGGAAAAACTTCATATTCAGCATAAACATAAATAAGGGTAAACATAAAAAACGCCTAACGTTTGAGAAAAACTACATCAAAGCGCTTCAAAGCGATGGAGCTTTCATAAAAAATTTTCAGATTCAAAAGTTTGTTTGATCTTGTTAACATTTCTAGAATGGAACCAGTTATTCTCTATCGGTAGGAACAAGTGGCAATCAGTTTGTGCCTGCTAGAGACCTACCGATCAAGCTGTCGCAGATTACGGCATTTTAGGCTCTTAATATGTAAGCCATACGTTGCTAAACCAGCCAGTCGTTCGAAACCACTTTCCTCTTATTGACCAAATATGGTTAGTTGTGGGAAATTGATTGCTACATGCAGTTCTATTACTGAAAGTATAGATCCGAAATAAGTGTTGGTCAGTAGGAAGCAGAACATAGAAGGTTATTCGAAGACAATCCCACTTATCTCAAAACAAAACTTAGACTTGGCTGTCATTTTTTTTCTAGACGCTGTCATAAATGATGCCTTTTCAAAATTGGATCTCTCAGACTCATGATTTATTTAAATTTTTGGCTGGTTTCTTGAGTCAATCCATTTTAAAACTGCCTAAGGAAGGTTAAGCTTGCGTCAACTGGTTTGAAAAAGTAAAAATTTCCTTATTACTACGCACAATACAAAACCCTAATAACTGGTGCTTTTTGACAATAAAAGGAGGCAACCCTACTATACCAGAATTTGCTACAGTAGACGAATTGATTGGTAAACTGGAAAAATTTATGACCGAAATTAAATGAAGAAAGGAGATGGTGACTCACATCTCCTTGAATAAAACAATTTTAATATACTGTAGTAGTATTCCCTCAATAAGTCTTTGTGTCCAAAAATGGATCACGATATGTTAATTCTTTTCTACGGGTATATTGTTCTGAAAAGCTACTAAACTACGAGGAACAAATAGTATATAGTAGAGCCCTCAAGCTGCTGAGGATGAATTTATATTCACGGCATGCAGTCTTAAAAATTTGATTGCATATCCGTTGTAGTAACAGGTGCAATAAAAAGTTTAAAAAATTTTTTCTACTTTGAGGTGGACTAGTTGTCATATCAAATTGTTATCAAATACCTAGGAAAACACTACAGGATACAAAGAAGAACTTACCTTTACTGTTGCAATTGATAAAAGAAATCTGAAAAGAAAAAACAAAAATAATAATTTAAAGAAAAGCCACAACAAAATTACTGAAACTTTAACTACAGATTTTTAAACATTTTTAAACACAAAATTCTTAAAAAGAAAAACTTTGCTTTGGCTTCTTTTGCAGAATGTGCCAATTTATCATAGAAGTCACCAACGGTCTTCCTCGGCCGGCAGTAAAAATGGTCAATTAATTGCCCACAATGTAGGTGTTTGCGCCACAACATCGGCTTATCAGAATATACGCATTCCGCATACATTTATGGTGCACACCTACGGCATACCGACCGTCTGTCAATACTGTAAAAAATTACTAAAGGGCCTCTTCAAACAGGGCCTACAATGCCGTGATTGCCAATATAATACACATAAGAAATGTATGGATAAAGTACCGCAAGACTGTGCCGGTGAAAGGCCATTAAGCCACACCGATTACAATGAAACAGCATACACGCCCGCACACAATGCACACAAGGATCGTGATAATTTCTTTAAAGAGGAATTCGATGACAGCGATTTCGAAGACAACAACACCAACGAATATCGCAACTTTGCTGGTAACAATGTTATGAACGTTAAACCAGGTCGCCTGGGTAATACAATGGCTTCTGGTGTTGGAGGCGGAAGTGGTGGTGGTGGTGGTGTTGGTGGTGGTAGAACTACCACCAATGCTCACAATTCACCGCCAGAATTGGTAAATGGTCTGGTAGCGACAGACGTCGAGCGATCAGGTTATAGCCGTGACTCAAGATGTATAGCCGAGGGACAATCTACGGATGGACAATCAAGTTCTTCATCATCACCCAGTGCCAATATACCCCTTATGCGTATCGTGCAATCAGTGAAACATACCAAGAAACGTGGTGGTCAAGCCATTAAAGAGGGTTGGCTAGTACATTTCACCAGCCTCGATCCGACAGTCAAACGTTATTTTTGGCGTTTAGATTCTAAGACCATAACACTGTTCATTTCGGAACAGGGCAGTAAATATCACAAAGAAATACCGCTGGCTGATATACAAGCCATTGAGACAAACAATGACGTGCGTTTGGATAATAACTATTGTTTTGAAATACGTACAGCGAATGTCAGATATTTTGCAGGCCAAGATCCATTGGCTGGCGTGAGAGAGGAACAAGCTGTACGCCTGCCGCCGCCAGAGAGTGGTATTGGCTCAGATATTGCCAAAAGTTGGGAAACCACCATCAAACAGGCCTACATGCACGTCACCAATACACGTAAGTGTTGAAAGGAGGCCGTTGTTCTGAGATGAAGTTCTGAAGTATTGGATTTTAAATTTAAAAATTTATTCTTTCAGAGTGTTGTGAATCTGAGGATAATATTCAGGACATGGGTCAATTATATCAAATATTCCCCGATGAAGTTCTGGGCTCTGGTCAATTTGGTGTGGTCTATGGTGGTGTCCATAAGAAGACAAAACGTGAAGTGGCCATAAAAGTTATAGACAAACTAAGATTCCCAACAAAACAAGAAGCTCAACTAAAGAATGAGGTGGCCATATTACAGGTAGGTTTTGTTCATCGATAGCAATAAGAAAATAAATTTAGTATCACTATGCGGGCCTTAATTGTCTGGTACAAATCGACGATAAATTTAAAATCATTTTTGAATGAAATTGTCAGAAATGGAATACAAAATTGGCAATTGATATGAAATATTATCACTGCAAAGTTAGTGCCTCAAGCACTAGTCTGCTGGACATGTATGGACAAGAAGAGAACTAACTCAATTCTGTCCTTGAATCGTATGGCGATTCTTGCGGGCCATTATCCATTCGGTACGAATGCCGAAGGACTCTGCATTCCAATTAATGACCTCTGAGGGAGCTTTGGGTCTGAGAAGGAGGAGGAAGAGAATGTCTTTCACTTCATGTGTCAGCGCCCTACTTTCGTCAGGAAGAGACTGACCTCTAATTTTCTGACATCGTTGACCGAGCTCTCTAATATAAACATCGCTGCAATAGCAAGATTTATTTTGGACTCTGAACGGTTTTTTCTACGGAATGGTTGACACCCGCGTAAAATTAGTTGTGGTATAACAATGGGCCTAAATGCTCGTCTACGTGGAACCTCTTCCATCGTGGGTGTCCACCACCTAACCGAACTTAGGTCAAAAATTTATATCCATAAACACCAACACAAAAATCTACAATGTTAAACCAAATAATTTTCGTTTTGAAGAGCTTAAAACAATCCTGAAACGACGTATAGTTAGTTGCCTTCATTAACGAAGAAACCCTTTACCGTTAATTATGGATAAATTGTTTAAAAATTCCTGTCTTACGTTCCTATTTTCCCTGTATCTCTACAGTTACATGAATTCTTTACAAATTGTTCCCAAATTTAAATAGAAAAATCTCCCTTTATCCTCTTCATTTGCAGAACATTTCTCATTGCGGTGTGGTAAATCTCGAACGTATGTTCGAAACACCTGAACGTATATTCGTGGTGATGGAAAAACTCAAAGGTGATATGTTGGAAATGATTCTATCGCACGAGAGAGGACGCCTTAGCGAGAGAGTAACGAAATTCCTTATAACACAAATACTGATAGCGCTCAAACACTTGCACAGTCAAAATATTGTACACTGTGATTTAAAACCGGAAAACGTATTGCTCTCCTCGGATGCAGAGTTTCCGCAGGTGAAATTATGCGATTTTGGTTATGCGCGTATAATTGGAGAGAAATCATTTCGAAGATCTGTGGTGGGTACACCAGCCTATTTAGGTGAGTAAGGCCAAAAGAAAAAAAAATGAACTTGAAAAGAAAATGTCAATCAATAACGATTGTATTTTAGCTCCTGAAGTTTTGCGCAACAAGGGCTATAATCGCTCTTTGGATATGTGGAGTGTGGGTGTTATAATCTATGTGAGTCTGAGTGGCACATTCCCCTTTAACGAAGAGGAAGACATTAACGATCAAATACAAAATGCCGCCTTTATGTATCCGCCTAATCCCTGGAAGGAAATATCATCAAATGGTAAGTGGGCGTACATAAATGGAAAGAATTTATTGTAACGGTATTTATGTATATTAAACTGGTCTTTTACTTGTTTAGCCATTGATTTAATTAACAATTTACTGCAAGTGAAACAAAGAAAACGTTATACGGTGGATAAAAGTCTACAGCATTATTGGCTGCAGGATAAGCAAACTTATCGTGATTTACGCAATTTAGAGGCTCAAGTTGGTACACGCTATTTAACACACGAAGCGGACGATATGCGATGGGCGAGCACCGGTGATATGTGACCTGTTAATACAGAAAATCAGCCTAGCAATAGTGATAACAATACTGATAATACTGATATCGATAACAATACATGTACTAAAACTCCATTACCATTATTATTAACGAACTCATCACAGCCACAACAAATAACGGAAATTCCCCAGCTAGAACAGGAACAGGAACAGAATGAAAGCCATTTACAAATAAAATCTAATGAGCAACGTTGCAAATCCAGTTTGCCGCAATTGGAGACGACTATCGAAAATTGCAGTTGTCGTAGTCTGCCCGGTAAACCTAAGGTCGAGGCTATAGGTGATAAGGCTTTGAAATGGATGCGTTCTCACTTGTGTCGCCACATAAAGTGATAACATACATACAATACCACTCTATACTCTCTTTTCTTCTATGGCTTTAGCGTCCAAGAGAACTTGTTAAACGATTAACGTTTCCTTAAGTGTTGTGAAAAATTGATGATTGATGTTGGCAGCTTTCGAAATGCATACTTTAAACAACGATCAAAAACTCTACTTACATATTTTCTTTGGAAATTTTGATAGCTTTTTATCCAATAATGTGAATGCTCGCTCTCTCTTTCTATCTTGTTAACACGCTTAAAAGTAAATATTAAGAACTTAAACTCTCTCTCTCTCTCTCTGTCCCTGCATTGTATATTTTATTAGAAATATTAAAAAGGTACCTTAAAACAAATATTTTTTTAAAATACATTCTGTTTATATATACATATATACAATACAACAATAACAACAACAAAACAAACACAAATATTGCCTATTTAAATTGTAATTGATAAGTAAAACAAAAAAAAACAAAAACAAAAAGAAGACGAGATTCGTTTAAAACAGTGCTAATCTAGAAAAAAATTATATTTTCGCCTTTTATGAACAAATTTATAAATAATATTCTTATATACATATACACAACAATCGTACATAAATAATAAATTAATTAATTAACAATATACACAATTATTAAAAAACTAAAAACAAAAAACAAAAAAAACAAAAACAAAAATAATTAAAAAATATACGCAAAATATATAAAATACTCCTCTACTATAAAATTAAACAAATTTCATCTTTAGAAACGAAACAAAACAAAATGGAAAAACCAATTAAAAATCTCTTAAATATTGTAAATTATTATACGAGGGAGGGTTATTATGAAAAAATGTATTATTAATGCTCATGAATATTTTCTGAATAAACTTATAAAAGACACTGATAAAAATCTTTAATGAAAGAAAAAAACAACAACAACTTACTTTTTATTTTCGCTTTTATTTAAAATTTATTTACGAGACGCATTTGAGTAGGTTGCCGTATTCAAGTAGATAATGTGTTGGCTTATTAGACGTTAGGTCAGTGGATTTCTGGAAAAAAAAACTCTGAGAGTAAACAAAAAAATCTGTCGATCGGATTCGACTTTAAACTGCAGGTCTCGCCACTCATGTATAACATTAACGCACATACAACATACATAAGTGTTGTGAGGGGCTAGGTCGTAGACCTGACTAAGGGGTTGTAATGACGAATTATGTATGTATCTGGGTAGGTAAATAGGTAGATTGTAGTGGTAGCTTGAAAACGCATAACAGACCGTTGTGATGCATCAGTTAAGCCGAGTACCGTAGTTTATAAGAACACTGTGAATAGTACACTATTTCGTTGCTTCTTAAATGCATTAAACGTCCTTAAAAATGTATTAACCTTTGCCAATACATAAACTTTAGAAATATTTGTCTCAATGCTGCAAACGTATAGCTACTAACTTTTGCGATCCGCAATAAAGAGTTTTAAAAGATCTGTAATTTGTTAGATTCCTTTATGGCAAGCATATGGATGCCGGGCAAGATATAACACAGAAGAAAAGGGTAACCTGGTTGTCGATCACACATTTAATCAAAATAAATCATATGAAGCCCTTGAGTTTTCTGCAATTAAAGCTCTCATATCGAAAAATCTATGTCCTTGACCTTTCAGAATCCAGAGATTGATAAGAGCACCAACAAATTTAGTAATAAGCTCTTAATGGAGCATCCACGTTGGTAATCAGAATTATTTTTTATGTTTTCAAAATATACTACTGCTGGCTTAGCTGTCGTGTGATCCATGAAAATATGAAAAAAACTGCAGCTGTTAAATATTTTTCATCTGAAGTGTCATGCATTGAAGGAAAGGTTTGCCATTTGAATCATATGAATCATTTAACACACGAAGAACACGTAAAAATAAAAGTTACTGCAAAAGTGGGACAGTTTTCGAGCATTACGATGTAATATTACGATGTACTCACATTCGAACTGAAATATATTCCTGCCAAGATGATAAGACTATATATAATAATTCTAACTTATACGACATCAGCAGAACTTTTCCCAATCACGTATTATTATAAGATATTTTAGTCACAATTAAAGCTGAACGTATGATATTGTCCGCACTTTATTTAAAAAAAGTCTTGTGCATCTGTCTACGTATACCGATGATATTGATATCACTGATCAAAACACTGTGGCAAATGTTGAAAATTAACCAATAAAAGTGGTTTTCTTAGTACGCTATATAAAACTAAGTCTTTGGCTTCAAAGGACAAGAAATCTACGAGTCTAGGATACAATGTGACCATTGGTAACAACAATTTGGAGATGGTCAAAGAGTTTATCAGCCTTGGTACCATCATAAGTAAAAATACTAATATGCTGCGATGATATGGTCACGTTTATTATACTTCTGCGAAAATATGTTTTAATCATGTATCGCAAAAGAGGAATGCCGAAACTTCGATTAAAGGATTAGAGTCCAGGCAGTCCTTCTGGATTTGGATGTAAGAAACAGGAGAAGAATTCATGCGCCTCAAAATATTGTTCAATATTTTCCACATGAAACCAAATGTGTAAGAGTGCAGGCATGAAGACATTGGCTAGATAGACCATCAGCCTCTGGTAATATATGGGCTCTCGAGTAATTGATAGTAGATGTGTTGTTTGAAAGCTTCACTTTGTTAAAAAATAAACACAATGCGCGTACCAGTCTGGCGAAAATCTTTACTTAACTCACATTCATTACATCAAACACTACAGTTATCCAAAGACAAAGTAAACTTCAGTTATAATCTTAACCCATTAGTGCCCAGTGGCAACTTAAGTTCCCAGCAGAAGTTGCCTTAGTTTTTATGCTCTGAGAGGAAATTGAGTGTAAAAAACAAAACGGTAACCGGAAAAAAAAGTAATTCGGGCATTAATGGGTTAACTATAAATAATGGAAATCATAACAACAAATTTTAAATAAATCTGATTTTAAATACTCTTTTTTTATTACGTATTTCGAATTGGGGAAACATTTTAATAGAAACTATCTTAGTTCAAAATTATTATAAAACTTTAAGTTTAGTTTTAAGGCCTTATGGTACTTGTAATCCAATCGACATATGCACCAACTCTGGTATAGACACCCGGCCAACCGGGTAAACCACAAGGTTTCGGACCAAACGATACAACGCCAGCCAATACATAAACATCACGATTGTCAAGTCTTTCTTTAGATACCAAAGGCCCACCAGAATCGCCACCACAAGAATCTACACCCTCCTGTCCACCAGCACACATTTGAGTATTTTCCAACGGAATTCTTTTTGTGGCATACTTCTGGCGGCATGTTTCAAATCTCCAACCATCTACGGTTGCCTTTAGTTTTATGGGACTGCTGTAACCCTCCTCAGTAGTTCCCCAACCAGTAACATCCATCTTTACGCTATCAAATGTTTTGGAGCGCACTTGTGATTGGACGGGCAAGCAAACAGGACTTACAAAATCCGTGAAAGTAATATAACGATCTAAACGTATTAGCGCGATATCATTTAAATTATTAGTGGCTTGAGTATTATAATTGGGATGATAAGTGATCTCTTCGACGCCAACATCCAAATGGAGACTGGCACAATCTCTTTTGCCTTCATTATTTATTTGACAATCTGGTGCAGCGGTACGATCCCACTCGCCCAAACGTACACCAGAGACACGCCAATCAGAGGGTATGCCACGACCCGTCACACAATGAGCTGCGGTCACTACATAACGGTTGTTTATCAAGGTTGCACCACAATGATGGCCCTTCTGATTTTGCGCTTAAAAGTAAATATGAAAAGTTAATCACTTTTGTTATTCAAATAAATCCAAATTGTTATTCAAACTTACGTTTTGTGTACTCAATCAAAGCAGCCCACGGATATTCATCGATAAGCGTTGTAGTACCACCGATTATACGATTATCGTAAGATATTCCACACTGACGAGTATTGGGCAATAAATTCGAGTTGTCAACTTTATCTGCTGGTGTGGGTATAAACACACGATTACCGCCTTCATAGTGGCAACAGACTAATACAGTATTGCCCCTTTTGACACATTGACTCTGTTGCAGGAATCTTGTTTGCACAGGAGTTCTGTTTATGTTTTTTAACAATTCCAACAATGGAGGACACTGTAGAAGATCTATGCAAACACCATCCAAACGATCCGGAGTGGAACAACTTCCATCGGGAAATAAAACTAAATTCGAGAAGAATTTTGTAAAAATAAATTTTAACAAAAAACAAAGTGTGAATCAGGGGTTAGGAAGTGCATTACAAAGAAGTTTAAAAAGAAGATGCTAAAAGGCAATAACAATGATACGACACATTACTTAATTACACACAACTCGTGCTATACTTGCTATTTGAAGTAAATATTGAGTGTTCGGTTATAAATTCGATCGGCAATATCTCTGGTAATATTAATTGCATTGGGCAACGCTATACGCTTGTTTCAAAGGTGGAATTTAAACCCACACTTTGTTAGAAGACATTAATAAAATGACTTAAAACCCAGAAGACTATTCTGATATGTTGTTCTTCTATTATATTATTCTACTACAGTGAAATGGTTTGCTGGATCATGAATTGATGATTTTGAATTTAAGGACGCAACTCGCTCTGATTACTAAAAACTCGATGAAATCATGGAAAAATTTGACAATATTCTACCACGTACAGAATACGACAGGTTGCAAGGGTGGCGGTATATTTGATTTTTACAATAACTTTCCTTCATACATTGGAGTTGTTTTAGAGAGCAATACTCCGTGTTTTTTTTTTCACAAAACTTTATGCGATTCTACAGTAGCAGGAAATAAAATCATTTGCCCTAGAGCGGATGAGGAGTCATATGATACTTAAGAAGTCACTCACAAATAAGTGTCTTCTTGCAACAGACACTCCAATTATTGACTATAATTGATTCATAGTTGCCCATGGCAGATGAGTACCCGTCAATTTAACTAAACAGGGAGAAAAAACTGTCCAACCCTTCTGTCAGAATTACGACCTAGCTCTCATTTTATACATGAGTGGCAGAAACTACAGCCCGAACGATAGATTTTTGAGAAAGATTGCTGAAAGTCGCCGAAGCAATATTTTTTTCATATTTCGTTATGTTGGAGTTGTCTGGGTTTGAACCGTGGCTTTACATCTAATAAGCTAACACACTGCCTACTAGACTAGACGGTGACGACCACGCCGTTTAACCACGTTGATTTTCCAAGTCATCATAAGCTTCTAAAAAATTTCAATTTTGTTGGAATTCATTAGTGATCTGATCAGCGAATTTTTACTCATTCCAAATGCCTCACTTCGTTTTCGCTTGAACACTATTCAAATGGCAAGAAAATTTTTTTGATACCATGTTCAGTGACTAAAAATCCAATTAATTCAGGTACATACCCCGATAATATTTTCCTCACGGATTTTTAATTGTAAAAATCAAAATCCTTCTATCCCACTTCGTTTTGTATAAACTATGGTTCCACACGACTTTTTAACACGTTGACTGTCGACAACGAAATAACTCGTAGCTTACGTTCCCTTCTACAGAGCCAACTACGAGTTATCTCGTACTCACTAAACCTGCCATTTTTGTGTAGCTACGAATAAAATCGTATTATATCAGTGCTAGTATCGATAAATGGCTTCTGGGAAAAGATCAAAAAGTCAATGTTGGCTTGCGTGGCCAGTTTTCTGAAAATTGCCGCGGCAGTCAACGTGTTAATGTCAGGTTTATTTTCTTAATGCAACCGTTAATGTGGCAGGGTGGGGTAGTTAAAATGCTTGACTACAAAACAGACAATGTTCAAAACAAGTTTGTGAATTTTAAAAGTTAAAAGGCTTTAATCGCTTAATCGGAATGCTCCTGACCCTCCTGACAGAATCCATGCTCTTTGTTTTGTATCCAAACTTAATAAAATGGTTCTAAACTTTTGTTCTGTTGTCGATTGAAGCTGCGTGGTTTAGACACCGAAAATGGCGAAAAAAATTCATCGAAGATTTATGATTTTAAAAATTAAAAAGGATTAATAACCTTCCAAAAATATTCTGTCCAGGAAGGCCATCCACCTATTGGGCAAAAGCTAGAACTCAATTAACAAAATTCCTCTCCACTATATTTCTATACGAGGTGTTGTTTCTAGGCAAAAGTGAATTGGCAACTCTATTACTCTCGAATTTGCTGTAGTGGGCAAATCAACTGCTTAGCTAGGACAGGCTTAATTAAACTAAAACAAAGCGACGTTATAATAATAAGAAGAGGAGGAGGATCCCTATACTACTTAAAACAGCGAAAAGGAATATAAAAAATACGCAAATACGATCTTCTTTAATAAATCAAAATTTTTAACAAGTAAGCCCCGGTTAGTTAAACGTTTATGGAACGAATGCTTGTTTTTAGCACATGAAGAGCAATGTAAATGCTCACCGACACACGTTCCGTTACCTTCAGTGGATGTTTGGTTAAACGGGTCTTTAGGCTTTACGCTTAGCGTATCTTTGAAATTAATACTACTAGAATATAACTTTTGGAAGTAGAATTTCACACTATTGAAGATTACGATTTAATTGTAGAAAAAAAAATGTTTTTTTTTTCAAAATAAAGCTTAGTTCTGAGTGTTGATGTCAATTCACAATCACCAAACTGTCATGGACGAAATCTTATCTTTTGAATGCTATCTAGAGAGTGAATAAATTACACTTGTCCACAGCGTTAGATTCAGATTGGATGGGAAAAATAAGGGATTAGCACTTTTTGAATGATTTCAATTCCGATTGGCTTTGAAATCATGTCAGTTCATTTGAGAAAATTTTGAAAAACTTTCTCAAAATCATGTTTTTTTCTTAAAGAAATTTATTTGATTGCATGATTTGATTAAATTCGGTTCAGACTTGAAGAAAAAATTTTTTTATTTATTCACTAGAAAACATTTTTTCTAAACACGCATTACAATGGTACAATGGATGTTTGGTTTTATTATTTTGGGATTTACAAAATCCAAAACCACTTTTCTTTTAAATTTTGTTATTCTATTGTAATCTTCTTTGGAATACATTCTAACCCCCAATGCCAAGTGGGGACACCAATTGAGTGAGATAAGAACTTTTTTATAAACTCAAACTTACTGGCTTGAGACAAAGATTCATTCACAAAAAATGCTGTCAAAAGACAAACAATTTTTAAAACTAATTGTCCCATCTTTTTAACTTTTTTAGAAGCTTTTTTTATTTTTTTTTTTTATTTTTTATATTTTTTATTATTTTTTTTTTTTTGCAATTTCAATAAATAAATACAGCAGCAGCAGCAGCAGTAAGTATCGTCACTGTTCCTTGGAAGAGATTTAAACTGAAACTGAAATTTCATTTTAAAATGATTTCATTTGTAAGCTGCTGCTGTTGTTGCTGTTGCTGTTGCTCTTCAAGAAGAGAGTATAACAAGATTAAATCTTGTTTGGGAACTTTCAAAAGAATATTGAGATGTTTATGCTCTATTGTTGTCGGCTTAATTATAGCTTAAAACAAAACCATAATTAGACTGAATCTTTACTAAGCAGAAAGAAAGAGAGAGAGACAGAGAGAACGAATAAAGATGAGTAAAGATTGAGAATTAAAAAAAAAAGAAATAAATTGATAGCTCTTCTCCGATCATATTTAAATACGAAAATAAGGAATCTCTACTATTCAGCCGAAACTAAAAAAAGTAAAAACATTAAGGACATTAAGGTCGGCATAGAATACTGTGGCTTTTATTTATGCTATGATAGTAGGCGTTTTTGATAGTTTCTAGTAATCCAACAGCATTTTATTAAGAATATAGTCCCTTAAAAAACATGTTTGATGTTAAAATCTATTTGGATATGTTTTAGTTTTTCCTCATTCTCCTCTTTCGAATTGGCTGTAGCTATTCAACATATAAAAAAATATCCATAAATACTATGAGAGTCAAAAGTGAGCCAACACTGGAAATCCTAATATATATATATATTATAAATCTTTCTGTAAGTCTGTTTTTTTGTTTGCCTGTACGGCTGGACCGATTTTCTTGAAATTTGGGATATAGATCGAGGTTATAGGCTATATATCAGTTCAAAGTTTTGACCAAAAGGGGAGAAAAAATGGGCAAAAATTAGTACTTTTATGCATAAATGCTGTATTTTATCTGTTTTATAGGTAATTTTTTACGATTTAGCTTGGTTAAGTTTCCCAAATAGCTATTGGAGGTGTTCCGTTTCTAAAGTTGAACCAAAAGGGGTCCAAAAAGGGGAAAAGGGGCCAAAAACGGGCAAATTGAGTGCATAGCCAATCACGCGTAAACGAGTGGACCGATTTTCTTGAAATTTGGGATATTGATCGAGCTTTTGTCGGTGCAGGTTATAGGCAATAAATCTTTTCAAAATTTTGACCCAAAGGGATCATGGAAAGGTGAGGATGTGTTTATTCCCCGTATTCCAATAATTCCAAAAGGTTTGCCATTCAACTTTAAACGTTTACAATTTCCAGTTAAACTAGCATTTGCTATGACCATTAATAAGTCTCAGGGTTAAACATTGAAGGTGGCTGGTTTAAATTTGACGACACCATGTTTTTCTCATGGTCAATTGTATGTAGCCTGCTCACGGCTATCACATTGCCATCCCCATGCTTTATTGTGGCTTTTGAGTACCGAGTATGTAGCCGCTTTCCTTTTGGTCTTCTCACATGGCAAATTCTATCTGAATTTAGTAAGTTAAATTTAGATTCATCACTAAACAAAACAGTTCTCCATTTGGATATAGTCCAATCCATATGTGCTCTAGCAAAATCCAACATAAAACAAACAAAAAGTTGAGAAAAGCAGAGACTACGTTGCAATCAATCAGACAGACCTCTTTTTTAAATGCTTCTTAGTCAGCATAGGCTTCTTAGATGGCATGAAGCCAGGTGGCAATGTGATGGTTTGGACTTGTGTTTCGGCCAGTGGTGTTGGTCCCTTTGTAGAAATTAAAAAAAATGGACCGTTTTGTTTACAGAGTCATTTTAGCCACTCACATGGTTAACTATGCTGAGTGGGAAATGCCACTTCGATGGGTGTTTCAACATGACAATGACCCAAAACACTCACCGAAGTTGGTCAACGATTGGTTATCTGCTAATGGGGTTCAAGTCTTGGATTGGCCACCTCAATCGCCAGACTTGAATCCCATAGAGAACCTCTTCGGCATTTCAAAACGGAGACTTGGAACTCGACGCTTTAAGAATAAACAGGAGTTGATGAACTGTCTAAAATCAGAGTGGGAAGCTATACCAACATCTATTCTATCAAATCTTATTGAATCTATGCCCAAAAGATGCGCTGAGGTCGTAAGAAACAAAGGATATCATACCAAATATTAAAAGTTGCTTAGGTTTTGAACAGCGAATTTTTAAGTTAATTTTGTTTTTATTTTATTATAACTTCCAAAGAAATGGAATTTAATTTGTGTTGTTATTTTTAGGTTATAGGCATATTGTGTAATAGTAAATAAAATAAATATTTTCTATAAATTTATTTAGAGAAAAGATATGAGTCTATTATTACTTAGTGGGAAAAAGTTGCTTAGGTTTCGAACAATACTGTATGTACTCAATATTCCTATAAGTTTTAATAATAGTATAAGTTTATTTTTTGTATTTTTAATATACATATATATATACTTAAGTTACTGATTTTTGTATTTTTTTTTAAGTGTTAATAATAAAAAAATTTAAATTTCTTTAACAACAACAAATAATCACTGTTTTTTTTTTTTAATTTAAAAACATTTTTCATTTTTTAAACAATTCCAAACTACATAACCCGCGCAACGCCGGGTACCATCTGCTAGTATTTTTATAGTTTCTTTTATTAGTAGGAAAATTGTTGTTCTTCAATAATTCTTGCAGTCAAATTTAAGGGAATGTATTCTCCACCACTTGACCACTAACAATTTTTTTTAATTAATTTTTAATTTATTTTATATATAATTTTTTTTTTATTGCAATTATAAATAAAAATCTCTTAAAATTACGTAGCAAAAGTCAGTATACACACTCTTTCCCAGTTTTGTTATTTACTAAAAACCGTTACATTTACTGCTAAATTTGTAATAAATTTAACGAGAATGATCAGAAAAATTTAATTTAATTAGTCATAGAGATTTATCGTGAAAATGTTACTAAAGTTTCACTAATTATTTTGCAAAGATGACAACCAAAATTTCAATAGAAACTAGAAAAGTTATAATAGATTTAAGGGAAAAAGTCTAATCTTTCCGTGAAATTGCAAAGATTGTAGGAAGGCATCATACTTCCGTAAAAAAAATTGTGGACAAATCAAAAAAATTTAAAAAAATCTACATTTTGTCCAAAAATATTAAGCGAAAGAGAAGAAAGGAAGATTGATGCATTAGTGACGAACAATCCAAGCTCTAGTGCTGGGCAAATTGCCAAAGATATCAGTTATGATTCTGAGAAGCAAGTTAGCAGCGGTACTATAAGACGCATATTACACAGACATAGATTTCATGGCAGGCGTCCAAGGAAAAAGCCTTTCATTTCCAAAGTACATAAAAAGAAGCGTTTGGATTACGTTAAGATGTATGAAACGAAGGATTATAACTTTTGGAAAACTGTTCTCTTCACCGATGAGAGTAAGTTTGAGATTTTTGGTGGAGAAAAATGTGAAGAAAAAAGAATGAGGAATTCTCTGAGCAAATTCTATGGGGTTGGAGAGCTTCACTTCATTGAAACTACAACGAATGCGCAAAGCTACGTACAAATTTTCGATGAAAACGTCGCCAAATTGGATTTGCCTTTACATTGGAACTTTTAACAAAACAATGATCCCTAGCTCACATCCCGTTTGCCGAAAGAATGGCTGTATGACCAAACACCAAACAAACTTGTTCATCCACCACAATCACCAGATCTCAATCCAAATGAGAACATTTGGAATTATTTGGATCGCAGGATACGTAAACGGAATATAACCAGCCGTGAAACCCTGAAAGAGGCTCTGAGAGAGGATTGGCTAAGCATATGGACCGACAACACCAAAAAGTTGGTGGAATCTATGCCAAATAGAATAAAATGTGTAAGAAAAGCAAAGGAAGGCCAAACAAAATATTAATTTTCCGAAAGTTATAAAATTTGCTTACTTTTGACGCGTAATTTTATAACTTTTTCATAAGAATATATAAACAAAAAGAATTGTTGTTTAAGTTTAAAAGTTTTTTCTATCCTAATAATATAAATAATGAATAAACCACTTTATTAGTGCAAAATAAATCGTTTTTTATAATCTATTATTTTCGTTATCTTAAGAGAAGAAAATAATCCATTGGTGTTTATTCACTTTTGACTCTTATAGTATTTTGATATTCTCACTTAATACAGTAGAATCACGATACTTAAGGTTTTGTCAAAGTACCAAAACGACAAAGTCGAATAAGGTATGTTTTCACAACGCTACACTATTACTGCAGTACTATTTAGGCCGACATAATGGCTATAACAACTGCCACTGTACGAATTTGGCATCAGAATATATCGAGAGGAGATATACGCGTAGTAAAGCGTTCTAGTATGTAGAGTGTTGGTTTATTAGATTTCTGGCAAAAATGCTGAGTGTAAATAAACTTGCTATGAAAAGTTTCTCAAAAAATCGGAATCGACTTTAAACTGTAGGCCCCCCACTCATGTATAAAATTAACGCACACAACATAAGTGGTGTGAGAAGCTAGGTTGTAATCCTGCCTGAAGAGTTGTAATGACCAATTATGTATGTATGTACATATGTACATATGTATTTGTCTCTGAAGATAAGGTTTCAATCATTATACCCCATATGAGTTCCTTGACAACAAATCTGACATACTTGTATGATGGAAAAATCTAAAAATAAAATCATAAGTGCCTTTGACACTTCTTTAAAGCGTGGCAAACAAATGATATCAAAGAAACTGCACACATTTGTTAAAGAAATATGGGGTGTAATGGACCGCCTTGTTTAGAGTCCATACAAACATGATCTTCCTTGGATATATGCTGTTTATTTAACAAACTGCATATCAATTATAACAAATCACTAGATATTCTGAATACTTCTGAAAGTAAATAAAATTGCCAACGTAAAGTTTTTCGAATCAGAGTCGGCATTAACTGTAGAACACGCACAACATGGGCTGTGCAAAGAAGATAAGTTGTATTCCTGACAAAAGGGTTGTGGTAACCAATTAAGTAAGTAAGTAATGTGAATTAAAGAGTTTCCTTAGGGACAACATGACAACTGACAATATAAATTAAAAACAAATACATTCTGGTCCATGGGTTGTATAGTATATGAGAGCGGTGCAATTTGATGGATGGCTCGGCTCTTCTTATACTTGCCACTTTTGAGTGGAATTGCTTTGATACGATATACCACACTTACCTTTTTTTTAAACGCCTGTTTTTTAATAATTTTCTATGTCATTGTGAAGTCATTCCAAACACAATTCAACTTTAAAATGACATTATAATTCAATTTAATTTGTCATTTATTTCAAACTACAATCGGAGACTTCTTCTAATTTTACTGAATTCAAAACCGGAAATACTAGATGAGCATTGTATAACTGATGCGTAGAAAGCTTTTCAGCTAGACTCATATATGTATGTACATATATACAAGAATCTAATTTTTACTGTAAATCTTTAGCGGTTTTTATTTATAATCGCTTTAAAAAAACAGCTGTTGTGAAAAGAAACATCTTTATTGATTTTTTTCTTTTTTTTTTTTTTGTTAATAGTACTTTTTTAAAAGTACTTTTTAATGGAATGTTTAGAATTACACTTTTTTTACTGTTTTAAATTGCACCTTTTCACATGGCACTTTTTAAATGATACTTTTTAAAATAGTGCGTTTTCTTCTTTTGTACTTTAAAAAGGTGTTATTCTAGAAACACAAATCTTTTTAAAATATATGTACAATATTAAAATGTACATACATATATATTATATATTTGAGGAGGTACTTTTATATACAAAGGGATCTATTCCTTTAAAAATGTACTTTTAAAAAATCTTTCTCAATATACTTTTCTGAAATGACATTAACTTTATAAGGTACTGATATTTGATATTTACTAGTTAAGAATCGTTATCTCTTGGAAAAGTACTCTTTACCCAGTTAGTATTGAATCTCAAAAAAAAACTTTGTTAAATTATACTCTTTGAAAAAGTACTTTTTTTAAAACTTTACTCTTTTAGAATATTACTCTTTAGATAGGCATTGATTGGAAATGATACTCTTTTAAAAGATATTGTGTCTCTTCAACAAATGATTTATATCAGGACAATACATAAACAGAAATATGTAAATGGTACTTTTTTTAAATTTGTCTAAATAGTGCAGATTTATTTTACAAAGTTACTGTTTTAAAAGGTATACATACATAATTGGTCTTTACAACCCTTCAGTTAGGATTATGGACCTAGTTTCTCAAGTTTTAAAGGGTATAATTAGAACAAAAGAAAAAAAGGTTCTCTTTTTGAAAACATAAACGTTTTAAAGGTACTTTTTGCACGTACTTTTTTCATAAATATTTTTTGGCAAATGTGTTATAAGAGTGTATTTTTGATATTCGATGTTTGGCCAAAAAATATATGAAAATTCTCTTGAAGATCAGTGGCCATTTTTATAAGAAAATAGTACACCATACAGACTATATGCAAATGGTAGTCCAGAGGGTCCTCTTAATATCCTTTTTGCTTTTAAATTCTAGTCTTTATTTAAAACATACAAGCCTACATCGTAACTTAAAATAAGCAAAGCCTCCTCTAGAAAATTGTTTCTCCACTCAACATAGAGCTTGGAAGATTACAACAATCAGCATAGCCTAATCATATTAGGAATTAATTTTCTAGCATTACTGGGAGACTTCTTAATTGAGTCCCAAATCAACTTCAAATACCCCTTATTCTCATCCGAATATCAAAATACGCTGAGATGAATCGATTGCCCTAATCTTGTCTGGAATTATTGACAATCAAGTCTTTATGTAAGGCCAATGTGATAATTGAAATTAAATATATAATCCAAGATACAATAAGATCAGATTTACAGAAAGCTATAAAAAGTAAAGTGGTTCAACTAAATTTAAGTATTTTTCCGATGACATACTCGTATGAATACTGTATTAGTTTAAGAATAAATCTAGGTAATGTATGCAATCTTTAAATGTTAAAAAATGTACATATAGTAGTGATGTATTATGATTTGTTTTTAATATAATATTATTAAATCGTATGATTTATATCAATTACTTTCTACAGTCGAACTTCCCTATAATGAATCTTGACGGGACCAGAAAATCACTTCATTATATAGAAACTTCATTATACAGAAATTACCAAAATATATATACCAATACCAAATTTTTTGTCCAGCTCTAAAAGCCACTTCGTAAAAATGTCACCTGTCATCCACGCCTTTTTGTTGGACTAATAATCTACATCTATAGATCTTATTCCTTTAAAACATCTAGGATTTTTGGCCTTTCCTATAACAAGCAGTTTCAGTTTCTCCAAACCAGTCATATTGCTTGCTACTAGGACAGTTATTCTCTCTTTGCTCTGTTTTCCACCAAAGCATTTCTCATTTTTAAATGTTAGTGTTTTGTTTGGTAAACATTTAAAAAACAAACCAGTCTCATCGGCATTAAAGATGTCATTTTGATCACATTTTTGTATCAATCTCGGTAAAACATTCACTATCCATTCCTCCCGATCTCTTACGTTGGCGTCAGCACTTTCCCCACATAAGGTTTTTGCTACAATACCATGCCGTTTTTTGAATTTGTCTAACCATCCTGTGCTAGCTTCGTGTCCCAATGCATCAGCGAACTCTTTGGCTTTTTGCTTCATTAATGGCCCAGATATAGGAAGATTCTTACCACGTGCGGCAGTTACCCATTTGAGCATGGCTTCATCAATATCCTCAAAAAGGCAGGTTCGAAGCTTTTTGCGTTTAGTGCTCAATTGCTCATCTTCTACATTTTTTTAGAATCACAGCCTTGTTTTTTAAAATATTTGATAATGTGCTGGGAAGAATCCCAAACTGCCTAGCCACATCTTTTTTTTAATCCTTCTTCAACTTTATTAATAATTAATAATTTTTTTCAAGAGAAATGCTACTTCGCTGCGTCATTTCCGATCACTGAACACCGGCAACTGATGTTAAAATTGTTATTGATGTGGCTTTCTTCTTTTTTTTGTTCTTATTTTCCTCTTTTGGGAATCCCCTCATTATATGTGGCATCTTTCTCGGTACACAGAGTTGTTAGTATGCGTAACAGAAAATTGTTTGAAAAATTCATTATATGGAGACAAAAACGCAAGTGAGTCAAATATTACACCTGCAAAATTGCTTCATTGTATAGAAAACTTCATTGTATGGAAATTCATTATTAAGAGATCAAAAACAATGAAATTGGAACGGAAAAAGTTGTGTGTTTGAAATCAATTCATAATAGGGAGATAGAGAGAAGTTCACTATAGAGAAGTTCGACTGTATTTGAATAGTTAACAATTTATATAACAAATTACAAATTATATTTCATAAACCTATTACATTCAAATCGAAAATAATTTTTGATTGAATATGTGAGTAATTTCTGACTAGAATATTTGTAATTATTTTTAGGCATACTTAAGCGGTGACACACTTAGGCATTCACACGGTACAAGAATTTTACTTAAAGTGCTAATGCACAATTGTGTCATTTAAATTATTTATCAAAATAAAACAAACATCGTACATAAAATTTATTAAAAGATGACAATTAACAATCAAAGAAAATTTACACGGTACAGGGATTTTTGCACAAAGCTGCGTATTACAGTGGAATTTGGTGGCTTATTTTCTTTCTATTAAAAAATATATTATATTTCATACATAGCTGGATAAAGGAGTTGTGTAAAATATAAAATCGAAATATTGGATCAGTACTTGATCAATTATTTAAATTTCAATTTCAAATTATCCTTGAAATTTTAAAATTAATAATTTATTGTGGAATCTCACGGACAACCAAGGAAACAATAAACAAAGATCTCTATGAAAATATCAGACTGTGTCACTTCATGAGAAATAGTAGAAAACAATGACCAATGATATCTCACTACTACATTCAGTTTCTAAACAACAACAGCTGACGATCTCGTCATTCTAAGATCTGCTGCAGTTACCAGTTTCTACACAACAACAGCTGACAATCTCGTCATCCTAAGATCTGCTGCAGTCACCAGTTTCACAGAAAAAAAACGAATTACTACAGAAATTGCAAAGAAAAAAGTATAGGGCCAGATATAATATGCTTTCCTTAAATAGGGAAAGAAGTTATAAAAATAACATTCAGTTCCGTCATCTATAAATGGAATATTTAGCAAAATTGTTCATTCTTATCTTTAAAACTATAAGCTTACGTTTACATATAAAATCTAACGCTGAGACAAAGGCTCTGTAGCAAAACGATAGGGGTTGAAATTTTATTTCTATCGTTCTAGTCACGTCCTTAGCCACTATACATACAGGATTGCTTTAAGTGTTACTTGAAATAACATCTTAAGAATGGCGCCATACCCCTTTATTTGCTGAACATCTAGAATTCTCTAGCTTTTTGCTGTCAAAGGAAAAACTAGAAATCCCTTGGCCTTTGGGGAACAATCTATTAAGCTCTTAACGGAAATAATAATTAGACCCTGTATAGTTGTTTGTGTCTTCTGTCAAGGGTAACACAATGTGTCACAGGGTCTTCGCGTATACTCACTAAAAGAGTAGGACTATTCATCCATCCTAACGTAGCGTTTTATGAGCAGTTTCGACTGCCGATTACTCTATAGCGAGCTTATTCCCCCCTATAAGACGTAGAAATTTGTTGTATTCGTGTGGGAAATTCACTTAAAAACTTACAATAGAATTGTACCCGAACCACTGTGCTCTTGCCACATATTTTACTTCATTTTTCTTTGGAAAAATTTTATCATTCAGTCTTAATAAAACACCCAAGAGAAATGCAGTCACAAATAATTTTATTTCTATTCATTTTGAATTTGTCGCGAATATTAACGCAAAACGATTTCTCTAAAACTAATGTTGGCCGTAAACACCAGACAGTTATTGAGGATGTCAACGATAAACCCAGTCCAGAATGGATACGATATCAACAGGAACGATATCAACATCCAGCTATTGAAACGAAAATCCAAAATGATCGAAAAAATAATCAAAATTTTAAACAAAAAGCAGAAGAAGCAAGTAGTGCCAGACATGAAAATAATCACCAGTCTTCAGATGTAGAGAATGAAGATGGTTTTAAAGAGAAATCAGAATCTGAGAAGAATAATGAAAATATTGGAAACGCTGTAGAATTTCCATCCATACATGGTTTCATTGAGTTTCTGAAATCCTTAAAACAAACCTGGATGAATAACTCATTGCTACGCATTGATGATAAGATTAAAAGTTTGCAGCAATTGAAGGATTCCCTATTGAAGACAATTGGTAAGGAAATGTTAAAAAAAAAACTAAAAAATTTACTTAAAAATGTTCCGCTCGAACGTTATCATTGATTTCAGAGAAACAATTCATGGTTTTATGGCAAGACGATGATGACGATGAAGATGACGAACATGACATGGAGACAAGGAAAATTCAGCCTAACGAGCGTAATAGTCATTTACGCAGTAAGCGTGGCATTTTAGATGAATCAAGTATAAATTTTCCTCCTGAGGCAGCTTTAATGAGCATCAATTTCCTAACATTTTCAGTATTTTTAATTAAATTGGTTTTGGTAAATTCATAAAAAATTCATACATTTTTTCTTTTTTTTCAATAAAATTGTTTTAAATTTTTGTTTACAGCAGGTGGTTAATATTATTAAAAGTAAACATTATCAAGTGTCTAACATCAATATGGATATGGATGCTATACGAAATGGATGAAGTCTTATAGTTGACAACCAGAACTTAAGGAAAACATGGGATAAATCTAGTTTACATTGTATATCATTCGAAATAAAAACTATAATAAAATTATCGTCTTAACAGATAAAGAATTATTGAAGTTTGGAACAGGGTAAATAGTTTTCCTACATACGAATTCGTGTAGCAGTTTTATAAAATGTAGTTCATTGTGTTCCCAAAGTATACGTTTATGTACTACTATAAAAATAGCTACACCTTTATTGCTATGAGTTCTTATTTACTTTTTTATTCCTGTCCATAGAGTCCAGATTGCCCTTGTAAGAGAACCTCAGAAGAAGAACCTCTCTCTGTTCCATGTCTCTACATGCCTCCAAATTTCCATGTACAAGATGATGAACTCCACATATGTACATTAAGCCCGTCTAGCGACTTCATCAGTTCATTTATTTCTAAGCTCTCTTGGAGTTCTGAGAACAAGATTAAGGGATTGATAAATTCCAAGGGATTGATAATTATCTCTCTCTGTTCCATGTCTTTACAAGCCTAAAAATTTCCCTGTAAAAGCTGACGGACTCTACATACATTAAGCCCATCTAGCGACTTCGCCAGTTCATTTATTTCTAAGATCTCTTGGAGTTCTGAGACCAAGATTAAGGGAATGATAAATTACAAGCGATTGATAATTACCAAGTGATTCAATCGTTTTTACTCCTACGCAATATAAGGGTCCTGATAACAACTAGACTATCAGGGAAAATTCTAATTCTACAGGCAGAGCCCGTCTTGATCGCGCATCATTAATAAAGACGAAAACAACAGCAGTGTAGCTGAGAAATTGGGAATAATGTTTATGGTCCTGATAGTGAAGCAATGCGAGATATTGTGCATTAATAAAAAAAAAAAAAAAAAGTTCAAATAAAAAAGAAAAAATGTGTGATAGGCAGTGAAATACTGCCAACAAAATGGCTCTAAGGGGCATCGTAAGAAACTTACCTCTGTCCAAACCAAAAGAGTTCTACAAAGGATCTATGATTACTAACTGAAAAAACTATAACTGCGTGTACGCAACTCCGAATGAATCTGAGGTTATGATACAACTCACTGACACCCGATTTACACGATGGCTTTAGGGACGTCTATTTTTCTTAATTTTCTTTTCATGCAACTTCCTTTAACGCTTATACGATCGTGTGTAAGATTTTAAACGTTAAAAATACTAGGATAACTAAAAATGTTTCTCTGTTTACAGAAAACGCTGACATCTTCCTCGATAAAAGTATGGTATGGAATACAAAGTTTTCCCACATAGGCACCGATAAGTGGACAACAGGCAACATGATGTTCGCACCTATAAATCTATCTGCTTTTGGAAAATAGAAATTGCTATAAAAAATCAAAACAAAATCGACAGAAAACAACTGATTCGATTGCATATGGATTTTTAAAAACCTTTAGAGACACAGGTCAAAATATTAAATTTTTTTTTGTTTTTAAAAGCGCGATTGATTAGAAAAGAGTTATTGGTATTATTACTGTTGTGAAGAAGTGCATTAGTATTGCGATCATACGATTTATTGTACTCCCCTCCTTACTACAATAATCATTTCATGAAGATATGTCTTATGAAAAGTAGATGATGCCTAATTGAATTAATTTTTTTTTTATCTTTTAACGTATTGGAATCAAGTTAAAATATTGAATATACAATTTTCAAATTCCAACGTATGTTTTGCGTTCGTTCACATCGCTATACAAGTGCTGTTATCGAATAATCGATGAAAACAATACATTTCTACTACTACGGTATACAGCCATGTTGAAATTGTTACCATCTTTAATGTTTTGATTTTGTTATTGTTTTTTATATTTATTCACGTGGTGACTTCTTTTACTTTTCAAAAACTTTGTATTCTTTTTATTTTTTTAAACAAAAAGATAATCATTCAATAAAGTAAAATAAGAAAAACAAAACGATGAAAGAAAAAGTGGAAATTGAAAAGGTTTATACACGCAAACCAAATGGCGTTGTGCCTACATTAAGTAAGTGTCTGTAAAGCTTCTCTTCCGTTTTGTGACTGAGTCCCATAATTTTTGCAGTGAAATTCCAAAACGGTAAATTATCGGCATTTACCAAGGAAAATACACATTTTTGCCGTCTACGCAGCCGACAGGACAAAAATGTTTTGGGTGCTCTATTGGTGGCAAATGGAAACACATACCAGGGTTTAATTAACGATACCGAGGCTAGCGAAATGACAGACACATACATTTGTGTGCGCAATAAAGTGACGAATAAGGTGAGTAGAAAGATCTTGATTTGGAGGAGGTTGCATTTTATGAAAAATACCATGTTTATGGCAGAATTTAGTTCTGACGAACCTATGCAATTCGATTCCATATGAATGGACAGTGATTTAAAAAGCCTATCAAATACAAGACAGTGAGTAATCCTTTCTGCCAACGAACAGCTTCCCAAAAGTTCGTTAAGGCAACACGGTCGGATGTGATATAGGGATATCGTCCTATATAAATTAAAGACAATACATTAGCATTTCGGCGCTACAATACTATAAATAGTGACGCCGCGTCTTATTGAGAGTCTTCCTAATAGCTCAAGTGTCTTTCATACAGAAATCTCGCATATTAAGAAAGCGGCTCTAAGATCAAAACGAATTGAAAAACATCTGTATTTGCGTTAAAAGCCAAACGTCTACTTACAGTTAGTAAGAGAGTAAGGGAATGAACTGATACTTTAGGCCTTTTCTTAGCTTAGGGAGTACGAACTTGAAAAGGGCAAATTGCAGGTGGGCTAGAGGAAACGTATCCAGGCTGGTAACTGTATTTACCGTGCACTAGATTAGAGATGATGCTGCTTGAATTGGTCTATAGTTTAGCGACCGTAGCTAGGACGGTAAGGAAAAGTTGAAGACATTTGATTATTTCCGTTGCAGTCGCCGTAACCTATTTTTCAAGTGGTATTTTGTCGCATTAGTATTAATTTAGCGAATTGATCTCCTTCATGGCACCACTTTACGATCGTAGAAACCCCACTTCGACCTCTAATTTTAGTTTAAAACTTATTTACACTGGACTATGATGGTTTTTAATTGTGCTTGTTTTCTGTAACAATATTAGAACCACAAAACACTTTTCTCAGCCGCTTGGTTTATATTTTCGATTTTAATGAAGAAAATTGGCGAATTTTTCTTGGCTGGTGTCGTAGCCGTTTTTGCTTGTCTTGATACAATCACATATAAACATTGCGAGTTAAAGTCGATCAAACATCTGAAATTTAATTTGTTTTTTGTTCGATCTTTATAGATGACCATAATACCCACCGATCAGGTCACACTGAAAAATACCATCTATCAAGACGTGGATCGTGTACAACGGGAAGCTTTGTCGGAGAAGGTAAGCAAAATGACGCTGTTAAAAAAATTTGGTGGCCGTCAGGCATCACGTTTCATTAATGATCAAGAAAAAATGCGTATGGACATAACAATCGTGCAAGAGGAACTAAAAGCTACCGTTGATGACACCAGTATGATGGAAAATGAAGCAGAGGAAAAAGTAGACAACACAGCCTACTTTAATAAGATACGACCACCCATAAATTTGGAAGCCGAAAAACTTAGTGATGTTTATCAACTTAGTGATGTAATACCAACGGATCTGTTAAACCGTTTGGATGAAGAGGCCAAAACGGTATATCAAACGCAAATTGATCAAATACCGTTAGTATTAAAAAAAATTTTAAGGCGAATACTTATTAAAGATATCTTCTTGAATTTTCCAGAATCAAATCGGAGTATTTAAAAAAACATATTGAAACTATACAACAGACTGCTGCTAACACAGAGTCTTTAATGCGCTTAAAGATGATAATTTATATGGATTGTTTATTAAATTTGATCAAATCTCGTGCCAGATCATTAAAGAAAGCTGAGATCTCGGATATTTCCGAAAAGATAGAAAATAATGTACGCGATCGATTTGCTGATCCAAATGCTAGTTTTAGGTAAGTCTTTAAATTATCCAATTTATTTCCAAATAAAATTTAAAAATATTCTTATTTTTAGTGGCTCTCGTACTTCATTTTCAACCGAAAAAGCTTTGTGCCATTTCATAGTTTTAGCCTTATTGCTGGAAGATAAATATCAAGTTGACGGCGCTATTTTATCGCAAGAATTAAATGCTCCTCGTGCCAAAGTCAACAAATATGCTCATATTGTGCAAGCTTTGCCAAAGTCAAGAACATCAATATTAGCATTGAGATTACCTAAGAACGTACCACCATTGCCTACAAACTACAGAAGAAAGAAGAACTAATCATTTCTATTTAGGACACTAATAAATAGCCTTTAGCATGTTATCGTGTAACACAAATATTATGACATTTAAAAATGAAAATGAAATTAAATGAATTAATTAAGTGCCTAAGGAAAGAATGTTGTATCTACTGTGGAAAAAAAGAAATATTTTAAAATTAAAATCGGATTTATTGACACAGGGAAGCTTAAAATTTTGTTTATTATTGGAATATAATTATTTCCTACGTAGTCCTGCTTTGTACGCCAAAAAATAAAACAAAACAATTATTTCATGATTATAAATTCTATTTAATCTGCATTCAGTCAGTAATGTTATGTGCATTAAGCAACAATTGGCGTAAACACGATATAATTAAATATTTTATAGAGCCACATATCAATTATTAACGCTTTTTCGAAATGCAAATAGTATTTAAGTATTTGTTTTTATTAAAAATTATAATAATACTGAACATAATTTGTAACAGATGTGGCTTGAATAACTATGTGTTGCTCATATAAGTGAGAAATATGCAGAGAAATAATAGCAACTCAATAAAATCTGTGGAAGAATAATCTAAATAAAGTACTAATTACTGCTTTAAGTAACTGAATCCCAATATTGTTGTAAAAACTAATCAGACTATAAACTGTCAGCAATCACCTTAATAACTTCTTTTATTTTTTGCCATTTGGAGCGGATTTTCATGAGAAAAACCATTAAAAATAACGTCAACTGAAAAAATAATTGAAGTTCCAAAATGCTGCTGTAGACTTAAATTAGTAGATTTTACCAATTTTCGAGACCAGAATGCACTCTGCTATACTTGTATTTGTTATTTGAAAAAACAAGATGCAAACTTCTAACAGAGGCAAATTTAATGAAAAGGCATGCTGAACCACAGGGGCAATGTTATGTACAATAGTTGTACCATTTTTTTACATGTGCATACATATGCTAGAATATGAGTAACCAAAAATTCTTCGACACTTAAATACCGTAACCAAGATCACGTAACTCATCAATCGGTTTTAAAAATTGATTTTTGGTGAGAAATTATGAAAAAGTGTACCGAAAATATACTGATGGTTAGGGACCAAGATTAAAAAATTAATGGATTTGCTCGATTTTGAATTCCAGTATTATTCGAAGTCAATTAATATGTTCCAGCTCAATAACGGGTTCATCGACATACTGCGAAGGGTACTAAGAAATGATTCGAAGACGCTACACTGTCCCTAGATCTAGTATATCCGATGAAGAATTTGCAGCATGTCGTAAAGACTTCCATCAGCACTAAATTCCTGACAAATTGCAATAAGATTTAGAAATTACTTCTTGGTATAAATTGACATGCTGATATATACTGGCATACGTATATTCAGGATGACAAAGATCTTTGACTCATTGTCCAAATGATGGCTATCACTAAAACAAATAACAATGCAGTTTATATAAAATCTTAGCTACTCCTGAATAACACCAAAACCGCAATTTATTATATGATGTGTACTTTTTTTTTATAGTGTAAGTTTATATTTTAAAAATTTAATTTAATAAAATCTCAATGAAATTGTTTTTGTAATATATTTACTAAGCGCAAGTACAGTTATTTGTCAACAATACTTTCATTTTATTCAATTTCGCATTAAATCTTAAAGTATGTATCACAATTAGCTTGAATATAAAACATTCATATACAGTCAAAGAAGAAAGTCTACAATCACCGTATGTTGAAGGTATTTACAATCAAGAATATTTGAAGAACAAAACGAATATGAAAAAACATAACAGAAATTATTGGGGAATAAATATTAAGAGGAAAAAAATCTACATATGCCGTTGTATGTAGACTTTTTCCTTTGACTGTACATAACTATATATTATTAATAATTACAATTGAAATATTAACGTTTCTTGGCATTGGAAATTTGAGTTTAACTGTACGCTCATTGGCTATACTTATTCCTCCAAAATATTACAGATATTAGTAGCATTATGATGAAATATGAGAAACTAGGTCGTAAACCTGACTGAAGGGTTGTATTGACCAATTATGTATGTATGATGAAATCCGGCAAGATTCGTCTGCTACGCATATTTTAATTAAATAAAAACTTTATTATGAAGCACATTCAATGAACATGAAGTATTTTGAATCAACGAAACCTCTACTACTACCGTTCACAAAATATACAATAATTCTTATGTTATTATTATTTGGGAACAATATTAACCCCACTTATGCAATTTTACCCATTTCACAACCGATGATTTTTATTAATTACGATTTAATTTAGATCAGATTGTGAGTTCTGAACCGCTTGAAATATACATATATATATAGACAATATTTTCTTTGTATGGAAGGTACCATTCCCACTTATCCGATTCCGCACACTTTTCAACTCAGGATGAAAACCATATTTAGAGGCCAAGCAAAACCTAGTTAATACTTTTGAAATGTCTATAGCCTATTTATACTTCTTTCCAGATGCACAGAAAGATAAAATAAAAATTTACAAGATAATCGGTTCAGTCATTAAGCTATATTTAAAGCCCTAGCTAAAAACTATTTTCCTATTTATGGTAAAGTGGCCTTACAGCCTATGCCACCCACCTTTTCGTTCTGCACATATGTACATACATATTTAAACAAAAACACATACCTATTATATACATGTTTAAACAAAGAAGATTGTATTGTTTTTAAAGTAAAAAAAAAAACACTTACCTTTCAAAGGGTTAAAATATGCAAATGGTTTTTAACGAAACCATGGCATTCGCTATTGTATTCACATTCAGTATTGATCAAATTGCAATACATGAGTAGCTATAGAAACAAAATATTCATACACACGGCACTAAATAGAAGTCAAGGTCAATTAGAGCAAGACACGCATTACTATTCGTAACAAGCGGGTTAAGGAATCACCTTGCAACAACGAACGCCAACACACAAATTTACGTTATATTTAATTAATTTATTAAAATCGTATTTATTTAATTTAATTGATTAAAACTATAACGTTAGTTAATAATACATGATATTAGATAGAAACGCAAGTAATTTTAAATAAAACGCAAAACAAATTAAAGCAAAAGAAAAAAAGCTTGGAAGAGCTTAAATACAAGATCCTTTTTTTCTAATATTACATTATTATATTTAATGCTACTTTTGTTAATTGAATTACAAAAATATGTTGCATCTTTGTTTAGATATCAATTTTCTTTATAATTTATTAATAAATCACTAATTTTCTTTAATAATACACTTTTTAAAACACTGATCACTTTTTAGCATTTTCATTTGAAGAAAATAAAATGGCCACTACTGCTGAAAAAAGAACTGTTTTACCCTCCTTTTTTCGCTTACTTTGCTATTGAGCGCAATAACGGCATTTTTTGTCAATTGTTGTTGTAATTATAGCATTTGTTTTGGTTTTAATTTTTCATTGATTTGAAGATTTGTTTTTGTTTTTCTAAAGATAAGCTTGGATATTTGTTTTTGCTACATTTTTATTTAAAAATTTTATTGTTTTTAACAGTAAATTTTTATTATTATATTGGAATACTACTCAAGAGTCTTCTCCTTTCCCTCCCCTTTTAAAAAATACGTTTAGAAACCCAACAAAAGAAAAAATGTTTATGAATATAAAAATATAGAAAAACATGAAAATTTCAATAGGTATTGTTTTTGTTTTTTACAAAAACAAATTAATAAATAATTATGATAATGCAGCAGCTGCCAGGCATTTTTTGCCGCTTCTCTTTTGTTTGTTTATGGAATTTTTAAACTGTGACTAAGGATTTTTCTCTTTCAATTTAGTTAAGGTTTGTTTTTTATGTAAATAAAACAGAAATAACTTAAAAACTATTAATAAAAACTACTCTGTGTACCCAAACAGTTGGATTCTACTTTTTCCCTTGCTGCACCATTTCTGTTTTCTCCTGCGGCAGACAGACAACATCCAACAAAATACTCCATTATAATATAGTTTACACGGCCAAACCAAATACGGAAACAATACAATACATCGTCTTATTCTCCCAACGCACTGTACAACTGCCATCTGTATCGTTATTCCAATAACAAGAGGAGGCCGTATGTAAACCGGCACCATTCTTTTGCATGATCATTGAGGTCACTATGTATTTGTAGGGTTTTTGTTCTTTCGTCAGCATACTAAGGCAATTCTCCACTACTTGACCCGTCCAGTTGTTAACTTTGTCGTGTTGGTAGGCGTTGCCACCAATGGTGGATTCGATGGCTTCCTTTATGATTTTGCTTACATCATCTACAATAAATTGATTCTCTTCGCGTGAATCATCCATGTCTGTCTTTTCGAAAGTTATTTATATTTCTCTAAACACTAATAAATCACAATATTTTAATCACTGCAAATAAACTACTGCGTTTGCAATTATTTATGCAAATAACAATTCTTTTACAGCAGAAAATTCCGGAATACGTATTTGTTGGTAATAAAAAATTGTCTTTTGCAGTTTTTTACTTGTTTGTGCTGCTGGCGTTAAAATTTCTTGCCTCTGCTTGTCAATCTCGTTTTTTATTTATAGCTGGCTGTCACTTTTATAGCTTCGAAACGGAGTTGTATTTTTAAGGACTAGAGCGGAAACGGAGATGTTAAAAACGCTAAGAGAGTTGTAGCTTTTTAATGTTTATTTTAGGAAACGTTTCACAAAACTAAATTAATAAATAATTAATTTTCTTATTCTTTTAAGAAATCTTCAAATGTTTATTAAAAATTAAAAATTTATCTTACGTATCCTAAATTAAAATAGTCTGGCATCTTTTATTTTTATAGCACGGGGCTATAACATAGGCAACTCTGTTTTCAAATTTGATATTCGTCGCCATTTATTTTTGGTATCTTCAAAAAAATTCAATATTTATATTATTAACAGTACAATTATTAATATAATAGCGCCGGAATAAAATAAAGAACGAATCACATTCTGATTAAAACACAATTATAATGTACTGCAGCGTTTGCACTAGAAAATAGAATCTTGTACTAAATTAAATCTGTTAATATTGCAAACGGTTTTATTCATGGGTTCACGGACACTGTCGTTGAGAGTAACGAGTTCACAGATGAACTGACGAGAGGATACTACTTCGTTCTGTTTGGCTATGTTATGATGGAATAGGTAAGATTGTAAAATATCCGAATTAAATGGTTGGACATTTATGGAACGGAATTGATGGAATAGAATAACTGACTGTGCATTGTGCTCTGAGACTATGTTCCAATTTGTGGAATATAGGTGCCGCCATAGCCTAGAAGTAGTGCGTTGGCTTATTAAACGTGTGCCCAAGGTCATCAAGGTTTAACAAAACGAAATATGGAAAAATATTTCTTCGGCTGCTTCCTCAGCAGATTTCTGGCAAAAACTAGAGTAAATAAAATGCCCATGAAAAGTTTCTCAAAAATCTGGCAGTTGTAGACGACTTTAAACTGGGACCTACAGTCTAATTGGGGATAAAATTAACACACACAACATAAGTGGTATGAGAAACTGGGTCGTAATCCCGGATAAATTGTAATGGCTAATTATACATGAATGTGTTCTTTATTCTGGTGATATAGGAGTCTGACACTGCCCAATACAATACAACTTGTGCCCTTACCCTAGTATACAGAAAGGCAAAGTCTGGAAAGTTGGACAAATTTGTTTAATGGAAAGGTTCATCTCGCACATTAGCTGGCTCATAAGACACTCTGTACTTCTGTTTTCTGATCCTCTTCTTTTATTCTTTACCGCACATACTTATCAATTTTGTTTACCTAGGTTAGTATCAAATTTCACTGTTAATTCATTCACTCAAATTTCCAGCTTTGTGCATTCGATCTTTCGAATGGTTATAATTGTTTAGTGATGAATACATAGCACCTGGAAACGTTTAAGCTGCTTATTTGCCAATCTATATCAAAATTTTCAGATCGAAAACGTGAATAACATTTTACTGCAGGTTTTCTAGTTACATCACTGTCTCCACAAAGGTTACAAATTTTTTCCGCAGTTTGGAACGCATTCTTACCTTCTCTGTACTGGGAAAGTAACCCATGAATTATACTTCGAATTTCACTCATTTTTATAAGTGAAGCTTAAAACAGAAAGGTAAGAAAACTATAGTATTGCCTGCAATTGATATTACATGAGGTATTACGTTTTACTGCCATTAACAGACGACAATGTAGTATAATCGATATTAAAAATAGACATTCAGATCTACGATTTCAAATAAAAACAATATGGAAAGATTTTATAGTTAATCGTAATACTTTTTTATTGAGATTTTTTAAAGTTTTTTTTAACTTTTTTTTTGTTTCTTTTTTATATTTTATATCACACATAAAAGGAAATGTTAGGAAATAAATCTTTAAGTTATCTTATTATATAAAAAACAATATTAAATAAAAAAAAGAAATTAAACTATTACTAATTGAAGAGAAATATGTCTATAATAGAAGAAGCGTTTGTGGGGAAAATACATGGTGATGAAAAGAGAAATTTTACACATTAAACTTTTTTAAATTTAATTTCATGAAAGATTTTAACATTTTTAAAATAGATGGTAATAATTCTTATTAATTATTTTTATTATAACATATGTATGTATACTTGTATGCTTCTACATACATTTTTTTATTACAATTTTACAAAAAAAAAAACGAATAACGATTGATTGACTAATAAAAATGAAGTGAAACAGAATGAGTGGATAGTTTATGAATTTCACACAAAATATTTTCATTTATTTATTTGTTATTTAATTTAATTAAATTTTTGCAAAACAAGCATTAAAGAAACAATTTATATTCAATGAATGAGGAATATTAAAATGAATATGGACTAAAATGGATGGGCATGGATTAAAAGTGACAGAGTGAGTGAGAGTATTGAGGTTGGCTTTCGGTACTTTCTCATTAAAATAAAAAATTGCTTAAATAACTGCCTTAAAGATTAAATAACAAGGAAAAGATTTTTTTTTTTGGGTGTGTGTGTTTTGGCAGCAGTCAAATCTTTTCAAGTCATTTAAAATACAAATAAAAATAATTATTTCGGTTTGGTTTCTACTTCTTCGATCTTAAAACAATATACAGGAAATATGGGGGGGGGCAAGTTTGAACAAATAACTTAAATTGAATATCACATTACAAGTTAAATGAAAATAATAATAATAAAAAATGAAATAAAACATTTGTACAAAAGAATTTCGTTAAGTTAATGTAAACATTACATACATACAAACAAAAATGTATTAAAAATATTTAAAAATAAAATACAAAATGATTTTAAAAGCTTACAAGCAAAACACACACCACCTTATTTACTTCGATATACAGCTGTTTGTTACGACAATTTCAAATGGTATGTAATCGATAATGATGACAGCAAAGTTAAGCGTATTATTTATTTCTCAATTCAAAAGGAAAAAGTTAAACAGACAGAGAGGACACGCAATTAATTTCCTTCTTCAGAGATATTATTAATTTGAAAGCGTAAAAATAATTGTAATATTTTCTTTTTATATAAATTTTAAAGTTTTTTTTTTCTGATATTTTTCTTTTTTAATATTTTATTCTAACGGTATTTAATATATTTATTTTAATATATATTGTTTTCGATGAGCTCTTAATTCTTTTTTTTTTTTTTGTTTTGTAAGTCTTAACTTGTTGTCATTTCAGTTTTATCAATTTCATTTAATTTATATTTTAAAAATTAAACAAAAATAATCATCATTAAACATGAACAGTTGCCTGGCAACAAGTATTAAATTTCTTACAATATTTTTTAAATGTTTTTTGTTCTTTTTTTTCTTATTTTTTAATTTTTTTTTTGTTTTTTTTTTTAATTATTTGGGTGTAGTGTGATGCTTTTTCAGTATAGAAAACTAGGAGATCGTTTTCACTACCTTAATAAGAGAATATTCAAGATATTTGTTCATCGTCTATTATAAATGTATTCTTAATGCTGTTTTGTTTTGGGCTTTGATTTTTATGATGTACCCAAGTCGATAGCTAAGCGACTTTGTGGAACAAACTCAGCTGCCAAGGGATTAAGCAATGAATCGCTTACATTACATTCACTTACTGCCAAAGTGGAAAGAGCTGCTCTCAATTCTTCATTTTTAGCTTTGTCCCATTCATTTATTTGTTCCTCTAATTCGTCCTCAAGCATGGCATCAATGCATTCTTTCATCAATTCCTCATCTTCAAGGCGTTGTAATTCCTGCAAGAGCATTGTTAAACCATACATACTTAATATATGTATTATTTATTTAATTAACTAAACTCATACACGGCCCAAGAATAAAAATGCTTAATTTAATGCTGATAAAGAAAAACTACATTTTACAGCTGCTTGATAAAGGCCAATTACGATAAAATATTAAAAGTGGTAGAGTTCCATTGCCAGGAAACTCCATTCCGTTTGGTTACACATTAAACATCGCACGAACATTCATTTTTAATGAAGATGACTCGTAGGCGTAATTAAATAAAAAAATTATTTAGAACGAATTTTCTCCATCTAATCGAATAATTTTCTACAACGGAACGAGATGGCGAATAATCTCGCTAGCTTCAGCTCACTTTCTGAAGATGCTAGATGGGTGTCCAATTTTCTAATCTCTCTCGTCGGGAGATGGGTCAGAGGCCCTTTTGAGAATCGTTATGAGCTGGTTGAAAAGTTTGCAAACATTCTAGCGTTAACTGACTTTCTGCACTTTTTCTCCAGCAGTATTAATCGATTTGTTGTGACATAGTGAAGAAGCTACGCACCATATTTAAGACGATCAGCAGGTATTTTGAACTAAACTGACAAAGTTTTTCCTAGTATACTGATTCTTATTAAAAATCGGGGCAATTAAAGGGTAGTGGAATGAGTCTTTGTGGCGTCCTCCTTGGCCAATAAATGCCGGACTAGAAACACAGTCATTTTGAATTTAAGAGTAATGTGTTTGCAATAAGTTCTGGCTCTATGGCGTCTATTTCACCCATAAATCGCATACTTTTCTCTCATGAAGTAGAAATGGAAAATGCGCTGAATGAAAATTATTCCTTCTAGATAGTCCTGAATTGAATTGGGTCAATATGGTTTAGACGAGAGTAAGCCAGCTCTAAATTGAAACAAAGTAAGGAAATAATGAACCGATCGAGTAAATTGTGATAGCCATATTTGATAAGAAAACGGTTCAGTGATAGGAGTAGGAGTTAGAATGTTAGCCGTAGTCTAATGGGTAGTGTGATGGCCTACACACTAAAACTCTAAACTTCTAAAGTCAGCTCTGACATCTTTAAAAAATAAAGAGAATAAAATAAGAGGCATTTCGTTCGTAGAAACGAAAATCTTCGCTGTAATCATGTAATGACAAATAATGTATGTAATAAGGGTGCAAACAGGGATCAACAGATACGAACATTATAATAAGATAATTTATTGAATGTCAGACGGAGAAGTAACGGGTTTTTATAACCTCGAATTATATAATGAATACGTAATTCAATTTAAAAATAAAAAGAAGCAACGCTAGAACATGTACAATATTATAACTGTAACTTTTTCTGGATAAAACAATCAATCAAACCTTTAATCTCCTTTCAAAAACACGAAACTAAGTTATCAGTTTTTCTTTCTTCCCTATAATGATACCGTACGTTAAACGGAATCGACAAATATGCTGGCATTATAATATGAAGCCTAAGTAGTCTGGTATGATCAATAAATTTGTAATTGAATACGTACTAAAGTGCGGAGAAATTGTTGCATTTAAAAATGCGATGATAATTTCTTATTAGACTACAGCCACCTACACACAAACTAAACAAATGATGATGGGTACGTGCCGTTTCACTCACTTTTCTTATGTTCGTGTTTGATGAAATATGTAATATTTTTACTATTAGTTCCATACGTAATGTGTTATAATAAACTATTATAAGCATTTATATTATCCAATTACTTATTCTACTGCATTTTGCAAAAGTTCATTGTCCGGGTTTACATAAATGGAGGAATCTGTTTGTTTTCTTGCCGTTAGGTTAGTCCGTTTGTTCGTTATAACGGGAGTGTAACATTTAGAAAAAAAGCTGTGGAATACTTACTACTTTATCGAATTCTTCTTCGTTTTCCATCCACAAATACTCGGAGAAGTCCTGATCCAGTTCATCCAATTCATTATCGGATTCTTCTTCGATTACATATTGTTCGAATTGATCCGACCAGTCACTTGAGGGTACTTTCATTATCATTGTCTATATTTTTTTCTAATTATAACTTGAAAATTTTGTCTAAAAAGAAACTACAACAAGAAAGAAATTTATTAATAAATTAATTAAAGATTTTGAACAAAATAAATGAAAATTTGTTTTTTGTTTGTTTATTTGTTTCAATATAACTAACCAACCAACCGGTTTAAGTCCACAGACAAAAACTGTTTTTTTTAATTATTTTTTGGCAACGACGCAGAATTACGTGTCGTCTGTCTGTGCAAAAATATACTGTGTACTTACACACCTACCTAAGTATTAACTGTTGTTGAATTTTTCGATTTTAAAACAATTTTTTTCTCCGTTTCTTTATGCAGTATTTTTGGATTAATTTCGGTTCTTTTTTATTGCTTTTGTTTTTCTTTTTTAGTTTATCTACCTTTACAATTGTTGATTATTTATTTGCTATTATTATTGTTACTTTAGAAATGCAAGAAAAATCTTTAAATCTTTTCTCTTCTTATGAGCTCTAAAGCAAAAATAACAAAACAAAAAAATGTTTAAAGAAATCTATTTATAAATCATGTTCTTACATGGCTACGTATATACATACATGATGGATGGATGACCTGCGCATGCATACGTAAACAAAACTGTATCGTATGTATAGGCAAAGGCCAAAAATTAATCAATTAGTACTTTATGGTACTAATCGAACTTGAGCGATATCCGAGAGCCAACTGACAAGTCGTAATTAATCGGACTGGTGAATTTTGTTCGAATGATAGGAAGCTGTTGCAGCAACAACAATTATCACCATGCCTTGGTGAGCATTGTTCGAATATTAGGAGATATGTTATAAAATAAAGCAGCAGTTGTTAGTGTGGTTACCAGCTTCTGCTCTAATCAAGACAAACAGGATATTAACACTGTTCCTTTACATCAAGTGATTTTAGACTATCGTAAAGTTATATGAAAAACATTAAATTATTAAAATTCAAAGCTTGATTAAACTGTTTTACACTCTGAATAATTTTTGTAATAAGTAAAGTTTGAATAAAATCCAAGACCAAGACCATATAATTCATATCATAATCGATAACAATATACAAAAAAAATGTCTCTGCCATCACTGGCGAGTCTATATATTATGCAGTGGAATGAATTTGAGTGTGTGTATGAAGATGAGAAAGAATAACAAAAGAAAACAACGACAAAGTAAAATGAAATAAAAGCATAAAAGCAACAATAGTAAATGCAATAAACAATAAAAACAAGTATTTTTTACAGTTTGTTTATAAACAAATCAAATATGAAAAAGGAATTGATAAGAATTTTAATCGAATTTACGCAATATTTTGTTCTTAAACAAAAAACAAGTTTATTTTCTTTGTAGAATTTTGATTTGTTTATTAAAATAACCAAAATAAATATTTTATGGGATAGCAATTTATATAGGAGTATAGTCAGTATATAGTATATAAATACATATTTTTTTACAAATATATTTTCAATAGGATTTCTATTCGATTAGATTTTTTGGATTCGGGTAAATTGGGATAGTTTGTAAATATGGACTAATATATGCACAGATTAGACCTATCCCATACTTTTGTTTTATCAGAACTACACTTATTTAAATTTTATGCAAAATAAACAAAAATATATGGTATTTTGCTTTGTGCACTCATTTATACCATTAGAAAATTTTATAAATCCCGAGAGGTGTGTTAAAGACAACAGGCTTGGAGAAGACATTATAGTGAACCCCATATAAGTTTTAATAAGACAATAAAATAAATCGGTCTTTCAAATAATCTCGGTGATGCCCAGGTAAATAAATACGATATATTTACACTGCACTGAATCATTTGTAAGGTTTAAACGCTACATATATCTGCAGTCCAACAAGAATAGATCTGCCTACAGATTCTTCTCTAGATCTAGACAACGCAGAACAAAACCCGAGGAAGTGAAATGTATACCCAAATTTACAAGTGCTGTGGTAAGCAATTTTCAGCCACTCACTGTATTCTCATATGCAACTACAATAAATATAGAAGTCAATATCCGAAAGGTTCAGTTTAACAAATAAGATCAGATTGCTTACATAATACAAAATTCTAAACTAAAATACTAATGATTTAGTTTTGTATTGACAAGAGGTTAATGACTTTTGTGATGTAGTCAATCGGATTTTATTTTAATCAAGTTAGAAAAGATAATTTGATAAGAATTCTAGAATCCTTCTTTCTTATTTTGCCCCCTAATTGAAGGGTATCAGTGTACCAGGAGGTTGTTGGGAGTCTCCTTCCTAACCCAACCTAACCTAATTGATGCTGTAGTAGTTGATTTCTCTTTTTGACATCTGCCGCTAAACCGATCTGTTACAGGCTTTTTGAGCAGTACGTTCTCTTGCGCATTTCCTTGTTTCACTTGTAACTATGAGCTAACGTTTTCAACATATTTTTTCTCGCATCTGAATCTTTTAATTATCTTGTGTGGGTGGGCTGCAGTATTCGTCACATGAACTACATTTCGATGTTATCTTACAACAGTCTCGATGCCTTGACTCATTTTCAATTGCTCAAAAGTTACCTTCAACCATGTGTATGTGAATGAATTAAAATTATTGGTATATGTACACATACACTCAATGTATTGAAAAACATTTAACATTAACACGAACACGTACAATCTATAAGCCGATTTTGGTTCAGAGAAATCTATTTTCCATTAAATTTAACCTTTTTTAATTAAAATATTTGCTTTTTATTTGTGTATGGGCCGATATGTCAGTCAGTTAAGCAGAATTTTAGGAGGATAATAAATATTCAAGACAAAAGTTCGGTTGAACTCCCAAAATATTGATTGTTTAATAAAAATTTAATTTTTGTTTTCAAAACAAATTTCAGGTGATAACAAAAGATCTTCAAAACAACTGTGGAAATAATGATTTGATGGTTGAAGGTAACCTCCAGTTCTGGATCATTGATCGAGTAACAATTGTTAACAGCTTTTTTAAGTTAATTTTAAGAATATAAAGCACAAAAGTGAAATTTAAAGACGAAACGTTAAATTTATTTTTAAATGTTTTCGGATTAATTAATAAAAAGAATGACTAAATAAACACAAATACAACAAATACGTGATATATATTGTTAATTAAAAAAAAGCAACAAAAGTAGCAATAATTACAAAACAAAACAAAGCACAACGTCCTAAATCAACCTTGATGGCGTACGTTGAATATGATAACAACAACAAAATCAAGGTGGTAATATAAATTGATGAATTTAAAGGTAGAATTGTATGTAAACCTAATAAATAATGACACACTGTTTAAAGCAAATACATACATACATAATTGGCCATTACAACCCTTCAGTCAGGATTACGGCCTAGCTTCTCTTCTTTAAAGCAAATATTAAGGACAAAATGCTACCCCAAAATTTTAATTTAAAGTCTACTTTTTAAATTTAATTTAAAGACAAAATTTTATTATAGAGACTAATAAAACAGGAACTACTAAATTGTTTGCATTTGTGTTTACATTTACAAAGGAAAGTTGTTTACATTATGCGGAAATAAATTATTTTTATATCATTTACTTTATATAACTACATACGCATTACCTGTTATTTCCGGAATTTCGAAATAAGAAATATTACAAATAAAACGTGATTTCTCATGCGTTTACTAAAATACATTTAATGTCTTTGTATAGTGGATCAAAATAATAAAACCATATTTTACAAAAGCTGCAATAATATTCTTAAATTTCAGTCATTATTATACCAGATTTTGTTCTTCGAATTTATTTCTATTATTCTGTAAATTTAAGCATTAATGCGAAATAAATTGTTATCCTAAATATTCCTTGAAATATTGGCTAAACTATTATAAATTGTTCTTCCTATAGGGCCTGCTTCGAGGCCGTAGTAGATAGAATACGAATTTAGTCGAACCAAATTTATTGGCACTACAAATAGTTTTTTGAAATCGCCGTAATCTAGTAGGTAATGTGCTGGCTTATCAAACGTGAGGGCTTGTTTCAAACCCCAGATCAGAAGTCTCCAACAAAACAAAATATGAAAAAAATTTCGTGGGTGACTACATCTTAGCAGATTTCTGGAAAAAACTCTGAGAGTAAATAAAATTGCCATGACAAAGTTTCTCAAAAATCTGTTCAGAGTCGGTTTTAAACTCTAGGTTCCGCCAATCATGTATAAAATCAACACACACAACATAAGTGGTTTGAGAAGCTAGGTCGTAATCCTGACTAAAGGGTAAGGTAATGACCAATTATGTATGTATGTATGTTCAAACAGTTTTAGATTTGATACGTGGTTTGAACAACATTATGTGGTTTGAACAATCGAGTTCGATTTATCTCTGGTAATCAGATAAGAGTAAAGAGTAAAAACTTAATGAACATACATATTTCATATTTTGCTTTTCTACTATAAAAAATGTAAGAATGCATGTCAGGCTGTTGAAAAAACTTATAAAGTTTACGTGACGATGCTGTAAACCGCAGCTAAATGTTTGATTGTTTTCGACCAGAAAATTTTTATGTTATAATATGCACTTCGCTCTGGTAGTCTAATCGCAGAAGTCGACAAAATGATACTGAAAAATATTAAGAAAACCTGGCACATATGCAGCTGTCGTTGTTAGGGAACTAAGCATTTACCACCAGAGAATTGTTAACCATTTAAAGAAATCTGCATACAGAAAGAAAAATTTAATTAACCGAATATCCATTTCCGATTAACAGATAGAAAGGACTGAAATTAAACCATTTATGAAATGAATGCTAACAAACGATGGAAAGTATATCAAATTGACAATAATTGACAGAAAAGGTTATAGACGAAACTTCACAGACTGTGGAAAAGCCGGGATTGACACCAAAAAAGGTAATATCTGGTGGGATTGAAAGATAATTGTTCATTTTGAGTTCCTACAGCCTGGTAAAAGAATTGATTTTCATCTCCACAGTTAACAACTAACGGGATTGCTGCAAACAATTTAATTTAAATGGACGGAACTCAACAAGAGAAAAGGTGTTATATTCCGTTGTGATAACACCAAACCTCACATATCTTTCATAATCCGGCAGACACTGGGAGAGACTGGCTGGAAAAATATGGCACACATACTATATATCCGTCAGCTTGCACCTTCAAATTGGTGTAATGATGTGATTTTAAACTCCTTAAGGCCTGCAAAAATACAAATAGATGAGTTTTTTGCACAAGAAGCCCAAAAGCTCTACACCTATGGAATAATAATAGTATTTCAATATGGCAAAATGTTGTCGATCAGAACAGAACAAATTTGTAACCAAACACTATTAAAATAGTGAAGCATTTTGTTGTAAGACAGCATTCTTGGTATTCCTCTAGACTTGCTTTTCAATTTAAAAATGTTTTCTCTTCTAGTGAAGAGTTTCTATTTTTAATTTATTTACCTTACGAGAAACAGCCTGACTTCAACAGTTTAAATCAAGGTTGAATAACAGATATTGAGGTCAAAGATAGATTACATTTCATTTCATTTCTTGATCTACGTCTAGGATAAACATATTTTTTTTATTAGAAACTAATCGATATTTATTCCTCTACAAGTGTAATACCTATAGAGTCTAACTAAATATATAATCATCGGCAATAATATTTGTTCATTTTCATCTGTATTCAAGATCACTGCATGGAATTCAAGCAGAAAAACCGTCATGGACGTTTTTCTAAATACTTCCCACTTTGCACTTTGCACTCTTGACAGTTCAACCAAGACGCCAATTGGCGCTACAGATTCCCGTAGCAATAATTTTTTGGTTTGGGGTGCTGCGTGTAATATGGAAACAAAAACTAAACCCTGGGGCATACATATCTTTTCGCCTGAACTTAAGTTTTTTCATCTGTTCCCGGCCGTAGCCTATACAGGATATTTTTGCTCAACGAATTTAAGAAACCACAAAACTGCTTAACTTTACAAATCAGAAGTTAAATAAACTTAATTTGCTTTTTTTTTTCCTTACTTACCGTCAAACTTTGCTTCTATTTCACCTCCAAAATTTGTTTGTTTCGTCTTATTTTAACCAAAATGTCTCTCTATAACACTGTCTTAATTCCTCTTTGTTCGCGATAGATATAAAAAAACACATAAAATTTAAAAAAAAAGTCCAAATATTAAATAAAAAAAAATTAACGAATATCCACTTCAATAATTTTACACAAATAAAAATTTTTTATTGAATTTTCTCTTTTCCAAATGAAAATTCAATGAAATTTAAACAACAATAAGAAAAAAAATTTACTTTTTTGTATTTCTTTTCTTCACTAACGGTAAGTGTCAGGGAAGGCAAAACAGCAACGAATGAACTGGCGAATAAGAACCTCTAAAATTACAACAAAAACAATGTTGAAATGATAAAAGACAGAGAAAAAGAGAATAAGTAAAAAACACAATGATGCCATACGTTAAGTAGCTGTAAACGAATGGGGAATAAAAGAGGCCGTATAAATAAGAAATTGTACTTTTGTATTAAAAACCCAGTGTTGCGTAAAAAAAACGCTATTTGTTGCTACAATTCATTACAAATTAAAATATAGCGTTTAATTTTTCTATTTCCCTTTACCAGTGTATTAAACGATAAATGTTTTCAATTTTTTACAAATTCACAAGTTTTTAATAAAATACTCACGGATTCAAAACTTGAATCGAAATTGATAACCAATTTTGCTTTCAAGTGTGATTCCCCTCCCTTATGGCTAAAGTTGATTTAGGGCGTCTGGGAAGAATGTTCTTAAAGGTTGTGGCATATGCCTATGATGTGGTTGTTCTGGTAGGTGGAAGGGTTTTTGTTAACGATGGGGGAACTAACGACGTCTGCGCTAGGGATTGATCCTCTCAGGCTTCAAATTGGGGTCTGGGTATTAATCTCAGACAGAGCTTGTTTTGTTTTCGAGTAAGTACAAGATTGAACTATTCAGGTTACCAAGGTTACGTTGCTGTTGTTGGTTTGTATTCTGAGGTCAAGTATCTCGGTGTTATTCTAGACAGCAAGTTGAACTGAAAAAAGAACACCGAGGAAAGAATGAAGAAGGGACTGAATGCTCTTTATCAGTGCAGGAGCTCCATAGGTGAGAGCTGGGGTCTTACGCCAAGGGTCATTAGCTGGATCTATCTGACCGGTTATCATTACTTAGAGATGTGTTGTTTGTTGGAGTGCCTTAGACAAGGTTTTCGAACGGAAAATCATGGGTAGGTTTCAGCGGATTGCGTCCTTCAGTATCACCGAAATTTTTATGTCAAGCAGTGTGCAGAGCGCAGTGCCATGAGTCTGAGGGTATCGGGCTGCTGAAAATAATGCTCGGTAGGACATTCTGGAATTCTAAATGTCTAATGAAGAGACATTTAAAAAAAAAACTATATTATGCCTGAGGCTTGTTCCTGACTGGTTTGAGGATCATCATAACGAATAGGGCACTATGGAATGGTAGGGTACTCTACGGCCAAAGGGATATGCCCATCTTCACAGATAGGTTGAAGTTATATAGTCTTGACCTTTACTTTAAGTTAACGATGACTGAAGAATATTAAGGCCGTGTCAGTACGGCCACTTCAGATTCTGAGTCTTGTACGATCTTCGTTGACAGTTAGGCTGATCTAAGGGCCATTGCGTTGGAGGTGGAGGACCGTGAACTAGGGCTTATTTGAAGGTTTGAACCCTGCCTAAAAAGCCGATATTAGAGCTCTCCATTGATTCGTAAGTAAATTGAGATGGTTAAGATGTGCTAGGGCATTAAGGTTATAAACGCGCTCTCTTGTGTGTTTGTACTCCATCCTTTATAATTATCCAATTAAAGTCCCCATTGATATAAAATGCAATTGAAAATCAACACTATCTAGCCAATATCGGGCTGAAGGTTTTTTAGGAGATTTCATTTTTTATTTATAAAAAATCCTTATAAATATAGTAGAGGCGTTGAAAATAATAAAATGCACATCAAAATTTATGAATTACACACCAACTTCTATCAGGATAATCATTGCATATGCAAAAATTATACTAAATCATAATGACAAGTTTCTTTTGACATGGACATGGCAGCAACACTAAATATATTTAGTAATTTATGTAACCGTTCTATCCTTCCTCAGTCGACACTTTGGCCCAGGGTGCAAGATCCGAACTTCCAAAAATACCAAAAACAATGGCAGCCGCTGCATAGAAAGCGATTATTGATCCAAGAACCACATCCCATTCGTTTTTAGTGCCCTAAAAAATAGTTGGTTTAAAAAAAAAAATTCAATTGAATTTAGAATACATACATTAAGCACTATAAAGGAAATGATGTGTGGAGCAAGAAAACCACTTGCGGTAGCCAAAGAATTTCCTAATCCACATATAAGACCTGCAAATGGTGGTGCCACATATAACATACTGGGCCAATATGTACCTGAAAAGGCGATATCGGTAGTAGCGCCAGCACATATTGTTGCAATAACCACCAATACACCTTGATGACTACTGCATAATATGATGCTCAGTAGGAAGATTGAAGTCCCACAAGTCACTGAAATGAAATTTTATTTAAAGTATTGCCGGTGATGGTTAATAAAATGTAATTTACAAAGTACATATACAATGCGACGAAATCGAGTCAGATTTCGATTAGGACGTCTTTCTAAAGGACCGCAAGCAGTAACTGTAATTATTTTCGATAACATTGCACCAAGAAACGGTGCTGAAGATGCCAAACCCGCCTATAAATAAGTAAGAAAGTCAAATTAGTTTTTTGAGACGTAGTCGAGGAAAGGCAATTTTGTTCGATTAATAATAATAATTTGTTCGTTACATAAACGAGAATGGATCAATATCTTATTTTACTTCTTCTAAAAATAGGATTGATATGATATATGATATGTACTCGAGTTTTTCGGAAATTGATTGATGCCGGTAAGACGATTTCATCATTGGAATCAAATCTGTTCATACCAGGCCATATATTGAGTTTCGGAAAGAACAATGGCAGGAAAAGTACTGCTAGCTCTTTCAGTTAAAAATCGGGATATTCAAAAGGTCACGAGTATATCATTATGAACCTTTAACACATTCTACGACAGTTATTGCTAATCACAGTCCGATTTCTATTTGCATAATTTGAGTTTCCTATTTAATTTTTACTAAAGAAAAATGGTTGACTTAGTGATGACAATTTTACCATTTTACATGACAAAAAAATGTTATCGAAATCTGGTACATAGAAAATCACAAATTACTCTCTCAATTTACCCAATTTTCAATACAAAAAACTCCTTTCAGTGAAACAGAGGGTCCGCGAAATCCTGTTTTAGTGAATTCCGTACATCTCTTAAAGAGATGGTGGGATGTTTTAATTTTATCCTTATCTGGGTTACGGGCATATGCTGGCAGGCTAGATAAGGCAGAAATAAGTTACCAACTACAGCATAAGTCACTGCGACAGTTGCGATGGCTAGTTGGGATAAGGAACCCATCTGGAATTTTTACTTTGACCAGAATCCATTCAGATGTGGTCTGCGCTTTGATTTTGCGATAATTCCGGGTTACTAATACATTATTTTTCAGGCGAGAAGGCTAGATCTTTCATAACATGACTATTTTTGGGGGTTGCAACGATAATTCGTACGTCATTGTAAGCATGGTAGGTTCACCTTGAACTGGTTACTGTAAACGTTGGATGACTGTGCGGTTTCAACAGAACCACAAAATGGTTAGAGTTTGAATCAGGCATTTTGATAAAATGTTCCTGAGTTGTCGGATGGTATCGATAGAGTGTTTTATTTAGTTGTGCTGTACAATACCGCTTTTTTTAATAGTTGGTTTCTTACTACGACGATAGGGAAGTAACACAATGCGACTCAAGCGGTCTTAATCTCTTTAATCCTTCTTACCTAACCTCATCTGCATTGAATTGACTTCGTTAACTATCCTATGGCACTTTAAAAAATAAAAAATTAAATTAAATTAAAAAAATTCAACAGCTTCGATATTGAAAACGTCATTCTGTAAATTGTATGTAAACAGCAGTAATGAATTAGAACTTATCGTACTTACCACATCCAATTTGAATCCCATTGCCTCCTTGAAAAATCTCGGTATTAGTAGGCTGAAAACCATTATGCCATAAGTGTGGAAACAATGTGTTGCAACAAAAGCATATACTGGCACAGAAGTGAAAATGGATTTCCAGGGAACAGTTTGTCCTCCCGACATCCTTGCATTTTTATTGATTTTTAAATAATCGTATTCAGCACTGGATAAACGTGGATGATCTTCAAGCGTACTATAAACCAACCAGTGACAAGCAACGCCAAAAATCAAAGAAATGAAACCAATAACATAGAAAGCTATCTCCCAACTGCTGTATTTACATAAAAAGGTTGATATGGGAAACGCTATAAAAGCACCAACAGAAAAGCCACCATAAGCTATAGCAATAAAGGCTGTACGTTCATGTGGATGGGACCAAACGGAGAACAGTCGGTATAAAGCAGGATTACCACAACCCTGTAAGAAGGCGTTTGAAAAACTTTTTGATATATACAATCACTTTTAATCTCTCACCGCTACTAGACCCTGAATAACACGTATTGTTACCGCTGCATAAAAGTGCTTAGGCGCAAAAATTGGTATCATCATAAATACTAAAGCCTGTACTGTTACGGAGTGCACAAAGAACATTTTACCGCCGAATTTATCCGAAAAAATACCAGACAGTGGCAGTGTTACTAAATAGCCATAATAGAATACACCTACTATTACGAATTGTTCATGGCGTGTCCAATCCAAATGTTCAGTCTGAAAGATAGAAACAGAAACAATCTAAGTCAAATGTCAATCATTATATAAGTAGTATGTATCATCGAGTACGTTATCATCGAGCTTCTAGAGTACATTTTCAAAAATTTAACTTTTAAAAATATATTTTCCTGTATAAAAGCATGTTGTATAGATCGAAAATGTAAATCACGTTCGTTCACGTGGCTGTAGATTAAATAAAAGTTCATGAAGATAACTAACTGGCGTTCCAACTTGTTACCAAGTCATATTTCGAAATTTTTTATCCTTCTTATCCAAGTATGTCAGGGTCTCACTGGTTTTGTATGCCTCTGTAGAATCCAGATCAAAGCATACCTTGAAATTTCGTATAATGGCCTTCTTCGTTGACAGATTCAGCTTTTCTTGGATTTCGTTTTTAGTTTTTTAAATTATCTTTAGACTTTAGAGTTACGTTCCAAGTGGTGCATCTTGACTTTGCAGTTAAAGGTTTTTAATCGTCCACGTAGCCTATAACTTTAAGGATTTCATTCATATTCCAACGAGAGCCTGTTGGAAACCATGGTTTTGGTTTCCATGTACCAGTGTTAGTAGAGTAGAGTGGTAATCTGTCAAATCTTTAGATGACCCCAGTGAATATAATATAGGGTTAAGGTAACTTGTTACCTAAAACACTCGATCATAGACTGGAGCAACCTTAAGAAAGCATCGCTACCCATTTTTTAACTATTATTTTTTATATTTAGAGGGTGTTCTTTCTAAGCAATGAAAGATGGTACCTCTAACCTAATTGAGTAATGTGGGAAGTAATCAACATGATGGTAGTACGGATGGTAGTAATTGCGAAAAAACATGCTTGGAAAAGACGATGACGTTGTGATGGAATGTAGTTGATTTGAATATCAATGCTGGGAAGACTAAGGTATTGGAGATAAATTAGTTCAACGATAGGCCATAAACCATATGAAAATGCCATATCCATCATCTAGCTTGGTATTTTGATCCAATGCACTATATTTGTTTGACTCAAAGTGCCTTGTTTGCAGCCATTGAAGATCTGGAAATCATCACATTTTGGTAGACATACTGTGGGTCTGAGGAGGAGGAGGCGATTGTATTCCACCCCATGTGTCAGTGCTTTGCTCTTGTCATGAAGACCCGGAGGTTTCTGACCTCTTATTTTCAGACATCGTTGTCAGAAGCCATCTAATAAAAAGATTGCAGCAGGAGCAAGATCCTTTTCGAACTCGCGATGGTTTTCTCTAAAGAATGATTGACTCCCGGATAGAATTAATTGTGGTCACACAATGAGCCTAAGTGCTGGCTCTAAGTGGGACTTGTTCCTTCGACGGGGTTCGCCACCTAACCTAGCCTATGGTCGACTCCCAGTGGCAATAATGAATAATGATTCAAGTGTACTGCGGATTCATCAGTTATTCTCATACCGCCGCTACATTATATTCGTACTCAGCTTTCGTATAAAACCATAAAATGTTTGCCTTATTATACACTGGAGTTCATAGAGTTAAGTGGAAATTTTATACAATTTTTTCAATTAAGTCTGATCCCAAACAAATAGGCAATAGACCTTCATAAATATTGAAGAAAAAATATGTTTTAAATAATTGTGATAGGTGGCGGATTGGAGGTAATCGAAGAAAAAGAAAATATCCCAGACAAATTAAATTGAAGAAATTTGTTGTATGCTATGGCATGGCACCGTATAGTGAATTCTTAATTTTTCTGATGTTTTAATTAAAACATTTAACATGTCAAGTATTTTATTTAATTCAATTTAGATGGTCTCTGGAAACTTACTTTTATTTCGGATTTTGTAGTGTTATTTGCAGGTTCGACCATACGCAATACAAGATAATTTAGGGAATTCCGTAATAATAACTGGACTACCATGGAAAAAAAGGCACATATGGTGTATGTCAAGCGTGCTGAACAGCATAAAGGTGGTGCTTTACGTCCTGCAGCCGGGTCATCAACACCGTCGAAAGTTGCTGAAGTAGCCATAGTAAAATTGAAGTAAAACACTGAAACGTTTAATACGACATATAGATTATGATTTTTTTTCTTTGGATTTCTAATATTTAAATTGATTTTTTTTTTTTTCGGTATGTTATTTATTTTTTAATTTTCTAATTTTCAATGCACGACTGCCATACTCTGTCACAGGCAACTGTGTGATTCGGTTTAACAAAAGGTACTACAAAATGGATTAAATTTTTTTTAGAACTTCAAATCAAAACGTTTTTGTTTTCGATTTCGTTTTGTTTATAATTATTTTGTTTTAGTTTTTCAGTTTCAGTTTTTTAATTATTTTTCACAATTTTAATTTATTTGCAGCAGATGTTTACTGCTGCACAAATAAAACTGAAACTGAATAGAAAATAATTGACAGCAACTAAGAAGAAAATAAAATAAAATTATTATTGTTGTAAAAGCGATTGTTGTTGTATTGTTGTTATAAGTTAAATATTAATGAGTTATACCGTTACAAAAAAATAAAATAAAAAAACGAGAAGAAAATCAAAGCAAAATTATAAAAAAAAAGAAATAACGAAAAATAATTCACCATAAAATTAACTAAAAGCGTCTTGAGACAATATTTAAAAATTATAACAATAACAAATACAACAACATTCCTAAGACATTAATTGCATTAACAAAAAGAAATTAAAATAAACTTTTTTTTTTAAATTTTAATTTAAAAGCAATTTTGTCACGATTCTAAAATTTTGTTTGAATTGTGGGTGTTTGAAATTGTTTTAATTTGCCTTTGTTGCTGTTATTGTTAATGTTAATATTCTATTACAACAATTTCAATAATATTCTTATAATTGTTCCTTCCGTTGTAGATCTGGCTGGTTTTTAGTTTTAATAAGTTTACAAAGAAAACTAGAGTGTTAGAAAACGTACCATAATATACCCTACATTTGTTATTACAATCATGAGACCATATGGCATTTTGATTCAACGTAATATAGTGCAGCCTATTGTAACTATTCGATGCTATAAACCACTGTGACCAAAGCATAAACCACTGTGTAAAGCTTGCTAGGTCAAACCCACAATCTTAGGTATTTAAGAAAGAAATTCAAACACCGAAGTTTTGTGTCGTTATATACGAATATGGACCACTTTCGAACACTACGAGGTGATTATCTGTGTGTTTAAATTAGCACTTTCTTCATCATTCACAATGCCAGAGATATATCGATTAAGTACTGAAGCAAGAATGATGATTTCTCGAACAGTGTTTACAAAATTATCGCATCCAGCAAAATTGTCGGTTAGAGCAACGACCTAGCTGCTCACACCACTTATGTTGTGCATGTGCTAATTTTATACATGAGTAGCGGGACCTACAGTTTAGGGTCGACTCCGAACTACAGCCAACACACTACCTACAGCGTCTACGTATCGGTAACATACAATCATAAAATATTTGGTATTATAACTCGGTATCACTCCCATCCTTCCTATTGAGACTTCTGGATTGGCTTATTGACTAACATTTAATCAAACTTAAATCGACCAGAGTTGAGTATTTTGCAGCATGCTTACTCAATAGACTTAGAAAGTGTTCTTCGTGATGTAAAAGGATTTGTTGATTTTTGGGAAACTTTTCATGGCAATTTTATTCACTCTCAGAGTTTTGTCATAAAAGTCATATTTCATATTTCTTTTTGTTTGAGATGTCTGAGCTAGGGGTTTAACCACCTACCAGACTACGACGACTTCATATGCGATAATAAATTTATATCCTGCATAGTTTCTTCTTCGCCATCATTCTGGATTAGCACAGTTGATTGCCATTTAATGCCAAGTTTAGGCAATTGCAAAGGCTATGTCAAGATGATTGAAGGAATTTCGTTAAATTGCTCTGAACAAATGGTGTCTATAATGTTTCTCCCTTATGTTTTCGAATTCTAATGTTATTTTTTGTCTTTTGTTTGTCAGATTTAGATTCGTGGACTCTACCTAGAATTTTATATCTTTCAAATGTTTTTCTACCCCAACCCATTATGATTACCACCACCGGCATTCCTAATCCAAACAAATCTTCATATGTATGTACATAGCATTTCACAACAACGGTTTTAGAATAAGATCTTCGATTTCGAGAAGAATTTTAGCGATCTTTCCTCTACGAAACGTAAAACGTTCTTCTTTGTCATGTAGAATTTTTTATTCTTTTTACACTTTTAAGGAAAATGTGTTTTTTTATGATGAGCAAGTGATTGTTGTATTAGAGTAGGTTCTGGCATGATAGGGTTACCAACAATCGTTGCCTAGAAATAACACCGTCTATTAAAATGTATTAAGTGTGATGGTGAAGAACTGAACTTATTAAGTCACACACCTTAACGAGTGTTGGCGCTTGCTGTTCACTGTTCTTCTTTCTAGGGACAGGGGCCAAGAGGGCTTCCCAAACAGATAACTTGAAAAAAATTGCAGTCATATTTCTCTTTCTCCCATTTTTGGAATTAAGTTACTTGGGTTTCCACCTCCAGTGTAATAATGTGATAATATTTCTGGATATACTCAGTAATCGACAGTTTGCATTGCTATACGGTGCTCTCGTGGTGCGTTTATGCTGGTCTGTAACAAATCACATAATCAGTCCTAACACAACAACAACTTATTTTTACAATTGCATTTGTGTTGTGATTTAATATTAGAAATAATTATTTTTTTCTATTTTAAATACAGAGACATAAAATGTTTTTTGCATAAATACGCTGATTTACAAAGGCATCAACCAACCAATTTCTCTAACTGGCGCATGCTGATAACAGAAAAGTAATCGACAGAAGCAACGTATAGAATACAAATCCGAATAATTGAATTCATTATCAGCATTTGTGTAAATTGTTGTAAATGTGTACGTCTGTATTTAAAATATATAAGTCTACACAGTAAGTACTTTGAACAACAGCATATCTATGGGCTACAAAAAAACAGATATTGTTTTACATTGTAAATGATATTGTATTTAACACTAGAGTAGCAAAATCTCAAACGATTTGAAATGAAAATCTAAATAATTACCGCAAAATAGTAAATTGGCGTGAATAGGTTACAGAACCTATTCTTCATTAAAAAAAAACAATTTCTAAATTGAATTTTACACCGGGCTAATCAATTTTTACTTCTGTGATTAAACTTAAGATTTACAATAAACATAATGAAATAGTATGACAAAAAATTATTCACACAATGCAAAGGCGACCTAAGTATTGGTCAACTATTAAATATCATTCATCTGAAGTATCATGCATTCAGGTTCCCCGTTTATGAATATGGACCGTTTAACAATCGATGAAAGCGTAAAAATAGCTACAACTTACAACACAAGGTGTGATCGAGCATTTTGAAGTGAATACGAGTTTCATCGTAATGTACACACTGTTAAAGAAAGTGTGCCGAATAATTCTAATCTTGTGGGTCATTAAGCCCAACTAATGCAACAAATTGCATTACTATTCGTAATAAAATGCTGCTTAGGTGTTGGAGCCTTCAAGAAACTTATTCCTCAACTGATAGTTGCTTTAAAAAGAAAAGTTGTACAAGGGGCTTGGAGAACCCGAAAGCGAATCTGGAAAAGCTATTGCATCTAAAAACAGTGACTGTTTGGTGTGCATTATAGTCTGCAAGTGTTATATGAGTATATTGAAATATTTAAATTGAAATATTTAAATTATCAACCAAATTTTTTCTAAGAGAAACGATATTTTCGGCAGAACATTAATTGCGATGATGCAGAGGTCTGTAACAGTTTCAGTTTTTTCAAATACTAATCTTGCCAATCCCTGGTACAGTAAGCCAATTATGCAATTAAACGATCCATATTAGTAAATGGTAACATTTTCGCTAAAAAGATATATTATTGACAGCTGTGCCGGACTTCAGTGTTTTCGGGATAAAATGATATTTTCTAAATATTTTACTTTAATGTGCAGTCGTCGTAGTCTAGTAGGTAGTGTGTTGGTTTATTAGACTAGAGGCCTCGGTCCATACCCCAGATCAGACATTTCCAGCAAAACGAATATGAAAAAATATATCTTCGACGACTTCCTCTCTCAGCAGATTTCTGGCAAAAACTCTGAGAGTAAATGAAATTACCATGAAAAGTTTCTCAAAAATCTGTCGTTCGGAATCGACTAAGCAGTAGGTCCCGCCACTAATGTATTAACACACACAGCATTAGTGGTGTGGGAAGCTAGGTCGTAATCTTGGCTGAAGGGTTGTATGTGTATTTTACTTTAAGAAAAAGGCCCTGAATATTTATAACCTGTCGCTAAGTCATTGTTTGCAATAATTATGTATGTAGTTTATTATAAATTTGTGTCACTTGTATTTGTTCATTTTGTTAGTCTCCCTCACCCTGGCGTTGTTATATGTCAAGGGGATATATGTTGAGACAGTCCGGCTGTCTGATGTGTGTTAGTATACATGTTTTTTAAGTAAAACCTCTAAAAATAGATTTCATGTAAAAATCAGCATATGGCTGATAACGTTTATAGGTTTTCGTTTTCATATTTGCCTTTCATATTTATTGTACCCTACAGACACCCTTAAATGGTAAGCTTGCTGTGTGTTATGCTAATATTTACAATGAAACAAATAGGAAACAAATTTAAACTCATTTTCTATCCCAAATGGGCACATGTGACCATTCATGTCATTCATTTATGGCTTTCTAAAGTACATCATGTACTTACTTATTTACTTAGTTGGTCATTACAATCCTTTAGTCAGGATAAGGACCTAGTTATGTGTATTAATTGTATCCATGAGTTGCAAAACCGCCAGTTTAAAGTCGACTCTGAACGATTCAGAGCAGTCTATGTGGGGAGAGTGAAATTACGGAAGAGCAACAAGGATAATAACCACGCCGCTAAATTGTATCGTGTGTCTGTTACGCGTGGTTGTGGTATTGAAGATGCAGTTAGCTTAAGTTAGTAAGAACCCTGTGCAAGGTTTGCATCTCCACAAAAGAAAAAAATTAAATCGATGCGGTGCCCTATAAAAACTTCCTTTCTAAATCAAAAAAATAATTTTGTTACACAGTTTTTAATATCACACAAGATTATTAAAAAAACTGAATTAAAAACACAGCAGTTGTTAGAAGAAAAATATTAAAAAATGGAAATAAACACGCACAAAAGCAAATAATCTCATAAGTAAAGCTTTTCACAAGGAAATAGTCAATGATAAGCTAAACCATCATTCATCCAGATGTCAGTAATGGTTTGGCCAGTTGTCATGTTCATATTTCACTTGGCGTACATAGACAAAAAACGAAAACAAAGAAACACAATTAAAAACCTATAATAAAACACTGCCTCACCCTTACGGACACACATGCATACACATACAGATTTTAATTCGTCCATGCAATGTTTATTATTATTTGTAGAATGTAGAGAATATTTGTCCTTTGTGTATAACTGTTGTTTTCCCTTAACACCAATTTCCTCTTTCTTTTGTTTACATTTAAATATGCCTGAGTGTGTCTTTCATTCGCTTTCAATTTCGAAATTCTTTAATTTGAGTGAACATACACGCAATTGTGTGTGTATATAGTATTGAGTCCTATTCGCATTTCGAATTGTATACGGGTTTACTTTATTCTCTTTTGTATGCATTCTCTTTTAAATACGGTAGTCTGTGATGGTATTTGCAGCACCTTAAAAAAGTTGTTAAAACCATTTAGAGTCAGGATTAAATCAAAAGTCTAGCGTTTTAGGAGCGCTAAGACATTTTGGACTGGACTGAGTATCTTGTCAATTATTATACTGAATTAATATTGCATTCCTTAGTGTTGTTATCACAATTTTTCTGTTTAACTGTCATTTCAGTCTAATTCTTCTCGTGTGCAAGGCACAGTAACGATAAATCTGTAGATGTATTGAGTTTGGTCTGTTAGAATTATTACGAAAAACATATTTTACTGTAGGATAACAAGTGGTCGGCCCATATATAGTAATATGTTTTTTTATGTTAGTTTTTCTTCTTTAATTCCCTTTTGTATTTGTTCTAAATAGGTTTGACACATCTGTTAAACGTTCTTTAGCCGGTTCCAATATTGATAGACTTGTTGGGTTTTTATTTCAATGTAGTGTAGTGGTTTAGGTTTATATTTGTTTATATTGTTTTTGTTTTTAGTTTCTAAACTTTTATACATACATATATATGTACGTAGGTACACAGACACAAGCTGTTATTATTGTGTGCACTCTCAGCATATAGTGTTCTCTTCTGTCCTAAATTCCTTATTTCTCTTTAATTACTGTGTGAGTATATTTGCGTAACTGTTATATTCGTAAGGGTACGGTCTCACAACAAATATTTCTCGAAAAAAATTAATCGCCAAAAAGATTAAAATTTGAAGCATATGAACTCTAGAAATGTCAGTTTTATCTAATTTTTATCAATGTCCTTAAGTATCTTCATTATCAAGCATACGTCTTCGTTTGTGTCAAGGTTGCCTTTCGTTTTTATCACGCAGCTATGGCAATGTGAAAATCATACTTCTAGAACTGATAAAAGAATAGCATGTTCTGTCAAATCTAAGATCACTTCAGTTATAACAGTCCTGAGAAGTGATAGACAACATAAATCTGGAGCTATTAAAGACGAACAAAATTTTTAGCGCAAATACCAACATTAAAAGCTTCTGTACCTCTAACTGTCTGTTCTTTGAACTCAATGCTTTCATAATAACAGAGTTACCTAAAAGTGGGAGACCTTCCGATTGCGAAAATTAGAAAGACATAGTTCTACTGCCTATAGTAAACAAAGGTTTGGTGCGCATCATTCATGTGAGGTTATCTCTGTAATGAACAAGCCGGTTTTAGATATCACTGCTTCCATTAGTCACCATGTAAACAATGTTCGAATTGTTATTGAAAAATCAGTAAAATGGCGTCCACTCTTGTACAGACTTTGACACCATTCACCGTCAGACTATTTATCAAGCACTTTAATGTGAAGAAGTTCCGGGAAAAATAACCGAACTAATGAGTTCACTTCACCGGGATTCGATATATAAAATCCTATATGAGCGTTTAGTGAGCAAGAATTTTATCGTTGGCTAAGGAATCAAGGTCATCGTAGTCTAGTAGGCAGTGTGTTGGCTAATTAGACGGTTAAAACACCAACAACAAAAAGAAAAATATTTCTTCGGGGACATCCGATTCGCATATTTCTGGCAAAAATTCTGAGAGTAAATAAAAGTGCAATGCAATTTTTTTAAAAAAATCTGTCATTCGGAGTGGACTTTAAACTGTAGGCCCCGCAATGTATAAAATTAACATACGCAACATAAGCGGTGTGAGAAACTAGGTCGTAACCCTGACTGAAGGGTTCTAATGATCAATTATGTATGTATGTAACGAATCGTGGTTATGTTCCTTCTACGCTATTTTAAAGCACAGTATGGCTGCCTTCCAAAATGTATCAATACAAAGTTTGTTTGCAGTTCTACTACTGTATATAAACTATGTAGATATGCAAGGTAACGAAACAATGCATCAACAATAAATCCGATGCCGATGATTTTGACTGCGTTAAAAATACACATTGACGACGTTTTGAAATAGAATACATTGTATATATTTTGTACAGTGGCATTATGAAACACGATACTTTGTTCAAACACAAAGCAACTAACATTTTGGAAGGCAGTCTATATGACGTTATAATGTTAGAGGCTACTAGCATGGACGTCTTGACGATCTTAACTATGCTGATGACATCTGTTTGCTCTTTCACTGAGAGACTGAAAACATGAACTGGAACTCAAGGCACGATTTCAATTTACATTATTTTTATTGCGCACACATTCCGTTATATTGCTTAACCTACATATATCTGTTTTCTTCTCAATTGACTGTTCAATTGTTACTCTTTTATTTTCCATCTTTTTTCATTTCACTGTAGAGTACACTTTACATAAAATTTAATTAATAGAAGGCCTTTTCCACATGTTTTGTCACTCTGTAATCATCTAAAGGAATTTAAAATTATTCTTAAAGCAATGCATTAATCGAACAAAGAGAAAATAGCACAAAAAGAGATTTAATTTATAGAGGGAATAATTGCGTAATAATTTTAACAAATAACTTCCAAGAATTGCAATTTGAAAAAAAATGTTCCTTTAAAGAGAATGTTCTGTTTGAATTGTTAATTTAAGGGAGATCAATAGACATTTTCAAGGTTGTAATGGGGGAATTACGTGAAATATGCAAATTAAAGAATACAAATGATAAAAATCGATGACGCAGTATTAATTTACTAATTTGTAGGCTTCTGTTATCTTTAATTGATATAAGCATTAGACGAGGTCATTAATGTTGTGTGTAACAACAAAAACAATTAATAGAAATACAACAAAAGGGGAACAATTTGCACAAACCTAAAGTTCAACTGGTATCTGAGACTTTAATGACAGGTATTATGCAGTTATTAGAGAACAATGGGAGATTTTCTAATGTTTGAGTTTTGAAAATTGGAAAAACTCTGTCAACAATTTTATAATACTTTTTACCGGAAATAATAAAAATCTGCTGAGATGAAGTCGCCGAAGAAATATTTTTTCATATTTTGTTTTTAATGTTTCACCTGTGGGGTTTGAACTGTGGCCTCACGTTCAATAAGCCAACACACTACCTACTAGACTACGATGACTTCATTTGAATATCTACGTAGATTGGAAAAAGATTGAAGTGTTCTTTAAATTCGTGAACTAAGGCCTTCTACCGGATCATAATGGTATCCTTCAGTCCAGTAACTTCTTAATCTGACTTTCGTCTTGAGTCATATTCTAAAATCTGTCTAAGCGATGGAATTAAATTTATGGACTAAAAGTTTATAAAGCGTGATATTCTCCAATCTGTGTTAATATTTAAAATTTAAATAAACACGCTTTACATTGGCAATATTCAATATTTCTCCAAGTGTATCATTTGACTCTGCGAAAAAAAAAATAATAAAAAAGAAATTTTGTGAAGAAATGCTTAAATACTTAACTCATCATACAGTAAGTAATTGCAGTATTTGTATATTAATTCTTCCATTAAATGGACATTATTGGCCCAGTTTTTTTCTCTGTTGTTTGTTAAATTCTTCTTGTCTTTTATAAGAGAAAGGAACCCATATTAAATATCAATAAAATTGGGTTATTTTCCTGACTTTTGTGGTATTCATAACAAACGCACACATATGCACATTAAGTTTAAAGAAATGAATGAATTTTGTAAAAAGTTTGTTCAATAATTCAGATAATATTTGCCCCATTTTATGTTCCTTTAGGGACCTAAGCGGACAATAAACTGATGGGCCTCTTAGAAAGTTCTGTGTTATGTTTTAAAGGAACTAGAAAATGTGCATGTAATTACAACAATAAAGGGTTTACAACAATATATTTTTTAAAATCAATAAATAAGCAAAAATCAATAAATTTTCGCTGTTCGCATTTGCATTCGATGCCAAAATCCTGCAATTGCCTATTTGAATACAGCTAGTGGCTAACGAAGTGGCTAGGGAAAAAGGGTAATAACTAGTTCTAAAGGAAATATATTTCTCTTTAGAAATCTCTCTTGTATTCTGGTAGTAGTATTGTTGTTCAAACTAATAACAATAACAACAATAATATAATTATACAATATTAACAACCACAACTAATACCATACTACACTTGTAAAGTCCATTCCGCATACTCTAAGCAGACACACACAAACACAAAAAAATTATATTCATATTCTCTCTACCATAGAAACAACTGTGTGTGAGTGTACGTACTACAGTTTTTCTTCTCATTTGTTGAATATTGAGCTCAAATAATAAAATAAAAAAATTCAGAGTTTTAAAAAAAAATACAGACAAAGAAGAAAAAAAGGGGGGAAATAATGGAGAAAGAATAAAAACAGCCTGTTGTTAGTGTTGAATTTGGTAATAATCATTATATGAGTACGGCAACAGCAATAACAATATTATTACAACATCAACGAGTTGAAGTGCAAAAGTCGAGCATACTGAAGGAAATGAAAAACATGAACAGACTTGTAATAAATATTGAGACCATAACACAGGGTTGTGCATTATCAGGCACATAACTGTATAATATTTGAAGTGTTTATTAATAATAAGTTTTTTTTTTTGCAGAAAACCAATATTCTTAAACCGAAGAATCAAAACAATTGTGTGGTAAGGAGCAGCAATTTAGTGGTTGGTTTTAGAGAAAAGAAAACGTTAAGAATATAATCAGATGGTTTCGATCGCCATAACAAATTACATTACCGAAGGCATTAATCACTATCTTGAGGGGTTCGTTCGTGAAGCAAGTGCCTGCGAAAGCGGCAAAGAGACTGATGTTCACAAGCGCATGGAATTATAGAAGCTATGTTAATGCCAAAATCGTATATGTAGATTTAGATCTCCCTATCGACTGTACGATACTTGGACACATACATACATAATTGGTCGTTACAATCCTTTCGTCAGGATTACGACCTAGTTTCTCACACCACTTTATACTGTGTGTGTTAATTTCATACATGAGTGGCAGGGCCTACAATTTAAAGTCGATTTCGAACGGCAGATATCTGAAAACTTTTCATGACAATTTTATTTACTCTCAGAGTTCTTGCCAGAATTTTGCTAAGAGGTATTCGTCGAAGAAATATTTCCTCATTTGTCGTTTTGTTGGATATGTCGAACCTGGAATTTGAACCGAGGTCTCACGTCTAATAAGGCAACAGACCACTTACTAGACTAAGGCGACTACATTCTTATTCCTCTTATTTTAAAAACATTGGATTACTTTTGTGAAATCAATCAACGAAATGTCGTATGCTGTAGAGGAATAGCTTTGCATTTATGTCGCGTATCTTGTAGATTATAGAGGTGTTTTTTTCCTTCAATTAAAGCATAAGTCCTTTTTCTGAATGGAAGTAAACATATTTAAATTTTTCCAAATAACATCCAAATCTACTTTAAAAGCTTAGTCTATGGGGCAAAATCTTATACAACTCTTTTGTTAACGTAAAAATCGGCGGTATAAGAAAAATAGACTCTTGTTTCCCTTAAACAAAATAGCTGAATACGTTGAAGAAGAGTAATGAAAACAACGTTTTTTTTTCTTCCTTCTAACAATATAAAAAATAACAACAAATGCACAGACCCACATCCATACCCATTCTTACTTATACATGTACAGGTTTAACATTTTCATTTGCTGTGCCCAGAGAATATACACGAAAATCCAAATGTTAAGGTTTTTTAAATACATTTACATTAGGGTTACCATATCTATCGGAATTTATTGTTTAATGGGGAAGAAAATAAGGTATTTGTTTTTTGTCGGAATATAAAAGAATGAAGTCTTTCGAACCAAGTATAATTCAAATCTTATGCAATACAATGGATTACAAAAAGTCAATCGAAAATTCGAAATCAAGCAAATACCGGGTGGACCATCTATCGATTTAAATGTGATCAGTTATTTCGAATCTGGCAATACTTTGTCATTCTATTCTGCACAAAATTCAGTATATTATCTCCACTGAACTTAATGAATCGATTTACGCTAGAGCAACGTTGAGATTTTTTGTAGTAGATGGCAACGTGAAACTGCATGCTGAAGACGTTTTTGCCAAAAAAAAAAAATTCATCTTTCGTATAAAGCTCATTTTCATCTTGGTGGATACGTTAATAAGCAAAATTGTCGCATTTGAGGTTCAGAAAACCCACAGGTGGACTTATGGGTGCCTATGCACCCATTATAAGTGACTGTTTGGTGCGAAGCGGAGGCATCATTGGCCCATATTTCTCTTCAATATTATGGAATTGTTATGAAGCAAAAACATTAAATATTCCGGATATTGGTAACCCTAGTCCACCACACATTAACAAATTATTTTACCCATACATCAAAACAACCATAACTTGCTGATATTTTGTAGAGAAAACGGTAAAAAAAAACTAACAACAAAGTTAACATGGAAGAAAGGGAATAAAATACAACGGAAAAAACTAAAAACAAATACGAATACAAAAATATATAACGGCTAAGCATATATAAGAAAGTTATGAATGTGTATGTGGGTTTGTACAAAAATTTGTACCATTTGGTGAGTACAGGAATGAATGGTTGTATGTTTTGGAATGAGAATTCGAAAATAGGAGTGGAATAACAATGTAGTGAATGAGTGAGTGAGTGATTGTAATCGTTTCTTAGAGTGTTCTACACTTCGAATAGCGGCGAATAATGTTTGGTAACATATCAGTCGCTCTAAATGACTTTTTCGAAAAGGATGGAACATTTCAAATAAAACGGCAAAAGTGCGCGCGATTGTTAATTTGAAAAAATAATGAAAAAATTATTAATAAAATAAAATGAAAAACAAGTGTGGATTTTATTATTAAAAAAAAAAGAATTGAAAAAAAATAAAAAGCAAAATAATTTTTTTTTATTAAGAGATAATAAATAAAAAATATTTAAATTCATTGAATAGTAGTATTAGAAATCTGATCCTAAAGAATTTCCTTAATACAGATACAATTTCATTTAAATTGTTAAAAAATTATTAAAAAAAAAATTTTATTTTGAAAGTGAATGTGAAAAAAAAGAATATTAAAGTAAAAAGTTGTGTATTTTTTTTTCGGAAAATTTAATGAGTATTGATTGAATACAACAACAATAATAAATAATAATAAAATTCATATCTTTCTCTATACATTTATTACTACAATAATAATAAAAAAATGGAACTACAATAATAGCAATAACAACAACAAATACAATATTAACGATAAAGAAGGCATGCAAGTGTTTATATACTGGTATGAGTGTACGTGTTGTGTTTGAAAATATTTCAGTGCTAATGTCGGTGTGCAATTGAGTAACAGACTTACGAGTCAACTAGGTATACTGTAGTTGAAGAAAGGAAACGGAAGTGTAGGTATTTTGCCGTTACAAATACATTTAAATTCTTGTTTTTTTTTTCATTTTGTGAAACAAAAAACTTTATAGAACCTTATATTTAGAGTGCATGAATGCATGTCGTTGGTAAATATTTTTAGATTTCTAAAATATTTCGTATATGAAGATACAAGTGAAGTACACAAAAGAGACGTTAAAAAAGAAAGTCTCTAAAATTAAACAACAAGCAAACGTTGTAGGCGAGGTCATAGAATTTGGTTTTTTTATATGTTTATACTGGTGGTTAAAATAGTAGTATACTTTGCTTATTTTGTCATAGACATGGCAAGATAGTTTATTAGCCAAGTACTCCTTATTCATGGCAATTACAAATGTTTTTTTGTAAATTTAAAAATTTTTAAGAATTAACGATTGTCTAAAAAAACTACACCTTATGCGTGTCAATATACGAAAACATGGCGTATGAGTAATATCCTGTTATGCATATAAATTAACAATCATACGCACTAGTGTACATGAACAAAAACCGCAAGTTAATAGTAACATTATTTACAATGTTTTCAAGTGGTCTAGTAGTCTTGTCAGTAGTTTGGTAGACAATTAGCGTGAATTATTTTAAATTTTCTAGAATTCCTTCCATTAGATTTTTAATTAAGGTTTTTGTGTTTTTTAAATGCTCAACGCCTTTCAAAGCAGAGTCCCATTCAATTACTTTTCTGCTATAATGACAAGTGGTAAGATCTGATAAGTGGCAAGAAAAATGAGGGCACTTTATGTTTATTTTAAAATAGCAACAGTTTTTTTGCAGTCCTTTTATTGGAATTAATAGAGCGGTGGTTAGTAATGAAAGAATGTTCAATAAATTGATGATTCGATATTTTTCTGACATTAGGACTCTCTTTCTCAACATGTTTCATTGTGTTAGCAATATGGGATTCTTGTCCCGAAACCAGCCAACACATACGTCCAACTGCAGATTAAACGGATCCGATACTTTTTAAAGAAATTCTTTTGTCAACTAAATTTCCGTCTGGAACTGAATATCTTGACTCATTGTGATCATACTAAAGAAGAAGTAAAAGTAAGGAAAATAAAATGAAAAGAAATTGAGATAAAGACAAAGGCAATAATAATGCCAGATAAAACTAAAAGACTAAGAGATTACAATACATATGTACATACATACATAATTGGCCATTACAACCCTTCAGTCAGGATTACGGTCTAGCTTCTCACACCACTCGTTTTGATGTCTGACCTGGGGAGATTTCAATAACTTGACCAATTTAACCGTAAACTACTGGCGACCATTTTGTACTGTTCATATGTATTTATATTTATTCGTTATCGTTACTTTAAGGAGCTTAGAGTTGTCACAAGGCACCTCAACCATCATATAATTTGTTTGTTTTTTGTTTATTTCATTAATAAAGCATTTTTCACCTAATCATGTAAACGTTCTACGATATCAGGTACTAAGATCATCTGCCTTTGACTAGAAACATGATCTTTCATGAATAAGTATTCATATGTTCATTATTGATGTAATCCTCTCGGTGTAGCAAGAAGGTTTCTAGATCATAGTAGCGTTTACTTCGCAATAAATAAGATTATCTTCCATTTGCAAATACATAGCAAATTTATGAAGAGTTCATGGGCAGTAAAGCCTCTGATGACTTGAAGGGCGTCTCTTCTATTCACTCTATTTTTATGGGTCTTGTGGAATAGGTACTTATAGAGGAATAAAGAAAGGATGAGATTGCGGTAGCTGACACTACTTTATAAGTTACATTGAATTTAGATGGCGTATGTGTAAGGAACTAGGTCGGAATCCTGACTAATGGGTTGCCAAGACTAATTATGTATGCATATGTGCCTATGCTTTCATACAAACACAAAATTTGTTCTGATACTGAAGGAGATATGAATAATAGATATGCGTCTGAGGGTAACTGCCATATAGCCAAAGAGTATTGACTCTGTTTTGACACGGGTTCTTTGATGAGAATGAACACAGACGATAAAACCTAAAATATGACTGTAATTACCTGACGTTGTCTTATAACTAGCGATGCAGAATATTGCAGCTATTCTCGAAGCTGTGGAAAAACAATAAAAAGAAGATAATCTATGTAACTGTTTTGCTGTTGCTGGAATAATTGAAGTCAATATTAATTTCAATTACCCTTTAGAATAATGAAATAATTGATCTTGAATATAACCGAGCACGAAATCACTGTGCACGAGAGTCGTTTGCAGTTGGGATAAATGATCCGGAATTGTTTGTAAATTCTGATAGGTCGACGCTGAAATGATAGCACCATGTTTCTATTGTAATCGATTGATTGACGTTAACCTAGTTGACACTGCGAAAATTTAACACTAATCGTTAACATTCAACACCAAACGTTATATTGTACAATTGGTCAATTTGAACTCCGTGTACTGTAATTGTATTACTTGATAATTATGTATATGTCCTCTAAACTAAAATATTATAGGCATAAAAATATCTCTCCACTCTCCACAAGTACTGATTCTGTTTTGAAAAATATTAATTTTATTTTGTTTTATTTTCATTTGAAGTTCTAAAACTTTAAGAAAACATATCTGCAACTATATTTTTAATCACGAGTGTTTAAGTGAAACGATAAACTTTTTTAAATCCCACCTATTTCTGTGTTGCTGAGAATATTTAAGTGAATCATGTAAATTATTTATTTATCTAAAGATCTAAAGTAAAAGTTAAAAATAACAACAACAATAAATTCCATGGAAAAATTTCCACAACTAATCAAAAATAAAACAGAAATAAATAAAACGATAAAAGAAATTGAAGAAATATAACAACATAAGAGGGAAAAAATATATCGTTTAAATCAACATTAAAACATTTAAAGGAATTTGGTTCAAAAATAATACACAACTTATGGTTTAAATATTAAAGGACCAAAGCAACTTTATTGGAATTTAAAACAGGTATGTATTGAATGCCTTCCTTTGTTTTTATAGAATAAATGTGAATTATAACTCTTGAAAGGCTGCCTTCGTAGTTGCTATAACACAAGGGCGCATATGTACATTGTAGGTTGCAAACCATAGCAGGATCCAGCAAATAACATCATGGTATACAAAAAGAAAAAATTAAGGATTCTAAAGGTCATCAGTCTAATTATTAATTGGTTCACATTAAATTACAACTAAAAATATAATCATAAATAAATAATATTTCAACTGTAATGTGCAACACAACGTACTATATGGGGTTTAGTGAAAAGGTGTCCATTATTTTAGCAGGAAACTGATCGTGATTTGGAAATTAATTCCCTTAGGGCTCTCTCATAACTAACTTACTGTAACGCTACCCCAGTTCCACCAAGTTGCTTTATAGTCTTGCCAATTCCTTGTGCAGCAGGTCGATTATGGTGATTGTTTTCACCCCGTAACGCCTGAAAAGTGGACGCATCAGGATCGCGAATTTTGTAATAAAATTTTAACGATTTTTAAACTTTCTTCTATCATTAAAAGCTCCTAGAGTCCCTAAACTGGTGATAGATTTTTTGTTCTAAAAATGTTTGAATACGTCTAACATTTGGAGGCTTACTCCCACTCATGCAGTGCATTGTATTGGAACTAGGAAAATAGATTACAAGAGATTATTGAATCTATATTTATTTATGTGAAAGAGTTTGATATTCTATGTCGTAGCTAATAGGCCCACTTCAGATGCGGAATCTTATTTGATCTTCGTTTCCAATCAGGCTGCCCTAAGGGCCATTGCATCGGTCTGGTGTAAATCATGGCTTGTTCGTGAGTGCAAAGAGTCTTTAAGGACCTTTGGACCAGATCGAATCCGTCTATGCTGGGTTCCGGGACATAGGGGTATACTCGGTAATGAGACGGCGGATGCTCTCGCTAGATTAGGTTCACTTTTTGAGGGCGATTTGATCCCCCAAAACTGCCACTTCTTCGGCCTCATCACTGGATGGGTCAGGGGGAAGAGCAGAGGCGAGCAGAGGGTGGATCGAGTTGTTACGTGTCTAGGTACATACATATCTATGGCTAAAGACAGTGATAGAACAGATTTGCTGCTAGGCTTAGATAAGGCCAGTCTGAGATTGGTTATGGGTTTCATTACAGGACACTGCGAGATTAGATCGCTGTCAAGGATCTGGAAGAGATCCCAGCCGGGCTATTGCAGGGAACTTTTGGACATCTCCTCTGTAACTATCAAGCCCTTAATAGGTTGAGGACCCTAGGGAGGGACTTCTCCATAGATTCATAATAAGGTTGAGCTGGCTGAGAAATGCTAGGGAATCAAGGTTGTAGTCGCGCTCTCTTGTGTGTTTGTGGTTCATCTTTTTCCTCCGTCTCTTAGTCCTCCCTTTTCTACCTCTTCTCCTTTTCCAATTTCCCTATCTCCTTCACTATCTTCTCTCTCTCTCTCTCTCTCTCTCTCTCGTCTAGGAAGAATTTACAATGGGAATTTTGACCTCTGGGTATCGTATTTTTTCCCAATTACAAGTACACGTCCTCAAACCTAACCCAACCTATGTCGTCTTTGGAAGTGTATCAAATACTTAAATAGAGGTCTACATAGAGGTCTCGTCTCTGTGCTAAAAATATAAGCACAGTCCTTCAACCAACAGAAAATTTATCACAATTCTTTGATATTAAAACTACTGAAAATGCTACTATCTACTGTTCCTTTTGCTGTTTGTGCAGGTTAAAATGAATGGGAAGAAGTTAAAAACCTCCAATTAAAAATGTATTGAATTGTATGGCTGGCTAATCGACGCAGTCAGACGACCAGGTGTTTGATTTTTACAAATTATTGACGGCAGACAGTAAAGAGACGTGCTGGTGAAAGTGAGACTTAAATAAACATTTCAACTTGATATACTAAATAATGTACTCGCACCTATTGTATCAGGCATCACTGGCACATACATATATTATGACACCACCAAAGTGTATGCCTCTCCACTTCGAATGTCTATAATTTTTTTTTTTTTATTTTTTAATCGTATATGACTGTGTGTATGTAAGCTTAAGTTTGCTGGGAATTCAAATAATTGAGCGATACAATTATTTTCTATTCATATGGGGGTAGATGTGTTGGAGTGGCATTTTTTCGATAGTATTTTTCGTATATGGAATCTTAACTGCCGTTAACAAAAATTGGAAAGCTTCTGTTTAGTTTGTGAATTGTTTTGATGTATATTTTGACAGTTTTCTTTCATGCAGAAACGTACAGGATTTAGTATGTATCTTCAAATCTTGTATCTTTGGTCCTTAGTAAAATGCTTGGATTGGAGCGATAGTGGTGGCACAACAATGGAAGTGAACATTTTTAATCCTATATCTACGAAAGTAGATAATTAGACTATGGAGTAGCAACCCCCACACAAAGTTAACATTTATAATGGTTTATTATGCACTTCAAAAAGAATGGGAGGTGCAGCGTTTTCCTCAAATAATCGGTAAAATTTTTGGTTACGTCTGGAAAATACAAAAGCTATGATAGTCAAAATTTATGTGAGTAGTTTTGATACTTAGTCAACTACCAGGACAATATAAAAGCTTGTCTTTATTTATTTACGACAACTTATCAATGTGTTTCGAATTTTAGAAAATTAAAAGATTTTATTCATTCTCCAAATATTTCATTCCTAAATCATAACTCCATTAAGAAAAGCTAATGAGAAAAGTTCCTCACTACACAAATTACCATATTTCTTCGGGTAGTACAGGCAACGACCTATAAACTACCGGCTTAGCCTTAAAAAATTGATAGCTGAAGCTGAAACATAACGAAGAAAAATCGTATAAATAAAAATCGAATGAATATCTCTATCTTACTAACACTAACTCCAGCTCTGGCATATTTTTGTGTTCACCGTAATCGATTTAGTCGAAGTCGCCGTAGTTTAGTAGGTAGTGTATTGACTTATTAGCCACGAGGCCTCCATTCAAACCCAAAGTCAGACATCTTCGACAAAACGAAATAAGAAAAAATATTTCTTCGGCGACTTCCTCTCAGCAGATTTCTGACAAAAACTCTGATAGTAAATAAAATTGCATTGAGTGGTGCTGCCACTCAAGAATAAAATTTATACACAAAGCAGAAATGTTGTGAGAAGCTAGGTCGTAATCCTAACTGAAGGCATTAGGTTAGGTTAGGTTAGCGTGGTAGCTTTAATTTACCAAAAAGCTCACTTGAGCACGCATAGCGGCCCGTTGTGATGCCACAGGTGAGCGCAATGTATAAAATTAACACACGCGTAAGTAGTGTGAGAAGCTAGGTCGAAATCCTAACTGAAACCACAATTCGTTGCTGTCCCTATTATATAAGTCAAGCCTAAAACAGCTAGTAATCATCGGCCTGTAGTGCCCGCCGTTGACAGTGATGGCCTGGCTAATGCCGTTAACAAAAAAATATGGATTGATAATGCAGTCAGCATAAAATCCACACCAAACACTGATTTTTTTGGATCTGATATTCGACAAATTTGTTTGTTCACGTGTCCATTCATCCAGAAATGGGCCTCATCGCTGAAGATGATTTTTGGCGCGTTACATTGCCCGTACAGAATACCCATAAATTTGTAAGTCCTCATTGGAAGACCCTGTATTAGCAGCACCTCTTGAAAAATTTTGTAAAACTTTAAATTTTCTTTACCTTATGTTCTCGCGACGCAAACTTCTGCTTTAATGAAAGCTTTTGATTAATGAATGAAGTGTTCCAAATATTTACATGTGTCAGTTAATTTCAACAACGGAAAACCATTTATTGCCATTATATTGTACATATTTTAGTTTTATTTCGTGTCTTTCATTATTATTTTTTTTCTTTTTTGTTGTTGTTGTTGTTTTTGTCGTTATCGCTTTATTTACTAATGCTAGGAATTGGTCGCAATACAATGGTGGAGAAATATCGCGTGCTTCAACGGACGCCTATGTAATATATAATACATACCTACATATATACATACTTGTACATATTAAAACGCTATGCATATACATATATACATACATTAATAAACACTTTAATTCATATATAGTACATAGACTTTCATACAACGTATATGCACATCGTGTTCAAAATAATAGGTAGACTGTATTGTATGTATGTATCTGCATTTGAGAAATATGTTGGTTTTAGTGAACATTTTTTAATTTTCATACTCACAATAAGCCACTTAACCTACTTAATTGGTAATTACAACTCTTCAGTTAGGACTACAACCTAGCTTCTAGCACCGCTCGTGGTGTGTGTGTGTTGATTTTATCCATGACTTGCGGTATCTACAGCTTAAAGTCGTCTCCGAGCGGCAGATTAAACGTATTAACGGCTAGAAGTGGCGTAGTCTAGCAGATAGTGTATTGGCTTATTAAACATGAGGCCTCCTCTCAGCAGATTTTTGGCAAAAACTCTGAGATTAAATAAAAATTTCTCAAAAAAAAAATCTATCGATCAGAGTCGACTTTAAACTGTAGGTCGCGCCACTTATGGATAAAATTAACACACACAAAATAAGTGGTGTGAGAAGCTAGGTCATAATCCTGACTGAAGTGTTGTAATGGCCAATTACGTATTTATGAATGTATTAACACAAAACTAGTGATAGATTTTTTCGAAAATTTGGAGGACGGGTCCTACTCATTCATTGACCTATATATGAACCAGGAAAATCGGTTGTAAGAACTTACTGAATCTACATTTATTTACGTACAACGTTTTGAAATTCTATGTCGTCCCTGGAAGTGTATCAAAATAAAGAACTTCAACCAACCGAAAATTCATCGTAACCAGTAGAGCGCGTTGGCGCTATTCTTTAATATTAAAAATACTGTAAATGCAACTATTACACGTGGTATCTACCAATAATCATAAAATCGGATTTATGAGAAACTTTTCAGGGCAATTTTATTTACTCTCAGAGTTTCTACTAGAAGACTGCTGAGAGGAAGTCGCCAAAGGACTATTTTTTCATAGTTCGGTTTGATCGAGTTGTCTGTGGGCTTTGAAGCACATCCTCACGTCTAAATAGCCAACATACTGCATACTAGACTCTGACGATTGAGGAGTTTGCTACCCACTGCTAAAAATGAGATGACATTATTATTAATAAATCTACAACAACACTGTGCCTCAAAGACTTGTGGCAATTGTATTGCAGCCGTCTGTCGAAGTATAGATACAATTATAAGTTAGGGGAGAGAACGTACTGGCCTAATGGTGACAGAAGTAGTGCGACTATTTATTTTGTATATTGGCAAACATTGTTTACTTTTAATAACAACAAAGTTGACACAACTGTCAAAAAATTTCATATTTCTAAACTTGACATTTCAGATGTGTCATTGGATGTGATACGTCACATGTTAACGTAATGAATGTGATGCATCACGTATTAATGTGCCTCACATTATGGAGCCTATAACCTATACCTATTATTTTACCCATGAGTGTATATACGCATGTTATAATTACATATTTATACACACTGTGCAATCTACCATTAACATACATATGACTGTATATACGATAGTCGCAGGTACCTACCTATTGCATTCGTACGCTAACATGTTTTTGCATGTGTATTCGGAAAATTTTCTAATTATTTGTTGCTACAAAAGTTGCCTTCCTTTCTAGCCCAATAAAATAGTAAAAAAAAACACAAAAAAAGGAAAGAAATAAAATTTTAAAGTAAAATGTTGATAAAAAAGTTCAAATGACCCCATTTTTCTATTCAATTCAATTATAATAAAGACATTTGGAATTTTATAGTTTCTTTTGGTTTAAAGAAAGCAAAAAAGAAAGAAAAGGAAAATCCAATGGAAAGCATGTCATTTAATTGGCAAATTTCGATTTTTGTGTTTTAACCGAAAATCGTAAGCTTTTTATCAAATTACAACAAATTTTCCATAGAATTTTAAATAAGGGATTATTATTAGAGAAACGTTTTACAAAAATTAAAAATAAAATCTATTTTCAATCTCTTATGCATTACGATAAGTCACTAAAAATCTATGAATTTCAAAAACTCAAGTGCACTTATTGACTGTTTAAGAGTAAATTTGTCGAAATCTTTGGTTGGCGAAGTATTAAGGCTCATAGAAGTTCCCTGACTTGATGTTTCGAAGTTTGTTTTAAGGCTTATATAGAAAGGCTCATATAGAAAGATATAGAGACGAAGGTGCTCATTAATGATGGTACAGTATTAAACTCTATTGATATTGAGCCTCACTATTCATATATGGAACGCTCTTCCTGCAGTAGGTAATCGTGTTACTTACATCATATACAGATTCTAACCTAAAGTTGGTAGGTCTAACTCCCTCGATCCTCGTTCCTATAGAATTTTATAAAATTTTAAATTCTCAGCTACATACTATACAAGATGCCGAGAGGGCTCATGAAAGACCATGCGTAACAAGACCACAATTTAACGTGAACAAATTTCAGAAGGGTTTTGTTGTCGATTAGTTGCTCTTGGGTATTTTGCCACAAAACTGCCAAGAGCATGATCTTCGAAAGTAATATTATTTTTCATATTCTTTTTAATTCGTCAAAGCTGAGATTTGAATTTGAAGCTCTCGTCTAGTAAGCCAACAAACTACAATCTACTTGACTACGACGTCTACTATTCATGGCTTTTTCTTCAACATAATGATCCTGTAATTGATTCGTTTCTAGAAGAAAACACTACAATCATGACTTTAACAACATAGCCATAGGCTTTGGATTTTTGCGAATTTTTCGTGTTTTACAAAAGAGGACAAATATATCGTTGGTCTCATGTAGAAAGGCCCTAACTCGCATATTTGAAACTTTACAGGAGAAGGTAAAAACACATTTAAAACTGTAAAATGCATTGGAATCACAAAAAATCAATCTCGAAAAAAGTGTGTGTTGTCGCCACTGACTAAAACCGCTTAATTGATCACATTATTGATATTATTCTATTACATTTTACGTCACATTATATTTAATAATTTTCTCACTTGTTATATGTAACTCCATTTCACATTCTAGAAGAATCGTCGTACTTAGCTGACGTGGTATTTTTCCTTAAGTCTAAATCATTTATAAAAATCTTTTATATAGAAACCTTATTATTATCTAATGGTTTTCATACCATAAAGTAAGTAGTTTATATATGAAAATGTATATGAAGTTTGTTAATATTAATTAAAAATTATAGGAATTTTAATCTAAGAAACATTAGCTAATAAACTCGAATTGAATTCAGCGCTAATTTTTCTCTTATTTAAAATCCAAGTGGAAGCCATTAGTGAGGCGATTACCTCTTTCAACATTTTAAAATTCTTTATGAAATTCATCATTTCCAAAACGTCAACACTTCAGACAGAGGAAGTACCTAAAGCGTCTTAAATTTGCCAATCTCACCAAGTAAGTACAAATATATTTATAATGTCGACGGATCAGAATAAACTACATAGCCAAGTTTGTACACAATGCCAAAAGCCCTCTGACGAAAATATGGCTACATGCACTATCTGCCATAATATATTTCACAGAAATTGTGTGAAGGCCGCTGATGACATGACCTTTAAATGTCCTTCTTGTTCAGTTATGAGGCCAAATTCACCTTCATTAAGTACCGTAAGTAGGGTTTCAAATCATTCTCGTGCTTCGCAGTCGCGAATATTTGAGTTACAACTGCAAAAACTAGAAGAAGAGCGGAAACTTGAGAAAGACTATTTAGATAGAAAATACCGACTTCTTGAAGAGGCTGAAAACCTTAGTAGTACATCATCCATCAAGAGCCAGTCTGTACGAAACTGGATAAGTCAGTCACAAAATAAAACACAATCATCAGAAAATCAATCTGATAACACTTTAACCACAATCACTAATACTGTTAATAACTCTACTCTTAATCGTGCAAGATATTTTACTACTGAAACTTCTGATACGTCTACTACACTTGCAGAACATACTGCTAATAATATTTACACTAATGATAATAATAACAATAACACAAGTATGAATAATCAACCTCCAGTCTCGCTTGATGCGGCCGTTGTACCTAATTCCACAACTAATACTAGCGGTAAACAGAAATCAGTTCAGCTGTTAAGCAGTACAGGGAAAAATAAATCTTTGCCAGAACAAACTAATTATTTCACTTCTGTACCGAATAACCTTTCCGCTAATATAAATCACTCAACAACTTTTATACCCCCACCGGTCGTGTCTACAGCCATAAATTCATCCATATTTTTAACTGCACCATCGTTTTGTACTGCGAACACAACCACTAACAATGTTTACCAACCACGAATGCAGCCTCCAAAACCTACCCCTACTACAGGCCTTAGTAGGCCAACTTTTAATTCATGTAATACAATTAATAACAATCCACAAGATTTGTTTAATTCACTTCCACAAGAATTTATCTCACAGCCACAGACTTTTAATTATACAAATAGAACACCATCATCTCAAATTGTGCTACCACCCACGTTACAGCCAAACCATCTCAGTTCTCGACAATCGCTGCCAAAAGAGCTTCCAATATTTTCCGGCCAACCAGATGAATGGCCGATATTTCACTCCACATATGAGTGGTCTACTGCAGCCTGTGCATTCACTAATGCTGAAAACCTTATACGCATTCGCAAAGCCCTTCAAGGAGATGCTTACCGCAGTGTTCAGCATATGTTAGTGCACCCATCAAATGTACCTGGCATTATGCAAACGCTTCACATGCTGTTTGGCCAACCAGAAAAAATCATAAATTCTGTAAAAGAAAGAATAAAATTCACACCAAAAGTTGACGAAAATAATTTAAAAACTCTTACCACCTTAGCTATAAATGTTCGCGGTTTATTATCAACTATTACTGCTGCTAGTCTACACGATGAATTAAATAATTCATCACTTATTCAAGACCTAATACAAAAACTTCCACCTTTGTATCAAATGCAATGGGCAATGCAAAAAACTCAGCTGTTGAATCAAAACAAAAAACCTAATTTATATGAATTTGATAGATGGCTTTTTAATATAGGTATAACAGCTAGCAGTATAACAGTTGACTGTGCAAGTAAAAGTAATAAAAGAGAAAGAATGTATAATAATAACAACAAAGGGGCATATGTTAATACACATACTGACAATCGTAAGTGTTTTGTTTGCAACAACAACAAATGTACGGCAATAGCAAATTGCAAAAAATTTATCTCTCTTAATCGTGGTGAAAAATGGAACGTGGTAAGAAAATATAAATTATGTAAAATATGTTTATTTAAACACAGCGGCGAATGTAAAAAGAAACAACAGTGTGGTATAGATGGTTGTGAATATTATCACCATTCCTCTCTACATGCTCATTTTAATAACAGATTAAATAACAACGCTAATAACAACAACCAACAAGCAACTGACAACTCTGCTGCGATCAATGCACATAGGGACAATTCAATGCAAATTTTGTTTAAAATATTGCCTATCACAATCCATGGTGATAAAAAGGAAGTAAATACGTTTGCGTTCATCGACGAAGGGTCCTCTATAAGTTTAATGGATGAAAGTTTAATTAATGAGCTTGGAGTTCAAGGGTCAGTCATTCCTCTATGCTTAAAGTGGACTGGAGGAATGGAAAGATGGGAAAATAATTCTCAAAAGATAAAAATTAAAATTTCTGGCCAAACAAAGAAAATTATTGCAATTAATGTTAATACGGTAGCATCATTAAAACTACCTACACAATCATTAAATTATGAAAGTTTAGCGAAACAATTTCCGCATTTGCGTAACTTATCAATTGAAAGCTTTGAAAATGCTGTACCAAAGATCTTAATTGGTCTTAATAACTTTAACTTGGGAATTTCAAAGAAGATAAGACAGGGTGCTCCCCATGAGCCAGTTGCCGTGTGTACGAAAATCGGATGGTTGATTTACGGGGTAGTTGACGAAAAGAATACACCAATTAGTCATTTAAATTTTCATGAGTGCGATTGTAAGGCCGATGTAAGTCTGGACGAAATAGTTAAAGGCTTTTACTCTCTTGACAGTATTGGTATAAACTGCAAAGATCCACTTGTAAATAAGGAAGATGAAAGGGCACTTAGTCTTTTAAATCAGTATACGAGACAAAAGTCAAATGGTCATTATGAAACTCCTTTACTGTGGAGATTCGATATATATAATTTACCAGATAGTTTTGATATGGCAATGAAACGATTATTGTGCCTTGAACGTAAATTATTGAAAAATTTCGAACTAAGTGAGGTTTTTAATAGTACAATTGAAAAATACATGCGCAAAGGTTATATTCGGAAATTAAAGCAGGACGAAATCAATACTAGTGGTAAAGTGTGGTATCTACCTATTTTTGCAGTCTTTAATAAAAACAAACCGGGAAAATCGCGAGTTGTTTGGGACGCAGCAGCAACAACAAACGGTTTATCATTAAATTCATTCTTATTAAAAGGCCCAGATCTTCTAGCATCGTTACCAGCTGTCTTATTTTCATTTCGTAAAAAAGCCGTTGCAATATGTGGAGACATTGAAGAAATGTTCCACCAAATTTTTATACGTCCAGAAGACAGAAATGCCCAGCGCTTTCTATGGCGCTATTGCGATCAAAGTAAAGAACCCGAAGTATATGTAATGGACGTAATGATATTCGGGGCCACGTGTGCCCCTAGCATTTCCCAATATATTAAGAACTTAAATGCCGCGAAATTTGAAAATCAGTTTCCTGAAGCTGCAGAGGTTATTAAAGAAAACCATTATGTAGATGATTTTTTATATTCAGTTGACACTCCTCAAGAGGCTATTAACTTAATTGAAGATGTAAAGTTTATACATCGTCAAGGTGGTTTTAACATCAGGCATTGGATTTCTAATGACAAAGGCGTTTTAAACTCAGTTTCAGATGAAAATGTTAGTGCTACGAAGTGCTTAAATCTTGTCGGGGAGAAACAAATTGAAAAAGTTCTTGGAGTTTTTTGGGAACACCAGGAAGACGTTATTACTTTTAAAATTTCCGAAAGGTTTATTAAAACCGAAATATTTTCTGGAAAAGTAAAACCAACTAAACGTGAGATGCTTCGATTAATAATGTCGATTTACGACCCACTAGGCCTAATAGGCAACGTAATTATGTATGCAAAAATTTTACTCCAAGAAGTATGGCGACATAAACTGGAATGGGATGAGGAGATTCCGCATGAAATAATGGAAAAATGGACTCTATGGCTTAACTTTCTACCAAATATTGAAAAAATTAAAATTCCACGATGCTATTTAAAATCAATGGCCACCTATGACGAAATTGAAATCCAATTACATACATTTGTCGATGCGAGTAAAGATGGTTACGCCGCGGTGTCTTATTTTCGTATGGCCAAAAATGAAACAATAATCTGCTCTATTATTGGCTCTAAAACTAGAGTTGCGCCACTAAAAATAACCTCTATACCGCGTTTGGAGCTTATGGCAGCTTTAATCGGAGCACGGTTTGCAAAATTTATTTGTGAAAAACACAAAATCAAAGTTTCAAAAAAATTTTTCTGGTCAGATTCCAAAACAGTTATTAGTTGGATTGGTTCTGACCACCGAAAATATAGTCAATTCGTGGCCTTTCGAATCTCCGAGATTTTAGAATTATCTTCAATTAATGATTGGAGATGGATCAAATCAAGCCAAAATGTAGCAGACGAAGCCACTAAGTGGGCCCGAGTGCCTAAGATCAATAATTCAAACAGGTGGTTTTTAGGTCCTGAATTCCTTTATCAGCAAGAAGTTGACTGGCCAACAGAGCATATTAGTTTAGAAACAACCTCAGAGGAGATGACTCAATACCTGCTTAAAATTACTTCTTCAGAACCTTTGATATTACAAACTCGTTTTTCTAAATGGAGTCGCATGTTACGTGCTACAGCCTTTGTTTTTCGCTTTATTAAAAATTGTCTAACAAAAGATCACAAAAAAGACGAACTGTCTCAGGAAGAGTTATTAAAGGCAGAGCGCTATTTATACCAGCAGGTTCAACATGAAAAATATTCTATGGAAATTTCATGCCTCAAAAGTAAAAAGTGTATCCCGAAATCAAGTGAAATTTACAAAAGGTCTCCTATTTTAGATGAAAATAACATTTTGAGGACAGACAGTAGATTAGAAGACGCAGATATGTTTCAGGAACAAAAACAGCCTATAATATTGCCTAAGGCTAGCTACATTACTGGTTTAATTATTATGCATTACCATCAAAGGTATCGCCACTTGAACCATGAAACAGTTGTCAACGAAATAAGGCAAAAATATTCTATTGCAAGACTAAGAGTAATTTTTAAATCTACAATTCGAAAATGTCAATGGTGCAAAATTTATAAGGCTGTTCCAAAAGCTCCTCAAATGGCTAAATTGCCAAGGGCTAGACTTGCTGCTTACACAGCCCCATTTACTTACACTGGAGTTGACTATTTTGGTCCGCTAATGGTCACAGTAAACCGCCATAAAGAAAAACGCTACGGTGTTCTTTTTACATGTTTGACCATAAGAGCCGTGCATATAGAAGTCTCGCACTCACTAACTACTAGTTCGTGTATACTTGCCATTCGCAATTTTATGGCTAGACGAGGTATTCCGCGCGAATTTTATAGTGATAACGGTACAAATTTCGTTGGAGCAGAGCGGGAACTTCGTGAGGCACTGATAGAAGTAAACAAAAATGAATTTACTAAAACTTTTACCAGTACTACAACGACTTGGAATTTTAACCCGCCAGGTTCTCCTCATATGGGCGGTGCGTGGGAACGCTTAGTACGTTCAATTAAGACAGTTTTGTATAGAATAATGCACTCAAGAGCTCCACGTGATGAGCTGTTGTTAAGTATGCTGCTAGAAGTGGAAAATATTATAAATTCTAGGCCACTTGCCTACGTCCCATTAGATGATATAACTAATGAAGCTGTGACTCCTAATCACTTTCTAGTGGGTAGTTCTAGTGGTTTGAAACCATTATCTAGCTGCAACGACAGTGGTGTAGTCTTAAAGTACAATTGGCTCCTATCACAACAATATGCTAACATATTCTGGAAAAAATGGCTAACAGAATATTTGCCTTCAATAACATGCCGCTCTAAGTGGTTTGGGAAACAAAAGGCGATACGTCAGGGGGACTTAGTTATTGTAGTTGATCCGTCACTTCCTCGAAATACTTGGCCAAGAGGAAAAGTTTTGGAGACGAGATTGGCAAAAGATGGACAAGTAAGGAGTGCAAAGGTGCTAACAACCAACGGTATCATGGAAAGGCCTGTGGTTAAACTTGCAGTCTTGGACGTGGCTTCCTTACCAGAATTTGACGGCGAAGATACTTCTTGTCAAACTGCGGGGGGCAATGTTGTCGCCACTGACTAAAACCGCTTAATTGATCACATTATTGATATTATTCTATTACATTTTACGTCACATTATATTTAATAATTTTCTCACTTGTTATATGTAACTCCATTTCACATTCTAGAAGAATCGTCGTACTTAGCTGACGTGGTATTTTTCCTTAAGTCTAAATCATTTATAAAAATCTTTTATATAGAAACCTTATTATTATCTAATGGTTTTCATACCATAAAGTAAGTAGTTTATATATGAAAATGTATATGAAGTTTGTTAATATTAATTAAAAATTATAGGAATTTTAATCTAAGAAACATTAGCTAATAAACTCGAATTGAATTCAGCGCTAATTTTTCTTTTATTTAAAATCCAAGTGGAAGCCATTAGTGAGGCGATTACCTCTTTCAACATTTTAAAATTCTTTATGAAATTCATCATTTCCAAAACGTCAACACTTCAGACAGAGGAAGTACCTAAAGCGTCTTAAATTTGCCAATCTCACCAAGTAAGTACAAATATATTTATAATGTCGACGGATCAGAATAAACTACATAGCCAAGTTTGTACACAATGCCAAAAGCCCTCTGACGAAAATATGGCTACATGCACTATCTGCCATAATATATTTCACAGAAATTGTGTGAAGGCCGCTGATGACATGACCTTTAAATGTCCTTCTTGTTCAGTTATGAGGCCAAATTCACCTTCATTAAGTACCGTAAGTAGGGTTTCAAATCATTCTCGTGCTTCGCAGTCGCGAATATTTGAGTTACAACTGCAAAAACTAGAAGAAGAGCGGAAACTTGAGAAAGACTATTTAGATAGAAAATACCGACTTCTTGAAGAGGCTGAAAACCTTAGTAGTACATCATCCATCAAGAGCCAGTCTGTACGAAACTGGATAAGTCAGTCACAAAATAAAACACAATCATCAGAAAATCAATCTGATAACACTTTAACCACAATCACTAATACTGTTAATAACTCTACTCTTAATCGTGCAAGATATTTTACTACTGAAACTTCTGATACGTCTACTACACTTGCAGAACATACTGCTAATAATATTTACACTAATGATAATAATAACAATAACACAAGTATGAATAATCAACCTCCAGTCTCGCTTGATGCGGCCGTTGTACCTAATTCCACAACTAATACTAGCGGTAAACAGAAATCAGTTCAGCTGTTAAGCAGTACAGGGAAAAATAAATCTTTGCCAGAACAAACTAATTATTTCACTTCTGTACCGAATAACCTTTCCGCTAATATAAATCACTCAACAACTTTTATACCCCCACCGGTCGTGTCTACAGCCATAAATTCATCCATATTTTTAACTGCACCATCGTTTTGTACTGCGAACACAACCACTAACAATGTTTACCAACCACGAATGCAGCCTCCAAAACCTACCCCTACTACAGGCCTTAGTAGGCCAACTTTTAATTCATGTAATACAATTAATAACAATCCACAAGATTTGTTTAATTCACTTCCACAAGAATTTATCTCACAGCCACAGACTTTTAATTATACAAATAGAACACCATCATCTCATATTGTGCTACCACCCACGTTACAGCCAAACCATCTCAGTTCTCGACAATCGCTGCCAAAAGAGCTTCCAATATTTTCCGGCCAACCAGATGAATGGCCGATATTTCACTCCACATATGAGTGGTCTACTGCAGCCTGTGCATTCACTAATGCTGAAAACCTTATACGCATTCGCAAAGCCCTTCAAGGAGATGCTTACCGCAGTGTTCAGCATATGTTAGTGCACCCATCAAATGTACCTGGCATTATGCAAACGCTTCACATGCTGTTTGGCCAACCAGAAAAAATCATAAATTCTGTAAAAGAAAGAATAAAATTCACACCAAAAGTTGACGAAAATAATTTAAAAACTCTTACCACCTTAGCTATAAATGTTCGCGGTTTATTATCAACTATTACTGCTGCTAGTCTACACGATGAATTAAATAATTCATCACTTATTCAAGACCTAATACAAAAACTTCCACCTTTGTATCAAATGCAATGGGCAATGCAAAAAACTCAGCTGTTGAATCAAAACAAAAAACCTAATTTATATGAATTTGATAGATGGCTTTTTAATATAGGTATAACAGCTAGCAGTATAACAGTTGACTGTGCAAGTAAAAGTAATAAAAGAGAAAGAATGTATAATAATAACAACAAAGGGGCATATGTTAATACACATACTGACAATCGTAAGTGTTTTGTTTGCAACAACAACAAATGTACGGCAATAGCAAATTGCAAAAAATTTATCTCTCTTAATCGTGGTGAAAAATGGAACGTGGTAAGAAAATATAAATTATGTAAAATATGTTTATTTAAACACAGCGGCGAATGTAAAAAGAAACAACAGTGTGGTATAGATGGTTGTGAATATTATCACCATTCCTCTCTACATGCTCATTTTAATAACAGATTAAATAACAACGCTAATAACAACAACCAACAAGCAACTGACAACTCTGCTGCGATCAATGCACATAGGGACAATTCAATGCAAATTTTGTTTAAAATATTGCCTATCACAATCCATGGTGATAAAAAGGAAGTAAATACGTTTGCGTTCATCGACGAAGGGTCCTCTATAAGTTTAATGGATGAAAGTTTAATTAATGAGCTTGGAGTTCAAGGGTCAGTCATTCCTCTATGCTTAAAGTGGACTGGAGGAATGGAAAGATGGGAAAATAATTCTCAAAAGATAAAAATTAAAATTTCTGGCCAAACAAAGAAAATTATTGCAATTAATGTTAATACGGTAGCATCATTAAAACTACCTACACAATCATTAAATTATGAAAGTTTAGCGAAACAATTTCCGCATTTGCGTAACTTATCAATTGAAAGCTTTGAAAATGCTGTACCAAAGATCTTAATTGGTCTTAATAACTTTAACTTGGGAATTTCAAAGAAGATAAGACAGGGTGCTCCCCATGAGCCAGTTGCCGTGTGTACGAAAATCGGATGGTTGATTTACGGGGTAGTTGACGAAAAGAATACACCAATTAGTCATTTAAATTTTCATGAGTGCGATTGTAAGGCCGATGTAAGTCTGGACGAAATAGTTAAAGGCTTTTACTCTCTTGACAGTATTGGTATAAACTGCAAAGATCCACTTGTAAATAAGGAAGATGAAAGGGCACTTAGTCTTTTAAATCAGTATACGAGACAAAAGTCAAATGGTCATTATGAAACTCCTTTACTGTGGAGATTCGATATATATAATTTACCAGATAGTTTTGATATGGCAATGAAACGATTATTGTGCCTTGAACGTAAATTATTGAAAAATTTCGAACTAAGTGAGGTTTTTAATAGTACAATTGAAAAATACATGCGCAAAGGTTATATTCGGAAATTAAAGCAGGACGAAATCAATACTAGTGGTAAAGTGTGGTATCTACCTATTTTTGCAGTCTTTAATAAAAACAAACCGGGAAAATCGCGAGTTGTTTGGGACGCAGCAGCAACAACAAACGGTTTATCATTAAATTCATTCTTATTAAAAGGCCCAGATCTTCTAGCATCGTTACCAGCTGTCTTATTTTCATTTCGTAAAAAAGCCGTTGCAATATGTGGAGACATTGAAGAAATGTTCCACCAAATTTTTATACGTCCAGAAGACAGAAATGCCCAGCGCTTTCTATGGCGCTATTGCGATCAAAGTAAAGAACCCGAAGTATATGTAATGGACGTAATGATATTCGGGGCCACGTGTGCCCCTAGCATTTCCCAATATATTAAGAACTTAAATGCCGCGAAATTTGAAAATCAGTTTCCTGAAGCTGCAGAGGTTATTAAAGAAAACCATTATGTAGATGATTTTTTATATTCAGTTGACACTCCTCAAGAGGCTATTAACTTAATTGAAGATGTAAAGTTTATACATCGTCAAGGTGGTTTTAACATCAGGCATTGGATTTCTAATGACAAAGGCGTTTTAAACTCAGTTTCAGATGAAAATGTTAGTGCTACGAAGTGCTTAAATCTTGTCGGGGAGAAACAAATTGAAAAAGTTCTTGGAGTTTTTTGGGAACACCAGGAAGACGTTATTACTTTTAAAATTTCCGAAAGGTTTATTAAAACCGAAATATTTTCTGGAAAAGTAAAACCAACTAAACGTGAGATGCTTCGATTAATAATGTCGATTTACGACCCACTAGGCCTAATAGGCAACGTAATTATGTATGCAAAAATTTTACTCCAAGAAGTATGGCGACATAAACTGGAATGGGATGAGGAGATTCCGCATGAAATAATGGAAAAATGGACTCTATGGCTTAACTTTCTACCAAATATTGAAAAAATTAAAATTCCACGATGCTATTTAAAATCAATGGCCACCTATGACGAAATTGAAATCCAATTACATACATTTGTCGATGCGAGTAAAGATGGTTACGCCGCGGTGTCTTATTTTCGTATGGCCAAAAATGAAACAATAATCTGCTCTATTATTGGCTCTAAAACTAGAGTTGCGCCACTAAAAATAACCTCTATACCGCGTTTGGAGCTTATGGCAGCTTTAATCGGAGCACGGTTTGCAAAATTTATTTGTGAAAAACACAAAATCAAAGTTTCAAAAAAATTTTTCTGGTCAGATTCCAAAACAGTTATTAGTTGGATTGGTTCTGACCACCGAAAATATAGTCAATTCGTGGCCTTTCGAATCTCCGAGATTTTAGAATTATCTTCAATTAATGATTGGAGATGGATCAAATCAAGCCAAAATGTAGCAGACGAAGCCACTAAGTGGGCCCGAGTGCCTAAGATCAATAATTCAAACAGGTGGTTTTTAGGTCCTGAATTCCTTTATCAGCAAGAAGTTGACTGGCCAACAGAGCATATTAGTTTAGAAACAACCTCAGAGGAGATGACTCAATACCTGCTTAAAATTACTTCTTCAGAACCTTTGATATTACAAACTCGTTTTTCTAAATGGAGTCGCATGTTACGTGCTACAGCCTTTGTTTTTCGCTTTATTAAAAATTGTCTAACAAAAGATCACAAAAAAGACGAACTGTCTCAGGAAGAGTTATTAAAGGCAGAGCGCTATTTATACCAGCAGGTTCAACATGAAAAATATTCTATGGAAATTTCATGCCTCAAAAGTAAAAAGTGTATCCCGAAATCAAGTGAAATTTACAAAAGGTCTCCTATTTTAGATGAAAATAACATTTTGAGGACAGACAGTAGATTAGAAGACGCAGATATGTTTCAGGAACAAAAACAGCCTATAATATTGCCTAAGGCTAGCTACATTACTGGTTTAATTATTATGCATTACCATCAAAGGTATCGCCACTTGAACCATGAAACAGTTGTCAACGAAATAAGGCAAAAATATTCTATTGCAAGACTAAGAGTAATTTTTAAATCTACAATTCGAAAATGTCAATGGTGCAAAATTTATAAGGCTGTTCCAAAAGCTCCTCAAATGGCTAAATTGCCAAGGGCTAGACTTGCTGCTTACACAGCCCCATTTACTTACACTGGAGTTGACTATTTTGGTCCGCTAATGGTCACAGTAAACCGCCATAAAGAAAAACGCTACGGTGTTCTTTTTACATGTTTGACCATAAGAGCCGTGCATATAGAAGTCTCGCACTCACTAACTACTAGTTCGTGTATACTTGCCATTCGCAATTTTATGGCTAGACGAGGTATTCCGCGCGAATTTTATAGTGATAACGGTACAAATTTCGTTGGAGCAGAGCGGGAACTTCGTGAGGCACTGATAGAAGTAAACAAAAATGAATTTACTAAAACTTTTACCAGTACTACAACGACTTGGAATTTTAACCCGCCAGGTTCTCCTCATATGGGCGGTGCGTGGGAACGCTTAGTACGTTCAATTAAGACAGTTTTGTATAGAATAATGCACTCAAGAGCTCCACGTGATGAGCTGTTGTTAAGTATGCTGCTAGAAGTGGAAAATATTATAAATTCTAGGCCACTTGCCTACGTCCCATTAGATGATATAACTAATGAAGCTGTGACTCCTAATCACTTTCTAGTGGGTAGTTCTAGTGGTTTGAAACCATTATCTAGCTGCAACGACAGTGGTGTAGTCTTAAAGTACAATTGGCTCCTATCACAACAATATGCTAACATATTCTGGAAAAAATGGCTAACAGAATATTTGCCTTCAATAACATGCCGCTCTAAGTGGTTTGGGAAACAAAAGGCGATACGTCAGGGGGACTTAGTTATTGTAGTTGATCCGTCACTTCCTCGAAATACTTGGCCAAGAGGAAAAGTTTTGGAGACGAGATTGGCAAAAGATGGACAAGTAAGGAGTGCAAAGGTGCTAACAACCAACGGTATCATGGAAAGGCCTGTGGTTAAACTTGCAGTCTTGGACGTGGCTTCCTTACCAGAATTTGACGGCGAAGATACTTCTTGTCAAACTGCGGGGGGCAATGTTGTCGCCACTGACTAAAACCGCTTAATTGATCACATTATTGATATTATTCTATTACATTTTACGTCACATTATATTTAATAATTTTCTCACTTGTTATATGTAACTCCATTTCACATTCTAGAAGAATCGTCGTACTTAGCTGACGTGGTATTTTTCCTTAAGTCTAAATCATTTATAAAAATCTTTTATATAGAAACCTTATTATTATCTAATGGTTTTCATACCATAAAGTAAGTAGTTTATATATGAAAATGTATATGAAGTTTGTTAATATTAATTAAAAATTATAGGAATTTTAATCTAAGAAACATTAGCTAATAAACTCGAATTGAATTCAGCGCTAATTTTTCTCTTATTTAAAATCCAAGTGGAAGCCATTAGTGAGGCGATTACCTCTTTCAACATTTTAAAATTCTTTATGAAATTCATCATTTCCAAAACGTCAACACTTCAGACAGAGGAAGTACCTAAAGCGTCTTAAATTTGCCAATCTCACCAAGTAAGTACAAATATATTTATAATGTCGACGGATCAGAATAAACTACATAGCCAAGTTTGTACACAATGCCAAAAGCCCTCTGACGAAAATATGGCTACATGCACTATCTGCCATAATATATTTCACAGAAATTGTGTGAAGGCCGCTGATGACATGACCTTTAAATGTCCTTCTTGTTCAGTTATGAGGCCAAATTCACCTTCATTAAGTACCGTAAGTAGGGTTTCAAATCATTCTCGTGCTTCGCAGTCGCGAATATTTGAGTTACAACTGCAAAAACTAGAAGAAGAGCGGAAACTTGAGAAAGACTATTTAGATAGAAAATACCGACTTCTTGAAGAGGCTGAAAACCTTAGTAGTACATCATCCATCAAGAGCCAGTCTGTACGAAACTGGATAAGTCAGTCACAAAATAAAACACAATCATCAGAAAATCAATCTGATAACACTTTAACCACAATCACTAATACTGTTAATAACTCTACTCTTAATCGTGCAAGATATTTTACTACTGAAACTTCTGATACGTCTACTACACTTGCAGAACATACTGCTAATAATATTTACACTAATGATAATAATAACAATAACACAAGTATGAATAATCAACCTCCAGTCTCGCTTGATGCGGCCGTTGTACCTAATTCCACAACTAATACTAGCGGTAAACAGAAATCAGTTCAGCTGTTAAGCAGTACAGGGAAAAATAAATCTTTGCCAGAACAAACTAATTATTTCACTTCTGTACCGAATAACCTTTCCGCTAATATAAATCACTCAACAACTTTTATACCCCCACCGGTCGTGTCTACAGCCATAAATTCATCCATATTTTTAACTGCACCATCGTTTTGTACTGCGAACACAACCACTAACAATGTTTACCAACCACGAATGCAGCCTCCAAAACCTACCCCTACTACAGGCCTTAGTAGGCCAACTTTTAATTCATGTAATACAATTAATAACAATCCACAAGATTTGTTTAATTCACTTCCACAAGAATTTATCTCACAGCCACAGACTTTTAATTATACAAATAGAACACCATCATCTCAAATTGTGCTACCACCCACGTTACAGCCAAACCATCTCAGTTCTCGACAATCGCTGCCAAAAGAGCTTCCAATATTTTCCGGCCAACCAGATGAATGGCCGATATTTCACTCCACATATGAGTGGTCTACTGCAGCCTGTGCATTCACTAATGCTGAAAACCTTATACGCATTCGCAAAGCCCTTCAAGGAGATGCTTACCGCAGTGTTCAGCATATGTTAGTGCACCCATCAAATGTACCTGGCATTATGCAAACGCTTCACATGCTGTTTGGCCAACCAGAAAAAATCATAAATTCTGTAAAAGAAAGAATAAAATTCACACCAAAAGTTGACGAAAATAATTTAAAAACTCTTACCACCTTAGCTATAAATGTTCGCGGTTTATTATCAACTATTACTGCTGCTAGTCTACACGATGAATTAAATAATTCATCACTTATTCAAGACCTAATACAAAAACTTCCACCTTTGTATCAAATGCAATGGGCAATGCAAAAAACTCAGCTGTTGAATCAAAACAAAAAACCTAATTTATATGAATTTGATAGATGGCTTTTTAATATAGGTATAACAGCTAGCAGTATAACAGTTGACTGTGCAAGTAAAAGTAATAAAAGAGAAAGAATGTATAATAATAACAACAAAGGGGCATATGTTAATACACATACTGACAATCGTAAGTGTTTTGTTTGCAACAACAACAAATGTACGGCAATAGCAAATTGCAAAAAATTTATCTCTCTTAATCGTGGTGAAAAATGGAACGTGGTAAGAAAATATAAATTATGTAAAATATGTTTATTTAAACACAGCGGCGAATGTAAAAAGAAACAACAGTGTGGTATAGATGGTTGTGAATATTATCACCATTCCTCTCTACATGCTCATTTTAATAACAGATTAAATAACAACGCTAATAACAACAACCAACAAGCAACTGACAACTCTGCTGCGATCAATGCACATAGGGACAATTCAATGCAAATTTTGTTTAAAATATTGCCTATCACAATCCATGGTGATAAAAAGGAAGTAAATACGTTTGCGTTCATCGACGAAGGGTCCTCTATAAGTTTAATGGATGAAAGTTTAATTAATGAGCTTGGAGTTCAAGGGTCAGTCATTCCTCTATGCTTAAAGTGGACTGGAGGAATGGAAAGATGGGAAAATAATTCTCAAAAGATAAAAATTAAAATTTCTGGCCAAACAAAGAAAATTATTGCAATTAATGTTAATACGGTAGCATCATTAAAACTACCTACACAATCATTAAATTATGAAAGTTTAGCGAAACAATTTCCGCATTTGCGTAACTTATCAATTGAAAGCTTTGAAAATGCTGTACCAAAGATCTTAATTGGTCTTAATAACTTTAACTTGGGAATTTCAAAGAAGATAAGACAGGGTGCTCCCCATGAGCCAGTTGCCGTGTGTACGAAAATCGGATGGTTGATTTACGGGGTAGTTGACGAAAAGAATACACCAATTAGTCATTTAAATTTTCATGAGTGCGATTGTAAGGCCGATGTAAGTCTGGACGAAATAGTTAAAGGCTTTTACTCTCTTGACAGTATTGGTATAAACTGCAAAGATCCACTTGTAAATAAGGAAGATGAAAGGGCACTTAGTCTTTTAAATCAGTATACGAGACAAAAGTCAAATGGTCATTATGAAACTCCTTTACTGTGGAGATTCGATATATATAATTTACCAGATAGTTTTGATATGGCAATGAAACGATTATTGTGCCTTGAACGTAAATTATTGAAAAATTTCGAACTAAGTGAGGTTTTTAATAGTACAATTGAAAAATACATGCGCAAAGGTTATATTCGGAAATTAAAGCAGGACGAAATCAATACTAGTGGTAAAGTGTGGTATCTACCTATTTTTGCAGTCTTTAATAAAAACAAACCGGGAAAATCGCGAGTTGTTTGGGACGCAGCAGCAACAACAAACGGTTTATCATTAAATTCATTCTTATTAAAAGGCCCAGATCTTCTAGCATCGTTACCAGCTGTCTTATTTTCATTTCGTAAAAAAGCCGTTGCAATATGTGGAGACATTGAAGAAATGTTCCACCAAATTTTTATACGTCCAGAAGACAGAAATGCCCAGCGCTTTCTATGGCGCTATTGCGATCAAAGTAAAGAACCCGAAGTATATGTAATGGACGTAATGATATTCGGGGCCACGTGTGCCCCTAGCATTTCCCAATATATTAAGAACTTAAATGCCGCGAAATTTGAAAATCAGTTTCCTGAAGCTGCAGAGGTTATTAAAGAAAACCATTATGTAGATGATTTTTTATATTCAGTTGACACTCCTCAAGAGGCTATTAACTTAATTGAAGATGTAAAGTTTATACATCGTCAAGGTGGTTTTAACATCAGGCATTGGATTTCTAATGACAAAGGCGTTTTAAACTCAGTTTCAGATGAAAATGTTAGTGCTACGAAGTGCTTAAATCTTGTCGGGGAGAAACAAATTGAAAAAGTTCTTGGAGTTTTTTGGGAACACCAGGAAGACGTTATTACTTTTAAAATTTCCGAAAGGTTTATTAAAACCGAAATATTTTCTGGAAAAGTAAAACCAACTAAACGTGAGATGCTTCGATTAATAATGTCGATTTACGACCCACTAGGCCTAATAGGCAACGTAATTATGTATGCAAAAATTTTACTCCAAGAAGTATGGCGACATAAACTGGAATGGGATGAGGAGATTCCGCATGAAATAATGGAAAAATGGACTCTATGGCTTAACTTTCTACCAAATATTGAAAAAATTAAAATTCCACGATGCTATTTAAAATCAATGGCCACCTATGACGAAATTGAAATCCAATTACATACATTTGTCGATGCGAGTAAAGATGGTTACGCCGCGGTGTCTTATTTTCGTATGGCCAAAAATGAAACAATAATCTGCTCTATTATTGGCTCTAAAACTAGAGTTGCGCCACTAAAAATAACCTCTATACCGCGTTTGGAGCTTATGGCAGCTTTAATCGGAGCACGGTTTGCAAAATTTATTTGTGAAAAACACAAAATCAAAGTTTCAAAAAAATTTTTCTGGTCAGATTCCAAAACAGTTATTAGTTGGATTGGTTCTGACCACCGAAAATATAGTCAATTCGTGGCCTTTCGAATCTCCGAGATTTTAGAATTATCTTCAATTAATGATTGGAGATGGATCAAATCAAGCCAAAATGTAGCAGACGAAGCCACTAAGTGGGCCCGAGTGCCTAAGATCAATAATTCAAACAGGTGGTTTTTAGGTCCTGAATTCCTTTATCAGCAAGAAGTTGACTGGCCAACAGAGCATATTAGTTTAGAAACAACCTCAGAGGAGATGACTCAATACCTGCTTAAAATTACTTCTTCAGAACCTTTGATATTACAAACTCGTTTTTCTAAATGGAGTCGCATGTTACGTGCTACAGCCTTTGTTTTTCGCTTTATTAAAAATTGTCTAACAAAAGATCACAAAAAAGACGAACTGTCTCAGGAAGAGTTATTAAAGGCAGAGCGCTATTTATACCAGCAGGTTCAACATGAAAAATATTCTATGGAAATTTCATGCCTCAAAAGTAAAAAGTGTATCCCGAAATCAAGTGAAATTTACAAAAGGTCTCCTATTTTAGATGAAAATAACATTTTGAGGACAGACAGTAGATTAGAAGACGCAGATATGTTTCAGGAACAAAAACAGCCTATAATATTGCCTAAGGCTAGCTACATTACTGGTTTAATTATTATGCATTACCATCAAAGGTATCGCCACTTGAACCATGAAACAGTTGTCAACGAAATAAGGCAAAAATATTCTATTGCAAGACTAAGAGTAATTTTTAAATCTACAATTCGAAAATGTCAATGGTGCAAAATTTATAAGGCTGTTCCAAAAGCTCCTCAAATGGCTAAATTGCCAAGGGCTAGACTTGCTGCTTACACAGCCCCATTTACTTACACTGGAGTTGACTATTTTGGTCCGCTAATGGTCACAGTAAACCGCCATAAAGAAAAACGCTACGGTGTTCTTTTTACATGTTTGACCATAAGAGCCGTGCATATAGAAGTCTCGCACTCACTAACTACTAGTTCGTGTATACTTGCCATTCGCAATTTTATGGCTAGACGAGGTATTCCGCGCGAATTTTATAGTGATAACGGTACAAATTTCGTTGGAGCAGAGCGGGAACTTCGTGAGGCACTGATAGAAGTAAACAAAAATGAATTTACTAAAACTTTTACCAGTACTACAACGACTTGGAATTTTAACCCGCCAGGTTCTCCTCATATGGGCGGTGCGTGGGAACGCTTAGTACGTTCAATTAAGACAGTTTTGTATAGAATAATGCACTCAAGAGCTCCACGTGATGAGCTGTTGTTAAGTATGCTGCTAGAAGTGGAAAATATTATAAATTCTAGGCCACTTGCCTACGTCCCATTAGATGATATAACTAATGAAGCTGTGACTCCTAATCACTTTCTAGTGGGTAGTTCTAGTGGTTTGAAACCATTATCTAGCTGCAACGACAGTGGTGTAGTCTTAAAGTACAATTGGCTCCTATCACAACAATATGCTAACATATTCTGGAAAAAATGGCTAACAGAATATTTGCCTTCAATAACATGCCGCTCTAAGTGGTTTGGGAAACAAAAGGCGATACGTCAGGGGGACTTAGTTATTGTAGTTGATCCGTCACTTCCTCGAAATACTTGGCCAAGAGGAAAAGTTTTGGAGACGAGATTGGCAAAAGATGGACAAGTAAGGAGTGCAAAGGTGCTAACAACCAACGGTATCATGGAAAGGCCTGTGGTTAAACTTGCAGTCTTGGACGTGGCTTCCTTACCAGAATTTGACGGCGAAGATACTTCTTGTCAAACTGCGGGGGGCAATGTTGTCGCCACTGACTAAAACCGCTTAATTGATCACATTATTGATATTATTCTATTACATTTTACGTCACATTATATTTAATAATTTTCTCACTTGTTATATGTAACTCCATTTCACATTCTAGAAGAATCGTCGTACTTAGCTGACGTGGTATTTTTCCTTAAGTCTAAATCATTTATAAAAATCTTTTATATAGAAACCTTATTATTATCTAATGGTTTTCATACCATAAAGTAAGTAGTTTATATATGAAAATGTATATGAAGTTTGTTAATATTAATTAAAAATTATAGGAATTTTAATCTAAGAAACATTAGCTAATAAACTCGAATTGAATTCAGCGCTAATTTTTCTTTTATTTAAAATCCAAGTGGAAGCCATTAGTGAGGCGATTACCTCTTTCAACATTTTAAAATTCTTTATGAAATTCATCATTTCCAAAACGTCAACACTTCAGACAGAGGAAGTACCTAAAGCGTCTTAAATTTGCCAATCTCACCAAGTAAGTACAAATATATTTATAATGTCGACGGATCAGAATAAACTACATAGCCAAGTTTGTACACAATGCCAAAAGCCCTCTGACGAAAATATGGCTACATGCACTATCTGCCATAATATATTTCACAGAAATTGTGTGAAGGCCGCTGATGACATGACCTTTAAATGTCCTTCTTGTTCAGTTATGAGGCCAAATTCACCTTCATTAAGTACCGTAAGTAGGGTTTCAAATCATTCTCGTGCTTCGCAGTCGCGAATATTTGAGTTACAACTGCAAAAACTAGAAGAAGAGCGGAAACTTGAGAAAGACTATTTAGATAGAAAATACCGACTTCTTGAAGAGGCTGAAAACCTTAGTAGTACATCATCCATCAAGAGCCAGTCTGTACGAAACTGGATAAGTCAGTCACAAAATAAAACACAATCATCAGAAAATCAATCTGATAACACTTTAACCACAATCACTAATACTGTTAATAACTCTACTCTTAATCGTGCAAGATATTTTACTACTGAAACTTCTGATACGTCTACTACACTTGCAGAACATACTGCTAATAATATTTACACTAATGATAATAATAACAATAACACAAGTATGAATAATCAACCTCCAGTCTCGCTTGATGCGGCCGTTGTACCTAATTCCACAACTAATACTAGCGGTAAACAGAAATCAGTTCAGCTGTTAAGCAGTACAGGGAAAAATAAATCTTTGCCAGAACAAACTAATTATTTCACTTCTGTACCGAATAACCTTTCCGCTAATATAAATCACTCAACAACTTTTATACCCCCACCGGTCGTGTCTACAGCCATAAATTCATCCATATTTTTAACTGCACCATCGTTTTGTACTGCGAACACAACCACTAACAATGTTTACCAACCACGAATGCAGCCTCCAAAACCTACCCCTACTACAGGCCTTAGTAGGCCAACTTTTAATTCATGTAATACAATTAATAACAATCCACAAGATTTGTTTAATTCACTTCCACAAGAATTTATCTCACAGCCACAGACTTTTAATTATACAAATAGAACACCATCATCTCATATTGTGCTACCACCCACGTTACAGCCAAACCATCTCAGTTCTCGACAATCGCTGCCAAAAGAGCTTCCAATATTTTCCGGCCAACCAGATGAATGGCCGATATTTCACTCCACATATGAGTGGTCTACTGCAGCCTGTGCATTCACTAATGCTGAAAACCTTATACGCATTCGCAAAGCCCTTCAAGGAGATGCTTACCGCAGTGTTCAGCATATGTTAGTGCACCCATCAAATGTACCTGGCATTATGCAAACGCTTCACATGCTGTTTGGCCAACCAGAAAAAATCATAAATTCTGTAAAAGAAAGAATAAAATTCACACCAAAAGTTGACGAAAATAATTTAAAAACTCTTACCACCTTAGCTATAAATGTTCGCGGTTTATTATCAACTATTACTGCTGCTAGTCTACACGATGAATTAAATAATTCATCACTTATTCAAGACCTAATACAAAAACTTCCACCTTTGTATCAAATGCAATGGGCAATGCAAAAAACTCAGCTGTTGAATCAAAACAAAAAACCTAATTTATATGAATTTGATAGATGGCTTTTTAATATAGGTATAACAGCTAGCAGTATAACAGTTGACTGTGCAAGTAAAAGTAATAAAAGAGAAAGAATGTATAATAATAACAACAAAGGGGCATATGTTAATACACATACTGACAATCGTAAGTGTTTTGTTTGCAACAACAACAAATGTACGGCAATAGCAAATTGCAAAAAATTTATCTCTCTTAATCGTGGTGAAAAATGGAACGTGGTAAGAAAATATAAATTATGTAAAATATGTTTATTTAAACACAGCGGCGAATGTAAAAAGAAACAACAGTGTGGTATAGATGGTTGTGAATATTATCACCATTCCTCTCTACATGCTCATTTTAATAACAGATTAAATAACAACGCTAATAACAACAACCAACAAGCAACTGACAACTCTGCTGCGATCAATGCACATAGGGACAATTCAATGCAAATTTTGTTTAAAATATTGCCTATCACAATCCATGGTGATAAAAAGGAAGTAAATACGTTTGCGTTCATCGACGAAGGGTCCTCTATAAGTTTAATGGATGAAAGTTTAATTAATGAGCTTGGAGTTCAAGGGTCAGTCATTCCTCTATGCTTAAAGTGGACTGGAGGAATGGAAAGATGGGAAAATAATTCTCAAAAGATAAAAATTAAAATTTCTGGCCAAACAAAGAAAATTATTGCAATTAATGTTAATACGGTAGCATCATTAAAACTACCTACACAATCATTAAATTATGAAAGTTTAGCGAAACAATTTCCGCATTTGCGTAACTTATCAATTGAAAGCTTTGAAAATGCTGTACCAAAGATCTTAATTGGTCTTAATAACTTTAACTTGGGAATTTCAAAGAAGATAAGACAGGGTGCTCCCCATGAGCCAGTTGCCGTGTGTACGAAAATCGGATGGTTGATTTACGGGGTAGTTGACGAAAAGAATACACCAATTAGTCATTTAAATTTTCATGAGTGCGATTGTAAGGCCGATGTAAGTCTGGACGAAATAGTTAAAGGCTTTTACTCTCTTGACAGTATTGGTATAAACTGCAAAGATCCACTTGTAAATAAGGAAGATGAAAGGGCACTTAGTCTTTTAAATCAGTATACGAGACAAAAGTCAAATGGTCATTATGAAACTCCTTTACTGTGGAGATTCGATATATATAATTTACCAGATAGTTTTGATATGGCAATGAAACGATTATTGTGCCTTGAACGTAAATTATTGAAAAATTTCGAACTAAGTGAGGTTTTTAATAGTACAATTGAAAAATACATGCGCAAAGGTTATATTCGGAAATTAAAGCAGGACGAAATCAATACTAGTGGTAAAGTGTGGTATCTACCTATTTTTGCAGTCTTTAATAAAAACAAACCGGGAAAATCGCGAGTTGTTTGGGACGCAGCAGCAACAACAAACGGTTTATCATTAAATTCATTCTTATTAAAAGGCCCAGATCTTCTAGCATCGTTACCAGCTGTCTTATTTTCATTTCGTAAAAAAGCCGTTGCAATATGTGGAGACATTGAAGAAATGTTCCACCAAATTTTTATACGTCCAGAAGACAGAAATGCCCAGCGCTTTCTATGGCGCTATTGCGATCAAAGTAAAGAACCCGAAGTATATGTAATGGACGTAATGATATTCGGGGCCACGTGTGCCCCTAGCATTTCCCAATATATTAAGAACTTAAATGCCGCGAAATTTGAAAATCAGTTTCCTGAAGCTGCAGAGGTTATTAAAGAAAACCATTATGTAGATGATTTTTTATATTCAGTTGACACTCCTCAAGAGGCTATTAACTTAATTGAAGATGTAAAGTTTATACATCGTCAAGGTGGTTTTAACATCAGGCATTGGATTTCTAATGACAAAGGCGTTTTAAACTCAGTTTCAGATGAAAATGTTAGTGCTACGAAGTGCTTAAATCTTGTCGGGGAGAAACAAATTGAAAAAGTTCTTGGAGTTTTTTGGGAACACCAGGAAGACGTTATTACTTTTAAAATTTCCGAAAGGTTTATTAAAACCGAAATATTTTCTGGAAAAGTAAAACCAACTAAACGTGAGATGCTTCGATTAATAATGTCGATTTACGACCCACTAGGCCTAATAGGCAACGTAATTATGTATGCAAAAATTTTACTCCAAGAAGTATGGCGACATAAACTGGAATGGGATGAGGAGATTCCGCATGAAATAATGGAAAAATGGACTCTATGGCTTAACTTTCTACCAAATATTGAAAAAATTAAAATTCCACGATGCTATTTAAAATCAATGGCCACCTATGACGAAATTGAAATCCAATTACATACATTTGTCGATGCGAGTAAAGATGGTTACGCCGCGGTGTCTTATTTTCGTATGGCCAAAAATGAAACAATAATCTGCTCTATTATTGGCTCTAAAACTAGAGTTGCGCCACTAAAAATAACCTCTATACCGCGTTTGGAGCTTATGGCAGCTTTAATCGGAGCACGGTTTGCAAAATTTATTTGTGAAAAACACAAAATCAAAGTTTCAAAAAAATTTTTCTGGTCAGATTCCAAAACAGTTATTAGTTGGATTGGTTCTGACCACCGAAAATATAGTCAATTCGTGGCCTTTCGAATCTCCGAGATTTTAGAATTATCTTCAATTAATGATTGGAGATGGATCAAATCAAGCCAAAATGTAGCAGACGAAGCCACTAAGTGGGCCCGAGTGCCTAAGATCAATAATTCAAACAGGTGGTTTTTAGGTCCTGAATTCCTTTATCAGCAAGAAGTTGACTGGCCAACAGAGCATATTAGTTTAGAAACAACCTCAGAGGAGATGACTCAATACCTGCTTAAAATTACTTCTTCAGAACCTTTGATATTACAAACTCGTTTTTCTAAATGGAGTCGCATGTTACGTGCTACAGCCTTTGTTTTTCGCTTTATTAAAAATTGTCTAACAAAAGATCACAAAAAAGACGAACTGTCTCAGGAAGAGTTATTAAAGGCAGAGCGCTATTTATACCAGCAGGTTCAACATGAAAAATATTCTATGGAAATTTCATGCCTCAAAAGTAAAAAGTGTATCCCGAAATCAAGTGAAATTTACAAAAGGTCTCCTATTTTAGATGAAAATAACATTTTGAGGACAGACAGTAGATTAGAAGACGCAGATATGTTTCAGGAACAAAAACAGCCTATAATATTGCCTAAGGCTAGCTACATTACTGGTTTAATTATTATGCATTACCATCAAAGGTATCGCCACTTGAACCATGAAACAGTTGTCAACGAAATAAGGCAAAAATATTCTATTGCAAGACTAAGAGTAATTTTTAAATCTACAATTCGAAAATGTCAATGGTGCAAAATTTATAAGGCTGTTCCAAAAGCTCCTCAAATGGCTAAATTGCCAAGGGCTAGACTTGCTGCTTACACAGCCCCATTTACTTACACTGGAGTTGACTATTTTGGTCCGCTAATGGTCACAGTAAACCGCCATAAAGAAAAACGCTACGGTGTTCTTTTTACATGTTTGACCATAAGAGCCGTGCATATAGAAGTCTCGCACTCACTAACTACTAGTTCGTGTATACTTGCCATTCGCAATTTTATGGCTAGACGAGGTATTCCGCGCGAATTTTATAGTGATAACGGTACAAATTTCGTTGGAGCAGAGCGGGAACTTCGTGAGGCACTGATAGAAGTAAACAAAAATGAATTTACTAAAACTTTTACCAGTACTACAACGACTTGGAATTTTAACCCGCCAGGTTCTCCTCATATGGGCGGTGCGTGGGAACGCTTAGTACGTTCAATTAAGACAGTTTTGTATAGAATAATGCACTCAAGAGCTCCACGTGATGAGCTGTTGTTAAGTATGCTGCTAGAAGTGGAAAATATTATAAATTCTAGGCCACTTGCCTACGTCCCATTAGATGATATAACTAATGAAGCTGTGACTCCTAATCACTTTCTAGTGGGTAGTTCTAGTGGTTTGAAACCATTATCTAGCTGCAACGACAGTGGTGTAGTCTTAAAGTACAATTGGCTCCTATCACAACAATATGCTAACATATTCTGGAAAAAATGGCTAACAGAATATTTGCCTTCAATAACATGCCGCTCTAAGTGGTTTGGGAAACAAAAGGCGATACGTCAGGGGGACTTAGTTATTGTAGTTGATCCGTCACTTCCTCGAAATACTTGGCCAAGAGGAAAAGTTTTGGAGACGAGATTGGCAAAAGATGGACAAGTAAGGAGTGCAAAGGTGCTAACAACCAACGGTATCATGGAAAGGCCTGTGGTTAAACTTGCAGTCTTGGACGTGGCTTCCTTACCAGAATTTGACGGCGAAGATACTTCTTGTCAAACTGCGGGGGGCAATGTTGTCGCCACTGACTAAAACCGCTTAATTGATCACATTATTGATATTATTCTATTACATTTTACGTCACATTATATTTAATAATTTTCTCACTTGTTATATGTAACTCCATTTCACATTCTAGAAGAATCGTCGTACTTAGCTGACGTGGTATTTTTCCTTAAGTCTAAATCATTTATAAAAATCTTTTATATAGAAACCTTATTATTATCTAATGGTTTTCATACCATAAAGTAAGTAGTTTATATATGAAAATGTATATGAAGTTTGTTAATATTAATTAAAAATTATAGGAATTTTAATCTAAGAAACATTAGCTAATAAACTCGAATTGAATTCAGCGCTAATTTTTCTTTTATTTAAAATCCAAGTGGAAGCCATTAGTGAGGCGATTACCTCTTTCAACATTTTAAAATTCTTTATGAAATTCATCATTTCCAAAACGTCAACACTTCAGACAGAGGAAGTACCTAAAGCGTCTTAAATTTGCCAATCTCACCAAGTAAGTACAAATATATTTATAATGTCGACGGATCAGAATAAACTACATAGCCAAGTTTGTACACAATGCCAAAAGCCCTCTGACGAAAATATGGCTACATGCACTATCTGCCATAATATATTTCACAGAAATTGTGTGAAGGCCGCTGATGACATGACCTTTAAATGTCCTTCTTGTTCAGTTATGAGGCCAAATTCACCTTCATTAAGTACCGTAAGTAGGGTTTCAAATCATTCTCGTGCTTCGCAGTCGCGAATATTTGAGTTACAACTGCAAAAACTAGAAGAAGAGCGGAAACTTGAGAAAGACTATTTAGATAGAAAATACCGACTTCTTGAAGAGGCTGAAAACCTTAGTAGTACATCATCCATCAAGAGCCAGTCTGTACGAAACTGGATAAGTCAGTCACAAAATAAAACACAATCATCAGAAAATCAATCTGATAACACTTTAACCACAATCACTAATACTGTTAATAACTCTACTCTTAATCGTGCAAGATATTTTACTACTGAAACTTCTGATACGTCTACTACACTTGCAGAACATACTGCTAATAATATTTACACTAATGATAATAATAACAATAACACAAGTATGAATAATCAACCTCCAGTCTCGCTTGATGCGGCCGTTGTACCTAATTCCACAACTAATACTAGCGGTAAACAGAAATCAGTTCAGCTGTTAAGCAGTACAGGGAAAAATAAATCTTTGCCAGAACAAACTAATTATTTCACTTCTGTACCGAATAACCTTTCCGCTAATATAAATCACTCAACAACTTTTATACCCCCACCGGTCGTGTCTACAGCCATAAATTCATCCATATTTTTAACTGCACCATCGTTTTGTACTGCGAACACAACCACTAACAATGTTTACCAACCACGAATGCAGCCTCCAAAACCTACCCCTACTACAGGCCTTAGTAGGCCAACTTTTAATTCATGTAATACAATTAATAACAATCCACAAGATTTGTTTAATTCACTTCCACAAGAATTTATCTCACAGCCACAGACTTTTAATTATACAAATAGAACACCATCATCTCATATTGTGCTACCACCCACGTTACAGCCAAACCATCTCAGTTCTCGACAATCGCTGCCAAAAGAGCTTCCAATATTTTCCGGCCAACCAGATGAATGGCCGATATTTCACTCCACATATGAGTGGTCTACTGCAGCCTGTGCATTCACTAATGCTGAAAACCTTATACGCATTCGCAAAGCCCTTCAAGGAGATGCTTACCGCAGTGTTCAGCATATGTTAGTGCACCCATCAAATGTACCTGGCATTATGCAAACGCTTCACATGCTGTTTGGCCAACCAGAAAAAATCATAAATTCTGTAAAAGAAAGAATAAAATTCACACCAAAAGTTGACGAAAATAATTTAAAAACTCTTACCACCTTAGCTATAAATGTTCGCGGTTTATTATCAACTATTACTGCTGCTAGTCTACACGATGAATTAAATAATTCATCACTTATTCAAGACCTAATACAAAAACTTCCACCTTTGTATCAAATGCAATGGGCAATGCAAAAAACTCAGCTGTTGAATCAAAACAAAAAACCTAATTTATATGAATTTGATAGATGGCTTTTTAATATAGGTATAACAGCTAGCAGTATAACAGTTGACTGTGCAAGTAAAAGTAATAAAAGAGAAAGAATGTATAATAATAACAACAAAGGGGCATATGTTAATACACATACTGACAATCGTAAGTGTTTTGTTTGCAACAACAACAAATGTACGGCAATAGCAAATTGCAAAAAATTTATCTCTCTTAATCGTGGTGAAAAATGGAACGTGGTAAGAAAATATAAATTATGTAAAATATGTTTATTTAAACACAGCGGCGAATGTAAAAAGAAACAACAGTGTGGTATAGATGGTTGTGAATATTATCACCATTCCTCTCTACATGCTCATTTTAATAACAGATTAAATAACAACGCTAATAACAACAACCAACAAGCAACTGACAACTCTGCTGCGATCAATGCACATAGGGACAATTCAATGCAAATTTTGTTTAAAATATTGCCTATCACAATCCATGGTGATAAAAAGGAAGTAAATACGTTTGCGTTCATCGACGAAGGGTCCTCTATAAGTTTAATGGATGAAAGTTTAATTAATGAGCTTGGAGTTCAAGGGTCAGTCATTCCTCTATGCTTAAAGTGGACTGGAGGAATGGAAAGATGGGAAAATAATTCTCAAAAGATAAAAATTAAAATTTCTGGCCAAACAAAGAAAATTATTGCAATTAATGTTAATACGGTAGCATCATTAAAACTACCTACACAATCATTAAATTATGAAAGTTTAGCGAAACAATTTCCGCATTTGCGTAACTTATCAATTGAAAGCTTTGAAAATGCTGTACCAAAGATCTTAATTGGTCTTAATAACTTTAACTTGGGAATTTCAAAGAAGATAAGACAGGGTGCTCCCCATGAGCCAGTTGCCGTGTGTACGAAAATCGGATGGTTGATTTACGGGGTAGTTGACGAAAAGAATACACCAATTAGTCATTTAAATTTTCATGAGTGCGATTGTAAGGCCGATGTAAGTCTGGACGAAATAGTTAAAGGCTTTTACTCTCTTGACAGTATTGGTATAAACTGCAAAGATCCACTTGTAAATAAGGAAGATGAAAGGGCACTTAGTCTTTTAAATCAGTATACGAGACAAAAGTCAAATGGTCATTATGAAACTCCTTTACTGTGGAGATTCGATATATATAATTTACCAGATAGTTTTGATATGGCAATGAAACGATTATTGTGCCTTGAACGTAAATTATTGAAAAATTTCGAACTAAGTGAGGTTTTTAATAGTACAATTGAAAAATACATGCGCAAAGGTTATATTCGGAAATTAAAGCAGGACGAAATCAATACTAGTGGTAAAGTGTGGTATCTACCTATTTTTGCAGTCTTTAATAAAAACAAACCGGGAAAATCGCGAGTTGTTTGGGACGCAGCAGCAACAACAAACGGTTTATCATTAAATTCATTCTTATTAAAAGGCCCAGATCTTCTAGCATCGTTACCAGCTGTCTTATTTTCATTTCGTAAAAAAGCCGTTGCAATATGTGGAGACATTGAAGAAATGTTCCACCAAATTTTTATACGTCCAGAAGACAGAAATGCCCAGCGCTTTCTATGGCGCTATTGCGATCAAAGTAAAGAACCCGAAGTATATGTAATGGACGTAATGATATTCGGGGCCACGTGTGCCCCTAGCATTTCCCAATATATTAAGAACTTAAATGCCGCGAAATTTGAAAATCAGTTTCCTGAAGCTGCAGAGGTTATTAAAGAAAACCATTATGTAGATGATTTTTTATATTCAGTTGACACTCCTCAAGAGGCTATTAACTTAATTGAAGATGTAAAGTTTATACATCGTCAAGGTGGTTTTAACATCAGGCATTGGATTTCTAATGACAAAGGCGTTTTAAACTCAGTTTCAGATGAAAATGTTAGTGCTACGAAGTGCTTAAATCTTGTCGGGGAGAAACAAATTGAAAAAGTTCTTGGAGTTTTTTGGGAACACCAGGAAGACGTTATTACTTTTAAAATTTCCGAAAGGTTTATTAAAACCGAAATATTTTCTGGAAAAGTAAAACCAACTAAACGTGAGATGCTTCGATTAATAATGTCGATTTACGACCCACTAGGCCTAATAGGCAACGTAATTATGTATGCAAAAATTTTACTCCAAGAAGTATGGCGACATAAACTGGAATGGGATGAGGAGATTCCGCATGAAATAATGGAAAAATGGACTCTATGGCTTAACTTTCTACCAAATATTGAAAAAATTAAAATTCCACGATGCTATTTAAAATCAATGGCCACCTATGACGAAATTGAAATCCAATTACATACATTTGTCGATGCGAGTAAAGATGGTTACGCCGCGGTGTCTTATTTTCGTATGGCCAAAAATGAAACAATAATCTGCTCTATTATTGGCTCTAAAACTAGAGTTGCGCCACTAAAAATAACCTCTATACCGCGTTTGGAGCTTATGGCAGCTTTAATCGGAGCACGGTTTGCAAAATTTATTTGTGAAAAACACAAAATCAAAGTTTCAAAAAAATTTTTCTGGTCAGATTCCAAAACAGTTATTAGTTGGATTGGTTCTGACCACCGAAAATATAGTCAATTCGTGGCCTTTCGAATCTCCGAGATTTTAGAATTATCTTCAATTAATGATTGGAGATGGATCAAATCAAGCCAAAATGTAGCAGACGAAGCCACTAAGTGGGCCCGAGTGCCTAAGATCAATAATTCAAACAGGTGGTTTTTAGGTCCTGAATTCCTTTATCAGCAAGAAGTTGACTGGCCAACAGAGCATATTAGTTTAGAAACAACCTCAGAGGAGATGACTCAATACCTGCTTAAAATTACTTCTTCAGAACCTTTGATATTACAAACTCGTTTTTCTAAATGGAGTCGCATGTTACGTGCTACAGCCTTTGTTTTTCGCTTTATTAAAAATTGTCTAACAAAAGATCACAAAAAAGACGAACTGTCTCAGGAAGAGTTATTAAAGGCAGAGCGCTATTTATACCAGCAGGTTCAACATGAAAAATATTCTATGGAAATTTCATGCCTCAAAAGTAAAAAGTGTATCCCGAAATCAAGTGAAATTTACAAAAGGTCTCCTATTTTAGATGAAAATAACATTTTGAGGACAGACAGTAGATTAGAAGACGCAGATATGTTTCAGGAACAAAAACAGCCTATAATATTGCCTAAGGCTAGCTACATTACTGGTTTAATTATTATGCATTACCATCAAAGGTATCGCCACTTGAACCATGAAACAGTTGTCAACGAAATAAGGCAAAAATATTCTATTGCAAGACTAAGAGTAATTTTTAAATCTACAATTCGAAAATGTCAATGGTGCAAAATTTATAAGGCTGTTCCAAAAGCTCCTCAAATGGCTAAATTGCCAAGGGCTAGACTTGCTGCTTACACAGCCCCATTTACTTACACTGGAGTTGACTATTTTGGTCCGCTAATGGTCACAGTAAACCGCCATAAAGAAAAACGCTACGGTGTTCTTTTTACATGTTTGACCATAAGAGCCGTGCATATAGAAGTCTCGCACTCACTAACTACTAGTTCGTGTATACTTGCCATTCGCAATTTTATGGCTAGACGAGGTATTCCGCGCGAATTTTATAGTGATAACGGTACAAATTTCGTTGGAGCAGAGCGGGAACTTCGTGAGGCACTGATAGAAGTAAACAAAAATGAATTTACTAAAACTTTTACCAGTACTACAACGACTTGGAATTTTAACCCGCCAGGTTCTCCTCATATGGGCGGTGCGTGGGAACGCTTAGTACGTTCAATTAAGACAGTTTTGTATAGAATAATGCACTCAAGAGCTCCACGTGATGAGCTGTTGTTAAGTATGCTGCTAGAAGTGGAAAATATTATAAATTCTAGGCCACTTGCCTACGTCCCATTAGATGATATAACTAATGAAGCTGTGACTCCTAATCACTTTCTAGTGGGTAGTTCTAGTGGTTTGAAACCATTATCTAGCTGCAACGACAGTGGTGTAGTCTTAAAGTACAATTGGCTCCTATCACAACAATATGCTAACATATTCTGGAAAAAATGGCTAACAGAATATTTGCCTTCAATAACATGCCGCTCTAAGTGGTTTGGGAAACAAAAGGCGATACGTCAGGGGGACTTAGTTATTGTAGTTGATCCGTCACTTCCTCGAAATACTTGGCCAAGAGGAAAAGTTTTGGAGACGAGATTGGCAAAAGATGGACAAGTAAGGAGTGCAAAGGTGCTAACAACCAACGGTATCATGGAAAGGCCTGTGGTTAAACTTGCAGTCTTGGACGTGGCTTCCTTACCAGAATTTGACGGCGAAGATACTTCTTGTCAAACTGCGGGGGGCAATGTTGTCGCCACTGACTAAAACCGCTTAATTGATCACATTATTGATATTATTCTATTACATTTTACGTCACATTATATTTAATAATTTTCTCACTTGTTATATGTAACTCCATTTCACATTCTAGAAGAATCGTCGTACTTAGCTGACGTGGTATTTTTCCTTAAGTCTAAATCATTTATAAAAATCTTTTATATAGAAACCTTATTATTATCTAATGGTTTTCATACCATAAAGTAAGTAGTTTATATATGAAAATGTATATGAAGTTTGTTAATATTAATTAAAAATTATAGGAATTTTAATCTAAGAAACATTAGCTAATAAACTCGAATTGAATTCAGCGCTAATTTTTCTTTTATTTAAAATCCAAGTGGAAGCCATTAGTGAGGCGATTACCTCTTTCAACAGTGTGAGTTAGGGCCTTTCTATATGAGACCAACGATATACTAGGACGACAATTTGCAAATAAATCTATAGAATGTATTTAAAACTTCTTAACAGAAAATAAAAAAGAAGAAGAAGACAAACTAAATATTGATGAAAAAATAACAATTTTTGGAGTATTTTTTTGGAACATGTCACGTACGTACCTTTATAACGTAGAGTTTGTATGTATCTGTAGAAACATTCTGTAAAAATGTATTCAATTTATTGAAACACTTTTAAGGAAGGTGAACAAAGCTGTTCATTTGCACTGAACTACTGATAGACGAATGTAAAAACAATAAAATAAACACTTCAGAATATTATAAGAAAAAAAAAGAACTAACTTCTTAAGATCCTGTCTTATCTTGTTTAGAATACCTTCTTACATACATACATAATTGGTCATTACAATTCTTCAGTTAGGATTACGACCTAGCTTCTCACACCACTTATGTTTTGTGTGTTAATTTTTTACATGAAAGACTTTAAACAGTACTTGATAGTCTTGTCTGCAGCTTCAAGAAATTTAGAAACTTGCTTAAAAAATGTGTGCTTAAATTAATCGATTACAGTTCGATAATAATAATAATAAGCCAACACATTACCTAATAGACTACGGCGACTTCTTAAAGCCTGCATAATAACAGCATTTTTTCGCAGGATACGTGAGCTTAAAATTTTCAATTTTTATAATTTCTTCTTTAAATATTTTAACTGCATACGAAATCAATAAGAATAATAAAATTGGAAATAAAAAACTTAATTCAAGTAATTTTCTTTGAAGTTTAGTGACTTTTTTCTAGCAAATAAAAAATATGAGGGATTATCAAATCTAATCTCTCTGGTACTTTTTCGAAAATTAGTAGCAAAGTTAACAACAGATTATAAGAAATGGAAATTACGATTACAACAAAAAAAAACACAAAATTTTGAAAATATTGTGCTTTTCTTTAATGATTATAAAATTTGTTATTGTCATGATTTGTTGTTTTTTTTTTATTTATTTTTGATTTTTGTTTTCATTATTGTTTTATGATTTTATTTAATGAGAATTAAGCCAGGTGTTCAAGGAATTTTATTTGGTTTTATTTTATTTTTATTTTATAAATTATATCTAAATTGTCATATTGTAGCAAGTCATATACTAAGTCACTAAGTCACTAAGTCACAATTACTAACCCATTCATATACATACATACATACATACACACACATTGATAACTACAAAATTATATATGTATTTGAGGTTTTTGCTACTGTTGCCTACTCATACACTTGAGCTTTTTTCTCTGCTTGTAAAATAGAAAAAAAGTAAGGAAACAAAATGATCACAGTCGATCAAAGTGGACTTTATGATACCCTACAATGAAAGGTACGATTTCGTTTCAGATACAAAAATTTATAACGATCTGAAAAGCCAACTAATAAAATTGCTAATTGACTATACATACATACATAATTGGTCATAACAACCCTTCAGTCAAGATTACGACCTAGCTTTTCACCCCACTTACGTTGTGTGTGTTAATTTTATCCATAAGTGGCGGGGCCTGCAATTTAAAGGGTGTTTTTTATAGAGGTATAGAACTTTAAGTTGGCATTACTTTTAAAGATGGCGACCGATTTAACAGCTGTCAAGTGATTTATTCTCAGTTTGGTTTGGCAATTCATCATGAATAGACTCACGCCTGAACAACGCTTGCAAATAGTGCAAAACGAGATTACCGTTGTTCCCGATTTTCATAAGCGAATTTTGTTTAGCGATGAAGCGCACTTCTGGTTGAATGGCTACGTCAACAAACAAAACTGCCGCATTTGGAGTGAAGGTAATCCTCAAGTGTATGTGGAAACACCGTTACATCCAGAAAAACTGACTGTTTGATGCGCTTTATGGGCTGGTGGAATCATTGGTCCGTACTTTTTCAAAAACGATGGTGGCCAGAACGTTACAGTCAATGGTGATTGGTATAGAGCCATGATTACTAACTTTTTCATTCCTGAATTGAATAACCATGATGTCCAGGAGATGTGGTTTCAACAAGACGGCGCAACATATCACACAGCTCGTGCCACAATAGATTTATTGAAAGACACGTTTGGTGACCGCCTAATTTCACGTTTTGGACCTGTGAATTGGCCTCCAAGATCTTGTGATTTAACACCGCTAGACTACTTTCTGTGGGGCTATGTAAAGTCATTGGTCTATGCGGTAAAGCCACAAACGCTTGACCATTTGGAACACAAATGTTGGAAAAAGTCATCGAAAATTGGACGTCCAGATTGGACTACATCCGCGCCAGCCGTGGCGGTCATATGCCAGAAATCATATTTAAAATGTAATGCCACAAGATTATCTTTCGGATAAATAAAATTCATGTCAATCGAATAATCCATCGTTGTTTTGTTGCAACTTAAAGTTCTATACCTCTATAAAAAACACCCTTTATAATGGACTTTGAACAACTGATTTGAGAAACTTTTCATGGCGGTTTTATTTATTTTGATTTTGATGAGCGTTTGGTGGGATTTTCCATAAGCAGCTCCCCTAGGTCTAAACTATGTAATTTAGACGTCACTTGTCAACAATTAATTTATTTAGGTGGCTTGGCATAACGGGTAAAGTACTTGCATATATGGTAATGTAATCCAGATTTGATTTTAAGTGAATTCGCTCCTGACCTAGTGATTGACGTGGTCCTGGAGTAGTGTTTTGATTTACTAGACGAGAGCACAGAGTTCAAACCTCAGTTCTGACATTTTGAAATTAAAAAATATAAAAAAAATTCAGAATGTTTGTCAACTATAGTAGCAGTATAGGGGAAAATAGCAGTATATTAGGAAATATTGAATACATCAAACCTCTTTGAAAGCTTAAATTACTATGCGTAAATTCTGTTAAAGGGTATACGGTATAGGAAAATTATTAAATAATATAAGAACTGTGATATATTGCATCCCTCAAGGTCAAAAATAGGACCTCATACTGAGAAGGTTATTGGAGATTAGATGATCAAAAATATTATTGTTTTACAAGCATTAATGTAAAACACAATACATCACACCGTCTAAGGTAGAGTCAGACATAAATAGCTAACAAGGTTTTAATCGATAACGATCCATGCCAGCTGTTTAAAAATATTTACTGATTATCACATTTTTTATTGGCTAAGATAAGATTTGATTAGAAATGAATATAAAAAAGAATGGAAAAAAATGTTTCACTCTTATTTTGGCAATAGGCCATCAATCAAAATCAGTTGCAATTGAAACTTTTATTTAATTGTTACTCGAATGATAGTCTTGTGAAAAAATTTTATAAATTAAAATTACAAAGAAAAAAAATCCAGTGAAAATCATTAATTATGAATATTTTAAATACGTTGGCATTAACATGCCTATTGGTAACAGGTATAAAAAATATATAAAAATATAGAAAATAAATATTTTTATTTAAATGAATATTTTTTAAAGACTACAATATTTCCATTTAAAAAAGTGAAGGAAATTTTATTTAAAATTTTTTAAAGCAACAAAAAAAATGTTTTCAAGAAACGTGTGTGAATTTTTAATTATTAGGCCATTGCAGGCGTAATAAATTTAACATTTAAAATAGTGAACAACCAACAACAATAAAACTGAAACAGGAAATGAAATTAAACGAATATTTCTCGAACCAACAACACAAACGACAATCGAAACTATTTTACCAAAGAAATGAATTGGTGTTCAAAGTACATACAACAATAAACAGTTAATAATTAACATTTTGCAAAACATTTTATGAAAATTAAAGCGATGGCAAATAAACTAATTGAAAAAAATTTACTCTGCACCACCAGTTATTTTGGAGTTAATGGTTTTTCGCTCATATTTGTATGACTTTAAATTCTATGACTGTCACCAAGCTTCTCCTTTTGGTACTAAACTAAGCTGGTTACTAGTCCACTGTAGCGGGCTCCACTAAACTCACCATTTGTCGCTACGAAAATACTAAGCCTGGGTGTAGTGGTAGGGAACTTTACACATTGAGCCCTTACCAACAGATGACACTGTCTGACTTTTCCATGATGTTCGTTGTTGTTCTGAGGTATCGGGGTGTTTCTTAATTTCTAATTCTAATTCTTAATTTAATTTTATTCTTAGCCTTTCGCTACCTTTGAAATGAAGCATTAGCTTCGGTTCATAAAACTTAACAACTAAAATAGGCTACCATAGCTTGTTTTCATTATTTCTTGTTGCTTTTAGGAATATAAGGCTGTCCCTTATGCTATCATTATATATTTATTATTGTTTTAATTGTAATTAATTGTCTGCAATATCAGCTTCTAGAAATATGTGATTCCTTTTCTTTAATCAATCGGAAAAGAGAGATTTTCCGATTGATTAATAGGAGAGAATCCAAGCCGAAATTGAGTTAGTAAGTCAAACACATGAGGAATAGATAAATGCAACAAAGGAATACACCAAAATATATATGGAAAACAGAAAACTAATATTCAAAAGGTATGGTCAAGGAAAAACAAGACAAAAAATATTGAGTGATTGTTAGGGGAGAGTCAGGAAAAAGGAGACAAGACAATAAATAAAAATATTAAAAAACTTGACCTTGATGAATAACAATTTGTAAACACATTTGTGTTTCTGACTGTGGTGGTTGGGTATTTCTTCAGCAGACCATAAATTCCCACCATATTCAAAATATTAAAATAAAATAAAAAAATACAAAAAAAAAATAAAATACAATAAAACTTATTTCAATTATTCTCCGTTTTCGACATTTAAAGTGTCATTGTGTTTAAGGTGACATGTCGACCGTCTTAAACTCTATAATACTCTACTGGATTATAGAAATTTTAAGAATTTAAAAACAAATTAATTTTAATGGGGATCATTTTTTGACTGTTAATGTTGAAATATTATTTCGAACATTTGACTGATTCGGTTGAGTAATAATGATTATGAAACCAAATTGGATATTAATATCATCCTATCATCCAACCTATCGAAATTTATGGGTCTAATAGATTCTAATGACTCTCTGAAAAAGGAATTTGTTTTTACAGGCATTTAGCCAAAGGTGATATGAGTAAAACCCACACCTTCATACGATTCTCATAAGTGTCTCGGAATGGTTAAGGGATGCCAACCAGGAGCTACAATTACATGGCGAAATAGATAATATTGGTGTTGCAACGGAACACAAATAAGCTGGGCCCAGTGATAGGGCTGTCAGATTAACCTAACCGAAGTTAAGCTAACCTAGACACAAAATTTTTAATAACTTTTATTAATTTCCGACAACAATTTGTGACAACATAACTTAGCTGCAAATCAAAATTATTCCCATTAAATTGATTAACTCAACGTCAACAACTTGTTATCGCTTTGAAAACAAATGTGCTTACCCTTCTCAATAGAAGGTTTTTTCTCTTAAAATTTTAATCCAAACTCCAGAATATATTGCAATCAATTGGAGCTTAAGAATCACTCTACAAAGTTTCTAAAGTTCCTGGCGAATTCCTTTTATTATGTATTTCACGCTGTTGTTCCAATTCCACTCCTTTTCCATTCGTATTGGTTTAACTTGGCCGCTTACGACAGATATCTACTTTCAGATGATTTAATTTTTGCGTTAGTATACTGGGTAGTATATTGGCTTACTAGACGAGAGTTTCAAATTCCATTCTTGAAAACTTGAAAAATAAAGTTTAAACAATTTTTTTTTTTAAAGCCACGCAATGCTTTGAGAATAGAGTGAAGAAGCTTCTCGTCCGTAGTGGAGCAAAATAAACACACAACGAGATTATGCTTAATCCCCAATAATTTATGTATGTTTCGTTAGGATGCTTAAATAGTAAAATTTTACTGACACTCATTGATAGTCTTGTCTGCAGCTTCAAGAAATTGAAAAACTGGCATAAAAAAACTAAACTAAACTTAAACTAATCGATTACAAATCGATTTATCGTGGTTTTTGATTATTTATGGCGTTAGTATAGTGTTTAAAGTGCTTGACTACTAACCTTGGCAAATTAGCTCTGAATCCAAGGGATGAATCTTTCATCATCTTTTTCCAGGTCTAAATTAATCTCCAAGTAATCCATTTAGAAAGCTCTCTGATCTCCCAGAGACTTATTCAAAATGATTAATAAGCAAGGTGCGTCAATATGGTACAGTTCAGCAGCTTAGACGCCCAAAATGTTGTTAACGAAACTGTAATAATACAAAGAAACAATAAGAATATGAGGCCGATAACTTATGACTATAAAACAAGGAAATGGAATAAAGAAATCAAGCTTTCAAAGCGTTGTGCATCTTTAATATTTACATTTCTGGCGTGAAGTGAATAAAACCAACATGTTAGGTAAAATGAAATAACTTTTTGTCAGGTTTACGTTGTTTAAAGCATTCTTTAGATACATGAACTGTACTAAAGATATCTGAAAATCTTTTACTGATTTGCCTATCCTGCGACCATAAGAAGGCAGTGACACTTTTTTTAATATTTCACATGTGTTTCAATCAGTAAGTTTGCAAGAAGTCGTCGTAGTCTAAAGGTAGTGTGTTGGCTTATTAGAACTGAGGAAAATATAAAAAAATATTTCTTCGGCGGCTTCCACTCAGTAAACTTCTAGCAAAAACTCTGAGAGTATATAACATTGCTATGAAACATTTCTCAAAAAATCTCTCGTTCGGAGGCGACTCCCGCCACCCATGCATAAATTAATACACATACAAAAGTGGTGTGAGAAGCTAGGTCGTAATCCTGACTGAAGAGTTGTAATGACCAATTATGTATGCATCAAAATAAATAAAATTTATACTCTGGTGTAGTGTACAAATATTGTAATAATACAATTAAAAAAAACTACAATTACTAGTAAAAATACTTGAATAACAGTAACAGTTTTGGTCATTCTACGTATATGGTGGTAGTGTTGGTGGAGTGTAGTAGTAAGAGCATTCTCTTGTATTAGTTATAACCTTGAAATTTTTCCTGCTACCTACTCATCTACCACCCTCCTTTAATTCTATCATAAGCTGATATAAATTAATACTACTGTGTGCAAATTAATGTTAATAATAATATTTATTATTGTTATTATTGTTCGCTTTTTCATTTTGGCAAAATAATTGTTAGACTTTTATCACGGTTCTAATGGAATGTTAATAAATTAATAAAAAAAAAAACAAATACAAGTAATTGGTATACTTTTAGGGTTGTATACCCAGCAAATTTACGAAGCCTACTTTTAAGGGTGTTTTATTGATATATTTATATTAATACAGAGAGGAGCTATTATTATTGTTAAAAAATATTAAATATTTTTGAATTTCGTTTACTTTCCCCAAAAGAAATATTTTCATTTTCGACTCATAGCTGGGAATTTGAACTGGAAGTTTAAATTGCCATGACTTTTCTGAATAAAATTTTTTTTAACTCTTTAACACTTTAATTCCATAAATTTATGGTTAATTGATTTTCTAGGATACAAATATTTGAAATACGATTTTACTCCTACCTAGTGTATTGGTATTTTTTTTAAATACACTCTGTATACAATTTTTATGATTCTATTATTACGGCATTAATATAAAAATTAATTGTTATGATGTCCTACTTTCATGTCATATGAAATCAACCGTACACTACAAAACAAAAATAAAATAAAATTACACGTAATGTGTTCTATTTTTAAAACTCAAAACATATTCAATAAAATGCATAAAAAATTTAAAAGGTTGTCATGAACACATTAAACACAGATAAGATCGGGTAATAAAACAAATTTAAAAGCTTTTAAGCCAAATGCTTATCTAATGTCACAAAGTACTTTATTTAAGAGTTTTCTTTTAGAGAATTTCTAAAGAATTTTGTTATTCAATAATAGTTAAAAAAATTTTATGCGGCTGATTTACAACGCATCTTTTTTTGAATCCATCTATCTCCTTCACATTTCGATACCTTATATGCGGCTAAAAATGAAATACAACTCTTATGTATATTCCAGAGCCTCAAATAGAAAAGGACGAAGGTGTTTAGTATGCTAATAGGGCATGCAACTCTAATGGTTCTGTGGTACACTGCCGCAAATTGGCTCGTATTTAAATTTTCTGTTGCTTCTACAACTAGTGAAATATACAGACTTGTTTCCAATAATAACACATTTTTAAGTAATACTTATCTGCCTCATAGATCATATTCTTTCGTAGACGGTTGCTTCATTGAATGCATTGTGGAATGCATCGTTCTACAGAAATCTTTTCTGTCGTTTACTATATCAACAGATTCAAATGTCCATAACCTTACTTGCATGCTTAATTGGTCATTACAACGCTTTAGTCCGGATTACGACCTAGCTTCTCACGCCACCCATAATGTAGCCGTTAATTGTATACATGAGTAGCGAGATCTACAATTTAAACTCTGAGATTAAATAAACTTGCTATGAAAAGTTTCTCAAAAAATCGGAATCGACTGTAGGTCTCGCCACTCTTAGATAAAATTAACACACACAAATAAGTGGTGTGAGAAGCCACGTCATAATACTGACTAAAGTGTTGTAATAACCAATTATGTACATACATATGTGTCTGTGTACGTAATTTGGTTAAAGAAAATCGACGATTGTTCCATAACAGAATCACTTCAAAAGCTGAAACATTCATCGAAAGCGAAATATTATTTCCATACCGTCACCACTCATATAAGTACTTCCTTGCAATTAAAATTAAATAATTATAACTCAGGAATTTAATCTAATTGGAATATATTGGAATAGAATGCCGCTTAAAAATAACCGAATTAATGTGAAATATCCACTCATTATACGAGTGGATAGATATACATACATATCAAGGCATATTTGTAGACGATATGAAAGTAATCTGCGTAGAAAACTCTATGCGTGCTGAGGTTGAAAGAGAAATTTTTTTCTTATCGCCAATTCAACTGACAATCGCCTGGAATACAACAATATATTGTGTAACTAATAATAAACAATTGAACACCTGGTGAATAGAAAAAAACAACAACAACAATACTACAGCCAGCAACATTCTAGCTGATAAGAAAAACGAACAAATTATTTATTTACCCCCCCCCCTCTCCTTTAAAGCATAGGCAATTAAGCACGTAAAGCCCGCTTCATTACCAATGAAAATTTTTTTTTATAATTCTATTGTACAATAATTATTATTTTATAATGTTAACTAAAGTTTAATCAGATGAAAGAAAAATAAAAAAAAAAACTTTCTATTTTCCCTCATTACAGGCACAACAGCTGTTTATTGGCCATGTGATACACATGCTGACTGTACGGCAAAATATTCATCGTGTTCATCAAATTCGGGTTCATGCATATGCACCGACTTCGATATTGTGTTCTCGAGTGACTTTTCAACATGTCTGAAGACGTCACTGATTGGTGACGCATGCGAAGAAGACGTTCAATGCAATCTTATGCCAACGGGAGCCAAATGTAAATCGGGGGTCTGTGATTGTGCCGATGGAGAAACATATGTACGTGGACGCTGTCGGCCATTGAACGGTCTCAATCAGCATTGTGATACAAATTTCGACTGTTATTTCGGTTATGATCGAGAATCGGTTCAATGTAAAGATAATGTTTGCACATGCGCCAATGGTTATTACAATAGACATGGCAACATATGTCGCCGTAAATCAATGGGTAAATTACATACATACATAGCTTCATACCTATACATACAACGATGGTACAGGTATGCTGCAGTCTTTAATGAATTTCTTTTTTTTTTTTTTTTGTTTTCCAGAAATCGGTGATGCCTGTATCGTTGACACTGACTGTGATGATTTAGAGGCAAATGTTAAGTGTCGTAGTTTAAAGTGTCAATATGTTGATGAAATTAAATCGAATGTTAAAAACAACAACAACAACAATAATAATAATAATATTATAAATACAAGAACAAAAAGACAAACTTCCACACCAACCGAAACCAATTCAAATTTATCAAAATCATCACCAACGGAAAGTGACGATTTAAATGTTACCAAATTGGTTAATGGTCTTAGCACAACCAGCCTTAAAACAAATAGCAATACCTATAATAACAACAATAACAACGCTTTAAGTGATACAGAAGCAGAAGATTTAAATACGGCCTCAAAAGACGAAATTCTCTCAGCCGCCACGAATAAAGAAACCGACAAAAAACAAAGTCGTGAAATTGCTGTCCAGACCAGCATCGATGCTTATGAATTGAAAGTTTTCGCACCGCAAGTTCGTAATGTTGCCACTATTACGACCACAGCATCGACTAGTACCAGCAGTCGTAGGCCCACAAAACAAAAACGCCGTACCAGAGGCGGATTTCGTTTTAACGATGACGAAAAAACTATATCGACTGTGTCGAACACTGATGACGATATTGAACGTCAACAACAGACTTTGCAGTGTAAGTTAAACTTCAATTACATTATAAAAATATCCTGAAAACGATATTCAATTGAATGTGTTTCACTTTTATTGCAGACGGTTTCCAATGTCCTTACAATGGAGATGCCTGTACTGGACTACCACACTCTATATGTTCCAGAAATGTTTGCTTGTGTCGTCAGGGTTACTATCGCAACAATGGAAAATGTTTCGCTGGTAAGTACAGAGAGTTAAAGAAATGAAAACGCTTTCGTAAGTAAATTTCAGTTCTTTGTTGGCAAGAATTATTAAAATTTAAAAATATAAGGTGTAGGATAAAGAAAATTCCTTATTTTTCCATTAGCTTGCAGTAGTTATTTGTATTACGTGCCGTATATCACTCTCGCTTAATGTGACTAAAAAAAAGTCGAGACTTTGTGCTTAAAAAGATCTTGACGGCCCTTTGAAAACGATACCAACAAAGGGAAAATACGCCATATAATCCTGTTTTTCGACGGAGCCTAAACTTCATACGTCGTAGAAGCTTATATTTTCATTCCGTTCAATTCAAAGACGATTCTATTCAAAGTCGTACCACATTGTAACAATGTCAAGGAGTCTAATTGAGTTCGATCATGGTTCCGAGACGAGTCGTCTTTCTATCCATACATTTCTGCGAACAGACACAAGTGTTTTGTAAAAGAGGCATAATGGAATTACAAAATAAAATACCGAAACGTGATTTCCAGACACCAGTTGATAAAAATTCGTGTAGTGGCTGAAGTAAATTTCAGACCGATTTTTAGAAAATTCAGATGAATAACAATCTTGAGAAGAATTTCCTGATGTTAGACAAATTTCTTTTAAAACGCGACCAACATTCAGGGGATACTCCCTATTAATGCAGCTTATAGTGTTACACCTGTGAGGTTATGGGAGAGAGGACTATGGGTGTACTGTTAATGAATATGAGATTTAAATTTGGAGATTTTTCTACACAGAGTTCCACATAAGTACAGCTTAGCTAAAGAACGAATTTCCTCCGTAATGTACTGGTCATTCGATCAGTAACGGAACTGCTTTACGAGTCAGACGAGTGCTACGAAAAGTATACGATTTCTGGAGCACATTCCATTGAAGCAGCGATGACGCTATAAAACACAAGTCCAATTACGACGGTGATCTGCTGTATCCGCACTCTTGCAGGCGGTCGTGAAGCAATTAGAGAGAGTTCTCAACGCTGACATTTGTATAAAAGTTGTAAGCCACTTTAAAATTTCTTTCAACGCTTGAAAAATACGTTGATTCTAGCGAATATAACAGCTTTTGGTTCCCGAATGTTTGCACTATTCAAAGCTATAGATTATTCATTATTAAGTTATATGAGCCAATGAATATCGTTGAGTCTTACAAATAGCAATCTATCCTAAGCGTAATTGTCTAAAGGATAAATGCAACTAAGCATTTTGAGTCTCCGAAAGGCATTGGTTTCCAGTCCAAGAAGTACGAAAGCTATAAATTTTGATGAATGGCGGCCGTAATAGGCTCTGTCTGTTAATTGCTTTTGATGTGTCAACAGCCACATCCTTCCTATCAAATCGTTAGACGGACTGGTTTCACATTCAGAAGCTGATCAGATTGTTAATCACACGATATCTAACAAACAGTCTGTAAATCAAACTTTCCATAATCTTGCCATGTGCGGAAGATATTGCTTCAGTGCTCTAGTCTTCAGAGTTAAAAACTTCACTCATTTCACTACAAATTCAAAATTGAAAACAAAATTTGAAATTCTTTTTTGAAGAGCTGAATTGAAAACATAGAAATAAATTTTTCTATAGAAACTCGATCATCGAGTATGTTTAAGAAACTAATTTCCTACATTCTTTTCTAGAATTGGGTGAGATAGCAGAAAGTTCGGATGAATGTGAAAATCAATATGATCCCGTAACTAAAAAATGCAGTTGCCAAAAAAATTTCTTTTACGACTATAATCTTAGAGGATGTCGTAAACGTAAGTACATAGTATAACGAAAGCTACAGAAAAAAAAATAATAACCTTTGACCTTTTGTTAATTTGGCAATTTCAACAGCCATACAATATCATTTATCCTGTACCGCTGATAATCAATGCAGTCCATTTGGTGCAGCCTATTGTCAACCTCAAATACCAAGACGTTGTACCTGCAAACAATATGCCGAATACGATGAGCTCTTGCAAATGTGCGCCTATAAAACAGGCTTAGGCTCCGAATGTGAAACTGATGATGGTTGCCCTGTTGAACATGCCATGTGCTCGGAACGTGTTTGTGTATGCAAAGAGAATTTCATCCGCAAGGATGAAAAATGTTTGCCGGGTAAGCACAAAAATTAAAATTTTATTGAAAACGAAGGAAAATTTAAGAAATTTTTATCTTTGCAACAGGCATTGGAGCTGAATGTTTGGAAAATGATGATTGTCACGCGGAGAATTCTATGTGTGCCACCACCACCGCTTCCAATAGTACACAGGAACAATCCAAAACCTGCCATTGTCGCAAAGGTTTTGTGCACTTTAAAGATGAGTGCCTTAAAGAGGGTAAGTGGTTTGCCAAGGTTGAATAAAAATTATTAAAAAATTTTATTTTGTTTCTTCATCAACAGCCGAGAATATTGAAGAAGAATGCATTGACAACGAACAATGTAAACCGTTATTGGCTTCTTGTGTTGAAAATAAATGCTCCTGCGGCGAAAAACAAAATTTCCAAAATGGTCGCTGTGAAACCAGAAAAGGTTTGCATAGCCTTAATTTCCATTTTTTTTTTTTTTAAATACTTTACTTACAATTGCTTTGTTTCGCATTTTTCAGGTCTTAATGAAGCCTGCTCTAAGGCTAGTGAATGTCATGTAGAAAAAGGTGCTGAAAATGTCGAGTGTCGTAATTCTGTGTGCCAGTGTAAATTGGGTTATAGAAGTGATGCAGAGCATCGTTATTGTGTTGCGTCCAATAAGAATAGTAAGTCTGTTTAATACTTAAGAAGCGTTTGATAGCAAGAACTCTTTCCTTTTCTTAATTGTTGAAAATTAAATTTGATTTCTTTGACAATCTTCTGTTAATGATTGATAATAAAATCAATCAAGAGGACGAACTAAGTTAGATGCGTTAATTTCACAGTCTAACAAAGTTTTTCATTCAGGCAACATTTTACCAATGGAAATGGAACTCTATTCTGACCATACTATTGCCGTGGTCTAGTAGGTAGCATGTTGGATTACAAGACGTAAGGCCAGGTCAGGCATCTCAAACAAACCAAAATATGAAAAAAACATTTCTTTGGCGACTACCTCTCAAAAATTTATCGTTCAGAGTCGACTTCAAAATGTAGTGCTGTGAGAAGCTAGGTCAGAATCCAGACTGAAGGATTGTAATGACCAATTATGTATAACTGTTGGCTCAGCATTATGACCTGCTAGCTCTCATTCTGAATTCAATTTTTATACGATTTAAAATCGATCGGCTCGGTAGTAAATACAATTTTTTTCTCAATCCTCTAATAAAATATAATTAATTTGGGACTGTAGGATATTGAAAAATTAACATCACCTTCGAAGAACATGTACAAATATTTTAAAATCAGAATATTTAATGTATTTTCTAAATATCTTACAGATTCTTCCGGAAGGCCAAGTGCTCTTAAAATAATAACATTTATGCTGATTGGTTCAGCGTTTCTTATAACCAGTGCCGCTATAAAACAAGCCTATTATTAAATTCATGTTCAGGAACCACCAACTAAATTACAATGACAATAGATGCAACAACAACAACAATTACAACAACACTAACCATGCAACAATAAAATAAATTGAGGAAAAACAAATAAATTTCGAGCGATCCTTTAAATAAAAACAAAAAATTATTAAAAAGTCTTATACAGTGGGCAAAAAAAACAAAAATTGTAAATTGAATATTAAACCAAAAGAGAAAAAAGGGAAAACAAAAGAGGAAATATTAGAAAAAATTGTGAAAAACACATTATTTAATAAACAAAATTAAAACCGCACTCAAAGATTTTATTAAATATTTACCTACACTCAGATAATAACAACACCATATCAAATTTAAAAAATTTTTAGCAATCCTTTTGAAATTCCTCCCCATAAATCAATGTAGAAAATTATAAAAACCCAAAAAATTATGTTTTTTTTTTTAATAAATTCGATAACATTTCAAATGAAAGCAATATTTATTGAAACTAAACGATAATTAATTACAAATATTTCGTATAATATCATATGTAGTTATTAAAATTATTCAAATAAAAATTAGAAAAAAATTGAAGTTTTGCAATCTAAGAAATAGAATAGAATAGAAAAGCAAAATAAAAACAAATTTTAATTTAAAATCTTTAATTATAAAATACAAACAAATTTAGTTGAATTAAGTTTAATTTAAAATTGAAATTCATTAAACAATTAAACGTTAATTAACTTCTTAATTATTAATAATAATTTATTATAATAGTTTTAAGATTTTAGTTAAACAATATGTAGATATACGGATTATAAAATATTTTTTTTGAAACTATTAAAAAGAATTTTATTAAAATAAAAAAACATTACTTTCATTTACTTTAACGCATGACAGGTATTCTTAGAACTACTCCGTCGTAGTCATAATTTGTTAACCTTAACTGCCAACTAGATACATAGTATGTTGGAGAAACAAGCATCTGCGAATACAGCTGTCAAAACATGCAAGCAAAGACACTTTAGACATGACAAAATCTGACATCCTATTTACAACGCCGTATCCGACCCCGATTTTGATACTGCTTTTGGAATATAGTCACCACTGGCCGTTGGCTATGGTGTTAACCTCTAAAGATCAAGATCACAAAATATTTTAACAGCAAACAAATTATTTTGATTTTATATCGTTTATCCGACAAGATGGCCAACAAATCAATATAAACCAATTGCATCACTCTAATACCGGATTGAATATCTTGGTCAAACGGATCCATGCCACAGTTGCCCGTGAGGACTTGTTGCTACACGAATGACACTAAACATGGAGAAAGGTCGGGACTGGGTCTCTATATATAAGGATCAGAAACCAAACTCCGGCCACTGAACTGTAATTCCTTTTTTCAAGAGGAGGTACATTCGATCAGGGAATGTATGATCTGAGCTAGTAATTGTTTAGTAAGCTTAACGTATTCGGATTAAAATATCTTTTAGGATAGTCAAATGACAAAACCGTCCTGGAGTGTAAAAAGGCGTGTAAAAGGCGAGCACTTTTTTCATTTCATTGCCCAGTTTTCGTAAGATCGAGGAATGGACTGGAAGAAGTTAAGAAAGTTGGTACAAGGTACAGACTTCCTACAGAGAGTAAGGTGGTATTCCTAATGGCGAGCGCACAACAAGCCTACATGATGGCTTAGGTATATGTTAATTAGCATGAACGATTGGTTGGCCTCCTCTCCTTTAACCTACCTACCTATTTTACTTCTTTGTAAAGGTAAAATGTAAATATGGTAGACCAGAAGATTTTAGCCTTGTTTGCATATACATATATTGGACGCAGATGATTTGCGTTGAATTAAATTTAAATCCATCTTAAAGGGAAAGTAATAATGAGACACTGGCTTCCAGGTATACACACCAAAAGCCTAAAAATACCTTTAGCGACTTCTGCAGATACTGCAGTGATGAAGAGGATATCAATATCATCGCTTTCATCGTTCAGGACTAGGGACCCTGAGGTGTTTTCTTTAAAACCCCTTCCGTAGTATGTTGCTTTATTAGACGCAAACTCATGAATAAAACCCCTACTCAGATATCTCGAACAAAACAAAAACTGTAATGATAATTCCATACAATACACTGAAATGGAATGATGTAGAGTCAAAACTTTATATGCATGAGTAGTGATGACAAACCTCATTTCTTTGTCTGTCTAAAACTGATATTACGCTTTTAGATTGAGCCACTGTAATGTTTTAATTGGTTTTTATATGAATAAATAATTACGGATGAAAATTTCTAATATGAAAACTAATGCCTAGGAACTTTCGACAATACATGCAACATAAACTTCTTGTGAATTATCGATATTTATCGGTTTGCTGCTTATTATCATCACCGTCAACGTCACCATCGTCATAATCACCATCATTATCACCCTCACCCTCACCTTCATCCTCATCATCATCATCAGCTTCATCATCATCCTCGTCAACATCACCATCATCGTTTGAATCCTGTTCGTTTAAAGAATTTGAACATTTCGACGGTGAGTGTTTGGTAAGCGATTTTTTTAGGCGTAAATATTTTAGACCAATTAAATAGTTTTGCTCATTAGCATCCTGTACAGCATTGTTTAACTCGGCATTCTTTTGAAGTTCCTCTTCCTAAGCGCATACAATAACACATGTTATGTTTACAATTCTATTTTAAAGCCTCTTTCATACCAACTGTTTTGAACGTGTACTCAGCAGCAATTTTATATCATGCAACTCCCTGATCATGGCATTACGTTCCATAGCATGATAGTCCCGCTGCAAACGGCATTCCTCTTCTAGTTCATGATTTAAACGTTTCAAATGATACATTTCTGTCAACATGGTATTTTGTTTGTCCATCAGTGTCTTAACCAAACCCTCTAGATTTTCCACAGTAATGCGTGCCTCATTAAGATTTTTGCCTAAAAGCCAGATTTCCGCTCGAGCCGCAGCCAATTCTGTGGCTGACACATCAGTTCTGCATAACGCTTCAGGACTAGAATATAAATATAATTGCTTTCTTTACTCATTGCATTCCATGCTCTACATACTTATCCTCCTCATTGGTGGCTAAAGTATCTTTTTGCGTAGCCGAAGGATCTGTATTTAAATCAGTGGCAGTGATAAAACAATCTTTGGAATGTACAAAATATTGACAAATACAAGACATTTTCAAAATATACACAAATTAATTGACTTTTATGAAATAAATCTCAAAAAGTTCTGACAAGTGTAATCGATAACTTCTATATGAATAAGAGTAGCAGACAGTAAGGAAAATTTTCAATAACCCTATACGTCAGTTTATTTCCACAATATTACTCGAATGAAATCATAGACACCAATTCCCTGTAACCTATATCAGTGGAAGTATAATGCCAGTTAGTATAGAGTACAGGAAAGAGTGGCAATTTTGTTTCAATCAAAGCCGCAGTGCTGACTGAAAAGTCAGCATCGGGGCTATGTATTAAAGCATGACTCCCTTAGAATGGAAAAATTGAAGGGCACAAACTAGCCACATTTCCAGTCCTAGAAGGTAATGTTTCAGCTGCCATTGGTGATACATCTATCTGATTGCTGGAAAAAGTATACCAAAATTGAAGTTTAGGAATGGACCTCCTACAGAGTTGATGAGGGCAACAGTGCCATGATATATGCCTTAAAAAAGCAAACATTTTCGAAACGTAAACTTTTAGCAAACCATCCGTTACAAATAATGTTCAATTTCGATTTAAAATCGGGATAACACAGGTAGCACCTGCTTCTCATGGAGCGCATAAATATATGAGCCTCAAATCACAAAACCTTTCTTTCAGAAATATGCTTTTTTTCGAAATTAATTTGCTCCAATACCCGTTTTATTAACCAAATTGACTATGCCTTGTAAATTTTGTTGTGTTTCCTTACATCAACTGTTTCAATAGGCAATCGAACAGTTACAAATAATCTTTTGAAATCTTAACACGCAATCTAACATGAACAGCAAATTTGTCATGCCCGCTGTAGTCACAGTTTCCTTTTTAGACTTCTGTTTCGTCTTTCATTATTTTGTTGTGTGGCATTAAAGTCCTTTGATTAAACTTTAACGACGTCAGAATTAAATGACAAATTTTCAGCAATGAAATGTGAAGGATGAGTTCTTGGACAAAAGTTGAACCTTTGCATGCCTTTAAATAAAACAAAAATTCTTTTCGAAAAAGTTAAAACACTAAATGTCAGGTGGTCATTGAAACAAGGTTTTACGTCACTGTTATGGTGGTCATCATAATTGTATGGCGTCATTTTGATTTCAAGAGGATATTCAAAGGAAAATTCTTCACAGTTTACTACAAAAGTTTTGATTGTTGCTGTTGTTTTAAGTACAATTGTGTTTATTAATCAACAGTTCTTAGATGTCTGGCTTTATGATTAATAGCAATTACAGGCCATATGTTCTTAATGATTGTACGAGTTTGTGTTTTATACTTTCAGTTCATGAACTTTAAAGGAATTAATTGATAGGCAAAGTTCTAATTGGTTTCTGTTTGGTGCATAAGAAAAAAATAAATAGTTTTGCATGGCCCTTAGCTAATTCGGCAGCTTTACTTCAATCTATGAACTTTTATGCAATTCTTAATTTTCCGAAACGTATGTGTGATCAGGTCCTCTATCGTACTGTAAGAGCTATAAATTATATTTGTGGTTCCAAGCAATGGTCGCCTAAGCAGCCATTTATTAAGCGTAACTAAATTTCGTGATATTGTAAAGGAGATTTTGAATCGTAGTTATGGCTAGTTATGTCACAGCTAAGAGTACCAACGTAATAATCGCAAAAGTAGCTTTATAATGGAACCTTTGTAATAAAGGTTTACGCAAAAATGGTGCCTCAAAACAACCTGGAGAAGAAGATTGAAGAATGAGACAGATATAAGAGGCCATTGTCGACATGTATTATTATGTAATGAGCCATAGGTATATCTAGATACGCACTTTTTAATTGTATCATATAAGTATCATTTAAATTTAAAAGTTTACCCTTACATTTGAGTAAGCAAAATATAGACTACATTACACTGTCTTTAATTATTGTTCACAAAAAAGACTCCATCGTATAAACTAAAGTTCCATCCAATAATAAATATTTTGTAATAACCATCACAATGTGTGATCAGTCAGATCATGTTATTCTGTACTACAAACGTACCTGTAAGAAATATGGAGTCATCTGCGAATCATAGAAGTTCTTTGTCATTTTCACCAGTCCATTCATTAACCATATCCAAATTTGTGTTATCTGGCCATTGAAATCAGCAAGAGGAGAATATTTTTACAAATGCAGTCGAAACACTAAATTTTTATTCTGGAAACAAGGAGAAAGGACAAGATAAACAAACAATAACAAAACAACAACAAAAAATAAGAAAATGGGGATAAACATGGATCGTATTAGAGTAAAAAAAGAAAAAAAAACAATACAATAACATCGATCGAAAATATATGAAATATTAATAAAAACAAAGATTAAAATGATTAAAAGCGATGTGAAATTTTATATTTTACAAAAATAATCGTGTAATAAAAGCGATAGAATTGCGTTATCAAATGTAGTATGTATAAAAATTTATCAAAATTCCTTTTAATGCAAGAAATTTGCAAAAATGTTTATATATGTACTTACTTCTGTAGTAAATACTGTAAAATTTAGAACATGAGTTCAATTTTGATTGTTATATGGACTTTTTATTAAAAATTTAAAAGGTAGGAAATTTATTTGTTTACAATATTAATTAATTAATCACTTTTTAGATGTTTTAAGAGATACGCTATAAATATAATTTTAAATTAGATACATATACATATATGTATATATGTATGGTATATATGGATTGTATGTATGTATATATGCATATAATTTGTTTATTTGTTTTATTATTTACTTTAAATTAAATTTTTTTTGTTTTTTTGTTTTCTTTGCAACATTTAAAACACTCCAACAATATTTTTTCTTTTTTTTTTAATTTGTGTCTGCTGTGAATTTAGCACATAAATATTATTTTTATTTTTATTCTAATTTTATTTATTTTATTTAAAACATAACAATAATGAAAATTCCTATGGTAATATATTTATTTATTCATCTATTTATATATTTTTTTAACAAAATTTTTGCATTTTTATTGACGAAACTTACATTCTAAGCAAATGACGAAGAAACATACATATTGTCGTTATTTTAATTCTATAACTTTTTTTATTATAATTTTATTATTACTGTTTACCATAATATGATATCGTTTTTTATCTTTATTTTCTTTGTTTTTCAATTTAAATTGATACTAGTTCTATAACTATTTAAAATTGTGTATATTTTCTTTCTATTTGTTTATGTGTTTATTTCCATTTTAATATATTTTATATGGTTTATGTATTTTTGTTGCTTTTCATATATTTCATCTATTGCAGTTTAATTTAAAACAATTAAATTTTATTGCATATCAACCAAATACAGAGAATTTTACACTCAATTCAATTAAAGATGGTTCTGGGACATACATATAATGGGACAAGAAGGGGATATATATTCCATGCAGGAGTTTCTACTATCGAAATACGTGTTCAATTCAAATTGGATAAAAAGTAAAGACGACGGCACGTGGAAGCACTATCCGCCAATTAGCACTCCTTGAGGTCTACCCAAGAAAAGAATGGCCAAGAAAAATAAAGTCACATTATGCTTGATCCACAGGCAAGTTGGATTCATAGCAATGTGCAATAGATGAGATCGCAAGGAAGTGAGCTGCCAAGGCACCGATGGGACCAAATCCTCTCTGTAGCACAGGAAGAGAAGTTTGCAAAGCTCTTTTCTACGAAAGATAAGATGTTGAGGGGCAATCTAAACTTTTGCTTGAGCCAGATCCTCTCTGTAGAACAAGAAAAATAGTTTGTAAAGCTCTATTCTACGAAAGATAAGATATATGTAGAGGGGCAATCTAAATAATCTAAACTTTGGCTTGGTAATTATAATTAGCAGATATCTACATATGTATTGCATTAGACTGCCTAGAAGCAGCCGAAAAACATTATCGGATATTAAAGCCCATTGTACGGAATGGGAATCAATCCCGTTATGACAATTCAGTGATGAGGAGAACGTATCATTCAATTCTGATGTATCATCAGAAAAAATACTTGAAACCTTTGCGGCAATAATGCATTTCAAAGACAAACGCATGTGAGCATGTCAAGTACTAGGCAGTAAGTCCATTTTAGTTTCATTTTGTTACACAAATCAATTGATACATAGAAAACATAGGTATAACATTGATGCATGGAAGAAAACATCGATGTTTATTTCAATATCCATCAATATTTGGAAATAATCATATCAATTTGTCAATTGTTGTTTTTTGGAGCATAAGGGTACAAATTTAATTTGCTTATAAAGAAATTTTCATTTCATTTTGAGTGACTAATTGAATTTCTCTTGGTTATAGCTTAACTCTTTTGGTTGTCGTTATTTCAGATATGCAATCGATAAGTTAATTACTTTTGTATTTTATATTTTAAATTATTTATTTATACTCTATATATTATTATTTATATTTTAATAGATTTTCCGTTTAATATCACTATAAGTGCCTTAATAGTTAATAAAGTGCCTTGATATGTTTGTTTGTTTGCTTGTAATTATTTTCAAAAATAATAAACAAAACTAACAATGAATATTTTGATTTGAGTTTATTGAATAAGCTTTTCAAATAATCAAAAAAAAAACATTCACCATAATTTACGGTGGTACTATTAAAAATTAAAAAAAAATTTATGTTCTACACTTTCAGCAAAAAAGGGAATTTAGGTACAATGACTTTATTAAGGACATAGGAAAAAATGATGTCAATTTGTGTAAAATCTGTATTTGTTTATGACTTTTAATAGTTTCTAGCATTAAAGCGAAGTCCACCAGTCCAGTAACTAAATGTAGAGGTTAATACTGAACAAAGAAATTCAGTTTCAGATTTTTAAATGTATAACATGCATTTGTACCTAAATAACTGATGTAAGGATCTAATTTACAATTTCCAAATTTTTCTAAGCTAAGTAAGTTCCCATGTGAATTTTAAAATTGTTTATCTGAAATAAACAAGACTTAGAACTACTTGTTGAAGTTTTTCCAGGTCACTGCACAATCGAATGTATGACTGAAAGTTTAGAGTCAGTTTATAACAACATTTGTTGGATATCAGTGACAGTGTAGAATATTAAATTTAACCGTATGCTTACAATGTAGTTAAAAAATTAAACTTTTAAAGACAAACGTTATGCTTAAAGTATTTTCTCTAGTTATTCATAACTAATATATCATGATTGTTAATTTATGGATAAGCAAATATAGAAAAAATTTTAATAAAAATCTCTTATTTATTGATCGTATTATTTGCTGAAGAAAACATATTAAAAAATCTATGCTCTCTTGTTTATTAATTGACAAAAAAACTTTCACTTTTTATTTCACTATGTTTTAATTGTATAAGAAAAATTGGTGCTAATATAATAATCTACACTACCCCTTCTTCTTTTAAAATCTAAATTGAAAATAAATGTAAACCTAAAAACAAACAGAATTATGTAAAACTTTTAAAAGATTTTAGAAATAACTTTTTAGGCTGGCATAAATTACAAAAGGTAATACGACTGTTAATAGTGAGATAACAATATTAGCCGCTAGAAAAAAGGAAAAAATATTCAACTTCGTTTAAGGAGTTTAGTATTTTCGTTCTTTACTTACCACCACTGCAAATGTCATGCACTAAATCCTCAAAGTAACCATTTTCATTATCGCATAAGCAAATTTTAGTTTTGGTCGACATAAACTTGGCTACTCCAATGGTACGATTCGAATTCTCATATTGACACACTAAACCATCCTCACAGTCGTTACTGCTGACACACTTGTGCCGTAGACCTGCAACAAATCGAAATAAACTCATTAGCATTACTCTGGTCATAAAGTTATGAAATTAAGGAAATCGTAAAAAAATTATTGGCTAAGATTATATTCTAATGCGAAAAAAAGGGATAATAAAAATGTTTAATAGTTTCGATTTTATGATCTTTATTGCATAAACCCTTTGCATTGGTCATCAAGTCAAACCGCATGTTAAACTGCTTGTATGGCACCCGCATTACATTCTATTTCCCCTATTTCCTACAAAGCTCACAATAATACCTCCTGCCATCCGCTGTTTGTTTGGGAAAACGTTCAAAACACACCTTGAAACTCATAAGATGAGGTAAAAAAATTGGCAACAAGTACGTAAAATCAGTTGGTGAAATTATTTAGCGTCACGAAATAAACGCAGCAATTGAAGAAAAGAAATTAAGGCAACATTAACGACATGTCAACTTGAACAGCAGCAGTACTTTACATACCATATTGTACAAAAGGTGTCTTGAAAAGAAATCGATTTTTTTCAGGAAATATAAACTGTGTGGTTAGGTAATCAATCCCATAGAAATCCTCGTTTCTATCGAAAAAAACGTTAAAAATCGATTTTCTCAAGAGATTTTGATAATATGGAAAGCAACCGATCATTACTATCGGTTGCAGTCTAAGATAATTATGCTGCACTTTTTAGTAGATGATTACCTTTCAGTGCAACAAAAAAATAGTACTTTTTATAGTCGTAGAGCTGCATGACAAAATCTTCCTTATCGATCACCATTTCCCCCTGAACAGGGCTTATATTATTTTTTTTTTCGCAAATTAGTAACGATTCCCACATGGAATAGATTATTTTGTTTAACTTGTGGCAACCCAAAAAGTTATAAAGGATCTTAATACAGTTTTTTTTTGAGTCAATTCCTAATTATAGATGAGATATGACATAATAATTATATATAAAACTATCAAAGTAGGGATCTTGATTTGATTAAGGACAGCTAGACATCTGCAGTCAAGTTCAGGAATTCTTTTCTTTGGTATTTTTTCGCGTTCTCCTGATTATATCATCGATCTGCTTCCATTCTATTCTTATATATTCCCTTTTAATTATATTTAGAGGATCAATGCTGACCATAGTTGTGGAGCATAACATATGACTCTGTTGATAATTACGTTCGACACTTGTCAAGCTTCACTTCCGGACAACAGAGTTCAGTTTACATTGTCTTTTAGAACTTCTATATTTCCACATGTTTGAGATCTTATACGAGTGTATATAAAAACCTCGAATTGGTGTGAAGGACTTCAGTAATTCCTTCTTTCTCTTAGTAGACTTGACAAATGATGTCTTGAGCATAATGGTAAACAGTTAAAGTAATAGAAAGCATCCGAATATATGTAATTTTTATTCAATATATGTACATATTTTAATTTAAAGAAAATAAAATTGTTTACAATAATATTTCCTCTTTTCTTTAGGAAAAATTTTAAAACTGCAATAAACACGAATTCAAAGGAAATGAAACCTTGTCAATGCTTTGCAAACACAAATATAAGAAGGCCTTCTTTGAATTTTATTTTATGATTTCATGTTTTGTGTTGCAATAAAAGAGAGAAGGTGTTTTAACACGATTTACATTTATTTGCGTTGTTTTGTAGGAAATGAAGAGAGGGACCTTAACCTTAACACGTATTGTAGAGAGTCTCCATTTAAATCATGAGGTTATTTTCTTAAACCAAGGGTTAAGAGTTAAATTTTAGAGTTTTTTTAAATACATTTGAAAATATGTTCCATTGGAAGTTTTTTTAAAAGCAATAAACCTAAAGGCACTATTTAGCTTAAGCAATTCAAAACTTCAAACTTCAAAAACTAACTTGGTTATGTATATTAGTGAGGATAATAATCAGATCGGAAAATAGCATTGAAAAAATCAATCTCATTGCTACGTGGGGTAGTTCAGTAAGCATCTTTTTACTGATTTTATCTTCACCTGAAGCTTTCGTTCGATTAAGGCTGGCAATAGTTTCGTTGATCTCTCAAATGATGCTGATAAATATCGGAGACATGATGCATATCTAAAGGAAAAACTGTCGCACGATAACGATAACGAATTTCGGATATGTACTGTGTAATCACTAACTTCTGTACTATGAAAAGAGCTATCTTAAACCAACAATTATTTTCAAACATAAGAAATTATTTCTTAAATTGTGAAAAAACGTGTTTTTTATTGTTCACAAACAATAGTTTTATAGTGATTTATAGTTAATTACTAATGCAAACACTATATAATAGACTAAAGACAGACCAATTGATAAACAAATTTTATCACTTTAAGGTCCGCACAGCCATCAAATCCAAAGAACATCCATAGCTATAGTCAACATCAATTTGGAAATTGAAAATATTAACATTTAAATTTTATTATTTACAATAATAGAAATTTTCTCAGTGTGTGATGCAAGTGAGAATACCATACAAAGGAAATGAAAAAGTTTAAGAAAAATATCATTAAACTGGTACTGCCCTCTGCTCATAATTAGAGCGACACTTTTTCAAGTGCTTAATAAACATCATCACCATTAAAAGAGCATTTTCAACATCATTATTACACTAATCAGCAGCAGCAACATTGCAACGTTAGTAGCATTGCAGCTAATTTAACGGCTAAAAATAGTTTTTCGCATGTAACATCATATATACATAAATATTAACATTGCTACTATATATTTACATATAATATAACCTTATATACGAAATTTTACGTTAATTTATCGTATAAAAAAAAGGAAAAATAGAAAGTTGTTTACCTTTTAGCACATCTGCACACAAACCATTGTTGGGCGGTGTATCATCCCCACACAGACATCGCAGTTTTAAATCATCGGGATCTTTAACACAACTCGATCGTTCTATCGCTACACAGTCGTCGTGTGTATTGCATTCTCGTCCTTTTACTGCAAAGAAATAAATTTTTTAATAAATTGTTTTAGGGTTTTGCGAATTGTTAAATAAAAAAATCTTATTGCAGATCTGATTTGTTGTTAAATTTTTGTCTACAGCCACCGCGAATAATGAGTGCATTTTGTGAGAATTTTCACCACGGGCAACATATTGAGGTAACTACAATAAAGATGACAAAGCCTAACTGGGCCAGGATACTATTCTCAATAAAATTCAAGAATTCTCTAAGAATTTCACCATCTACATAATAAGGACTTTTTTATAACGAAGAACATACTCAAAGCCGATCTAAAACTTCAGGAGCACCTAGTAAAGATCTATTTCATTTCATAATACTATAGATATGGCTTATCAATTGTAGCGACAATGCTATGTCAACACACACTAGGTCTTTTTATTCATTATTTTTTTTTACAACCCAACGACTGGAATATTATAGAATTTGAACCTTGAAAGATTACCACACAAGCGGCTCATTTTTAAGAAGTATCAATCAGCCTATTACATTGTAAGCTTATGGAAGCAAGACAAAAAACATCTGTAAACCATAATCTCAGGGCGAGGTTTCCATTTGATGCATTTTAAAGTGTAGTTCGTAATCGTTTACTATTACCGAATACATTCGGAGTCTCACTGGCCCATGTGTTACTATTTATATAACAATCCCATGAAAGAAAGCAATTCAAAACATGAAACAATTCATGGAAAAGGCTCCTATCATTTTGAAATTTACAATCCAAGAAATTCTCGTGGAACCAACCTCTACGAAATTAAACAAATTTGAAAGCTATATATTCTTAAGACTGGCTAGATCATAAAAGACATTTGCCTAATTATATGCTCTTATGTAATGGGGTAGTCACAAACAAACTGACGGTTCAACTCCTTCTCTTCCTCATCTTGACAGATCTAACAATAGTAAATATTCCTGTTACAAGTCTAATCAATTCTTTTCCAAAGGTCAAAAGTATTCTTTTCCTATCCATTGACAGAAAAGCAAGTGATTTCTATCTTCCTCAGATTCCATTCCTACATACATACATAATTGGTCATTACAACCCTTTAGTCAGGATTACGACCTAGTTTCTCACACCATTTATGTTGTGTGCTTTAATTTTTTTACATGAGTGGCGGGGACCTACAGTTTAAATTTGATTCCGAACGACAGATTTTTGAGAAAATTTTCATGGCAATTTTATTTACTTTCAGAGTTTTTGCCAGAAATCTGCTGAAAGGAAGTTGCCGAAGAAATATGTTTTCATATTTCGTTGAGTTGAAGATGTCTGACCTGGGGTTTGAACCGAGGAATCATGGCTAATAACCCAACACACTACCTACTAGACCACGGCGACTTCAAAGATTCAGATTCAGATTCCATTCAGCTATCAAATTTGACAACTTAATTAAATGGGGATGTATATCTCTAAGCAAGAACAACACCAAGGAATAACGCCTAAGTATCACGCTCATCAGTAATATCATCCCCTTTTAAAGCGGATGGACCAGTGATCGAATGTAATTGATTACAGACTTCGATCTTAATAGAAAGCATTACTACGTTGGACTAGAAATCTTTACTGGAGTCCACGCAAATATCGTTAACCAAAACTCTGAGATTTAATTCATTTCGTAGTTCTATCAACACTCAAAATATACGTTAGCGACTTGAGGCGTTTATTAAAAACAGAACAATTGAAACGCAATGAGGACTAAAAGTACAAGATTTAACATGAAAGGCAATTCTCCTAAAGAAAAAAGATGGCAAACATTTGCATATTAACGAAGGGTAGCAATACCGTCACCACTTATGTTCACTGGGTAATTTAACAAATTTAAGGTTGACAGAAATAAGCATTGTTCACACAAAGTTTTATTAGTATGGGAACAGTATGGGAACATCTTACTGAACACAAACTAACAAACAAAATTGAGCACTCGTCGTACGCCTCGAAAATCAGTTTTGGTATAGTGGCTAATATTGTGGAGAAAGACTGGACCATTTATGGCATAGCCGCGGCTAATATTTATTTAAAATCATCTTAAAAAAGTAAATGCCTATCAAAGACTCAAAATAGTTAAGATGGCACCCTCTATAGTGTTAGTAACACTTATTAAGTGAATAATTATTAATTGTCGCATATTTAAAACGCCTAACATATTAACATTTTATGTGTCCCATTAGTTAACAGGCAAGAAAATAATAAACTCTGTCATTAGTGGCATAGAACTTTGATTAAATTTAATTTTTTATAAACCAAAACACAAACAATAAAAGCATTTTGGTTATTGCCTAATAATTAATAAAGACAAAACGGCTGTTTGATCAAATTGATAGATTAATTTCCATATGTTTGATTAATTTCTATTTAATTTCACAAAATTTATTCATTCTAACAAGTAATAGTAGAGGAGAAGGCTTAACGAGCTTAAAATTAAGGGTTACAAGTGTCAAACTGTCGAAAAGAAATGTTTTATTTTGTTAATCCACCCTCATAGGTCATGTCAAGTTCTATTGACTTTAATATTTAACAATAACAATATTTATTGACAGTATTTACTCTGTAATCAAATACAAATCAAATATTCAAACACTGATAATAAAATATGATTGATTTTCAAGTAAACTGGGTCCGCCAAATAACTTTTTTTTTTGAAAATTCTTTAAAAAAAACTACTGAATATTTTTTCAAATTTCTTTTTTTATTTGAAAGTACAATCCTTCCGGTTAATAATGGAAAATAATTTCATTCAAATGGCTGCCTCGGCTGGCCATGTAGTAGCCTACACGATCGGTCCAATTTTTAAGCACATTATCGATTGTGTGCAGCTGTATTTCACCAATGGCTTCACGAATTTTGTCCTTTAAAGCGTCAATTGCCTCTGGCTTGTCGGCGTAACACTTATCTTTGACGGCAATCCACAAATAATAGTCCAACGGTGTCAAATCGCAGCTCCGAGGTGGCCAAACGACATCAGCTCTGCGGCTGATAATGCGATCTTCAAAAACAGGACGCAAAACATCGAGTGTAGCTTCGGCTGTGTGGCACGTAGCGCCGTCCTGTTGAAACCAAATGTTGCCAATATCTTCCTCTTCAATTTTTGTGAACAAAAATTCGTTCAACATGGCCCGATAACGATCGCCATGGACTGTAACGGCCACTCCTTGCTCATTTTCGAAGAAAAATGACCCAATTATGCCTCTGGACCAAAATCCGCACCAAACAGTGAGTAGTTTTGGGTGCGTCGGCTTTTCAATGTATGCGTGCGACAATTTTGCTTGTTTACATACCCGCCAAGATCAAAATGAGCTTCATCTGAAAAGATGATTTTTTTGCCTTCAACTCCTGAACCAATTGGACTTTGTATGGCGTCATATCAAGGTCTTTATGCAAAATTCGTCTCAATGATGTAACCGAAATGTTCAATTGTTGAGAACGACGGTGAATTGATGTTGATGACGCTTCACGCACACTTTCTGCCACAGCAGCAATATTCTCGAGTGTACGGCACTGTTTTTGGCTTTTCACGCTTTGGTTTATTGATGAGGATACCAGTTTCTTTCACTTTTTTCACAAGATAACGAACATACGGAGCGGACGGTGTTTCTCTTCTTCCAAAATCCGTACGCAATTTTCGCACACATTCTGCAACATTACCATGATTTTCGAAGTAATATCGCAATATTTCCCAGCGTTGTTCAAGCGTATACACAACCATATTCGTTCAGCGGAAGGATAAAACTAATTATCTGTCAAATCAGACATGAGCTAAGTGTTACCATTCACGAAATAAGCACTAGTTGAAAAAAAACGTTAGATGGCGGACCCGATATTAATTTACATAACAACTTCATATCTTTAAATCTTAGTAACGTCCTAGACCAAGTAATCACGAAGTCTAAGCTTAAAAAAATCCGAGTTGGAATACTTTTGAATGATTGCTTCCTTCTAACAATCCAATTGTACAAATTCGTTAGTATAAGAGCGAACCACGCTAACCATACAATCAAACCGTTTTAGCCGCAGTTTGCTACGACTCATCTCGATTTGAACACGACCCTGATACCTGTTTGCATGTTGAAACTAATTGCTGTACTAGAAACAATTCTTTGATTCTCTCTATTTTATAACAGTTTCCACACGGAGTTACGAAATTGGAATTGGTCTCCACAAACACAAGATCTTAAATTTTTGTTAAGTGTAAGGAGGCAATAAACGATATTGAATTCCTTGCAATAAGCAAGGGATTACAAATGAATAAATAGCTAAAACAACTTGAGAATCACATGAGAAATATTGGCTAAAATGTCGCATGACATAGTAAGCAAAATTACTGCGACACTCTAAGATGAACCAGATACTTGGATATTATACTCTTGTTATGTCTAGCTAAGAGCGAATTAAACACGATGATAGACTTCCTTAGGAGATAGATAGTCGACTATGAGGGTGTGTATTATAATAAAGTAGAGTGAATTCGGAACATTTGAAGAAGCCACCGAATAGTTGGAACATTTTGTATGTCATTCCCCAGCTTTCAGACACATGAGATCACAGATATTACATATCTAAGAAGAGTGGATTGAAGGATCGCTCACACACAGCGTTTAAAAGAAACCGCACTCCAAAGATGAAAAACAAATAAAAACTGTCGTACAAGTTATATCACAGCAATACGTTTGAAAGTAAACCGTGCTTTCCTGTCTGGTCACTGTTCTGCAAATCGATTTTCATTATTATTTATTGATATTAAGCAATCTCATTATATTATAAAGTGCGATGAACAACGACCAGATTTCTCATTAAACTTTGACAAATGACTTTGAATAATTTGAAGAAGTTTGAGTGCAAACTCCTGAAAGGGTCAGATAGTTTAATTTCCTAAAGATTTTGAATTGATTGGTGAAACAGCAACCACAGTATTTGGCTCATTACTTACAATCGAGAATGAAACAAATTCAGTCGAAGAAAAACCCAAGTGCATACTCCCAACTGCAAAGTACTCTAAAATACCCACACCATACAGTATTGTCATGGTAAATAAATTCACTTACTTAGGCCTTCAAATGTTCAAATGGCCTATATGCTGGTCAAAAAAGTATCATCAACGTATTCACTTAGTGAATACCACAGACCAAACGAATAGAGAGAATACCTAAGTGGAAAGCACAGATGCCTGAAGAATACTTATAAGTATGTACATATGTAGTGGACCTTAGTTCCCATTTAAGTAAAGTAATGCATAAATATGTATATAATTTAATTCTTCTAAAAAAGTACTTCGTTTGGAGAGCGACATTCAGTCGATTCTGATTGATTAACTTAAATTTTCTAAGATTCCATATTCATATGTATATAATTAAACCATATGAATATACCTACACATGTATGTTTATTAATATTTTATTATTATAATTATTATAATATTTTTCTATGGTAACATGAGCGTGTCTACAATTAATAAATTCATTATATTAACGTGTAGATAAACAAAAATGACAATTATTGCTGAATTTGTAATTATCATATAATTTATTTAATTAGAGACGACATATCAAATTAATTTTATAATTTTCTAGAATAGACAATCTAAGGCAAATTACATGAGTATTAATTTTAACATTGATTTGTCAGGGTACCCAGTTAAATTATTAGCATTTGGAATGCATCAAAATAGATTTTCTTTACTGGAACGTCTGAATTTGTTAAATAAGAAGAGAACACATTTTCTAAGAGCATGATCCGTTTGATTATAAAATTTTTAAGTAGATAGGTCAAAAACCTTGGCACTAACTGAACATAAAGAATGTTCTATTTTAGTCATTCATTGTTTTCTTTACCAAATAATTTGACAAAATTGAGATACAATTTAATAATGAATTGAACTCGGCTAGAGCAACAATATTTTCCTTTTAATTTCTTTACAACCCAATAAGTATTGTTATTATTATGCTTCGTATCAAGTTATTCCATCTTATTAGGGAATTGGTCTACTGTAGCAGATGCTAGGATGAGAGTGTAGCCATTTTGTTGTATTGGATATAGTGGTATGGAACGAACAATGCTTATTTGATTATTTCGAGGCTAATTGCTACCTGAAAAGTCATGGTGAAAGAAATGTTCTTTTCGTTGAACTTTTAATGGATAATTAAAGAAAAGCCATTTAGTTCAGAAAATATAATTACATGAGCCGTTATATTTAATGCTTAATTGTCTCCAAAAACACAAAAACTGTAACTGTAACATACAAAGTTTCTAGCAACCACACTACCAAGTTCCCGAAGCTTGTTTGTGTAATCTTATGGTGGAATGTAATTCGGCCAAAATTATGCCGTTTATCTTCGGCTTGAAAGAGTTTAATTCGGTTCAAAGCATTTCCACCGCGCGAATGTTGCGCTTAATGTCAGGTGACAACATTTCGTCCTTTAACGTAATTTCGATTTTGGAATTTTAAATTGCAAACAATTCATTCAGTAAGCTTCCTGACCACCCAGAGATGATAACGTCAACAACAAACATTGTATAAACGTGACTTCTTGAAAAAGCATTAGATTTAATGGACAAACTTCGTCAATAGACCAATCAAAACTATGTAATACTGCATACCTGTACTGTAAACAATACGTACATATCACAGCATGGGACTTAAAACATTCTCTAAGTAAATAACACGGTGCAACAGTGAAAATACACCCGAGTAACTACATAGTCTAAGTTATTCACTAGGTTGAGTAGAACACAAAAATACTTTTTTTTATTTTTCTCGATCCCTCCAAACTTGTTTTATTTGACATAAACGGGTTTTTTGATCTTTTCACACAAAATTATCGAATACCCAAACATGTTTGAACCTATTTTAGAAATCTAAAGTGTTTTAGAAAGGGGAGAGAATACATAGCCTTTAAAACGGTATACATAAGCGTTTTGTTCAAACTTATATGTTATGAGTTTTGATGGGGTAAACTTGGAAAATTTTATTTTTTCTTATTTTTTCAAGTTTAGCTATTCTTAAATGAAAAATTTAATTAAAAAATATAAAATAAGTGATGATGTTCTGAAAGTGCATTATCTTGTGAAGAGATTGACACTTCGTTTGATCAAATCGGACAAAAATTACCGTAGTTATTATTTAAATAGTATAACAATCTCATATATTTTTTTTTGTATGTCATCTTATCAAATGAACTTTCAGTTGAAAAATTTTCAAAAGTTTTGATGGATCTTGATTGTTTATCGCAAAATGTTTTAATTTCGCGTTTACACGACTACCAAAAGTCGGCTAATATTTGTTTTTTGCAAATGTAATTATTTCTCTTTGCACAAACACTGTGGAACTTCTGTTGGTCACTTAAACGTGAAATTGACCCATTTCCGAAGCCGTAGACAGCTCAGGGCAACTATAGAGTTATGCAAAGGTATGGTCGTAATTGAATAGAAATGGTCAAGGCAGGGTTTTAATATTTTTTGTTGGGTTTGTAAAACATGGAACATAAAATGGTATTTTAGTCTCTCGGAATGAATGAAAATAGAAACGTTCTACTATCACGAACTTTATACTTACTTAGCTAGGATTTTAAGAGGACTATAAAAATATTAAATATTCGACAGAAGATTATGGCACTCCTTGCCTAAACTAGTACAGATCATGATATCCTCGAATATAATTCTTTATGTACGGCTCAAGTATAGCGAACGATTTGGGACAGTATTGGGTTTTGTGGTACTCGAAACTCACTCCAAAATAGAGAATACAACTTTCTAAAATTAGAAATTTCAAACGATTTTAACTTTTTAATTTATTATGTTTTCTTTTTTTTGACATTTTCCAATAACTATTTTTAGATTTGTGTCTCTGCCCGCGGCACTGGTCACCATAAAGAAAACCCAACCAAATAACATGTCATTGTGCGACTTGTATGTAAAGGAGTCAAATAAATACAAACCCCTGAAATTAACTTTCATGGCATAACACGGAGCTTAATTTCGGTTTTTTTTTTTTTGTAACAGAAATAAAGTTAAAACTTACTTATTGGGCCAGGTGTGGGTGGTGGATTATTGGTCGATTTGCCAAATGTAGTTAAAGCTGTTGAACTGACCCCAAATAAGATGATGAAAACGCCAAACAACATCGTCAAACTGCCACATTGTGTAAAACGTTTAAGAGGTTGCATTTTACGTTGACAACAAAACGTTCTCTGTTAAAAACTTTTCAATACTTTTCGTTTTAAAGGATAATTAATTTGTTTCCTTCTTGAGCACTTCAGAACTACTTCGTTTGCATCAGATTTTTTCATACACTTACATAAATGATCTGTTTTCAAATCGATCACTGTAATATTCTGTGTAATGTTTTAAACAAATATTTTAAAAGTCTTTCTTTGTTTTCTTGATTTACAGATTAAACGATGTTTTTTTTTTATTACTTTTCTTAATCTATTTTTTTGTATTTTATTTTTTATTTTCTTGGCTTTCTTTAAATAATAAGAGTGAGACTTTGTTTTAAAATTCTTTTTACGGCGACGACCTTCTTGTTGAACGCTCTGATTGTAAGTGAATAATATTCCAATCATTACAAAGCTTAAGTTCAGGTTTTTTGCTTTTGCTCCGCTTCTAGTTTTCCCCCTCCTTTATTTTCCCATTTTTTCTCAATTTTCATTTACTTTATTTGCTGCGCGGGTATTATTTTCTTTTTATTTTTTAATGATGGGTTCCTCTTAACAAAAATATATACAACAGCACTAACAACAACAATAGCAATAAATAGAAGAAATTTGTTCACAGAACCTAACAGTATGCAAAATGTAAACACTAACAACTATAATTAGTATGGCTAATTTAGCGATTCTCTTATTGCATTCGCCACAGTTATAAGTTAGGGAACAATAAAAGGTTCTCCACTGTCACTATTTGTTTTCTTTTTCATGTATGATATTGGTGAGATTGGCGTGGTAATAAAGAAAAGGTAAGTTGCCCTAGTGTTCCATTTTAGGGTTCTGAGCTCAAAACTTGAGAATTGCCACCCAATGGCTTGGAGCGTAAGCTGCTCTTGGCAAGAACACGTCTAGCATTACCTCAGGACTGAAAAGCCACATAAAACTTTCTACAAAAATATCTCTCCATTACCAGCATCAGAGGTATTATAAATTCCGTAATTATAATGTCTAATCAAGTGGTGAAGAACCATTGATCACGAAGGAAATCAAAAGTGTATTTAAAAAAATAATAATTTTCAAATATTGTTAAAAATTTAAACAAAAATATTTGAATTTCTATGTAGTTGGCATCACTGCATTTTGGTTTCAAGTCAAAAGTGAGAGTGTGTAAGAGTAAAATAAATATGAAACGTACAAGAGTAAAATCAAACACTCAAAATAAACACCTTGTGCTGCCTAATAACAATAACAATAATAGGCTAAAGGAGAAACAACAACAACAATAAAAGAAGAATGAACAGTTTTCACTATTTCATACAAAAGGCCTATATAACAAACATGTGCATGTCCACTCTAATGGCGATTTTTCTCTCTCTCCCTTTCTCTTTCTCGTAATGCCGCACACACATACATAGACTCCAATAGAAATAAAGGATTTTTATAAAATTTACTCTCTGCTTTAGGTACTAAATATTATAGTTTAACATTCCAAGACCTTAACTACGTCCTCGTTTTTTTTATGTTGTTGTTGTTAGTTGTTCTTATTTCTTTTGCACTTATTTTGGCTTTAACTTTTAAGGTTGTAACGTAAACGATGACGAAAGCAAGAGCCCATGAATCTTGGCAAAATCTTTAAGTTGAGTTTAATATGAAAAACTCTCTCTCACTAGCACACACACACACATACTTACAAGTAGGCTCTCATTTATTTTGTAAACTAACACTCTCGTGTGACTAAAAGAAAGTGGAAAAAAAAGGAAAAACAGAGAAGTGAACCCATATTTAGGCTAATTTTAAGGAGTTCTTTTTAGACTATACTAACATTACTAACAATAACAGAAACAACAAACTTAAAAGCAGTAGCACAAGTCGAAGTACTAAAACAGCAGCCTGAATAAAAATGTAAACAAAATACGAGAGAGCCTAACACCACTACAACTTAAGTGGCTTATTGTTTTGTTAGTGTTACTTGTATTAACGTTATTGTTTTTGTTTTTATTTAGTGTTTTTATATTCCCTTTTCAACTAAAAACAAAAAACAACAATTGTGTTGAACATTAAAAATATAAAAACAAAAAAAAAAACACACGAAATGAAAACGAAAGTACGTTTTTCGGTAATTATAATTGTACCACATACATATGTATAGCTATGTTTGTGTGTATATTTGGCATACACAAGAATGTATTTGTATAGAAGTGTTAGTTAAATAGCAGCTAATCAACATGCAATTTCAAAGTCATTCATTTAAACTCACTCAAAATTAATTTTCTTTGATGATAATCTCTTTCTGCTTACCCACTCTCTCTCTATCAATCACATTCTTTATTCTTCTTATTTTGTTTAGTTTTGCTCGTAAGGAATGGGTTTGGAAATTATACGTTATTTTAAAATAATTTCAAAAAATGTGACAATTAGTGTATTACTCCGTGTGTTTTGTTTTGTTTTATTAAATTAAAAATTTTGAATTCTGAAAAGGTGTTGGGTCAGCAAATAATTGTGTTTATTAAATAATTATTGCAGTTATTAAATAAACTTACTTGCATTTTTATCCCTCATATATGGGAAAACTCAAAAATCTCGACGTTTGACAGTTGCATTAAGTTATATATTGCACAGATTTCTCTTCCACTTTTGTTAACTTTAACAAGCAGTATCAAACCACGTTTAAACTATACAGATTAGGCAAGGGAGCAAAAAAAAATAGTGTCGAATCTTTCATTAGGGGCTTTTAATATTTAAATTTAAATAAGACAAACAGTGTCCGTCACGGTTTCTCTTGGTGGAGCCCATCCGAAATGCCGAGTTTATGTTGGCTTTAAGGACCACTGTGGTCTGAGTATTTATTATTCGCATACACTTGTGACTTATGAAAACTTTACAAGCAAAATGTCTAAAGGTGTGAAATCGTATGATATTAGTGAACAGTTCATATCTCCAACATATGAGATGACCATGCCCTCAAATTGCTCGTGCAGAGCATTCAATATGGTATACGCTGTGTGATATGTAGCATAGTACTATTGAAACGACATGTCGTCGGTGTCCAGATCATCCAATTGAGACTATAAAAGGCTGGTCATCACCGAAGTATAATACTCGCCATTGACGTGGACCAATGATTCTATCAGCCAAAAATCTACACAAAACAGTGATTTTTACGATTTATTGAAGGTTCTTGGGTCTAATGGTAACGGTATTCAAAAATAGACTAAATGATAACTAATTTGACAGATGTAGCTTCCACAAGATGGTAAAATTTCAAAAGTCCCTAGTATAAGACCCGATATAATGCAATTCCCAGTTACTGGGAAGCGTGTATGGTAAAAAAAGACCACTCGTGTTTTATTTTATCCCACAAACTGACGCAGACGGTCTCCTAGCTTCTAGCGGTTTCGAAACACTTTACACAATTTGTCATCCTATATCATTTAGCTTAAAGTGTTCTTTGTAGGAGGTTTGCAGTCCCTAAATTAATGTACATATAGCACTATATCTACTAATCATTCCGAATAAGGGAAAAACTGACTTTTAAAAAATTCCTTATTAAAGACCCGATCCATACGGATCTAAAGATCATACTACTAGAAGTCGCCGTAGTCTAGTAGGTAGTGTGTTGGCTTATTAGACGTGAGGCCACTGTTCAAAACCCAGGTCAGACATCTTCAACAAAACCGAAAAATGAAAAAATATTTCCTCGGCGACTTCCTCTCAGCAGATTTTTGCCAAAAACTCTGAGAGTAAATAAAATTTCCATGAAAAGTTTCTCAAAAGTCTGTCGTTCGAAGTCTGCTTTATGCATAAAATTAACACACACAACATGGGTGGTGTGAGAAGCTAGGTCATAATACTGACTGAAGGTTTGTAATAATCAATTATGTGTGTATATACCGCATGTAGTAAGTGAAAAATTAAGTTCTCATTGTGTTGTTTATAGTTCCTGTAAAGAGCATACGCTAATCATATTCCAATTTCGCTATTGGGAGTGAAATTTGGATATCGTTTTCACATTTAACGAAATTTGTGTGAAAATTACTTAAGACGATTACCACGATTACCATTTCAACTATTTGTGAAAGTGTAGACGAATTCAATTTACATTCTGTTTAGCACTCAAGTAAATCCTTATAAGTTAGAATTTCAACTAGGCGTTGTCCATTGATCAGGATTTCGGCCTACCTTCTCTACTACAATCAATGACAATTAGTTACTCTAAGAGCTCCTGCTAGAAGTAGCCGCACTACTGAGATCATCGAAGAAAATGTATTTTTCTTTCATATTTCTTTTTTTTAACGTAAAACCTGAGTTTTGAACTCGGTACTCTTGTCATTTCCTCATTTATTTTCTATTGCAAGCAAAAAGTATATGATTCTAGTCTTATCCCTTTTGCCATCATGTCGCCTAATTGTTCACTTCATAACAGTAAATTGCCTCCATATTCTCATACAAGTAGACAAATTAACAACGCATGAAGAAATCGAAACAAAACAAATTCTATTTGAAAAATTAAAGAAAAAAAAGAAAACAAAGTCCGAATATTATTTCATAAAAAATGGCCAAAAAATCCTGCAAATTTATGCAGAAATTGTGTGCGTGAAAACAATTAATTCTAGAGAATAAAATAAAACAAACAAAAAAAAATGAAACCAAAAAACAAAAAAAGAAAATTAAGAGTATGTGAATGTTATTAATTATAAAACAAAAATAAAAACAAAAAACTGCAAAATATAGTTTATGAGTGCGAGTGCCTGAGTGCTGAATGGCTGTTGACTTGTTAAAATGCCGTATAATTTGAAGAGTGAGTAAATCAACAAATATTTTTATTGGTTCTTAAGAATTTATTCCACAGAATAAACAAAATGAAATATAAACAGCAAATTAATGAAAAAATACAATATTTGTAGGAAATACTCGTACATTCGGTGTATTTATAATTATCGTCAGTTATTTGTTTTGTTGGTATCGTTTTATTATTTATTGTAATTATTATGAAATTCCTTTCAAATCACAGTTATTTAACTTTTTATAATTACAGAAAAATGTCAAAAATTATATACAAATATAAGAAAATACACTATAAATTAACTAAATACACTACTACCTCTTTTAACCAATTTAAGATTAACCTTTAGAGGGAGGAATTTGTCGAATTTACCGTCCTACCATAAACCAATGCACATTTTATAAGAGTACATCTAACAACCGGCATTTGCCTCCAGTCTAAATAAAAGCCTTTAGATATCATTTTTCGCTAAAATTTCTGCATAATACATTTGAATGTATGGAATTTTATATTTCTGTATAGAGATCACAGTGAAGTCACCGTAGTCTAGTAGATAATGTATTGGATTACTAGACGAAAGGCCGTTGTTCAAACTCCAGGTCAGACAACTCGAACAAAACTGCGACCTCCTCTTAGAGTAAATAAAATTGCAATGAAAAGTTTTACAAAAATCTGTTGTTCGGATTCGAAATTAAACAATAAGTTCCGCCACTCATGGATAAAAATTGGAGCGCAAAACATGAATGATGTCAGAAGCTAGGTTGCAATTCTGGCTAAAGGGTTGTAATGGCTATTTAAGTAAATATAGAGATCACCACATTAGTTTCATCCTCAAACCCCATCTCTGCGATATTGACTTATAGCAAACGTGCTGAAAATAACTTATTGCCACGAAAAACCTTCGCAAATCTTTCGTTTAGAGTCAGTGTTAAACAGTAGGATTCGTCTCTAATGTATAAAATCAACATATGCACCATTATCCTGACTAAAGGATTGTAAATTTTATTCGTAATTGATCTGTTCTGTCTTGGGAAGCTACATATTCGACTTGCAGGCTATACTCATAAATTAACCTGTGAATCCAGTGAAATACTTAATAATAATGGTTGTACGAAGTTGCCGTAGTCTAGTAATTAGTGTATTGGCTTATTCGACGTAAGACTGTAGTTCAAACCATAGGTCAGACATCTCCAGCAAAAAGAAATATAAAAAAATATTTCTTCGGCGACTTCCTCTGAGCAGATTTCGGGCAAAAACCCCGAGAGTAGATAAAATTGCATTGAAAAGTTTCTCAAAAATCTGTCGTTCGGAGTCAACTTTAAACTGTAGGTCCCGCCACTCATGTATGAAATTAACACACATAACGTAAGTGTTGTGAGAAACTAAGTCGTAATCTTGACCGAAGTCGAATACTACAACCCAGTTTCCAGGAAGTGTGTTTAGGTAAAGAATTTCCCTGATCTACCCATGTGCTCTAAAAATCAATCCTTTCTTTGTTTTTAGTAATAAACGTTCCCTTAGGCAAAGCATTCGTGTTAGGCTCTCTTCTGAAGTTTCAGGGTTTCTTTTTGAAAGTTTTGTTAGTATCAGGTGTAGATTGTAAATGATTTTATGGCGTTTTATATTAAAACTTCTCATTCAAGAAATATTTCGTTTGTTTTTTTTTTCTTTTTTATTATTTATAGACCACAAAAGTGGACTTAATAAAAGCAGCAAAACGTTTCAATATTTACTTTTTTATTGTTTTCTGTTAAAATAAAAATCAAAAATCACTTGTACTAGATTTCTTCTATGTTGTTTTTGTTTGGTCTCAGGTAAATCTATTTTTATAATGATTTTTCGGTATTAGTTTTGGCAAAATATCCAAATTACATGTTCATTGTTAATATTTAAGGCCAAGAATATTCGTTATAAAATATAACGACAAACCTTTACTGTAGATGACCTACTCATTAGCGAGCCTAGAAAGTCTCGTAAAATTTTGCGGAAATGTTGCATAAATTATTGTCTTGCTATCAAAAAAAATAAATAAATAAAGAAAACGCTGGTAATTTATCAATTTGTTTCGTTACTCCTAAACACGGACATGGACATATATTTGTAGTTGCATGCAACACTATTTTTTTTTGTTGTCGCTCAGTTCCTTTTTTTTTTTTTTTGAAGAGGTGTTGGTTGCCTAACATATTTAAAACTTATTTTTCTATTTGTGGCAAAAACAAATAAACAAATTGAAAGCATTTTGCATTCATTATTTCGGGTTGACAAACATTCAAAGGCAAATGATTGATTTTGCAACCTACTATTGGATGGATGTGGCACTTCTTAAGGTTAAATATTTTTATTAAAATCGTATGACAAGCCAATAGTGATTTGAAATATTCAAATGCGAAGCATATACAACAGAAAGTAGATTACATTTGTATACAAATATTTTTTAGGTTCATACGAAAATTTCAGATCACATACGAGTATGTTTGGAATTGTAAAAACCATCCTAAGAAATGTGAGGCGAGTTGTTTGTCAGATCACACATACACTATATCTTTATTAAAATCCTCATATTTCATTTCCGTTTGGTAACATGGGGTGACGGCCACACGAATACATTGGTTAAACTTTCAAAAACATTTAAATCCTCGTTACACAGTCAACATTATTCTAAGGACGTCAACAGATGTAGATTCCTTAATTCGCATTTTTGTGATTATCTAATGCATACATAACATACATACATACATACCTAGCTTTTCACACCACTTATGTTGTGTGTATTAATTTTATACGTAAGTGGCGGGACCTACAGTTTGAAGTCAATTCCGAACGACAAAGTTTTGAGAAACTTTTCATTTTTTATTTAATCTGAGTTTTTGCCAGAATCTGCTGAGAGGAAGTCGCCGAATAAATATTTTTTCGTGTCTCGTTTTATTGGAATTATCTGACCTGGGGTTTGAATCGTGACCTTACGTCTAATAATCCAACATCCTACCTGCTAGACTACGGCAACTTTTGTTTATCCTATGTAGGCCCCTGAATAAGCTACAGGTCATAGAATATAGAACGTCTCTTAACAGAGGAAATAAGATATCAAAGAGAATGGCAGACTTACAGATTCCCACAACTCATACTGAGACTAAAAGAATACAGAAAACGTCTTAAAAGTTCTGAAAGCATTAAAAACGACTTCATTGGAGTTATAAAGGGTGTTTTTTATAGAGGTATAAAACTTTAAGTTGCAATAAAACAACGATCGATTGACATGAATTTTATTTATCCGAAAGATAATCTTGTGGCATTACATTTTAAATATGATTTCTGGCATATGACCGCCACGGCTGGCGCGGAAGTAGTCCAATCTGGACGTCCAATTTTCGATGACTTTTTCCAACATTTGTGGCCGTATATCGGCAATAATACGGCGAATGTTGTCTTCCAAATAGTCAAGCGTTTGCGGCTTTACCGCATAGACCAATGACTTTACATAGCCCCACAGAAAGTAGTCTAGCGGTGTTAAATCACAAGATCTTGGAGGCCAATTCACAGGTCCAAAACGTGAAATTATGCGGTCACCAAACGTGTCTTTCAATAAATCTATTGTGGCACGAGCTGTGTGACATGTTGCGCCGTCTTGTTGAAACCACATCTTCTGGACATAATGGTTATTCAATTCAGGAATGAAAAATTTAGTAATCATGGCTCTATACCGATCAACATTGACTGTAACGTTCTGGCCACCATCGTTTTTGAAAAAGTACGGACCAATGATTCCACCAGCCCATAAAGCGCACCAAACAGTCAGTTTTTCTGGATGTAACGGTGTTTCCACATACACTTGAGGATTACCTTCACTCCAAATGCGGCAGTTTTGTTTGTTGACGTAGCCATTCAACCAGAAGTGCGCTTCATCGCTAAACAAAATTCCCTTATGAAAATCGGGAACAACGGTAATCTCGTTTTGGGCCCATTCGACGAATCGACGCCTTACTTGATGATCGTTTGGCTTCAAATCTTGCACGAGTTGGATTTTGTAAGCACGCAAACCAAGATCCTTCTGCAAAATCTTCCATAAAGTGAATGGACACAGATCCAATTCCTGTGCTCGATGGCGGATGGACTCATTCGGGTCTTCCTCAATGCTATGCTCTACAGCAGCAATAGCTTCTTCTGTACGCACCGTACAGCGTCTCTGGGGATGCGAGTTATCAATAAGAGTAAACGTGGTGCGAAAACGTTCCATGGTTAATCGAATTAACTGCTCTGATGGACGATTTTGTCGACGATAAAATGGACGTAGTGCGCGATACGTTTTCCGCACAGAACCATTATTTTCGAAATAAAATTGCGCTATTTGCAAGCGTTGTTCATGATTCTATTCATGATGAATTGCCAAACCAAACTGAGAATAAATCACTTGACAGCTGTTAAATCGGTCGCCATCTTGAAAGTAATGCCAACTTAAAGTTCTATACCTCTATAAAAAACACCCTTTATTTAGTAAATTTTGATTCAAAGCCTCAATCGAATTACAAAAGTTTGTGTCGGTCACCTAACTCCATTTTCAATGTCATTGAACTACCAATCTTTGTTATTGCTGCCTACAGAGGAAAAGGTTGGTTGTTAACACGAAATTTTCCTTGACTTGAAATATCTTTGTCTTGTGAACCAGTTCACCCATAACTGTATATCACATATTCTTAAAGTTCTGCATCATAATGCACATACCGTCTGCATAATCAAGATTGCTCAGATTTCCATGCAGACCTTATTTTTATAGTCTGACATATTGCTTTCTAAAATTTTCTTGATTAATTTATTTCCATGCCTGATGGTATAAGTCTAGAATCAGGATAAGGATGTAAAGATACCTTTGCATTTCTACAGCCATAAAAAAGATTCAAAAATGCCGGAAAATGACGACGATTCTACGAATTATTACAACTGCGCTCTTATAGATAAAAAGGAAACTTATTATACTATATATAAAACACAAAGTTCTTTGAGCACACCTATAGAAAGCTGAAAATTGTACCCACCACCCTTACCTTAAACAAATGTCCAATTAAGAATTGTTCGTACTTACGAACACAGTTTATTTAATTACTCGTTTAGTTTGTATTGGTAGTTTTGAATTCCTTATAATTAAAAAAAATTATGAATGGAGATGTACATTTCTACAATGTATACAATAATAGGTTACACACCGAATAATTATTACTTATGAATTTAATTTTTGTATTTTGCCAAGCTTGAGCTACACGCTCCCTTACAAACGATAACAATTTAAGTAGACTAAACTCTCAAAATAACATTTGAGTTGTGTTGGAACAAAAAATGTGGCCAATTAAAAGAAGTACCCTACTTTAGGTATTGATGATTAACTTTAACTGCAGCAATACTGACTCATCATGGCATATACAAATGGATTAATTAATTAGATTATCTCTTGTCCTATCCGATTACTGTAGGTACTATTTACACTGAAATAAAGACTACGCCTTTGAGAATTCAGTTTCTGAGACTATAAAGTGATACCGCGTGTGTTTAAAAGACATTCAATGGTTACTTTTCTGTAGATTCCAAAAATATTGCTGAATTACTTGCGAAAGTCTGGTATAATAGATAATTCAAACAAATTTATACGTGAACCTCTGCAAAAGGGCATACAAATGAGGTGAAACAAACCTTAGTCGTTTGTAAAGGAAAGAACCAACCAACTTGTATAGGGGCCACACAAATCAGAAACAAGAACAAGACATGAATTAAAGCCATCCAGAATCTGGCTGAAGCTATCTGCTGGATACACACACCTAGAGGCCGAGAATACTTCAGAACGGTTTCTACAGAGGCTGTAATGACGAGGAGAAGACAGTACGTTTTCTATGTTTTCACTGGAAACCTAAAACGAAGAATCTTCTGGCGCTTAGAATTTATTGATAGACCTGTCTAGGTGTCATAAAATTATCAGGCTAGTTGAGAAATGCCAGCTGGGAGCTACAGCCAAATGGCATAATAGGTACAATCGGTATTATAGCGAGGCCTTACAGGACCTGTATTGGACATGTAAAAGTAAAGTAAAATGTTACATAAAAAGCTTTGTAGAAAGGTTGCTACTGATACAATCAGTTCATTCAGAGGGACGTTCACAAATTTCATACAAAATTGATCCAGCAATCGTACAAAATCCAAAGAAAAGCTGCAAGAGTAGAGATAAAGTTTTTATGAAAAACTCTAGAACGTTGGAGAAAAGAACTTAACTCTACGTTAATACCGACCATAAGGTTGACAGTTTGTTCAACGAAAACAACAATCTATATACACTGATTCACATATGCCGCTGAAGTGAAAGAAGGTAAAACTTAAAGTGGAGAAAAAGAAAAAAATCAAATAAAATCAACAACAATAAATAATTATTTCAAATTCTCACGACATTTAACAGTACGATTTTTATTTATTTTTTTTTTTTGTTCTACCTTCACTAGAACAAAATAATTTTTTGGTGCTTTTTTAACGTTTTCTTTGACTCTTTTGGCTTTTCCTAAACAATTTCGTTAAATATTTACAACTGTTTGGTAAAGAAATATAAAACGATCTGCTCTTGGTCATATTTTGATTAATTAGGTCTGCAGTAATAAAAATAAAATTAAAATTTGATGGCAAATATATACTATTTAAACATGAACGGTAATTAAAGGAAAGTCCATTCATTGTGTTTCAAATATTTTTTTTTAAATTTCTTTGCATTCGCCTAGGAGCACTGCTGACCAATGCTATAGAAAAGCTTTCCTAAGAAATTAAGAAGAAACAATTGCAAAGACTTCAACTAAGCGCCAAATCAACAACCAACGTGTGTACGGCTAATAATTGGCTGCCTTCTCAAATACTAAAAACTGCTGGATACTTTCCTGTTTACGTTTCGTTCGTGCAATTATTGTATTTCAACAATTTTGGATATTTCGTTTCAATTTTTTTTTGTTGCTTCTTGTGAGATGTTGTTTTTGTGTTGTTGTGTTTTAACATTGTATATGGATGTTAAGGACTAATTACTTCCTTGCACTTGTGATGAGCTTTAAAAACGACATCCACATTCTTAAGGATGTTGTTTAGTTCATGCAAAGAACAAAAAGTAAACAGGCACGAAATATTTTAGTTTCACGAGAACCTTGTTTTTCCTTCCAAGATTCCAAAAAGAAAATTGATTTTTTTAACTGTCGAGCATTTTAGAGATGTTTAATGAAAATGACAGAATTTTAAAGGATTCTATTGTAAGACTGCTGTACAGCTATGTATATCTCAGCTTTTGGATATTATCACTTGCCTTAAATATTTTCTGAACTTCATGAGCTTAAAACCTAGCTTGAGCAACACAATATAATTGTTTAACGTAAATGTTTTGAACGATACACAGAATCTAACTGGAACGTAGCGTGCCTAATTGTTTTTTTAAGGTTATAACTACAGCATCTTTTAAGTCTTTTCATTGAGTTGTCAATCCTTTCTCTCGGACAACAACACCCAACATTAGTTTATGCTGAGAATCTGCATTAAAACAAACTTCAGAAGTTCTTTAGTGTTAGACCTTGAGTGTTAGAACTCTCCCGATTTAAGGAATTCTGAATTCAAAAATTTAGTCGTATGACTTAGGGTGAGGCAGTTTTATTATCTGGTTGTTCCTGTTTTCTATATAGGCCTTATGCCCAGGAGTTACAACGTGGTATGTTGCTGGTTTAATATATATTTGTCTCTCCGTAAGATAGGTGGTCACTTTTCCACAATTCCTTTGTGATATATTTGACAAGATGTTTGTGCCACTAAGCATGCGACTTTCACTTTGAAAATCTTGATAAATGTGTTTGCAATCCTTTAGTCAAGATTACAACCTAGCTTCTCACACCACCCATGTTGTGTGTATAATTTTATCCATGAGCGGCGTCGGAACCTACAGTTTAAAGACAACTCCTAACGACAGATTTTTGAGAAACATTTCATGCCAGGGTTTTTACCAGAAAACTGCTGAGAGGAAGTCACCGGAGATAGGTTAGGTTAGGTTAGGTTAGAGGACGTGTACTTGTCAATTAAGACAAGTACAGTACCCGGAGGTCGAATTGACCCATTGTACAACGTCCTAGTTTCTCATACCACTTATGCTGTGTGTGTTAATTTTATACATGAGTGGAGGGACCTACATTTTAAAGTCGACTCCGAACGACAGATTTTTATTTATTGAGAAACTTTTCATGGCAATTTTTATTTACTCTCAGAGTTTTTGCCAGAAATCTACTGAGAGGAAGTCGCCTAACAAATACTTCTTGTATTTTGTCTTTGATGCCTGGCCTGGGGCTCGAACCCAGGCTTTTGCGTCTAATAAGCCAACACACTACCTACTAGACTACGGCGACTTCAAAAAGATATATTTTTTATTTTGTTATGTTGGCGTCTGAGCTCAGGTTTGAAATACGACCTTGCGTCTAAAAAGCCAATACATTAGTAGACTACGGCGACTCCAAATACTTCACTATTGACCTTTTATTACTAGTAATAGAAGTAATTTCTTCAAGCTTTTCTCCTATGGAAAAGATTTGAAATTTGATAGGGTAGCAGCTATTTTATCGGGACACTACTACCTTATAACGGCTTACGCTTCCTGTATGAAACGAAGTTCAGCCTCTGTTTGGTATATTTTGTGCATTGCTATTGCTAAGACTGGGACCAGATTGAAAATTTTCAACCAATTTCAATTGGATCTATAGGAATCAGATAAGTTTCTATCTGACAAATATTGGACTTTGGAAAATGGAGAATTTGCTATTTGAATATGGCTTTTGTTGACCCTTAGCTTTTAACTTATCTGTGAATTTTTATAATGATTTAATTCCTTTACTTGCTGTGCACGAATATTTTATGACTTATTTCAACGAATCTTTTTGCCTTCATTCAAGTTTAGCTTCATGTGACTTTAGAGGAATAGTTTTTTGTTTCTTACCATGGAATATTCCACCTTGTAAAAGAAACACCCTTGACTGGTAATCTTTAATGTGGCCCGCATCTAATTTTTTAAAGTTCAATGAAATTGGATAAATTAAATAGCATTCAATTAAGCTGATTGCATTGCTTTTTTAAAACCTTAATCATGCTGAGTGCTACTCACAAAATAAAAACTTCTTTTGAATATTTTCCATTCAAGCAAAATCGTAGGAATTTGTAATTCAATAGAAAATTAATTATTTGTAAATGCTGAAATTCCATTCTTTTAAATAGTAGATGAAGAAATACTAAAGCAATTAAAGTATTTCAGAAATCTGAAGAGGCCAGCTTTTTAATAACCCTACTTTATGCATTGGATTTCAATACAATGTTTTATGCTTTTTCATCTGTAAAAGTTGTAGTATAAAAAGATAAGAATATTTCTTTTGGAATTCTCTATAACCGGAGTCCTCAATAACCTGGAAGTACTTCAAATCAATATAGTCTGTGACTTAGAGCAATATTATTCAATAAAACTAGATACCAGGACAGAGAGAAGTTATTTCAACAAAATTAAGAACTTAAAACTGGTAAGCGTTTATTATCCAAGCTCTAGAAAATAAATTATCTAAAAGTATACTAAGGATTGCACAAAAACCATTGACTACAACAAACCGATTCTTCTTAAGAGGACGATGACTAATAACGCTTGAGATCGAAAACATTTAGAGTCATCAGGCAATGCCTCGATAATATTGTGTTTCCTCCGTAGTCTATTCTATTTTGTGTGCGCACAAATACGGGACCTTATAGGACCCAAGTAAGCTATATCCATTCAAAACTATAATCCTAAAGACCCAATGTTACACAAAACACGCAATGATATTTAAACGAATCCATTGATCATTCAAAACTTTTAAAGCCACACCTTACTTTCCACCAGTGGAATAAAGAAAATGCACTGTTTCTAGGCATTACTTGCTTAGCTGGGAAAAAGTGTTTGACGAAACCGGAAAAAAAATAAAAAAAAAAGTTAGAACCGATCAAAATATTGCATAAACTTGCAGCAACAGATAAAACATAGACACTAAAATAAGTAATATTTCCTATTGCAATAAAAAAATTTCTCCTATACATTATCTTTCCTCTATTCCAACACACTGCACTGCATGACTAGGGGTCATCTCCTGAGTGTTGGTCTCAAAAAAAAAAAGTAATCCTATAATGACTACATTCCTGACGACTAAATCCGAGTAACACTAAATATCATGTCAAACCACAACATCCTTTAAATAGCACCCTCAAGAGAATAGTATGTTAATTACAAATAGCCATCATGGTTATTATCCATTCTATTATTACACAATTCATAAAGATCTTCCACAAAAGTTTACTAGAAATCATTCAAAATCATTTGAATTTATTAAGACCTAATGCATGCCCAAAGCTATCAAGTAATTTAAAAATTAAATTTTTTGAAATTCATAAGTGAATTAGTAAAATTATACAATTATCGATTACACGAACAACCAAAAAACGAAAAAAAAAACTAAAACCAGTCAAAAAACAACTCTAGTTTGGCCCAAATTTAACCAACCGAATATTGTGTATGTAAATGAATTAAAATAAATACAAATTCCAGCAAATTCAGACGTAGAAAAAAAACAGTGATTTTCGGTGGAATCATTTGTTAAACTATATTTAAGCAGTAATAAAAACAAAAACAACAACAATAAAAACACACGTTTATAAATTATATTTCCAGTCGCGAAATATATGCATGCTTTAAGTGCCAACTCAATCGCCATACTACCACAAATAATTGTGGCTGGCTAAATAAAGGGATTAGAGGTCATTTTGGAAAACCATGAATTTGCAAGTGAATTTAAATGTTAAGAATACAACAAAAACAAATATAAACAGTTACAATAACAACTCCTTGGTGAAAAACATTCATGACGGTTTTTTAGCACGCAATCGATGACTTCATCTACAATATTTAAGTACTTATGAAGTCTCTCTCTCTCTCTCTTTACTTTATTTTAGTTTATTTACTTCAATTTTTCTTAAACTTTCGGTCTCCTTCTTTCAGGTATTTATATCTCTGTGTAGCCGTTGAAATATTTACTGAGGTTTAGAGTAAACAAAATTCACTTATGAGTAGTTGGCTTTTGGCGCTAAATTCAAATGTAAAAATTTTACAAATACAGACACACTTCCCTAAACTGTTTTTTATGAAAAAGAAAATTACCATTAGAGAGAGAGTAGGATTGTGATTACAACTAAAGGAAAGCAAAACAAAACATTAGCAATAAACATAAAATAAAAATAAAGTTCTTAAGCTATTGTCTAAAATAGCAACAACATTTCAAACACCAATGATCGTACATACATACCTATGTACATAGGTACGTAAAAATATAATACTTTGAAAAAAATGGAACATTTTTTTTTCTTTTTTTTGTGACTGGCAATAAATATACTTCAGTGTGCTACTGAATAAATTAGAAGAACAGTTACCTGTAAGAAAAAAATGTTTCAAAAAGTTCATCGCTTCTTTGGACTCATACTCATGCTCATGCACTCACACACACAAAGTGTAAATTAACATAAGAAATGAGCAAATTTATGATTTTAATAGAGGCAAAGGAAAACAAACCATTGATTATAAAAAATCAATAAAAACAAACGAAATGAACAACTAAAGGAGCAGTGATCATACGAACATAACAAATAAATTCATGTTTTTGCTAAAGTAATCCCAAAACGTCATGAGGACAACCATTTGATATGAAGTTTCTTTCATTAAAATTTTTACATCAAATTTTTAAAAATTAGAGAAAAGTTTAAATGATATAAATAGCTTTATAGAGTGTAGTAAATAGGTTCAAAGAGTAGTAATTAAAGTATTTGCTAAACACTCGTGCTATCAAGGTTTAAATCCAAAAGAAAGCTGAAAAAATTTCGTAATAGTTTTCGAATTAACAATCTTCAATACTCCTTCAAATAATCTATCAAGAAAATGCCTGAAATTGTAGGAAGTTCATCTAAAGAAAGTCAGAAGCCACCTCATCTTGGTAGGGGTAAGATTCTATATAATAACCAAATACCTTTTGACTGAGACCGTTTAAATAGAAACTGAAACAAGGCAAATGGTTTATAAGGAGATGGTTTGTCTCGCGACTGCGCTAAATATATCACCGATTATGATTAAAAAACAATATTACGCAGCTAACGCAAGGTATACTAGCCATATAATAACAGAACAGACGAGTCTTTTAATATACCTATCGGATTTGAACTAGGCTGCATATTATTGCAGGTAGTATTCCTCACTACATTGGCCGCAATGTTCGATAAAAATATCTTTGTTGAACTGGAGAATTAATCATATCCTTGAAGACCTTCCTCTTCTCGCAAGACAAGATCTGTGCTGCATTCGCTACACAATCTTCTTCTTCAACGACGAAAATGCTCACATAGAAAACATTGAAATATCTTCACGAACAGATGTTTGCGAATTAATTTGAAAATAAGGTGGAATCGAATTATCACATCAAGACAACAATAACTAACATACGGCAGCGAAACCTAACATGGTTGGGTCACACCCTGACAAACCCCTATGACTGTATTTACCATGGTACCTTTCAGTAGAACCAGTGCGAAACTCTAAAATCCATCAATGGATTACGATTACTGGGAAATATGTTAACAGTTCATAATGCTATTCGGTGGCTGTACCGATCACTGATTGTCTAGTAGTCTAGCCACTAAGACCGCAAAGGTTGCAAGTATTTGTTCTGATGGTTCATTACTCTCATCACAGAATCTTCATATTGGGCTTGAAGCGATCCTTATTCTTTGTGTCTGTCTACAATGGCCCGTCAGATAACCGGGTATTATTCTTGACTTGATTCAAATCCAACCAAATGCATCACTGTTCATTGCATTCGTGTAATATCACTTCTAAGGCATGTACGCAGTTGAATTCCAATATTTACACGAATTGCTTTGCTCCAGAAGTGTCATGCTGTTAATTGGTCGTTTAACTTCTATTCCAAAACCGTAATGTGCTGAAATAATTGCATTAAAGTGCGTGCCATATCATCAAACATTGAAGAATTTAATTAAAATTTCATAAATCATGAAATTAAGAAAGAATTTTCTGCAATAGGAATATTTATTTTATTGTAATTAATAAACAGTGGTGAATTAAAATAGAACAAATTATTTAGTGTTTTTTGTACGGCACTGTGTAAGTTTCACGTTGAGTTTTCGTGTTAAATACAAAAGAGTACATGTTAATGCGTGTCCATTTCGTTTATTTTTTGTTTATTGTTATGATTTGTGTTAATTGTTGGCAATACTACATATGAACTCATGACAGTTTTCAGTGTCTTTCCCATACTCGCCCCTTTATTATTTTTGTTTATAAAGAGTTATCCATTATCAGATTTCAAAAGTAATGTTCAATAAAACCCACGTATAACAATGAATACGATGATTTATTTCCTTATAATGCTCCGGTATTTCCTTTATATGCGAAATTCAATATTTCAGACATTTCTGGTGATACTGACGAAAGTTTCAAGTTGGTTTTCACGGGCTCCAATTGTAGGAGATTGTCCATCTAAAATGATGAATGCTCACAAAGAATCTAACGATGCCGTCTTGTTAAAACTGCATACCGACCACATGATATCTCGACATCACTAAAACGTAAAATTATTCTTTCTGAAATTTCTTAAGCAATGAAACCTAAATTGACCGTGTTATATGGCGCATGTTACCCATTTTTGTTGCCACTAACTATCTAGTACATAATCTTCAATTGCAGGTCAGAAATGTAAATTATCGTGCGGCCAGAACTTTCTGAATATATAAGATCAGATTAATATTAAAAAAGTACATCACCTTTAGACCATAGCTCGCAGCAAACAGCCACTTTTACAAATGCAATGGCACAATCACTTACAGATTCTCCAAGCTCCATACACGACAATTTTGCTTGTTGATGAAACAACCGAACAAGAAATGAGTATCGACTGAAGAAAACTTTGTTCGAAAAATCAACATCGAAGGCGATTGCTCTATCGCCCAATCAGCATACTTCAAGGACATAGATTTAATATGGAGCAGTAAATCCAAATGAAAAATATGCCATAGTGGACCATAAAATAATTAAATTTATATAATTCTTTATAGTCTTGCACTGACTATTGGCCACATGCCCGGAAATTATGAGTTGGATAACAACTTTGGCAGTAAAAGAAAAATGAGAATATAACTTAAAAAAAAATTTGCATTTGCTCTGAGCAACAGTAAAAAATAATTATTATGCAATTATTGTTCAAAAAATTATGATTTTACAGAATTCAAAGTTAATTCCTAACCATTAATTTTCTATTTGTAAATTAAAATATTTTTTTTCTCATTGTTGTGTTATTATATTTTATTTACTTCTGTTCATCCTTTTTTTTCTTCGAGTGTTTTCTTAATTTCCTATTATTATTTAAGAGTGGGTTAATTGAGTGTAACTTTTCCTATTCATTGTTTGCGTTTGACATTGTTTCGCGAGGAACGTTTACGTATAGATTGAAAATTAATTAAAAAATACATTTTAAATGGAAGTTTTTTTTTTACAAAATTGTTTTCAGTTGACATACTTACATAATAAAAAAAGGTTTAAGGAAGAAATGAAACGAGTTCAAGAGAATAATTAATTTAGTTAAAGGCATATAAAATTCGATTTAAGTTTGTTAAGAATGTATGACAAATTAGTTTAAAATAAATACACTCGGACATGAATATAGTAGCATTGGCATTAGCAATGTATTACTGCCAATATTTCGCTTACAAAAGACAAACTTATCGTAAAACTACCACAAATTATGTGAGAAGTCGTTATGCATCGAATTGTCTAAACCTGACATCGATTGATTAAAAATTGTTCCTGTAGAATGATCAATTGGTCAAAATTTTGTCGCAATAGAAGCTTGTGAAAATCGATTGCTTCGATGAATGCTAAAATAACCTTTGAAACAAAACGCTGCATATTTTATCGATAATAATTGAAACCTTAAATTTATCGCACATCTTGTGCTATGAAAGTGTAAAGAATAGAAAAGCATTACACCCCACGTATGATTAATATTTATGTATAGTATGCACATATATCATATGTTATAAAATATTAATCATACGACACGACTTTATTTAATTTTTAAAGCGATAGCTTTAGTCACAGGCTGTCTCCTGCATAACAAATATCTCCTTAATTTTAATTTAAAACATTAGTTTTATAGTATCAATAGAATACAATAAAAATATAGCGTTTGTTTATTACATGTTTTGTTTTGTAAAGTGATTACTGATCATCTGTAAATAGACAACAAACTGACCTAATTATTAAGTTCAACATAATTAACCTATTTTTACTGTGTTTTAAGCGTTTTTAATACTAAACGAATACGATTCTAATGAGCGTTAGTAGTGTAGTGAAATCGGAAATATCATGCCTAAATGGCAACACTCAAATTCTAAGGAATCTCATTTTATGCACGTGAGAATAATAATCACACAATAACAATACACGTGTTAATCATAACGGAAATGTGTGTTATAAAGGAAAGAAACAAAAAATGAATTTTGCCAACAAAAGAAATGTTTGCCAACTATAAATTAAATAATAAATTAATTGCTTTTAAAAACGATAACAAATCTTATCATACCATCTTTTAGTTTTTTAATAAAATTTAAAAAAAATAACCACAAAATATTTTTAATTTGAAATGTGCAAGTTTCTGTTGAAGAACATGAATAGTTTTTAAAATAGTTTCCTTTTTTGGGGGAATTTGCATTTTAATATTATTGTTAATTTCTGCTTTACATATATGTACATATATGTTTGTAATTAGCAAGATTTTACTGTTATGGGGTAGTAAAAGCATGCAGGCAAATTAATTTAAAACAATTCAAGTGTATTCCTTTGTATGATTAAATAATATTTATAAACATTAACGTGTGAGTTAACAGCCAAGGTCGACTGTAAATTCAGTTACGCTCTGCAAGGATTTTAAATGGCATCCTTGTACAAGGACATTATTGTAGTATTTATAAAAAAACACGAAATTTTTTTGCAGATTAGAAACTAGGAAATAATATAAAATATTTTAATAAATATTAAAAGTAAACGCTAATAAATGTGTTACTTTGCCACAATTTGCAAATTTAAAGACTTTTACTGTTGTTTTGCCATGATTGTTATGCGAAATAAAAAAACTGTTCTTAAGTAGTCGTAGTCTAGTAGTATGTACCTATGTTGGCTTATTATTAGACTTGAGTCCACGGTTCAAACTCCAGGTCGGACATCTCCAACCAAACAAAATATAAAAAAAATATCTCTTCGGTAACTCAGTGAACCCAGCAAAACCTCCGAGGGTAAATACAATTGCCATGAAAAGATTCTCAAAAATCTGTCGTTCGGACTCTACTACTCACGCCACTCATGCATAAAATTAACACACACAACATAAGTGATGTGTGAAGCTAGGTCGTAAAAATTATATATTTTTTTTCTAAAAAAAAAATAGGAGTAGCTTTCATAAGTAGTTAAACTCAAAAAACCGTCCAAAGGCTGTGAAATTGAATCTGCCATCAAATGATTAGAAGAAGTTGCTGCACGTTATATGCGATTTTTCTGTTCTTGTTTTTTTATTTATTTATTAGAATACAATTACAAATTATACTACAATTATTACGAACTGAGTACCTTAAACCTTATGCTCGGTACAGTGTAACAAAAACAGAGTCTCTGATAGGAATCGAACCCACATGCTAGTAGTCTAACACACTACCCACTAGACTAATAGTTTTTGGTTATATGAAGATTTTTAATGTTTAATTTTTTTAACTGCGTTTTAAGATAATTCAGTCTATTATATTATTAATTATTTTGAACGCAAGATGAATTCGACGCCTCCGTTCTATAACATTCTAAGTCGTAAAAGGTTTTGAGTTATAAGCTCCCAAAGTTTTCGCGCGACATACGACTATATGGGTATTAGTAGATTTTTTCCCTATAACGGATCGGCGCATCTTAACCAAATTTTGACAGTATTTAAGTTAGAGAACGTAGAATTTAAAAATGCAAAAATATTAAAAACGATTTAAGTACACTTAGAACGTTATAGAATGAAGGCGTCGAATTGATAGTATAAAGAATGTAACCTTTACCCTACTTAATTAAACAAATTTAACGAAAATTACATAAAAAGAACTACATATCTTGAAAGTGAAAAGTGATTTTATCAACACCTTTTGTAGCGTATCCTAAATATGCATTCATTCCTTAGGTTATTATTTAGGGCGTGCATATAAAGCTGTTTCAAAAATAATTGCCCGACATGTTCAATTATAATTTTCTTAAAAAAATGAATTATGAATCACGATATTAAATCTCTTGTAATATTGCGCATTGAAATGTTCTCTTTGTGAATTTCCAGGTACTTTTTTTAATAGTTGAAAGAGAATTTCATTTTTTTTTTTAATTTTAATTTTTAAGCATTATTTTTGTGATTGCGTTTCCAAACTTATTCATATTAAACAAGAAATAAAAATTAATAAAAGGAAACACATGCATGATTGTCACAATAACTTTCTACCATTTCCGGATTACGAATTAAAACGAAAGAAATGTCATTCGCATTCAAAAATATACTTAATTTGGGTTATTAAAAAACAAATCATTAAAATCTATTTTAATACTGAACGTTTTCCTCACAAATGTTTTATAACATGTTTTTTTTTTAAGTGAAAAATGCTTAAATTAAAATGGAATCGCATATTAATGCCATAGGTTAGCAGGTAGTGTGTCGGCTTCTTAGATATGAGGCCACGGTTCAAATCCCAGGTAAGGCTTCTCTAACAAAACGAAATATGAAATATTTCTTTTCAGCAGATTAAATAAAAATTGCCATGAAAAGTTTCTCAAAAAAATCTGTCGTTCGGAGTCGGTCCCGACGCTTATGGATAAATTTAACACACACAACAAAAGTGGTATAAGGAGCCAGGTCGGAATCCTGACTGAAGTATTGTACTGACCAATTATTTATGTATTCATACATGTATATACTATGTAGGATGATTTTTTTTTTAATTGGAAGAAACAGAAAATTTTCAAATTTAAAGAATAACTTTTAATTAAAAAGAAATATATTTCATATAAATTTTATTAGCGGTTGCCATTATGGCTAGTTTGTCCCTGGATACGTAGAGTCCCACGTATCCCACAACGAATAATCTAGTGAATGTAAATTGTATGATTTTGGCGGTCCAAAACTCACCTCTTAATATATTCATGACGTCGCATGCCATGTGGCACATGGCAATGTCTTGTTGAAACAATATTTCGACCAAGTAAGGTACTTCCATTTAGAGCACGGTACCTAGCTCTGCTGCCATTTTCATCGATCTTGAAAATGTTGCAATGATGCTGTCTGCCACAAATTGAATAAAACAGTACATCTTTCAGGAGAACATTAGCAGATCTTAAATTACACTATTCTGTTTGGTGATTTATCCGTTAAGATTTGCCAGTGGATTGATTATGAAACCCCTATAATGGACAGAATTTACGACCACGGAATAACTTTACGACACACATTTCTCTTACAATCCGAAATTTCATAGTGCGCTTAAATTATTTGCACGCATTTATTGGTTGTCATTCTATTCACAGTAAAATGGCAAACCCTACTAAGCATTTGGCATTGCCACCTGAAAAAAATTTACACTGAAAAACTAAATAATAAAAAAATCACCCGTTATGTATGTACGTATTGTTGTTTTTGTTTGAGTAATACTTCCCGGTCTCTATTCTCCACTACGAACTGAGTACCTTAAACCTTATGCTCGGTACAGTGTAACAAAAACAGAGTCTCTGATAGGAATCGAACCCACATGCTAGTAGTCTAACACACTACCCACTAGACTAATAGTTTTTGGTTATATGAAGATTTTTAATGTTTAATTTTTTTAACTGCGTTTTAAGATAATTCAGTCTATTATATTATTAATTATTTTGAACGCAAGATGAATTCGACGCCTCCGTTCTATAACATTCTAAGTCGTAAAAGGTTTTGAGTTATAAGCTCCCAAAGTTTTCGCGCGACATACGACTATATGGGTATTAGTAGATTTTTTCCCTATAACGGATCGGCGCATCTTAACCAAATTTTGACAGTATTTAAGTTAGAGAACGTAGAATTTAAAAATGCAAAAATATTAAAAACGATTTAAGTACACTTAGAACGTTATAGAATGAAGGCGTCGAATTGATAGTATAAAGAATGTAACCTTTACCCTACTTAATTAAACAAATTTAACGAAAATTACATAAAAAGAACTACATATCTTGAAAGTGAAAAGTGATTTTATCAACACCTTTTGTAGCGTATCCTAAATATGCATTCATTCCTTAGGTTATTATTTAGGGCGTGCATATAAAGCTGTTTCAAAAATAATTGCCCGACATGTTCAATTATAATTTTCTTAAAAAAATGAATTATGAATCACGATATTAAATCTCTTGTAATATTGCGCATTGAAATGTTCTCTTTGTGAATTTCCAGGTACTTTTTTTAATAGTTGAAAGAGAATTTCATTTTTTTTTTTTTAATTTTAATTTTTAAGCATTATTTTTGTGATTGCGTTTCCAAACTTATTCATATTAAACAAGAAATAAAAATTAATAAAAGGAAACACATGCATGATTGTCACAATAACTTTCTACCATTTCCGGATTACGAATTAAAACGAAAGAAATGTCATTCGCATTCAAAAATATACTTAATTTGGGTTATTAAAAAACAAATCATTAAAATCTATTTTAATACTGAACGTTTTCCTCACAAATGTTTTATAACATGTTTTTTTTTTAAGTGAAAAATGCTTAAATTAAAATGGAATCGCATATTAATGCCATAGGTTAGCAGGTAGTGTGTCGGCTTCTTAGATATGAGGCCACGGTTCAAATCCCAGGTAAGGCTTCTCTAACAAAACGAAATATGAAATATTTCTTTTCAGCAGATTAAATAAAAATTGCCATGAAAAGTTTCTCAAAAAAATCTGTCGTTCGGAGTCAGTCCCGACGCTTATGGATAAATTTAACACACACAACAAAAGTGGTATAAGGAGCCAGGTCGGAATCCTGACTGAAGTATTGTACTGACCAATTATGTATGTATTCATACATGTATATACTATGTAGGATGATTTTTTTTTTAATTGGAAGAAACAGAAAATTTTCAAATTTAAAGAATAACTTTTAATTAAAAAGAAATATATTTCATATAAATTTTATTAGCGGTTGCCATTATGGCTAGTTTGTCCCTGGATACGTAGAGTACCACGTATCCCACAACGAATAATCTAGTGAATGTAAATTGTATGATTTTGGCGGTCCAAAACTCACCTCTTAATATATTCATGACGTCGCATGCCATGTGGCACATGGCAATGTCTTGTTGAAACAATATTTCGACCAAGTAAGGTACTTCCATTTAGAGCACGGTACCTAGCTCTGCTGCCATTTTCATCGATCTTGAAAATGTTGCAATGATGCTGTCTGCCACAAATTGAATAAAACAGTACATCTTTCAGGAGAACATTAGCAGATCTTAAATTACACTATTCTGTTTGGTGATTTATCCGTTAAGATTTGCCAGTGGATTGATTATGAAACCCCTATAATGGACAGAATTTACGACCACGGAATAACTTTACGACACACATTTCTCTTACAATCCGAAATTTCATAGTGCGCTTAAATTATTTGCACGCATTTATTGGTTGTCATTCTATTCACAGTAAAATGGCAAACCCTACTAAGCATTTGGCATTGCCACCTGAAAAAAATTTACACTGAAAAACTAAATAATAAAAAAATCACCCGTTATGTATGTACGTATTGTTGTTTTTGTTTGAGTAATACTTCCCGGTCTCTATTCTCCACAATAGTAATTACCATAATTTTTGAGTTTTTGTAGCCATGTGCATATTATTTTATTACTGTATTTATATTTTCTTTTATTCTAATGTATACTTTGTACCGATTATTATTAAATTATACGTCACTAGCACGTGTGATAACACTGCAATAAGAAAAATCTTTCGTTGAGTTTAAAACTTAATTTGAATTGTCAATCGTTGGTTTGTTTTTTATTAAGAAAATCTATTTTGAACGGGGCATAAACTATTCATACGGAGACAGGGCACAACATTATAGTACAAAAACAACATTAGAATAAAATTTCTTCCAAGCGTATTAATCAATTTAACCCATCGAAACACAAAATATTCAGTGCAAACATGCAATCCATATCATCACATGGGCTCCACGTATTTGTAAACAACTTTTTAACAATTTTTTGAATTTACTGACCATGGAGAAATTGAATCCGAAGCTTGTGTCCAATAAATTTTATACTAATCAGACAATAATCAGCGGACGAAGACAAGGAAAGCAATTGCAAACGTCGAGACAACGATTTTAAGCACGAAGACGACAGATTGAAATTGTTCTATCTACAGCTACAATGAAATAAATTAACGTACTTAGCATTTAAACGAAAGTTTTGGAAAAATTTTGTTACGGTCTCTATTCTCAAAGTACATACGCATACATAATTGGTCATTACAACCTTTCAGTCAGGATTACGACCTAGTTTCTCATTTTACTACAGTATATTTATTTTATGCCGAATATTATTAAATTGTGATTCCACGACTATAGGAAATAATCTTTCGTTGACTTTAAAAATTATTTTGAATTGCTTTGATTATTGTAAAGAAATCCTATATTCAGCGGGGTATAAAACCAAAACACTCAACAGAAACAGTCTTTTCAATTCATACAGATTCAGGTTGGTAAGGGGGGTTGTTGTAGGACTAATTACAATTTCAGTATAAGCTTCGTGATGGTTTTGTCATTGCTTTTATGTGAACACAATTGGTTGAAATCACCGTAGCCTAATAGATTGTGCGTTGGCTTGTTAGACGCGAACCAGTAGTTCAATCCCTAGCTCAGAGATGTTGAATAATACGAAATATGAATATCTTCGGTGGTGACCTCTTTTCTGGCAAAAAAAAAGTAAATAAAATTGAAATGAAACCGATCTCAAAAATATGTCGTTCGAAAAGGACTTTAAACTGTCAATTCCGCGCCTCTAATGGCTAAAATAAATACACACAGCCTGGATGGTGTGAAAAATTAGATCGTAATCCTGACTAAAGGGTTGTAATGACCAGTTGGTATTTTTGCAGATATTAAATAAAGCAAATTACAATGATTATAGATAGAATTTCCACCTAATATTCTATTAATATATTTATTTATTATAAAGTAATAGTTTTTTTCTAATACGCTGATAAGGAATTTTAAAGTTTTTTGGAAAAACATTAACAATTTGGAACCAAGAACATTATAAAAAGAATCGTAAAAGTTTAGCTTTTTCATTATCGTTGTTTTGATATTTTGACAAATGGTTGCGAATAGAATTCCTTATCTACATAATGACGGAAACAATTAAATTTCAAGTCGGTTATGAGACGCAATGCTTTAATGTTTTACAACCAAGACACTCATACAGACTTACAAACAAAATATCTTTCTTAACATGGAGATGTTTTCTTTCTTTTTTCTCTTAAAATGGAATTAAATATATATTGATAAGAAATGAACAAAAAATTAAAGAATTCAAAGGGTACGCTGCTCCGACTGTTGACCGCTGCCAGTTGAAGCATCATCGTTTATACAAGTCCATTGATTTTCGTTATTTTCCTTCCAAAGGGTCACTTTATTATCGCCACCAGTAACAGCCAGTATATTGCCGGTCATAGACCAACTGACCGACCAGACAACATCATCGAAAGTGTGAAGAATAGTGGGAGACCAGGTAGTAAAATCTGTACTATTCCAAATGATAACATGACGGTCTTGAGAAGCAGAGGCAATTTGGGAGCGTGGCAAGCCAATGGAAGGAGCCCAGGCTACATCACGCACCCAATCCGAGTGGGCTTCTAAGCGGTTTTCTTCTATCCAGCGATCGTTATCTTCACGCCAAATCTTAACACAGTTATCGCAGCCGCCACTAGCCAAACGTTTTACGCCCGCACTACGGGTGGAAGATTTCTGATCAAAGGCAGGCTCTGGCACTGTAGAGGGACACCACGATACAGCATTACACCCAATAGTATGAGCATTAGGAATTTTTTTACAATCCCACACCCCATATTCTGTATTGCAAGTTAACACTGATATGGAACCGTCTGAACTGCCACAGGCCAACATAAGACCGTATTCGGCTGGAGCAAATGCCACCGAGTTTACTGAGGAATCATGGTTACTGTACTCATAACTAAAGGAATACAAAATATAATTAATGACATCATTTTGTTTTGTTTGACATATTTGGTCTACTTACATTTTAGTCCAGTCATTGGCACTACCTTCTTTCCAAACAATTACTTTACGATCATATGAGCATGATGCCAATATGTTGCCAAATTTGGGATGAGCCCACGCCACTTGCCATACTGGTCCCTGATGTCCTTTTAGATCAGCTACCTGCACCTGATTGCCATTCTTTACATCAAATATTTTGACAGAACCATCCGAAGAACAAGTGGCCAAATGCAAACCATAATAATCAAGTATGGCATTGTGTATCATGTCCTCATGACCAGTATCAATAGTATTGATTAGGCTCACCATTTTCTAAATCTCTTTCTTGTAAATTGTCACACTTTTTAAAGAAAACCAAAAATTAAGAATATTATGCGGCTTAAAAAGTCTCCCGTCTTTTTATGTACTTTTTTATAAATAAGTTTGACGTGGAGTTATGGAACTGTCAACGAAAGATTAAGCAGTGGTGCCAACCAAAATTTGTTTATATTTCATGGGACTGAAGTGGAAAGGAACATTGAAATTATATCTTTTTTATCAAAATAAATTAATTAAACATGATATTTAAAGAAAATATTATGTTCAAATTTAAAAATTATATTAAGAAGTGTGGCCCAGACTCAATTGAGATTTAAATTAATACCATTATGTTGTTTTATTAATTATAATTAATAGAATAATAATTTAATTAAACTTCAGTGTTGTTAAGTAAATAGTAACATTGTCAAATGTAGCGCTTATTTTGCCATGACTTATATTATGGAGGCGCTGACCCGATTATTTGATTCTCAAAGTAAATCCCTCTACGAATTTCGCGTATTTCTTAATCTTTATTAATATAATGGACCATTTGAAAGGATAGAATATCGTTAATTAGTTAAACCGCAAATACTTGAATTTATTTTTTTTTCCTTCAGATATTTGAACATATTAGTATTAGTTTCAGAAACCTTCCCCGTGTTTCAATGAACAACATATTAATGTAGAATTGATTTTAAGACTTAAGGATATATATTAATTTTGTTGTTACTTTTTTATTAAAAAAGGGAAGGCTATAAAAAGCGAAAATGCATGTGAATAAAAATAATGACGTCGGCTTCACTGGTAAAGTCATGTTATCAGCTGTTGAACGGTTTTGTTCCATTATTCAGCTATTTTTGTTTTATTAAATACCCTATGCCACACGTTTGTTTTTCGCACAGGCAATATTGTGGTTTTCATTTAAATATACGAGATCAGCTTTGTCGTTTTTCTTTGTGGTTTAAGAATTCCCATTATAAATTCATAAGGTGTTAACAAAGATTATGTAAATAAATATAGAAAGAATTAAAATTCTAAAGAAACAACTTGATAAAATCGCAAATTTTTCAATAAATATAATTTGTTTGGAATAATTTTACTTTCGGAAATACAGCAGTCTGCTTTTCTTATAGCATACAACAACAACGGCATGGAGATGGGTGTAAGTAATAAATATCTGAAGCAAAAAAGTGAAGAAGGTAATGGCGGCCAAGTCAACCATATTATGCCCTACAAAGTAAAAAATTCCGTGTTTTCTTTACAAAGCAGCTATTTAATATTAATAAAATAGCTTTGGTCGAAAGCTTGTCCTATCATTATAAGATTTTATATCTGTTTCCAAATTTGTTTGATTTTTGTAAAGGATGGTTTAAAAACCGGTGTTTTTGGGGTGTTACAAACAATAGCACAAACTCCACTGTATTTTTTAAATTCATATTTGGATAAAGTATTGCAACAACAACAATAACAAAGAAAAAAGATAAATATTTAAAATACTATTGTCAAGTGTTTATTATCTTTTGTGGTTTATTTTGGTTTTTTATGAGCATTTCAAAGCTTCCCCCAAAAACTTTAAAACCAGTTTCAATTCATAAATTCAAGCGTTAAGAGCAGTTCAAATGCTCAAAAAACACACTGCGTTAGCCACAAGAGCGTATTTAGTGAAAGTTTTTCTGTAAGGCGTAAACTTTTATTAACGAAAAAGTAACAATTTTTTTTATTTTACAAAATATATTTTTACCAAAAAGACTGCAATGTTAGCACGTGTTAGCTTCTATCCAACGCTCCTTTACAATGTTCTAATGGAAAAGGCGAGTGCACGCAATTGGTACGATCGTATTGATGAAAATGTTATATTAGGTGCTCTGCCATTTCGTTCGCAGGCCAATGATGTAAGTATTATTTTACTATAACAATTCGTAACATGAATGAAAATGTTCTCTTATTGTTCAACAGCTCATAAAAAATGAGAATATGAAAGCTGTGGTATCCATGAATGAGGACTATGAATTGAGTGTTTTTTCAAATAATGCTACCAAATGGAATTTATTGGGCGTAGAATTTCTTCAATTGGCTACAACAGATATATTTGAATCACCCTGCCAGGACAAGCTGTTTAAAGGTGTAGAATTTATGAATAAATTTCTACCCGTACAAAATCGTATTCGAGGTTTAAGTACAACGTCAAGCCCGGAAAATGTTGGCACAGTTTATGTGCATTGTAAAGCTGGACGCACGCGTAGTGCCACATTAGTTGGCTGTTATTTAATAATGGTGAGTAATAATAAAAGCTATTTTCAAAGAACACTTTCGAAATATTTCAATTACTGCGTCGGTGTGTTTGTATTGAAAATGTAAATATTGAGATTATAAATTAAAGAGACCTTGAGTTTTGTTTATGGAAATATTTATCTTTTTTATAAGATTGCTATTATTTTTGCATCAGAATAAAACAGTAGATACCGATAAATTATAAACTTTTAAAGGAATACTTGAGAATTACAAATTGTCATATTTTTAGTGTACTCTAATTTATCGCACTATTTCTATTAACAAATTTTTTTCCCCAATTTTATCGTGATACTCTACATTAACGTTTCCAGACATTGTGTTTCAATACTGTTTTCTTCCTTAATTTGTTGCAAAGGTGTTTAAAAATGTAATATTCTTAAAGTTGCCGTTATCATCTTAAGCCGCATAATATCAAAAATATGTAGAACATATTTCATATTTTTTAAATCTGTTTTTTATTTCCATATTTTTAGAAAAATGGATGGACCCCCGAACAAGCCGTTCAACACATGCGTAGCTGTAGACCCCATATACTATTGCACACCAAACAATGGGACGCACTTAATTTATTCTATCAGAGACACATCCAAAAGTCATGACATGTCAGCAGTAAAGCAAAACAGTATTGCGAATGTGTTTGTATTATTTTGTTATGGAAGTTCCAAACGTTTGGTTAGTGCATCCGTGAGGCTTTCTTGCAAATTTTGTTAATAATTTAATATGTTTTTCTTATTGTTATTTAAATAATATACTCTTTGTATTCTCAAACAAAAAATTCACTACTATTTTTATTTATTAAACAAAGGTCACATAACATTAAATGAATTTAAATTTAAATTATTTCGATTTTTCAACATGTTTAACATTGTGAACTGCAGTTGGAGGCTGATAATCTTTGCCCCTAATTGACCAGAATTTCTTAATCATATTTATAATTCCGACGTCTTCATAAACCAATTGATAAGTGCCCGCTAAAGAAGCAATCGTTATCCATACTATAAAAACACGCACAATAAGAGGTAAAACTTTACCAACAACCGCTGAGCGCAAATAATCGCTACACATAGACTGACACCCCCTGAAATATTTGAATTTTTTAAAAAGATCTTTAGAGAGATATTTTGAGAAGACTTACAAATATGCATGCGTTAAAGCTAATGTACCCGCAAACATTTCAAAGTCAATAGATTCTGCGCTAAATAACCAAGGTATTGTGAAAGCTAAAGTCCAACAAATAACTCTTTCTAATTTCCATATATTAACGAATTTACGGCTTGTTTTATATTCCGCAATAGTTATTGCAGTATGGGGTCTTTTAATAATATTATATATAATAAATTTTTGAACTAAAATGGGAGATTTATTTGTGGCTGTATAACCTTTGGCTAGAATATTAAAATTCCTTCCATATTGATAACTGATTTTGGCTATTAGTAAATAAATTAAATATTTGCAAATACTATTGAATTTATATCAAACTTACGGTACAATTTCTGAAAGCAATTTCTCCAAAGTGGTAAATACATTACGTTATTCTTTTGATTGATACAAAAAACTGTTAATATTTAAAATAGCTTTTCTACGGAAAACAATATGAAATAATCATTTACAGAAAAAGACAATTTCTAAAAATGTTTGACACTCTAGTCAGTTGTATAAATTCAAATTATTTACAAAAAAAAGAGTACATATATCTGCAATTTATAAGAGTCCTCGATTTTCGGATGAGTATAGCTGTAGATATCGCCACTATTGACATTATCAGCAATTTTTCAAAAAACTTAATTGCATCATAAGCCGTTTGCGACATTTGCATTTACAACTGCGTTGTCAAAGGAAAATAGTTCGATGATATCACCAGACCAAACTGTTCAGCAAACATTACCACTAGTTTAAAATAATCAATTTAAATTGTTATTGTTTTCAATCGAAATTCAATGTAAATAAAATAACGTTTTAATTCGTTTCACTTTTATTACTGTAAACATACTTTTTAAATTTTGAGTAGTATCAATTAGAAGGGAACATTTTTAAACTTAAGAGAAATTCTATTCCATTAACCATTTACTGACTTGAACTAAAACAAACTATTGGCAAATAGCATATTTTGTAGTGTAACTTAGACGCCTTTTACACTCCACAGTTTCTTAATAGACTTGGCAATTCCAATATCATTGTAGATCATATAGAAAAGACCACCCAAAGTAGCCATAGAAATCAACAATAATGAAAGATGAGCAACTTTAGGTAAAACATTGCCGACAATAGCGGGGCGAACATAATCTGTAACCATAGCTTCAATACCCCTGAAATAAAAACAATTGCGGAGATATGAAGGTATGAATCTTAATAAGTTCTTTAGTTTAAAACGTACCAATGTGTGTGCAAGACTAGAGAGACTGCCAATAAAGCATCCAAAGTTTGTGAGGGCATTAAGAAGGCTGCGGGAATAACTGCTAAAAGAGCCACCGAAACACCACGTTCAATAGTCCACAAAGCTGTGTGGCTGCCACCTTCAGCTGACATGCGAGGAGCACTTAAAGCAATGTTACGTGTTATAGGCTATAATGATAGATTTCAGTCATTTTTTTCAGTTTTTTTGTAAATGTAGATTCAAAAACCTACGTTAACATTTTTAACTAAAGCCAATGGTCTAACCAAAGCATTGCGTTGTGCTGCAACTACTGTAGAGTATGTCTTCAAGGGAGTCAAGCGGACTGACTTCATTAAACTGGCAGCACCTAAAGATAGAGAATTTGTTTAAGCCATTTTCGATTATTTTTCCAGGTATACCACATCCCAAGTTATATAATTTAAATATTTTTGTTACTAACATTTCTAAATAGCTCTTTTAGAGCCTCCCATTACTTACCATTGAATTTAGTGGCATTTCGCAGCAACATACTTAAAGCCATTTTTAATATTTATTGTATACCGAAATCTTCCTACAAATATATCTGATTTACAGGCAAAAATCCACAAAACACTTCGATTTTGGGTCTTGAAATTAGGCAGTCTGAGACGAATGGAATACTAAAAAGGAACTGTCAAAAAACGTCTAATAGTGCTGCCTTACGTTTCTAATTTAAAAGAAATGCCAAGTTTCTGTTTACCTAATCAGTTACCAACAAATCGCAAAAATATTCGTATTTTCATAATGTGAAATACATCGTATTAATTTGCTATACAAATTTTGTATAATATTTAAAAATATAGGTCGAAAACTGTTTGTTATTCCACATTTATAAAATTTTCATATAGTTTTATACAAAATAAAATCTTTTCACAAGACTGATTTAATTTTATACAAAATTAAATTTTACTAGTTTCTTATTAGAAAAATGAAGTCACCAAAAGTAATTAAGTTGACACCATTGTATAGCAAACAAAAACAAAAGATTGCAAAAAATTTTGTTGATAGAATTGCTTAGTCAAAATGGTCAATGAAGAAGATGAAAATATTAGAAAACTACAAAATTATATCCTTTCGCCGGAATTATCTATACATGATCCCCTGCCGGATATATTACCTCGGACATACAATGAGATGCGATTACTGAATGTGCCACGTGGGCCGGCCAGCACTAAATTAGTTCCTAAACGCGACCTGATGACCGGTCAAATTATAGCCTTTGTGGAAGTCGATCTTGAAGATGTGGGAGCCAATGCGCATAATTCAACATCTATGAAACGAGAACCCGGTTTGTTAGATGAAGTCACAAGGGGATCAGCCATGAATTATCCATTTTGGCCGGGTGGTTTAGATGAGCCGACGAAAGAAATTAAATGCATGAGTACAGATGATTTTGAAATTGAGGAACTACTTACAGTACCACCGGGTTTTAAGACTGGTTACGATTTTAAGAATAATCTCAATTACAAGGAGGATATGTTAAAACCCAAAAAGGAAAATGTTAATTTACTCAAAAATCTGGAAGAAGATCTAGATGTGCAGGAATGGTTGAAGATTACACAGATTACAGAAAGTAATAAAAATGAAAGCGAACGAAGTGAATTTTTAAGCACAAAGACAGATGAAGAATTCAAGGATGTTGATGATCACATTATGTCCGCAGAACTTAAGCCGGTTTTGGAAATTTCAACTACAAAGGATACCACGCTACGCACCGAATGGGCAGAAATGTTAGATATTTCCCAACCAATTACAGGTTTTAAGGAAAAAATTCCCTGTCCGGCAATGACGTTCCCCTTCGAGCTGGATACTTTTCAAAAGCAGGCTATTTTAAAACTAGAGGAACGGCAATATGTGTTCGTTGCCGCCCATACCTCAGCTGGTAAAACAGTAGTGGCTGAATATGCCATAGCCTTGTCGCAAAGAGATTTAACTCGTACCATTTATACCTCACCCATTAAAGCCTTGTCGAATCAAAAATATCGAGACTTTAAGAAAACCTTTAAAGATGTTGGCCTTATTACAGGCGATTTACAAATAGAACCTACGGCTACTTGCTTGATAATGACTACTGAGATTTTGAGGTCATTGCTTTATTGCGGCAGTGATATTACACGCGATCTCGAATATGTAATTTTTGATGAGGTCCATTATATCAATGATCCCGACCGTGGTCATGTTTGGGAAGAGGTTATTATACTTTTACCCGATCATGTCAACATAATTATGTTATCCGCAACAGTGCCCAATACTATGGAACTGGCTGATTGGGTGGGCAGCACCAAGAAACGTAAAGTCTATGTAATTAGCACTTTAAAAAGACCAGTGCCACTAATGCATTACTTATATACCGGTAGCGGAGGCAAAAGTAAAGATGACATTTTCCTCTTGGTCGATGAACATGGCCGGTTTTTGCAGGACGGTTACGACAAAGCTGTCGAACGTAAGGAAGCCATGCAAAGTAAAACAAAGAGAATGGGTGGTGGAGGATCAGGCGCCAGAAATCAAAATACAACACCTAAACAAGATCAAAATACTTGGATTGGTTTGATAGATTTCCTTAAACGCAATGACAAGATGCCGGTAGTTGCATTTACTCTCTCTAGAAATCGATGTGATAGAAATGCTTTAGTAAGTAATATCTACTTTTATTTTTCTTATTCAAATTAATAAAGAGATCTATATTTAGGCTCTTCAATCTATCGACCTAAATACTGCCCGTGAAAGAGGTTCAGTTGAAATGTTCTTTCAACAATGTTTAGCTAAACTGAAACCACCAGATCGTGTTTTGCCTCAAGTTTTAACTATGAAAGATTCCTTAGGTCGTGGCATAGGTGTACATCATAGTGGAATTTTACCAATCCTAAAGGAAATTGTAGAAATGCTTTTCCAAGCTGGCCTTGTAAAATTACTTTTCGCTACGGAAACTTTTGCCATGGGTGTTAATATGCCAGCAAGAACGGTGGTATTCGATTCCCATCGAAAATTTGATGGTCTTGAAGTTCGTAACCTTAAACCAGGCGAATATATACAAATGGCTGGTCGAGCTGGACGTAGAGGTCACGATAAAAATGGTTGTGTTATATTACTGTGCAAATCAAATGTACCACCCGTACAAGATCTACGTTCAATGATTTTAGGTAGACCAGAAAAATTAGAATCACAATTCATATTGCGTTATGCTGTGATATTGACATGTCTGCGAATTGAAAGCATTAAGGTGGAGGACATAATGAAATATACTTTTAAGGAGTTTAATCAAAAGTTGCAATTGCCAGCCCAACAAAAGCAACTTGAAATGGCATTAAATAAATTCTCCCTTATGCCCGAATTAGGAGATCATTTGCAACCTTTGGCCAAGTTTTATGATTTAGCTTTGGAATACATTACCGAAAAAAAGAGACTTATGGTAAGCGTATTAATTACAGTTAATTTGAAATTGGAAACTATATTTCTTTTTTATTATAAATTTGTAGAAGTTTTTATTAAATCAGCCAAAAATTGTGAAAGAACTGAAAGTTGGACGTGTTGTGGTGGTGACGAAGGGAAAACACTATAATAAATTGGGGGTTGTTTTATCTATTAAGTCTGTAGTAGGCAAAGATACTCTCTATCGTGTTTTAGTTTTGGATCACCAATTTAAAACAGACTCTAAGGTAAGGCAATAAATCAAATGGCTTCGTTTGTAAAACAAATTTCATTTAAATCTGCTCTAAATTACAACAGAGAAAATCTTTTATTACAACATTAAACAATTCCATTCCCATTTTTTCACAGGATGAATCACAACGTGGTGATATTTACTATAAAATGGTATCTCTTACGCCTCAACACAAGTTCTATCATCCCGAAGGCATTGGAGGCCATACAATTCTTGATGTACAAGCAGCCGATTTTGTAGAAATTACAAAAACTTCAATGAAAATTGAAGCAGATATTGTTATACGCAATTGGGAGCAGAGACAAATTGAACGCTTTAAAGATTCGCCGCCGTCAGCAACAGTAGTAAAAGTTGTTTCAGAATTAAATCAAACTAATGAAAATTACATACAAAATCCTGACACTTTGAAATTTATTAATATGTCGAAGGAAATAAACGTTAACGCTGACACCGAAATGGCACAAATACGTTATTTGGAACATTTATTTCGACAATTGCAAGAGGTTTTGCCGCACACTAATATTGCAGGCTTTGAACAAGAATTTGCTGCTGTCTACGAACGCAAAATATTAGAGCAACGTATTGAAGAATTGAAATTTAAGAATTCAACCAAAAATCTTTCTCTATATCCGGATTACTGTAACAAGCTGGAAGTTTTGAGAGCCTTGAAATATATTGATGAACTCGATGAAGGTAAGAAGAAAGAGAACTTTAGTATGAAAATATGTTTTAAGATTTCATATATTTTTATTTTAGTAACTTTAAAGGGTAAAGTGGCCTGTGAGATGGGTCAAAACGAATTATTAATAACGGAATTAATATTATGTAATATGTTTAATGATCTCGAGCCGGCGGAAATAGCGGCTTTGTTATCAGGTTTAGTATTTCAAGCTAAAATACAAGGTGAACCAGTTATACCAGAAAATTTGAAAAAGGTTTTCATTATTAAACATGAAATTTTTAATTTTATCTACTATTAACTCGTTATTATTCTAGTGCGTTAAAGAATTTGAAGAAATAAACGACAATATTCTGGCCGAAGAATTAAAGCATCAAACTGTCGCTGAATCTGAAGATCGTTTAAACTTTGGCTTACTTGAAGTGGTCTATGAATGGGCTCGCAATAAGGTTTTATTATTCAAAATAGTGTTTGTTTTAAATATTTTACAAAAATATCTTTTAGCCATTCGCTGAAATAATGAAGCTTACCGAAGTTCAAGAGGGTATTATAGTTCGTTGTATCCAACAATTGGATGAAACTTTGCGTGATGTGAAAACTGCTGCGATACGCATTGGCAACCCCGACTTGCAGCATAAAATGGAAGAGGCCTCAAATGCTATCAAACGCGACATTGTCTTTACGGCCAGTTTGTATACAACATTTTAAAAACGTTGTCTACAAATGGTGAGTTCATTTTTACATATTTATATTATTTGCTAAAGAAATAAGACTTTTGCCTTCACTGAATGCAATATCTAATACTGAAATGCTGTTTTAATTAATATGTAGAAATGTATTCTTGCATATATTTGTTTTATAATCAGAAGCCGTTGATATAAAGTTTAATTTTTTAGCCTGGATTTTAGATAGACCCTATTTATACTGAAATATCTCCCTTAAAAAGTTTTATTCGGCAAAAGAAAGTAATTATTAATGTTGTACCAATTTTAATTGGTCCGATACCAATAATATTTCGAACAATATGATCAAAATTTATCAAATATAGCATGATGTATAATAATTAAATCATCACCAATCAATCCCAACCAATAATTAAAAAGAAATTCTTTTTAATATTAAATTATACGATATTCACAGTTTTATTTAAACCATTTTTGCCAAATTTAATATGGGCAGTACAGAGAAATACAACTGTACGTATATTAATAACTTATTTAAGAAATCGGTGATTCCATAAATATAGTTCATATATTATTTTAACACTATTTTTTTAAAAACTAAACATAAAAAAATGAAATATTTGTAAAAATCAAAGGCGAAAGGTAGAAAAGAAGACGGTGTAATATAATTCATACTTAAAAATTTATCGAGTTTCAGGCTTAAATTTTGGCGGCATCATCATACCGTGCATTCGTTTTTGTTTCTTGGCTTTCTTAGCTGATTTGCCTGATTGAAAATCGTGCCAACTATTAACGCGACTTTGACGGGACTCTTCAAAGTTCTTTTGCCACTCTTTGTCTACTTTACGTCGTTCCTCCTCTTCAATTTCGCCCTCACGCTTACGTTTACGCTCTTCTTGATCGCGCTGATCCAATTGTTGTCGCCTACGCTCCATATCGGCAAATAATTTCATGACCATAACATAGATAGCATGTTTATATTTAATGGGATCATCTTCTGGTATAGTCTCAAATCTATTCTCCTTTTTAATTTTTCTGCGTTTTTCAGCAATCTGCAAATAGACAATTATGCAATACAAATTATGTATTTTCAATGTTATTATAAAGAAAACCTTTGCTGAACATACCATATGATCTGTGCGTTCTTTGGCTTCCTCATAAACTTCCAGACATTTCTTTCGACCCAAATCATTTTCCAGTGTCTTCCATGCTCTGTTTATAATATCGAAGGCTTTTTGAGCACGTTCTTTATCGTCTTGATTCTTATCCGGATGAACTAATATGGACAATTGACGATAACGTTTCTTGATTTGTTCAACTGTGGCTTCCGGTTCAATTTGTAACACTTCGAACGGATTGAGATTGAAGTACGTTGAACCTGGACGAAGTAAACGATGAATTTGTTGAGTAGATGTTAGTACGGAATCACGTTTTTCAATTTCTTTAACCTGTGAATATGGCAAAATATCTTTTAATTTATAACAAATTCAATTTTAAACCTAATTATGGTCACACAATGCGTATGTGCCTCTTTTTTTCTGGCGTTTATTTGTTTACATATGGATCTTAAGGCTCTCTTTACATTAATAACGACATGGAAAAAGAGCTGATCTGTACTTTTTTCACTAATTCCGCTTATTTACTTACTTCTGTATAGAAAACATCAAAGGATTCTTTTGATGTGCTGGGCTGTTCCGAATCCATTTTATTTTTTTTGTCTGTATCAAAATAATAGGAAATGATTAAAAATTACTTTTTCTTTTATATTTTCGTATATGTATGTATGGATTTGGGAGTTGAGTTTTTGTTTATCTGCTCATAAATGTTTTGAAGCTACGTTACAGTCATTAAAAATTTATTCAAGTTTTAAAATATTTATTTTTTTTCTATTTGTTATTATCCAGTTTTTACACAATTTCAAAAAGAATTCACTATTTCAGTATTTTCTAAAATGCAGAATATTTTTTATTGTAAACGTCAGAAAGCTTAGGCACTGTTGCACAAAAAAGTACGAAAATAAAACAAAATAATATGGAAACAGAATTGCCAACGTTAAATCAATAATATTACTAGTTAAGATATATTAATATATCACTATTATTATATTACTATTAATATATATTATTAATATATTACTATATATTAATAAATAAACAAATCTAAACTTATTTTTATGAAACCAAAATTTATTTGCAATTGCGCTGTATTGTAAAAAGAATAATGGTAACACTGCTGACCACATGTCTTGTTTACAACTAAATAATATTTGTTTGTTGTTGGCGTAAACGCGTTACTAAATAAAAATTGTGTGTGATTTTATATAAAAGAATACTAATGCTTTATGTATTAAATAAGCTGTTTGCAGTTAATAAAACATTACCCCGAGTCCTATTTAATTCCTTGGCAAGTCTTAGCACTTCCCCTAATCAAAAACAAAAAAATACCATGAGTAACGAGTTAAGTACTGATATCGTTTGGATGGACATGGAGATGACGGGTTTAGATGTAATGAAAGACAAAATTTTAGAGGTATCATGTCTTCTAACAGATAAGGATCTTAATGTTTTAGTTGAAGGACCTTGTTTTGCTATAAATCATCCGCCCAATGTTTTTGAAGAAATGAACGAGTGGTGTAAGAAACATCACAACGAATCCGGTCTGGTAGAAAAATGTCTCAGTTCTCAGATTACAACCGAAAAAGGTCAACAATTGTTATTGGACTTTTTAAAACAGCATATACCTGAACGTAAATGTCCTTTGGCGGGGAATTCAGTTTACATGGACAGGTAAAAATAGGAATATTACCTTAAATTGTCTTGAATAATTTCGCTAATAGGATTATTTACTATTCTTCGTGTAGGTTATTTCTGCGACAACATATGCTTGACGTGGATGAGTACCTGCATTATCGTATTATTGATGTTTCAACTGTAAAAGAATTGGCAAGACGTTGGAATCCTAAACTGCTAGATAAAGCGCCCGCCAAAAAATTTGCCCATCGAAGCTTAGATGATATTTATGATAGTATTGCCGAATTGAAATATTTTCGACAATCATTTTTTAAAGAAAACTAATTTTTACACGTAACAAACGCAGCCGTAATGAAAACTTAGGGCTATAGTCTAAATTTTCCCAACATTTAACTGTGTACAAATGCTTATCTAGATTGTTCCTGTTTCTCAGTTTTCTTCCAATTGAATACAGTAATCCTTCGATTTACGTCGCTTCGATTAACGTTGTTTCGATTTACGTGGTCAAATTTGTTGTTCCCTCTAACTTCAATTTGCGTCGTCATTTGATTTACGTCGCCTGTTTTTGGAACCAGCTGCGACGTAAATCGAGGGATTACTGTACTGCCGTAATTTTTTTAATTTTTACAGATTAATTCTGAGAAACTTTTACTAAACCCTTGTCACAAATGATGTTGCAAAAGTAGCTGTATATTAAGTTAAAGACATAGTTAAAATGTAATAGAGCAATTACGCCGAAAACAATAATAAATTAAAATTATTGTAAGCAAAATTAAAAACATATTTTTTGGTTTCATACTTTATTCAGCTTTCAAGTCTTTATCAGGAGTCGATCGTTAAACTGAGATCTATTGTGATTTATTAAGCTCTTCTGGGATTTTTTGTGGAATCCTCGCGAAGCTGATCGCTTTGTTTTTCTGTTTTATTTTTATCTTTATTTAATTTATTACTTTCCTCTCGACAGCACGAACACAATGGTTTCCGAGACCTCCGGGGATCTACTCCAACTATTTACGAGCCACATGCAATACAAATATTAATGTTTTTAAAGTCGTCTAGGTTCTTTCTAAAGAAACCATATGCTGTATTTATATATCTGATGCTAAAATCCGATTCCAATTTGAATAAACATTTTACCACAAACGTTGTAGAGGCGCCACTTGACTAGGATCAACAACACTTTTTAAGGTACAGTTTAACAAAAAAAATTTTGTTTTAGAGTAATACACGAAACTCACTATTACCACATTTCTTAGAAAATTATTTTGTATTTTTAAAATATTAGAAATGATTTAAAAAATGTAATATTGTGTTTGTGCATGGCTGTGATTTTCTAACTAAAAATGAGGGTACAAAAAATGGCACTGCCACAGTAAGCAATAGACTTACTTAGGTTTGACGTGAACTTTTATTTCACTAAGATATTTTGGGCAATGAGCGTTTTCTGAAAACTATATATTTTATGCTGCAATAATTTTTAAACGCTTAGAATAGAAAAGGTACGATGGGCGACTAACCCTAGTCTCACGACTTAAAATTAATCAAATAGTTAAACTGCTTTAGTCCATTACGAAGCTGAGTTCACTACATGTTGCTAAGAATCTACAGAGTCTATTTGATACAGTGTTACACTCATTCGCTCTACCGCCGCTGCATTTCTAAAGTCAGTTTATGCTAGTGAAGGCAGTTCATTAAGAATTGTTATACATAATAACTAATGAAACCCTTCGAATTAATAACATTAATACAGAGATTTGACAGAGACAATTTGATTGGATTAATTACACCCTAAATAATCAGAGTCTTGAGGTGAGCTTAAGATACTTGGTATTTAATTCTCAAAAGAGGTAGAACGGGAGATCGTCACCGACATTAATGGCAACGTGCTATGTTAAAATCAATAAACTCACAGAGTATCAATAATAAATAAATTAATAATTACAGAAAACTGTACCTTACAGCTGCATGAAGTTCAATATTAAAAAAATTGAGGTACCTTGGATACCAACACCATGCAAGGTACTATCATTAGTATGAATAGCAGATACTTGGCTTTTGAAGCCTTGTTAAATCCATATCAATATTATATGGAAGTCCTTGAAATGAGTATACACAATTGCTTTGCTCGAAAACGAATGAATATTAAATGTTTTACGTTTTGTTTATAGTTTTTAAAGCCTTAAACAAAGTTTATTCACATCAAACAAAAGCCACAAGACCATTTTATGTATTATTTATAATAATATAACGCAAATTTGAATGTTATCAATGTCCTTTATCAGTGATTTATTTAATTGAAAAGTTCAGACAACTAAAATTTGATCTTCTTTGTATAAAGGCTAAGAATGTTTTGTATTGTTGCAAAATAAAAATGAATACATTATTAGGTATTAGAAAAGCTTAATGGAATAATAGAAACCGATAATTTCTTTGTACACAACACATCTACCTATGTACAAATATAGGCTTTGCAAGTTAGCATATTAACCAAAAATTAGGTTATTGACTTGAAACAAGAAAAATCTTGCATCAGAATTCTAGACTGTGATCAGACAGCAATTGAAATAGATTCCACCATCTTTTTTTACTTTCTTGCCTCTACACTTTTGATAAGGTTTAAATACATATGTATGTACATATTGAACTATTAATTCTTTTTTAATTTCCATATGCTTTTAATTTAATTAATTTTATTAAAAAATGCCAATAATAAAATATGTCTATAGCTGATTAAAAAGAGATGTACGACAATAAAGTAATGGTGTTATAATGCAATTATAATCTAAAATGATGGCTTGACAACAAACAATTGATGTTCCATCTGCCAAGAAATTTGAAAATTTTTACAATATTTTCACATACTTTTTAGGCATTTCAATATATCTACTAAAAATCTTATGATTCATCTATAGTTTAAAGTTCAAATTTTATAAAATTCGTTAAAATATTTATACGTGACCACTGGAAAATTACGTTTTTTTTTACATAAAATCAAAGTACACTTTTCAAAACGACCGATAAGCGAGTTGGTTTCTTTTCCATTTATTTTTTTTTTCTTATTTAAATGTAACCGTCTAGGCATTAAAGATTTTTTGAGGTGACCATTCGTCAAAATTACAATTCCATTTTCAGATACTATTGAAGCGGGCGATTTTTGTTAAGACTGATTCATATATTTTGTTTTGATTCATTCATTCACATTCAATTAAATTTTACTCTAAAAAAACAAAATTTAGTTTTAATACTCGTATTTTAAAACAAAATATTTTATTTTCATTTATTAAATTGAACTTTGATTTACCGAATACATAATAGTTTTAAAATTAACTTTTTCTTGTATATCTCGCTTTTTATTATTAAATATTTTCCTTAATGAAAACAAAACAAAAAGTGTGCAACACATCATACCCACAATTAGGAATATTAGCTAGCCGGCTTATTTCTTATCTGTTGAAGTCTCACAAAGGTCAAGCTTTCCATTTTTATATTCAATTAAAAGTACATAATAAAAATATTTAATATACTCTATAGGTTGGTCCTATAGGTTTTACTAATGATACAGTATTTATTGAAAATAAGATTTCAAAAAATATTATATACCTCACATACATATTGAAATGTTGCGGACTAATGAATCCGAAAAGTTTAGAAATTTGCATAAATATGATGAAACCTCAATCAAACTTCTGTGCATATTCACATTTTTTTAAAAAGTTTTAATACAAATTGCTGTATTATTATCAATTGTTGAGTGTGAGTAAGATCGAAAGTCTGGCCGTAATCCTGACTTAAGGGTTGTTTTGGCCAATAATGTATTTTATGTAAATGTTTATAGAGTCATTAGTCCAAAACTTGCGCAGGTTCACCGAAAGCAATTTATATATTATCCATAGCTCCAAAAATGTATCAAATTTTTGGGAAAAGTTGGTGAAGAGAACAGTTTTTTTTTATAACAACCATTAATCTATAGCTTCTGATTACAAGTTGAAGATTCGGAATACATTTAGTATTATGAAGTATAGTGTAGAGATACTCAGCCTTCCAGTGGCTTGAGAAACTAATTTTGAAAGATTGTATTCAAGCCTTCAGATAGCATTTCTATGCGGTTAGCTTCGAAAGCATTTAGTGGCTAATTTAGTTTATAATAGAAATTTAAATCGCCGTACTCAAATAGTGTATTGGTCCCAGGTCAGATATCAAATCGAAAATATGAAAAAATATTTCTTTGGCGACTTTCTCTCAGCAGATTTCTAGCAAAAACTCTGAGAGCAAATAAAATTGACTTGAAAAGTTTCTCAAAAACCTGTCGTTCGGAGTCGACTTTAAACTGTAGCTCCCGTCACTCATGTATAAAATTAACTCACACAACATAAGTGGTGTGAGAAGCTAGGTCGTAATCCAGACTGAAGGGTTGTAATGACAAATTATGTACATATATATGTATGTAATCATACATACATTCAATTAAATTATAATTATAACAAACTGAGTAATTTAGATATAGTACAACAGACCAGGTCCAGGGGAGGAACGAACACTCAAGTTACACATTACCCACTAGACTAGTAACACATCAAAATTCTAATAAAATATTTTGTCTTTTGCCACCTTTCTAATAAACTTTTCAAATGAATATCAATTTAATTATGAATAGACAGAAAGGATATGATTTGTGTAGATCTAAGTGTATACATACATATGTAGATATATCACAGCTTTATTTATAAACATAGTAATATATAAACGATTCGTTGCAACTGGAACTTACATTTTGTACATAAACCTTATGTGATATGAGTGTGTTTGCATTGAACAGATCTCATAAATGCAACATTTTAAAGAGTGAGCATCACATCATACTCAGTTCAGATTATAGCTACACCAAAAAGAAAATATATTTTTATACAATAATTCATGTTAAAAAAAGAAAGAAAAAAATAATTAAATCATTCAGTATTAAGTAAAAATATTTATTAAAAACTGAGAGTCTTATACAAGAAGTGAACGAAAATTAATAAGAAACGATTTTTTAAAAAGTACGTTTCAAAGTCAATGAGATTTAGTTTTTATATACAACTTGAACGAGAAGGTTTAAAGAAACGTACCGCGTCAAAGCGGATCAATTTTTCAATAATCAAAGTGATTAAATTTAATATTTCAAAAGATTTACAAAATTTACAGAAAGTGTATTTAATAGAAGAAAAAAAAAGATAATCAATAATGGGTTAGTAATGATCTAATATCAAGTATTATAAAAAAAGAAACAAAGCAATTAAAAGTTTATTCTTGTTATTTTCCGAAATGCAAAATCAAGCCAATACCCCAAGCCAAAAATTCCATTTGGAGACCATTGATCGCATAGGTAGCATACCATTAGTGGAAACCAGTTTTAAGCAGGTGGAATCTTTATACGCCAAAATTAAGAATAGTAATCGCTTATTTAATTGGTATTTTGAGACTGCCGAATATACCATACAATCGGCTTATGAATCAGTACAACCAGCCATGAAACTATTTGAAGCACCTCTTAAACGCTTGGATACAGTAATGTGCAAAAGTTTGGATATACTTGAGCAAAGAGCTCCTTTGGTTTATTTACCACCTGAATTGGTAAGTTGAAAGAGTTTTGCTTTAAAACTTAAAGCGTTTTACAATTATTAGACTATTATTTTGGGTTTAAAGATGTATTGGAATACTAAGGAGTACATGACGGATCATTTGGTTAAACCTGTACTAAAACGGGCCGACTCTGTAAAACAAATCGGAAATGCCGTATTGGAAAGTCCTTTGACTACTTATGCTGCGGAACGTTTGGACGGCGCTTTTACTGCAGGTGATAAATTTGTCGATAAATATTTGGTGCCCATCGATGGTGATCAGACTGATGGTAAGTTTGTAAGACTTTTGTTTTTATTTTTACTTCTTTCAAAATTCGAAAACAAAAATCCATTTTAGTCTTAAGGTTATCAATAATTTTGAAGTAATTTTTTCTTTCGGTGGAGGGGAAAAAGTACGACAAAAAAATAAAACCATAAATAAAATTTTTAATCTTCCATAAAAATAAATTATAAATAAAAATGAATGCCAACTTGGTTGCTGAAACAATATGATCATCATTCATTGACAAAAAAAAAAGAGAAAATACAATATTTGCATTGATAAGACCAATAACAAAAAAACTTAAAAACAAATAAGAAGGGTATGTGGTGAAGTTGGCTTAACACGGCCCTATAAATAGAGAGATACTTTACTAGCTTATGTTGTGGAAAATCAACTAAAGCAGCAAATTGTTGTTGTAGCGTGAGGAAGAAAATAATTAAGAAAAAAATAGAACAAGAAATTTAAGAGATCTTTTAAGTCTCTCTGAACTCTTCAACTTATATTCTATCTAAACGAATCCATACGCAATAAAGAGCTTTTTGCGATTAAATATCAGTTCGAAACGTACAAGGTCAAAAATTATTCCTTCAAAATCAGTAGCGGTATAGCGTTGTAAAACAAACTACGAAAGATTTTTTACATATTTTCGTTCTAGACGCGGTACAATCTAGAAGGAATTTTACGACACTGACTGAACATGTCGATTACAAACATGCGACCAAACATGGTTGAATTTAGTAGTCAGTTATTAGTAGGAAACTGTTAGGACAATTTTTTCGGTCTGGAAATGTTCGTAATGAAGATCTTAATTTAGAATGAACATCTTCTTGGTGTTCAAAACACAAAAAAAATTTGACATTAAGGCTGAGTCTACTCTCATATAATGGTAAATATGGTCATTAATGTACCCTGTATTGTTAGCCGAATGACATAGAGAACGTGATTCTCAAGCAATGTTATACGCCCATTCTGTAGGAAGACATTATGCGGTCTATTCAGTAGCTTACATGTATCCACCTGGCTTTAACGGGACACAAAATTATGAGTTGAAAGTGCGACAAATATTATCTGGAAAAGTAAAATAAATTTTCTGAGAAGGTCTGGGTGATTTCGTGTTAACTGCGAATGTATGATATATGCAATATATATTACATATTACATACTTTGATTACAAAGTATATCTACACAGGCGAACTGGCGAACAATGCAAATAAATTTCAAAGTAATTCTGGTCTCATCGTTAACCATCAAATGCATTTATAAGATCTTATATTAAGGTATTTTATTACAGGGTATCGTATCATATAGCGATTCTAGGTACTTTACTTGTTTGTGTTTTAATGTCTTGAAAGCAACGACATATGTATTATATTATCTGGCCTTTCGACCCTAGGTGGCAAATATTAATAATATATAACGGCATATGAGTAAATTTCAGTTCAGTTTAATTAAAAATATTAAATATTAATAAACATTACGTATAATTAAACAATGGAGATGTGAAACAAACAAATATTTTTAAATTGTATAAATTTTCCTTTCGAATCAATCTATAATTGGTTATTGGATGTTGCTAAATGCTCATATGTTGTTTTCTTTAAAAAAAATATGTTACAAACTTCAGATAAGTAAAATTTAAATGTAAAATTCAAAATTATTTTTCTTTTAATTCTGTCATAAAAGGTCATTCTTTTTGTTTGGTCATAACAATTTTGTTTATTATTCCAGCACCAAATGATGATGATAACACTGCAGATGCACCGGATGAAAGAGGCGCCATAAAGGCAATTCATCACGGTCAACGATTTTCGCGTAAACTTAAGCGACGCTTAACCCAACGAACTTTGGCCGAAGCTAGAGCTCTAAAGAAACAAAGTAAAGAAGCCATACACGTACTAATCTATGCTGCTGAATTGGTAAATAATATTTTCCTTTAATTTTTAATGCGTACAGATAATAATACGGATCATTCTTTTTTTTAAATTATTTTTGATAGATTGCGACTGATCCAAAACTGGCTTTACAAAAAGCTAAGGAACTTTGGTCTTACTTAAGTCAAGATGAGCCCGAAAATCAAGCTAGACCGGTTACATTGGAACAATTAATTGTACTCTTAACTAGGGAATCAGCCAGGCGTGTGGTACATGTAGTAAATTTTGGTGCAAATGTGGCTGCAAATATACCCAAGTAAATAATTTTTAATTTACGATACGCGATACGCAATATATACGCACTTAAGCATGTCATTTATTTTGCTAAAATTTTATTCTTAATGACTTCAAATGTTTTTGATTTGTTTGGAAAAAGCATCCAATACATATCACAGATATTAGTTCCATATAATTCCATATTCCCAATCCATTGGATTAACCAATGACATCATCCGCTCAAAGTACGCTCTAAACAGTAACATAAAAATTTAAAAATTATCCTACATATTGACGTGGATTTTCTAATGCCCTGCAATATAACAAATATTTTGTTTGCATACCTATTCAAATCGGAATGAGTTTAACCTGAAAAATTAATTTCCAGGAAAATCAATGTGGTTAATATTCTTCCGACTTAATTTTTTTACAAACTAAACCTTGGCTTAGAAGCCAAATTTTAATATAAGCAAGTTCTTAAACGTCGCTCACACATTGAATAAAATGAAAAACTTTGTTATACAATTTTAATTTATATATATATAGTACATATATATTTCTCTTTAAAATATTTTAAAGGACCATGGCCCATACTACCACTGAAGTTGTTCATCACATGATTTATTTCAATAACCGCATCATCAACCTTACAAAATTGGATAAAGTTAAGAACCTATCAAAAGAGGAAGTCGAAACCGTTATAAAACGCATGACCACTTTTTATGGCAGCCTACAAAGTCTATCCAGTGCCTATTTGGTAACTATTAATACACCTTTAATTTATTTCACAAGTCATTTTCAAATCCTTTTTTAACATTCCTACCACAGGAACGTTTGGCCATTTTCTTATCGGGCCGCATTGAAGCCGAGAAGGTTAGTGGTAATCGTAGTTCCACAACCTCATCATCATCAAACGCTTCAACAAGGCGGCGCTTGGCTGCCGAAGAGAATAATACACCCTCATCTCACAATAATATAAATGGCGTCTACTGAGAAGTAGAGTTTTTTATAGCTGTCGTATTTTTATTTCTAATTATCGAATTTTATTTTTGCTTTCATATTCGTACTAACTGAAAACTACTAACGGCCTTTTACTATTCTAATTTCTTTTTTTTTAATAATTTCGATTTAGAATTCAATTTAAGCATTTATGCTGATGTTTGAATGACATTTTCTAACATTTTTTTCCTTTCATTTTCCCTAATACGAGTATATAATTTTTTATTTGTATGTTTCCATAAGAATAAAAAATATTGTGATTTTTTACTTCTACTTATATATGTGAGTAATTACGATAATGATAAATATTTTCTAGTAAACGTATGCATATAGGTGTGTATATTAAATACATGAAATATAAAACACAAACAATTTAATATTAACTTACGCTTTAGTAATAATTCAGAAGATTCAAAGGTCATGTCGTTCTGTAGATAAGTGGCACGATGGTGACGTTATTGGGCATATCGGCACTAACGATATCTAGCCACCAGGATATGGAAAAATGTATCTACCAAAGCCACAAATCATATCACCAGGGCATAATTGGGCCCCTTCAAGCATGCTTGATTGATGGGGAGTTATCCAGATGCCTAACATGTTAATCGCTACGAACTGCATTACTCTCACATCTAAAAACGGAAATGGAACTGAGCGTCTGTGTAGAAGAACCAGAAAACAAAATACCGGTGATCTAAGGGGAGGTACGTGCGGTTAGGGAATCTCTTATCTAATCCAGCGATAATTTGATATGCTTGACGCATAAGGATTTGAATTACTTCATTGGTAGTCAAATTACAATTAGGAATGGGAAAGTCGCCTTAGTCTAGTAGGTAGTGTATTTTCTTATCAGACATGAGGCCAAGATTCCAATCCCAGGTCAGACATTAAAACTTTAAAGTTTTGACATCTTTCGTATATGAATTATTAAAAACTGAAAAGAAGCGCCTTAATTTTCAAAATTTGAATAGCATGTTAGAAATATATTCAACATCTCCCGAATACGAATTTGCATTACTTAGGTAAGTAGTTAAGCAGTGGAGTAAGTTAGTTCGTTGCGATTTTTACATATTTAGCGTAGGTTAACCTATTTCAATGAGAGTGTATATATAATATGGTAAAATTCTTAACCTAACGTCGAACGATAGACAGATGAGATCAAATAAACTGCTACTACATCCCTTGGATCCAAGAAATTACTCTTCTCTAATGGACATGTAAGTCGAAACTAAACGTTGGTAAATGAAGTTACAACAGATTTTCTGAATAACTTCGGTCTTTAGTAAATGAGATGATTTTAAAAGCGATTATTCTACTTTTCGTAGAACACAGTATTACGTATAACAGTATTAACGTTACCATTCCTCATTCTGTCTATTCCTTCTGGTATTACTTATCTTCTAATAAGGATTGTCCGATTTAATAGATCCGGCAACACCACATTAAGTCGAACACTTGTATAAAATTTAGTTGGCAATGCGCTAACCTAAGCACGCAAAATTAGTTTACATTAATATTTGTGTTGTTATTTCATTGTGTTTTTAGTAAATTTATCCATTAAAATATAAAAATATTTAAAATAACTATGTTAAACTGTTAAAATATCTATTCAAGAATACAAGTATCATGAAATTAATTGAATTAATTACCCTTTTGGGTATATTTGTAACAGGTAACAAGTTTTAGCAAACAAAATTGATTTAAATTTCTAAGCCACACCCCTGACTCAATAATAAAAGACAAGGCAACAACTGTTGCTGTTGAATCATGAATTGAGTGCAACAAAGCAATTTAGAAATAATTTAAATATTCTTTTTTTTAATGCTCCAGTTAAGGCACAATATAATCAATTGGAGGAACTACACTGTACAATACCGAAAATTTTACAAGGCTCTTGGTTTTCATGGGAAAATGGTTTGCCTACACAGACAGTTATAGATGCAAAACAAATGAGTAAACGGGGTTATTGCATTGCTATGGAAAAAAATAGTGGTGATGAGTACTCATTTGTTTTTGAAGATCGCAGTAAAGGTTGTTATCATTGCGTAAGGACCTTTATAAGGACTTTGAATGTTTTTGAAAAATTTGAAAGTAAGTTGTCATACAATTGTTACATTGATCTTAGCTTTGGTTAATTATAATTCCACTTCAGGTCCCTGTGTAACTTTACCCGATGATGATAGACCCTCGGTCCACAATGTTTGCCGTGGTATTAAAGATGATCAACAGTTGATTACCTTGTTTAATGAAAATTTTGTGCCCATCAATTGTCGCAGTTCACTGGAGGGCGTTTGGCAGTTTACTTATCAAAATCGTTTCCGTTTTACGGGTGTTTGCGATAAGCCTGATGCTAGAATACAGTCTTGTCAAACGGCTGGTTCCCAATTCTTGATACAAAATCAAAAATTCAATATTACCTATAAACAGTGCGAGGGTATGGATGGTACCTTTAATGGTATTGTGGAATATAGTTGTTTGGGTGATTGGTTTGTTGGTAAAAATCACTATTTTGCTGTAGCCAATACAAAAGAATCACGTAAAGATGAAAAATATCGCTGTTTTCTTAAGAATCGTGATGATGATTTGTATGTTGGCGTTTCCATTACTGCCGAATGTAACACCCTCAAAACACCTGAAAAATCTCCGGAACGTTTAAAACTTACACCTGTTAAAGCGGAATATGTCGAACCTGGCTGCACTTTGCCTCAGAATTTCTCTGGTGAATGGGTTAACACCGCCAATATTGATGCTGATGTCTCCATAAGTGAAACCCATATCAATGAAACTTATTATCCAGATAAGGCCCGTTACAGACGCACTATTTACGTGTGTCGTGAACGTCGCGGTAATCGCATTATGATGGCTCGTCTTACGGTCGATGGGTGCCAAAAAGATTATGTTTGTTTTGACTTTATGCCTCGCCATCATAATGTCATACGTTATCGTAGGGGAGTGGCTGTAATTAAAGATGATTTTAGTACTGTGTGCTCCTGGGTTCAATTTAAAAATAACGATGCTTGGAAATACGATTTATTCTTGGCAAAAAATCCTGTACCAGTGCGATGTCCAGTAGCGGGTAAATTTAATTTTACGCAACGTGGTGAACATAAATTTAAAACAAGGTACGTAAACTATTTTACATATAAATACTCATTTGTTTATTTGAGGAAACGTACCTCTCCTTGGTGTTGGTTCGAATCAATATTTTAAGAATTTTTATTTCCTTTTTCTAAGAGAATTTAAAGGCTAAGTTCTGAATTTTCATAGTTTAAATCATTATAAAGAAACTAAAATTCAATTTATCTCTATAGAATTTTGGGTGGCGTAACATTGAGTCCCCGTCCTGATATACGTTGCAAACAGAACATTTCTGACTTGTCTGTATGTGACACTGATCAGAAAGAGATGGCGGTTGATGAAAACTATTGTCTATCTGTAGACCATTTGGGTAGACCAATAGATATATACAGTAAGTTTTAAAATTAATTTAAATAAGAAAACTTATAACTAATAAATCATTTTATAAACAAAAGGTGATCCTGATTATCGTATGAAATGCATTGGGTTCTGGAAAGAAAATTTGAAATCCTATCTAATAACGTATGACGATTTGGATCCTTTATCGAAGTACAGATGTTGGGTATATCAGCGGGCTGATTTAAATAGAGTTTTAATGTCACAAGGTAATCTTAAAACCGAAAATTTTTTATGTGTAATGGAATCGTAATTGTTTTTATTCCTTTATTGTTCAGCTGTGGGAGCATTTTGTAAGCTAAATCAAGATGTTACCTCTTGGAATCACAGCGAGGGTGCTGCTGTTGCCATAGATGCCTTAGAATATGAACGTGAACGTGATGATTGTCCCATGTATTTTGATGATGGCGAAAATCCATGGCGTGAATCAGATGCCTCAAATATTATCTTCGACTGGGACTTTTATAAGGCCGGAGCAAATCGTCTCGAGTCAAAAGTAAATTTAGATATCATTTTAGCATCTACTTTAGGTTTTATTTTTCTTAAATTCTTACGTATTTATTTTTAACGCACAATGTTTATTCCAAATTAAAAGAAAGTATTTAGTAGTAACAAATTTTTTACCAAACCATATTATTTTTACAAATCTCTGAATCTCTACGAGCGAAATATGTGTCTTATTAGTAGTAAGTTTTATATATCATTATATTTTTTAAATTATTAATACAATTGTCAAAACCATCCATTCCAATAGAATTTAAGTTAAATGTACATTTCGTCCTGTGTTGTGTTATACAGATTTATATACAAATTAAAATTCGAATAAAAATTACGAAAAAAAATGTATTATAAGTAAAAGTAAATTGACGTTACTTTCTAATGCGCTTTTCCAAAATAATTGCTGAAACAAATTCAGCGATAACTTGTTATTTAAATTGGATAATCCAATATTTGGTACACTTAGAAGCATTAGAAACTTAGTTGGTGATGGCCCGCGACTCCAAATGCTTTTACAAAATATTTAATACTTGGTAATCACTTGGATAATTAAGCAGGCAATTTATCAGACCTCTTTCACAGATTGTTAAAAATTTTCATACAAAAAAGCTCTTAGAAATCTCTTGCCTTGTTTCTTAAGTGATCGATAATATATCAAAATTTTTAATTACAAATAATTTCAAAATTTTACATTATATTCTGTCTTCCTATTAAAGGATAGGGTTGTCCACTTTAAATAATTAAAAACACAAATTATTTTTTATATGTATCAAGACATATTTCTAAATATTCATTTATCAAAATAAGTATGCCTTGATAGGTATTTTAATGTGTATTTTGTACTGGAAACTTAACAGCAAGAAGTGGTCCAAAGAAACTAAAAAACATAGTTTGAAAAAAAACAACTTATTTTTATGAAATATAAAGATAATAAGATGAAAAATATAGCATGTAATGAAGAACACGATAATAGCTTTCAGCCTTCAATCTTAACGGCGGACATTAAATTTTTTTTGGTTTAGGCTCAGGTGGATCAATTAAATTGCTATGGCGCACAACATCTATGTGACCCAAACGTATCATTTTCTCTTCCCACAATGAAATTTCTTTTCTAAAAAAGATATAATAAAACAATTATATGAAGTTTTTCAAACTCATTATTAATTATAATTATGCTTACTTATATACTTCTAATTCCTTGCGTGCTTCTATCATATAAGAGCTCTTTTGTTCATCAGTAAGCGTATTCCATCTGGCAGTGGCTTTTTGATGCCATTCTCGGAAAGTTTCGTTGGCTTTCTGAGGCGTCAGAACTCGTTCCTTAGCTATAAAACGTAAAAACGCCGAAGCAGGTTTTTTTGGACGACCCAATTCTTTAATACGTTTACGCATCATACGCCTTTCTTTGGCTTCCACTTGTTCTTGTTTCAATTCTTTTATTTGAGAACGCTGTTCGTCAGTAATTTTGGCATCGTACTTAGTTCTAGTCTCCACGTACTTTTGCTGTTCTTTTTTGTATTCTTCTTGCAATCGTTGCTTCATAGAGGGATCTGCTGTTTCCCATTGTTTCGACATCTGTTTTACTAAATCGACAATGGAAAGACTGGGATTGGCAGCCTGTAGTTTTGGTCTTTGTTCTTTCATAAAACGAAAGTATGGAGTCAAAGGTTTTTTGGGTTTTGGTGGCAGGCCGGCTTTCTCCTCCAAAGTTTTAGCTGCATGTGAAGAGGAGCTTAAACTCAAATTGGCCACGGTAGCGGATCTAATTGTTTCAGCCGCAGATGCAGGCAATGTTATTGTGGCAGTTGTGATTGGTGTTGAAGAAGTTGGTGGTGGTGTTGCAATAGAATTAGAGATGTTGGATTTAACATTATTTTCTAATTTGTTAACTGGTTTAATTCGTACAACTTGCCTGCATTTGTTGATCAAAGACCCCAAAAAGGATCCCTTATTTAGAAGCGAAACAGTCAATAACATTTTTTAAAGCGCAATAACAAAATACTTTGTTTGTGTTGTATTTAAACTAAACAAATGAAATAATAAAAAGGAAATGCAATATAACAAATATTTATATCGGAATAAAAAAATGTGAACAAGAAAATTTACAATAAACTTTACATAAGAAAACGCGCAACCGGCAGAGATGGATGAGTAAATGTCAAAAAAATAAAAATAACGACAACGCTTTTCATTACAGCAAGAGTTGTGTTCAGTGCTTGAATAAAAATAAAAGAAAATTGTGAATTTTAATTAAAGATCGTTAATCATACGGTATAAAATTAAAGATACTATTAATATTAACTTCTTAATAATATTGAATATTATTTTTATTAATTTAGATAAAATTTTAAATTAAATTATTAGTGATTCGGTTTTGTTTACTTTGAATCGCTCACCTTGATTGAACATACTAAGTACAACCAGTCAGCTGTAGCTTCAAACTAACCTCAACAAAACAAATTTACTTAATTTCAATAATAAAATCTTTTAAGTACAACCGGTCTGAAATACTCCAGCTATGACCAATAACGAGTCTGCCTCATCGTCATCCGCTACATCTGCATCTAAGAAACATAATAAAAGTTCAGCACCTACACTCGAAATTAAAGATAAAGTGCGTGTGTTGTGTTTACATGGCTATAGGCAAAACGCCGATAGCTTCAAAAGCAAATTGGGTTCATTTCGCAAACATGTTAATAAATATGCCGAATTTATTTTCATTGATGCTCCTCATATGGCTAAACCCATGGAGGAGGGAGCAGAACGTCAAAAGGATCAGTTAAGTTGGTGGTTTAATAAGGACGATGGCTCCTTCAAAGGCACTAATAAAAACGGGCCTGCATTTGGCTTCCAAGAAAGTCTGAAATTAGTGGAAGAAACTTGGAAGTCGCAAGGGCCGTTCCAAGGATTATTGGGGTTTTCACAAGGTGCCTGTTTTGTAGGCTTAATATGTGGTTTAGCCAAAAAGAAATGTGAGTACAATAAGAAAATTTCGCAAGTAATAACAGTAAATTTGTGAATAAACATTAAGGCCAATCCAATATCCATTAATATCGATTTATAAAATATAATTTGTATAAGAATTTGTCTTCTTTAAGTCCAATCATTAGATATTAACCAGTTTCCTTGGACTAATTGCTTTATATAAATGCTCAGCTTGTATTAGGTTAAAGTTACACTATCAAGCTGTTCCTCTGCAATTTCTAGCTCTTTTCCCTTCAATGAAGAAATTAAATTGATAAGCATGAACGAAAAGAAAGAAGTTGACAATGAGAGTTTATAGTACGTTGGGGAACATATTTGTAAAATGTATTTTAAATTTGCAGCTTATGTTTACTATTTAAATGGTTATGCTATAAATATTAATCTTTTGTATGAAGTGGTGTTATTATCTACAAATATATGTAAAAATCAGCTGGCAGTTGAATTAGAAATTAAAGGACCTTTAAATACCTCTAAAATTATTATATTTCCTCACAATATTAAGTAACATTGTAGTCGTCGTAGTCTAATGGTCAGTGTGTTGGCCTATTAGACGTAAAGCACCGGTGCAAACCGCAGGCCAAAGATCTCGAGCAAACGAAAATTTGAAAACTTATTTCTTCTGCGATTTCCTCTCAGAACATTTCTGGTAAAAACTGAGAATAAATAAAATTACCATGGAAAAGTTGCTCAAAAATCTGTCGGTCAGAGTCGACTTTAAATCGTAGGTCCCGATAACTAAATTTAATTTTTATAATTTTAATTTTTATTTAAAAAAAAAATAATTGTTTAAGCAATTTTTAAATTATAATTAGTATAAAGGCTAAGTAATAAACCATTTGCTGCAGTGGGAAGAAAATAATCAGAACAACCCTTAAGTCAGGATTACGACCTAGCTTCTCACAACACTTATGCTGTGTGTTGATTTTATACATGAGTGGTGAGACCTACTCCGAACCACAGATTATTGAGTAACTTGTTCATGACAATTTTATTTACTATAAGAGTTTTTGCGAGAAATCTAATTTTCTTTGGAAATGGTGGTGAGACCTACTCCGAACCACAGATTATTGAGAAACTTGTTCATGACAATTTTATTTACTATAAGAGTTTTTGCGAGAAATCTAATTTTCTTTGGAAATGTTTGACCTGGGGTTTGAACCGTGGCTTTACGTCGAATAAGCCAACACACTACTTACTCGACTCAATGCATTTAGTTAATCATCCAAAGTAGTATTGTCAGCATATGCGACATTTTTCGCCGCCTAGCGTGTTTACCATTCTACAAAGTGTTTTTATTTCAGTAACATCTATACGACCAGAATTTGCTATATTATCATCAGGCTTTGTTTCGGGCAGTTTAGTACATAAAAGTGCTTACGAAGAATCAATTATCATTCCCACCCTCCACATATATGGTCTATCCGATGAAATTATACCCAAAGAAATGACGCAAGAATTAGCCAATCATTTTAAAAATGTTGAAATCTTAGAACACAACGGCGGTCATTATTTTCCAGCTACATCGCAGCAAAAACAAACCTATATAAATTTCTTTCAAGATCGTTTGCAAGAATATTTGGAAAATCTCGAACTACAACAAACTTCGAATGCAGCCTTTGTGGAGGAGCAACATGAAGAAGTACAGACAATATCTGATTCAGAGGAAGAGAGTGCGTAAAGTGATGCTAATGATTGAGAAGAACTGCAGTTCTTCTCTTTTCGTAATGTAAAGAAACTGATTTAAATTTATAAAATTTAATTTCATTATTTTTATTTCAATAATTTTTTATTTTCTTTTAATAAAATTAAACCGAAACATAAACATAATTTAAAAATTAAATAGAAAGAAACAAATATAATAAAAATTAAAAAAGAAATAGTTTTTTTTATTTTATATTTTATGTATTATGTTCTATATTAATAATGCCTTTAAGAGAAAATTAAGGATATTTTTTGTTTTCTTTGATTACTATTTTTCAATAATAAATTATAAACTAGAAAACATAGTTCATTTTTCGTTTAGCATTAATTTCTTTTATGGTATCGTTAATTTAAATCCTTTCTTATATATTCTTAATTAACGAGATTTTATTTAACAAGGCTTTAATTTATTTATTTTCATTAATTCAATTTTTGTTATATTTTTAGTTTCTTTTTTTTTCAAATAATGATTTTTCTTATAGATAACTCACTAAATCAGTATTTAAAATGTAAATTTAAATAATAATATAATATGTTTTGTTTTTCTGAGTTGTATAAGAATTTGTTAAATTATTTATTTAAATTAAATTTCGTCTCAGATTTCTATTTCTTTCCGCTAAGCTCAGAATTCATTTGTTCTCTTTGAAACTAATGAAAAGTTTAAAATTATATGATGTATTTTAAGCGAAAGAAAAGAAACTAATGTAAAAAATAAACCATAAGAGTAACAAAAAGACTGTGTTAAAAGCATAGGTATTGAGCCCCCCATTTAATGTAAATATAAAATTTCCTTAAAAACAACTGGACTCTTTTAAAAAAAGAGTCTCTCTCACAACAGTGACAACAGTAAATCTTAGCAGTACTACAACACTTTTCTTGTTGGGTTTGGTTACTTTGTATACTTTAACTCATAAGTTAGCATGATAAAAAGAAACGGTAATATTATTGTAACTGTTCAGCTATTGTGTTTAGGTCAGTATGAAAGTCAATCGATTTTTTTTAAGAAGGTTTAGGTTTAATTGCATTTGTGTTCTCTTTATTTTCATTTTCATTACCTGTATGTGGTTTTAATTCGACTTAAAAAGAGTTTGTTTTTAATGTAAATTGTTTAAATTAAAAAGAAATATAAAAAAAATAGATGAAGAAAATGTTGACAGATTGAAACGTTCAAAGTGTTGTGTTCCATATTTTGTTTTTTCTAACATTTACTGTATTTTGCTATTGTTGTTTTTATTTTAAATATTTCCATTAAATGTCGTCTATGCCACTTGCTCTTTACCATTTGCTGCCTCCTGATTTTTCATTACTTCAGGTAAGTCAGGTGGCGATGAATATGGTGTTATGTCGAGTGTTTCTAGATCACCGCTTTCCTTTCTGCAAGAATACAAACAAAATTTCATTTATATAGGTAATACATACATATGTAATATTAAGCTTTTATTGTGTTTATTTAATAATATTAAAAGTATATTTAAAAATCAATTTGCTTACCATTAAGGACTTTCTAGGAACTATACAAGAAAGTCCTATCATTTAATTTAAAATAGATGAAGAGATAATAGCAAGTCGAGTCTGCTATTGATAATAATTATTATTTTTTTTTTATTAAAATAATCATTGTTTTTTTCTACAAAAAAAAAAAAAAAAAAAAAAAAACCGAAGACGCTCTTATCATTATTTTATATCGCTGAGTAACTTGTTGAATTTTGATTTTAGTTTAAAGTCTAAAAACACACATTTCTTAATGATTATTTATAAATTCGTCATTAAGTAAGTTTGTTGTTAAGGTCTATAATGTTGTGAGATGTTTGTCGCTTCAACGACTAGTTAATGTTTTGATTGCCAAAGTACTTTGTTTATAAGAAATCATTTTTCTCTGTAGCTAATCAATCTATAGTCATTAATTCTTTTTAGCTGTGTTTTTACCGTTAAAAAAATACAAATTCATTGGCAATTAAAAATTTATAAGAAACAGTATTTGAATAGAATTTCGAAGTTGTGATAAAAAATTTAGATATAAACATTATGATATGAGAAAACCCTGATATCGTAACCTTTGTGGTCATTATTTTTTTAATAGTTACACGTATACTTTTATGATTATTGCAGTTGGCAAAGCGGAATGACATTGTAAAGGTACGCTATACCTAAACGATTAGTATAAAAAAGCAATAGTCTTCCTCAAATGTACCTAATAATTTAACCTATAATTTTATAGTGACAAACAAGTTAATATATCTTGATAAGGGCAACTTTTTTTGCCTCCAATGGTTGCTCATCACGTTAAACATTTTGTAAAGATTACTTAATAATTATTGGCCATAATTATTTATTATTTTATACTTATTGATAATAACTAAAGAAGTTGCGCACAACAAAATAAGTTTCTTAGCGGAAGCGTTCTACTTGCTACAAAATGTTTTGATTTTAAAGATTTTTGTAAACAAAAAGGAGATTAACATAAAAGATTAAAATAATTTTGCAAAACTAGTTAAGGAAAACATAGTAATATTAGTTAAAATATTAGTCTTTCCCGTAAATAAAAAAAATGTTGGATTCTATCATAAAAACTTCTTTAAGGGAGTGTAACCATATTGCTGACACCATATTAATGCCATACAGAAAGAAAAAAAAACTGTAGTCTCTGTGTATTGTAAGCCTGCTACACAAAGTAATCGAAAAATCTTCTGTAAACATTTGAATAGCACTAAACACAGCCAGTATATCAAATCGAATGGAAATTTTGAAACTTCAACGTTGTTTTATTCTCAGACTCTTAACGCGCGTACTATGTGCAATGATAAGTTTTGCTATCTGTCGGATTAGAATGTCAGTTTATGGTTTAGAGTTATCACTATATTTAAAATTTGCATCGGATTTCAATGCTAAGTAATTAAAATATTTAATTTTAAAACCGGAAAAAATTTTTCCCTTGATTTGAGTACTTTTTTTTTAGGAAATACAAGCTTCAAAACGAAATCATTCTGCTGCTATAAGTAGTGTAGAGTATAGCAAAACAGACTGATCATGAAGAAGCAGAATTTCGTGGCTGTGTAGTTATATTCTTTAGAAGTCTTTTTTTAATACAAATTTTTCCCCCACACCCTTATATTTTCTCTTTGTTCGATCACACACTAATTTCAGTGTTTGCACTCACCTTAAAGCTAACCCTAGTTGAGCAGGTGCTTGCGCTTTTGCTGTTGACATTGTGATGCCATAATCTTGTAAAGTGTTTTCATCATCCATAACATCATTATCTTGATTGTATAGGCGTTGATTTTCAGGTTTTACTTTTAATATGCCTAAAAATAGAATAGAATGTTTCGATTTTTATAGAACAATTGACATTCGGGCAGATATGATTTGAGAAAAACATAAAAAAACAACAAAATTAGGACGAATATAAAGATATTTATGGTTGCGATACATACCCTCCAGCATACGTTTTAGTTCACCAACTGAAGTGTTTTCTTTAGCATCGGTAAAAATTGTGGTCTTTTGTCTTCTAATCATTAGGAATACGTCCTAAAATTAAAAGCAACATTTTAGTGACAGTTCTAACCAGAGATTTATAACAATTTAGTTGAGCAATTTTATAATTTTGGTCAAAGTTCAATTTGTGGCTGCGGTAAAATAAAATTGAAAAATTGTTGGAGGGGTAAGACGGAAAAACAAATAGCGGCACATTATAATCTGTTGTTAAAGTTAAGCCAGTTGATTAGGTTTGACTGGAGTGCCTCAGATGTTTACCTTGTATTTTTAGAAATAGAATGTAAAATCCTTTTTTTCACTTTCGAGTGGTTCATAACTTACCATGTTGCTTTGGTGTGTCGATCTCTTTTCTTTTTCTTGATGACAACGATGACGACCTTGCCTGCTTTTCTACTTCACTTCCCTCTATACGTTGTTTTTTCGAGCAAAAGATTCCCTAAAACGTTTTCCTCTCTTTGTTCGTTTAGCTCAATTGTTTTCTCCTTTTGATCTTAATCCTTTCTTTTGTTAGCACTTTTCGAAAATTTTAAGATATTTTTCCTCTTCGTAAATCTATTTTATTGTTGTATAAAAATATATAAGCAAAAAAATTTTTCTTATGGCCTATTCTTTTTCTTCTCTTTTTTATGATTTTTTGCTATTCCTCTTTTGCTGCGCCGCAGTTCTATTAAATGCCGAAAAAAGACAAAATGCTAATTGACAATTTGATAAAACGAGTACGTTCAGTGTGTGATTATTTGTTTATGTGTAAGAGAGGAATGTCAAGTGTGTGATAATTGTAAAATATGCTGTGTTTAGTATGCATATCGTACACAGGGCGTAGCTGAATATGTGAAAATTTTAGAAATTACTTTTATTTTATCGTGATTTTTCTATGTCGTCTAAATTTGTTAAAAATAGGAATCAAAACAAACGTTAAAATTAAAGAAAAACTCCGATAAAAAGAATTGTAAGAAAAGCTCGTTAATGGCGGCAAAGTTCTTAAAGCGTTGAATGAATTAAAATGTGAATTTAAGTGATTATAAGTTAAATTTTTATTTAAAAGTGTAATTAATTTTGCAATTTATGGCTCAAAATTCTTAAATAGTGAAATGAATTAAATTGTAAATATAAGTAATTATAAAAGTAAATTTTTTATCTGAAAGTGTAATATTCAAATATGAGGTTAAAAGTTATCAAAATAAATTCTGAATATACGCCATTTTGAATTACATTTCATTTGTAAGTATAATTAATCTTTAAATTTATATAATATATATAATATTTTAAACTTTCAAATGAGCTTCGGCCGATATCTGTCCATTTTCTAGAATATATTTTGGTAGGACCTAAGATTTTTCTATTCTACAGCGAAGTTACTCGATTATTGTTAAACATTCTGTTGTTTAGTTGTTCTGCTAACAAGTTTTATTCCAACGTTAAAACTAGTTATTGCGTATTGAAATGCATGAAGGCTAACTCTTATTGATAAAAATTGATTCGTTCGAAGCGTAGATCCAACCGTAATGTATCGCTATCAGTACTTATAATTTCCATGATTACTTTTAAAAAACAAATATTTCTCTCTCTCTTCTCTAAGCCGTATTCAGAATGTGTCATTTTGTCCTCTGGGTAATGTACTTGCCCCAATGACAAGTGCACGTTTTCAAACCTAACCTAACTAATATCTACAATTTTTTTATTCACGCATTACGGCTTCCTTAAATAAAATTAACTTATCATCAAAATTTTATATTTATTATAAATAAGATAACGATGATTTTCAAAAATAGATATGCTATGAATGTAGATTCAATTTCATCTTCTCGATAAGCCCTTGTATTATAAAAATGAGTCACAATCCTTTTAGTATTCGAATTTTGTATCAGTTTAAAGTTTTTTCATAAAGAACATAACAGGACAAAATAATTTAATTAACGAAACCAAATCAAATTGTCCCATTAGTGGAACCCAAAGAAACCAAGAACGAAAAACAAGTCCGATCTGGTTTGGCTTACCACCTACTTCGTTAGCAGTAAAATTATGCATTGGGGTTTCTTCTTTAAAAATTCTGATAACAATAGAAAGAGCTTCAAAAATTGGAAAAACACATTTAGTTGGTACCCTTCAGCCAGAATAAAAACCTAGTTTCTTACATCACTCATGTTGTGTTTGTTAATTTTACCCATGAGTGGCGGCACCTACAGTTTAAAATCGACTCCTAACAACAGATTTTTGAAAAATTTTTCGTGGCAATTAAAGTCTGCTGAGACGCAGTTGCCGAAGAAATATTTATTATATTTTGTTTTGTTAGAGATGTATGGGCTGGGGCATATGGGCATTGCCTCCTAAACTACGGTAACTTCAAATTGGAAAAAGCACATATTGTAGCAGAGACTGATATCATGAAGTAAACAAAACAAGTATAGTCTTTTGTAGTACATCGCTGTTACCTTTATTCGAAATAATTTTAATGCAATTTTTAAGGATTTAAAATTTTCGATTTTCTGTGCCAACATTGTACATATGTAGATGTAGTATGTTATTATTGTTATAATTACTGATGCTATATCGCTTTTTTCTATCTTAGTGTAATGTTGCGTATAGAATATAGTAGTTGTTGTATTTGCAATGTATTTATGTAATATATATAATTGCATGTACCAATTAACCACAAATATGCTGGTTATATATATGTATGTGTATATATTCGTTGATAACTTATGGATTCAGACAATCATTTCGCTAGAGTCCATTTAACAATGTGACAAAATATATTTGAATCAGTTTTTTTAGGCGGAAGTATACACATACAGTGGTGGCCTTATAACTAGAAACGACTTATGTATGTTTGTTAATTTGTTTTGCAGTTTTCACTGTGTACCTGGGATCAAAGGCTTTGTTTGGAGGACGTCTTACATACGTTTTTCCATCATATTGGGACAAATTAAACTTAGATTCGTCACTCCAGAGAACTCTGTTCCAGAAACATCGTTTCTGATTATAAGGCCACCACTGTATATATTGTACATATATGGGGTTGCTCTTCGCAACAGGCTGTTTATAAAATTTCTTCATTTTTGTTGATGTGTAACTATATCTTGGCGGTCTACGATGTTACTGAATGAAAGTTCTTCCAACAAATTGCGATAATTTTTTAATATAAATAAGTATTGATAAAGAAAAACCATTTATTATGAATTATTACAACAATGCAATAATTTTTTAAATGAAAAATTGTTTCTAGGAAACTAGATTTCAACCCGTAGCATCCTTCTAAATTGAGCATTCATCTGATTACAAGAAAAACTTAATGAAACTCAAATAAAGCAAACAAATAATAAGTAGATGGGGGGGATGTTTTGTGACGGCCTAATGTTTCTTAAAGGAACGAATATCAACATTAAAAAGTGTATTAGAAACTTCTGAAGTAAACTTATATGGTTTCCGCCGACACGATACCAATGTATGTGACCAGCCTTGGCCTGGTGAAAAGCATTTTCGCTAACAATGACAGCCTAATACTGAAGTAACAGTTTAACCTTATGGTTGCATGTCATAACAGCTGACTACCTGCTAAACTCAACTAACATACAGAACAACCTGTCTTTGCCAACATTTGCCTTAAAAGCGATCCGCGTTCAATCTTCCTAGTCTTATTTTAACCGCGTATGATATCATATACGGTTTCGGTGTTAATTTTTATGTGAGTTTATGTAGATGTTTCCTTGAGGAAATTAGATTTTCACCTTTTTTGGTCTTAAACTGTCCTAATCATAGCTTCAAAAAAGTTTTACGTTTCAATAGAAGATGAATAGGTATTTATTTATTTTGTACGTTACTTTCACACGAAATAACCGTTTACTTGTTATAGCATTATTTCAATCACTGCGTTTTAAAGAATAAATTACCTTAATTTGGATGACAGGTCTTTATGAAATTCGAATCAATGGAAGATCGTGTAACTCAAGTTTCCATATTTTTTTTTGAAAGGAGGTTTGTTGTGGTTTTAAAGTTCGGCAAACAGTCGATTTTTTTGAGAGTTGGCGTGAAGTAAAACAATTGAATCAAATTTATTTGTCCACTACGTACCGTAAAATTTGTGCGGTTTATGCCATGTGCAATACTCTGTGGCATACTCTGCCACTGGTTCATTCGTTTATTCATTCATTCATTGAATGCAATATAATTTGTGACTATTTTTCATCATCTTCAACATTCTGTCTGAGGCTATCGTCGATGGATGTCATTTGCTACTACTCGTCATTTGCTGCATGCAACATTACATATGTATATCGTATAAAATGTGGTTTTAGTTCAACATTTTGTTTCATTATTATTTTTGTTATTGTTGTAATATTATCTTTATTATTGTTGTAGGACACTGCAACAAATAATTTTGTTAATAATAGCAAGTTGATGTTGGTTTACATACATATGACGCAACAATAAGCGTTGGACATTGGGGGCAAACCCACAGATTGTATGAACTTTAGAGTATGTGCGAACGTATGTATGTAGTACGGTATGGCATAATGTGGTGTGATAAGTGGTTTGTGGCACATCGCTGTTGTTATTTTTCCTGACACTATTGTCCACCATCACCTTCAAACTATTGTAGTGAATATTTCTCTGCATAAGGGGAGTAAAATAATCAACAAAAAAAAATCCTGAAACTCTAGAAAAAGTTTGTCAGTATATCAAGAGTTGAAAGTACTTTTGGTAGTAAATTGGTTTTTATGGTTTTATACAATAATTTTGTAATAATACTACCAGTTCCAACATCATCATCATTATCACCATCACCACGAGCACCACTATTTTACTAGTACAGCGTTTACATGGAAAAAGTGAGTATGAGTGTCCATACAAGAGTAAAAGTTAAACTCAATCTTTGCCGCCACCTACTAAAGTGTCCTTCGTTCTCTTTCCCACGTCTATGTCTGTATCGTTTGTAATGAAGACTATATTGCATTCACTAAAAATTTTCGAATAGTACACCTGCATGCAGACAATGAAATTCTTGAAAATTTAAAAGAATTCTATTTGGGCATTGATGTATCACAAAGCCTTTGATCGGTCATTTGAATACCGAAATGTATTTTAAAATAAAGTCGAATATCATGTATAAAATACTGATTGTGGAAATTTATAAATTAAAACTGTTGAGGAAACACTCGTTCTCTTTAGTGCAGCTCAATGCTCGAAACATTTATATTTGTGTGGATATATTTCGATAGAGAAAACAAAAACAGAAATTGTGTTAAAACTTGGGTAATATACCCGGCAATGGCTTAAAATTCCTTTGGATTCTGGTGCCAACAGCACCAATTCCCTGCCCAGCAGCTGCTATGCAACCAGGTATTTCCTTTTGGAATATATTAATGCCTCACAGGTTCCAATAATGTGTTCCGATGATTCATTTTCATCGTCACACAATCTATAACCCTACAACAACGCCCATTCTGAATAAGTGCCCTGTCAAATGGCAGTGGCTTAAAATTCTAGGTCCTTAACTTTATTGAAAATTGTTTAAAACATTGAAGTAAACGGATGCCAAGCTATTCTCGTTTGCCTTGTAAGTAGTATCCCACAGTCTAAATTCAAAAGTTTTGGTTATATTACTGTGGTGAAGAGGTACCATAGGTGAAACGATTATGTTAGGAGCGTAAATAAATCGACAAACCCAACTTGAGTTCAAAGACATAACATACTATGTTAATTGTAGGATGCAGCAAAAAACCAGCCGTAGTAAAGCAGGATTGTACAGAAATACTATTCAAGCTAGTAGTGTAGTATATGGTATCCATCGATACTGCCTGAAACACTACAACAAACAATTTTTGTCATCATTATTAAGTTATTTGAATTTGTTTTATGCTTTCAATGTTTTCACTAATATTTAATGTCAACGATGAGCGTTCAAAGCGTTCAAATTTTATTCATATCTTTCAAGCGATTTGGAGCAGAAGTTTGACAGCTACATCTGTTATATTAGTTGTCATTTATTCGGCTCGATTTGCCAATCATCAACTAAAACAACGACGTATGTTCCCTAAATGGCCTCTGGAGCAGTTGTCAGCTGGACAGTGTTGAAGCCGACTACTGGATGAATGTGAATTTCTTTAAGAACACACAGCTCATGCCACATTGGATATTCTGTCCAAGCAATTTGAGCACATGGTCATCTCACTTGGGGGTAATGTGAACTGGCGAATTACGTATGTTCGCTAAATGAACTCTGGAGCAGTTGGCACCTGAACAGTGTTGAAGCCGACTACTGAATGAATGTAAATCGGTCCATATTTCTTTGAGAACACACAGCTCATGTCACATTGGATATTCTGTCCAAGCGATTTGGGCACATGGTCATCTCACGTGGGGATGATGTGAACTGGCCACCGATATCGTGCAACTTAACCCCATTAGACTATTTCTGGCGTGTTTTTCTTAAGTCTCTGGTGTATGCGAATAAGCCTGTATTCACAGCGGCCCTCAAAGCCAACATAACTCATGCCATGATGTAAAATAATACATTTTTGCATGGCAGACAATGGTCTGATTTGACGACACCTTTCTTCGGGTGTATAATTTATATTGTCCTTAAAAAGTTACTTGTGCTACTGTTTTACTTTTGGTATCAGTGCAGTGGCTTGTTATACTTACTGTTGCTTTTATTGAAAATTTCTTCAACAATTTTTTTTTCTTTTTTCTTGCTTTCTATGTGGAAAATTTATGAGATTATTATCACAAAGTTGTATAGTTTGTGGTCTTTTTCACTTTTTTTCGGAGAATTCATATCATTCTTCCTCTGGTCCAGATTATCAACTCTTATTGCTCATTTATTTAGTAGTGGGTTGCATGTATGCAATAAACCGCAGATTTATTTTTTATTTTTTTTAAGAATTTGTTGAAAATATTCAACCAAATATGTATAGAATTTCATACTCATGGTCTCAAATGCTAAAATTATAATCCCTGTAATTACGAGAAAAAAGAAGGAGAAGAAATGAAAAGAAAATCATTTTGTCCTGTAATGTTGGTAATTTAATATCGAAAGCATTAAAATCGAAAGCTGCATAGTTATAATACGTATGACGTATTATACTATACAATATAAAATTGTAATTAATTAGTTGTCGAAATTCTGTTAGGGTACAAGCATAATTAATCTTCAAATTTTTTCATTGCAAGGGATTAAAATATATTTCATACTGATTTGTGGGATTTTATTTGTGCTTTAAGTTTTTTACCTAAAAAATGATATTGAAGCGGATTTTGCTGGTATTGATTTAAAGCATTGCACAATGGCTATGATAGCAAAATTATACTGATCATATCTTTGTACATTAGAAAAGCCTTTGGCATTTCATAACGAATAAACTTTTGTCAAGTTAGTTGAATCAAATTGTTGTTCTCATTAATAATATTTTTTCTCCGATTTCATATATAATAACTAACGCTCCATCACCCTTTGGAATCATTCGGTTTAAATGTTAGGCATTATCAACAACAAAATGCTAGTAATCGACAGAAAAATGCAAGTAATTGGTCTTCGACCAAAAAAGTGCAAGTCATAGACCAAAAACATGCAAGTCATCCAACCGAAAAACGCAAGTCATCGATCAAAAATGCGAGTCAGCTACCAAAAGAAATTCAACTTGCGAAAAATATGACATTTTGTTGTATTTTGTTGTCAATGAAAGTTATTAAAATTTCAATAACATAATTTAATTTTTGTCCGTATTTATATAGAGTACTTTTTTGTTGCTCATATGAAGGAAACAATTAGCTTCGTCGCCTATATTTGCGGTCCCAGGTAAAGCTCGATAGTAAGGAAGACTGTTTGGGAATCGTTGATATCATGGCTATCCAGCTCACTTAGCTCCACTTTCTCCACAGGTCCATCTTTATCCGATTTTGACCGATTAATATAGAGCACTTTTTTTGTTCTTTTGAAGAAAACAATTAGCTCCGTTGGATATATCTCCGTTCCCAAGGTTTTCGAATCCTTGGTCCAGTAGCTAACCAGCCTACAAGGTCTGAAAAATCACCTTTTTAAATTTTATAGAATTTTATCCGATTTATGGAGGAGTCGGCTTTAAACTGTAGAACCCGCCACATAATTTAAGTGCTGTAAGAAGCTAGGTCGTAATCCTGATTGAAGGGTTGTAATGACCAATTATGTATGTATGTATGTATGTGTCAATTTTAACACATTAATTTCAAGTTTTCTGAATAAAGAATTTTATTGATATTAATGTGTTAGTCCACATTTTATTCCGCATACGTTACATTGCCTATGTTTATCAGGAATTTTCATCAAAAAGTTATTCCGTTAATGTTTGTAGTTAAACGTGGTTTCTCAGCAATGCTACAACAAAAACGTTTTTAATTGTAAAAAAGACAATTATCTGCCTTTGTCAACAGAAAAAGCCGCTAATACTCAAATTATTGTCTTAAACACTGGTAGCAGCTGATTCGGTTAAATCATTCACCGTTAACAACCCATCTTGACATCTACGTGTCAAGAGATGAATTTAAACACGAGTATGTTTAGGCTCGTTGTCTTAATATTTTAAGACATTGTTGTTTGTCTATCAGTACAGAGGTTCGAAAACATCATATTTCACCAAAAATCCTTTATAGCTTGGTTTAGGGTGAATTATAGCCGTTTATCTTTTCTGGGGATTATGTTTTAATCTTTTAGTGTTTTTTCTAAAGCTTCTCTAAAAAATACAAAAAAGAATAAAACTTGAAATGGAATGTGTATTTGCTATCTAAAATTTAATATTAAATACATCAATGTCGAAGGTCGACAACTGGTTGAACTATCGATAAGGCTTTTAATATTCGTATTAAAGGAATTTATTTCGTTTTCTCGTTCAATAAAAAAGTGTCTCCACTTAAAGTAATAAACAAATATTTGTCGGCTTCCACATTCTACTTTTTTATGCAACAACACATATTAAATTCCTTGAATATCTTTGTCATTCTCACTCACGTATTTGATACTCCACTACCCTAAACTCACATAAACAGGATTGAGGAAAAATATCAGCAAAGGATTAATATGACTGATGCCAATACGAAAATTTTGTTTACTTAGGATGTTTATAAATATTTTATATTCTTCATTTATTATTACGATTATCCATATTAATTCTTGATATGAAATCTTCTAAACGAAATCAAATGATTTCTTTTTTTTTTTTTGCTCCCCCCCTAAAACTGACATGTTTATACTCGTGTCGCCTCAATAGCAAAGAAAAAGAAGAATGAGAAGGGAAAAAACGAAAACCAGAATATTAAAATGAAGCAGTGTCTGGGGGTAGAATATTAAAGAAGTTAAACGATGACAGCTAGAGAAGCAGAGATGCTTTATTAAAAAATAGTTTTGACATTTACAATAGATTATTTATTTGCTATTTTCTTCCCTTTTTGTTGTCCCCAAAGAAGAGTGTTTTCTTATTTCATTTCTTATATGATTCCTGTACAATATGAACAAATACCTAAAAAAAATTCTTTTTCTTTTTTTGAGTGCTGTTTTGTGTTTTTTTTTTTTTTTTTTTGGAGAAGTCCACAAATGGAAAATATTTTCTTTAGCATTCATATACGCTCAGTAGTTTAAGCAGTCGTATTACTTTTTCTGCTCTACAACAAGGACATAGCAATGACACACAAAACGAAATGTCAAAAGTCACAATAATGGACGAGTGTAGTAAAAAAAAAAATAAAGGAATAAAGAGTGTCGCAGTAAGAAACTTTGTTAAAAAGGATGTTCTGATTAAGTATGGAATACAATATACATATGTATGTCAAAAGGTCACCAGGGCTCTGATGATAGGTCATTACAATTTTCTAAGACTTTTTTCCAGTGATGTGGCTGTATCTCACCGATGACGCATTGGATCTTGGGTTTCAGTTTAGGAATTGTTTTGCTTTAGATAACACAAAACTTCAAAGAAAGAAATCGTATGATCTTGTTGGCCAGTCGATGTTATTGCTACATGCGTGGTGTAGCGGAAGGCGCCATTTTGTTGTAACTGCATGTCGTTCACACCTCTGTCGTCCAGTTGAGACCACAGAAATTTCTTTATCATGTTCCTGTAAGAAACGCCGTTCACATACATACATAATTGGTCAGCCCTTCAGTCAGCATTACGACTTAGCTTCTTTTTTATACACGAATTGCGGAACCTGCAGTTTAAAGTCGACTGCAAACATTAGATCTTTGAGAAACTTTTCATGGAAATTTTATTTAGTTTCAGAAATTTTATTTAGCGAGAAATCTACCGAAGAAATATTTTTCATTTTTCGTTTTGCTGGAGATGTCTGAACTTGGGATTGAACCGTGGCCTCATGTTTAATAAGCCAACACATTTCGTACTAGACCAAGGCGTCTTCAATGGCGTTCACAGTCACTGCAATTGCAAAAAGAGTAAGTCCAGTCGCGACGTCTGGCTATTATTATATGTACCAGAAAGTTGCTCGTTGTGGATACATATGTTGCTCATGGATTCGACAATTTTGTACATTCACTACGCCATTCATATGAACATGCGCTTCATAGAAGAAAACGATTTTTTCAAAAAATTGACATTGACTTCACTTCATTGACTCGAATTGTCGAGGCTTTTCACAGTCTGCTAGTTTGAGCTCCTAAATAAACTGAATTCTTTAAGCTTGAAGGTTGAATCTAAAGGCCTTTTGTCAAAATTCAGTGTATAGTGCCTTGTAAAATTTTGAGTTGCTAAGATGTTGATGTCTTTTGGGTTTTCGGCTGCATTCTCATTTGCAGCAGCAATATTTTCTAGAGGCCGACTGGTGCGTTGACTCGCGGGCGTGTTACTGTCCATAACTGATAGAGTTTCTTCAAATTTTTTGAACACTTCGAAAGGTTGACGCTTTAGGTGCACTTTCTCGACTGTTATGCAGTTCCAGCATAATATTAACATTTTTGTAATAAGTTTTGATCATTTTTTCGTAAAGTGCTCAATTTTTAATAATCGGAGTAAACATATCTCGCAGCTGTAAATTGCAGACTTGCCACTAGCAGAAAAAGAATTTACACTGTATTTATGAAGTAAACTCTTAATGATATACCATTTATACATATTACCAAAATGATAAAACCCTGTTGAATATTTTCCAGTTAACTAGGATTATAATTTCTTTAAATGTTATTTAAAATTTTAGAGAGAGAGTAACCAACGTTAAAAAACCGTTAAATATTAAAATAAGTGCCAGAATGTCAATTTAAAATTTTTCTATTGATCGAGTAAATCGGCCACTTTCTGTAAAGTGCTAAAAAATCAGCGAAATATTGGTTAAACCATTACTATACTGTACAGTTCTACTTAAACTTCCTTCTTTTTATATGGTTTGTGCACATCACTATCTTAACAATTTCGAGTTACCGTTTATGGAACGGTCAATGGCTTGGAATTAAAACTCCGAAAGAAATAATGAATTTTAGAACACACTTAAAAAACAGCTCTTAGCATGTAGCATATAGCACTGTGGTCACTTAGTTTAGTTTGTAATACGATTTTAAGTAGTTAGAGTTATACAAAGATAAATACAGTTTATCGTTGTATTACATACATAAGTGTTGAATAAATAAATAATAAATAGTGCTGTTATAACGATTTCTTTTTAACATCGAGAGAAAAGAATCACTCGGTTTTGATAAAGGAAAATATTCATTTTATACAAAATACTGAGGTTACAAGTACGACGCATATGCGGAACAGTCTAAAAAGCATGCTTGCTATTTTCTATGAGGGCCTTTTCATGTTAATAGAATATGGATAATTTTTTTGAATAAACCTAAGCTATCAAAACTTATTGTGACTCCCATTAGGGGCTACAAACCATATTTTCTATAAGAACTCTGTATTTTGTACAACCTGCCTTAGCTTCTTTCAGTTCACGCTTCTGCTGAATTATGTCTTTACTAAACTATTCCAGCCTATGAAAGTTGAGCAATTACTTCAAAACTGCACCAACGTTTCGATATCTTATAATGTCATGCCTGGAGTAGTTGTTAATCGTCTTCTTCTTTCCTTATTACCATTTCGCTATTACTCTAGTCGGCGTTTGACTATAAGTTACCCAATTATCACTCGTTCAGATAACAGATTCCTTAAGTGCTTGAATGAACGTATTAAGGTTCGGTATAGGGAGGTATACTTTGGTTTATAATTCTTCTATATAGAAGCCAAGTCTCGTCCCAGTCGTAGGAAGTGTGTTGGCTTGTTAGATGTAAGGCCACGGTTCATACCCCAGGTCAGACATCTGCAACAAAATGAAATATAAAAAAATATTCCTTTGGCAACTTCCTCTCAACAGATTTCTGGCAAAAACTCTGAGAGTAAATAGAATTGCCATGAAAATGTTCTTAAAAATCTATCGCTCGGAGTCGACTTTAAACTGTAGGTCCCGCCATTCATGCATGAAATTAACAAACACAACGTAACGTTAGAAATTAGGTTGTAATATGACTGAAGGGTTAGGTTAGGTTATACGTGGTCTAACGATTCAAAATGATCAAGTATGACATCAATCCGAAACAGAGTCTTCCCACGATATTAGAATAACATTTAGTCATGCACTTCAACTCACTCTGGGTCCCAGAGTGAATCGAAGTACACTTAAGCTCCCACATCGGCAAGATTGTTACCCAGGTGGGGGATGTTATATGTATTTACGTTCCGTTCTATCTCCATATTTAGAATCATACATTTAGCAACAAGTTTCCATGGACATCTGTGCATTAAATGTATATAACCAAGAAAGTATCAAAATGATGCAATTGATTGATTGTTATCTTAAGTAAGAGTATCTTGTCTGACAATTCTTTCAGTGAGTTTCTGTCTTAAGTACACTCTGGTGATACGATTGGTCCATCCACCCTAGTCTGCGGGCGATACGTCGTAAGTGCTGTCACATTTCGAATCCGTATTTTAATTGGTTGGATGAAGAGCATTGTTTCCAATGCCTTTGTAGTTGATGTCCTTAAAATATATACTTTGAACTTCCTGCAGCATTTTCTATATATGACTGTTCGTCACACTACTGAAGCATAAGTAAGTATGGGTCTAATTACGCTTTGTATAGCCAGTCATATGCATCAGCTGCTCTGTCCTTCATATGATGTCGCCATTTTCATTTCCTATCAAGAATAAAATCCAAGTATCTAACCAACCATGTCTTAACGATTCTAAATAGACTTTCAAAACTAGGCCCGTTTATTCCTTTGCGCCTTCTCACTTAAAAGTTCTTGGAAACGCTTTGAAACCATTTTGTTGTATTCAGTTTTTACTCGTTACCTTCCTTTTTTTGTCACAAATTCCATTTTGGCTTTGGTGTTAATCTATTTGGAAGTAAAACGAAATGTCGTTTCATTCGATATGTATGTAAGTATGTCTGAATGTGATTGTATGGAAACCATATAATAAAAATATTTGCAACTTTCTTTTAAGCAAAAATGTATGTTTGTTTTGTAGTTTATTTTTTTTTCTTTTCTTTTCTTTTTTGGTTACGTAGAAGATATGGTAGAAATATTGTATTAGTTTGGGACTTATTCATGGGCAAAGTTGTTGTGATTACCAGAGTGAGTGTTTGCGTTTGCATGTGAAATTTTTGACAAGGGTTGATAATTCATTGTGTCATGACAGATTTTACTTTCTATAAATCAACGTTTAGTAATATTTTGCTGATAATAATAACATTTCTATTCTATTTTCCATTTTCTATTTACAATATACGTATATGCCACATACTAATGGCGGTATGTGAATATTTAAGCATAGAATTTTAACATATAAACGCCTGTTATTCGTTTTTTTCTTTTTTGCTTTGTTATGCGGTCTTGTTGTTTCCGTTAAGAGTTTAGGTCGGGTCACCATACGGAGAGTGATAAATATTTGCCAAAACAACAGATTAAATAATGACTTCCAAAAAATGGCATGCCATACCAAGAAAAAGAAAAATGAAAATGAAATGGTACCTACTACAACAAAATCAACATGTCCTAAATCAGGGTAGAAACAATATGAATTGAGTGAGGTAGTGAGGTTCTCCTATTCGGTCTCAGTATAGAAATGCCTTTCTAGCATACTTTCCTAAACCCATATTTAATTTTGAGTTGATTAATTGTTGTCCTTCTTTTTCATTTTGTTTTGGCCTAATCTACTCCTTCCGTTTTGGCATATTTTAACCAAAAAAAAAGAAACAAAAATTCCATATGAATGGAATTTTGACTGACTACTCTGTTGAAATGTTGAAATAAATCTTAAAAGAATTGAGTCGCTTTTTAACTTCTTTATTATTTATTTTTATAAAGATGTTGCTGTGTTGTTGTGTTGTTTTTTGTGCTTTTGTTTGCTGTTGTTCTGTTTTTCATAAATTTGCATAGGCCAGTGAAGTGATTATGAAAAGGGATTTTTAATCTTATTTAAATGTGTGTCTAAAATTTAATTCGTTTTTTATTTCTTTATAAAGGATTTTTTAGATTTCCTTAGATCCCTCAAATATGGCTAAACAGGCTTAAAATTAGCCAGTAATTTATTATTTTTTTTCATAAATTTTTTTTAAACAGTTTTAAAAGTAAATTTTTTCTTAAAAATATGTGTTCATTAGCATAAAACGTTAACTATTTTTTAGATTCAAAAGTAAAGTTAAATAAATAACATATAAAGCTATGATATCCATAAAACTTTTCTTTTATTATAATGATTTTGCCTTGGCATTGCTTATGAAATACATACAATGTAATTTAAAGATAGCTGCAGTTTCAGATCATTTTGCTGTAGTTAACGACCAATTTTTCACATTTTTCGGGCATTTTATCATCGATAACTTGACCAATGTTGGTTTCCAAATGCTCCAACGTTAAGGCATTATGTGGGTAGACACGAACTTAAATGTATATACATATGAACATACATAATTGATCATTACAACCATTCAGTCAGGATTACACCATGCTTCTCACACTACCCTAGTTATGCGTGCTAATTTAATACATGAGTGGCGGGACCTACATTTTAAAGTCGACTCGGAAAGACAGATTTTAGAGAAACTTTCCATGGCAATTTCATTAATTCTTAGAATTTTTGCCAGAAATCTACTGAGAGGAAATAGTCGAAGAAAATTTTTTTCATTTTACGTTTTGTTGGACCTGATCTGGGGTTTGAATCGTGCCTCATGGATTTCGAATTTATAAATTAACTGATTTAAACCCCTTCAATACAATTCATCTAAAAATGAAACCTGGAAATGGAAAAAAGGATGACATCATAGGAAGGTCAGGCAGTGCTTCCATCTAGTGGGAAAAGTGTTAGGAATCAACAATCAGCAAGATTCTCCACCACCACACCAAATACTAGGATGTAAGCTCTATTATTCTAGAACGTGGTACAGTTGACCAATTACCTGCTTAGCTGCAACAACAAAAATAGATGAAAGAAACAGAAACAAGGCAGAAATGCTTTGTGAAAACCATCTGCTACCAAGAGGGGTACTACAAAAAAAAAATATTTGAACATAAATTCCAATTGGCAATAAGATGTTACGATAATATACCTGAGGGCAGAAAATGAAGGCATATTGTCGAAACGCTGAGAATTCGTTTCTAGGATCTAAGGTTGTTGTGTTGGTCTTCTGTCGGATTAAGAAGCTATGACATACTACATAGCTATTTAAGGAGGTTAGGTTGGGTTAGGTTAGCGTGGTAGCTAACCTTGTTTTCTGTAACTTGTTTTCTGTAATTGTAAAATTTTCCACTTTTTACGAAATTCTCCATGACCTCAGTGTGACCTCTAAGAATACAATTGCTCTATTTGAGGTACTACACATGTTAAACTACGAAAAAAATTTACTAAATTTGTCACTCATGAAATCTTACGATAAATACGACGAACAAACGAAATTAAATAAAAACATGCATCGTATAAATAATGAAAAAACCGCTTTTAACAAAAAGAAAAAAAAAACTGCTGAAAAAAGTTAAAGAGAGACAGAGAAAGAGCGAAAAAAAAACTGACAAAAATTTATTTAAAATAAAAGCTGTTCTTAAATCCAACCAACATTTTTACAACTTTATTGTCACAATTGTTTTTCTCACAATATTTGTGGTCTTTTAGCACAGAATGAATGCAGCAACAACAGAAAAAATAAAAGAAATCAGAATGAAACTGCTGCTGCCATTGTCCCTGGCAATATTAAATAAGTTGCTGGACCACAAAACCAAAAAAAAAAAAAAAGAAAGCAACGAAATGTCCTGCTAAAGGACAGAACAATAAAATATTTTATAAAAAATTGTTGGCCAAAGGCGACTATTTATTCTGAGATGTTGTAGAATTAGGGAAAGCAGTTTGGCATAGCGTATACCTAAATATAAATTTATATTTAAACACTATTGAGCGATATTAAATAGCGATTAAACCAGTGTAGACTGAGAAAACAACTTTGTATTGTAGAATAGTATACCCCCTAGATCTCACAAGGAGGAACAGGGTTTAAGTTCCTTGACCTCGAAAAATATTCTCGAATATATTTATTTTATGTGAAACTAACATTTCTCTAAAATGGAGAGGTTTCATCTTAATATAGGTGTAGTAAAAAATTTTGAGTCAGGCTAACTTAGTATTTAAAACCTCGTCAAAACTAAACATAATCCAGAGAGCTAAAGCTTAGAATAGTGTCTTTGGTTTTGATATCGTAATAGCCAATCAGAGGCCCCCTTCAGATGTCAAAGTAGAATGTGAATAGAGCTGGAGCAAAGAAAACCTTCCTAGAGAAAGTTAATGTAATAATTCTCCTGGATCTCGGTAGTTGCCGTAGTCTAGGAGGTAGTGCGTTGGCTTATTAGAGGTTTATCAAGGCCCAGGTCAGACATCTCTAATAAAACGATGTACGAGAAAATATTTCTTCGGCTACTTTCCATAAGTAAATTTCTGGCAAAAACTCTGGGAGCAAATAAAATTGTCATGAAAAGTTTCTCCAATATCTGCTGTTCGGAGACGACTTTAAACTGTACAAAACTAACACACACAACATAAGTGGTGTGAAAAGCTAGCTCGCAATCCTGGATGAAGGATTATATTATATTATGTCTCTTGGATCTCCAACCGATTGTCACTTCTAAACTGTAAAAAAAATCTATTAATTTCTGAAGTTAACTGCGTTTATGTCGAAAATTAACTCACTATTGTTAACGAAATCGTGATGACTTTGCGCATACAACGACAATGCCAACATTGTTGGTCAGAACGATTTTGTTGCATGTTGAAGTAGTAGAAATTATCCCAACTAATCGAGAGCTTGGAGCTACGTTCTATTATCTGCACCTCCTTTTAAGTATTTCTAGCTGTTTTATTATATAGTTTCGTTGATGAAACATCCACCTGACAAATATTTGTATGAGAGAGTCATAATGGAATTATTAAGTCAACTCACAATAATTTTAAAGGGGCTAAATTAAAAGGTTAAATTAAGCTAAACGGTTGGTGGTCAACGAGTTTAGCGAGTTTAGCTACTCGCTGTATTGCAAAGGGCATAATCTCTCTTTTTCTTTTTAAGAGAATATGGCTTCTATAGGTTATGGTTTTACGGGCTAGTTTCATGGGGATGCATTTCTAGGGTCGCGTTTCTGTATTGTTTTAAGGCCTTTGGCTCTTGCAGATATGTATGTATGGTATATACTTTTTAACATGCCAGGAAGCGACTGTACATACATACATACATAACTGGTCATTACAACCCTTCAGTCAGGATTACGACCTAGTTTCTCACACCACTTATGTTGTGTGTGTTAATTTTATACATGAGTGGCGGGACCTACAGTTTAAAGTCGACTCCGAACGACAGATTTTTAAGAAACTTTTCATGGCAATTTTATTTACTCTCAGAGTTTTTGCCAGAAATCTGCTGAGAGAAAGTCGCCGAAGAAATATTTATTGTATTTTGTTTGATGTCTGGCCTGGGTTTTCGTCCAATAAGCAAACACACTACCTACTAGACTACGGCGACTTCACACGCGACTGTCAGCATTCTTAAAAATTAATTTCTTTCCACATAAGACGCTTGTTCATTGTCTCCGTAAGGCCTGAATTCCGTAAAGCAATATTAGTTTCCAATTTGTTTTATAAAGCACAAGTTTGTCGTATAATTTAAGTGTATAATTATTGTTAATATTCTTGAGCTGGTTTTAGATTCGTTTAAGTAAGCCAAGTTAATCGGTATTCATTTGGCATACCAAGGTACTTAATATCCGATTGTTGAGGTATTGACTGATTTATTGTGATTGATGTTATATGGATTTGAAGTATGTGGTACTGATGCTTCTTGCGGTCTGCATTCTTCGTTAAGTGCAGGCGTTTAAATGGCTTCTAAATATCTAATATACAGAGATCGTTTTTCTACATATCCAACACCTTACCAGATAGAAATGGTGCTTATTGAAAGGGATTATTCTAATTTTGCTACATAAAGACTTATATTACTACAGTTTATACTTTCTACAATTGAATTTAGTTCTCATACAATACGAAGCACTCTGAATTCTCTTTTTCCATCCCTTAAATCCCACCATTATCGGTTACAATTGTTTTTTCTATCGAGCATTTTTTTTACAAAGTTCCCCTGGTGATCTACAATCGTATAAAATAGCATCTTTCGCCTCAAGTGTAAATTTGTTCACCAATATCCGTATTGAGGTACTTTTGATTGTGCGAAGTTCAACTGAAAGCTACAATTTTCTCGATGCGTTACCGTAAATGGTTGTCCAGATTCTAAATTCCGTCAGAGTTGGAGTAATGACTCCAAAAATTTGAAGAAAGCCTTATTTCTCCTGTTGTCGTATACAATAAAAAAGTTATTTTTAATTGGTATAGAATGCTGCTTTTATTAGATTTTGGTAAAAGAATGAAATGCTAATGTTACAAATCCCACAAATATTCAGTGATGCTATCGTAGTGTACTATAGTACATTACAAAATGTATAGATACGTTTGAACAGTAGAGGGTTAAAACAACAACTATAACGATATAAGGACCACAATGCACTGGTTGTTCATTGGGTCACCAAATGAATGCACTGGGATTGAAAGCGGGAAATGATAAAGAAACAGTCGATGAATAATAACGACAACATAGCAACAGCAATAGTAACAGCAGTGTGGCGGCGGTAATGGCAGTGACAATGCCACCAATGAAGATGACACAACAAAATGTCATCAAATATTTAACAAACAGTCGATTTTGGCTATTTGTTTCATTTGCATTATTTGGATTATTTTTATACATTTTTTTTAAACCATTTTCACTATACGAGTTCCCTATGCAGCTTCAATTTTAATTTAAAATTCAAACATATGTATACATACACATCTCACATTTGGCCATAATGCCACACAACTGTGATGGAGTCAGTAAGTGATTGAGGAAAATGTGGACACAGATATAATGGAAAAATGGTGTTTTGTTAGAACATGTTATAAGGATTTCACAAATACTATGTGTGAAAAAGAAAGACGCCATAAATTTTTAAATAGAAATTTTGTGGCGTTTAAGCTGTTCTGTATTCCAAGTTGAATATTAAATCAATTAAATAGACATCTCGAATATGGCGGAATAGATATACATACATATGTACATACTTAATTGGTCATTATAATCCCTCAGTCAGGATTACGACCTAGCTTCTCAGACCACTTATGTCGTGTGTGTTAATTTTATACACGAGAGGCGGGACCTTCAAGTCCAGGAATCCTACTGACTCCTGACCCTTAGAAAGAAAATAACATAACCAACAATCGTTACAGGAAGGTCGAGTAAAGCACACTTTTAATTCCTCTGAAGGAATTGCACTCAAAGCGCAGTTTCCCTTCATTTGCAATAGTTTGTTATAAGCAACAATAGACGGCAACGCTATCATTCTAAAATCTCGTACTGTTTATTGTTCTTAAAGGAATAAGCATACATACATGATTGGTCATGACAACCCTTCGGTCGAGATTACAACCTATCTTCTCACACCACTTATGTTGTGTATGTTAATTTTATACATGAGTGGCGGGACCTACAGTTTAAAGTTGACTACGATCGACTGATTTTTGAAAAAATTATCATTGCAATTTTATTTACTCTCAGTTTTGTTGGAGATGTCTGACCTGAGGTTTGGACCATGGATTTACGTCTAATAAGCCAACACACACCTACTAGACTGAGGGCAATTATTCATCCTGCCGTTGAAGTTGGGTTTAGTTAAAGGTAACTTTAGCTAAAGTGAACTTTAAAGTCACCTTTAACTTCTTTTCGTTATTACAACCTACAGATAAAACAAAGTTAAATTTTTCAATAATATGGCAGTGTCGGAACAATGTCGATAACATTAACCCCAAAAAAAAACAAGTTTGTTAAAACGCTGTGGCAACGACAACTGTGATTTTTTTGTGATTGATCATTTTTTTTTTCAAGTTCAAACATAAACTTAACTTTAAAAGTACTGGTATGATGATCTTCTCTTTAGCTTAACGCTCACTTCTACCTTATTGTCCACTTATAATAATGAAAAACAATTTATCTGCCTGTTAAAGTCCTCCCTTTAGTTAAGGGCAATTTGTAATAATGGCATTAAGGCGACTACAGCGGAATATAATTGCCTTTACTCTTCCTTAACTTACTTAAATTTTAAGATCATTCAAACTCAAGTTATAAACTTGGGGACGATTACTGTAGACTGTCTAATGGTGAAGGTATAGCACTGGCCATTATATAGTCACCTAGTAGCAACTCGTTTCCTTGCCGTTCGCATCTTGAGTTTAAATCAAATGTCAACAAACACTACTCCCTCTTTCCACCTTCCCGTAACCTATTTTCCTAAACCTGCACAATGCACTGCATGAGTGGGGGCCATCCCCTGAGTGCTGGTTAAAAAAAAAAACTCACTTTACTAATTGTTTTTAATTAATTTATAAATTAAAAGACTTCATAATATATAAATCTTTCAATTTCTATTTACAAATTTCAATCAAGACAGAATTTAAATTAACGTTTCTCAGAAAACCGATAGGAGGTAGCCTTTTATCATCAATATGACGTTAAAGTGTTGTACAATTAAAACATTACAATACATGTTAATATCTTTTCATTCATCCTTTTTCACAATTGTGTACATATGTACATCATATGCATACTCATGCTTGTATACCAATTCACAATCACTTTATTCTTAATTATAAGGAATCATTGGCTCTATTCTTGGATTTCTAATTCTATAAGCTTTTATTATTGTTGTAGGCTTATTATGTAAATGTGAATGTGTAAAGTGTCAAAATCCTTTAAATACAATGAAGCAATGAAATTAGCACTCGTATACATACTTACATAAATACAGTTCATACACATATAAAGCCTAACACATGATGTAACATTTAAAACATCAATTAATGAAAATACAAAATTTCAATTCAACATTTAAAATAACGCTTAAAAGGGTTCTTTAACAACCAACCTAATCTTTAGCTGAAGTAAGTGGTGTTACGGTTGAATAAATCAATTGGTTCCATCCATTGGGAATGAAACAATTGGCTTTATTTAGACCCAAAAATGATTTTCGAAAATTTTATTTTGCAGTGAAATGATGCATCCTTTTTGGCCTTTTGTTAAAAGTTATTAAAATAAATTAATCAACAAATTCGTTTAAGATGATGATGGGTGATGGGTGATGGGTGAGTGTGGTAAGGGGGAGAGAGCGGTATTATGAATTGAGTGTGTAATATATTGCTTATGTCTGTTGAGGATGATGATGATTTTTAAACACTTTTGGAAGGTCATGTTAGTTATGAATCGTTCAAATGATAATAATCAAGTAGATTTTCATTGTGTGAAAAGTGATTGAAGAATCAATTCTGTTTTTAAATAAAATAATAGTTTAGAATTATAGGAAGCCAAGTCGTAAATGTACAACTCTAGCACAAAGGTATTGTAATGAATTCTGAGGCTTAAAATTTATATTCATAATAGCAAGACTATTCATTCGATTAAAATGTAGTACTATTTTGCGAAAATTTTATTTGTTTCAAATAAAATTAAATTTCAAAATTATTGCAGATATGTTTTGTATAGATCTCAGGGGTTACTATTTGATATGGTGACATATAGTGGAAGAAAAATTCCTACACTTATCACCTCAAAATAAACAACCAAAAAGGTTTTGTTTTTTAAAGAAAGTTTCTTGTTATTAATATTGAATTAAAGCTTGAAATCTCTATATTCATTATAAATTCAAAGATTTTTCTTCTTGAAAAGGAATACCAATATACACATATGGCAAAAAAAAAAATAGGTGTAAAATTTTTTTTCTTTCAACTTATTAAAAATGCAAAAAATTACAACCATGCTAAAATTACAAAATAAATAGCCTGGTATTATTGTTGAGGAAAGAAAAAAAGGGGAATTTCACTAAAAATAAGCTTGTCTCAGATAAAGAGTGTGGTATTTTTCCTTTAAGTGCGAATTTTACTTGGACAAAATAATAGGTGCGTGATATTTAATTTAGTTAAAATTCGATCTATTGTAAAAAAAATTAAAAAAAGGCAGAAATTAAGTGAAATAATATTAATTAAAAATAAATAAAACATATCAGATATAATTAATTTTTAAGATGGGTCGTGGGCGCCATAAACTTCGCGAGCAAGGTAAAACCTACAAATTCATTGCAGATGTTTTAAATCGGTCTGAGAATTTTGTAACCAACGCTTTAAAGGAAAAAAATAACGTTAAACACGATTTAGACATAGAAAAACTTCATTAACTACAGACAAACGCTTAGTCATACTATCCAAACGGGACCCTTTTAAGTCATCTAAGGCGATTACTGTAGACATTGGAAATACAGTGTCATCACGAACTGTGAGAAGACGTTTGCTGAAGGCAGGCGTACAAGGTAGGATAGCTCGTAAAATCCCTCTGTTTCGAACAAAGAATTTAAAGAAGAGGAAACATTTTGCCTTGGCTCACAAAGATTGGTGTGGAGCAGGGGGAGGAAAAAAGTGGCGAATATCCTTTGGAGCGACGAAACCAAAATCAATTTATTTGGAAACGACGCAGAAAGAAATGTTCGTCGGCCAAAAGGTAAAGAATTCGACAGTAGGTACACAAAAAAGACCATCAAGCATGGAGGAGGCAATATCATGGTATGTGGTTGCTTTTCCTGGTATGGAGTAGGTCCAATTCACCGAATAGAGCAAACAATGGACAGATTTGTGTACAGAAATTTGCTAGAGAATGTCATGCTACCCTTTGCCGAGGAAAATATGCCTCTGATGTGGAAGTTTCTACAGGATAACGATCCAAAACACTGAGTGTAAATAAACCTGCCATGAAAAAGTTTCTAAAAAATATGTCGTTCGGAGTTGACGTTAAACTGTAGGTCCCGCCACTCACGTATAAAATTAACGCACACAACATGAGTGGTGTGAGAAGTTAAGCCGTAATCCTGACTGAAGGGTTGTACTGGCCAATTATGTACATATGTATGTAAATAGTTAAACAATCTATTTCTTAAACTATCCTAAATACAGACAAGATTACCAGTTCCGTTTGTAAGCATTGAGCCCCAACCCATTACATTACAATGTGAACCCAGAGAACACATGTAGTAGATTTCGCAATAATTCTTGTCTTTTGCACTCTTGTCATATTCACCGTATTTTCAGGACATCAGTGATGTCCTCTTATATATTATATGAGGGCATCCACCTGTTAGGGAGAAGCTCCTACCCTATGAAGTGAGGGATACATATCATAGGCCTATTTTTAAATCATATTTCGTGGAACTTTTGCGCTGTTGTCAACTTTTGAGAGGATTTTGAAAGAGGTTTGTGTATTGTTTTTCAATGGATAGAATTTTTACGTAGTGGGCTACTAACAATTGCAATTTAATTACTTAACAATTTAGCGGCCACGTCGAGATTGGGTTTCCAACGCTGCATAGTGTGATTGATAGTGGATCTCTTTTAACTACACCTTTTTTTATGTATGTGAATATAATGTGCTGTTGGGAAAAACCACATTAACCTTAAGAAGCTGCTTGACTACTGTGTGGTGAAAAAGGCTGTACGCTATTTAGATCAATTTATTTTCAGGTCAATGTTTCGTGCTAACCACTTCAAAAGGGAAACTCAATTGTTGCTTTTGCTTCATTCGATAACAAACAGCCACTTGAGAATGTTTTTCTATTGCGAATTTCATTTCAATGAGGCATATACTTGTACTTGTACTTGTACTTTATGTACATGGATTACTTTACTTTATATTAAAACAGAAAATTACATTTTCACCTTAAAGTGAACTCAAGTGATTGCTGTAAGCGCAATGAGTGAATTGTATATTTACCTTTTACCGCAATACATACATATGTGCATATGTACGTATACACCTCCATTTAAATTGTGGCTATTTTGTGGCATACTCGTATATATTCAATAAAGGAGAAGTACCTTTGGCCATTACTAACAACAGCACTCCTATTGGAAGATATCATTAAAATCAAAGAAATCTACAAAAATAGGATTCTCCTCTCGCTCTCTATGTTTGTGATGTTGTAAGTGGATTTCAAGTGGAAACAACTTGTTACACAAGTAGTTTACTTTGTGGCTATTTTTCCAATATTGTATAGTTTATTATTTTTCCATTTTCTAGATTTTCTATTACATTTTCTATTTTCTTTCATTTTTATTCGATTTGTATGTCAACAGGTCTATTGAGCCATAAGTGAAGAGGAGTAAGGGATGTAGGATTTGAAAAATTTTTAAATCGAATTTTAAATGATGTACAGATGTTAAACAAGATTAAGTTAAGTCCCTCGAGAAGTTTGCAGAGAATAAAGAAGAAGAAAAGAAAAATAATGCTTTGAAATTAACAGGGCACAGCAACTAACAGCTGCTTCAGTTATGGGGAGGGAATAAAATAGCATTGTAGCAGTATTCGATTGTATTTCGATTATTAACATCATATGAAAATCTTTTCGTACTGTTTGGATGACACATTAATTTTTGAATAAAAAGAAAACCATTTTATTTTTCAATTAAAAGTCTGTGTTCTACACACTTTGTTAAACGTTGTTTATCTTTTTTATATTTTCGAAAAAATTAGACTTAGAGAGATCATCAGGATAAGAATTTGTTTCATCGTTAAAGTTAAATCTTTTTTTCATGATTTATTTCTTCAGTTTTTGAAAATGATCACAATTGAAGAATTCGGAGCCTAATTGATAGATTTTTTTTAATTTTTGCACGACATTTAGACATCATTTCATTTTACATTTTTTATGTTTGAATTGTTTCAATAGCGGTTCCAGGGATCCAAGTTGTTTATAGTGTGTGATCAAGAGCATTCGGCATGTATCTGGGGTACTTGTTTATGCATATTTGGAATTTATTTCATTGTATTCGAAATTTGAAATTGGAAATTGGTAGAGTGTTGGCTTATTAGACGGTTCAAACCCCAGATCAGACTTCAAAACGAAAATATGAAAAAAATATTTCTTCGGCGACTTCCTCTCAGCAGATTTCTGGCAAGAAATCTGAGAGTAAATAAAATTGCCATCACAATTTTCTCAAAAAATCTGTGTTTCGGAGTCGGCTTTAAACTGAAGGCCCCGCCCCTCATGTATGAAGTTAAACACATAACATAAGTGGTGTGAGAAGCTAGGTCGTAAGCCTGACTGAAGGGTTGTAATGACCAATTATGTGTGTATGCATTCGAAATTGAAGTTGCTTTAGTATAGTAGGTAGTGTAGGCTTACTCCATGCGAGCCACAGTTCAGAGATTTCGAACAAACCAAAATATGAAAAAATATTTCTTCGGCGTATTCTTCTCAGCAATCTTCTGGCAAAAGCTCTGAAAATAAATAAAACTCCGACAAAAAATCTATCATTCAGAGCCGACTTTAAATTGTAGAGGCGGCACTCTAATCTATAAAATTAACAACCTGGGTGATGTGAGAAACTAGGTCATAACCCTGACTAAAGTGGTGTAATGGCCAATTAAGTAAGTATTTGAAACTAGCTAGTTTTCATTTTCATACATTAGAATAGGGTTTTGAAGTCGCCATAGTCTAGTAGGTAGCGTGAGGCCACGATTCAAACCCCACGTTTGACATTTCCAACAAAACGAAATATGAAAAATATTTCTTCGACGATTTTCTCTGAGCAGATTTCTGGCATAAACTCTTAGAGTAAATATAATTACCATAAGAAGTTTCTCAAAAATCTGTCGTTCGAAGTCGACTTTGAACTATAGGTCTCGCCACTCATGTATAAAATTAACACGAATATCAGAAGTGGTGGAAGAAGCTAGGTCGTAATCCTGACTAAAGAGTTGTAATGACTAATTATGTACACACGTAGGAGTAGTTGAATATAAGCTTGCTTCACTGCACTGTCTTTTCTTTATGTTTTGGTTTTCTTACTACTTTTCTCCAGTCCATCATTAAAAGAGAAGATAAATATCAACTGCTTTGGCATGAGAGTCGTCTCTAAGTCAGCACCAAGATAACAATCTTGAGGATATTGAGGATATACTCATTTTGCTCCTGTGTTGGTGTGAAATAGTTAATTTCAGTGGATTTTTAGTGGGTTTTAATCATCAGTTCAATGGCAAGATTTTGATCACCGTTCATACATAGACTTTTGAACAGTAGTACATCAGTAGTTTGTTCACCACAAAATATAATCAATAAAGATTACTTTCTCTCATTATGAAGGAAACAATTCAAGGGTTTTGGAACATTTTAACTCAACACCATCATTGAATAAAATTGAATTATTTTTAGTAAATTGTACACTGTTCACACTGTACACTGTTGTACCTGTCACATGTCAAAAGAAAAATAAAATCAAAATAAGAGAAAGAAACTTTGACATAACCCTGCATTTGTTTGATAAAGACAATTATGTCCCTGTTTCAAGAGCCGATTTTAATTATTTTTTGATACACAATAACGAAACAAAACCTCAAACCCTTGTCATTTACTAAGGCTTCAAACTTAACTTTTAAAGTTCAAATAGTGCGAACCAAGGCGGTTCAAACCTATAAAAATCAAAATTAACCTTTTTAAACTTGCATTCACCCCCCCCCTATATAAAGGGATATAAAAAGGGGGAAAGGCGAAACGAAAAAGAGAAGAAGGAACAGAATAGTGTTAAAAATAATTCGATTATGTTATTAACTATTATTGTCAAACTGAATAAAATCCTTTATTGTGGCCCGGAAACAAAAATTATAAAGCCAATAAGCAAATAAGTTTTTATGGAAAATAAAACAAAACAAAAAAGGAGAAAAAAGAAGAGAAAAAAACTGCCAAAGAGTCTATTAAATAGGAGGGGCAATTTTGGCCACGAAAAAAGTGTAGGCCATAAAAACTGAAGTTTATTGAAGCGAACAACTAATGATAATGGACCAGGCTGAAAAAAAGGACGGAAAAATAAAAAACCAAATACAACAGCAGCCATTATTTGTGAAAGTACTTTATTTTCATTTAACACATGCGACCTGCTTCCTGCTTCACGCCAACCACCAACAGTTAAGTGTCACAAAAATATTTAAGAGGGTGAGAGAGAGAGAGGGGGAGAGGTAAATGTGCGCACAATAATTTAAACAAAATTTATGATGGTCTTAAACAACAAACAAATCCTCTTTTAAAATAAAAGAAGAAAAAACAAAAAATTCTTCACAAATTTATATAAAAATGTCAACTAAAAACGCAAACAAGAAAAAGAAACAAAAAGGATAGGGTGTTGGATGGTTGTATGGAACGATAGAAGGGATACAAAAGAAAAGTTCTTTGATTTCCTTTTTTTCGTTTCTTAATACTTTAATACAAATTAAAAATTATAGTCATTTTTGTTTCTTTATTTCGTTTCGTTTTTTTTATTATCAGCATCATTATGGTGTTGTTTTCTTTGTGGCATTTGTCTAAAACAGACAATTTTTTTATTAAAAAAAAACAAACAAAAAGAAAAATAAGAAATAAAACAAAAAGAAAAGAAAAGAAAGAAAGAAGAAAAAAAAATCAAAACTTAAACCTTTTAAACGACCTTTGAGTTCTCTTTTTCCCTTAACTCCTTCCGCCACTATATAGTGCTTTGCGTTTCTATAAGGACAAGAAAAAAAACTGTCAGAAGATGAATTCAAAATATAGGGAAGAAGTTCACAGAGTTCCCAAGTGTAATATTAATGTCTCAATATATTTACATTGTTTTGTATTTTTCTTTTCCCTGGTTAAGTCTTTGGTTTAGGGTTCTGGTTTGAAATTTAATGTGACATTTCTTTCTTGCTTTCTTTGTCTTTTTGTTGCATGTCATGTGCCAAAAGAAAAATAGTCATAAACGGAGTTTGTCAAATGATTTGTAACACCAGGAAATTATGACCTTTGAAATGGTCATACATTTTAATAAAGCTGGAATTAAATATTTAGACAAACATTTGTTTAATAAAATTTTAATTATTACAACTGCAAGCAACCTTGTCTATATGCTATAGTTGTTCAGGCTGCAGGATCTAAGTGTCCACCATCTTTTATATACCGGACTAAGGTAAAAAAATAATTTAATGCATGCACAATTAAAGGTTCAATATTATCATAAATAATAATTGAAGTAATGAATAGAGTGCGAAGGGTTAATAATACTAGCTTTTATTAGTTGAAAGACCCATGTTTGTTTCACTACGTTTACTAATCAACGAAAAACTCGGCTTAATGTTGTAAAGCGTCACAAAATGCTTTTATCCTGTTAGTTTTGTTTCCGCGCACATTTAAGCTTCGACTATTTAATAGCATTTTGTGATTTTTTAAACACCTCAATCAATCACTCGCACTCGTAATCCCTCTTTTAAACTTTATGATCAAATATTTAATTTTTTATTTAACTAAGCCTCGGTTGGTCTAAAACGTTTTCAAAATACACACATTGAGTTACATACCTTTCTAAGAGTCACCCTTTCTTATGTAACATTGAAATAACCTTGACTTTCTTGTTGAGGCCACCAAACCCTGGAACTGTGAAACACAATGTAGGGTACTATCGTTCCTGTTTGCTAAACTGATACGACTGTTGCGTTGAGTTCTTTATGAAAGTCTGGCTTGAACAGAACTTGCACACTTCACCAGAATTCATTCGACTTCTTCTCGCACTCACGAGATGTGTCCATGGCTCCTAGTGCTGTTTATGCCTCGATATGCAGGTCAATCTACACTTTTATGTATGGAGACAGATGTGTCAAAGATAATTAATTTTTGGATTTTGGGGAACAACCGTCCTACTTAGCACGTGGAAATGCGAAGGAAATTCTTAAAATTTTAATTTTGCTGTCTATTGATTTAATAGCGAAATGGCTGGCTAAGGCTTAAAGGTTTTGTTAAAAGAAATATGACTCTGCCTTCTTACTTCCTCTATATATTCTATATCCTATAACGTCAAAATACACCATGACATCCTCAGTGATGGCTGGGTGTACATCGCAATAGCAATTTACTCTAGTGATGCAATGTCCGTGTGTTGCTATATCCTTATGGAAGAGAATTAAATGGACTCACAATTTTAAGCTGATCTTTAATTGTCACAATTTATCAAATATTTCTTTTGTAAAGTACTTGATGAGTCACTATTACCTTTGATTTCATTCGTTACTGACACATTCCAAAAACGTACTCTTGGACGTTCTGTTTTATTACTATTTCTTCATTTTTTCGTTACGAAAAGCACTTACTGAGTAAGTAAGACAAAAGGAATTAAATCACGAAAACAAAAGCATTTCGAAAATAACAGCAACTTTATTTAAAAAGCATAAATGTCCCTATGTTGACTTGACTGCGCCAAAATTCTAAAGATACCAACTGAAGCTAAAGGTGTCAGATGTCAGTCACTTAAAATGCAGACAAATCGTTTAGAGCCATGACATTAGTGTCTTTGCGAGATATTTAATACAGGGTGGTTTTTTTGTTATTTGGTTTTTCAAATCAAAAAAAAGGATTCGTGATATAAGGCAATGGCAAAAATGGTCAGTAACGTTTGCGATTTTATCTCTAACAAACCAAAAGTGCTTGCAATCTTACTATATTTACCTTTTTAACCATTACAACCCTATAGTCTGGATTACCCCTAACATCTCACACCTCACTTCTTGTGTGTGCTTGATTTTATGTGATTTTATGTGATAGCATGAACCTATTGAGAGCCGAATTCGGTGAGCAATTAAGTTTTCGTTTTACGGAATACCATTATGGCATTACCATGTTCGCAGAATATTGCGCAGAAATGTGTTGATTAATATGCTTGTAATGCCTTAATTGAAGTCGCCGTAGTCTAGTAGGTAGTGTGTTGGTTTATTAGAAATATAAAGAATTGCTCTCAGTAGATTTCTAGCAAAAACTCTGAGAGCAAATAAAATTGCCGAGAAAAGTTTCTAAAAAATCTGTCGGTCGGAGTCGACTTTAAACTAAAGATAGTGGCATGTTTTCACTCTTATTTAAAAAAAATTACACACGCAACAAAAGTGGTGTTAGCTTCTCACAATCTAGTAATCCTGACTGTGAAGATTTTACTCATGAATTGAAAATATGAATTTAGTAGCAGGGAATGTTTCCAACTTTTATACAGAGACTGTGCTGGAATAAGGAAAGTATTTTGTTGCAGCAGATAAATAGTACAGTGACACATATGAAAAGTGATTTTTTGTGGATTGTGTTATGTGACGTCATTTAGCTTTACTTTCTTGCAAATATATAGAGTCAGACTCCTGCATGATACATGTACCTGTTAACTATAACAACTCGACATGTACACTATGTCGGGAGAAATTCCACGAAAGGAAATAAGAAATAAACCTTCTTAGCAGTACACTGCGCCCTCATTTATCAAAATCCCGAGATATTTTTAAATTTACGTTCGACAAATCTTTGCATGGTTACATAATATTACAGTATATTCCCTTCTATATAATGAAATCTCATTTAAAATATCTGTTATCAACCTTCTCAGAAATGAAGAATTCTTTACAAATTTCCTAATAATTTTCGTTATCGCTTTTCATTTCCATTGAAATACGTTTTTTTTTTTATTTCCTTGGGTTTTTATAAAATTTTTATTTTTTATTTTATTTTATTTATACAATCAATTCTATTTATAATGTCAAGACATGATGATGTTGAAGCGATACCATCATCTCTATCACTTGTAATAATTGAAATGGTAATTCAAAATGTTGCAGTAGCGATCGGCGACTCTTTGACAGCCAGCAAAATCAGCATTTTGATAGTTGCAACATTTATAGCATTCAACAGGAAAAACATAGCGTAGACCTAAAAAGAAAGTGACAATAAAAATGTGTTAAGTAAAGTTATTCGGTTATTTAAGAAGAACATGCATAGGAATTAAAAAATAATCGTTTTTAATAAATTTTTGCAAATATATTCGAGGAAGAGTAAAAAAAAATTCTAAGGGGGTCTGTATCTCAGTTCTAAGTTCTAAATAATTTTTTTAAAGGTTCTTTTATTCTTTCGACCTTTTATCGAGTAGAAAGTGTATATTGTAAAAAATCTGTAGTTCGGAGTCGACTTTAAACTGTATGTCCCGCCATTGGTGTATACAATTAATACACACAACATAAGTGATGTGAGAAGCTAGGTCATAATCCTGACTAAAAGGCTGTAATGACCAATTATGTGGGTGTGTCTGCTTGCATATTGTATATGCGAATACTTTACTGGTAGAATAATCTCGACTATATAACCTATCTTAATACTATTCTCATTGAACCTTTTTTAATCCCTTTTTTTTGGAACATAGATTTGCCAAATAGCACCTTCCTAAGTTTTATTGCAGCTTATTCTAAGGTAACTGGGTTGCCATCTCTCAGTCCCTAGGAATAACACCCTCTGTGACAATGCATTTGGTTGTTGTATTGAATATGTTTGTGAAGAAAGCTCTGACACTCCCTGACCTTCTTTTTCCTCTGGAGGTTTAAGCAGCTTTCTCGATGGATTAAATAAAACGTGGATAAAAATGTTTACACCAGTAACCTCAATGGAATCTTAATGTTGGCACTAGAATGTCATTTTGAGATTTTTATAATCCGTACGCAATAGCAGAAAAAATTAGTAGGAAATTATTAACGGGGACTGTATGGATCATTGGCCGATTACATGAGATTTTACTTCATTACAGCTGAAATGTGAAATATATCGCTATCGTATTGGAAAATTACCAAGAGAAATTTACAACGGATCGTATTACTTTTCATCCAACCATCCATTTTAAAAATTTCACTTTTTAATGAATAATTTTACGATTTTAATTGGCCAATTTCAAGCAAGAAAAGTCTGAAGAACGAAATTAGCAATGCTGTATCTTGCTTTGGATGCTCAAGCAGTTAACAATACCGGATTAAAACTTTGAAGAAGCGAGGAAAATTCTTTTTCGTCGGTTTTTACTGTAGCGTAGAATTTTTACAGTCAATAACGAGTGTTCTTATGAAATTTTGTCCCGTTTACATTTCCAGTCATTTTCCTTGAAATGATAGTGGATGGCATGGCTACCATATTAATTGGTTTTGCTTCATTGGAAATAATTCCAGAATCCAAAATTGAAGAGAAACCATAAATGGAAGGGAGAATTGCAAACGATTGAGAATTCGAAATAAAAAATATTTTATATCTGAAGAAGAGTAGTTAGGTTAAAGCAGAGTAGACCAACCAAGGATCACATGCCAATTGGCATACACGTAAGCTTTCCTGCTTGTTGTGCGCTCATCATTTGGCATATCACCTTACTCGCTATAGGAATTCTGTATCTCGTACAAACTTCTTCCAGTCCATCTCTCTGAGATGATTTATGTCTGGTACAGTGTCGTTCCCAAACTATTGGGATCTCGATCAATGACACAAAAACTGTTATATCGTTTCGATGTATTCACCGCATAGCCTGTATTCATCATTTCTCACCACGCCAATACGATCCAGAAACACATGTAAGGCGGAATGCACATTAATGTGCTGAGGTCACGCTTATTTAGTTTTAACATACTCATGGTACTCTCCTCAGTAGGATCGTCCGAAAGTATTTTTTGTAATTGTATTATATTTACTATTACATACACAAAGCTTTTCATATGAATAAACTTACCTCTGCAAGTCCATCTTGTCTGGACGTAACCATACTGCTTTTTATAATAACACTTTGGTTTATTTTGATTGGGATATTGGGGATAAGAGGGATTATAAGGATAATGGGGATACGAGGGATTATAAGGATAATGGGGATAATGATGATGATATGATGGATAATAGCTAGGATGTTTTGTTGTTGCACGAGAAGGAGTATGTGTTGTCGTAGTAGAAGATATTGAAGACTCTGTTGTGCTTGAAGACGATGGTGGAGAAGAAGTGGTCGTAGTCTTTATGTTAGGTGGAGTTACTTGAGTTATTGCAGTAGCTGTAGTTGTTGTTACTTCTGTTGTTGTAGTTGGTACTTCTGGTGTTGCAGGTGTTATTACTTCTGGTGTTGTAGTAGTTGTTGTTATTACTTCTGGTGCTGTTGTTATAACTGGCGGTGTAGCGATGGTAGATGTATTAATTATGCCAGGAGTTACTTGAGTTGCAACTTCTGGAGTTTCCGTTGTTATTTCGGAAGTTTCTGTTGTTGTTATTGCCTCAGTAGTGGTCGTAACAGCTTCAGTGGTCGTTGTAGTTGGTCCTTCTGTTGTTCTAGGCGGTATAGTTGGTAAATCCGGTGGTGGCATATCTTGAGTTCTTACACCAGCGATTACCAAAAGACTCACTATTAAGAAATATTTAAACTGTAACAAATCAATTATAATTTTAACCTTCCATTCGTAAATTATTTTCAACACATTTATTTACCATATTTTCGTTTGTTTTTTTTGCGTTTAATTTTGTTCTTGTAATTGTTTTTTGTTTGATTTATTTGAATCTATTTAATTAAATCGTTCTATTAAATGTTTATGAGTTGTGAAATGTTTTTGTACCTTCGACTAGTGAGATTATTTTTCTATTAAGATATTTGCGTTGCGTTGTTGTGTTTCCTTTAGCGCGTACCGTTTTCAACTGAAAGTGTTTTCATTTGTTTAAATCTTGTGAAGTCTCTCGCGAATTTTCGTTTCAGTTTTTATTTTATTTCATTGAATACATTTTATAGAAATATAAACAATTATTTGTATGAACTGTTAAAAGCTGATCAGTTTATGCTTTTTTTTTTTTTTGCTGCATGGGAAACTGAAGAAGACTGCACACCACTCAAATGATTTTAAAGAATGTACACATATAGTCTGCTTTTATTAATGATTCAATGTAATTCTCTTCACTTTGTGATTATAATTTGCAGCCTAATATGTAATATTATATGTAATGTAATGGCTCGAAAATAATGGCCACATTATTTTATTAGTCAGGAAATTTGTTCCGTTTGGATTTTGAAAAGCATGAGAATGAAATATTTATTGAAGGCTTTAAGGCTGTCATTCACTTTTTTCGTGTAAATGCTGTCCGCATCCGATATTGAGGTATGTGTTTCAGAATTTCGGAAAGTATTTCGTCCCTATACACGAAAGACTTTACTTATCCCCACAACATATAGTCTAGTGGAGTCATATTGCGTAATCTTGGTGGACAATGGACTTCTTCATAACATACGATAAATTTCTCAGTAAATTGCCTTGCATTTCGCTCATTGTGCCAATTTTTCCTTTTTGCGCAAATAAAAAATATTAAGATAAGCATACATGATTGAAATGGCCGCCGTAGTCTAGTAGGTAGTGTGTTTGTTGGCTTATTAGATGTGAGGCCTCGATTCAAACTCCAGGTCAGACATCTTCAACAAATATGGAAAAAATATTTCTTCGGCATATTTCCTGGCAAAAATTTTGAGTGTAAATAAAATTGCCAAGAAAAGTTTGTCAAAGGGGCTCTTAGGTTTCCCCTATTTCCCTCAGTTTTTATAGTATCAAGTACATGTGCATACATTTAACTGTTTCAGTTATATCACTCACATTCATTCCATTCAACAGAAAATGTCTTCATAATATTTTTCTTTTCATTTTCTAAAACAATTTGAATTTCCATTTGCAATCACCATCTCTGTCATTATGATGGTCTTTATAAACACGGCCGTACATATTAATGACGTTAATACGTATAAAAATTAAACAATTCTGAATTAAAATTACTGTTAAACCAAAAACAATAACAAATAAATAAAAAACCTTATAAAAATTGTCTGATAACCTTCGGGAAGGGAAATACAATTTAAAAATTGAGAGTTTCAACAGAGACATACTATGTATTTCATTTGTCACGCTTCTAATGACACTTTCTAGGAAAATAAACCAGAAGCTTAAATAAATGTAATGTTGTTATCGATATGTAGGAATTATTAAAAATAGTATGTAAGGATTTCTATACTATCAGAGAAAATTATTGGATTTTATTATTAGACCCAAGGACAATCAAAGACATCTCGAACAAAACGAAATATAAAGAAAATATTTCTTCGGCGACTTCCTCTCAGCAGATTTTAGGCAAAAACTCTGAAAATAAATAAAATTGCGGTCCTTTAAAAAATCTGTCGTTCGAAGTTTATGTATAAAATTAGGATATAAAATGAGAAGCTAGGTCGTAATCCTAACTGAAGGGATATAATGACCAATTATGTATGTATGTATTTTTATTTTAGAAACGTGCATATAAGAACAAGAAAAACAGACAATAACAAAACCACCAAATAGAATAGAATAGAAAAGAAAGTGGTAACAAATGACAGTAAGTTCTGGTAATTGCCCGGCCACAAGTAAATGAAGTGTAAATATGGCGAAAGGTAACGTCGTCAGTAAGTTCTCGTAAAAAGTAAGTTGTTGTGGAGCATAAACATTCTAATCATTATACTCAGCTTGAGTGTAATAGAGTATTAATTCACGGAGTATTTAGCCACGTGTCTACTTTTGTAGTCGTTTTAGTCTTCCAAATTTTTTCTACTATCCGTTGTGTTAAATTTACTGGTATAATGGAATCGCAGATTACTTTCCAATTTTTTCTAGGATAACTGCATTACTTCCTGTCATATCCAGATACAGGTATAATCATTATGCTCCGGTAGGAATTTTTGGGATGTTTGACTACATTCCTTAACAATTCTGCAAATATTTTTCCCTTTCAAATGTGCGTAAAATTCGTCTTAGAATATCTGAATATTTCTTTCTCATATTGTGAAGGCTTGCTGGTAACACTATTTTCATTCAAAAATAGTATTCGTACATACATATATACATACATACATTGTTAGATGCATCCCTTTAAACAGTCTCTATAACTTATGTCAGTCAACTATAATTTAGGCATTCATTATGTTCAATTACGTGACGTATAGCTTTTAGCAACAAATCTTTACAAAAGACTTATAATTGGCCTTTATTCTGCCATATTTAGATTAATATACTCTAGACAGAGTATAATCGTTCTAATAGACGTGTTTGGACTTCTTTTACCGCGATGAGTATATCTATATTTTTTAACAGTAACACCAGCAGAGAACCCTTCGGAATGCATGCTATAACGGTTAGGAATTCGTATTAAATCATTTACTATGTGTTACTATCGATATTAAACTTCGGCTCAATAGCAGTTTACCAACGTAGACAAGAATTTCTGCAGGGAGCAATAGTAGAATAATTATTCAAAGTGACAACAAATTATTTAGTAACTTAACTCAACAAAATCGACCCATTTCTGGAGCGTATCATACATACATAATTGGTCATTACAACCCTTCAGTCAGGATTACGACCTAGTTTCTCAAACCACTTATGTTTTGTGTGCTAATTCTATACATGAGTGGCGGGACCTACTGTTTAAAGTCGACTCCGAACGGCAGATTTTTGAGAAACTTTTCATGGCAGAAATCTGCTGAGAGGAATTCGCCGAAGAAATACTTTTTGTATTTTTGTTTTGATGTCTGGCCTGGGGCTTGAACCCTGGCTTTACGTCTAATAAGCCGACACAGTACCTACTAGACTACGACGACTTACATGTTAGAAAGTGTTAAAAGTGTGTCTCTTACGGCAAAGTAAAAATAGACGAAGTAAAAATTGCTGAAACGAAATGCGTCCGAGCTGTAGTTAATAGCCGAAAAAATATATGTACGTAGATACCATCCATACTTATTTATAATTTTATTTAAAACTCTGGCAATATGCCTTGAAGTGTTAATTACGGCACAAGTTTCACTTTCTGTTTTAATGATTTCAGTTTACGAAATACATACATAAGTATATGTATACTTGAACACAAAACCCTCACAATTCTTAAAGTGTTAAAAATGAAAACAAAATAGACGACTGATAAGACTGATAGGTTTTGTAATAATTCGCCTAGGAAGTGTTTGCCTCAGTTTACTTTTCTTATTGTTTTTGTTTTAATTGTTTTTTTAACTTCCAATTGAAAATTGCAACGTGACGAAGTAAAGTCTTTTATGGCAAAATTCAATTCATTTTCGTGAATTGAAATTGCGTTTCCATTCATTCTTTTATTGCATATTTGAGTTCTTATTGTCTGACTGTTCGCCTATTTAGTTGTAACCGCATGAATCAACACCAATGTGTGACTACTTGTGTTATTTTCTATTTTTCTAATAAAAATATTTCTTTCTTCGTTATCACATCCTAATGATTAGCCATGTTCATAATTTTATTCAGAATTATTTGTGACTCTTATTTTTATTTTGTTTTTATTTTTTCTGTTTTTCATGTTATCATCATTCATCACATAAGTATTGAATTCAATTTAATTCAATTCAATTGTTTTTATTTGTTTTAGTAAATAATACGTATTTTTTGTTTTGTTTGTTTGGGGTTTATAAATTAACAACAACTAGTATATCAAATTGAATTATTAATTTACATTATGATTCATAATAATGCATTTATCAGTCAATTACGTGTGAGAATGTTTCAAAAAAATTCGATCGATTTACAGAAAACGAGACAACAATTTTCGTTTATTAAAAAAGCCACCATCTGTTTAAAATTTAATTGGCGAGTATAGATTTCATACAGCGGTGTCCAGAAAGTTAATACACAATTGTGACTTGATTGTATCATTTTGTGTGATAAAATTCATTTTATCACTTCTATTCATTAAATTCATTATCATCAATAAGTTGGCCTAGTAGTCAATTGCAGTCTAATTTCATTTCTTTGGCTTCTTTTATCATCCACTGTCTCAAGTCAAAGCATGGAGTTTTTTTTACTGTAAAACGTCATTAAACCGTCTACACGACGAACGATGACGGGTTAATAATTCGTGATTTTATTCTGGCTTTTCCTTAGCTTTTAAATTTTTTATTACACCAAAAGTATAAGATATGCTAAGGTCTTTAAAATACATATTTTGTGTGATGATTTTATCGTTGGGATCAAATCTCATTTCGTCTAGTAGCTACTCCTCCAGGTTAAAAAAAGACAATAGTCATTCAGGGAGGATAAGGATTTTTGCCATGAAAATTGCACACGTGTGCATCCTGGGGTCTTGTAGTTCTGGAGCCAAAATGCGGTCACTTTTTTTATATTCTCTTTAATTCTCAATAGCGCGTATATCTCACAAAATCCACATTAACCTTTTCAACTCCACGACTATTTTCCTTTCTTTTCCACCAGCTCTACGCTAAAATAGTAGTGTGTGTGTGTAGTAAGTGTGAGAAAAGAAGTATTACACTATGTCGAGTGTCACTTGACAGTGGAGCTGATGGAACAAAATCAATGTCGAGTGTCACTGGAGTGGGAAGGGTTAAGTTTCTTTCGAGCTGATTCTGGTGTTCAGACCCCAATTTAAAGGCTGACTCAAAATAATTTACTAAAAATAAATATTAGTAGAGCGGATATACACACTCTTTTCCAGCATCTAATCACGTGCAGTTTTAATTTCGTTAGTTTGTTCCTGCGATTTTAAAGAAAAACTTTTTGTGACAGTCAGAAGGTAAATATTTAACAGGAAATTGTTTAGTACTATTTAAATGACGTACTATATGTATGCAATAAGAAGTTTAATGTAATCATGTGCAGTTTTAATTTCGACAGTTTGTTCTGGTAATTTTAAAAACAATCTTTTTGAGTTTGACCGTCATCGTGAGAGTCAGAAGTTAAATATTTCATAAGATATTGTTTAGAACTATTTAAATGACGTCATATACAATAAGGACTTTAATGTGTGGGTCTCTTACGAGGTAATTTCATCGACTGAATGAATGTACTACTTTCTAAAGTGATTGGTAAATAAAAATCAAGTCATGCACCATTGAGCAAAAATGATCGCTAAATTTTTAATACAGGCCTATACTGCAGCCAATCGATGCCTCTTAATTGTTTGTTTGTTACTTTTTATAAAAATTTCTAACCAATTTTTTTAGTTGAAATTAACTTTACTCTCTAACACCAATTTAGTTTTTCAATAAACTTATCGTATTTCTAAGCGAATTGGGACAATTTACTTACTAGCTGTTGCCCAAGGTCGCATCAATGTTTTTAATATGATAAGGAGTCTCGTACCCGCATATTCTTATGAAGTTTTAAAAGTTAACCTATTTCCGCTTCAGGCTAAAATGTATTGACTGTATGAAATGATTTATAATGATGGAATAGTTCAACCTTATGTTGTCTTTTGGATTACCACTGTAGTACTATTCAGACAGAAATAATGTCTATAACAATTGCCGCTGTGTGCATCTAGCTTAAGAGCATATCGAGTGAAGATACTGACATAAATCGGCCATTAGATTCCGTGAGAGTGTGTACACTACATCTAAGATTGCCTAAAAAATTCAGGCTGTCTCCTGAGAAGATAGGGAGCTATTCAAAGACTACTTTCATGTGGGTTCCTGGTCACAAAGTTTGGAAGTTAAACACATAGCATAGTACCCGTAAAAGCTATGGATATATGCAGAAAGAAATTCATGCTAAACCTAACCCAATTACACAAACCCCTTTGTACAAAAGTGCGGAAGCTGGTAATACCTCACAAATACCCAGCAGCTGTAATAATGAAGACGAAATGATAACCACAGAACATCTCTGTCATTGTCTGGCAATTGGGAACCTGGCACGAAGCATTTTGAGAAAGTGTCTATCCCAAAGGGATTATACTTGACTATTTTAGTCTCCTTAGACGCTTCTTTTTATTAATTTTGGGAATTTTCCTTATCAGATAATTTTAAGCCTTTTTTTCGCTGTTCTTCAGTAATTACATAATCTTTAAAGTATTAACTGAAAAAGGCTTCTTACCGTGATGTATTGTATCAGAGGTTCGCGATACTAGTTGTATTTGAAATTTGTTCAAAAGTATTGTGTCTATTGGATCATTAATTTTGTAAATTTTTCGGATACATACATATCTATACGACCTTCTCACAGTTTTTGCATTTCATTTAGATCACAGCTTTCATTTAAACAATTCTATTTCGGAAATTGGCAAAAATTGTAAAAGTCGTGTTGGTTTACCATCGTAAACATTCTATAAAAAATAAAATAATCTTTGACTTCAATAAGTCTGATATTAAAATAACCAATTCTAGGTATATGAATTAATTAAAAAAATAAATTATTATATTGAGGCTATTGTTGTTGTCACTGTTCATTGGACGTTAATTTTCTGGCACATGCATCATTACAATTATATGCAAACGTATTCTAAAACATGGCTGCGACTACTCGTACGATTGATGTAGTAAATATTATTTTATTTTCGCATTTTTCATTAGAACTTCGCTTTAGGTTTGCCATCTATCAGATAGTTTTAAAGAAGATTTACTGCATTACATAGTAGGCTTGCGAAGTTCAATTCTCTATTTGAATGAAACATTTTAAAAAGATAACTTAAGGTTTGAGTACTTTAACTGTAGATGCTGTGCTTGTGTTTAATTGACTTCATTGAATGTCTTTCACGTCTCATGTGCTTACTTTGCTTTTTTATTACAACCAACACTCGGCCATTTTCCAATTCACAGCAAATATCTTTTGAAAATAGGTTGCGGATGTAGTAGATAGATTTGAAGACATTTGTAAGGGACAGGACTAACTTCTGTAGGAAGAGCGTTCGACATTCGGAAAGGGAGTGAATAAATTCGCTCTGTATTGCATCGTGCGATCGACAGGGCAATTGATAACAAATATTGTGTTCTTTGAGGAAGAAAAGTACTTCGTAATAATATGTTGGTATCATGTTATGGCCGCCGTAGTCTAGCAGATAGTGTGTTGGCTTATTAGACTTGAGGCCTCGGTGCAAACCCCAAGCCAGACATCTCCAATAAAACGAAATATAAAAAAAATTTCTTCGGCGACTTCCTCTCAGCAGTTTTCTGGTAAAAATTCTGAGGGTAAATAAGATTGCCATGAAAATTTATCAAAAATCTGTCGTTCGGAATCGACTTTAAACAGAGGGTTCCGCCGCTCATATATTAAATTAACACACGCAGCATAAGTGGTATGAGAAGCTAGATTGCAATCCTGACTGAAGGGTTGTGATGACCACTTACATATGTACATATGTATGATGTATATAGAACATTAAAAGTTTCTGTATACCACCCACAGAATGAATTACAGAATTTACTCGTTCGAATTATGTTTATGCTGTCCAGAATTATCTTAAGTTTAAAAATTTTTACTCTACTTTTAGGGCCACTATTGCAACTTGCTGTTAACTAAAGGGAGGATTTTAACAGGCAGATAAATTGTTTTTCATTATTATAAGCACCCAATAAGATAGAAGTGATCGTTAAGCTAAAGGGAGGATCATCCTACCTTCAACATTTAAAGGTCACTTAATGTTTGAACTTGCCATATTATATATTATTTTCAATACGGCAACTTCAAATATAGTAAGCAAATACAATAAAAAAAAAGCCCGTCCTTGCCACTGTGTTTAAATAAGACTTGTTTAATTTGAGCAGTGTTATCGACATTGCTCCGGCACTGCCATATTTTTTAAAAATTTTATCTGTAAGTTGTAATAACGAAAATAAGTTAAAGATAACTTTACTGTTCCCTTTAGCTAAAGTTATCTTTAACTAAACCTAAGTTTAATGGCAAGTTGAAATAATGGCCCTTAATATTGTTAAAAGGAAAGATATCAATCATTTCAAATGTTAACAAATCGACAAATCTTTTAGTATTCATGATTACTGAGTAGCATATTTTTAGGAACCTGAGGGAATAGTTAAAATAAATTTGTATTTACTTGTTAGCTGACACATTGCCAACGGAGTAATTTTCCTTTTATCGGATAATTTAGTACAAAATTTATTTTATTAAGACATCTTTCTATGGCATACTTTTAGTCTGTGGGTTTAAAGTATTCAATTATTTGCGATTTCTGCTAGTGTCTTCCAACTTATTTAGAAGCTAATACATTTTTTTTGGTTCTTCAATGTCAGATACGAAGTAGTTCGTTGGTATTCACATTTTGCAGGCCTCTGCGTATTAACTGTTTTCATTGAACACACTCCAGGATATTTCTTTCGAACAACCAGAAATATGAAGCCTTGTATTATATTTTGAAGTCGCCGTAGTCTATTAGGTAGTGTGTTTGCTTATTCGATGTAAGTCTGTGGTTCAAACCCCAAGTCAAACATCTCCAAAAACCCTAAATATAAAAAATATTTCTTCGGCGACTTCCTCTCAGCAGATTTCTGGCAAAAACTCTGAGAGTAAATAAAATTGTCATCAAAAGTTTCTCAAAATTCTGTCGATCGGAATCGACTTTAAACTGTAGGTCCCGCCACTCGTAAAATATTAAATATAAAATTAACACACACAACATGAGTGGTGTGAGAAGCTAGGCTGAATGATCACATTTTGAATAGGGCCTCACCTTGAGATGAAAGACGGAACACCTTAGGTAAACGGTAAACAGATTAGACATCTCCAACAAAACGAAATTTGAAGAAAATATTTCTTCGGCGACTACCTGTCAGCAGATTCCTGGCAAAAACTCTGAGAATAAATGAAATTGCAATGAAAAGTTTCTCAAAAAAAAATCTGTCGTTCCGAGTCGACTTTAGACTGTAGGTCCCGCCACTCATGTATAAAATTAAGGCACACAACATAAGTGGCGTGAGCATCTAGGTCGTAATCCTGACGGAAAGGTTGTAATGACCAATTATACATATATTTATGTATGTATGAACACTTTTCCGGTAAGGAGACAAGGGGGTTTTTAGTGGGTAGACATATTGGATAAGATTGAAGTATCATGACAGGTGTGACGTTTGTGAAAGTATAACTAAATTTTTTTATCCGAATTACTACTACCATCTTCCAGTTCATTATACCTTAGCCTTTTTGTAGTAGTAAATGCGGTACCAGGTTTAAAAATTTTATTTCATATGATTTTATTTAATTTATCTTAGAAGCATTACTTAATTAACATTTAGATCTAAAACTAAGTTTTTATAATTGTTTTTCGAGAATAATCTCTTATTTTAATTTAATTTGGATTTTGGTTGTTTATATATGTACTTAATTTTAAAAATTAGTATTTCTTTTTTTTATAATTATTATTATTATTATTATTTTTTTAAATAAAGCAACGTGTGATGAATTTAATATACATTTAAAATACATTCATAAAATGTAAAAATTTGATATTTCTTTAAAACATTTTTCTTCTTTTTTTTGTTTATCGTTTCATTAAATCTAAATAAATTTAACAATAAATATAATAACAATTATTAGTAAAAAATGAATTTCAACATAAAATTATAAATTTTGAATTCATAATTTCCGTTAATAATACACGTTTTTTCTTCTTCTTAACATACTCGTCTATCGTAAAGATGAAGCTTTTTTTTCGTTACAAGTTTCATTTTGGTTAAGGCTTTCTTTTGAACAATTTTTGTTTTCAATTTAGAACTTGGCGTATAACAAAAAGCAAACAATAGCGCAGATAATGAAATTATTTTGTTGAATGTTATCTTAATCTTTTGTTTGTCTTAAAGCAAAACTCTTAACACTTAGAAATCGTAAGAATTTGCCTCATCATCACCTTTGCGTACTTTAAAGACGCATTTGTAGATTATAGCAGCCACAATACCGCCCACAAATGGACCCACCCAGTAAACCCAATGATCAGTCCACATATTTTGTATAACAGCAGGACCGAAAGAACGGGCTGGATTCATACTGGCACCGGTCAAGTTAATCTACAAAAACAAAAACAAAAATTTTATAAAAGTTCGGTCAAAATCAAGTTCAAAATATACTTACAGCACACAAATGACCGGCTGCAATGGATAGACCAATAGCTAAAGGAGCAGAGCCTTTAATATCGGTACGTCCTGGATCAGAAACAGATTTTACAACGAATACCAATATAAAAGTAATCAAAGCCTCAATAAGAACAGCTTGACCGTCTGTTAAGCTGGAAGTATAACCGGATACACCCAGATTAGCACCACCTACGGCCTCAGAGACGCCAGCCTGAAAAACAAATATAAATTACATAGCCATTGTTCAAATAATTAAATATTTAATTAATCCAGCCTTAATTAAAACTTATGACTTTGGTTCAACAAGACATGACTGAATACTAATCTTTTCTTTTCGAAAATAACTTTTTGTATTCGAGAAAACCATATCACTTGCATGCAGTGTTATTCTGTAGATCTTACAAGTAGCACGGAATGTTGCGTATCATATTCCCTCAGTGTCCTGACAAAATTGAAAATACTACACTTTAATTTCTAGAGAAAGTTCGAGATGTCTATTTGGGCTAGAGCAGAATAGCAAAATGGTATAATGCACTTCATATATCATCTAGTACAGGCCTAAATGAGTGGTTTGTGTGGATGTATCTTTTCGAAGTCGAAAAGTATCGCTTCCTCGATAAAACTAAGGAAGTCATAGTAGCACGCATATTGGGGTCTAGTATGAATTTTTGGACGATTTTTGGCTACTGCGGGTCCCTCAGTGAAATGACAGATTAATACAACAATATATGTCTTTTTGCTGCTGGATAGGATTATGGATTTTCGATACTATTGGGTAAACTTAGACACCGGAGATATAGCCGACGAAGTTAATTGTTTTCCTCAAATGAGCAAAAAAGTGCTCTGCATGTCATTGACCAAAAAAGGCAAGTCATTGCCCAAAAGGATGGAAATCATCGACAAAAAATAGAAATCATCGACCAAAAAATGTAAGTCATCGACAAAAAATGTAAGTTATCGACCAAAAATGTAAATCATCGACCCAAAAAATGCTAGTCATTAAGCTGTTTTTGTTTTATTGTAAGCAAACGTGGTATCAATCTGGCACACAGCTTTCTCATTTCAAAAGTTTCGATCAATACGCTATGGATATAACTGATTGGAATACCTACCACTTCAATACCATTTTGAAAATTTTCTTAAATATTTCTGGCCTAAACAATCCCGACTACTAGAGCTATGGTCCTAGCAGTTTCTACAATTTCATTTAAATTCTATCTTTAGAATAGATAGACTCCCCCGGTTTAGAATCTACCTCGTCAGTAGTATTGCGTAGACTGAAATTTTTCAAATGAATTCATATTGAATACCGTAATGACGATTAAATTAAAGCTTGTTTACAAATTCACTGAATCGTCCAGAAAATCTACAAAACAACGCAAGGTTGTAATTTTTTATTACAATTTCTCTTTACACAACTATCGCCGTCTATACGACAGTTCGTTTAATTTTGTGATCGCTTAAAAACTCTTGTGATAAAAGTTAATCAAATTCTAATTGATTCAATTAATTAATAAATGATTTTAATTGCTTGTAAATTTGAAAAGTGATTGATTACTAGTTTATAATAATAATTAAAGCTTACATTATTTATTATAACGAGTGGGACCTGTTATAGTTCAAATCATATTTTTCTTTTTTCTTTTTGCATATAATTTGGTCATAAAAATGAATCAATCACTAATAATCTATTAATTGTTCCATTTGACCAACAATTAATAAATTTTATTGAATTTATTAAGTTAAATTTTACCGTTATTACGGCTGCACCAGCTATGGCTCCAATCAATTGTACTGCAATATAGAGAGCACTCTTGATTATGCTCATTTCACCAACAATCAAGAAACCAATAGTAACAGCCGGATTAATATGACAACCAGAAATATGCCCAATAGCCTAAAAATAAAAAAGAAAATAAAAAAATATTAAAATATCTCAAGGTAATGATAAAGACTTCATTATTGAAGGTCTAATAACTTCAAAACTCTGGTTTAAGGTTCGGGTTTTTATCGAGAAATTTGTTGCAAATTAAATTTATCAGCACCTCTAATTGTTTTTTAAAATTTGTTTATTAAATTGTGATTCTAATGTAAATAAACAAGAATACAAAAAAACGGTAGAAATTAATTGAAATTTTCCCACAGGTCTGATATTGATTAATTGGAAATCGTCATGTGCATACGTCGCATATTAAAATATTGTTATTGGCGATAAGAGCTTTCTAGGATATGATATTCATTATCGGGTTTATTATCGTTAATTTAAAATTGTTTCTTTGCATTTATTTTAATTGGAAATTTCGAAGTCATTTAGAAACAACATAAGATTTTTACATGAGCCAGTATTGAGAGAGTAGCGGAATGGATCAATCAAAAACACCTGCCTTAAGTAGATTTTCCGTTTTAAAGAAGAAACTTAACGAATGATCGTCTAAAGGCAAATTGAATTAATCGTTGAAGATCGTTTCTCTGTGCCTGTGCAGAATTGTTATCAAATTGTGGAGCTTAGAAATAGAATGGAAAGTGGTTCACAGTTACGATACTCTCGTACAATGGGTCAAATCGACCTCCGGGTACTGTATTTGTCTAAATTGACAAGTACACGTCCTCTAACCTAACCTAACCTACGATACTCTCTCGTATTATTCCGCCTTGTTCATTTCTAGACAGAGAAAATAAGGTCACCTTTTCTGGATCCTAGTTAAATCAGTTAGCTGAGTTTACCAAAATGAAGACTTTCCCACCGCTGACAAGGCCGGTATGAGAGAATATTCAATAAAAAAACCAATTGTAATGATACTTTATGTCAGATCATCTTGACGTTGACTTAATGGCCTCCACTGGAATTGTCGAGTTATATTGTCATCGATAGGATAATATAATATTTAGCTATACATTGAGCTGTGGGAGTGCGGAAAGGCAGAGTAGTGTTTATAGCCATTAGATTTCAATCTGATTACATTGCAAGTGATGGGAAAGATTTCTGTGGAAAGAACAAATTTTCTATAATTTGTGTTGCAATTATTTGTCCAAGCGACCGTAAAGGGATGTGGTATACGTATAGACAGTATACATACATATATAGTATACATAATGTGCCATTACAACCCTTTAGTCAGTATTACGATCCAGCTTCTCAAACCACTTATGTTCTGTGTGTTAATTTTTATACAAAACTGATGGGACCTGCAGTTAAAATTCGATTCCGAACGGCGGATTTTTGAGAAACTTAATGGCTGAGAGGAAATATTTATTCTTATTTCGCTTTGTTGGAAATGTCTGATCTGGGGTTTAAACCGTAGCATAACTTCTAATAAGCCAACACACTACCTACTGGACTACGACGACTTCCGAGACAGTTAATGTTACGCAAAAAGATGCGATTTTGCGAAATAAGTTCCTTTATTTCTCACGAGCTTATTCCAAAGCAACCATTAATTATTTGAGCCGCCTTCTTCAGTATGCGGCCTACAAGCCCCAAAATAGATTCCGTAGTACTCTGGTCCAAACAGGGGAAGTTGTTTGGTTGTAACCAAGTGTTTATATAAAGACGCTGAATATTTTTATTTTTATTTTCTATACAATATTTGAAGTACCTTAGTAGTCTAGTAGGTAGTGTGTTGGCTTATTAGATGTAAAGCCCGGGTTCGCATACCAGGTCAGACATCAAAACGAAATATCAAAAAAAAAAATATTTCTTCGGAGACTTCCTCTCAGCTGATTTCTGGGAAAAATTCTGACAGTAAATAAACCTGCCATTAAAAAGTTTCTCAAAATTCTGTCGTTCGGAGTCGACGTTAAACTGTAGGTCCCGCCACTCACGTATAAAATTAACGCATACAACATAAGTGGTGTGAGAAGCTAGGCCGTAATCCTGACTGAAGGGTTGTAATGGCCAATTATGTATGTATGTATGAACTAAATGAAAAATCAAATCTGATATATGGATTTTGAAATGTTGTAGTAGGAATGTTCGGCATTCATTTCAACTAGCATTACATAAATATGTACGAAGTGCATTAGACAACTAAAGTGGTCAGCACTTACAAGTACCGAGCATTCGTTTTTCATTTTGTGCAACATATTGGTTGATTTCCTTTACCACCAGACTCGCATTCCCGATACTCATAGATTAGGGCATTACCCACTAGACTACTAGCCGTGGTGTAGTAGGTAGTGTGTTGGCTTACTATTCGTAAAGCCCGGGTTCGTATCCCAGGTCAGACATCAAAAATGAAATATGAAAAAAAAAAAATATTTCTTCGGCGACTTCCTCTCAGCAGATTTCTGGCAAAAACTCTGAGAGTAAAATAAACTGCCATGAAAAAGTTTCATTTAGTTCAGTTTTATTTAAAATTCTTGTTTTATTCTCATCTTTATATTTTTTGAAAGAAGATTCAAAATGTTTTTATTGCATTGATCCACTTTCCTTTTGAAGCTTATTCCATAAATTCTCAACTGTCATGGAGTAAATTTTAATGCTACACTTACAAGTGCTTCACACATTAGTTGAAATCATTTTGAATAGTATGTATTCGATTCAGCAATATTTTCATATAAAATAAACAAATTACGGCAGACATAAAGACATTTCAATTCTTTATTTTTTTTGTTGATTTTGATATTTTTTGTTTTGTTTTTTGAATAATTCTTGAAACGCATAAAAATTTAACCCAAATTCAACAGGTACTTACCCTCCGCTTACCATACCGTTCGCGTTCTTATGCGAATGTGCGTCTGCGAATCTAAATTATTCACATGAACATTCCGTCATTCATTCATTCATCCATTCATACTGAATATGGCTGTACGTACATATATGATGACGATTATCAGAATATTTATTTCAATTTTTTTTTTATGAATTTTAATTTATAAGCACTTCAACATAAACGAACTCATTTAATATGCAAACAACATTTACTTTAATAGAAGCATTTAAAGTAAATCTACATTTTTATGAATGCACATACATACATATGTACATAGATATGCTGCGTTATAACATATGGTGCCCTATAATAGGTAGCGTTGATGTATACAAGAATTAAATGTTCACGATTGCAAAAAAATTGGCTTTGGACGAGCGGCTTATTTTAATTTAACACTGCAGTAAAGGCATTCCTTTGAATTTAATTTCTTGGTTTTGGTTGTAGACCTCTACTGGTTGTGCAACATTGGTTGTTCTTCCTTTACATACATACATACTTAATTGGTCGTTACAAACCTTTAGTCAGGATTACGACCTAGGTTCTCACATCACTCATGTTGTGTGTGTTAATTTTAGTTATGATTGGCGGGACCTACAGTTTAAAATCGATTCCGAACAAGAAGATTTTTGAGAAACTTTTCATGGCAATTTTATTTACTGTCAGAGTTTTTGCTTGAAATCTGCTGAGAGGAAGTCGTCGAAGTAATGTTTTCTTCATATTTCGTTTTTCTTTTTATGATGTCTGGCATGGGGTTTGAACCATGGCTTCATATCTAATAAGCAAACACACTACATACTACACTATGACGACTTTCTTTAGTTCCTTTAAAAGTTATAGACGGCTATAAAGCATTTTCATCTTCTTATTCGCCCTCCACTTTTATTGTTACCTTGCTTTGGTTTCATTAATCAAATATTTCCAACGTAGCAACTGATTGACTTACTGTAGCAGTCGTCATTTCTCGTTGCCTAAAAATAACACAGACATTATTGGCTTGTTGCATGCACTACAATGATGTTAAACGTTTCTTAAGTATTCCTGCTCTTTCTCAAGAAACGAAACTAACAGGTTTCTAAAAAACCAGTAAAGCATATCGACCACAGCACCGTAGTCTAATAGGTAGTGTGTTGGCTTATTAGACGTAAGGCCACGGTTCAAATCCCAGGCCAGAGATCTCCAACAAACCAGATTCCAGCAGATTTCTGGCAAAAACTCTAACTGTAAATAAAATTGCTCTGAAAAGTTTCTCAAAAACTTGTCGCTCGGAATCGACTTTAAACTGTAGGTCCCTCACTAATTGTGTATATAATTAACACACATAGGATAAGTGGTGTGAGAAACTAGGTTGTAATCCTGACTGAAGGATTGTTATGAGCAGTATGTATGTATGTACGTGATATTAACCCATTAAAGCCCGAATTACTTTTCTTTCTAACGGTTACCGTTTTGTTTTTTACACTCAATTTCCTCTCAGAGCATAAAAACTAAGGCAACTTCTGCTGGCAACTTAAATTGCCACTGGGCACTAATGGGTTAATTAGCTTTTTGCGCTTTTCACTTTGAAAGATTGATAAAAAGCTGACATAAGGTTTGGAACAATACTAAGGGGTAGATATTATGCAGGCTAGGGATTTGTTCCTTTTAAGATATGTATTGGAGTGGCTTATTTCTCTAATGGTGGCAAACAAGATATGTAAGCATGTGGGTCTTAAACGGTTCTTTTTAGTTCCTGACTACGCTGTCTATGCATGCTGTCTTTGCTTTGTTATTATTGTTCATCTGAAGCATCTTATAAAGACATTTAGGCACTTAATGCCCACATTCAATGCATCAGCAGACCAGGCTTATTCTTCTCCAAAACTCTAAGTAGTTAATTTCTTGTATTATTTAACAAATAATTAAGTCGTATAATACCAACATATTAAAGTACTCTAACTGGCATTCTCTTTCGCACGTCGTTATTCTTATTTTTTTTTTTTACAAAAAAACTGAATGAAACCTACTTGAATTGTTCTAAGAGAGTGCTAATCGGTATCGCATTCAAACATCTTTCAATTGCTTTATTATTTTATAGTTGAAACAAAAAAAATATAAATTTTAACAGAATAGAACTAAAAGAGTGATAAATTACGATAAATCTCAATACAACCATTCGCACATATTCATAAATAACAAAATGAAAACCTATAAACACAAATCATTTGAATAACGATGGTGAATAGCGAATCTATTTGAGAGGCTACGTTTTCAATTCCATGTTAGCATTACTATGTTAGCTTCGTATCGTTTTTATTCTCAGAAACTGTATTGCGAATTCAGAGCTCAGGTTGTTTACAGTCTAAAAAAAGGCGCATATGCCACTAGTGGAATTCTTTAACCCAACAATATCTACATATATTTATTTTAAAGACATGTAGTATTACAATCCAAAGCCAGTAGTCTAGGCTATAGATTTAAAATTTAATTTTATTCTTTGCAATTAATACACAATTTATCGATTACTTGCTATTTATTTTTAAACTTTTATTTTCATTATGTTTCTTATTTCTTTTTTTCTTTTTAGGGTTAAAAATCAATGGTATGTATGCACACACACACATCTATAATCCCACAATCTATAATAAAATTTAACATACGTTCAATGAACTTGTCATATAATGACTAACAGCATAACAACAACAACAACAATAACGTCAACAACTTCAATACCATTTGCAACAGCAACATTACATAGAAGAAACATGTTACAATACCCGTTTCTCTAAACATTTATATCTACAATATATGTATGTATACATACATATAGACGCTTAAATTATACAAAATTTAAATCTAATTAATGGCGCACCGTATATTTTATTTTCGCACGCACTGTGCGAGTAAACAAAAATATTTTTATTTTGTCTTGACCATTTAATGTTTATGAATTAAGACCAGTTTACAAATGTTTACAACTAAATACAAACAACATAGCAACAACAACAACAACAACAACAACAATAACATTAAAAACAACGACAGTTGGTCTAGAAAACAGACAAAAAGATTTATTTGTAAAAAATAAAAAAAAAAAAAAATAAAAAAAAAACTTGAAAAATTAAATAAAATTTGCTAGACATACGAACGCCAAATATCGCAATAACTTATATATGTTTGTACATACACTATCACATGTGATATTTAACCCTTTGAGGGACATACATAAGATATTGCGTTTAAGTAAGAAATTGAAACAGTTTCACGGAAGGCCCAATTTCTGAATTACTGTACACATTGCATATTAATTTCAAAAGTGATGATATTCTAATGCTACCTTACCCTGCGTGTATAGTTGTGCGAGCAATGAGGGGAACTAGTTAATAGCCGCGGACATTGACTACAAGAGTGCTGTTCCTTTCTTCTTATTTGAAGCTACGGTAGTTGGAGCTGAGTCATATATGATCACACAGATAATTATATGTACCCCCCAAAAATCATTTTTTTTAAACGATAATATATGGACAAGTCAACTGATTTTTGCGCCAAATTTTTTGCTTTCCGTCACAGCCGAACAAATTATATTTATTCTCATCACTAAATATTACATTCGCCCAAAAATCAGTTGACTTGTCCATATATTATTGGGCGAATTCCAATCGTGGCTTTTTTCTCGGCACTCGGCTGCGGAAACCGTTCTTTCTCAAAACACTTCGAACTGTTTCGGAATGCACAATAACACTGTGATCACTTTCCGAGGTATTTCGTATTTCTACGGCTGTAGTCCTAAGATTTTTATCCACAATACCTTTTATATATCGGGCTACCCTTAGAGCAATTTTAGACGAAATATACGTCGTGCGTATAATTTTCTGTGGTGCCATATTGGTTTTAAGCAAACTGCAGTTACAAATTCATAGATTTTGGGAATCTTTTTTCTTTATTTAAGTAAATGTGTCGTTACAGACGCTAATGTAAAGAAATTTTAGATTAGAAGTTTATTACTTAAAAAAAAATGATATTTAGGGGGGTACGTATAATTATCTGTGTGACTGTAAATCTTTGCTATAACATGCAGATCTAGTCACACTATAAACGCAAAGGGTCATTTGCTTGATTAGTAATTATAGGTGCGGCCTGCCATTGCATTAATAGTCATTGCTACATCGCTGCGCACTAGGGATTTCGTACACGAATATTGTAGTGGACTGCTACGACTGGGGGACTATACCACAATTGAATTGTGAAGAAGTGAGGAATACTCTCTTATCTAACATAGTGCCTATGGCCGTTGGCAGGCTGTTCTGTGGTTAGATTTGCATAGTAAGTGTCAATTCCTGTTTATGTTATTCGTTAGGGTTTGAATCTGTCTTTCACTAGCTCAGTTAATTCACAATGATATTAGTTGTAGTCACTGTAGCCCAGTAGGTAGTGTGTTGGCTTATTAGATGTGAGGCGTCGGTTCAAACCCCAGGTCAGAAATCTTCTACTAAATGAAATATGAAAAAATATTTCTTCGGGGACTTTATCTCAGCAGATTTCTGGCAAAAACCTTGAAGGTAAAAAAAATTGTCATGAAAAGATTCTCAAAGTGTCTGTCGCTCGAAGTATATTTTAAACTGTGGGTTCTGCCACTCATAAATTATTTTTAAATTATATTGAAGAAAAGATATCAGGCATTGCAATAATGTAACACTGTTATAAGCAGCTGTATAGCGGCCTTACTGCTCTTAGTTATATAGTTATAGTTGACATAAAAATTTACCAGCTTCTCAATCACACCCTCCATATGGGTTAAAGTGGCATCTGCTCAAAATCTTGTATTATTTACGAGCATACATATATACGCACACATTTTGTTGTTGTTTTTATATTGTTTATTACAAATGCAATGACAATTAAATTAGACCGATAGTGAAGGGCAAAAATTAAATCGGAACAAAATTACAGTCACAATCAATATTGAGACTGTTGCTGTTGTAAATTGAAGTACCCATAATGAGTGTACATGTGAATGAGCGTAAAAGCAAAATGCAAAAAAAAAAAGAAAAAATCTTTAAAAAAGTAAAATTATATCTGCCGCCGCGCAGACTCACCAAACCACCAATTTATAGTGAAGTTATGTTGGGATTGACTATACCCTACACCATCTTATATAGTACTTGTGCCCGTCTTAGCCTATGATCATCTCTTCCTTCGAGAGAGAGTTCGCTAAACCTAACCTAAAGTAATCGAATGTTTTTGGATTGCAATTAAAGCATATGAAGTGAACGAAATGTAGGGTTCAATAAAACGGTGCCCACGTCACGATAATTTTTATTTTATTGCATGAGAAGTTTTTAAAATCATTAATTTGACGGTTTTTCGACAATTGAACATCAAGATCATCTGATTCAATGCCGTTCGACTATTTTTTTGTGATAACCCATCAAAGAACGTATCTATTCGGTTAACTCAGTAACGTTAAGGCATTTGAAAAGCAACATTCGTCAAGTTATCGTAAGGATACCGCCCGAAATGGGCAATAACGTGGTCGAAATCTAACTCAAAAAACTCAATAGACTGCTGGTATTAATCCGAAGGAGGTTTCATCGAAATCATAGTCTTATGTGGGCTTTCTTTATTATAATTTTGAAACCGGAAAATGAATAACCCTTTTCCGATATTTCCGAAAATATTTCGATTCTTTTCAATTAAGAGTCAACTGTACAAATCTGAAGTCGCTATAGTCTAGTAGGTAGTGTGTTGGCTTATTAGACGTAAAGCCAGGTTCGGGCCTCAGGCCAGACATCAAAACAAAATACAAAAAGTATTTCTTCGGCGACTTCTGGGAGTAAATAAAAGTTGCAATGAAAAGTTTCTCAAAAATCTGTCGTTCGGAGTCGACTTTAAACTGTAGGTCCCGCCGCTCACGTATAAAATTGACACACACAACATGAGTGGTGTGGAAACTAGGTCGTAATCCTGACTGAAGGGTTGTAATGACCAATTATGTATGTGTATGTATGTATATATGTATGTACAAATTTTGAAAACTATAATCATCAAATTAATTTTTCGCTTTTAGTGTGAAACAAAGTCGTTGTTACCGGCATATAATTTTATCACTTCTCTTTGTGCTTTGATTTGTCACAGAAAATTTATCCACGATAAAAAAAAACAAAGCAAAACCAAAATGCACATGCTTATGTTTGTTGTTACTGCTCTTAGAGTCATATGAATATGTATGCGTGTGTGTAAGGTTTATAAGCGCCTTTAATGTCGTTATTGTTTACGATTTTATTAAAGTTGTTTTGGTTGTTGTTGTTATTATTGTTATTCGCATTAAGCCATGTCCCACATTCTGCACATTGTTGCTCATTTGCTCATATTCTGAATAATTGTTTTTGTAACTCTTATTTTGATTTTGCTAATCACTTATATGCTCTTTTAATACTCGCTCTGTTGTTGTTATTGTATATTTTTTAGTTTTTGTTTATTTATTCTCTCATTTGCTTGGTTTTGTTGAATCGTACAAATGTATCGATTGTTATTTTACACAGAGCGAAATCATCTGGTAAATTCGCTGATGAAAGCTTTTTAAGTGTAACAGCAACAGAACTAAAAAACTACAGATAACATGTTTTTTGTAGTAAATCAGTAATTTTCTCGACTGCATAGTTGTTGTCATGATGGAAAATTACAGCCTCGTATCTGGTTGCATATTTATAGCGTTTTTTGATCGTGTTTTAGCACCCATAATGCATTACAATCTTCTGATTCCATCAAAACAAAGCATTATCTTGGCGCAATGTTTAGCCGTTCATTTTACTCGTTGCCATGATTTTTTGTGCTTGGGTTGCCGTATTGATTATATTTTTGGTCGTCAGCGATAATTTGATGTAAAAATGATTGATTTTGAAAGCGATCCAGCGTCACTTCAAACATATGAAATCGTCTTTCAAAATCTCTCGGCTTCAGTTCATGTGGAACCCAATTTCTATGATTTTAAACGCTGCTTGAGTCACGCCTAATAAATGTGCAAGTCCTTCTTGCATCTGACGTGACATGCGAAATTGTCTTTCAACATCTATCGACTTCAGTTCATGTGGCACCCAATTTCTCTGCTTTTATACTCTGCTTTGGTCACGCCCAATAACTGTGCAAGTTCTTCTTGCATCTGCAACGTGCCTTAGTCAAGTACTGTGTCCACTTTATGTTCTTCAAACTTTTTTGGATGCCTTGGATCATCAATTTTGAAATATTCCAACTATTGGATAGTCGCCGTAGTCTAGTAGGTAGTATGTTGGCTTATTTGACATGAGGCCGTGGTTCAAATCCCAACAAAATATGAAAAAAAATTTCTTCGTCTACTGTCTCTCAGCAGATTTCTGGCAAAAAGCTTTGAGAGTGAATAAAATTCCTATGAAAAGTTTCTAAACATTTGTACGTTCCGCTACTCATGGAAAGAATTGACACACACAAAATTGGCACAATCATGTCTAGGTTGTAATCCTAACTGCAGGGTTGCTTGGCAGTTTGTAAGGTTTTCCATCGTGAAAAAGATTATAATATGAAGAACCAAACCAAAAAATGTTAAATAATTGTGCTTAAGAATTTCTCTTTCAATTGTTTTTATATTTTTATTTTCAGTGTACAAAAGCAAATTTTCGGTAATTTGTTTACATTTAACAACGCCATCACTCATACGCACATAAACACCCATTAACATTAGTGCGTATTGCTATAATATCGTACACAGTTATGTATATGGACGAGTAAATGTTTTTGCATATGCGTGAGTGTTTGTGTGTGTGCATAAGAGAATATGTAAATTGTATACAAATTTACACTCCATAATCATTGTGTGTATGGCTATTACAGTTGTTTTAATGTTTTTTGTTTTGGTTTTGTTGTTTGTTACTGTTTATAACAGTTGATGTTGTTGTTAATTGTTGCCTGTTGCCATTGCCATGGTTTTTGTATTCATTATACGATATACATAGTACATATACATATGTGTGAGTGTGTATTTTTTTGTTTGAGCAATCTCATTTGTTTGATTTGTTAGTGAATTTTTTTTTCTTTTTCTTTTTTTTCTAATAATGAACTTGTGAGCTACTGTGTAAGTGTCTACTTTTGTTTTTATCTAAAATTGTTGTTATTGTTGTTAATTGTTGTTGTTCTTACCATTATTATATGATTGTAGTAAAATTGTAAACTGGATCTCTTGCAGTTTAACGTGCTGGTTTGTTGTTGATAAAAATAATAAAAAGAGTAACAGAATATTTATTTATACGTATGTATGTGCATATGTGAGAGATGCAAGTTTAATAAACCTGAGTGTAAGCGAATGTTACGCATACATTGTTTTATACTGGTTTTGCTTTCATAGAAGTAATTGGCTGCTAGTTTTGTTAACTTTTAAACTGTTTTACTTTTTTTGTTTTTTAATAAATGTGCGTGCACATGTTGTTGTTCGCTTGTTTTTAAGTGCATTTAGTTTTCAATTTCATTTAATTCAATATCAATTTAAAATTGTTGTAGTTGTTTTTATTGTTGTAATTACCATAATTAGCATACGGGCACGTTTCGTTATTTTTTTTTCTACTTTTCGTTTTCAATAATTAATGAACATTTATTTGGTTAAAGAACCAAATTACTCTTAAACTCATTCAATCAGTCAGGCAGTGTCATTAATAGTTTTCTTTTTCTTACTGTTGCCTTTGATAATTTGGTTCACGTTTATTTTCATCAGAAATCAATATGAGGACAACAAAATATAAAAGAACTTGAGACAATTCCAATTCTGTTACAATCAAAATCAATTTAAAATTTGTATTTATTTGGAATCCAATGAAAATATTTTTTAAGGCGTTTTAATAAGGGTCCGCCAAATAACTTTTTTTTTGAAAATGCTTTAAAAAAAAACTACTGAATATTTTCTCAAATTTCTTTTTTTATTTGAAACTACAAGCCTTCCGGTTAATAATGGAAAATAATTTCATTCAAATGGCTGCCTCGGCTGGCCATGCAGTAGCCTATACGATCAGTCCAATTTTTAAGCACATTATCGATTGTGTGCAGCTGTATTTCACCAATGGCTTCACGAATATTGTCCTTTAAAGCGTCAATTGTATCTGGCTTGTCGGCGTAACACTTGTCTTTGACGGCAACCCACAAATAATAGTCCAACGGTGTCAAATCGCAGCACCGAGGTGGCCAAACGACATCAGCTCTGCGGCTGATAATGCGATCTTCAAAAACAGGGCGCAAAACATAGAGTGTAGCTTCGGCTGTGTGGCACGTAGCGCCGTGTTGAAACCAAATGTTGCCAATATCCTCCTCTTGAATTTTTGTAAACAAAAATTCGTTCAACATGGCCCAAAAACGATCGCCATGACTGTAACGGCCACTTTTCATTTTCGAGGAAAAATGGCCCAATTATGCCTGTATGCGTGCGGGTTTTCTGTGCCCCAAATGCGACAATTTTGCTTGTTTACATACCCGTCAAGATCAAAATGAGCTTCATCTGAAAAGATGATTTTTTTTTGCCAAAATCAGCAACTGCATGGCCAGCCGAGGCAGCCATTTGAATGAAATTATTTTCCATTATTAACCGGAAGGATTGTACTTTCAAATAAAAAAAGAAATTTGAGAAAATATTCAGTAGTTTTTTTTAAAGCATTTTCAAAAAAAAAAGTTATTTGGCGGACCCTTTAGATGAATTAAAATTTTTTAATAATTCTTAAAATTTGTGTATGCGAAGATAGATTTTCAGTTAACAAATCTCTGTTATGTTCATAAATTAAGTCAAAGAAAATGTCGTGCGTTTCTTTTTATTTTTGGTACATTTTGAATTTAAATTTATCTCTTAATTTATTTAATTATTTATTATTATATTTTATAATAATTTATACAAATAATTTATGCTTGGAACGAAAAAGGGGAAATTAATCGTTAGAACCCTTAACAGCTTTCTGTTAGTAATACAACCGAGCTCTATTCTAGATTTTCTGAGTGATAAACTTTTATTTATTCAAAGAATACTCTTTGTAGTACAATAAGATCTTATCTTAAAGTCCTAATGATGAATACATATTTAAAACAATCAATAATTAAAAATAAATAAAAAAGTTGCTTCCTAAACACAATATAATACTAAAATAAAAACAATATACTAAAGAAATAAAAAAAATAACAATATAAACGAATAAACTACAATATTTAAAAACAAATAAAAAGGTTAACAAAAGACAATTTATAAATCCTATGAAAGGAAAAATAAAGAGTCATTCAAAACACTTCAGAAGTTCACCCTCTAAACTGTTTGTGTTGCTAATAAACTAAATTTGATTCGTTAGTTGGTAGAAATGCTATGGCTAAAGAACTAATTGTAAGGTGGTTCTTCAATATCTCTGTTGAGTAAATAGTTTTCCATACACATATCTGTTTCGTTTTAAGAATTTATCGATAACTTCATAACTTATGTAATAATGTACAGCTAAGTGTATCTAACCATATATTTTTCAGCAATATTAAAAGCTGGATTGTGCAGCCCTTGCGCTGACCAACGTCTTCCTCTTCCCTGATTTTGGGGGAACTTGGTCAGTACAGGGACTGCGTTCACCCGTGGCATCACAACGGGCCGCTATGCGTGCTAAGTGAGCTTTGTGAAATCAGAGCTACCACTCGGATCTAACCTAAAAAGCTGGATTCACCCATTTATATGTAGTTTGGCAGCTCTCTTCTTGAGTGAGAGAGAAAAATACATAATTTTTCATGCAAATCTAAGCTCGATTTGGTTTAATTTTGTCTGGACAAATTTGAACAGGATAACTTGAACGTACAACATTTAATTGATTTGCTCATATACTACATATGTACATAATTGGTCATTACAATTCTTCCGTTAGGATTACGACCTAGCTTCTTACACCACTTATGTTGTGTGTGTTAATTTTATACATGAGTGGCGGGTCGCATCGTTAAAAGTCGGCTCCAAACTACATATTTTTAAAAAACTTTTCATGACAATTTTATTTTCTCATAGTTTTTGCCAGAAATCTGTTGAAATATTGTCTTCATATTTCGTTTTGTTGGAGATATCTGAGCTGGGGTTTGAACCGTGGCCTCACGTCTAATAAGCCAACACACTACCTACTAGACTACGACATATAAATCATGTAAAATTTAAATTTGCTTTAAAAGTGTCGTCTGCAGCCTTGATTTATCGGAAAAAATTTTCCAAACAGATGGATCATGCATTGTTCGGATATAGTATGTGAATTCAGCTTAAGTCTGTTAAAATCTCTTCTAGAGTAGTTCGAAAAATCTCGCTGCCATACAAAAGAACAGATAAAAAATAAGTTTCAGGGAGTAAATTACGTACACATAGCCACAGAAGTATACATACGGGTAACAAATTTCAGAAATTTTTTTAACTAATCCGTTTTCGTTGAAAATCTTTGTAATTGTCTGACAACTTTCCTCGATTTTAAGACGGTCTTGGTTAAAAAATTTCTGAAATTTGTTAACTTTTGTGGGCCTGATGTCGATTTTAAGACGGTCTTTTACATTGATTCAGAAATTTGTGAAATTTGTAAATCGGATGCATACCTTTGTGGGCCTGTGCAGGGCCACAATTCAGTTCAATTTCAGAAATTTTTTAACCAATGCAAAAGACCGGCTTAACATCAAGGAAACTATAAAGATTTTCAACGAAAACGGATTAGTTTAAAAATTTCTGAAATTTTTTAACCGTATGTATAATTTAGTAACTGTGTGTATTTCGAAAGGTTTCTTAGCATTCTATATGTTCTATCAACTACAGTGGTTATATGATCAGACCACGTGAGCGTATTGTTAAACACAATTCATAAGTTTTTTCAATGACTGACAGTTTCAATAACATTATCGGAAGTTATATTCTTGCAGTTGCACTTGGTTTTAGTTGGATTGTTAGGTTAGGTTAGGTTAGACGACGTGTACTTGTCAATTAAAACAAGTACAGTACCCGGAGGTCGAATTGACCCATTGTACAACGTCCTAGTTTCTCACACCACTTATGTTGTGTGTGTTAATTTTATACATGAGTGGTGGGACCTACAGTTTAAAGTCGACTCCGAACGACAGATTTTTATTTATTGAGAAACTTTTCATGGCAATTTTTATTTACTCTCAGAGTTTTTGCCAGAAATCTGCTGAGAGGAAGTCGCCGAAAAAATACTTTTTGTATTTTGTCTTTGATGCCTGGCCTGGAGCTCGAACCCAGGCTTTTGCGTCTAATAAGCCAACACACTACCCACTAGACTACGGCGACTTCAAGTAGTTGGATTGTTACAAAGCCCATATTTCATAGGTCATGTAATGATTCTAGCAACTTGATTCGCTCGAAAATGAATGACATTTGCGTCATTTGCTATTTTACATCAGGTAAATCATTGGTTTAGAGAGAGAATAACAGAGGCCCAATAATTAATCCTTATGGAGGAACATTTGTTTTCAAGCTTCATGCTGCCAAATAATTACCATTCAATTCAACTCGTTGATGTTGTCCAGTTGTATAAGAGTCTACGGACCATTGGGGAAAAATTAAAAGGTTTCCAAAGTTTCTCCAAGAAAATTGCTTAGTCAACTGTCAACCTTTGATGGCGTGCCAAAATTCAAATGAGCTTGTCTCAGAATTTTTGATGCGTTATCCGTATATCTCTTGCATTGTCACACTATTATTTGAGACGATAAAGATGTGAAGACTAGTTAAAACCCTATTGATTCGGTTGTTTATTCAGACAGTTCCAAGTTGTTGGAGTACCGGCTTTACTCCAAAAATGGTAAATAAATACAAGAAAAAGGGTTCCAGTTTTGATAAAATATGTAACCGAACTTTCTGGAAACTCTGAAAAGGGTTTGTGTTAGCATAATTGCGCAGTTATCTACTTATGATAATGCAGGACATCAAAAGAGAATTCGATTATTATTTTCTCTTAACTTACTGAGAATCAAAACTCACTTTAAGGTGAAGGATACACTGAACGCAAGAATAATACTGATTTGAAACTTAAAAAAAAAAATCGCAATTGTAATCATTATTGTCGTCATTAACATTGAACAACAAACAATCTCGTAATTCTTATTATTATTATTTGTGTATATTGTTGTTGTTGATGTTGTTATTATTATTGTTATGGTTGCTCGTTAATTACACTTTAATAAACCGGTTCATAAATGAGATTCTAAAAACCAAATTACTTAACTTTAAAAACATTCTAGATAAACAACAAAAACAAAACCTTCTTATATACATATATATGTATGCATACGTACGTACGCATGCCTATAAACGCATTTATGCAATTAGTGCAACCGTTTTTAAGATTTTATTTTCATTTTCATTTAATTTTTTCTAATTTTTTTTTTTTGGAATTCTTAAAACATTTTTTGGTTTCGCATTTTTTCTAATTTATTCGATTCATTTAAGAGACTGACAGTCACTTACACACCATCACACGCACTAGAATATTTCTTAAAAAAAAAAAAACGTTTTTTTTCTGTTTTTTTCTTGTTATTTTTTTGTTGTTGTTTTTTTTCTGATTTGACAGACATAATTTTAACGCTTAATTATGTGTATCCGTTAATTTTTTGTTTCTCTCTTTGTAAGACTCGGTAATACTTAAAAATAAATTCTAATCTCAAGTCAAGCGCGGTTGGACAAATAAAACAACGCAATTTAATAAACCCGGTTAATAATCAGTAGCTTAGGTAGGTAGGCAGTCACTTTGCCAAGCCACTCATTCAGTTTATTTTCATTTTCATTCACATGTGCATAATTACGCGGATTTTACCAGCCACAAACAAACAAAAACAACAAAAAAAAAAAACGAAATTAAATTAAAAAAAAAAATGCTTAACGCGCTTAAACGCACATTCTATTGCAAGTGATCACGAGAAAAAGAAAAAAAAAACTAGAAAATCTTTTTTCTCTTTAATTTTAAAATTATTTAGTCACTTATTTATTGCAGTCACTCACTCATTTACTCACTTTACTTTACTTTAAACAATTTGTGTGTGATTTTTCTTTTTTGGGGCGTTTAAAAGTGATTTTATTTCTGCGTAAATCCGTTTTATGTTATAAACGAGCGTTTATTCTCTTGAAGGTCACTTGCATTTTTTTTCGTTATTTTGTCTTTCATTTTTGACATGGCCTGTTTGAAATTTAAAAAGCTTAAGGGCTTTATGTGAAGGTTTGTTGTGGCAAAAATAATTACATTTAAGAAATCTAATGTTCAAAAACCTAGTTTTCGTTGACTTTTAAAAGGCGTTTGAAGCATAGTCATCCCTAACGAGATATCTAACCAAGCAAAATTATCAGAGTTTTGCATATCTTATTAAGGCATTGGCAGCAAACTAACTCCTCTTAAAGTCTGTCTGACATGTAACAAGGTTGTGTCTTATCCCCAAAGCTATTCCTAATAGTCATCGAAATTACACTAAAAGGGTATTTGCGTACTGATATAGTAGACAGAATTCAAAGAACTTAAGCTGCTTTTGCTGGTTTGATGGTTTGCATGCTGAATAAAGCATTTGCAGTGAACCAACTCCTCTTATATCAGCAATGTTTGACCTGATGAATGATACAATGCTAGCCTTAATAGTCATCGAAATTCCATCAGACGGGTATCCACGTACTGATATACTAGACATAATTCAAAGAACTTAAGCTGCTTTTGCTGGACTGTATACGGTCAGACATCAAAACGAAAATAACACAAAAATTTCTTCGGCGGCTGTTTGACGATTTGCATCCTGAATAAAGCATTGGCAGCGATCTAATCCCTCTTAAAGCCTGTAAAGTCTAGCGTGAAACAATACAAGAAGTGTATCCCCGTACTGATGTACTACACAGAATTGAAAGAACTCAAGCTGCCTTTGCCTGTCTATATGCGGTTTGACGGTTTAAGCTAATTAGCGCCAAAACAACCCTACGTCTCTTCAAGTGCAACATACCCTTTGTGTAGGGTTACGAAACTTAGTTCATATTTATTGAAATTAACAATAAGGCTGCCTTCCAAAATGTTAGTTGCTTTGTATTTGAACTAAGTATCGTGTTTCATAATGCCGCTGTACAAAATATATACAATGTATTCTATTTCAAAACGTCGTCAATGTGTATTTTTAACGCAGTCAAAAAGCAATCAGGCATCGGATTTATAGTTGATGCAGTGTTTGGTTACTTTGTATATCTACATAGTTTGTATACAGTAGTAGAACTGCATACAAACTTTGTATTGATACATTTTGGAAGGCAGCCTAAGTTGCACATCCTTGTTAACAGATGCTTGCGTTCTAGCCTCTACATATGGTGACCACAAAACTGGATGTCAATTACATATGCAAAGAAACCTTTGATTGGTTTCATCAAAAGATGTCACGTGTAGGAAATATATTACGACACACAGAGAGAGTATTAGAACCACATCTGTTAAGTTATCAGACTAATTTGGTAATCTGTTTTCCCATACCATGTATGAATAGCATACACCTGCATAATTTGGGAATACCATACAAAAATGTTACTGGGAGCCATAGATAATGCACGCTGTTATTAGGCGAGGCAAGAGACAGAAAACTTTTCAACAATCAGAAATTAAGGAGAAAATGTATCGAAAAACGGCCTCAAATAAAAAATCTAGCCTGCTGTACCACCAAGATTGAGATTATCATAAGTAGGTGAGATAATGCTAAGCCTAAATGATATCCAGCCTATCAGACCCAACTCCAAATAAGATGAAAGGATATTCTGATTGAAGAAAATACCATACAACGCCTAGAGCTCTATGATCTCAACGGAATAAATTGAGGAATACCTGAGGTGGTCTTTACGGATCTTATATGTATCTGCAGAAGTCACCTGAGAAATACTGGTTAGATACACGTTAGTCATGTCGTACGAATAAAGAAAAAGTAGTTGTCTTTGAGTAAAGTCCCCCTAGTCCAGTAGGAACTGTATTGGGTTATTAGACTGTTCAAACCACAGGTGAGAGATATCGCACAAAGGGAAATACGAAATAAATATTTCTTTCGGCGACTTCCTCTCAGCAGTTTTCTGGCAAAAATTCTGAGTGTAAATAAAATTGCCATGAAAAGTTTCTCAAAAATCTGTCGTTCGGTGTCGACTTTAAACTGTAGGTCCCGCCACTCGTATATAAAATTAACACACACAACATAAATGGTTTAAGAAGCTAAGTCGTAATCCTAGCTGAAGGCTTGTATTGACCAATTATGCATGTATGTACAGTGGTGGCCTTATAACTAGAAACGACTTAGCAACATGTATGTTTGTTAATTTGTTTTACAGTTTCCACTGTGTACCTGAGATCAAAGGCTTTGTTGGAGGACGTCTTACATACGTTTTTCCATCAGATTGGGACAAATTAAACTTAGATTCGTCACTCCAGAGAACTCTGTTCCAGAAACATCGTTTCTAATTATAAGGCCACCACTGTATGTAGTTGCCTTTAAGTATAATAGGCTTAGAAGTCGGTATTGTCGCCCTGTAGTTTTCTTTATAATTTAAAAGCAGACTTGGATTTTTATTAGGTTTTCTTGCAATTCTATAAACGTTTAATTTTACTTTTTATTTTAATTTCACAATCACATCTGCTTTTGAGATGACCTTTATGCATGTGAATTAAGAAATATCATCGTTTTGTTGTAAACAGCCTCTTGAAATCATTTCAAACTGTTGACCACAATCGTTTAAACAAGTTAAATTGGGATGGCATTTAAAATATTGTTTCGTTTCACTTTTGCAAAAACAAAAAAAATAAAAAAAAACATAAAAAATTATTTTTTCCAACAATAACTCGTCTAGCATGAATAACTAAATGATGGTCATCATAATTTATTTTTATTAGCGAATAAAACTTTAATTTATTAGGTTTGCTGGCTTGCAAACATTGATGGAAAAATCTCATAAAAATTTTAAAGAAAATGTAATGATTTGTGTCTGATAGCGAAGATAATGAGTCACTCACCTGCGCCAATGTGGCAACGGTTAAACCGAAAGTGAAAGCAATTTGTGGCACTGATGGTTTCCATTCTGAGCCACCGGTACAACTGCCGACACCAATGACAACCAAAAAGAAGGTGCCAACCAATTCGGCCAATAATTGTCGCCAAAGTTTTTTATTTTCCGTAATATCTTTAACACCAACCATGGCTGAGACATCTAGAAATGAAAATAAAATTGAAAGAAAAGCAAAAATTATTAATAATTTTCATAACAAATTAAAGCGTTAAGAAAGTATCATGAAAGTATCGTTATTTTTAAATATAAAAGTAATTGTTTGGAGATCTGATTATATTTTAAAGTTTTTTTTCTTGTCAAAATATCGATATTTGTTAAGACTACATAGTTATTGTTATCGTTTATTGGCCTAAGATTTCTTTTGAAAATCGTTGTAGCAATAACTCAGTTGTTAAATGTACGGTGTGGTAGATCTGTTAAGATCATATATCATCTAATTAAGACAATAAGGTTGTGGCTAACTTGTGGCTGAATTCGTTTGCCTTATATCAGTTTCGTTAAGTTAAGTTTCACCAGCTATAAATATAATATAAATATATATAATATACATATATATATTATATTATAGTATCGGGTCCGCCATCTAACGTTTTTTTTTCAACTAGTGCTTATTGCGTGAATGGTAACACTTAGCTCATGCCTGATTTGACAGATAATTAGTTTTATCCTTCCGCTGAACGAATATGGTATGGTTACTTTGAAAATCATGGTAATGTTGCGAAAATTGCGTACGGATTTTGGAAGAAGAGAAGCACCGTCAGCTGCGTATGTTCGTTATCTTGTGAAAAAAATGAAAGAAACTGTAATAGTCATCGATAAACCAAAGCGTGAAAAGCCAAAAACAGTGCGTACACCCGAGAATATTGCTGCTGTGGCAGAAAGTGTGCGTGAAGCGCCATCAACATCAATTCACCGTCGTTCTCAACAATTGAACATTTCGGAGACATCATTGAGACGAATTTTGCATAAAGACCTTGATATGACGCCATACAAAGTCCAATTGGTTCAGGAGTTGAAGCCAATTGACCATCAAATGCGTTTTCGCTTCGCTAAGTGGGCCTGCGATCGACTTACAGAAGATGCCGATTTTGGCAAAAAAAACAAATCATCTTTTCAGATGAAGCTCATTTTGATGTTGGCGGGTATGTAAACAAGCAAAATTGTCGCATTTTGGGCACAGAAAACCCGCACGCATACATTGAAGAGCCGACGCACCCAAAACGAGTCACTGTTTGGTGTGGATTTTGGTTCAGAGGCATAATTGGGCCATTTTTCTTCGAAAATGAGCAAGGAGTGGCCGTTACAGTCAGTGGCGATCGTTATCGGGCCATGTTGAACGAATTTTTGTTCACAAAAATTGAAGAGGAGGATATTGGCAACATTTGGTTTCAACAGGACGGCGCTACGTGCCACACAGCCGAAGCTACACTCGATGTTTTGCGCCCTGTTTTTGAAGATCGCATTATCAGCCGCAGAGCTGATGTCGTTTGGCCACCTCGGAGCTGCGATTTGACACCGTTGGACTATTATTTGTGGGGTGCCGTCAAAGATAAGTGTTACGCCGACAAGCCAGAGACAATTGACGCTTTAAAGGACAATATTCGTGAAGCCATTGGTGATCGATAATGTACTTAAAAATTGGACCTATCGTGTAGGCTACTGCATGGCCAGCCGAGGCAGCCATTTGAATGAAATTATTTTCTATTATTAACCGGAAGGATTGTACTTTCAAATAAAAAAGAAATTTGAGAAAATATTCAGCAGTTTTTTTTAAAGCATTTAAAAAAAAGTTATTTGGCGGACCCTTTACATTCTAGAATGAGAGGGTGTCCCTCTGATGGGTCAGGAAACTTCTGGATGGATTACAATATGAATCCCCATGACGGAAAATTGTTTCATCGAATTTCATCGCGTAATTTTTCTCAGTAAAAGCGTCACAATGTTTCATTTGAAAAAAAAGTACTTTTCTAATAATTATTGCTTTTACATTATTTTTAAAAGTACTTCGGTAACTTTGGTATTGTAGCGCTAAACATTTGCCGAAAATTTGGCCACAAGTCTTGCCACAATTAAAAAATGGGTACTTTATTACTGCCGTGAATTATTACTGCCACCAAAAGCTTTGCTCTGACAAACTTAAGGGTGCTGTTCAACGCACACAGGTATTTGCCTCTCAGGGTCCAATTTTCAACAAAACTAGATACGATAAAATATTTCTTCGGCAACTTCCTCTCAGCAGATTTCTGGTAAAAACTCTGAGAGCAAATAAAATTGAAATTAAAAGTTTCTAAAAAAAAAACTGGCGTTCGGATTTGCCTGTAGGTTCCGCCACTCATTTAAAAAATTAACACACACAGCATATGCAATGCGAGAAGCTAGGTCGGAATTCTAACTAAAGTTTGGTAATGACCACTTATGTATGTATGCGTGTGAGTCTACATTGCTCTACTCAATGACCGGTTACCAAGCTCACGTTATTTTTGGATAGTCTGATGCATGATTGAGATCTCCTCTTATTGTAATTTTCCAACCAAAGTTTTGATTATTTAATACACTCTTGGCTTTTGTTCTTTGTGTGAAGTCGCCGTAGTCTAGTAGGTAGTGTGTTGGCTTATTAGACGTAGGGTTCTCGAGCCCCAGGCCAGACATCAAAACAAAATACAAAAAGTTTTCTTCGACGACTTTCTCTCAGCAGATTTCCGGCAAAAACACTGAGAGTAAATAAAATTGCCAAGAAAAAGTTTCTCAAAAATCTGTCGTTCGGAGCCGACTTTAAACTGTAGGTCCCACCACCCATGTATAAAAATTAACACACACAACATAAGTGGTGTGAGAAACTAGGACGTTGTACAATGTGTCAATTCGACCTCCGCGTACTGTACTTGTCTTAATTGACGAGTACACGTCCTCTAACATAACCTAACCTTATTACTTTGTGCCCTTTTTCTTCCCTTTCATTGAGCATATCCTGTCAAACATACTTTTTAAACCTTTTATGTGGTAAAATATAATATTTATTTTTATAAGTACTTTTAAATAGTACTACTGAGACTTTTCAAATAATTTTAAGGCGACAATCTAAATAAAAGATTATTCATGAATTAATTTACTTATGGTACTTTATTGCTATTTATTATATTTAAAGTACTTGTTTATAGTATTTTTAGGTTTTTTAGTTTCATTAAAATATTGCAAATACTGTCGTTGTAGTGTTAAAACAGTTATTTGCTCTTGTTATTGCTCTAATAAAACTAAAAATAGCAAGAAAAATCTCTTTAACCTTCGGTTAGTTTTTATGTCTCTTTTATCATTAATTAAATACAAACAAAAGAATCTACAATTTAACGCAATCTTTTTAAAAATTAAATTTTTTAATTTGTTTTTTTGTTTTTTCTTCTTTTTTTTAATTTTTAATCTTAAGTCAATAACACTCACTACTTGCCACTCGACTACACTTAACAACAACTCATGTCGAACATGACCATTAACTTTTATCTCGCACTACACTTGTTATATATTTTTACACACATGTACGGATACTTGCAATGTTGTTGGTACTTTTGAGATATGAAACTCGTGGGCACTTGAGTAGCAATTGCTTTGTTGGCTATTTTTAGCGTTTTATATCTTAATCCCTCTTCTCGTGAGGAGCGTAACACTAATTGTTCATATTTAAGATAAAATTATTGTATAATTTCGTAATAAATAAATACAAAGTAGGCCAAATTGTTAAAGAAAATAAAGAGAAAATGTACCAAAGAAGGTTATTGGTACCAACATTACATAGAAATAAAAAATAAACACTTAACTATTCGTATCGTATCAAATGTAAACATTATTTAGAAAATGTTTATACTGGACACATATACATGATCCACTCGCTATTTGATAAAGTTTACAATTACACTCCTATCCATCATCCACCCATCCATCATCATTTAAGGACTTCGGACTGTGGGACAATCTTAATCAGATTTGATACTGGTGACATCCAGTTATCGCTTTGATGTATGTCATCGGTGTTGTAAGAAGCTAGACCGCAATTGTTACTGAAAGGTTGTAATGACCAATTGTGTAACGGGTGTTTTTTTTTTACAATTTACTTGTTTATTGTAGATGGTCGCGGTAGTCTAGTGTAGATTAGTGCATAGGCTTATTAGATGAGGACCCAAGAGCTTAAACTTCAGCTCTGATAAAAAATATGTTTTTCGGCTCTTAATTCCATTCCTGAAAGACTAAATGGCAGTTGCCATTGCTGAGATACCGTATAAAATGCTTGAGGAATAACCCGTTGTGCATAAGATGAGCTTTCGCAATAGTTTAGTTGAGCCAAACTTGACCGAAGCCGATATTGATCCTGATTTGTTCAAAAGCTTCATGCCTGTTTGATGATTACAACTAAGGAAAGTACCAGTTATTCTGGGAGTACTCGAGGCAGCAGTACTATAGAAAAAAATACTTTAATGCTCCTCATTATTAGCGACTGAATTAAAGAACTTAGTTTCTATTAGTTTAAGGAACATAGTGCTGCTATAAAGCTACTTCTTGAACCTTCTTAGTACTTTTTTGCTTTGCTTGAGTTTCATTAACCTAGTTTTTCCGGATAAGCAGTTGATTGCCTACTGTAGATTGATAACAGTTGTCACTGTGAACACGTATTGGATGTGTTAGCGAGGTACTTTGTTCATTGAGCCTTACTCTTTCTCAAGAGGGGTCGCTATTGGACCTTTATATGGTGTTTAGCCTAGTAGGTAGTGTGTTGGCTTGGGTTAAACCCCATCTTGTATCAAAACGAAATATGAATAAATGTTTCTTCGGCAACTGTCAGTAGATTTGTGGCAAACAATTTAAGAATAAATAAAATTGCCATGAAAAGTTTCTCAAAAATCTGTCAATTTTAAACTGTAGTTCCCGTCACTCTTGTATAAAGTTCACACATACAATATAAGTGGTGTGAGAAACTTGGACGTAATCCTGACTGAATGGTTGTAATGAACAAATATGCATGTAGTCCAGGAAGATGCTATTGGATATCCACACGAAAGAGCTCAGCTGACTTAATTTAACGAGAGGTGCATCACCGTCGCGGAAATGGAGAAAGGCAGCATACAGACCTTTTCCGATATTACCTGCACTGATCTCAGCCAAAAAATAGTCCTATGTGTTCAAACCGTAAAAGTGAATTCGAAACAGTGGAACACGAAACAGTGAAACACGTCACGTTTAGGGTTGACAGATTCATAGAAGAATGTCATGCATTAGAAAAATTAACAGCTGGCCCTCTGGAGGTTTGAAGAAGGCGATAAGTATACGAGACAATTGAATTATAACGAAGATGATATTAGAGCATTGCGTTTTTGACAGCCTCATGCCATAATACTTAATCGGTTGCACCGCCATACGTGGAGGTAATGTAGTGACTGGAAGTCAAATACTAACTGACGTTTTCAGATTCGATAAAAAAGCCAGTAAAGAGTTTTTGGATTATTTGAGAGGAAACTAAACCGTCTCCATTTTTAAAATTCAGAAACCATAACGAAGATTTTTTTGAACCTTCAGCTAGATTCTAAACTGAATTGGATTCGTGTGGACGAACATTTCAATCACTACACCAAGCCACTTCTCGTATTATACTTTAAGTATACATCTTAATAGCATTAAATACTAAGTTAAAGTTCATAACTTTAAAGTTAATTTAGATGAGTACGTACATAACTTTTGAAAAACGTAAAAAGTCCTTGTCTTTATGAACCCACCTCGTACATTGTGGTATAGAAACTTATAAAGTTTGCGTTGTTCGCCTGTTATTTAATGTTGTTGTAATCCGTTTTTCGTCCGCAAATAAATCGATCGGATTTATTGTTGTTGTTAATTTTAAAATGACAGCTTAAAGATGTTGAATATTGCGATTAATTTTGACATTTTGATTAAGATATTTTAATAATTAAAAAAAAAGTTTAATAATTGGAGTATATAGTAGATAGGGGTGGTGTTTGTAAAATTGCTTTATTTTTTTTTAGAAAGTGAAATGCTGTGATTTAATGTTGTTGTATAACAACAATTGTTTTTCATTGAACCTATTTTTTTAATCTAAAAATCAAATGAAATATATTTAATTTTTTTTATTTATTTTTTAAAAGCTATTGTTTACAACGACATTAATTACAAAAAAAAAAAAATAGACGAATTTTTCAACCACAAAATGTACTATAGTTGAACCGCCACACGTTTTAGTTTATTGTCAAAAGCACAAAACTGTGTGATTAAATTCATGTCAAGTTGTCATCATTAATTTCATGTGTCACGTTTCCTTTTTATTTAGGGATGAGAGTTGTATTTGCAAACAACGCCAACACTGTCAACCAGCCCAACAACAGCATTTGAAATTGTTCTAAATGGCAGGTTTATGAGGCTTGAATTTAACTGTTTAGTTGCACTTACTAATTAAAGTTGTACAACAAAGCCAACAAACACATAGGCAAACAATACGTTGTGATTTATTGTAAACAATTGCAACGCGTATGCAAATTAGTTAATACAGGTTTATTGTTTGCCAGAATCGTATATTAAAACGGCGAGTGTAGCAGTGCAGATATAGAGAGAGAGAGAGAGATAAAATCATCGCATTGGAAATTTAATAACATTTTTTTATTTTATTGTTTAATTAAAAAATATTTACATTTTTATATAAATTCTTTACAAAAAAAAATATTCGCAACAATTTGTTGTCAAATTGACACAATTTAGAGATCGCCACATGAGATTTCAAACCTCAGATCTGGTAACTCACCTCTTAGCACTCCACTCGCATTTTCTATTGCCATTTTACAAGAGTTGCCAGATGTTTACGTGGGAATAACCCCCACAAGTCGTTTCGGGTCGTGGTTAAACTGTAGGTTACGACACTCGGGTCTATAATCAATGTACATATGTATGTATGTATGTGACATAAATTGTTAATTTGATTATCAAATATTGTTCAAGTTTTTAATCACATTCTTCAGGAAGCAATAGAAAATTTTTTAAATTCGAATAATAAAAAACACATGGTTTAAGTAACCGTTAGGTAGTCAAAGTAATGATTAAACCCAGACAATTTAGGTTGCATTCGGGAAGAGGCAAGAAAAATGTCATCTTTGTTTTTTAATTTTAAAATTAAAAGACTTCAAGCCTCCTATAAATAATTCATTCAAGATGTCTACTCGCCCTTAGGCCCCCCCTCCCCGTGACAGGTCAGGTAGGGCCATATCTTAAGTAAGAGCAGGACTTCATAACCAAAGTTGACCACCGTCATAATATATTTTTACAAGGTGCGTTGTTTTTAGATAACGACGGACGACAACCCTGTAATTCTAGGACCTGCTTGCCATGCAAAACCTAATTAAAAAAAAAACTGAAACAAAACAATGAAATAATGCGAGGTGTTTGCTTCATAACGATCCCATGTTCTTTAAAGAAATAAAAAGGAATGAAAATAATTCATGTTCAGTATCGCTCTTCGGAGCGATAATTTCTTTTAGAGTTTGCTAGACTTAATATTACTTAATAGTGCCTACATAATTACATCAACAAAGTAACATTATTCGATAGATTTTCATCGATATGGAACCGAAAAAAGTTACTTAATTGACCATCACAACCCTTTGTTTAGGGTTTTGAGCTTCTCACACCATCCATTTTGAGTGTTAATTAAGTTTATGCTTGAGCGGCAGGGTCTGCAGTTTAACGTCGGCTTCGAATTATGAACTTAATAAGCTTTTCATGGCAGTTTCATTAATTCTCCGAGCTTTTGCCAAAAGATTGCTAAGAAGCAGTTGCCGAAAGAAATTTTTTATAGTTCTTTTTTTCGAGAGCTGTGGTTTGCACTCACAATCTCTTGTCTAGTAATCAAATCACTTCTTACTAGACTACGGCGGCTCAAATATGTTGAAGCAGTAAAATCTCTAGGATAGAATTGTCATCTGAATATCGCTGCTGTTTATTCACAGCATAATCCAGACCTATTTGAATCGGTTGGTGAATGATAATGAACAGAATTTCACTTACAACATAAGTGGCATTTTGATCCCAGTGAGATGCCGTTGACAGCGGTTAAGTCTGGTATTCATCGCTTGTTGTTGTCTGTAACACTATAAAACTTTGATAAAAATCGGGTGCCTAAATTTTTGCCAATATCTACGGGCTAATTTTCAATTTGTTGATTTTTATCGATATTTTTCCCAGTTTGTTCTAATTTTTAAATGAAGTTAAGATAGTGAAAGCTATATTACTGCCAGGTAGTTGTGCAGATGTAATATAAACATCAACCTAAAGATTGGAAAACGTTTCAGTCCAAAGGAATATTTGAGAAGTTTTTTGTGGATTTAAAAGTAAAAAATAGGTAACCTTTCTAGCTCAGTCACTTGGTGTACCACCAGGCGTGAATTTCCAAATTCCTCTATCCGGGATAATTTATATACTACATGGGAGTTCCTATATTGTCATATATACATAACATATGTACATGAGTGGTGTGAACTCATGTTGTGTGTGTTAATTTGATACATGAGTGGCGGGACCTGCAGTTTAAAGTCGACTCCGAACGACAGATTTTTGATAATCTTTTCATGGCAGTTTTATTTACTCTCAGAGTTTTTGCCAGAAATATACTGAGGGGAAATCGCCGAAGAAATATTATTTCATATTTCGTTTTGATGTCTAACCTGGAGTTTGAACAGTGGCCTTATGCCTAATAAGCCCACACACTACCTACTAGACTACGGCAACTTCATACTTGGACTTAAAGGACAATATATTTACATATATATGCTACCACTTTAACTATTCAAAAAGAGTTTGAACGCTATCTTGTACAATTATGGCATGAGGCTTCAAGATTGTTGGTCATTATTAAAGAGTACTCATGACAATTGGAAATTTAATAATTATTTTCATTTTTTTTTCCTCGATTTTAGTTTTAAATTCAAAATAACACCTCCCCTGTACATACTCTATATTAATAAGTGTGAGATTTATTTGATTAATTGTTCGTGTGTGAACAAACCTTATAAGGAATAATCATTTCAAAAGTAGTTTTCTTGAGAAATATTTAAAATATTTTAATGAGACAGAAATAGAAGTGTTTTATTTTTCAATCACACCCTACCAACATTTACTTGTAATTTTATTTTCTGAAACTCTGGAGTTTATTTGCCTATCTTTACGACGATAAGTACTATTTGCTAAACAATTTTTTACCTGATATCTGTGGCCCTATTTTTGTTCTATATTTCAGCTGGACTCATATTTCTATTATTTTCATTTTTTTATTTCATTTTGTTAATATTGAGTAGAATTTTATATTTTACGATCACTCCATGACGGTAAAAGCAACACTGACGCATTGAAAACTATCGATGGTACCTATCTCAGCGTTTTTCACACTCTTTTATAATTCCAAGCACATAGGAAGCGAATTGTGACTGTAGAGCATGAAATTTGTAGGCTTGACTGACTACAACTACTTTTTGTTGTACTTGTTTTAATTAATTTCTAATGTTAATTAAATATGAAGTTTCATTTATAATTATTTAATTACAAACAATTGCGTATTAAAAAAAAATAATAATTAATTATAGTGATGAAATATTAACAGAGGCAATAGAGAGATTTCAATAAAAATAAATGGATTTCAAAGGAAAATAGAAACAAATAAATATTTTTGTTTTTTTTTTTTATTAAATTTTAATTAATAAAATACAATGAACTACTGACAGTATCTCCGTAAAAAACATATATAAAAAACATGTAATGTACACTATAGGGCTTGAATTTCATCATGCAGTATATGAAATGAGAATGTGGATTTGTTTGAACTGCACTTTGAAATAAAAGAATTTGATTAGTTTTCTTTTTTATTACGTTTTTATGTAATTAAATTATGTTTTAAAATTTAACAATACATTTAAATTAGTAATCCAAGATTTACTTCTGAGATTAAACTTTAGAGTTTTAAAACTAATCACATTGTAAAGGGCCCGCCAAATAACTTTTTTTTGAAAATACTTTAAAAAAAACTACTGAATATTTTCTCAAATTTCTTTTTTTATTTGAAAGTACAATCCTTCCGGTTAATAATGGAAAATAATTTCATTCAAATGGCTGCCTCTGCTGGCCATGCAGTGGCCTTCACGATCGGTCCAATTTTTAAGTACATTATCGATTGTGTGCAGCTGTATTTCACCAATGGCTTCACGAATATTGTCCTTTAAAGCGTCAATTGTCTCTGGCTTATCAGTGTAACACTTATCTTTGACGGCACCCCACAAATAATAGTCCAACGGTGTCAAATCGCAGCTCCGAGGTAGCCAAACAACATCAGCTCTGCGGCTGATAACGCGATCTTCAAAAACAGGGCGCAAAACATCGAGTGTAGCTTCGGCTGTGTGGCACGTAGCGCCGTCCTGTGGAAACCAAATGTTGCCAATATCCTCCTCTTCAATTTTTGTGAACAAAAATTCGTTCAACATGGCCCGATAACGATCGCCATTGACTGTAACGGCCACTCCCTGCTCATTTTCGAAGAAAAATGGCCCAATTATGCCTCTGGACCAAAATCCGCAACAAACAGTGACTCGTTTTCAATGCATGCGTGTGGGTTTTCTGTGCCCCAAATGCGACAATTTTGCTTGTTTACATTCCCGCCAAGATCAAAATGAGCTTCATCTAAAAACATGATTTTTTTTGCCAAAATCGGCATCTTCTGGTGTAGGCTACTGCATGGCCAGCCGGGGCAGCCATTTGAATGAAATTATTTTAAATTATTAACTGGAAGGATTGTACTTTCAAATAAAAAAAAAAAGAAATTTGAGAAAATATTCAGTATTTTTTTTTAAAGTATTTTCAAAAAAAAAAAGTTATTTGGCGGACCCTTTATATGCGTTGTAGATTCTAGTACAACTCGCAAGAAAATTCTAACGGTTGCTTTGTTATTGTAATTTTTCTTCTCTATCTTTCGTGGGCTATCTATGTTGATTTTGTTATCGTAATGTTATCTTTTCTTGTCCCTATACTCATAATTTCTTTGTTCTTTTGTTTTATCATAACAGATTACCGACTTCGCAACAGTATAATTAATATGTTTTTAAAGTTCGGACTAAATGGTTTGAATTCTGTTTCAAAGATCTTTTTACATTCTATCAATTTTCTTCAGCATTTAGGGGAAGTATTGTTTTGGCCTTACGTTTTTCCAAATTGTTTTTCTTTCGTAAGGCAGCTAGTAAACTCATTTTCGGACTTTGTATTTTTCATAAATCAGATTAGTGAACGTCGGTATTAGGCTCTAATCTGCCTCCAATGTGTTATATCAACAATTTTAGCATTTCCTGTCATATGGTACTCCCATCGAATCGAATCTCCCTTGATTGTATCAAAGTAGTCTCAGTCTAACGTCTTTCTGATTGGAACGTCGACTTTTATTCGGTAGGCATATTCTGACAAACTCAGTCACTGAATTTTTAAGAGGTTTGCTTCATTTACGTTGGAATAAATCGCCTTACTTTGGTCGTTTACCTGTTTTTAACGACCTTTCTTCCGAATACATTCAATGTACATTACGGCACCATATACAAATCAGATATTCAGTCTGATTAGTGGTAAGTGTATTGTACAGCGATGATGTCGCCGTAGTCTAGTAGGCAGTGTGTTGGCTTATTAGACGTGTGGCCACGGTTCAAACCTCAGATCAGACATTCCCAACAAAACGAAATATAAAAAAATATATCTTCGGGGACTTCCTCTCAGCAGATTTCTGGCAAAAATTCTGAGAGAAAATAAAATTGTCTTGAAACGTTTCTAAAAAATCTGTCGTTCGGAATCGACTTTAAACTGTAGGTCCCTCTACTCATATATAAAATTAAGGCATACAACATAAGTGGTGTGAGAAATTAGATCGTAACTTTGTCGGAAGCATTGTAATCACCAATTATGTGTGAATGTACATATGTGTTGTGCAGCGATACTTCCCTTCTCCGATGTATCATCTACTTTTTACTCACAACTCTTCTTTTAACCCTGAGCTGACATAATTTCTTCCGTTCAATGTAGATTTGAGGTTAAAAATATCGCACATCACCTGTACATTGCTATGCTGAAAGATACCATCGCATCCTTCTCAAGTCGTTGTGTCTGTCTAGCAGAGGATAGAGGCCAATCATTAAGTATCCAGTAATATGTAGAACATGGGTAACATATCCCTGATTATGCGGAGTATCCATGCTGCCTACCAACTTGTCTTCTGCGGTCTTACATAGCTCTAACGAAGCTTCATCAGCTTTAGAGCTTTAGCTTTATGTTTCATAAGCTAATAAATAGGCTTTTACAGCGTTATTTCTTTTGCCATAGAGTATTGTGCCCTTTATCGATTTTTGCTTTACCTTCCATAATGCATAATGATGCTTGGAGAGATTTTGTGATTATAGAATTCGAAAGAGTTTTGGCTCAAGTGCTTTATAGTAGAGGGGATTACTTTGAAGGGCATAAAGGATGAAGAAAACATATTTTTAAACAAAAATAAACTGTCACCTTATATTTCGAACAAATTTCGTAACTTTTTGTTGGCGATACACGCCACATTATTGACTTCCTATCATTGTAAATTTTCTTTTAAATTACATTTTATTTAATAATAAAAAAACAATGTGATAATCATACAATTCTTTTCATTTATCACAATATTGCTTAAATATAATACTCAATATTAACAATTCTATGTTGTTGAAAATAATAAACAATTTCTTTGAAAAAATGAAAGAAGAAAAAAATTTTTTTCAATTCATTGATAAAAAAATTCAATTGAATAATTAACAGTTATAAAAATAAAAAAGAAAAATTAAATTAAATAAAAAACAGACATTTACAAAAGCAAATAAATTTAAACAAATTAAATTTATTTTATTTTATTTTTATATTTTTTTTTTTTTGAGAAATTTGATTACAATACAATAGAGAAATACAGAATGCCAAGTAAAAACGAAAAACAAAACTACTGTTTAAGTAGTGAAATTAGCTGTCTATTATAAAGGCGTTAATTATTACAAACGGAAGATGTGCGAAACGTAATAATTATTACAATAAACAACAATAAATTGCAATAATATTTAAATTAAACTGCAAGTATTGAATTTCAATAATCAGCAATAAACAGACGAGTATAGTTAAAACCGATTTCAGTTAAGGCATGAAACGGATACAAATATAATTTAAATTTTATGAAATATACATACATACATACATACATACATACATACATACATACATACATACATACATACATACATACATACATACATACATACATACATACATACATACATACATACATACATACATACATACATACATACATACATACATACATACATACATTATTGGTCATCACAACTCTTCAGTCAGGATTACGACCTAGTTTCTCAGACCACTTATGTTGTGTGTGTTAATTTTTATGCATGAGTGGTGGAACCTACAGTTTAAAGTCGACTCCGAACGACAGATTTTTGAGAAACTTTTCATGGCAATTTTATTTACTCTCAGAGTTTTTGCCAGAAATCTGCTGAGAGGAAGTCGCCGAAGAAATACTTTTTGTATTTTGTTGTGATGTCTGGCCTGGGGCTCGAACCCTGGCTTTATTATTAATTATATTTAATTATTACGAGCTGAGTAACAGAGACCATATGCCACGAATCTTACGCTAATAGTCTAACACACTACCCACTAGACTACCAGAGCATCAAACTTTGTGAAGTAACTCAACCAGGTGCTACAATCTATTGAATTGAAATTTCATCAGAGACTAGACTAACATTATTTAAAATCTGTCATGTATTTATATTGCAAAATAACAAGTTTTAAACTTAGCGCCACAAAATCTGAAGAGATTAGTTGTTTCATGCTTTCAAGTTTTCATGGCAGTTACCCGGTGGAATGGAATGTTATATGTAATTGGCCATTATAACCCTTCAGTCATGATTACGACCTAGCTTTTCACACAACTTATTTTGTGTTCGTTAATTTTATACATGAATGGGGGAACCTACAGTTTAAAATCGATTCTGAACGACAGATTTCTGAGCAGCCTTTTCAAGGGAATTTTATTTATTTCAGAGTTTTTGCCAGAAATCTGCTGAGAGGAAGTTGCCGAAGAAATTTTTTTTCATATTTCGTTTTATTCGAGATGTCTAGTCTGGGTTTTTAACCGTGGCCTTACGTCTAATAAGCCAACACACTACCTACTCTCCGACTACGGTGAAACATTTAGGTTAACTTGAATATATATTTCGAAACATCGACCAAATCCTTTGGTATAGTATCTGTATAGTTATCTATCTAAGATTGTTAGGCTCTTCCTTAACATGCTCAGTCATTTCTAATCTGAAATAAAATTGAAAATCCTATATTTTTCGATAATTATGCGATTGACGTGGATGCGGTTGAAATATATCAAAATTGTATACAACTTGATTGGAAATCAAGCGCTCATGAATTTATTAAATCCGAATCTAATTAAACTGGACTTATTTCACCAAACAAATTTGTTGCAATCGTATTAAAGTACGATTAAGCCTATATTGCATAGCTGTATTGTAATTCTTATGAAATATTTCTTATGTTACAGGGTATAAAATACAGCAATCCTTCGATTTACATCGCCTCGTTTAACGTTGTATAGATTTACGTCGTCAAATTTTTTGTTCCCTCTAACTTCGATTTGCGTCATCGTTCGATTTATACGTAGCCTTTTTCTTTGAACCAACTGCGACGTAAATCGAGGGATTACTGTAACTTTTTTATGTTCCTTGTTAAAAACATATGTACTACTTTGTAGTATGAGCAATATAAAATTCGATTTAAGTCGTTTCGATTTACGTCACCATTTTTTGGAACCAACTGCAACGTAAATCGAGGGATTACTGTACAAGGGCTTGAAAGTCTTTAAATTCAATGTGATTTAATTTTCTTTGTATAGCTTCAAATTGTATTGTTGTCCATGATCTCAGAAGAAAATATAGGCTGAAACTCTCTGAAATTATAATTTTTTTTCAATTTTTTTGATTCTTTTAAAAATTTTTATACAAATTTTATTTGAAATTCTATCATAAGATAATTTTTACTTCCCCCAAAACACTTCGGCTTTCTGAAACATGATTGACAAGCGACGGCTGTTAGTTAGAGTTACTAATTTTAATCTGTATAGTTTAAAACCACAATTATGAACCTCTGATGAAAACACATGCAATATCCATGAAACTAAATTCATAGAAAAACTAAAAGATATTGTTTTTACTGTTAGAGTAACGACTATGACAGTCATTTGAAACTGTGACTATGAATGACATTTTTTTTCTTTCCTACAACTGCCACAACAACACAATTACCACTTCCACTTGTGCTGTGGTTAGTTGTAAAATTATAGACTCAAGTCATTTTGTCAGTCAGTCTCTTTATATATGTATGTATTTCTCGTACACGTTTTTTGACGGTTTTTTTTTTTGTAAAAAGTATGTTTTTTTTTCTTAAACGTGAGATTTCATTGAACTTGAAATATTAATTTTTCACATCTCGTTTTTGAGGTGTATATACATAGAAGATATACAATATATTTGTTATTAACAATAAACTATTATTTGTTTAAATGTATATACACCTAATTCTGTTTTTACACGGTAGATTGGTTCCAGAAAAAACCGTGTAAAAAAAAACCGTGTAAAAAAAGACACTGATCGTATGCACAAATAGGTGATTGGTTCCTAATCTCTAAAACCTATTAAAATTAGTGAAAAACAAGGATTTTTTAAGAAGTTTTGTATTTGACATTTTCTTTTAGGTATTCATAAAATATTTGACAAAATTAGAAATATAAATAACTTAATAAATATAAAATATTTTTTTTATTTTTTTCATCTTAATGCGTTAAATTTAATGTAACGATAGAAAAACAAATTTGCCAATAAAAAATTTCTTTACCAAACACAAAATATTAACACATTTCAATTGCTCTGACCTTTGTGCTTGTATGCACCAAAGGGAATTCCCCTAAATTTGTGCCATTTACATTTGCTTTGACCAGTAAATATGCTTGTCGCGCAAAAAGGGAATTCCCTTAAATTTGTGATATGAACATACTTTGCAAAAATTAAATTTGACAAAAAAATGTAAGCACAAAAAATTTTAAATCGTGCTAAATGGAATAAAATCGTGTAACAAAAATTAAAAATATTTTATTTTCAAACCGTGTTATATCAAAACCGTGTAAAAAAAGACCGTGTAAAAACAGAATTAGGTGTACATATATTTTTTTTGTTGTAATGAAAATAAATTAGCTAAAGATTTATTTAAATTTTTTTTTCTACTTTTTTTACATAAAATTAGAAGCTTTCGAGAAAAACAATTCATTCATTGATTGTTTTCTAATTAAATTCATTTTTATTGTCTATATTGATTACTTAATATTGTAATATTAAGTTTAATGTTAAATCATGACCTACACCAACAATTTGTATTGATTTGTAATTAAAAATTTTATTTATTTTTTATATTTTTTTATATTTTTTTATTGGAAAATTTTGCAGTTTGAGTAATGTCAGTGTAAAGCAGAGCCAGGCAACACTTGCTATTGGTCAGTTGTTGCGAGAGCGAAAACTAAGAAAAGAGAAAAATGTATGCTCTCACATTCACTACAATACAGGCATGGAAAATGTTAATTTTTAAATTTGTAAAATTCGTTTAGACTTCTTTGATTATATCTATTTCAGAAAGCATTTTAGGTTAAAATTTGTTTTTATTTTTGGAAATATACATATTTAATAGAAAACTTTCTGGGAAATTTATACTGTACTCACAAAATGAATAAAAACAAACAAAATCGATCAGTCTCGCTCGAGCTTTCATGCAGTGAGGTTTGTTTTACGCTTGATGCTAGAGACACACATAAATGAAAATTTAAACTTTAAATTAGATGAATATGTAGAAGTACTTGAAAATTTATTAACAAAATACAATAAGCGTTTTAGCGTTTTTTCAAAAATAGAACACATAATTGAATTACATAATAATCCATTGTTATGTAATATAAACAATCAATCAAATGAAATTAAAGTTGAACTTGATCAAATGATAAATGATATATCATTACCATTAGCAAATGGCATCGAATTTTGGAAAAAAGTTGATGAAAAAATTTACCCAAGAACAAAAAATGAAATTTTGAAATTATATTCGATGTTTGGTTCAACTTATATTTGCGAATCCTCATTTTCTTTTTTAAAATTAATAAAAACCAAAACTAGAAACAGTTTATCTGACAATAATATTGAAAATCTACTAAGGATAAAATGTTGTCCATATTCTATTAATATTGATAAAGTTATAAACAATACAGTATGAATGTGTTACATAACTTTATATATTTTTATATAATTTTTTTAAATAATTCCTCTATAATCAAAATTTTAGCAATTTTTCCTTTTGTATATGTAAATAGTTTTTATGAATAGTGAAATGTAAGTTATTTTTGTTTTACTAAATTTGTTTTTTGTTTTAATAAATTTCGAAATTTTTTCTTTTTTATAGAATTTTTTTGAAAAATACTTCCTCTTTTATATGTACATAGTTTTTATGAATAGTGAAATATAAGTTTTTTTTGTTTTATTAAGTTTGTTTTAATAAATTAGAATAATTTATTTTGAAAAAGATTATAATTCTAAAAACGTTTAAGCTAAAAACATTAAGTTTTCCATCCCTGCATTAGCATGTCTTCATGTACAAAAGCAAGAAACATGCGACAACACAACCTCTTTCAATGAATGCTCAAACGAGACTGAGAGTGTTTTCAATACGTGTGAGCACGTTGTTGTAAATTTAGTAATGGCTGAAATGCACGCGTGCATAGGAAATGCCGAGCTCTGGTGTAAAGGCAAAAAAGTTTACAGCTTTAAATTCAAATAAAATAAAGAGAAAATATATTTTAAAATCAATACAAATTGGTTCCATTGGTGTGATAATTGTATGATGTGAATGTGTTTTCTAATATTATGTTTGTTTATGTTCATGTCAAGCAAATATTTGACGAAAACAAAATTATCTTTAGTTTTGCAAAAAATTTAATGGATTTTTGTTAACGAAGGGTGAAATAAGTATTTACTTACTTAATTATTCATTCCAACACTTTAGTTAGGGTACGACTTAGTTTCTCACACCTCCCATGTTGTGTGTTAATTTTATCTATGAATGGTAGGATCTACAGTCTACATCTACAGTCGACTCCAAATGACAGATTTTTTATTCATTCCAACCCTTTAGTTAGTGTACGACTTAGTTTCTCACACCACCCATGTTGTGTGTTAATTTTATCTATGAATGATGGGATCTACAGTCTACATCTACAGTCGACTCCAAATGACAGATTTTGGAGAAATTTTTCTTGACAATTTTATTTACTCTCAGAAATTTTGCCAGAAATCTGTTAAGATGAAGTCGGCGAATAAATATTTTTTCTGACTTCGTTTTGTTCTAGATTTCTACTCGGGATTTGTCTGCGGCTCTACATTCTTCCAATATTCTCGGACAAAGTTTACATAAGTCTAACTGGCATTTAATAATGCTAACGAATGTTTCTTTACGTACTGTGTGCTACAAAAGCGAAAAGGAAAAGTCACTTGTCCAGAGAAGTAGGGCCACCGCAGCTCTATTAAAAGCTAAGTAAAGGGTCATTAAACTAGTATGAAAGCTAAAGTGATATTTTGTGTTTTACAAAAATTATATTTCTCCACGCCCTATGTGGCCTTTTAACGTTTACAATGTTTTCGAACGAAATACAAGTTTGTAATTTTTTTAAGGTCTTTATCATAAAACACAAACAAATGAAATCTAAACAAATTTGACATAAATTTTAAATTGCTTTTTTTTGTTGTATAAATGTTTTCGGAAATTTTTATTTCATTTAACAAATTTATTACAACTTGTTTAGAATTAAAATAGAAGGTAATTTCACTTTTTTTTCTCTTGTGAGTCTATTTTTTGCTTGACTGTGTGTCCAACAATCCGAAGAAAGCCAGCATATTTGGCTTCATTCCATCACAAAACCGGCAATGGCTATCCGTTAACAATCAAGTAAAACACAAGAGCAATAGAAAAACAACAACAACAATAATAACAATAATAAAATTCAAGTAAAATATAATTGTTATAAAAAAAAGTACTTTCTTTTCCATTGTATCTAAAAAATTTGTTGTACGTTTGTTTTTGTTTGCTTGAATCTAAAAGTAACAGCAATTGCAACAACTTGTTTTGTGGTACCATATATTCCATGTAATTTAATAAAATTTATTTTATAAAATTAAAAAAAAAATATACACAATATAATAATACTCTTGGCTAAGTTCAGTTGAAACCCATAGAGGGTACTATTTCTCATATACTACATATGAATGTATTTTACAGTTATACCTGTAGTGCATTAAGGTGTCTAGGCCAAGTTATAAATTATCTGGCATGTTCTAACTCTTCTGTCTTATTCTAGAGTATTTATGGCTGCTTACAATTTATAAGAATTTATAAAATGTTTAAAATGCCTTTAAAAATGACCATGTCGTTCTGATTATGAAATGAAAAAAATATTTTTTATTTTTCTATTACACGGTCTGTCTGATAAGTTTTCGTTAATAAAAATATAACAAAATTTTTCTTTAACCATTATTTGTACCACAGGTTAGAATTCAGTATAGTCGCTATAGTAGTTGATGTGTTGGCTTATTAGACGTGAGACCACAGTTCAAACCTCAACTCAGAAATCTCCAAATATGAACAAATATTTCTTCGGCGACTTCCTCTCAGCAGATTTCTGGGAAAAACTCTAAGAGTAAATACAAAAAGTTTCTCAAAAATCTGTCGATCGGATTCGACTTGTACAACTGTAGGTCCTGCCACTCATGTACAAAAATTAACACACACAATACAAAGTGTGAGAAGCTAGGTCGTAATCCTGACTGAAGGATTGTAGTGAGCAATTATGTATGTATGTCAGAAGGCAGTGGCAGCTTTGGCCCCGTTGTAATACTATATAAAGTCATGCGCTATAGCTAACTGCCAAATCGGCAATCGCCCTCTGAGTTTCATATTAAAGCATAACTTTCTTCGAATTAAGATGGTAACTAGTCGGGTTCATGTCAGCGGTGTTGAAAATAAACCCAAACTACAATAGCATCATTTAGAAGAAGGAGAAAATTTCTCAAATGGAAAAATATTCTACTTCTGGGTGTGATAATACCACACGTACTGGAGATAAATATTTAGGAATATAATTGCGTAGTAATGGAAGGCTCATATAGAGAGCAATTCTGGAAAAGCCAGACATGCCATAATGAACGCTGGAAGGAAAATTAGGGAGGCCACGGTCTTAACAGATTTCTGCAAAAACTCCGAGCGTAACTAAAGTTGCCATGAAATGTTTCTCAATAAATCTGTCGTTCGAAGGCGACATTAAAGTGCAGGTCCCGCCCGCCCCTCATGTATAAAATTCACACACTCAACATAAGTGATGTGAGAAGCTATGTAGTAATCCTAGCTGAGACCAATTATGTATGTACAGTGGCGGCCTTACAATTAGAAACGATGTTTCTGGAACAGAGTTCTCTGGAGTGACGAATCTAAGTTTAATTTGTCCCAATCTGATGGAAAAACGTATGTAAGACGGCCTCCAAACAAAGTCTTTGATCCCAGGTACACAGTGAAAACTGTAAAACAAATTAACAAACATACATGTTGCTAAGTCGTTTCTAATTATAAGGCCACCACTGTATTTAAAAATTATTCGCTGGATGTAAAGGTTTGATGAACCGGGCATATAAAAACGGCTCAAATGGAGTTGGACAACATACAGAGACTAAAATTTTGTTTGGCAACGAAATCCTGTTCCACGGCGGAACTGGAGCCTGAGTTAGATTAAATGATAGTGACGACCAGAGCCTTGAACACTATGTTTAGGATAATGAAAGACAAGCATTATATGAGATTCATCAGGGAATTTGTGACCTAATGAATCGAGTGGCTGATAGCTCCATCTTTAACTATCCTCTGAGAAGATCTAGTAGACTCTATGGTTTTGGAAGATTTGGATTTGCAAGTTGCAACGAGACTTAGTAACAAAAATGAATTGAGTAACCTGGGGGCTGCAAATACTCTTTTAAAGGACAGATCAAAAACAGATATTTGAATGGGAGAAGGAGATTTAGGTTTCAGAGTAAAATATTTCGAATTTATGTCATCGAAAGATGTTACCAATTCAACTTGGACAGAAAGTACAAATTGTGGGCAGTAAGGCTGTGGCAGTAAGGCTGTGGTCTCAACACTCAGCTCTTTTGAGTTGAATTCAAAAATAGTATGAAACTGTGTAGGGAAGCTTATAATACTGTGATCTGTTACCTGCATAGCTGGAAAATGTGAAACACAATAATGCTTCAATATTCCACAAAGAAACTGAAACTATTCTTGTTCAACATATGACATTTAAAATGTATTAAAAATTCTTTTCTCTTCAGTAATGAATCTTATTATGCGTAGTTTTACCACGCAGCCCTCGTATATTAATATCCATATAGTATTAATTTGTTATACTTTTTCATATTTGGCATTTAAAACTGAAATAAAATACAACGTTTAGAAACTCTTGTAAAGGGTCTTTAAATGACTGTCAGAATTGGGTCCCTTAGACTTGTTTTAAGATATAAGATTTTCTATTAATGATAGCACATCATACAAGTACTACATACACTCCTTATTTCTGCAATTTATAATGCAAACAACTACAATCGGAATCATACACACACGAGATCTCTTTAGAGCGATACAATTTAATGGCAACAATAAAAATGCAGAAGGTTTTTTTTTCTCATGGAATATCTAACAAGGCAATGGGCTTTGCAATCATTTGTAAGGAAGGAAAGAATTCTTAAACATGTCTTGCAACAATTTTTCATGGCTAAATGCCGGAAGTAAAGGAGTTCGTAAAGAACAGAGGAATGAATGTCAGAAATTAAAAAAAGAAAAATTAAGGTTTTCAAATCCTTAAAGTCATTACATTACATTACATTCGGTTTAAAAGAATAGAAAGGCTGCTAAAGTACTAAATGGAATTTTTTTCTTTTGGGATTTCATAATTTTTTTAATTTTTTTTTATTTATGGACAGAACGATAGTGTAATTAGGATATTCCCCATGGTCTGGAGTAAACAATTGTTAATTTTTTAATAAGTAACAAATGATGAAATGGCCAAGAACTACATTTCTGTTTAGCCTTTACAACTGTTTCAATTTCAACTCTTTGCACTATAATTTCAAAAAAAGTACATACTTTTATTACACATGTCATACCATCACAATACATATTACAGTGCTGTCTCCATATACTATTTTTAAGGAGTGTAATTGAAATTGAAACCATATTTACTTTGAACATGTTTAGAAGCCATTATTAACTGGCTGGTAATTATTGCTTTACTTAATTTGAAATGCTCTTTTCCATTTTACTTAACGTTCATCTATTTATTAGAAAAACTCATTTAACTCGATGAGTTAAAAGACGGCCAACCCTTTCGATTGTTATAAAATTTCAAATGATGATGATTTTCAAGAACTTTGCCATCGTGACAGATAAGATATAAAAATGTCGTCATTTTATTTGTGTTTAAAAAAAAATATTAAAAAAATAAAACAAAAATTAAATAATAATTGCAGGCGCCTTTTGAACAACATCAAATTTTGTAGTATTTTTTTTTAATGAAATTACTTGGTATTTTATTAGGTGAAGTACATACGTAATTAATAATCGAAGATAACGAGATAAGATTTGGTTAAAAAAAGGCTTGACTTTGTTATTTAATTTTAATGGTTTAAAATAAATTAAATTTTTAATGATAACATCTGATTTGTAAAGTACAGGCAGATACTTAAATATTTAATTCGTCTGTAATGCATCTGCAGCATAGTTGTGTTACATTATAAACCATATTTTGTAATCCTGAGAACTAAAAAAGTCACACAATATTATAATGTGTGTATATTTTATATACATACATACACTACATTTTACTCTTAATATATTGATTATCTAAAGTTCAATATTTAATTTAAGTACCATTCTAAGTAGGTTACTCGATTTACAATATTTGCCTGCTGATGACAAAAATATTCCTTTTTAATTCCTCAAATATCGTAGCGACACATACTACTATCTATACTTGACTCAGGTCGGACCTCTCGAACAAAACGAATTAAAAAACTTTTTCTTCGGCGAATTCCTCTCAGTGGATTTCTGGCAAAGATAAATAAAATTGTCATGCAAATATTCTCAAATATTGGCGTCCGGTGTCGGCTTTAAACTGTAGATCCCCCCAGTTATGGATAAAACTAACACACACAACATAAGTGGTGTGAAAAGCTAGGTTGTAATCCTGACTAAAGGGTTGTAAAAACCTAGTAAGTAAGTGTCTATAGTATATTTTATTGTTGATAATACAATTTTAACCTCCAAATGAATTATGGATTTTACTTCACCTGTGCTTATAACTGATGATTCTTTTATTATTTGATTTTGCAGTGTAAAAAGATTTTCGTGCCATGTGACAACACTAAAAACGCTAAGTAACCATAAACGAACTGATAAACTGTGCTTGCAAATCGTTGAAATTTATTATCAAAATTCTTGCTGTTTGAGAAATGTACGAAGCTCATGTTTCGCTTAACTGTCAGAATTTCTACGTGTGTGGCGAAGATAAAGTTCAAGAGCTGCCAATGCATCTTAAAGATACACATTTTAGCGTGGTTGTCGGCATTATTGGATCGTGCAAGAAGGATGAAATTGGTCATGTTTTATTCTATAAAGCAAAGTAAAGTACGATCATTACTGATTTTTTTCTTAAAGTGAAAAAATTAGTTTTGGTTGATAGGTTAGGTTAGGTTAGAGGACATGTACTTGTCAATTACAACAAGTACAGTACCCGGAGGTCAAATTGACCCATTGTACAACGTCCTAGTTTCTCACACCACTTACGTTGTGTGTGTGTTAATTTTATACATGAGTGGTGGGACCTACAGTTTAAAGTCGACTCCGAACGACAGATTTTTGAGAAACTTTTTCATGGCAATTTTATTTTTACTCTCAGAGTTTTTGCCAGAAATCTGCTGAGAGGAAGTCGCCGAAGAAATACTTTTTGTATTTTGTCTTGATGTCTGGCCTGGGGCTCTAACCCTGGCTTTACGTCTAATAAGCCAGCACACTACCTACTAGACTACGGCGACTTCAATGGTTGAGATATGGTTTTAAAAACGAACCAATATCGCATGACACCAATACCCATGAACCTACTACATACATACATATATAATTGGTCACTACAACCCGTCAGTCAGAATAATCAGAATAACGACCTAGCTTCTCACATCACTTATATTGTGTGTGTTAATTTTATACATGAGTGGCGAGACCTTCAGTTTAAATTCGATTCCGAGAGGAAGTCGCCAAAGAAATATTTCTTTTTCATATTTCGTTTTGTTTGAGATGTCTGACCTGGTGTTTAAACCGAGGCCTCATGTCTAATATGCTAACAAACTACCTACTACGGCGGTTTTAGAGTAGTCCATTTGTATTTGAAGCAACAGGTCGCCAGGATTATGTTCTTTGCTCCAAGATTTTGATAGAAGTCAAAAATAATTCCGGTCTTGTAAGATAACAGTAAAACTGCCATTGGTGAGATATAAGTTCACGTATGGACCAACAATGGCGTAGACGTGGCCGACATTTTCATGTAATAATCTTTAAAAAATAAATGACAGACAATCAATCATTTATAGCCACAAATAAAGATTTCATTCACTTTCTGAAGTTTTCTGTTCCTTTTTTTAATTTTCAAAACCTAAATCACGTGTTCAAAGGCGTATAGAGAATTTGGTTGGAATTTAAAAGGTGTAATAATACAAGTACATATTTACAGAAGCATTTAACCGCATTTTCAACACGCAGTTATAAGCCACATTCACGTTAGCTTTTGTGCCTAATATTTATTTGCATAAACCATATTTGCCTCGTTAGTAGATTTGGTGGCTAAATGTTCCTTTTTAAATTGTTGCGTTCCTTTAAGAGCTACAGGACAGTTCCTGTTCCCAGTTCTTCTTCTTAATTTCTTGTTTTTTCTTTGCTCTTTGTTTTAGTTTTAAAGGGTGTTTTTTATAGATGTATAGAACTTTAAGTTGCAATAAAACAACGATGGATTATTCGATTGACATGAATTTTATTTATCCGAAAGATAATCTTGTGGCATTACATTTTAAATATGATTTCTGGCATATGACCGCCACGGATGGCACGGATGTAGTCCAATCTGGATGTCAAATTTTCGATGACTTTTTCTAACATTTGTGGCCGTATATCGGCAATGACTTTACATAGCCCCACAGAAAGTAGTCTAGCGGTGTTAAATCACAAGATCTTTGAGGCCAATTCACAGGTCCAAAACGTGAAATTAGGCGGTCACCAAACGTGTCTTTCAATAAATCTATTGTGGCACGAGCTGTGTGACATGTTGCGCCGTCTTGTTGAAACCACATCTCCTGGACATCATGGTTATTCAATTCAGGAATAAAAAAGTTAGTAATCATGGCTCTATACCGATCACCATTGACTGTAACGTTCTGGCCACCATCGTTTTTGAAAAGGTACGGACCAACGATTCCACCAGCCCATAAAGCGCACCAAACAGTCAGTTTTTCTGGATGTAACGGTGTTTCCACATACACTTGAGGATTACCTTCACTCCAAATGCGGCAGTTTTGTTTATTGACGTAGCCATTCAACCAGAAGTGCGCTTCATCGCTAAACAAAATTCGCTTATGAAAAAATGGACGTAGTGCGCGGTACGTTTTCCGCACAGAACCATTATTTTCGAAATAAAATTGCACTATTTGCAAGCGTTGTTCAGGCGTGAGTCTATTCATGATGAATTGCCAAACCAAACTGAGAATAAATCACTAAATCGGTCGCCATCTTGAAAAGTAATGCCAACTTAAAGTTCTATACCTCTATAAAAAACACCCTTTATTAGTAAAATTTTTGCAATTAAGTGTGTTATTAGTTTACTGTAGCATGTGCTAGAATGATAGGGTTGCCATTTGTACTTGCCTAAAAACGGTTTCTGTAAAAATTAAATGTGTTCTTTGCTGATTCAGTCTCAATATTTCGTCTGAACTTAACGAATTTCTTTTGATTATAATTTCTTAATTAATTATCTCTTGGCGCCATTGACTTGCCAACCTTGAGGGCTAAAACCCATGACAAATGATTTTTTGTTTACTCTTTGTATGGCAATAAATTTTCATTTAATTTGCTTATAAAAGAAGAGGCCAATAACATATAATAATGAATCAATTAAAATTTTAATAAAAAAAAGTCTCGTGAGTAGATAGATAGCTATCGCAGCTATTGATAATTCACTTGCAAATCTTTTCGATGAGTCTACACATTAAATACTACAAAATGAGATTGAATATAATTTGCACAAAATGTATACATAAATATGTATGTAGTTAATCTTATGCAGTTGACAATTTAAATATTTTTTTTATTATTAATAAATGGATCTTATTCTGTTTTGTCTTTAAATTATTTTTTTTTTTTTCTGTTGGCTTTAATATAACCGGTATGACTAAAATGAAAATAAAATTTTTAGTATCGTCTGCGCAAAAAAAAACTGTTTTATTTCGGATAGTAAACTACTCGTATATAAATTTGTTTTTATTTTATTAGAACTCTTTAAAAACGTAGTAATTCATTTGCCATTACCTCTAATTAATTAATTGATGTTGAATATAAAATATAAACAATAAAAAAAGAAATGGGTTTTATTACTCATTCTTGGTAGTTTCCTTAATGATTAGTTGTTAAATTTTTAATTTGCTTTTTACGACTGAATATATTCATTAAAGACAAAAATGTTAAAAAAAGTGTAAAAAAAAATTCACGGCAATATTTTGTTTACGGTCTTGACCATATTAAGGAAATCTCTTTCACTCGAGCTGTCATAAGCAAATTATTTATTCGAAAGAAAAACAATAGAATTTAATTGAAAATTATTGGTGGGATAATTTAAAACTTTTAAGATTGCTTAAAATAACAATTAACCTCATAAGGAGACCCTTTTAAAAAAATATGTATATTGCCACAGACTTTAAAATTGCTTGAAATAAATTCGCTAAAATATGGTTTCTAAGTTTACGTTGTCTTAAAAGAATTTTTAACAATGAACATGTGCTAAAGGTAGGATTAAACTGATAAAGAGATACTAATAAAATCTGTGAAAATAACATAACCCTTTGAGGGACACCTAAATTTTAGGCGGGCTTCCCGTGGGACACTTGCTGTATCTCCGTTATTTGGCAAGATACGAAAATTCACAATTTATGACGTGTATACATGGCATGTACCCCCAGAAACCCTTGTTATGACGTCTATAGACGTCAGTGTCCGTCAAAAGGTAATGATATGAGCATTCCATTCGAAATCGCCGGGTAGTGTGTTGACTTATTAGACGTGAGGCTACGGTTCATATCCCAGGTCAAACATCGCCAACCAAATGAAATTTGAATAATTCTTTCTCTCAGCAGATTTCTGGCAAAAACTCTGAGAGTAAATAAATTTTCCACGAACATTTTCTCAAAAATTTGTCGTTCGGACTTTTCAACCGCCACTCATGTGTAAAATTAATCCTGACAGCAGGTTTGTAATGACCAATTATGTATGTATGTATGCTGTATGACCATTCCAATAGTTGTGAAGATCCCATCCCATATCCCATCTAACGATTCCAGAGAACTAGTGAATTAAAGAAAAGTTTGTGAAAATTACAGAAGCACAAAATGTAAGAGTAAATATTTCTCTTCGATGTTCAAAGATGTCTGTGGCATTTATGCTAGCTTCACAGAGGTTTTATGGCTCTTTTTGTTTCCGAAACTGCTTGGTGTACGTCATCAACACTCACAATCATTGGTTTAAAATCTATAATTACACAGCCCTGAAAATTTGGACTTTTTCTGTGCAAATAAGATGACTCCAGGTGTTTCCGAAGGCATTTTGCGCGCTGAACACGAATCTGGGTTCAAAAACTGGCGGTCGAGGTTTATAAAAATTAATCAGATTTACTTGACCGCCATATTGGATCCGCCATTTTGAATTTTTTAAATCCGAATGGAGATCTGTAATCTGCGACCCAAAAAACCCCTGAGTAACAATTTTCAAGTACATCTGATTAATTTTAAGGACCTCCGTAATGTGTTTCTTTTTCTCTTGCACCCCTTGACATAAACCCTCCCCCTACTTTAAGGGTGCATGCAAACAATTTGGGTTTGGGCTCATTTTAAAGAGCAAAGATCAATTGTCAATTTCTTACAATAGCGATGGTTCTAGGACGTCAGTGTTTAACTCTACAATTTTTCAAAAATGGCCAAAAACGCTATTTCCTCTACTTATCTTTATTGATAACACCACGATATCCATTATTACACGATCCTTTCTCTACAATTAGCAAACTTCACAGTATCTCTACGTCACACTTCTTACTACAGCTGACTGACAATATTACCTTTTACTCTATTGATAGTTGTTTTATTTTTGATCTGGCAACTTCTGGAACTTACTGTTGTTTTGCTATTGTTTTTATTTTCCTTTCTGTCGTTCATGACATTTCTATATAACTTTGTTCTTGTAATTTGATCATAGCTTTATAACACTCAGTACTACATCTGCACTGCAGGAAGGTTTGATTAGTAAAAAATAAACACGAAAATCGAATAAGAGAGTGGAGATGATTTGCGACAGCAATATGCTACTTAAAGGAACTCAAGGAATAATAACAATATCTTTTGATGTCCGGTATTATCGTCTGTATTATGCTTTGTCTGCTTTATAAATACATCTGGTAATCCTTTTCCTTCACCATGGGCGGGCTATCAGTGTAAATATTATAAACAGCTAAAACTTATAGTGTTAAAATGATAAAGGGTTTTATGAGCCAATTACTTACTTACTTAATTGGCTATTAACAACCCGATTATAGGATTTCGGTTTGCTTTTATGAGCCAATTGCTGAACTGGCCATGTTGCTGTAGGGTATACGAAAATCAAATCAGTATTAAAACGATAATTTGTATTTTTGTATTTATTTCTACATTTTGTCTACAATACATGCATTCCTTTAAGGCTCTGCTTTTGGCGTTCTATACCAAATTAATTTGTTTTTATTTTGGCATATTTTGGGAAGCGGTTACGTACGTACATAACATATTCGAATTATCAATGATAGTTGAGTAGTATAATTATCTCAGTTGTGAATTTCAAAACATAATTATAGACATGCTTTTTTCAAAATTGGACAAGAGAGACAGAGAATAAGAAACAAAACACAAAAACCAATCAGTAGAAATGCTACCAAGGCGATGCCGGAGCGAAAATAATTTCTAAAAAAAGAAACTCAATTAGAAATTAGAAGGTACCCAAAATGAAAAGAAACTTTTTTAAATAATCAAGATGATGATGGGGACAACAACAGGAAATCAAAAAGAATAGCATAGAGACACTATAGAAATTTTTAGACTATGGGAGAAACATACATAATTTACTACCATTACGTACTATTTCTTTGGTTATCTTTTCGTAAGAATACAAAATCAGGGGAAATGATAACGTAAATAACGATAACGTAAGAATTACTGAAATTAAAATGTTATTTTTTTTACTTCTGGTACATCTCTAATTTGTTTTTAGTTTGTGTATTACAAACAAATTCTTTCGTCAATATTAGATTTTAAGATATACCCTCTTATTACTCACTTCACTATATTCATAAAATTAAAATTTTCATATGAAATTATCATCAAATTAGTCGCGGAAATCAGTCGACAATGCAAGTGTTTTTACAGCTCTTCTACTGTTTTATTACAATATCATCAGCAAAGCGCCTTTACTTGCTCTTTCTGGTTTAATTTTCAGGTTGAAATAATTTTTTCACGGGATAATTTATCGGAATTTAATCAAATACAGTTGTTGCGTCTTTTTTAATTTTATTTTTTTTTTACAAATATTAATATTTGCCTTGTTTTCATTGTTGTTGTTGTTGCTGTCTTATTTGCAAAACATTTTTTATATTGTATTATTATTGTTGTTGCTGTTGTTTTTTTTTGTTTTCATACCTCTGTTATTGTTCACTGTCTCCACCGAAAGATAAAAATAAAGATGTTTTCTTAAGTACGTTTTTATAAGTGTTTATATGCACAATGGGTTTTGTAGTTAAAAAATGTGGTAACTTTTTTACTAAATTTTTTTATTGGAAAGAAAAAAAAATTAATTTGAAAAAAAGAGAACCAAAATAACTTCCAGCACAAGGAATGAATACTAACAGTGCTGTACAAAAATATAATAGAAAACTTAGACAAATTATCTGCTTAAGCCATAGTACGATATTTGCTTAACAATTTAATTTTCTTTCAGTAATCTTGATAAGCCTTTCTTAGGTTATTTTCTCATCTTAGCCACATGTTTACAGTCTTTTGCCTTTTCCTAACAGAGGGCTATAGCGTTTGATGCATAGAAAAGTTTGCTGCATAGAAAAGTTTGATGCATTTATTAATTTTCTGCTGTTGGTTAAAATCGAGCCCAGAGTTCAATTTTATTTTAATGAAAAAAAAAAAAATTGAGTTAAGTGCTCTAAACCCTTACCAAATGATGATGAAAAATATTAAAGAAGTGGAAAATTATGAATAGTTTTTGATGATTTCGATGCATCATATCTTTTGAATTCCAATAAGGCCCCAGCTTATAAGCATGCCTTAGTCAACATATTTAGATCATTTCACCTCTACTGAATTTTTTAATTAAATGGCTTAAGGGTTTTTGACTTGACTAAGATAAGATTGCATCACTCAAGGCTATACTAATGAGCGTTACGGTAATTGCTAAAAACAAATCCGCTTAGAACGTGTGGGTGATTTGAAGGAAAACAAGTTTTTTAACAAACCCCGTAGCTTCTGGAACTACAATTACAAACTCGACACTTGCAGATATTTCTCTCAGAACAATTTGCCAGTAGATCGTGGTTATAAGGGCTCTAACAATATAGATTCGAGGCCAAAAAAAGTGGATACGGTTTTTGATTTTAGAAAATATTAAAAATCTTCAATTTCCTTCATCTACATACATACTAGTTTCACACACCACTTATGTGGTGTGGGTTATTTTTTATACATGAGTGGCGGGACATACAGTTTAAAGTCGACTCCGAATGACAGATTTTTGAGAAACTTTTCATGGCAATTTTACTTACTCTCAGAGTTTTTGCCAGAAATCTGCTGAAAGGAAGTCGCCGAAGAAATATTTTTTCATATTTCGTTGAGTTGGAGATGCCTGACCTGGGGTTTGAACCGAGGCCACACGTCTAATGAGCCAACACACTACCTACTAGACCACGTCGACTTCTTACACAATGAACAGCTTATCAACAACAGCTTATCCTTCAACTAATCCACCCTAAAAGCCCATCACCGCCTCAGGCGGAACGAAATAAACAAGTGCCATCTTTTGAAAAAAAAATTGGATTTAAAAAACGAAATTTTTTTCCACCGCACCCTTATATCAACGACAACGATAAATGGCAACCCTGTAATTCTAGAACCTCCTACAATAGATCTCTATAACCTCCTTATCTGTAAAAACTTAATTATAATATGAAAGAAAACAACAAATAAAAGAAATATAGAGAAATAATTTATACCTGGATTCAGCCAGCAAATTATTTAGTACTGGGACTAAAATCTATTGTAAAATAAATAAATCCAGAAAGAATTTTTAATTTTGAAAATAATCATAATAAAATTAAAACAAACAAGAACTTATTTTTATATTCTAACGAAATTTTAAGATAACTTTTTAAGTTTCGAGCCACTGTGCCGCCGTAATGCCAACGCATATTGAGATCAGGAGCAGCATATTTATTTCAGTTTCATAAAAAACGAAACACATTTTTATTATTTGTTTTATTTGTTTATATTTATTTAAAAAATTTAACAACAATAACACGTTAACGGTACTTTAAGGCATTACTTTTTTATTGGTAAATGACAGAGAGGAGGAAATCAAATAAAATAAATGCGTGTTTAAATTTTGGAAATTAATTAAGTTCAAGCTCATGCTCAACCATAAGCACAACGTACAACGAACGTACCACTTTTGTTTGTATCGCTCAAGTTGTTAACGAAATAAATGAAGATTAAAACATTTAAAGAGCGACCCAAAAAATATGTTTTGTTTTCTGTTTCTGTATGTGTTTCTTTTTATTTTGCATTTAATTGCTTATTTGCTTAATTTTGTATTGTTTTCTTGTTTAATGATTGCTTATGAAAAGAAAAGAAAAAAAAATTATTGTTTAAATACCAGGAAACCGTTTAAACAGTTTTTGTGCATTTGACGTAAATTTAAAATAAATATTGAATATCATCTCTTAATGCGAATTACAAGAGATATTTGGTAGAGGCAGAAGAAGAAGAAGAAGGCTTGTATGATCAAGAGATGATTAGCTGAAAGAGTTGTTAACCGGTTAGTTTATGGCCTCGAATTGGCAAAAATTCAAGTTCATGTTTGTATGCAAACATGTGTTTCTGAATCATTAAATTAATCGTACAAATTTTTAGCTTAAATTATTAAGTTTTGGTTTTTGTAACGGTTTTATTTGTTTTCTATTGACCTTTGACCAAGCTATTGCTTTAGGTTTGAAACAAAAGCAAATAAAACCGAAAAAGTAAGGCAATGTTTAGAATTTTGTCAATGGAAATTCATTGTTTCTTTGGCTACAAGTGATATTCGCATAATATTCGTCGTCAATTGTTTTATCCTCTAACGTAGACGATATGGCTTAGGCTTATAGCGCGTGCATCCCACAAAGCGGTCACCATGACTGTTAGCTGATGAACCTACCACTTCCTTATGTGGCGCCGATTTGCTCAGAAAAACCACTGTTTTCACTGCTGTCTGGTCAATGGGTTATTGTGATGGTTTCACGTTGGGTTCATGGTCATGAAGCGGTTCAAAAAGTTGTGTATTTTCACGTATCGCGTTTTTAATTTCTGGCTGGTAAAGAGCGCATCGAGAAGTACCGGTTTTATTTAGGGTAGGTTCTAAATTTTGCCAGATATATTTTTTATTTCCGGTTAGAAATGGAATATTATTTCATTCATATGGCTGCCGCGGCTAGCCTCACAGTATCACATTCGATCCGACCAATTTTGGTGAACTTTTTCGAGTGTATGGGGTCGTATCACGGCAATGGCATCACGTACATTGACCTTCGAATGCTCAATTGTCTCTGGTTTGTGAGGATAACATTTTTCTTCAACGGCGCCCCACAGAATATAGTCCAACTGCGTCAAATCGCAGCTTCTTGGCGGCCAATTGGCATCACAATTTTGGCTAATTATATGGCCATCAAATGTTTGATGCAATAAATCGATTGTGACATGAGATGCGTGGCAAGTTGCACCATACTGTTGAAACCAATCATCATTCATTGCTGATACCAGTGCAGTTACAAAAAAATCGGTTATGATGGCACGATAGGTATCTCCATTAGCCGTAATGGTTGCGCCGTCCTCATTTTCAAATAGATATGAGCCAATGATGCCTCCTCTCTATAAGCTGCACCAAACCGTCACTTTTAATGGGTGCATTGGCTTCTGTAAGACCACCTGTGGGTTTTCTGAGCTCCAGATGCGGCAATTTTATTTAACGTTCACACCAAAATGGGAAGTCGCCGTGTCGTAGTAGGTAATGTGTTGGCTTATTAGACGAACAGCCAGGGTTCGAGCCCCAGGCCAGACATCAAAATAAAATACAAAAAGTATTTCTTCTGCGACTTCCTCTCAGCAGATTTCAGGCAAAAACTCTGAGAGTAAATAAAATTGCCATGAAGAGTTTCTCAAAAATCTGTCGTTCGGAGTCGACTTTAAACTGTAGGTCCCGCCACTCATGTATAAAATTAACACACACAACATAAGTGGTGTGAGAAACTGGGTCGTAATCCTGACTGAAGGGTTGTAATGACCAATTGTGTACCAAAATGAGATTCATCCGATTTTTTTTTGGCAAAATCGACTCGAGAAGTTTCTCGTGGGTCCATCCATTTCAATAAAACCAAACGTTGCTCAAGCGTCAATCGATTCATTACGTACAGTGGAGATAACATACAGAATTTTGTGACAGAATAAAATTACGATTCGAAATAACCGATGGTTCAAATTTAAACCGATAGATGGCCCACCCTATATAAAACCCAACATTTTATCATAATGATTAACAATTTTTCTTTCTCAAAAAATATTTGTATAACGTACCCGAGATTAGTAATTTAAATTTTTTTAAATTTTTCATGAATACATTAAACATTTCTTGAATGATTTGTCTATTGACCATTGGCTCAACTAAATCGTGATACAATTTTAAATAGAATTTGCATAATTTTTGAATGTTTTAAACATAGTTTTTAAAACCCAAAAGTAAGTGATAAAATGTGATCCAGGTTTGTTTTACTAGTAATGCTAATCACGCATGCGCCGTAAATTCGAAATTTATGCAAACAAATTTAATTTAATTTAAAAGTGGTTGTTTATTAATTAAAAATAAATTTAAATACAATAAATATCAACGTCATAATTTTATTGAACCACACAAAAGAGAATTGAGCCAGAAAGATGAAATAAACATTTGCGGTTTGAATCATACGGAGACCTGACAAATGGCTGCCAAATAAGTGCATCTCATCACTAATCAATGTTGCTACAAATAGCGGTTTTGGCTTAAATTTACAAAGAAAAAAAAATAATAATAAATTATGGCCAAAAATGTACGTATAAAACAAAATAAAAGCATTCATCAGTTAAAAAAATAAGAAAAAATTATAATTTGTAAGACAAAAAACATTTTTTCGAGTGATTAATTTTTTTCTTTTCATTTGGAACCAGTTTGCTTGACACAGTTTGTTTCAAAATCAACAAAAAAAATTTATATAAAAAAATGGATTTAAAAATAAATTTTAAATAATCGATAATTCACTACCTCAGATCTATAAAATCTTTTAATGAAATCTTTTCCTTATTTTTTTTACAAAAACGCGGAAACAAACTGTAAACTATTACTGTTTAGGCGGTTTACACGGTCATAGAATATTGGGTTACATTTTATTGCCTAATTTTAATTGAAATCTATTTAAATACGTCACCGGCAAATTTCTAGGTCAAGGGCATTGTATGCTCTGAAGATCTAAAATACAATGAAGTTTATAGGCTTAAACAACTTAAATTTTACCAAATAAAGACTTTTAAACAAATTTTAATTATTGTAGGTTTAAAAATAACACAATTTGGAGGTCTTGCTGAAGAACAAAAGATTAGAGATTAATTAAGATTAAAAAAATGTTTACATACATATTAATAATTTATCATTACAACCCTTTCATCAGGATTACGATGTTGTGTGCATTAATTTTTTACATGAGTGTTGACTCTTACAGTTTAAAGTCGATTCCCGATGACAGATTTTTGAGAAACTTTTTCGTGGTAATTTTTTATTTACTCTCAGAGTTATTGCCAGAAATCTGCTGAAAGGAAGTCGCCGAAGAAATATTTTTTCATATTTCGTTATGTTGGACCTAGGGTTTGAACCTAGGGCCACACGTCTAAAAAGCCAACACGCTACCTACTAGATTACGGCGACTATAACGTTTACATACAAGGTACACTAAATTGGAATTGCTTTCAAAGTGTAATATTAAATAAATGTTAAATAAAACCTGTCCTATCTAGTAAATAAAACCGAAATTGTAAGGTTAGGTTAGGTTTCTTTGGAATCTGAGTCTAAAAAGGTGCTATCATTAGATATTAAAGTTAACAAATCATGTTATTGAGACATTAGCTTAGAACCAAGGTTAATTGCGCAAGAAAAACGATATTAGATGTTCCGGTTTCGGGAATTTTTCAAGATTTGAAGCCTCTAAAACCCATGTTAAATTATTGAATTGCGCTTCGTATGATTTTTGCTCGAACTTTGTAGAAAAATAGAAGACAAGGACACAGTTTTGTATAACTAAATTCTTTGGACATTCACCGATTTCCAGTGGAAGTCACAGTATCGGCTAAGTTAAGCAGTTTAGGTACAGCGGGCAGAGAGAAATCTCTGATCTTTACTTAGGGCCAAAATAGTACGACACAACACTGTGTTCTTTCTAAAGGTGCAGTATATTGCATCAGGCGATACTGTATGAGCTGCAACATCCAGAAAACTAGCTCCTCAGGAATATTATCAGTACTAGTAAAAGGTGAAATTAACAATAATAATGGTTTTAGAATTCATAAAATAAAGAACCTTCAATACCTCCAAATGATCTATCTAAGAATGGCATTTGAAACCTGCTGGTCCAGATAGAATAACAAAATATATAAGCAAGGCAGTGTCACCTCAATCAGCTCTAGGACTTTACAACGATAGATGCTGTCATTCTCGTAACTGATGTTATGGATTCAAATATTGCAGTTATGAGATAAATTAGAAGTCGCCGTAGTCTAGTAGGTAGTGTGTTGGCCTATTAGACGTAAAGCCAGGGTACGAGCCCCAGGCCAGACATCAGGACAAAATACAAAATGTATTTCTTCGGCGACTTCCTCTCAGCAGATTTCTGACAAAAACTCTGAAAGTGAATAGAAATGCCATGAAGAAGTTTCTCAAAAATCTGTCGTTCGGAGTCGACTTTAAACTGTTGGTCCCACCACTCATGCATAAAATTAACACACACAAAATAAGTGGTGTGAGTAACTAGGACGTTGTACAATGGGTCAATTCGACCTCCGGGTACTGTACTTGTCTTAATTGACAAGTACACGTCCTCTAACCTAACCTAACCTTGGCTTGAAGTATCGAATTGGGAGATTGATACATAATTGGTCATTACAATTCTTTCGCCAGGATCATCACCTAGTTTCTCATACCACTTATGCTGTGTATTTTAATTTTATACATGAGTAGCGGGATCTACAGTTTATCGTCCGATTCCGAATGACAGATTTTTGAGAAATTTTTCTTAGCAATTTTAATTTACGGTCAGACTTTTTACCAGAAATCTGCTGAGAGGAAGCCGTGGAAGAAATACTTTTCGTATTTCATTTTGTTGGTGATGTCTGAACTAGGGCCACGCCAGATAAGCCAACACCCTAACTACTAGACTAAGGTGTGTTACAACTTGTGTGCATTGCTCAACTTAATAAAATACGGTTACATTGCCTTGAGAGGTTAAAGTGACCTAAGCGGTCTAGTTTTGAATTGTGTTACTGTCGTGAAAAACTTGAATGAACAAAGTGTGGAAATAATCAAAGAAATAATATAAAGATAGTAATGATGCTGTCTGATGACTATATAAGTCTTGTAGAAGCGATAAATGAATAAACAGTTATTAGCATACTGGCGTATTATGTGTAAGTTTCTGATAAATTCGTATGGCCTGTAATAAGCTGAAAATAAATTCGTTTCATTTCGTATTCGAAAGGAAGTGAAAATTCTCAACGAAACACAAAATGCCATTGAATGATGATGTACGTAGGTGTTGTAAAATTCCACTAATGATTGCATGTTTCATTGTCATGGGAATATAACTTTTAAAATAAAATGTGAATATTCAGACGCAATTTAATTTTAAATAATTAATACCGTTTATATATCCAATTTTGTTTCTAATCTATTATACAATATTAAGTTTAAAAATTTCCTTTTATTCATTGCCTAATAAGGTTGCAAGTATTTTAAGAAATTTTCCAATTATTAATTAAACATGTAAACAAATAAATACTTTTAATTGTAAGGAAAATTTCTTTGTAATGCCTATATTCGTGTTGTTTTTTATTTTGAATTAAACTTTTAAATTGTTATGGATGCTTTTTTTATTGTTGTAAATTCTATTTAGATATTCCTATAACAATCCAATTAAATCTTAATTCACATCACAACGTTAACATGGCAATTTCAGTTAAATGATCATAAATTTTTTATTCACTTGACTTTTACAGCCCAAAAGGGGGGAAAAAGCACCCTTTTTATGACACAACAGTTTCATTGTAAACGACGCAACGTTAGAATTTATTTTTCTGATTTCATTTGACTTTGAAAATTGAAATCGAAAACAAAAAACCACACAAATCAATCAAATCTGTCAATTATTCATGGCATTACATGACGACGCTACCAATGTTTAACTAACAGTGAATAAGTGAATTTTTTTTAAAGCAGCGCACTCTTCTATGGTAACGAGCTCATCTTTATGTGGGTCCATTAAATTCAAATAAACCAAAATTAATTTATTTTTTTTTTCTTTGTCAACCACAAACAGGCCATGATTTTGCAATATTAAGCAAGAATTTTTAAGACGTTTTCTTTATTCCAAATCACGATTACAAAGTAAATGAATTGGCAAAATGAGCGGTTTTTGGAAATTTACTCAAAAACAGAATAAAGTCGGTTTGAACGAAAAATAATTCCATTAAAAAAATTTTATGTGACTTCTTTGTTGAGGTTATTAATTTTCTATTCGTCTTAAGTTGACACGCTCAAGTTTTTTTATAGTTTGTGTGAACTAAACTTTACTGAAAGATAGGAAAGGTTAAGAGAAGTTAATTGTGTAGGATCTACAGGTTTAACACTCAGCTATGTTATAGAAATTGAAAATTTCAGGTACACTTTGATCTGTATTGCTCTTCTAAACACATGGAAAGTCCCTAGTCTAAGTGTGGTAAATTGTACACGAATTGCATTCTATCCCGTCAGCATCGAATTTAGCCTCAACCACATGATTCAGTGCTGGCGTGATTTAATGCCTAAAGTAATCGCCTACAAGTAGTACATTTTCGAACCAAAGAAATCATCCTTTTCATCATGGTTTTCTAATTTTTTAATTTATTTATGCCCTCTAACTGATTTCGTCAACCAGAGGTAACCTCCTTTGAACACGGGAACTAGATGAAGGGCGCATTGCAAGGCTGCTTAATTCCAAACAAAAATGTTCAGTGTAGTTATCGGGGTCATTTGCATTGCATTATTGTTATTATGCAGACGAGGTCTGGCCTGGGACACCTTGCAAACGATTTCTGTAGAAACTGCAGGGACGAGGAGAAAGATGAAAATGTTCTCCACCCTACTGGAAGCATGTCCGTCATTATGTCAAAGGAGAAAAAGGCATTTCCTACTACATGGATTATCTTGGTGGTCTGTAGAACGTTGAAAGTTTCATTGAAAGCTACAAGTAGTTCCAGAACTAGAGGATAATTATGGCCTATGTGGATCTATCCGAATTCCTAGGGTGTAGAGCCACCTCTACCAAACTATCTACCTACCTATCCCCCCTAAACAATTTAAAAGGAAATACTCCTGATTTTTCAGAGAGAGAGATAAGATTTATAACAAATATTCGGAAGGTCAAGCAAAGCCATCTATTGATACAGTAGGACACTATGCTATATTTAATAAAAAAAAAAAAACCAACATATTTTCTAGTCAGCGACAGTTGGCAGCTTTATCTTCATAAGAGCTTCAAAACGTTTACCTTATTCGGTTAATTTTAATACGACATTATTTTATTTGTAAGTTCAAATGTAAAGACCTGTTACCAGGAAAAAAAATGGTATACTCTAAACTTTGGGTTGCTAAATATTTCATAATAATTTTTTTATATGGCACACCCTATATACCGAAAAGGCGGCCTTAGAAACAGTTTTGCTTTTCGAAAAAATTTATAAGATTTCGGGTTTATTTCGATATAAAATTACGTTATCGTCATACCTATTTAACATCTGGTAATGTTGCTATTTGTACTGTATTGCATTTATTAAATACTATTTGCTTTAAAATATGTATTTGACAATAAAAGTCATATACAACCACCCGAAATTTATTATCATTTTTCTGAATATACATACATAGTTACGTACGAGCGGACTATTTAATTAAAAAAATGATTATTGCCGACGTCAGAGAGAGCGACACTCCTTTCATAGGCAACACCTTTTCATTTTAAAAAATCACAATAATAAAGATATCTATTGGCTGGTGGAAAATCGTATCATAAATTTTCTTCTTTTTTTCATATTTCCTGTTGATGTTTTGCGTTTTTTTTCTTTTTTTTTTTGCAAGAAAGTGGTTTTAATTTATTAATGTTTTCCTTACAATATATTCCTTAAACATGTTAAGTTTTAAAGGCAAGTAAGGGAAAAGGTAACGGGTAAACTCTACTGTATGATACCCTACAAGAAAGTGTTTGATCGGCGAAATACGATTGTCAAAAGTAGAAGTAGAACAGAAGTTGTTATATAGAAGACTCATTATTTCCAATTAGAAAATGTTCAATTAGAAGATGACCAATTATCACTAAGTGCCAAGAAAATTTGGCGGAATAATGGTCAATGCTGTAGACGATAAGATAGTCGCCGTAGTTTAGTAGGTAGTATGTTGGCTTATTAGACGTGAGGCCATGGTTCAAATCCCAGGTCAAACATCTCCTACAAAACGAAATATGAAAAAATATTTCTTCGACGGATTTCTAACAAAAACTCTGAGAAAAAATAGAAAATTGCCATGAAAAAGTTTATCATTAATCTGTTGTTCGGAGTCGGCTTTAAACTGTAGGTCTTGCCAGTCACGTATAAAATTAGCACACACAACATATGTGGTGTGAGAAGCTAGGTCGTAAACCTGACTGAAGGGTTTATAATGGCAAATTATGTTATTTATGTATGTTTTAGCGCCCGTTTTCTTTTTGATTTATGGAAACTACCACAACCATAGGATGCATAACTGAATCAGTTAGAACTAAGATCAGAGTTGTTTAGAACTTCGAGCAGACTCAAAGTACAGTAAGTGATTCGATGTCTAGAAGTAACTAAAGCCTGCTAAAACTCTAGATTTGTATGGCTATCAAAGGTAACTTAAAAATTCCCATACCAAACAATCCCATCTATAATAGACACTGCAGCCTGACGAATGTCTTCTGCTTTAACAATGTTTTCTTTAAAACTTTATACCTGTCTGGCTATCAAAAGTAATTTGAACATTAATTTCCGTATAAGACGAACGATTTCACACGTGTGGATAACACAAACAAAATTGAGTGTTTTTTTTGTGAAATGAAATCGTTCGCCTTACAAAAACAGACCCTAAGTTAAAAGGTGTCATCTATAATAGACAGTGCAGCCTGATGCGTGCCTTCTGCTTTAACAATGTTTTCTTTAAAACTCTATACCTGTCTGGTTATCAAAAGCAATTTAAACATTAGTTTCCGTATAATAGGAACGATTTCACACGTGTGGAAAGCACAAGCAAAATTGAGTGTTTTTTTCTGTTTTTCATACAAATAGATGAAATCGTTCGCCTTACAAAAACAGGCCCTAAGTTAAAAGGTCTTATCTATAAAATAAGCCTGATGCGTGCCTTCTGATGCACACCTTCAGTTTTTGTTTCAATAACAGTTTCCTTAAAGCCATTTAAAGTCGGTCAAATGTCTTAAAGGACTTCAAAACCTAAGACATCACCTGTGTGTAGGGCATAGGGTGAAGAAAATCACAATGATTTTCTGTTTTTATTCTATTTTGCATATGCAAGCAACAAAAACAAGAACAAATAAAAATTAAAATAAAAATTTCAAATAATTTATCAAACCGTTGGAACGATGATGGTCATACGGCTAAAGGTGTGTTTTACTATGTATTCTTGAAATTCTTGAAATGTGTAAGCGAATCAAGGCTTTCTATTTGAAGTGGCGAATTTTTTTTCCTTGTACATGTTTTTTTATACCATATTCCTCATAACAGGCTATTTAAGAAGGCTTTATAAATTCCTTTTCCGCAGTTATAATTTTTTTTGATTATTTATTATAATATTTTGGTTGTCACTACACTATTATGTTTTTTTTTGTTGTTTAGTCCATTAAGAGGTTTTAATATTTCATTTCTGTTTAATTTTTTCTTTTTTTTGGCTTTTTAATGTCAATGTCAGGTATTTTTTTCTTTCTCTGTTTTTGGTAAGACAACAGGGTTTGGTTTTTATTATTCCTTTTTATGCATATTGAGTGTGTGTAATTTTTTTCTTCTCTCTTGGCTTAGAATAGAAGTCAATAATTTCTTAAGCCGTTTGTTTTATTATTATTGTTGTTGTTGTGTATTGTGTGCTTTTTTATTTTTTTATTTTTTTTATTAATATTTGATGTTAAACATTGTTTTCTTTACGATATGACTCCACCCAGATTGTTAGAAACAAAAAAAGATTTACAAGTGCGATTAAAAATTTGTTGTATACAAAAACAAAAACAAAGAAAAAAGTCATCATCACCTTGTTCTGCGTGATTTTTTTCTGTATTTTTTTTAAATAATATTTTAGAAGGTTTTTTTGGAAGTGCTGAAATTTTTATGTTTTTTGTTAAACGTTTTTAATTGTTTTTTAACTGAACCTATAAAAACAGTTTATTAAACGGTCGTAAGATTTAAATAGAGATTGGTTCTTAGGAATATAAAACTTTAAATAAAATTGAAACATAAAAAAACTACGTTCGTTGTAAGCTCTTTTAAGCCGTTATTGTGATCGCAGGTGATCCTGGTTTACAGCTAAGAATTGTATTGAAAAAAAATATATTTCATATGAAAAGAGCCGTGTCAGAACTATTTACCATATACATACATATGTTTATACAAATTAAATTCGAAACAATTTTTATTTGAATTTTTTTCAACAGAAATTCATAGAGATTCAATATTATTTTAAACTAAACTTTTAATTTAAATGGAACTATTATAATGCAGTAAAATAAATTGTAAAACGAATAATAGTTTTAAATAGTTTAAGAACATTTCAGAGATCAGAAACTAAAATTTTTAAAAATTTCTTATGTATTGCTCGAAGACCAAGGACCCTATAGCATCGAAAGATGTGCTCAATTTCATTTGGAAACCAGATGCAAAGTACGGGTCAATGCAGTACTACGTAACAGCTAGACCGTCATCCGAGCTCTAGGCTCTTATGAGATTAAATTGAAGATAGTATGAGACTAACTGAGGAAACTGAATCGGTTAGTTAGGAAAACTAGAGAGCGCCAATTATGGTTTGAGAATCCTTCTGCTTAGTAGCGATAGATATTTGGAGGGGTATACTTATCAAAACCACCACAATCTAGTAGTAGTGCGTTGGCTTATTAGATGTCAGGCCACGGTTCAAACTGCAGATCAGACATCGGCAACAAAACGAAGTATGAAAAATATTTCTTCGGCCACTTTCTCTCAGCAGATTTCCTGCAAAAGCTTTGAAAGTGAATAATTGCCATGAAATTTTTTTCAAAAATCTGTTGTTGGGAGTCGACTGTCAACCTGCCAATCATGTATAAAACTAACACACACAACATAGGGGGTGTGAAAAGCTAGGTCGAAATACTGACCGAAAGGTTGTAATGAGCAATTATGTATGTAATGTTTTTTAAAACATTTAAGTGCTGCGCAAATGTTTAAGCAGGAGACTATGGCATCGAAAGATGTTCTCAATTTAACTGGAATAGAATATACACAGGGCAGGACATAGTAATACTGCCTGAGAGCCAGGCCGCCATACGTGCACTCATTTTTTCTTTACAAATATTTCCACAGTCTGGCAGTACCTCTAGTCGCATATAATTAAATATTTATTGGATTTAAATTCGTTTGAAAATAAATACGTTTAAAGAAAAAGTTTATAGAGATTATTAATGTAGGTAATTGTAGGTAATGTACATGTATTAAGAATTCTTATTAAAAAAACGTTAATATAGTTACCACATGTTTTTTGCATTTAAATAAAAGGTAATGTTTGGAAACAGATAAGCTGGTACAAATTTTCGCCCTTTTTTTAACTTAGTAAAGACGATGAACTGATGTGAAGACTCGTTGTCTTCTACTATAATGGTGTGTATTAGTTCCCAATTAACCATAACTCGTTAAATAATAAAATGAAATTTGTTCCAAAAAAATTTTTCAATTTTTCTCACTGTAATTTATGTGTTAGAAATCTACTCATAATTGATTTTGAATAAACTAACTGAATTAGATGTAATTATGATAAAAATTAGTCACGGACTTAAAGGTCTTAGAACAGTCATACCTACTAGCCAATGATTGCACCATGTTTACACACAGAAATCAAAGTATTCCGACTACGTTTTAAGTTGTTATTTTTACACGACGCTATTATTAAAGAATTTATATTATGGAATGGATGGTAGTTGTGATAAGATACACTTGTTTAGACCCATTTTCCAAAAATATGGTTTAATACAATAAAATAGTTCATTGTGAACTTTGGTAGCATGTTTTACATGCTAGTATGTACTTCAGATGTGTTTTAATTACATTTATCATAGAATTCATTTATTAATTTTTAAAACCTTATAAACATAAAACATAATATAAACATTCCTTTTAAATTTTGTCAAATGTTGGTATTTTCTAATAAAAACATAATAAAAATAAATTATGTTTCTAAACTGTAAATACAACTGTGGTAAAACTGTTTTACTCCTCTCTATAGAAATTCCCAATACCTTACGTTAGTGTTTCTTTATTACACCGTTTTTATAACGTATTTTTTTAACACGTTCATCGCCATGTCAGTCATATGTGTCTGACGCTAAGAAGTTCTACATGAGCCATGTCAGTCATATGTGTCTGACGTACGCGATTTGGTAAATCATAGATGTCCGACGCAAACGACGCTGTGTTCAAAACAACAGGTTAATACTTGTTGTATCTTTTGTATCTTGTTTGGATGCGTCAGACATATAAGACTGACAAGGCTTGTCGAGAAAAAAGTTTTAATATAGGGCCATATGTGGGACATAAAAAATAGTGTTTTTTTCGGGAATTTTGGCGAAAAAATTTTTTTGTGATACATTAAGTTTCCTTGATACATTTTTAACTAAATTATCTAATAAAGTTACCGTGGCCCATGTGAAAATTTTTCTAATATTATCGTGGCGATGAACGTGTTAATAATTTTCGGGTAGAAATCAATTAAAATAAAATTAAATTAAAACATGTAAGACTAATCACGTTATTATTTATTTATTTATTTAAATTTTTAATTACAATACAACTACAATTCATATTTAATTATTACGAGCTAAGTAACATAGACCATATTCTCGGTGTAGTGTAACAGAGCAGAGTATCTGTTGGGAATCGAACCCACGACCCTCATGCTAATAGTCTACCACACTTACCACTAGACTACCAGCGCCCCCAACACGCTATTAATACTTTTATTGTTAATAAAACAGCGTCATATACATTTTACATGATTTTTTTACGTGTAATCAAATGATTCTTTTTTAATATGGACTGTTAACAAATTAATTAAAATAATTTATGTGTCTTATAACACATAAAAAAAATTATTTTTAGTACCTCAGTAGTATTGAAATGAAAAGGATATCATATTCTATTCAAAAAAATGTGCCCTAGCTAATGTATTGTTTTTGAATAACATTTCTTAACAAATGTTTTTTAAACTTAAAGCGCAAATACGATTGTCTTTTTAATAAAAGTTTATTAAAGGATATCATATTGTGTTGCTAAGCCCTAGCTAATGTATTATTTTTTTATAACAATTGTTAATAAACGGTTTTTTTAATTAAATCGCAAATGCGACTGTTTCTTAATAAAGGTTTACTAAACTTCAAATGCAAATGCAATTGTAAACATTTTTCTTATATATTTATGCATACATACATACATAATTGGCCATTACAACCCTTCAGTCAGGATTACGGCCTAGCTTCTCACCCACTCATGTTGTGTGCGTTAATTTTATACGTGAGTGGCGGAACCTACAGTTTAACGTCGACTTCGAACAACAGATTTCTGAGAAACTTTTTCATGGCAGGTTTATTTACTCTCAGAGTTTTTGCCAGAAATCTGCTGAGACGAAGTCACCGAAGAGATATTTTTCATGTTATATTTTCGTTGGGAATGTATGACCTGGGAACGAACTACGAACCCTGGCTTTACGTCTAATAAGCCAACACACTACCTAATAGACTACGGCGACACTTATTTATTTATACTGAATATATTTTCTTTTTTGTAAGAAACACACATTGCCGTTATAATGTATTTATGATAGGTTAAATTATTCGTTTATAAAATATCTCAGATGTTTGTTTTTTTATAGATCAGCAGACAAATAAACTCCTAATTCCACGCATTGGCATTCCACTAATCTAGGGCGTATAAACGCAACCCACATTTGTCAATAGAATTGAAAATTTTTGTTTGTGAAATTAAAAAATTGAATTAATTTTTTTTTTAAATTTTAAAGTGTTAGTTTGAGATTTAATTAAGAAAAAATTTTAGGCTTTTTGATAAAGTAAAGAAATTAAAAAAATTAAATTAAAACACTTAAATTTTTTTTGTACCAAATTCTTTTTAAAATTTAAAATATTTAATTTTCTTGTGTTTAAAAATATGCCAAAAACAATTGAAACCAGTGCAATCATCATAATTTTTTTTATTTTTTTTATTGATGTTCAATTTCTAAATTTATTATAATTTTATTAAAATTAAATTTATTGTTGTTAAATGTCTACTCACCCACTAATTCTACCATTTTTGCTGATTTGAGTTTGTTTTCGATTTCTGAACCGTAAAAAACACTGAAATTGAAATTCTTTTTGTTTTCTTTTTGTTGTTATTTTTTTAAATTAAACGACAATTTTTATGGCAAGTAAAGTCGTTTATTTCTTAAATTATTTTTAAAAATTTTCAAATGAATTTTTTGCACACAATTTTTTTTATTATTGTTTTCACTAATTGTTTAAAAAAGTTGATTGATTTTTGGTTGTTTTTCTTTCCAGTTCAACAGTGGCACTTACTTTTCTGTTTAATGACTTTTCTTTTGGTTTTAAAAACAAACAAAATTTTACGGTTGTTGTAATGAAAATCAAAAAAATTATTTTCTTTTTATGGTTGTGGTTTTGGCAATGGCTAAACAATATTTTTAAAAAATATTTTTATAATTGGCTTTTAGCATTAAATTATTTTGTTATTTTTCTTTAGTTTTAAAATTTTTATTTTATTGTTGTTTTAAATTTTATTATTTTTTTTTTAATTAAAACAAAATTTTTTCACTACTTTTGAGTTGTTGGTTTGCAGTGTGTAGTTCGTCTTTGCGTCTTGGCCAAGTTATGTTGTCTTAACACTTTCAGTGTTCGAGCGTAAATAAACGTTAGTTGTGTTTGAACCGTAACTTAGATATGAACCGACTACGTATGGACGGACGATGACGGTATAAATATACAAACAGCAAACGGCAAAAACAAAAACAAACCACACAACACAAAAAGCATCAACACATAGCACAGCAGTTAACAATAACAACAAAAATTTAAAATTTGCAAAAATTGACAATAACAAAACAAAACAAAAACAGCGCTGTCAACGTAAAATTGCACTGCAAACGGCCACTATGTAGTGTACTGCTCTTATACACCTGCTGAAACGAAATAACGATATACTAACTAAAAGGCCTCGTTATGACGTTATAAGCTCAGTCAGCTTTACTGCTTGCAGAACGTAACAGATAACGTTGGCATTTGATGTTCAATTTAAAACAGTTGCAGTTACGTTGACAGTGCTTTATCGCTGTCACTGCGCTGTAGCCGGCATATGTTAGTAACTTAAGTTACGATCTTTATTTTCTTTTATCGGTTCGTTTAGACTTTATACGAGTACGACAAAAGCACGTTTCTTGTTTATTTGTGTTGTTGTTGTTATTGTTTTTAAACAATAATGTTACGGGTTTTGTACACATGTGTTGGGTTTTGGGTTGTGAGTAACGGTCTTTCTTAGTTGTGGGGTCGGTCAGTAGGGAGTGTTTGAAAACATAATGTTTGTGTAAATAAATGATGGCATTTTCTCATACACAAGAGCTCTACTTTTTGTGCTTTCTATTTTCAATATGTATGTGTGTGTGTGAGCTGTAGGGCAAGGTCTTCCATATAATTTATTTAAAGATTTACAACAGGCATATACAAGTAGCCATAGGATTATACAGTGTGGTTCGTAATTTGTGTGGACCTTTTTACAGAAAACGTATGTTTTTTTTGTCCAGTAGGAGTGAATCGACGATCAATGCTCTTAACTTCAGTGTTGTCTTCTCGGTTATGGGCCCAATGCCACTCAAGCATCTGATGCCGTGATATTGCTGGTGAGTGCAATGCTGGGAAGTCATTCTCTGATGTGGCCCTAGTGCAGAATAAAATATATATTTTGTAGCTTTTCGTACTAAGGAAAATACCAATAACTCCATTGACCTTAGAGAGGGAGAGAGTTCACGATCATAGTCACTAGGCTTTGTATGCTTGGAAATTTGTCGAAGCGTTTATGTTACCTACATTGTGGCTATTGTAGGAGTTGTTAGTTGTCAGAAGAAATCTATAAATAGCTTCTTTGGGATGTTGTTACATATGATTTGGAGTGCTCCAAAGACAGTCAATAGAGTCGGTTAGTACACGAGATGACTACGTGTTTTGCAATATCCTGCTGCAATATGTTATTACGTTCAGGATGTGTTAGTTGCTCTGGCATACTTCTGAAAACGACCAAAGCCCTGTTGGTCTGAATTCAATTAGGCTCCTTATGGCTGTAATTAAGGGTAACTGTATGTTTGGACGTACAACGATGGTTGTATAATTAGCACACCCATCTATACGACTTTTTTCCATAGGAAACGAAGATAAAATATTTTCTCAAAATTTATTAAAGGGCAGTTAAATACTCTATGGGGCGATGTATAGAATAAAGGGAACTTTAATCAAAGAATTGAACAATAAATGACACTCTAATCATAAATTAATTAGCACACCCCCATTAAAGGTGGACAAATTCTTCATTTCGGTTTAATTCTTTTTAATATTTTATGGAGACACTCCTTCCATTTATTAACTAATTATAAACTTCGAGGAAGACTTTCAGGAAATATTTCATATTGTACTTCATTCCATGCCACTGGAACCACGTTTCACAGCTTTAGAAGATTTTAAGTTTTTTGTTCAACTTCTGTCTCAAGATCGTTGCAGAAATTCGATAAGAATCAAAGCTTTATGCTGGTCATTATAAACATCAACTTATTGGTTCTCTAAATACTTTATCTAATCGTGCGGTGTGTTATCATTATTTTTGTCATCATTATCTTGCATAAAAATCGATTGCACATACAAGGTTTCATGAACGAATGGAATCAAATGAATATAAACAATAAGTTTGGTTAAATGTTGATCCATTAACGAATCATTGTTTATGATCGGATCCATACCATGCTATATGGAATCTGGCACTTCCATTACACAACTGCTGTATGCTTAATTGTCTTCAAAGTTATCTTGGATTTAAATTTGACTTCGGTGAGCTTATAAGCTATTCGCATAATTATGATTTCAGCAGTTGTTTGGGTAGCGTGTAGTTTTCAGGAACCTCAGTCTAGTAGGTAGTGCATAAGGTTATTAGACGTGAGGCCTCGGTTCAATCCCAAGGTCAGACATCTCCACCAAGACGAAATATGAAAAACTATTTCTTCGGTGACTTCCTCTCAGCAGCTTAATGGTATTTCTCTCTGGGAGTAAATAAAATTGCCATGAAATTGCCGAATTTAAACTATAGGTCCCGCCACTCATGTATGAAATTAACACACACAAACATAAGTGGGGTGAGAAGCTAGGTCGTAATCCTGAGTCAAGGGTTGTAATGCCAAATTATGTAAGTATGTATACTGACATACCACAGAATTATTATTGGAATTGCGGCCCTATGCCCCCTAGAGGAGTGAAAGGAACATATTATTATTATTATGTTATTGGAATACTTTTGACCCTCCGCAGAAATACGTAAAGTTAGAATTACACAATCTAAGTCATTATTCACTATCCCTAACTGTCTACTACCAGATATTTTGGTGAAAATGTAAATGTCTAGCTTAAGTTAAGCAGACGGCCTCTAAGAAGCTTGATGTTTGATTTTTTTTTAGACGTCTCAGATAAAAGAAACGTAAACCATTGCCAAATTGATGAGAGTTGTCTACCTATAGTTATTAGACTAGAAACTAAGCACCCTTTGAATTGATATCGTGTGACAAAGTTTTGTCCGCTGGAGTCCTATAGACCGATGACTTAAGGTACATTCCTGAGGTTTTTGGCTGATATAAAAAGCAAAATAATGATATGAATAGTTTAATACAATATGAGGACTACCAAAGTTACTTGTTACTTTCCACTTACGATTTTCCCCCCACTGTATTCAAGGATAATTCTATATGAGCGTGCTTGTATAAAAAAAAAAAAGAAAACAACAAACAAACAAAAAAAAGTAAAAACGAACGGAAATTAAACATTGTTTTTATGTCCGGCGTTGTTTACGGCATTTAAGAGTGTGTAAAAATCTATCTTTTAGTTCAACTATATTGAATTGTTGAATATATTAAAAAGAAATGCCCACCACAGGTGTGTTCATAAGGGGGTGCACAAAAAGCGAAATACCGTGGTTACTTGAATGATTTATTTTTCAGGGTCATGGCTAATAAACCAGACATGATTGAATATGTAGTTTATATACAAATTAGTAACGTATTTGAATAATCTGTTCACAAGATTTTTGAAAACTAAAGTAAAATTATACTCCAAAATACCAGGGAAAGGTCTCGTTTTATATATACATATGTACATACAGAATTGGTCATTATAACCATTCAGTTAGGACTACGTCCTAGTTTTCCACACCATCCATGTTGTGTGTGTTAATTTTACCCGTTAGTGGCGGGACCTACAGTTTAAAGTCGACTCCGTACGAAAGATTTATTTGAGAAATTTTTCATGGCAATTTTTGTTTACTCTCAGAGTTATTGACTGAAATCAACTGAGTTGGCGAAGAAATGTTATTTCATATTTCAGTCCAACAGAGTCTGGCAGTACTGTAAGCGTCATCATGCTGCTAAGGAGGTCAAGCTTCCTTGTGAAGCGGGAGGAAGTCACCCACTTTAGCGAAGGCAGCTGGAATTCCTATGAGGAGCATGTCGCAAATTGTTCCGACGATATTCCTATTTCTTGAAACCTATTTAAGTGTTACTTTTAAATGTCGGTACTTTCTCCAGTATACATGGATGAGGATGGCTACAGAATTGGATTTTGTAAGGGACTTTTTAAGCAAAACCATATCAACCAACAATAATTGTACAGATTGCAATACGATGTTGTCTTCTGCCTGGAGTAATAGCGGGTGTTAGGCAGCCTTTAGAAAGTCTAATATCAGAATGCTTAATATATGTATATACACACAGTTACTAAAGTATACATACGGTTAAAAAATTTCTGTGCAGGCCCACAAAAGTTAACAAATTTCAGACATTTTTTAACCAAGACCATCTTAAAATCGAGGAAAGTTGTCGGACAATTACAAAGATTTTCAACGAAAACGGAAATTTCTGAAATTTGTTATCCGTCTGTATACTTTTCTAGCTGAGTGTACATGCCAGCCTACTTTATCTAGCATCTTAGAGCTGACTTTATAGACCCCAATGGCATTGTCAAGAACCTTCGAAATTCCAGAACAGTCTTTAATCGAATATTATAATTAAATTAAAATTAAATACAGTTTCTCAGTATTGGTTAGGCCAAGAGTTAACTGCCATTTGTTTAGCTCTCTGGTTCAATAGAAGTGCGGAGGGGAGTCATTTGAGTATAGCAATATACGCCTTACTTAGAATAGAACAAAATGCATGGGCGATCATGACAGCTAACTACACACGCACCCTTTCTATCAATTGGCAATCATTACCCCTGGAATTATAATACAAACGATGTACGTTCATTATGAGAATTTAAAAACGGTTGCTTGTGCAAAATTTTATTAATGTTCCACTGACCTATGGTGTAACAAGCAGAAAAAATTACTCTGGATCGGGCATGAGCATAAAACTAAAGTTGGGACTACCTAGAGCAGGACTTAACGTATTGCTAGGGATGATCGTTGGAATAATAGAATAGCTTGGTTTAAAGTCTATGTAATCAAACAAATTTTACCAATTTATCCTCAAAATTACTTTCTATGATTTTAAGTTTAAAAATTCATATGGACGATTCGGAATATTTCGATTGGTATTCGCTTGCATCATCTGGGAGCCACCTTATGGATGATAATAAATTCAATATAGCAACAGAATCAAGAAGGTAGTTCACTCGTTCATTATATACACATATGTACATACGTATGTATGTATCTTGAAATTAATATTTAAGCCGCCTAAATGACTAGACTCTTTTTGTATTTCGTAAAAAGGGGTTCATCTTTAAATGGGTTAAATATGTAGTATAGGCCGTTGGCAACATACAAATTGGTGTGTATTCATAGTGAATACTTTTTGTTTTAATTTTTTGTTTGTTTTATACACAAAAAAACCCTCCTAGAAATTTTGAAATCTATGTTTAGTGAGTTAATTTATTTAAAAATAAAATTTTCTATAACTGATTCACTCAATCAGCCCATTGTCAATCAGATTTTTAAAATTCCAATTAAATCACTGCATTCATCACATATTAATTAAAGAAACATATTTTTTTTAAATTAATTAGGAAAAACCCTTTTAAATAAACAAGTTTTTCTTTTAATATTTTTTGATATTTTTTCTAGGCACGTGTGCACGTTTAATTAATTAATCACTTCAACATGCTTGCTATTCATTTAATAAATACGCTGATAATTTTGAGAATCATAAATTCTTTTTTTTTTTTGGGGCTCTACTGCTTATCGATCGATTAATTTGATTAAAACTGGTCAGTAAAACCGTTTTTACTGTATTTGAATGCATTTTAAATAAAATTCAATATGGCGTTTCAATATGGCGCCTAATATTGTATATGTGTGTATGGCGTTTGTTTTTACATTTAGAAATGGAATGTCATAATGGAATTACCAGGTTGTTGTAACACAAATTTATTTCATTTCAGTTTTTATTTTAAATTCATTACTCGATTTCATTACAAATTTCTTTTAGAATTTTTATTTTTATTTTCATTTTTCCCACTTTTTTCTAGCATTCATCACATCATGTTTTTTATTTTTCATTTTCAATTAATTTTGTACATATAGGATACCACTCCTTTAGGTTGTTTTATAATTTTTTTTCTAACTGCCAATTTGTATGCCATTTGTATTGACTTACAACGCGCTATTCGTTATGTCAGGCTGTATTTAAAATTTTATCACCAGTTTGTTCTGTTTTTTTTGTTTTTTTTTCAATTTCATTTTACGCAATTACGTCTACAGGAGTAGGGCACAACCAAATGTAGAAATAAATGCGACTTGATTTAGAACCAGAATTAAAAGTTATTACAACCCTACATGATTACTTCATACCTACTTTTGCTGGAGCGAAAGTCAACGCTATTCTCAACAATCCAACCAAGCAGAAGTGATAAATAATATTATATGGTAGGTAGTATTAAGAACTTTTTTCATTGTTACGTGAACTACGTTGGCATTGTGACACAATCATACCAGATTCAAAAAAAAAATAGAAGACAACAGCTTTTCATAGTGCTTGTTTGAAATTTCAACTTCACTACACTGTAATCAATACATACATATATGCTCCCTTTGATATTATAAGAAGCACAGTGTCTCAGTTATACATACTTTTAGTTTGATCTTGACCTTACTTCTTACTTGCTTACTTACTTAATAACCCGATTAACGGATTTCGCCCTGCCTTAACACAACTTTCCAGACAGCTCACATGCCAAGGCTTTCAATGCAGACAGTGTCGTCTTCTACGGCAACTTCAGTTAATCCATGCATCAAAAAGCGTTCCCGCCGTAATCATCTTCCATCTGAGCAACATTACCGACTCAGCGCAGCTGTTGGATGTTAATACCGTGCACAACATCCTTGCCGTTTAGGAGCTCATACAGCTCATAGATTTCACGTAACCTTTTGATACCGTTTCAAACAAGGCGATTCCTTATAATGGAACCTCTTCAACTTCGTCATGAAAAATGGTCTGCTTAAGGCTGTGTTGAAGTCGCCGAAGCCTAGACGTGAGGCCACGGTTCAAACCCCTGGTCAGACATCTCTAACAAAACGAAATATGAAAAATATTTATTCGGCGACTTCTCAGCAGATTTGTGGCAAAAACTTTTGAGATGAAAATAAAGTTGCGATGGAAAAGTTTCTTAAGAATCTGTCGTTCGGAGTCGACTGTAAACTGTCATGTATAAAATTAGTGGTGTGATGTGTGGTAAAAAGTGGTGTGAGAAACTAGGTCGTAATCCTGACTGAAGGGTTGTAATGACTAATTATGTATGTATGTATGTAAAAAGCCTAGAGTGCATCGCAGTGGCACTATTTTTCACAAAAGTATCCAGTTGCGTGCTTACACTAATGATATTGACATCATAAGTTATTGCTGTCTTTAGCGCTATTATACAGGAGTCTATTAACATTGGTCTAGCAGTAAACGAGGGCAAAACGAAGTATATATTGTCGATAACAAGTAGAGCGTACTTTATCCCAGGCAACTATACAACATAGTTACTGAATTTGTTTATCTTGGTTCTTCCGTTACCAGCAAAAATTATGTCAGTCTGGTGATCAATCGTAGAATCGCTCTTGCTAACTATGATCTCAAGAGACCATTGAGTAGCAGACACCTTTCTCGTTTGATAAAACAAACAACAACTAGTGGTTAGGGTATTACATATGTTCTTCATCACGTTCATCAACTTCATTGAGTCTGTATAGTTTCTTCTATTTTGTTTAAGAGGGCTTGAATGATTCTTGCTCCTATGCGCTGTAATAGAGTATTGTTTTAGGAGCTTAAGGACTTAAAATGGCTATGTTGACTGGAAAATGCCTAAAGTGTTCTATGAACTTCGCGAATAAATAATAAATAATTTTGAAATTTTTCTCGATAATATTGTTTATTTGGTGTTTTCCATTAGCGATGGACCTGCCTGACATGTCAGCCCATTTCACTTTTAAATTTTAAAGCTTTTGCAATAAAATTTCCATCTTAATTTCGAAAATTTAAACTTTATTACGAATATTTAATTATTTATAGTTTTGTAATTATAAAGTGTTATTTATTCCTTGTATTACATAAACATTTAGAATTTCCTAGTAATTTACATACATTTCATCAATCGAATATAGATTAAATCAATCAATTTTATGTAGTGCCTGAAGCGCAAGTGGAATTTTAATAAAATTTGGAAAAAAAATAAAAAAATCAATTACAGAAAGAAAACAATAGAATTTTACAAAATTTTACGCAATTTTAAACGTGATTTGTTTACAAAAGTGTTGTCACAATATTGCACAATTGTAAATAAGTTGACAATATTATATTTTTTATACCTGATTGTTGGTATATTTGTTTGTTTGAAAACTATATGTAACTGGTCGATATTTTAGAATTTTCAGATAATCGCTGTAGCGTGGAGGATTGGGTGTGGGCTACTGGACAAGAGTTTGAGAGTTTAAATCTCAGCTGCGAAATATTAAAAAAGAAACGTAGAAAAAATATTAACGGAATTATGACAAAGGCTAGTCTAGCAGGCTGGCTAGTCTGGCTGGCTAGTCTGGCTGGCTAGTCTGGCTGGCTAGTCTGGCTGGCTAGTCTGGCTGGCTAGTCTGGCTGGCTAGTCTGGCTGGCTAGTCTGGCTGGCTAGTCTGGCTGGCTAGTCTGGCTGGCTAGTCTGGCTGGCTAGTCTGGCTGGCTAGTCTGGCTGGCTAGTCTGGCTGGCTAGTCTGGCTGGCTAGTCTGGCTGGCTAGTCTGGCTGGCTAGTCTGGCTGGCTAGTCTGGCTGGCTAGTCTGGCTGGCTAGTCTGGCTGGCTAATCTGGCTGGCTAATCTGGCTGGCTAATCTGGCTGGCTAGTCTGGCTGGCTAATCTGGCTGGCTAGTCTGGCTGGCTAATCTGGCTGGCTAATCTGGCTGGCTAGTCTGGCTGGCTAATCTGGCTGGCTAGTCTGGCTGGCTAATCTGGCTGGCTAATCTGGCTGGCTAATCTGGCTGGCTAGTCTGGCTGGCTAATCTGGCTGGCTAATCTGGCTGGCTAATCTGGCTGGCTAATCTGGCTGGCTAATCTGGCTGGCTAATCTGGCTGGCTAGTCTGGCTGGCTAGTCTGGCTGGCTAATCTGGCTGGCTAATCTGGCTGGCTAATCTGGCTGGCTAGTCTGGCTGGCTAATCTGGCTGGCTAGTCTGGCTGGCTAATCTGGCTGGCTAGTCTGGCTGGCTAATCTGGCTGGCTAGTCTGGCTGGCTAATCTGGCTGGCTAGTCTGGCTGGCTAATCTGGCTGGCTAGTCTGGCTGGCTAATCTGGCTAGTCTGACTGGCTACTATGGCTGGCTACTATGGCTGGCTAGTCTGGCTAATCTGGCTGGCTAGTCCGGTGGCTAGTTATGCTATTCTGGTGGTTAGTTATGCTACGATATTCTGGTGGTTAGTTAGGCTAGTCTGGTGGTGGCTAGGCTGGCAGTCTGGTGGTGGCTAGTATGGATACTTTGGTGCCAGCCTAACCAACCGGACTAGTCGGTATCTTAAATACCATGAAGAAATTTATAAAATCTATTGTATAAAGTCGATGTTAAACTACGGGTGTCTTCACTTATATTAATATACATACACAATTGGTCATTACAACCCTTCAGTGAGGATTACGACCTAGCTTCTCACACCACTTATGTTGTGTATGTTAATTTTATACATGAGTGGTGGCACTTACCGTTTAAAGTCGACACCGAATGGCAGATTTTGTTTGAGAATCCTTTTCGTGCCAATTTTATTTACTCTCAGCGTTTTTTTTCAGAAAGGAAGGTAATATTTTTTTCATATTTCGTTTTGTTCGAGATGTCTGACCTAGGGTTTAAACCGTGGTCTCGCGGCTAATAAGCCAATACACTACCTATTAGATTACGGCGACTTCCATATTAACATACATTTTTATAAATCTCAAAAATGTGCCAATCATCCCCAGAATATATCTTATTTATCTCCAATAAAATCCCCAATTTCCCAAAATTGTATGTTCATTCCCATTTCCAAAAATAAATGCGTATTTTAGTTATGGTTGTGTTCATGCGATATTCATGTGATATGCATGTGTGATATTGATCCATCCTTATGTTTGGGTACCAAAAACCTAGTGTTTTATAGTGATTAAATAACCATTTTAACGTAGTCAATTTTAAAAACTTAACATAGCAATGCTAAATGTTTAACAGTGACAATAATTTACAGGCTAACAGTGTAGTACATGAATACAGGGTATCCCGAAGTATATTTTTTATGAACTGAAATGATGGCAGAGAAACATAACGGGTTTTAAATGGATTGAACTATAAACATTAAATATAAATGAACACCGAATATTAATAATAATAAATTTAAATACAATTCACATACATAACAAAAGTATGTGGCTTGTAACTTTGACATCTGTCATAGAAAATAAATTAAAATAATTCTTCTTTTTTCTATTACAATCAATTGCAGCTGTAAAACGTAACGTAATTAAACTATTTAAGAATGCAAGGAAATCAAAAACAAAATTTTAAATTTTAATTTTAAAAAATTATGTTAATTTTATAATAAAACAGGACTTGTGGTTAACATTTAAAATTTATTTTTTAAATAATTCGTTAAATTCTTAATAATTAGATGCTTATGAATTTTTTTCATTTCAGTTAAAGCACAAAATTCGTGTCTAAGCAAATGATAATGTAAGTATACGATAATTTTGAAATTATATAAAAAGTATTACATCTTCTATTATATATTATCTTCTTTTAGTCTAAGACATTAATTAATTAATTTAAAATTTTCGATATTTTGAAAGTAAAAACCGTCTTCAATAAAGTAGCTCTCAACAGCAGATTTAATTTTCATTATTAACAATTTCTGTGGAACTAATTTTGAAAGCAATTCGAACCTTTATGCAGGTGCTTTGTCTTATTAAAACAAAATTAGCTTTTTTAGCAAGTAGCCTTTTTTCTTAATACCATCACTTAAATATTGCCTGTAGCGTAGCATTGTACCTGCCGTTGGCAGTGTTTCCCTTTTGCAGATAATCTATACATATGCATGTCCTATCCAAGTTTACGATTCTAAACTTTATTGTGGTGAAACACTTCCGAACACTCCATTGAAACATCTTCACGTTATTGTTTCTGTTCTTTTGTTATCGTCCAGACAGCTCATTTCTAAACAATCATCTTATATAGATCTAGTTGAGTACGTTATATACATAAATTATAATTACAACCCTTCAATCAAGATTACAACCTAACTTCTGACACCACTTATATTGTGTGTGTTAATTTTATACGAGTGGCGAGACCTACTGTTTAAAATCAACTCCGAACAACAGACATTTTTGAGAAGCTTTTCATGCCGATTTTATATACTCTCAGTTTTTTTTGCCAGATGTCTGCTGAGAGGAAGTCCCCTAAGAAATATTTTTTCATATTTCGTTTGGTTGGAAATATCTGACCTGGGGTTTGACCCGTGGCCTCACGTCTGCCTAATGAAGTACCTCACCCATAATGATTAATTGTTCTGCACTCAACCTGTGTAATATATCTCGAAATGTTACCCCCAAACAAACTTCAGAATCCTCCTTATATATGGACCTGAATCGTTCCCTATTATGTATCAATATATGCCCGGTAAAATGCCGGTTACTATTCTCAGACTACATGACGATAGTCTATTGCATAATTCATTGTTATTACACAACAAAAGTTGTACAGTTTGACGTGAATGTCCGTCTCTTCATTTTTCCTTTCATCAAGTGTAAATTTCCATATTCCTCTTCTCACTCTCAGAAATGTTCTGTGCTCATTCAGGGCATGGGAGATAACCTCATCAGCCTATTTCCATTCCATTCAGCCCCATTTCCTATAGACAAAGTCCTTTGCAAAACTGTATTGGTTTTTGAGGGCATTGGATACAATGAATTGTGTTAAATTTGCTCTATGCTTCCTATTATTTTTCAATCTTTCGGTTGTGTTTGTTGTTGGTATCAGTCTCTCTGGAGGGAGAGCATGTCATTCAGAAGTTGACTATTTTTAAAATTCGATAATTAAAAAAAAATTTCTTCGCTTCACTCCGAATATCTTTGAATATCGGAATGAACTCAGATATGTTCAAGCATTTTAATCGGTATACAACTGATAAAATTATAATGAAGGCTAGGCTTAAAGCTGTACGTACGTAATTGGTCATTACAACCCTTCAGTCAGGATTACGACCTAGTTTCTCACACCACTTATGTTGTGTGTGTTAATTTTATACATGAGTGGCGGGACCTACAGTTTAAAGTCGACTCCGAACGACAGATTTTTGAGAAACTTTTCATGGCAATTTTATTTACTCTCAGAATTTTTGCCAGAAATCTGCTGAGAGGAAGTCGCCGAAGAAATAATTTTTGTATTTTATTTTGATGTCTGGCCTGGGGCTCGAACCCTGGCTTTTCGTCTAATAAGCCAACACACTACCTACTAGACCACGGCGACTTAAAGCTGTAGGTCTTATAAATGCTGTAATAAATTTAAGTCGTTTAAATCGCATATTTTTAACAATCACTAATTTGACTTGTGCCCAGCCCCCCAATTACAGTATTTTAATAAATTAAGTTGTAAACTATTTAAATAGTGCTGCTTAAATATTATAAATAATTATTATTTGAAATATTTTATCTTCCCTTTTAATTTTTATATTCACTCAACCACCGCTAAATTGCTTAACTTCTCTGGCAGTAATTTTTACGATTATCGTTAGAAAATCATTTTACAACTGAATCATTAAAACAACAATAAATTATTAAATAATGAATGATAATAATAGGTAGGTAGGTAGCCAGCAATTAATAGAGTGTTTAAAATCAATAAAAAAAATCGAAAGTGTTAGACATTTTGCACTCGGAGTCCAAACAAAATTTGATAACAGCGCTTAAATCGACCATTTAAAACAAATAAAAAAATATTTATGGATCGTAAATTTTATATAGAATGTCAAAAACAATAACAATAATATTTAACCAGTTCTGTATTTGTTTATATTTTTAGTTCATATTTATCTTTTTATATTTTCCATTTTTAGTAGTAAAAAACACTATTCCACTTCAAGGTTTCTTTATTGGTTGAACTTGAACTATATTTTTCAGAACTACTGTTTATAAATTACAATGTTTCCCACGAATATTGTATTCCACAGTGGTGTTCAATAAAATAGTGTCATCCTAATACAAAGTTCACAAAAAAAAAAACACAAATAATGTTCTACAAGGAATTTTTCTTGGTTTTCTTTACGTTCGTCTGAATACAAAAAAGTATATTGTGGCCGTAATTAAAATCAAAAAATCAGATGAGAAAATTAAATTAATTGTCTTCAAGGCGAATTCAAATACATAGTTGGTCTTACTATTACAACAACTTAATTAGCCTTGTTTCTTATCCAAAAGCAAAAATTAATTTGTTGATCTTTTTTTTTTGTCAACCAAATGTCAAAACCAATTTGCCTTGATCAAAACAGATGATGGAAAATGATAAATACAGAAAGAGAAATAATCTCAGAAAATGCCACACAAAAGCTTACAAATCGTAGATGAAAAGTTACAACCAAATTTATATAATAATACCCCACCTGTTCATAAAATTACAACCAAAAAAAATTGTATCATTTGAAATATAATAAATAAATGTTTTGTTTACCCAAATGGTTGATTTTAACTCTCAAGGTCGTTAGCTCTGCCTGGAGAAGATTTTTACAATTAGATATTTATAAGCGGAATGAACTAACTAACCATAAACCTTGCCAACGTTCTCAGACGATAAGATAGCCAAGCTGCCTGAAGAATCCTTCCAAGTCCATTGCTTGTGCTTTAAACGGCATGACACTGTAAACATATTACGATTGTTGAGCAAACATATCTGACGTATTACGATCAAAAATCCGTTGCTACATAACATACATAATTGGTCATTATAACCCTTCCGTCGAGATTACGACTTAGCTTCTCACACCACTTATCTTATGTGTGTTAATTTTATGCATGAGTGGCGGGACCTAAAGTTTAAGGTTGACTCAGAACAACAGACATTTCTGAGAAGCTTTTCATGGCAATTTTATTTACTCTCCGAGTTTTTGCCAGAAATCTGCTGAGAGCAAGTCGCTGAAGAAATATTTTTTCATATTTCGTTTGGTTGATGATGTCTGACCTGTGGTTTGAAACGTGGCCTCACGTCTAATAAGCCAAGATACTGCCTACTAAACTACGGCAACTAACAGTAATAGAAAATCGTGTTGAAAAATGAAGAACATTTTTCCTAAATTTAATGAACTGCCTGAAGTTAGTTCATATCAAATTGGCAGTCCTTTAAGGCAACATAATGCCCTTGGGTTTTATATATAAGATACCATTGTTATATCGAAAGATACCTATTTCAGCATGTTTCTATAACTCATGGCTGAATTTTCTCATCAATCACAGAGGTGTGGTTTCTTATGCATTGCCCATAATATCATCATCTCAATTGCCGGACAATGACAGGAAAGATGTTCCATGGTCTCCTCGAAGGGGGATATGTACCAGAGATCAGCAATGAGTATGCAAAAAGATGAGTAGATTCGAATCATACTCATAATTTCTGATACTTATACGCATCCATTACTATTTTAATACGATACTCATACAACTCATATTCAAAGTTTGAAGTACTTATCGTACTCATATTTAACGATACGCATGATGTTATTGATTTCGACTCTCCATAACTCAACACTTACAAGAATCACAAAATAAGTACTAACAATACAATACTCACTACAAGGTTGTGTGTTTGCTTTGCTTGCTGTCTTTGCCTTTTTCTTTCTTCTTTTTTTGTAAATGCAACAACAACTAAGACTATAAATTTTGATGAATGATTCGAATTACTCGAATCATTTATGAGTATTATAAGTATTTTTCTAAATTTATGAATCTGAATGAGTAGACGTATGAATCAAACATATTTCGAATGTTATGAGTTTGATGTCAACGTTGTACTCATACTCATTGCAACCTGTACTTATAAATCAATGTTGTAGTGAGTATGAATGAATCAGAGCAGTTGAATTTCAATACTGTTAAGTCACTCTTATGTACTTATGAGTAGCGAAAAAACGATTCATTGCTGATCTCTGATATGTACCCAGGAGTCAGTTTTTTGGTAATGATGTTCTCAATATGGATTATGGTTAGAGTTTGGCGCAAATTTTGTGCTGCTTGTATCTCAAAACCAATTCGCTAAGCTTAATCTCCCCATTATTGGACAATCACACTCTCTAGGGCCGCATTGATGTCAGTAAATATACGTATATCTCTTCTCTATACACTCTGGTACTGTCTTTATAGCTGTTGGCTTTGTTAAGAGAATATTTAAGAAAACGCAGCAATTATTTTAAATTAATAGGACACCACTTCAACGCCTAAACATAGATTGTTAGAACTGGCAGAATAAGAATTGTTTTTTTTTTTAATTTCATTTAATAAATAAATTTAAATACGATAATAAATTTCATAAACTGTTGTGTCATTCAATAATAATAAAAATAATTTCTGAAAAACTTCCACTAAAATGATTTCTACAAATTTTGTGATGCCTTACTCTAGGGCATTAATATATATGCAGAACCTCTTTTAAAGGCCTTAAAACATTATTGTGGTTGCACAAAAAAACGTGGCGCAAAAAAATTCTATTTAAATACCTGAGAAATTATTTCACACATTTCCAATGAGAATTAAAATTCTATGGAAAATAATAATTACGACAAGGAAATGCATTTTCAGTTGCAGTCCAAGTTTAAGTTCAAACACAGCGGTTTTTTTTCGCATTGACTCCTACAACAAAACAATGAAACAATGCATCATGGAAATGAAGTGTGAATTGTAATTACAACTGCTCATTAATTAGCAGTCATTTTTTAAATTATCCACACTTGTTAAGTAAATAAATAAGTAGTTTTTTTTATTTATTTTTATTTTAACAATTATGACTTTCTATGACTGTTTTGTTGCTTCTGTTATTATTGGCATAACGATAAATACAAACAAAAATACAAATAAAAATACAAATAAAAAATAAAATAATTTTTTTCACGTATACAAATTTCTGAAACAGTTATGTGGGTTTGTTACATCGAGAATGAGTAAAAATGTTGAAAAATTGTGTCTCAATTGTTTTCCAAAAGATGGCGCTTCCTCACTTTTCTATAGTATTCACTATCGGTAGTATTATCTCTGTGTGTGTCAATAGGTTTCTGAAAGGATGTTTTGGATATGGTGTTGGAAGCATGGTTAAGAATTATGTGTCGCAGGCCAAACCTTTTACAGTTATCTACTGAAGAAATAATAGATCTTCACTCAGCCACAAAAGTATACATACGGTTAAAAAATTTCAGAAATTTTTAACTAATCCGTTTTCGTTGAAAATATTTATAATTATCTGACATCTTTCTTCGATTTTAAGACGGTCTTTTGCATTGGTTCAGAAATTTGTGAAATTTGTTAATCGGATGCATAACTTTGTGGGCCTGTGCAGGGCCACAATTCAGTTCAACTTCAGAAATTTTTTAACCAATGCAAAAGACCGTCTTAACATCAAGGAAACTATAAAGATTTTCAACGAAAATGGATTAGATAAAAAATTTCTGAAATTTTTTAACCGTATGTATACTTTAGTAACTGTGTGTATTTTTACTACATCTAACGTATACATACATAATTGGTTATTAAACCCTTCAGTCAGGATTACGTCCTAACTTTTAATTTTATACATGAGTAGCGGGCCCTACTGCTTGAAGTTGATTCCGAACGACAGATTTTTTGAGAAAATTTTTATGGCAATTTTATTTACTCTCAGATTTTTTTTCCAGAAATCTACTGAGATAAAGACGCCGAAGAAATATTTTTTCTTATTTCGTTTTGCTGGAAATGCCTGACCTGGGGTTTGAACCTAGCCCTCATGGCTAGTTTTTTCAGTTACATTTTATGTACGTTCGAATAAAGTATTTCAGCGCTATGGTTTCACCATTGCTGATGCGAAAAATAAAAAAGTGCAACCGTTAGGGTATGGAGCGTTGTAATAGAGCGAAATCTATCTGCCTACGCGATTTAGCGATTTAGCTATTTTAAAAACTCCCAAGAAGTTCACCACACACAGCACATACAGTAGAGGATAACCTGAATATGTAGTTACCGAATTTACTGTTTAGCGATTAACCGGCAATTCCAAGATCGATTCTTTACGATCGAAGGTTTGTCAATTTAAAATTTACTGTTATTTCTTAATTAAAATGAAACACTTTACCTAATTGCATCCACAGATTTGTTACTCGATTCTCGATCCTAATGTGTAACGCGGCAACACTGTTTTCGCTGCATTTATATAAAATGACAACTTCGAGAACGTCACTGTTGATTTGCTATTGTTATTTTTATACTTTTCTATATTGATTTTTGTTTTTTTTTTATTCTCGTGGTTTCTTTGTGTTTGTACACTATAATTCTTGGTAACTTCTTTGTTGCTTTGTAATTGCAAGAAATCTGCTGAGAGAAAGGATTCGAAGAAATATTGTTTCATATTTCATTCTGATCGAGATGTGACCGTGACCGTGACCTCACGTTTAATAAGCCTACACACTACCTACTAGACTACAGCGGCTTCAGCAGTTTATAATATTCATCGAGTATTTTAGCCTTCAGTACATTTTTTTTTTGAAATTTCTTTATCTCTTTGAATAATTTCCGGTCACAATTTTTTTTTATTAAAACCTTGAGTTCAATTTCCTTTTTTGTAAATTTAGGTCAAAGGCTATCCAAATTAAATTCAAGTGTGCATGTTTTATTTACGTAGAACTGAAATATCTGCCATCAATTTATCACATCAAACAAATCACACTCGTGTTTGTCAATGATTTTTATTTATTTTTTTTTTTTTATAGAAATATAAACAAAAAAGATTTATTTTCAGATTAAAATTACAAGTTTAATCGGTATTTTAACCCCATACTAAAGGTATACGATTAAACAATAAAACTCTGCAATATAATCGATGATCACGTTGATGACTAAATTATGTCAAGCCATGCGACAACCCGCCAAAATCATATTTACGTGAATGACTGGCTGTATTTCTAGCCAAAATAATTCCCATAAAAAAAAAAAAATTCATTTCATTTAAATTGTGTTTTGTTTGTCTATTATTATTGTTGTTGTTGTTGATTTTGGTTTAAAAGCCAATGGAAACAACAATATTATGTGAAAATCTATGATTTTATTTAAATTCAGAAATACAGACAAAACATAACTGACCAAACGTCGATGTTTGTGTGTCAGACCCCATTGATATGATTAGTATTCCAATTATAAAGCAAAAAAAAAAAAAAAAAAAAAAAACAAGTAAGTCGGTAATAACAAACTATGTAGTACCCTATCTGGCACAGGTAAATTAGTTAGGGTTACTACTACAAATGCCACATCATGATGTCACGCTTATGGATCAAAGATTTGGGATTATGGTTGATTTTGTTCACATTACTCCGTTGGAGTCGCCGTAGTCTAGTAGATAGTGTGTTGGCTGAATAGACGTAAAGCCAGGGTTCGAACCCCAGGCCAGACATCAAGACAAAATACAAAAAGTATTTTCTAAGCAGATTTCTGGCAAAAACTCTGAGAATAAATAAAATTACCATGAAAAAGTTTCTCAAAAATTTGTCGTTCGAAGTCGACTTTAAACTCATGTATAAAATTAACACACACAAATTAAGTGGTGTGAGAAACTAGGACGTTGTACAATGGGTCAATTCGACCTCCAGGTACTGTACTTGTCTTTATTGACAAGTACATGTCCTCTAACCTAACCTAACCTACTCCATTGGAAAGTTTTTATGAAACTATTACGTATGTATGAAAGGAATTGTATTAAATTTGAATCAATGGTAAAAGGATAATGAAACATTATGTGGGCAAATTTTATGTTGATTCCATTAAACTGTGATGTGGTTAAAGTACTGATTAATATTTTTTTTATTTTTTAATCAATTTGATCCACTAGTTCTCATGTGAAATACTAATCCATGCTAAAGCAATATTCCGCTTAAAAAATTTTCTTAACTGTAGCGATTATAAATATACATACGTGGACTTAGCTGTATTTAAGATCGATGATTTTGAAAGCGTTACATATTATAGCACAAACATAAGATATGCCCACCATACATACCCATACCGTAGTATAGGGTGTGAACATAAATAATTTTTTTAGTATTTATTTATTTAGTTAGTAGCTGTTGTTATTTTTGTTTTTAGTGCCGGTAAAAATTCAAATAAAATTCAGTTTTAACGCCAACACGGAAATGAATGCTTTTGTATGTCAATCGTCTCAATCTGTACGTGAATTCAAATGTTTATGATGTTGACGGTGATGATGATGTTCTCGATGTCGCCTGTAACTAATTTCTGTTAAAATTTTCGATTAAAATAAAAATAAAATTATTACATTACACATTTCAAATTGGCAGAAATTTTAAAATCATTGTTATAACTGATTTACATACATATGTACATACATATGTGAGTAATCCAGTATGGTTATTGCGTCGAATGTTTACAATTTGACGTATGAATGTCTGATAATCTCCCTAAAAGGAATACATAAAAACAATCTTTTGTTTTTATCATTTTACGTCTGAAATTTTATTTCAATTACTGTTTGCAGTTTTTAGTATAAAAAACTCTACACAACAAATGACGATTAATCTTATTTGAAAATATATCATAACCTTATTTATAAATAAAGATCGCGTCTACACTGCAGGTGGTCCATACCAGAGATCAGCAATGAGAATTCAAAAAGATGAGTAGATTCGATTCATACTCATAATTTCTGATACTTATACGCATTAATTACTTATTTTAATATCATACTCATACTACTCATATTCAAAGTTTGAAGTACTCATCGTACTCGTACTTAACAATATGCATGATGTTGTTGATTTCGACTCTTCTCTTTACAAGAAACACAAAATAAGTATGATTCGCGTATAACACTACAATACTCACTAGAAGGTTGTGTGTTTGCTTTGCTTGCTTTTTTTTGTAAATACAACAACTAAGACTGTAAATTTTGATGAATGATTCGAATTACTCCAATCATTTATGAGTATTATAAGTGTTTTTCTAAATTTATGAATCTGAATGAGTACTCATACTCATTGCAACCTATACGTATAAGTCAATGTTGTAGTAAGTACAAATGAATAAGAGTGGTTGAATTTCAATATTGTCGACTTACTCATACTCAAAATTCATGAGTACTTATGAGTAGCAAAAAAACGATTCATTGCTGATTTCTGGCCATTATTCCCATACTTTTCCCAGCACTTTATTCGTTATTTCACCAAAATCAGCTCCACCATAGTGTTGTCTTCCAAGCTTAAAATTATGGGCGGCTTATACCTGTACACGAGACATTTTACGTATCCTCATAAAAAATAGTGTAGATCGGTCAAATCGTTAAGATCATGGCGGCTAATACGTAAGATCTATTGCTAACCAAACTTGCCTTTAATAGGTATGTCACCACATTGTTACAACCAAATCCAATTCTTCGAATTTGGGCAAACAAAAAACAGTAATCATCACATGGTACCCTGTTGAATTGACTGCAACATTGTGATTTTCAAAGTTCTTAAAGCATTAACGTCCAATGATGCCGCCAGTCCACAAACCGCAAACGACAGTGTCCAGCTTTCAGGGTCCATTGACAACCCTTCATTACAAATTTGACAATTTTTGTTTTGTTTGCTGCTGTGCGCATTGAGTCAAAAATGAGCTTCGTCGCTGAAGATAATTTTCTAATAGAAATACAGTTTTAATATAGAACAATACAGTTTATAGTGCAGCTTTCGGCATTGCCACATGTCACGAATCTTTTTTAATACTGAAAAAATTTACACTGAATGCTCAAACAGCTAAAAATTATCAATTATGGAGCTGCTGTTGTGTTTTTCGCATCCATAACCGTTTTATTTAAGAAATTTCAACATTTGTTGGAATATTGCAGGTTAGGAAACTTAGGCGTCCATTACAAGGTTAATTTACTGGCCCAGAAGCACTTTTAGAAGGACGTAAAAAGAGTGAAAGATTTTCCAAGCGGCCTTCACATTATCACAGAAATATTATTGTTTGAAAGTCACTTTCCTACTACGCTTTAAGGTCACAACATCGTATACAAGGCATTTAGAAAATAACGAAATAAATGGCCTGTTAAAGACACTAAGAAATGGTTCGAAGATACAATGTCACTGTGTCATACAGGCTTGTCTTAGGACGCAAATACAATCGAGAACTTATGGAATATATATGCAGAACAACAACCAGAGAAAAGTGTTCCATAAATTGTGATAAGAAATTAATTGAATTGAAGTAGTCGCAGTCTAGTAGGTAGTGTGTTGGCTTATTAGACGTGTGACCACGGTTCAAATCCCAGGTCATACAATATCTCTTCGGTGGCTTCCTCTCAGCAGATTTCTGGCAAAAACTCTGAGAGTGAATAAAATTGCCATGAAAAGTTTCTCACACCCACGTTGTGTGTGCTAATTAAATCCATGTGTACTGAAAAAAAAGCCGCCTAAATTTCCCAGAAGTGGGTGAATGTATAACGAATTCGTCCTATATTAGTATCAAATTAAGGAACATCACAAGGAGATGTCAAAACCGTAGTCTTGTAGATAGTATATTGGCTTATTGACGTTAAAAGTTTCTCAAAAAATCTGACGTTCGAAATAAACTTTAAATTGTAGGTCCCGTCACTAATGCATAAAATTTAACACACACCACATGGGTGGTGTGAGCAGCTAGGTTGTAATACTGACTTTAGTAAGTAATAAGTCGCCGTAGTCTAGTAGGTAGTGTGTTGGCTTATTAGACGTAAAGCCATGGTTCGAGCCCCAGGCCAGACATCAAAACAAAATACAAAAAGTATTTCTTTGGCGACTTCCTCTCAGCAGATTTATGGCAAAAACTCTGAGAGTAAATAAAATTGCCATGAAAAGTTTCTCAAAAATCTGTCGTTCGGTGTCGACTTTAAACTGTAGGTCCCGCCACTCATGTATAAAATGAACACACACAACATAAGTGGTGTGAGAAACTAGGTCGTAATCCTGACTGAAGGGTTGTAATGACCAATTATAGTAAGTAAGTAAGGCTACTGAGACTAAGTTGCTAAAGAAATATTTTTTCATATTTCGCTTTGAGCGGGGTTTGAACGACAATTTAATTGCCACTTATTGCTTAGCTTAAGGTCTCCCAAATTAGTTAAAAACATTTTTTCATTTCACTTATTTCGGTTGGAATACATACGTCAAATAGTTTATGGAAGATAACTTTAAATATTTTTTAATGTTTCAAGTAGTCGATGATTATAATAATGGTATAATAGTGATGGCATTAAATCAAGTGATTTTAGGCCTGTTTTGAAAGTAGTGATTATAGTAATTCTACTCTATGTACGTCTTTTATTACAGTTTCAATTACATTTTTATAGCCATCGTGTTATCGTCATAATCTTTATCACTTTTGTTTTTAAATAAAATCGAACGAAAACTGTTTTGTGGTTGGCAAAATCATTAAGGAATTGTTGAACGTCTATTTCAAATAAAATTAATAAACTATTGTTTTCTGCTTACAACAACAATAATAATAACTTCATAAAAACACAACTGAATTTCAATTATTTTCGTTGTTATTCTTTAGAATGGAAAATTATAGATTATTTTATTTATTATTATTCTATAATTTTTTTTTACATCGTGTTACAAATCAGACGTTTTTTATTGTTGTGGTTTGAATCTCTAATTTGAGTGATTTGTGTTTTGATTTATTGTCGTCACTTTTAATGACTCCGTCTGTCATGTAATTGTAATAAAATTTAAAATAATTTTTTTTTATTTTTGTTTTGTTGTCTATGTTTAGTTAGAAAAAATATATGTAACTTATGCAACTTATTTTAAAACAATCATCATATCATTTATTCTTTAAGTCATAAATTGGTTTAATTAATTACATTGAAATGACTAAGGGGAATAGCGCTGAAGTGTTTTGAGAATTAAAAAGAAAAAAAAACGAAAATTAAAAATAATTTTATTTCTGGCTAATCGAAATTTATGAAATCACAATTATAAATCAGGTGTACGAGGTTCATTCTTAAGATTAGGTGAGTTCTTATCTGTTTGAAAGAATAATGATTTATATTTTAATATCTTTTTTGCCTCTTCTCTGGTATAGTATGCGTTTTTCCAATATCTTATAAGGATTTTCTGCATTTACTGTACTTGAAAATCGCTTTTTAATTATGAGAACAGAAAAGATAAAAATCATAGCAGCCTAAAATCAGTTGCTTTTTTTTATTTGGTACAAATATGTTTTACAGATAACCACAATATTATTGTTCTATAAACGCTCAATTTATATAAAACATCCTGATGCTTAATGCTACGTAACTAATTGGTCATTACGATCACAATCAGTTAGGATTATGACTTAGCTTCTCACACCACTTATGTTGTGTGTGTTAATTTTATACTTGAGTGGCGGGACCTACAGTTTAAAGTCGACTCCGAACGACAGATTTTTGAAAAACTTTTCATGGCAATTTTATTTACTCTCAGAGCTTTTGCCAGAAATCTGCTGAGAGCATGTCGCCGAAGAAATATTTTTTCATATTTCGTTTAGTTGGAGATGTCTGAGCTGGGGTTTAAGCCGAGGCCTCACATATAATAAGCCAAATCACTATCAATGCTGCAGTAAGCGTAAAAATGAATAAGAAATCATTGCAATTTGATCAAATTCGGTTGGCCTTTTCGTTGTTTGTGGTGGAGAGAACCTTAGTATTGCGATCATACGATACATAGTCCTCTCATGCTTTATAAGGTATTCTTTAATGTTTCCTCCAAACCCATTGGCCTAACAAATCTGGGGATGCTGTTCGGTGTCAACAACGCCAATCCGATGAGAATGAATCATCGTCGCAAAATCGACATGTTTGTTATTCAAAATCTACTTTTGATTAAGTGTGCTCTGAGTGTACAGTGTCCTGTCTCTTTATTTCATTACAGTATGAGTTATGCTTCATATGTCCATTTATTGTAAATTTCCAATAAAAATTTTGATTTAACCAATCTCACTTCGTTTGAGACGAGTTTTCTTTGCCTCTCTTTATCTTCCCCTTCGCCACCACTCCACATGAGGGATATGGCCACATCTACCACATGGAAGCTCCCCTCTTCACAAGTACGTTTGCTTGCTAATTGCCGAGAATTCTCACATGATCTGGAACTCAGCAGAGGGTAACCTTATATTGCTTACCTAGTTAATCCAGCTTACCCAGACCGTTCCAAACAATTTTCGATAGTATTGCTGTATTCTGTAGTAGTCTTCGTCCACTTGTTCCGGTATCGGGGTTATTGTTAGTGTGGAATGCCTTCTAATTTGATGAAAGTTGTTGTCTATTATCCAAAACCGTTAGTCCTGCATTTTTGTAAATGATTTGAATATCTTTAGTGTATGATCATTCAAACATACATTAGTCCTTTTAGAGTACTATAAATAGTACATATTTCGACTAAACGAGTACTGAAGCCGTTCCTGAACCGTTAGCATGTACTTGAATACTTTTGTTTGATGCTAAAGGTCCTATGCTCCCTAGAGGAACATACATATATATAAAGGATCTCTTACACTAACCTGTCATTTATTTATTAATTACAATACAATTACAAATTATATTCTAATTATATACGAACGGAGTAACTTGACCATATGCTCGGTGTAGTGTCAAAGACCAGAGTCTCTGGTGGGTATCGAACCCACGACCCTCACGCTAATAGTCTACCACACTACCCACTAGACTACCAGGGCACCCAACCTGTCATTTAAATTCATTCTAATAGACCTGAATAGAACAGTAATGGTTTCGTTTGATGAAACTATTTTTAAGAAAGAGAGATATGGAAGGCAATAACGTATTTTCCTAGAAAAAGAACCTCTGTTTATCAGAGTAGAGCTACAGCCATATAGCCTATTTCGACATTTACGTTGAATTTGTTTGTTGCAGTTCTTTATCATAAACAGTTGTGTTCATTGCTAATTCCCAAGCTTGCCAATTTGAGAAACAGACGATTAAGTGGGTATGAGGTATATAATACTGAAGAGATTATAAGATGGATGTATTACACATATTGATCCAATTAGCTGACGATTGTTGTCGATACCATCTCATGTGATCCCTTAGGAGTTCCTCGTATAAATGTAAGTCACAGCACTAGAGCCAGTGGAAGATGACTGTTCATCATAGAGATTACCAACGTAATGTTGTGATTTAAAATTATAAGACTTACGGATGGACCCATCATTAAATATTTACAATTCTTCTGTCATACTTCATAAGTCTGCTCTGACGCTTTGTGACGCTTCCAAAACCGCCGCAAAATTGATTGGTAGACGTAAAACTTTTAGTGTTTATTTTACGACTTAAAACAAACCTATGCATGTAGGTTTAAACATTGTATTTGCTTCCAATTACTAGCTGGCACCACCGTGCACACTTTTACTTTATAATTTATATGTAATATTTAATTATATGTCAACATTTAACAATTTCGCTTTTAGTCATGTACTTACAAACTACAATATCACAAATTTTATTAACTATTGGTTTGAAAATTAAATAATATCACCTTTACCACCATCAATTTAGACGATGGTTTTATTAGGATTCCAACAACTTTATGATAAAACAATTAAAATTGTTTGAAGTTTGAGATTTCCAATATTCTAATACTTCTCTATCTGTTGAAGAAAATTTTAAATAGTTTTCAAACACTCAAATACTGTGGTTAAATTAACTACAACATAAAAAATCGACAAATTTTATTTAAATTTTGTTTAATTAATACAAAAAGCAACGTAAATTATGCGTCATAAAAAAAATAAAGTCTGTTGTAGTTCGCAATCCCGTTTAAAATTTCATTTAATTTAAACTAAAGCTTTTAATATCGACGCTTCCAACAGGCACTTCCGAATGTTGACAGTCGACAACACCCATCTTGTTGAAGCTACATCTGTCAAACTAGCTTTCGTTTATTCAGCCAAATCACAATTGACGAATTTTATCGAAAAATTATCTTCAACGATAAGACCGATGATTTCTGGATGAATCGAAACGTAAACAAATAGAATTCTCGAATTTAAGATGCTTGTTATTTTTCTCTGTATGCTTAGAATTATTGGTCCTGCATAACGACGTCCCATTGTGTCCCTTAATTATGCAGAAAATGAAGAGTCTTTGAGACATTTTTCTCTTATTTATTGCCAAATAAGCCTTCAAATTTTAATATCTGGGAAATATTCTGTTCTTTTACTTCTACATTGCTATGCACTGATTGATGTCCATTTGACCATCATGTAATTCTTAGTTAAAGTCGTCATAGTCTAGTAGGTTGTGTGTTGCCTTATTATATGTTAGGCCACGGTTCAAACCCCAGGTCAGACACTTCCAATAAAACGAAATATGAAAAAATATTTCTTCCCTGATTTCTGGCAAAAACTCTGAAAAACAAAAATAAAATTGCCATAAAAACCTTCTCAAAAATCTGTCGTTTGGAGTCGACTTTAAACTGTAGGTCCCTTCACTCATGGATAACATTAAAGGTGAGAAGCTAGTTGTGATAAAAAATAACCGTTATTTTCAAATTTCGTGAGTTACTTATGTTCGATTTTCGCATTCTAATATGTTGGTACACATGCCTGTTATATATGTTGACAATATCAGCCATTTTGGATTGTCAGTTTGTTTTTACAGATAAAAAGGTTAGTCGTGCTTTGGTGTACTCTTCGATTTTTTTACTATTCGAAAAAATGGATCAAAGAAACTGTATTGAGTTTTGTGTAAAAAATGAAATTAAATGTACAAGGAAATTTGAAATGTTGACTGTGGCGTTTGGCGAGTCTACTATGAGCAGAACATAAGTTCAATTGTGGTATAACCGGTTTAAGGAAGGCCGAGAAGATGTCAATGACGATGCTCGTCATGGTCGTCCGAGTACGTCGACAACCGATGAAAACATTGAAGCAGTGAAAAAAATGATTTTGGATAATTGTCGAATCACTATTAGAGAGGTTGCTGATGATGTTGTCATATCGTTCGGGTCATGTTAAGCAATTTTTACGGATGTTTTAGGCATGAAACGTGCGGCAGCGAAGATTGTTCCAAAATTGCTAAATTTTTAACATAAACAAGGTCGCATGTACATCGTCATTGACATCTTCTCGGCCTTCCTTAAACCGGTTATACCACAATTGAACTTGTGTTTAATTAAATCGAACATACGTAACTCAAGAAATTTGAAAATAGCGGTTATTTTTTTATCACACCTCGTATGTAACCTCAAGCCTTCAAGCAGTCTTCTTCAAATTTTCAGTTCTGGGAAATATTTTGTTCTCTTACTCCTACACAGTTATGTACTAATTAATATCCCTTTGGCCATCATGTAATCCTTAATTAAATATTTATATATTTAATCTTTTATGTTTATTTTCTAAAATTCATTTTTAAGCCATTGTTTATTTACTCTAAACAAAAAAAAAAGCAATTTAAAAAAAATTTATAATTAGAACCATCACATCTGAAAAATATTGGCCATATGGTAGTAAGAAAAAGATCATGTCATAATGTTAGTAATAGTTTAAGAAGTTGCCAAATTGAAATTTGTGAATTTTCATTGTATGAATATTTCTATTTAAGTGAACAATTTTGACCATCACTGTATATGTATGTATACACATATACGTACATACATATATTAATATTAAATATTTATATATTATATAAATACATATATTTATATTAAATTATTGAATTTCAATATAATTTTCTGTTTGACTGTGCGGTAGTTTTTATTTGATATAAAATTATAATGAATTTTATTTTCCAATATAATGTTTTTCCAATTTAATGTTTCATTTATTTGTTGTACAATTTATGGATTATTTTCCACGACCATATTTAAAAAAATTAAATTATCACTAATTATGATTATAAAATGAGTAGGAACACTAGTCTAATTCGGCTAAGGTTATAAATGCAAGCACTATAGCGTTTTGGAGAAGAATCTTTACAGACAAGCACTATTTTCATAAAACTCAATTGATTTTTAGGTTCATCTTGTAACCAAAAATATACTCCTTTTTGAAGTTTACAAAACAAACACGTATGATTTAGTTTAATAAGCTGTTCATACAAAAAGTGTAAAGTGAAGAATTCGCTCCGACGCGAATCGTTTCGATACGAATTTTATTTTGTTTTTGATTTTCGAAGCCTTACCATCATAATACTCCAATAACAACTCCTACTACAAATAGGCACGATAGAGCCGGTTTGCGGTGTTTGCTCTAAGATCTCATATCTTACCCATGTTCACGAATGAAAGTTCTAGAAGTTGCCAGTTCGAAAATATCAAACTGTAGTTCTCGAATCCACCGAGAACGCTCGTTTTTAAAAGGTATAAATCTAGCAATATAACGGAATTTTATAGCATTCAATAAATTCTAATAGGACTGGCAATATTTATTGGCAATTTGGAAACATACCAATATATTGTACATACATACATACATATATAATTATAATAGTTTGTATACGAATAATTATGTATGTTGAAAAGGATTATCTTTGCTGAATGCTTTGTATTATTTTTCATATAAAACTCATTGATGGTATTTGAATAATTTAATGATTTATTTAATAATATGTGTTATTCGGTTATTATTGTGGTGCATACAATTGAAACATTTTCTTTTTGTTTGTTTTTATTTTAAGTGCCACAAATATTTGGTTTAATTATGACAATGAAATTTATAAATATTTTTCAGGTGTGAGTATTAAAATATTTATCCTTTAGCATGTTTTACACTTCAATGGATACGCCCATGAAAATAAATATCAAACGAAATTCTGCACTTATAAAATAGCTATTGTCAAACAGTCCGATTATATACAGTGGACAGCAAAAGTCTTAGTACGGCAACAATATATTTCAGCAATTTCATAAATTTTAGCCAAAAGTTTGTATAAAAATTTATAGTTTATATATTTATTGTATTAAATTATTTCTGTTTTATTATAAAACAAACAATTTTTTAATGTTTTTCATAAAACAAGAGAAAAATAAGGAAACGTTTCAGATGATTCCATAGGTACCCCCAAGGAGAACCGTGAGTAAATTTTAAATTTTAAAGGGTCCGCCAAATAACTTTTTTTTTAAATGCTCTAAAAAAACTACTGAATATTTTCTTTTTTTTATTTGAAAGTACAATCCTTCCGGTTAATAATGGAAAATAATTTCATTCAAATGGCTGCCTCGGCTGGCCATGCAGTAGCCTACACCAGAAGATGCCGATTTTGGCAAAAAAAAATCATCTTTTCAGATGAAGCTGATTTTGATCTTGGCGGGTATGTAAACAAGCAAAATTGTTGCATTTGGAGCACAGAAAACCCGCACGCATACATTGAAAAGCCGATGCACCCAAAACGAGTCACTGTTTGGTGCGGAGTTTGGTCCAGAGGCATAATTGTGCCATTTTTCTTCGAAAATGAGCAAGGAGTGGCCGTTAAAGTCAATGGCGATAGTTGTCGGGCCATGTTAAATGAATTTTGTTCACAAAAATTGAAGAGGAGGATATTGGCAACATTTGGTTTCAACAGGACGGCGCTACGTGCCACACAACCGAAGCTACACTCGATGCTTTGCGCCCTGTTTTTGAAGATCGCATTATCAGCCGCAGATCTGATGTCGTTTAGCCACCACGGAGCTGCAATTTGACACCGTTGGACTATTATTTGTGGGGTGCCGTCAAAGATAAGTATTACGCCGACAAGCCAGAGACAATTGACGCTTTAAAGGACAATATTCATGAAGCCATTGGTGAAATACAGCTGCACACAATTGATAATGTGCTTAAAAATTGGACTGATCGTGTAGGCTACTGCATGGCCAGCCGAGGCAGCCATTTCAATTAAATTATTTTCCATTATTAACCGGAAGGATTGTACTTTCAAATAAAAAAAGAAATTTGAGAAAATATTCAGTAGTTTCTTTTTTTTAAAGCATTTTCAAAAAAAAAAGTTATTTGGCGGACCATTTATTGGAAAACTAATAGATTTCTTTTTAAGACAAATGGGTGACAGTCAAAGAAAAATGTCTACATACACCCTCTGATTTTTATCAAATTAAAAAAAGATGTTATAGAGTTGCTTAAGACATCTACAATCAAGATAGTTTGAAGGACAAAGCATAGAAATTATTGCAAAAATTTTGTGGTGTATATATAGACTTTTTCTTTGACTGTATATCGCAAATAGAATTATATTTTTAGAAAAGTAGAATAACTTAAAAATTCATTAAAACTGAATTAATTGTTGATTGATACGGGATCAAGAATCACACAATTTATTTTTCCATGGATCCGTATAAAATAAAATCTTAAACAATAAGCTTAGCCAGGCTTAAATTACAATTCAAAATTAATCAATATCAGCACTTTTGGGAAAACAATGGAAAAAGAATATTTTCTTTTGTGTGTGTGATGTATCACCCGACTAAAACCATTAAGAACAGCCCATTGAATTCGCTGCTGCGACATCATCAGAAAGATCATAAATTTCATGAATTGAATGACTCGTTATGACTCGTTACCAAATGTCAATAATTCTTTGGCACTTTAAGGTTCACACAGCCGAAACAAAAGTATTTAAAAAACAAAAAAAAATTAAAAAGTGATAGAATCATATGGTTTTTGTTGTTGTATAAAAAAAATGCATTTAAAGAATAAAAATTGAATGACCATTTGAATGCGAAGAGCAAGCCGCAAACAAAACATGCCAATATTCATTGCCGAGCCTTGTTTTTCTCGCCATGCAAAAATCTATAGTCGTGTGTAAATACGCCTCCTCGCAGGCAATTCAATTTATAAGTGTCAACAATTGTTTGATGTTCTGGCGTTTATTGCAGTTATTGTTGTTATTCTTTTATTATTTTGAACTGCTGTTATTGCTTTAGGGTGTTGCAAAACGCAAATTATAAATAATAATCATTGAAATCGCCAGCCAAAAACCAAAAACAAAAAAAAAAAAACAGTTGAGATGTGATCTCTACACACGTTTTGGGCCGTAGATTTTTATTTTTTCATTGTTTTTCATTTTCCTTGAATCCCATGCCATGCAATGGGCAAATAGACAAATGAAAACTGCCTTCAGTATTTAAAGTTCTTATAATTGTAGGCTTTAGCTGTGGTTGTTGCTATTGTTGGTATAGTTGTTTAGTTTTGCAAATAATAGAGACTGCGTAAGTGTGTTTTTTTTTGTATTATTTCGTACGAATGCTGTCGTTAGCCACCATCATCATCAAATATCAGCCTTTCAATTTCGAGTTCAATTCAAAGTTACAATTCATTCAATTGAAAAAACGATTTGAAAACAAATACGTATGTATACGCAGATACTAAATGGAAACAAAACAAACCAAAAAAAAAGAATTAAATTTGAATGGTTGGTACACATTTTTGTTTTTGGTTTGCTTTAGACGGTTTGGAGTTTTCTGTGGTTAAATTGACTGATTGACAACTTTTAATAAGTAAAGCCGGCATGAGAGTGTCCTATATTAAAACATTCTGAAGAAAAAACCTTAATATTAGTACATACATACATATATAGTACACATACATTATTACATTATTTACATTTTAAGTTTATGAAAAATATTTCAAAAAAATTTCAGAAAATTTTCGTCTCTCAATTGTACTTTGTTGAAATTCAAAAATGCGGGAAATAAAAATGTTTAAAAATTATGATTTTACTTTAATTACTTAACTGATCATTAATACCCTTTACCCTAGATGACAACCTAGCATTGATAATAGCACCCATGGTTGAGTGTTAACTTTATCCATGAATGGCGGCACATACAGTTTAAGATCGACTCCGAATGATTGATTTGTTAAACTTTTCATGACAATTTTGTTTGCTCTAGGAGTTTTTGCTAGAAAACTGATGAAATAATTTTTTTTTTCACGTTTGACCTCCGGCTTGTCTAAACCATCACACTACGTACTAGATTGCGGCGACTTCATAACATTTTAACACAAAAGAATCTGATTAGTTAACTTTGATAAAAGAATTAGTCTACTACGTGCCACTTACATATGCACATAAATAATTGGTCATTACAAACCTTCAGTTAGGACTACGACCTAGTTTCTCGTACCGCTGATGTTCTCTGTGTAAATTGCATGTGTAACATTCATTCTCTATCCAATAGTCATCAATTTGTAGGATGCCTTGACAACGATTCAGAAATTGAATTCTTTACATTTATTGCTCTGCGACTGATTAGTTTAAGAGATATTTATCTAAATGACATACCTGCTATAGCACACTGATGGATTGGTTATGTGAGACAGATTATGGTTTATAGGATATGAGTCATTATCAAACACTCTAGCTTGAATACGACCACTGCTTGCGGAAAACGAGACAAGCAGCAGTTTTTAAGTAACTGTCCGACTCCAATTAATTAAATTAAAAACGCTGATAGTATCAGGAATGACTTCAACTATAACTTTTTGTTCTTAGCTGAACTGTACGTTTATTTTTGCGTTTCACAAGAAACGTCAACGATGTGTTTGAATTCTTTTATTCTAAGGGCCATTATTACAACTTTCCATTAAAGTTGGGTTTAGTTAAAGGTAGCTTTAGCTAAAGTTTAGCTTTAAAGTTACCTTTAACTAAACTTTAAAAGTTACCAGTTGGATGATATTCCCTTTAGCTTAACGCTGACTACTACCATATTATCCACTTATAATAATGAAAAACAATTTATCGGCCCGTTAAAATCCTCCCTTTAGTTAACGGCAAGTTGTAATAATGCCCCTAATTCTAATAAATTATTTTTGGTCACAATCTACACTTACTTTGCTCTGATCGTTGACTTATAAGAAGTGATACAAGTTCTTCGTTAAACGTTGAGCTGCTGTAGGGAAACCAATATATCAATAAATCTACTAAAAGATTATCGTTCCATCCATGTTGATTGAGCTTGGCTCAGAAATATTTCAATATGAATCATAATCAGTTAACGTTCATTCATTTTTCGTATTTCCTGCTTCTAGAGGTTCTTCTAAAAGTATCATCAGTTCTTCAGTGCTACCCTCATTTGACTGCATTCGTCATTTCTATTGATTTAGTTGAACAAATGGTAGAGATGGGTATTTCGTCATAGTGTAGTTCGCTGGATATGTGAAGTTAAATACCCCGTTGTTTTGAAAACATCACAGATGGCGTTGTAGTACCTATGTATATTACAGTTATTTCGCCAGATATTGAACCTAATTTTCTTCGTTGTTTCTATAGTTTTTAACGGGTATCGAGATTAGTTGACAAACTACATACTGCACATTCCACAAGGCATTGTGCTATCTTTCACTCTATTCTATTTAAAGATACATATCCAGGCTCTAAGAGGACTGATTTTCTGACATAGTGATCTACGGGGAAATTTTCATAGAAAACTCTAAATTTGAAAAGATGTGGAATTTTCTCTGAAAGTCTTTCAGGCTGTGTTTGTTTGGGATCGATTTAATGGCCATTAATCAAGTTGTGGAATTGGCTCTGAATAGGGGATCTCCTAGTACCAACATTTGTATCTTCTCCAATATCCAAGTGAGAATCACGTCTCTTTCGCATGCTACATTAAAATCTAAACTGTTTGGCATTTGCCAAATACCTGAGCGATATTCTGTATCAGATGAATGTGTTTGAATATAGGTCCTTTGTTAAATTATCTATCAAAGTATAGGAAAAGAATTTTGTTTTATTGCCAGGCTCACCTGGCCTAAATTGGATATGAAGCGAACTGTATTCTTACAGGTAGAGGAGGGTAGAGAGTATTGCCAATGACATACTTTTATTCGAAGATTGACGCTGATAGAGGAGGTGAGTCAATCAGGACTCGGTAGTCAAGGATTCACATTGTATCACAACGTCTGCAAAACTGCCACTCCTTTGCTGTCCTACTTTAATATTTCTTGCATCATAACTTTAAAGTTTAACATCATTTTGCCCCATAGAACTGATTATTTTGTACAACAGTGTAGTTATGATGTCATAATCAAGGAGGAGAGACTGCTTTATCCATAATACAACTAAAGATGTTACAAACATTATCATAAACCTTACTTACCCCTACCTTCTACTGTAGTGTGGATTTGAAACATTTGGGCTTGAGTTTTTAATCTTTACAAGGCCATTGTATCGTTGGTGGTGGTGGCAGTAATATTTTTTGTTGTTGTTTGGTTTCTGTTTTTTTTAATGGTTTGCTCTTGCAGTAATGCTGTAAGTGTTAAAAAAAGATGTGTTAGTTGCAAAACCTACAACCAATGAACCTCTTTTAATAGGGGTCTCCTGCGATAGATCTGACAATTTCGTTTACGCACTTTGTGTGTAGAACCCTGTCAAAATGCTTATAAACACCGTTTATTGTATCGATCTGGTATGAGTCTCTACAGTCAGTCGTCTTAATAATTCAGGTGACTGACTGAAGAGTTTTTTTTGTTTCTTTCAAATATTCATATTGTTGTTATTGTAAACTTGTTACACATTCATAGAACTTTAAATGTGTGACAATGTAGTTTCGGTTTTATTATTCGAATAATTTTTTTTTTGTTTTTTTTTATTTTGTTTTTCGGTTTGCTTTATTTGATTTTAAATAGACGCGTTGTTTTTAAACAATAGAGTTGTTGATCTTATTGTTATTGTCGATATAGTTGTTGTTGTTGTTGTTGTAGAGTTGCATTGAATTGCGTTTGTTTTTTTTTTTTTTTGCCCACTCTACTCTGCTCTATTCTGCGTATGGGAATATTTAACATTTTGTCATGAGTCATTTACGGCTTAAGAGTCGTCGTCAATATTGTCTTATTTATTTTGGTTTCTGTTTCAGGTTTTTTTTGCTTTTGTTTCGTTTTTCTGCTTTTTAGCCCTCTTTTCATATTTCATTTAAAAATTTTCAATTTGTTTATGCCGTCACTTGTTAGTGGAATTTATATTTTTCTTGTTATTGTTGTTGTCGTTTTTTTTTTGCCTCAATATTGTAGTTTTATTAACGGAATTGTTGCTGATGTGGAGTTTATTGTTTTTGTTAATAAATCTCTTAGGAATTGTTTAAAAATCAACAACAAACAAGCAGAGAAAAACAAAAACAAAAACTATGCAATAACAAATAATAATAAAACAACACCAACAGCAACAATAACAATAATACCAACATCAATAATAACGAAATCAAACAAATTGATGACTACTATTGAATAGAGAATGAATGTTATACAACCCTGCAGTACGGGGGAATGTTAACCTATTAATGGATTTTAGTTTACATACATGTATTGCTGGCCGCACAGGATAAAATTTCCCAGTCGCCTTTAAGGCGGGTATCTTAATTTTTTTCCTTTCTTTTTCTTAAACTGTTATGAACATTTTTTCATCTGTTCCCGTATTTGAGACTGTATTACTTGAGATTGTAGGCCACTATGCTACTTTCCTAGATTTACTGCACTAAATGAATGAATCTTTATTGAAGAAATTTGACAAAGCGAGTCAAAGCAAAATAGTAACTGAAAGCCGTTACAGCGCTTTAGCTAGGATTACGGCCAAAGTCTCACAGCAAACAGTTGGGTGTGTGTTACCAGACTTGAGGTACTTTTTCATTGAGCTTTTGCTAGTAGACTGCAAAGAGGAGGTTACAGAGAAAAGTATTTTTTCGCCATTATTTTATTTTTTTTTGCAGATGTCACAAGTCAGGTTTGAGACGGCTGTAGACTACAGTGCTCACCAAAAGAATTTAATTCTATAAAAGCAGCCAAAAAATGTGTTCCGATAGTCAGATTTGTCTGAAACTATCAAAAACTTTAGTACATAGATGATGATTTCTGATCTCCGATCTCATCTCCGTAAAGTCAAGGGCATAGCAAAGCACGATTGACACCGTTTGTCAATACGTACTTGAGTTTCTTGGTTACAAAATTGATACACATCCGATAATTAATAAGTTTTTTATTTTTTTGTCCTATATCCCTCTTAGGAGCATATGACTTCCACAAAGCATTTCTGCCTTGTTTCAGTTTCTTTAATCTATTTTTGTTGTTCCAGTTAAGCAAGTGTAGTCAGTTCTAGAATAATGGGGCTGCCTTCTATCGTTGCCTAGAAATAACGCCCTCTTCTTTGGTGTACTTAGAAATAACGCCTCCTAGTATTTGGCGTAGTGGTGGAGAATTTTGTTGGTTCCTAGCTCTTTTCTCCCAAGGCGGCGGCACTGCCTGACCTTCCTCTGATTTCATCCTTTTTTCCATTTCCAGGTGCGGAGGCGGCTTTTTAGATGGACTGTATTGGAGGGGAGTGAAGCCACTTAATTTGAAATTCGAAAACTACGACGAACGATTTGTTTTTTTTTTCAACTTCGTTGGGATTCGAACCTATTTTTTTCGTTTATCGCTTACTGCAATTCCTTGGAAGAACCGCCTCTGGTTTTCTTCCTTTTTCAAGGTTTAAAAACCTAATTGCGAAGCAGTTTTTAGAAGTTGTTTCTAGGCAATTAGTTAGTCTCACAGTTTTTTCACTTTTCTGAGGTTTGACCTCAAAGTTGCTGTAAAGTATGGTAAACATATTAGATTCTAGACTGCGTATAAATTACAGCCTTGAACAGTTTAACTATCAGATGCAATTGATTACATGGTATAATTATATTTATACCATTTATACATAAATGATGACAAAACCAGTAAAATCTAACCCTTTCTGGATATACGGGGAACATGGTACACATACACATGGAATTGGTCAATACAACGCTTCAGTCAGACCTAGCTTCTCACAGCACTTATGTTGTGTGTGTTAATTTTATACATGACTGGCGGGACCTCCAATCAAATAATTCACACCGATTACTGCAGAAACTGTAATGGCGCGGTAATTTTAAATAAAAATTGAACATTGACATTCGTCATTGCTTTTATTGCGTGGAGATCAAAACTCTTACGTACACTAAGTAGGCAAATTGTGTCTAGTGAAGTGACTGGTAAAATGTGAACATCATCCGGCAACAAGTAGACTGTTTTTATTCTTGTAGTAAGTGGAACACTTAATCAAACATATCTAACGGATCTTCTAACAGAGACTTCCGAACTGAATAATTGATAACGGCCATCTTCTTGAAGTTACATACATGTATGAGTTGTAATAATCATGGACGCTCACAGACAACAATGTTCGCTTAAGGGCTTTGTAGCAGTTAGCAAATGACCAGAATTATCGTCACAAAATCATTTTCAGCGATGAAGTCAATTTCTGGATGAATGGCAACCTAAATAAACAAAATTGTCGGATTTGGGACGACAATAATTCACATGTGATGTGGAAGCATCCAAAGCATCCTGAAGAACTCACTGTTTGTTCTAGAGGCGTCATCCGTTCATGTTTTTTTGATAACGACGTTGGCCAAACCGTCATCTCGAACGGCGAGTACTATAGGTCGATACTTACCAACTTCACTTGGCCAGGATTGGATGATTTGAAACCAACGACATGGATATTCAGCACAAGCTCTTTAAGGGCATGGTTATCTTACGTGGAGATTATATGCCGTGATGTCCACCGCTATCATGCGACTCCGTTAGACTTTTTATTGTGGGGTTTTCGCAGCAATATGCGAATAAACGTCCTACGCATAGAAAATATGACGTTTGTATGCGCTCTCTTCAGCGAATTCGTTGCATTTGATAGGTGTTATGTTCCACATATAATGTCATCAATAGGTCTTTCAAACTTATAAAAAATTTCGATGATATCTCACACACACTTTGTTTTATTTTAATTTATAGTTAGGAAACGCTTAATTAAGGACCTGTTAAAAAAGCTCTTACCCTCATGCATGCAAACTTATTTACTCATGCAATCACTCACTCAAATTTATTAACGAATACGGCTGGAGATTAAAATGTGATTTTTATTCGATTTAACGAGAATTTCATTTCATTTAAATTTTTTTTGTCATTTAAGTGACTCGTTTCGAGTATTTTAATCGTTTTAAAAATGTCAAAAATAACGACAACAGAAATCATTTTAAAATAACTGTTGTTTTAATTGTTTTGACAATTAAATATCGAAAATGATAATTTGACATCATAACAGTTAATTCCACATGTATTGTATTGCCGCTTATTATCGGAAGGAAAACGTGTGCGCAAGATGGGTGGCAGGTTTACTTGCAATAGGTGAAAAAGGAAGTCGCCGAAGAAAAATTTTTTCATGTTTTGTTTTGTTGGAGATTTCTGACCTGTGGTTTGAACCGGGGTCTCACGTCTAATAAGCCAACACCCTTACTATCCTCCAAACCATAAATAAATAAGTCTTAAGTACTCATTTATTTTTTTGGTTATGGTGATTGGTATCTTTGTGTTCAGCTAATTAATGCTTTGAAGACATTGGCTATTTAAGCAAATTCTAAAATATAATGTAGTATGGATCAGTAGTATGACAACCAAGTATACCAGAAATGTTTGTACTTTGGATATTATAAAAATACAGAGTGATACTTCTACAGAATGCACAAAATCCTATAGATAGCAGCAGCTAAAATGGCTGGAATTTAGACAACAGATTTCATATAATTTTCAATAATTACAAGACACTATATTTAAGTCGCCGTAGTCTAATAGATAGTGTGTTGGCTTATTAGACGTAAAGCCTGGGTTCAAACCCCAGGTCAGACATCAAAACGAAATACAAAAAAAAGTTATTCTGCGGCGACTTCCCCTCAGCAGATTTCTGGCAAAAACTCTGAGGGTAAATAAAAAATTGTCAGGAAAAGTTTCTAAAAAATCTTTTGTTCGGAGTGGACTTTAAACTGTAGGTTCACCCACTTATGGCTAAAATTAACACACACAACATAAATGGTGCAAGAAACTAGGTCGTAACCCTGACTGAAGGGTTGTAATAACCAATTATGTATGTATGTACATTTAGGTACCCCGATGGCCTAGTGGTAGTATGCTAAACTTCAACTGTCAAGGCCGTAGGTTGGAGTCCCACCAGAGATCCTAGGTGTTTTGTGATTGTCTGATTGCTGCCATTAATGATTGATGTTTATGATCAACCGCAATAGAAAAAGAAAGTGGAAATTACAATGCAATTCTCGAGAAAAAAGTGCCGATGGTTTTTCACCGACCCTTGAAAAAAACCTTTCTCCTATAATGTACTTTCTCCACAATGTACTGCAAAAGTAGGAGTCTTCTCCTAAGTGCTAGTCTTAAATTAAAAAAAAAACATCAGTATTTCTGAATACGGAATGAACTTTCGTGTAACTTTACACCCGTACATACACTTTGCGTCGTTTTGTTTTGCGTTTTTTCGAAGTTGCGTCGGTGCTGAATTAATACTAATTTTCACTGTGCGTCGTTAGATTTTCGAGGTTGCGTTGTTTTGGGTTCGAGATTTTATTTTTTTTTTAAATTTTTGGAAATTTCCTTCTCTTTTTCTAAAAGATGTCACGACTTTTGTTTCTAATTGCGTAATTTTATCAAAACTTGGGAATTCCCTTTCGAACTGAAAAATAATACAGTTTTATTTTCAATTTCAATTTTCTTTTTCAAAAGTAGTATTTTTCGTAACCCTGGAACCTATCGTTGATCTTTCCATGGTTTGCTATAGAAATCATAATTCACTTTGCGTCGTTTCAATTTACATCGTGTTTTTTTTTTGGAACGTAACCACGACGCAAAGTGAGGTATGGGTATATTTGAGAGAGCGGTCTTAACGATGAGGAGGACCATACATAACATACATACATACATAATTGGTTATTACGTCCCTTCAGTTAGGATTACCACTTAGCTGCACACACCATTTATGTTATGTGTGTTAGTTTTACAAATAAGTCGACGCCGAACAACAGATTTTTTGAAAAACTTTTCATTGGAAATCTTATTTACTCTCAGAGTTTTTACCATAAATCTTTTGAGAAGAATTTGCCAAAATATCTTACCCTGGGTTTGAAACATGGCCTCACGTCAAATAAGCTAACACACTGCCTACTAGACTACGGCAACTTCACGGAGAAACAGCATATAAATTCAAAAAGTAAACCTTGGAATATGAATTGCAGTTTCTCAATTGTATAATGGCTGCGGCTTTAATTGGCTTCAAGGACCATTTCAAAAGAACTTCTATGTTTCATACTGCATCTGAATTACAAACTCTGAAAAAGGCTTTCTTTTGAGAGAAGTTACAATAGCCTAATTGCCTTGTAGTGAATAAGCTGGTCTACCTATTTTTTTTTATTTATTCTTTCAATAAATTATGAATGTAGCATTATTTTTTCCGGTCTTCTCTTTCTTAGCTTACATTTATCTCAGTTAACAAATAATTTTAAATTATGAATTGCTTTAATACTCGTATGCTTAAGGTTTCTTTTACTGTGTATTACGCTGATTTTACGCTATTCAAATATCATACGATATGCTGCTTTATCTGCAAAAAAAGGGGGAGACGACATTACTTACATACATATGTATATACATGCATACATTTTCCATCAATATGAATAATTTTATGGCAAATTGTTTCGAATGCCTAATAAAATTTCAATCATTCTCGTTTACCCTCCATAAATATTGTATTTTATGGATTTGTTTAATAAAATTCGAAAATTTAAAAGAACGACGTTTATTTCATGGCCGTTTAAGAAAAAATTGTCTGTGAAGTAAAAAATTGAAATTCCAAATAAAACATTCCGTTTCAAATCCGTTTAGTTTATTAAAAATTCCGCTAAATAACTTTGAATGTTTCGTATTAACGAAATAAATGTTAAATATTCATATAAAAATATTACAATTTTCATCTGTTTTTTTCCAACATTCTTTTTGGTTGGCTTAAGCGTTTTGCTTAGTTGGTGATTTTTTTTTTATTGAAATACACTCCCTTAAAAAAATATTTTGTATGTTTCAACAAAATGTGTGAACTTTCTATAGAAATCAGCGGCAAGAGGAAATAGTGATTCTGGTATGCCCTATAGGTAGGGAAAAAACCCTTTAAAAGGGGTTTTTTTTTCTCAGGGTTTACATTATTTGTTATCAGAGTTTATATTGTAGGGTAGTCGGGTGTATTAAAAATATTTTAAATGTGTTTTACATGAATGACTTCAAATAAATCTGTTTGTGGATGCCATAACACACAGATGCTGTTTTGTTTTTCTTCCTTCTCTTATACATAAACATCGCATACGGTTTTAACTTACACTCGTAATTATTGGAATTGGTAATAGATACGGAAATAATTTGCTAATGTTAAGGAACATAGCGTTGTTTACAAATAATCCTGTCCCATTTAGTTTTTTTTTTAACTTTATTTCAGTTTCCTTAATCAGGTCACTTTGACTAAAGTAGGTAAGAGGGGGTACAAAAAATCCGTTATCATGGTGCGGTAGGTGTCTTCTTTGATCGCAAAGGTTGCACCGTCCTCATTTTCAAAGAAGTATTGGCCAATGATGCCTCTGCTCCGCAAGGCGCACCAGGCAATCACTCGTAATGGGTACATTGGCTTCTGTAAGACCACGTGTAGGTTTTTTATCCCCAAATTCGGAAAATTTTCTCATTAACGTACCCACAAACATGAAAATGAGCTTCATCCGATATGATAACTTTTTGGCAAACTCAACATCATCGTGCAGTTTCGCGTTGGGCCATCTAGCGAAGCGAAATGAAAGTGGATGGTCATACGGCTTCAACTCCACCCAGAAAAATTACTTTATGGATAGCTTCTGTGGTGCGGTTAACCAAAAGAGATTTCAAATCTAACAGTGGCAAAAAGTAGACAAATAAAGGAAAATAGAGGTAAAACTGGCAAAGAGAATAAGAGAGAAGAGAGAGGAAGCAGAAAAATAGGAAAACAGAGAGTGATTTTACCTTACCAGACAGCCAACTTCAGAAGTTCGCTAAGGCCACTTTAGAAGTCTTGATCCAATAAACAGAGTCTGCCATTTGTATAATCTACAGAAAATTCAGAACACCATATCGCAGAAATAAGTTCTAGTCAGAAAATTTATAAAGGCCTGAAGAAACTCCCTGCCAATGCTTGGGACACATTTCTCCCTGGAAGAGTTCGGCCTGAGCCAAAAAAGCCTGTAATTTTACAGTTATGCATACCCGTTAAATTCTAAAATATCGCCTTGTCATTCTATCATTTGTAATCTTGTTAACATCTTGTACCACGAAAACGCTCAAGAGAAGGACTCTACTTGGAACTCGAAAAATAAATGGTGAGAGAGGGAGGAAAGAGTAAGCAGTGTTTATGTACTTAAGGTTTGAATTTATATTTGCTTAAGTTGTATACGGATAATTTCTCTCTCTGTATTTAGTGCATTCCGCTGTCAACCGGCCAATTAATCACGGTGGGTTGTGGCTCTACAAGAGAGATCAGTGCCACCTAAAAATACGGGATTTTTGTGAAAAAGTCTCTTACTTTCACCACAGTGACGGTATTGCAATAAATCAATAGCGTTAAATTTCCTAACGTCACTAAAGAGCAACTTCGGCCCTTTCCTGTACCCGATTGTCAAATTTCAAAATAGACTTCAAGGTGTCATTCATATACCTTTGATTGTAGTTTTATTCTATACTCTTTCCGAAATAACTTTAGAGCCTTTCTGGAAGATGCAAACAGCCTCAGCCTGACCTGTCGCAACAATCTAATCTTATTTCAATACCGTATTAATTTTTTTCGGCTCACAATTTCTTAACAAGGCTCTATTCAAATATCTCACAGTGTTCATAGGAACGCACATAATTTTTCATATGTTTTCCAAATAAGTTTCAGCGCAAATTTCTTGCGTGGTTGTTTGAGTAAATTTAACATTTACTTGCGTACCGGTGTTGCCATTTTTTTTCCATGTGCGTGTGAAATGTCCTTAGGATTCAATAGTAGAAAAAGAAGAGATTTTAATTGAAATAAAATCTGAAATAATATCTTATCCTGACTACACTCAAATACAGTATTTGCATAGGATTTTGTGCTTTGTTCTAACAGTTATTCAAATGATTCATGAAAACATTAGAGTTGCTGCTGATAATGCTGGCGCTTTAGTTGTGCAAAGCTTTTTTTCTTTTCTAATGCCAGAAGATCTAATTCATGAAAGGCGACGCCGACTTGTCTGTAACTTGATGGCAAATTATATGTATCGTATCGCCACCGTACTTGTCTATATTGTAAATACCAGGCTGCTGGTTGCACTACAGAGCCTATTCAATAACACAGTTTGTTTCATTTCTCGATATAAAGGGCAGTGTCTAACGAAGGGCAATATTAGTATCACTGGACAGTGGATTCGCTAGTTCATTGAATAATTACTTGGTTATTGGGCGACGAAGCTAATACCTTCCCCATGGACAAAAATCAAAAATGCGAGTCATATACCAAAAGCTGCAAGTCATCGAATAAAAAAGTGCAAGTCATCGAAGGGCAATATTAGTATCACTGGAGAGTGGATTCGCTAGTTCATTGAAGAATTACTGGGTTATTTGGTGACGAAGCTAATACCTTTCTCTTCGACAAAAATCAAAAAATCGAGTCATAGACCAAAAGCTGCAAGTCGTCGACAAAAAAAAGGTGCAAGTTATCGGCTAAAAAAGTGTAAGTCATCGCCAAAAAAGTGTAAGTTATCGGCCAAAAATAATCGAAGTATCGACCTAAAAATTCTAGTTATCTGCCAAGTGATGAACCAGAAAGCTATTAACACAAAGAAAAGGAAACTATCCACAAAAAAAAAAACAAACAAGTCATCGACAAAAAGACTACAATGCGACAATTTTGTCCGATTTATAAAGAAAACTTTATGTTGCTCATTTGAAGAAAACAATTAGTTTCGTCGCCCATTCCTTGGGCCCCAAGTACCTGTTTTGGAATCCTTGATACCATGGCTATCCAGTCCAGTAGGTCCACAAGTTCATTTTTTATACGATTTATTCCAATTTATACAGAGTACTTTTTTGCTCATTTGAAGAAAACAATTATCTTCGGCGTCTATATCTCTAGTCCCAAGTAACGTCTGACCGTAAGGAAACTTGTTTTGGAATCCTTGATACCATGGCTATCCAATCCACTAGATCCATTCCCCCCACAAGTTCATTTTTTAATCCGATTTAATCCCATTTATACAGAGTATTTCTTTTGCTCATTTGATGAAAACAATTAGCTTCGTCGCCTATATGTCTAGCCCCAAATAACGTGCGACCGTAAAGAAAAATGGTTTTCGAATCCTTGATACCAGGGATATATAGTGGGATACTTGAAGCAAGTCCCATTTTTACACATCATCGATCATCATCCCCAGACTATGTCAACATAGTAAATGTTTCTAACCCGATCATTGTTACCCCCACTAGGGGATCATATATATATGTTCCTTTTACTCCTCTAGGGAGCATAGGGCCGCAGGGGATCATATGAAGCCTGTTATTTTTTTACACATTCAAACAACTATGATTAACCCATTAATGCCCGAATTATTTTTTTCTCTAACGGTTACTGTTTTGTTTTTTACACTCAATTTGCTCTCAGAACATAAAAACTAAGGCAACCTCTGCTGGCAACTTAAGTTGCCACTGGGCACTAATGGGTTAAGAATTTTTTGCCTTCTACTGCTTGAGTTTGTTGTCTAATACTCTACCTCTGTAGTAAATGCTCTTTTATGGTAGGTTGGTGATCTTCTTTCGAAAACAATGTGAATCGAAGAATGTTAGAGGTGGTAACTCCTACCAAACCACACCTGGTAATCTGGCTATCTGTTGACCCAAACACTAAATCAAGAATGTGGAAAACGTTTAATGGGATCCCTCCAAAATAAATCGAATACAGCATTTGGGGTTGTTATCAACTTCAGAGGAATTGAACACAGGATTCGCGTTGATGCATTGACAAAAATTAGTCCATATTTTGGTTCCGCCGGTCGGCCCTACATCAGCTGCCTAATACATCCTTTTTATACGAGTGTCATAGTGCCTATTGATGAAAGTCCAGTTGTGGAAACGCCAGGATATCTAGGCAATTCACCACAAATTGTTTGCCTACATGTGATTAAAATTTTTAAGCTGTGGCAACACTTGCCACTCCATATAAAAATAAAACCACAATAAAATCAAACACAACATTGGAAAGAAAGGAGCAGCAGCAGTAGTAAAGGAAGACCAAGTAAATAAATTGAATAAATCAAGCGTAAAACTGAAATGCTAAATAACGAATTCATAGATACAAGAAAATATACATACATTCACAGCCATACATACAGACAGACAGACACTCATATGCCGATGTGTTTACTTGAATATTGAATTTCAAAAGAACGAAAACGATACAATCGTATCGTATCGTATAGAAAACATATTTATTTATGGACTCCTTTACATTTAACTCACTTGTTGGCTTATGACGATAAAAGTGGTGCGCGAAATGACTTGTTGGGGCCGGAATTGATAAGTGTTTCATAAAAGTACTTCTTAAGATTTGTATGCATATGTACATATGTATGCATTTGTATATTTATGAGACATTGAGGAATTCAAAAAATTGAGAATAATCCGGAATCCGATGCGAATATTATTGCATAGGCCATGTCAATATGTTGCTTGTAATTGGATTGGTGATCATTATATTGCGTTTATTGATATTGAAAAGATCTACAACAACGTGCCCCACGAAATTAATACCTGATAGATGAGACCTGAAAATCACCTTGGCGAACGCATTCGCATGAACACAGTTGTCCGGCGGGGCTGTATTCATCTTCTTAATAAAAGCCACGCGGTAGACGGAAGATTACTTGGGTACTGCATGAAATGAAAGCAAACCTAATAGACTAAGAATACGCCAATAGCATTTGTCTAATGGTCAAAGAAAAAGCAGCCAATTTTGTTTTGCAAATAAATATTGCTAAAGGACACAACAGTTATAAATCAATGGAGAAATCGTTGAAAATGTCCAACCTTCTTGCATATGTTTTCCATAAAGCACTCCCATCTGACATGATTTACTTCCCGCCAGCATTGCTCTAATTCTTGGAGTAGCGTAATTCTCAAGGTGGGTTTTGGTCGATGTCACTTTTTTGAGTCTGGTCATTTTTGTTATATGTACTATCGGACTTTCTCCTGTCGGTTTACATCCACTTTGAAGTCGCCGTAGTCTAGTAGGTAGTGTGTTGGCTTATTAGACGCAAAAGCCTGGGTTCGAGCCCCAGGCCAGGCATCAAAGACAAAATACAAAAAGTATTTTTTCGGCGACTTCCTCTCAGTAGATTTCTGGCAAAAACTCTGAGAGTAAATAAAAATTGCCATGAAAAGTTTCTCAATAAATAAAAATCTGTCGTTCGGAGTCGACTTTAAACTGTAGGTCCCACCACTCATGTATAAAATTAACACACACAACATAAGTGGTGTGAGAAACCAGGACGTTGTACAATGGGTCAATTCGACCTCCGGGTACTGTACTTGTCTTAATTGACAAGTACACGTCCTCTAACCTAACCTAACCTAACCTACCTCCACTTTCAACATTTGATTTATTTTTTTTTATGGATTTCTCTTTGGCCTAGTTTCAGATAATGGTTGTTGTTATTTTTATGACTCCATATCCTGCATATGAAACTGAGCCCTTGTGAATATCTAGTTTTTGCAAGGTTATGTTCAAAATTATACAGGTTTTATTATTTTTATGCAACAGCCCGATTGAACGAATGAACTTTCCGCATTTTCTAATTTTGTTTTATCTATTGGAGAACTACCTTCTTTAAGATAAAACTAAATGGAATGCATTAAAAATATCCAATTTTCCATGACTCCGGTACATAAATTAGTATGTTTGTTGACTTTGAGGACCGTTGTGGTTTGTGACTTATTCGCATAAGCTTGTGACTTAAGAAAACGCCTCAAGAAAAGTCTAACGGATCAAATCACACAATATCGTTAGCCAGTTCACAAAACCTCGAGGCGCTTGTGCAGAACATCCAATATATCATGATCTGTGCGTCTCACGTAGCGCCGTCCTGTTGTAACCACATGTCCTTGATGTCCAGATCATGCAATTCCGGCCAAAACAAGTTAGTAATCATCTACATACAGTACTCACCGTTCACAGTGTTGGCCTCGCCAACGTCTTTTCAAAGAAATATGGGCCGATGGTGGCGCCTGCTCAAAATCCATACCAAGCAGTGGACTATTCAGTATGCATTGAGCGCCTTTGCATCTTATGTGGATTCGTATCGTTCCAAATTAAACAATTTTGCTTGTTCTCATACCCATTTATCCAAAAGTGGGCATCATCTCTAAGGATTATTTTTCGATAAAAATTAGAATGAAAGTCCATTCAACAAACACAAGGCGATGTTTGTGATGGTTCATGATGATTTGAAAAATCAGACTTAATGATTTCGAATTTATTTGATAGATGTACCCTTTACCAGATTGCCATTATCAACTGTCAAAATTCAGAAGAAGTGTCTGTTAGTTTGGGAGGAGACAGATGCATAACCCAAATCCTTGTCTTTAAGTGAAAAAACTCAAAAAACTCCCTCCTCTTGCTGAACAGACTTGGTTTATAATATCATTGTGTGAAGTCCTTAAATATGTTCAAATTGAAGCACAAAGTGTTAAATAATAATAAAAAAACTTACACAGAAATACTTACGTTTTCATTTATTCTTATAAAATAAAATAACCCGTACAATAGTTTTAATCTCTTTTATGCTTTCATTTATTTATTTTTTCTATTTTTCTTATTCTATTTCAGATTGAAAATGATATTTTAACGATAAAAATTGAGAAGATATTTTGAAGTCCGAATGAGTGTTGCCCTAATTGGTTTCTTATAACAAATGTATACGTACCACCACTAGAATCTTCAGCCCGAAAATGTTTCCGAACAGAAAATTCCTTTCTACCAGTTAATAACAAAAATTGAATATCAGTGTGCTTGACATGGAAAAAGTATTCAAAAAGACACAATGAAATGATGACATCAAGCATGGCGCCCTATAGCCGGAGATGACTACAATTAGGTGCCGTAGATCGATCCATAATAAATTGGAATCAATAACTAGAATAAATCATGAAATTAGTATTACTTTAGATTTTATTTAATTACAAACCCATTTAAATTTTACATTTATTACTTAAAATTGATCATTATAATCAAAAAAATGTTAATTGTTAAGAAAATGTATTCTAAAATACAACAAGTATATAAATATATAAAAATTATAAATAAAAAAAGAATTTGAATCAAATATTTGCCCCTATTGCCGTTCTCAACTCAGTTTTTTTTCGTCCCCAAATATTAAATACAGCCTGAAATATAAGGCATTATATATAAGAATTCAGTATATTTCTTAGAAGGCGTGGCATTTGTGGGCGGAAATAAATTTTGCTAAATAGCTGATCCTTTTTTCTATCGTATAGCGAAAACTCAATGTCATTATCTCTTATAGTTTCCGAGTTATAAGCAAAATTGTAAAAGTGTTTAACAAAAAAACACTTCCTGCTGAATTCTGTTGGCCTGGTATTGGCAGAAAATTTTTGAACGAAAAATTTGCAAATATTTTTCGACATACACACACACACACGCACATGTACAATCGTATAACAATTTTACATTTGTGGGAATATCTCGGAAACTATAAGAGATAATAACAATCAGTTTTCACCATGCGACTGGAAAAAACGTCAGCTTTCCAACAATAAATAAATTCGCCCTCAAATATGAAATACAGCCTGAAATATAAGACATTATATATAAGAATTCGGTATATTCCTTAGAAGGCGTGGCATTTGTGGGCGGAAATAAATTTTGCTAAATAGCTGATGTTGTTTTCTATCGTACAGCGAAAACTCAATGTCATTATCTCTTATAGTTTCCGAGTTATAAGCAAAATTGTAAAAGTGTTTAACAAAAAACACTTCCTGCTGAATTCTGTTGGCCTGGTATTTGCAGAAAATTTTTGAACGAAAAATTTGCAAATCTTTTTCGACATACACACACACATACACGCATATGTACAATCGTATAACAATTTTACATTTGTGCGAATATCTCGGAAACTATAAGAGATAATGACAATCAGTTTTCACCATGCGACTGGAAAAAACATCAGCTTTCCAACAATAAATAAATTCGCCCCCAAATATTAAATACAGCCTGAAATATAAGGCATTAAATATAAGAATTCAGTATATTTCTTAGAAGGCGTGGCATTTGTGGGCGGAAATAAATTTTGCTAAATAGCTGATCCTTTTTTCTATCGTATAGCGAAAACTCAATGTCATTATCTCTTATAGTTTCCGAGTTATAAGCAAAATTGTAAAAGTGTTTAACAAAAAACACTTCCTGCTGAATTCTGTTGGCCTGGTACTTGCAGAAAATTTTTGAACGAAAAATTTGCAAATCTTTTTCGACATACACACACACATACACGCATATGTACAATCGTATAACAATTTTACATTTGTGCGAATATCTCGGAAACTATAAGAGATAATGACAATCAGTTTTCACCCTGCGACTGGAAAAAACATCAGCTTTCCAACAATAAATAAATTCGCCCCCAAATATTAAATACAGCCTGAAATATAAGGCATTAAATATAAGAATTCAGTATATTTCTTAGAAGGCGTGGCATTTGTGGGCGGAAATAAATTTTGCTAAATAGCTGATCCTTTTTTCTATCGTATAGCGAAAACTCAATGTCATTATCTCTTATAGTTTCCGAGTTATAAGCAAAATTGTAAAAGTGTTTAACAAAAAACACTTCCTGCTGAATTCTGTTGGCCTGGTATTTGCAGAAAATTTTTGAACGAAAAATTTGAAAATATTTTTCGACATACACACACACATACACGCATATGTACAATCATATAACAATTTTACATTTGTGCGAATATCTCGGAAACTATAAGAGATAATGACAATCAGTTTTCACCATGCGACTGGAAAAAACATCAGCTTTCCAACAATAAATAAATTCGCCCCCAAATATTAAATACAGCCTGAAATATAAGGCATTAAATATAAGAATTCAGTATATTTCTTAGAAGGCGTGGTATTTGTGGGCGGAAATAAATTTTGCTAAATAGCTGATCCTTTTTTCTATCGTATAGCGAAAACTCAATGTCATTATCTCTTATAGTTTCCGAGTTATAAGCAAAATTGTAAAAGTGTTTAACAAAAAACACTTCCTGCTGAATTCTGTTGGCCTGGTATTTGCAGAAAATTTTTGAACGAAAAATTTGAAAATATTTTTCGACATACACACACACATACACGCATATGTACAATCGTATAACAATTTTACATTTGTGCGAATATCTCGGAAACTATAAGAGATAATGACAATCAGTTTTCACCATGCGACTGGAAAAAACATCAGCTTTCCAACAATAAATAAATTCGCCCCCAAATATTAAATACAGCCTGAAATATAAGGCATTAAATATAAGAATTCAGTATATTTCTTAGAAGGCGTGGCATTTGTGGGCGGAAATAAATTTTGCTAAATAGCTGATCCTTTTTTCTATCGTATAGCGAAAACTCAATGTCATTACCTCTTATAGTTTCCGAGTTATAAGCAAAATTGTAAAAGTGTTTAACAAAAAAACACTTCCTGCTGAATTCTGTTGGCCTGGTATTGGCAGAAAATTTTTGAACGAAAAATTTGCAAATCTTTTTCGACATACACACACACATACACGCATATGTACAATCGTATAACAATTTTACATTTGTGCGAATATCTCGGAAACTATAAGAGATAATGACAATCAGTTTTCACCATGCGACTGGAAAAAACATCAGCTTTCCAACAATAAATAAATTCGCCCCCAAATATTAAATACAGCCTGAAATATAAGGCATTAAATATAAGAATTCAGTATATTTCTTAGAAGGCGTGGCATTTGTGGGCGGAAATAAATTTTGCTAAATAGCTGATCCTTTTTTCTATCGTATAGCGAAAACTCAATGTCATTATCTCTTATAGTTTCCGAGTTATAAGCAAAATTGTAAAAGTGTTTAACAAAAAACACTTCCTGCTGAATTCTGTTGGCCTGGTATTTGCAGAAAATTTTTGAACGAAAAATTTGAAAATATTTTTCGACATACACACACACATACACGCATATGTACAATCGTATAACAATTTTACATTTGTGCGAATATCTCGGAAACTATAAGAGATAATGACAATCAGTTTTCACCATGCGACTGGAAAAAACATCAGCTTTCCAACAATAAATAAATTCGCCCCCAAATATTAAATACAGCCTGAAATATAAGGCATTAAATATAAGAATTCAGTATATTTCTTAGAAGGCGTGGCATTTGTGGGCGGAAATAAATTTTGCTAAATAGCTGATCCTTTTTTCTATCGTATAGCGAAAACTCAATGTCATTATCTCTTATAGTTTCCGAGTTATAAGCAAAATAGTAAAAGTGTTTAACAAAAAACACTTCCTGCTGAATTCTGTTGGCCTGGTATTTGCAGAAAATTTTTGAACGAAAAATTTGCAAATATTTTTCGACATACACACACACATACACGCATATGTACAATCGTATAACAATTTTACATTTGTGCGAATATCTCGGAAACTATAAGAGATAATGACAATCAGTTTTCACCATGCGACTGGAAAAAACATCAGCTTTCCAACAATAAATAAATTCGCCCCCAAATATTAAATACAGCCTGAAATATAAGGCATTAAATATAAGAATTCAGTATATTTCTTAGAAGGCGTGGCATTTGTGGGCGGAAATAAATTTTGCTAAATAGCTGATCCTTTTTTCTATCGTATAGCGAAAACTCAATGTCATTACCTCTTATAGTTTCCGAGTTATAAGCAAAATTGTAAAAGTGTTTAACAAAAAAACACTTCCTGCTGAATTCTGTTGGCCTGGTATTGGCAGAAAATTTTTGAACGAAAAATTTGCAAATCTTTTTCGACATACACACACACATACACGCATATGTACAATCGTATAACAATTTTACATTTGTGCGAATATCTCGGAAACTATAAGAGATAATGACAATCAGTTTTCACCATGCGACTGGAAAAAACATCAGCTTTCCAACAATAAATAAATTCGCCCCCAAATATTAAATACAGCCTGAAATATAAGGCATTAAATATAAGAATTCAGTATATTTCTTAGAAGGCGTGGCATTTGTGGGCGGAAATAAATTTTGCTAAATAGCTGATCCTTTTTTCTATCGTATAGCGAAAACTCAATGTCATTATCTCTTATAGTTTCCGAGTTATAAGCAAAATTGTAAAAGTGTTTAACAAAAAACACTTCCTGCTGAATTCTGTTGGCCTGGTATTTGCAGAAAATTTTTGAACGAAAAATTTGAAAATATTTTTCGACATACACACACACATACACGCATATGTACAATCGTATAACAATTTTACATTTGTGCGAATATCTCGGAAACTATAAGAGATAATGACAATCAGTTTTCACCATGCGACTGGAAAAAACATCAGCTTTCCAACAATAAATAAATTCGCCCCCAAATATTAAATACAGCCTGAAATATAAGGCATTAAATATAAGAATTCAGTATATTTCTTAGAAGGCGTGGCATTTGTGGGCGGAAATAAATTTTGCTAAATAGCTGATCCTTTTTTCTATCGTATAGCGAAAACTCAATGTCATTACCTCTTATAGTTTCCGAGTTATAAGCAAAATTGTAAAAGTGTTTAACAAAAAACACTTCCTGCTGAATTCTGTTGGCCTGGTATTTGCAGAAAATTTTTGAACGAAAAATTTGCAAATCTTTTTCGACATACACACACACATACACGCATATGTACAATCGTATAACAATTTTACATTTGTGCGAATATCTCGGAAACTATAAGAGATAATGACAATCAGTTTTCACCATGCGACTGGAAAAAACATCAGCTTTCCAACAATAAATAAATTCGCCCCCAAATATTAAATACAGCCTGAAATATAAGGCATTAAATATAAGAATTCAGTATATTTCTTAGAAGGCGTGGCATTTGTGGGCGGAAATAAATTTTGCTAAATAGCTGATCCTTTTTTCTATCGTATAGCGAAAACTCAATGTCATTATCTCTTATAGTTTCCGAGTTATAAGCAAAATTGTAAAAGTGTTTAACAAAAAAACACTTCCTGCTGAATTCTGTTGGCCTGGTATTGGCAGAAAATTTTTGAACGAATAATTTGAAAATATTTTTCGACATACACACACACACATACACGCATATGTACAATCGTATAACAATTTTACATTTGTGCGAATATCTCGGAAACTATAAGAGATAATGACAATCAGTTTTCACCATGCGACTGGAAAAAACATCAGCTTTCCTACAATAAATAAATTCGCCCCCAAATATTAAATACAGCCTGAAATATAAGGCATTATATATAAGAATTCAGTATATTTCTTAGAAGGCGTGGCATTTGTGGGCGGAAATAAATTTTGCTAAATAGCTGATGTTTTTTTCTATCGTACAGCGAAAACTCAATGTCATTATCTCTTATAGTTTCCGAGTTATAAGCAAAATTGTAAAAGTGTTTAACAAAAAACACTTCCCGCTGAATTCTGTTGGCCTGGTATTTGCAGAAAATTTTTGAACGAAAAATTTGAAAATATTTTTCGACATACACACACACATACACGCATATGTACAATCGTATAACAATTTTACATTTGTGCGAATATCTCGGAAACTATAAGAGATAATGACAATCAGTTTTCACCATGCGACTGGAAAAAACATCAGCTTTCCTACAATAAATAAATTCGCCCCCAAATATTAAATACAGCCTGAAATATAAGGCATTAAATATAAGAATTCAGTATATTTCTTAGAAGGCGTGGCATTTGTGGGCGGAAATAAATTTTGCTAAATAGCTGATCCTTTTTTCTATCGTACAGCGAAAACTCAATGTCATTATCTCTTATAGTTTCCGAGTTATAAGCAAAATTGTAAAAGTGTTTAACAAAAAACACTTCCTGCTGAATTCTGTTGGCCTGGTATTTGCAGAAAATTTTTGAACGAAAAATTTGAAAATATTTTTCGACATACACACACAAATACACGCATATGTACAATCGTATAACAATTTTACATTTGTGCGAATATCTCGGAAACTATAAGAGATAATGACAATCAGTTTTCACCATGCGACTGGAAAAAACATCAGCTTTCCTACAATAAATAAATTCGCCCCCAAATATTAAATACAGCCTGAAATATAAGGCATTAAATATAAGAATTCAGTATATTTCTTAGAAGGCGTGGCATTTGTGGGCGGAAATAAATTTTGCTCAATAGCTGATCCTTTTTTCTATCGTATAGCGAAAACTCAATGTCATTATCTCTTATAGTTTCCGAGTTATAAGCAAAATTGTAAAAGTGTTTAACAAAAAACACTTCCTGCTGAATTCTGTTGGCCTGGTATTTGCAGAAAATTTTTGAACGAAAAATTTGCAAATCTTTTTCGACATACACACACACACACACGCATATGTACAATCGTATAACAATTTTACATTTGTGCGAATATCTCGGAAACTATAAGAGATAATGACAATCAGTTTTCACCATGCGACTGGAAAAAACATCAGCTTTCCAACAATAAATAAATTCGCCCCCAAATATTAAATACAGCCTGAAATATAAGGCATTATATATAAGAATTCAGTATATTTCTTAGAAGGCGTGGCATTTGTGGGCGGAAATAAATTTTGCTAAATAGCTGATCCTTTTTTCTATCGTATAGCGAAAACTCAATGTCATTACCTCTTATAGTTTCCGAGTTATAAGCAAAATTGTAAAAGTGTTTAACAAAAAACACTTCCTGCTGAATTCTGTTGGCCTGGTATTGGCAGAAAATTTTTGAACGAAAAATTTGCAAATATTTTTCGACATACACACGCACACGCACATCTACAATCGTATAACAATTTTACATTTGTGCGAATATCTCGGAAACTATAAGAGATAATGACAATCAGTTTTCACCATGCGACTGGAAAAAACATCAGCTTTTCAACAATAAATAAATTCGCCCCCAAATATTAAATACAGCCTGAAATATAAGGCATTAAATATAAGAATTCAGTATATTTCTTAGAAGGCGTGGCATTTGTGGGCGGAAATAAATTTTGCTAAATAGCTGATCCTTTTTTCTATCGTATAGCGAAAACTCAATGTCATTACCTCTTATAGTTTCCGAGTTATAAGCAAAATTGTAAAAGTGTTTAACAAAAAACACTTCCTGCTGAATTCTGTTGGCCTGGTATTGGCAGAAAATTTTTGAACGAAAAATTTGAAAATATTTTTCGACATACACACACACATACACGCATATGTACAATCGTATAACAATTTTACATTTGTGCGAATATCTCGGAAACTATAAGAGATAATCACAATCAGTTTTCACCGTGCGACTGGAAAAAACATCAGCTTTCCTACAATAAATAAATTCGCCCCCAAATATTAAATACAGCCTGAAATATAAGGCATTAAATATAAGAATTCAGTATATTTCTTAGAAGGCGTGGCATTTGTGGGCGGAAATAAATTTTGCTAAATAGCTGATCCTTTTTTCTATCGTATAGCGAAAACTCAATGTCATTATCTCTTATAGTTTCCGAGTTATAAGCAAAATTGTAAAAGTGTTTAACAAAAAACACTTCCTGCTGAATTCTGTTGGCCTGGTATTTGCAGAAAATTTTTGAACGAAAAATTTGCAAATCTTTTTCGACATACACACACACACACACGCATATGTACAATCGTATAACAATTTTACATTTGTGCGAATATCTCGGAAACTATAAGAGATAATGACAATCAGTTTTCACCATGCGACTGGAAAAAACATCAGCTTTCCAACAATAAATAAATTCGCCCCCAAATATTAAATACAGCCTGAAATATAAGGCATTATATATAAGAATTCAGTATATTTCTTAGAAGGCGTGGCATTTGTGGGCGGAAATAAATTTTGCTAAATAGCTGATCCTTTTTTCTATCGTATAGCGAAAACTCAATGTCATTACCTCTTATAGTTTCCGAGTTATAAGCAAAATTGTAAAAGTGTTTAACAAAAAACACTTCCTGCTGAATTCTGTTGGCCTGGTATTGGCAGAAAATTTTTGAACGAAAAATTTGCAAATATTTTTCGACATACACACGCACACGCACATCTACAATCGTATAACAATTTTACATTTGTGCGAATATCTCGGAAACTATAAGAGATAATAACAATCAGTTTTCACAATACGACTGGAAAAAACATCAGCTTTTCAACAATAAATAAATTCGCCCCAAATATTAAGTTGAGAATGGTAATACCGATTTTTGAAAGACGACCAAATTACTAAAAAAAAAAGTTGTCAAACGCAATAGGAGCAATTGATTCAAATTGAAATTATAACTTGAGTCACCCTGTTTGCATTTATTTCAAAATAATATAATAATATATATAATATATACAATAAAATTGAAAATTTTTATAAGCAAATGCTCTTCGTACTCATTTCTGATACCAGGCGCCCAGAATCTTTAGAGACGAATTGTTTTAAATATAACAGCATACTTTTGGGATGTGTGATATGTGTATCACCTTGTGATTTATATTTAGTATCCTAAGGTATGCTTTAAAAATGTTGAATTGAATAAAATTCGTGAAATTTTAAAGCGTCCCTAGGGTCATAAGTATAAATTACAAGGTGATTCATATATCAAACATCCTTAAAGTATGCTATGCTATAGTTTTTAGAGAAAAATTTCGTCTTTCTGAAGAGTCTGGGCGCCTGGTATCAAAAATCACTTCGAGCAGCATTTGCTTTGAAAAATTTTCATTAAATTTTTAGTTACATGAATGGTTGTGATCCAGGATATGAACATGATAAAAAACAATTTTTCCTGTGATTTTTTAAAACGAATAAAAAAAGCAATTAAATGGGGATGGGACCTCATTCATACGGACCGTTCCGTGACTTGTGGGCATAAATTTGAGACATCGCGCTCCTTATACTTACCATTATAAGAATTACATCTCATTTAAATTTTTTTTAAAATTTTTCCAATTTAACTCCTCTACGAAACGTAATGTCTCTGGTAAAATAATTCCATCTCATGCGTTCAAAATGTGGGCAAGGACATACAAATTTTAAATCCCCAACTTAAACCCCACGAAAAAGTACACTTCTTGAGGATTGTTCTGGATAGAAAGCAGTCTTGGATGCCGAATATTCTTCATATCTTTAGCTATATGGAAAAAGTGGAGCATAAGAGATTGAATGACTCGCTGGGCCAGTACAGCAGTGGTCAGGCGTATATTAACCAACAGATGCCTTGTAAGGTGGAAATCCCTTAGGAGGACAACTTATGTACCTCTTCGGGAAATCCATTCTAAATAGAGAGGTTTGGAAAAGAGGTGCGGTACACATCGTTAGTGTTGAGATTTTTACGGAAGGCTCCAAATTAAATAAAGCTGTACAGCAGTGGGCAAACGTATCTTAACCAACAGATGGCTTGTACGGTGGTAATCACTTAGGAGGACAACTTACCTGTTCGGAAATCCATTCCAAATAGTGTTCATATTTTCAGTGATGGCTCCGTATAAGGCTGTCGCATCACTACAGGATCGAATTCTCTAAATTGGGAACCCCTTCAAAGATTTGCAAGCTTTTAATTGTCAGTTATCCGTCAACGCCCAATCGGCGGCTTCAGATACCGGTGGAACGACGTAGAAAATTAGGCAAAAGTGGAAAGTCATCTTAAAAACTAAAAAAACAAACCCAGTATGATTGCTTTAGTCGTTATTGGGCATTGCTTTTTGCTTCAGCACGTGCTGTTGAGATGATTAAGAGGAGGTAAGTGGTCTTTACATACAACAAACATGGGGAATTATTTCTCTAATTGGCCATTACAACCTAGTTCCTCACATCACCTATGCTTTGTATGTTATTTTGTCGTTGAGTGGCGGAACCTACAGTTTAAAACCGACTCCAAACCACAAGATTTTTGAGAAACTTATCATGGCAATTTTATTTACTCCCAGAATTTATGCCCGAAGACCGCTGAGAGAAAGTCGTTCATAATTTGGTTTTGTTCGAAATGTCTGAATAAAAGGTTAAATCACGGACTCTCGTCTAATAAGCCAACTCACTAGATATTAGACTAGGGCGTCTAGAATGTAAATTATTGAAAAGAACATTGGCAGTGTAAATCGCTTTCTCAGAAGTTCCGAACGGCTGAGAGGTTAGGGGAAAATGTAAAACTGTGGCATCATAATGGGCCTTATGTAACGTAAGTGTGTCTATCTCATTGCTTTGGGTAGAAAGCCACATCTACTTACCTACAATTCCCCAGCAAAGTGAACCAATTCTTGATGGGTTGGCACTCAAATTATGCCCACCATAAATGGGTGATGGCCTCTTACTATTAAAAATAGTTTGAAACCTTGTGTTCCAGGACGCCACTATTTTAATTATCATGTGGTTGCCAGTAAAAGCAATATAAACCATGTCAAGAGTGATCGGAAGCATAGTTTGGATTCCAGTTCTGATATATAGGCGCCAACGCCACTCCTTGTTGGAACTGGTCTTCATGTAAAGGGTGTTTTTTATAGAGGCATAGAACTTTAAGTTGGTATTACTTTTCAAGATGGCGACCGATTTAACAGCTGTCAAGTGATTTATTCTCAGTTTGGTTTGGCAATTCATCATGAATAGACTCACGCCTGAACAACGCTTGCAAATAGTGCAATTTTATTTCAAAAATAATGGTTCTGCGCGGAAAACGTATCGCGCACTACGTCCATTTTATCGTCGACAAAATCGTCCATCAGATGGTGGCCAGAACGTTACAGTCAATGGTGATCGGTATAGAGCCATGATTACTAACTTTTTCATTCCTGAATTGAATAACCATGACGTCCAGGAGATGTGGTTTCAACAAGACGGCGCAACATGTCACACAGCTCGTGCCACAATAGATTTATTGAAAGACACGTTTGGTGACCGCCTAATTTCACGTTTTGGACCTGTGAATTGGCCTCCAAGCTCTTGTGATTTAACACCGCTATACTACTTTCTGTGGGGCTATGTAAAGTCATTGGTCTATGCGGTAAAGCCAGAAACGCTTGACCATTTGGAAGACAACATTCGCCGTATTATTGCCGATATACGGCTACAAATGTTGGAAAAAGTCATCGAAAATTGGACGTCCAGATTGGACTACATCCGCGCCAGCCGTGGCGGTCATATGCCAGAAATCATATTTAAAATTTAATGCCACAAGATTATCTTTCGGATAAATAAAATTCATGTCAATCGAATAATCCATCGTTGTTTTATTGCAACTTAAAGTTCTATACCTCTATAAAAAACACCCTTTACAACAGTGTCAGGTTACCAAAAGAACATACCGTAATAGCCTTGCTTTACTATCCGAAGTCTCATCATCATTTTTATATTCTTCTATGTATTTGACTGAATACACTAGAGTTGTGGTTTGTGGTTCTGGCCAATCTATTTTACACGGGTTTTAAGCCGACAGTCCGTAAGCAGCGACTCACACCGCACTCATATATCATATCATATATCATCATGTTTAAATAGTTTCGGATAGAGTCCATCTATTGGATATTTATAAAAATGGTAGAATCTTTACAACCTCAGGTCTCGATAAGTACCGTTACGTCTTCTTTCCACTTAAGATTTTCATCAGTGTTGGTATACCGAACTATTTCAAAATTCCCTGTCACAGCATCTTTAAGGATATGAGTGAGTGAATATACTGATACCCCATAAAAGTGGAGTTCATTCATGGTTAAACAAAAAATTTTGCTTTTCGGGACAACAAAAAAAAAAAAAAAAGAAAATAGGAAAACGATAAAAAAACACTGGAGATCCATGCAATTTATTTGAAATCCTTTTTATGATACAATTCAGTTCATTGGATGAAGAGAATTTTTATTTGTAGTTGTTGTAAAATAGATTGAATTTTATAACGAAAAAGCCATCTTATTTGAATAAGAGAAACGTTAAATAACAGAAAATGAAAACTAAATGAATACAATTTAATGGAGCAAATAATGCTCGAATATGAATGTTGGTTGGAATATTTTTTATCCATCAAATTTGTGAGAGGAAATTTGTTTCTCAAATTTTGTTGTACAAACATATTCTGTTGCAATTGTCAATATTTTAAATTTATGAGAAGAGATTGCTCTAAAAAGATATTGTGTTAAAAGCTAAGCTTCGAATAAATCCATTCAGTATTCGAATTTCATTCCAACATACCTCACCGTCACTGACGAGCCCATGAGTGAAGACACCGTATAGCGCAATAGGTAAGGCCGACCATGCTGCACGTTATTTTATTCATTCCAACCCTTCAGTCAGGATTACGACTTAGCTTTTCACGCCACTTATGTTGTGTGTATTAATTGTTAACATGAGTGGCAGGACCTACAGTTTAAAGTCGACTCCGAACGACAAATTTTTGAGTAACTTTTCATTGCAAATTTTATTTACTCTCAGAATTTTTGCCAGAAATCTGGTGAGAAGAATTCGCTGAGGAAATAAGGTTGGGTTTACATCTACGGCTGTTGGATTATTTGACTATAAACTAGCGATGACTTCTTTTCCGCAATATTCCGGCAAATAGTCTGAGAGTAAAATAAAATTGCCATGAAAAGTTTGCCAAAAATCTGTAGAAGACAGGTCCCACTACTCATAAATCAAATTTAACGCACACATCATGAGCGGTCTAAGAAGCCAGGTTGTAATCCTGACTAGAGGGTTGTAATGACCAATTAAGAAAGAAAGTAGACTCCAAGCACGTAATTGAGGTCACAATATCTCATATAACTTTTGTTTCCGTCCGTTTAATAATATGGAATTTCTAATTAATTAGAAATCTATAAAGGATCAACACAATATGGATAAGACAGAAATTAAGTAGAGGATCACTTCATACTTTAATGGCATTTGCGTTGAATAGGCTCATCGAAGAGTGGCATTTCCTCTTAATATGGTGAATACACTGCCCAGAAGTATAATGGTCGCTTAAGCGTTAGTAAATATGTGTTTATCTCTAGTCGATATGCGCATTATGCGAGATTCGCATAGTGGCAGTCTTTATAGCCATTATTTAAGCCTGAATACTACTGCAGAGCAAACATGTAGTCCAAGGGATAATGTAAGATTCTGTTATACTGAAAAGATACCACATACGACACTTTGTCACGTGATATGGATCTGTCAGTGAGTACTTGTTTGACATTCTGTAGATAATGGACTGTATCCAGTACAATTGTAAAACCAGGATCACAATAGAAACGATCCGATATTATTTTAAAAACAGGATTGAAGTTGGAATTAGACATCATGTGCTCAATAGTCATATACAGAGCAACTAAAGATTTTAGTTTCAATACTTCAATGCGCTCAGTCTCTTAATGTCAATAATATTGTCATAATGGAGTTGGTTTGATTACAAAGTCTTACAGTCAATGTCCATTTAAAGGGCCGATATCACAGTTTAGGTACACAGCATTCTTGCACTGCAGTTATTGGATTAATGGAAGTCGCCGTAGGCTAGTAGGTAGTGTCATGGCATATTAGACGTAAGGCCACGGTTCCAACCCCAGGTCAAACATCACAAGGAAATATAAAAAATATTTTTACGGCGACTCCTTCTCAGCAGATTTGTGGAATTGAAAGACTGAAAAATTTTTATTTAAATCTCTGAAGAACATATTAAACACAATGCAGTACGTTTCATTGTACATATCTTAACCTTTTCCAATTCAGATTGTTTCTGTTTTAATTAATATTGTCCTGCATTTTAAATGACCTTTTATGACATTTAGTTGTTCGAACGCGGGTACTTTTCATAAGAATTAATATTCGTGCATTAACTCTTCGTATTTTTTGTATTCACTGCCCCTTCAATTGTTTATTACCAACCGGAAATGCATCAAAATAAAAGAAAAATACATTCGACGCGTGTTGCAATTGTTGAAATTCCTTATTGTTTACTTTACCTTTGTAAAATGTATTGTCATTGTCCTTTTTTATATTGTGTTCCCTTTTTTCTTTTTTCCTTCTTCTTCTTTAATGACTTTTTACTTGTCTTACACAATGCCAAAGAAGTCTTGAGGTGTTCGTTTTATATGCAATTCTTGTTGTGTTTGGTTGTTGCAACCATTCGAAGTGAGTGGCGAAAAGGTGAAACGTGAATGAACGCAAAGTTATTGCAAATGACTGGCGAAAAATGTGAAATTTTCAAGAAGAAATACGAAGGCGACAAGAAACATAAACAAGCATGGCTTACTGACTAAGAGACTGAATGACTGAGTGACTAAATTTAAAAATTAAAATGCAAGTTAAGCATCGCGACCAAACAAAATCTCTGCCCTAATCGTGTTGCCTTAACACACTTAAAAATACTGTACGGCATCAGTAAAGCAAACTCTTTGCTTATTACACGATAAAGAATCGCATCTTTCCTTTGGAATCTCAAAAGATAATGCGCTTAAGTTCCAAATATGTGTTGTTAGCATTCGTTCTCCTCATCAAGCAGTCTACATATTGGGCTTAATTCGATCCTTTTTCCACAATGCCGACTACATACTTGTGTATGATGATCTGATGCACTACTGAAACCACTTCTCATTGTTTTTACACAACAAATGCGCAGTCAAACTTGTTTTACTTGAAAAGAATGTCCGTCTCTCTTTAACTTTCCTGTCGACAAGTGTACTTCTAAACTTCTCTACCTATTACACAGAAAGGTTTTGGCCTCATCAGCAGAGTGGAAGATACCGTTTTCGCATGTTAACCTCATTCATTTTTCCATTCTATTCTCAAGTCAATCATAAGATCTGAGTGCTTGACTGTCAGATAGTAATGCTATGTCCTGCTCTCTGTACTTCCTGTTTAAATTGAATTGAGAAGCTATCACTTGGAAGAAACCTGCGAGCTTCCCGATTGGCTGTACTATCCGGTTATCTGTATAGCAATAGAATATTCCTACTTTCATCATTCACGCCAAGTCTCGCTTGTCTAAACAAACTCTACTCTGACTTAGTCAATTGGTCATTACAACCCAAAAACAGGATTACCAGATATAGCTTCTCACACCACTTATGAATGTTGTGTGTGAAAATTTTCACCATAAGTAAAGGGGCCTACTACCTACTACCTAAAGTCGAATCCGAACGACAAATTTGTCGGAAAAAAATTTATAGCAAAAAATTGACCCAAAAAACACTTCCTGCTGAATTCTGTTGGCCTGGTATTGGCAGAAAATTTTTGAACGAAAAATTTGCAAATATTTTTCGACATACACACGCACACGCACATCTACAATCGTATAACAATTTTACATTTGTGCGAATATCTCGGAAACTATAAGAGATAATAACAATCAGTTTTCACAATACGACTGGAAAAAACATCAGCTTTTCAACAATAAATAAATTCGCCCCAAATATTAAGTTGAGAATGGTAATACCGATTTTTGAAAGACGACCAAATTACTAAAAAAAAAAGTTGTCAAACGCAATAGGAGCAATTGATTCAAATTGAAATTATAACTTGAGTCACCCTGTTTGCATTTATTTCAAAATAATATAATAATATATATAATATATACAATAAAATTGAAAATTTTTATAAGCAAATGCTCTTCGTACTCATTTCTGATACCAGGCGCCCAGAATCTTTAGAGACGAATTGTTTTAAATATAACAGCATACTTTTGGGATGTGTGATATGTGTATCACCTTGTGATTTATATTTAGTATCCTAAGGTATGCTTTAAAAATGTTGAATTGAATAAAATTCGTGAAATTTTAAAGCGTCCCTAGGGTCATAAGTATAAATTACAAGGTGATTCATATATCAAACATCCTTAAAGTATGCTATGCTATAGTTTTTAGAGAAAAATTTCGTCTTTCTGAAGAGTCTGGGCGCCTGGTATCAAAAATCACTTCGAGCAGCATTTGCTTTGAAAAATTTTCATTAAATTTTTAGTTACATGAATGGTTGTGATCCAGGATATGAACATGATAAAAAACAATTTTTCCTGTGATTTTTTAAAACGAATAAAAAAAGCAATTAAATGGGGATGGGACCTCATTCATACGGACCGTTCCGTGACTTGTGGGCATAAATTTGAGACATCGCGCTCCTTATACTTACCATTATAAGAATTACATCTCATTTAAATTTTTTTTAAAATTTTTCCAATTTAACTCCTCTACGAAACGTAATGTCTCTGGTAAAATAATTCCATCTCATGCGTTCAAAATGTGGGCAAGGACATACAAATTTTAAATCCCCAACTTAAACCCCACGAAAAAGTACACTTCTTGAGGATTGTTCTGGATAGAAAGCAGTCTTGGATGCCGAATATTCTTCATATCTTTAGCTATATGGAAAAAGTGGAGCATAAGAGATTGAATGACTCGCTGGGCCAGTACAGCAGTGGTCAGGCGTATATTAACCAACAGATGCCTTGTAAGGTGGAAATCCCTTAGGAGGACAACTTATGTACCTCTTCGGGAAATCCATTCTAAATAGAGAGGTTTGGAAAAGAGGTGCGGTACACATCGTTAGTGTTGAGATTTTTACGGAAGGCTCCAAATTAAATAAAGCTGTACAGCAGTGGGCAAACGTATCTTAACCAACAGATGGCTTGTACGGTGGTAATCACTTAGGAGGACAACTTACCTGTTCGGAAATCCATTCCAAATAGTGTTCATATTTTCAGTGATGGCTCCGTATAAGGCTGTCGCATCACTACAGGATCGAATTCTCTAAATTGGGAACCCCTTCAAAGATTTGCAAGCTTTTAATTGTCAGTTATCCGTCAACGCCCAATCGGCGGCTTCAGATACCGGTGGAACGACGTAGAAAATTAGGCAAAAGTGGAAAGTCATCTTAAAAACTAAAAAAACAAACCCAGTATGATTGCTTTAGTCGTTATTGGGCATTGCTTTTTGCTTCAGCACGTGCTGTTGAGATGATTAAGAGGAGGTAAGTGGTCTTTACATACAACAAACATGGGGAATTATTTCTCTAATTGGCCATTACAACCTAGTTCCTCACATCACCTATGCTTTGTATGTTATTTTGTCGTTGAGTGGCGGAACCTACAGTTTAAAACCGACTCCAAACCACAAGATTTTTGAGAAACTTATCATGGCAATTTTATTTACTCCCAGAATTTATGCCCGAAGACCGCTGAGAGAAAGTCGTTCATAATTTGGTTTTGTTCGAAATGTCTGAATAAAAGGTTAAATCACGGACTCTCGTCTAATAAGCCAACTCACTAGATATTAGACTAGGGCGTCTAGAATGTAAATTATTGAAAAGAACATTGGCAGTGTAAATCGCTTTCTCAGAAGTTCCGAACGGCTGAGAGGTTAGGGGAAAATGTAAAACTGTGGCATCATAATGGGCCTTATGTAACGTAAGTGTGTCTATCTCATTGCTTTGGGTAGAAAGCCACATCTACTTACCTACAATTCCCCAGCAAAGTGAACCAATTCTTGATGGGTTGGCACTCAAATTATGCCCACCATAAATGGGTGATGGCCTCTTACTATTAAAAATAGTTTGAAACCTTGTGTTCCAGGACGCCACTATTTTAATTATCATGTGGTTGCCAGTAAAAGCAATATAAACCATGTCAAGAGTGATCGGAAGCATAGTTTGGATTCCAGTTCTGATATATAGGCGCCAACGCCACTCCTTGTTGGAACTGGTCTTCATGTAAAGGGTGTTTTTTATAGAGGCATAGAACTTTAAGTTGGTATTACTTTTCAAGATGGCGACCGATTTAACAGCTGTCAAGTGATTTATTCTCAGTTTGGTTTGGCAATTCATCATGAATAGACTCACGCCTGAACAACGCTTGCAAATAGTGCAATTTTATTTCAAAAATAATGGTTCTGCGCGGAAAACGTATCGCGCACTACGTCCATTTTATCGTCGACAAAATCGTCCATCAGATGGTGGCCAGAACGTTACAGTCAATGGTGATCGGTATAGAGCCATGATTACTAACTTTTTCATTCCTGAATTGAATAACCATGACGTCCAGGAGATGTGGTTTCAACAAGACGGCGCAACATGTCACACAGCTCGTGCCACAATAGATTTATTGAAAGACACGTTTGGTGACCGCCTAATTTCACGTTTTGGACCTGTGAATTGGCCTCCAAGCTCTTGTGATTTAACACCGCTATACTACTTTCTGTGGGGCTATGTAAAGTCATTGGTCTATGCGGTAAAGCCAGAAACGCTTGACCATTTGGAAGACAACATTCGCCGTATTATTGCCGATATACGGCTACAAATGTTGGAAAAAGTCATCGAAAATTGGACGTCCAGATTGGACTACATCCGCGCCAGCCGTGGCGGTCATATGCCAGAAATCATATTTAAAATTTAATGCCACAAGATTATCTTTCGGATAAATAAAATTCATGTCAATCGAATAATCCATCGTTGTTTTATTGCAACTTAAAGTTCTATACCTCTATAAAAAACACCCTTTACAACAGTGTCAGGTTACCAAAAGAACATACCGTAATAGCCTTGCTTTACTATCCGAAGTCTCATCATCATTTTTATATTCTTCTATGTATTTGACTGAATACACTAGAGTTGTGGTTTGTGGTTCTGGCCAATCTATTTTACACGGGTTTTAAGCCGACAGTCCGTAAGCAGCGACTCACACCGCACTCATATATCATATCATATATCATCATGTTTAAATAGTTTCGGATAGAGTCCATCTATTGGATATTTATAAAAATGGTAGAATCTTTACAACCTCAGGTCTCGATAAGTACCGTTACGTCTTCTTTCCACTTAAGATTTTCATCAGTGTTGGTATACCGAACTATTTCAAAATTCCCTGTCACAGCATCTTTAAGGATATGAGTGAGTGAATATACTGATACCCCATAAAAGTGGAGTTCATTCATGGTTAAACAAAAAATTTTGCTTTTCGGGACAACAAAAAAAAAAAAAAAAGAAAATAGGAAAACGATAAAAAACACTGGAGATCCATGCAATTTATTTGAAATCCTTTTTATGATACAATTCAGTTCATTGGATGAAGAGAATTTTTATTTGTAGTTGTTGTAAAATAGATTGAATTTTATAACGAAAAAGCCATCTTATTTGAATAAGAGAAACGTTAAATAACAGAAAATGAAAACTAAATGAATACAATTTAATGGAGCAAATAATGCTCGAATATGAATGTTGGTTGGAATATTTTTTATCCATCAAATTTGTGAGAGGAAATTTGTTTCTCAAATTTTGTTGTACAAACATATTCTGTTGCAATTGTCAATATTTTAAATTTATGAGAAGAGATTGCTCTAAAAAGATATTGTGTTAAAAGCTAAGCTTCGAATAAATCCATTCAGTATTCGAATTTCATTCCAACATACCTCACCGTCACTGACGAGCCCATGAGTGAAGACACCGTATAGCGCAATAGGTAAGGCCGACCATGCTGCACGTTATTTTATTCATTCCAACCCTTCAGTCAGGATTACGACTTAGCTTTTCACGCCACTTATGTTGTGTGTATTAATTGTTAACATGAGTGGCAGGACCTACAGTTTAAAGTCGACTCCGAACGACAAATTTTTGAGTAACTTTTCATTGCAAATTTTATTTACTCTCAGAATTTTTGCCAGAAATCTGGTGAGAAGAATTCGCTGAGGAAATAAGGTTGGGTTTACATCTACGGCTGTTGGATTATTTGACTATAAACTAGCGATGACTTCTTTTCCGCAATATTCCGGCAAATAGTCTGAGAGTAAAATAAAATTGCCATGAAAAGTTTGCCAAAAATCTGTAGAAGACAGGTCCCACTACTCATAAATCAAATTTAACGCACACATCATGAGCGGTCTAAGAAGCCAGGTTGTAATCCTGACTAGAGGGTTGTAATGACCAATTAAGAAAGAAAGTAGACTCCAAGCACGTAATTGAGGTCACAATATCTCATATAACTTTTGTTTCCGTCCGTTTAATAATATGGAATTTCTAATTAATTAGAAATCTATAAAGGATCAACACAATATGGATAAGACAGAAATTAAGTAGAGGATCACTTCATACTTTAATGGCATTTGCGTTGAATAGGCTCATCGAAGAGTGGCATTTCCTCTTAATATGGTGAATACACTGCCCAGAAGTATAATGGTCGCTTAAGCGTTAGTAAATATGTGTTTATCTCTAGTCGATATGCGCATTATGCGAGATTCGCATAGTGGCAGTCTTTATAGCCATTATTTAAGCCTGAATACTACTGCAGAGCAAACATGTAGTCCAAGGGATAATGTAAGATTCTGTTATACTGAAAAGATACCACATACGACACTTTGTCACGTGATATGGATCTGTCAGTGAGTACTTGTTTGACATTCTGTAGATAATGGACTGTATCCAGTACAATTGTAAAACCAGGATCACAATAGAAACGATCCGATATTATTTTAAAAACAGGATTGAAGTTGGAATTAGACATCATGTGCTCAATAGTCATATACAGAGCAACTAAAGATTTTAGTTTCAATACTTCAATGCGCTCAGTCTCTTAATGTCAATAATATTGTCATAATGGAGTTGGTTTGATTACAAAGTCTTACAGTCAATGTCCATTTAAAGGGCCGATATCACAGTTTAGGTACACAGCATTCTTGCACTGCAGTTATTGGATTAATGGAAGTCGCCGTAGGCTAGTAGGTAGTGTCATGGCATATTAGACGTAAGGCCACGGTTCCAACCCCAGGTCAAACATCACAAGGAAATATAAAAAATATTTTTACGGCGACTCCTTCTCAGCAGATTTGTGGAATTGAAAGACTGAAAAATTTTTATTTAAATCTCTGAAGAACATATTAAACACAATGCAGTACGTTTCATTGTACATATCTTAACCTTTTCCAATTCAGATTGTTTCTGTTTTAATTAATATTGTCCTGCATTTTAAATGACCTTTTATGACATTTAGTTGTTCGAACGCGGGTACTTTTCATAAGAATTAATATTCGTGCATTAACTCTTCGTATTTTTTGTATTCACTGCCCCTTCAATTGTTTATTACCAACCGGAAATGCATCAAAATAAAAGAAAAATACATTCGACGCGTGTTGCAATTGTTGAAATTCCTTATTGTTTACTTTACCTTTGTAAAATGTATTGTCATTGTCCTTTTTTATATTGTGTTCCCTTTTTTCTTTTTTCCTTCTTCTTCTTTAATGACTTTTTACTTGTCTTACACAATGCCAAAGAAGTCTTGAGGTGTTCGTTTTATATGCAATTCTTGTTGTGTTTGGTTGTTGCAACCATTCGAAGTGAGTGGCGAAAAGGTGAAACGTGAATGAACGCAAAGTTATTGCAAATGACTGGCGAAAAATGTGAAATTTTCAAGAAGAAATACGAAGGCGACAAGAAACATAAACAAGCATGGCTTACTGACTAAGAGACTGAATGACTGAGTGACTAAATTTAAAAATTAAAATGCAAGTTAAGCATCGCGACCAAACAAAATCTCTGCCCTAATCGTGTTGCCTTAACACACTTAAAAATACTGTACGGCATCAGTAAAGCAAACTCTTTGCTTATTACACGATAAAGAATCGCATCTTTCCTTTGGAATCTCAAAAGATAATGCGCTTAAGTTCCAAATATGTGTTGTTAGCATTCGTTCTCCTCATCAAGCAGTCTACATATTGGGCTTAATTCGATCCTTTTTCCACAATGCCGACTACATACTTGTGTATGATGATCTGATGCACTACTGAAACCACTTCTCATTGTTTTTACACAACAAATGCGCAGTCAAACTTGTTTTACTTGAAAAGAATGTCCGTCTCTCTTTAACTTTCCTGTCGACAAGTGTACTTCTAAACTTCTCTACCTATTACACAGAAAGGTTTTGGCCTCATCAGCAGAGTGGAAGATACCGTTTTCGCATGTTAACCTCATTCATTTTTCCATTCTATTCTCAAGTCAATCATAAGATCTGAGTGCTTGACTGTCAGATAGTAATGCTATGTCCTGCTCTCTGTACTTCCTGTTTAAATTGAATTGAGAAGCTATCACTTGGAAGAAACCTGCGAGCTTCCCGATTGGCTGTACTATCCGGTTATCTGTATAGCAATAGAATATTCCTACTTTCATCATTCACGCCAAGTCTCGCTTGTCTAAACAAACTCTACTCTGACTTAGTCAATTGGTCATTACAACCCAAAAACAGGATTACCAGATATAGCTTCTCACACCACTTATGAATGTTGTGTGTGAAAATTTTCACCATAAGTAAAGGGGCCTACTACCTACTACCTAAAGTCGAATCCGAACGACAAATTTGTCGGAAAAAAATTTATAGCAAAAAATTGACCCAAAAATATTGTCAGCAAAAATTGTCAGAAAAAAAATTGGCAGAAAAATATTTTGAGAACAAAAAATGTCAGAAATAAATTGTCCGAAAAATATTTCCAAAAAAAATTTTTTAAAAAATAAAAAAAAATATTGTCAGAAAAAAATTATCGGAAAAGAACGTTTAAAAATGAACTGTCAGAAAACATTTTCCGAAAAAAATTGTCCGAAAAAATTACCCAAAAAAATTGTCAGAAAAATGGTAAAATTTTCAGAAAAAAAATTGTCAGAAAAAAGTTATCAGTTTTGCAGTAATACCTGAACATTCTACGATTATTACCAACGAAAATACAGATTTTAAACTATATTTGTGGAAGGTACAGCCAAATAATGCGAATACAAATACAAAAAAATTCCACTTTTTCTTATCAAAGGTATCCTTTTCCTTAGTGAACGATTTGACACAAATACAGTGTTAAAAATGAAAACGCCCGTTAAAAGCGCAAAAAACGAAATCGACAAATGAACTCGCGAGGATGGTTCTAAAATTAACCGACTAGATGATGATATTGTGAAAATTGCTAACAAAATTTATTTTGATGAGAATAGCAACACATCTTAATAGAGCGTCTTCCATTAAACGCTTTTTATTTTTATTTAAAATTAATCAAGGTTAGGTTAGGTTGGGTGAGAGGACGTGTACTTGTCAATTAAGACAAGTACAGTACCCGGTCGAATTGACCCATTGTACAAAGTCCTAGTTTCTCACACCACTTATGTTGTGTGTGTTAATTTTATACATGAGTGGTGGACTCCGAACGATAGATTTTTGAGAAACTTTTCCATGGCAATTTTATTTCCTCTCAGATTTTTGCCGAGAGGAAGTCGCCGAAGAAATACTTTTTGTATTTTGTCTTGATGTCTGGCCTGGGGCTCGAACCCTAGCTTTACGTCTAATAAGCCAATACACTACCTACTAGACTACGGCGACTTCTAAAAAAAAATTAATCAAAATGTGTGTGAAAGTTGAAAGGCCTATCGATGCCATTATATGTGACTTCCCTCGGAGTGACTTCTTCTCATGGCTCTGGCGCGTAAATCAGGGTAAATTTATCCGATGGCATAGGTTATGTTGGCTTTGAGGACCGCTGAAGTTTACGGTTTATACGCATCCACCTACGACATAAGAGAACTCTGCCAGAAAAAGTGTAACGGAGTTAAATCGCATCGAGATCGTGTCGGTTTACATCATCCCCTCGTGAGATGACAATGCCCTCAAAATGTTTCATGCCGAATATCCAAAATGACATGTTTGTATGATTGCCAGTGATGATGCATGAGGCAACTAAAATTATAGGTATTGACTGAAAATGACTCGGCTATAAAGGGTATATATGTACCAACAATACCATAAGAAGGTCGCAATCGTAAGGAGGTTAGTGTGTTACCTCAGTAAACGAGAGCTACCAGAGCCTCCTTTAACTGTCTTATGGATAAATATGGCAAATTAACTGACTGCCATAAAAAAGTTTCTTAACTCTATCGTTCGGTTTCCACTTCCAACTGCTCTTTGTCAAAACAGTTATTTTTTTTGACCACCCTCGTAAATCATTAGACTCTCATTCTGTATTTCGCTGTAAAATAGATAAAAAAAAATAAATAATCAAACTTACAAGTACTCAAGCACTCCATGTTTACGCATAAATGACTACAAAAGAGTTTTAGGGAGCAGAATAAAAATACCAGTAAAATCAACAACACTCATGTAAATGAATGCCGTGGCTTCAGCGGAGGAAAAAAATGAATAAAATGGTAGCGGAAATACCATATCTATTGCAGGAGGTGTAGTATGTAGCTATAAGAGAGATAAAAGCTTTTAAAAGTGAAAGTAAGTTTCGTTGATTTCACATGTTCTCTGGGATTTTTTTTTTCAAATTTTTTTAGAAAATATGAAAGTGAACTGGAGCAAATGTGGGTATGTAAATACAGAAACTTTTAAGTTTGAGTTTCTTTTTGAAATGCAATTTATAATTTTTATTAATATTGGTTTATAGTCGCCGTGGTGTAGTAGGTAGTGTGTTGGCTTACTATTCGTAAAGCCCGGGTTCGTATCCCAGGTCAGACATCAAAAATGAAATATGAAAAAAAAAAAAATATTTCTTCGGCGACTTCCTCTCAGCAGATTTCTGGCAAAAACTCTAAGAGTAAAATAAACTGCCATGAAAAAGTTTCTCAAAATTCTGTCGTTCGGAGTCGACGTTAAACTGTAGGTCCCGCCACTCACGTATAAAATTAACGCACACAACATGAGTGGTGTGAGAAGCTAGGCCGTAATCCTGACTGAAGGGTTGTAATGGCCAATTATGTATGTATGTTATAAAAAAGAGAGCCTTGTCAGAAAAATTTGTTAGGAAAAAATTGTCAGGAAAAAATTTACAGAAAAAAATTGTCAGAAAAAATTGTCAGCAAAAATTCCAACATGAAGCGTCTTTGAACCTTTTTTGAATGATTGGAAACTGTTGTGTGATTTATGTTTATTAAGCCGTTATCTGACGTCAGCCTGTCCCCGTAGCAGCCTTGAGAGCTCTGGTAGGTAAGTAGATAGTTTGGAATGCTAGCTTTGATAACAAAGCTCACTTGAGCATGCATAGCGGCCCGTTGTGATGTCACAGGTAAGCGCAATGCCTATACTTACCGAATTCAAACAAACTCATTGAAGAAGTTGATGAAAGGCGGCACAAAATCTTTGATAGGTTGCAAAAGAGGAGCCTGCTGAACTGCTTTGGAATGTTATTCGAAAGAAGGCAAATAACTCGGCCGCTCTAAAGTGACTTTAGTGCTGACTTTGGCTTCGAACTCCACGTTGGCTCGTGGCTTATTCACATACACCTGCGACTTAAGAAAACCCCACAAGACAAAGTCTAACGTGTTCAAATCTCACGATCTTGGTAACCAGTTTACAACACCAGTATGTGAGATGACTCTCAAAATTTTTAAAAATTTGGTCTTTTAGTTGGCACAGTCCTTTAGAGTTCTTTAGTACATTTTAGTTAATTCTGCTGTTTCCCGCCGGAACAAAATTCGGTAAGCATTGTACCGTAGCTATTAAAATAACCTCTAACAACAAAACAACAAAATTAAATGGGAACAGTGATTATAGCCAGAAATGGTTTGAATGGAACGCGTATTTATTTTGGCTTTATTTCGTTATCATTTGATTTGTATGTAATTTGAAGATGATACACGCGAACGCCTTCACAATTGCATTTAAAAAGGAACATCTCTGACGTGTTAACACTGTTGGTGATATTGGAATTATTTTTTTCATTGAATTTGTATTTTTTATTTCGTTTTTTTAAGTGAACGTATACTCTCAATCAATTCGTTTTTTCATCGAGAAAAAAAGAATGTTATTAATAAAGCTTTAAGGGCTCATAACTTTTGCTATATAAGTACCGGAAATTGTCCATTTTTGTTCTTTTATACATAATATCCATCATATACGATATTTCTTTATTTTTATTTGAGACCAATACCCACGTGATAGGCTCTACGCAGTACATTGCGTTGGAATGCCAAAAATAGTTGTAATCACTGTAAACTTCCCTAAAGGATTATAACAACCCAATAATGTATGTGTATGTTTGTGTAATGCTCTTAAGTCTCTTACGTGAATCGAATGTTATCGATAAATATTTTGTAGAAAATTTATGTTTTCGATAAATTTTATATTTTAAAAAAATTTAGTATTGTATATGGTATCGATAAACTTTCTATAGAAAATTGGTGTTATCAAAATTTTTTATATAAACTCATATTATCAATAAATTGCCTATAAAATTGTAATGTTATCGAATATTTTCTTTTTAAAAATAACATGTCGACAGTTATCGTTATAGCCTAGTCGGTTGAGCGTTGGTTTACTAAACGAGAGGTTCAAGTGCAGTTCTACCCCTTTGTTAAAGAGAAAAGTATGGAAAATAAACGTTTCTTTCGATAACAGATAAAGAAATTTTAAACTTTAAAACATTACAATAATTCTCTATGAATACTTTCTATCGATAAATTTTTCGTTGATAGTGCAAAATATTTTCTTTTCCCTTATCTATAGAAAATTTTTGTTATCGATTATTATAGATATCGATAAATTTTGTATAAAAATACTTGTTAACAATAATCTTTCTGTTTAAAAATTATCATTAATTATGAATAACAAATAATTGTTATCGATATATGTATTTTAAAAATATTAGAAGATTAGACATAATTGGCAGCCGTCTTTAATGCAGCTTACTTGGACTCTATTACATTTCGTTGTAATACTACTATGACTACTTCATTATATGTACATACACATGCCTACAATGCTTTGTTGTTGCTTCTCAATCATACTGACAGTTAAAAACTGTGCTAATTATGGTTGAGCCAGGTTCCATTATGAATGTACCGAGTATCGCAACGTGTTGTCTGTGCATCTATAAGGAAGCAACTTTGGCTGGTCTCTATACAAGTGGATTCTTTTTACCATCTTTGCTTGGCCAATTTATAAAGCATGGTGTCATCACTCTACTAATCGGAATTTCAATATCAGACAACAGATTGTAGCTTCACACTGAAGATTAATAGAAGGATTTTTAATTGCATGTCTAATGTCAGGTACGGCTATTACAGACAAACCTAGATCATCGACAGCTTATTATGAGTACAAGACGCTGATGAATTTTATAAAGTTTTTTATCGTTTGCTTAGAGTGAGAGTTTGATATGAACATTTTGCATTTTATGCTTTCGACCAAATGTCACTCTATTAGTGACAAAAGTAGACAGGCCACCGCGTGTAAGGACAGTTACTGCTGGATTTCAGGTTTGGGAACAGACTAGTAAACTGAGTTAAAGGATACAGTTTTCCTAAGAGCAATAATATTAAAGAAAATTGGGTAACAGGCAATAACAGACAGAGTGGGCTATTCCTAATTCATGCTTAACTTAGACCTTTCTGGCATAAGTCACCCAGCTTAAGAAATTTAATGTTTTCGATAAGTGTTTAGAGACAGAGAATGTCGTTTATAATAAATGTTTCTATGCATAAACTTTTATCGATAAATTTTCGATAAGAATTAATATATCCGAACAGTAAGTGAAATGATAATTTTTGTATTTCAATTGACTTCATAGAAAAATTATTTCCGATAAATTTTACTTATCGAAAAGCTTTTTATAAAAAAAAAGTTATCGACAAATTGTTTTATTGAAATTGTTGTTATCGATTATAAGTACTATGTATTTAACGAAAAAATACATTTTTAGAAAATTAAAGTGTTTTTAAAAAACGTGTGCTTAATTTTGCCGTACACTGTATGCATATGCGATTATTGCACTTTTAACTTTTTAATTAATTTGAAAATGTTTGAGTCATCACAAACGGTAGGTCTGTTGTTAAAAAGTTTTTTTTTTGTCGCTTCAATTTAAATAAAAAAATTTCCACACATACTCTGGTATTTAAAATCCTTTGTTCGAATCAACTTTTTATTCTTGTCGTTGTTCTTTCAAGAAAAGGTTTCTTTTTTTACGTTTTTGTTTTATATCGTAATAAAAAGTGTAAGAAGAAGTGGAAAACTTGAAAGAAAATTCAACTCACACCTGTAAGATGATTACGAAGGCGATATTGATGGCGTTGGAAACACACTTCATTGCACAGCAGGGAAAATTGTTAAAAAAAATAAATAAAGAAAATTGAATGAACCGGCAAAAGAAAAATTATAATGAAACAGAAAAAAAGGGTCTCATATGCCAATGAAATAGCAAAAAAGAAAAAACAAAGAAAATAAAAAAATCCAGCCAAACAAATGAAATTCAAATGGTCAGCAAAATGAGAAGACAAAAGGAAAAATTGGATTCTAAAATTATTGTCCTGAACTACAAAGAAATTGGGAAAGAAAAAAAGGATAAAAACAAGCAAATAAACTTAAATCAATTGTCTGCCATTTAAATATCTAAAGCAACAGACATTATGGCTTTGATTGACTGGGACTAGAGGCGAGGGTGAAAACATAATCAGCTTACACTCAAAGAAAAAAAGAATATTGATCCACAAAATGTGTTCGATAAGCATGTTATGCGAATTTCTTTAAAAATTCCTTTTGTTTCCATGGTCATTAGACGACGATGACTACAACTCAAATGTCAAAATCAAACAGGCAACAACGCAATTTTGCAGCAGAAGGTAACTTCATGAAACATATGGAGATCAACAGCCATGAAATGGACGATTCAATGAACAATAGAGTCAAAATGTTGTATCTTTTATGGTTGTTCTATCTCCTTAAAAAATAAAAACAAAAATCTTAAAATTTAACTTTCCGACAGGGATTTTCTTTAGTTCCAATTATTTGCGGAAAGTTAAAAAACCCCTGTATGATGTAAACAACAGTAAACACTCACTTTAACAACAATTTGTGCCCAAAAAATGCTGGGCGTGAGTAGTAAAAGAATGCATTAATCAAAGAAAAAACAAATTAAAATAATTTGTATGCGGAGATTTATGAAAATTAAACGTCAGCATAATTAAATGTGTAAGTCGCCGTAGTCTAGGCCACGGTTCAAGCCCCAGGTCAGACATCAAAACGAAATATGAAAAAGTAATTCTTCGGCCGTAATTCTGACTGAAGGGTTGTAATGGCCAATTACATTATATTAAATTTTAATTAATTTTTAAATATTACAAGTTCCGAATCATATTTGAGATGGGGCTACCGTAGCATAGAAAAGTTGAGCCAGTGTTATGTTATGTCAATCTATTCTGTCACAAAATTCAGTATATTACAGCCACTAAACGTAATGAATCGATTTACGCTTGAGCAACATTGGTATTTATTAGAAATTTATTTCCAAAACAAAGACAATTGTCGGAAATTGCACGAAAATGTCGTACAAAATTTGGTCGCAGGGAAGTACCAACAGTGCCCGGTATACGCGAGTTTATTGCTAAAGTTCGTGAAACTAGTTTCATTGTTGATGCGCCAAGACGTAAGCGTGTTCGTACAATGTGTACTCCCGTAAATATCAAAGCTGTGGCTGGTGGCCATCAATATCAACTCGTTATCGTTCTCAAGAATTGAACATTTCATGCATCAGTTTACGTTGAATTTTGTGAAAAGATCTCGGTATGACGCCTTTCGAAGTTCAATTGGTTCAAGAGTTTGGAACCGCATGACCATTTGCTTCGTTTTCGCTTCGCTTAATGGGGCCAACGAGAAACTGCACGATGATGTCGATTTTGCACAAAAAAAAATCATTTCTTCAGATGAAGCTGTTTGGTGCGGCTTTTAGAGCGGAGACATCATTGGCGAATATTTCTTTGAAAATAAGGACGGCGCATCCATTACGGTCAATGGAGACACCTATTGCACCATGATAGCCGATTTTTTGTATCCGCTCTTCATGGTATTGCTATGAATGATGTTTGGTTTCAATAAAATGGTGCAACTTGCCACACATCTCATGGCACAATCGATTTATTGCGTCAAACGTTTGATGACCGTTTAATTATCCGGAAGCTGCAGTTTGGCAGCGTTGAACTATTTTTTGTGGGACGCCGTTAAAGAAAAGTGTTATGCCAACAAACCAGAGACAATTGAGCATTTGAAAGCCAACACTACAAAAAGTGCACGCAAATTGGTGCGCTCAAATGAGGTACTGTGAGGCTAGCTGCGGCAACCATATGAATGAAATAATATTCCATTTCTAACTGGAACAATTGTACTTCACAACATAGAAATAAATTTGGCAAAATTTCAAATCGTGTTTGTTTTATTGCATTTTTAAATTTAAACTTTTAAATAGCCCACCCTTTAATTCCCGAGAATAATTTTTGGTCCCTTAAAGTCCTTGGAGAGAGCGCAAAAGTTTTTTTCCTCGAACACAACATCTCACCGTGAAAGAAGTATGGCTTGAAGCACATGATTAAAACTGATTTTGCTAGAACCCTTTACAATTTTATAAACGGCATAAATTTGTTAAAAAAATTAAATTTTGTGCAAAATATGACTTTCAAATTATAAATTCATTAAATTTTATTGAAATGTTGCCCAAAGTAAAATAATAATCAAGGAGGAGTAACGCATTAATAATTCATTAGAAACTAAAAACACGTTTTAAAGGCCTGTCCTGGAGATCCTTTTGTACAAGGAACAACAACAGAAATAAAAATGAGAAAAGATTTTGACCATATAATACATGCTGGAGCATTAAGAAGTCATTTCAAATTGGCAACAAAAATCACACACATACATACATACATACATACATACATACATACATACACTCCTGCAAGTCAAAACAATTTCTTAAGAGGTGTGGAACATGTGGAAATCCAACAAGAAAAAAAAGAACGAAAAAACCAATAACAACTACAAAATAAACAAAAATTACCAGGAACAGAAATGGAAAAAATTGTTAAAAAAGAAAGAAGCACAATTTACTACAAACCACTACTACCACTGCCACAAAACATAAGAAAACAAATCAAAGAGAAATTGTAAACGACAAGTTAATCTTACTTCGAGCATGGCCGGAAGTGTTTTTATGACCCAATGGACAAGGTTGGCAAAAGCAAAAATCAATGGAGTGAGAAAAGAGAGAGAAAAAAACACTTACACACACATACATACATACATACACCCATACACACTCATAAAGTTTCAAATGAAATGAAACAAGAGAATAGTCCATTTGCTTACACGGACACATATGCAAGAGATGATACCAAGTTCAAAACATACATACATGTGTATATCAATATTAAGGCAGACACATATACATACAGGCATACATACATTCGGCCGACAGTTTACTTCTGATGAAACACAAGACAAGATACAAAATTTCCAACAACAACAAGAAATACACCATATTTCATACAATCTACCCAGGCAATCATGACTGACAGCAGGAACTGAAAGAAAAACAGCTAAGCCAAGTGCGTTAAAATATCTGAGATGTCCCAGTGTTACAAATAATTCAGTAGCTTTAAATAAAATCGTTAAATAGGTTCGATCAACTGAGGGGCTTCCAGAACTAGGTAGATACATACGTAATGGCCATTACAACCCTTCAGTCAGGATTACGTCCTAGTTTTTCACATCACTTATGTAATGTGTGTTAATTTTATATATGAGTGGTGGGACCTACAGTTTAAAGTCGACTCCGAAGGACAGATTTTTAGGAAACTTTTCATGGCAATTTTATTTGCTCTCAGAGTTTTTGCCAGAAATCTGCTGAGAGGAAGTCGCCTAAGAAATATTTTCATATTTTCGTTTTGATGTCTGACCTCGGGTTTAAACCGTGGCTTTACGTCTAATAAGCCAACACACTACCTACTAGACTACGGCGACTTCAACTAGGTAGATAGTTTGATCAAAACTTTACAACAACTTTCTAAAATAAGTTTTGTTTCAGTGCACCACGTTGTTTAGTACTTTTGGATACGAAAGGCGAAGACCATCTTGTTCATCGAGAAGAAGAAATTAAAAATCATTCAAAAGCAAAAAAATTAAGTTTCTTCCTCGCTGACAATTGGAAGGGACCTAGAAATATTCCAAATGGTGGTAAAAATAGGCTTTGGTCCATATATTTATTAAAAGTTCTAGTCAATACGACCACCTAAACACTTTAGTGTATTCCAGATGGGTTTCATAGTCATATTAAAAGTTTCGCAATGCTTGGTGATTAAGGTAATTTTCCCCTGAAAATCCTCTGATTTACTCGGATAGCCAGACTGCAATCAAGTCCCTTACGAACATCGATTATAGTTATCTTCCGGTCCTTGTACAAAAAGACTCAACAAAGTTGCCAGCTAAACAGCACGTGCTGCAGCTGCAGACCAGAAAATATACTCAGAATATATTAAAATGAAATCTGACACGATACACTGAAAAATCCCACAGAGTTCGATGTCCAAAGAATGTTCGAAAGCGGAGACGAACAACCTGAAGCGAAACAGTAAAATTTTTTAACGAAGAAAATCACAGGTCGGATGACTGAAATACATCAGGATATTACGTGCATAGACTATCTTATCTATATATCTGTTATATGTATATCCAATAGGGTTATACTTTTATCGGATTCAAAAGTAGAGTTAAATGCATGCACACAATATGATGTAATCTAGGAGCTAGTGTGATGGAGCTAGTTTAAGCACGAACTCGTGAGTTGAAACACCAGCAGTCCTCTGGCAAAAACTCTGAGATTTAATAAGATTGTCACGAAAAGATTCCCAAATCTGGTTTTCGGAGTTTACGTTAAACTGCACACTTCACGAGTGGTATGAGAAGGTATGAGGTTTTAATCTTGACTAAAGGGTTGCAATGGCCAATTTAGTAATTTAAGTATTAGACACGTATAGCCATGATTTCGACGAAATCCTTGTAAATCTAAGAAATCCAACATCATTTAAATGACACTGCCTCTGAATTGGCAGATTTAAGATTTTTAGCACATTTTGGGCGGCGTCTCGGCAATAACTTATCGAATGGTTGTTTTTAAATGGTCGAACGTGTTCTTGGACCTTGGTGGCCAATTGTTGTCATCAAAATATTAAAAAACTTTTTCTGCAGACTTCTATAGCAAGTTTGATCGTGTTGTGTAGCTCGTGGCACTGCTTTATTGAAGCCGGTTCATAAACTTGAAGCCAAAACAGTAAGTTATCATACAGCCTGAGGTTCTTCCACAATATAAATACTGTATAAATAAAATACTGTTCAGTAAGGCTCACCAAACAATCAATTTTAATGAATGCAATGTTATTCCCACAATGACTTCCGGGTCCTCCGAGCCCCATATGCGACAATTTTACTGGTCGTCGAAAACCCTGAGTATGAAATAAGCTTTGTCGCTGAAGAAAATTTGAATGCCTTTTATTCTAGAATTAAATCAGCATACCTACGACGTTGTGAATGACCGGTTGGGTTTAATTGTTACGTGAATTGGACTTTATACTAATGGAGATGCAAATCCAAATGAAAAATACGCGATAATGAGTCGTATAACATTGAAAACACTGTGGAATAAAAAAGATCGACGTGTATAGAATTAATTTTTTCATCAAGGAATACATTGAAACGCTATGATATTAGCCATAAGACTGAGAAGTGACCGTTGTCTAGAAGATAGTGTGTTGGCTTATTAGATGTGAAGTCTCGCTTCAAGCTTTAGGCCAGACATTGGCACTGAAATAAAAAAATATTGGCGACTTCCTCTCAGCAGATTTCCGGCAAAAACTCTGAGAGTAAATAAAATAAAGTTGCCATGAAAGGTTTCTCAGAAATCTGTCGTTCGGAGTCGACTTTAAATTGTAGGCTCCGCCACCCATGTATTAAATTCACAAACACAACACAAATGGTGTAAGAAGCTAGCCCGTAATACTGACTGAAAGATTGTAATGACCAATTATGTGAATAAATTGAGACAACGCACAGACAATGATAATGCTCCCAGTTTTTTAAATGTTTGAATCGCCAATCTTCATACAAATTCTTCGGCTGTTAAACAATATATATTCGTAAATGGCAAACCTTCCACTAAATGACTCTTTAGACAAATGATATTTAACAGCTGGCATCCTTGCTAAACTCCAGGGTTTGAAACCGCAAAATGGGGTTATTCATTTTAATTATAAAGTACTTTTTTCTAATGGTACTTTTGGTCCTTTTAATTAATTGAAGTTATTTATATTGGACAATTGGACCATTTTCTTTGTTTTTTACAAAAATTAAATCCGTGCCATTTATAGGCCACCTCTGCTTTTGTGACTCATATATCAAAATCTCAAGTAGTTTACCTTGTACAGCAATTCGTACAAATGGATGGATGTCATTATTCTTACACGCGGCTGCGGTTAATGTATTTGTATGTTTATGTGTGTGCGTTTGAAAATTTATGTTTGAGTCTACAGTGTGTCTTTGTTGCTTTAAGGCAGCGCGAGGGGGAAAGTGTCCTTAAACATAGTACACATATCTTAACAAGACAAAAATTTAGAGGCCTGTTAACTTCTGCACAAATTTTCTCTGAAAAAATAAAACAGGAAAAAGGCAAAAAGTTCTACGGAGAGAGGGAGAGTGAAAGAGAGATGGTGAGAGGGAACAATATAAAAGGATGTAAACGTCTTAGCTGGTTCAGTGATTTGGCTGGATGTAGACTGGGTTAAAATAAAGTATTCGTATAAAGTTAAATAAAACAATTTCTTTTACGTTAAAATCTTTTTCAAATTAAATCACACAACATATAGAAATGAACACAATATAACCACCAAACGATAACAGCAGCAACAACAACATTTATTTCAAAAGAAAACGGAAAAAAAATCCTGTTTTTTTTCTCTTTTTGTTTTTCCACTTGAAGCTCCCCGGAATAAAAGAAACATAGACAGCCGAGCGAGAATTTCAAGAAACAAAAAAAAGAGAAAAAAAATTATTTCAGATGATTTAGTATGTTTTCTTCTGCCAGACAAATACGTTGCTTTAATGTGTTTTTTAAGTGTTTCCTTGTAATGACAGAAGAGGACAAGAGTACGGAGTTACAATGCGAACAATGAATTAAAGATTTAAGTGGAAATTAAGGCTGGTTAATTGGAAAAGAACATGTTTTCTAAAGAAAACAATTTTCAAAGAAGAAAAGATAGTAGGGTTTTTCCTTGTTCCTGATTTTTTTTCTCTTTTCTCTAGAAGATTATCTTGATTATGTTGTATTACATTACTAAACAAAGCTTTAAAGTGGTTTAAACATATGAAATGGTTTTTATTCATTTACTCCATTTTCTAAGGAATTTGCAATTAAGTTTTAAATGTAATAAAACTAACAAAGAAAAAAATAGAAAACAATCCAAATAATATTCTTTAAGATCTTAAGTTGAAACAACTTTCCCCATTTAAATCTGTTGTTCGCTAAAATTCTCATGTCACAACAATTTTATGCATTTTCTATTATTTTCTTTTTTTTTTTGCTATCAGCTGGTCCACCTGTTTTAGGTCTTCGCTGAAGGTTACTGTGAATGGTATTTCTGAGTAAACAAAGCTGCGAAATCGAAGAATATCTTACCAATCCCGTTGTCACTCAGTCGACGTATAACCCCACACTTCGTTTTCGGTAGCCAAACACGAAGTGATGCATACACATTGGAGGATTCCATAGTCGAGTGCTAGAGGATTATCAATTAAAAACAAGCCAACATACATATGTACATAATTCGTCATTACAATCCTGCAGTCAGGATTACGACCTAGCTTTTCACACCACTTATGTTGTGTGTGTTTAATTTATACAGTTAAAATTCGACTCCGAAAGACAGTTTTTTTTAGAAACCACTCATGGTATTCTGAGAGAAAATCGCCGAATATAGATTTTTTTCAGATTTCGTTTTGTTAGAGATGCCGGACCTGGAGTTTGAACCGTGGCCTAACGTCTGATAAGCCAACGCACTACCTATTACACTACGGCGACTTCTCTCCTCCTCTCATTTCCTTTCACTTCATTGCAATTTGTGTAAAACTTATAGTATCTTCAGCGCTTTTGTTCCAAAGCAAGAGATTTAAATTAAATGCTTACATACACATAAACCCAGATCTGCCTGGAATTAAACTACTTACAGGGAATATTATTGTCCACGCGTGATTATTCCTTTTTCCTTTTCTTTAGCGTAGATTTTCACTTGCGTTAGCACGCAATAAACAGAATTTTAAGCAGGAGAAGCATGCGCTGATGGAAACTTGAATAAAGTTCTTGTGTTTCTAATAAGAAAATGTTGCATAATGGTTAGGGCAGGTCAGGTAGATTTGAACAAAATATGAAGACTGAAATTCGTTGGCTTAATACGGTGCAATAAAAACCCGTACTGCATTAGCATTGTAAGCCCTCTGGACTTACATACGAGTATCGCATATAAAAGAATAATCATTCAAATTATGATTAAAATAATGGGGAACAGATCTTCAGAGTGCATAGTAACTTGACAGATCTAAGGGTTAGCAGCTATGCGTTGGGCAAGTCAAGAACATTCTAGGAATTGTGGGCAATTCATTGTAACGAGATAATAAAAGTGATTCCAATAGAATTGACGTATCTTTAATGGACGCACCATACTACAACTATAATGATCCATTTTAACATACTGTCCAGAGGAGCCTAGGCTAGAAGGATAGGCTATCAGACAGTTGGACACTTACATCCTTTCGAACGAACTTTATTTGAAGTTAATGCAGTGCCACCTCTTGAAAAGAAACTAGAATTCAATGAGCTAGATTCGTCAGCATTAAAATCAATACAGCAAATAATATATTTCCATAGAAAGCGTTATTTCTAGCAAAGGACGGATGATATCTCTAATAATCTTGTATCTGTTACAGCAAATCGTTTAATAGTTTAGCTAGAATACTTGGTTAATAAAACTGAAATGAAATAAAAATTAAGAGGAAGGTAGTGAGCATAGGTAGTGTGTCGGCTTATTAGAACCTAAGGCCAGGATTCAAATCCCAGATCAGGCATCAAAACGAAAATATGAAACAAATATTTGTTCGGTGACTGCCTCTCAGCAGATTTCTAGTAAAAACTCTGAGAGTACATAAAATTGCCATGAAAAGTTTCTCAAAAATTTGTCGTTAGGAGTCGACGATAAACTATCCCGTCACTTATGTATAAAATTAACGTACACAACATAAGTGGTGTGAGAAGCTAGGTCGTAATCCTGACTGAAGGGTTGTAATGACCAAATTATATATGTATGTAGTGAGGATATGCTGTGAAAGAAACAAAAAGCAGAAATGAACGAACGTGACGAATCTTGGTATCGGGTCTTCCAATAAGGAGTTCCATAATTTGGCAGTTGGTAATTGCCTATGCTAGGAGTATAGACTATCAGATAGTTAGGCACTTAGATCCTTTCGAATACTTAGCTCGTATAAGGCTGATTTAAAATTTAATTGGATATCTGGTCATATAAGAAAAAAAAATATGAATAGCGGTAGTTCCAAGTCGATTGTCTCTACACCTTTATGCTGCTGCTACTGATATCGCATTACCAACTAGTCTCGTCGTTGAAATTAGCCTTCACCCCCCAAAGAACTAACTTGCTGACATTTAGAGCATTTTTTTTGTCTTTGCCACTTCCTGTTGTTCGGTTCATTTGGCTGGATTTTATGGATACAAAAGCTGCTGGCTGCAGCAAGTGAAATCACTATTTTCACTATAGTTTTGAAATTTTCAATTCCTTTCATTTCGTTTTGATTTTATTATAACGGTTTGGGTACGAATTTCATTTGTAGCTTAACGGTATATTGTAAATCTTTTTTTTTTTCGGTGAGAGTAAAACAATAAAAAAAAGTAATTCGAATAAATGTTGAAATCGTTCAAAAAGAATACCTTTTTTATTGTTGCCTACGCTTCATTGATCCGAAGATTTTAGATTTTATTTCTTGGATTTCTTTTCTTTTTTTTTCAATTTGAGTTTCAAAAGAAAATAAGAATGAACACCAAAGAGAAGGTGAAAAGGTGGCGAAGAAAGCCTTTGAAACTCTTCTACACAATTTTGTATTTCTTAAAAAAAAAAATATATTTTAACCAGAAACATACACTCAATCTCCTAGATTTACGATAAATTTTATCTTTCATTCGGTCTTTTTTTTAGGATTGATGCTAAAGCACAACCAACTATACCATCAGCATTGCCTCACAGTCATTATACGATTGAATGAAACAGTGAATGAATGAATGATTGAATTAACTGTTTGATGGCATATGTACATACAAACATACATACATATGTACGCGTGTGTAGATGAGTGACTGAATGGATTCATGGTTCATTGGTTGATAAGAAACATATACAAGATGATTGACAATCTAAAGATTTAAAAGCTAAAACAATTACTAACATAATGGCATTCATTTTAATTCTATTAAAGAATAGATAATCTCATGGATAGAGACCTTTACCTGGTAGATGAAAATAAAATACTTCACGTTATTTATCAACATGTAATCATTAGTATCCCTATAAGTATCCTTAAAATCTAAAATAATAAGAAACTTAAATCGTGTCATTTAACTCAATAAATAGAAGAGAAAGGAAACCAATCTAGTCGATTACTTTTACAAAATTTGTAAAATATTTTAAAATTATTCTAAACCGTCTTTAAATATAATGGTCGTCGAAGAATTATTCTTGTACGTATCATAGTATACCTAGTAAACGAAACAGTACTTATTTTGGCAGACAAGTGGAATTAATTTTAATTTTTGGATACCAAACTACTTAATACCATTATTGATACAAAAACTCGTCATTTAATATAAAAACAAAAGGTCCGTCAAAACTCCTTTATTGATAAAAAAAAAAGGGGAGATAAAAGTGAAATATTAGCTGCGTATTGTGTAGCAATCCACGTCCACTTCCAAGAGAAAACAAAGCAGATTTTCTTATAGTTGTCGAATCCTTAAAATAAAAATGCTTCATTATATACATAACATACATACATAATTGGCTATTACAATCCTTCAGTCAGGATTACGACCTAGCTTCTCACACCATTTATGTTGTGGAACGATAGACTTTATGAGAAACTTCTCATGGCAAATTTATTTACTCTCAGAGTTTTTGTCAGAAATCTGCTGAGAGGATGTGGCTGAAGAAATAGTTTTTCATGTTTCGTTTTGTTGGAGATGTCTGACTTGGGGTTTGAATCATGACCTCCTTATACATACATAATTGGCCATTACAACCCTTCAGTCAGAATTACCAACTAGTTTCTCACACCAATTATGTTGTGTGTGTTAATTTTATATACGAGTGGAGGGACCTACAATTTAAAGTCGACACCGAACGACAGATTTTTGAAAAACTTTTCATGGCAATTTTATTTTCACTCAGAGTTTTTTCCAGAAATTTTCTGAGAGGAGGTCGCCGAAGAAATACTTTTTGTATTTTGTTTTGATATCTGGCCTGGGGCTCGAACGCTGGCTTTACGGCTAATAAGCCAACACACTACCTATTAGACTACGGTAGTAGTTTCATTCCAGGCAAATCTGGGTTTCTGTATATGTAAGCATTTACTTTAAATCTTTGGCCCCTAGGGCTGAAGATACTATACGTCTTACACAAATTGCAATGAAGTGAAAGGAAATGAGAGGAGGAGAGAAGTTGCCGTAGTGTAATAGCTAGTACGTTGGATTATCAGACGTTAGGCCACGGTTCAAACCCCAGGTCTGACATCTCTAACAAAACGAAATCTGAAAAAAATCTATATTCTGCGATTTTCTCTCAGCATACCATGAGTGATTTCCCAAAAAAAACTGTCTTTCGGAGTCGACTTTAAACTGTATAAATTAAACACACACAACATAAGTGGTGTGAAAAAATAGGTCGTAATCCTGTCTGGCCTGGGGTTTGAACCCTGGCTTTACGTCTAATAAGTTAACACAGTACCTCCTACTGTTTTAATAATTTTGTAACGTAACATCAAAGTTCATCATTCTGCTATCCTTCATCTCGAGAGCAAAAATGGGAGACTTAATAAAAGTCTTCCATCGGACTCTATTGGGAACTGCCCGTCTTTCCGCATAGCATTAAGACCCTACGACGGTTAGTTCATGCATTGTTGCAGTACACCAGATATCTGGATAAGTCAGCAGATTAGAAATACCTCTCTCAACAAACACTGGGTCTGACAAATTTTATTGACCAGTACATCCACGTTTTCAAGTGCGCTGTTATTACTCACGATTGTAACGGGTGATTTTTTAGCTATTACCTTTTTGGCAACACTGGTTTAAACAGCTCACGCTATTTCGTGTTTTGTTTCACTGTCAAACATCTTCAGTTTGGTCTATAATTTAACCATGAATCGTTTTACAAACGAACAACGCTTGCAAATCATTGAATTTTATTATCAAAATGCGTGCTCTGTTGAGAAAGTTAATCGCGCGGTTTTTCCATTTTATGGTCAGTTTAATCGACCCACTGAAGCGGCTATTCGAGCTATTGTGATTAAATTTCGTACCAAATTTACATTGTTGGACATTAAACCACCAACACGCTTACGTAGAGTGCGAACTGAAGAAAATATCGCAGCTGTATCGGCCAGTGTTAATCATGACCATCAATTATCGATTCGTCGCCGTTCGCAGCAATTGGGCCTCTGTTAGTCAACAACGTGGAAAATTTTGCGGAAGGATTTAGGTGTGAAGCCTTTCAAAATACAGCTGGTGCAAGAATTGAAGCCGAACGACCTACCGCAACGCAGAATTTTTGGTGAATGAGCTCTTGGAAAGTTGGCCGAAGATCCACTTCTTTATCGAAAAATTGTGTTCAGCGACGAAGCTCATTTTTGGCTCAATGGATACGTAAATAAGCAGAATTGTCGATTTTGGAGTGAAGATCAGCCAGAAGCATTACAAAAGCTAACAATGCATCCAGAAAAAGTCACAGTTTGGTGCGGTTTATGGGCTGGTGGCATCATTGGACCGTACTTCTTCAAAGATGCTTCGAATCGTAAAGTAACTGTGAATGGTGAGCGCTACCGTGAGATGATATCCAACTTTTTTTTGCCCAAAATGCAAGAGCTTGGCTTGCATGACATGTGGTTTCAACCAGACGGTGCCACATGCCACACAGCATGCGTAACAATGCACTTATTGAGAGGCGAGTTCGGTGAACATTTTATTTCACGTTCGGGATCGGTCAATTGGCCGCTTAGATCGTGCGATTTAACACCTCTTGACTATTTTTTGTGGGGCTATGTTAAAGCTCATGTCTATACAGACAAGCCCGCTTCAATTGACGCATTGGAAGACAACATTGAAGCATTTATTCGTGAGATGCCGGCCGAAATGTTGGAAAGAGTATGCCAAAATTGGTCTAAGCGGATGGACCATTTGAGGTGCAGTCGTGGTCAACATTTGCATGAAATAATCTTCAAACCTTAAATTATATGAACCGTACTATCGATTCAAATAAAGATTTCATGAATTTTTCTGAATTTCATGTGTTTTTTGTTTTGAAATATTTTCATATAACTCTTAAAAAATCACCCAATATAACTTAGTACCTCAAATGATTGAACTCCTTCGGTTTAATGTTTTAGACGAACAACATTCGATAGAGAGAGCATTGCACTACTTTTTTCAAGTCATTCATTTCATTCATATCACTTGTGCAAAGTAAACGACTAAAAGGTGTTGAAATTCATTCAATCTGATTGTAAATTTTAATTTAATTACATTTTATCATTATTATTTCATATGTAACATATGCGCTCGCACACACACACACATACTTATAATCATTACTTATTTAGTAATTTATCATTCGCAATGTAAGACTGAGAGTAAGTCTATGTGATTGAATCCTTGAATGAATAATTCCATGGAAGCACTATTCTGTGAAATTATCAGCATCTTCAATATCATCTTGTTGAATATTCAAACATTCATTCATTCATTCATTCATTCATTCATCTTGTATTTTGACACAATAAATGTTCATTAATTAATTTTTGTGGCAAATTCACATGTGCATTCATATGTCTATTGTACTTACATATATTATGTATACCACCCTCGTATGCGTCTAAAACCATTGCAGGCAAACGTTACTTTATTGAGGAAGAAACTTCAATTCATTTAAAATTTTTTACTTCTATGTTTTCTATTTGCAAACAAGTAATTAAAAACTGAACAACGTTTTTTGTTTAAGAGGGAGTTACAACACATTCTGAAAATAGGTTTGGAACAACAAGGTTTTCCAAATGAATGTTATTTTAAAAGACTTCGGCATCCTTGCCAATATATACCCGAATATCAATTGATAAAAGGTAGATTATAGCAGAAGGCATAGATATAGTCTTTAAATAACAAACAAATTCCAAGGAATCTCAGCATATCCGAAATTTATAATTATCATTACCGACCTCATGTTATTGTCTGAATACCGTTTTTATTTTCAAATTCTTAAATTGTGTACAAACCACAAAATAAGTAGGAATCTAAATGGTCAACTGCTCGATACCTGAATCCGCTTTGGATCCAGGTTTTACAGCGAAAATACCAGAGGCTGTCATGTCCATACATGCTCTGTTGCATCCAGATTGTGCGACAACGTCTGATGTGGAATCTTTTCGAATTAATTGAATCTTCAGGCTGGAATGACGACTATAAAGACTGCCACTGTGCGAATCCAATAAAGAGTATAACGAGTAGAGATGTATGTACATAATTGGTCATTACAAGTCTTCAGTTAGGATTACGACCTAGCTTCTGTCGCGTTAATTTTATACATGACTTTATACATGATATACTTACAGTTTAAAGTCGACTCCGAACGACAGATTTTTGAGAAACTTTTCATGGCAATTTCATTTATTCTCAGAGTTTTTGCCAGAAATCTGCCGAGAGGAAGTCGCCGAAGAAATACTTTTTGTATTTTTGTTTTGATGTCTGGCCTGGGGCTCGAACTCTGGCTTTACGTCTAATAAGCCAACACACTACCTACTAGACTACGGCGACCTCAAAAATTACCCTCAGAGTTATTGCCAGAAATCTGCTGAGAGGCGGCAGTCACCGAAGAATTTTTTTTTAGAGATCTACACATATTTACTAACAGTAAAGCTAGAATAAGACGTACGTTCGCGGAACATAATGGAACGTACATTCGTTTTTAGTGTATGAAAATCAATGCAAATGCCTACTGACCTACGATTAGTTAAGCGCTCGCATTGCTTTCCATATTCTAGAAACAAACGTACGCTCCGTTACCTTCCTTCCGTTTATCTGCCGTGAACGTTCAACTAATTCTATACCTAGTTAGTGTATTGCCCACGAATACCAGGTGATTCGGAAGGAAACAATGATATTTAATTGTTACCTATAAGTGGGTTCCTAAGTACGGAGTAAAGTAATTACATAGCTGCCACACTGATACTTCGCATAGATTCATATGTGAGATTGGCATTCCTCTGCGAAGTGAAAAGGAAACTTTGCAAACGAAAGATGGGAAAATGAACGCTCTTGTATAGAGATCAGACAAGTCTGTTCTCCGCATGGAAATACACATAACAAAATTTGTAAAATTAAAAAAGCTACCCCATGATTTTAGAACTTTACAAATTAAGAGGCTTCAATGCCCTCTAAGTAAACGATGCAGGATTCTAACTGATCGCCACACCACAGAGAATAAAATTAATAACTAGTATCATAGGAAACCGATCAGATCTTCAAATGTTCTGTCACCCAAAAACCGATGACGCCTGTTTTGAAGTGCAGGACACTCACATAAAAGGTGTTGTTCCAATTCCGTTTCTTATATATCATGGCAACTTCTGCAGTAATCCTTGTGGGGCAGAACGAACATACATACATAACATACATAATTGGTCATTACAACCCTTCAGTCAGGATTACGGCCTAGCTTCTCAACACCACTCATGAGTAGCGAGACCTAAGGTTTAAAGTTGACTCCGAACGACAGATTTTTGAGAAACTTTTCATGGCAATTTCATTTATTCTCAGAGTTTTTGCCAGAAATTTGCTGAGAGGAAGTACCCGAAGGAATATTTTTTCATATTTCGTTTTGATGTCTGACCTGGGGAGAACGAACATGTCAGCGAAATTGTCAGTAGCGCAATGTCCCGTTGGAATTTCTGTTAAAGTGCGAATCGTTCTCTTGTCAAACTAAAGAAGATCCTTGGTTTTCCTACTATCCATTGCTAGACAGTGGCAACCAGGTATGTTGGGCCAACAACGGAAAAGAATTGTTGTAGTGGTGCATACATCATGTCTATCCTGCCAGTTCGTCCGCATTCTCGCTCCCTCTAGTGGCGCACGACCCAGTGGATTGCTGCTTGACTGACCACACATATGATCAAGTTCGAAGGAGGTAGGTAGCTGCTTTCAACCGAACGTGCAGCTTGTTCACCGTCACCGATGACAGCGTTAACAACCCATTCTTTCCATGTGGGAGTTTTGTATATTTTTTCAAAAATAATCTCTGGTACCATGTAGTTGCCGCTGGCACCATGTTGTGGTATAAAGAAAACATACACATACATAATTGGTCATTACAACCCTTCAGTCAGGATTACGACCTAGTTTCTCACACCACTTATGTTGTGTGTGTTAATTTTATACACGAGTGGTGGGACCTACAGTTTTAAAGTCGACTCCGAACGACAGATTTTTGAGAAACTCTTCATGGTAATTTTATTTACTCTCAGAGTTTTTGCCAGAAATTTGCTGAGGATGTAAAGAAAACGGTGAGGATAATTGCAGAAAATTTCAAGAACATTGTTCCAATTGTCTCGGATCCAAATGTGTGTCAAGTGGTAATATGAAAGGAATATTAAGTTTTTCTATAAATTTTCTTATTCCAGCCAAATTGGAGCTTTTTAGTCGCCTAAAATATCCAAATTTTTCTAGTCTTCGAGTGATATTAAACTCAATGTATTAAATTATACTTTTCTTAACGGACAACCTTCGAAACATCATACAATAAATTAGTGTGACTTTCAAAATTATTTCATAAGGAATCTTCAAATTTTTATTTTATTTTATTTTAGTCTGCCATCAAAAAAACATCTCCTGAAGGAAACTTCCTTTACAAGTAGAATTGATTATTTCGTTGAAAGTATTCAATAATTCAGTAACAGCAGTAGCAGTAGTAGAAACTCATACATATACGACGTCTGTTTGATTCAATTATTCATGAACATTTTTTACACAAGAAACTAAAAATTCAAGGCAAATTTAATTGCCTGCTCCAAAGTATTTGTATTCGTATTTGTATTTGAAATTCTTATCGGGCCCAAACCACTTTAAATGCGAACAGAACAGAGAAATCAAACAGAGGATGTATGTATGTACGTGTATGTAAATGATTCCACATTAAACAATAAATGAAAACTGAAAACTGAAAGGAATGGTGAGTAGCATATCAAGTGTGGGGGGTAACGGAGAAAGAAAATTATAAAAAGCTTAAGGATAAATAACGATCAAACATTAAAACCCAAAGACAAAGTAATCATTTTACTTATTGGCCTGCGGTTACAGACTGCCTGCCAGCCATTGTTATACCAACTAAAAACTCAGCCTGCTGCCTTAAGTTTTAAGTTTTTCTGCTTTTTTTTTTTTTATTTGACTATTTTATTACATTCTTTAGTGCCTTGGCAGTCAGCTCTACTGAAACCACTCGATTCTGCTGAACTCAACTCATCTGAATTCAACACAAACCAATTAAATTCGCTTCAGTTTAATGTAAAAAGCAAAAACAACTGAAAAAAACAAAAACAAGAGAAGAGAAAAGGAAAGGAAAGGAAAAACGAAATTGAACTGCTCGTATTTACATCTCAACAAAGGGCAAAATATACTATTTTCCCCCAGTTTTCCTTTAGTGCTGGCGTAGTAGACCTTGCCAAAGTGAAATTTTTACTTCTTAATATTACAATACAGCACAACAACAACAATAATGAGAAAGCCTACAGCCTCATCCACCACTCCACTACTCTGCCAACTTAACTGTTTGTTTTATTGAATTGTTCCATTCTTTACTTTCTTTTCATAGTTTTTAATAAAATTAAAATAAAACAAACTGCACTCGTACAATAACGCAAAAAAAACGAAGTGAACAATTTTCACATTAAATCAAAAGCATTTAAAAAGCAAAGCATACGACTGAAACGACTTACGGGATTACTACATGGAAAAATTCTAAGGCTAGTTTCGGTTGAGCTACTATTATTGAATGAATACTTGCTTCACACACCATAACTAATATTTCAGTAAACGATTGAAGTCGCCGTAGTCTAGTAGGTAGTGTATTGGCTTATTAGACGTAAAGCCAGGGTTCGAGCCCCAGGCCAGACATCAAGACAAAATACAAAAAGTATTTCTTCGACGACTTCCTCTCAGCTGATTTCTGGCAAAAACTCTGAGTAAATAAAATTGATATGAAAAGTTTCTCAAAAATCTGTCGTTCAAAGTAGACTTTAAACTGTAGGTCCCACCACTCATGTATAAAATTAACACCCACAGCATATGTGGTGTGAGAAACTAGAACGTTGTACAATGGGCCAATTCAACTTCCGGTTACTGTACTTGTCTTAATTGACAAGTACACGTCCTCTAACCTCATCTAACCTAAATGATTGATTGAACACGCTACCTATTATTAGAAGGCGCCGTAGTCTAGTAGATAGTATGTTGACTTATTTGACGTAAGGCCATGTATGGTTCAAACCCCAGGTCAGACATCAAAACGAAATATGAAAAAAAAAATATTCTTTGGCGACTTCCTCTCAGCAGATTTCTGGCAAAAACCCTGAGAGTAAGTAAAATTGCCATGAAAAGTTTCTCAAAAATCTGTCGTTCGGAGTCGACTTTAAACTGTAGGTCCCGCCACTCATGTATAAAATTAACGCATACAACATATGGGTTGTAATGGCCAATTACACAGCCCAGCAAATTTGGACTTTTTTTGTGCAAATAAGATGGCTCCAGGTGTTTCCGAAGGCATTTTGCGCGCTAAACACGAAAAATTTTCCATCACGTTAGGTTTTCAAGAAAAACTGGGTTGTAACCCCTAAAAATAGGGTTTTTGGCCATTTTTGAAAATTTGTAGAGCTAAACACTGACGTGCTAGAACCATCGCTATTGTCAGAAATTGACGATTGATCTTTGCTCTTTAAAATGAGGCCAACGCCAAATTGTTTGCATGCACCCTTAAAGTAGGGGGTGGGTTTATATCAAGGGGTGCAAGAGAAAAAGAAACACATTACGGAGGTCCTTAAAAATTAATCAGATTTACTTGAAAATTGTTACTCAGGGGTTTTTGGGGTCACTGATTACAGATCTTCATTCAGATTTAAAAAATTCAAAATGGCGGATCCAATATGGCGGTCGAGGTTTAATTTAAATTAAAAATTAATCAAACCATATTGCATCCGCCATTTTGAATTTTTTAAATCTGAATGAAGATCTTATTTGCAAAACCCATGCAGGGCTGTGTTATCTATGTATGTTATGAATGTATGTGCATAACTATTACGAAGAAAAATTCGTAATACTTTACTCTCTATCGATCCATAAAGCTGTCGCACACACAACGCAAATATAACAAATTTATACGCCTCTTAAGTGCTTTACATTAATGAAAATCTGAAATCTAATCAAATCAAATGTAGGGTATAAGAAAAGCAGCATTTTTCTTTGCAATAATATTGCAACACATTTCTATGATATTTTACATCTTGAATTAAACCCGAATTTACGGATAAATTGTTTAATAATGTGCACAGTGGTATAATTATGATACCATTTAGATGTCGTTACCTTTAATAGGAATAATTAAAATTCTAAAATTGTATTTCTTAGAACAACTATTTAAACAATAAACACATACATAAGTATGTATGTATGTATACTGATACTATTATGTATCATAAAAGACTAATCACGACAAGTATTGTATAAAATTTATTGAAATCTATTCATAACATAATAATCCTGACAATTATAAACAATAAATTACTTTAATTATTTGATTAGAATCTATTTTACCTACGGCATACAATGCAACGTATGGGTTATTCAATTACAATTGAAACATTATTTAATATGGCATACGGAATACTATACGATGAATAGAATTTCTATTTGCCCAAGTTAATTGAAGCATGTCACAATCATACACAGAATCCACATATACCCATGTCATAAAAAAAAGTACATTAAACGGATATCTAAATAGAACTCATATGTGGACAAATTATAAAATTAACACAAATTAAGTTTCAATTCTATCACCGACAGCCAATCAATGAATGGTATTGTACCACTGTTGTTGGGGTTACTGCTGTAGGTAGCTCTGTATATTTGATGCCGATGCTGATGTTGATGCTGATGATGATGATGAGGATTTCAACAGTCGCTAAAGGTCTACTATTTAAGCCCTATTGGTATGGTGTTGTGTTTGTATGAAAGGTAAGGAAAGTACTTTTCAACTCAAAACAACATATGAAATGAACGTTTTGCTGGAGGTTGTTTACATATCACGTTGCTGGGTTTTGTTAAAATTCATTGGGGGAATAAATATACAAGTTTCTATTTCTTTTTCCTTTTTTTTTGTGCCAATGCCATTACGTAGGCTGGGCGAAAAGGTAAAGAATTTTATTATAAAAGGGTGAAGTTAAATTTTAATTCATTGTTTGTTTAATTGCAGAAGAATTATAATGAAAGCACTTAACTGAAGTCTTTTCAATGCAGTAAAAAATAATAAAGATGTCCACGGAAATATTCTAGAAATATTCTTAGGCTTTATAGCAAGCATTTAAATGTTGTATGTAGGTATCAATTCTCTTTAGATATGACGGATACTTATCAATCAACATCATTTCCATTCCCAGGATCAAAAACCACTGAACTGGCATACGCTATAACTACGCATTTTGGACAGCCTCCTTGGTGCTGTTCTTTAGTTGCCCCTTCCTCACGAGCAGGATTTTATGTTTTATTTGCAGTGCTGCGTTACCTACTTTAACGAAGTTTTATATTCTTATTTCAGGGTGCCCTGGTAGTCTAGTGGGTAGTGGTGCTAGACTATCAGCGTGAGGGTCATGGGTTCGATTCCCACCAGAGACTCTGGTCTGTGACACTACACCGAGCATATTGTCAAGGTTATTCAGCTCGTACATAATTAAAATATAATTTGTAACTGTATTGTAATTAATAAATAAATAAATAAATATATTCTTTTTTCATTGCCTGGAACTTTCTTGTGTCATGGAACAGATAATCTATGGATTCCATTTCCCTTCAATATTCGTCAAATCTCAAAAATTAAAAAACCACATTCAGTAGGTACTTCTTCACTTGAGGCATTATGGAACAACCCTTTATAGGCCGAAAATAGTTCAACAAATCGTCTGATCCTAAAAGCATAAGTTTAGAATATAAGATCCTTCAGATACAATGATGACTAATCTCAGCGGATTTGGTTGGAAAAATTTAAATGATACCATAGTTTAGTGGTTTAAGTACTCTACTAGAAACCCGTGTGATACATGTGAACATCGAAATTAATAATATTAAGAGTTATCATACTCTCGAATACAACCCATCTAGGAAGCCTTATATAAGTTGAAACACCTACATATCGATTACTTCGAATCTGGCAATACTTATGGTCATTCCATTCTGCCACAGGATTCAGTATATTATCCCAGTGAAAGTGATGAATCGATATACGCTTGAACAACGTTGGGATTTATTAGAAATTTATTTCCAAAAAAAAGACAATTGATCGGAAATTGCTCGAAAATGTCATACAAAACTGTGTCGCAGAGAAGGACCAACGGTGCCCGGTATACGCGAGTTTATTGCTAAAGTTCATGAGACTGGTTTGATCGTTGAGGCGCCAAGACGTGAGCATGCTCGTACAGTGCTTTTACCCGAAAATATCGAAGCTGTGGGTAAGAGTTATCATCGTTATCAAGGCTTGAATAATTCACGCACCAGTTTACATCGAAGATCTCGGTATGTAAATAGATCGAAGAGTTGAAAGCGCATAACCATCCGCTTCGTTTTCGCTGCGCTAGATGGGCCAACGAGAAACTGCACGATGATGTCGATTTTTCGCAAAAAAAGCATATTTTCGGATGATGCTCATTTTCATCTTGGTGGGTACGTTATTAAGCAAACTGCTATATTTGGGGATAAAAAAAACCTGCACCTACTAAGAGTGACTGTTTAATGCGTCTTGTGAAGCGGTAGCTTATAGACCATATGTCTTTGAAAATAAGGACGGCGCAATCAATACGGTCAACGGAGACACCTATAGGTCTCTTTGGTATTGATGTGAACAATGTTTGGTTTCAACAGAATGGTGCAACTTGCCACACATCTCATGCGACAATCGCTTTATTGCGTCAAACGTTTGATGACCGTTTAATAAGCCGAAATTGTAATGTCAATTGGCCGCCAAGAAGCTGCGATTTGACACCGTGGGACTATTTTCTATGGGGCGGCGTTAAAGAAAAGTGTTACGCCGACAAAGCAGAGACAACATTCCTGATGTCATTGCCTAGATACGAACCCAATACATTCGAATAAGTGCACAAAAATTGGTTCGATCGAATGAGGTGCTGTGAGGCCAGCCGTGGTAGCCATAGGAATGAAATAATATTCCATTTCTAACCGGAACAATTGTACTTCACAACAAAAACATAAATTTGTGCAAAATTTGAAACCATTTTTCAATTTAAACTTTTGAGTGGCCCACCCTTTATATAGGTTTTATCTTCAATCTGATTAAACATATATTGTTAAAATTACTCTGCCTAATTATTTAAGTTTGAGAATTGTAGCGAGTGTCTAGTAGGTAGTATGTTGGCTTATTAGACGAAAAGCCAGGGTTCGAGCCCCAGGCCAGACATCAAAATAAAATACAAAAAAAAAATTATTTCTTCGGCGACTACCTCTCAGCAGATTTCTGGCAAAAACTCCGAGAGTAAATAAAATTGTCATGAAAAGTTTCTCAAAAAATCTGTCGTTCGGAGTCGACTTTAAACTGTAGGTCCCGTCACTCATATATAAAAATTAAACATAAATGGTGTGAGAAACTAGATCGTAATCCTGACTGAAGGGTTGTAATGACCAATTATGTATGTATGTATGTTTTAAATTTTATTTGAAAACGATTTTTCCAAAAAGGACTTTATTACGTTTACTTATCACATGTAAAATCTCTTTTACGAGAAGCCAACTGATGTTGTAGATATGTATGTCACATAACTTTCCAGCGATATATCAAAATCAGATTCACAATTCTAAATGAAGAGTTCTTTACGTACCAATTACAGTCTAAAATTTTATAGCCAACCCACGGTTTAGTCAGTTGAGTCTCGATTACAAAATAGGACTGCTGTTGCTGTTGCTTTTGTTTTTTTTTTTTTTTGTTTTAAAAAGTAAAAACGATGAGATATTGCTGTTGAGTTTTGTTATGATGATGGGTGTTGGCTTATTTGTATTGCCACTTCCTTAAGCCACGATGATGTCGTTGTTAGTTAGTTTTACTTCAACCACTATTGGTTGTGCCGTTGCTGTATGTACTTGCAATTTGTTATTCATATTTTTGTGATGCGTAAAGTCATGACTTTGCCAGGTTTACTTAAGTTTCCTTTACCACGGTTTCATTCAGCAACAGCAGCATCAGCATCGGCATCAGTAACAATAACAACAACTAAACACCAATTAAATATTAAATCAGGCAATTGAATAATACCCCACATACGAGTACATACAAAACCTGAAGAAAACCTGAAAACTGTGTACGAGTGGGGTAGAAGAAAAGTTGAAAGATTTTAAAGATTTTCTAGGGCAGATGGGTACAATACACGGTTTTTTATTTGTTTTAATTGCTAGGAGAGCAATAGTTTAAAGAAAGTTATCAGAGAGATTGTATTTACCATGCATATATCCTGCATAATAAGTAAGTGAAGAGTATTCATGATTGGCATTGAGTGGAGAGAACTTTCATTTGAAATAGTTAATCACTGAGGGGGAAATATGTACAAAAGTTAATGATAGAAAGTAATACCATTGATTAAGATTAATAAGCAATGGTATATGGCATAAGGATTATTTATAAACTATAATTGGATTTCAGTTTTTAACTACACATTGGAAATCCAAAGTGTTAAGAATGCCAAGTTGATCGCTATGAAACAGTGTTTGTTTATTACAAAGGGTACACCTAAGAACCAAGGTCCATCAAATTAGCTTCAATTAGGCTTGCTGAAACTAAGCAATACAATTTGCTTAAATGTTTCCAATATGGTGTGTTTTTCGTGAAACAAATATTCTTGCCATTTAACCCACTAGTGCACTACATTTTAATTTTATTTATTCAACCAGAGAATACTCACTGGATTCTATAAGCAGTAGTTTCTTCAAATATTTAATGCATTTCAATTCAATCGTAATCGTAATGGAGTCGCCATAGTCTAGTAAGTACTGGCCTCTTGGACGTGAGGCCACGATTCACGGTTAGATATTTCATACAAAACGAAATATGAAAAAAGATTTCTTCGGCGACCCCACTCAAATTTCTGGCTAAAATTCTGAGAGTAATAGAATTGCCATGAAAAGTTTCTAAAAAATCTGCCATTCGGAGTCGACTTTAAATTGTAAGTTCAGCCACTCATGTATAAAATTAGCACACATAACATAAGTGGTGTGAGAGCTAGACCATAATAGCACTCACAAAAAATACACAAAGGACAGCATTAGCCCTTTCTGTTTTTTCTAAGAACTAAACTTCAATTCGGATTCCGAATCTTACATGATCTTCGTTGACAGTCAGGCTGCCCTTAGGGCCATTGCGTCGGTCTGGTGCAAATCACGGATTGTTCGCGAGTGCAAGGAGTCGTTGAGGACTTTTGGAACGGACCGTATCCGTCTGTGCTGGGTTCCGGGACATAGCGGAATACCGGGCAATGAGACGGCGGATGCCCTCGCTAGGCTAGGTTCGCTTTCAGTAGGCGATTTGATGGTTGGTCCTGACCCCCCAGTCTGTCACCTCTATGTCCTCATCAATGGATGGGTCATGGAGAAATAGCAGATTCGTTGGGGGAACGGATCGGGTTGTTTTGTTTCTAGGTGTCTATGGCCTGCTGTAGACAGTAAGAGAACAGGTTGGCTGCTGGGCTTGAATAAGCTTAAGGTTGTTTGTCGGTTTTATCACGAGGCACTGCGAGATTAGGTCACTGACGGGGATCTGGAACAGATCCCAGCCGGACTATTGCAGGGCGTGTTGCGATGAGGAGGAGTTGGAGACTATCGAACACCTCCTCTGTAACTGCCCAGCCCTTGGTAGATTGATGTTGAGGACCCTTGGTAGGCCCTTCTTTGAGAGTTTGAATTCTGTGTCGAGAGCCGACATCAAGGCTCTCCACAGATTCATTAGTGGCTTAGGCTGGTTGAGAGGCTAGGACTTCATCGGTGTAGTAGCGCTCTCCCATCCTTTTGTTGTGTCTGGTATGTGTGATTCCTCCGCTTCCCACTCCCCCCTTTCCCATACACCCTCCTTTCATCCTACCCCCTATACTATCCTTCCCTCCTTTAGGGCGTTGTACAATGGGTCAATCTGACCTCCGGGTACTGTACCTGTCTTGACTGACAGGTACACACACGTCCTCTAACCTAACATAACCTAAACTTCAATCAGACCTCATTCAGGTGCAAACTTCAGATTTAAACTGGTTTTCGTCAGTTTAATATGAGTTCCCCCGCGAAACTAGTGAGCTATCTAGAGCAGGTGGTCGCTGACGAATTCTGGGCTGAAGAAGAATCTTGCTTTATTGCCGCACTGACCAGGTCTAATTTGGATAGGAAGCGTTCTATAACTCAAATTAAATCATAGGAGTATCTCAGTCTCGGTAACGCATGGACCTTTGCGAAGAGTGTAGGAATGCAGAGAGACGTTGTTTATATACATACTACTTCTGTTGAACTTTGTTTGCTAATGCTCGTCTGGGAGCAGAATTTTCTCATTTGACTAAACTTTTCTCTCTTTCGGATCGATCTCTAAATTAATGAAACTTTCAAGCTAATTTTTAATTTAATTATAATGGAGTCATGCCTTAAATGTAAAGCGCTGATTGTCAAGACCGGTTAATCCGGACTTCTCAGTTAGTTCCGCAGCATTGTTTATTATAGTATCACAAACAGCCGCTATGTTTGCTCAAATAAGTTTGGACTTGAAACGCTGTAGTCCCTTCAACCCCATCAATTTTAATTTAGACAATCACTAGCTCTCATTTAATTTTAGCAAAACTTCGTGGAAGGATAATAAAAGGACTTGAATATCTGTACACGCATTGGACAGCATAACCTAGCTTCACGTAATAGATTTTTACATAGCACTTTACACGATTATCCATAACAATTGAAACCTTCATATCCTGCATCCATTAGATAAACTGCAAGTACACTCGAGGGCTGTCTTCAACTATTTATTTGGATTTTTTTTAAATAGTCAAATACAAACCAGTACATGTCTTAAAATTCTCCTTCCAACAAAGTCAATTCCATCAACAATAAACACAATAGATTTGTCTGTATTTTAATAATAAATATACAATTTACATACATACAGTCGCAGAAAAAAGTCTACATACAACGCTGTACATATTTTACTTTTTTCCATCTAATTTTTTTTATAGTTTTCTAATAATTTCTTGGTGATATTTTTTATATTCATTTTTGTCTTCAAACATTCTTAATTGTAACTGCGTTAAAGCCTACTTTACACGGTCCCACAAGTAATATGATCTGTCAAAATTGAAAAGTTTGACAGTCGTATGCCTCTCTTCATTTTTTGAAATGATTCAAAAAACAAGCAAGTCGCATTAGATCAGGGATGTATTTTTATGTAAACACATAGAAAAAAAGTGTAACAGCTGTTTTTATTTTACTTTGTTATTGTCTTATACCGATCATGTAAACGCAAAAAATATAAATCATACGATTTTTATTCTCTTTTTTGTCATACGGATGGAATTTCATTTCACTTTTTCATTAGACTTTACGTACGTAAAGTATTACCGTGTGAGGTGGGCTTAAACAACATCTTTTTCAATTTTTTAAAAATACCGTGGTGTATATAGACTTTTTCTTTGACTGTGTATATGATCAATATGTATATGTAATTAAAAATAAATACATATGTATGTATATGAAATGTAAGTATTTTAAACGAATAATTTTATTTATTAAGTCGCCGTAGTCTAGGAGGTAGTGTGCTGGCTTATTAGACGTAAAGCCAGGTTTCGAGTCCCAGGCCAGACATCAAAACAAAATACAAAAAGTATTTCTGCGGCGACTTACTCTCAGCAGATTTCTGGCAAAACTCTGAGAGTAAAAAAAATTGCCATGAAAAGTTTCTCAAAAAATCTGTAGTTCGGAGTCGACTTTAAAACTGTAGGTCTCATTATAAAATTATTAAACACAACATAAGTGGTGTGAGTAACTAGGTCGTAATCCTGACTGAAGTGTTGTAATGACCAATTATATAATAAATATTATTTATTGTACTCATGTATATAAACTTACTCAAACAATTGTCCGTACACCATACTACTGAGAAAAGGTTTCATTGTATTTCAGCAAATACCAGTTCGATTAAGGCATTTTCGGGAGATGAATAAAAACTGGAGATGCAATTAAAATTTTGCAGACGTCGAACAGGAAATGAAACTAAAAAATTCAGGAAACAAGCTCAAACCATTGGCCGTACAGTACCATTCTCTAAGTGAACAATTTTTTAAGAATTGAGTTGTTTTCAAAATCTAAAAACTCCATATTTTTAAAAGTTATTCCATTCGGTTTGAGGGTAAAAAATCATCACAAAACAAGTCGTATTTAACATCAAGGAGTTCATGGTTAAAATTCGTAAGGAATGGTAAAAGTTTGCGGGAAATTGTGATAATAGTCTGCATTTGTTTGGTGTACGGCCAATTATTTGCGTCAGTGTATATATTCGACATACAAATTTAAATTCGACAATACCAAAAATTTTCATATTATTACATACTGTCTGTCTGTCTGTCCGTCGGTCGTATAATATAATGTTACACTGAATTATTAAAATGTTAAAATCTTGAATTATTTTCTCATTTCATTTAATATTTTGAATATATTAGTTAGTTATTGTGTTTAAGGACTTCTTGGTAATGAAATTAAGATTTTCTAGGAATTCATGAATATTTTCATAAAATATTATTTTAGTCTCTATGGATCTCTCTTTTTTTTTTGTTGGCATTGATTAAATTGCTGATACATTAACATGAGATCAAAGCGAATATGATTTTACATTATCACAGCAATTAAATGGCCAACTCTGTTGCTTGTTGCTGCTATCACCAGTGACAGCGGCACTCTTCGTCTTCATTGCCATTGCCATCGCTATAGCCATTAGTATCGTTATTATCATTATCATAATAATTAATTTGCCTTTAGAAGCACAATTAAATTAATGACTAATTAACGCAATTCTTCTTCTTTTTATTTTAGATTTTTTGTTGTAATTTTTGTTGTAAATGAATGAATAATTCATGCCAACAATGAAAACCAACAGAGTATACACCAGGGACAAAACAATTGTTGCCTTGCTGGCTGACTGTTTGGTAAGTAATTGTGGTGGCTTCTTCCGCCCACATAGTAATTAATAATGGACACAAAGGTCCACAAAAATTTCACAAGCAAATATACAATTTAACGGAATGGTATCAGTGAAGAAAAGCTACTGCATGGCCAGCCGAGGCAGCCATTTGAATGAAATTATTTTCCATTATTAACCGGAAGGATTGTACTTTCAAATAAAAAAAAAAGAAATTTGAGAAAATATTCAGTAGTTTTTTTTTAAAGCATTTTCAAAAAAAAAAGTTATTTGGTGGACCCTTTACATATGTATGTATGTACATACATATATAATTGGTAATACAACCTTTCAGTTAGGACTACTACCTAGGTGCTCACACTACTTATATAGTGTGTGTTAATTTTATACATGAGTGGCGGGACCTACATTCCCGACTCCGAACGACAGATTTTTTTCAGAAACTTTTCGTGGCAATTTTTATTTATTCTCACAGTTTTTGCCAAAAATCCGCTGAGAGTTAGTTGCCGGAAAAATATTTTTTATATTTCGTCTTGTTGTAGATGTCTAATCTGGGATTTGAACTGTGGTTTCACGTCTAATAAGCCGACACATTATCTACTAGACTTACTTACTTATAAATCAGGCAAGTTGCATCTAAAAGCCCCTAGAAGAAAAAAACATCAATAACGGACTCAAAGGCAGATTACTCTAGGGATCTTCCTAAGAAAGCGCAAGACCCAATGGCCAATGTTTCCCACCCCTATATTCAATACAATATCTTGAAACATTTTACAAAAAGGTGTTGTTTCTAGTCAACGTCGGATAGCAACAGTATCATCCTAGTACCTGACATCCTTCATTAATCACCTACTTAGATGGAAAACCTTAAGCAATGAACTAAAAGCCAAAAAAAATTCTGAAAGAAGGACTTTGTGGCAGCCCTACGCTGCTTAAAGTGACCAATGGGACAATCAATAAGCAGCTAATTTACAATAGGGGACATAGCTTGGTCCGATTTATTACATGTTTCCTACCGGTTCAACTTCAAATAATAATAGCGTTAAATGAGCATTGCTTTGTAACTGTTAAAAGACATTTGGCATGATACTAGGTTAGAGGACGTGTACTTGTCAATTAAGGCAAGTATAGTACCCGGAGGTCGAATTGACCAATTGTACTGACATGATACTAACTTCTATAGGCTTACGACGTTGGCACAAGTATATTATCTATGAGGGGGTAACTAAGAGGAACAAAAGTTAGGCTACGACAAAACATTTCGCAACCTTTTCACTTGGTTACTAATCACTGCTTGTGTTAAAGTTTTTAATTACAAAACCACACTACAATTCTGTCTCGGATAGTTTGTTATTACTTTGGAAGACCAGAGGGGTGAAGAAAGTCAGAACTATATTCAAATATATGTACCTTACAGCAAAGTTGCAAGGATAGTATTGTTGGTATAAAATTATTTCATATGTGGGCGACTACAGAGCGCAGAGCACATATCCATATTATACAGTAACGTTGAGTGAAATTGTACTCTTTTACAATGCATCAGGAACGGAACTCGTATACATAAGCCAAGACTACTCGAAGAAGCCTGTTGTTTGCGCCACTTTTAACACATGACATTTAACCGATCAATTCTCACATCAACTAATCACTACTGAACCCCTTTAAATATACATATTTATACCTTTTACCCCTGTAGGAAGCCGAGGGCTACTTGTAATTTTAGTAAACGATAATGTTAAGCTAAACAGCTGATCGATTTCTACTGCCTGGGCTGCTAGTTACAGCATGCAAACATGCCTTGAGGGTTCAGTATAGAGACGAAAATATTTTAATCAGCTCGTCATAATTTTCTTTAGAAAGCTCGAATTGTGTCGTTGACCATACTTGGTCCCTATAACATCTGTTTTTCGACACACCTCTGCGCACATAGCTCTCGCAGGGATTCTTTTCGAGAAAATACAATGCGATAAGCTTGATGAAATTATATACACGGTAATCACCATAGTTTAGTGAGTAGAGTGTAATGCTTACTAGATAAGAGTTCAAACGTCAGCTGTGATATCTTACAAAAAATATGAAAAATAATATTTCTTTTGTAAAAAGCGTCTTAGAATAGCTCCGTCTGTCATTCAATTAACGCATACAACATAATTCTAACAAATGTTCGTAGAGGTCGGTAATATATGTTTATACATATATGAAGGTGTTTGAAGTCAATCCTAATACCCACTAACAACCTGTGCTCTAGGAATTACTGCCGCCTTTGAGGATCGTTTGAATGAATAACAAAAATACATTCAAAATTTCCAAAAATTTGTTGTCGAATTCAGCATAAGTCAGTCAAAACTTATCTTCACTTAGCTTAGAAATTATGATGCCGAAACCTTGCATCTTCAGACAATCATTCTACAGCAAAGTGTACTTGATTAAAATAGGTTTCCAGTAAAAAGTTCATAAATCAAAAAAATTAAAATAAAAATACCACAATATTGCTTTAGTTTAAACCAGTAAAATTAAATTTTAAAATTCTGTTACTAATGTTATAAAAAACCGAGTCTGCCACCACAATGTAGGTGATTTATTAAATAAATATGCATATATGTATGTATGTACGAACTCAAACACAAGCATAAACTATCAGCACCATTATAATTATAATTAACTTCACAGCTGGTCTATGTATCTTAATAATAAATTTATTTGCCAAAGTGATATACTCGTAAAACATAACACTCAACCAAATATAAATATATATATATATGTACATGTAAATTCAAACATACATCCTTGCACTTTATATGGATGTGTATGTATGCATACATATGGTATATAAAAAAAGAAAAAACTTATCATATGCATAAGTTTCTTTGTCGTCGAAATACAGGAACTTTGCCCTTATGCCAGGAGCTAGAGTACGTACGAGTATGTGTGCAAGTGTTTACAAGTGTTGGCTTTATTTACAATATAAATGTGTAATAAACTTAAGTTTTATCAGCAGGATATTTAACTTGGGTGGATTTACTAAACCGACTAAGGTTCATAGTCAATGGTTTCCAAAAAGAAGAAAAAAAAAACGCAAAACAAGAAAAAATATTTATCTTGTCATTTGATTACTTTTTCTATTTTCCGTTTTTGTTTTTATTCAAAACCATGTCAGTATTTAATACGGATCTGACACATTATAATAATGAAGCTTTCTGGACATCCATCCATCCAGTCTTAGAATGTTTAAATAGTTGTGGGAGAATTGATAAGGATTTAAAAGATTAACTACTCAGGGCATGGTTCCTACTCAAATAGTGCATTATGTTGGTACCAAGATAAAGCATTAAAAAACGAGACTTCTGTGGATAGGGCATTTTACACACGAAATATGAAATAACTGATGAAGTCACTCAAGTTTCTGTGCTAAAGCCGTTCTTATGGAATACATATAATTTATGAAGTTAGATTGAAATGGAAGAAACCAACTGTAGGTATAACGTTCAAGGTTTAATGCCTATCGGCATGCCCCTAAATCGACGAATCGCCTTGTTGTCCCATTAAAGGCTACCGATCATACTTTCTATAGGAAGTTTGCGTTTTGTACAAATTTTTAAAGCTTAAAAACATTCATCGAAGCCTTTAGCAAATTTTCTGAATTCATTATTATCAACCGCACATATTCTGTTTAGGCATACGTGTAAAGCCGAGTGTCCCATAAGGATGCTGACAAGGTACAGGTACAGGTCCCAGACGGACTATTGCAGGGAATGTTGCAATGAAGAGGAGTTGAAGACTATCGAACACCTCCTCGAAACTGTCTAGCCCTTAGCAGGTTGAGGCTGAGGACCCTGGACAGGGGTTTCTTTGTCAAGAGCCGATATTGGGGTTCTTCATAGATTCATAAATAGGTTGAGCTGGTTGAGCATCAATGTTGAAGCCACGGTCTCTTTCCTACCTCCTATCTCCTTCACTATCCTCTCTCTCTCTCTTCTGGGACGAAATTACAATTGGTCATTTTGACCTCTGGGTATTGTATTTGTCCTAATGACATGTACACGTCCTCTAACCGAACCTAACATAACCTATTCTAGTTGACTGTAATCTAACGGGTAGTGTATTAGTTTACTGGATGGCAGCTCCGACCTATTCCCTGATAATTTTTTTGGTGATCTTCTCACAGCAGCCTTTAGGCAAAAACCCTGAGAGTCACACTCTGTGATGAAAAAGTATCTCAAATCAATACTTTAAAATACACGTCCGTCACTGATGCATAATATTGACGAGACTGTGCGAAATGCTGGGCCGTAATCCTGACTAAAGAGACAGTTCATCCAAACAAACTGTGTTCAAAACTGTTAAGATCAAATTAATTAAATTGAGTTTGTTCAACTATAATATTGAGGGCTGGAGTAGTGTACACTACTAGTGTACTAGTGTGCTGCACTACAAACTTGAACAGGAATTCAGATTACAATTCGTAAAAAGAAGAAAAGTTTTTATCATAGGATTAAAAACTTTCAAACTTGCAATCCATCTGCTGTCCGTCCAGAGAGCATAATGTCAGTACAAACATATTACGAGGCGCATGTACTATTAAGAACTCCTAACAAAGTAGTAAGAATCTCTTAAAAAAAAAAAAATCAAACAAACAAACTTGTTTCTAAGCAATGATAGCTGAAAATCCTATAATCACCTACAGCAGACCAGTTTCCTAATCGATTGGGAGACAAAACTAAAACAAAGTAAGGGAATAATAAGAAGATGAAAATAATGCAGCATGGCAGCACTGGTTTTCTTATAGGAACAAAAAGAAACAAAAAAAATAGCTAAATATGGCCCAAATAATAATGAATAAGAAATAAAGATCCATCAAAAAAGTACTTTAAAATGAATATTGGATTTCAAATACGAAGGTCTTCTAGTGGAATTCAATTTTTAAATTCTACTGAATTGCACCATTTTAATACGGACTTACCTTCAAATGTTCTTGTTTACTGCTCGCATTACAGGAGGAGATCAAAATACAAACAAAAAAACACCAACAGCAGTACAACTGCAAATAGAGGAGAAGCATTGAAGAAAACCCGACATTTAAAATGTAGAATAAATACGAAAACAAAACTTTCATTTCATCTTTTTGTAATTCATCATATTTTTTTTCTTATTTCTATACTGTTTTACACAAAAAAAAAAAGAAAAAAATAATGGAAAACAAACACCAGGGGTTTTGTAAGTCCTTATACGTTGCACACAAATTACTTTCGGGGTAGAAGCTACGAATTCATATACCCCGAGTTGGTAGGTTTAACTTGTTTTCTCCGGTTTATTTATTTTTTGTTTTATTTTTGGTTGGTTTTTATGCGTAAAAATTTAATAAAATTCCGTTTGACTTGAAAACAACAACGACACGACAATAATAATAATATTCCTGTACATTAACTCAAATAAAGTGAAGTTAAGCAACAGTGAAAACGAAAAAACAACAAAAACAACTACATGAAAAAGAACCAGAAGAACATGAATAAAAACGCAGAGAAAAGTAGAATTGGAGAGAAAACAAACAAAACAAAAAGTCCTTGAGAAATAAAGGTCTGCGTTACTTCAGTGCTTACTTACCTATATATGTATGTAAATTCGTAGTACGTACCCATATCATGAAGTAACAACACTTAGTCAAATTGTGAGCTTTTATTTTATTTACTGCAACAGCAACAATTCCAGTGTACTCACATACTATTATTGTACAAACGTAGAGAAGGGTAAATTTTTAATGTGCTTTCAACGTAACTTTATATGAATGGACAGAATTTGAAGCTTTCAACCAAGAATCTATTCAAAATTATTGGATTCATAAACTACAAGTGTACGGAAAGGTCATCTATCAACAAAAATTTGCTTGTTTTGGCATTGGTGGCCTATTTATGAAAGTATGTACAGTGAATGTCCGTAAAAATCTTACAGCAAAGATCATAACATAATTGGTCATTACAACCCTTCGGTCAGGATTACGACCTAGTTTCTTACACCACTTATGTTGTGTGTGTTAATTTTATAAATGAGTGGTGGGACCTACAGTTTAAAGTCGATTCCGAACGACAGATTTTTTAGAAACTTTTCATGGCAATTTTATTTACTCTCAGAGTTTTTGCCAGAAATCTGCTGAGAGGAAGTCGCCGTAGAAATACTTTTTGTATTTTATTTTGATGTCTGGCCTGGGGCTCGAACCCTGTCTTTTCGTCTAATAAGCCAACACACTACCTACTAGACCACGGCGGCTTTAACAAAGCAAAGATCACAGCGTATAATTACTTGTGTGTAACTAATGCTGGCAGTGCTGCAAAAAATATGTCAAAGTAAGCGTCATCGAAGACCGTTCATCCTTAAAAACATCATGGCAGTGCCATCCTGGTGATATCTGGTTTCCTCCTAGTGGTATGACCATCCCATCTTTATTTTCTGCATTCAGTATTAGCTCCATGTATGTTAAGTTTCAGTGACGCGTATTGTAAATAGTGTTTGGCCTGAATATCTGCATTTTTAAGACTCCGAGACTGTTCTTGATGAACACATACAGACTTTGCATATTGTGCTCGACAAAACAAACTACATACAAATCTACTAAAAAAAATTTTACCGGACTTTTCATGATCTCTATAGTGATAGAAGAAGCTCTCTTGCCGGTGTTGGCTTCTGCTTCTTAGCCGCCTTTTATTTGGTAGCATAAGCTAAATACGTATTTGAAAGGTATACATTGTAGCAAAAGGCTATCGACATTTTTAATGGTTGAGTTTAATGGAAAAATGCGAAATGAGATTATTATTGAAGACAGCAGTTTTTGTTCCTTTCGAATTATTCAATAGAGCAGCGTCACAATACGGCTTTCCAATGAAACCTGTTCACGACAAACACTTGCTCTATGCCTTCAAGTTTCTAGTAATGGAATGTACGATGCATTACCAATAGGATTTGTTATTTAAATACACAATTCGCAAGTAATATGTTCTGAACGGTATCTTTAATTCCCTTGAAGGCATATTTTTAGTCTTGTTTATGAAACTAATTTGCGAACACTTTAATGAACACTTAACTTTTAAATCTTCTGCTATTTTAGCTTTATTTTCTTAAATCATCTCCAACTAACCACAAAAATTGCAATAACAATACATGCAAATAAATTTAACATTTTTCTCCTTTATCAATTTTAAATAATTTATTTTTATTACAAGTTTAACTTTAAATAAAACTCTTACATTAAAATCTCTTAAATAAACTATAATTGTACATGTAAAATTTTTGTTGGAAATTCTAAGAATTATTGAAACTTCTATTTACCGCATAGGAGAGAGTTGCCAGAGTGCTGCCGTTTTCCACTTAGGAGTAAACATAAACAATCTTTTCCCCTTGTTTTTGACATGTCTGAGACAATACGACAATAAAAAAGAATATTTTATTGATAACGCAACCTGTATATCTTGCTTTACTTGTTTTTAAAAATTTGTGTACGATAATTTTAACACTCTGGCAATACTGAACTGGTGTAAAGATATTTGAAATGTTCATTCATTTACACACATATATAAAATCCAAAGGATTTCATAACGAACGAAGGGGGCGGCAGCATCCGTACGTATGTATTTGTATGTACATATATGTAACTTTTCAAATTAAATGAACATTTTTTTAGGATCATAAAAATTTAAATTCTAACAAATTTTCAATTTAAATCAAGTAAAGACAAGTTGTAAATATAAATTGAACGATGTTCTAAAATTTTTAATACACAGGAGATATTGAGAATGCACACTCGCAATCTTAAGGAATTTTCTATTGTAAGGCTGTGTGTGTGTGTAATTTAAATAAAACTAAGGGATTTTCTATTTTATGGGAGGATTTTTGTATTCTAAAAGACTTTTTTAAGTTATTTTAATGGCTACATAAGGAAGAGAAAATTTTAATATAAATTCAAATAAATTCAAATATCTGCTCACTATATATAGGTTAACACAAATCTATTTAAAACCTTCAGAAAGCAAATTAGTAAAATAGTAAATTAGTAAATAAGTAAAATTAAAATCTGAGCTATGGGTCTTTTTTATTATAAATTCAGAATTACAATTTTAAACCTCCAGACATTTTAATGGCAGTTTCTAAATTATGGCTGAAGAATGAACATTATGAATCTTTAAACTTAAATCACCTTGTCATTTAAGACAATTAGTTTGTAACCAGTGTTGAAAAATTCAGTACTTTTGTATTTTTTTCAGTACTTTTTCATTTCAAAAATACTGCTGTACCCCCACCAAGCTTTCAGTACTTTTTCCGCAAATTCGTTTCCTGATTTATTAAGTAAAAATTAAGCCCCGTTGTTACTGTACTATGGTGGTCTGTCTGTCTAATAAGTAGTTACAAGTTACAGTAGCCTTATTAGACATAGACGCTCAAAAAGCCACTGTTCAAATCCTCCCAGATCAGACAAAACGAAAACAAAAAATAAATTTGTTTGTTAGAAAGAAAAAGTAGGTAGGTAGTTTGTTTGTGTTAGTGTAGTAAGTTCGTCACCAAACCCAACCAAAACTCGGCCATTCTTCGTTTGAAAACAAAAGACATGTTGGTCCGCTGCTGGTTTGGATAGAAAAAGAAAAAAATATTTAAAAAATTTTTTTAATTAATATTTTTTTTAAGTTTGAAAATTCACCAATTGTTGTGGTGAGCTTTATTTTACAAAATGTGGTGAATTTTATTCGGTGTGGTGAATAAAATCGAAATTCACCATGCCGTTGTTCGAAATGTTTACTGTGTTACCATAAATCCATGTACTGTATATTGTGATCTGGACGGTGCGGGTCTAGAATTAGTAATTTTCACATCTGTTAGTGGAGGCATTCACCGATATGTCTGGTGACTTCCCTAAAAAAATGTTGCCATTGTGTCTGTCATTCTATTTAAAATACTAAAAAATTAAAATTACAAAAAATAATTAAATTGTAATTATTTTGTAAATGAATTTTTGAATAATTTCTTTCCTTTCTGTTCTGTTCTATTCCCAAAATGCTTTTTTGCAAATTGGAAATTCTTTGACGAAATATTTGTAAATTTGTGTGCTTTTTTGTTTGAATCGGATCTAAAAAATCGGATTAGGAAAAATTATTAAGAATTTATTAATTTTTTTTATTAAAAAACTGGTTACTTATAGACAGATTCCTAATTTTATGATTTGCGCTTTTCAACTATAAATGAATGGATTAGGCAGGTCTTAAACCCCAGGGGCTAACGTATGTATTTTAGATTACGAAAAGCAATGAGAATGCTGAATGAACCGTTGCGTCGACATTTTTTACTAAACCTTACGTTTCGAATCAACTGTTTTTGTTTTGTATATGAGAAACATGCGTTGGTTTTTTTCTATTCCATTCCGTACGTAATATATAATATAAATACATATATTTTTATAAAACTACCATTTGATGCAAAAAGGTACTCTCTCAGTACTGTTTCAAAATTTCAATTTTGCAACACTGTTTGTAACTATCTAAAGTATTTAACTTGGCAGTACTTATTGATCGATAATGTGTCTCATCTGAGACAACAACCAGGTAGAGTTTTAAAAACAAAAGCTTTCAATTTAAGCAACAGCTGTCTTCATACACAGCTGTTCTTTTTATCAACAAAAATTCGACGCTTACATATTTGACATGTGAACATTGTTGTTTTTGTACAGAAGTTTTATTAACAAATTCGCGCCGTAGCATCGAAAAAAATGTTTGTGAAAGAATTTCAACATAAAAGTTGTTTTTAAAACGTATTTGTCGTGGAAAAAAGTGAATTAAAAGAAAAAGTGTATCAATCGGGCTTATTTTATTTGAAAAAAGAATAATTTTTCCAAAGCGTAAGTGCGTGGGTACGTTTTTTAATTAATTTTTTTCTTGTGCCGGTTACTAACGCGTCGGTTTCGGCGGGGATATGTCGTTGTTATTGGGTGATATCATGTCACTTGTGCCGTCTTAGATTATTGGGACGGTCAGCGCTAGTAAGCTGAGCCAGATGCAATACAACGTTTAAAAGTAAATTGCCATTCCCTACCGCTTTACCTTTTTGCCAATTACTTGGGTAGAGTCTTAAAAACAAAAGATTTCAATTGAAGCAACAGCTGTCTTCATACACAGCTGTTCTTATTATCAACAAATATTTGGCGCTTACATATTTGACATCTAAACATTGTTGTTTTTGTACAGAAGTTTTATTAACAAATTCGCGCCGTAGACATCGAAAAAAATTTGTTTCTGAAAGAATTTCAACAGAAAAGTTATTTTTAAAACGTATTTATCGTGGAAAAAAGTGAGTTAAAAGAAAAAGTGTTTCAATCGGGCTAATTTTATTTGAAAAAAACGAATAATTTTTCCAAAGCGTAAGTGCGTGGGTACGTTTTCTTAATTATTTTTTTTTTCTTGTGCCGGTTACTAACGCGTCGGTTTCGGCGGGAATATGTCGTTGTTATTGGCTGATATTGATGCCACTTGTGCCGCCTTAAGTTATTCGGACGGTCAGCGCTATCAGGCTGAGCCAGATGCAATACAAGGTTTAAAGGTAAATTGCCATGCCCTACCGCTTTACCTTTTTGCCCAATTACTTGGGCTTGATTGATTTTCCATTTTTCCGTTAAAATGCCAAACATTTTCTTTTACGTTTTTATCGTCCCTTTTTTGTTTCCTTTTAGCATCTCATTTGGATTTTACGTCGTGATTTGGATAATCATGAGTATCGTCGCCATTTGGGTCGCGCCAAAGTCTTGCAAACGGATTTGGTGTACATGCTGCCTGACTATGTCGACGATGATGAATATGCCGATGTACTCATACGTCTGCTGGTCATATTAACAAATCCCACATTATTGTTGTATAGGGATGGTCCTCCCAAGGATAATCATGGTCGCAAGGTTTTCCTTGAACTCATTGATATTCTGCAGGGCTATAAGAGCGCCTTTACACGTGACAAAATTTGGTCGGCCCTGTTTGGCAATTTGAAGAAATCCTTAGAAATTGTAAGTAAATCATGAAAAAATCATATTCAATACATACTTTGCTTGGGGTTCGTGGAACAATCGAAAAATTAATTTTGCAACAATTTATTTTCTTATGGACGGGTACGCACATGTACATATATGTATGTACATATGTACATATGTACACATCCTGAACAATATTTTTTCTTATTTTACTACTGCAAAGGAATTTGATAATGACTTACAGAGAGAGAAGGGTGGTATTTTTCCGTTGCAATATTTAGATTTTGTAGACGTAATTAATTCGCATAACAGAGAAAGATATTATAAATTAAGGAAATCAATGTATAAGTATGTGTTATTAAATGTTTTTATATTCATTTTACTTGCAAATGTTTATTATGTTTCTATTAATCCTTAACCTTCATTAACCTTGACAGGAGAGCAGTTAAAGAAAGTTAAGAAAATAAATTGGAAACGATTATATTATACGTTTAAAGAACCTTTGGCCTTTTGTAATAAAGTAAAAAGGGTGTGACACTGCTTCATTTAGGATCAAATTCGAAGGATAGATAGTAGACTAGCTGTAAGATAAATATGTGAGTACGCAACATAGGTGGCTTAATGCCGTTACTAGAGGTATAACCATGACGCTATGGTATTCAGTGGCTGAGGTTGGAACTACAATTCTTTTGGCTTTTGCCAGTAATTCAATCAGACTTCTTACGTGCGTAATTACCGGACACTATGATTGAACGTGCGTTGAATTATTACTATTGTAGGAGCAAATTGCTTAATGCACCTGAGTGCAGCTAATTCTCAGGACTGTCAAAAGTGTCACTGTGGACTCTAATAGAATTTATTTTCAATATTAGTTGGCTTTTAAGGGGACAGTACAGAGGCTGCGTTCATCTGTGGCATCACAACGGGCCGCTATGCGTGCTCAAGTGAGCTTTTTTTTTTTTTTGTAAATTAAAGCTACCAGGCTAACCTAGCCTAACCTAACCTAAGGGAACGGAATGTAATGTAGGTAGTACTGGATTAGGAATGTAGTATTTTTACGATACGACAATGGGCCAAAGTGCCAACGAGAGAACTCTCGAGGTAACTTCGCAAGTACCCTTTGCAAGTTAGATGTCTGCGTTGCCGAACAACTTTTTATGAACAAGTTACTAGAACCACTAATTGTTCTAGAAATTGAAACAAGTCGCTCGTTAAGGACATGATTAACACTGTATAACAAAGGAAATATTCACATTTGTTTTTATAAGAATGCTGTGCGCTAGTACTATAAGCGTTCTGAAAAAACTCATCCATGTTTACATACATAATTGGTCATTGGTTGTAAGTATCATTGCAACCCGTTAGTTCAGGATAACGACCTAGCTTCACGCACCGCTTATGTGTGTGTGTTAATTTTATATATGAGTGGAGGGACCTAAAGTTTAAAGTCGACGCCGAACGCGATTTCTCTCCTGCTCTCCTCTCCTTTCACTATCATTGAAGAGTATCTTCAGCCTAGATGTTACTGTTCCAAAGCAGGAGATTTAAAGTAAATTTTTACATTCGCAGAAACCCAGATTTGCTGGAATGAGACTACCTTACAAATGCTTTCATATGAAACCACATGAGATCAAATTCCATCCGTTTTTTTATAGCAAAGATTTTCACTTGCAGAATAAAATAGCGATACGTTATCAGTGTTTTAAAAAGGCCAGACATGCGTAATTGAAGACTTCATATTCCATGCTTAACGTCTATTTAAATGGAAAATTGTTGGCTTATTTGCTGCTTGAATCCAGTAAATCTGCTGACTATTGGTATACAATTTACGAAATAATCCTTTTAGTGGTGCTTTATGTCACAGAAAAACGACTTATGGAGATTGTAATGAAGGTTTTAAGGCCACGCTTAAGTGTGGCATATACTAGAGCGAATATTTTTGCAGAAAAAGTATTGTAATGCTGCGAAGAATGTTTGAATGATGTATGCCGGGCTATGTGTTCGTAAACCTTACTCTTCTTCTTATAGCATTTCGTTGTTTATTGTTGATACAAAATCAAAGATTTTAGGACCTTAAGTAATTTGATCGTGAGGATTCTATTTGAATTGTATGATTCTTCGATATCTGCTTGAAGATCCTGTGTATTTCTTGTGCAAGGAGGTCAGATTAATTACGCTGGTATATTATATCAGCTGTTTTTTAATTTATAAATTACTGAATGGAGTAGTTGTATATACTCTATACAATTTGCTGGGATATTTTTGGCTAATAGACGTTATTTTGTTTGTTTGTTTTATTTGTCTCATGACAAACACCTTTCGAAGTACGTGTTGCATGACGGAAAGTTAAAATTTTGTTTACTAGTATTGTTAGTTCTTTCATAATTTCATTTGTTACAATTTTGTTTTTGTTCTTTTCTTTTCATAAATTTTAATTTTATTGTTTTTGCTTTTGTTTTATTTGTTTGGTTTTTGTAAAACTTTTGCAGACTTATTATTATTTTATCTTATAATTACGAATGTTTTCTATACGATTTTTTTGATTGTTGTTGTTGTTGTTGTTAGTGTTGTTCTTGTTTGTTTTTCAAGTTAAAAGTTTCAATTTTAATTTTAATTTTCTTACCAAAGTTCACTTTAGAAAAAGTTTAGCTTTTCAAATTGTTTTTTCTTGTTTTTGTTGTTGCTGTACCTTCTGCCTGCCGTCTGAGCATTTTGGGTTTTGGCAGTAGACAGACAGACAGACTGTTTTCAAAAACTATTTTTCTTGTCTACTAAAATTGCCATTTTCCTTAATGTCATATTATTGCAAGCATTGTTATTGTTATTGTTATTGTTGTTGTCTTTCAACAGCAAGTGACAATTGTTTTCAGTCATTTACATGTCTTCAATTTAAATGCCAAAAAGGAGTAAAACGAAGAAAAGGAAACGTCTTTAGAAAACCCCTTTTATTTTTGTCAAGTGGTTTTTTTCTTCTTTCTGAGATTGCAAGTTCTTCCTTCTTGCCATAGTCTAGTAGGTAACTGTCTGGTGGTGGGTGTTTTAGCTTAAACAGATTTGACTGACAAATGCGTCAATTTTATTTGTAAGTGTATTTTATTGTCGAACAAAATTTTTTCTTTTTGGTTACTGCATTTATTTTTGTGGCAGTTGCATCATTTGTTGTTCCTGTCACTGCCACAAACTACTTTTCAGAGCTTAGAATCGTTTTTTTTCTTATAATTCCTTAACTTTTAAGCGTGTTCGAGTCAAAAGTTTCTTTCTCACTCTCTCTCTCTCTCTCTTTGTCTCTGTGCTTTTAGGCCTGGTTCACCCACAGGTTTCTGAAACATTTTTGGTTCGGACAAATTTTTTTTTATATGGAGTTTGACGTTTCTCTCAGAGAGCGAGAGAAATTATTTTGTGCGAACAACTCTCAGTGTGAATTAAATTAATTTTAAATTTGGTCCGAACCATTTTAGAAAAGGTTGCCACACCATATGAAATTTATACAATACACCAATATTTGCAGAAGTTCATCGAAAGTCCCAGGGTCCATGCGATGAAAATTTATAAATGAATCTACGTCATTTAAACGCATTTCGGAAACTAGCAAGTGAAAATACCCTTTGGCTTCTCTTTGTTTTAAAAGTGGTCTTACAGCCGTCCTCTTGTTTATCTTTGATTTTCGTTTTTCATAAATATATTTTGCAAGTAATTTTACTTTGGTCACTTCAATGGCGAACAAGAGTAGTAAATGATTTATATCCATCGCAGAACAAGATGTATTTATTCTTACCAAATAATTCACTACAAATACTGTTTATTTTTTGTTATAAATATTAATATTTTATTTCTTTATTTTGACACAAATATAATTAACTTTCTTAAGTTCATGCACATATGTATTTACCTTTCATATTTCAATTAAATATGGCAGCACTGTTTTTACGAACAAAGTTTCTGAAATGGGTGAATCATGCTGCAGAAAACTCTCAGTAAACAAGAAATTTCTCCGAACCAAAAATGTTTCAGAAACTTGTGGGTGAACCCGGCCTTAATGTTTTTCCTGCTTTCGTCTACTACCGCTGCCATGCTGTGATTTTTTATATCCGTTTTATTTTTCCGTAAGTCTTAAGAGATGAGTGTAGACCGCACTTAAACAAAGTTTAATTGTTTTAAGATGTTTTTTCTCTTCCACATTTTCGACGAGTTTAGACTTGTGGGAGTATTTTTTTTTATTTTTTTTCTTTCTATAAAAACTTGTTGCAGTCGATTTTATATTTTTCTGTTGGAAGTTTAATGTTAGACAGTAAGGAAGGATGCAGATCGTGTTGAAATGCATTCAGCATTCAGAAGACATCAAAAATATTTGCTTAGTTGAGTGCAGTTTTCTTTCAAGTTTCTTGGTTTTGTTATCATAATGCAAAGTAGGAAAGTAAATATAAAATTACCTCAAATATGCAGTGAAATAAAAAAAAAAAATAAAAAAAAACTCGAAATCACAAGCAATGAGTGTCAGTGAAATTTTGTACAGTAAAGATTAAAAACGTTTAAACTTCCTTAATTTGGCCACAGCAGAATCCTTTGTAGTACTGATAGAATAGTGAAATACAAGTCATATTGCGACGATGCTCCAGTGCATCAATAGAATTGTATACCTTACCGACATTAATAAGAACTTCCATCTTTCCTGCACGCGGTTGAGAGTACTCAAAATAGACTTTGAGGCATCAGCCCATATAGGTGAGTTGTATTCCATTCTCGGCCGGATATAAGTAGTGTAAATAGTAAAAATATATGATGGAGTGAAGTATTTCTTGCACCGTTTTAAAAATCCAAGGCACTTGAATGCTTCTTTCATCACCTGAAAAATATGCTGATTCCAAAGAACATCACATTGAATTTTCATGCCCAGAACATCAAGAGTTTCTGACTCCCTGATATTTAAATTACCCATTGTTGCAAATGTCATAATAATATTGTCGCATTTGTATGTCAATTAAAAACGTTGGGGTTTCCCCCACTTGAAATTGAGTTCAAATTCGGAATTACATCTTTTCGCCTCAACCTCTAAAGAGCTTGAAAGACAAATATTGCTGTCATCAGCAAAAGAGTTGTTAGGATTAGAAGTTAAGAGTATAGAACGATCCCTGTAAATGTGCAATAGAAGCAACTTCCAACTTCAAAGGTAACAAGTTTTGATACAAGTGCCTCTTGCCATAGTCAGTCAAAAGCTTTAGAAATATCAAGAGCTATAAGCTTGCTCTCAACAAATCGTTGGATGGAATGATTCCATTTTCCGGACGGCAATGGCAACATGTCACAAGTTCAACGTTCACTCATGGCATGGGCGTATTATTTTCTGTTTTTTAACTCAACCTTTTAATCCGAATGTTATTGTGAATGTTATCGAAACATGCCATGTGCAACTAAATATATCCATTATTCTTTGAGACTGACTTTCAATCTTCTTTGCTGTTACCACAGAGATTTTTTTCTTCCATGTGTGTACATATTCGTCGGAACTCGTGTTGTGTTTAGGCATTTATTTTATCAGGATTAAGTTCTATTGTTAACATTATTTATAACACTGAATACCATGCAGCGCAACAACTTGATAAGGTGTGGAGTTTAATAAGCAGAACAATATCTAATAAAAACGGAATTCATTTTCACAGAACGAATAATAACAATAGTTTTACTGATGCGTTATTATGACAGCTGATACTCATCAAAATGAGCTGCAACACGCAAAGAAACATAAGGCATTGCCACATAAATATTTCAAATATGAGTCAATATGCCAATATGGTTTGCAACTTGTGTTTATGATGTCGGCCAACGTTAACATATAAGTATGTTTGCTTTACTGTTGTATGCCTGACAGCCTTTAAAGTTGTTGGAGTGCCAAGGGCCACTAACAGCAAATTAGAGTGCCGAAAATTTTAAAAGTGGTTAGCTCATGGTCTGTGGTGCTTGTGACTTTAGAAGTCGTTCTCCAATTTACTTTACAAGGCATAAATGAAATGCGGATAAAAACCTAGAATTGTTTGGCTTTGTCTGAAACAGATTTTGGAAGTAATTTTGTAATGAAACACAAGCGATCAGTTCCAGGAAAATAAGTCTTATCGAAGTTTTAGTTTAGACTTAATTAAGTGCGGTCTTAAATTCAGTTTAACAGAAATGAGGAATTCTAAACGAAATATGAAAAAAAATTTTTTCGGTGACTTCCTCTCAGCAGATTTCTAAGAAAAGTTTCTCAAAAAAATCCGTCGTTGGGAGTTGACTTTAAATTGTAGATTTCACCACTCATGTATACAATTAGCACAAACAACATTGTAAGTGGTGTGAGATGATCGGGTGTAATCCTGACTGAAGGATTGTAATCAGAGATCAGCAATGAATCGTTTTTTCGCTACTCATAGGCACTCATGAAATTTTGAATATAAGTGAGTCAACAATATTGAAATTTAACTACTTTGATTCATTTGTACTCAGTACAACGTTGACATCGAACTTATACCATTCGAAATAAGTTTGCTTCATATGCTTACTCATTCAGATTCATAACTTTAGAAAAATACTTATAATACTCATAAAGGATTGGAGTGATTCGAATCATTCATCAAAATTTACAGTCGTAGTTGTTGTTGCATTTACAAAAAAAGAAGAAAGAAAAAGACAAAGACAGCAAGCAAAGCAAACACACAACCTTCTAGTGAGTATTGTATTGTTAGTACGCGAATCATACTTATTTTGTGATTCTTGTAAGTGTTGAGTTATGGAGAGTCGAAATCAATAACATCATGCGTATTATTAAGTATGAGTACGATGATTAATTCAAACTTTGAATATGAGCTGTATGAGTATCGTATTAAAATAGTAATGGATGCGTATAAGTGTCAGAAATTATGAGTATGATTCGATTCTACTCATCCTTTTGAATGCTCATTGCTGATCTATGGCTGTAATGACCAATTAAGTAAGTAATGGCGACGAATTTCTGTTTGTTACTTTCATTGCGTTGTTAGTAATTAAGTGAATTTAATTCGTTGAAATATTTAATAAACGATATATTAAATCCTTTTTAAAGTTGTCCATTACTACTCGAGCTGTTGTTGTAACACAGTTCTATTGAAATTAAAGTTTACCAACGAAATAGAAATTAATTTCTCTTTTATTTCGACAAAATAAAGGACAGATAATAAGAATTTTTTATTAAAATAGTATTCAAGGTTTATGTTGTTGTTTTTTTTGTATGTTTTTGTGTTTTTTTTATCTGTTCATTATGAACAAAGTTCGTTAAACAAACTTTAAATTAAAGAAAGATAAACTAAAAAAAAAGAAAATAATACAAATTTCAAAAGAAACTGATTATTCACATCTGTTTTCTTTATACTCTCAGGCTGTCGTTTTGTGTTGCGCTGATTTAAAGCAAGTTTTTCCTGTTTTTTTCCAGTTTTCATTTTCAATTTTCCCCTGCACTATTCTATTCAATTAAATGCTTATAGTGGCATACAAAAACAAAAACAAAAAAATTTCAAAAATATACGCACACATTTTTTTATTCTGCATTTTCTTACATTCTTTCTTTCATTCTTTCATTCTTTATTTGATGGACATAAGTCTCTTGGACCGTCATTCGTTCTGGATCCATTTAATATTCGGTTTTGTTTTCATTTTTGTTTCTCTTAAAATTTCCATTCAGTGAAAATACTCAAACCGTTAGTCCCCCCTGATAAATAGAGGAGACAAAAAAGGGAAATTATAAAAAACGTAGCATCACAGGGCCAAATTATTTCGAAAAGCAAACAACAACGGCCAAAGTACTCTTTACAAAAAAGGTACTGCAAACCAAATAATGAATGGAAATAAAACAAAAAAAAAGAAACTTACTAAAGTCAACTTTTAAAAACAAATTAAACAAATTAAAAATAATGGAAAACTACTAAAACAGCAAAAAAAAAACACATGACATTACAGGATAGTAGCCTGAAGAAAAGACTCTTTTTGAAGTTCACAGGGAGGGTATATGTACATGAAAAATAACAACAGCCAGTAATATTAAATGCATGAAATTAAGGTAAAGCAAAGTAAACCTGAATTTAAGGGCAAATTATATTGAAAGGTAATGAAATTCAAGAAAAAAATCTCTGTCGAACGTACATATATTTCCATTCCTACAATAGAATTTGCGACGAATTTTCGAAATTTTTTTTTCATTTTCGTAACAAAATACACGTTTTAACGCACTAATTATTTCCCTTGTTAGTGACATTCTAGCATTGCATATACGATTTTATGCAATTAAGGTAATGATAACATCTTTGAGACATTTTAGAAGCCGTCAAATAACCGGCATTAAGATGATCAAGTACAAGATTTCTGTTCTAAAATGCTGTTGCGAAATATAATGTTTATTTCCGAACAAGAAGACGAAAAACAAACAATAATAAAACTACAAAGAATTTATAAGTATTCTGAACAAATCCTTTGTAACCTACATTGTTTGCATACAGCACAGCTCTTGTTAAAGGTAAAATTTGATTGTATACCGCTCGCATTAACTCCAATCTTCAGTGTTTCTTCGCTCTTTAGTTTCCTGCTCGTGAGTTCACGTTTTCTGATGAAAAATTTAGGTTTTATTGACTCTGGGTAGTAGTTTTTATCCTCATTTGTTTGCATATAGATGACCATCTTCCGAGTGTCTTGCTTGTTCAACTATATCGATATAAACGAGCAATAGATATCTCTTCCTAATTCTCAAACCATATTCTGCACATCTTGCTAGTGCCTTGCTTGTACCACTACCTCAATATCATCGTACAATCGACATCTCTACCAGAGATCAGCAATGAGTATTCAAAAAGATGAGTAGATTCGAATCATACTCATAATTTCTAATACTTATACGCATTCATACTTATTTAATATCATACTTATACCACTCATATTCAAAGTTTGACGTACTCATCGTACTCATACTTAACAATGCGCATTGATGTGATTTCGACTCTCCTTTACTCAACTTAAACGCGAATAACGAAATAAGTATGATTCGCGTACGAATACTACAATACTCAGTAGAAGGTTGTGTGTTTGTTTTGCTTGCTGTCTTTGTCCTTTTCTTTCCTCTTCTTTTGCAAATGCAACAACAACTAAGATTGTAAATTTTAATGAACGATTCGAATCACTCGAATCATTTATGAGTATTATAAGTATTTTTCTAAATTTATGAATCTGAATGAGTAGGTTTATGAATCAAACATATTTCGAATGTTATGAGTTTGATGTCAACGTTGTACTCAAACTCATTGCAACCTGTACTCATAAATCTATGTTGTAGTGAGTATGAATGCAACAGAGTAGTTGAATTTCAATACTGTTGACTCATTCATACTCGAAATTTCGAGTACTAACATTCTCAAGCAAAACATATCGTCAAACACTACATAAGTAGATCATTATTTTCAAGTCAATAACAAAACTACATAGAAAGTTCATTAAAAACAGTACAACAATAACAAATGAACAGTAAAGTTCTAGAACTTGCCGAAACGGAAATAAATAAAGTTTAATAAAATGAAAGATAATAATGTTAAAGGCCTGTAGTTGTAAAAGGTCGACGTATGTATATTCATTGTTCTATCAAACACAGTGAAGTTTAATCTTTGTAGTAAAAGTATTGCGAAATAAAATTGATGTCACGATGTTATTTATTAAAGTGCTTTGTTAATCTTTAACAAAAAGATTAAAAGAATTGCTTGTATTTGAAATTGCAATTCTCGAATACACTAATTTAGACTAGCGTGCGATTTGAGGAGAAAATGGAAAAAACGTATTTCACGGGAAAATGACTGTGGACTACCCCTCCTATGCCTTATACGGTGATCAGATGCGCTCCTTTATTGCGTAAATCGCAATAAACGCCATTATTGAACTCAATATTTCATATAAAGTTTAAATTAATTATTGTGCAATAAATACGCAAATTGTTATAATATTGAGTAAAACTTAAAATGCAGCACTGTCTGTTGATATTTGACAACTCAAATGTCAACAACGACAAACAAACAGAAAAAATGTTGCTGAAACAACCAGCTGTCAAATGAATATTGAATAAGCAGCTGAACTGCGTATATTATTATGTCTGAACACTTAAAATATTGTATTCAATAAACCGAATATTGACTCAATAAAGTGCATATCTGAACACAGTATTAGTAGCCAGATTTAGCTCCAATTGATTATAACGATGTAATCCTTTCATTAACAAATTTTATGGTTTTGAAAAATTTTCTTTTCTTTTAACGAGCAAAGATTGCCTTCACTCCGTGTTTGGTTAAATACTCATCCGCCGTTTTTGCCATTTATTTACAACATCTGGCTGACATTTCTCCACGTTTGCTGAGACACGTTTTTTTTTTAATAAATTCTACTTGCACAATAATCCTTCCTCTAAGGTACCCAAATTACTTTTCTTCCGCGCCATTTGAAACCTTATTTGACCTAGTTTTACTGCTGATTTTGCTGAGACAAATCAAAATCTGAACTGAAATGAAGTGCGAATGAGTATTATATCCACACCAAGAATGTAAGCCTTGACTGAGCGAGATTTTTTTTAAATTTATGAAGTTAATTTACATTACAAGCAGCAACACGAGAATCTTACGATTTCCTCTTTAATAATAACTTGTAATAACTTATTAGCTTTCGTATTTTCTAAGTGTTTTGAAATGGAGAGTTGAGATGTTATTTGGCTGTCATGCAGTGTCATTAGTAGTCATTTATTTAGTGACTGTCAACGGCGAGCACTATAGGACATGTAGTTTCAACTAAACAGCACTACGTACCACACAGCCCATGCCACATTGCATATTCTGATCGAGCGATATGAGGTCATAGTCGTTTCACGTGGAAGTAGTGTGAAATGGCTTCCGAGATCTTGCTAGTTGGCCATGTTAGACTTTGCTTGTGGCGTTGTGCTTATGTTGCAGATGCATGCGAATAAGCCACAAACCACAGCGATCCTCAAAGTCAAGCTAACTCAAGTAATTGTTCAAATTCAGCCTAATTGATGCGCCCGAGTCATAGGCAAGCGCTCTACATAGTGAAGCCGTGGCAGACATTTGAAGGATGTTATATTCAACACATAATGGCATCAGTAGATCTTTAAACGTATACTTACAAACGAACAAAACTTTAAAACTATTGATTATTGTTAGAACACATCGAAGCCTCCGTTCTATAACATTCTAAGTCGAAAAAGTGTGTTATGAGTTATGAGCTCTCAAAGTTTTCACGCGATATACGACCATATGTGTAGTCTAAGATGATTTTTCCCTATAACTTCGGAACGGATCGGCGCATCTTAACCAAATTTTTACAGTATTTAAGAGAACGTAGTATTTAAAAATGCAAGAACATTAAAAACGTTCTAAGTACACTTATAACGTTATAGAATGGAGGCGTCGACATGGTGTGTGAGATATGTGTTCCTATTGACAAATTCCGTTCAGCTACAGCGCTTATTTTCGACTGAAAGGGCGTGCCAACAAAAAGAAAAGTCGTATACGGTGTGAAAAACAATAGGAGGCAGTTTAGGAGGTGCGAATGCACACTGAAAGATTGTGCAGAGTTTCAGATTGTGGGTCGAAGGCATTACCGGACCATAGTTTCCCTTAAGCGATGAAAATCGCAACGTTTCAGTCAATGGGGCATTTTTTTGTGGCGATAGGTGAAGTCTGTCGTGTACAGTGTCAACTGCTTTAGAGCTGCAGTAACTTTACAGCTGTTATGCAGCTTCGAAATGTCTCAAAATGTATGGCAAAATTGAAAAAGATCACCACTTAGCGTGTCAAATAAATATTTCGTAAATATTTGCAAATTTTCTGAGTTTTTTTCTTAACATTCAAAGCCCCAAACGGTTAAAGAATCACTCATTATAACCCAGCAATTATTATCGGAATGAAATATTCCTGTTAAATAAGTCATCAATTGTTCTGATGTGTTAACACTCTTGCATATCAAATTTGTTCAATTAAAATCTTCTTATATCTCTGACAAATGCTGCAGTATTTGCATTTGACATTTGGACCATCACAATGCTGAACTTTATGTGTATGAACTTAGTTTAACTCGTTTAAAGATCTTTTGGGAAATCCCTTAAAAACATTTATTTAACAATACTTTTATTATTAACGCAATTATGGTTTAGTTTTTTTTTTTTTTTTTTTTTTGGCGAAATTACTTAAAATCTCGGTTTTTATACCATTTTTATAGTTAAACTTGCCCTACGGCTGTAACAATATAAAATGAAAACTTTTGTGCCAGGCAGCCAAACAGAGCCAGCGATACGATAACATTCATTTTACAAATGCTGCCACACAATTCCATAATTTTCTGTTTTTCTTTCTTCAGAGATTTCCATGATTTTTATGAATCATCATAATTTTTAATTACACTTTTCTCTACCGAAACTGTTTAAATGATGCTATGGAAACAAGCTAAAGTTGCTGGCAGTTTAGTCCTACTACTACTAATAATCCTGATAGTGATGATGATGATAATGATGAGGGTGATGGGGATGGTGAGGATGATGCGGATGATGATGATAAAACACCTTACGGAAATATAAACCACTTCCTTGTCGTCATTTAGTTTTTCGCCTAATAAACTAGGGCTGGTTGGAAACAGGGTTTTTTTTGTTTTCTTGTTGTTGTAATAAAATAAATGTTCATTTATTTGCGCCTGTCTGTCCGACCGCCACTTTATTCCTCTCTCTCTTTTCTGTCACTTTTTATTTTATTCAATACTTGATTATTATAATTTTGTCACTTCACTTTGCTCTGCCATTGCCGCCGCTACGTACGTCAGACTATTTGTAGTTTAAGAGCAATTTGTACTTATGACTGTCAGTCATTCAATCTGTCGTAGAGTCTGTGTAGACTCAGTTTTTTTTTGTATTCGGATTTAAATTTTGGTTTTTTTGGGTTCATTCTATTCCATGTCCTCTTGGTATTTCCTTTTAGCATTTGTCAGTAAAAATAAGTTCGTACAATTTCAGTTTTATTGCGGGCAACACCAAAAAAGCATCATACATACATACACTCCGAAACACAGCCAGCCAGTAAGACAAACTTTTATCCGAAAGTTTTTTCTTTGTTTTCTTTTGTTTCTTTTTCTCCATTCTCAATAACGTTTTTTTGTCTATTTTCTATGCCGTGTTCATAATGCATTCGAATCCTGTTACTTCGCCAGATTTGTAAGTTTGACTGTGCGTGCTGTATTTGTGTGGCTACGAGATTCTACACGCAAAATGCAATTAAAATGTCAGAAAATCGTTAAATAAGAACAACAAGTTTAAAAAGGTTATCGTCGTTCAGCATAGATTTGGGAATACACTACACCACAATATAGTGTTACCAGGGTAGAATAGATAATAACAATAACAAAACAACAAAGATATTGTGTGAATAAGAATAGAAAAAAAATTAATTACAATGACAAAACTACATAGAAACTCTTAAGGTTCTCGAACTTACCAGAAAATAAATGATATAACAATGGAGTGAAAGGTAACGTTGCCAGTGACAAGGCACAGGGTTGTAGTAAAAAGCGCAACGTATAAATGCTGCTACATAAGGCATATTATAATACTCGTTTGTAAAAATATAAAAGCGTATCTGGTTAAGCGTTTCCTAGAAGTCGCCATAGTCTAGTAGGTAGTGTGTTGGCTTATTAGATGTAAAGCCAGGCCAGACATCAACACAAAATACAAAAAATATTTCTTCGGCAATTTCCTCTCAGCAGATTTCTGGCAAAAGCTCTGAGAGTAAATAAAATTGCCATCAAAAAGTTGCTAAAAAATCTGTCGTTCGGAGTTGACTTTAAATTGTATGTCCCACCACTCATGTATAAAATTAACACACACAACATAAGTGGTGTGAGAAACTAGTCCGTTGTACAATAGGGCAATTCGACCTCCGGGTACTGTACTTGTCTTAATTGACAAGTACACGTCCTCTAACCTAACCTAACCTAAGCGTTTCCTATCTTTAAATTTAAATAAAATGTGTATGAGATATCATTGAAATTTTTAGCTTTTTGAAAAAACTAATTATCTTGCCAGTATGTGCGGCGCATAACATCATTCAAATGGCCGCTACGGCTTCTCTGAGTGAAGCATCATCCGTAATGGCCGATAAATCAAACTGAATTTAACCGTTGGCATGCGTTATGTTGGTTTTGAGGACCGATGGGGTTTGTGGGTTATTCGCATGCCTCTGCGACTTAAGAAAACTCTAGAAGAAACGTCTAACGGGGTCAAATCGCAAGATATCGGTGGCGAGTTCGCATAACCCCCACTTGAGGCGCAAATTGAGCAATTGTGTTAATTACTGCCTTTACAATCCTTTAGCCAGTATCATCTCCTAGTTTTCCACATCACCCATGTTAAATAAATTTTAATTTTATGCGTGAGTAGTGGAACCGGGTCAACAGATTTGAGAATATTTTTCATGACAATTAATTATCTCCAGAGATTTTATCAGAATATTGCTGTTAATGGCGTGTGATCGTAAAAAATATGTTTTCTAAGATGTCAAAGCTGAGGTTTGAACTTGCAGCTTGCAACAAAGGAAACAAGAGAGTAAGGTGCAAATATGTTTGACGTAGTAATAAAGGGCTAGGGATGTTAGGTCTGGGGAAATGGAGGTTCATAATGCAACTCTTCAAGTTTACACTAATGGCTCAAAGATGAGTGACAGGGTAGGCTGTGGTATCTTTATTAAGGGTCCTGATATTAAACTTTCTTATAGAATGCCTGATCACTGCAGTATTTTCCAAGTAGAGGTCATGGCAATTCTGCAGGCAGGGCAATGCTTGTTGAGTGGTTGAATTTCTACCGAAAATCTCCAGATTTACTTGAATAGCCAGGCTGCGATTAAGTCCCTAACGAATGTAGTTTCAACGTCCGTTCTTGTCCATGAATAACGAGAGTAACACTTATATTGCTTCCGGGATACAGGGATATGGGAAATTGTATTGCTGTTACGACTGTTTCAGGGTATAGGTATTCCCATGGCCTCTGTTTCTACGAGGAGATTCAATCCCGTTAGCAGCATGAGGGTATGTGCAGTATTGCTAGACTCTGCTGGACACGTATGGACAGGAAGAGAACTAACTCACTTCTGTCATTAAACCGCATGGCCATCCATCGTACAATGGCGATCTTAGGGGCCATTGTCGATTTGATAGGCATGCCGAAAGATTCGGCATTCCAACTAATGACTTCTTCAGGAGCTGTGGGTGTGAGGAGTAGGACTGTCTTTCACTTCATGTGTCTTGTTATGAAGAGACGGAGGTTTCTGACCTCCTATTCGTTAACCGAGCTGTCTAATATAAATATTTTATGGTTTATTTTGGACTCGGTATGGTTTTCTCTTGGGAATGATTAACTTCCGGGTAGAATTATTTGTGGTATCACAATTTGCCTAAATGCTGGTCTAAGTGGGGGTGTAGGGAGACCGCCACCTAACCTAACCTAACTTTTTCCAACATGATTTCCGAATGTAAGATTTGATAAGATAATGTTTGCGAAATTATTTTACAGCCAATTTAAAAGTGGTTTTTAAAGCTTATTCGGGACAGAGCTTAATAAGTCCTAACCTTTGCCACTAAGTGGCAACCCCCTGCCTTCCTATAATGTTCGTTATTGATGTTATCCTCTCTAAAGCATTAAGGCGATTCTAAATGGAATATTTAGAGGGGAAATGAAGCCTGTTGATATTTTTCATAAACTCAATTATGATGAGAAATTAAGTGTTTTCTCTTGCATTCGTGTATGGGATGCTTGGATTTATACAGCCAAGCTTATTAACCACTATACCGCATCAATCTTTAATTAGAAGTCCTTTATACCTACAATACCGCTCTAAAATGTAGGGTGTACATTGGAAATAAAGCAAAAATAACAACGAATCAGGAAATACAAACTGGCGTCTGCAGTAGTTTTTTTAATTTTTTTTTTAATGAAAAAATAAAAAAACTTAATGACGGGCTGACTGCTTTTTTCGTTTCTTTGTCATAGAATTTCTAGAAATAAAATTTATATTTTTTACTTTCCACAAATTGCCGTCAATAGTAAAAAAATTGGTAGCATTGCCATCAACTGTAAACGTTTTATAGTCTCTGACATTTGGCCAAACCAAAAATACGAATATTTGAACACGAATATTTCGTTATGAATATTCCTTCTTCATTTCGCGTATTTGGTAAAGTTGGTAGGGGGGGGGGGGGGGAAGGTGGTATATTAATCCTTTTAATGTTTTTTAAGTGGCAACTGAAAAATAAAATAAATGAAAATTCTCCATAACCTTACTTAAGCATACAACAGGAACAACTATCGTTCAAATACATATTTTTATGCATTTCAACGAATATAAATTTAAAGAAAAAAAAAACAATACGAATCATAAAAACAATTTTGAAAATAAAAATTTTTAATGTGGAAAGATCCCATCATGTCTAGCGAGTGTTGAGAAGGAAATTAAAATCATAAAATTTTATTTTATTACTCAAAACGTTGGTAAAGTTCACTAGATATTGAGATTTTACTTGTTTTTCATAATTATGTTGGCAATTAAATAAATCTTGTGATTTAATTTATTTTCTATTTTTTAATTAAATCCCTAGGATCATAAAAATATTGGCGACCCTTAAATGGCATCGTAAAATATTTTTTTCTACTATAAATGCTAATTTCGTAGGGATTTAATTACATACTGTGGAGCCTTTGTTAACATTGTAACGATAACAATTGAAGTGATTTTCTTATTTGCATGTCACTCTGTTTAAATCAAAAATTCTTGTTGTTTTTTAATTAAATTATTAACTCGTTATACCCTTCAGCCATGGATGACGACCTAGCTTCTCACACCACCTATAGTGGGTATATTAATTTCATATATGAGCGGCAGATTCTACAGTTTAAAGTCAATCTGTGGTTCAGGATTTTTCATGATCATTTTACTTACTCACAGTTTTTGCCAGAAATCTGCAGGGAGGCAGTTGCCGAAGAAATATTTTTTCATATTTAGTTTAGTTCGAGATGTCTGACTTGGGGTTTGAAACCTAGCTCTCACGTCTAATAGCCCTACACACTACCTATTAGACTACGGCAACAACAGGTGTAGGAACTCTATAACTTCTTAAAATATTCATCAACTTTCAACTCGACCTCTTCATTGTTGGCAAATCTTTTGCCATCGAACCCTTATTAGAGTTCCTTGAAATAGAATATAATCAGAAGAAGAGTTAAATCTGAAAAAAGCACATTGAAATTGAATTCCTTGGGCAGTCGTCGTAGTCTAGTTCGAGCCCCAGGCCAGACATCACAACAAAATACAAAAAGTATTTCTACGGCGACTTTCTCTCAGCAGATTTCTGACAAAAACTCTGAGAGTAAATAAAATTGCCATGAAAAGTTTCTCAAACATCTGTCGTTCGGAGTCGACTTTAAACTGTAGGTCCCACCACTCATAAAAAATGAAGGCACACAACATAATTGGTGTGAGAAGCTAGGTCGTAATCCTGACTGAACGGTTGTAGTGACTAATCATGTATGTGTAACTGTGGCCATCGCAATAGTTATGTGTGAAATGTTGTATTGCCTTCATGAAATAACATTTTGTAGCCTCGTTGTCTTAATTTCATCACTAAATGCTGCTAAAGTTAGCGCAGTATACGTAATTGGAAGATAAATTATTCCACACGTATCGCTTTCTTTGCACTCGATTTCCAACATACATATATACGTTTGCCCACTTTGACCATCCATTTGCATGTAGATGGTGTCAAATAATAAAACACTAGACTTTGTAGTCGCCAAACATCATCAAACATTTTTTTGAAATATAATGGGTGATTTTTTAAGAGCTATAGGAAAATTTTTCAAAAAAAAAAAAAACACACATTTTGGCATACTCTTTCCAACATTTCGGCCGGTATCTCACGAATAAATGCTTCAATGTTGTCTTCCAATGCGTCAATTGAAGCGGGCTTGTCTGTATAGACAAGAGCTTTAACATAACCCCACAAAAATAGTCTAAAGACGTTGAATCGCACGATCTAGGCGGCCAATTGACCGGTCCCGAACGTGAAATAAAATGTTCACCGTACTCGTCTCTCAATAAGTTCTTTGTTACGCGTGCTGTGTGGCATGTGGCACCGTCTTGGTGAAACCACATGTCATGCAAGTCAAGCTCTTGCATTTTGGGCAAAGAAAAGTTGGATATCATCTCACGGTAGCGCTCATGATGCCACCAGCCCATAAACCGCACCAAACTGTGACTTTTTCTGGATCCATTGGTAGCTTTTGCAATGCTTCTGGCTGATCTTCACTCCAAAATCGACAATTCTGCTTATTTACGTATCCATTGGGCCAAAAATGAGCTTCGTCGCTGAACACAATTTTTCGATAAAGAAGTGGATCTTCGGCCAACTTTCCAAGAGCCCATTCACCAAATATTCTGCGTTGCGGTAGGTCGTTCGGCTTCAATTCTTGCACCAGCTGTATTTTGAAAGGATTCACACCTAAATTCTTATGCAAAATTTTCCACGTTGTTGAGTAACAGAAGCCCAATTGCTGCGAACGGCGACGAATCGATAATTGATGGTCATCATTAACACTGGCCTTCAGTTCGCACTCTACGTAAGTGTGTTGGTGGTTTAATGTCCAACAATGTAAATTTGGTGCGAAATTTAGTCACAATAGCCCGAATAGCCGCTTCAGTGGGTCGATTAAACTGACCATAAAATGGAAGAAGCGCGCGATGAACTTTCTTAACAGAGCACGCATTTTGATAATAAAATTCAATGATTCGCAAGCGTTCGTTCGCAAGCGTTCGTTTGTAAGACGATTCATGGTTAAATTATAGACCAAACTGAAGATGTTTGACAGTGAGACAAAACACGAAACGTGCGTGAGCTGTTTAAACCCGTGTTGCCAAAAAGATAATTGCTAAAAAATCACCCGTTATTTATTAAGGCACCACTTTCTTTTTCTTTCTTTATTAAATTTTTTGTCCAATATGCGATACATAAGACATTTATTTCCGTCAGCTAGTGCACCGTCAATTTCTGCATAAGAAACTTCATTGGTCAACCATTATCTGTTATCTGTTATTGATCTGATAATTCATTTCTTTTTTCCAATACCCCTCTTGGCAGCACATGGCTTCCACAAAGCATTTTCCCTCTTATCCGGTTAGCTGCAGTTGTTGCCATAAGTTCCGTTTGATTGTTATTCTGCCTAGTTTCTGTTTCGTTAATCTGTTGTTGTTCCAGTTAAGCAGGTGATTGGTCTGCTGTAGCAGAAAGCCAGTGGTACACCGATTATGGCATACACATGTGTCTGCTGGATTGTACTCTAAACTTTTTCCAGTAATTTCTAGTGTAAGCTGTTGAAAACCTGTATAAAGCCGTCTAAACGGAGCAATGATGAAAAATATTTATGTACTAAGCCTAGCCTTATCAATTGCCAACCATAAAGAAGTTCTAAAAAATTTTAATATGGACTCTCCAATGTCAGTTGATGTCCTTCCATAAATTTCTAATCAGTAAGGAAGACCTCAAAAATCTGTCGTTCAGAGTCGACTTTAAACTGTAGGTCCCACCACTCATGTATAAAATTAACGCACACAACATAAGTGGTGTGAGAAATTAGGACGTTGTACAATGGGTCAATTCGACCTCCGGGTACTGTACTTGTCTTAATTGACAAGTACACGTCCTCTGACCTAACCTAACCTAACCTAAGGAAGATCTTTTGCGATTTTAATCGGACTGTCAAACTCTGAACCATCAAACCTGTCCTAAGGACAAAATCAAAATCGTCTTTAAGCAGGGAAAGTGGTACAGCGATTATGTAATCGTATTTACAGTTACTCAGCAATTACATGCATACATACATACATAATTGATCATTAAAAACCGTCAGTCCGGATTATGACCTGGCTTCTCAACACCATTTACGTTATGTGTGTTAATTTTATACATGATTGACTATATAAACTATAGTTTAAAGTCGTCTCCGAACGACAGATTTTTAGGAAACATTTCATTTCAATTTTATTTTACTCTCAGAGTTTTTGCCAGAGATCTGCTGGTAGGAAGTTGCCCTAGAAGTATTTTTTCATATTTCGTTTTGTTGCAAATATCGGATTTGAGGTTTAAACCGTAGGATTGCATCTAATAATCCAACAGACGTTCTACTACATTATGGCGACTTTATCTACCCACAGCCTTAAATCATCATTCCTCTCGCACTCCTCTCTGATGTAGAAATATCCGGAAATTTCAAGCTTTGATATAGACCCTTAACAGGGCCTCCAGGCCATCATCCCCAATTTGCGAAATGTGGATCATATGGGATGTATCGTTGTGGAATGTAGTCAGAGTTATATCCTGCAGTTCAAAACAAACGTCATCGGTTTTTGAGTGACAGAACGTTTAAAGATCAAAGTCCCAAAGAACGTGCCTCTAAGGGAACTGGCCGGTTTCAACCGGAGCTTGGGGTGGGTCAAACTTGGCACTAACGGATCATGACAAATGGGTTTACCCCATACTTGGTAACACAATGGGTCATATGGGCCGAGTAATCTTACAAGCTATCCGCTAATCTAACCTAACCTAGTCAGAAGTCTATATTTTTATCTTTCGTTTTTCTTTTTTTGTTGGTTGTTTAAGCTTATCACTGCACAATTATGCCAGGCTTTAATAAAGAAAACATTTTTAAAATACTCATTTTATTTTTAGCTTCAGGCCTTTATTTACGAAATTATTTCACAGTATTTGTATAGAAGCCTAAAAAGAAAAATAGAAAAAGAGAAACTGTATCCACTAATCCATAATTTTGCGTAGAATACAGGCACATAGTTATTCCATAAAAACTGCCTGCCATTGCATGTATTTCAAGAGAGAGAACTAATTTATCCAAAACGGCTGTTTCCATTCATAATGAAATATCAGATTAAATTAAGCGCACCCACACAAAAAACTGACTTTGAATTTCAAGCATTTCATTCATTTCATTCCCTCAACATTTTTGTTCAAAGCCAAAACGAACACAAAAAAAAATACATTTTTATTCTCTTATTTTGGGAAAATTTTTAAAATACCAACGAAATCTCTAAACAGAATGATTGTGACTGAAACAGACCAGAGGGCAGGGGCAGCGGCAATGGCTATAGCTGCGGCTATGGCTGTTAGTAGTTGAAGTTACCAAAACCACTTGTTAGCCAGAAAATAATGCCTACAAGCTGTTACAAGCTTTGGGAGTATAGAGAAATACAACAAAAAATAATTTTTTTTTTGAGCCTCTATTATTACAGTAACAACAATAAGCGTTTTTGGCACTAACACAGTGAAATTTAATTCTCCGTTTTTTTCTTTCTTTTGCTGGAATACATGAAGAGTGAAATCATGGCAACTGGGTGGCCAGGCTGTCGGTGGTTTTGCACATTTCCACATCAGAACCCATCATGTGTCTTTGACAATGAATAACAATGAAAACGACTAACAAACGAAAAAAGAAAAAAAAAGCAAGACCATCTCCTCCTAAAAACAAAATACAACTTGTAGATGAACAATGTTTGGCAAATGGTTGGTTGGCCAACGAAAATACGTTTAAACGCGTATAAAATATTGCCTGAATTCATGAGAATTTCTCGTGCGTTTTGTATGTTGTTGCTGCTGCTTTAAAAAATATTGCCAACATAAAATAAAATTCATGTTTCGTTTTGAAATAATTTGAGGCAACAAAACATTTTTTCAATGAAAACTGTTGTTTAGGGCGTATTTTTTTCGGCTTTCAATATTGACTGGCGTTAGATGACTAAACTACACTGTGTGCATAAGAAAAATTAATAACACGACTGTAAAGCAAATTAATTACTTCGTCGTCGTGTAAAATCAAGCCTGCAATGACACCTGCATACATAATTGTTCATTACAACCCTTCAGTCAGGATTACGACCTAGTTCCTCACCCCACTCAAGTTGTTTGTGTTAGTTTTTATACATGAGTAGCGTGACCTACAGTTTAAAGTTGACTCCGAACGACAGATTTTTGAGAAACTTTTCATGGCAATTTTATTTACTCTCAGAGTTTTTGCCAGAAATCTGGAAGTCTCCGAAGAAATACTTTTTTTTTGTACAGCGAATAAATATGTATATGCAGTACCTCATTCGATCGGACCCATTTTTGTGCACTTTTTTGAGTCCATGGGGTCGTATCTCGCCAAAGGCATCACGAATGTTGGCCTTTAAATGCTTAATTGCCTCTGAATTGTCGCATCACACTTTTCTTTAACGGCACCCCATAGAAAATAGTCCAACGTTGTCAAATCGCCGCTTCTTGACGGCCAATTGACATCACCAGTTTTGGCTAATCAATCGCCCATCAAACGTTAGATGCAATAAATCGATTGTGGCATGAGATGTGTGGTGAGTTCCACCATCCTGTTGAAACCCAACATCATTCATATTAATACCTTCAAGAGCGGGTACAAAAAAAATCGGTTATCCTGATGTGATAGGTGCCTCTATTGACCGTAATGATTGCGCCGCCCTCATTTTCAAAGAAATATGAGCCAATGATGCCTTCGCTCCTCAAGCCGCACCAAACAGCTACTCGTAATGGAAGCATTGGCTTCTGTAAAACCACGTGCGGGTTTTCTGAGCCTTACATACGGCAATTTTGCTTATTAAAGTACCCACCAAGATGAAAATGATTTCATCCGAAAAGATGATTTTTTGGCATCATTTTTCGACATCATCCTGCAGTTTTTCTTTGGCCCAATAAATCCCAAAGTTGGGTTAGGTTAGGTTAGAGGACGTGTACTACTTGTCAATTAAGACAAGAACAGTACCCGGAGGTCAAATTGGCCCATTGTAAAACGTCCTAGTTTCTCACACCACTTATGTTGTGTGTGTTTATTTTATACATGATTGGTGGGACCTACAGTTTAAAGTCGACTCCGAACGATAGATTTTTGAGAAACTTTTTTATGGCAATTTTTTATTTACTCTCAGATTTTTTGCCAGAAATCTGCTGAGAGGAAATCGCCGAAGAACTACTTTTTGTATTTTGTTTGATGTCTGGTCTGGGGTTTGAACCCTGGCTTTACGTTTAATAAGCCAACACACTACCTACTAGACTACGGCGACTTCAATCCCACCGCTGCTCAAGCGTAAATCGATTCATTACGTACAGTGGAGGTAACATGCTGCATTTTGTGACAGAATAGAATGACATAAGTGTTGTCAGATTCGAAATAACCGATGGTTTAAATTCAAGCCGATAGATGGCCAACCAGATATAAGCAGACTACGGCAGTAAACGAGTGTAAATTGGACTACCAAAGCACAGCCTCCTTCGCTTCTTTGGATTCGTAAAGAGACTGCCATTACAGTATTGATGCCATAAGGACACATGGCCTTTAAAACCAGTTTCATTGATTTAAGAAATATTTTCACTGTTTTATTTCAACTTCAAGCTTTAAATCTTGAAAAAGAAAACACCAAAAACTTGGACAAGACTACTTTAATGATGTTCAAAACTGTTTGCTCCTGCATTAATGAAACTTTTTTATTTCAATTATTACAACTTGCCGTTAAACTTGGGTTTAGTTAAAGGTACCTTTAGCTAAAGGGAACTGTAAAGTTACCTTTAACTTATTTTCGTTATTACAACTTACAGATAAAAATTTTCAAAAATATGGCAGTGCCAGAGCAATGTCGCTAAACTGTTCAATTATACAAGTTTTGTTTTAACAGAGTGGCAACCCCGGGCTTAGTTTTTTTGTTGTATATGCTCATTTTGTTTAAATTTGAAGTTGCCATAATGAAAATAATATATAATATGGCAAGTTCAAACATAAAGTGACCTTTAAATGTTAAAGGTAGGATGACACTCCCTTTAGCTTAACGATCACTTCTATCTTATCGGGTACTCATAATAACGAAAAACAATTTATCTGCCCGTTAAAATCCTCCCTTTAGTTAACGGCAAGTTGTAATAATGGCCCTACATGAAATAGTTTTTAAGGATTAAAACTCTTATAACACTATACGATACAAAAGTTATATGTATTCTAATAACTTTCAATACCAATAACAAGTAAAAAAGAACGTTTTACGTAGTTGCCGGGTGCTTTTTTTTCTTATTTTCCCTCCCTTTGTCACATCATTTTATGTAGACAGTAAACAGCAGCAGTCAGATGTCGAAGTTGTATTGAATGTTTTGATTAGAAATTCCATCTTTAGGAAATAACATCATGAATTACTTAATATTACCACCAACCAATAGACGGTCCGGTCCACCCCATACAATATGTAACGCCAGCTATAGTTGCTCATATTACAAGGAATTGACAATAAATGTGATTCTTAAGATTCAATTCTTCAAGATTCTTAACATTTATTTTACATACCTTTTCAAACCATAAGAGCTCATGTAAGCCTGCAAAACTTATAGTAAAATTTTTTGCCTTTGGAAACGGTGTAAAGATTAGTTTGTTGTCAACTTGAATACCATACAATACAAAATCAAATCAAAATTCAAACATCGTTTTGCAAATGTTTTGTTGTTGTTGTTATCGTAAAACGACATTTGTTTGACGTCCATCACAACAACAACAACAACAAGAATGGCAACATTAAAAGAACAACAACAAAGTCAATAAAATAAACAGACTTCTTCCTTCTATCCAACCATTTTATTTAACCGCACACACACACACACACTACTGCACACGATTCGAATGCTATGAAAATATCTTTCCGTTAAACTAGCAAATGAAGAGAAAATGTAGGAAATAATGTTTACCTTAGAGACCATAAATCCGATTACTCTACATTATATGTAAATAAATATTAAAATGTATAAATGGATGGATGCGCTTTAGCAAGGTCTTGTTGGATGGGTAGAAAAAGTATTCGCGAGTTTTTTTTTATTCCTACAGGGTGTTGATAACAATATGTAAGGGCGACACTACTAAACGAATCAGTCCAAAGGATTGAAGGTTGTGTAAAAAGTTTTTATACAACATTTAAAAATGAGTGAAATATTTGGTCGATTCACACAAGTCGTTGTATCATTGTATTCATTGTATTGTTGGACGACTATACAACAGTGTATGCTTGTTGTTGATAATTCTCATGTAAAAATCCGATACACTTATACACATTTTTTCATATGTTTTTAATAAGTTGTATTGGTTTCGTGATATCAAATTGTTTGAATGCCAAAAATTATGAAGAAGAATACGACATACACAATACGGCGTAGCATTGAGCGTTCACAAACAACCAAGTGTATTCAATACAACATACACGATACAAAGTCGTGTGAATTGGCCAATTGAGTTAACACCACATCTAGCAATGGTTTGTTCGGCTTATAAGACGAGAGGTCACGTTTCAAACTCCAGGTCAGGCATTTCCAACAAAGTGAAATTCGAAAAATTATTTCTTCGGCGCTTTCCTCTCAGCAGATTTCTGGTAAAAATTCTGAGAGCAAATAAAATTTCCATGAAAAGTTTCTCAAGAATCTTGTCAGTCGGACGCGACTTTAAATTGTAAGTCCCGCCACTTATGTATAAAATTAACAAACACAGTGGTGTGAGAAACAAGGTCCTAATCCAGACTAAAGGGTTGTAATGACCAATTATGTATGTATGTATGTATGACAGAGAAATTATTTGGTACAAGATGATACAATCTGGCTAAACGCTTAATTTTGATGTCTACTGATCACAACCCGTTCATTTGAAGGGAGAGAGCAAAAATGTAGGTTGCCAACATGCCAAATTTAATTTCTAGTTGTGGAGTCAACGTAAAATATATCACCAAACTAACTGTGATTTTTTAGATCCACACACAGCTGTAAAACAATTTTGTTTTTATAAAAAAGCGCTGAAAGTCTGCAGCGTTGTTAGTCGGTCACATAAGTGAGCCAACGAGATCGTTTTATTAACACCTGACCTGGCATTGTTGAAAATTTATACAAAAAGTGCTCATAGATTCTGTGACTGTTATCTGTGCAGCTTTAAAGAAAAATCACAAGTGACGTCAGAGTCCTTATTATATGTATGTTAGGCAGCGAGTTATCATTACTGAAATCCATTTTACCATTACCCTGAGGTTCGATAACCTAGTAGGTAGTGTGTTGCCTTATTAGACGTAAGGCTACGGTTCAAACCCTAGCTCAGACATCAAAACGAAATATGAAAAAAATATTTCTTCGGTGACTTCCTCTCAGTAGATTTCTGGCAAAAACTCTGAGACGAAATAAAATTGCCATGAAAAGTTTCTCAAACAAATCTGTCGTTCGGAGTCGACTTTAAACTATAGGTCCCGTTACTCATGTATAAAATTAACACACACAACATGAGTGGTGTGAGAAGCTAGGTCGTAAATCTGACTGAAGGGTTGTAATGGCCAATTATGTATGAGGTTCGAAAAGCCAATAGTATAGATGGGTGACAGTGCAGCAGATAAGCGACTGTACGGTGTATTTTAGTGTCAAATGAAATTGTGCGTGAAATATAAGCATTTTTTTATGTACGGATGAGTGCTGCAGTATTCTTAATTTTTTGACGAAAGTGTTCGTGGAAATCTAAAACCAGGAGACTTGGATGGAATATAATCTTTTGACTGTTTTGGCTTCACTGAAGCTTTTCAATAGGTTGACTGAAACCCTTTAAAGTAACACTGGTTTTAAGCATGCATTCTGGTTATTCGTTCTCTTTATCTCGGAATCTACACATTAATCTTGAAGTAATTCCCATTCTGTCTTTGAGTCTACAATACTCGTTCAGAGGTCCGGTTATTAAGCATGCGTTCTGGTTATTCGTTCTCTTTATCACGAAATCTACACATTAATCTTAAAGTAATTCCCATTCTGTTTTTGAGTCTGGTAATTGTCTAGTCCTAGATAGTCATATGCATGACTCAAATCTCTTTCTGCTATAATTGCCTAGCAAAAGTTAAGGTTTGAATTGAAAAAGTATACTCCTCTACATTCCTCTTGCTTTTTGGTACTAAGGTTCTGGCTCATCTGCCTGATCATTGCTTTGAATAACTATATGAGACGGAATTCATAATTCAGTTTTTTTCCATTCCCATGTCAAGTGTCTAGAATCAAATTCATAGAAGCTAAGATGGCTTTCTAACTATGAGATAGGTTACAGTAAAAGTATTTTCAATCATTGTATTGATATTTTAATAGTTGGTCCAAAACAATAAGCCCCTATTGACTGTATAACATTTATGTATCTTATGCTATGCTATTAAAACAATTTATCGTTGTTTTCTTTCTTTCTTTTTTCTCTCTCTCTCTCTCTTTAAAAAAAATATGCAAATTAACTAAAGTTTTTTTAGTATTTTCCGTTTTTAAATAAATTCCTTACTTGTTAATAAAGTTAAATACTGTTTGTTAAACAACAAAAACAAGAACAAAAGGCAAAAAGCAAAAACAAAAAAAATTAAAAAACAAAGTTTCTCGAGTTTTTTTAATGGCTATGAAAACTCCTAAAATACCAACTCAAAATATAACATTTAAAAAATTTTTTTAAAAGTTTTTCACATTTTTTTTTTGGGGAAAAGTAAAGAAATTTTTTATGAACCTTGGCATATAAGTAAATAAATGAAGGAAACAAACGAATTTGTACAGGAAAAATGAAAAATTTTTAATGCCAAATTGACCTGAGGCAATACAAAATGTTCAAGAGCATAATTTTTCAAAGTATGTCCCTCCGTCTATATTTGCTTTTTGCACCAACAAAAAAAAAAAAAAGCAACCGAAGTACGATGAAATTCTATATGGAAACGTGAATATTTATTATGGAAAAACAAATAAAAGTGAGAAATGCAATTTGTAATACACATAAGTAAAGTTAAAAATAGAAATAAAAAAGGAAATAAATATCGAAGTAAAATAAGATGTTTCAACATATTCATCGATTAAAGGCGTTTAAAGAATACTACTCTGACGTAAAGTAAGACGTTACAACATATTCATCGATTAAAGACGTTTAAAGAATACTACTCTGACGTTTGAAGAATTTTTTCAATTTCTTAGTTCTTGCGAGGGTAAATAGAGGTCAGAAGTGAATGAAAAAATAAAATAAAATTATTCAAAGTATTTGCTGTAGTCTAGTAGGTAGTGTGTTGACTTATTAAATATGAGGCTTCGGTTCAAACCCTAAGTCAGACATCACGAACAAAATGGGATATGAAAAACTATTCTGGTGACTTCCTATCAATAGATTTCTGGCAAAAACTCTGACAGTAAATAAAATTGTAAATAACTTGGCTTTAAATTGTAGGTGTGTAAGAAGCTAGGTCGTAATCCTGACTAATGGATTGTAATGACCAATTATGTACTTATGTATGTATATATAGTGAGGTGCACAAATGAGTATTAGTATGTATTAGCTTAATATTAATTACTTAATCTCGTTGAGCGACTATTTTTTGCAACTTATCAAACAAAAATCAATTTCTTTTAAAAAATGAAGAAACTCTCGAAATCAACTAAAGATAATATTGTAGCTTTGACTGGAAGTGGCTATTCTACCAGGGAAATTTGTAAACAACTTGCAGTTAGTCAGACAGTAGCCATTAGAGTACCAAAACAGTCTGTTGTTCCCAAGCCTCAAGACAGACGTCTTCAAAAACTACTAACTAATGCAGATGCTCGTCTAATGCTAACAAAAATGAAAAGGGACAAATTTTTAACACCAAAAGGAGCTTGTTTGGCAATCGGGAAAACCGTTTGTCGATGGACGGCAAGTAGAGCTCTTAAAGATGTTGGCTATACCTCAGCAGTCAAAGAGAAAAAACTTCACTTACGGCTAAAAATGTAAAGGCACGGTTAAAGTTATCCAGAGAACACAGAAATTGGACAGTGGATGACTGGAAACATGTGATCTGGTCAGACGAATCAAAATTCAACCGCTTTCAGTCCAATAGTAAGCAATATTGCTGGCGCCGCCATGGGGAAGGAATTGAAAGACACCAACCATGTTAAGAAAACGGTGAAACACGGTAGAGGAAATGTCATGGTATGGTATGGTATGGGGTTGCTTTACATGAGGGCACCTCGGATCACTGCAATAATAACATGAAAAAATAAAATTATTTGAGAATTTTGCAGACCCATCTTCCCGACTTTGTCGACAAGATCGCCTATCCTGCGCAAGAAATACTTTCCCAGGTGGATGGTAACGCCAAACACACCTCCAAATTCGTTAAAGAGTGGCTTTGTGAGCAAAATTTTTAATTAATGCAGTGGCCAGCACAAAGTCCCGACATCAATCCGATTGAGAATGTGTGGTCAATCGCGAAGAGACGGTTGAGATAGTACTGACCAGCCCCAACCACTTTGGATGAGCTTTGGCAACGGATTCATCAGGAATGGACAAATATTCCGAAAGAAATTATAGAGAATTTGGTGGAGAGCATGCCAAGTCTCGTAAATGAGGTTTTACATAACAAGGGTCTTTGGATTATATATTAAAAATACTCGTATTCCGTAAAATTTTGGAATGGTGCAAAATTGAGAACATCCGAGTTATTTTCCTCTTGATTGTTTCTTTCTTAGAATTTGATCATTTTAGTTTTGAAATTTATATTATTTTGTTAAGTACTAAATACTAAATTATAAACAAAAAAGAATTTTGAATAGCTTTATCACTTTTATTTTTATGCAATTAAAATTGCTCAGAGTACAAACATATACTCATTTGTGCACCCCACTGTATACATATTCAACCTTAAGCTGATGATCAGATGACACATTTTACCACCGATTCTGAATTAATTATTCATTATTAGAATTTCCATGACCATTTCGGTGTTTATTTGCACTTTTTGATTTTAAAATTATACAAAATACTTGAATTTAACAATTTTCAATGGTTTGATTTTAATATTTTAAACAATTTTCCTGCAAAAAAAAAAAAGAAAACCATTTTAAATATCCTGTATTTTTGACATCATTATCATCAGTAGTGGCTTATACTATACATTTGACTTGCTGGTCATAAATTTTGCTTCGGACCGATTGTTGTGACACTCATAACACTTTAGGGACCCATACAATAACAATAAAATGCGAACATTTCTTACGTGTTATGCTTTTCTACACTTTTTTTTGTTTTTTTTGCTTTCTAGCGAACTCTGACTTGACGTTTTAAAATAATATTGGGGTTACGTTTTCCTTGTTTTGCAACACAGCAACTGTAACTGTATCGCTACGCTCTCTTTTATCGCTGTGATAAATGACAGAATTTAAATGAAATGAAATGAAATAAAAAATCAGCAGAAAAACAGAAAAACGATCCACATATATTCCCTATTTGAAATGAAGTTTTTTTTTGGTTTAAAGCTACAGAACATAAAAAAGGAATCCACATTAAAAGTTAACGATTTGTAGCTGTTTTAGCAGAATTTTTTTCTGTTTTTTTTTGTTTTTTTTTTTGTTTGTTTTATTTTACTTTTATTGCTAAAAGACAAACAATTTTAAATTGGGGAAATTTAATCTGTGTCACAAGTCTGTAGAAGATTTGAATATTGCCCTCCTGCCCTCATACATGCCTCTCTGCCTGAACCATGCCGACAACAGTGGTAATATTCGTTGCTTTGGTTATCTATTGATGTCGTTGTTCTGAGCAACAAAAACAAAAATGGAAATGGAAACGAAAAAAAAAAAAAAATTGAAATTGATTTTCTTTTATTTTGTTCAACGTAACGGTATTAGATTTATAGCAATTACACAGTTACTTTTGTTTAAAAAAAATCTAAAACAAAAACCAAAAAAAAAGGAAACATACTCTCTATGTAATGGAACATTAATTGGGGATTTTTTTCCATCTGCTGTCTATGCTTTGGTGGTGTCGTCAATATTATTTCCATTCCTAATATCAGCACCATTGGCTCCCTTTAGTATTGGTACTCTGGCATATTGTCGTCATTCTAAACTCCATTGAAATCTGTTGTTACCACCAGCCTGCCAACCATTTCAACTGCCTTTCGTTTTTCCTTTGAGTATTGAAAACGTTTTTTTTTTGTTTCTTCTTTTAAGCATTCATTTGCAAAGATAAATTTCAATTTTTCGGAAGACAAAGAATGATTTTTATTTGGTTTTTTTATTCACTCTATTTTTAGTTTGAAATTAAATTTAATGTGTATTTGTAGCGTTTTCCTTTTTTGTTTTTTTTTTTTCAATCTAATATGGTGATATTCATTGCACAGTGGGATGAAATTGAAAAATTTCGAAATTATTATATCATTCTGGTAAAACGGGTGGCGTTAAGTCCACTATTTGGGCATTTTGAAACAAAATATGAAGCAAAGTGGCACTAAGTTAAATATATTATGCATGGATTGTAATGACTAATTATGTTTGTAAGTATAGATTTAAAATAAGTATTCGGATGTATTATACTGTCTGGAGACTGTTTCATCCTCACTCAGATAATTCTTTAATATCTCTTTACATTTATATCCCTTCTCTACATATTATGCTTCATTTCTTACTTGAACGAACACAATTGATCCAACTACCCTTTGTGATACTACAGTTTCCCATTTTCCCTATAGTCCAGCAACCACTCGGAGCTTCCGATGAGTCGTCTAAGACTGTCAACATCAAGGCATGAGAGTTCATCCAACACATTCACATAGTAGGCACCCAGGTGCCCCCTTCTTATCCAACTAAGGGCCTAGCATGTGCACAGTAGGTGAAGAACAGTCTTATCCTCGGTGTCTAAGGCCTCGATTGCATTCCCGTAATGCAATGCTCCCTAATAACCCCAACAACAGTACTGAGCTTGCTTCTTTGGAGTTTAAGCGGAGCTGCCACACGCCGTTCTAACCGTGTCTGAAGGCACCCAACTATTGTTGACGAAGTCCACGACTGCATTGTCAATTAAAAACTTCGAAGGGATTTCCAATGTCAAGAATTCATCAGAGAGTTCCCGGAATTTCTAAACGTTCTGGTACCCTTGTGATACAAACATCGTATCGATTCGCCACCTTGTTCAGATTTCTGCTGCAGTCGTATATTGTCTTGCAGTGCTCTGATAGCCGGAAAGTATCCTAATTTTCCTTTTGGAGACATTTTTCTCCACAATAATTTTCACCGCAGCCTATACTTTGAATCGAATTATTTTATTATATTTTTGCTCACCCTTTTAATACATGGCCAAAAGCACTTACGTTTTCTAAAGGAAGAAGGCGTACTAGAGCGATAGCACCGCTCGCAGGTTTTTCATTTTAGTACGCAGCTTACGAAGATCGTGTTTTTCATATAAGTTAGCACACATTTGTTGTTGGTGACTACAAGTTTGGAGTTCGTTCTAGAAGTGTGTTATAACTTCAATCGTTTCGTTCTTACACAATCTGAGAGGAACATTACTAAGGCTATCTATGAATATCCTTTTACAACAGCTTATACTCATGTTTATTCGATTAAAAATAACCCACTGTTTTTGGAATATTTCTGCAGTAGATCTCTGGTTTTTATTTATTCTTGTCATTTATTCATTCATTTATTTTGTTTGTAATTCTCGGGATTTACATAAGTTAGTTATTCTCTTGTATTCTGGTTTTTTTTTGTTCTTCTAAAAATAATAACAACAACAACTTGATTTTATTTCTCTTTTTTTGTTGGTATATGTTTTGGCTTAAAAAAACAATTCGAATACGAATTCCTAGCATAGGGATTAACTTAATGTTCTACTGAATTTAAGAAAAAAAAAAGAAAGAAAATCCATGGAAAAGACATAAAAAATAAAGAAAGTAAAGAAAAGAAATAGAATATAATTTAATTTTCATTCTTTAACACCAAAAGCTCTTACATTCATTGTCTATTGTTTTTCAAGAGTTTTGGAATATTTTTACTCTTGTAAACTCATTTCCTTTCGTTCTGTTATTTTTCTAACATATTTTGTTTGGTTTTTTTTCTTTCCAGGATTGGGCCTTACGTAGCGAAGAGCAGAGCCTATTAATTGAACGAATTTTGGTTTTAATACGCAATGTACTGCAGGTGCCAGCAAATCAGGAAGCTGAATGCCGTGCTGATAATGATGCCAGCATACACGATCAAGTTATTTGGGCCCTCCATCAATCGGGCATTTTGGATTTGGTTTTATTCATCATTTCATCTCCCGATGAAAATCAATTTCATTTGCATTGTTTGGAAATTGTTTGTCTGCTGTATCGTGAACAGGTGAGTTCAATATTCTTTGTCAGAAAGTATAAAAGCTGTTTTAAGCCTTTAAAGGGAGGGGAAACAAGTCTGACATTGTAATAAAATTTTAAAAAGGGAAACAAAGACAATCATTAACACAAATATCGGCTTAAAGAGTAAATGACTGAATGATTTCATACAAACAACCCTTCATTCATTCCAACCCTTCAGTCAGGATTACGACCTAGCTTCTCACATCACTAATGTTATATGTGTTAATTTTATATTTAAGTGGCGGGGCCTACAGTTCAAAGTCGATTCCGAAAGACAGATTTATTGTTACTTTTTTTAATAGAAATTTATTATTATTTTCTTTTTTTAAAAATCTTAAATAGAAGCCGCCGTAGTATTGAGGATAGTATGTTGACTTATTAGACGTAAGGCCGTAGTTCAAACCCCAGCCAAGACCTCTCCAAAGTTTTTGCCAAAAATCTGCTGCGAATAAGTCGCCGACGAAATATGTTTTCATATTTCCTTGTGATGGAAATGTCTGAACTGGGATTTAAACCGAGGACTCATGTCTAATAAGCCAACACACTACCTACTAAACTGTCTCGAGTTGAACACCATACTGATATTTTTTTAAAGAAACCTCTTGACTCCAAGTCTTTTTTTTGCATTTTTGATCAACGAGTTTTCACAAGATTCTTCCTTTCACTCAAAAGTTCCGTATATTTCTTCCAACTAATGTTACTGAATTTCCGCTAATGCCTGCGCCCTTCGCTATTGTTTTTTGTGGACGAGGGGATTTTTAATAATTCTTGCCTAAAGAAATTATTTTTGTATTCATAATGTTAACCGAGGTAAGTGATTAAAAACAGTAAATCGCAGTAAAATCCCTCAGTCATAAATTTTGCGTTCGTTTTGTCGTATACACTCCTCAGTTTTAATGCCAATTAGACAGTATATCGTATGTATCATTAAAATGGTGTCATTTCTTGCGATTGTGAAGTGTCAACAGTTTCACCCTAAAATTTTCATTTTATAATATCCTGGTGTATGTTTAGGATGTTACATAAGAGCGACTTCAAGAATAGAAACACATGACAACATGCTTATTAAAAATATTTCAAACATCTTAGCGAAGGAAATTTCCGATGCTTAGAAAATTTAGATCTCATAAGGCCTGTATCGAGTACATTGATAAAGTAAGGCTTAAAAACTCAAGGCTTGTAGCAATCATTCGAATGGATCGCCAATATATCTACAATAAAGCATATTCTCTCACTAAATGACTTCGTATAAAAATTTTATATGCACCGAATACAACTCTGCAACATATTTTCACTGTAAGTCTTGCTTCTTGGCAACGACTGATGGCAATAATGTCATTCTAAGTTCTGTTACAGTAGACCGGTTAATGGAACTGAAAAAAAAACGCAAAGAAATTATTGCGAAGATTGGCGATTTTTTTTGTAACAGCTCTGTGGTTCTTAAACGAAAGAAAAGGTATACGAAACACAAGAGGCTAACTCGAAGGTAAACATTAGTAAGCCACTAGGGAAACACAGGGAACAGTCTCTATCATAAAATATGAATTTTAAGACATGTAGTCCTTCTCTAGGTGCCCTGGTAGTCTAGTGGGTGGTGTGTTAGACTATTAGTGTGAGGGTCGTGGGTTCGATTCCCACCAGAGACTCTGTTCTGTTACACTACACCGAGCATATGGTCGAAGTTACTCAGATCGTATATAATTTGAATATAATTTGTAATTATATTCTAATAGTTCTTCTGCCCTCTAGGTAGTATCATAATATTTGCTGGTGGTTTCAAAACCTTTATTACTAAACTGTGTTGAAATTATGTTTGGAGTTCGACGAATCCTTTCCACCGGGGTATATCTAAAGGCGTTCGATAAAACGGCAAGGGCTCTGAAAACAAAAACTATTGTACTTCGAGATATCCCGTAATTACATAAGAAAAAAATATAAAAATCGTCTTCCTCTTAATTTCAGTCGTATAACATAAAGAAATACAAAAAGAACTGGATTGGTCATCAAACGATAACTAGAAATGTCAACGATTGCATTTCGTAAGTGGAATTTCGTAAGAACATGGAGGAGGCAGAAGGAAGGCTGGATCATATGAACTTATCCATGCATTGCATTGTATTGTATTTGTCATTCACATTTTCTGTTATAAATTATTTAGTAGGTCCCCGATAGACCCTCGCATAGAATATATGGACTAGAATGCAGTGTGTGACACCTGACTGCCATAAATAAGTACTTACAATAGCATTAATCTGTCCTCTGATCCTTGGAAATCTTTTCTTTAAAAAGAGAGCGATATTACATGATGGTTGTTGTTAGCTACCTTAATTGTAAATATGCCATATGTAAGCTAACATCCTAAGATTGATTCTAATCAGAGCATGCGTTTGTGTGTAGTGCTGCTGTGGGTTTACCATAAATTTAGCGGGTATCTTGGAGGGATATACATAGGCTGACTTCCAAAATGTTAGTTGCTTTGTGTTTCAACAAAGTATAGTGTTTCATAAAGCCGCTATATAAAATGTTTACAATGTATACTATTTCAAAACGTCGTCAATGTGTATCTTTAACGCAGTCAAAAAGCAATCAGGCATCGGATTTATAGTTGATGCATTGTTTGGTAACTTTGCATACAAACTTTGTATTGATACATTTTGAAAGTCAGCCATACTTACCTAATTACCTAACCTTTAGTCAGGACTACAACCTAGCTTCTCAAATCTCTCATTTTGTGTGTGTTACTTTTTTGCATGAGTGCTAGGATCAACAGTTCAAAATCGACTCCGAACGACAAACTTTTCTTGGGAATTTTATTTTATTCTCAAAGTTTTTGACAGAAGACTGCTGAGACAAAGTCGCCGAAAAAATATATTTTTCATATTTCGTTTTTGTTGGAGATGTCTAACGCATCACATTAATTTATTTTTGTAGTAAAGGAGTACTGCTACCATACAATCGGTTGCAATTCCTTTAAACTTTATAGAGTATCACAATAATATTTTTCATATTCCATTTCGTTCGAAACGTTTGGGCAGGGCTTTGAACCGCGACCTTACGTGTAATAAGCCGACACACCACCACCTACTACTATGCTCACTCACCTACTAATAATACTCACTCCAAGTACTCCCCCATATGCCACACTGTACATTTTTGAAATAAATACTACTCGTCTATAAAGTTTAAACCTTCTGCTTCTACCCACTTAACAATTTTATTTAAAATTCTATACGAATTGTTGTGATTTATAACAATACGCCAAGGGCAGTTTAAAGTCCAAAACGATTGTAACGAACACATGCATTTAATATTCTTTATTACAGCATGTTTTACTTAAACTTGGCCTTAATCCAAATTATAGGGGGAAGAATGAGATCCAATACATTAATTTGAAATACACAACAAACAACAAACAACAACAACAGCAGCATTGAAGGCAATTGCAGCATTTGAAATGAGCATAAACACCGATATGATGCAGTGGCTGGCATATGTACATACATATGTACATATGTGGGTCGGCGTTATACGTCATTCATTCTTTTGGCAACCAAACTTTTAAGCTGTACAACAATGGTAAAATGAAACCGTTAGATCTTATAATTCGCAATGCAGCCAATCATTCATTCAGTCCAAAATGCTAGTCATACTCATACTCTCCAAAACTTATCCAACTAACCAAGCATTCACTCAACCATCCATTTTTGTATGCTGCCAACATAGAGGTGGTAAAAGATTGTTTTTGTATTCCAAATGGAAACCTGGTTTATTTTTTTTATCCCCAGCACCACACCGCATTTGGTGAGTAGACATAAATCACGAGAATCTTATTTTTCACACGAACATCAACCATAAAGCATGAGGATTTTTTCCGTTACTATTATTTGCCATTGTTGTTACTGGCTGGCTGACTGGCCGTTGTTGTGTATTTGTTATCGTCGGTATTACGACTCCAATTTGATGGCCACAAACATTTCAATTACAATACAATTTTCAAAAGAAATTCTTTAACAGACAAACTTCAACCATTTTACCCCCAATACATGTACCACATATCTCTCTCCTTCTCCCTCCCATACTCGCAATGACACCGAAAAACACTCTCTTCGCCACTTATTCAATAGAAAATTGCAAACCCCAGCAAAAATATTGTGAATTCCTTTTGTTAACCGTAATGCCAATATAATAGACAAATCAGCAGTACCATACAATACATTTACACGTTTATGTTGACGTATACGTATGTACATATATATACAAAGGGATCCATTAATCCAATCAGTTTTAGCTGTGGATATATGCGTAGTTAGAGGCTCATATATAGCAACAGAAACTGAAGTCTAATATGAAATTCTATACATTGAAACCCAAATTGAATTGTTGTTGTGGTTTTATTTCAATTTTTATTTCACTCCTGTTATATTGTAGTTGTGCAACGTTCTTAATACCACTTAAAACTCCATCACTAATAGCAACAGATTTCAAATAGTTGAACACTATTTAGCAGCATCGTTACAGACAGTTTGCTCTTGAAAAACATGGCGGAAAGTGAAATTTGGTTACTTTGTGCAGCTTAACTTGGAAAATATTTTGTTTTGCATCCAAATACAGAAAAGATCGTAAAATTTCGTCTTTATAACCCAATTTCATAATTTTGTGATGGAGATTTATGGGCCATTTATGAACCAAAGGTTATTTCGAATCTGGCAATACTTATGACATTTTGTCACAAAATTCAGTACATTATCTCCACTGAACATAATTAATCGATTTACGCTTGAGCAGCGTTGGGATTTATTGGAAATTTATTTCGGTCGCCCATTTTTTTTTACCAAAAAATCTTCTTTTTGGATGAAGCTCATTTTCATCTTGGTCGGTATAACATACATAAGCAAAATTGCCATATTTGGAGCTCCGAAAACCCACACGGTGGTCTTACAGAAGCTAATTACGAGTGACTGTTTTGTGCGGCTTGTGGAGCGGAGGCATTATTGGCGCATATTTTTGTGAAAATGAGGACGACGCAACCATTACGGTCAATGGAGGCATCTATCGCACCATGATAACCGATTTTTTTGTACCCGCTCTTCATGGCATTGATGTAAACGATGTTCGGTTTCAACAGGATGGTGCAACTTGCCGCACATCTCATGCCACAATCGATTTATTGCGTCAAACGTTTGATGGCCATTTAATTAGCCGAATGGTGATGGTCAATTGGCCGCCAAGAAGCTGCGATTTGACACCGCTATATTTATTTCTGTGGGGAGCCGTTAAAGAAAAGTGATATGTCGACAAACCAGAAAGAATTGAGCATTTGAAGGCCAACATTTATGATGCCACTACCAATATACGTCGCCATATACTCGAAAAAGTGCACGAAAGTTGGTCCGATCGAGTGTGGTACTGTGAGGCAATCCGCGGCAGCCATACGAATGAATAAATATTCCATTTCTAACCGCGGCAATTGTACTTCACAACAAAAAAAAAAAAAAATTGGCAAAATTTCAAATTTCCATTTTTAAATTTAAACTTTGAAATGGCCTACTCTATATTACATCAGCAAGCTGAACTTAAAGAGGTATTGGATATGCGAGAAAAATTGTTTACTGGATGTACAATATTCAAAAACTCTCTTAAATATTGTATTCATTCTGTGATTATACATATAAAGCCCGAGAAATCGGGGTAATTCTTATCCAGAACTAAAATGTTGGAAAGCTAAACTATCTTGTTTTTGAACTTTGCAATGTTTTCACGAAGACTTGGTATTCTCATTGCGGGCTGTAAAAAATACTTCCAGTACAATAGACCCACCTCGTGTATTAAGGTCACTTAAACTGTAATTAAGGGTATTGTGGTGGCTCTTATTAAGGGTTCAAGTATTCGCAGTTCAATTTCATACCCTAAAAAGGCGAAAATAGTCAATTCTTTGGCATCTTTTGGCCTCTCACACAGTTCAGGTATTCTGTGTTAATTTCTAAAGCTTGAGGTATATAACTTAATCCGCCTAATGGGGAGCTACCCTTTCGGCGCCGTTCGTCATGGGTTCTCTGTCGTTGACGGTCTATGTAGCTCGACCCTACATTAGTGGGTTGCCAATTTAGGTAGGTAATCTGTGTTGTCCACTTTTGGGACCTCCATGGGGAGGATTTTTTTCATCATTGGTGCATGAGGATACTTGTTCTTTGTTTTGTACGTGCATTCTTTCTTGGGTCATCAGTCCTGAACTGTTTGAGGGTTTAACTGGTAGCAGACTGGATTGCAAAGTCTGATCGGAGGCTTATTTCTGGTATCACGGCTGTCGGGAGCCCCAGGGCTTCATTTCTGGCCGTCTACGGCGACGCCCCCTTGTGAGAGTAACGTGGCGGTTTTGGTTTCTACCCAAATTACAGTGAGAGCGATTGTCAAAAACGAGTTTACATAGTTTCCGACCCCTAACCAATAAAGAAGTCATGTCCAAATGCTTGGCTTCGAATTGGTACTCACGTACGGTGATGCTGCCTCATGATAAGACTATCATTGATTGTATCACCGTACGTGAATAACAATTCAATCAATGCAATCAATGATAGTCTTATCATGACGCTGCATCATCGTGTAGCGTTGGTAGACGCATTGATTCCATCCGTGCTTTGGGCAGCGTGGGGTGCTATTATGGCGATGCTCCCGTTTAGTTCTGGTATAATTTACCCGCCTCTACATATTTGGTATTCTTCCTAGCATAGCACGACCCTCTCAGTGCAGTGTATAAAGAAAACGTGCTTAGCAACATATCCTAAGCACACAAACTGTATATAAACTATCTTGTAATCATTTGGCGAGGAGTGTATAAACCATCGCTACATACCTTAGGTAATCCTATCCTTTAATTTTCGAGTTGTACATTTGGCTCCAACTATTTCTGGCAAGAATTAAATGTTGAGGATACAGAAGGAAAAATAAATGTAGGAAGAAATGCTGTTTGTCGAGATCTTAAACCAATGACAACCAAACTGTACAGTATGTTGGCGGTCTTTCAAACATTGCGTTCCTAGCTGCGATGTTCATTCCATAGAATGTGGTTGTAGCACACTCTCTGACACAATCCAATACCATTCTATTGAAAATAGATTTCGTCCTACACGAGACTTAAGAATCATGCTAACATAATACCACTGGGACTACTGTACTGAACACCAACATTATAACAATAGATACAAACATACATGTATGTATGTATATATCCCTCTTTTAGTACTAAATTCTATATAAAAATACATGAATTTTTAACTTCATTTTCTTTTTTTTCTTTTGTTTCTGTTTTTATTGTATTTTTATGTGCATACGCAGACAGCAGAAAATCTTGCAGATGCCTCATTGCAACGCAGCGTCAGTGAGAAACAACGTGACGAACAGGAACTGTTGGCAGCACGACGTCGTGAAAAACAACGTCTCGCCACAAAACCGGCAGCCGGGCGACATTCACGTTTTGGCGGCACGTATGTTATACGTAATCTTAAATCTGTCTCGGATCGGGATATTATATGCCATCAGCCGTTGGAACGTGTTGCATCGATTGACTTTGATCGTGAAAAACAGACACAGAAACGTTCATTTCGTCATGTACGTGAAGAGGGTCAGGTGACCAGACGCAGTGCATTCTCAGTGCGGTAAGTGTGAAATAATACGCTTGAAATTTTCTACATTTTAATATGCAAAGTAAGTAAGTAAGTGGGAAAGGAAAACCCAAAAACATGATTCATATTACAATGTGATTTGCTTGTGAACTGCAAACACACTGTTGTTGATTTGTCACGTCTAACCAAACCAGGCAAAATGAAGTTTGTTGTCTGTCTAATGGGAAGAAAACCCAATAATTTTATGGCTGGAACACATGCTTAATATCATACCACTTTAGTGTATTGTTATTGACAGATTTTGTAGCACACCTTCTGCAATTGAAGTGAAATTAAAGGCTTTTTTGACTGCTATCTTTTCAGTGAAATATGAATCATTTTGGTACAGACAGGATTACAACCCATGTGTTATGTTAATTTTATCCATTAGCAGAGGGACCTACAGTTCCAGTTGGAAATGGAATATTATTTCATTCATATGGCTGCTGCGGCTGGCCTCACAGTAGTTCATTCGATTGGACCAATTTTCATGCACTTTTTTGAGTGTATGGGATCGTATCTCGGCAATAGCATCACGAATGTTGGCCTTCAACTGCTCAATTGTCTCTCGTTTGTTGGCAATACACGTTTCTTTAGCGGCGCCTCATAGAAAATAGTCTAGCGGTGTCAAATCGCAGCTTCTTGGCCAATCTTGACATCATCATTTTGGCTAATTAAACGGCCTTCAAACGTTTGCCGCAATAAATCGATTGTGGCATGAGATGTGTAGCAAGGTGCACCATTCTGTTGAAACCAAACATCGTTCACATCCATACCATAAAGAACGGATACAAACAAAATCGATAGGTGTCTCCACTGACCCCGTTTTCAAAGAAATATGGGCCGGTTCACAAGCTGCACCAAACTGTAATTCGTAATGGGTGTTAGCTTCTGTAAGAAGGCGTGGATTTTCTGAGCCCCAAATACGGCAATTTTACTTATTAACGTGCCCACCAAGGTGAAAATGAGCTTCATCCGAAAAGATGATTTTTTTTTTGGCGTAATCAACGTCCTCGTGCATTTTCTCGTTGGTCCAATAAATCCCTATGTTGCTCAAGCGTAAATCGATGCATTACGCTCAGTGGAGATACTGAATTTGTGATGGAATGACATAAAAAATTAAACCGATAGATGGCCCACCCGATATAAAGTATCCTGTGTCTTACTGCTCTTATTTTCGCGTCTTCGCATATAAAAAGTATCTTGTAGTGTCGTGTGGTTAAGTTTCAGGAATCCGCTGAGTTGTGCTGAAGGTGAAATGAGTCGCCTATCACAATAAGTGTGCTACTTCATTACCACCTGCTGTTAACCATAATACATGTCAATTTCTCTGTGATCGGTATGGTATTTAAAATTTAAGAAATTTCAAACGTTAAATATTTCTTTATAAGGAAAGAAAAAAGTTCAAAAGAAAACATTTTAAATTTGCATCCAAAACATATGCCTTTGCCACTTGCAACATGGGGCATATGCAATGTAAATGTTGGATATTGATGTAGATGATTGAGTGTATATCTTGCATTTCCGGTTTATTATGAAAGATGTTTTAAGTTGTTGGGCGTTTAAGTTTGCATTTCAACTGCTATGTACGTTTGTGTGTGTGTGTGTGCCTGTGTCTTGTATGTAGTTGTTATTGACTTTTATATACAACGAATGAAATAATGTGTAGCATAAATATAGGCGTGTGTATGTGTGTGTGTAAGAGGAAAGTACGTGCATCACAAGATAAACTTGTAAAGTCACATACACATCATGCCTTATGTCAATCATACTGTTTTCATTCACCCCAACCATTTGTTCAATCATTCATTCATTCATTCCTTTAATCATTCCCTTGTATTGTATTTTGCATTTCCTCTATGTACATATGTGGGTGAGTGTGGAAGACAATTGAAATTTTGTAAATGATTGACTTGTGGTTTACACCTGATGCCATGTTATTGCAAATGTTCAAACTTTGTTTTTGTTGTTATTTTTATTGCAATTACAACAGTTGTTTGCCACAATTTGATATGAAAGTCTAAAAGTGTGTGTGTAAATGAGTTGTCATTTGTACGTGTTGGTTTTCTTAAACTAATTTAAACTCTCTTATGATCTTTAATTTAAATACAATAAATATTTCACTTTTAGTCCTTTCTAAAGTCTATTGCAAAAGGATTTATACTTTTATCACATTTAATAAATACTTATTATTAATAGAGTGATGATGAATGTATTTATGAGATACATACATACATATTTATTTTAGGCAAGAAATTAAAATTAAAATTAATTTTTTTTTTAATTTTGTTGAATTTATACAAAAGTATTCAGACCGATTAGGAAATGTTGGGTCATATCAGAATTTGGCTTTTTGGATAAATTTTTGGTAAATAAAATCTACTATATTTTAATCAAGTATTTGCAAGCATTTATAGTATTCGCCGTAGTTTAGTAGATAGTGCGTTGGCTTATTAGACGTTAGACCTCGGTTCAATTCCCCCAAATATCGGGTCCGCCATCGTTTTTTTTTCAACTAGTGCTTATTACGTGAATGATAACACTTAGCTCATGTCTGATTTGACAGATAATTAGTTTTATCCTTCCGCTGAACGAATATGGTTGTGTATACGCTTGAACAACGCTGGGAAATATTGCGACATTACTTTGAAAATCATGGTAATGTTGCAGAATGTGTGCGAAAATTGCGTACGGATTTTGGAAGAAGGGAAGCACCGTCAGCTCCGTATGTTCGTTATCTTGTGAAAAAAGTGAAAGAAACTGGCATCCTCATCGATAAACCAAAGCGTGAAAAGCCAAAAACAGTGCGTACATCCGAGAATATTGCTGCTGTGGCAGAAAGTGTGCGTGAAGGGCCATCAACATCAATTCACCGTCGTTCTCAACAATTGAACATTTCGGAGACATCATTGAGACGAATTTTGCATAAAGACCTTGGTATGACGCCATACAAAGTCCAATTGGTTCAGGAGTTGAAGCCAATTGACCATCCAATGCGTTTTCGCTTCGCTAAGTGGGCCTGTGATCGACTTACAAAAGATGCCGATTTTGGCAAAAAAAAAAATATCTTTTCAAATGAAGCTCATTTTGATCTTGGCCGGTATGTAAACAAGCAAAATTGTCGCATTTGGGGCACAGAAAACCCGCACGCATACATTGAAAAGCCGACGCACCCAAAACGAGTCACTGTTTGGTGCGGATTTTGGTCCAGAGGCATAATTGGGCCATATTTCTTCGAAAATGAGCAAGGAGTGGCCGTTACAGTCAATGGCGATCGTTATCGGGCCATGTTGAACGAATTGAAGAGGAGGATATTGGCAACATTTGGTTTCAACAGGACGGCGCTACGTGCCACACAGCCGAAGCTGCACACAATGTTTTGCGCCCTGTTTTTGAAGATCGCATTATTAGCCGCAGAGCTGATGTCGTTTGGCCACCTCGGAGATTCGATTTGACACCGTTGGACTATTATTTGTGGGGTGCCGTCAAAGATAAGTGTTACGCCGACAAGCCAGAGACTACTGACGCTTTAAAGGACAATATTCGTGAAGCCATTGGTGAAATACAGCTGCGCACAATCGACAATGTGCTTAAAAATTGGATCGAGCGTGTAGGCTACTGCATGGCCAGCCGAGGCAGCCATTTGATTGAAATTATTTTCCATTATTAACCGGAAGGATTGTACTTTCAAATAAAAAAAGAAATTTGAGAAAATATTCGGTAGTTTTTTTTAAAGCATTTTCAAAAGAAAGTTATTTGGCGGACCCTTTATTTCTTCGGCGGCGTACTCTCAACAGATTTCTGACAAATAGTCTGAGAATAAATAAAGTTGCAATAAAAATATTTCTCAAAAATCTGTCTTTCGGAATCGACTTTAAACTGTTGATCCCGTCACTCATGTATAAAATTTAACACACACAAGCTAAGCGGTGGGAGAAGCTAGGTCTCACCCTTTATATCCAACTCATAGTCCAAGGCAAAATCGAAAATGTAGTGGAACACAGTCTGCTACGAGCTAAAAGCGAACTACGGTTGTAAATGAGTGAAAATTAGATTATCAAACTGAACGACAACTTCGTTCGTTTCTTTGGACTCGTAAACAGACTGTCATTGCAATATTGATGGCATAAGAACATATGGCCTTTAAAACCAGTTTCATTGATTTAAGAAATGTTTTCACCGTATTATTTCAACTTCAAGCTTTAACGGCTTGGACAAGCCTATTTTAAAGAAGTTCTCTCTCTCTCTCTTATTGCAGTAAATGAAATGGTTTCTAAGGAATAAGTATCTTATAACACACTATAGCATACAAAAGTTATATGTATTCTAATAACTTTCAATACCAACAATAAGTAAAAAAGAACGATATACGAAGGTTGTTTTATCAGTTGTTTCTTTATTTTTGTTATTACTCTTGGCGTCTGTATTTGTTTTTTTTTTATCATTTTCTGTGCTTTTGTCATATCATTTTATGTAGGCAGTAAACAAAAGCCAGCCACATGTCGATGTTGTTTAGAAATTCCATCTTTAGGAAATAATATCATGAATTATTTAATATTTCCACTCAATATCAGTTTGTCCATTTGTCTGGTCGTTGATATAAACAGCTGGTGGTAGCATAAAAACGATGGCCGTTTATGGTTTTGCTATTTTTCTTTCCCTGTTTGTCATGTGGAACATTTTAGTGGAAGACAACAAGGTGGTGAGGGCCATAATATTATTTTGATTTTGGTTTTGGTTTTTTTTTTGTTGGCCAATTGTCTGCATTATTATTGTTATTTTGAGACAACTTCCTCATCATAAAAATCAATTATATGTTAATGGAAAAGAACAATAGCGGAAATGGTAAAATTACTTACATTCCTTAGACCAGGACAAATAGAAAATCCTAATCAAATACGTCAAGCTTTGAAGATTTTATTATTGGAATATGTTAAGAATTTTGTTAATTTTCTCTACGGAAAATATTTTTTATATTTTTTTTTAAATAAAAGTATTTGCCATAGTCTAGTAGGTAGTAGGTAGGCTTATTAGACATGAGGCCTCGGTGTAAACTCCAGGTCAGGTCTCCAACAAAACGAATTGTATGAAAAAATATTTCTTCTGTGAGTTCCTCTCAACAGATTTCTGGCAAGAACCCTGAGCGTAAATGAAATTGCCATGAAAAGCTTCACAAAAATCTGTCGCTCGGAATCAGCTTTAAACTGTTGGTCCCGCCACTCATCACATAAGTGGTGTGTCAAGCTAAGTCGTAATCCCGACTGAAGGGTTGTAATGACCAATTATGTATCTATGTTTGTATGTGTATATGAGAACTTCACGGAATTATCACTTGTTTGTGGCTATGTTAGTGCCGACCCGCATCTTAATCATACTCTTCAGAGATTTGCGATTTGTTTTTTACATTTTGCAGACGAAAAATCTCTACAAGGTATCATCCACATCCGTTCATCTAGTGGCGGTAAATCAAACATGGTTTTTTCTTGTTCGTACTGTTGTTACTGATGGCTCATCTTTTCTTTTTTGTTTTTTCTTTTCTTGCATAAATACGTCTTTGACTCAGGGTAAATACATAAACTGAGTGCGACTGTACCGAGAAGTCCTCATTCACTTACTGACTACAAATAACAGGTCAACGCGGTATTAGTGATGGTGCATCCTTTCCTATCCTTTTCTTGTTTCATTTTTTTTACACATTTTCTTGGGAAAGAAATCTTAAGAAATGGTTTTCACGGAAAAAAATAATAAAAAATTGCATGGATTTCTTTTCTTCTTAACTCCTCTATGATAGCATATACAGTTACTTTAATGGCGCTGCTCTTGGTGAGCTACAACAACAAAAAATAATACACAAAAAAACTTGTTTAGATTGCAATTTTACAATATTTTTTCCCGTTTCATTGTTTGGTTTGCTTTCTTTCGATACACTTTGATTTCACAGACAGACAGACAGTCTTTCGCCTTTCGAGCAAACACCCATGGCGGCAAACTCTCGCCAGCATACAGCTCTCCTGGCTCGGAAAATATTGACGGGTGGAAACATAAATAAACGTTATTATGTGTTGTGTGTGTGGCACAGAGATGCAAGATATAGTGCAACAATATTTTTCTTTCCTTTGGTTTAGCTTTTCTTGCAAAAGCTAACAACAATGCTTTCCAAGTAGTCTTTGGTCATTGTGTTAATGGCATGAAGGTACGAAAGAATATTTTCTTGTTATTCTCCTGCACGGACAGGTGATGTGGGTTATTTTTCAATTTTTTTCCTGATTTCTTTTTTAAGTTGGAAGTTTCCATGCTCGGCGCTGTTGTTATTGTTGTTTATTATTGTATCTTATTAAAGATCCATTAAGTTGAAATATATTTCTATTTATATTATGACTTTTTCTCCTTGCTATTTATCAAAGTAAGGGCGAAAAGTATTAAATGGGGTGGAAAGCTGATAATAAATACGCTGGAGTCTTGTTCTTGCAATTTTTTTTTTATGAAATATTTGTTCACACAAAAAGTTTCTTGTTTTTGGTAAATTTTTTAACTGAAGCTTGGTGATCTGATACATACTTACCCTTGCTTTCGTGGTTGCTTGACATGTTTCGATTTTTTTTTGGCTAAGCATTTTTCAGCGTTTAATCGATTGGCGATTGTTGTCTACAACCACTATAGTTTTGCAAACATTTTAGAAAATGGTAGTCAGATGGTGGGAGCTGCGTTCTTGCCTTTACGGATAATGATTCCAGAATTTGCTGTCAAGTTTAGAAGTATGTTGCCTGGGCTTTCTGTTGCTCTCTATCTTTTAAGGCGTTTGGATTGGATCACCTGATCTACTTTTCATCGCCAATAATGATACAAATCAATAATGATTAAATTTCATTAAATTTCTAGTCATTTAATGTCTTGTTCAATCAATTTCTTGGTCAATCAATTATTTGATCCATCAGTCTCTTGGTCAATCAATTTTTTGTCAATAAATTTCTTGGTCAATCAATCTTTCTTAAATACATACATACATTACAACCCTTCAGTCAGCATTACGGCCTAGCTTCTCACACCACTCCTTTTGTGTGTGTTGATTGTATAGATGAGAGGAGGGACTTACAGTTTAAAGTCGACTCCGAACGACAGATTTTTGAGAAACTTTTCATTGCAATTCTATTTGTTCTCGGAGTTTTTGCAGAAATATGATGTGAGCCAGATTTCATATTTGGTTTTGTTGGAGATGTCTGCCCTGACACAACACACTACCTACTAGACTACAGCGACTACTGGAAGCCACAGTAATGGCCGTATTTTATTTTGTACTTGTATGATTAGGACTCATAGAAATTTACATACGATATTATACATCTATATTCACCTCGCATTAAGTTATATACAACAATCATGTATAAAGTTAACACAAACAACGTAGGTGGTGTGAGAAGCTAGGTCGTCATCTTGATTGAAGGATTGTAATAACGAATTATGTCTGTGATATAGCTATTTAAGGCTGGATATCCTCAAAAGACATTGGTAGTCGGGCCCGATTCGTTGCAAGATTTACTCTCTACTTACTGAGAGCCTGTGTACTAAACCCAATCTAGTTCGTCACACTTTCGTCCAGTCGCCAAAGTATTCAAGTATTTTTCGGCGGTGGAGATTTAGCGAGTGCTCATTCAGCTGACGTCTGTCAATTTTTGCTGCATCAACACCTTCCTTGCCAAAACGCATACTGCGCCCCAATTGTCATATGATGTTAACATCAGATTAAACATGTTATCGAGCATACATATATATATATATATATATACATACATACATACATACATACACCTTTCCTAAATCCTTTCCGGAGGGCTTCGAGGATACTCCACTCACCACCGCTGAAGCAGAACGGCGAGAGGTCTCGCTCATCTCTACCTGGAGTTGCAGGGGAGCAAAGTTCTTGAAAAGGAGGTGGATGATTTCACTAACCTAGGCAATAGAATCTCGGAACTCGCAGAGATGATGGGCGGAGGAAGGAGGTCCATCCACCAAGCGATGCGCGATTTAGTAGCTTCTATATCGTCATTATACCAGCAAACCGCTAAGGATAAAGTTGCGGAGCAGGAGCTAAAGGTCAGAACCAATGAAAGAAGCACACAGATGATCATGCAACAAGAGACACCTTGTGCTTCCAAGAGGCAGATGGAAGAATTGGAAAAACCAAGGAGAACACCACCAAAGAAGACCGGGACAATCCGTCCTCGTGGACAAGTCAAGCCTGCCACTGAGGTTAGGAATAGTGACTCGACGGGGTGACCAGCAACTGCTACGAACTAGACTGTGGTAGTGACCGCAGCAACAGAAGAGGACACTCAGGAGCACAATGATTGGATCTTGGAAACTAGGAAGCGCAGAAAACCTCCAATGAATGAATGCCCCGGAGCTTAAATCAGTTGGCGAGGATGTCCAGCTTGTGAAGAAGACACAAAGGGGCGAAATCCTTCTGGAGTTTAGAAGATCAGCCGAGGTGGCTACGGAGATGCACCGTTCTAAGCTAAGGAGGCCGAAGAGGTAGAGGTCAGAACAATTGGGCAATTCACACGACTTTGTATCGTGTATGTTGTATTGAACACATTTGGTTGTTTGTGAACGCTCAATGCTATGCTGTATTGTGTTAATCTTGTGGCATTCAAACAATTTGATAGCCCGAAACCAACACAACGTTTTAAAAACATATGAAAACCTATATACATTTTTTTATTCACACAATTTGATAGCACGAAACCAATACAACTTTTAAAAACACATGGAAAAAATGTGTATAAGTGTATCGGATTTTTATATGAAAATTATCAACAACAATTATACACTGTTGTATGTTCTTCCAACAATACAATGAATACAACGATACAACGGCTTGTGTGAATTGACCAAATAACTGAGGAGGCTACAATCGAACTAAGATATCTGGATGAAGTAACAACTGAGAAGGTAATAATATGTATGTATGTATGTATGTATGTATGTATGTATATATGTATGTATGTATGTATGTATGTATGTATGTATGTATGTATGTATGTATGTATGTATGTATGTATATATGTATGTATGTATGTATGTATGTATGTATGTATGTATGTATGTATGTATGTATGTATGTATGTATATATGTATGTATGTATGTATGTATGTATGTATGTATGTATGTATGTATGTATGTATGTATGTATGTATGTATGTTTGTATGTATATATGTATGTATGTATGTATGTAAGTATGTATATATGTATGTATGTATGTATATATGTATGTTTGTATGTATATATGTATGTATGTATGTATGTAAGTATGTATATATGTATGTATATATGTATTACTGTGGCTTCCACTCAGCTTTAAAAACCCTTCCCTAACAAACTATGTAATTTTAAATTTTCCCTTTATTTATTGCTTTTTTCTGGAGATGCACCCTCAATTTATTGGCAGAACAGAAGACCTACGGTTTAAACGAATAATTCAATCCATATAAAAAGATTTATTTTGTCCTTGTTATTGTTTTTTTTTCCTTTTAAGAAATATTACTCCATTATTTCAATTAATTATTTATTTAATGTTTACCAATCCATTTCTTTTACACACGATTTTAAAATTATTGCTGAAAAAAAAAACAAGCCGAAATAAATTTTGTTTTTCTTTTTCTACTTGCAGTTTATGTTTGCGGGAATTTTGTATCGAAATATTGCGTTCGGCTTACAATACATTAGTACGTCAAGTAAGACGTTTATTGGAACGTAATTCTGGATCAACTGGTCATGATGATTCCTATTTGTTGTGGGTCATACGTTTCTTTATGGAATTTAATCGTCTAAGTGATATGAAATTGGAGCTTGTAAGGTAAGTAAAGTAACGTAATCCATAGAGAACAAAATGAAAATGAAAAAAAAAAAACAATTTCAATTGCATTTTTGTAGATCTGCTTAAAAGTTACTGGCAGTTCTATTTTTTTTTTTAAATTTCTTTTTCAATTCTCCCCTTCAAGGCTGTTGTTGTACACTCTATTGTTTAACCAAAAGTTTTCTGTTATTTTAAGTTTTTTTCTTTCTTTCTTACTTTTTTTGCTTACTTTTTCCTTTTGTTTCTGTTCAATACAGTACAGTAACGTTGAAGTCCAGAATAGAATTGCTGTAAAGGAGGAGAATGTAGAAGAGCGTAAAGAAAAACAAACACCTTTTAGAAAATTGCATAGAGACTTACTTTTTCTATTATTCCCCATTTTCAGTTTTCCTCATAGGAATTGGAAAGTTGGTTTTGGTTTGTAAATTTTTTTACTTCAATCTTATTTTTCTTTTCTTTATACTTTCGTTATTTCCATATGGTATTTCAAATATGCGAGTACTTTTAAAATAAAAATTTTGTGCGAATATATCTGATTGAATTAGATTTTGTGCTGTCAACCTTATACTATGTTCAGACATGCAATTTTATTGAGTCAATATTCTGTTTATTGAGTACAATATTTTAAGTGTTCAGACATAACAATATACGCAGTTCAGCTGCTTATTCAATATTCATTTGACAACAGGTTGTTTAAACATTGTTTTTATTTTGTTTTTTTTTGCTTTGTTTTGTTTTTTGTTTGTCGTTGTTGACATTTGATGCTCACTGAACATACTTATGGCAGTGCTGTATTTTAAGTTTTACTCAATATTATAACAATTTGCGTATTTATTGCGCAATAATTAATTGAAACTTTATATGAAATATTGACCACAATAATGGCATTTATTGCGATTTACGCAATAAAGATGCATATCTGAACACCGTATTATTCACTCATGATTATTATTAATAAAAATTAAATTTTTTGTTCAATACCACTGTACTTCACTTACCTTTTAATTATCTCGGTTATTAATCACTGGCTAACAATTCATGACTGACTGGCAGCATCGTAATTCACAGTATTTCACTTCTGGCAACTTTACGCTTTTTCCAAGGAATTTATTTTTTTATTAGTTTTGATCTTTGTTGTCTTCCTGTTCTCGCAAATTCGTACACACTTGCTTGTATAATTCTGTGTACCGTACCAAGTGTGTGTTCTGTTGTTGTCTGTTTGTCTTGTTAACCAATTTTTGTCACGTATTGGCGAGGATAGTTTGATCTACTCCAAAAGTTTCCCCTACAGCAGTGACACTCTCTCATTGTGTTTGTTCTACTAATGATAACATTTCCATCTAAAAGGTAGAAACCGGCGACAGACAGTAAGGTATTGCTCGCTGCAATTGTTGTAGCAGCTTGGCTTGGCCCTAGATTACCCTAGTGATCTTCTTTAGATTTTTCAGCTAAAGGTATACAGTATACCAACATAAAAGGTCTTAGGATGATAACAAGTGTGTGAGAAGCTAGGCCGTAATCCTGACTGAAGGGTTGTAATGGCCAATTATGTATGTATGTATGATAACAAGTCCGTCTATTAATACCTAGAAACAAAGCATTTTCCGAACATTTTTTGGTATAGTAGTGAGGAGCTGATTTTTGCTGATTGAGTTGAATTTTTAATGGAGAATCGCTGCTGGCTATGTTTCTGCAATTTACGTGGTTATTGATGTCAGATGGAACGTGTCAGGACGCGTCTGAGATGGATTATTTAGGGGATATTGAAGTCTCTTAATTTTAAAAATTCGAAAACAGTGAATAAAATTTATTCATCCTCTCTAGGGTTCCAATCTAGGTTGCTTGGGTTTTTCATCGAATATTTTAAACATTACATCCCGCTCCAGTTCTATTGATACTACAATGGAAGACAGTCTAATAAAATAAGAAAACTGTATCAAGCAATGTATCAAACAATGAATTTGTTCTGTAGCCACACTCATTGTTTGTCGAATATACTTACTGTACTCTGCCTTTCTGAACTAATTTTACTTTACTTATTTAAGTTGTCATTACAGACCTATAGGCAGGATAACGACCTATGTAGCTTCTCACACCACCTATGTTGTGTGACGGCATACTCCACGGTGCTCAAAGCACGGGTGGTAACAATGCTTCTACCAGTGCCCCCATGCACAGTGCATATACATATGCTCATGCATATCATGTAGTTGCATCACCATACGTAAGTACTCATTCGAAGCCTTGCATCTTGGTTGGGAGTGCCCGGACATACAACGACGATTTAACGTGGGTACCTGTCAGCGTGGACCTAATCCCACGGTGCTCTTCGCATAGGGTGAAATACAATGCGATGTAGATGTAGCAGACTGCTACGCCTGAGTACCAATTCGAAGCCATGTATTTGGACATGACTTCCCCCTTGGTTAGGAGCGGAGCCTATCTAAAATTCCTTCCGATCTTTGGGTCACGGCACCCGGTTGAGAATGCAACTCCACACCGAGCCTTTTGACTAGATTCTTCCCGCGATTTGGGTCCAAACCACAGCCACCACGATGCTCCCAAAAGGGGAAACACCAACAGCCAGGCTGGAACCGAGGTTCTAGGGGCTCCTGACTCCCGTGGTAACAGAATTAAGTCTCCGGTCAGACCTCGTAATCAAATCGGTTACTACCAGTTCAACTCCAAACAGTTCGGGACTGGTGGCCCACAGCGACACACTAAACATACATCGACATAAAGGGCAACACTTACAATACTAACATTGAACAGCGTCCTCACGGACAAGGCTTTGGGCACATGGTGTGGCACCAGGAGTAGACAAAACGAACGTAGCAGGAGAGCCCGGATCTACATTTAAAAATCGACTCCGAACGATAGATTACATGGCAATTTTATTTACTCTCAGAGTTTTTGCCAGGAGACTGGCTGAATAGAAGTCGCCAAAGACATTTTTTGCATATTTTTCCAAATGTTCTCCTCTTTTTCTAATGTGCAGCCCTTGTGCTGAACATCATCTTCTTCGTCCCTGGTTTGGTGGAACTTGTTCAATACTGCTTTCACCTGTGGCGTCACAACGGGCCGCTATACGTAATCAAGTGAGCTTTTGGCATCAAAGCTACCACTCCAACCTACCAACCTACCTACTACTTCTACTTTCATTCTTAGTTTTCACACAATACATAGCCTGAGTGTTGGACTTAAAAACAGAAAAGTAATCGATAGTTTCCTGTTGCATATGTCTTTTACTTTCCACATCCATCGATTTAATAGTGGATTTTAGTTATCTTCCATTACCACTCTCGAGTGGAATTGAATTAACAACCGGTTGGCCCGCAAGGGAAAGTTTTAAAATTGAAATCAATTAAAGGAAATAAATTTCTGTAACATATAAAAAGAAACTCGAACTATAAAGATTGTGTAGGTCCTTACTGCTGTTGTTTTAAAAAATATTTTAGAATTTTGCCTGATTTTTTGTTGTTGTTGTTTGTTTCTTAACAAATTAAATTTAACATAGTTTTACAAGAAGTTTTCCTACAACAACTATTATTTTTATTATTATTGTTATTGTTGTTGCTTCTATTGTTTACTTATAGTATTCCTTGTGCATTTCCTTAAAATCGTTGTTGGTTTCTTACTGTGTTATTTTAAGGAAAGGAAAACTTGCAAATATTTTTGAAAAAAAAAAAAAAACGAAAAAGATTTTAAATTTTCTTTTTCTTCTTTTTGGTTTTCTTTTATTTCTTCAAATTTTTGCACAGTAGTTTTGGTTGGCGAAAAGGCGAAAATGGTTTCATTTTATTACACATTTTAATTACTTTCAGATGCTTGTGCTCCTTAAATATTTCGTGGATTCTGTATGGAATCTTCATAGTTTCATAACTAGGCTGAAATTTGTTTCTCACATACATACACACAGTTACTAAAGTATACATACGGTTAACAAATTTCAGAAATTTTTTAACCATTCCGTTTTCGTTTAAAATCTTTATAATTGTATCACAACTTTCCTCGATTTTAAGACGGTCTTGATTAAAAAATTTTCTGAAATTTGTTAAACGTATGTATACTTTTGTGGCTGAGTGCACATACATAATTGGTTATTACAATACTTCAGTCAGGATTACGACCTTTCTTAAATTATAAGAAATATTTGTCTTAGAAGTAGTGGTGCCAGTAAATCCATTGGGTCAGGGGTATAGTTTTGCAGAACAATTCGGAAAATAAGTCGACCTAGAGAAGTCACATCTTTAATCGAGCTAGGTTCTACTCCAAGAAAGTCTGTTCTATCAATACATACATACATAGTGATTCATTACAACCTTTTTGTCAGGATTACGACCTAGTTTATCACACCACTTATGTTCTGAGTGTCAATTTAATACAGGAGTCGGGAGATCTGCAGTTTAAAATCGATTCCCCACGACAGATTTTTGAGAAACTTTTTGCCAGAAATTGCCGAAGACAAATTTTTTTCATATTTCGTTTTGTTGTAGATTTCTGATCTGGGGTTTGAACCGTGGCCCCACGTCTTGTAAGCCAACACACTACCTACTAGACAGCGGCGACTTCATTGCAAATTCCCTTCGCTAAATAAATTACAATTCAGATTATATACCTACATATACATACATACATAATTGGTCATTACAATCCTTCAGTCAGGATTACGACCTAGTTTCTCACACCACTTATGTTGTGTGTGTTAATTTTATACATGAATGGTGGGACCTACAGTTTAAAGTCGTCTCCGAACGACAGATTTTTGAGAAACTTTTCATGGCAATTTTATTTGCTCTGAGTTTTTGCCAGAAATCTGCTGAGAGGAAGACGCCGAAGATATACATCAGACATCAAGCCTGGTTCTCGAACCCTGGCTTTACGTCTATTAAGCCAACACACTACCTACTAGATTACGGCGACTTACAATTCAGATTAAAATTATTTAACAACTGGCATACTTGCTAGACAGGCAGTTTTGAAGCCTTTAAACCGATGACATATTATTGAGCATTATTCTCGCATTTTATATACATACATACCAGAGATCAGCAATGAATCGCATTTTTGCTACTCATAAGTACTCATGAAATTTTGAGTAGGAGTGACTCAACAATATTGAAATTTAACTATTCTGGTTCATTCGTACTCACTACAACATTAATTTATAAGTACAAGTTGCAATGAGTATGAGTACAACGTTGACATCAAACTCATAAGATTCGAACTATGTTTGATTCATACGCCTACTCATTCAGATTCATAAATTTAGAAAACGCAACCTTCTTGTGAGTATGTAGTGTTCGTACGCGAATCATACTTATTTTGTGATTCGTGTATACGATGAGTCATGGAGATTCGAAATCAATAACATTATGCGTATTGTTAAGTATGAGTACCATGAGTATTTCAAACTTTGAATATGAATAGCATGAGTATGACATTAAAATAAGTAAGAATGCGTTTAAGTATCAGAAATTATAAGTATGATTCGAACCTACTCATCGTTTTGAATACTCATTGCTGAACTCTGATACATACTTTCTTAATTGGTCATTACAAACCTTCAGTCCGGATTACGACCTAACTTCTCACCCCACTTATGTTCTGTGTGTTAATTGTATTCAGTAAAGAAACTTTAAGCGACTGCAAGTGTTATGGATGTGGTCAGACCCTTGTATATAGTGATTTTGCTAATAAAAGTTTCTTCAGCGACGGAGTTGATTTCTCGCTCGATGATTGTGCTTTTCGGAGATCTCAAAAATTATTGCATTTGGCAAAAGTGACTGATTGCTGCAAATTGCAGTCTAGATGTGTCATTGGGTCGTATTTTCTCGAACATGAGTCTGTGGATAAACAGTTACAGTCTATTCAGAGTGCTATAGCGACTGATTTTTCTTGGTTTGCAAGTGAATACCTTGATCTGGATGAATCCGTAAGCCTTGTAACACTATCAAGTTTCTCTTTATTGCTTGAGTAACTTCCAGAAAGAGTGATTTCACATTTTTGCAGAGTCTACACCAATATTAGTCACGGAGAAAATCGTCAATAATAAGCATCATAAGAATGTCTGGCAGCGCCACATTTTTGCAGCGTCTATCAATATTAGTCAGAGAGAAAATCATCAATAACAAGTATCATCAGAAGGTCACGCAGCGCCACCTCTTGGCAAAGTGTAAGACTGATAAAGCAAAGTTCCTTACCACTGTACGCAACACATTTCACACAGCACATTGTTTGTAAGTAATGACAGTTGGCAACAATATCATTCTAGAACTTGTAATTTATACCACACCAAATCAACACAACTGATTTTCCTCGTTTCCCAACACAATGTCCAGAATGAGTGAAATGAAATTCAAATGCTGTTTTACTTCACTGTTGGAAATTCGTCAGAATATTGTGAAATAATGTTTCGGTTTTCATAAAAATACTGCTTCTCAGTGTCTATATTGCCAGGAAGTGTTTATATTTTCTTTCTACACCTACTTTAAGTTGCAGCATTAAATTTACATTGTAGCATACGATGCAACCATCAATTCGCTTGTTTTTCCGTCCAACAACAACAACAACAATGACAATAACGAGTCTTAAGAATGAAAATCTTTTTCAGAAAAATTCACTCCAAAAGTGTTGAGAAATTGTTGTTCTTCTGGTTACTTTAAATTTAGTTTCGGACAAAATGACAAAATGGCAAAAAAACATGTTGAAACATTACAAAAATGTTGTCATTCCTTTCATCAACAACATCGACAACAACATTAACATTCACATTTCCATGCCATACCATACCATTCCCTTCCTTCATTTAGACATGCTTAATAATCAGCTTTTAACATGTAGTAGTCCTACTATCTGTGGCCGCAGAAGAGAAGGCTATCGGAAGTGGTAGACATGCAGTTCATTTTATTATTCAAAAGTTTTCATCAATTTATTCATTTTCCCTTTCCTTTTATTCCTTTATTATCTGTTTCTGCCAGCTGTTGCCCGCTGCTTTGGTGGCATTGTTGTATCCTCTGCAGACTCTTAAGTCAACCAATGTTTCAGCAATTTGTCCATTTGTTTTCATGTTTTTTTCCTCCTGGTTTTGTTGTTGTTTTCGTTTCTTTTCAGTGACTTGCAAATTTCATTTGACTTCCAACAGAATTCCGGAGCTTTTGGTTCTTTAAAGAAATGCAATCAAAAGAAAAAAAAAAGCGGCTGACTTTAGAAATGCACTTTTCGCTCGTTGGTTTACTTTTAGCCGTTTCAGTTGGGAACAAAAGGAACAAAATAAAGGAAAAACTCCAGTAAAAGTTGCTGTTGTTAAAAGTATTGCATAATAAACTAAAGAATACCAAAATTTGTTTCATAATGCTCAACAAAAATTCACCATTAGATGGAAGTCTTTGCTCGCTCACCTGCTGGCTGAGTTGCTATTCTGTTTTCTGTATTGTTTTTTTTATGCAAAAAGCAAGAAGATATTTTAGCTGAAACAACAGTTAAAGTTTTACTGCAAAAAAGAAACTTTTGGAGCTCATAAGCAGGGTTAAGACAAAGCATATCTATCGCCTTCTTATTATTTTTGTTAACCGAGTATTTCGGGCTAAGCTAGTCTACAGCGTGATAGGGTCCCCAACTGACTCTATTTGATGTACTTTAGCAAACTATGTTAGTTCTACTTCTTTGCAGGAAGTTGTGATGCGTGACCTTATTTTGATATTCATTGTTTGTGTTGTCCTCTATGGGAAGGGGCAGAGTTCATTGGGTTTCCTCGTGTTATATTATTTGGAGTAGAATGAAAAAGCATGACAATTTTTTTTTTATTGGCACTCAACCACTATACTCCACGTCATCTTTTCATAGCTATAACTTCTGCTAAAAATTATTTAATTGCAGTTAAAGGATCTCCTTCTAAAGATGATTGAAGGGTTATTGCCCACATCGAAATGAAATCTTCTTTATAACGTTAGCGTCCATTTATCAGCAGTGAATTGAGATTCCAGAACATTCACAATTCTTTAACACAACAGTTGTGCTAAAGCGTTCCTTTTTTAAAGAGTTGCAGGGGTTATTCCGCTTAGAATCTTAACAATAAAGGTCCATACACTACCAGTACTGTTAGTCTATAATTATTCTTATTTAACATCTAATTTAAGTTTATAAAAATCTGCTGAGAGAAAGTCGCCGAAGAAATATTTTTTTTTATATTTCGTTTTGTTGGAAGTGTCTGACCTGGGGTTCGAATCGTGGTGTCACCTCTTGTATGCCAACACACTATCTACCAGAGTCTATTAACTAGACTCTAGCGACTTCAAATAAAACGAAATCTAAAAAAAATATTTCTTCGGCAACTTCATTTCAGCAGTCTTCTGACAAAAAAATGAGAAAATTGCCATGAAAAGTTTCTTGAAAATGTAACGTTCGGAGTCGGCTAGAAACTGTAGATCCCGCAAAACTCATGTATAAAATTAACGCACACAACAACCTGACTGAAGGGTTGTGTAGAAGATCTCTACATACTTTGGGTTTTTCACATTCTTAACGACGAAAACCACCATTGCTATACGTTATGGGCGGTCTCTTGGTTTTCCGATTAGTCTTTCTATCTGATGCTAGCTGTTATATCGTAATGGCTTCGGAATTTTCTCTGCCATTTCAAGTGCTTCGTCGACTGTCTAAGTCTCATTTCCCCTGTAATAGTAGCACTAGTGTCTACCGTCAGCTTCAAGAGATTTATTTTAATACAGCATCTTTTCCAGCTTTGCCTCTGTTTGGATCATGAAAAAATCGTGGTGACACACTTGACTCACTGTAGGCAACTTCATTACTACCACTAGTTTATCTGTCAATATCTGAAATTAGGTTTTAAGATCAACAACCGTCATCGTTTACTTTCAATTTCGCTTCGAATGCCTTTTTCTTTGCGAGAAAGTATTTTTCCAGTACCGTTCTTGGAAGCATACGGCTTTCACAAAGCAGTTCCGCCTTTTTCCGTTTCTTTAATCTATTTTTGTTGTTCCATCTAAGCAGGTGATTGGTCTGCTGTAGCAAATCCTAGGACTTTGCCATCTATCGTTATATAGAAACAATGCCCTCTTAGTATATGGTGTAGTGGTGGAGAATTTTGCTGATCGTTGTTTCCTACCTCTTTTTCCTGCGAGAAGGTTTATTTCTTCGGCTACTTTCTCTCAGCAGATTTCTGGCAAAAACTCTGTGAGTACATAAAATTTCCAATGAAAAAGTTCCTCAACAATCGGTCATTTGAAGTCAACTTTAAACTGTAGATCCCGCCATTCCCACACAACATGTGTGAGGTGAGCATCAGAGATCAACAATGAGTATTCAAAAAGATGAGTAGATTCAAGTCATACTCATAATTTCTGATACTTATACGCATTCATACTTATTTTAATATCATACTCATGCTACTCATATTCAAAGATTGAAGGACTCATCGTACTCATACTTAACAATACGCATGATGTTTTTTGATTTCGACTCTCCTTTACTCAACATTTACACGAATCACAAAATAAGTATGATTCGCGTCTTTGTCTTTTTCTTTCTTCTTCTTTTGTAAATGCAACAACAACTACGACTGTAAATTTTGATGAATGATTCGAATCACTCGAATCATTTATGAGTATTATAAGTATTTTTCTAAAATTTATAAATCTGAATGAGTAGGCGTATGAATCAAACATATTTCGAATGTTATGAGTTTGATGTCAACGTTGTACTCATACTCATTGCAACTTGTACTTATAAATCAATGTTGTAGTGAGTACGAATGAATCAGAGTTGTTGAATTTCAATACAGTTGACTCACTCATACTCAAAATTTTATGAGTACTTATGGGTAGCAAAAAAAAACCGATTCGTTGCTGATCTTTGGTGAGCATCTCAGCTGTAATCCTGAAGGAAGGTTTATAATGACCACTTAAGTTGATTAATTAGTGTGCTTAACAAACTTTACTGACGTGTGCATTTCTTTCAATATTTTCTTTACATTATTTCTCTCCTTTCCTTTAAAGATAAAGGATCTCCCTCATTTTCTTATTATATCTTTGCTTTGTTACAGTTTCATTTGTCACGTTTTCTTAGATCAGCAAATAATTGGTCTACTGTAGAAGGTCCTTGGATGATAGATTAGGCCCTATCAGCGGTGTGAAAAGCTAGGCCGTAATCCTGACATCTCTAGATGTGTATGGCCTGCTGTGGACAATAGGAGAACAGGTTATCTGCTGGCCTTGGATAAGGCCAGCTTAAGGTTGGTTGTCGGTTTTATCACGATGACGGGGATCTGCAACAGATCCCAGCCGGACTATTGCAGGGCATGTTGCGATAAGGAGGAGTTGGAGACTATCGAACACCTCCTCTGTAACTGCCCAGCCCTTGGTAGATTGATGTTGAGTACCCTTTGAGAGTTTGAATTCTGTGTCGAGAGCCGACATCAAGGTTCTCCACAGATTCATTACAGGCGCTAGGGCTTCATCAGTGTAGTCGCGCCCTCCCCTTTTTGTTGTGACTTATCTGTGTAATTCCTCCACTTCCCATTGTCCCCTTTCCTACATCCTCTCCTTTTTAATCCCTCTATTATCCTTCCCTCTGTAAGGACGTTGTACAATGGGTCAATTCCACCTCCGGGTACTGTACTTGCTTTTATTGACAAGTACACGTCCTCTAACCTAACCTAATCCTGACTGAAGGGTTCTACTGACCAATTATGTGTGTCGCAAAGTAGTTCAAAACATTGAATTCCGGCTAATAAAACCCAATAGGAAATTGAATTTAATTTTGGCAACACTTGTACAACTTTGTGTATCACTTTAGGTATTTCCTTATTTAATTGTATTCAAATCTTTATTGATAATCCTTCCTTATAAATTGCCTCTCTTAGAAACTCCCTTCTTTCTTTGTCATATAAAGTTTAGTTCTCTAAGTACCTTTCTATGACTTTTCGAGTATGTCATATTGTTTGACTTTGCCGTTGTATACTTATGCTAAACAAATTTGTCTCTGTAACTAATTAAACCAAGTTTTTGTTGTTGTCGTTTTCTTCTTCTTCTTGTTTCTGTAAGCATAAGGATACTTTCAATTCTATAGAGTACTTGTACTCAAACGGTCATTAACTTGTATCGTATTCTCTGTTAAACAATTTGGTTTGTGTGAATATTTAATTCCTATTGAAAATTAAATCCAATTAAAAATTCCTTTTCAAATACATACCAGATATTAAAAGTTTTGTCATCCTTTTAGTGTTGCTTATAACCATTCACATAGACAGACATCCACCTACCTACCAACACTGTTTTTTTTATTTTTTTTTTATTTAGAAAGTCTAGGAGTTACGACACACATGATTTTGAAGTATTTAAGAGAGCGTTGAGAGAGAGTCTACACCATTTTACTCAAGTTTTCCTTTTCTTTTATACTTCCAGTGTGTGTATGTAAGTATCCTTAGAATCCTGCTTAATGCCTTTATGATGGCTAACAAATACCACCCTAATCCTATTCTGCTGCTAGTTTAAGTAGTGTAAGTGTGTTGAAAAATATGAGTGGAATGGATATTAAAGAATGATGGGGGTATGTTTGCGTATGTTTATTTCCACTTGAAGAAATTTAATTTCGTTAATGAGTTTTGCTTCCTTCAAAACCTGACTTTTTCTTTTTCAAATACGCTTTTCTTTTCCTTTTTCAATGCTCAGTAGTTTCGTATTCCTTGCTATCGCTTTGTCTATATACCAAATATCGCTGTCAGTAAGAAAAATAATCGGGGAAAATCTAAGGTACTTTAGTATATTTTTCTTCTTCTTCTTAACTATTTTTTCTTTTTGTTTAAAGTTCTCCGGGTTTTTTTCATTCTTTCCATTTTTCTTTATAATTTTGCTGTTTTAAGTACTCAAGTACAGTCAGTCAGTTAGTCAGCTAGTCAGCTTACAGTCATTCATTAAATTTTATACAATGACGTTGAAGCAGCAGAAGATGACGATAATTACGATTATAATGATGATGACGTTGTTTGTTGGTCTTTAACTATTTTAACTATTTAAAACGTTTAAGAATTTTGTTTTATGCACTTTCTCCAAAAGAAAAGGCAGGAATACAAGAAAGTATTGTAAAGCACTGTGGAAATTATAGTATTTCTGAGGACTCTTTTGTGTTACGATACTAATTTCTGTTAGTTATGATAGAAGGAAGGAATATTTTTTCGGCCACCTTCTCGCAGCAGATTTCTAGCAAAAGCTCTGAAAGTAAATAAAAATTGCCATGAAAAGTTTCTTAAAAATCTGTTGTTCGGAATCGACTTTAAACTGTAGGTCCCACCACTCATGTATAAACTTTTAAACACGCAACATAAGTGGTGGGAGAAACCTAGATGAACGATTGTAATGACCAATTGTGTATGTTTATTCCTTTAAGGACTTGGGCTTGTGAAAAACATCACCTTAATATTTCTTTTGTTTAGGTTTCATTAATCAATCAGCTCTGCAATAAACCATGGCAGATTTTAGAATGACAGGGTTACCATCTATCGTTGCCCTAGAAACAAAGTCTGCCGTAAAAAATCGCAAACATCTGTCGTTCGGAGTCGACTTTAAACTGTAAGTGCCACCACTCATAATTTAAATTAACACACACAACGTGGGTGGTGTGAGAAGCTGGGTCGTAATCTTGAAGGGTATGAATGATGAAGCCGTAGCTCAATAACTACATAAAGGGGAGTACTAATACTAGAAAATGATCGTATTTTTCAACAGTGCATTATAACGACCTCTTACATCATTGTAGCTTCTGCAAGAAAGAAGTTGACGCAGACTACTCTTGCGAGCAACTTCTACAGACTATAGGGTGTGTTCTGTCTGACTCTTTTCCTTCCATTGGAGATGATAATCTGTCATAGGCTTCTAATGTCGCTGGGTATATCCAATTCTTGGAAGTCGCTGCTGTCTAGTAGGTAGTGTGTTGGCTAATTACACCCCAAGGCCACGGTTCAAACCCCAGGTCGGACATCTCGAACAAAATGAAATATGAAGAAATATATCTACGGCGACTTCCTCTCAGCAGATTTCTGGCAAAAAAAAAAATTAAATTGCCATGAAAAGTTTCTCAAAAATTTGTTGTTCGAAGTCGACTTTAAACTGTAGATCTCGCCACTCATGTATAAAATTAACACACACAACATGGGCGGTGTGAGAAGCTAAGTCGTAATCCTGACTGAGGGGTTGTAATGACCAATTATGTATGTATATCCAATTCTTAGCAACGAAGAGAGTCTCTATCGCTACACCACATTCATCGGTACTGCAATACGGTGTTATTTTGCAGGGCGATCAATAGAAGCACAATCGTTGCATGATCTATTATTACGATATGATCGATTACAGACTCGAATTCTGTTTAATTTTCGCCAGTTGAAAACAACCTGCAGATTTCTGGCAAAAACACTGAAAGTAAATAAAATTTCCATGAAAAACTTCTCTAAAAAAACTGTCGTTCGGAGTTGACTTTAAACTGAAGGTCCGGCCACTCATGTATAAAATTAACACACACAACATAAGTGTGCAGCCCATGCGCTGACCAACTTCTTCCTCTTCCCTGATTTTGGTGGAACTTGTACAGGGACTGCATGACATCACAACGGGCCGCTATGCGTGCTCAAGTGAGCTTGTGATATCATTGCTACCACTCCGACTTGACCTGACCTGACAACATAAGTGGTGTGAGAACCTAAGTGACTAGTTTAGCGTATTGATTTAGATATGCCCGATATTTACCGATAAGAATAGAACTTCTGAGGGATCAGCTAATCCCTTTAATGCCTATAATGATTGATGACAGTCTAACTGTTTTCCATATATAAGGTCAAAGGTGACATCTGTTTTTGTGTGTGAATTATCGTCTGACATAACCACTGTTTTGTTTAGTGTCTGATTAAATAAAGATTCATCTTCCTATACACTCTTTCCGTGTACATTTGTGTGTAATTACAATTATAAGATGTTGCACGTTAAACTATTTTTTATTCATTTTTTTTTCCTTCAAACTGGTCTTATTTAATCTCAATTTAATTTCTTATACAACCAAAACAACAGGGCTATTTTCCAAAGATTCTTAAATACTTTTTGTGTCTCTGTTTTACTTCCTCTTTTGGATTTCTATTTAAAATTTTTTTCTTCAAAAAATTTTTCTTTTTTTCATTTTCATAGCGAATCATTGAGCGTTCAGTGCTTTCATTGGGTCTTAACACGTATGCAACATGATATGGACATGATTCTTAGCGACAAGAAGCAAGCTCGTCTTTGGGCCAAACGTTTACATGTTGCTTTACAGGTAAGAGAATATATACGAAAACGAAAAAAACAACAAGTTTACCATTCTTTTCAGGTACTTTTTATTCACACAGCACAGCATTGCGTCACGTTCAACAGAATGTTGTGTAAAGAACAGAAACACAAACGAAATGTAAAATGTATTCGTATGTGTCTGGGTTTATTTGAAAATTATTTCAACGTCTGCTAATTTTAAATAACTTTTCAAGTATGAGAGAGAGAGGGGGGACATATTGTCACCTTTTTTATTTTTCACCATTCACCTCTTAAGTATTAAACACTTCGTCTTTACAAAACTATTTTAAATACCAGCTTGTTAGTGTGGAGCATTACAGCAATGGAGTGTGAAAATAATTCAAATTGTTGCACTTTCTTACATTAAAAGTCTTCTTTTTTTATTTGGATTTTTTGGAGTAGGAAGAGATACGAATATTTGGAATATTTGAGTTAGTTATGGGGCCCTAAACAGATATTACACCATGCGACAGCTAATGAACAGTTCATATGTATTTATCTACAACGAGGTAAAAGAATTATTGATGTCAGCTCATGTCCAGTTCGCTTACTGAAGTATTCGACACGGCTTCACGGCTTATCTCGAAGTATGCTAACGCCCTGGTGACAACTGAAGGATCGCCGTAGTCTAGTGGATACAGTATTGACTTACAAGCGTTATACATACATATATTGCCTGGCCTTTTGAAAAAAGCAGTCATCTTTAAGTAAAAGCTCTTTGATTAATTAGTTAGGTTAGGTAAGTCGCTTCACAACACATAAAAACACGCGATATTTCCACTAAGGCCCATTGTGGTGAAATTAAAAACCGAGAATGTACAACTTTAGTCAGAGTCCCTTTAAGGGTACTCACTTGTATGCTGGACAATGCCCCATAGAAGGATGTTCCCGGTGACACGCGGTGCCAACCTCGCCCTTCGAATATCAATTTCTGCAGAATATACGCGAGACCGAGTAGTAGTAGTAGTAGTCTCTTGTGATGACATATGGCAGATTAAAGTCGCCGTAGTCTAGTAGGCAGTGTGTTGGCTTATTAGTCGTAAGGCCGTGGTTCAAATCCTAGGTCAGATATCATCAAGAATATAAAATACAAACAAATGTTTCTACGGCGACTTTCTCTAAACAGATTTCTGGAAAAAACTCTGAGTTAGTAAAATTGCCATGAAAAGTTTCTCAAAAAACCTGTCGTTCGGAGTCGACTTTACACTGTAGGTCTCGCCACTCATGTATAAAATTAACACACACAATTTAAGTGGTGTTGAGAAGCTAGGGCGTAATCCTGACTGAAGGCTTGTAATCATGTATGTACGTCCGATGTCAGGAGACAAAAGTAAACCAACTAGTCTCCTAGGTTTTAAGGTTAGGCCAACGAGTTGTCGAACACGTCCAAATGTTCATATTTTCTACACAGGAAGCATTAGCCAAGTAATGGAATTTTTCCCTTCGTTAGTAGACCTAAATCATTATTCTCTTGTGATCTTATTTGGAACATAGGCATCCGGTGATTATGTAGTTGGTTGTGATCTATATTGTGTATGGTTATGCGTATACATTCGCAATTCCAATCAGGAACTATTAAATCCCAGGACATTGTTTGGCCTTCTCTTTTGCATCAATGCCGGAGTGCTCTGTTACCCATTCTAGGCATTAACGTATGTCCTGCTAAGCTAAGCAATTCGACGAAAGAGTGACTAATTTTTTTCGCTGTCTCTTAAGGCGACTGAGGGCCTCTATAGTAGAACGGACGTTAGACGCTCTGATCGGTTTCGCAGCTGTGTGATTAAGAACAAAAAGTTTTAAATCCCTCTTTGGGAATCGTTTCCTTTCGATATGCCCTGAATCTTGAACATTTGAACACGACATATTGAGAAACTTTGTTTTTATCTCGGCGCTGAGCACATCATGCTAAAATCCATGAATGCTCGGGAATAACTCGTCTTCCCATAATGTCCTGTCAATAATTGGGTGGCTGTGAGTCTTTACAGAACTCCGATTTACGAAAAACACTACAATTAATCCCATAATTTTTCCACTGACTGTAGTCTTGGAAAACTTGTACACTATTAAGTGTCAACCTAGCGTTTTCATTTCCCCTTAAGAGCGATTGTTACAACAGAAATTTTAATTTTTCTTATTCATTTAGACGTGAATCCTGTCAGCGAATCGGTGTGTGTGTGTGTGCATGGGCATGTGTGTTCAAATGCTACGCAACAGGAATTCATAAGAAAACAATTTTTTGTTTTTTTTTTGCGAAAAAAGCACGCGCTTTTAACGAAAGTCAAAGTCACGTGTTGCATGTTGTGCAATATTGAGCTAAACTCGTACAGGATGAAGAATCAAAAAGCAAAAGAGGAAAAGAAAAGAAAGAAAAAGTAAAAAAAGAAAGAAAAAAAGATAAAGAAAAATGCTGTTTTTACACTTCATTGCATTTACGTGTTTTGTTGTTGTAACATACGCTTGAAGACGCAGCAAAGACGTTCTTGCTACAACAACAACATGAAAAGGAATAAAAATTAAAATGATTGTAAAATCATGTAGAAATTAATCATGTTACAACAACAACAACAAGGAAATAACTAAATAATGAAAAATTTTACTTTGATTTCCTAAAGTGAAGCACAACCCCATGTTTTCGTTTTAATACTGCTCGTCATTGACAAATTATTCTTTGCTTGTAGAGAGTAATTAATGAGTTGTATGACATGGCGTACGAAACTGATTTTTAAAAAGAATTTATGTTCACAACTTAACCTTCAACAATCAATTCGATTGATGGAACTGGTATTGCATCATATGCCTTTATGTTTGGTTTCATGACAGCCTAACCGAAGACACTTAGGGACAAAGGCAAAATCACGTTTCTGTAGACAATTGCGTAGGGATTACCGACAGAATATTTGACTACAGCCTGAAACACTATATTCTTCTCATCAGGCTAAGTTTTCTCAACGCTAATCTTTCTTCAAATAAAAAGTTTTCCGTTTGTTTTTAGTATCGGAAATGGAAACTTGCCGATTCATGATGTTAATAGCTATCGATACTAGGCAAAATATCACACAAAATATCAAATATGTACCGCCAAACATACATTACATACGTATATAATTCGTCATTACAGCCATTTAGCTAAGATTGCGTGTCTTACTTTTAGACATGAGTGGCGAATTTGCAGTGTAAAGTCGAATCCGAACGACAAATTTTTTTAGATACTTTTCACGGCAATTTTATTCACTCTCAGAGTTCTTGCCAGATATCCGCTGAGAGGAAGTCGCCGTAGAAATGTTTTTCATATTTCGTTTTGTTGGAGGTGTCTGATTTGAGGTTTAAACCCTGGCCTCACGTTTAATAACCCTACTAGACTACGGTGACTTTACCACCGACTTTTGCCTGCACAAGCTACAAGCGATTTCCGAAGTGTTTCCAAAGTCATTTTGCGCGCTGAACATGAATCTGGGATGGCGGATCCAATATAGCGGTCGAGGTTTATAAAAATTAATCAGATTTACTTGACCGCCATATTGGATCCGCCATTTTGAATTTTTTAAATCCGAATGAAGGTCTGGAATCAGCGACCCCAAAAACCCCTGAGTAACAATTTTCAAGTAAATCTGATAAATTTTTAAGGACCTCCGTAATGTGTTTCTTTTTCACTTGCACCCCTTGACATAAACCCACCCCCTACTTTAAGGGTGCATGCAAACAATTTGACTTTGGGCTGGGGGAACCCAGATTCGTGTTCAACGCAATGCGCAAAATGCCTTCGGAAACACCTGGACCCATCTTATTTGCACAAAAAAAGTCCAAATTTGCAGGGCTGTGCTACTCTATTATGTACTCTTTCTCATATTGCCTGTTTTATGGCGTTGGTAAAGCAGATTTTTCAAAAAATGGGTTCCGTGTTCCTCTTGGTGAATTCTACTAATTCCTTTCAATAATGGAGGTGTATGGAACATAACATTGCTTAAATGTCGACGTGGAGCGGATCTGAAATGTCTAAATTGCCATGAGTTTGGCACATAAATCAGACTGTATTTGATCGATGGCATGGGTTATGTAGGTTTTAAGGACCTCTCTACTTTGTGACTTATTCGTATATAAAACTTATAAAACTGCTACAAGAAAAAGTCGAACGAAGTCATATTGCACAGCATCTTGGTGGCTAGTTCAAATCATCTTAGCTTGAGATGACATTGCCTTCAAATCGTTCCTAAAGAATATACAAAATGGCATGAGTTGTGTGCCGTGTATTGCCGTACTAATGAAACCAGATGCCCAGAGGAGATTTTAATCATCGATCAAAAAGTGCTTGTCGAAGACAGTCATGGCCTGGCCAATGTCGTTTTTAAAGAAATATGGATCGCTTGTTCCGCCAGTTTATACCAAACAGTGATATTCCGGAATGCATTGAACGATTTTGGATCTCAAGTGAATTGAAATTGTCCGAAATTCGACAATTTTGTTCCTTCACGTACTCCTTCATCTATAAATAGAACCTCAGTTGCCAACTGTACCAGAGCCCACTCAGCGAACACATGCCACATGGTAATTTGACTGAATAAATGGCTACTAATTTAACAGAGCCCACTCAGCGAACACATATCATGGTCCTCCATGATGATGTGTACTAACATACTGAATAAATTGCAACTAATTTGACAGCTACAGCTTCAACAAGATGCCCCTTATCAACTGTCAAAGTTCGAAAGTCCCTGCCGGAAGACTATACAACCACCCGCATATTATATTCTAATCTCTCACGGAATCTCTTTCGGAGTTCCCAAACTCCAGTATTGAATTTGTAATTTATTTACGACAGTTAGCGGTTTCGTATTGTTTTATCAAGACCCCTTTCCTGCAGTACCAAGCATCATGTCGGACATATTTTAGAACATAAGATTTACTCATGATAATCGCCGTAGTCTAGTAGGTAGTGTGTTGGCTTATTAGATGTGAGGCCATTGGTTCATATTCTTGTTCAGACATCTCTAACCAAACCAAATATGAAGAAATATTTTTCGGCGTCTGCCTCTCAACAGACTTCCGACAAAAACTGTGAGAGTGCAGCCACTGTTCATATCCCAGTTCAGACATCTCCAACCAAACCAAACATGAAAAAATATTTTGTCGGCGTCTGCCTCAGCAGATTTCTGACAAAAAAATGTGGGAGTAAATAAAATTGCCATGAAAAGTCACTTTAAACTGTAGATCCCGCCACTCATGTATAAAATCAACGCACACAACATAAGTGGTGTGAGAAACTAGGTTATAATCCTGACTGAAGGGTTGTCATGACCAATTATTATGTACATACATACACATATACATATAACGGGTGTTTTTTATAGAGGTATAGAACTTTAAGTTGGAATAAAACAATGATGGATTATTCGATTGACATGAATTTTATTTATCCGAAAGATAATCTTGTGGCACTACATTTTAAATATGATTTCTGGCATATGACCGACCGCCACGGCTGGCGCGGATGTAGTCCAATCTGGACGTCCAATTTTCAATGACTTTTTCCAACATTTGTGGCCGTATATCGGCAATAATACGGCGAATGTTGTCTTCCAAATGGTCAAGCGTTTGTGGCTTTACCGCATAGACCAATGACTTTACATAGTCCCACAGAAAGTAGTCTAGCGGTGTTAAATCACAAGATCTTGGATGCCAATTCACAGGTCCAAAACGTGAAATTAGGCGGTCACCAAACGTGTTTTTCAATAAATCTATTGTGGCACGAGCTGTGTGACATGGCGCCGTCTTGTTGAAACCACATCTCCTGGACATCATGGTTATTCAATTCAGGAATGAAAAAGTTAGTAATCATGGCTCTATACCGATCACCATTGACTGTAACGTTCTGGCTACCATCGTTTTTGAAAAAGTACGGACCAATGATTCCACCAGCCCATAAAGCGCACCAAACAGTCAGTTTTTCTGGATGTAACGGTGTTTCCACATACACTTGAGGATTACCTTCACTCCAAATGCGGCAGTTTTGTTTGTTGACGTAGCCATTCAACCAGAAGTGCGCTTCATCGCTAAACAAAATTCGCTTATGAAAATCGGGAACAACGGTAATCTCGTTTTGGGCCCATTCGACGAATCTACGCCTTACTTGATGATAGTTTGACTTCAAATCTTGTACGAGTTGGATTTTGTAAGTACGCAAACAAAGATCCTTCCGCAAAATCTTCCATAAAGTGGATGGACACAGATCCAATTCCTGTGCTCGATGGCGGATGGACTCATTCGGGTCTTCCTCAATGCTACGCTCTACAGCAGCAATAGCTTCTTCTGTACGCACCGTACAGCGTCTCTGGGGATGCGAGTTATCAATAAGAGTAAACGTGGTGCGAAAACGTTCCATGGTTAATCGAATTAACTGCTCTGATGGACGATTTTGTCGACGATAAAATGGACGTAGTGCGCGATACGTTTTCCGCACAGAACCATTATATTCGAAATAAAATTGCACTATTTGCAAGCGTTGTTCAGGCGTGAGTCTATTCACGATGAATTGCCAAACCAAACTGAGAATAAATCACTTGACAGCTGTTAAATCGGTCGCCATCTTGAAAAGTAATGCCAACTTAAAGTTCTATACCTCTATAAAAAACACCCTTTATTTACTAGTATTATGAGTTGTTAGAATAAGGACAGAGGAAATTGGTTCAGCACTTTCTTCGCCTTACAGAAGAAGCTTAGACTTAGGCATCTTGGAGTAGGATTTATCCGTGAGCTGATCTGAAATATGTGTAACGGTAAGCTTCCCAACGATGAGCGTTGATGGTATGAAGCTCCCACTTCCAAGGGGCTGGTCAGAAAGGTCACCTTTTTCAGGTATCCTATTATCAGGCGTGCAACACTTACATAAAATTAGACCTCCATCATCAGCTATACACTTCCTGCAAAGCTAATGTCAACTTCACTACATAATTGTCCTCAGTTTATCAATATGATCTCTACATTGGGGGTCGTGGAGTTTTAACTGTAAACCAAATAATCCCATCAACCATATTTACATTTTACCTCCTTTCATATGCTCATTCTTTACATTTATCCATGTATGCTGGGTATTCTATTTTTTCCTATTGTTTTCGTCTCTTTTTTTTGTAGTTTTTCTCCCCCCCTCCCCCTAACCATTTATTTATTAGATATTGGGTTTCCATTGTGCTGCAAAGTTAACGTCTAACCATGATTTCTATTTTTATTTTTTAATTAAAGACATTCCGTGAATTGCTGTATAGTCTGCTGGCATTACAAAAACTTCAAGATGACAATGCCCGAGCTGTGTTCGATATGTTATTGAACAATGTCTGTTATGTCCTGGAATATCGAGAGACGATATTGCATCTGTTAATGAACTACAATGAGACGCACAGCACCAAGTAAGTATATTACAATATTGTATTTACGTATACGTATGTATGTATGTATGTATGTATGTTTAAAGTGCAGAAGAAGAATGAACATGCAGGTTTTGAAAATTGGAAGACAATAGCAACAAAAAGGAAATCACAAATATGCTGCAGTGAAATCTATTCACCAAAGAAAGTGTTGTTTGAAGAGCGAAATCTAATTACAGAATGACTGGTTGAAGCATCTTTTAAACAAGATTTCACTGTACGAGCAGTATATGTATGAGAAAAATACCATCACATATTTTGTCAAGTCTGTATGTACATACGTATGTGTGTGTGTGTATGAATGTGTTTACGAAAAAGGAGAAGTAAAAGAATTAGAAAATTTCGAATTTCCTTACTGGTTTGGTTTCCTTTCTCTTTATTTTATCAAATTTTTTCGATTTTCTTTTAATTCTATTTTCTTGTGTTCTATCCTTGCATCATTGTAAGTTGATCTGTGTAGTGGAATGCTATTGCCACGCTACATAACCACTACCACCATCATCATCACCATAATGGTGGGCACATCTACACGCTTTTAACTATTACCACTTATGCTGTCACTAGTGATGCTGTTAATATGTATGTGCTATGCAGTACTGCATTTGACTTTTAGTGTCCACTTGTTTTTCTAATAGGATTACAATATTTCCTTTTTCCTTCATATTATAGCAGTAAGAGTAAGAGCGGCAGACGAAAAGAAGTTGGAGTTGATTCATGTCGCTGGTTTGATGCTGAAGAAGGTGGCAAATTGAAAGAATATTCGATAGACGTGCTTGATTGTTAAAAGTCTAGTAGTTCCTGGTTGTTTTTTTTCGTTATAATGTTTGAGTTTTATTTTAATAGAGTTCAGATTTTTTCTTAACTTGTTTATTAGGGTGGAAACTATACATCTGCAATTATTAAATATGAAACAATACTTAGTAACATATCAGGGTGACAATCCGCTTTAGAATTATCTCAAGATGCGATAACTTTAACAAAAATTACCAAATAAATATGGAACTATGCGGGTCGCTTTGGAGTCCTTAAATGGCCTATTTTGAATTTTCCTCAGATGGCTGTACAATATGCATAAGATAGTATTCATTAAGAATGATTGACAACAATTTGTAAAAAACTTTGTAACACCTCACCACATTGAACTAAATTTCGTGCACTTTTTCGAGTGTATGGGGTCGTATCTCGACAACGGCATCACAAATGTTGGCCTTCAAATGCTCAAGTGTCTCCGGTTTTTCGGCATAATACTTTTCTTTAACGGCGCCCCACGGAAAATGGTATCAAATCGTAACTTCTTGGCGTCCAATTGACATCACCATTTCGGCTAATTTAACGACCATGAGATGTGTAGCAAGTTGCACCATCCTGTTAAAACCAAACATCGATCGTATCAATACCATGGAGAGTGGGTAAAAAAAATCGGTTATCATGGTGCGATACGTCTATCCATTGACCGTAATATCCTCATTTTCAAAGAAATATGGGCCAATGATGCCTCCGCTCCATAAGACGCACAAAACAGTCTCTCGTAATGGGTGTATTCACTTCTGTAAGACCACGTGTAGGTTTTCTGAGCGCCAAATACGGCAATTTTGCTTATTATCGTACCCACTAAGGTGAAAATGAGCTTCATCCGTAAAGATGATTTTTTTTTGGCAAAATCGACATCATCGTGCTGTTTCTCTTTGGCTCAAGTAGCGAAACGAAAAAGAAGCGGATGGTCATGCGGCTTCAACTCTTGAACCAATAGAACTTTATAAGACGTTATGCCGAGATCTTTTCGGAAAATTCGACGTCAACTTGAGAACAATGATGTGGATGGATTTTCAAGCACTTTCTCAGCCCCACTTTCTATATTATCGGGTGTACTCACTGTACGAACACGCTCACATCTTGGCGCATTAACAATGAAATCAGTTTCACGAACTTTAGCAATAAACTTTGCATATACCGGGCAGTGTTGGTCCTTCTCTGCGACAAAATATTGTACAACATTTTCGTGCAATTTCCGACCAATTGTCTTTGTTTTGGAAAAAATTTCCAATAAATACCAACGTTGCTCAAGAGTAAATCGATTCACTACGTTCAATGGAGATAATATACTGAATTTTGTGACTGATTAGATTGTCATAAGTATTGCCAGATTCGACATAAACGATGATTGAAATTTAAATCGATAGCTGGCCCACCCGATATATTTAAAATCTTTTATGTGAACAGATTTTAGGTGTACAGCTCTTTAAGTACGTTAGGTTAGGTTAGAGGACGTGTACTTGTCAATTAAGACAAGTACAGTACCCGGTGGTCGAATTGACCCATTGTACAACGTCCTTAAAGAGGGAAGGATAATAGAGGGAATATGATAAAAAGGAGAGGATGTAGGAAAGGGGAGAATGGGAATTGGAGGAATTACACAGATGAGACACAACAAAAAGGGGGAGAGTGCGACTACACTGATGAAACCCTAGCACCTCTCAACCCGCCTAAGCCACTAATGAATCTGTGGAGAGCCTGATGTCGGCTCTCGACACAGAATTCAAACTCTCGAATGGACCCATTGTACCACGTCCTAGTTTCTCACACCACTTATGTTGTGTGTTTAAAGTCGACTCCGAACGACAGATTTTTGAGAAACTTTTTTTTTGGCAATTTTATTTACTCTCAGAGTTTTTGCCAGAAATCTGCTGAGAGTAAGTCGCCGAAGAAATACTTTTCGTAATTTGTCTTGATATCTGGCCTGGGGCTCGAACCCTGGCTTTACGTCTACTAAGCCACCACACTACCTACTAGGCTACGGCGACTTCAGCTCTTTAAGTAACCGTGACAAAAACATATTGAGTTTTCCTATGAAACAGTTAAGAACCTATATTTTCGAAGACTGTTTCAGCCAAACTTCGTGGGAACAACATCGATGTTTTTCTGTAAGCATTCGAACACTAATGTATGTGTCACCCTAATACGTATTGAATGTCCATTTGTGTGTACCTCCGTATGTTACTTTGCTACGCTCTTACATCAATAAATAGTTTGTTGTCCTATCCTAAGTGCTTGCTTGCTGGCTGACTGCCTTTGCTATTAACGCTGACAGTATTGGGTATTGTTTTAATTGGTGGTGGTTATTTTATACCGCCAGCCCCTTCAAATATAAATTTCATAATAATTCTTGGCATATTTCGCCATCTATCATGTATCATCCATCCATCCTTAGATGTATAATGAAACGAAGGGATCAATTTAATTTTCATATTTTTCTCCACATGCTATTTTTTTGTTTTTTTTGTTTTCATTTTTGTCTTTATTTTATGAAAAGAATTTTTATCATATTAAAAATATAACAACGTGCCTTGGCATAAAATTACTTTATTTAACTTTATCATCATCTTGTCATTTATTCGTTCATTCATTCATTACTGCAGGAATATTCACTTTCGGCTTGTTTTCCTCTTTTTTTTTAATTTTTTGTTAAAAAATCATTTCCACCACCTTCAAAAGAAAAATAAAACTTCTCCAAAATTTTTTTTGCCTTTGCTTAAGAAAGAATATCGGTGGCTGTGTGTAGAGTCTGTAAAGTTTCTCGATGTTCTTTTTCGATGCTACTGCGGAACTTGTGTCAAAACAAATATTTACCAAGTCATTTAGTTGATGTCGGACTCTTTCTTTTTTTTTTTTGTTCAATTACTGTGCAGTCATTTATAAATATTGATTGTTTTTTTCCCCTTTTTTCCTTTTTTTTTTTTTTTGACACCATGTATAATAAAAATCCATAAATTATCACTGTGATATATCACTGTTAAGGATTTGTCAAAATCAATTAGTTTTTCGATGAGTTGAGTATTTTTTCTTTCTGTTTAATCATATCAAGTGATAAATCATATCTTATGATATATGAAACGTGATAATGAGAAGCAGGGATATAGTTTTTGCCACTCCATATTCTCCAGAAATTAAACATGTTCTTCTAAGGAATATATTTTAATATTCTTTGAAGGATAACACCCAGAATTTATTTAAACAGTCAATTTTAAGATCTTATTTTGAAAGGATCATCTCGTCCAGACCGTAGGGAATCCATTTCGTAGGAAGCCTTGTAGAATTATCACTTAGGAAATATACGCTGGATTAAGAGACAATTTTGCTTATTTTTGCCATCAAAATTTTATGGAAGAATAAATATTTCCAGTTGAGAAATGAAGGCCATTGCTTACATACATAGGTAATCGGTCATTCCAACTCTTCAGTCAGGTTTACAACCCAGCTCCACAGGTTAAAGTCGACCCTGAACGTCAGATGTTTGAGGAACTTTTCATGGAAAATTTATTTTTCTCTCAGAGTTTTTGCCAGAAATAACAGAGAAGGTCGTGTTCTACACTGAGCGCAAAAGGTGAGTAAACACCACTGAAATAATTCATTTTTTAAGATAGCGAGAAAAGTAAATGAGAATAATCGAATAAATTTCCAAAAATAAAAACGTTTATTTATTACTTATAAAATGTTAAAACAAAAACAACAATTCATGATAAAGGAACACTTTTTATGCTTAAGAACAAAACTGTTGTATACTTAAGAACAAAAGTGTTGACTCACTTATGGCACTCACTGTATATTGATGTTCGCTGATTTACGCATAAAATTTCTCTGCTGTACTAACGATATAGCTGACTCTGAGCTCATACAATAAATTGTTGGTTCTGATGCGTAAATTTTCGTAGACATGCATTGACCCGAATATTTGTTCTCTTGAATGCTGTCTATGCGCCATAGAGAAGCGCGATGAGGAAGAGCGTCTTGTAGTACATCACTTCCATCGCATGAGAGAGGTCTCTGCTACTCAATTGTCTATTAAGAGCATAATAATCCCTGCTTTTTCTACGCTTCGTCTCTAGATTGAAATGATTTTTGCTGTAACGGTGGAGCCAATATAGATATCGACTTTGATCTCTTGGTTCCAATGCATTTGCCATCATTTGTCAACACATTGGGTAGAGCCTCGATCAATGATGCTAAAAGCAGCAGTAACTCCTCTCTTGGTATGCCCAATAATGACAATATTGTCACAGTGCGCAAGTGGCTTGATATCTTTGTAGAAAAAAGAAAGGATAGGCATCACCACATCTTGAGCAAGAATATAAGTCCATGAACCATGTTCTTCTCCACTTCTCTTAAGATAAGGCACCAAGACGGCAACCATATTCTACCTCAATCTCAATCAATCACGTGGAAAAGCTTGTTAATGTACATACTCGTACATAGATAGTTGGCCATTACAAGCCTTCTGTTAAGATTGTGACCTAGCTTCTCACACCACTTGTGTTATGTGCGTTAATTTTATACATGAGTGGCGGACCAACAGTTTAAAATTGATTCATGGACATTTTATTTACTCTCAGAGTTTTTGCCAGCAATCTGCTGAGAGAAAGAGGCAACTATTTGATTAGTAGAGAAAGAATAGGTGGTTTGCGGCAATCTCGAAAGTATGAAGAGGCACTGAATAAGAATAGCATAAGTTTTTATCCCTCTTTGTCAATATGTTTGCTATTTTTTTTTAGTATTTTTAGTAAGGATCGTCTTTGCACTTTAAAAGAAAGAAAAAAAGAAAAGAAAGAAACCAAAGTCATATGGGATTTCCTAAAGATAACCTATGTATGAAATCTATGTACCTCTAGACTAATAAACCTTAATGTACTCGATACTTAGTTTGTCTTATTTTTAAATGCTTATCCTCTTTAGAGCCATTATTACATCTTGCCGTTAAAGTTGTGTTTAGTTAAAGGTAACTTTAGCTAAAGTGAACTTTAAAGTCAGCTTTAACTTCTTTTCGTTATTACAACCTTATGATAAAATAAAGTTAACATAACATTATTATGGTCATTACAACCCTTCAGTCAGGATTACGACCTAGTTTCTCACACCACTTATGTTGTGTGTTTGAATTTTATCATGAGTGATGGGACCTACAGTTTAAAGTCGACTCCGAACTACAAATTTTTGAGAAACTTTTCATGGCAATTTTATTTCCTCTCCGAGTTCTTGCCAGAAATCTGCTGAGAGGAAGTCGCCGAAGAAATACTTTTTTGTAATAAGTCAACACACGACCTACTAGACCACGGCGACTTCGTTATTACAACCTTATGATAAAATAAAGTTAACTTTATTAAAAATATGGCATAACATAACATTGCTCAATTGAATAAGTTTTTTTTTAAACGTAGTGGCAACGACGGCCTTCTGGTTTTTCTTATATTTGCTCATTTTGTTTATATTTGAAGTTGCCATATTGAAAATAATATACATATAATATGGCTAGTTCAAGCATAAACTTAACTTTTAAAAGTTACAGGTAGGATGATCCTCCCTTTAGCTTAAAGCTCACTTTTAGTTTATTGTCCACTTATAACAATGAAAAACAATTTATCTGCCCGTTAAAATTCCGTCTTCAGTTAACGGCAAGTTGTAATAATGGCCCTTAGTCTATTTAAAATACCACACTCATACCGAACTAACACTTCGTTAAACAACAAAAGTCATCCACATTATAAACCGAAATCAATAAAATCGTATTTTTAATCTCTCGTTTTTAAATTAAATTTTGTCCCCGAAAAACAAAATTCGGCTCTTAATTTGCGCTACAATGCACTTTCCTCACAAAAATTGTATTTGAAATTGTGATTGCAATTGTGTGTGTGTGTGTGTGTGTGACTGTGTTCCTAAATACATCATAATTTATATCGAATAGCGCCTAATTTGTTGCTGTTTATTTAAAAAATTTATATCGTTTGTATATTGATTATTAAATTTAATACTTATACACACACACACCCACTACCGGCACATACAAACATTTCACATACGATAACGAACTGTTTATCAGGCAATGACAACGAACCATGCCACCGCCATCATGTACATAATTATTGTTATTGTTGGTGTTGTTGAGAGTGGCAGAGTTTATTTGTGATGCAAAATGTATTTATCGCATGGAGAGATAGAATCTTGCATTGATTTATAGAAACCAACATTATACGTTATGTCGGTGTTCGATACGACTTGGTAGTGATTGCTACACTTTGATTACGTCCAGCATATGCGGTTTATTTAAGTCAAATTGGAAACAAGTTTTTTTCCTTTTATTTATTCCTCTTGTAGCTGCCACACTCTAATAGATATTGTGTTTGCTTATTAGACATAGGGCCACTGTTCAAACCCAGGTCAGACTGTTCAAATCCAATTTGTCGTTCGGAGTCGTCTTTAAACTATAGGTCCCGCCACTGATGTTTACAAATTAACGCATACAATATAAGTGGTGTGAGAGGCTAGGTCGTAGGCCTGGCTGAAGGGTTGTAATAACCAATTATGTGTACCAAACTATCCATCCATAGTCATCCTTGGCGGATTGTCAAAAATCGATTGCATTTGGTGGGGAAATTTAAATATAAGCACAGTGTTTAGGCATAACCTTCAACCCATAGAACCGAACCGAGTGCCTTTAGCCAAGTTACAAACCTTTAAAATATTGTACTAACTCTTACACTTCAAAGTCTTAAAAAATATTTCTTTCCAGTATATTCCCTCGGTAGGGTACCCGTAAGTACTCTGTTAGCAGTTAAAACTGCAAAACGATATGAGTTTTCCGAAAATATTATAAAACAAAATGTAATTGTGGACTATTGAATGTGTACGTATGTACGTACCATCGTCTATTTGCCTGTATTTTTTGTTTCCTTTTCATTGCAATTTTAGTTGAGAGTTGTCAGTTTCGATTTCAATTTAAATTTGAATTTCAATTCATTGCACTTATGGCTGATTGCGAGATTTCAGTCATTTCGCATTGGTTGGTAATGATAGGAGGCAGAAGGGGCTGCTGTGTTGCAGCAGTTATACTCTGTTGGTACTAAATATGCACAGCTCATTAACACGCTTTGTAATGGCATTATTGATATCTAACCGGGTGTTTCTCTATTTGTGGATTTGTGGAACAGAAATTCCTAGAATTTTAAAGTACCTGTTGGAAATTCAGGAAAAATATGGAAAAATAATTCTGATGAAACAACACTAAAAATATGAACAAATCTTTTTTTGCTTACGTACTAAAAAATAATACAATATTTTGGTACGTTAAACAAGCATTGTGGATTAAAATTCTGGTAAATTTTAGATTAAAAGGAAAAATGTTCCATAATGTATGGACTTTATGAGTTTTACAAACCTCAACGTTGATAACAATAAAAGTCCCTAAGATTGAAAAATAAATCCATTTTTTGTCTAAAACATCACTGACAAAAGTAAAAGATAACATCCTACGCAACCTACTTTACAACCCCTTCGTCAGTGTTTCAACCTAGCTTCTCACTCCAACCATGTTGTGTGGGTGTTAATTTTATCAGCGAGTGGCGGGACCTACAGTTAAAGTCGTCTTCGAACGAAAATTTTAGAAATTTTCATGGCAATTTTATTTACTCTCAGAAATATTTTTTCCTTATTTCGTATTGAATGAGATGTTTAAGTTGGGTGTCAAACCACGGCTTCTCTATTATTAAGTCAATTACTAGACTACTAGACTACGGCAATTTATGTACAATATACCTCCACTTTAAATTCTAGGTCTTGAGCTTTTACTTCGGCTAGCGTAATAAGTACAAACTATAGGACCGGCCTATGCATATAGAAGATTCTATTTACTTCCTCTAGATCGGTATTTGAATGTTTCTTTTACAGCAAAGTGAACAAAAGAAACGCGTCTTATTACGACAAAAAGAAGATAATGGCGAATAATGTACATTTAGGAATGCATAAGTTTTAGCGTTTCCACTTCTCTACAAATTTGAATGAAGTTTGAGTCGTTGAATTTACTACTCTTTTCATTATTTATTTTGTGCTCCCATGGGTTGATAAACTCTGTACACAAAACGTACCCTACATTGATAAAGAAAAAATAGACGGAAAGTCCATAATTAGTCAGCTCACATGACCGCCATTAACAGCATTGTGATACCTGAAACCTTATTCCTAAGCTGTGGTTCATTTTATTTTGCTCGTTTTGACAACGCTTGGTTTACTTCCCGATATTCGCCTGTTTTCTTGTCTTTTTTAGATCCAATATATAATTTCTTCCTCCTGCACTTTCAGTTTATTAATCCACAATATCCAGAGTATTGCAATTGGTATTCATTTTATGTCCAACCTACCCATTACTGTGACTTTATGCAGTTTGACGGGGTAGATGGACTCAAAAATCTGCAGGTCTTTTGCAAACTGCTGACAGTGACATACAAAAATATGTCTTCATAGAGTATAGAGTGAATGCTGACGTGTTCATTGATTAAAATCCTTTAGTTTAGTATGTTTCTAGAATCTAGACCTATAATTAATCAAGCAATTGGCTTCTTTGAGCATTTGTTATGTGATAATTTAGACGTATCTCGTGTATTTATATTGAACGTAATTAAGCGTAGGTTTCATTTATTTTTTTATTTCTTCATGTTTTTTAACACTAGATTTACGGACCGAGCCAATTAGGCTCATTAAAAATTTTTAGAAAACTTTAATATTACTTTTTAAAATCATACATTGGTTTTTAGTTAAGTAATGAAATATATATAAACGTTCATTCCTTTTCCCCACACACCCCTTCATTTCGCATTATCGAACGTGGTATACATATTTTCACGGCTGTGAGCCAATTTGACTCATAGAATGATTTAATAGTTTAACAGCCTGGGCAACAGTCAAGCCTGGGAAAAATCAGAAAAATTGTCTTCTGTTGAGAAAACTAAAAATAAAGAGAGACCAATCAGATAATGAATCGGACACAATTGATAACGAAATTGAATTAGAAGAGGAAGTCAATAATATTGAATCTTCAAGCAGTGAAGATAAAGATCTTTGTTATATAGCTTGTAACAAAAAGAGAGCCAGGGTTTTTTCTGATTCTGAAACCGAAAATGATTTAGAAGCTATCGATATATCTTCTGATAAAGAAATTTTGGCCGAGAAAGCTGCTGACGGGACTTTATGGGAAACATTGAACGAAGGCAGAAACGTAGGCAGATCAACGATTTCTACCATATTCAAAGACGTTTCTGGTCCAACTGCCTATGCTAAAAGGCATATTATGCTTGGTTCGCCAAGTAGCGCATTCAGTTACATAATTGACGAAGTTATGACGGCATATACAAGTTGTCTACATACATACATGGATTCTGTATAAAAAGGCGACTCAAGTAAACGTTTCAAGAAAAGATTTTATTTTCCAATTGACTGAAGAGCTAAGAAGTAAATAAAGAGAAGAAGTAGAGAACACATTCATTCCAATGACAGAAATTCATGCTACTACCGCACGGAAGAATTGTCAAGTTCAACAATCATGCAAAAGAAACAGATCTTCAAACTATTGTACTAAATGTAATAGAAATATTTGCGGAAAATGTGTTTCAAAAAGAGAGTATATATGTAAAAAACGTTTTCCATGAATGTTTTTGATAATAAACATTTCATTTAAATTGATTTGGAACTATTTTCTTCGGAAAAAGCAAAAATTTTCTTGTATGAGTCAAATTGGCTCACTTCAGTAAAAATAGGTATATAATCAACATCCGTAAATCTATTGTTAAAATTCAAAGGCCAGTTTATATTGCCATAACACATCCATACATACATACACAGCCGATTATTACAACCCTTCAGTCAGGATTATGACCTAACTTCTCACAAACCCCGATGTTGTGTGTGTTAATTTTATACATGAGTGGAGGGACATACAGTTTAAAGTCGACTCCGAACGACAGATTTTTGAGAAACTTTTTATGACAATTTTTATTTACTCTCAGAGTTTTTGTCAGAAATCTCGCCGAAGAAATACTTTTTGTGTTTTGTTTTGACGTCTGGCCTGGGACTCGAACCCTAATAAGCCAACACACTACCTATTAGACTACGGCGACTATACTGTTAGCAAATTTTTCCTGGCCGACTTTTCAAGATCATCAGGTCGAGACATGTTGTGCTTTCTTGCGTTTTCCTTTCATAGCAAATATTAAAAATTATGGCTCTGTTACTTACCATGGTCAAAAATAAAAGCAGACCAACTGCCGAAGTTTAAACTGAAAGATAAGATGCAACACGGCTGAAAGTGTCATTTTAAACCGCATTATTTCCAGTAGCAATATCCACTTGGCCAGATGTATCTCTTGCCAACTATGTGCCCTGATACTTAATTACCTTTTGCTTCATTTTACAACCGTTTAGCGCAATTCCCTTACAATCTAGCTGCATGCATGGGTTAAAAAACGTTCCAAAACATGAAAAGACTTGTTCTCTGATGTCAAGTAGTTCTTCTACAACATCTGTTCATTCACATTAAAAAATTGTGTTCATTTCCAATTGGCAACATTCCAATCTGCATAAGGATTGCAACTTTATTTATTGAACATACAATATTTCTGTAGTTGTTGTTGTTGCTTGTGTTGTTGCACCTAAACTATTTAGAAATTAAATGAAAATTTACTGCAAATTGAATGAAATTGTAAACGAAGAAATCCTTCTCCATAAAATACTCGTACGTAAATACGATATTATTATTGACACAAATAAAAATAAAATAAAATTAAAAAAAAAGAAACAAAAAAAAATACTTCGCAACTTGCTTTGCCTTTAAGAATGATGGTGATGATGATGATGATGATGCTGACGACTGTGATGTTTATTCCTATAAAGTGATACTTATTTACACTTGGGAAAGTTCATATTCCATATACAGTTCAGTTAAGAGTAGAGTAGTACCACTCTGGCACTCTAATGTACATACTTCTGCTGACATATTCAATACGAGATGCTTTTTCTGGTTTGAATAATTCACTGGAATATTTAAAACTACATTTATAAATACAAATTGATACAAATGGTACAGCAAATAAATTGAAAATAAAAAAGAAAAAAGAAAACCCAGTAAAATGTTTATAAAATAAGGCTTAAAAGTAGTTGATGAACTTTTTGTACCAAGTGCCAAGTAATGATGACACAGGTTGAAATCGATAGGAGTGGGGTGATACGTTGGAGGTCTTGCAATCCATAAGATTGTGATTGATGTATGTATGGTCATATGTTAATGTCAAAAAATTATTATACGAAGGCTTTTTCTTTTAGGTATTTACCCCAAAAAGCAATTGATGATATTGAAGTTATTATTTCAAAAATGTCAATCAATGTTCTGAAGAAATTTCTTTTTCGTTTTGAGAACCTAAAGAAATTGATGTATTTTTTAAAACATTGAATGTTTTATTAATGAACGTATGGATTTAAGAGCCAACCAACGTATGTTTACATACGTAAATGTTAGAATTTTAATCAAACCCTGAATGTGCTTCTGTGCTTCCAAGCACAAGTTTATTGAAATTGAATTCACTTAAATTAGCTAAAATTCATAAAATTTGCAATAAAATCATCCTTACTTCTTGATTGTATGCCAACATTGGATTCGCGTCCACTATTCCAATGCAAAAAAGTTTATTTGCCTAGTGGGTGTAATTTCTCTTAGGAAATCTGTAGATCTTCCCTTAGGTTAGGTTAGGTTAGGTTAGCGTGTAGCTTGCACGTTCACTCAATGGCCCAATATGACCCATTGCGTCAGTAAGTGTAAGGTAAATCATTTTGTCATGATCCGTTTCTGGTGTAATTACTATATTACACTATGATCGCCGTTTGAAACCGGCCCACGTTTGCCCAGATCTTCAAAACATTCTGTCACATAAAAATCGATGACGTCTGTTCTGAAGTGCAGGGCACTCGCATAAAGGTGATGCACGATTCTGTTTCCTATGCATCATGCCACCTTCCGCTGTAATCCTGATGGGGCAGATAGCACTTGTCAGCGACTCTGCCAATAGCGCAGTGTCTCGTTAGAATTTCTGTTAGTATAGGCACTGTCCTCTGGTCGAACTCAAGTAATTCTCTGGCCCCATCACTGCCCACTGCTGGCGATAGCAGATTTAAAACTCGGCAATCAGGTATGTCAGACCACCCATGGTTTGTTGAATTCCATACTGGCTTATTAGACGTAAAGCCAGGGTTCGAGCCCCAGGTCAGACATTAAGACAAAATACAAAAAGTATTTCTTCGGCGACTTCCTCTCAGCAGATTTCTGGCAAAAACTCTAAGAGTAAATAAAAGTGCCATGAAAAGTTTTTCAAAAATCTGTCGTTCGACATCGACTTTAAACTGTAGGTCCCACCACTCATGTATAAAAATTAACACACACAACATAGGTGGTGTGAGAAACTAGGTCGTAATCCTGACTGAAGGGTTGTAATGACCAACTATATTTTTCCAATTTCGAAAAGTATTCCCGCAGAGGCGCATTTGTCCCCTTTAGCGTCTCCTCCTCAGACATCTCCAATCCCTTCCGTGCCAGATCGTCCGCTTTTTCGTTTTCCTCTATACCGCAGTGACACGGAACCCAGTAGAGGTGAATGTTGTGTTGACGTATACGGTACACAGAAGTCAATGAACTCCTCAAGCCCTTCGATTTGCCGAACCCCAGCGATTTGATTGCTGCTTAACAGTCCACACTTATGATCAATTCCAACCATGCGAGCAGCAGTTTCAACAGAAAAAATCTTCATCTGAAATACGCTGGCCCAGTTATGTAACCTGTAGGACCCGTTCAGTGCCATTTTATCGGAATAGACTCCAGATCCAGTTACACATTCCACTTTTGAGCCATCGGTGAATATCGTTATGTCACCGTTACCGAGTTACAGCTTCAGTAACTTATTCTTCCCGTGGGAGTCCTGCATGTTCGTCCGAAAACTGTCTCTGATACCATTTAGTTACATCTGAAACCTGTGCGATTCGGTTGTACTTTTTTGCAGTGCAGTATTGAAGTGTGGCCTTCATCATTCCCTTCTTCATACTTTCCCCATATTTCCTTCTCCAGGACAATTTGGAGTCCAGAGTTATACCCAAGTATTTTGGCGCTTATGAGAGTCTCAGAGCCGTTCCGTTCATTTTCGAAATCAATCGAAATGCAGGACTTGGTACTTCCGAGTGAACAAGACAAGTCCAGCTTTACCGTTCTTATCCGTCCGTGTATCTTTACCAATGCCGACTTCATAAAATTGCTGACCAGTATTTATCGCCAATTGTCATTGTTTTTCCCTTGGCGGGTAGATCTTTCGCAATATTGCTGAAATGGTTAGTAGTGAATAAGCAAGCTTGCTTTCTCACAAGTAATAAAACATTGACAATGGCTTGCCTATTAATAGAAAATCACAAAACAACTTATCCAGGAAGTCCAGGAAGACATTTGAAGTGTGTATTGGAATTTTGGTTAGGAGACGATAAATTTTTTAATATTCTTCTAATGCAGTTCATTTCCTTATTTGTTTCCCCCAATCTGTACCTTTAATAACAAGTTTAACTGTTTATAAATTCCTTGAACTGCTCTTAACATAATGTACGACCTTCAATAGCCCTCCATTAGCGTTTGAGTTTTAAATGAAATGCTTTTCTATTAAAATTTATATTCGATGCCAAAAACAAAAAAATAAATCCAAAAACCATTTAATATCGAAGAGATGTACTCGTATTTGCTTTTAATTTAATAGAGTGAATCTATCAAAATAAACGATTGACTATTAAAAGACTTTTTTCCCCTTATTTGTACTTTTTTTTGTGAAAAAATTTCATCATTTGACCTCAATAACAAAATTAACAGACCATGTTCATTACAAACAGTAAACAAAAGATACAACAACAACAACAACTGAAAAGTAGAAGAACAATTGGGGAAAAAGAGTACTTTTAACAAAATTTCTATACTTCTTCTATTCATGTTTCATATAAAGAGAAAGAGAGAATGAGAGAGAGAGTGAAAGAGAGGAGAAAGAAAGAAAAAAATTTGTAACAATCCTTTAACCAACAAATTTTCTCTCACTTCTCTCCCCCTTTCCTTGCTCTTTATTACCACTTTTGTTATCGAATTTGCACTCGAAATCAACCCATTTCGTTCGTTTTCGCATAATGGATTCGCAGTGATTTTTAAAACATCTGACAATTTAACGATTTTTCGTTCTCCACACAAACACCATCCTCTTATACGTCCGTCCAAACCGTTTGCCGCAAACGAAGGCCATACAGGACGTAGGTTATAATGAAAGTTTACAGGTTTTCTGCTTCATAATATGCTGTTAAGGCACACGTTTTTAATCCTTTTTAATTGCTGTTTCGTTTCGTTTCATTTTCATTAATTAAGTTTCTAGTTTAAGTTCCTGGAATGATAGAGTTGCCAACTTTCGTTGCTTTTTATGGATGTGGATTGTGTTGAGGCATTGGTTGTAATATTTAAAAGCTACCTATTCTCTATTAACAGGTACTGTTGCTTGACATTCTTTCGATTATAGTTACCGATATAATCCTCCTTGGACCTGGAGAATTTTTGATGACTATTTTAGGTTAGTGGCCGTTCACAGGCAAATTCACTCGGTGGCCATATGGCCCACTTATGTTACCCAGTGTGAATTAAGCTCCCTTGTCATGATCCGTTAGTGGTACCGCACCAGTTCCGCATTTAATTTTTAAGGCATCGGTGAACATCGTTATTTCCTAGTCACCGATGACAGCTTCATCAAAACCGTTCTCCCCGTGTGGGAGTGTGAGTCTTGTATGTTCCTCCGAACAGTCTCTGGTACCATGTAGTCACATCTAAAACCAGGGTGATTCGGTTCTACTGCATATAGTATTGAAGCGTGCCCCACTGTGCATGGCTGATATCTGAGGCCTTAAACCTCAATGCATTTCTACCAGAAACGTTTCGGAGGAAGATGTCAAATGGTTCTAGAGGCAAGATGGACTCGAGGCCAGCCTGCAGCGTGAACTTAAGAACACCCGCATGCCCACCTCTGTACCTGGTTCAGCATAGCGAGATAAGTTTGATGACTGTTTTCCTGATGTTTTCACCGCACCCAAACCTGTTTGCTCGGACATACATAAATCCTGTCTGTAAGCAATCACTTAAGCACCATATCAGTTGAATTTTGTACCAAGAAAGTTGCTCACCATGGCCCTAAATATGTTCCATCGATTTCAACGTTTGGGAAATAGTTGCTGCTGCTCAGAAGTGGGGCTTTAACACGAAAGACAAAAGCCGAGTATAAAGAATTGGGGGGATTTTTACGAATTTTTGGAAAAAAAAATGGAAAATTTTTGGAAGATCTTCATCCAAAGGTAAGGATTCATCCAAAAACAATGAAAATATTTGCAACAACAATTGAAACCATTACTGATCCGAAACTGAAGAAAACTTAGATGAATCCCATGCACTCAGCAGAGTCAATTTTATACGTAATGGGCACTCCTCTGTTATCAGACGTTGAAATTGGATCTGACGATCCCTAGCGATCTGTACGGTTTATTTGTTGGAAACATGAAGCACGCTTTTATACAAAGCTACTCAAACGACTGCCAGAACCTCTCTACCCAACCAGCGGACATTTTCGATGGACCAAAAAATGTTTGTTAAAATGATTGATTGCGTTTTAGCAGATTTGGTTTAAAATTCTGACTCTTTACCAACCTTAACCCCTGCTGTTCCCTTACAAAAGAAAAAAGGTAGTGGGACTACAACAAAAGAGTGTTAGGAGAGAGGGCGATAGGAAAATAAAACAAAAACAAAAAAAAATCAATTCATGACAATTTAAAAACTGTTGACCCTTTGCGAGCAGAGAGCTGAGAGTAAAGTGATTGTAAATTTTTGGTTATAAGAGCGTGAGAAGAGAATGGGTGTGCAATGGGATGGGCATTTGCCTTCGTTCAACTCACTTGTTTTATGCTTTGTACTCGGAAACTTTTTTGTTTAAGCGTGGGGGGGGGGGGTTCTCTATAAAAGTTTCATATACAAAATGAAAATAAAGAAATTGAGAACAAATTTGGTTCAAATTTATTTTTTGCTGTAGTTGTTGTTGCTGTTGTTGATTTTTTTCCTTCTACTTTCCGCTCTTCATACCCTTCTTTTGCCAATTTATCGAATTGATGAATATTTCGTTTCTTTTTTTCTTTTTTCGCCCACCATGAATGAAACTAATTGCCTTTCAATTGCAAAAAAATGACGGTCAAATTGAGTTTATAAATGCGGATGTGAGTGAGTGTACATGCATATGTACGTGTGCGTTTTGGGTTGGTGTTTGTATAATTCTGTTTATGAATGTGCTTGTTATGTACAATTTTAATGTGTGTATGTGTGTGCACAAAATTTTGTGAAAATATTCAGTTTTTCATTCCATCAACATTCAATACGGCTGGCAAACAAAATTTAAGCGGTGGGTCTGCAGCGGGCAAAATTCAGAAGAAAAATGGAAAAAAGTGTAACAAGAAATTGATGGATGAAGTATTAAAAAGTTTTTAAAAGCTTCGACGTTTTAGAGTTATTTTCCTTTTTCTAGCAATTTTTAACACTTTTTGAAAGTCATTATGTGACGACGTTTTCTTTTCAAACTAAAAACAAAAATTGTTTTAAAAACTAAAGTTTTTATTTTTCATTTACGGCCTTAAATTACAAGCCTAAACTTCTGTAGAATTAGTTGACATGGGGAACATGGTTAGTACTTAAAGCACTACAAGGTATCTCACTCAGAATGTTAAAAATTTTATTAAAAATTATACGAGTTTGTTTGCTATTAGTTGGTGTTAATGTCTACATACATATCTCACGTAAAACTGATATTTCAAGTTATATTTGCGGTAGTGGCGTTCGTGGATTATATTGAAACTGTTTGATGTGGGAATTAGCGGAGGTGAGCGTAGACGATGAGCTTGCCTAGATACATAACATAATTGGTCATTACAACCCTTCAGTCAGGATTACGACCTAGTTTCTCACACCACTTATGTTGTGTGTGTTAATTTTATACATAAGTGAAGGGACCTACAGTTTAAAGTCGACTCCGAACGACAGATTTTTTTTTTTTGAGAAACTTTTCATGGCAATTTTATTTCACTCTCAGAGTTTTTGCCAGAAATCTGCTGAGAGGAAGTCGCCGAATAAATACTTTCTGTATTTTGTTTTGATGTCTGGTCTGGGGTTTGAACTCCAGGCCTTACGTCTAATAAGCCTACACACTACCTACTAGACCACGACGACTTCCGAGCTTGCCTACATTGGAAGAAATTAAGAAGGCCTGTCATCGTTTGGTATGACCAACTGACAAAGGCGCACAATAAGCAGAGGCGCCTGGAAGGATGTCAAAGCAGGCCAAAATCCGATAAACAGGTTGTTAATGGTCAATTAAGTAAGTAAGTAGACATCAGGACAGAATTGGTCAAAATGTGGTGTGTGGTTTAATTCTCAGCTTGCTTTCCGACTTATTCGGGAAACGTACCCCTTTCAAATGATAATTCGAGTAGTGGAGAACCTACCAATGATAGCCTGTCTACATAGAAGACATGTGAAACCACCTTATGGACTATTTTGCTATTGTCCGCGATAGTATGGCAGAAAACCTGTCAACCTCGGCTAGTGATTGTGTTTCACGAACGATGTGAATTTTGAATACAGATTTGAATTTATACGTTTACAAGTTTCAAATGACTCAAGAGCTGAAGCTTGCAAACAATTTTAAGTGTCATCAACATGCCGAATGGTTGGTTGAACAGACAGAAGTGAATGGTGACTTTACAATGAAAATCATCTTAAGCGAAGAGGCCTACTTTCATTACAGTGGATTAGGTAATCAGCTGAACTATAGCATTTGGGCAAATGAGATCTTACGAGCGATTGTTAAAAAGCCGATATATCCACAAAGAGTGACTGTTTGGTGAGGTCTATGGGCTGCCCAAGTACTTACCGTGAATAGTGTTCGCTAACACGAGATGATAACGAATTTCTTGTGGCCAGAATGTGTGGATAGGGATCTGGACGACATGTGATTCCAACAGGTTGAAGCCACACAGTCAACGAAGTAATGGTTGCGCGACAAATTCAATCGCTGTGTTATCTCACGTCATTGCAATGTTAATTGGCCGCCACGATCATGTAGTTTGACACAGTGGGACTTATTTCTTCGGAAATATTTGATTGAAAAAGTGTACGTTAATTAACCAAGAACAATTCAATTCAATTTTAATGACATTGTTTCAAATTCTTAAGGTTATTGATAATGTGGACCGTCGAGTACAGGCATTTAGCCGATATTTTGCTTCACCCTTAGCAATTTTTCGCATATGATCTGTAGATATAACATGGCAGTGTAACTATAAAGCTTCTTTACGGAAGTGGTACTTCATCATGATCATAAAAGGCCTCAAAAGTTGTTGATGATTCCAAATTGACTACATTCCCTTTGTTGGCAATTCTTGTTGCAATGTGTACGATTTGACCGAAAATAGACCAAGCCAATGAAAATTAAATAAAACAATGGTCCCAGGTAATGACTTTCGTTTCATTTAATTTAATGTTCAAAACAATTTTATACTATGTTCACGTATACACTTTTATTGAGTCATTATTCGGTTTATTGAGTACAATATTTTAAGTGTTCAGACATAATAATATACGCAGTTCAGCTGCTTATTCAATATTCAGTTGACAGCTGGTTGTTTCAACAACATTTTTTTTTGCCGTTGTTGACATTTGAGTTGTCAAATATCTACAAAAAGTGTTTGTAATTGTAATATGCTTACTAAACATACATATGGCAGTGCTGCATTTTAAGTTTTACTCAATATTATAACAATTTGCGTATTTATTGCGCAATAATTAATTGAAACTTTATATGAAATATTGAGTTCAATAATGGCGTTTAATGCCATTTACGCAATAAAGGTGCACATCTGAACACCGTATTAGTTACCTTGACCCGCTGTACAAGACAAAACCCTAGTATCTAAAGCCAACAGAGTTTGAACTCGTTCCCCCATGACTTTAATGCCTGTCATGTAAATCTAATGTAATGTTCAAATTTATGAAATTTTCGACCATCATGGACGTTCATTTAAACTTTTTTTTAGAATTTTATTTCTACTACCGTTGTTGCTAGGCTTGTAAATACCAGCTAAACGTTACTGTGTTACTGTTCATTTGCTTAACAGTCCGTCGAATCGTATAAAACAAGACGAATTGAAAGTTGCGATTTACGGTGTGTATGCAGTTTTTTCTTTGGATTTTTCGTTGCAAATAGGCCTCATGTTTGTGCATTTAATCCGCCGATTTATTGTGGTTTAGTGCGTATTTCATAGTGTTTTTTTGCTTTGGTATTCGTTACGTTCACATTGTTCACATTGCTGTTGCTGGCCAATGGCATAATGTAGGCAAATTACCAGAGTATGATAAAATTTATTACACGCCATATTTTCTTATTTAACCAGGCATCATGGCTAAAGACATTCACACGCGCACCCACGCCACCACCAGCACCAGCACCACCACCACCAATGCCAATATCATTCGTCATTTCCATTTAAGATGAATTAACCACTACCACAGCCAATGCCACCAACAGAGCCACTATAAAATCTGGCAGTTTAAATGACCGTTTGGCCGAAAGGCAAATAAAAAGACAACAAACGAATTCCACGAACGATATCGCGGTAGAGTTGAAAAGCGAGTCGGAGAAAGAGAGAGAGAGAGAGGAAGAGAGACAAATAAACAAGTATTTAACAGTAAAACGTAAAGCTTTCATTCTGAAACCATTGATACCCAACACCAACAATGCCTTTCCCGTAGTATTCTTTTTATTTGCAAACCGCTTTGCATTACTTTAAGTATTGCCTGCAAGGATTCCGCGAATCCATAGTAGTGGTGTTGTACTCATAAATGGCTAGAAGTGGCCGTTCGTTACTGAACAAAAAACAAAACAAAAAAAAAAACAAAAAAGGTTACAAATTAATTTGAAGTTATGCAGAGAGTGTGTGGGGTGGGGTGGGGTTCACATTTAAGTGGAAAACAATGTTTTGTGTCTTTCGATTGCTTCAACTTTCAACATTTTTTTTTATCTCTTAAACAATTTATTGGCTTTCTTTTGTTGTATTATCTTTTATTCTGAAGTAATAAATTTTTATTTAATTGCACACAATTAAGCATTTTTTTCCTTCAGATTTAATTGAGGCATTTACCCTTTAGCCATTGTCTAGTTTATTACTTCTTAATTACTGGACAATCTTGTCCAATCTTGAGCCTTATGAGTTTAAGCATTACTTTTCATATGCGACACAAAAGAGAAATAATTTTAATTTTCCTTTTTCATATCATTACCGCAGATAAATGGTTTATATTTATGAAACCGAAAACTTGGAAGATTTCGTTTAAGTCATCATTGTTTCGGGACGACTACCTTATTCTTCCCTAGGATATTGGTAATGTACTCTGGACTCCAGACTGCTACGGTATATATTTCATAAAATCAATCTGCTGCCGGAGTTTTGTAACTGCAGTGGTGTAGGGTACAAAAATATTGTGTTTCTGACCTCATTTATAACCTTGTAACAGATCCAACAGGAGGATCCGAGTCGCAGGGAAGACCTCGAGCTTTCGCAGACCATATCTTGGCCTTGATGTGTGTTTGCTTAATGGCTCTGTAGTAGTTGACCCTAATTTTCACCGATATTTCTTCTTCAGTGATGAAATAGGGTATGGGAGCGAACAAAATGGTCAAATTTGGGACGTATAGCAACGGTTTTGTCCTTATTTGGTTTTGAATTTGCAAACACTTTAATTTCTTATTTTTTATAATTTTTTTAGCACCTTTACAAGCTGTTAGGATCTTATTTTATTACATAAATACAAAATTGATCATTACATCAGGATTACAGGACCTACATAGCTTCTCAAATCACTTATATTGTGTGTGTTAATTTTATACATGAGTGGCAATATTTATTTAATACGAACCAACTGTAATACGAACCAGAAGCTCGTAATGGCTAAGAAAAATTCTCTTTAGTGCAATATTGGAATAATCAGTTTAGTTTTGATTCAGTTAGCTTGCACTTCACATAGAAATTCTTGCAGGCTAATAATGATACGACGCCAAAATGATTTCCTTTTATGTTGTACAAGCAGTATTACTAACATATTGAAGGAAATTACTTACATACATAGCCATCTCCAATGGCTCCAATTTAATTTGCAAGATTGTCGTAAAATTGACAGGAATCTCTATGATATTGTAGTTTGGACGGGGTCGCTATTTGTTTTGTCAAACTTCTAGCAAAATTGAATTTTACAAAATGCCATTAGTATTGAGAAACCGAAGGATCCTTAGATTAGCTAATCAGTTTCAGGCGAAGTGCCACGGTCTAATAGGCAGTGCGTTGGCATACTAGATATGAGGACATGGATTGTACCCCACGTCAGACATCTCAAACAAAATGAAATACGAGAAAATGTTTCTTCGGCGACTCTCTCTCTGCAGTCTTCTGGCAAAAACTCTGAGAGAGATTGAAACATATCCTACACAATTTACGTTTTCGGATTTCTTGGATTGTTGCTATAAAGACTTGTGGTCATCCAGACGGTAGCATTTTGCGTGGTCATTTCAGATAGCAGGTCGTATCAATCTTCAGAGTAATGCAGATGGCAGCTCTAGATTGAAACTCTAAATTGCTACTCTAGATGGCAAGTCGTCGATAGAAGTCGTCGTAGTCTCGTAGGTACTGTGTTGGCTTATTAGCCGTAAGGCCTGGGTTCAAACCCCAGGCCAGACATCTTCAACGAAACGAAATATGAAAAAAATATTTCTTCGGCGGCTTGCTTTCGGCAGATTTCTGGCAAAAACTCTGAAAGCAAATAAAATCGCCATGAAAATTTTCTCAAAAATATGTCGTTTGGAGCCGACCTTAAACTCTAGGTCCCGCCACTCATGTATAAAATTAACACACACAGCCTAAGATGTGTGTGAAGGTAAATTCGAATTTGGAAATCCAAGACGTAATCCATAAATTTTAGCCGTGCCACATTTGGCGTTAACAGAACAAAATTTGCCCTTAACAGAGTACTGTTAGCTGTTTAACAGCGTCCATCTGAACAAGCCCACTTGTTTAGAAGGTAATTTTAGTATAAATACTAGGTCTATGAGTACGATATCATAGTCAAACGAAGGTTCCAAGGCTTCTTAATATAATCAGCAGAAAAGTCTCATATAAAGTGATATGGTATTGTGAAAATTGGATTTGAAACTATAAATTTTTTGATTGAAAATTCTCTAGTAGATCAGTGGCCATTTTGGAATATACATATAAGAAATAGTACACCATACAGACTATATGCAAATGGTAGTCTAGAGGGTCCTCTTTCGAATTCTGGTAGTGGGATAGTTGGAATAATTCCGTCCTCCATCTGCACCAACCGTCCTTTACATTTCAGCACTTTTGTTCACAAATAATAATGATCATAATGAGAATTAAATTTTATGTTAATAGCCTGCAGTAATTGCAAAACAGAAGAATAATCTTCTAATTGCCTCTGTTAAACAGTTAACAGTGCAGAAGTCGCCGTATTCTAGTATGTAGTCTGTTGGCTTATTAGACGTAAAGCCAGGGTTCGAGCCCCAGGACAGACATCAAGACAAAATACAAAAAGTATTTCTTCGGTGACTTCCTCTCAGCAGATTTTTGGCAAAAACTCTGAGAGTAAATAAAACTGCCATGAAAAAGTTTCTCAAAAATCTGTCGTTCAGAGTCGACTTTAAACTGTAGGTCCCACCACTCATGTATAAAATCAACACACACAACATAAGTGGTGTGAGAAACTAGGACGCTGTGCAATGGGTCAATTCGACCTCCGGGTACTGTACTTCTCTTAATTGCCAATTACACGTCCTCTAACCTAACCTAACAGTGCTCTGTTAATAGCACATTCTGTCCTGTTAAAGACGAAAAGTGGCGCTGCTGAAAATGTGTGGGTTTGCGTCTTTGGTTTCGAATTTATCTTCACACACATCAACGTAATTGGTGTGAGAAACTACGTCATCATCCGGACTGCAGCGTTGTAATGACTCAATATGTATGTATGTAGATATGTACGTGTGTAATGTGTTTCAGTTGACCTTTTTTTCAAACTGAAAAATTCATAAAAATTTCTAATTAACACAGCCTAAAGGAACATATTTAATGGCTAAAACTTAATTGTTACAAGTAAAGGAAATTGAAATAATAGGGATCCTAATCATCAATTTCTAAGCACTCCTTGTTTTGCAATTGTACGTCGTTTTCGCTGTCACGGTGGAAGTCTAAGAATATTTGGATTTTCGTTTTAGAAAAACTGTAGTGAAGCTACGTCTGTAGTAATAATTCCACCGCCTGTATAGTAAAGTGGAGTTCAAACCGCAGCTCTAGCATCTAAAAAATATTTTCGTAAATCGTAATCCTGACACTAGTCGCTTGCAGACGAGTAAAGCTCTTAATTGTCTAAAACTGATATGCTCCTCATTAAAACATAAGTTAAGATATTCAAGATATATGACGGTATAGCCTGTCTTATAGTCAGTTTGGATCATGCTTAACTTTACATCTATCTATTGTCTGCAACACTCTCCCATTAATTCATTAACAATTTCCGTTTTATTTCGCGCGTTCATTATTCATGAAATTGTATTTAAAAATTTTTATTTCTCACAATACTTATGATTAATTATTGCCTTTCCATTTTCATTTGACTGTTAAACAATGAGTTTTACAAGACATTCCCTCCCTTACGTAATACAATACGAACCTTAAATGTCTGTTTAAAAGTGAAATTCATATTTACGCTTAGCGGCGAAGGGGTGGTGGAGATTGATGTTACTGGCATGGCATGGGACCGGAAGAACTTGGGTATTTAAATTGAATTAATTAATTACCAGGAATTCATTTTGAATAAAACATGATTAATTTTTGTGTGATTATGTGTCAAGGCTGCGTATATGTATGAATGGAAACATAAATATGATTCCAATATTTATGTTATAAATTAAAAAGAAATTAATTATTCGTAATTTGTTATGTTGTTGTATATGACCAATGTGGTCATTACAAAAAAAATTTTCGTTTTTTTTTTATTGATTCCATGTAATTCATAAACAAGCTTTTAGGAGTTACAACCACAAGATGTGATGACATTTAAAATAGTAAACGAAATTCAGATTCTTTTTAAAAAATGGATGCCATAGTCGTCGTAGTCTAGTGGGCAGTATGATGGCTTATTAGACGTGAGGTCGCGATTCAGACTCCAAGTTCGACATCTCCAACGAAAGAAATATCAAAAAATATTTCTTCGATGACTTCCTCTCAGCAGATTTCTGGCAAAAACTCTGAGGGTAAGCAAAAATTGCCATGAAAAGTTTCGCAAAAATTTGTATTTCGGCTTGGACTTTAAACTGTAGGTTCCGCCATTCAGTTATACAATTAACTCTTACAACATAAGTGATGTGAGAAGCTGGGTCGTAATCCTGACTGAAGGGTTGTAATGACCAATTATGTGTGTATGTATGGACGGTTTTGCTTCGAGGAGAATCATAGCTTCGGAACAAAAAAAAATGGGGAACTGATTTTCAATAGGTCTGCCTCTGCCGAGTATTTTTTCAATCATCAAGAGAGTTATGTAGACGCAGTAGCAAATGGTATCCTTAATAGAACATAGGACCATAGCCCTCGCTATTCAGTATACACAACCTGACGCATTACATTTAATTTGGTTACCTTTTAGATGTAATTGAGGTGCTTCATGTTCTAGTTGCCGTATATTAAGGTCGTGATTTTCGCCTTTATTCGTCTGTAGCTGCCAAGTTTCTCTATTTACTTTTTCGGATTTCTTGGATTGTTGCTACAAAGACTTGCAGATCGCAGATCGTATCAATCTTCAAACCAATGAAGATGGCAGCTCTAGATTGTAACTCTAAATTGCTACTCTGTGTATGCAGTTTCGTCTGTGTAATACAAATACTAAAGCATACAGCTCTGATCGTTTGCATTACTTTATACAGTGCGCAGTAGAATGCGAACGTATTGTATCCAATACATGTGTTCAAGCCAATTGAAGCAGGACCAGATGGCTAATATTCTTAAACTGTACTAAAGATTGATAGAAGAAATAGGCAGAGTGGATTTCTGCTTGCCTGCTCTACCATAAATTCTTTTGATAGGGTTTCAGTTTAAGAAAAATTTTTCTATAATAGCAGTTAACTCTGATGTAGTTAACTCTGAAGATAGCATTTCAAGAGAGCTTTTGACTAGACCCAGCGGTATCAAGCTTCAGTAATCGTTAATGATATTGCTGTTATCGATATGAAAGCTACAATCGCTTAAAGGCAGGCACATTTTACCAGGGAACCACAATCCGAGCTCCTTTTCGTTGCCTCTTATTATTGCCTATTGTACTGTATTTATGTTTATTGATTGTAGGACTAAGATCTATAGTATGATGGTTTTAGCAGCCACCAAGCATTTTGTTGGTAAAGTTGTTTATCCAGCTGTCTATGCCTATGTCTATGTCTATGTCTATGTCTATGTCTATGTCTATGTCTATGTCTATGTCTATGTCTATGTCTATGTCTATGTCTATGTCTATGTCTATGTCTATGTCTATGTCTATGTCTATGTCTATGTCTATGTCTATGTCTATGTCTATGTCTATGTCTATGTCTATGTCTATGTCTATGTCTATGTCTATGTCTATGTCTATGTCTATGTCTATGTCTATGTCTATGTCTATGTCTATGTCTATGTCTATGTCTATGTCTATGTCTATGTCTATGTCTATGTCTATGTCTATGTCTATGTCTATGTCTATGTCTATGTCTATGTCTATGTCTATGTCTATGTCTATGTCTATGTCTATGTCTATGTCTATGTCTATGTCTATGTCTATGTCTATGTCTATGTCTATGTCTATGTCGATGTCTATGTCTATGTCTATGTCTATGTCTATATCTATGTCTATGTCTATGTCTATGTCTATGTCTATGTCTATGTCAATGTCTAGTAGGTAGTATACTGGTTTTTTAGACGTGGGGCACGATTCGAAGTCCGGGCTAACAAAAATGCAGATTTCTAGCGAAAAAAAAATCTGAGAGTAAATAAAATTGCCACGAAAAGTTTGTCAAAAATCTCTCGTTCTCAGTCGGCTTTAAACTGTAAGTCGCGCCACTCATGTATAAAATTAATACACACAACATATGTGGTGTGAGAAGCTAGGTCGCAATCGTGACTGAAGGATTTTAATGACCAATTGTGTATGTATGCATGTATTTATGCTGCTTCATAACATTTCACTTTTAAGTGTAAATTATTCTGTATTCGTTGTCTATTTTTTGTTTGTTTTTGCCGGAGTAATTGTAAATTGTAATTATTTATCATCATGTAAGCATCCATTAATTGTGTAGCAAGCAACTTTATTTACTCGATTGGCTGTGTCATGCTTATGAAATTTATAATTTTTTCTCAATAATTCGATAATAACAACAAAAATCATTGCTACTGACAAAACAACGTTGAAAAGAATAAAAAAAAAAAATTAAAAAATTAAAACAGGCATTTGATTAAATATTTACACACACATTTTATTTAAAATAAATATAAAATTTGTATAAAAATTTATGCAAAATATTAAACAAATACTTGCACTATATATACATACAAAATTTTTTATATATGTATGTGTGCGTATTTTATTGTACACTGTATATTAATAAATTATTCATTTGTATTGTAAAAAGTAGTGGAAAAAAATTGGAGGGAAATGTCTAAAAAAGAAAATCTATACTTTATATGAAGGCGAAGGATTCTGTTTGTTTGTTTGAAAGTTATGACTGTGTACGGCAGTACTTCGATTATACTGTAAATATCACGGCTGCTAACTGGAATATTGTAAGGGCTCTACTGTGTTTCTATTTCTAGTGGTTGTGTTACCTTTAAACAAACCGAAATTAAATTTAGGGATTAGATATGAGCAATTTAGCCATTAGAAACGGTCCACTGCTTCAACAGTTTTTTTTTCTATGTTGTGTGAATGTTTTGGGTGCCTGTCTCACTAATTTCTGGTTACGAACACAGTTTTATTACAAGGGAACATGTCTGAAAACTCTATTGAAATATCTTCAAGATAACACACTTTGAACAGACATATATTTCATATAAGTTAGCCACGGTTCACAAATGAATTTTTATTTGCCATTTATAGGGTGGCCCAATCAAAAGTTTAAATTTAAAAATGCAATATACCAAAAACGGTTTGAAATTTTGTCAAATTTATGTCTTTGTACCAATTGTTCCGGTTAGGAATGGAATATTATTTCATTCATATGTCTGACGCGGATGCCCTGACACTACCTCATTCCAAATGATCAATTTTTCTGCACTTTTACGACTGTATGGGGATCGTATCTCGATATTGCTTTCACAAATGTTGGTCTTCAAATGCTCAATTGTATCTGGTTTGTCGGCATAACACTTTTCTTTAAGGGCGCCCCGCAGAAAAGAGTCCAACGATTTCGAATTGCAGTCACTTGGCGGCCAATTGACATCACCATTTCGGGTAGTTAAACGGCCATCAAACGTTTAACGCAATAAATCGATTTTGGCATGAGATGTGAGGCAAATTGCACCATCCTGAAGAAACCAAACAGCGTTCACATCAATACCATGAGGAGCAGGTACAAAGAAACCTGTTATCATGGTGCGATAGGTGTCTCCATTGACCGTTGTTGCGCCGTCCTCATTTTCAAAGAAATATGAGCCAATGATGCCTTCGGTCCTCAAGCCGCACCAAGCAATCACTCGTAATGGTTGCATTGGCTTCTGTAAGATCACGTGTGGGTTTTCTGCAATTTTGCTAATTAACGTACCCACCGAAATGAGCTTCATCCGAAAATATGATTTTTTTTTGTGGCAAAACCGATATCATCGTGAAGTTTCTCGTTGACCCATCTACGACGCCGATGGTTATGCGGCTTCAACTTTTGAACCAATTAAACGTGGTAAGGCGTTCTACCGAGATCTTTTCGCAAAATTCGAAGTAAACTGGTGCGTGAAATGTTCAATCCTTGAAAACGATGACGAGTTGATGCTGATGGATTCTCACGCACACTCTCAGCTACAGCTTCGATATTTGCGGGTCTACGCACTGTACGAGCACGCTCACGTCTTGAAGCATAAACAATGAAAACAGTTGCGCGAACTTTAGCAATAAACTTGCGTGTATCAGGCACTGTTGGTCCTTGTCTGCGACCAAATTTTGTACGATATTTTCGTGCAATTTCCGACCAATTGTCTTTGTTTTGAATATAATTTTCCAATAAATCCCAACGTTGCTCAAGCGTAAATCGATCATTACATTTAGTGGAGATAATATACTGAATTTTGTGACAGAATAGAATGACACAATTATTGCCACAATTAGAAATAAGCGCTGGTTCAAATTTAAATCGAAAGATGGCCCAGCCAATCGAATTTGATTAAAGTTAACAACTTTTGATTAATTTAACTGAAATAAATTAAAATATGGGGCCAGCGAAGCTCACCGGGTTTAATGTCTTATTGTTAAAAATAAACAATCGAGGTAACTGCACCTAGAAATACATTCAATGTTATCATGATAAAACAACATTCGCTTATTTAATGTTGATTTTTTTTGTTTTTTTTTGTTTATAATTTTTATGTTTTACATAAATCGTAATGTTTTATCACAAAATTTTTTTCCTGATTTAAATTTTTCCATTTTGTAGCATGAATAATAATAATTTCAATTCATTTTTCACTTTAACAAACGCCATTGACTGGCAATTAAAGGGCGAAAAAAAGACTCACAAACTTCATTGTAAAATTTTAAACACAATGTTTCTGTGTTTTATTCAATGTTAATTTTTTATTTATTTCAACTACTACCGTTTCATACACCATTTAATTTTAATGATTTTTTCACTTTAAATTATAAATTTAAAATCAAAATTAATTTAAAAATAAACAGAAAATTATTAAAGTTTTTTTCTTAATTCTATTTGCAGAGTCTTTTTGCGTGATGTGGTTGAAACGGCCAATATTTTCATTAAAATGATGGAAAGGTTTTGTAAAGATTCTGTCGTGGTACAGGATAAGAAACGTATTAAGAAACGTTCCAAAAAGTCCAACAAACCGGAAAAGCCGAAACAGGAATCGGAGGTATTTTTTTTTCTTTATTTAAGCATTTGAGTACTTGTTAGGAATGAAAACTTTCAACCGTTTTGTTGACGAAAATTTCTATTAAACTTTGCATATTTTAATCAGACGTGCAAAGTTGAACTCAGTTGAAGAGACTTTCAATAGTCACACAAACTAATTCGTGTCGTAGTACTAAGATATCGACGCCTCAATTCTATAACGTTCTATAACTTAGAACGTTTTTAATGTTCTTGAATTTTTAAATTCTACCTTCTCTAACTTAAATGTTGTGAAAATTTGGTTAAGATGCGCCGATCCGTTCCAAAGTTATAGGGAAAAATCTACTTAGAATACACTTATAGTCGTATGTCGCGCGAAAACTTTGAGAGCTCATAACTCAAAACACACTTTTTCGACTTAGAATGTTATAGAACGGAGGCGTCGATATGACGCCCTATAACGATAATGCCGTCTATACATACGGCCATTATATATACATAATTGGCCATTACAACCCTTCAATCAGGATTACGGCCTAGCTTCTCACACCACTCATGTTGTGTGCGTTAATTTTATACGTGAGTGGTGGGACCTACAGTTTAAAGTCGACTCCGAACGACAGATTTTTGAGAAACTTTTCATGGCAATTTTATTTACTCTCAGAGTTTTTGCCAGAAATCTGCTGAGAGAAAGTCGCCGAAGAAATATTTTTTTTTCAATATTTCGTTTTAATGTCTGACCTGGGATACAAACCCGGGCTTTACGTCTAATAAGCCAACACACTACCTACTAGACTACGGCGACTTCATTATTAGCAAGTAGAAGCCTCACAACCTATCTTCTCACACCACCCATGTTGTGTGTGTGTATTAATTTTATCCATGAACGGCAGGACCTGCAGTTTAAGGCCGACTCCGAATGAGAAATTTGATAAGCTTTTCATGACAATTTTTATATCCTCTCAGCGTATTTACCCGAAGACTGCTGAGCGGAAGTTGCCGAAAGATATATTTTTTCGAAATATCAAAGTAAATACCTAACTAGACTATGGCGACTTCAATTGTAAACAAAATCCCAAAAAATACAAATATTCAACAGTAAGTAGTAGACTTTGCGAGCTCTCGTCTTGTTAGCCAACACTCTATCTACGTATTAGACTTCACTGCCTTCTCTTTTCCTTGTCTAACCAATAGCTTTTTTTTTAGCAAAAATTAATACTGTCTGGCTAGACTGCGCAATGGTCTGGTTAATAAGACTGAATTATTTTTAATCTTTACAGCCTTCTTAAAGCCGTTTAGCACTTGTTGAAACTTCCTATATTTCGGCTAGGTTAGATACGGTGTGTAAGAGAAGAGGACGATAAGATTGCTAATCTTCACTGTGGTCCAATAATAATAAGTATGCGACAAGAAGAGTGATATCGGATATAAATGGTGGCAATCCAATGCTATATCCAAAGTATAGGATATACTCGTACAATGAACACTCCATGGAGTATGTATGCAAATCAACACAATACCCACATCAAATGAAAAATTGTCCTTGACCAGATCAGTAAGAGCAATATTCTTCACTATGCATAAACTCTAGTCAAGACCGCACCTCACATTGTGATCAAATCAATGTTTACAGACGCCAGGTCAGTACTACAGTCTAGAAGTTCCCCTGTTTGTTGAAAACACAAGACATTGTCAGAGCAAGTAAGTGGGTGCTTGGTTGGAGTATGAACTCTGGTTGAAGCGAATTATCTTTCGTGCAACTGCATCAGTTCTGTTGCGCTATAGTATAGATAGATACCCTACCTCATTTTCCTTCCGCTATTTACGTAACCATACATACATACATAATTGATCTTTACTACCCTTAAGTCGGGATTACGACCTAGCCTCTTACACCAGATATGTTGTGTGTGTTAATTTTTATACATGAGTGGGAGGATCTACAGTTTAAAGTCGACTACGAATGGCGGATTTGTGAGAAACTTTTCATAACAATTTTATTTACTCTCAGAGTTTATGCTAGAAATCTGCTGAAAGACAGTCGTCGAAAATTTTTTTTTCATATTTCGTTTTCTTGAAGATGTCAGACTTGGGGTTTGCACCGTGGCCTCACGTCTAATAAGCCAACACACTGCCTACTGGACTACGGCGACTTTGTCCGCATAACTCATGTTGAATTTGAATTCGCTTTAAAAGTGTCTTCTGGTGTCCTTGATTTTCCGGAAAAATTTTTCAATATACACGCAGTAACTACAGTATACATACGGTTAACAAATTTCAGAAATTTGTTAACTAATCCGTTTTCGTTGAAAATCTTAATAGTTTCCTTGATGTTAAGACGGTCTTTTGCATTGGTTAAAAAATTTCTGAAATTGAACTGAATTGTGGCCCTGCACAGGCCCACAAAAGTTTACATCCGATTTACAAATTTCACAAATTTCTGAACCAATGCAAAAGACCGTCTTAAAATCAAAGAATGATGTCAGACAATTATAAATATTTTCAACGAAAACGGATTTCTGAAATTTGTTATCCGTATGTATACTTTTGTGGCTGAGTGTAAGCGAATCTGGCTGCTGAAAACTCTCAGTAAAAAATAATTTTGTTTAGGCAAAAATTTTGTTCATACAACGTGGGTGAATCCATCATGTTTTATAATCAGGACGACAGTTATGTTAATACCATTCGCGCGGCAGTACGCTGAAGATGTCCGCTGGCCTCAAGCTAATTCTCTAGATATTCAAGACACCTTCAACTGCAATGACTGAGGTAAAAGATACCTACAAATAAAATTTGTCTTCTGCGGAAACAAATTTCTATTTCACTCTACTGAAAAAGCATTGAATAAAGTAATGCAAACAGAAAGTTCCTGGCCCCCGAACTCTCAGAAACGATATATTTTCTGAAACATTTTCATTCTCATTCCCTGATTTATTTTGTGTTTTAAACACAATTTTTTTTTTTTAGACCTGCATAGACGTTGTAGTAAATTTTTGAAATTAAATTTTTAAAATTTATTTTCCTTTAAAATATAAAATAAAAAAAATAAAAAAACCAAAACAAAATAATATTGTGTAATAATAGAAATAAAAAGAAAATCAAACATTCATAACAGTTTTATCGCTTCATAATCTGTGTGTATTAAAAAAAAATTAAAAATGCAACAAAAGAAATTTAAAATCATTTGTTATCATTCATTATCGATATTTTTATAGTCTTTTTTTTTTTTTTGTTTGATATTCTCTATGTTTTTGTATGTATATTTTCGTATGTTTCTTTTTCATTTAAATATAAAATTTTTCTATTTATTATGTTCGACTCCACTCTCATACAGACAGAGTTACGGTCGGTTTGTGATCAGATTCAATAATTTTTTGTATTGAAAATTTATGCTTATCATCAAATTTAATTGAATGAAAATATTGTTGTATCAGCAAAATTTTTTTTATTAAAAATGAAAGAATAAAAGAATTTTTAAAATAAAAAAATAAAACAAAAATTTAAAGTAATTGTTAATTAAAAAAAAAAATTTTTTTTGTTGTTCCAAAACTTATCTTTTTAATCTTTAACTACCATATACAGGGGTTGATAGGCTTTGTAGGCTATGTATAGTACATTTTAAAGGAAAATAATGCCAGAATTGCTATTGTTGTGGACATTTGAAAACAAAAATCATTAAAATTAATAATAAAATCAACCAAAAAATGTAAAAAACTGATAAAAAAAATTTCTGTAGCGAAATTTAACGAAAAAAAAATTGTTTTCAAATTCGATATGAATAAAGAGTGACATTTTTAAAGGCTCAATTAAAAAATATCTTTCAAGCAATAAATTAATGGCCGTACATATACAGTGAGCGCCAAAAGTGAGTAAACATCACTGAAATAATTCATTTTCTTAGGATAGTGAAAAAAGTAAATGAGAATAGTCGAATAAATTTCCAAAAATAAGAACATTGGTTTATTACTTATAAAATGTTAAAACAAAAACAACAATTCATGACGAAGGAACTTTTTTTATACTTAAGAACAAAACTGTTTTATACTTAAGAACAAAAGTGTTGACTCAGTTATGGCGCTCAGTGTATATATGTTGTCCGCAGTATCGACATATTTCATAAACCAAGAGCTGCAATTTTGGCACTTTGTTTAGGATTAAGATTGTTATCGCAATCATGGCAGCTGTAACGTTGTCTTCCCAGCTTGGAATTCCGCTTCTTTGGGGTCATCTCTGTACCCAAGTAACTTTACAAATGTACACGAAAGTAGTTTAGTAAAGTCAAATAGTAAAATCATCAAATAGTAAAGTCAGTGAACTGCTTCAAAAAATTTTACGAATAGCTCGCCTTTGAATAGGTTCCGAATTATGAATGGTATGCGGCTCCTCTCGTTAAAACTACAAGTTAACAATTTGTAGTTCCTCTTCCATTTTAGACAAAGAAGTAACAAACATCGGAAGTCGCCGTAATCTAGAAGGTAGTGTGTTGGCTTATTAAACGTAAAGCCAGGGTTCAAACCCCAGACCAGACATCAAACAAAATACAAAAAGTATTTCTTCGGCGATTTCCTCTCAGCAGATTTCTGGCAAAAAAATCTGAGAATAAATAAAAAATTACCATGAAAAGTTTCTCAAAAATCTGTCGTTCGGAGTCGACTTTAAACTGAAGATCCCGCCACTCATGTAGAAAATTTAACACACACACAACATAAGTGGTGTGAGAAACTAGGTCGTAATCCTGACTGAAGGGTTGTAATGACCAATTATGTATGTATGTATGTAACAAACATCGCCCTGTGCCCTGTTCTATTGATTGTGACGTTGCCATTTTCATCGATTTTACATTATAGTGCTCCCGGCCAACACTTTACGCCAATCCCTGATTCATTAATGCATTAATATTGCATTAATAGTTTTAGACTTGCCTTCGGTATTTGTGTTTTTTGTCTTATGTCCAAAAACTCTCTCGTCGCTGATAGAAAACATTTCGCACACGTTAACAATTTTGATAACAAAATTCTAACAGTTAACATCCATGGGCCAATAGAGGCGTGTTAGGTTAGGTCTTGTTAGCGGGCAGCTTACGTTTCACAGGAAAGTTTACTCGGTGGCTCATATGGACCATTGTGTTATCCAGTGTAAGGTAATAATCCTTGTCATGATCCGTTAGTGGTGGGTTTGAACCACCCCAAGCTTCGGATGAAACCTGCCAGTCCTCTCAGTGTCACGTTTGCCACCCTGCCTTGATCTTTAAACGTTCTGACACTCAAAAACTGTTGATTATCTATTTGTTTGGGCACTCAAATAAATTGTGTCGTACCGATTACGTTCCTTCCTCATGATGTCAGTTTCGTCAGTAATCTTGGTGAGGCAAATCGAGCTTGTTAGTCAAATTGCCTATAAAGCAGTGTTCCGTTAGAGGTCCTGTTAGAAGTAGAATCGTTCTCTTGTCGAACTGAAGTAGTTACTTGGTTTTATTATTAAAGGCGTGCTTGTATGTTCGTGTTCGATATCAAAACATATCAAAAATCACCAGAAGCTTTAGTAATCATATGGGAATACTATTCCTCTACATTAAGGACAGTTCAGTGCAAATTAAATAGGTTGTGCATACAGGATTATACCGTGTCTAGGTCTTCTCTTTGCTAATAAAAATTTTTATTTAACATTTAAACCCTTCTACTCTCTTGCCATTGACAGGTGTCTTTCATAAGTCAAACCTTTCACAGATTACAGTACACCGCATAATACATTCATATGTGAACCAGCTTTAGCTGCGTGTAGTTTAAATATTGCGGATGCCCTTGATTTTCCGGCATGAGAACTCAATAGAAGGTGACGTAAAAACCATTTAAAAATCTTTGGTTTTTTAAAACGTTACAAGAATAATTCGCCTCAAATGTAATTCTATCTACTCTTTTGCAGATAACAGCAATAGTTGTCATTCATATTCTTTTAATGGTACGCCAAGCTCTTTGGAGATTGGAATACAACTCTAATGTATGGATCGGTACCTCAAAATCTGTTTTAAGGCTTCTCGAACGCGTACAGGAGAGAACGAAGGGGTACTGACGGTAGGGTATCCAATTTTATTGATTCATTGGAGCATCGTCGCAATGCGATTTGTGTTTCACTGTTCAGTCGCTACTACTACGGATTTTGCTCCAGCGAGATAAAGGGACTTGTCCCGGAAAATCGCCTATTTTTACGCAGCATCCGTCTTTCCCACAAGGAAAACATCCGTTTGTGGTCAACTGGCCAATGAATAACACACTGCATTACATACGGAATTTGTTCTTTAGCCGGACTATTCGTATGTTGAGGACTTTCTTGCTACTTATAATATAAAAAGATTCAAGTCTAATGTCCACAAATACTACTCCCTCTACCCCTATACATAACCTATTTTCCTAATTCTAACACAATGCATTGCTGGAGTAGGGGCCATCCCCTGAAAGGTCTAACATCTAACATCTCTACATCTTCGACAAAGAAATATAGTACAATTGGAATGTAAAGGCCTCACCGAGTATTGTTTTGAATGTTTTTTGTTTTTTTTATATTGAGTAGTTCTCCAACTATATGCATTGCTTATAACACACTCATTCTTTCTGAGGTGAGATGCTTTACCTATTATGGCCCTTTGTTTGTTGTGCTGCTGCTGTAAAGAACGTGATTTGATCTGATCACCTCACTTTAATTCAATTCAGAATCATTTCTTCCATAACCAAAGAAACTTCTACAATTTATTTCAACAATTTGCTCTGGCTTGATCCCTCATTTTAATGGAAACCTACAGCAACTGTACAATTCTTCAGTAAATAACACTAGTGTGACCAAATCAAAGATATGAACTTCTAAAACGAACACCCTTTCAATAATAATGTAATATGTAATGTAATATTTCTGATGTAAATTTTTGTTGTTAAAATTTTCGTTATATTTTTCAAGTTTTTCACATCCTGCCAAGCTGTAACAGAAAAATCCAGCCAGTCCACCAGTACTCGATGTTAAAAATAAATTTTTATTTATATTTTATGTAACAATTGTCGAAGGCTTTTTAAATAATTTTTTTATTTCGTATTGTGCATCTGTATGCATTCGCCCATAGATGATAGCGTTGTAATGGTGTGAATGGTGAAATATTTCATCATAATATGCGAAATATAGTGAATTTGCCACAGTAAAATACAAATGAAAAGTACAGTCAGCCAAAAGTGACTTTTAACAATGTGCTACAAAGAAATTTTTTTAAAACAAACTATGGTGGTCTTTCCCCCTTCACCATCATTAGCTTTAAAAGCCACTTTTATATTCGGCTGTAAAATAATTTCGTAGACATTGTTTTATCAAACTTTTCGTGCAAATATTATTGTGGAAAAAGTTAGGTTAGGTTAGTTAGTGGCGGACCTCCTCGATGGAAGGAGTCTGTCTTAGCCCAGCATTTAATCCCATGAATTTTAAAACTCCCTTGAGTCCAAAAGAAATCTTTCTCTTGCAACAATCTTTATATTAGAGAGATTGGCCAAGAAAGAAAGTAGGAGATCAGAAATATCTGGCGGGCTCTTCCTCCTCCTTAGACCCACAGCTCCTGCTCCAGAAGTCATTAGTTGAACTCCCAAGTCTTTCGCAATTCCTACCAAAAGACGGTGGCATGTAAGAATCGCTATTGTGCAATCGGTGTCCCTACGATTTGAGAACAAAAGTGAGTCAGTCGCCTTCTTGTCCATACGTTCCCAGCAGAGCCTGGAAATATTATCGCTGCTGCCAACGAGATTGAGCTTCCCCTTAAAACGAGGGGACAATATCTAAATCAACCGAAGTAATAGGAATGAAGTTGCCGTAGTCTAGTAGGTAGTGTGTTGGCTTATCAGACGTTAAGCCCGGGATCGTATCATAGGTCAGACATCAAAACGAAATGTGAAAAAAAATATTTCTTCGGCGACTTCCTCTCAGCAGATTTCTGACAAAACCTCTGAGGGTAAATAAAATTGCTATGAAAAGTTTCTCAAAAATCTGTCGTTAGGAGTCGAATTTAAACTGTAGGTCCCGCCACTCACGTATAAATTTAACGCACACAACATGAGTGGTGTGAGAAGCTAGGCCGTAAACCTGACTGAAGGGTTGTAATGGAAAATTATGTATGTATGTATGTATGTATGTAATAGGAATACCTGTAACATGTCGGAGACTGCCTGGCCAGGTCATCCGCAATGCAATTTCGAGCAATATCCATGCTATTGTGAAAAATATTTACCAAAAAATACTGGCCATTCTGTACTCTATGAAAAGCTCAACGGCTAAGGTGGGTGAGATATGTTGCATACATATACAACAGTTAACTTCAAAGACTTAGTATAGCATAGGTAGTGTGTTGCCTTATTAGACGTGAGGCCTCAGTTCAAACCCCAGACCAGACATCTCCAACTAAACGAAAAATGAAACATTATTCCTTCGGCGACTTCCTTTCAGCAGATTTCTGGCAAAAAGTCGGAGAGTAAATAAAATAGCCATGAAAAGTTTTTCAAAAATCTGTCGTTTGGAGTCAACTTTAAATTCTAGGTCCCGCCACTCATCTATAAAATTAACACTTAACACATAAATGGTGTAAGAAACTAGGTTGTAATCCTGACTAAAGGGTTGTAATGACCACTTATATATGTATGTATGTCACTTAAGTTGTAAACGATATTCAATGATAAATAAATTTCTCATACACTCCCCTGCCTTAGGTTTCATTAGTTAAGGAAGTGCAAATCTTACTTTTATTTCAATTTCATTTTCAATTAGGGTGCCATATTGATCGTCTCGAGCCTTTATTACTTTAATCAGAATCAATATTTTTTTTCACCCGCCAATATTCCTTTCATTGCTGTTATAATAATATTTCTGAATAATTTAATTTCTCCATGAATATTGCTCGATTGCTGTTTGCCATCGCTGTTGCAATTCCAAAAAAAGAAAAGAAGAAAAAAACTTTAAACAATTCCATGTGGTTCTCAGTGTGATATCCGACAGATAATAGGCATCGTGACCTCCCACAAATATTTTCACTATACAATCATCATCACCTCATGAAGCATATTGCTTTGGTTATGAAATATTTTAATTTATTTTTTTCCATTTCCTATGAATTATTTCTTTTCACAGGCGCACCGTGTTTGTTGTTGTTGTTATTTGTGAAGATATTATTATTTAAATTCATCATCATAAGTTAAGTCGCAATAAAACAAGTATTAATAGGTCATTAAAACAACAACAAACAAAATTACGATTCCTTGGAAAATTAAATCACTGACTCTGTTTATTTTGCCACAGGTATTCCTTCCATCTCCAACAAAATTCTTAGAACTGTAATGCTGTCAAAGACGATCGTAATCACTTCTCTTTTCAACAACTGCTTAAAGCACGGCATATTCATATTTTAATTCACGAAAGAAGCAGGAACGCGTAATAAGCTTTAGGAAAGATGCAACAGAAGAAGAATCGTATTCGTCCTCTTAAAAACAATGCATACCATACCGATGAAAGGTCCGGTGATTTTCTTGCTTTTTAACCATCGGCTGAAACTCTTTTCATAAGTTGCAAACAAATGATGGAAGTCATAATGCTTTGAGTTAGTGGAAGTGGAATAAACTTCGTAAATGGTCGCAATGATTGATGCTTGACATAACTTGACTTAAGTCATATTGATATTCAAGAAGTCAAATGAGAGATACCCTAAGCTTTTTATTTTCAACCAAGTATTGTGCTATGTTCGTAGACGAGTCGTGTGTTGGCTTATTCGACTTGGGGACGCGGTTCAAACCCCAGTTCAGGCATCCCCAACAAAACGAAATATGAAAAAATATTTCACCAGCGACTTACTCTCAGCAGATTTCTATCAAATTCTCTGAGAGTAAACAAAATTGCCATGAAAAGTTTCTCAAATATCTGTAGTTCAGCGTCGACTTTAAACTGTAAGTCCCTACACTCGTGTATAAAATTAACGCACACAACATAAGTGGTGTGAGAAGCTAGGCGGTAATCCTAAGCTAAGGGTTGTAATGACCAATTATGTCTGTATGTGTTATGCTATCTTCCGCCAGGGCAAAAAAAAACCTTGAAAACATCGTCTTACTGCAGTAGCAAGAGCGTTGGCTTATTAGACAAGAACTCGTGGTTCGAACCCCAGGTCTCGAAATAAACGAAATATGAAAAGAATTTTTCTTCCGTCGACTTTCGGTGTGATTTTCTTTGTCAGTTTTCCAGAAGTAGTTTGCTATCATCTGCGGCCATATTTTTCTATCATACTATTGTCATTTATCGGATTTTATTGATGACATTCTGCCTGTGGTATGCCAACCTACCAATTTAAAAATGCAATAAAACGGTTTCGAAATTTTTTCAAATTTATTTTTTGTTGTTTTGTAGTACAATTGTTCCGGTTAGAAATTGAATTTTACTTCATTCATATGACTGCCGCTGCTGGCCTCACAGTACTTCATTCGATCGGACTTATTTTCGTGCAATTTTTCGATTGTATGCGGTCGTATGCTATCACGAATGTTGGCCTTCAAATGCTCGAATGTCTCTGGTTTGCCGGCATAACACTTTCCTTAAACGGTGCTCCACAGAAAATGGTCCAACGGTATCAACAGTGTTTTTGGTGGCCAATTGACATCACCATTTCACTCGTAATGGGTGCATTGACTTCTGTAACACAGCAAAATGAAAGTCGCCGTGGTCTAGTTGGTAGGAGTTGGCTTATTAGACGGTTCAAACCCCAGGTCAGACATCTCGATCTGAACGAAATATGAACAAATATTTCTTCGGTGACTTCCTCTCAGCAGATTTCTCGCAAAAACTCTGAGGCTAAATAAAATTGCCGTGAAAAGTTTCTCAAAAAAATCTGTCGTTTCGAGTCGACTTTAGACTGTAGAGCCCGCCATTCACGTGAGAAATTAACACACACAACAGTAGTGGTGTGAGAAACTAGGCCGTAATCCTGACTGAAGGGCTGTAATGACCAATTATGTATGTATAGAACATGATTGTCTTCTGATAAGAGACGCTCCGAGTACCATTACATCCGTTTGGCTTAATTTAACCAAAATTCTAAGAATTTTTTAATGGAAAATAATATTTTCAATCAGTTTACTTTCGTGATTGCCTTCTGATTAGAGAAGATCCGAGTACCATTACGTCCATTTGGGTTAATTTAACCAAAATTTTAAGAATTTTTTTAATGGAAAATAATATTTTCAATCAATTTACTTTCATCTTTACAGATACATATTCATACCATAATTTATATCATTTAGTTTTTTTAGATTTTTAATGGTCATTTCTTGTATTTTTTTTTATTTTTTAATCAGTTTCATGTGAAATTAATAATTTTTATTCCATTTTTTTTTGCAGGAAGAACTATCCAATCGTTGGGCGGAAATGGCTTCAGAAGTTTCACAAATTTTATCAAATGAACTGCAAATGGCAGAGGAAGATCAGCCCATACCATTTGATTCAGCATCCGATAAACCAATTGATGATCAAAAGTAGGTCAATCTAAACAATTTTTGTTACAATTAAATTTCACAATTTACACACTCTAAAAACAACAAAATGTTTCAAAGTATTTTTGGTTTTCATTAGTATGGCGACGTACTATAGCGAGACGTTAATTTTTCTTCTCTTCTTCTTCTCATTTTTAAGCTAAATTTGATTTTAAAAGAAAAATAAGTATGTCAACAGTATATTTCTGGTTTATATACATTAAAGCAAAATATATCGTTCTGAAAACTGTTCTTCATTACTCTGTACAGAATCAGTATTGATTCAGAGTAATGAAAAGGGAAGTTGTACTGCGAAGAGTTTGATACTGAGGTGTAATACAGCTGCTAAACAGGGCCATTAGCTTATCTTAGAATGATAGGTTACGGGCAAGAGTTGTTCAAGGCCCGCTAGAGCATGGTGCTCTTGTCACATACTGTGCTTGGCTCTGCTCGATTTGTATGTCAAGCAATGAGCAGGGCTCCTTGCTACACGTTTGAGACAATCGGGCTGCTTATAACAGCGCTCAATAGGACACTCTGGAATTCTGAACGTCATCTTTCTAGAGGAAGAGGACAGACTTTTAGATAAGACCACCGACTATATTGTGCCTGAGGAGATGTTTCGAATAGGACGCTATGGATGATGGACAAAAGGGTCTACCCATCTTCACAGATGGATCTTTAAGATCTTAGACTTGAGATTCACTTTAGGTTAGACGATGGGGTACTTCAGGGACAAAAGGGTATACCCATCTTCACAGATGGATCTGTACAGATCTCAGACTTGAGTCTCACTTTAGGTTAGATGATGAATGTAGCCTATTTCAGGCAGAGATTTCTACTACCTGGAAGCCTATTGAGGCCATAGCGAGTATGCCCACTTCAGGTGCGATACTTTATAAAATCTTCGTTGACTGTCAGTCTGCCCTAAGAACCATTGCGTTTGTCTGGTGTGAATCACGGCTTGTACATGATTGTAAGGAGTCTATAAAAAGTTTTGGATCTTGGTTTCGGGAGATTGGAGTATACCCGGTAATGACACGATGGATGCTCTCGCTAGGTTAGGTTCACTTTCTGAGTGCGATTTAAGAGTTGGTCTTCGTCTACCGCCATTTTTATGGCCTCGTCACTAGATGAATCAGGGAGAATGAACACAAGCACAAGCGTTCGGGGTATGGATCGAATTAATATGCATCTAGGAGGAGCCTATGGCCTGTTGTAGATAGTGATAGAACAGATTTGGTGCTGGACTTAAATAAATTCAGTCTGAGGTTAGTTATTGGGCTTATTTCAGGCCACTAGGAGGTTAGATTGCTGGCAAGTACCTGGAACAGGTCATAGCCGTACTACTGAACGGTAATTTGTAACGAAGAAGAGGTGGATACCATTGAAGTCCTCGTCACGATGTCCAAACCTTATTAGGATGAGGTTGAGGCGTCTGGGTAGAGCATTTTTGGGGGCTTAGATTGTCTGTCTAGAGCTGACGCTAGGACTATCCAGAGAGAAGTAGTTTGAGCTGGTTGAGAGGTGCTATTAATACAACGCTAAAAAGCTGACTTGATGGCTCACACCATGGGAAAACTCTATGACGATATCGGTCGCGCTACTTTTGAATTGAATTCACTAAGCACCCGACGATGTCATGTAGCAAAAGTTACATGAATGTGGAGAATTCATAGTAAAACTAGCAAGTATTTCAAATAATAGAAAACAATGAAGATTCTACCCGAACAGCCAATGCTTCTGAAAGAATACTACCGTAGTCCTGTAGGCCCGCATTATTGGAAACTTCCCGTTTCTTTTTTCATAGCTTTCATTGCGTGAGATATCATCACAGATCTGTTGATCACAGCGCCCGTTCGTTGCCTTGTATGTCATTAAAAGTCAATCGATTGCTTCTGGTGCTATGCCACATCGAATCAATCTCAGTGCGGAGTATATATATGGCTGTTAGTGTTCAAAACTTGTCACTTTCATCGTTGCAGTGGAAATAAATTTGTTTTCATTTTCATTGTGTTTCTATTCGTTTTCCCTTGCGGGCCTATTTTCTTGTTACAAATTTGAATTCTTTGATTTCAAATTAAGCTTATGAATGGTATTTCTAACAATAATTACCGCCCTATTATTTACAAATAAACGAGCATTTATTTTTTTTTAACAGTTAGAAAACTAAAAGTGGCAATTTTTTATGGTTTTTTTTCTATTTGTTGTCATGTGAGTTTTTTTTGTAAATATTTTAACGAACATTTCAACAAACCCATCCATCCACTTTAGTTTATTATGAAGTGCTAGTAGAGTGAGTATATATGTATTGTTGGTTCGTCAAAATATTTATTTTATTTCGGTCAAATGTGGCAATGGCATATAATTAAAAACTTACAGTTTTTCATTTTATTTTCTACCAGTTTTTTTCTTTTAATTTTTGTTATTCATTTTAGATTGTGCATCTGGTTAACAGAGTTAAAAAGTTGTTTGATTGGAATTTAGCATTTCAAAATGAAATCTAAAATGAAATAACAAGTCAGTTATTTTAATTGAAATACGAAAATAATCAAAAGGACATGTGCTCATCTCGGTAAAAAAAGAAAATTAGAACACAAATTTATTGAAAACTTTTGTTTTGAACTTAAAAACGAGTGCAAGAGAGAAAAAGAGAATAGTTTACCTAAACAGTTTTTCTAATTAATATTGTTCTAAAGGTTAAATGATTTTAAAGAAAAGGGATCAGTAATAAGATACTTACTCCATAAGTAAACTATCAACGTTCATGAATTACGTGACCAATTTTACTGACAAAAATTTATTACCTCCAGTGAAAGTTAGACGAGTTATTGGTACATACGTTTTTTGATTTCAATTTAAAAATGTACACAATTGTAAATTTCCTCAAGCTTTATAATGATTACTTTCCAGTATTGAATAATCATAGATTTTAAGAAAGTCAGCAATACCATCACATGGACTGCTTCTTTGTGGAAAGCATCATGAAAAAATGCGCACCCCAGAGAATATTTTGAATTATGAGACCTGTATACAAGTACGCTCAACTCACAGCTTTTCTCGACGGAAGCATCTGTTAACCATGGTTCTGGATAATATCAGAAACAAACAACGTGAAATGGAATGAAGTCACTCTCACTAATTCCTAGATATGGATGACATTCGTATTATTTGCCTACATACGTGTAAGACCCTTAACATGCCAGCAGATCGTTCGCGAGTGGAAGGAGTCGTTGAGGACTTTTGGACTAGTCCGTATCCGTCTATGCTGGGTTCCGGGTCATAGCGGAATACTGGGCAATGAGACGGCGGATGCCTTCGCTAGCTTAGGTTCGCTTTCTGAGGGCGATTTGATAGTTGATCCTGACCCCCCAGTTTGTCACCTCTACGGTCTCATCAATGGATGGGTCAGGGAGGAAGAGCAGAGGCATTGGGGGAACGGATTAGGTTGTTTTTTTCTAGATGTCTATGACCTGCTGTGGATAATGGGAGAACAGGTTGGCTGCTGGGCTTCGATAAGGCCAGCTTAAGGTTGGTTGTCGGTTTTATCACGGGGCACTGCGATATTAGGTCGCTGACGGGCATCTGGAACAGATCCCAGCCGGACTATTGCAGAGCATGTTGCGATGAGGAGGAGTGGGAGACTATCGAACACCTCCTCTGTAACTGCCCAGCCCAGTAGGTTGAGGTTGAGGCCCCTTGGCAGGGCCTTCTTTGAGAGTTTGAATTCTGTGTCGAGAGCCGACGTCAAGGCTCTCCACAGATTCATTAGTGGCCTAGGCTGGTTGAGAGGTGCTAGGGTTTCGTCAGTGCAGTCGCGCTAATTACGATGTCCGAGGGTTCATTGAAAATAAAAAAAACAATTTATATTGTTTTTTCTTTTTCTTTATTGTTTTATTTTATTGATGTTCAAACCAAGACTAACTGCTAAACTTAAAAGTAATTACAATATTTATAAATTTTAATATTATTATATTTAGCTTACGTTTGTTGAAATAAATACGTTCCAGAAAAATAATAATTTATTGCTGACTATGAACAATATGTAGTTCATCAAACTTAATAATTTTGCAACTGTTTATATTGCTTACTAATTAAAATTAAGTTTGTTGAACTATTGTATTGTTGTTATTGTTGCCAATTGACTGGCAGGGAATATGTTGAGTTATTGGAATGGGAGGTTGACATAACTCCTTCCCCGTTTGACTGAAAACTCTCCTGAGTTTTTTCAATTATTTTTATTTTATTCTTTTTTATTTTTTTATAAATGCAAAATATCACTACTATGCCTAGAGCTAGTAGACTGAATATCAAAGCGAGGCCATTAAAAGTGTAGTTGTATTTTTTATGAAATTTTAATTCTTCAATTTTTTGAATATTTTTGATCTGATTCGATATTATTTCATCAAACGTTAGCTGAGAGGTGATATTACTTATATTAAAGTTATTATTAATTAGAAAATGTTGTTCAAACTTATCATCGAAATTACAATACAAATCTCCGTTTATTTCTATTTTACAATCATTGAATGTTATGAGTTTATTTCCGTTCAGATTAAATTTTCTATTGTTACAAGTACTGTTAATTATGGAGTTTACATGATTTTTTATGATTATTAAGCCCGGTTTTATTTCTACAGTTTCTATTTGTTTATTCTTTTTTCTTAGACAATTATTTGTAAAAATGCAAAGGTTAGATTTTTTTAAATTGCTTCTTTTTACTTCATTAGTAAAATCATACATTGTGTTATTTATTTTTAATATTTCTTTATTTTTAAAAATAAGTTCCTCTTGGTTTTCATTTGGTATAGGGATAAAAAATGATCTTTTTATTTTTCGTATATCTTTAGGTATTTGAATTACAAAAATAATTTTATTTTCTTTGTATTGGGCTGCACTTAATTTGGTATTTTGCATTTTATAAAGATCTATATTATAACGAGCTATTTCTTCACTTGTTAGTACATTGTTATTTATAGTGTTTGTTTTTGCTGCTACAAGGTTGTTCTGTATGTGTTCAATATTATCTAACAAAATTTTAATTTTTAATAATAAATCTAGATATATAAGCTTATTTTCTAGTTCTTCATCATTCTTAGTTATTTGATTCAATTTTGAATTAATCTGTGTTCTGTCACTTTCTATTGCGTCTTTTAGCTTTGAAACTGTTTCATTGAATATGTAGTTTATTTCAATATTTTTATTAAGATTTTCTATTACTGCATGGTTATTATTATCTATTGTGTGTAAATGTCGTTCTATTTCTGTCCTGTCAAAGTCGTCCATTGTCCCGTATAACCATTTCATTCCGGTACCTACGAAGTTAATTAATCCTCTTGGATGTCTGGTAGGGATTATAGTTTGAAGTTTCGATTTTGCTTTTAATAGTTCCATATTCAAAAAGTGTTTGTCATTCTTATCTAAGATTACTTTTGTATTTTCCTCTAGTTCTTCTATAATATTCTGAATTTCTCTAGGGTCAATGATATGTAAAATAGTATTATAACTGTATGTTATGTCCACGTCCTCTAATGCAATTTCTGCGAAACCATTGTTGTTATTGATGTCTTCAACAATTAGAGTGGTGTTGCTCAAAGCGAAAAGCGTCATTATTATTGTCATTAACAGCGTTATATGTACCTGAAAATTTGGTAGTTCTTTTTATATTTGTTGGATGAATATTTTCTAGTTTCATCTTTACGTATCTAGGTTCTTGTTTGTGTCTAACAGCTTTATAATTTTTTACATAACCTTCCTGATTCGTATTCTGATATTCTTCCCTGTTAAGGTTTAATTTTGAGATTTTTTTCTCTTTTGTGGTTTGTAATAAATTGTGAATTTTATTTCTTTCAATTTTTCCATTTGCTATGTCTATTGGTCTTTCCCTGGTTACAGAGTGGATAGATTTGTTGTACCATTCAGTACACTTGTATACTTTTTCCTGGACTGTTAAATGCAGATTTGCTTTTTTATTTTCTATTTCTAGCATTCTAAATCGTTCTCCTAAGGTGTTGTGAAATCTTTCGATGTCTGCATTTCCTGTATGGGAGTTTGGTTTTGTGAAATGAATTTCTACTTCTTCTTGTCTGAGAAAGTCCTTTACATTTGTCGAATTAAATTCATTATCAGCAACAATTCGTTTTGGTTTTGAGTTGAGAGAAAAATATAAACGAAGTTTTTCTATAAGTGTTATGCTATTTCTGTCTTCTAAATAAATGGTGGTAGCTTGTTTGGAAAATTTATCTATTATGGTTAGAAAACTATGTTTTTTAATAACGTAAGTGTCTATATGTATTATTTCATTCGTATCCGTGGGAGTTTCAGTAATGAAGTATTTTGGTTTATATGGTTTTCTATCATATTTGCCTCTACAACAGATATCACAATTATTTATATATTTTTGAATAAGAGTTTTAAGATTTTTGAAGTATATTTTGTTTTTCAAACCTTGATAATTTTCATTTATCCCAGCATGACCAGTCTCTTGTTTGTGATACTTTTGAATATACCTGAAAGCTTCTTCTTCATTTCTCATATCTTTAGCATGGTATGAGCATCTATAGAATTTTACGCTTGTATTAAATAACTCTATAAGTTTTTGCTGAACTACATTGTAATCGGAATCTGAAATACCTGAATATATTCCTACTTTTCCTGTTTTTATATATCTTCTAAAAATGTCCGACATGAAACCACTTTCAATGTCGTCTAGGCTTACAAAAATTTTTCTTTTATTATCAACAATTTTAATTTCCTCTGTTTTACTTTCCGTTAATATTATTTGGGTGTGAAAACGGTTAACAACTGAGTCTAATATGGGAAAATGATCATTTCTTTCTTCCTCTTGGGAGTGCATAGTAGCGGCTGTACTTAAGTTGTCTAAATCTGTGTCTGCTGTGTCGTCATCTACTGCGCAAATTTCTCCTGTGTCTGCATTGATTCTGCTAAGGAAATCGGCCAAAGTGTTTTCTTTGCCCTTGATGTACCCAATGTTGATGTCATATTCGCCAAGTTTAAGTAACCAACGTTGAAGTCTAGGGTTTATGTCTTTTCCTTTATATTTTGTTTGAAGCCATTTTAGTGGTTGGTGATCTGTCATGAGATCAAAGTTCCTTCCATATATGTATGGCCTGAAGTAATTTACACTCCAAACGATGGCCAACAACTCTTTCTCAGTTGTGGAATATTTCCTTTCATGTTCGTTTAGAGTTCGGCTGGCATAGCTAATAGGATGATTATCCTGTGTTAGCACTGCACCAATTGCGAATTCGCTGGCATCGGTTGCTAATTTAAATTTTCTGTTAAAATCTGGATACCTAAGTATGGGTGTGTTGATTAACAATCTTTTAAGTTTGTAGAATGCATCTGTATATTGTGGATCATTTTTATTTATTTTCGTATCCTTTTTCAAATATTTTGTCAAACCATGGGCAATTTTGGCATAATCTTTAATAAATTTCCTATAATAGCCAGTTATGCCTAGGAATGATTTTATCTGTTTCTGAGTTTCAGGAATTTTCAGTTTCTGAATAGTTTCAATTTTATTCGGGTTAGGTTTAATCCCTTCAGTAGTAAGGATATGTCCTAGATATTCGGTAGACTTTGCAAAAAATTTACACTTATCAACTTGAATCTTAAGATTATGCTTTCTAAGTGCATTGAAAATTCGTTGTATACTATCTTTATGTTCCTGTACTGTACTGCTAAAAATTAAAATATCATCGAGATATACTACACATATTTTGTTGATATATTCTCTAAGTACTGAATTCATGAGTCTTTGAAATGTTGCAGGTGCATTTTTTAATCCAAAAGGCATCCGCACAAATTCGTAATGTCCTAGTGGTGTAGAAAATGCTGTTTTTCTTCTGTCTTCCTCTTTTATGAGGATCTGGTGAAAGCCTTTGGCTAGATCAAGCGTAGTAAAATACTGTGCTCGACCTAATTTCTCTAACATGGTATCAATATTTGGGATAGGGAATTTATCATTAACAGTTATTTCATTCAGAGCTCTGTAATCAATTACGATTCTCCACTTTTTCTTTCCCGAATTGTCCGATTTTTTGGGTACGATCCATAAAGGAGAATTATATGGAGATACACTTTCCCTAATTATTCCCTGTTCCAACATTTCTCGCATCTGCCTATTGATTTCTTCTTCATGTATTTGAGGATATCTGTATATTTTAGAATATACAGGTTTGTTGATAGTTGTTGTGATCTCATGTTGTACTTCATGAGTGTGGGTCAGATTATTGCCTTCTTGGAAAAAAAGGTCAGAATTTTTTGAAATAAGTTCTGTTAAAAATTTTTCCTCTTCTTTATTCATATCCTCACGTTTTAATTTGTCTAAAATATTTTCTGATTGCACTTCTAAAGTTTGAATTTCTTCTGGGCTATATGGACAGGAGTCTATAAATTTGATTTTATTACCATTTATTTGAAGAAAGTCTTCCTCGAGATTTATAATTGCAGAAAAGGCTTTTAATATATTTTGCCCTATTAAACCATCGAAATTTTTCTTACTAAAGTTGGTCAATTTCCAACACATCAGATTGTCTTCTTTAAATTCTTTGGGAAGAGGTGTAATAACCTCCTCCTCGATACAAAAGTTTCCATTTATTGTATTAAAAAATATTGGTTTCTTTAATTTTGTTCTTTTAAATTCAGGTAATAGATTTTTATTAAGCAAAGAGGTTGTTGATCCTGTGTCAAGTAAGCATTTGAGGTTTGTATTTCCTATTTTTAGTTCGACTATCGGTAAACGAATTTTTGGGCATGACATTGAAAATTTACTTCCTGTGTACTATTGTTTTCAATATGGTCTACTTCCATTGGAGTAGGCCCATTATTAGTATGACCAAAAGTTCGGTTCAAATATTGGCTACGTCTGGATTGTTGAGTGTTATTTGTGTTAAAAGGATTTTGTCGAGACTGATTAGAATTAATATTATGATTAATTGGAAAAGGACTATAATTATACGAGTTTTGAAATGGTTGTCTTTGATATGTCTGTTTTTGTTGATATGTCCTGTTCTGTCCGTCTTCGTTATAGTGTCTTTGTTGTTGGTATTGTTGACGTGTATATGAATATTTTGGAAATCTATTGTCATATTGTCTTAGTATTCCTGTCTCTTCTAAAACGTAATAAGCTTCCCTAAGTGTGGATATATCTCTACTATAAATTATGCTAGATAAGCTTGGGTGAATTCCGTTCAAAAATGTCTTAAGAATGATTGATTCATTAGTAGAAGGTGAAAACTCTTGAGGTTTATTCATATCGAATTCATATTTATTATTTAACTTATCTAATATATTTCTAAGATTCTTAAAATATTCACTTACATTATTATTTTTCATGTTAATAGCCTGGTGGTAGAGACTGTGGTAGCTTTCCTTAACTCCAAAATTCTTGACAAGTTCCTCTTTAATTTGGGTCCATGTTGTGTCTGATCCTAAAGCTCTTACTACTTGTAGGGCTGGTCCTTGAATTTTGTTTCTGATGTACCTTTCGAACACAAACTGCTGTAAGGTGGGGTTTCCTTTGAACAATGGCAATATTATTTCCACTTCTCTGATGAAAGACGACAAATCATATTCTTTTGTACCATGGAACTCTTTGATGCGGGCCGCTTCTTTCAGAAGGTCGGACCCGGATAGAACTGTTGATTGATTTTCGACGGACATTATCTGTTTTTGGTTTGTTTTTACTTTTATGTGTATTATTAATCGATCACAATTACACAAAATTTAATTGTTTTGTGTGTTTTTTTTTTGTTTTGTTTTCACAACAAAGTCTTTAGACTATTTTTTGTTCTTTTGTGCACTTTAGTGTCACTAGGTTCATTTACACAATTTTTAATTTAATTATGTGTTTTTTTTTTCTTTTTTCACTATAAAGTCTTTAGACTATTTTTTGTTCTTTTGTGCACTTTAGTGTCACTAGGTTCATTTACACAATTTTTAATTTAATTATGTGTTTTTTTTTCTTTTTTTCACTATAAAGTCTTTAGACTATTTTTTTGTTCTTTTGTGCACTTTAGTGTCACTAGGTTAATTTTTACCGACTGCGCCAATTACGATGTCCGAGGGTTCATTGAAAATAAAAAAACAATTTATATTGTTTTTTCTTTTTCTTTATTGTTTTATTTTATTGATGTTCAAACCAAGACTAACTGCTAAACTTAAAAGTAATTACAATATTTATAAATTTTAATATTATTATATTTAGCTTACGTTTGTTGAAATAAATACGTTCCAGAAAAATAATAATTTATTGCTGACTATGAACAATATGTAGTTCATCAAACTTAATAATTTTGCAACTGTTTATATTGCTTACTAATTAAAATTAAGTTTGTTGAACTATTGTATTGTTGTTATTGTTGCCAATTGACTGGCAGGGAATATGTTGAGTTATTGGAATGGGAGGTTGACATAACTCGCTCTCCCCCTTTTTGTTGTGTCTCATCTGTGTAATTCCTCCAATTCCCATTCTCCCCTTTCCTACATCCTCTCCTTTTTATCATATTCCCTCTATTATCCTTTCCTCTTTAAGGACGTTGTACAATGGGTCAGTTCGACCTCCGGGTACTGTACTTGTCTTAATTGACAAGTACACGTCCTCTAACCTAACCTAACCTAACCTAGTAGATCGGAAGGTATAAATATCAAGTAAACTTGGATCGTAAGTGTAAACCACATTAGTTATTCAACAAGATCGTTATCGCGAAAAGATAAAAAAATCCCGACAAACTATTTTAAGAATACTCGAAATATTCTACTCTAATGCATGGATGTAAAAGCTGGCTAGTATAGTCCAAAATTTTAAAACTAAATTTTTTTTATCAATACATACATGCATACATACTAATTGGTCATTACAATTCTTCAGCCATGATTACAACCTAGTTTCTCATATCATTTAAGTTGCGTGTGTTAATTTTATACATGAATGGCGGAAGTCGATTCCGAACGATAGATTTTTGAGAAGATTTCCGTGGCAATTTTATTTTCTCTCAGAGTTTTTGCTGGAAATCTGGTGAGAGTAAGTCGTCGAAGAACATTTTTTTCGAAGAAAAAACAGCCAACAGTCTAGAATGAAAATGCTACATGCTCACAAGAGGAATACTGCAGTGCTTTTTTCTTCAACACATTTCGTGCTGGATTGAATGTGTATTTTAGCCGCTCTATTCATAAGCGGAAGTCTTTCTAAAAAATTGTTTTCTGTTTCGCATAAAGCAAGCAGATTTAAATATACTGTCTGTAATCAATCGCTAATATGAAATAAATTTTCCCACCAAAGTTTTTTCCGTTTCCTTCAGTCTTGTGGTGGGTCTTCAAACAGGGAGCTCTTAACTTTGACAGTTGATAGCGGCCATCTTGAAGAAGCTACTTTTGCCAAATTAGTTGCCATTTATTCAGTCCGTTTTGTCAAATTAAAATCTTCGGATCTAGCAGCCAACAATACGCGCAAATTATAAAATTGTTTAATTAATGTCACTCTTGGATGTAGATTTTAGGCAAGGGGTTTTATCGTTCTTTGAGAGCACCGTTGGCTAGGCCATCATTTTCTTTGGTTCAGAATTTGATAATCTCAACACCAACGATATGTGGTCTCAACAGCACTGGTCTACGATCACACAGTTCATGCCACATTAGGCATCCTGTTTCCGTATCGCATATTGTGTTCAACCACCATTCAAAACAAAAATCTTTACATACATAAGTCGCCGTAGTCTAGTAGGTAGTACGTTGGCTTATTAGACGTAAAGCAAGGGTTCGAGCCCCAAGCCAGAGATCAAGACAAAATACAAAAAGTATTTCTTCGGCGACCTCCTCTCAGCAGATTTCTGACAAAAACTCTGAGAGTAAATAAAATTGCCATGAAAAGTTTCTCAAAAATCTGTCGTTCGGAGTCGACTTTAAGCTGTATGTCCCACCACTCATGTATAAAATTAACACACACAACATAAGTGGTGCGAGAAACTAGGTCGTAATCCTGACTGAAGGGTTGTAATGACAAATGATGTACGTTACATACACAATTGGTTACTACAACTCTTGAGTCAGGATTACGACCTAACTTCTCACAGACTTTTAGCTGATATCAAATCAGACGCCTAAAATGCGTCGGTCACGCCTTAGGGAAATGTCAAAGAAGTATCTGTGGACTAACTTGAATTCCCAGAGCAACCGTTGTCCAAACAAACAACATAGAACTTGAAAGCGATCAATTCCAAAAGACCTGAAACCCTCAAACCTTACATTGCCATCAACTAATTAAATAGCTCCTTAGCGGCATTGCAATAAGTGTTCAAGCCTTATAGTGACGAAATATGACGTCTTTATCTCTAGTGATATACATATACCAATATTCACTTCAAGTGAGCCATTTGTCTCTTGTCCCATGTAATTTATTTGGTTTCATATGAATCCAATTGCTTGCAAACGTCTTGAAATTATTGCTTAGTGTTTATGTAAGTCCATCTGGAGTTTGACAGCAATTTGTGTGTGTGTTATCTACAGAAATATTATCATTTTGTCTTCATTATCCTTTCAATGTTTTCGATTTTTCTTAAATTTTTAAAAGGTACTGAAGTATAGTTTTTTTTTTTCGTATTATGTACGAACACCTTTTGTGAATCAATTTCTTTAAAATCTAAAAATGAAAAGTACTCTTTAAAGATGTGTGTCACTTATTCATTCAATCGCAATACGAGTTTGTTTAAAATCAATTGAATAGTCCTCTCCCTTTTTGTTTTTGTACTTGGAACTCTCTTCTCTCTTTTCAATTCAATTTGGCAAATAGTTGTGTGTGCTTTTCTCTTTTCCAGTCTTAGTGACTTTAAAATCATCATCTATCGCTTTAATACTATTTCATCAATTTAAGTACAATCAGTGACACTTACAAATACAGATACAAACACCTACTCTTTTCGTTCTCTTATTCTATGTATGTACGTTTGCCTTTCTTTCTTTCATGTTCAATTCATTTTGTTTCGTTCTAAAAAATAAGAAGCTTTGATGATGACAACGACTACGATTATGATGAGTTTTTGCTTCTCTAAGCTTTTACTTTGACACACTTTTATTAGGACATATACACATACCCTATAGCACTGTATATGGTATTTGTCGTAATTATGTAACGTCTACAAAAAAAGATTATTTGGTGTTCACCTATAGTTCTAGCGAATTGCAACATGTTTGGTACGATGTAATGTCATACATACATAATTGGTCATTACAACCCTTTAGTCAGGATTACGACCTAGTTTCTCACACAACTTATGTTGTGTGTGTTAATTTTTATACATGAGTGGTGGGACCTACAGTTTAAAGTCGACTCCGAACGACAGATTTTTGAGAAACTTTTGATGGCAATTTTATTTACTCTTAGGGTTTTTTTTTTTAGAAATCTGCTGAGGGGAGTCGCCGAAGAAATATTTTTTCATATTTCGTTTAGTTGGAGATGCCTGACCTGGGGTTTGAACCGAGGCCTCACGTCTAATAAGCTAACACACTACCTACTAAACCATGGCGGCCACCTATCACCTATGATAGGATTTCTTAATGGATCGGCAATTAATAGTAGTATCGGGTAGAAGTATACAAGAGGGAGCATATAGGCCCATGGCTAATCAGCTTCATTGCAATAATACCGACTTTAATAGGGCATTTAATATTCGTCGCTTTCTGTTTATTTTCTCAAGTAATATTCTGTAGCAAATTGATTTGAATTTGCATAGATTTGAGTGTTTATCGAAAGAATATTCAAGAAAATAACGAAAAATGTCTTTTCTTTGCATTTTCTGTGTCAATATTCTTGTGCAGGTACTTTAAGCACAAATAATAGGAAATATTGATGAAAAAAGAAGAAAAACCCTTTAACTGTTTGCAGCAACATTACACAAGAATGTCATAATAGAACTGCGTATACTACAATCACAGAAATTAAAGAAGAAAAAAAAAAGAAAACGAATATGGAAAGGAAATCAAAGTCGTACATCAGTCTTTTAAAGAAAGAAGTAAAAAAAATTGTGAAAAATGTTTTTAAATTTGATTGAATTTTATTTTTTAACTTTTCAAAATCCGTCATCACTTTCGGATGTCTCTCTCTCTCTCTCTCTCTCTTGCACGAGATTAACATTACTCTCTTGCCAATATTATTCTATTTTTTAGAGTCAATTTTTTTTAGTCTTTTAAAGGAAATCTTTTGTTAACAATTTGTGTTTAAAAATTCTAAAAATTTGTTTCTCTTTCTTTTTCAGGGAAGATTGTATGATAAGGATTCATAAAATGTTGCGCACTGGTAAATTGGAAACTGCCATTGCATTAATGCGAGCTGCCAGGTAAGTTTGATGATGTTTGTTTCTTTTCTTTGCATCTACATTTTAATAACAACCCCCTTGATGATAACCTCCAAAAATGGGTTAGAAAAAGGAGAATATTTTATTTGAAATCTAAAGATAAAAATTTAATAGAAAAACAAATCTGCTTTTGCAGCTTCTTCTTAAAAGGAAATGTGTATCCGCTAATGGATTTCCATTTGTTCCCTTCTCCTCCTATTTATTGAAATGTGTTTTTGATTAGACTTTAATATTGATACCGTTTAAGTGGGTTTTTTAAAGTGAATTAAGAGAAATTCCGTTTTTCTATGTTCAGGATGTTTATTTCTCTTTTATAAATAAATTCTACCATTATCCCTGTCTATAAAAAACATTATGAGAGTTATTTCAAATTAAATTAGCAGAGACAGTCGCCGTAATCTAGCAGCTACTGTGATGACTTATAAGATCTAAAAGCACGACTCAAACCTCAGGCCAGACATCTCCAACAATATGCAATACATAAAATATTTCCTAGGAGAATTCCTCAGCAGATATCTGGCCAAAACTCTGATAAGTTTCTAAAAAAAATCTGTCTAAACTGTAGGTCCCGCCAATCATGTAACGGGTGATTTTTTAGCTGTTATCTTTTTGGCAACACTGGTTTAAACAGCTCATGCACGTTTCGTGTTTTGTTTCACTGTCAAACATCTTCAGTTTGGTCAATAATTTAACCATGAATCGTCTTACAAACGAACAACGCTTGCAAATCATTGAATTTTATTATCAAAATGCGTGCTCTGTTAAGAAAGTTCATCGCGCGTTTCTTCTATTTTATGGTCAGTTTAATCGACCCACTGAAGCGGCTATTCGGGCTATTGTGACTAAATTTCGCACCAAATTTACATTGTTGGGCATTAAACCACCAACACGCTTACGTAGAGTGCGAACTGAAGAAAATATCGCAGCTGTATCGGTCAGTGTTAATGATGACCATCACTTATCGATTCGTTGCCGTTCGCAGCAATTGGGCCTCTGTTACTCAACAACGTGGAACATTTTGCGGAAGAATTTACGTGTGAAGCCTTTCAAAATACAGCTGGTGCAAGAATTGAAGCCGAACGACCTACCGCAACGCAGAATTTTTGGTGAATGGGCTCTTGGAAAGTTGGCCGAAGATCCACTTCTTTATCGAAAAATTGTGTTCAGCGACGAAGCTCAGTTTTGGCTCAATGGATACGTAAATAAGCAGAATTGTCGATTTTGGAGTGAAGATCAGCCAGAAGCATTGCAAAAGCTACCAATGCATCCAGAAAGAGTCACAGTTTGGTGCGGTTTATGGTGGCATCATTGGACCGTACTTCTTCAAAGATGCTGCGAATCGTAACGTAACTGTGAATGGTGAGCGCTACCGTGAGATGATATCCAACTTTTTTTTGCCCAAAATGCAAGAGCTTGACTTGCATGACATGTGGTTTCACCAAGACGGTGCCACATGCCACACAGCACGCGTAACAATGGACTTATTGAGAGGCGAGTTCCGTGAACATTTTATTTCACGTTCGGGACCGGTCAATTGGCCCCCTAGATCGTGCGATTTAACGCCTTTAGACTATTTTTTGTGGGGCTATGTTAAAGCTCATGTCTATACAGGCAAGCCCGCTTCAGTTGACGCGTTGGAAGACAACATTGAAGCATTTATTCGTGAGATACCGGCCGAAATGTTGGAAAGAGTATGCCAAAATTGGACTAAGCGGATGGACCATTTGAGGCGCAGTTGCGGTCGACATTTACATGAAATAATCTTCAAACATTAAATTATATGGACCGTACTATCGATTCAAATAAAAATTTCATGCATTTACAACGCTTCAGTCAGGATTACGACCTAGTTTCTCACACCACTTATGTTGTGTGCATTAATTTTATAGATGAGTGGCGGGACCTACAGTTAAAAGTCGATTGCGTACAACAGATTTTTGAGTCCATTTTTCCCTGCAATTTTATTTATTCTGAGAGTTTTTGCCAGAAATCTGCTGAGAGGAAGTAGCCGAAGAAATATTTGATCGTATTTCGCCTTGTTGGGATTTGAACCGAGGCCTCGGCAATTCATATTCTCATAAATAATGCGGAATTACATTTCAGAGCCCATTTGGTGGGGCCTTTTTCAACCAATAGGACTACCGCTGGAATTGTTTTTAAAACTTTTTTTTTTCACAAGTCAGCTTATAAAGAATGTCTTAACTTGAGAACGTTTCAAATTGTTCATAACTTGATTACTTAAGAAGCCTTGTTTCTCCCGAAGGCTTGGCTGTAAAGGTTGCAAAATATTTTCATTTTTTTCCTTTATCTGTTGCCTCCATCACAAACGAAAATTTTTTTCCTTCATAACTTATAAAGCAATTTATCTATGTTAACTTTTAAAAGAGATAAAAAATTATACCGTTATCTTACCTAGACGCGGCTCCAGAACTAAAAAGAAAAACAAAAACAAAAACCAAACCAAACAGCCAACAACTGACTAATTACGTATGATTGTCGTAAATTCTTTAGGACAACGGTGTGCATATAACGGCCAGAGTTCCTTTTTATTTTATTTTGTTTTCCTTTTTTCATTCCACTTTTTATCTGAATATCTAAATAAAGTTTAAATTTAATGCCACATAAATAACTTCAAACACACTAGAAGCACTTAAGACCAGCATGAACGTACTAACCTAACGAAAGTAGCGGTTAATTTTTTATTACAAATTGAAAGGCAAGGAAAATGGAGGAGATAAGAAAAGTTACTTAAAAGGAAAAACAGAAATGCATGCTATAAGGATGGTCACTAAGAAGCAAGAAAGAAAAAGGAAAAAAAGAAAAGGATTTCTAACATAATTAACACTTACCGGATTTGGCATGAGCGCTAGAGAATGAGGTGTTAAAATAAAAGCGAATAAGAAATTAAAAAAGGAAGATTTCTTAATGCAAGAAGCATACGTCCATGTTTCATTAGATTCAACATAACAAAATACTTAGGAAGAGACCCGGACAGTTTGTCTTCATAAAGGTAGCAGAAATAATTGTTCTTATTTAGTCTACTACAGCTTGATTGGTCGACAGTACAGTACAACAAGTATTTAAATTGGTGGTTAATATTTAGACGCCTATCTAAACGTACGAAATGAATAAACCGATCTCACAGCAATAACCTACAAAATGTACAAAAAACTTTTCTGTATGAGTATTTTCAACAGAATCTTCTGTACATAGTTAGAAATTCTTAAGTTCTTAAACAAGATATTTACTGTAGACTCCTTCTTCCTTCAATTTTTATTAAATCGCACCATTTTGCAAGATGGCTGATAAAATAATTCCAATTTTAAAATTCATTGCTTTTATCCATTGCTTCTTTTGAAATCGTCACAGTCTAGATACTATTTTTGCTTATTAGACGTGAGGACACGGTTTATACCCCAGGTCAGACATCTTCAACGAACCGAATTATGAAAAATATTTTTTCCTCTAGATTACCTTTCATCAAGATTGTGGCAAAAACTGTGAGAGTAAATAAAAATGCTATGAAAAGTTTCTAAAGAATCTGTTGTTCTGAGTTGACTTTAAACCGTAGGTACCGCCATTCATGTATAAAATTAACACACACAACATAAGTGGTGTGAGAAACTAGGTCGTAATCCTGACTGAAGGGTTGTAATGGCCAATTATGTATGTATGTAACCAAAATTTTTTTAATATTTCGGACGATACTTTCTGAATTTTTTAAATCTAGGACTTTTAACAGTAAGGTTAGGTTAGGTTAGAGGACGTACAGTACCCGGAGGCCGATTTGACCTTTTGTACATAACGTCCTTAAGAAGGAAAGATAAAAGAGGGGATAGGAAAAAGGAGCGAAAGTAGGAAGAGAGAATGGGAAGCGAAGGAATTACACAGACCAGAACAAAACAAAATAGGTGAACGCGACTACACCGAAGAAGCCCTATCGCTTCTCAACCAGCTCAACTTACTAATGAATCTGTGGAGAGCCTTGATGTCGGCTCTCGACACAGAATACAAAACATAAAATAAGCCTCTGTCAAGGGTCCTCAACCTCAACCTACTAAGGGCTGGGCAGTTACAGAGGAGGTGCTCGACAGTCCCCAACACCTCCTCATCGCAATATACCCTGCAGTAATCATACTAACAGTAATCTTTCCGATTTTTTCACATGCATATAAAGGTAAATTATATTTAAAAATGAACCGATTTAATAGCCTCTGCAAGCTACTGCCATAAGTAATGCCTACAAACTTAAATGCCTACTTTTTATTTTTTATTTGAAACACTATCGTCATCCAACCATCTAGTCTGGTCCATTTTACTCTATTGTTGCATTTAGTTTAGGAATTACTTTCTATTGTAATCCTACTAGTCTTTGTATATTGTTGTTATTAATGTTTTTGTTGTTAGTGTGCATTATATTTTAACCCATTGTTTTGTTTACTGCCTCCATACCGTTACTTTGCAAATGAAAATTTTTTTTAATTTTTCTTTGTTTTTAACTGACGAAGTTTCTTATTAAAAAAAACAGGAACACAGGCAATCCTCTTTTGTCTATCTAATGTAAGAAAGTATCCACATAGTGCTCTGACGCCTTAGTATAAAAATAGTGAATCTATTATTGTTTAACCCTTACAGAGGGCAAGATGGCAGAGTATATTCTGTATATTCATACTATAGTATGCTTAGAAGTCGCCGTGTCTATTCTAGTAGGTAGTGTGTTGGCTTATTAGACTTGAGGCCTATGTTCAAACCCCAGGTCAGATATCAAAACGAAATATGAAAAATTATTTCTTCGGTATCTTCCTCTCAGCAGATTTCTGGCAAAAAAAAAACCGAGAGTAAATAAAATTGCCATGAAAAGTAGGTCCCTCCACTCATGTATAAAAATGAATGCACATAACATAAGTGGTGCGAGAAAATAGGTCGTAATCCTGACTAAAGGGTTGTAATGACCAATTATGTATGTTATGTATATAGTATGCATAACACTTACATATTTAGTAGAATCTTAGCGATCAATTCATTGCATATGTTCCTTTATCCAATAATTTCTTTCTATCAAATTTATTGCAAAGAGGGAAAGTGTTACTGTGTTTACAGTGCAAATCTTAGTAATCCTGATTTAAACCACGGAAAAGGCAAAACATTTTCATAATGTCTTTTGAATTTAAAAAAAAAAAAACAAAGTGACTTCAATCCCCTACAAATAATCCATCTAGAAAGCCTTCTGACCTCTGCTCCCACAAGAGGATACACCAACAAAGAGTGCCCTGACCTATGGCAGAGCCACCTCAGTCAGCGAAAAGCTTTTCCTCCCTGTACTAAATACATTTTCAGTTAACAAAACATCCTAGAAGTCAACTATAATAGACTATAGAAAATATTTGTTTATATCGAAAGACTTGTTTAATCAAATTGGAAGTATAGTCGATAAATAATTTAAACATGGGAGAGGAAATGCTATTTTACAGCCTAACATTCCTTAAAGGAATTTATAGGAAAAAATAACTGCATTGGAAACCTTCCAACTGATTATTAAATCACATCTTAATTACACTTCCAGCTGTACGGCCTTAGTAATTATAATCATATGCTCTTTGTAGCGGATCTAATCACTAACCTACCGAAAGAATTGATTTCGTCAAATATCCGATTTTAAAAGGAACTTACGGCGAACTTTGGTATTATTTCACTTTGTATATGGTGTAAAAAATTCTACATTAGCTGAAGAATGTGATAATACTAATATTTTTTAATAAATTTAGCCAAGGCTGGAAATTAAAAGTTACCATCCCTTATTTTCTATTCTAATTTTTTTTGCCAAAAATCGAGAAGTTTTATATCATTTTCAGGAATATCCCAGTGTTGTTTACTGATACATAAGCGCAGCAAAAATATTGCATGATATAAATCTATGGGTGTTGTAAATATTAGGGAGTCAGAATCTCTTGACGTCCTGAGCATGAAAATTCAGTGTGATGTTCGCTGGAACCGGCACAATTTTTGGTGCCCTAGCTTCTTAAGACGGTGCAAGAAATACTTCTCTTCAGCTGATCTTCTGACTATTTACATCGCTTATGTATATCCGAAAGAGAATGGAATACAACTCTAATGTATAGGCCTCAACGTCTATTTTGAGACTTCTCGATCTCGTGCAGGAGAGGACAAAGTTTCTCGTTAATAACGGTAGGATATCCAACTCTATTGATTCATTACAGCAGCGTTGCAATGTGGCTTGTGTTTCACTGTTCTATTGCTATTACAAAGGATTTTGCTCGAGCGAAGGGGACTTATTCCCGAGAATCATGTATTCCTACGTAACACTCATCTTTCTTGGCGAGCACATCCGTATGTGGTCGATTGGCCAGTGGATCGAACACTTCATCACAGACAAAATTCGTTCTTTAGTCGGAGTCAAAATAAGGCCATAAATCGTCATATCGTCAATATGATATTTTTGGAGCACAAAATCGTCAAAATGACGATAAATGGTCAAATCCGGCAGCTATGGTTATAAGTGCGTTTCCGTTATTGACTGGTCTTAAAGGAAAACATTGTAGTGCAGGGCGTCACTGTAGTCTAGTAGTAGTGTGTTGGTTGAGGCCCTCGATTCATATTCCAAGTCAGACATCTCCAACAAAACGTAAATATAAAAAAATTTTCTTCGGCGACTTCCTCTTAAAAGATTTCTGGCAAATACTCTGACAGTAAATAAAATTGCCATGTTCGGAGTCGACTTTAAACTGTAGGTCCAGCCACTTATGTATAAAAATTAACACACACAACATAAGTGGTGTTAGAAGCTGGGTCGTAATCCCGACTAAAGGGTTGTAATGACCAATTGTGTATTTATGTAGGGCATCATGGCTTTCGTCCTAGTTTTCTTTATTTGCAGAGCATTAGTAAAAGCGAATGAATACTACCAGGTTAAGTAGGTGTTGCCCTCAACGGCTGATGCTTAAAAAGTTGCTTCAAAACGTCTCGAGTTATGCACAAAGCATAATACAATGAATATGTATATACTTGTAATGTACGTATCGCAGACAACGGTTCAAAATATAACTTAGTTGCACTAACCTCACTTATAAATTAAAAAAAAAAACTTCTTTTCCTCTTCAGGTTTAATATTCCTACAAAAGCCGGCAACACAACGTGTAATAGCTTCCAACGTCAACCATGCCAAAACAAACCGGCTACCTAACCTATCAACTCGGCTTTATTTTGTGTCTGTTTCTTCGGCAGAAAAACGCTCTCTTGTACTTTTGGGCAGACACCTACAATACATTGTGCAATATTTACAAAGCAAAAAAAACACTTTAAGGTGTATGGCCTTGTTGTGTAAAAATTGCCGACATCTATAACAAACGGGTCCCGGCATAGGTGCAGGAAACGCTTGCCTTTATTTTAAAATAACAATGAAAGCTTTTAGTTCTAGACAAACGTTATTTTCTTCTATTTTGTGGGAAGCAAAAAAATTTCGTTTTTTTTTTTCTCTTGTACTGTTTCGTAACGGTGTTGACTCTCAGGTGAAACTCCACAGTTTCACGGAGAGCAAAAAAAAAGAGGAGGAAAAACGAATCCTTTTGTCGGAAGCGATAAAATAGAGTTAATGTTGATACATGAGTTTTCATCCCGAGTTGGTGCTATTCGTTGTCTTTTGCATAAAATTATACCAGAATAAAATAAAATTTATTTTAAGCAGCATAGTTTTTGCTTTAAATACAAAAACTCTTTAAACATTTGGGTAGAATAAAAGCTTTGAAGCATCCGCATATAAAATATTTAAAATTTCCAGAATTTCTCAGTTTTATTCAGATTATTTTTGTATTTTGCTCACAAACTTCTGCTTGACGGAATTGATTGATGATTGATGATAAAGAGAGAAAAAAATTAAGTCAGAGAATTAAAAATGATCGCATTGCTTTAACTGATTTTAACAATTCATTATAGATGATAACAGTAAATTCCTCGTGATATCTTGTATAGGCACATATACTGCACTACAAATGTTGTGCTTGACAATCGTGCTTGAAGCGTTAATAAAATAAATGTTAAGTCTTCCCTTCTCTTATTTCCAAGAATCACTTGTTCTTGGTAATGTTTAGTTATTCACACAAGTATTAGTTGGTGTTCCAAATACCTATGTGTTCCGCACTGCAATAGAGTACAGCGCTAATTCTGGAATTCTAGTCGTCCAAAACTATTGACTGCCTTGATATTTTACAATATTTTACGAAGTATTGCAGTACAGTTAGATCTGTTGAAAGTTAGAATTGCTCGTTAATAGTGTGAAGTTTAAAAAGCAATTTTGCTAAGGATATGGTCAGAATGGTTAATTAACAATTAAATACAGGAGATATCATGGTACTGAGCTGGTGATCTGATGAACATAGTGCAGTTGTAAAGGCTAAATTTAACTGAGTCCTACAGTGGTAGTAAATATCTATCATTACAATAAGAGACCCATGTATAACTCTGAGAGTAAATAAAATTGCCATGAAAAGTTTCTCAAATTATCTGTCGTTCGGAGTCGACTTTAAACTGTAAGTCCCACCATACATGTATTAAAATTTATACAAGCAACATAAGGGGTGTTAGAATCTAGGTTGTAATCCAGAACGAAGGGGTTTAATGAACATTTGTGTATGTATGTACACTCAGCCACAAAAGTATACATACGGATAACAAATTTCAGTAATTTTTTAACCAATCCGTTTTCTCTGAAAATCTTTATAATTGTCTGACAACTTTCCTCGATTTTAAGACGTTCTTTGTTAAAAAATTACTGAAATTTGTTAATGTCATGCTCATGAAAATGGCAGCGCCTCTAAGCCTCTTATACATCCAGAGAAATTACATCCTCTGGTTCCCCGGACGCTGTGACATTCCGGGAAACTGCAGAGCCGACGGGCTAGCCAGAGCTACTTCCGGAAGCGTCTTCAATCAATTTAGGAATGCCACTTACTTCATTCAAACTGGCCATCGCGCGGAAATTCTTTCGAAACGCCAACCTACCCTAGTTCAATGAGGAGTCTTACTTCACCGCTAGGCTCACTTGGCCCTCAATGGATAGAAGGCGCACCAACCAGTTACTTGCACTTAGTCGTAACATCATCTCGATCACAGTGGCCATTCTTACAGGTCACTGTGTTATGGGTAGACACGTGGGAAGAATGCGGCTCCCACTTAACGATTTCAGCCGTGGGTGCAGATCCGCTGAGAAAGAGGAGACTGTTATCCACTTTCTTTGTCAATGCCCCTCTCTTGCGAGGTGCAGATATAGGTTATTTGGCTCTCCAACCCTTGTCAGCTTGACAGAGCTGTTGTCCATTGATGTCAAGGATATAGCCTCGTTTATCAAGCTTTCTGGCTGGTTCTCCAGCGTGGGGTAGTCGTGCTTTAAAATGTGCAGCCCTTGCGCTGACTAACTTCTCCCGCCTTGGTTCGGAGGAATTTGGTCAGTACAAAGACTGCGTTCAATTGTGGCGTCACAACGGGTCGCTATGCGTGCTCAAGTGAGCTTTTGGTGTTAAAGCTACCACACTAACCTAACCTAACCTAACGGCGACTTCAGTTGCTATCGAATGCAAAGCTGAATTGACAAATTCTTGTTGCGAGATGTGGTTTCTACGGATCCATCAGTTTGGTAAAGGAGTTAATTTAATTTTTTTTTGGCCAATAAATTGTATTGCAATATATCGACTGACCCACGTAAAGACGTGTTTGAGAGGTAATAGGTTACTTTGCGATAAAAAAGAAAATATACTTCAACAACGTGCCGAATATTTTTTAAATCGTTTGCAGCCTCTAATGTCGCAAATGTTTTTCGTGATGTTCGGCTGAAAAATGCATGTAATTTTACAATGGGTGGATAGATTTAAAACAGGGAAACTACAGACATTAGTTTTTTTTTTGATTTTTTTTTAAATTCAAATATTAGTTTATTCCGGGATTTGAAGCGAAATTACGCATTTGAGCTGCACTCAAGTACCTCAAGCGTTTGAACGAAATGCCATCAGATTTCGCCAACAAAAAACGTGTCTTCAATGACACATTTGAGGAGATTGTATTGCAATCGGTGATTGATAAAGAACTGCCGGCAATGAAAGCCTTTACTCAATGCGGTTGACACCTATAGCAGCCTAAACGACTAAAGGGTATGGTCACGCTAGGATTCCTGTGTTTTCTTAAGATTTTTTTTGGTATCCCTTTCAACGTCTGACCGCTATTGCCTTTGGTGTCTCTGTTGATTGTATAAAAATTTTTTCGCTGCATATAAATTGCCTTAAGATGTGAGGCAGGACATTTAAAAAGAAACAAAAATTTAAAATGTTGAAAATTAAAGTCAATTTTAGAGCAGAGAAGTTTTCATGTTATCGTTTGATATGCTGTTAAAGCCTTTTTTATTTAAAAATCAAAACAGGATAACTGAAAATTGTTTCTAATATCTTGTCTTAACTGAAATGTTCTCAGTTCAAGTTCATTAAATCCATAAATATGCATATAAATTTACCATGAATATTTAATGGACAAACAAATCCACATTGCCCTGAACTTCTATTTGAATTCAACCGAATTGCTGTCATCCTTTGCAGTTGTTTGTTGTAGTCTTTGCAAGAGACGTTAGCATGTACATCATCATCATCATTTTCCATTTACAAGCATAGCCACGGAGAAGATGAACTGAATCCCAGATGTTTTTCAATGAAATTGTAACAATAAATACAACCACCAAGTTGTAATCAAAATGAAATGAAATGAACAGAACAGAACAGAACTGAACAGAAAACCAAACAAAAATGACAAAATATGAGAGACTTAAAGTGTCTAGACAGTGGGTGATTATAAATTTCTACAATTCTTTTTCGTTTCGATGCGTTTTTTCCATTCTACTTTATTGTATTGTTTTTTTCTGTGTTTTGTAGGGATATTAAAACAAAACAATTATTAAATAACCCACAGATAAAATACAACAACAAAAAAAACCTTATGAAACTTATTTATTTGCAGAGGAGAGCAGCCACACGAAAATCATCTATTCTGACCAAATTTTCTCGCCTGAGTAAAATTTTTATGCAAAAAAATAAAATACCAACTATTTACTGGGTGGGTGAGATGAAAGTTTTTCTTCTATCGCTTTTTTTTTAAAGAGAATTATGTGGCGTTCACAATAAACTGCACTGAGTTTTCTCTCTCTCCATGGTTAAATGATGTTCATATTTTATAGAATTTAAATAGCAGAGTAAAAAACGTGTGAAAAAACAAGGAAAATTGTTCGTGTATGCACTTTTTTTCCCGGGGAGTATAGCAACAGAATACATTTTTAACAACAGAAATTCATTTCAGTTTTTCTACTCCTTATAGCCTTTTTTATTTAAAAATTAAATGAAGCTTTTAAATAAAAACTACAATAAATAAAATTGTACAAAATTTACAGAACAAACATGCAACATTAAGAGTTGAAATGTTAAGTAAAATATTAAAAAAAAAAAATATGAATTTATTCCATTCGGAAGAAGTCACAAATCCAAGCCTTTATTCTGAGAACACAATAAACATACATATGTACATTGGTCATTATAACCCTCTAGCTTCTTACACCACTTATGTTTGTGTTAATTTTATACATGAGTGGCGGAACCCACAGTTTAAAGTCGACTCCGAACGACAGATTTTTGAAAAAAATTTTCATATTAAAATTTTTATTTAATCTTCGAGTTTCTACCAGAATTCTGCTGAGAGGCAGTCGCCCAAGAAATATTTCTTCATATTTTGTTTTCTTGGAGATGTTTGACCTGGGGTTTGAACCGTTTCCTCACGTCTAATAAGCTAACACACTACCAACTAGACTGCGAAATACCGACTAACACCAACGTTTTTGCAATTCCTAAATCAATTCAGGTATGTCTCCTTTGGTAAACCTCGTCATTTCCACTGTTGATCGAACCAAGTGTCTACTCAGCAAGAGCTTTAACTACTGTCGAGGGTCATACTTACCCAATTAGCCATTTACAACCCAATTACCGAATTTCGGACTGTCCTAACACATGCTTGCAGGCGCCTCTGCTTCTTGTGCGCCTTCGGTTGTTGCTCCCACAAATCGATGACAGAGCTTCCCCGATTTGGTCGCCCCAACGCATATAAGGTCGTTCTCTTCGCCGACTTCCGACTCGCCAGGGTATCCTTCTCCATGCGAACGACATGGCCGAGCCGGCATAGCCGTTGGATGTAAATACACTACACAATGTCCATGTCATTGTTGGATCGGATGCGGAAATCATCGCCAACTCGCACTGGACCGAAGATCTCATTTCGTAAACTCAGGTTATTACGTGCTTCTCACACCTTGCTCGTCAGATTGAGATATCTGAGTGTGGTCATGTAAGGGTTCTACACAATGCACTGCAATACATCAGCCATCCTGGCTGCTTCTATTTAAATACAGCTACTTTGCTTGGTCACCAATAGGCCAGTATATAGTCAAAACACCCATAAATCTAGATATGTCTGTTCTACTGTACGCATGAGCAACGGAGTGTATGTGTTATCGTGTTCAGACCATGTATGCCTTGAAATCCTACTAGAGTCAACTTCTTTTAACCTTACATTCAATAGTGCCATTTTTACACTATTCTAACACAGATAACATCGTAATAGTGTAGGTCATCATCTGAATAACTGAAAAGGGTTTAGAGAGAAGACTGTAATGGTTATTCGAATTAATCTCTACCCAGAAAGCTTGTTATCCAACGAATCTACCATCTAACGATCCTTTCGTAGAAACCTTAAACCAGCAGTGCCTTTCCAATTATTTTTCGATCTGGAAGTATTGGAAGGAACAGGTAATACATCCTGGAATTCCACAGGAATCCTAGCGTGACCATACCCTTTAGTCGTTTGTGCTGCTATAGGTGTCAACCTCATTGAGTAAAGGCTTTCATTGCCGGCAGTTCTTTATCCATCACCGATTGCAATACAATCTCCTCAAATGTGTAAAATCTAAACGCAATTCCGGGTCTAAGAACCGGAAAGCCTTTTAGTCTTAGAAATCCTTTTAGTCTTAGAAAGACTACCCAGTCCATAACCTAAGGTCACTACAGAAGAACGAACTACCACATCATTAGCGTTGCCTACTACTTTCATGCCACAGTGATTAGTAATGTTTTATCCATTGAAAGACCTTAAATAATGTCATATTGGGTGCATTAGTAAGGAGCTCTTCTCATTGAACAATTCTCTTTGTTAATAGTTGGCTTTGACTAAGCTTTCTTGAACGTTTGTTGTTGGTTTTATTCTCTCTAGAACTTCAGGGCTTTCTTGAACGAGTTTTTAACTACAGTTTAAAGTCGACTCCGAACGCAATTTTATTTACTCTCAGAGTTTTTGCCAGAAATCTGCTGAGAGGAAAGTCGCCGAAGAAAGCGTTTCAACCATGGCCTTTACGTCTAATCAGCCAACATACTACCTACTAGACTACGGCGACTTCCGGCCAATACACACAAGTAGTGCATTTTTAAATTTTCGAACATAAAAATATTGTTTAATTTCCACTCAAATTACTGTGAACTTAATTGGCATTTTGTTTCTAAAAAATTCTATTTTAATTCATTTCCCCCAATGCCTTCTTCGCTTGCTCTCTCTCTCTCACTTTCTATGTTTTCCATTTGGTGCCAAATTCTATACCATTTTCTATTGTTTCATTTTAATTGTATTTATTTTTTTGAAACAATTATTTTTTAAGCAATTTTCCAAAATATTTTGTTAAAAAAATATAACTTTTTTTGTTACTTTTTATACCCTACACACCTTGAATAGATGGAATTAGATTGCATAGTATATTTGTAACATTTTTCTAAATTTTATATCAAATCCTATTTCGGCTGTAATATTTTCTTGGAATTAATATCTGATTACTTACAAGCACAATTACAAATATAGTAGCTAGTCAGTGGTGGTGTGCTAATTTTTTTTACCGGAACGCGTTCCGGACTTCGGTTCACGGTTCGGAAAAACAAGCCGGTTTGTTCCGGTTTTTGTTCCGGTTTGGGTTCGGTTCAAACCCTTGTTTATAAAAATACATATAAAAATTCGTGAAAAATTAGAAAAAAAAATCAGCAATTCTTTTTAATTTTTTTTTTCAAAACGTCAGCCAATTCTCGTTATCAGAAATCATCTTTAGTTCCGGAACGCGTTCCTGTCCAAAAAGGAAGTACCGGAACGACGTTCCGGAGCGTTTCGGCTCGACAACACCACTCTAGCTAGTGTGTTGACTTACTAGACGTGAGGCCACATTTCAATCCCAAGTCAAATGTCTCGAATAAAACGAAATATGAAAAAAATATTTCTTCATTTCTCAGCAGATTTCGTGTAAAAACTCTGAGCGTAAATGAAATTGCAATGAAAAACATGAAAAAGTTTCTCAAAAATCTGTCCTTTAGAGTCGACTTTAAACTGTATGACCCGACACTCGTCGTTAAAATTAACATACACAACAAGCTAAACGGTGACAAACTAGACCTTATCTTGACTGAAGGTCAAGTTGGTTTATTTAAAAAATAGCCATTCGAACATCTTAATTTCTTTTTTACTTCGTTTGTATCCCCCTAAGGATCATAAAGTTATCACAGAACGTCTTTCCCATATTGTTTAATTTGTTTAAGTTTCATTAGTCATGTTTTTTTGTTAAGCAAGCGACTAACAAGTGGCAATCCAGGCCTTTATTTAGTAAAGCACTGCTTCAAGGTGGCTTAGATGTAACTGATTTGTTGATATTACAACGATTTAGACTCAAATCAAATCAGTTAACTTTTTCCCTACAAACTTATGTTTTTACGCAGTATTCCTTTAGTACTTACCTAGGAAGTCCTCCATCCACTTGGTATGTATATGCGATGATTAAGAGGATTCCCTCATTCTATTCCATGTTTTGTTATTAAAGAATTTTGCCGATGACGTACAGTGAGCGCCATAAGTGAGTCAACACTTTTGTTCTTAAGTGTAAAACAGTTTTGTCCTTAAGTATAAAAAAGTTCCTTTATCATGAATTTTTGTTTTTGTTTTAACATTTTATAAATAATAAATAAACGTTTTTATTTTTGCAAATTTATTCGACTATTCTCATTTACTTTTCTCGCTATCCTAAGAAAATGAATTATTTTAGTGGTGTTTACTCACTTTTGGCGCTCAGTGTATTTTATTTTTGTTTGTATTCTATGATCTTCTCACAATCGAAAACAGCGACATTTTGGTGCCTCATTATAACCTTTCAGCCAAGATTACGTCTCGGCTACCCACACCATCAATGCAAAGCGTAAAATTTATTCATGAGTGATAGGACTACACTCGCTCATCGCCATGTCAGTCATATGTGTCTGCCGTACGCGATTTGGTAAATCACAAATGTCCGACGCAAACGACGCTGTGTTCAAAACAACAGGTTAATACTTGTTGTATCTTGTTTGGATGCGTCAGACATAAAGACTGACACGGCTTGTCGAAAAAAAGTTTAAATATAGGGCCATGTCAGTCATATATATCTGACATAAAAAATAGTGCTTTTCCGGGAATTTTGACAAGAAGAAATTTTTCTGTGATACATTAAGTTTCCTTGATACATTTTTAACTAAATTATCTAATAAAGTTACCGTGGCCCATGTGAAAATTTTTATGATATTATCGTGGCGATGAACGTGTTAACGTCGAATCTAAGCGACAGATTTCATGGCCTTTAGTTTACTCTCGGAGATTTTGGCAAAACATTGACTTGAGGAGGTCGCTTAAAAAAAATATTTTTTCATATTTCAGGGCTGAAGTCGCCGTAGTCTAGAAGGTAGTGCGTCGGCTTATTAAACAAGAGACTGTGGTTCAAACCCCAGCGCAGAAAGTTCGAAAGAAAAAAAAATTTTCAGTAAATTTCTGCATAAAACTCTGGGAGTAAATAAATTGTCATGGAAAGTTTCTCAAAAATATATTCTGCGTAGGTCCCGTTAGGGAAGGTTAGAGAACGTGTACTTGTCAATTAAGACAAGTACAGTACCCGGAGGTCGAATTGACCCATTGTACTAGGTTCCGTTACTTATGGATAAAAATTAATACACACAACATGGGTGGTGTAAGAAACTTGTTTGTCTTCAGTCAAGATGAAGCGTTGAAGCAATTAAGTAAGTAAGACAGGGACAGCAATTTTTTTTTTTGCTACTTACAATGCAAAGCTCTGCAACACTAATGCCTGTATAAGTCATCGAAAATTTTACAAATTATTCTGCGCCCTATTCAGCAGAAAGTAAACTTTGTTATTCGATGCCTGTAAAGGGTGTCAAGAAGTTGAAGTACCGCGCTGTTATTTTCTCAATTTTCTTTATTTTTGTTGTTTTTGTTCTGTTTTTTTGTTGTTGTTGTATAGTTTAATTTCACAGTATTGCGAATTTTATTTATTGTAAAAAGTTTCCCTTTTTTTTGGAAAGCAAGAGGAGGGGGAAGTGTTGATTTTTTTCCCTGTTATTTCTTCTAAACTTTTTATTACAAATTTTGTTCGGTTTCATTTCGAATACGATAACAATCAAGAGGAAAAAAAAATGCCGGAAAAAAGTAGAAACGTAAAAATAACAACAAAAAAAAAGAAGGTAATTTCCACTTTTTAACGGCATATAAGTTAATCAAAAGTTAAGAGAAATAATGAAATAAATAAAGTTTTCCAAGGCATGAAATTGCGAGTCTTTCTTCCTTTTCTTTTGCATTTTCCATTCTTGTTATTTTTCACTCGTCATTTAGCCGCAATAAATAAGAATGTTGCGGTCGCAACAGCATTAGCGAAAGTTTATTCTGTAATTTATTGCTCGGGAAGTAATTCTCTTTTTATATGCGAATTTCAATGTTGAAGACTGTTTAAAAAGGTCGAAAAAAAATTTAGGACGTATAATAAATGATAAAAAAAAAGATAGCGCTAGTGACCATGAAAATTGTATACGCATGTGTGTAGTTTTACTGGCATTGTTATTATTTCTGAAAAATAACAACAAATTAAATAGCTAAGGTTATTTAGTTTATATTGGCCCAGGTTCGACGGCCAAGGAAGATGTGATCGCGGTAGTTGAGGGATTAAAAGTCTTGGAAAATTTGAATTTGTGCGGAAACTTAAACGTTAGAATGATTAAGTTGCGGCTGGAGACTATGCTTTTAAACTTAGCAAGCGCTTAAGATTTTAGGTCACACATACATACATACATAATTGGCCATTACAAACCTTCAGTCAGGATTACGATCTAGTTTCTCACACCACTTATGTTGTGTGTGTTAATTTTATACATTTGTGGCGGGACCAACAGTTTAAAGTCGATTCCAAACGACAGATTTTTGAGAAACTTTTCATGGCAATTTTATTCACTCTCAGAGTTTTTACCAGAAATCTGCTGAGAGGAAGTCGCCGAAGAAATATTTTTTTTCATATTTTCCTTTTGATGTCTTTTGATGATTTAATAAATCTAGCCGCTTAAAAACGATTTGAAATGGATGTTTAATGCTTCGGTTTCTCTCTGAAAACGATTTTTATGGTTTCATTATCGAGTCATCATGTTCAGTTTTCAGTCCTTCAGTTTTATTCCCGTTGCCATAATACTCTCTCATAATCACTGTTTCGCGCTGAGTGCAATTATGGCTCTCTGCGTTGAAAATAGCAAAATTTTTCTCCCTTTTTTTCAAACTTGTTTTTGTCTCCTTTTGGCAGTTGCAAAAAATAAAAGTGAAATTGTGTGGAAAATTAAGTGGGTATATGACGGACGATAGCGAGTTGTGTAAATGCTAGAGAAAAAAAATAATAATAATAGTGCGGTAGCAGTAGCAGAAAATAATTGCGCTTTTTTTAAATGAACTAAAAAATAATATGAAAATGTAATTCACAATTAAATGTGATTAAATTTCATGTAAAAAAAACTACAATACAATACATACCTAAACAATGCCTTGTTAAAGTGAAAAATTTATATAAAAAAATACTTCCAATTTATACATAATTTAACAGGAAATAGAGGAAACGAAAATTTTTTTGTTTTTTTAATTTTCACTAGCTTTTAAATATTTTTAATTTTTACTTTAGAAATGCCATTGAATTTGACTATAACGCTGCTGTAAGCAATACATATGTACATACATACATAATAGCCATTACAATCCTTCAGTCAGGATTACGGCTTCGCTTCTCACACCACTCACGTTGGGAGCATTAATGTTTATACGTGAGTGGCGCGACCTACAGTTTAACGTCGACTCCGATCGACAGATTTTTGAAAAACTTTTTCATGGCAGGTTTATTTACGCTCAGAGTTTTTGCCAGAAATCTGCTGAGAGGAAGTCGCCGAAGAAATACTTTTTGTATTTTATTTTGATGTCTGGCCTGGGATACGAACCCGGGCTTTACGTCTAATAAGCCAACACACTACCTAGACTACAGCGACTTCTGTAAACAATACGGTAAATGTTTATTCAATATTTACATATTTTAACATTCTTTTTAAGCAGATTCTAGAAGTCGTCTTAGTCTAGTGGGTAGTGCGTTGGCTTAGCAGATGTGACGACATGTCTCGAACCCCAGGTCTTTTACAGCAAAAAAAAGAAAAAAAAAATAATTCTTCGTCGACTTCCTTTCAGCAGATTTCTGAGAAAAACTCTGAGAGTAAATTAAATAGCCATGAAAAGTTACTCAAAAAAATCAGTCCTTCGGAGTCGACTTTAATCTGTACGGTGCGACACTCATATATACAATTCACGAACACGACATAAGTGGTATGAAAAGCTAGGTTGAGCACTAATTCTCTTATTGCAGTAAATAAAACGTAAACGGCGGAATATGTGCTTCTTGTTGCGCTGCTTTTTAAATAATCACTTCAATATACACCCAGTTTTAAGGGATTGCTGCGTTTGCTGTATTGCGTTTATTGTGTTTATAGCCGTGCAGATGCCCCTCTTCAATTGAACCTTCTTGGTTTTATTTGAAAATCATGTATCGCTTCTACAAATCACCTCTAGCTAACATAATTGGTCCTTACAATCCTTCAGTCAGGATTACGACCTATTTTCTCACACCACTTAAGTTGTGTGTGTTAATTTTATACATGAGTGGCGGGGCCTACAGATTTTTGAGAAATTTTTCATGGCAATTTTGTTCACTCTTAGGGCCACTTTTTGAATGCAAGTTTAAACTCGAGATAAATTTAATCTCCAGTTAAATTTAATCTTCAGTTAACTGAGTTTTAATTTTTTGAGTGGGAGTTTAACTGGAGATTAACCTTGTGGACCTGCCGTAATTGTAATCAAAAATCGCAACATTTTTTTCGTTTATTTTGTTGTGTTTACTACTTTTTGCAAACAAACAAATAAAAGCTGAATACTGGTGATCTGTATGAAAAAATTATTTTCTTAAAATAATAAATAAATTAAGACTGTCTATTGTCAATTTGTGTTTTATATAATTCAAAGTCACTTAAATATTTGTCTTATTCGGCTTTCCATCACTTAAAAGCTTTTTTTTTTAAATAACATTTGTCAACTACTTTTCATAGTTAATCTCAAGTTTAAACCAGCTACGTTGGTGATTTAAACTCGGGATTAACTGGTTAACCATAAGGTTAAACTCACGATTAAGTAAACTCAGAAACTGAAAACGAAGTTTAACTGGAGATTAACTTAATCTCGAGTTTAAACTTGCATTCAAAAATGATCCTTAGAGTTTTAGCCAGAAATCTGCTGAGAGGAAGTGGCGGAAAAATTATTATTTTTTTTTTTTGTTTTGATGTCTGGCCTCTGGGAGAAACCTTTATTTCTTGTTATCAATTACTTGCAGCAGTTTTAAAGTCCGAACCAACAAGGGTCCATTTAATGGAAAAAGACAACGAAAAGTAAGTTTTTTTTATTTACTTGATGGTAAAAACCTGCATCGTTTTTGAAAATGTCGGACGTCCTAGTGTAAAATGATATGGTATTTGAATATAACAAATCCTTGCATATCAGACCGTAAAATACAATTAGAAAACTGGCTTACATTTACAATGTCGTAGTGCTTCTTGCACTGCTTTTGCAGATATCTCCACCATGTTTTTGTACTTCTTGAGCATGGTCTGGCCTATCAGTGGTATCTCTCTGGTTTTCCTTTTATTGCTTTTAATTTTGTACTTTATTTCCCCATATACATATTTGGTACTTTTTTGCGAGTGCTTTGATACATTTTTTATACCTTTTGTATACCAAAAAGGGTGTAAAAACAGGATTTGTTGTGTAATAAAAAGGTACTTAAAGTTTCCGTCAAATAAATCGTTTCTTCTGAGTACAGACATCTCTGGCAAACGTAAACTTGAAATTCGTTATAAATCCGAAATTATCTCACAAACGTTCCGTTTTATTCGTCCATTGAAAATTTAAATGAATTGTCCTGACAACATCTTAATATTTTCATATTTTCACAAAACTTTTTTTGTTGTCCTTGTGGTTGCATTTTTTGCCATCTTGTGATAAATTACGATTTTCATCAGTCATTGTCATGTGATTTTCTGCTGATGATGATGTCGACGATGACGATGGTCTCAGTGGCGGCTTACTTTCCTTTGGTTTTTAATCCAAAATCAACGGAATTACAATGGCAAATATATGTACATACATATGTGAAGTTCGTGGTATTTTTACAATTAAAATAAAGAGAGAGAAAGAGGATTCGCGTAATTCCAAGCTGCGGCGAAATAAAACAAAAAATAAAAATAGCAATGGGAACGATATTACGTAATAATTTCATATGACACATGATATTGTACATGTTGACAATAATACGCGAATTGAATGCGTGAATGCCCGTAATTAATTGTCATATTCGTAGCTGTTGTCTGTCGTATGCCACAGCATAATGTTTGTAGGCATTGGCGGTGAGGGGATTGTATAAGAATGTGAATTATGTCCATGAGGAGAGCAAAAGAGAGCGGCAGGGAGAAGTAGAGTAAAAGAAACTACCGTTATATAACATTTAACATTTATTTCCCGCACATATGACGGTTTTTTAATGAATCATAAAGTAAAACAAAATAAAAAAAGAAAAGTTGTAAGTGGTATAAGAAATTCCAAAAACGCCATTGCGTACCATGCTCCGAATACCCCACTACTTCACCAACTGGTGGTAATCTCAAAGGAGCAAAGAAAAGCTTCATGGGGAAAGATGTTTACTGATAATATCTGTTGACTTGCAAAATATAAGTTTTCGCTTGTTCGGGACAAGTATGAAAGGTATGCAACCAGTCTGTAGCAAATTTTCTATATGAATTGAAAAAACTCGATTTCATAACTCATAATGACGTCCTTAAATTATTTTCTACTAAGATGCTGCAAGGAACTCTTATTAAATTCTCCTATCCAAGAGGTTGAGTAGTTGTTATCATAAGATACCGCTTTACATAACGCAAAACACTGTATGCCACTCAAGACCCCTTCTATCAGTTGTCTTATTCAAAAGGTGTCGTGTTAAAATCATTCGCTAAATATGTTTTTATGGTTGGACGACGGCAAACGAAGATACTTTCCATATCGTTACTGCTAAGTATTGATCAGCTGATCATGATTTCCAGTTGGTTAATGTACCGTTAATACAGCCAGAATTCAAACGAACTGGACCGTAATATTTTATTTGGGCCAATTTGTTCTCGGGTACTCTAAATCTGTAATTTAGCCTTTTCAAGTAATAATTTACTTCAATCGATTATATAGGAGACCTCAATAAAAGTACGGAGAACACCGAGCAAGATTTTTTTGCGAAGGCCGTCTCTCCTGCCTGTTCTTTTCCTGGAATTTATATATTCGTCATTCGGAAAAAGATTCTGACCGTATTCGACTTATTTTTACACTTTCTTAACAACCGAGTAGTGCAAACGAAAGGCACGAATAGCCTCATGGCTGCCAATGCTTATTATTATTCTAATTATTATTCTAGCACAGATATGCCATATTACTGCGACCTTATAATCTATTGTTCTGCTATCAGGGTATCCATATCAGCTAAAGGGTATCCCATTACTGTCTCCTCCAAGCCTATTCACATAACATAACATAACAGGTCATTACAACCCTTCAGTCAGGATTACGACCTAGTTTCTCACACCACTTATGTTGTGTGTGTTAATTTTATACATGAGTGGCGGGGCCTACAGTTTAAAGTCGACTCCGAACGACAGATTTTTCAGAAACTATTCATGGCACATTTATTTACTCTCAGAGTTTTTGCCAGAAATCTACTGAGAAATCGCCGAAGAAATACTTTTTGTATTTTTGTTTTGATGTCTGGCCTGGGGCTCGAACCCTGGCTTTACGTCTAATAAGCCAACACATTACCTACTAGACTACGGCGACTTCAAGCCTATTGCCCTGACAAACTTCAGGATGCTGCTCTCTACAGCAACTGATATCCTTTTCAAATGTATAATTGCCTCCCGGGTTTCAAAAATGTTTTCAGATGATTTGTTCTCATCATAACGAGGTTACTTTACCCCTTTAAAAGTTAGGTTTCTAACCTTTTTCTATTCCCAGATAGTCTGATGAACCTTTTAAATCTCCTCATATTGTGAATAAAGTTTTGATTTGGTTCCTCTTCATTGAGTATATCTTTATAAACGTTAGAATCCATTTCACAAAATTGTTTTGGAGCCATCAGCAGCGTGGCAACTCCTCTTTTCGCATACTAATCTGCCTATTCATTGTAGCTAATTCCCATTTGACCTGACGTCCAGCTGAGGGTAGCACTATTTGTCAGTTTCCCCAGACAGTTCAATACTCTGTTCGATTTCAACATCGCCTGACTGTCAGATAATATTGCTATGTCCCATCTTTTGTACCATCTTTTTGATGGCATGGATTTCCGCGGTTGATTTCTCCCGTTTGGAATCAAACATTTCTGCTCCCACATTACTCCGTTCACTTTTGATACAAAGACTCGTTGCAAATGCTTCATGCTTTCTCAATGGCTAAGATCTCCACCTTACAGACCAACTGTATCCGTCATAAGAAGTCGCTAAAATCTAGTAGGTAGCCCAGGTCAGGGATCTCAAACAAAACGAAATATGAAAAAATATTTCTACGGCGACTTTTTCTCAACAGATTTCGGGCGAAAACTCTGAGAGTAAATAAAACTGCCATGAAAAGTTTCTCAAAAATCTGTCGTTCAGTCGCGCACACTCAACATAAGTGGTGTAAAAAGCTAGGTTGTAATCCTGACTGAAGGCTTGTAATAACCAATTATGTATGTAAGTACCCATCATTCAGGAAAAGCAAAACTTCGTTTGTAAAACTGTTTGAGGTGGGCATGAATTTCTATTTAATATGTGCGCTGAATTTCCTTACGTACGACTTTTTTTATCCCTGATAATCTCCTGCGTATGCCCGAAAGCATTCACTGGTAAAGAAATTTTCTTTGTTCAATACAATAAAGCGTGGTTTTATAGTTTCCCAGCTTCAAACTGAAATTAATTGGAATTTAATATGTTGGCCTGTATAAACCAACGAAAGCAGTCAATGCCATTGCCGTCAATTGTTTGGTGGCTGGTTGCCATAATCATTATTATGCGGTGGGACTTTAATTTTGCCACAGTCGTGTTGTCATTATTATTTTTTTTGCTTTAATTTTTAATTTTAATTTCGTTTTTTTTGTGTTTTTTTTTTAATTATAATTATTAAAATAGTTGCTGGTGTTGTTGCTGCTGCTGTTGTCATTACACAAAACTATTTATGATGACAAAAAGGATTAAATAGTCATCAAAGTGTAGAGAAACACAGAGCAGAGAGAGAGAGCAGTCCTTTAATGTCATAATAATTTACCAAAGACAACCGGAGTATTTGCAGGGTGAATAAATGATTTTTTAAGCAAAATTTATTGGATTTCCTTTTATATATATATATGTGTGTGTGTGTGTGTGCGTAAGCCTGCCTTTGACAGTGTTTGTGTTTGTGTGTGAGTGTATATCTGTGTTGCTTGTTTATCAGGTGGAAGATTTTAATGATGTCATAATTAAATGACTTGGAAATATTTATATCCTTGAGCTGTCACTCAAAAAACATTTTCAGTTTAATGTTCAACACATTTATTGTCTTTTTCAACTTAAATTTGCCACAATAAAACACCATCAAGAACGACCAGTAATAGTAGCAGTAGCAGTAGTAGTAGCATGGCATGGCATAGCATAGCATAACATTGTAGTTTGATGTATGTGGTGCACTATTCATTTACGGAAGAGTAAAACATAATCCAAGCATAGTGAGGAGGAATAATGAATGGAATGGAGGACAACAATTTTTTAAAGCGAATTTATGGTACATGCAACCATAGTTGTGTAATCGTATTGGAAAAGTGCAGCATTTCATACAAAAAAAAACAGCTCCCGGGAGAAAATATTTAAAAGACCAATCGAATGGAATGGAATTGGAGCAATAGATTCCTGCTTAATTTTTTGTACTTCACATTTACTAGGGCTTTACAAAGTTTTAATTAGGAATACGCATACCATAGTTCTATAGTTCAGTGTTTTTCTAAATTTTATTATTGGCCATGACACAGTGACAGTTACAAAAAGAGGAACTTTGTAATCTTGGCTTAACACTGCTTGTTGTTTCGCTTTAGCGAGCGTTTGGTTTTGTCAAATATTGATAATTGTGGAGTCTTTCTTTCTTACTAAGGGGCTACAAGCGTTAATTCGATAATTTGTAAATACATCATCTGAAATTCTTGATTGGTTCCGAAGGTAGTACATAGTTTGCGCTTAAACCCGATAGGCGCTGATGTCAACTTTATATTGCCTGTGCCAAGAAAGCACTAATAATAACTATTATTACATACATACATAATTGGCCATTACAACCATTCAGTCAGGATTACGGCCTAGCTTCTCACACCACTCATGTTGTGTGCGTTAATTTTATACGTGAGTGGCGGGACCTACAGTTTAACGTCGACTCCGAACGACACATTTTTGAGAAACTTTTTCATGGCAGGTTTATTTACTCTCAGAGTTTTTGCCAGAAATCTGCTGAGAGGAAGTCGCCGAAGAAATATTTTTTTCATATTTCGTTTTGACGCCTGACCTGGGATACGAACCCGGGCTTTTCGTCTAATAAGCCAACACACTACCTACTAGACTACGGCGACTGAACAATAACTATTATTGTAACATTCAAATTCTGATATGCTTTCCTATTAATCAAAATTCATCTTCTATTTTGTAATTGTCTTCTTCTTGTCAAAGCTAACAGACAATTCTCAATGACAATGGCCACACTTGGCCATAAACATAACCTTACCCGGTATCCCAAAGACTCTCTCCTCTCCACACAATTAGGCATTACAACCCGACCTAGCTTCTCACGGCAATTATGAGTAGCGAAACCTACAGTTTAAAGTTGACCCTGAACGTTACATTTTTGAGAAATTTCTCATGGTAATTTTATTTACTCTCAGAGTTTTTGTCAGAAATCTGCTGGTGTAGCCGAAGAAATATTTTTTCATCCATTGTTTTGATTCGAGATGTCTGACCTGGGGTTTGAACCGAGGCCTTACGTCTAATAAGCTAACACACTATCTACTAGAATACGGCTACTAGCATGTATCAGTTTACATATCCTTAAGTGCAGTTCACTCACCGCATTTGTCTGATTATGCATCCTCAGCTTATTTTCTATGCAGTAACTCGGTGGTAAAAGATTTGTCTTCAATGAAAAGGCGGGTAGAAGCTATTGAGTTCCGATGGAAACAGTGCATGGAGTAAAAAGTAAGATTCCGTTGATGTTTCCCAAATTTGTTTCGTTTTATTATGGCAGTTTAACGTTCCCATTCCAAAGCCTAAGCACAGTCTAAAAATACAAACAGTTTGTCATTTAATTCATTCCTGTTTTCATCATTAACATGAAAAAAAAGAATAATTTTTTGAGTACAAAAGAAAATATGGGTCTTAATGCAAATTACCATTCGTTTAGTGCGAGAAAAAGAAAAGCGAGCAGATTTCCTCCATCATAAATTATAAACATGTTTTAATTAACAGCATTACGAGCAGCGAAAAGATTTTTCACACAGAGCCACACCTGAAAAGAGATGGCATAGGAATGCAAACACTCATGCGAATAGTTTGATAACGCTGCCTGCCATGCACTCACTCACCATGTGATCGAAGTAATACAAACACGTTAAATTATAATGTCGTCGTAGAAAATGAAACTTGAAATTCAATAAATGCTTGTAATTCCATATATAAACGCTTTTCCAACACATAGGAGACGTGTGAAAAGAAAAACAAACAAAAAAACGGCATATTTAAGAATGCAACAGGGAATTGGAAAACATGCCATAATGCAGGGGTTCTTAATGTTTAAGGGAAGTGGAGCTTATATGCTGTCGAAAGCATAGGCAGCATCCTGCTGCCCTAACTGCTCTATCTGATGCCTTTTGAATGCATTTGTTTATATTAATAATTGATTCCTTCAATTGTTTTGTGGTTGGCAATCTCTGTCATATTAGCGGCATAAAAGTAACTGTTAGTCTCTCTAACGGTGTTTCTAAACAAATACAAACATTCACACACACACAGAGAGAGAGAGAAACACGCATTACGCTCGTTAAGTTTTCAAACAACTCATGTTTAATTTCAGATTTTGGTTTCTCTATCATAAACAGGACGGACAAAATTTAAAATTTCTCTCAACGAGCAATATCACGGTACAAAAAATTCATTCATTTACACGCACACACTTACACGGTCTTATTTTACACATTCAATAGTACTGTTGGAAATTCTAACGGAACTAGAAAAAAAGACAGGCTTTATGAAATGCCATTGTTTTGTTGCTGTTATTGTTATTGTTGTTATTATTATAGTTCAACGTAAACACACACTATCGCTTCCGAACACTGACATCAAATATAAACATAAATATTAAGCTTAGAGTCTAATTTGCCACTTTATGTTGCAAGAGTGTAGAGAACAGTAGCGTAGAGTTATGGGGAATTGAAATTAAAATAAAGGGAAATTAAATTCACTGAAACTACTCAGTTTTTCCAATTCCTTCTTATCTTTTTAGCCGATTGAAAAAAAGTTTAATGGTAACCAACCACGGGATTCATAAAATTGGCAAGTAAAACCATTATTTTCTCGTGTCCTACTTCAAGCTCTTGGCTGTCGTTGCGGTTGACTAAAAACGGTACACTTTTGCCGAAACGTAGTACTTCTGGTGACGTTCCCTACTGCCTATTTAAAGCAAGTTTTCTCAGCTACCGCCCTATACGGAATAGTATAGAGGGAATCCAAACAGAGGAGTTCGGTCTAAATTCAATGGGTCCTAACAGATGAGTCCAGACTAAATTCAAGGGTCCTAGTAGATGAGTCCAGACTTAATTCAAGGGGCCTAGTAGATGAGTTCAGGATAAATTCGAGACTATTTGTTGATGAAGTCAGATTAAACTTAAGGGTCCTAGTAGATGAGTTCAGGATAAATTCGAGAGTCCTAACAGATGAGCTCAGACTAAATTCAAGGGTCTTAACAGATGATTTCAGACTAAATTCAGGGGTCCTAGTAGTTGAGTTCAGGATAAATTTGAGGGTCCTAGTAGATGAGTTCAGACTAAATTCAAGGGTTCTAACAGATGAGCTCAGACTAAATTCAAGGGTACAACAAAATTCTGTTCCATCTTCAACTCTAGTTTTTATATTTTTAAAATTTTTTAATTTTAGCTTCGGGTATTATTTACTCCTTAGCATATGACAAAAGTATTCTCCTTGTACTTTTGTTCGTAGTCCCAGATCTTTGTGGGGAAAATTGGCATAGGCTCCACTTAAAGAAGTCGCCGTAGTCTAGTAGATAGTGTGTTGGCTTATTAGACGTAAAGCCAGCATTCGAGCCCCAGGCCAGACATCAAGACAAAATACAAAAAGTATTTCTTCGGCGACTTGCTCTCAGCAGATTTCTGGCAAAAACTCTGAGAGTAAATAAAATTGCCATGAAAAAGTTTCTCAAAAATCTGTCGTTCGGAGTCGACTTTAAACTGTGGGTCCCACCACTCATGTATAAAATTAACACACACAACATAAGTGGTGTGAGAAGCAAGGACGTTGTACAATGGGTCAATTCGACCTCCGGGTACTGTACTTGTCTTAATTGACAAGTACACGTCCTCTAACCTAACCTTCAACGCTAGTTTTTATATTTTTAAAATTTTTTATATTTTAGCTTCGGCTATTATTTACTTTTTAGCAAATGGCAAAAATATTCTCCGTGTACTTTTGTTCGTAGTCCCAGTTCTTTTTGGAGAAAATTGGCATTTGTATTGAATCTAACGCATGGGCTACCACCGAATAGGGTGGATGTGTGAATAGAATCGATATTAAGTGTGCTTATTGGCTTCTAAACCCGATATTAAACGTTTCTTATGTAAGTGTTTCAAAGATCTTTTAATAAGAAGCTCCGGGTGTTCTATTCACGAAAGTGAATGGTGATGTTCAGTTTCAGAATATTTTTCAAAAGACTGTAGAAAGAAGCATTAAAGTGCCTCGGTTTCCTTAAATGGTACAAGAAACACTTCATCGGATTTCCTTTCTGTGTTCATCAGTGAATGGAATATAATTTTCCTGCATACAACGGCGTTTAGAAACATTTTTATTGAATTAATCAACGTTTAGTCAAGTCGCCGTAGTCTAGTACGTAGTATGTTGGCCTGTTAGCTGTGAGGGCGTGGTTCAAATCCAAGCCTAGACATCTTGAAATCTCATTAGATTTCTATCAAAAACTGCGAGAGTAAATAAAAAATTGCCGTGAAAAGTTTCTCAAAAATCTGTCGTTCGGAGTCGACTTTAAACTGTAGGTCCCGCCACTCATGTATAAAATTAACACACACAACATAAGTGATGTGAGAAGCTAGGTCGTAAACCTGACTGATGGGTTGTAATGACAAATTATGTCTACGTATGTAAGTAAAATCATATATTTTACGTTGGTTACATGGAGCACATCCATTTGTGATCTCTCAATACTTTACAGAGAGAATATGTTCTTTAGCCGCACAATCCATATTTGGAACATAGAGCACTTCTATCTCTTACCATGAACAGATTTGAATATAACATCCATAAAATTTAGGGTTTTGCCTCCAGTTATCCATATAATCGTTTTGGGGCAAGGAATGGAACGCGAAAAAGATTTCCTGTGTGTTTCAATTAAGAGAGCCTATAGGGCGAGGATTGCTTTCGATCTTCTTCATAATCGATCGCAAGGAAAGTTAGTATTCTCCTTATTTTTCTACATCATTTCCCGTTGCGGTATCTATAAAATAGTGACACAAGAGTAATATTACGATGAAGTTCTAATAAATCAGTAGAATATTATAGCCCTCTGGTCTTTTCACACATGGTCTCGCTGTAAGGCTACTTGTGGCTCAAACAATTTTTTGATGGCAGCAGAAGAGTGTGCAAGAGCTTAAGTTATATCAGTTCAGAAAAGGTTACATTAACAGCTGCCTTCACAATTGATCCTATCAGTTGTCTCGATAGATTTTATCGATATATTCTGGGTGCCAAAAAACCTTTCGCCTCTTGTTCCCAAGCCCTGGACAATTACGGATATGGTGATAAGTGATCTTCACTTATTTCTTCCCCATCATTAGAGTTTCGGTACGAATCGTATTTACATATATTTTTAGCCTGAGCGAGCATTTCTAAGAGCCAGTAAGTTACGCGTATGATCGCTACGAGGGTTTTAAGAGAAATTCTAGATTGATTTAATACAAAACATGTCCTCTATATATTCTTTAAAGGCTTGATTTGTTTCTTGGTAAATGCTATCCTCAGGTAATATATGCGTTCAAATTAATTGGATTCCGGGAATTGAAGTGCTTATCGTCATACTTATACTATTATTAAATCTCTCGTATAGCTTTGCCGTCATGACATGTCGCTGAGTAGATTATTTATGTTTAAATAGCATTCTTCACACTTTCCATAACATTGCAAAGTGCTTCACATATTGGGCGTTGTTAACCTTACAGTTTTTAAGGGTTAAGAAAGCCCGGCTTCCGGATTAGTGCAATGGCAACATCCGTCTCAGAAGAAATCTAAGGTGTTTTGTTTTTAGGATTCTACGCTGTATTGACAGTGAAATATAATACAGCGCTGTACGCCCATATCAATCTACGGAACTGTCAAGAGGACACACCTTCACTAACGCAGATCGGTATAAATAGGTTATGATATGAAAAACGTTTGCATCTGAATACAGGCAACTTCTTCGCTGTATGTGTATGAGTGATTACAGAAGAAGATGTTCTCACGGAAGTTGTGTATGTATGTGTTATGAAATGAAAGTGTTGTGTTGTCGATATAACGGAAATTGTTTGTTGGAGTTTGTTTGTCGTGTAACCATTGCAGTTTCTAATGCACACGGTTGCTTGAGATAAAAATGAATTTGTCTGTGTGTGTGTTGTTGTTTGTGTGTGTATAAAAGTAAGTTACGGTGTAAATGTTGTGGTAGTCCTAACTTGTGTTTGTAAATTTAATTTTATTCCTTTAAAAGGGAAGCCGGCGCTATCGCAACAGCATCAGTCCTATACTCTGCCTGGTGATAGGAAAGGCGAGTGAGAAAGAGATATAACAAGAGAGAGAGAGAGAGGGATCGAGAGTTATATTAGAGAAAAAGTAACAAACTAACTGGAACGAACCATTTAATTAAGTTGGTGTGATTGTATCTGAGTTTTTGTTTTATTACTCTTGTCGCTGTTTTCTGTTCTTTTTTTTTCTTTCGGGAAAATTTTGTTTAATTTTGTTGTGCTCTTGTCATTGGTGAGCGAGAAAACAAAAGATTGTTACGAATTTAAATTTTAAGGATGCCTTCCATACATAGCCTTGTACCCATTGTACGTAGATAGGCATGAAATAGAAAATAATTCATTTGGAAAAACTTTGTTTCATTTCAAATTGTTAAAAAAAATGTAATTTGAGCACTACTTTGAAATTCCCAATCGATTGTTTTGAACCACATTTTAAATAATTTCCTATGCAAGGAATTTTATTCTGGTTGTCACTGTTTCTAGATTGTTAGGGTGGCACTTATTCGTAGAGTTTCTTTAATATATTCACTTGATCTTGAATTGCAAAGACTTGTGTGCAATTTTCGTACACTTTCGAGTGTATGAGGTTGTATCTAGGCACGAATGTTGCCTTTCAAATGCTCAATTGTCTCTGGTTTGTCGGCATAACACTTTTCTTTAAGAGCGCCCCACCGAAAAGAGTCCAACGGTGTCAAATCACAGCTCCTTGGCGAACAATTGACAACACCATTTCGGCTAATTGAAGGGCCATCAAACGTTTGACGCAATAAACGACGATTATGGCATGGGATGTGTGGCAAGTTGCACCATTCTGTTGAAACCAAACATCGTTCAGATCAATACCATGAAGAGCAGGTACAAAAAATCGGTTATTATGGTGCGATATGTGTCTTCTTTGACCGTAATGTTTACGCCGTCCTCATTTTCACAGAAATATGGGCCAATGATGCCTCCGATCCACAAGTCGCAACAAACAGTTACGCGTATTGGACACATTAGCTTCTGTAAGACCACGTGTGGCTTTTCTGAGCTCCACATACGGCAATTTTGCTTATTAACGTGCTCACCGAGATGAAAATGACCTTCACTCGAAAAGATAATTTTTTTTTGGTGTTTCTCATTGGCCCAATAAATCCCAACGTTGCTCAAACGTTAATCGATTCATTACGTTCAGTGGCGATAATATACTGAATTTTGTGACAGAATAGAATGACACAAGTATTGCCAGATTCGAAATAACCGATGGTTTAAATTTAAACCGATAGATAGCCCAGCCGAGAGTTTAACCTGGTTGCTTTTCAGCATCGTTTCACTAACAGTAGATTTTTTGCACTCATTCATGAGAAACCCAAACAAAGAGCTTCTATCATGGAATTGATGTTGTGACCCGATTCTCCGGATGCTATTACCTACATTGATTCACTTGAGTTTTCAGATCAGAATCCATATGAGTCCGACTTGTGTCCGCCAATCGTCCAAAATAAATTTTCTCTTCATGACGTACGATTTTGTCCTTGTTTTAAAGTATCAAAGAAGAACTTACTTACCTAATTGGTCATTACATGTTTTTAGTTAGGTTTACAGTCCGCCTTATCACACTAAGTATGATGTGTTGTGTGGCGAACGACAGATTTTTAAGAATCTCTACATGGCAATGTTTGATTTACCCTCAGAATTTTTGTCAGAAATCTCCTGAAAGGAAGACGCCGAAGAAATATTTTTCCATATTTCGTTTTGGTTCGATATGTCTGAGGCAGAGTTTGAACTACGGGCTCGTGTAATAAGCCAATGCGCTACCTGCTAGACAACGGCGATATTTTACACCCGAATACGTTGGTTGCAAACTCATTATTGTTGTACCCCACGTCGTCTATCACAATAGAGCCTAGCAGCACAAAATAAGAAAAACAAGAATTCAAATTGCTGCTTCCGTTTCCGAACACCCTCATTAAGTCTGTAATTTAAGCACAATAAGATTTATTCTTGAAAATCTTTACCACCCTAATGCCCTTTCATAGACAATCATGTTTTGTGTCGAATAATGAATGTTTCATTCACACATAAACTTCCTCGTTAAAAAATATTAAATTTTTAACGTGAAGAAACAACACTAAATAACAATAACAACAAGAACAACGGCAATGGAAAAAATTGCCAACATCATTCTCTAGTAATATGGGGATATTTACAAAACAACAAGAACAACATCAACAAAAAAAAAAGGGAAAATTTTTCCCGGTTGCGCAAGTGAAACAAAAACAAAACGAGTCATGAAGTTGTACAATTCAGAAGCTGCAAAAATAAAATGAAACAACATTTTTTAGCTGGTTTACGAACAACCAGCCAGTGTGTATAACTGTGATATTGTGGAAGATGCAAAGAGACAGCAACAACTTTTTTCTGTTGCTCTTAAATCCCGATACATTGCCACATCACGATGTCACGTGTGACTGGTGTCTGTATTGGGGAAAATACAGAGAGAGAAATACACCTACACACACACACCTACACATGTCTTGTACTTTACTAACGGCTTAAAAATACAAAAACCAAACTAAAAAACAACAACAGCAACAACAAAGAAAGAAAAAAATGCTGGGTTTGGGGATTGCCTATTGCATACAGGCTGCAATTTTACTGCTGCTGCTGCTGCTGCTACAAAATGCTTTAGAAATGTAAACTTATAGAGCAACAGCGGGCTGTAACAAGTGAGAGAGAGGATTGCATCAGGATTAATTCCATATCTGGTTGTAGGGATATTGGTCTGTATGTATGTATGTGTTTGTATTTGTCAGACAATCGGTGTACTGCCGGGCATATACAAGTATTTGTGGATAAGATTGTGTGGGATGTGTTACATAAGGATTAACTTGACTCCAGTACACGGTGAACACACATACAGACGCAAATATATTTTTATAAATGTATACACGTTCTTTAATATACTCACGTGTACGTTTACTCCCTGCACATACACACATGCTTAACATATACTGTCATAAAGATGTGTGCATGTTGTTGTTACCGTTTTAGTGGCAGACTTATAGTACAACACAAAAGTAAAATATCATTTGAACGGATTTTTATCATATATTTGGAGTTCCAGTTTGTTTAATTGGAAGCTATGTCTCACAAATCTATAGAAGTGAGCCAGATTCTAAAAGGATTTTCAGTGATTTTAAATAGAAAAAGTATGCCAGGATTTCTGTGAATTCATTAACCACACTTTGATTGGATTTCCAATTTTTTAATACATGAACTCATCACTGTGTCTCTACGGGTTATGAGCGCTGACTATAAGACTTAACTCATTCAAGAGTCTTTATTATCATCGATTTACTCGAAATCTATCAGATTCTGTTGCATAATTTTGGTCATTGTGTCCCTTAAAGCAAAATCTCCTTTCTACGTTTTAAGCTATTATTTCGGCTTCCCGGAGCCACCTTGAAAGGCTTTCTCAAGCCTGATTGATGTTCTTCAATACAACACAACCTTTTTGAACTTAAGTTCATGCCGATATTAGTTGTACCGAATTCCTACAGGCTAAGACTTCCGCTTTGGTCAACATCGCACTTGGCAGCACTGGCATACGGCGTTATTTCGCGTTGTTGTCACGTATACTGGCACACTTAATACTTTATACGTTCTGTGTGTATGGCCGTTTGTTTTGCTTTCTGTATCGTAATAATTTAAAAAATTAACGAACTTATGTCTCGCATTTCAGTTCTTTTTAGACCATATCATCAGACATAATATATTTTTGTTCTATAATATGTCGCGGATAAAGTGCTTTCTTTCATTTCGGTGTTCGAGAATTTCTAAGCATTTCCACGTATTATTTTCGTCAGTTTCATCTTCAATATACATTGGGCCATCTGGGTCAGCTGTTGGCCTCATACTTCGGATACCAGTTCATCTTTATCTTCCTTTTTCCTTGAAGATTGGTAAAGCAAGGCTATCCCCTAAAATAAAAGGTGAATATTTCCACGTATTTGTTCGTTCAACTTGCTTCATTATGATCTAGATTGCCAATTAAAAAGAAGTAGACACTTCCAACTTTTCATAGAGCGTGTCATGATACTGAAATTTATTAATTGTATTGTCCATAATCACTTCTTCCGACGCATATACTTTGGTTGCCTCCAAAGACCTAGAACTTTTAAAATTTAATACAACGGGGTTTGTAGTTATGTTTGCTTCCTTCATTTAACTGGTGACTAGATTCTCATATAATATACACCATAGCACATCAGTTACAATCAATAATCAACTTCTTCCAATTCAAAATGACCCTCGACGCCACTTCTGATTGTTGTTAGGCCATCAGTAATACTATTTCTATCCACTCCCATTAAATTTACGTTACCCCAGTTCACACATTCCTTAAACTCACATAATCTGCCTCGCTAATATGAAGCGCAGTCTGGTTTTTGGTTATACAATCTTATAACACAATCCAAACCATCATTTAGAGGATCCACCGTGTATCAACTTTACCCCACGGATATAGTGACTGCATTACGTTGGATCAGCGTTCTGCATCCGTTATCAGAGTAGGGCAATTTGCCGTAACAGCTATGCCGTAGTCTAGTAGTTAGTGTCTTGGTTTATTAGACGTGAGGCCACGGTTCAAACAGTAAAAAACGAAGTATGAAAAAATATTTCCTCTGCGACTTTGTCTCAGCAGATTTCTGGCAAAAACTCTGAGAGTCAATAAAAACTTGCCATGAAAATTTTCTCCAAAAAAATCTGTTTCTTTAAACTGCCACTGCATAAAAATAACATACACAACATAAGTGGTGTGAGAAGCTAGGTTGTAATCCTGACTGAAAGGTTATAATGATTGATTGTGTATGTACATATGTTGTAATGCTTTGTATTTCTGCTCAATACATCAGCGTTGTGCGGATTTGTTCTCAGCTTTTCAAACCGATATTGTTAGTGTTCCTTATGTGACTGGCTTATCTTCATTTCTATAGTCCAGAGTTAATAAGAGTTGATAGCATAAATGATTTACATTTAATGCGGAGGCATGAGTTATTTGACCAGAATCTCACCAATCTTAATAGGCTTTAATCCTCCTTAAAATAATCTATCCTGGAATTTCTTTTGGTCTCCAGAGCAGGATATCATATGTAAGGCAAGAAACCTCTTGGAAAGGAGTTGAACTGAATGGGCATAGTTCCTCAGCACTACATCAAATACAAGAACTCAATGCATTTTAACATGGACAGTTGCTTTTAGGTAGTTGCGTGTTCGTAAACTTTTCTGACAGACTGTTGTTGTGCGAGGCATATTAAATTAAAACGCATGCATTTTAGTAAACTTTCAGCATCAATTTAATTCATTATGTTGTTCCATTTCATTTTTTCTTCTTCTATTTTTTTTTTATTTTTTGATGTTTTCATATCCCTTTTACATAAAAATGTTCATCCCAGTGTCTCACGTTTGTTTCTTGTCATATTAAGCAGGATATTTTAATTTGTTTTTCGCATGTTTTTATTTTTTTTTATTTTGCTGCTGCATCGAAACGTTTTTCATTATTTTATAGTAGTTGTGCTCAACTATGTGTCGCAGTTTGCCAGTCGTTACTACTGACTGTCTGTCGTCTGACTGATATGGGGCATTAAAAATTTAATTATAAAAAATGAGCGAAAGTTTCTGTATCTGAAAATGCAATGCATCTGTTGGTTGTTGGTTGTTCGTTCTTCTTCGGTTAAGTTCTTCTCTGTAGGTTAGTGTATCAAAACTATAAATTTTGGTACAAGTTTTTGGGTATACGATCTGTTCTGTTTGCACAAAATGCTGGTGTGCGTGTGTGTGTGGCGTGCAACAAGCAATAAGAACGATTTATCAGCATTAAATGTGACAACTATTGCATTTAAAGTAGACTCTTCATATGCTCTCCCAAAGAGTATCTCAGTTATTATGACTGCAGACATACAAACAAACACACATACACTCAGTTATTAATAGCAATTGGAGTACAAATTGTTGGGAATTTTGCTGGCCCAAGACAAAGCCAGAAATGTGGTACATAAACCTGTTGTAATAAATTATAATTAGAAAAATATTGTTCCTGCTACATACATACATAAATATAAACGAAGTGTAGTCTTCGTTTAAATGCCAGAAATGTATGTGTGTATGTAACGTATAAAATGAAAGCTTCCTTGGACATTGCGAATGAAACTTAAGTGCCAATTATGCAAAGATTTAATCTTAAAAGTATTGGAATTGATTGGAAATCAGACGATTTAGAAATCTTTTTCAGCTGCGATATTGGATGCCGAGATAGCTTCGAATGTTTGGACATAGTTGGACACAACTGCCTAATCAGGAAAATTCTGTAAGTACTGATGCTAAACAAGGCTGACATACATATATTGCTGCTAGACAGTGTCACGATACGTCTTGGTATCAGAGCTTAAAGTTAACGTAAGTAAAACAAAGGCGTTTAACCAGAATTCTGAGGTTCCAAAGACATTTCGAATTCATAGCTCATCTGTATTATACATGCATACATAATACATTATTGGTCATTACAACTCTTCGGTCAGGATTACCACCTAGTTTCTCACACCACTTATGTTGTGTGTGTTAATTTAAGTCGCCGTAGTCTAGTAGGTAGTGTGTTGGCTTATTAGACGTAAGGCCCGGGTTCAAACCCATGTCAGACATCAAAACAAAAATATGAAAAAAATTATTTCTTCGGCGACTTCCTCTCAGCAGGTTTCTAGCAAAATCTTTGCGAGTAAATAAAATCGCCATGAAAAGTTTCTCAAAAATATGCCGTTCGGAGTCGACGTTAAACTGTAGGTCCCGCCACTCATGTATAAAATTAACACTCACAACATGAGTGGTGTGAGAAGCTAGGTCGTAATCCTGACTGAAGAGTTGTAATGACCAATTCTGTATGTATGTATGTTCTCACAGCACTTGTGTTGTGTGTGTTGCTTTTATACATGAATGGCGGGAACTACAGTTTAAAATCGTCTGCGAACGATAGATTTTTGAGAAACTTTTCATGGACATTTATTTTTACTCTCCGAGTTTTTGCTAAAAATCTGCTGAGAGGCAGTCGCCGAAGAAATATTTTTTCATTTTTCGTTTCGATATCTGGCCTGTAGTCTGAACCGCCGTTGAAGACTACGTTGATTTATGTCAACCATAATTCCAATGAAATGAAATGCTATTCATGTGTTTTAAATTTTTAAAACATTTCGGGAAATTGCTTTAATTTTCCTGACGTTTGTATAACAAATTTAAGACGATGACTCATAGATGAGATGGCGATCTTTTAAGTTAAAGACAGTGGAGTATCACACTTTATTGATGTATCACAGCACTGCCATATTGTGGTTTTTCTTTCATTATATCATATCCTCGAACATACGTGTTATAAGCTCTAATAAAATATGGGAACGTATATCTCACAATCGATTTTTTTTAAGTAGCAATCGTCTATCTTGTGCTGTACTTGCTTGCAGAATATATATTTAGTACACTCTTCCTATAGGTGGACAACAAAGCCCACATTCTTACCGTTATATTAGCCACTGCAACCAGTTAAAACTGTAATACCACATCAAACTCTACCTCTTATCGCGGAATAAATCAAAGTTTTTACTCGCTAAGTGTATGCACTAAAGCTAGGCTGGAGACTAGTTCCAGGGCCACTTGGTACTTATTTGTAATGTATACAAAAATGCCTGATACCTTTCGAATCCTAACTGGTGCGGAAGTGGTGACCAAGAAAGAAAGGACGCATAAACGAAAAACACAGGCTAAATCTGAAGATAGTCAATTTGAACAATACTCTTGTAAATATTTGTCCAACCTGATTTAAATTTAGTGAGAAAGCACACATCGTCAGGGGAAATAAAGTCGTCGTAGCCTAGTAGGTAGTGTGTTGGCTTACTAGACGTGAGGCCACGGTATAGAAAAAAATATTCTTTCGGCGACTGCCTCTCAACAAATTTCTGACAAAAAATCTGAGGGGAAAAAAAAATAAAATTACCATGAAAAAGTTTCTCAAAAAATCTGTCTCTCGATGTCGCTACTCACGTAGGTCCCGCCGCTCATGTATTTAATTAACACACACAACATAAGTGGTGTAAGAAGGTATTTCGCAATACCAATTGAAGGGTGGGTTGTAATGACCAAATATGTATGTATGTATGTATGCTACTCTTTTTTAGTAGACTGGTATCAGAACTGTGGTTCAGGCTTTGAATTATAACCTCCAAGTCAAAGTGTGCTGTACCTCCTAATACCTTTTGAGCCTCTGTTAAATCTATCCTGCAGAATGGCACCCACTCAGCGATGGCTTTGTTACAGATTTTAAAAGCGAAAATTTTTTTATCAAGAGATAATTGCCAACCAGCTTAATAGTCAGGCGGAAAGTCGGTCTGTTTTCACACATCATTTTAATGATGCCATGGGATCATCTCTAAAGGTTTGCAGATTTTTGAGGAAAACGTTCTTATTTTGTTTCATATTAATTTTGGCTTTGGTACAATATTTATAAACTTTCACACATAAGTACTTGCATTATAGGCCATTATAGCCCTTTAGTCAGGATCGCAACATCAATACCATCTAACATCAGCCATTTTCTTGGATTAGGTTTACAAATGCAAAATGTTTCTTTTAATTATACCTTTTTGTACCTTTTTTGGTACTTTTTTGGTACTCTTTGTATTTATTTATTTACCTATTAATTACAATACAATTACAAATTATATTCTAATTATATACGAGCGGAGTAACTTGACCATATGCTCGGTGTAGTGTCACAGACCAGAGTCTCTGGTGGGAATCGAACCCACGACCCTCACGCTAATAGTCTAGCACAGTACCCAGTGTCTAGACTACCAGGGCACCCGGTACGCTTTGTTATTCCGTGCACTCTATGTGTTTCATTTACTTTTTTTTTTTTACAAATACAAAATGTTTCTTTTACTTATAAACTTATTTTTTTGTACCCTTTTGGTACTTTTCTGCTTCTTTTTTTGGTACTTTTTTCGTGATCTTTGTAATTCCTTACACTCTTAATTGTTCTCTGTGTTTCATTTACTTTTTTTTACAAATACAAAATGTTGTTTACTCATAAACATAGCTTATTGTACCTTTTTGGTACAGTTTTGGTACTATTTTGGTACTTTTTGCAGCAATCTTAATTGTGTTTCATTTACTCCAAATAAATAATTTTTTTTTATTTTTTTTTCAGAGAAGTATGGCCTGAAAATGATGTTTTTGGTGCCATGTCAGCTGCACCCGAAGATGAACTTTTGCTGTTGCGTGAAATATTTATGCACACAATTACCACAGGTAAGTGCGACAGACTTTTTGCCACTGCCAACCATTTCATTCAGCTATCATTACTTTGCGGTAACAATTATTGTGATTCCACCTCTTGACAATCATTTATCGCAAGAGGGCGGCTGCTATAAAAATGTTTTTTTTTTTAATTGGGAATTTTTCCTTTTTTTGCGCTTTAAAAGAGAAATTTTCGAAATTTATTTTATGACAGATTAAATCGTGCAATTAAATCAATTGATTGATTTTCAATACTCGCTTAACAACAGCTTAATACATGAATCATTGAATAAATATTCGATATTTTTTTCGCTTTTCAGTTTTTGTTCTTACCTTTGTTTTTGAGGTTTGAAAAAGGAACAATTATAACAAGAGTTTCCTATTAATTAATTAGGACAATTGATGGCTACATATGTACATACATATGTATACATAGGCATACGCACAAATACATACTTGCATACACGTATTTAATTTCACAGATTTATTTGTATTTACATTTGGTATGTTTATTTGGCTGAATTGCAAATGGATGGATGGATTCATTAAATTTTCTGTAGAAACAATAGCAAATGTTGACCATCAACAACAATAGGGCCTCATCAACTGTCAGTCATTTTAAATTGAATAATAATTTAATATTAGGGTACTACCCACGTATTTCCGATTCTAAAATACAAATAAAATGTATACTTAGTAAAATTGAAAGAGAAAATCCAGACATGTCTCGCACTTTGCAGCTCCGGTGCCGTTAGGATTCTGTAATTGATACCCTGAGAGGACCCATTGCTTTTTAAAATGACAGAGTTGAAGTATAGAGGAGTATTTGGTACTTCTAGGGATCTATTGGGCAGCATAAGTGTTTATCGGCCATCAACTCAGGAATTTTTTCTGCAAATCTGTGGCACTAAGCTCAAATAATGTATGCCAAATATATGTTGTTCACGACTGCTTTCAATATGAGTTTAGGTTAGTTGGTAGCTTACCTTTCACATGCAAGTTCGCTCGGTGGCCATATGGTCCATTGTGTTATTCAGGGAGAGGTAAACCGCCTTATCATGCTCCCTTATTGTTGGGTTTAAATCAACCCGAGTTTCGGATGTTCAGATCTTCAAACGTTCTGCCGCTCAAAAACCGGAGACATCTGCTGTGAAGTGCAGGGCACTTGCATAAAAAGTATTGCAACGATTCCGTTTCCTTAACCGTTTGAGTGCTATGGGTTTGGGGTCAATTAAATGAAAATTGCTATGAGAAATTGAGAAAAATTATTTTTTATAACAGTCGCAGCAGTCCTCACTAATAGTGTTTTCACACCAAAATTTAAAACCTGATTTTAGCATTAAAACCATAAACAGCTGATTTTGCGTTCACACTGCAAGTTTTATTAAAATTGGTTTTAAATTCATGACATTTATGACTGCGAGAAAAAAATTTTATGAGCAATATGCCTTATTTCATCTTGATATATTTAGCTTCTGACTTACCTTTCGCACAAGAAACTATATTCATTGTGACCAGAAACAACACACATTTCGATTAATAATTAAATATTTACAAATTTTTACAATTTTCATTGAAGAAATTAAAAATATTTCAAATTTTTCCTTTTTTAATACAAAATAAATGATTATTTACATTTATTTACATTTATTTATTTATTTACATTTGTTTTTGTTTTTATCAGCTGTTTTCAGGTTTTCAGAGCTGGTAGCACTGATTTAGTACATTTAGTACATCAAAACAGGGTTGTATTTCATAAAACCAACTTAAAACCAATTCAAAAAAGGTTTTATTTTGGTTTTAACACAATAATTTTGTATGGTAAAATCAGGTTTTATTTTTGGTTTTAACGTTAAAACCAACTTTTGCGTTAAAACCACTCGGTGTGAAAACACTATAACTGAACGCCAAACTCTGACTAACGCAATCCTCGCTAAATCGACGAATTGCGATTTTAGCGCATTACCTATTCGTCGCTATAGCGACGATTCGCACTAAAAGGGTTAACCCATTCGCTGCCAAGCCTAAATTATATGAACTCATTCCCATTGCCATTTATATTTTGAGTGTTATTGTTTACCACAACCGTGCTATTTCTTGGTAAGAACACATATTATCATACATAATCATTTACAAGCAGAAAACCATAGACGAGTATACTCGTCGTTGGCAATAGGAAGGCAGAAGGACTCGATATCCTTTTTCGTATTTGCGTACGTTTTAGTAGAAAAACAAAAACAGATGGATAAAATAAAGAAAATGGAATACAACGAGACACATTGCGAAAATTGGCAACACTTAGAAATGTTTGTGACAAAAACAATTGCTAATTCAAAAGCCTGCATGTTATAATATAGTTAAAGTAGGACGAGTATACTCGTCTTGGCAGTGGCGGATACCTTGTCAAAGACGAGTATACTCGTCATTGGCAGTGAATGGGTTAAAAATGATACCTTGTCAAAGACGAGTATACTCGTCATTGGCAGTGAATGGGTTAAAAATGAGGTGCATTATTGGCTCTTTATAAGGCTCTTCGCACTACTTTCTCCGAAACATCTTTTCATCTGAGGTTGGTGCGATAGGGGTTTAAAGGTTGTCTGAAAGTCGAGGAATGTTAAATAAAATTTTAAACACTCATTATATTGTTTTTCCATTATTCCACTGTTGATATGGTCGCCTTATCGCCTTGTGCCTCTAGTTGCTTTTGCCTACATTAATCACATAGGATTGCTCTCCGTTTCAAGTAAGGTCACCTATATTGAAAATTCGCGTCTGCTTGGATGATAGTATTTGTCGTTGTTCCCATAATTCATGTCATGACATGAGGGCTCGGTTCGAATCCCAGTTCAGACGTCTCCAATAAAACGAAATATGAAAAAATATTTCTTTGACAACTTCTCACCAGATTTCTGGCAAAAACTCTGAAAGTAAAAAAAATTGTAATACCACTCATGCATAAAATAGGTGGTGTGAGAAGCTTAAGGTTTGTAATAACAATTATGCTAAAGCAATACTGTTTCTACCAACAGGCATTTTTTTCAGGCTAACTGCTGGGATACTTCAAAATAACATTGATAGCCAGGGTTACGCAAGAATTACTTTTGGCTTTCTATGCGACTACGTATTATACACAAACTTTTTCGTCACTCTATCTTAGAAGATTCTCATGTCTAAAGTATTTGTGCAAGCATATTATAGGTTCACCTTATTAAAAGCATTGCTTAAATTATTCCTCTTGGCCATTCTATATGTCGGAGGCTTATGTGTTATTTTTTTCTTTCTATGTATTGATATGCGTATGAAATATTTATTGGTGGCAAAATGTTTTCCTTTCCTTTTTCTCAAGCGCTTATTTAGAGCCTCTAACAATCGCTATTGTTATCCGACTTGTTGTCCTACCGACAACGATGTTGCTGCCTTTGTTATTAAATAAAAAATGTTGTATACAAATTACATTGAATTTCGAATTCAAAGGCCATTCACAGTTAAATATTAATATTCATACGAGGTATAGTAAAAGGAAGTTCATTTTTTTGAAAAGACTTCGAAATGAAAACCTAGTTTCTAACAGTGGCTTTCCTTCTGGGATTTTTTTTTGCGAAAATATTTCGCATAGCTTAGATCAATCAGTAGCCATTTTGTGTCAGGTTATGTTAAGTAAGTTGATTGCATAAGAGAAATCAACTGTTAATTGAGACATTCAGTTGAGTCAGCATCGATCTACTTAGCTTAGGGCTATCATGTAGCTTGCAACTCACTAGCAACACTTGTTATTATATTACTATTGTACTGTAATGCGCGTTACGCATTTGCAATTTCCGGTCCACATCAGTTCCTTTGCAAGTGAGCGAAGTCTGTGTAAGAGGAATGTCGAACTGATGTCTGAATTCTTTATATTTATTGGTACTAACCTTTCCGAGTGTGTCAGCTACTCTATTACTTTATATTTTTTGTGTCCATGAATTGGACTGAGCTTAACCGTTGAATGTTTCACAATCTTTTCGTGGGACATTTTGAAGATCTTTGTTGTCGTATATACACTCTTTATTGTTGTTATTATACACAGTGGGTTGAATAACTGCAGGCACTGCTCTAACAGTTATCATGTATACTACTTCGATTTGTTCAGCACAATGATACCGAAAAGACCACAATCGTGGTTCACCGGTAGCTTGCCACTAAAGCGTTTCCTAAATAGAAGAGTGCATAACGAAAGGCGTGTTCTGATAGCAAATTTTCCGCCCTCTGAATGAAGTTCAGTAAATTCTCGATAGGAACAGATTTGATTTCTTACGTATCAAATTAACACCAATTGAAAACGTCAAAACTGGTCCTAGTCTGTGCAATACAACTGTAAGATAAGACCCTGTGACTTTATTGCTCTCCAGAGCGTGCTTGCACTCAGTTTCATCCACTAGACGTAAGCCATTGAGAGAATACTTCTGGTAAAGGGTGGCATGAGATGTGTGGCAAGTTGCACTATCCTGTTGAAACTAAACAACGTTCATATCAATACCATGAAGAGAGGGTACTAAATCATCGGTTATCGTTGGTGCGATTAACCGCAAAGGTTGCGTCATCCTCATTTTCAAAGATATATGGGCCAATGACGACTCCGCTCCACAAGCCGCACCAAGCGGTCACTCGTAATGAGTGCATTTTCTATTGGCTTCTGTAAGATCACGCGTGGGTTTTCTGAGCCCCAATTTTGCTTATTAACCTACCAACCAAGATGAAAATGAGCTTCATCCGAAAAAATTATTTTTCTGGCAAAATCGACATCGTGCCCATCTAGCGAATCGGATGGTCATACGGCTTCAATTCTTGAACCAATTGAACTCTGTAAGGCGTCATACCGAGATCTTTTCGCAAAATTCGACATAAACTATTACGTGAAATGTTCAATTCTGGAGAACGATGACAAGTTGATGTTGATGGCCATCAACCACAGCTTCGGTATTATCGGTTATACGCACTGTACGAGCACGTCTTGGCCCATCAAAAATGAAACCAGTTTTGCGAACTTTAGCAATAAACTTGCGTATACCGAGCACTGTTGGTCCTTCTCTGTGACCAAATTTTGTAAGACATTTTCGTGCACTTTCCGACAACAATTGTCTTTGTTTTGGAAATAAATTTCCTATAAACCTTAACGTTTCACAAACTTTAATCGATTCATCCTGTTTAGTGGTGATAATTTTATTACAGAATAGAATGACCAGATTCGAAATAACCAACGGTTCAAATTTAAACCAATAGATGGCCCACCCCATTGAAGTGTGCCGACAGAAAACTTTCTAACATAATATTGTTCACCTTCTGTAATTTATAAAGGAAGTAAGTTGCTACTATTCATTTAGTCCAGTTCAATTCCAAGGCGTCCCTGCTAATATACGAAAGTTAGACAGTGTTCCTTAAACTACTTAAGACTAATAGGCAATCATTTCTTATCTGACTTAAACACAAGTTCTTGGTTCATTGGTGAATACTTGGATGATGTTTTGTTTGAACTGTAGGTCATTATCATCAGTCCCATTTCATTTCGATAAAATCAGGATCGAAAGCGAGTTCATATACCCGGTAGAATTAATAAGGAGACCAAAATTAACAGTCTTGACATGATCATAGCTTCTGTGCCAATACGCTTTCATAGCGTTTAGTGTTGTTGCTGTATTTGTGATGGTTGGTCCAATAGTAAAAATGCTTTTCCTGAAGTATTATTAAGAGCTGCTATCATAATATTTTCAAAACTATTTTGATGATTTTTTAATGCCAAAGGATTACCGCATAGGATTAGGTTAGGTTAGGTTAGCTGCTAGCTTGCCGTTCACAGGCAAGTTCAGTCGGTGGACCAGTGTAAGGTAATCCTACTTGTCATGATCCATGGTGGTGGGTTTAAACCACCCCGACCTCCAGATGAAATGGGCAGTTCCCTCAGAGGCACGTTCGCCACCATGCCCAGGTCTTTAAGTGTTCTGTCACCTAAAAATCGATGACGTCTGTCCTGTAGTGCAGGGCTTTAAAGCAATTGGCGTTATCGTTTGACAACAACAGAACTTTTTTAAGTACGATTGACTTCTTGATTTTACTTGAAGAATAACTAAGGCAAAATGCATACTTTTTATACATAAGCGATGGTAGGTTAGGTGGCAGAACTCCTCGGAGAAAGAGGTTCCTCTTAGACCAGCGTTGGTTAATGTCAGTTAAAATCCTGGTAGGTACTTAACATGTCCTTTCGATGCTGGGCTAGAACTTGTTTTCGATCCAAGTTTCGAAAAATCTTTCCTCATGGAAATTTAGAACTTTTGGATGCCACATTTAAGTTTGGGTACTTTCTTCTGTATTTTTCAATGCTCAATATTGCAGTCCTACAATTAAAAAAATGTGGGGTGCCATCATCTAAAGAGTATCTCAATGTAATACAATGTTAAAGGTTCAAAAAAATTTACGTTTAATTTCTGTTTATATTCCTACCATTAATCCCTTTTTAAGGCCTTTTTTAATTTCTCTCAGCTCAAAAAAAAAAAGTACAAATCACCAAAACAAAACCATGCCTAAATTTCGCACACCTTTCGATAACAACAAAGGATAGCATAATTGAATAAACCACAAATTTGTACAAAATATTAAAGCATAGAGCGAGAGAGAGAGAGAGAGAGAGAGGGAGAGGGAGCGAAAAAAAATAGTCAGAAACGTATACATTTTACACGTTTTTATTAAAAGAGAAAAAACAAAAAATTGGAGAAAAAATTACTGCCATCACTACCAAACCACAGTCGCACACGTACCCGTTATGGTAACCACTACACACGTACGGGTAAACAATATGTACGAGTGTGTATGAGTGGATATGAAAAAAACCACAAAATCGAATTTGTGGTACCATTGTTCATTAATAACATTTTGTATGTGGCACAATAACAGCAAAAAAAAAAAAAGAACGAGAGATTCGCATGTACAAACATTTATAAAATATTTTCGAAATTAAAAAAAATAAAAATAAAAACCCTCATCAATAATTTAAGGAAGAATTACGGGAGTCCCAGGATTCCATTTGAATGCCATACAATTAGGAATTGAAATTCAACAACTCGAGAAATAAATCCAAAATAAAAGTAAATGCAGTTGTCACAAGAAAATATTCATAACTGAAGCACTTACGGAATTCACCGCCTCCTCTCCGTAATAAGAAAAAATGCAGTTCGTTTAGAAAGAGGGAACAGAAGAAATTGAATTGATAGCTTTCCATTCATTCGTTTCGTTGCCTGAAACTTGAACATCTTTCATTAACACTTTTAATGTCATAATCGATGATGTCTTCGGTAGTCGCCGTAGTCTAGTAGGTAGTGTGTCGGCTTATTAGACGTAAGGCCACGGTTCAAATCCCAGGTCAGACATCAAAACGAAAATATGAAAAAAATATTCCTTCGGCGACTGCCTCTCAGCAGATTTCTGGCAAAAACTCTGAGACTAAATAAAATTGCCATGAAGAGTTTCCCAAAAAAAATCTGTCGTTCGGAGTCGACTTTAAACTGTAGGTACCACCACACAACATAAGTGGTGTGAGAAACTAGGCCGTAACCCTGACTGAAGGGTTGTAATGGCCAAGTATGTATGTATGTATGTATGTATCAGACCAGTGAATCGCTTTTTCGCTAGTCATAAGTACTCATGACATTTTGAGTATGAGTGAGTCAACAGTATTGAAATTCAAGTACTCTGATTCGTTCGTACTCACTACAATATTGATTTATAAATACAGGTTGCAATCAGTATGAGTACAACGTTGACATAAACTCAGAACATTCGAAATATGTTTGATTCATACGCCTACTTATTCAGATTCATAAATATAGAAAACTACTCATAATACTCATAAATGATTCGAGTGATTCGAATCATTCATCAAAATTTACAGTCTTAGTTGCTGTTGCATTTACAAAAAAAGAAGAAAGAAAAAGACAAAGACAGCAAGCAAAGCAAACACACAACATTCTAGTGAGTATTATAGTGTTGAGTATAATGTTGAGTAAAGGAGAGTCGAAATCAGCAACATGATGCATATTGTTAAGTATGAGTACGATGAGTACTTCAAACTTTGATTATGAGCAGTATGAGTGTGATATTAAAATTAGTATGAATGCCTATAAGTATCAGAAATTATGAGTATGATTCGAATCTACTCATCGTTCTGAATACTCATTGCTGATCTCTGGTCTGTATGTAAAGTACATCTGTTCTTGGGTTTCCAATTGTCGTTTATTGTCCTGCATCAGTTTCATTGCCTTACTACTGACAAGTTTGTCAACTGCCGGGACCTAGAAACAAAGCTTACTATTGAAATATATTGGGTGTAGAGGTGAGGTCCATGTAGGACTCAAAGGACATTTCTGGTTGAATCATCTGAAGGTTAATTAAAGCATCATAATTTTTCTTTATTTTAAACGATGTAATTTTTTTGACATCTAATGCCATTGAACCTGGGATGCTCTTTTTAAGAAGCAAAATTTCCAAATAATTTAATTGATTCATAAATGCCTGCAAAAGAAAAGAATTTAATTTCTTTTTTGATTTAATTATTAAAAGATCAACAAAGTATTCCCTGAGACCAGATTGGAAAAATAAAAAAAAAATGGTTTTTAAATTTAAAAACTGAAAAAAAAAAATGAGCAACAAACACAAACAATGAAACGAATTTCACAATAAACTGCCACTCTTCCTGTGTAAAGGCGTTAAAAAGTGTTTATTTCTGACAGGCTGGCCTGATACCGAAAAGGTTTGTTAAAATGACCGGAGGCCACTGGTAAGAGAAAATATCAAATTTTTATAATCCCACGACTAGACGATAAAAAACCCACAAAATTTTAAGTCTGCATGTGTTGTACGTGTACGTGTGTTGATAATATTGGTGGCAAAAAAAAAACCATTTTGAGCATAAATGCAACAATAAAGCAGGAGTTTGAAAGCTTTAAAATATTGATGAACAAGTGACATGGTTGGGAAAATTTTCCAAAAGAAAAAAAAATAGAAAAATAAAAACGCTTTAACTCAGCATTGAGAAAATTCAATAAAAATTCATCAATTTTTTAAAAAAAATTTTTTATTGTCGTAACAAAGTGCTCAACTGACAAACTGAACAGTTTGGTGAAATTTAACTACTGATGGTATGGTCATCAAAGAACTTTAATGCAGAGTTATTGCTAAAAATGTATTCAAGTTGTAGTAGTAAATCAGCCAGCAGACAAGAAAAGTTAATTTAAGCTGAAGTTGCATTAGTAATTGCCTACACGGCTTGATTAGCTACATTTTTAAACCTTGAAAAATAAAATAATGGTTACGCCATCTGCTTATTTCAACTTTGAAATCTACTGACCAACTTTCGTGTCAATCTTTTGTAAGAAATTCTTCCTAATTAGTTTCCTTTGGTCTCAAGACAAGTTGTATCCCACATTCTAAATTTGTTCTTTAAATTATCCAAAGTGCCTTTATAGTGCTTTTATCTTTTTCCACTAGATCTTGTACTATTACACTACAACGAATGTATAATATTTCATCACATAAAGTTATTTGATAGTCCTGAGATTCTTTTGTAGTTCGTTGCGTTTCTCACAACAGTATAGACACAGCGTTGCTTTATAATATTCTAATATTGGAGAGGAATTCAAGTGTTTTACAACAAATAAAGGGAATTCTGAAGTCGCCGTAGTCTAGTAGGTAGTGTGTTGGCTTATTAGACGTAAAGCCAGGGTTCAAACCCCAGGCCAGACATCAAAACAAAATGCAAAAAAGTATTTCTTCGGCGACTTCCTTTCAGCAGATTTCTGGCAAAAATTCTGAAGGTAAATAAAATTGCCATGAAAAGTTTCTCAAAAAATCTGTCGTTCGGAGTCGACTTTAAACTGCAGGCCCTCTCACTCATGTATAAAATTTACACAAACAACATAAGTAGTGTGAGAAACTAGGTCGTAATCCTGACTTAAGCGTTCTAATGACCAATTATGTACATATGTATGTAAGTTTTACTACGTATTAGTTGACTTTGATTAGATGTTCGATACATTTGTCCGATTGGCTCTGTAGGATGCACTATATAATAAGGGCATACTCCCAAATGTTTGGAATCTAATTCGTGTGCTTCCTATGCTACAAAGGAGAGAAATGTTCCCGCGATGTGACCAGTACAGAGCTTTCTTCAGATGATTTATTATAATTTTTATACTGTGTGATCCAGTAAATGAACTTTGAAGACTAGGCCACAAATAAATTTTTTTTTTAAATTTAATTTCAATGCAGCGCTTCACATGTTGTTTGGGACTTATTTCTTCTTTCTGGAAAATTTTGTTGTGAATACCAAACAAACACTTAAGGCCTGATTAGCCGAAAGCTGATGCCGTAAAAACGGGCAGCACGTTAACGTACATTTGTACATTACGTTGTATACGTTACTGAAGTATTAAGAACGTACCGTTGTCAACATAGAAAACAAATAAAAACGAAATATTTTACAATCCTATTGTAATTTAATTTAATTATGTTAAAATTAAATTTATTTAATTCCATTAATATCATCTTTAACATACAAATCACACGTAAAAACATTATGAATTCCTGTTTCATATACTTTGTTCCGTTCCGTCAAAGAGACATTAAATTTCGATAATCATTTGCATTGTTTTCAAATGCTAGAAATGAACTTACTTTCCGTGACATTATGTGGACGTTCGACCAATTCTAGCTAAAGTGTTACAGTTAAAATAATAGAATTAAATTCAAATTACAATAACCAAACTATATAGAGAGACTTTAATTATTATTTCCATAAAAAGAGTAAAACTTACGATAACAGAAAATTAGAATAATAGTAATTTAAAACCTGATTTTAGCATTAAAACCATAAACAGCTGATTTTGCGTTCACACTGCAAGTTTTATTAAAATTGGTTTTAAATTCATGACATTTATGACTGCGAGAAAAAAATTTTATGAGCAATATGCCTTATTTCATCTTGATATATTTAGCTTCCGACTTGCCTTTCGCACAAGAAACCATATTCATTGTGACCAGAAACAACACACATTTCGATTAATAATTAAATATTTACAAATTTTTAAAATTTTCATTGAAGAAATTAAAAATATTACAAATTTTTCCTTTTTTAATACAAAATAAATGATTATTTACATTTATTTACATTTATTTATTTATTTACATTTGTTTTTGTTTTTATCAGCTGTTTTCAGGTTTTCAGAGCTGGTAGCTCTGATTTAGTACATTTAGTACATCAAAACAAGGTTGTATTTCATAAAACTAACTTAAAACCAATTCAAAAAAGGTTTTATTTTGGTTTTAACACAATAATTTTGTATGGTAAAATCAGGTTTTATTTTTGGTTTTAACGTTAAAACCAACTTTTGCGTTAAAACCACTCGGTGTGAAAACACTATAAGACAACAATAAAAAGTTATGAGCATGTAGATAAAAATAAAATTGTAGTAACTAAAATATGTAGAAAGGTTACGTATTATAGAACAATAAAACAACAACAAACCAACCACTAAGTTCTAGAAGTTGCCAGACCGCTTATAAATGAAGTATAAATGGAGCGAAAGGAAACGTTTGCTTGTATTAGTTTTCTAATAGATAGCGAAGTGTTATCAGTTAAAGTGTGTTGTATTTATTTATTTATTTATTTATTAATTACAATACAATTACAAATTATATTCTAATTATATACGAGCTGAGTAACTTTGACAATATGCTCGGTGTAGCGTCACAGACCTGCGTCTTCTCTGGTGGGAATCGAATCCACGACACTCACGCTAATAGTCTAGCGCACTACCCACTAGACTACCAGGGCACCCAAGTGTGTTGTAAAATTTATAGAATGTATCATATTGAAGAAAACAATTTCTTTAAAACAAGAGCTTTAAAATTTCATCCTTAAATCCACATCAAGGTAGAAATTTAAAAAAAACAGTCTTTAAAATGTGTCTACGACTTTCCCATTATCAACTGACGACTATGCTTTCCAGTTGCATACAGATTTTTCGGTAAAATACGAAATTCTTGGTTTTAATTTCCTCTCATTTCTATTGGTTTATAAAATTTTCATTTTTATCTTAAAATTTCACACTTTTTTCTCGCCTAAAATTTCTTCGTATGCTGCCTCATATTGCCAGTAAATAAAATGTGCATTAAATACAACAACAAAAATAATACAAAAAAGGAAAACAAAATCTATTTAAGAAAAAGTCCTTTTCACTTTCTCTCTGGAGAGACACAATAAGAACTGAAAATTTCAAGAAAATGAGCAACAGCCAGACAAAATTCCCCAAATAGAACACACACACTGTTGTCGCACATACACAGAATTGCTTTCTCTGAGCACACACAAACACACAAAAATTGTTTCTTTTTTTCCGTTACGTTTTTCTACTTCCTCTAGCAATATTTGGAATCTCATTCATATATGCAAAACTACAACAACAACAACAACAACATTAGCAAGAAATATAAATAAACAAAAATAACAACAACTGCACATACTTAAACGTCTAAGGATTCCTATTTATTCACATGTGCAAGCCATAGTGTGTAAGTAGTTGTATAAGAGAAAGCAATAAAGAGAGAGAGGAAGTAGAGATATTTGTTTGTTTGCATTCGTACTAGCATTGCTATGTGTGCAAGAGAGAGTGTATATGTGTGTGTATGTGTGTATGATAATGTTTTGCTATGCTTGACTGGCAAAATGCAAATACCATAAAATGAAGTTTTTCACTTTTTTTCTCTCTGGCTTCTATTTTTTTTCTGCTCTTCCACATTTTTACTACTCTTATGCTTGGTCCCCAGCTATTTTGCAATACTTTTGTTTTTTTTTTGTTTCTTAATATCCTTGTTTGCATGTATTTGTGATTGCAAAAATATTCTGATAAGAGGAAAAAAAACGTAAAAAATAAAACTCCTCACTGCCTCTCTTCCTCTTTAGCGCCCATATAAATGAATGTAATTGGGAATGAGTAGTGAAGGGAGTAAGCAAGAAGTGGAAAAACAAAATTAAACTTCATTTTCCACATGTCACACATTCACATGTGATGAGAGTCAGAGTCAGCGTTGCATACTTTTAGGAATTTCTGCATTTGGGAGTTTGTAATAACACAGAATTTTTTTTAAGAGATAAGAATTGTTGAGGCAGGCAGCAGTATAAAAGAATGCTTTAACTCGTATAAAGGAGTGGGTTGCTAATGCGGTTTTTTTATACAAAATAAAGCGGCTTCTAAAACGCTACTTACTTATCACCACTGGATAGAGGCTCGATACCCAAACATCAAGGGAATGCTTTTAGACTGCAAGTGTAGGACACACACGATGCAGGGCGAATGACGGAGAACGTTAACGGATTAACTGAAATGTGTGCATTTAAAAATATGATTCGAGGCTCAATTTTTCTGCATAAGGTCCTGACAATCTGACAATGTAATAGAGCACGTGTAAGCAAGTCAAGACCCCAGCTATAACCATCTGTTGATTGACATTCTTAATCTAAAAGTTACAACCGATAAACGACAAAAAGTTGGTCCAAATAAAATGCATTAAGCAAAATATACCGCCATTAAACTGATCTGAAAACACACGTTTTATCACAAGGAAAATCAGTTTTCGAGCTGAAACTCCAGAATACCAGAAAATCAGATTTAAATACCTAATAACACCTGGAGTCTAAAACAAACAAACTAACGATCAAAAACGAATCTATACTCTACAATAACACATACAAAGAAAATAATATCTGCTCAGAATCGACGCGTAGATATAATTGTAGAATACAGTGCAAAACTAAATAACAGGAGGTGGGAAAAGAAAAACATCCTGTTAAAGAATCACAGTCACCCAGGAACCGGGTGACTTTATAGAATTACAATGAAACTCTATTGAAAGACCACAGAAAAATGAAAATGGAAGCCTATTTACATCACAATTTGGTCTGGTCGATACATGTGGGTAAGAACTGTGCAAAATAATGCCTTCGCCACAATGAACGGTGGAACATGCCAACAGTTTGTCGAGATGCTATTGAAATTGCAAATACGATTAGAGGTCTTCATACAAAAACAAATTACCTATCCTAGATAATATAGAGATATGACTCTGCTCCGTAAGGTCAACCATCTATTAGCTTATAACGGGTTTCTGTACCAGCGAGTCCTACATTGGCCACATAAATAGTCTGCGACTAAAGGGAGCAATTTCCTACAACTGGCGCTCATCTCTTGAGCGAATCTTTATTTAACCAAAACCAAGACCATTCTAATGAAAATATTAGCCACCCAGCCTTTCAGCAGAATACCATAAATAACCAAACTCTGGAGATCATAACATGCTATGGCCCAATAAATACAGACTTTATGCTGAACTGATTACATGCTCCGTGGGTGAAATAATCCGATGTACTATCGATTAGAATATTTACGGGAGCCAAAGAATGCGAGTACCAGTTTGAAAGCATGCGTTCGGTCAAGCCTTTTCTATGGTTTGGGGGTCGAAGACTGTAACTCACACCCACCACTTTGCATTAAAAATGAATTTCAGAGTAGCCGGGAACAAATGAAAATATTTTGCCGTGTAGTCCACGGTTACTATTAAATCCTCAGTGGTTCGGAGCAAATGAATCAAAATAACTTATTGCCATTAAATCTCTTTGAAAACCATGCGTTTGGTCAATCCTTTTGGGATCGAAGACTGTAATCCACACCCATTACTTTGCTTTAAAAATGAATCCCAGAGTAGCCGGGAACAAATAAAAATATTTTGCTGTGTAGTCCACGGTTACTATTAAATCCTCGGTGGTTCGGAACAGATGATTCAAACTAACTTTAGGAGATTTGTCCTTACTGCCATGAAATCTCTGTGAAGCAGAGATCCCACCATCCCTCTACCACGGTTAGAACGAGGACCTTTCGGGCCATCATTTGTATATAGTGGGATATGTGTATCAGGTACCATTTGTCCAAATGTGGCCACTAATCTTCTCAAGATTTTTACAAAAAATTTCATCAAAAATTGTTTTTTTTTTTGAGTCGAATTTTAACGAGTTGTACGATTTTCTCAGATATCCCATTACCATGGTCGGAAAGAGGATCCACCGGACCAACATTTTGCTTCTATTCGGATATGTGTACCGAGTTCCATTTGTCCAAAAATGGCCAAATTTTCACCATTAATTGGTTTTTTGAGTCGAATTTTCTCGAGTTGTACGATTATCCCAGATATCACACTACCATGGTTTGAAAGAGGACCTTCCGGACCAGAAAATTTCACCAAATATTTTACAAAATTTCACCAGTGTGGACCTTGACAGTTACAATGTTATATTTTACGCTCTCCAATATTTTTTTTCCGCTAAGTAGGAGTAAATGTACCTAACCGCACCAACGGGGAAGTCATCAATATCTCTCGTGTGTGGGGCCCTCGCCTACTAAATCTCCTCCTCCTCTTTCGGACTCCTTGTGCCCACTCCGGAACTACCGTGGTATTACTTCGAAGACGCCCTCCAATATTATTTCAGAAGATTATCTCTACGACTTCTGTTCACATTCATTTTTTTATATTTTAATATATCCACACTGCTATTTGGTACATCAGGTTTCTCGCGGTGAAATACACTTGCTTTGTTAATACCACACTCCGTCTAAGTACTGTTCCATAGCTAAAGGCCTAGAAATTTTCTTATTGTGACAGCAATCCCATTGTTTTGTTACAATCTTTCGAAGTCTTCAATTTATTCCAGGCAATCGGGGCTTTGATTCTCAGTATTTTCTTTTTTGTACTTTCTCCTTTTATTCTCATTTTTTTCGTGATTTTTTTTTGTCTCTTTTGCTTGCCCTCCAGTTAAGAATGAATGAAGTCATTGCCTTAAGTGTTTACTACGTTAAATTCCAAACTTGCATAAGCTGCAAACGAACAGAGAATGGTATGGATGTGGAATGTGTTTTCTGCTTCTATTTAGGAGTTTATAACCCCATAAAAGGGGATCCCAAATGAAGGAATAAATGTACGACTGAGTAAATGAATGATTTTTCAAATGTTTGCTCTCTCTGGTGCCATAAGAATAAAATTGAAAAAGAAGAAGAAAGAGAAACCAAAAAAGTATTACAAACGTAAGAGTGCATTAAATATTAATGCGTAATACTTGCATGAGAGCAACTCCTAGGGGTGTGAGGGGGCATAATTTCGTTTGCAATCAAATAGTGAATGTTGCAACTGAATTAATGATGATTTGAAATACATTTTATTTAAATTTTTTCGTTGGTTTTTTTTTATTTATTATTTAAATTCGGGTTTATAATTAAATTAAAAATTTAAATTTGGCCATTTATATATTTTTTTTTTTTTGGTTTAAATTTAATTGCAACAATTGATGTTAGTGCCACGCTAAACTTTTCCTAATCGAATTAAAACTCTCCGAAACGTATACAAGTCAATAACGGATACAATCAATTAATTTTGCCGCATCATCACTAATTCTGTATGTGGTTGACCAACATTTGCGTTCCAACTTTGTGACCCAATTTTAATCAGAAATTAACCGAATCATTATGTGTATTGTTTTGTTATCGATTATGTTTGGCTTGGTTTTTTTTTCTTCTTTCCATGCGATAACGACTAATTGCTGTTTTAAAATTAAAATAAATGTTAAATAGTAAATTAAATATGATAATTTGTTAGCAAGTGTTTCAGCAACAACAACAACAACAACAACAAAAACCTAATTAAACCTTTCACATTAGTGAAGTTATACCTGACATGTCATATGACACTACATATACTTTTGCTGCATAGTGTTGGAAAGTCTATGTTTTCAGACTTCAACCGCTGGAGGTCGTAATACGCTATGGCCCTATAAATATAATTTTGCTTAATTTTGTTCTAGATTTATTTAATGCTTCGTGGAAGTAATAATCCGTAGTGCTATCGCTTAGAATCTGCACGGAAGCCAACGAATGAAGCCATGCCTTTTCGCTGCTTAGGTATCGAAGGCTTTAAGCCATAATCACCATTTTGCTCTAAAATTGAATCTCAAAGTAGCCGAGACCAAATAATAATATTTTGCTGTGTAGTCCACTGTTGCTATTAAGTCCCTTTTGGTTCAGAGACTTGTCCTTATTGCCAATAACTGCCTGTGGAGCAGGGATTATCCCACAACTACGGTAGGAAAAAGCACCCTCCCGACCACCATTTGTAAATAACAGTTGTTAAAGCGTTGAAGTTGTTCAGATTTGTGAAGCTCGGAGTGGCTCTAAACTCAATCAAAAATTGTTTTATCCTCATGAGTTTATTTTAGATTAGGGAGAAGAGACGTGATGTTGTGTACAATGTATGCATGATAGAGAGCGTGCACTTAAGCTATTGTCAAGCAGAACTTGGTAGTTAGTTTGCGGTTTGCTTCCCTTCATTTTTCGCTAAATACCGGATTGTGTATCACCATAGAAATATTGACAATGGAAAGTTTAAAGTTCTTAATTCTATTCTACTTCCAGTAAACTCATGGATGGCTTTTAAGCCAATTCATCACAGTCATTATCTCTGATGATCGATTAAATTTAAATGTTTCATTAAAATACGTCCTTTCTTTGATGTTTGTTGATTGCTGGTCGAACAAAATCAGTCACTTGTTGATACTTCTTTCAAGAAACCATTTCCCACAGCCGTAGAGTGACCAAAGGAGTTGATTAAATTGGCAAACTAGGTAGAAGCTGAGTTCAGTATGTGTGTGTCATAAATAATCCAAAGAAAGAAATATTAATGAATGCCAAATTGACTACCTCAATTTCTTTCTTTTGAATAAAAAACAATTTATTGTTTGCTACCTGATTAATCCTTTGTGGACTGACATGTATTTTATTTTGTTGACATATGAAAATATGCTCATTCCTTGCTCTATTCTCTCTTTCGTTTTTTTGTCTCATTTCTCTTTCCTTATCCTTTTCTCTTCCATGATCTCTGTCTATCGCTCAAGCTCTTTTTCTTTCTGGCTTTTGATTTCTACTGTCTATAATATCTGGAACTTCGTTCAAGACAACACACTAATTAATTCGTCTACGAACTGGGATGTATTTTATCTTGTTATCACGTCTATTATCCTTAAGTTTGTGTTTTCGCTTTGGGTTTATATTCTCGCTGTCTCTCTCTGTATCTTTCTGTCTCTGGAGAAGCTAATCGCAATGTAATCGAAATGTATTATCCTGGTATAGTTAAAGTTCTTGAAGTCGCCGTAGTCTAGTAGGTTGTTTGTTGGCTTATTAGATGTAGGGCCACGGTTCGAGCCCTAGGTCAGACATCAAACCAAAATACAAAAAGTATTTCTTCGGCGACTTCCTCTCAGCAGATTTCTGGCAAAAACTGTCAGCAGTAAATAAAATTGCCATGAAAAGTTTCTCAAAAATCTGTCGTTCGGAGTCGACTTTAAACTGTAGGCCCCGCCACTCATGTATAAAATTAACACACACAGCATAGGTGGTGTGAGAAGCTATGTCGTACTCCTGACTGAAGGATTGTAATGACCAATTATGTATGTATAGTATGGTATGTATTTAAAGAAACAGAGGAGAAAAAATTTAGTATTTGGATTGCTTAATATTAATAGGGGTTATTTCATCTCCATTCAGAGCCTCCTGAAGGCAACATCAGCAACGAACATCATACTTCTGAAGGCAATATTAGCAACGAACATCATGAATAGTTGATGGTGCTACCAGCTTAAGGAGAATGCAGATGTCGGTTTACGATGCAATGGACCAATTAGCTGCTCGATTATCTTGATTAATGTTCCTGAAACAAGTCTAATGTAGTAGAAATGCTTTATGAAAGCTCATGGAAGGAATGCAAAGAAATAAGCAAAGAGTTTCGAAACAAAGTTAATATGTCCTCTTATTCACTTCGCGGTGAGTGAGTATATGATAAACGATGTGTCAGTGAATGCATATAAACGCAAATATTAAAATCGACATACATGTTCCAGAGAATGTGACAAATTTGTCTCATTTCCTCGGCCTTTAGTAGTTCCGACACCAAAAAAGAGAAGCAATTTTAAAATGTCCATCTAATATTTTTGTGGAGTATTCTTTCGAAGGTTTCAGTATCAAAATGTTGCCTGATGATGACATTAAGTAAATCTCCGCGAAGCTAATTTACATCCACTGTTGCAAATACACTTTCGGACTCAACATATTTCCTTTATCGTCCTTATAGACAATAAATACAATTTATAAACAATTATATATGTATTGTTTTTTGTTATTGTATTTGTAAATGAATAATTTATGTGACCGTAGTTTTGCTGACCCAGAAATATTTTTGCAAAAGAAGATACAAAATATTTTCATTTCCTTGCTTGCCACAAAATAATGGTTTACGGCATAAATTTCATAATAAATTGGCCATAATCATGCCGTTTTTTTTATTATTATTTAGAATAGAATTTCTTTTTTAATGATTGCAAGCTCAAACATAGAAAATATGTAAATGCAACCTACATTGTTTTTGCAACATTGTTTGTTTTGAATTCTTTCGGTATCATTGAGCATTTTATCTCAATTGTAGGGGAGCGTTGCAAACATTGTGAAATTTAATCCGTTGCATATTGTATCAGGTCCTTGTAGATGATGCTGTGGATAATGGGAGACAAGTGTAAAAGGACATTCATTAGGGGACATATCCCCTCGAGAGAACCTTACATCTCTCTAGTTGTAGGAAATACTTTTCAACGAGGCTGAGTGATAAGAGTGAATGACACAACTTGAAAGATTCATACTCTTTTAGAAAAAAGACCACAGTGAGGTATACAAATGTGTCAAGGACAGATAGTGCATCAGGAGCAGTGTGAAATATTCAGAATACTTGATATTCGTGGACATATTCCATTGAAATGTGTGCTCAATCAATTCAACTCGAACATAAAGCACAAAGGCATACCAATACTATCGCACATTCAGGTTAACTTTCGAGCACTCATGTCATATTCGATTGACCAGAGAATAGTATCGCGCAGGCTGACTTAAACAGGAAGAAGTAGGTTGACCCCCTACTATATCCTGAGTCGTGTCAGAATTCATGAGAATATGAGCAAACAGATGAGCTTGTGAGAAGGGAAACTTCCAAGCCGCTGAATCTTTCTGTAGGTTAAGAAGAGGAGTATCGAAGGGTGTTCTCTGGCATAAAGATAGAAAAAGGCGAAGATTCTCTTCAGGCTCATTGGGTTTGAGGCATTGTAAACTTTTGCCACATAATTGCAGAGGAAAAATACTTAAGTCATGTATTAGACTTTGCAGAAGTAGCCCGATTACAACAACCAGTATCCTGATGATAGTGTATTGCAGAATTAAACAGCATACATACATATATAATTTGGTCAGGATTACGACCTATTTTCTCACACCGCTTATGTTGTGTATGTTAATTTCATTCATTAGTGGCAGGACCTACATACTGAGAGGAAGACGCTGAAAAAATATTTTTTCATATTTCGTTTAGTTCGAGATGTTTGACCTGGGGTTTAAACCGTAGCCTCACGTTTAATAATACCTATAAGACTATAGTGACTTCAAACAACCCTTTTTAGGATAGTGATCACTTCAAGCCCAATACATAGATTCTTTAATGAGGTGAACGTATCACCAGAACCTATGCTTAAAATCTGTACGACGTTAATGCATCTCAGAACGCAACACTTGGGTATCAAGTATCAGGCTCCGAATTATTCTTACTGACACTGAACAGCATCCTGAAGTTTGTTTGGCCAACATGATTAAAAGGACACATTATAGGGCCATCGTACTCTTTATAACGAGGGTCGTCGTACTCCGCACAATAAGATAACGATGGTGCTCTAACATTGCGAAAACGGTATACGGTATCTGTGAAGTTGTCAGCAATTTCCCTTAGCTGGCGTACCAAAATCCATAAATTTTTAAAAATGAAACATGAACCCGCTATGTTCTCTTTCCGATACTTGTTGTGCATTATGTAAGCTGCGAATTCTTTAATATTTTATGGCAAAGGATTCTACATATTTTCTGCGAGTGGCTTTGCAACACCTCTGGTTTTTATTTCGTTTCGCTTTATTTTTTGTTTTGTTTTGCTGTTTTCCATGTTTTCTTTTTATAATATTATTGGTATTTTTGTTCTTATTTTTGTTGTAAATATTTGCTGTTATTGTTGCTGTTGTTGTTGTTTTTGTTGTTGTTGCTGTCATTGTTACTACAAAATTATGACATATTCATTCTATCATAGAATATTTCATTTTTAATAAATTTTATTTGCATTACACACACAACCACCCATAAACTCACACGTATACACCCATACACTCTTACAAATATATTCACATATTTGCATATACATAAACAGTTATGACTATGTATTGCTGTGTACATACATATATAGTATGTGTTGAGTATTTATTTAATATAGGTTAAGTGCTATTGTTGTTATCGTTGCTGCTGTCGTTGCTAGGATTTTTTGCTGTTGTTGCTGTAATAATATTTATAGTGTTGTAAAGTCACTCTGTTGTTAAACATTCATATTTCATATCATTTTGTTATTGTTGTAGTGCCACAGCACTATCAAATTCTATGAGTACAACTACCACTACCACTACTGCAACTACAAGTGTTCACCTTTACATACATTTTAATGTATTTAAATAAATGCATGTGTATGTGTAAATGTTTAATACTTTTTTTATTTAAATTTTTTGTGTTTGTGTTATATGATAAGTCCCGTTGTCCTGTTCTATGTGGTTATAACAGTGTCTACAGTGTGTCTGATAATGTTTTGAACGAAATTTTAGGGGACTGTAAACCTGGAAAACCCGGGAAGAGCGAAGTTTTTTTTTGTTCCTAAATTATAAGAAAGTGTGGAATTCGGTCAGAAGTCGACGTAGTCTAGTAGGTAGTGTGTTGACTTATTAGACGTAAAGCCAGGGTTCAAACCAGAGGTCAGCAATGAGTATTCAAAACGATGAGCAGATTCGAATCATACTTATAATTTCTGATACTTTTACGCATTCATACTTATTTTAATGTCATACTCATACTACTCATATTCAAAGTTTGAAATATTCATGGTACTCATACTTAACAATACGCATGATGTTCTTGATTTCGACTCTCCATGACTCATCGCATACACGAATCACAAAATAAGTATGATTCGCGTACGAACACTACAATACTCACTAGAAGGTTGTGTGTTTGCTCTGCTTGCTGTCTTTGTCTTTTCCTTTCTTCTTCTTTTGTAAATGCAACAACAACTAAGACTGTAAATTTTGGCGAATGATTCGAATCACTCGAATCATTTATGAGTATTATAAGTATTTTTCTAAATTTGTGATTCTGAATGAGTAGGCGAATGAATCAAACATATGTAGTTCGAATGTTATGAATTTGATGGCAACGTTGTACTCATACTCATTGCAACCTGCGCTTATAAATCAATGTTGTAGTGAGTACGAATGAATCAGAGTAGTCGAAATTCAATACAGTTGACTCACTCATACTCAAAATTTCATGAGTACTTATGAGTAGCGCAAAAGCGATTGATTGCTGATCTCTGCTTCAAACCCTGTAGGTCCCGCCACTCATGTAAAAAAAATTAACATACAAAACATAAGTGGTGTGCGAAACTAGGTCGTAATCCTAACTGAAGGGTTGTAATGACCAATTATGTTGTGTATGTGGAATTTGGCCAGTACATGGACTGCGCTTGCTTGTGGCATCACAACGAGCCCCTATTCGTGTTCAAGTGAGCTTTGGTATCAAAGCTACCACTCCAACCAACCTAGCCTAAGTCAAGAGAGAGCTGGTTTTGTCCCAACAATTCGTGAAATAAGTTGACCTCGAGTAGTGATATTCTTATAAAAAGATATATGTATAGGTGAGGTCCTTTAAATTTTTAAACTCATTGTTTTTTTTTGTTTAGTTATTAAAAAAGAAAAAAAAGTACAAAAAAGGTCACAGTAAAAATAAATTTTGAAGTCGAGCTAGGTTCTACTCAAGAAACTCAATAACGAGTACAAAATGTTAATGATAGAACTTAAAGGTGAACAACGTAGTCGTCAACTAAATAAGCTTTTTATGTTTCACTAGAAACGTTTAAAACAGTCCATCAAATGATATTCTTCTATCGTTAGCTAAAGCTGAGAAGCTGACTGAAAGCAGTCAAACTTAACATTACAATCGCAAATTTGAAATGTAAGCAATGTGTAGATGTTTCACCATACATCAGGCAGCTGCGTTACGTCTGTATTGGTTTTTCTTTAATTCTATGAAGTTTCTTTCCAAATTCAAAAGTTTAAAAACGATCCTACTCTACAGCTTCTTCGTGGGTCTGTGTCGTCTGTATCGGTTTTTATCGAGGTGCATTCCTATCCATTTTCATTTTCTTCTCTTCTGATGGCTTATTAGACATAAGGCCACGGTTCAAATCCCAGGTCAGACATCAAAACGAAATATGCAAAAATATTTCTTCGGCGACTTCCTCTCATCTGATTTCTGGCAAAAAATCTGAGACTGAATAAAATTGCCATGAAAAGTTTCTCAAAAATCTATCGTTCGGAGTCGACTTTAAACTGTAGGTCCCACCATACATGATAAAATTAACACACACAACATAAGTGGTGTGAGAAACTAGGTCGTAATCCTGACTGAAGGGTTGTAATGGCCAATTATGTATGCATGTATTGGAAGTTGTGGTAGGCTTCAACCAAAACGAAAGCTTGAATATTTTCATAATGCGTGGAGATCGATTGATAAAACGCTGAATGCAGTTGACATCCCTGTTCGCTGCGTCTTTCGACTGGCAGTCGTACACAAGAGTTAAAGATGTTAGTTCTCGTATTTGTAGAGGCTTGGGGTTCAAATATTTGTTGCTTACAGTCACTCCATTACAGATGTCAGCATTGGATCAGCTGAATGGCCTAAGAATCCGGAGATCGTCGCCTCAGCAGATTTCTGGCAAAAACTGTGAGAGTAAAAAAAATTGGCATGAAATGTTTCTCAAAGAATTTGTCGTTCGGAGTTGACTTTAAACTGTAGGTTCCGCCTAGGTCGCAATCCTGACCGAAGGTTTATAATGTATGGAGTGTACCAGAGATCAGCAATGAATCGTTTTTTCGCTAAATTTTGAGTATAAGTGAGTGACTCAACAGTATTGAAATTCAACTACTCTGATTCATTCGTACTCACTACAACATTGATTTATAAGCGCAGGTTGCAATGAGTATGAGTACAACGTTGCCATCAAATTCATAACATTCGAACTACATATGTTTGATTCATTCGCCTACTCATTCAGAATCACAAATTTAGAAAAATACTTATAATACTCATAAATGATTCGAGTGATTCGAATCATTCGCCAAAATTTACAGTCTTAGTTGTTGTTGCATTTACAAAAGAAGAAGAAAGAAAAAGACAAAGACAGCAAGCAAAGCAAACACACAACCTTCTAGTGAGTATTGTAGTGGTCGTACGCGAATCACACTTATTTTGTGATTCTTGTAAATATTGAGTAAAGGAGAATCGAAATCAACAACATGATGTGTATTGTTAAGTATGAATATGATGAGTACTTAAAACTTTGAATATGAATAGTATGAGTATGATGTTAAAATAAGTATGAATGCGTAAAAGTATCAGAAATTATGAGTATGTTTCGATACTACTCATCTTTTTGAATACTCATTGCTGATCTCTGGTGTGTACCATTGTAATTCCTGTATAATTTGTATTTTATCCCACTGTAGAGAAGCGTAGCCCGTTTTTTTTTCTTTCATTCTTTCATTCTTCTGTAACAACAAAAGGTAAAACATTTATTGTTGTTTCTTGTTTTGTGCCGTTTTTAGTACAAGTTGTCGTTTTTTTTTTCGTTTAACTTAAATGCTGTTCATGTTGCCTGTATCTGTAGTTTTTTCTTTCCTGTTGCTGCCATTGTTGCTGTTGTTGTTGCTGTTGTTCTCGTTTCTTTTTGCCGCATAAATGTATATTTTTATTGCGGTTGTTTTCTTTTTTTTTTTTTGTGGGCTGCACAATCGCCAGACATACCTCGTAGTGATCCCAAAAAACCGAGAATCCATTGTTACTGTCCGCTTAGTTTATGACTTTATTTTGTCGGTTTTATTAAATGTAATGGTCGGCGTGTTTTTTATTTTATTTTATTGGCGTCTTTTTTTTGTTTTGTTTCGTTCCAAGTTTTATTTAAAAATAAACGTTTCTTGGCTTTTGTAAGACTCTTTCGGCTTTTAAAATCGATTTAGCATAACGGTTTTTATAGATTTTTAAAGAGTTGTTGTAACTTTGGGCGTTAAATGTATCTTAAAGACTTAAGAGCCGGATTATACCCGCTTAAAATCCTTTTTTTTTCTGTTGTTTGAGATACATCATGTCTTGACTTTATTGAAGCCATTATTTGAATGATATATTCTTGGCCTAATAAATATCAGCAAAGTTTATGCCGTTTCCCCTCCTCCTCTTTTGAGCATATGTATGTGTTGTAGTTCTCCTTTAGAATTCTTTTCATTGCCTCTTGCCAGCCTTAACATTCGTTTACAATCTTTATGCAATTGGTTTCATTTATTCCCAGAATGAAAGTAAATTTTCCAATTTCTTGCAATTCAAATGTACGAAATCCAACAACAAAAAAGAAAAAAGGAGGACTCTTCTGTGAAAAGAAAATTTTCCAGTTTGAAATGTTTTTCTCTTTTTTTTTTCTTTTCAGTATCAAAATGTTATGGCAATGATCCAAAAGCACATTTACATGTCATGTTAAAACTGGCTAAAAGGCAAGAGACAGACAACACGCAATCACACACACAAACATACATACGGACGAGCGAGAGTATGGTCATAAAACTGTCAATTCAAGCAGACTAAGCAAGAATTTTACGGTCGATCAAATGTGTTTGTCAAATAACCTGCGTTGGGCTTATTTTTTCTCATTGTTAAGGTCCTAGGAATCGTAGGACTTCGACAACGATCTCTAGCTTACAAAATTTGCTGGATTTCCACAGGTTAGGTTAGGTTAGCGGGTAGCTTGCCGTTCACAGGCAAATTCACTCGGTGCCCATATGGCCCATTGCTTTACTCAGTGTGAAATAAGCCCCCTTGTCATGATTCGTTAGAGGTGGGTTTGAACCGTCCCGAGCTTCGAATAAAACCAGGCAGTTCCCTTAGTGCCTCAATGCCTAGATCTTTAAACGTTCTGTCACCCAAAAACCGATGACGTCTGTTCTGAAGTGCACAACACTGGCATCAAAGTTATTGTACCGATTCCATTTCCTCTACATCATGGCAGCTTCTGTAGTAATTCCGGTGGAGCAGACCGAGCTTGTCAGCGAAACTGCCAATGGCGCAGTGTCCCGTTAAAATTCTTGTTATAGTGCGAGTGTTTATGGTGGTTTTGAACCTTCCGAGCTTCGAGTGAAACCGCCCAGTTTCCTTAGTGACGCGCTCGCTACCATGCCTAGATCTTCAAACGTTCTGCCACCCAAAAACCGATGACATTTGTTCTGAAGTGCAGGGCACCCGCATCGAAGTTATTCCACCGATACAGTTTCCTCTACATAATGGCAGCTTCTGCACTAATTCCGGTGGAGCAGACCGAGCTTGTCAGCTAAACTGCCAATAGCTCAGTGACCCGTTAAAACTCCAATTATAGTGCGAGTGTTGGTGGTGGGTTTGAACCTTCCCAAGCTTCTAGTGAAACCGGCCAGTTTCCTTAGCGGCACATTCGCTACCATGCCTAGATCTTCAAACGTTCTGCCACCCATAAACCGATGACGTCTGTTCTGAAGTGCACAACACTGGCATCAAAGTTGTTGTACCGACACCGTTTCCTCTAAATCATGACAGCTTCTGCAGTAATCCCGTTGGAGCAAACTGAGCTTTTCAGCGAAACTGCTAATAGCTCAGTGTCCCGTTAGAACTCCTGTTATAGTGTGAGTGTTTGTGGTGGTTTTGAACCTTCCCGAGCTTCGAGTGAAACCGGCCAGTTTCCTTAGTGGCACGTTCGGTACCATGCCTACACCGAGCTTGTCAGCGAAACAGGCAATAGCTCAGTGTCCCATTAGAATGCCTGTTAGAGTGCGAACCATTCTCTTGTCGAACTCAAGTAGTTCTTGCACTGTTTTAGTTCTTGGAGTATTGTGCGATTCCAACTGCTCTTTGGTGGACCTTGGACTTCTTTTTAATAGCATCGGTGGTGCTCATTAATTTTCTATTTTTTTCTGATCCCAGAGAGTATAACATTACTAACAATCAACTTCGAAATGCCAGATGCCAGTAACTCTTGGTGTAGTAGGACTTAGCAAAGTTCACTCGATTTTTTTAGGCAAGGAGAGATGGCAATCCTATTATTCTAGAACATACAACAATAGATACTGTTTTCAGTGGACAAATTGTTACCAACCAAACTTCAAATCGAATATGCCGGAATATACACAAAATAGCCTTTAACTCTACGCTTTATATTGTGTTCTCTAAATCTCTCCCTACATAGCAATACATTCTGATATTCAAAGCAAGCATGGAAGAGTCAGGAAAAAAAATTCAAATCTAAATGGTCCAAAAAATAACAGAGCCAAGTGGAGTGAGAAGAGAAAGAGTTTGAACAGAAAAAAAAAACATCTAACAACAGCTATTGTATACAGAGAAAAAGAGTCAAAGAGAAACGTAACGAGCAACGAGTGAATGACAAAAAAGTACACACACACAGAGAGAGACCATTCAAATCGAAAATTGTGACACACAAAAGCATCGTTAAATCAGTATTTTATAGTGTTTTCTACTTCTACATACAACTGCTATTGTATTTGTGTATGTGGCTCTTGATGTTGTTGTTGTTATAGTTTAACAACAAGTATTCGTTTCGTATTTGTTGGCTTGCTATACCATGCCAAAACTACAAAAAGGACATTACAAGCCTTCCAATACATGTTTGTCACTCACTTCACTCCGTCCATCTCTCTTACGCTCTCTTGACTTGTTTTATAATAACTTCTTTGCATTCCTTAGTAATGCTTACAAAACTCAAATACACACTACTTCGCAAACAAAATACATACATACAAACGATTTAATATCTCTGTTTGTATGAGAATGTATGTATGTACGTTGATGAGATGAGTATGAGTGTTATTATATGCTCGTATACAAATTTCAAACTACTTTCTCATAAGCACTGGCACACATACAAACAAGCGTATGTGTTTTTAACCGCCTTTTTGCTAATGCATATGCCATTGTATGTGTGGAAGAGTGAATGTGTGTAATACTACACAGCTTAACTGTTAAAGTAAAAGTAAATTCCTTAACAAACTGGTTGCCCTGTAAGCTTGCTCTGGTTGTAATGCTAAATAAAATACGAATGAAATAATTGTTTTTGTTCCATTAGCGAATTATTTTATTGCACATTTCACTCACAGCCAAACATCTAATTTTAGGCCCCTTTGCTGCTGTGCAGATCACGTAAAGTGTTTACATACAACAAAAATCATCAAACTAGGACTGAATCGCCCAAGTTTTAAAGATGATAAATCGCTGTTGCAGTTGTCTGGCCTGGGGTCTGAACCGTGGCCTCTCGTCTAATAAGCCAACAGACTGCCTACTAGACTACGACTAGATCCATTTCCAAATTCTCGACGTCAAAGATGAAGCTGTCTGCAATCCTTTGAAAAATTTGATTCAAGTAGTGGCGCAGAATTAGTATGTAAGCTGCCTGCTGTGTTGGCTTATTAGACGTGAGGCCTCGGTTCAAACCTCAGCTCAGGCATCTCTAACTGAACGAAATATGAAAAAATATTTCTTCGGCGACTTCCTCTCACCAAATTTCTGGCAAAAACTCTGAGAGTAGATAAAATTGCCATGAAAAAGTTTCTCAAAAATCTATCGTTCGGAGTCGACTTTAAACTGTAGGTCCCACCACTCATGTATAAAAATTAACACACACAACATAAGTGGTGTGTGAAACTAGGTCATAATCCTGACTAAAGGGTTGTAATGACCAATTACATATATTTGTTATATGTTGTCTTCAAATAGCGGAGGCACTAGCCTTCAACCACATGACAGTTGACATTCATTTAAAAAAGTCAGGCTTCTCCAATAAGCTAGAGGTTGGAGTGAAGTGTTCTGAGTTCATGCGAGAAATATGCTAAAATGAAAGTAAAGAGTTAACGATTTTTCGCTTTAGTTATATTCTGTTATATTCCGGCGTTAATAATTTTACCAAAAATTCAATACCAAGCTTGTACAATAAACTAGGAAGCTCTTTTGAAAAAATTCCTTTTGATTCGTTTTTATAACAAGTGTTTAAGGATTTTCCATAAGTATGCGCTAAGCTGAGGAGGTCCCGTGAATTCGTAACTAAAATATGTACTTGACTGCAATCTCAACCAATCCATGCTTAAGTTCGTACAATGAAAAAAAAAAAGTATTTTCTTCATATTTTTCGAATTTTAATAACTAAGCTCAGTCAGTTGGAGCAAAACGAAAAAAAAAAAACAAAAAAAATATTTCTTCGGCAATTTTCTGGCAAAAAATCTGAGAGTAATTAAAAATTTCCATGAAATGTTTCTCGAAAATCAGGTGTAGGTCCTGCCACTCATGGAGAAAACTAACACACACAACATGCGTGGTGTATGAAGCTGTGCAATGATCCTGGCTAAAGGCTTGTTATGAGCAATTTAGTAAGAACGGTATTAAAAATCTCGAAAGCCTTCTGATTCCTTATAAATACAAACAGAGGCACGTCATATCGTTCCCCAAAGTTACAGTTCCACACAACTAAAACTAACACAATTACTCAATACAGAGAGCCTTTGCAAGCAATACCAGTTGACAACTATTACTTTAGGACAGGCAAGAGTAGGCCTGTTACCCGCTTTAAAGGGAGTAAATGAAACTGTTAGTTTTTTTGACTGTAAGCATAAAATTCCATTTAATATACCATCGAGGTTTAATAGCGTCAACCTATAAACATTAAGACTGTTTAAACTGGTTTGCACTTGATCCTCTTACTTTCCTGTCCTACTTTTGCCTGTCTAAGCAGCATAAATTGAGTTCTCAGTATACTTCCACATACATAATTTGGTCATTACAACCCTTCAGTCAGGATTACGGCCTAGCTTCTCACACCGCTTATGTTGTGTGTGTTAATTTTATACATGGGACCATCAGTTTAAGGTCGACTGCGAACGACAGATTTTTGAGAAACTTTTCATGACAATTTTATTTACTCTCAGAGTTTTTGCCAGAAATCTGCTGAGAGGAAGTCGCCGAAGAAATACTTTTTGTATTTTGTTTGATGTCTGGCCTGGGGCTCGAACCCTGGCTTTACGTCTAATAAGCCAACACACTACCTGCTAGACTACGGCGACTTAATATACTTTCATATACATACTCAGTATACTTTCACGTTTGCCAAATTATTTGTCAAATTATTTGAAATTTTTTACTCTTCAGTTTCTGTGTTATCCTACTCAAATGCTGCACAGTATGTTGTTCATTCAGTAACGTTTTGCGGTATGAGGGGGCATTTTGCGTTCACATTCATGTTTGTCACATTTTTAGTTTTTAATTCCAAATCAAGAGCTACTAGATTCGATACTGATTAACCCAGCTCGGTTGCATCGTGAACTTTTTCCAACTATTTTGCAATTGGAGGACATACATAATTGGCCATTTAGTTAGGATTACGACCTAGCTGCTCACACTTATGTTGTGTGTGTTAATTTTATACATGAGTGCCGTGACCTACAGATTTTTGAGAAATTTTTCATGTCAGTTTCATTTGCTCTCAGAATTATTGCCGAAAGACTGCTGAGAGGAAGTCGCCGAAGAAATATTTTTTCTTATTTTCGTTTTCTGTCTAAATTGGTGTTTGAACCAAGGACTGACATCTAATAGGTTACGACGACTTAAGGAATTTCATTTAAAATCTATTCCATTTGTTTTTATGAAAGAAACCGATCAATTCTCGAGAAATTCTTTCATAATCAATCAGTGAACCTAAGTTGGTTTATGACTGTGCTGAATTTCACTTTATTTGCCTTTCAAGTTTCCATGAAATGGTTTTTACCCAATCCATTGACTACTATCAGCTTTAAAAGCATTCATATCATCTCATAAATTTAAACTCTTATGTGGATTTTACAGAGGATTTTGAAATACCATCCGTATGAAACCGGATTTGAGTTTGATTAAACCAAACTTAACCAATTATTAATCCAAAAACCACATTGTCACATAGGTAATATTATAGTCGGTTTAGATCACTGCTAAACTACTGTCTTTCTTCTGCGATATGCATTGGAGTGAAGTGAGTAGTAGTATAGTAGTAATGACACTCCAGCCTAATGACAAGTTAAAAGCAACGCATTAGATTAGGGGCTCAGTATTCATAAACCGGCTGCTATTCAAATCTTTTTAAAAGAATAAGTCCTATACAAAAGGGAAAATAAACACACATACTTACAAACACAAGGAGGCAAGACTGGCAACAGTATAAGTATGAATGTCTATGAAATAGAACAAAAATACTTGGCATTATTTTTTAAGGGCTGCATTAGTATGAATGCCTGTTGCTGGCTGAAAAGAAGGAGAACTTGTTGTGGTTTGCAGAAAGCAATCAAGACAATGCAGGTGTTTCGCATTTATTTAAAGAGTCATGTTAGTCTTAACCTAAGTTTGATGAATAGTGAGTAGTATTGGGTACTCGCAAATATAGTTGTTGTAAAAAGGAAAAGAACGAACTAATTACGGTGAAATCAATTCGCATTTCTTCAAATTCTTTAAATCTTTTTTGAATGAACTTCATTATGCTTTCAGATTGAAATTTTTTCACAGTTCATGTCTGACGGTTTCTTTTGTACGAAAAACTTCTTTCATTTTCCCATTTCCTATTGGCCTTTCAACATTTTTACATGCTTCCGCTGGATTTCTATTTGACATTTTAAATATTTTGTTTTTGTTTTTGTAACTGGATTTGTTAGTTCGTTTGTGTGTGTTCCTTGCTGAGCATAATTTTTTAAAATGTATTTGCTACCGTATGTGTGTGTATGTGTGATGTTTTTCAAAATACATTTTTTCTTTTCATTCGTTATCAAATGTTGTTGTTTTTATTATATTTTCGTTTTATCCTTTCTGTTCTGTTGCTAAAAACAAAATGAATAAAAGAGGGGAAAAAACAGAAAAAAACTACATTTTAATACAATCATAGATTTTTTCCTCTGATTTATATTCTCTATTTTTCTCTTTGCCTTACTGTGTATAACAGTATCTCGCTCTCTCTCTCTTAATTAACATTGATTGTGTAATTGTAATTGTAAAAAAAAAGCTGAACTACAAAGCGAAAGGACTTGTTTGTGCGAATAAAAATTAAAAACAAAATGTTTTATACGGCACACAGAAAGACAGAGAGATAGAGAGGGGAAGTATAGTTTTATCAAACTCATGTCAATATAATAGCATGTAACTATGTGTGTGTGTATGTTCAGTGTTTGTGTATGTTCAGTGTTTGTGTATGAGTATTGATAAATTATAAATAATTAATGTACGAAAAAAGGTTAAGAGAAAACCAATGCAGCAGAGAAAAGAGAGAAAAGTAAACTTGATTTCAATTTATTTTAATTAAAAACTAACTTCTCAATAAATATCATCTTATTGTTCACTTTGACAATTTTAATTAGAAAAAAAGGAGAGGATAATGGTATATGCTTCCTTTTTAGCAACTGAAATCTAAAAAGTTTCGAAAGCTTGGTTATGTAAACCTTTTCATTGTACGCCATGGACTTAAAACGGTAGTGCAGAATCCTTTTAAGAGCTTCCTATCTTTAAAATTAAATAAACCAATCAATCAACGAAGACGTCGTAGTCTAGTAGTTAGAGCGTTGGCTTTTTAGACGCGAGGCCACGTTTCATACCACAGGTCAGACATCTCCCACTAAACGAAATATGAAAAAAAGAAATATTTCTTCGGCAACTTCCTTTCAGCAGATTTCTGCCAAAAACTCTGAGAGTAAATAAAATTTCCATGAAAAGTATCTGAAAAATTTGTCGTTGGGAGTCGACTTTAAACCTGTAGGTTCCACCGCTTATGTATATGATGAGAACTCGACATAAGTGGCGTGATAAGCTAAGTCGTAAACCTACATTTATGTATGTAATCAATCACTCGATATCATTGGCATTTTTTTTTATTCATTTGAACGACTAATTAATGCCATTATGTGTGGATAATAACATCGTTCAAATGTCTGTCCCGGCTTCTCTAGATGAAGCTCATCCGAAATGAATTTGCCATGACTCAGACACATAAATCAGGCTTAATGTGATTGATGGCACAAGTTATATTGGCTTTGAAGACCGCTTTGTTTTATGGTTTATTCGCATAAATCTGAGAAGACCCCACACGAAATATTCTAACGGGCTCACATTGCCAGCTCATTCATCCCCACGTCAGCTGGCCATGCCCTCAAATAGCTCATGCAAAATATCCAATGTGGTATAAACTTTTTGGGCACGTAGCGTCCCTCTTTTGAAATCATATGTCATTTGTCTCCGTATCATTAACTTCAGGTCAAAAGACCTACAGCGTTCGCCGTTGGCAGCAAATGTCTGGTCAAAGTCGTTCTCAATGAAATATATGCAGGACCGAAGGCGCCTCCTGCTCGCGGGATGCGTTATACACTATTGTACACTCATGTGTGTTGTATGCATAACTGGTCATTACAACCCTTTAGTCAGGATTATAACCTAGTTTTTCACACCCACTTATATTGTATGTGTTAATTTTATTCATGAGTGGAGGAGGGACCTACAGTTTAAAGTAGACTCCGAACGACAGATTTTTGAGAAACTTTTCCTGGCAATTTTATTTACTCTCTGAGTTTTTGCCAGAAATCTGCTGAGAGGAAGTCGCTGAAGAAATTTTTTTTCATATTTCGTTTAGTTAGAGAAGTTTGACCTTGGGTTTGAACCCAGGCTTCACGTCTAATAAGCCAACAAACTACCTACTAGCCCATGGCGACTATGATGTTGTGATCTTTCCAAATTCAAGAATTTTCTTTGTTCACTTACCCATTCTTCGAGAAATGAGCCTTATCAGTGAAGATGACTTATAAAAACTGAGTTCAGTTATCAACTGCTGCAGGCCCCATTCAACAAATGTCGTTGTGTATGGTCGTCCTTGGTGGTTTGGCAAAACAGAATGAATTAATGATAATTAATTTGGCAGCAGGATGACCGTTATAAACTCTCAAATTTCGAAAGCCCCTGTTTGAAAACCCTATACTTTTGATTTGCTTTACATGTGAAATATTATTAAATTGAGAATCGTAATCTTTAAAGGCATACCTAATGCTCAGGATTGGTACTCAGCAAGGTACATACACAATAGATAGCCTATCGCTTACACATGGTTTGTGTCTTTAATAACTTAAACGATATACATCGGAATAATATCAGAAACTGAGTAGTGAATGCATTTTACGGCACATCAATTGATTACTAAAGCTTATGCTGAAAATATTTCATTGATCTCCATAGCAAAAGATGTTATGTGAGGTGATTTTGAATCGGGATCAATGGGATCTATTATACAAATACAAATAAGGTTAGGTTAGGTTAGATAAGCGTGGTAGCTTTAATTTACCAAAAAGCTCACTTGAGCACGCATAGCGGCCCGTTGTGATGCCACAGGTGAACGCAGCCTCTGCACTGACCAAGTTCCTCCGATCCAAGGAGGGGGAAGTTGGTCAGCGCAAGGGCTGCACAATACAAGTGAGGAGACAACAAAATTTTTCACCTATCAATTTGGAGATGTCTGGCATTTTCTGATCGAGACAGATATCGTGTAGACTTCATTGAGTCTTTTTCAAGGCTGTTGGGTTTTGTTTAAAGGCACAATTATGTTAATCTGCAGCTTTTGAAGTTAAAGATAAAATACGGAACTGAAACCCATTCTATTTTAGTCATCTGCTTAAGTCTTTTATTTAGATTGTTTAGCTCACTGATTTTGTTTTCAATTACATGACCTTATCGATTTGCCCTCGTAGCGAAAAGAACTACATACTTACAGTATTTTGTTATTTATTTTTTATATTTAACTACGGATTCCATGTTCTTCTTCGTCTCAATCAATAGAACGAAATAAAAATAAAACTGAAACGACATGATTTTCCTTTTTCTATAAAAATTGTTAAAATGACGGCAACAAATATCGAGACATCAATAATAAAAACCATTTCTGTGGTATGTATGGTATGGGGTTTAGGAGTCAAGCCATTCAATTATCAATTTATACCATCGTCCACTTCAAATTTTATTTCTTTTCGAAAACCATTTTTCAAAACCATACATACTACAATTCGTATTTATTGTGGCTCTTATTGTGTATGAATGGCAAAACCATTTGCATTTGGAGATTTGTTGTTGGGTTTGTTTTTCTATTGTCGTTTTATGGGGCACAAGCATCTACAAAAAAAAAAAAAAGTTGCAAGAACAGACAAAAACTGAATAGCAAGATTTTTTGTTCTTGTTTTTAAATCCATTTTTCTAATTTAAGTTTTCAAAAATTCAAAATTTTAATAGAAATTAAGTCCATGGCCATAAAAGGTATTACGAATCCATTGAATTTTTGTAACACATTCAAACGATAGTGTCTTGTCTTGATTAGTTTGGTATAAATGTCTTTAAAAAAAAACGATCGCAATAATGAAGATAACAGTCGCCGTAGTCTAGTTGATTGCGTATTAGCTTATTATACGTGAGGTCACCGTTGAGGTCAGCCATCTACGAAAAAATATTCCTTTGGCGACTTCCACTCAATATAAGTGTTGTGTGGAGCTAGGTCGTAAATCCGACTGAAGGGTTATAATGACCAATTATGTATGTATGTATTCGATCTACTATAAGGAACATAGGGTTTGATTAGATTTCGCCAAACAATTGCTTAAAGAACTACCAATACGCGCCTTTCAAACTTGTCGATTCTCTTGTCTTGTCCACTCCAAACATATTGCCGTATTCATAAGTCTATTTTCACGCGTATTGGTTCGTGTGCTATAATCTGTTGGTCTAAGTTCGGATCTTTTGCCTATGATTTCGAAACCAATTTTCTCCAGCTGTTGTGCCTGTAGTTCCAAGTCATACTTATATATTCAATCACTTACTTGAGAAACTTTTCATGGCAATTTTATTTACTCTCAGAGTTTTTGACGGAAATCTGCTGAGAGGAAGTCGCCGAAGAAATCTTTTTTCATATTTCGTTTAGTTAGGGATGTTTGACCTTGTGTTTGAACCGAAGCTTCACGTCTAATAAGCCCACACACTACCTTTTGCATCAAATAGAGGACGTGCTCGTGTGGACATTTTTTTATTTTTTTTTTGTGGTTTTTATGAACTTTTCTTTTCAATTCTTATACACTGTAAGAAACATTATTAATTTATTTATTTATTAATTACAAATTATATTCTAATTATATACAAGCGGAGTAACTTGACCATATGCTCGGTGTAGTGTCACAGACCAGAATCTCTGGTGGGAATCAAACCCACGACCCTCACGCTAATTGTCTAGCACACTACCCACTAGACTACCAGGACACCCGGTAAGAAATAAAAACGTTTTCTGTAGTAAAAATGATCTTCATAATGAATTTGAAGTGAAGCAAATGCTCCTCTCTGCTATGCATTGAATCGTTCGCTATCTAATCCTTTTTAAGAACGACGTAAAACTATGGTATTTTCTGCACTTCGATGTAATATCGATAAAACTACGAGCTATCGATAGCAGTGATGAAATAATAGTCAAGCATTTCGGATGAGTTTGAGATTTTGTATTAATATTTACCCGCTTATAGCTGGCGATATATGTCTAATTGATCGTAGGATCGACCTATGCTACGAATTCAATTTCAAACACTCAGTGCCAATATTGTTCGTTACTGTATTAGAAACTGTTTCGTTCTAAGGGCTTCTTAAATGAGCCTTCTTTGATATCGTCTGATTACAGTTTTATATGTACCTCTTCTTTATTATGTTCAATGCTATACGTACCAGAAGAAACCTGTTTTCAGCTTTTTACTACAAATTAAATTCTGTAAATCCTTGTTCTATATTCGAGAGTATGTTTTAATTTTAGAGGCGCTGTAAACGGTTCAGAAAACCTTTCAACTCGCTTTCGATGTTAGCCGGTTGAAAGTGCATGCGCTAGATTAAACGATAGGCCTCTCGGAGTTGATAAATCTGCGCACAAGACAGATGAAACACTTGCTCACAGAAGGACAAAATTTGTGTTGAGTTGTTTTTTTGTGGGGTTCATTACCTCACACGTGATTCTAAAGAACAACAAAAGCAGATGAGAAGATAGAAAACGTAGAAATTAAACAAGTCATTTGTACACAAAGTCAATATTTTGAGATGGAATTGGGATAATTTTTATTGATTATCAACATCGAATGCTCTGCTAACTTAGAGCAACGAGGGCGACTTCATTTCGTGAATGATTAAATAGGATTAAATAGGTTTGTAGACATATGTAGCATAAGTGACTAATATGCATGCAGGTCATGATGGTGTTCATTCTAGACAGCGGAAATAGGAAGAAGAAAATAATCAGAAACAGTTCGAACTGTGCGACATATAGTTTCACTCTGAAAAAATGGTCTTTTGGTAAACGAATTGTCCAAGAGATATGGACCAGAGATCAGCAATGAGTATTCAAAAAGATGTGTAGATTCGAATCATACTCATAATTTCTGATACTTTTATGCATTCATACTTATTTTAATATTATGCTCATGCTACTCATATTCAAAGTTTGAAGTACTCATCGTACTCATACTTAACAATACGCATGATGTTGTTGACTTACGACTCTCCTTTACTCAACATTTACAAGAATCACAAGATAAGTATGATTCGCGTACGTACTCTACAATACTCACTAGAAGGTTGTGTGTTTGCTTTGCTTGCTGTCTTTGTCTTTTTCTTTCTTCTTTTTTTGTAAATGCAACAACAACTACGACTGTAAATTTTGATGAATGATTCGAGTCGCTCGAATTATTTATGAGTATCATAAGTATTTTTCTAAATTTATGAATCCGAATGAGTAGGCGTATGAATCAAACATATTTCGAATGGTATGAGTTCAATGTCAACGTTGTATTCATACTCATTGCAACCTGTACTTATAAATCAATGTTGTAGTGAGTACGAATGGATCAGAGTAGTTGAATTTCAATACTGTTGACACACTCATACTCAAAATTTTATGAGTACCTATGAGTAGTGATAAAACGATTCATTGCTGATCTCTGATATGGATCTCTAAAGAGTTAAACACTGAGGCTTATGACGACTATTTTAAGAAACTAGGCTGTTTGTACTATAAACAGAGTGCTGAAGGTTTTGAATAACTTTTTGAATAACTTTGCATCAGATTAAACGGCAAATATGTTGAGAAATTAAGAAGATTTGTCTTCAGTTTTTTGTGTTGTTTTGTAAGGTCAACTAATTTTAGAATCTGTTTTATCGGTAGCCCTTGGGGACAGTCAAACTTGACAATGCTAACATCTTGCTGTTAACCTGTCAAGGGCACATAACCGAACCTAAATCTCGACATTATATTGCTTATGATATAAGCCAAGGATTCAAATTCAAATGCATTTAGGTATTTTACATGTAATATAAACCGTGTTACTTACTCAAAAATGTCGCAGTAATTATGGAATCGCTTTTATTTGATGTCCTTGGGGCAATTGAATTTGCTCCTATTGCTCCCATCTTGCTGCTATCCTGCCTAGAGTATCTTACCTAACTTAAGTCGAGACCTTATATTGCTTATGATATAAGCCAAGGACTTTTCTAATCCAATTGTTCAGTGTTCACTTAAACAACATAATCTATGATACTTACCCAAAAAATGGTTGCTGTATTTAGCTAGATTTGCCGCAAACCTCAATCGGTATTTGAAATAAAATTTTGCATTTTTATTTAAATTTATTTTTAAGATCAATTTTCCTTTTGTTTTTATTTAATTCTTGTTTTTCCAACTTAAACTTAAATTTATTGTTTAATTTTTTTGTTTTTGTTTTAATTAATTTACACACTCTCGTTAAATGGTTGACACTATTGATGACATTCTTATTGGTACTAAAACTATGAGACTCTGGGCATTTATTTACGTTTAATTGTCATTCTTTTACTGTAAATTTATTTCTATTTTTAATTAATTATAATATTTTATTGTAATTTATAAACTATACACATTTAAAAACTACCTTTTGTTTTGGATTTATTTTTTCTTCTTTTTTTTTCTTTCAGACAGACATTAAGTTTTTAGTGTATTTTTCTTTTCTTTAAGTCAATTACAATGTGTGAATCTGATGTTAGGTTGTTTATTTCTTTTTTCATGTCGTCTTATACATTTTTTATTGAATTTTCTTTTTTATTATGGAATTATTTTTCTTTTTCTTTCCATAATAATTACTCACATTGGGGGTTATTTTCTAACTGCCATTAAAATTAATAAAAAAAGAAAAAAATATTTTTTTTTGAATTTGTTTTCAAAACAGAAGACTATTAACAAAAAACTATTTTTAAATTATTTTTAATTCATTTTTATTTTACTTTTATTTTTATTTTTTTTTTATTATTTATTAATTTTATTTTTTTTAATTTTTTTTATTAAATTTTATTTTTTTATTTATTAAATTAAAAATTATTTTCTCTGTGATTTCTAAGTTGCATAAATCAATTTGATTGTTTTTTTATTTTATTGATTTTTAATTAATTTTTCACTTGCCTCTCTTAATTTCTGTATTTTGTAATTATTGTTTCATGTTTTTAATTTTTTTTTAAATTAATTTTCTTTATTTTCTATTTTTCTAATTTTTAAATTAATGATAAAATCTTTTTATATATTTTTAAATACAATGTTTTTATATACAATTTAAGAATTGGTTTTTATCCTTTTGCCTCTAACCTTTTAAATTTTTTTTAAATTTTTCTTGGGTTTTCTCCTTCTTTTTAATAATTCTTATGATTTTAATTTTATTTTGTTTTGTTTTCTAAAATATAACACTTTCTCTTCTATATTTACTCAGTTATTGTGTTTACCTTACTAATAAAAATAATTTAAATTTTATTAAATCTTTTTCTTTTTAAATAACACTTTATTTACTTTATATTTGGCCAGGTTTAAAATGAAAGATGGGTGCGGGTACCCTTATACCAAAATGTATTTGTACACTCAGCTTGATTTTGCAAAAAGAAAAATTACTTTCCATACGATCGTTGCTTTATTCTTCTATGATGTATAGGTTCTGAAAAAAATAAGAAAAATTAGAAAAAATATTTGCATTAGTAAAGGGTGGGTCATTTAAAGGTTTAAATTTAAAAATTCAATAAAATAATTTTTTTTGTTGTAAAGTACAATTTTTGCGGTTAGAAATGGCATATTATTTCATTAATATGCCTGCCACGGCTTGCCTCAGTACCTCATATGATCGTATTAATTTTCATGCACTTTTTCGAGTATATGGGGTCGTATCTCGGCAATGGCATCACGAATATTGGCCTTTAAATGCTCAATTGTCTCTGGTTTGTCAGCATAATAATTTTTTTTAAAGTCGCCCCACAGAAAATAGTCCAACGTTGTCATATTGCAGCTTCTTGGCTGCTAATTGACATCACCATTTCGGCAAATTAAATGGCCACCAAACGTTTAATGCAATAAATCGATTGTGGCCTGAGATGCGTGGCTTACATCAATAACAGGAAGAACGTGTACAAAAAATCGGTTCTAATGATGCAATAGGTATCTCCATTGCCCGTAAGGGCCTCGCCGTCCTAATTTTAAAGAAATATGGGCCAATGATGCTTCCGCTTCAGAAGTCGTACCAAACAGAGCATGTGTGGGTTTTCTAAGCCCCAAATACGACAATTTTTCTTTTAAACGTACCTACCAAGGAGAAAATCAGTTTCATCGGCAAAGATGATTACTTTTTTGGCAGAATTGACATTATCGTGCAGTTTTCGTAGGTACAAAAATTCCAACGTTGGTCATGCGTAAATCGCTTCATTACGTTCAGTGGACACTATACTTAATTTTGTGACAGAATAGAATGACAGTATTGCCAGATTCGAAACAACCGATAGATGGCCTACCAGATATGTAGATATTTCGGCTTCCTTTGTCTTCGTTTTGGAAATAAATTTCAAATAAATCCCAAAGTTGCTCAAGCGTAAATCGATACATTACGTTCAGTGGACACAATATACTGAATTTTGTGACAGAATAATAATGACACAAGTATTGCCAGATTCGAAATAACCGAAGGTTTAAATTTAAACCGATAGATGGCTCTCCCTATATATGTATACAAATTAAAATTGTTTCTCTCCGTTAGTAGTTCTTGAGTACAGATATTCTCTTATTTTTTAATTTTCTTCTTTGTCTTTTATTCACTTTTCTTGCTCTTGACCAAAAGACCAACTCACAATACACGAGTACCACTTTAATACTCTTGTTGTTGTTATCTGTGTTTCTCTCGGTTCCTTTCCATTTTTATAAAAACAAATGAGAGGTGTTGGAAGAATAAAACAAATGAGAGGTGTTGGAAGAATAACAAAATTATGTTATAAAGAGTCAAATGCTCATTATGAATCAAATGATAGTTAAGTTCACTTCACAAAATGCTAAAAACATTGTTCGTTTGTTTTATGTCCTCTTAATTTCATTGACATTTATCCCACTTTAATTTATGAACAGAAGCAGTTCTCTGTGTGAATATCGTGTGATATTCCACAGAAGACAAAGGCAGTGATGGATGAGAATATACCATGCAACTGAGTAGGTGTTTGATACGTTAGGGTTTTGGTTTTGCAGTCTTTGCAAAGGGGTCATGGTGAAGTCCTTAGTGTGAGGATGTATTTTTTAGACTACTAAAGGCACATTTGTCCCTCAGTTTGTTAGATCACTACACTTACCAAAAATACAAACCAATTGCCTGGTGTAAGGCAAAGTTCTTCAAAGTCTACTTTGATGCTATTTGGCCGAAGCAAAGTGACTAAAGATGCACGTTTAATACCGTTCTGATTTCTATCACAGGACAAACGGCTCATGCTCAAAATAAGGCCGAGAACTCAGGAATATTTTGTATTCAAGAAGTTGCCTTGGTCTGGTAGACAGTGTGTTGGCTTATTAACTTGAGATCGTGGTTCAAACTTCAGGTCAGACATCTACAAAAAAACGAAATATGAGAACATTTCTTAGGCGACTTCCTCTCAGCAGATTTCGGGCAAAAACTCTGAGAGTAAATAAAATTGCCATGAAAAGTTGCTCAAAAATCTGTTGTTCGGAGTCGACTTTAAACTGTAGGTTCCGCCGCTCATGTATAAGATTAACACACATACAACATAAGTGATGTGAGAAGCTAAGTCGTAATCCGTAATCGTAATTGAAGGGTTGTAATGACCAATTATGTTTGTATGTATGTGTTCATGAACATTTATATTTCGACGTAGTGCTGAATTTCATTCTACATACTATCCACCCGCGTTGGTAGTGATACAGAGATCACCAATAAGTATTCAAAAAGATAAGTAGAATCGAATCATACTCATAATTTCTGATACTTATACGCATTCATACTTATTTTAATATCATACTCATACTACTCATATTCAAGGTTTGAAGTACTCATCGTACTCATATTTAACAATACGCATGATGTTGTTGATTTCGACTCTCCATGACCCAACATTTACAATACTCTACACTACAATACTCACTAGAAGTTTGCGTGTTCGCTTTCCTTGCTGTCTCTGTCTTTGTCTTTTTCTTTCTTCTTTTTTTGTAAATGCAACAACAATAAAGACTAAATTCTGATGAATGATTCGAATCACTCGAATCATTTATGAGTATTATAAGTATTTTTCTAAATTTATGAATCTGAATGAGTAGGCGTATGAATCAAACACATTTCGAATGTTGTGAGTTTGATGTCAACGTTGTATTCATACTCATTGCAACCTGTACTTATAAACCAATGTTGTAGTGAGTACGAATGAATCAGAGTAGTTGAATTTCAATGCTGTTGACTCACTCATACTCAAAATTTTATGAGTACTTATGAGTAGCGAAAATACGATTCATTGCTGATCTCTGTTGTGTTAGTCCCGCTACTGGTGTTTTGAAATATGTCCCTCAAATGGCAACCAGTGTTACTTCCGCAGTTCTTCTCTCCCTTAAAACCTTATGAAACAATTGCAGTGTATTGCGTAAGTACTAATCATTCCTTAAGTGGTTACAGCTCAAGTTCCTCAATGCAAAGTTGTACTTCTCAGCAGATTTCTGGCAAAAACTCTGTGAGTAAATAAAATTGCCATGAAAAGTTTCTCGAAAATCTGTCGTTTGAAGTCGACTTTAAACTGTAGGTCCCGCCTCTCATGTATAAAATTAACACACACAACATTAGTTTTGTGAGAAGCTAAGTCGTAGTCCTGACTGAAGGTTTGTAATGACCAATTATGTATGTGCGTCTGTTTCAATTCGATTCGAAAGTTGAACCTTGCATATTAACTTTCGATGATTAAATTAAAAAGGGCAACGAATTCTTTATGGTGCCATATTCAAAAAAACTTTTTAATGACGACGGCATATGATAGGAGCCTGTCGATATTAAGGACATCAGTGAAGATAATAACAACTGCAACGCCAATGACGACGATAGCGCGATGAGTTCGCTACATTAAATGTATCATTAGGGTCTGTTAAAAAATGCCTGATATGTCATTCATTGAGTATTGCTTAGGGAGTGCTAAACGATGACTAACCAAGTATTTATAAGTCTTACGAGAAAAAAGATTGTTTAATACAGTCTTAAGAGAAGATCTCCCTTGAAAACTAGCTTTTAATATTTGCAAAGCTGTATGACCCTAATACGAGTTCATTATGGTGTAGGGCACCGAAACTAGTGAAATTTTTTTCCTTCATTTCTTTACTTGTCGTAATCGTTTTAGTATGTGGGTGTTAGCGAGATTTCAAGCCAACTACACTGTGTTGTTGTGTATATTTTTTGTTCCATTCTTTTCTAATGAAAGAAAAACGAAAAGTGCAATGAGAGAGAGGGAGAAATAGAGAAGTAATTGGAAATATAAAGAGATTGTTGTGTGTGGTTTATTTATTGCATTTTGATTTTAATTGTTTCGCTCTATTTTTGTTCCAATTTTTTTTTCGTTTTTAGAATTATAGTAGCGAAAGATAGTAGGAAACACAGGATGTAGAGATTGAAACATAAAGAGAGAGAGGGAGAGAAATTTATCAAATTTTAATCCTTAATTGAGCAATATCGTTTTTTTTTTTCCTGGACATGCTGTCGAATTGGAAAGAGGAAAGACGAAAATGAATAAAAACAAAATACACTGTCAGAAATCAATAAGTAATATTCCTGTAGCCCGAATGGTATACTACATGAGGTTCACACTTGCAGAAACTTTCAAAACGTTTTCTATGTGCATACTACGGTTATTCTGGATTGAATCTGGATTGATTGAATTGGTAACAAATGTCTCAATCTCGAAACAGCCGCTATCGCTATGACGCTATCGAGTAAATATTCAAGTCATTAATCCTTACAGCGTAACAACTATACATTACACTGTAGTTCGAAGAAATAAATATCCTCGTGTTTCGCTTATACAAGACTGAGCTTGAAATCGATTGCAAACTTTCATAAGGCTCTACATATGAGAATCTACATAATATTATTACAGAATTGTAGGATTTGGTATTTCGTAAGAAAAACTTTGAAAAAAGGCAAATTTACAGGCCATGAAACCCTCACAATTTTACGGAATTCTTGTTTATCGGATTAAGATACACTGAAAAGCTTTCAAATCTTAACCTCATGGCTAAGATGCGTTTAACTGCTTCCAATAGTGTATGCTACTGAATAGCATACATACATGATGATTAATCATGACAGAGAAGCTGACGAGCATGCCATTGACTTGTACTAGAACTCTTGGTTGTGGTTAAAAAAGGAAAAGATGGCTATCATTTGCTATTTCCAATATTTAGAATTTATTATTATGCATTAGTATAGTATCTATACAGGGAGGACAAGTAAGCTGTACAATTTATTTTACGACACTGATGTATGCGACACTAAAGCGGCATCAGATTTCTGTTTGGAAAATTTAGTGAAGAAAAGATACACTTTGGTGTGTTTCAGATAGAGCTTCGTAAAGTATGCAGATCTCTGAGGTGTATAGTAGAAAAAAGCCATCAACTTCTTAGACCTACTCTATGTAAAACACTTAAATGCCAGCCACAAAATATGTTGCTGAAGTCATCAGAATCGCAAACATCGATGACACGAAAAGGCCATAACAGTACGGACGTACAGAAGCTATGATCATGATAAAGTATTAGGTCCTGTTGATAACGTCAATTTGTTGACAACGTTACGTGCCACACAGCTTATATCACATTGGAACGATTTCAGGTCATGCCATCTCACATTGATGTGGAATAGTGCGATTTGAACTCGCCAGAATTTTTCTTGTTCAGAGTTCTTACGTCGAAGGTGCATGCAAATAAGCCGCAACCCACATACATAATTGGTCATTACAACCCTTCAGTCAGGATTACGACCTAGTTTCTCACACCATTTATGTTGTGTGTGTTTATTTTATACATGAGTGGTGGGACCTACAGTTTTAAAGACGACTCCGAACGACAGATTTTTGAGAAACGTTTCATGGCAAGTTTATTTCCTCTCAGAGTATTTGCCAGAAATCTACTGAGAGGAAGTCGCCTCATTTTTTTCATATTTTGTTTTGATGTCTGGCCTGGGGCTCGAACCCTGGCTTTACGTCTAATAAGCCAACACACTACCTACTAGACTACGGTGACTTCAACAACCACAGCAACCCACAGCTGTCCACAACATTATACCGGTCATTGGGCTATTCACCTGATTTATTCGCTAGATTCATGGAAAATTGGACATTACCGATGCGCTCTAATCAGAGAAGTCGTGACGGACATTTAAAAAATTTCCAAGACATCCAAAATTTTTTTTTATCCGGAATACAGTATAAATCAGCTCGTGCCTACTTATCAATTACTGCACTCTGAGTAGTTGCCCTTCTTAGTTAACAGAGTGATATTTCCTTCTATAGGTACAGTACCGTCTGAGCAGATGATTTTAATAAAATCCACAAATACTGATTGCACTTTCTGAGAAGCAGTAGTCTAGCCTAGAGTTGTAGACACGGAGATGTAAGGAATGCTAAGAATGAATAGTTGTGGCTACTTTGGTTGGGTTCAAAACTTGTGGATTTCGTGGATATAATATATCATCCATATAACCTAATCTGGAGGAACTGTCAAGGATTGACATTGGTAGCCTAAATCGTCAGGGGCTCCGAGTGGTTTTGAGACTAGGGGATAGCGGATAACTGTGGTAGCACAATGGACCCAATGCGGCCTGAGTCCATCCAAGAATTTTTCTTGGATGGGCAGCCACCTCCACCTACGTACCTATTATAACCTAATCCATGCTATAACTTTTTGCTATAAGTAAAGTTTTCACTTTTTATTACAAAAAAACATTCGTCTTCTCAGTGTATAAAGAGATGTCAAATAAAGAAAATAACTGTAACGCAAATAGTCTATAAAAAGAATCGAACAGAAATAGAAAAGAAACAACGAAAAGGGAAAAACAAAATCTAAATGATGTCAAATTTAATAAAGGTTTAATACACTCTCTCTCTCTGTCTCTCCATCTCTCTTTTTATCTTTTTTTCGCACTCTCTCTTAATTACATACATTTACTGTGTAGTTGTATGCTACACATTCTATTTCTGGCTTTCAATTGCCACAATCTCATACTTACTCTTTTGCTTTTCTAAGAAAATCTTCATTATTAGCAGGAAAAATAAAAGAAAATAAAAACACGAACAGAAACAAAAACAAAAAAGGGATGAGTAAAAACAATCGTTTTAGAGAAGGGATGAGCACATCATGAGAAGAGCTAGAAAAGTTTATTAAACTGTAAATTCTCTTAAGATTTAGTACAATGCTAACACACACATATGCACACATATACAGCTATTAGCAGTGTAATTGTAAATGTATAAGTGCTAGGGGCTTATGTACATAAGGGTGTGGTGGTAAGTAGGAGTAATAAAAGGGGTTCAAAAAAAAAACAGAAAAAAGAAAAAAACAAATACTGGGTTAATATGTTTATAAAGTCATTAAAGTTTCATTGTTGCTGTTGTTGCCAAATAATATTAACTCACACACACGTACCGATAGACAGTGTGTGTATATGTGATAAGGAAAAAACAAAAACAACCCAGAAACATACCAGAAATATAGAAAAAAAACAACTTGGAGATGGAGAATATTCGATAAGAATGATGAGCAATAAAATGAAAAAAGAAAAGAAAAAAGAAGAAGAAAAACAAAAGCATTACGAAAATATCTTACAAGACAAGATAATATAAAATGAGAAATAAAATTATTTGAAGGCAAAAGAAAATAAAAATAAAAATAAAAAAAGAGTAAATAAAATATAAATACATAAGTGTGTGTGTGTGTGTGTGTAAGAGATATTTTGGAGCCCTGACTCCTCTTCTTTTTAAGTACACCTACCACCACCACCCTCTTTATATCATGAAAAAAGGGTCACTATTACTACGGTCTCTCTGCTTATTTCATTTATAATTGTTGTTTGTTTTTTTTTTTTGTTTTTTTTTTTTTGTTATTGTTGTAAGTTTTACTTTTAATTATCTTGTTGTGGGTTTTCTTTGCAGAAATCTTTTTTTTTAGTGTTTTGTTCTCTTTTTCTATTTCTTCTGAATTTCATTCAATTGCTTTCACCATAAATACCACAATAAATATGTATGTGTGTGTGTGGAGACCTTTTCGAGGAAATAGAAAGGAATTGGAAAATAGAAAAATGTTTGTAGAATGTTTTGTTACAATTTAATTTGTTTAAAACAGGCCTTCACCCCCCTTAATAAAGTATTTTAAAATTAAATTTTGTGGCTTTAATTAATCGTAACAAAATGGCCTTTGGCGTACAAACTTAGTGGACACAACGATAAATAAACAGAAGGCCTTAATGTAAGGAAAATTACAAGAAATATTTGAGGATAATTTAATAAACATTTTGAGATTCCAGAAAACTTCAACTAAATATTGCTTTATTAAAAAAGAAAAAAAAAAACTTAAAAAAAAATTTTTTTATTGAAAAGGGCCTCACATCTTTATTCTGTTTCAGTTAGTTTTAGTGTGCCTATAGCATTGTGGGTTCCAGTCAAGCTCTTGCATTGTAATTTCACCCATTTGTGTTTAACTATTTTGTATTCAGTTAGTAGCCAAAGGTCAGACTTTTCGAACGAAACGATATATAACATGATTTTGGCTTAATAGGCAAGAGGCCACGGTTCAAACACAAGGTCAGACATATCGAACGAACCGAAATATGAAAAAAATATTTCTTCGGCGACTTCCTCCCAGCAGATTTCTGACAAAAACTCCGAGAGTAAAATAAATTGCTATGAAAAGTTTCTCAAAAATCTGTTGTTCAGTGTCGACCTTAATCCTGACTAAAGGGTTGTAATGACCAATTATGTATGTATGCTTCAAAAATTTTTTGCTTGAATGAAAGATATACTATTTGAGGTTTCCTATTGCTCTTAAATGAGGTCGGTTATTATCAGACTATAGCAGTGTAACGCCATTGATTTTTTATCTGACTTATCAAAGTCCAATCTTCACTAATCTTTACATCTACAATTATGTGGTCATCAATCCTAATGGTGACATGTTGTCTGTTTCATTTCGCATTAGTTTGAATATCTAAGGATTAATTTTAAGATGAACTTTTCTGCTCAATATTTCCAGATGCGGTGTTGGAAGTACCAAGTGATATCGGAGTGCACGATAAAGCAAACATTTTCTCACATTTCAACGTATGCTTTATGGTTTATTGTAGTTAATTTACTAGGTTACATAATCCAACAGCGCTAAAAAGTGGAGGCAATAAAACACATTCCAATTTTGCTCTTTTGTTAACCTAGCTGGGTTGACTTTATTTTCCTTCGTATCTACATGTTCAGAAGAAGCTTTAGGGTGAAGTTTCAGTTTTGGCATGATTCAGCCGTACTTTTTTGCAGTTGGAAAAGTAAAACAAAATGTCTTATTGAGACAATATCAAATTACCGGAGACTATCGAGTCAAATGAAAATTTGAAGCCCATTTAAGGGAGATGTTAACACTACAGGCTAAAATGCATCGCCTATGAGCGAAGGTAGTAGAACCATTACTTAGTAAGTGAGAGCCACTGGGAAGGCAAAATCCAGATAAGAAAAGGACTAACACTTTACCGTAAAACTTTAACAGCATTTTGTAGAATACCGACGACAACAGCAGCAACGCTCTTCGTTATGGTAAAAATCACATGTAAGCGAGAACACCGGAGGTAGAGGTAGTCACAATAAAAGTGTAGATTATGCAGAAATGCAAAGCAGAATCGAAACTTAATATGAAGTATACATTGACAGCGCAATGAAAATATCGATAAGTAGGTTAACAGGAGAATCGGGATATAAAAATGTACGTGAATATTATGGTAAATATCTGCACGATAAGGAGCAAATGCTACGCAAAGTATTGCGTATTTAAAGGTCAGGATATTATTGAAAATACTGAGCTGAGCTTGCTTTGTTTTTGAGAACGAGGGATTCTAGTGGGACTAGTGACAATTGGAAATATAATAGATTGGTTCAATAATAGAGTGTATCCTATAAAAACAAAAACACGTTCATATGAATGTAGCATATATGGCGTAATCGTTGACCAAACCGTGGTCTGGACGCATATAAAACGAATGATAGATACGCGGTCAAAGCACCCAGTCGTATTGCGAAGGGGCCGCCTTCGCCTAAATAATAATTCCAGCATGAGAGTCGTAGTCGGTATGCCTTTAAGGCGACACTGAATGACGCCTTACCATGTCTGCAGTTGTGTATCCTTTCGTGCTGACTTTCTGAAAGAAATGACAATACGTGCCACATATAATGGCACAATTATCGACATATTGGGTACTTCCATAGTTAAGTGAGAATAAGTACATGCTCTTCATATACCATAATTTAGTAAAGACGCAAACCATGCTTAAAATATATCGACGCCTCCGTTCTATAACATTCTAAGTCGAAAAAGTGTGTTTTGAGATATAACCTCTAAAAATTTTCACGCGACATACGACTATATGTGTATTCTAAGAAGATTTTTCCCTATAACTTCGGAACGCATCGGCGCATCTTAACCAAATTTTGACAGTATTTAAGTTAGAGGACGTAGAATTTAAATATGCAAGAACATTAAAAACGTTCTAAGTACACTTAGAACGTTATAGAATGGAGGTCGATATGTTAAGCTCTAGTCATCCGAGCGTAGTAGGTAGAGTGCTGACTTATTGGACGTAAGACCGCAGTTCAAACCCTAGTCTAGACATCTCGAACAAAACGAAATATAAAACACAATTTCTTCAGCGACTTCCTATCAGCAGTCTTTTGGCAAAAATTCCGGGAGTAAAAAAAAGTGCAATGAAAAGTTTCGCAAAAATATGTCGTTCGGAATCGACTTTAAACTGTAGACCATGCCACTCATGGATAAAATTAACACAGAAAACATGGTTGGTGGGCGCAGCTAGGTTGTAATCCCGACTTAAGTGTTGTAATGATTAATTAAGTAAGTAAGTGCTAGTTTATATTCATAACAGTGTACATACATTCATAATTGGTCATTACAACCCTTCCGTCAGGATTACGACCTAGTTTCTCACACCACTTATGTTGTGTGTGTTGATTTTATACCTGAGAGTGGTGCGACCTACAGTTTAAAGTCGACTCCGAACGACAGATTTTTGAGAAACTTTTCATGACAATTTTTTTACTCCCAGAATTTTTGCCAGAAATCTGCTGAGAGGAAGTCGCCGAAGAAATACTTTTTGTATTTTGTCTTGATGTCTGGCCTGGGACTCGAAGCCTGGCTTTACGTCTAATAAGCCGACATACTATCTACTAGACTACAGCGACTTTACATAACAGTGTAGAGTTTGTAAAGTCGATCTCGCCTGACGATAAAATTCCTTCTTCTATTGATTGCTAAGATTGGATCTGCTAGTATATGTATGTATGTATGTGCGAATGGAGAAACACAGAAAAACTTATTTCCACATTTCACTTCCACAGACACATGCTCGCCTACACTCCCACACACTTATGTAGTTCTGATGTACAAAGTTGGGATTATTAAGGTCATGGAATTTATCATGCTGGATTTTTATTTTCCATTATTGTTGTTTTATTTTTATTACAACAACAACAAAAAAAACCAACATAATCTTGTTGTTGTTTTTATATTTTCTTTCTGTATATTTTCTTGTTATTATATAAGTACGTTGTTGTTGTCGTTGTTGTTGTTTTTTTTCATTTTATTAATACTTGAAATTACTTGTTAATTGTTATATGAGAGTTTTTATGCTCTTCTCTATCTTTTTCTCATTTTATTCTTGAGTCTCAATTTATTTCGGTGTGTGTCTCTCTTAAGGCTGTAATGGTACTTTACTTTACTGCTGCTAGTGCTGTTGCTGGTGTTGGTTTGCTGTTGCTGTTGCCAGCATTTGTGGCAAAGCGTTTAATGCGTAGAAAATTGTATTTTATGGGTCAGTTTAATGAAGGGAAAACAGGGAAATATAAAAATGTGTTGACTTTTTCTCTTTATCTTTCTCTTTTTATTTGAATTTAATTTTATTTTTTTAATCGAGTTTTTAGTGGGTAAGGATTTTTCAAGGGAAAAACAAAAGAAATTGCATGGATTTTAAGGATAAATACCATAAATTTTATATAAATTTAAGATTTTAAATGAAATGGTCATCGAAGTACGCCATTGCAATGTAATTGACTGTTCGAAGGATAGAATATAAACTCTAGACTCGTTTGTGGCTTTAGCTCTCAATTGCAATTGCAGAGGAAAGAATTTGTTGACGACAATCGTGCATAGTTTGGATGTAAATTTGTGGATAACTTACATAAGTGCTAAGGGAATTATAGACGGTATTGCTCGCTGAGAGGTTTAATCTGTAGAAAACTTAATTTAAACTTGTAGGAACTGTGGTATATCGCTTTATTTCGATCGGCTTGAAGTATATTTATAACATAACGCCTTCCAACAGGGACTTTCGAACTTTAACAGTTGATAACGGCCATTTTGTTGAAGCTGCATCTGTCATATAAGTTGTCAATCTGTTTTGCAAAATCACCATATTCGAATATAGCATTGAACAATACATGCTAATAATAACTATTTTTAATAAAAAAGGAAATTTTTTTTGGCAAAATAGCGCTCGGGTTTTATCGATTAATCATTACCAGCGAAGAGGCTCATTTTGGGATGTATGGGTACGTAAACAAGCAAAATTATCGAATGTGGGACAATATCAATTCAGATGAGAAACAAGAACGTGTAATACACACAAAATTGGTCATTGCTATCTTTCAATCAGGTTACGACCTAGCTTTTCACACCATTTTGTTGTGTATGTTAATTTTATAAATGAGTAGTGGAACCTACAGTTTAAGTTCGACAGATTTGTGAGAAACTATTCATGGAAATTTTATTTACTCTCAGAGTTTTTGCCAGATGTCTGCTCAGAGGTAGTCGCCGAAGAACGTGTAATGCATACCGAAAAAGTCACTGTTTGGTTTGAATTTTGGTCGGCCAGTGTCATTGGTTTACAGGACGGTGCTACACGCGACACACAGCTCATATCAAATTGCATATCATGCACAAGCGATTTGAGGATATGATTATCGCATGTGGACCCTTCAGTCAGGATTATGACGGCGGGGACCTACAGTTTAAAGTCAATTCCGAACGACAGATTTTTGAGAAATTTTTCATGGCAATTTTTATTTATTCTCAGAGTTTTTGCCAGAAATCTGCTGAGAGGAAGTCGCCGAAGAAATACTTTTTGTATTTCGTTTCGATGTCTGACCTGGGGTTTGAACCCTGGCTTTACGTCTAATAAGCCAATACACTACCTACTGGACTACGGCGATGCGAATTGGCCACTGAAATTCTTCGATTTAACCTCGTTATACTTTTTCATGTGGGGTTTTCTCAAGACGTGGGTATGTAGAATAGGGCATATACCACAGCGGTCTCCAAAGCTAACATAAACCATGCTATGGGTGAAATTTACACAGATTTGTATGCTAGAGGGAACGAAAATTGGATCAAATGCTCTTTAACTAGAAAAGTTGTGGCAGATATTATAGAGATTATATATTGTACACATATTGGTGTCAAATGTGCTTTTAAACGTACAGAAAATTTCTTTGATTCCTAACATACTCTTTCTTTCTATTTAAATTTAAAGATAGAAAGCACTTAGTGAAAAACCCGGTATTATACAAAACATTAACTGGGAGATCACTAAGACAGCAATGTACTGTTTTAACTGATAACGTAATTTTGTTTTTTATGAACTGCAAGTAGTGATTCTATGTGAATAATTTTCATTTCATTTTAAAGATGTTTGAAAATGAAAGGAAATTCCTGATGGAATGTTTCTAAAAATTAGGGAAACTCTTGGTAGCAACAATTTTATGCAATATATCCAAAAGAACTTTGACCCAAAAAAGCATTCTAAATCGGAACGATAGCCATAAGACATAATAACCGTAGGATTTTACGTACTAAAAAGGCTATTCTGTAGTGATAACTACTGAGAGAAGAAGGCTATGAGGCGAAGGTGAGCAGTATATTTGTCAGTAGAAATTCATTCACAGATCTAATTGAGAATAATAATGCCTCTGCAAAAGGGGAACCATAAGGTGACACAGCCGTTGTACATTTTTTTCGGTGTATATAGAGGTGTAGCCGCCTTAGTCTAGTAGGTAGTGAGACATCTCCAACACAACGAAATTCGAATATTTCTTCGGCAACTTCTTCTCAGATTTCTGGCAAAAACTCTGAGAGAAAATAAAATTGCCATGAAGTTTGTCAGAAATCTGTTCTTCGGAGGCGACTTTAAACTATAGGTCACGCCACTCATGTATAAAATTAACACACACAACATAAATGGTGTGAGAAACTAGGTCGTAATCCTAACTGAAGGTTTGTTATGACCATTTATGTATGTACACATGTAATGGCTCAGCAAAAGGGGACCCTTAATGTTGTACGGCCTTTGCAAAATATTTCAGTATATAGAGAGTAAAAGCTGAAACGATAATAACTAGGCGGCTGGCCTCTTAGCAATCATACTATGATAAATTTGTACAAAGAAGAAATAAATTAAATTGATAAGAGTCATTCATTAATCAATATTTTCCAGTTAAAGAGGTCGCTTTTAGCAACTCCTTGGACTAGAGGGTTTTCATCAATCTTTGTCTAAAAACAGCTAAAGAGGTCGCTTTTAGCAACTCCTTGGACTAGAGGGTTTTCATCAATCTATGTCTAGCAACAGCGCTGTCTCCTTAAACGGAATTCATTGGGTTTTTGTCTTGTGTACTGTGAAGAAGGGCTTTTCTTATTGGGTCTTAGTTTTTCAGGAGGACTTTTTTGATGGTTTATTTGATCAATTATTTTGAGAGGAATTTTTGATATTAGAAAACCACGACGAATTTTTTTCCTTTTTTTACTGCAAAGAGCTTATTTGCTAAAATTTCAAACTGTGCTAAGCATTCTGGATTAATATATTCCTTAGCAAGTGCTTTTGATCAGTCGAAAATACGCCCTAAATCTGTTAGGAAATCTTTACTAAACTGCAACTCGCTTTAAATTGCAGTGAATAGTTATCAAGCTTACCAAGCTTCTATAAAATAAATTCCTCTGAAAATTGTTATCAAATATTGCACTTAAATACCATTGACACACTGACTTTATTATCCGTTCAGGAAGTTATCTTAAATTTTTGTTGTTTGTTGGCATATCTTTGTTTTTCTATTTTCTATTTTTTGTTTTTTTTTTAATGGAGTGGCAGTAAAATGCTTATGCTTGTGCTTGTATTTTTAGTACCACAGTAAAAAACAAAAATTTGTAGAAATTATTATCGGATGCAATAAGAAGCAAACCATAGGGGGAGCTGATCTGCTACCAACTAACATAACTTTTATAGTTTCCTACAGCCAAACATACCCCTACACACACAGACACACAGGCACACAGAGAGAGATGAAGGAAAACTGCCAAAGAAAATATTTTAAAGAAAAACTATAAAGAAAGCAAAACAAACTTCATTCGCTCGTTTGTTGAAATTAAAGAAAATTGCAGCACAAACAAATAAAAGTTTAAGGGAAAATTATTCTGCCTTCTGTTTGGCTGCTCTGTTATTCACACTCTCTCTCTCTCTCTGTTCTCCTCCTTGGAATGAGAAACAATAAATATTTTTCTTTGGAATTTTTTATTGCTTTCTTTTCTTGGTGTTTTTCTTTTAATAATTTTCCCTTTTCTTTGGTGTGCGTTTTTCTTTTTTTTTGTCATCTTAATTTTCTTTAAAAAGCAGACTCAGCAAATGACTCTATTTCTTGATTTATACTCCTCCTTGCTGTTGTTGTTGTTGTTTTGGTCATTAAAGTAAAAGAAAAAAAAAGTTTTTTGAAGTTTTTCTTTTTCCAACATTTTTTTTTAGGAGTTTGTTTCTTCGTTATTTATAAAGAGAAAATAATCTTTGGTTGTTGGAAGAAAATAACTTTTGAAAACAAGAAAAATTAATGCACTTTTCCAAATAAAAAAACTGAAAGAAAAACCCAAAGAAAAAAATACTTTTAAAAGCGAATCATAAAGAAAATTGTTATTCACCTTTATTAGAGAAGAAAAAAAAAGAAATAAAAAAAGAAAATAAAGAATCACATCAAAACGTAGAAAAATGCAGAAACTCAATAGTAAAGGTGATGCGTTGTTGCTACTCTTTTCTTCAGGGATGGAAAACTTTATTTAAAAAACACCAACTATACGAAGCAAATGTTCAATATTTATAGTTTATTAAAATGCATAAAAACTTTAAAGAAAAATAAATATTTCTACTCATTGTCACTGGTCGGTCTAAGAGAGGCCAAGAACTGGCATGAACTGTTGTTATAAAAGCAAACAAAAACTTAAAGAATAAAACAAAAAAAAAAAACCAAATCAGTTTCATTTTATGACTCCCACAACTACGCTTGCAAGCAAATAGAAAATATTGCCACGAGCCATAAATACCATGGTAGCATTGGGGCCAAATGCAACATAAAAACTGTCGTATAATTTAATATAATAAAACTGTTATCGAAACTGTACCGTAGAAAGAGAAAAGAAATGCATCTTTAACCCCTTAAAAGTCCATGGATTTCATTAGTGGTCCTCTTTATAACAGACAGACAAATTGAATTGAGTTTTTATTACCAATTTAAACATCGTGAAAAAGTTCACATTTACGATATGAAAAGATTACTGCAGTAAAACCAAAAATCGTCATATTTTCAGGATGAAACACATAGTCAGGCAAACTAAGCTTTAAGAGAGTGCTAAGACAGAGTAGTATTCACGCAAATATCTGAGTCTGCTTACTTAGCAAGTGACGGAAAATATTTCGTAGTCTAGTAGGTAGTACGTTGGCTTATTAGACGTGAGGCCACGGTTCAAACCCCAAGTCAGACATCTCCAACGGACCGAAATATAAGAAAATATTTCTTCGTTGACTTTCTCTCAACAGATTTCTGAGAGTAAATAAAATTGTCATGAAAAGTAGCACAAAAATTTGTCTTTCAGAATCGACTTTAAATTGTCAGCACACGCCTCTCGTGTGCCAAATTAACACACACAATGTAAGTCTTGAAGCTAAGAAGCTAAGTCGTAATCCTAACCGAAGAGTTGTAATGACGAAAAATACAAATGTATGTATGTATAAAAAGTTCAGATTTACGACAATTACAATTACATACATACATAACAGAATTGGCTATTACAACCCTTCAGTCAGGATTACGACCTAGATTCTCACACCACTCAATTTGTGTGTGTTAATTTTATACATGAGTGACTCCGAACGACAGATTTTTAAGAAACTTTTCATGGCAATTTTGTATTTACTCTCAGAGTTTTTGCCAAAAATCTGCTGTGAGGAAGTCGCCGGAGAAATATTTTTTCATATTTTCGTTTTGATGTCTGACCTGGGGTTTGAACCGTGGCCTTACGTCTAATACCTACTAAACTGCGGCGAACAATTACTGCAGTAAAACCCAAAAATCGTACTATTTTCAGAATAAATATGCTGCTAACGTTCGGTGAATGGATCATAGTCAAGCAAACTAAGCTTTAAGAGAGCGCAAAGAGGGAGTAGTGTTCACAACATATATTTGGTTCGGTTTACTTAGCAAGTGAAGGGAAAAATTTTTGCAAGATAGTTGAAAGTCTTACGATTATATCCGCCCTTACAAACATTCATAAGTGCGAGACGGCATATTTGTTTAAAAGTTTCATTTGTTACGCTTTATGCCGAACGACATGTTTTTTGAGAAACCTTTCAATTTTTTTATTATTTACTCTCAGAGTCCTTACCAGTCCTTTCTGCTGAGGAATTCACTAAAAAAATTTAATTACAAAAATTTAATTACGTTTACGACACCATGTTAGTTACTGGTGGGACTACAACAACAGTTTTGGGAAGCTTTCTCATTGCAATTAATATGCGTGTATGTAGATACCGATGTATGTAGACTTTTTCTTGCTAATTTTTAGTTTCGCATTCGTTTTGTTCTTCAAACATTCTTGATTGTAAATGCCTTCAACAACTCTATGGCATGTTTTTCAATATACCACATCTTCACGCGAAGCCGAGGTTAGCAATACTTTGCTTAGCCTAGCGATGCCAAAATGAAAATCCGAATTTTGGTGGAATACTTTCAAATGAAAGGAATCTACTATTTTAGAAATCTCTCCCTAGCGTTACATAGACAGTTCTAAGATCAGAGGCATGTTTTTCAATTTGATAACACACATACACACCGATGTATGTAGACTTTTTTCTTTGACTGTATATATAAGCAATAGTGCAGCAATCAATAAAGAAAGTGATGAAGTTATTGTGAACATCAACAATCTAATACTATTTTGTAGCAAATGAGTTTTCCGATGGTATTGTATAGTTCTGAGACGTTTCCTATACTAAGAAGAGAATTACTTACGTTGAAACATGGGTATGACCTTATACCACATCTTCACGCGAAGCCGAGGTTAGCAATACTTTGCTTAGCCTAGCGATGCCAAAATGAAAATTCGAATTTTGGTGGAATACATTCAAATGAAAGGAATGTACTATTTTAGAAATCTCTCCCTAGCGTTATATAGACAGTTCTAAGATCAGAGGCATGTTTTTCAATTTGATAACATATATCGGTGTATGTAGACTTTTTTCTTTGACTGTATATACAAGCAAGAGTGAAGGAATCAATAAAGAAAGTGATGAAGTTATTGTGAACATCAACAATCTAATACTATTTTGTAGCAAATGAGTTTTCCGATGGTATTGTATAGTTCTGAGACGTTTCCTATACTAAGAAGAGAATTACTTACGTTGAAACATGGGTATGACCTTATACCACATCTTCACGCGAAGCCGAGGTTAGCAATACTTTGGTTAGCCTAGCGATGCCAAAATGAAAATTCGAATTTTGGTGGAATACATTCAAATGAAACGAATGTACTATTTTAGAAATCTCTCCCTACCGTTACATAGACAGTTCTAAGATCTGTGAAACAATCAAGCTTTATTTGCTTGCAGATGGTTTCAAACAGTCACAAAATCATTAGTCTGGCAGTACATTTATTACTTCACATAGAATGCCAATGTATGCTTCGGCAAGAAATCTTTCTTTGCCTTGATTCATTTCCTTAAAAAAATATTCAAAGTTCTCTACCTATTTTCTTATACATTTATAGCCAAGGAAATAAAAAATTTCGTTCTACTTACCCCTTTACAAACTGAAGAATTTTTTGCTTTTTTTTTATTGGAAAACATTAATTTCTGTGGGGGTGATCAACTAACGCATGCTGTCCCTATTTATTGGAAGGGGGCATATTGTGGTTGCCTTTGTAAAAGGGTCTGTCACCATAAACCAAACTTTCTCGATTGACTTTGTGCTTTAACGCTCATGGACGTTGTAGAGCACGATAAAACATTTGTGGCAGCAGATCCTGTAGCTGACGTTGCTGCTGATGATGCTAACGAAGGGAATTGTTGAGCTTGAGAAGATTCTAATTGAAGTCTCACTTGCTGCAATTGCTGCTGCTGATAGCGTTTAGTATTGTCATCTTCCAGAGAGGTTTGTGAATCGACTATAGTGTCATGATAATCAACCGTTGTTGGCAGTTGTTTCATATTCAACAGTTCCATGGGTAATAACTCGGATTGTAAAGCTTGAGCCATTTGACCCGAGTCCGGTGTCATTTCAATGTAGAATGACTCATCATCTAATATGGCCGAGGATGAGGCTGATGCCGTGGATGTAGTGGTGGTAGAAGACTGCGATAAGGAGCGTGTATTGTTAAGCAGAACGGCTCTGTTTAATGAGGGTTTAAAGTTCGAAGCAGATGACTTGACAGTGGCTGGCTTTTCACAGGCTGACGTTTTTTGTAGTTCACGCACATGCAAATTGTGTAGAGGTGAGTTATAGGGCGCTTCCAAACGTGTGCTGTGATGCCATTTTTGCATGCCTTCACTGTAGCTTAGAAAACTGTGCGAGTCGTCTTCAAACGAACTGTTTGGCCTTTGATGAGGCCTTAAGTGATGGCTGGGCGAATGTCGACGCCAGGGTACATCACAGCGATAGACATGCATCAGCCCTAGAAGTAAAACCACAAATAAGCCCGATGACACAAGCAATATGAGACCAGGATGATTTTCTTTATGTTCTGCTTTGCGTAAATCTGACCACTGTTCGGTTTTGGTTAATTTCTGGTGGCCTTCAGCTTGCTGCTCCTGCAGAATTTGTTGAATAAGCAATTCATGTTCATGCTGGAAGGTTTGGGGTTCTTGCAATAAATTAGAGGCTTGACGCTTGCTATTGCTATTGATAGGCGTATTGACAGTGCTATGCTTAAGTGTGTGATCTAGGCTAATGGGTTTTAATTCGTGATAGTGAGAACTATCGATTTGCTTGGCATGCACCTCATTCTCCAAGGGCTCTATTGCTCCCTGGAGGAGGCCGTTGTGAATGTCATGTTGCCGCTCATGTTGTTTCGTTATTATGGTCATTTTCTTCATAATTAATGAAGGTTTTTTGGTTTTCAATTCACTGGGAAACTTGCGCGATTTACCAAAATCTTTTGCTAACTCTATGGGATCAGCCGGTTGTTGTTTATAATCTTGGTGTTGTTCTCGAATATTTGTGGCTGTCGTTAATGTTGTACGGAGGAATGTTGGAGTTGCCATTGTTGCTGCTGTTGTTGTTGTTGTGGTTGTTGTTGCTCTTATTTGGCTTGTCTCCAAATAGCTTTTGTTAGTCTTATCAGCTAGCAGTGTTGTATGAGACCCTTCTAAGTCATGTTGTCTATTGTCATCCACATCCTGTACGCCATTATGGCTAATGCTGTTGTTGCTGTTGTTGTTGTTGCTTTTGCTAATATTGTTTGTTGGCAATATAAGTTCATCGGCTGTAACCATAAGATTGTCTCCTTTATGCATTAGTAGTGGTGTCCCGATTAAATGTCTATCCTTAACCAACAGTTGTAATGGTTCGTGTCTATGTATTGCTGTCACTGGAGTCAATGATGCTGCTGCTGTTGCAGCCATTTTTGGTATTTCAGTTGAGGTTTCTAAAGCGGTTGTTTTTTCCAATGTTGTTGCCACCATTGTTGGCATCCGACCAGCCTTATTTTCATTTTGATGTTGCTGTTGCTCATTGCATTCTGTAACAAGAAAATGAAATTATTTTACAAACAAAATTTAAATTTATTTCGTATTTTTTTTTCTTATTTTTTTAACAAAAATTTATGAAAATTGTCAGTGTGGTTTGTGCTTTGTATGTGTTGACTGTCTCCTAAAAATAGACTCTAAATAGTTTCCATTTTAAATGGCTGTCAAGGATATTCATGCTTCTCTCTTCCATGAGTGTGGTACGGCTTGACAATTTTTTTTGGGTCATAAAAATAAAAAAATACAACAATTTTGCAGTTTCGAGATTAGAACACAACAATAATAACAATAACAATATAATGCCTCAACAGCATTACAATGACCCTCATAAAAATTCCATTTAATTTTGGGTAAAAATTTAAACATGAGCATGAATCTTACGAATTGAATTTTTAATAGCACAACTAGGCTGGCTGACTAGTTGGCTGGCTGGTAAAAGGTTTTTCATTAAAATTAGACAAGAGTCGTATGATTTTTATTTTGTTTTTTGTTTTTGTTGCTCAAAACAGGACAATATTTGTGGTTTGGTAGCCTAACTTAAACGGGTTTGCTCTTGATTCAGTAATGAAGCATGAAGCATGAAGTGTTTAAATTAAGAAGAAGCCGTAGTCTAGTAAGAACTGTGTTGGCATGAGGCCACGGTTCAATCCCCAGGTCAGATATCTACAACAAAACGAAGTAAGAAAAATATTTCTTTGGCGACTTTCTCTCAGCAGGCTTTTAGCAAAAACTCTGAGAGTAAATAAAAAATTGCCATGAAAAGTTTCTCAAAAATCTGCCGCTCGGAGTCGACTTTAAACTGTAGGTCCCGCTACTTACATATGTATAAAATTAGCACACACTACATAACTGGTGTCGGAAGTTATCGGTCGTTATCCTGACTGAAGGGTTGTAATGACCAATTATGTATACATACAGCTGTGTTCAAAATAATAGGAGTGCTACCATGTAATCTTTTCCAAGATAAAATTTTTTATTCTACCAATTTGCAAAACATGATATATTTTAATGGTAGTTACAACGATATGTAGGAAATAAAATACAAAAAAGAATCTCGTAATAACTTTAATATTTACGATGAAATTGATTCATTTTTGTGTTAGCTCTTGAATTCAGTCGGTCAAAAATATAGGAATGTGAGTGTTCTTTTAAAAATAAAAATATAACAGCACATAATTTAAAGAAAAACGTGAAAAATAAGTACGGAAAAATGTAGTTAAAACTTTTTCTACAGTGATTCACATAAATTTTTGTAATAGTGGGACGAGGAAAGCACTGTACTGAAGAAAAGAGAAAACTAATTAAAAATCTTCGAAAAAAAGGCAAAACTTCTAAAGAAATTGAGGAAACCTTAAGTTGTTCCAATGAAATGATCGCAAATGCATTAAAATATAAAAAAAAGCTCGAAACGCGTGGGCGCAAGCGAAAAACATCAACTATCGATGACCGCAGAATTGTGCGATACAGCAAAATGAATCCTTCGGCGTATGCAAAAAAAATTCAAAAGGATCTGAATCTTGCCGTAAGTGGCGCTACTATTCGTAGGCGTCTGATGGACAACTATTTATTCGCAAGAAGTCCACGAAAGGTGCCATTGCTGACAAAAAAAAAACAGATATTAGCACGCTTAAATTTTGCCCAAGAACATATCAATTGGCCGAAAGGAAAATGGAGAAACATACTGTGGACCGACGAAAGCAAAATTGTTTTATTTGGTGGCACTGGGTCTGGACAGCAAGTTAGACGTCCGCCCAGCACCAGATATAAAGCTCAGTATACACAACACACAGTTAAACATGGTGGTGCAAAACTAATGATATGGGGAAGGTTTTCATATAATGGTGTAGGCCCAATACATCCAATTAGAGACATAATGGATAGAAACGTCTATGTTGGCATTTTGAGAGAAGTGATGCTACCATACTCTACGCCTCTAAAATGGATATTCCAACAAGATAATGACCGGAAACACACCAGTAAATTGGCAAATGAGTGGTTGCGGGTTAACGGGGTAAAGGTTATGGCGTGGGCTGTTCAGTCTCCTGGCCTTAATCCCATAGAACATCTATGGGGAGATGTTAAATAGTATGTTGCTGAGAAAAAAGCCTTCAAATGCAGAAGAACTATGGATCAAAGTGCGCGATGCGTGGCATCAAATTCCTTTAAGGAGATGCCAAGATCTTATTGATTCAACGCCTCGTAGATGTGCTGAATTCATTAAAAACAAAGGTTATTCAACCAAATACTTTACTATTCTAAAATAACTTTACTATTTGAAGATAATATCAAACTTTTGTGTCTTTTGTTTAAAAATTATTAGGTTGTTTGCTAACACTCCTATTATTTTGAACAATTAATTTTGAGAGTAAGCTTTATTTAAATAAAATATTTTTTGTTTTCGTAGTTTTAATTAAATAATTAAGTGTTAAAAAATTAGAAAATGAATTAGAAATAAATTTTAAGTCAAAAAAATTTGATATTTTCTTTTTTATTTTTCTTAATTTTAAACTTTGCTCTTAAATGAATGGCGCTCCTATTATTTTGAACACAACCGTACATACTTTGGACGCAAATCCATTACAAATCTGCAGAAACCAAACAGAATACAGTGGGTTTCTCGTTATGATAAGTAGTTCTCTTTGAAATTCACTTTCGTAGATACCGAAGCCGTAAATACAAAAAAAAAAACAACGAAAAACTTGCTGATGTTGCAACATTTATTTTCAACCAATCTGACAAGATTCAATTATGTAGTCAGCCGACCCACAAACCTGCTTTTGATAGTTAAATTAAATTAAAACAACACAACCTTCAGAACAGGTCTTCAACTTTGTTCGTTTTAATTATTTTTGGAGCAGTTCTGGACGTTATTGTCTTCTTTGTCACGGCAAGATAAATAAAATCAATGAAGTTTTCATCCATTCTCTTTATTCTTTGCCAGCATCTTTCACTTCATTAATTAACATATTGTCGTTATGCTTTATAGAATAAGATTTCTATTAGCAATTCAAACTGATAGGAACCCTAAACTTGTGTCTACTTCGATAGATCCATTAGATCGCTAGATCCAGTAGATCGGTAGATCCAATAGATCGATAGATCCAGTAATCTATCGAAGATCTAAATGCAGGCATGGTCTTCTGCACATTTAATTCAAGTAAAATCGTAAAACTTCCTTAAAAATTAATGACAAATTTATTTCTTTTCATTTCAGGTGAGTCGTCTTAAAACAAATGTTATCTGTGTGGGATCTTGAAACTCTTCAATAATTGTAAGTATCGTATTATATGTGATTTTGAGGTTAAGTCAGATTAGTTAGATAAATAAGCGAACCCAGTAGCACTAAAGTGCCGTTTTGCAATCCCGCTAAACCACTTATGGAGGAATTAACAAAAAAAAATGTAAAAAAGACGCCTTTAAACGATGTATAAAACGAATATGATTGCAGAAATCCAGTATTGTACAGTGCGTCAAGAAAATTAATGAAAGATACCCCCGGAGAAAATTATTGGTTGCTTTTAGATTTAATCATTGGCGACTGTCTTAGGACTGCAAATGACCAAATAAGGGTTACGAGACCTTGCTAGTTCTTCAGCTCTCTTATTTCTAAATGACATCTGTGTGCCCCGGTTGCCAGATAAAGATACTGAAGATCTTTATCTTCTCCTTATTTCGAATAATTAACGTAGAGTTTTTACAAGGCTCTACCAACGTCCTGAAAGCAGCTTTACTACAGAAAACATTTTAATCCTACTTGTAGAGTTCAAATCTCTCAGCATTTTACAGAAAAGACGTCTGCATACAAGGTTTTCCTTCCAATTTAAAAGCTTGTGAAAAGTTAGCAGACTCTGAGAACGCAACAGCCCTCATTGGCAATACTATCTGCGATCTGCAGTGCTGCAAACTTCAGAAATTCTACACTTTTCTCATTTTTCCAATCAGGGATAACGCCTATGGCGTACCTGGTAAAATTCAGTTTGTGATAGGCTAAGTTTGTAATGTAGTACGGTGCCTTAAGGTGCTGCTCTGGCATGCATTGAGTCGAAAGTATAAAATGTAAGTACAGTAAGTACAGAATAGCGTTGAGGGCATTCCGACAGATCAAAGTGATCAACTGCATGATATAAGCCCAAATGTTTGCTTCTCCTATGCTGGATATGTACCCAGTAAGTAAATAATTGTTTTCTAATCTTCCTCTTCTCTATAAATCCTGTAGAAATCAATTCCTTTCACATGAACACACCGAATTAAATGTCCAGTATTGACTCCAACAATAATTAAGCGCATTACCTTGTAATTTGAGCGGCCTTGCCGTTGCCCCTTACTTTGTTTTGGTTAGATTTGCCGCGCTTTCTTTCCTATATTCGAAGCAGTAAATGCGGCGTTTACGGATTCTGATACCACATTGTCCAATGTAGAAAATTTTACCGAAATTTTGGTGGTTTCACATCAGGCCGATTTACAGCTCAAAAATTCCCCGGAATGCTACTGCATCACGACTCCCATACGATTTTTTATTTTTTTTATTAAACAGCCATAACGCTGAGAGATTCGCGGCAGTCCAAAAATGTTCTTGAGGATATTACCTGCGAGACCCGTTTTCACGACGCCGAAAAGATACCTTCGGCCGAAGTTCCATACAGTTTTAAGTCATATTTGAAAGTCTGTACGAATTCGTTTCCTAATTTCTGTATTTCTGAATTTCTTTTGAGGTTCATAATATGGTGCACGCGAGCAAATGCAGTGTTCGATGCGTTGCACAGTAAAGTTGCGAGGAGATGCTATCTAGTATTAGTTGCTCAGTTTCGAACATAAAGATCTATCGAAGGACATATACAATTATTTGCAGCGCAGACATCGGTGTAGAACTGATGGCGGATATTTCTATTCTGCGTATCAAGTTGTGATTCGTCGTTTTTCAGAGACATCCGAAAGTCAACATAAGTCTGTCTACTGCCTTGTAGAACCCTTGAGTCAGTTTATTGCAGACATTGCGTGCTTATTTCATTCTGCTAAATAAATTTGGATTGCGGTAAGGTTTATTGTCCAGAACCTTAGACTTAAGAAACTGCCCCTCTTCTCTGAGTCCAAAATTCGGTGTCAATGGCAAAAAGTTGACGGTTTAATGCCCTGTCTCGTTGGCACGTTGTACCTTGTGGTCACTCCACTATTTTGGAGGTTGGTCCCGTGGCCCCTGTGAACATCGACTATCTCCCTGCGGAATATTGTCTTGACAGGGGTTTCTACTTTCTGATTTCAAGTAGGGACGACTGGGATCCTAATACGATCGTCCACCCGGAACACCTGGATATAAACACCGACGGCTCTAAACTCGATAATGGGTTTGGAAGCGGAATATATTCTGGGTAACTGGACCTAAGGATTTCTCTCCGACTGCCGGATTACTGTAGCGTGTTTCAGGCGGAGGTGATAACCATTTACCCAGCCGCTCAATGGATCCTCGTCAGCGGTGCTCCTTACACCCGCTTCTCGGTCTTTTCTGACAGTCAGTCCGCCATAAGATCACTGTCAGGTTTTGTGAATAACTCCAGGATCGTTAGGAAATGTCGCCGCTGTCTCTACCTTATTTCTGGCCGCTACAGTGTCTCACTGGTCTGGGTCCCCGGGCGCAGTAACATTTCGGGAAACTGTACGGCCGACGAGCTCGCCAGAGCTGGTGAATTCCTTCCGGAATCATCTTCAATTGAATTGGGTATGCCACTTGCCTCGGTCAAGTTGGCCATTGCGCGGAAATTCTTCCGGGACGCCAACCTATACTGGGTCAATGAGGAGTCCTGCTCCACCGCTAGACTCACCTGGCCCCTAATGGATAGAAGGCGTACCAACCGGACACTTGGCCTTGGTCGTGCCATCATCTCAACCACAGTGGCCATGCTTACAGGTCATTGCGTTATGGGTAGACACGCGGATAGGATGCGGCTCCCATTTAACGACTTCTGCCGTGGGTGCAGATGAAATTGTAAGAACTATCAAATGTTTGTTCCTATTACCAAGTTTCTTTCTTTTTCTCTAACAGGTATCTCTTAGGTTATTTGCTGTTTAGTTAACCTTCCCATATCAGAAGTGGGCGTGGCTGTAAAATTTTTATTATTTTTTTAATAACCTTCCATTCCTATCAATTTCCTTAATGCCACTTAGTGTCACTTATCATTACTTTTTTCAACTTGTTCTCCTTGTTAACCTTTCTTTTTCTTCATCCCTCCTATACTCTAGCAATAGCTAGCAAAGACCTCAAGTGCATAAATAAAATTAACAGAGGAAGAGATGAAGAGATAATGTTTGTTTTAAGTGCCATTTCTAATAAAAGATTTTCTCATATTATTGTTGCTGTTGCTGTTACTAAGATTGTGGCAATTTTTGTATTGTTGTTGTTGTTGTTGTTGTTGTTGTTATTATTATTATTTTATTTAAAATTCTACTTACCATTGGTATTATTTATTTGCTTCGTACATTTAACATTGACATCGATTTTCTTCTCCATTGTTGTCTGTAAGAGATGTTGTTCGTTCTCTAGGCTGTGGATGGTTGATGTTGCTGTTATTGTTGCTGGTGATGTTGTTTCTATAAATTTTTGAAGCTGAGTTGCTGTTGCTGTTGTTGTTGTTGGTGTCATTGTTTCAAGATTATCAAATATTTTAGCATTTGCATGGTTTTCATTATTATTGCTGTGGCTGGTTTTGGTGGTGTTGCTGGTAGTCGTGGTTATAATGCCGCTATCTATTGTTATAGTTTCCATTGGTGCTTCTGCTGCTATTGTTGCTGTGGCCATTGGAAGAGTAGAAGTAATAGTTTTGTTTGTTTTATTTAAAATTTTTGCATTTATTTGTCCATTTTTGTTGTCATTGCTATTGTAATTTGATTGCAAATCCTTTAGTTTATCTTTGTAAATGTCTGATAATACTGTTGCTGCTGTTGCAGCTTCTTTTGTTATTGTTGCTGTCGTTGTTGTATAAGCTGCAGTTGCAAGTGGTGTTGTTGTTGTTGTTGTTGTTGTTTGTGTTTGGATTTTATGAGTTGTATTTAAAAATGCTGCAGTTGTTTGTCGTGTGGCATTAAAATCTTGTTTCTCTTCTTCGCTAGCGGTTGTTGCTGTTGCTGCTAATAGTGGTTGGGTATCTAAATTGCCTGCTATTTCTGTTGGTATTGCTGCAGATATTGTTGTTGTTGGGTAAGCTTGCTTAGCCGTTGGTTTGTTTGTGATTTTTGTTTGCATACTTTTCGGATTTAAAATTGTTGCTAAAGATTTAATCTGCTTTGCAGCAGAGGCAATTTTTGTTTTAGTATCTGGCTCTGGTACTGGTACTGGCTGTTGTATTTTCGTCGGAAGATTTATCGCCAATAATTTGTCTATTGTTCCTTCAATCCGTCTTTCCCCTTGTTTGCTATTGTTAAAGGCTGCTTGTTGTTGAGGCTCTAAGGTTGTGGTTGAGAAGTCGACTGCTGCCACCGCCACTGTAGTGTTGGGGGAGTCTGTTGTAGTGGTTACTGATGTAGTTGCTGTCCTTATTGATGCCACAAATGTTGTTGCTGTTGCAATTACATCTGTAGTTTTGTTTTCAGCTCTTCTTGCTAGGCTGGTGGTTTTTGTTTCCTGTTTTATCCACTTTTTGATTTTGTTTGTGGTTTGAAAAGTTTTCATTGTAGGTTTGCGTTGCTGCTGAACATTTTCAAGTTGTTGTTCCACTTCTTTAGAACGTTTTGAAACTGGCTCAACAACTTCGTCTGTCTTATTTGAAGAACTTTTAGTTGAAGCATTATAGCGTACGGCTGCAATTTGTAACATTTTTGCTGCTAACGGCATTGCTGTTGTCATTGTTTTCGTATTTTCCAATAAGTTCTCCACCATTTCTTTCTTCGTCTGGCTATTGAGACTTTCTTTTGCACATTTCGGTGCCTTCAGGTCTTTTGGAATCCATGCATGTGTAGTATTCATCGAATCGAATTGTTCATAGAAGTTATGCATGCGTTCGTATTTGTTTTTTAAATCCTGCACTTTAATTACAAAATTATCCTGCTCCGTGTTATCCTCTTCCTCTTTGTCAACACGTAACCGGCAGGTGCTGGCCCACTCGGCAATGCCTAGAAGATCAGTACATTTGATGGGATTATCCTCCAGCATTAAATCGTTTAATCTGGGCAGAGAGTGTATTATGCCCTGACTAATGCCACGGATTTGTGAAGACTGCAGATTGAGAGTTTGCAACTTGGGCAAGGGTATGTCTGGCAAATATAATAATTTGTTATGCGACAAATCTAAAGTTTTTAAATTTATTAAACCCTGTAAGGCTTGTTGTGTGATTTCCATGATGTCATTATGCTGCAGGAAGAGATGTTCCAAGGACACGGGCAAACTAACCGGTATCTTACGCAATAGATTGTGATCCAGCATAAGTATTTCTAATATTTCCAAACGTCCTAAGGCATCATCTTCAATGTGTTCTATATGGCTAAACGATAAGTCCAAATATTGTAGCAGAGGATAGCTGTCCAAATCGCCACAGTTGATGATCTGAAAGAAGGCAATTAAAAAAGTTATTTACTTGGTATTAGAGTGCTAAACTTATACTACCTAAAACTCTCAGTTAACTGTATTAAAAGAACCTTGAAATTTTTTTCTATAAAGTATGTCACATAATCTCTTTAAGTCTTAATAATGAGGGTCTCTAGTTTTATCCTTGTTTTAAATAAAACTCAAGATTTTTCATTAGCAGTTTTAAAAGAAACAAAAATTTTCTATAAAAAGTCAAGAAAATGAATTTTTCATGCATTTGACGCCTTAAAGACGGCTTTAAAAAAGTCTGCCTTAAATGTAGGCAATAAATTTTTCTTTTAATTATTGTATCATTTGTCAAAAACATTCAATGTTATTTTGTTATTGTGAAAACTCTTTGATTCAATTAAAGTTGATTTCATTTAAAAACTCTGTTGCCTTTAATGGCCTAAGTTCAAAGACACTCGCGCTCATTTGGCCATCAATCAAAATTCACAAAATAAACTTCTAATGTTAGCAAACAATGTCAGACATTGGCTCTTAAACACTTGAAGAAGACAACAGAACATGTTGTTGTGGGTGTTTATAGGAATAATTTGATGAATAAATAATGAAATGTCGTATTACGAGAGCAAATTGAGACACATTGAAAGGAACTTAATTAAAAACAAATACTGGAGTAAAGTTCCACAAAGAAAAAAAAATTACACTTAATTTACGGAATATCCACAATGATTGATAATAAAGGCTACTTGAAGAGCTTTTCATTAAGCGTTTAAACATGTGCCTGTTCTTGCTTGAAAATGGTAAAATTTGTTGTTTCATTTAAAGAAGACACTGCTACGGGATTCACTTGTTATTCCAAGCTTATCCTGAATATAGTTCATTAAAGTCAAAAGAATTTCATGTTCGACTAAAGAGGCATTCGGGAAATTCATGCAGAATTACTGAGCCCACAGCCAGTAGAAATTTGTGAGTTTTTCAAATCGAGCTAGAGAATCACAGAGAACCTGCATCGTATACAATTGATTTGTTTACTTTTACATGTAATTTCAAATTTTGAAGACTATCACGGTGTGTGTCAAAAATATATTACATGGGAGTATGGAATACTTCGTGAACATCTGTTTATTCATTCCCTTATTTTCTATGTTGTTTTTGTACTCATACATACATAATTGGTCGTTACAACCCTTCAGTCAGGATTACGTCCTAGCTTCTCACACCACTCATGTTGTGTGTGTTAATTTTATCAGAGATCAGCAATGAGTCGCTTTTTCGCTGCTCGTAAGTACTCTTGAAATTTTGAGTATGAGTGAGTAAACAGTATTGAAATCCAACTACTCTGATTCATTCGTACTCACTACAACATTGATTTATAAGTACAAGTTGCAATGAGTATGAGTACAACATTGACATCAAACTCATAACATTCGAAATATGTTTGATTCATACGCCTACTCATTCGGATTCATAAATTTAGAAAAATAATTATAATACTCATAAATGATTCGTGTGATTCAAATCATTCATCAAAATTTACACTTAGTTGTTGTTGCATTTACAAAAGAAGAAGAAAGAAAAGGACAAAGATAGCAAGCAAAGCAAACACACAACCTTCTAGTGAGTATTGTAGTGTTCTTACGCGAATCATACTTATTTTGTGATTCGTGTATACGATAAGTCATGGAGAGTCGAAATCAATAACATCTTGCGTATTGTTAAGTATAAGTACCATGAGTATTTCAAACTTTGAATATGAGTAGTATGAGTATGACATTAAAATAAGTATGAATGCGTATAAGTATCAGAAATTATAAGTATGATTCGAATCTACTCATCGTTTTGAATACTCATTGCTGACCTCTGAATTTTATACGCGAGTGACGGGACCTACAGTTTAAAGTCCCCGAAGAAATATTTTGATGTCTGACCTGGGGTTTGAACCTTGGCCTTACGTCTACTAAGCCAACACACTACCTACTAGACTACTGCGACTTCTGCTGTTGTATTAATTTCTCACTAATTCCTATTTTGTGTAATTTCTGTTTGCCGTACGATATGTAAATTTTGTTGTTCTCTGTTTGTCTTGTTGTGTATATTTTTGTTTAGTTTGTTATTGTCCGCCTAGTAATAAATGTAGAATCTCGTTTAAAACTTAATAGCTGGCTGCGGAAAGGGTAGAACAGTAGATTTTTCTTCATACCAGTTTTTTTCTAAAGAAAAATTATTGGTTTAGAATATAATTGCTCGTATTTAATATCGGCGTTAACATAGATTTCATTAGTTTTCAATACGTTTTAATATTATTGGTCTGGTCTGTTGGTCCAATCTTGAGAAAACTAATTCAAAAGTCTTGAAATTTCATTAAAATTTCACAGAAATGCATTTTCTCTACGTAATAAAGCAATTCTCGTGCATATATTTCGCAGCTCTATAAGCGTCTTGTTATTGAGTTCTTTAATTGTATTTCAGATTTCTCAAAAAACAAACTCTAACAATAACGGATAGCAAACAAGTTAATAACCGAGTTACCTATCTCAGCATCAGGTTTCATGCAAGCGTTATTAGTTGCCTTGTATTGGGTTCTTGAAAAAGTTCGTACTCAAATTTTAACAAAAACGAGCAACGCGAGTTGTATTGCATCGTCAGGTATCTACAGAATTTAAGTAAGTTTTCAGTTACTCTCTCAGTTTCCGGCTAGCGGTTAAACACTTGTGTTGTCCGGCGTTACAATTATGGAGCAGAATTCAATCAATTTTTCCCAGTTTATTCATTTGACACCCAAGCATCAGGTTCTTCAAAAGGTTAATCCCTGTATTCTGATGAATTCATAATTCTTTATCGACTTACATATGTGCTGGTTTTTCTTCCTCGATTAGAGGAAAGTCATCATTAACATCAAAATTATCAGATCGAAAACGAGCCAACGACTTCGCTTGTGTCGAATTTATAGACTTTTTCATTAATTTTCAATGCATTTTTAAAATTTTTCATGATAGAAAACTAAAATACATACATACATACGAGTACATAATTGGCCATTACAACCCTTCAGTCAGGATTACGGCCTAGCTTCTGACACCACTCCTGTTGTGTGTGTTAATTTTATACATAAGCGGCGGGACCTACTGTTTAAAGTCGATTCGGAACGACAGATTTTTGAGAAACTTTTCATGGCAATTTTATTTATTCTCACGAGGAAGTCGCCGAAGAAATATTGTTTCTTATTTCGTTTTGATGTCTGACCTGGGATTTGAACCTTGGCCTTACGTCACCTAAGCCTACACACTACCTACTAGACTACTGCGACTTTAAGAAAAAAACCAAAATATGAGGAAATATTTCGAATTATCACTCACATTTAAAAGCAAATATCGCCATAGTCCAGTAGATAGTGTGCAGGCTTTTTAGACGACGGCCCTTGGTTCAAATCTTAGCTCAGACATCTCGAACAAAACGATATATGAAGAAAATATTCGGCAACTTTCTCTCATCAGTCTCCTCTGGCAAAAACTCTGAGCGTAAATAAAACTGCCATGAAAGGTTTCTCGAAATTCCGTCGTTCAGAGTCGACAATAATTTCCGCCACTCATGGTTAAAATTAACACACACAACATGAGTGAGGGGAGAAATTATGCCGTAGTCCTGACTAAGGAGTTGTACTGACCATAACACCATAATGAAAAGTTCGATTCTGTTATTACAACAGTTTTAGGTTTAGGTCGGAGTGGTAGCTCTGATATTACAAAGCTCACTTGAGCACGCACAGCGGCCCGTTGTGATGCCACGGATGAACGCAGTCCCTGTACTGACCAAGTTCCACCAATATCAGGGAAGAGGAAGAAGTTGGTCAGCGCAAGGGCTGCACGTTATTACATCAACTCCTTACAAATATTTTATAAGGAACGCTGCTCTTTGGGATTACAGTAGTTCTTTGAAGTGTTTTTCGCATTAAGTTTTATTTTGTGTGGATGTCATTTTCTCCTGCCACTCTCTGCTTATTTTTTTACTATAAAATCCAAACATTTTCTAAGCACGTTGCAATTCTAAAGACAATGGAAAGACAGAGACAGAGACAAGTTCCTTCTAACATTGAATGTCTCCTAAAAATTGCTTTTAAGTTTCTATTAATTTTACTTTTTCTTTTTTTAGTATATTCTTGGTTTTTATTCTTTCCTTCCCTTTTTGCATTATTACACCCTTAGAAACACAAATTGTTTTTGTAAACAAAGTTTGACAGCCATTGGCTTTTCAATAGAATTAAAAAAAATCATTTCTCCAGACATATTCAGTTTTTGTTTGTTTGTTTGATGTTGTTTCGTAAACAAAAATTGTAAGACACACACATATGTACATTGGCACACATATATGTGTACTGAGCATGTTGGTTTTGTTGGTGTTTTTTTTTTTGTTTGTTTGTTGTATAAACTTAAGATGGTAATAGGCAAATACGATATACAATGTAAAGATAACACAGACAACAAAAGCAAATAACATTGTTGTTGTATTCATATAATAACATACAAATACTGCTTTAGTCACACGCTCGCTCTTTCTATCTCCCTCTCTTAGAGTGTATCTGTAAAAAGCTCACCATGAACAGCAATGCCTGCCTACATGGAAGGCTTATTTATACCGTAGTTATGGGAGAATGAGATTTAAAAGAAATCTTAAGTAAACAAAAACATACAAACACAAAAAACAAAAATATCCCTGAAGCAATACAACAAAAATAACAAATTGTTAAGAAACTCTTGTGTGAGCGTATATTTTTCGCTTTGGGCACATGTAAGCTACGTCATTCCAGTATATCGTACTGTCTGCAGTGTATAGAGGAAGTTCTCGTGTACAGTGAAATTGGTTGAGGTTTAATTAAATAAATATTTTTTTCTTTTTTTTTTTTTGGGATTTTTTTTTTGCTTTCTTTAAAGCTTTTTTTCTTTTGTTTTTTTTTTTAATATTTATTTTTCTGCTTCCTCTGGTCTGGCATATATTGCTTGAAGTTATGCGAAACGGGAGTACGTTAAATCAAAAGGAAGTGAACGGAAATATTTGATTACAAAAATTATGTGCTATGTGTGTGATAGTCAGTTGTGGTCGACTAGAAGAAGAAAAACAAATTGAATTAGTTTCGGAGCACTTTTTCACACATTTTGATCGATTCTTTTAACCAATATTGGAGTTCAACTAATCCAAGGTTGCGGAGTTGTCCACATCGATACGGCCTTAAACATAGTCCCACAATAAATTCAAAGTCGTTCATTTTATATGGCTCATGGTATCGTGTCGTTAAAACCCCATAACGTCCAGTTCACAATCTTTAATTGCAATACAAAAAACTGAGCTTTCATATGGCTATGGTGACCTAAATTGATGATAAAAGTTCTTCCAGGGCCAATAAAAAAAAAAAAAAAATTGCCCAACGACATCTTAAAACCGTAATGTGCAACAGTCACTTTCTCCAGAAGCATCGGTATTTCTACAATTACTTCTGGGTTCCCTTAGACCTGTATACGATAATTTTATTTTTTTAATATTGCTGCTGTAGCACGTTATAAGCACATCTACGTTTTTCTGAATAACCAACCGGCGTCAATTGTTACTTAAGTTGGACGAAGATGCATTTTCCAAAGCCCACTTGCTTGGAATAGTCTAAAATCGACAAATTCGGAATATTCGTATTATTCGTAGTGCATACATACATACATTATTGGTTATTACAAACCCTTCAGCAAGGACTACAACCTAGCTTCTCACCGCCCGTGTTTTGTGTATTAGTTGTATACATGTGTGGTGCGACCTATAGGTCAGTATCCTGTATGCAGTTTAAAGGCGACTCCGAACGACAGGTTTTTGAGAAACTTTTCATGGCAATTTTAATTACACTCAAAGTTTTTTTTTCAGAAATCTGCTGAGAGAAAGTCACCGAAGAAATATTTTTTCATATTTCGATGTCTGACCTATGGCTTGAACCGTGGCCTCAGGTCTAATAAGCGAACACGTTACCTACTACGGCGACTTCCATATATTGTGCGATATTGTACAGACCTCTGACCATATCTGCAAAGTTTCCGGTCACTTCAAATTTTGCTTGAGTAGTAGATTGAAAATGATGACCAAAATATATTGAAACGTGGTCACGTTTAAATGACTAATTTTGTAAGTTTTTATTATTTTTAAAAGTTCGTAGGGTGTTATGCATATTGTGCAATGGCTGTATTAATGTTTATTTTCTTGTAGAAAACTTTCAACAGTCTTAATGGACTGATTTGCTTTCTTATTTATATTTATTTATTTATTAATTACAACACAATTACAAATTATATTCTAATTATATACGAGCAGAGTAACTTGACCATATGCTCGGTGTAGTGTCACAGACCAGAGTCTCTGGTGGGAATCGAACCCACGACCCTCGCGCTAATAGTTTAGCACACTACTCGCTCACTACTCGCCTTTCTTATTTCTAAAAAAAAAAAAAAAAAACTTTTTTCAATATCTCGTGGCTTTGGTTGGTTTAGTTTCGATCTAAACTGGGTTAATATGGGTGTCATCTGTTGTTACCAGAAAATTATGGTTGTGGTGGTATCCGTTTTCACAGACAAATTTTACTTATTGATTGCTAATGTTTGTCAAGGTGTGAAACTGCCTGACCTCTTGACATATTGCTCTGTAGTTTGCCACTGTTCGCGATAGCCTAGGAATTGACTATTCGCCAAATGACTATACACTACTTCATATCACTCATACATACATACATAATTGGTCATTAAAACCCTTCAGTCAGGATTACCACCTAGTTTCTCAAACCACTTATGTTGTGTGTGTTAATTTTATACACGAGTGGCGGGACCTACAGTTTAACGTCGACTCCGAACGACAGATTTTTGAGAAACTTTTTCATGGCAGGTTTATTTACTCTCAGAATTTTTGCCAGAAGTCTGCTAAGAGGAAGTCGCCGAAGAAATACTTTTTGGATTTTTGTTTTGATGTCTGGCCTGGGGCTCAAACCCTAGCTTTACGTCTAATAAGCCAACACACTACCTACTAGACTATGGCGACCTCATCATGTCACTCGCTTAGTTTTATGTCTGTAGAACACGGAAATATGGAATATTGCAATTGCTTCCTAATCCGGTTGTTATTGTTGTTATTCTGAAATGCTGGATATTTTAGTCACACACTTTAACAACTTCGCCACATCACGTTTCTTTGCTTGACTGTGATACTGTGCTTTTTATTCCCGATTTTTACAATATTTCTGTTAAATTTTTATATTTGTGTGTACGTATCATCCGGATAGTATACATATAACCAGTTGAAGTTAAACTCACTATTTTTTTGTCTCTCTTGTCGAAATCCTACGTCTCATAGCATTGGTATTTGATTACGAGATTTATGTGCAGATCACTAATACTATCTTCATCTGAATCGCTGTGTCAGCCTTGAAACCCGATCGATAAAATAAAGCCGCGTGTGTGTCTATCATTTTGGTATTGATCGACGCACTAAGCTGATGTAGGGTCTTGAAAAGAAATGATAAGTCGTTGGCAAAGGCAAATTCTGTATGTTGTCTTTTTGCAATGGTATTAAATCGTAGCCAAAGTAAATCGTAATAAAAGAAATTGTTGTTACTTATACTGCACGGCCTGGCAGTCGTAGTATAGATTTTAACGGCCTGTAACGGCACTAAAACGTAAGCAATTCTTTAAAGAAAATATTTAAAAATGTTGCCTTAAAATATTGAATTTTTAGAGAAGTCACAAATAAATTTAATTTTTTTCTATACCTGCACTGTCATCATTAGAAAAAAAGAAACGTTTCAGATTAAAAAAACGAAATATTTAAGAAAAAAGTCTAAAAAAGTTTGAATTTTTCGTTATCAAGAATTAGAAGGAGGATTTTAATTTTAATTTTAATTTTTTTTCCCTTAAATAGAAATCTAAAAAAAGGAATATTTTTGTGGCGTCTATTAAAAATTAAAATTTAATTTACCGTTCTGTGTTGTTTTGATATTTTTTTGTTTTCTTTGCTTGTTTGTATTTGTTTAGTATACATACAGCCATGTATGCATGCCCTGTTATAAAAAGGGTTCATAACTCTACTTATTATTTCTTATGTTTCTATGTGTAGGCAAATATGTATGTAGGTTTTTTTGAGAGAATGTTTATTTAGAAAATTTCATTTAAATATTTATGCTGTATTTAATATTTTTGTTTTTTTGTTTTTCTATCAAATTATACCCTACACTCATATCTTACACAGTGTCACAGCGTTAGTTTTTAGTCATTATATATTTAATGTTTTAAATGAGATTAGAGTCACAAATTAGGGAAGAATTGGAATTTAATTGTATTTTTAATGTCTTAAGTTGTGTTACGACCACCTGGTCGAACATTGAAACATCTACAGATTATGGCAGATATTTTAGCCAAATTTGGAAAAGCTTATCCATGATTTTCCTTCAAATTTCAGGAACTTTGATATGACAATAGATATCGCAGGACGATACAGATCAGATTTGAATAATATTTTATTATTTATGTGAAGATAAATTCAAATTTAAAAACCAAAGACGCAAACCCACACTTTTAGCAGCGACACATCTTGTCTCTAACTTGTCTCTAACAGGCTATTAACAGAGCACTGTTAACTGTTTAACAGTGGCAATAAGTAGATTAGTCTTCTACCCTTTGGACTCTCAAAATTATTCCAGCTATCCCACGACTACGGTTCGAAAGAGAACCCTCTGGACTACCATTTGCATGTGTACTATTTCTTATATGTTCCAAAATGGCCACCGATCTTCTAGAGAAAAATTGATATTTTCAAAGCCAGTTTCCTCAATACCATATCACTTTATATGTGACTATATAACGGCTTATATTATGAGTCCTTGGAACCTTGCTTTGCGTATAGTATTGTACTCATAGACCTACAGCATTTCCCAAAATTAGCTTCTAAACAAGTGTGCTTGTTCAGAGAGATACTGTTAAATATCTAACAGTGCTATGTTAAGGGCAAATTTTCTGCTATTCAGAGGAAATTTTGCTCTGTTAACGCTTGATGTAGCACTACTAAAATTTATGAATTGCGTCTTGGATTTTCAAATTCGAATTTAACTTCACACACATACACATACATACATAATTGGTAATTACAACTCTTCAGTCAAGATTCTCATACCACTTAAGTTGTGTGTGTTAATTTTATACATGAGTGGCGGGGCCACTCGTCTCCGGAGGACAGATTTTTGAGAAACTATTCATGGCAATTCTATTTACAATAATGCGTTCGATAATTGCGTATGTACATATATGCAGGGCATGACTTAGTCGACTTAATCCTTGTTTTGCTTCTATGTCATCATCTAACAGTCTAGGTTTCAAAATCTGCCAAAAACTTCTTCGAACATTTTCTATGTTTTCCCAGCTCTGTTTCTAAATCTTTTAAAAACAATACTCACACATTCACACTTACTTGTACATACATACATACGTTTTAACATACATACATGCTCTCTTTACCTCGCTCTCTAACTCACTGTGAGTATACATATGTATGTGTGCACACATTTACAAGACAAAAACTTTATTTTACATTTGAATGTTGTTTAGCAATATTGTTTGTGGCAAAGAAAAAGAGGGGGAAAAAGAGGGAAAGTAAATGCTAACCCCCCTAGGCCTTTGAAAATAGAAAAACAAATACACTTAGGCACTCTAGATAATATGCGTAAATATACACAAACTTAAACAAATGAATGTACAGATGTACAAACACATACATAGAATTACACCCACACATGTAAATATTTAGTGAAAAATTAATGTGTATGTATTTTATAAGTATTTAATAATAAATGAGTTGAGTTTTTGTATACGTTTTTTTGTTCCTGTTGTGAATCTATGTATATCCTTAAGTGAGTATATATTTTATGTGAGTGTGTCTGCGTGTATATGTGTGTTTAGTGTTTAGATAATGATAACTTTTTGAATTTAAAAATTTCTATTTTGTAAATATGGTTTCAGTTTTATTGTTATTAAAACCAAACACATATGCTTACGTACATACCAACATTTCTATGTTTTTTTTTTACCGGCAGACAATGAAGAGGGTAAATTACAAAAACGAGAATTAAACAGATTACGTATCGTTTCAATATGTTTTTTGTTTGTTTGGTTGTTTTTATTATTACGGTTTCTATGATTTTTTAATAACACATACACGTAGTTACTAAATTATACGTACGGTTAAAAAATTTCTGAAATTTCCGTTTTCGTTGAAAATCTTTATAGTTTCCTTGATGTTAAGACGGTCTTTTGCATTGGTTAAAAAATTTCTGAAATTTAATTGAATTGTGGGCCTACACAGGCTCACAAAAGTGTACATCAGGCCCACGAAAGTTAACAAATTTCAGACATTTTTAACCAAGACCATCTTAAAATCGTGGAAAGTTGTCAGACAATTACAAAGATTTTCAACGAAAACGGATTACTTAAAAAATTTCTGAAATTTGTTATCTGTATGTATACTTTTGTGGCTGACTGTACATACGTTTGCCATATAATAATGTGTGCGTACATACGTTTTAAAGCATATGTATGGGTATGCTTTTATACTACTTATGTTATGTATATATATACGTATTTTTGGGGGTTATTACAATTAGTTTTTGGTTGTAATAATAAGAATTTTTTTTTATAAGCGAAGGGCAACCGGAGAATGTTAGTGAAAAAGTAATTTCAAAACTTTATTTGTTGGTTTTGTTTTAATAATCGTATGCACTATAAAATATATTTAATTTAATTACAAACATTTAAACATACACGATTTATTTAAATATGTCTTCCATAGCCATTGTTATATTGAAACTAAAGGGTGTTTTTTATAGAGGTGTAGAACTTTAAGTTGGCATTACTTTACAAGATGGCGACCGATTTAACAGCTGTCAAGTGATTTATTCTCAGTTTGGTTTGGCAATTCATCATGAATAGACTCACGCCTGAACAACGCTTGCAAATAGTGAAAATTTTATTTCGAAAATAATGGTTCTGTGCGGAAAACGTATCGCGAACTACGTCCATTTTATCGTCGACAAAATCGTCCATCAGAGCAGTTAATTCGATTAACCATGGAACGTTTTCGCACCACGTTTACTCTTTTTGATAACTCGCATCCCCAGAGACGCTGTACGGTGCGTACAGAAGAAGCTATTGCTGCTGTAGAGCGTAGCATTGAGGAAGACCCGAATGAGTCCATCCGCCATCGAGCACAGGAATTAAATCTGTGTCCATCCACTTTATGGAAGATTTTGCGGAAGGATCTTGGTTTGCGTGCTTACAAAATCCAACTTGTGCAAGATTTGAAGCCAAACGATCATCAAGTAAGGCGTAGATTCGTCGAATGGGCCCAAAACGAGATTACCGTTGTTCCCGATTTTCATACGTGAATTTTGTTTAGCAATGAAGCGCACTTCTGGTTGAATGGCTACGTCAACAAACAAAACTGCCGCATTTGGAGTGAAGGTAATCCTCAAGTGTATGTGGAAACACCGTTACATCCAGAAAAACTGACTGTTTGGTGCGCTTTATGGGCTGGTGGAATCATTGGTCCGTACTTTTTCAAAAACGATGGTGGCCAGAACGTTACAGTCAATGGTGATCGGTATAGAGCCATGATTACAAACTTTTTCATTCCTGAATTGAATAACCATGATGTCCAGGAGATGTGGTTTCAACAAGACGGCGCAACATGTCACACAGCTCGTGCCACAATAGATTTATTGAAAGACACGTTTGGTGACCGCCTAATTTCACGTTTTGGAGCTGTGAATTGGCCTCCAAGATCTTGTGATTTAACACCGCTAGACTACTTTCTGTGGGGCTATGTAAAGTCATTGGTCTATGCGGTAAAGCCACAAACGCTTGACCATTTGGAAGACAACATTCGCCGTATTATTGCCGATATACGGCCACAAATGTTGGAAAAAGTCATCGAAAATTGGACGTCCAGATTGGACTACATCCGCGCCAGCCGTGGCGGTCATATGCCAGAAATCATATTTAAAATGTAATGCCACAAGATTATCTTTCGGATAAATAAAATTCACGTCAATCGAATAATCCATCGTTGTTTTATTGCAACTTAAAGTTCTATACCTCTATAAAAAACACGCTTTATAATTCTTGTTTAAAAAAAAATCGTGGTTGTTCCAAAGACCACACAATTGTGTATATTGGAATCTGTTTAGAAACGAAATGCATGTTGGATCATGCATACATATTGAATTCTTATACAGTGCATGACAGTGTAAATGGTACCCCAAAATATCAAATGAATATAACACCATTTAGATGTATGTTTTTATAATGGCTAATCTAATTCAAACATTAGATTGTCATTCTCCCCTTGCGGGGCAAGCAAATAATATTAAATTGATCTCTACCAGTTGTACAAATATTATTGGAAACTGAAACCACCTTAGGAGGAGAAATCAAATCACTCTACGTACAGTGAGCTACAAAAGAAACTTGACACTAAAGATAAAATTCTAACAATCTAAAAATTTTTTGTAATTTTTTGTTTTTTGTTTCAATTTTAAAAACTGGCAATGAAACAATTTTAAAATAAAAGTAACGGTAATAACAGGAATAATAAATGACAGGAATAAATAAATGCAGACACGGAAACAAGTACAGTGATATTCTGGAATGGTTTCTGAATGAAACCCCAGGGATATCTGCTAATGGTGGCTGCCACTTTAATTCAACATAATTTGGCCAACGTTAACTGTGATGATATTGTCTCATATTTGTGACAACACATGGATTTTGTGGTACATATTGCGTCGAACCAGTTATGATCATAAATTTAACTCATACAAGGTAAAATCTGCATTATAAAGGAGGTAAAAGGCAAAATTTCCTCAGCTCTATTGACTAAAGTGTTTTAAGCTGTGTTGACAATATGTGGTCGGAAATTGTCACAGTATTTCAAGCATTTTTCGCTAGTGCCCAGTTAAAATGATTCTTCGTTTTTATCGTCCTTATTGTAGTGATTCATTGCAAAAGTTAGTTCATTTTACGACTTCAAATGGCATTTCGGATTTCCTTGCTTGACTTGAATGAGTCCGGTTATTTGGAAACGTTTTGAAATTTAAATTCTTGAAGGGTTTTTGCCTTTTTTGAGTGCTCTGGCCTTCTTGGTCAATAACAAAATTCTGAGCCACTTGGAGCAACTCTCGAACATTGAATGCAATGGAACATATTCAGTATAAGAGCCGTTGTGCAATAGATCTACTTTACCTTTAATCTGTTATAAAGGTAACTGGCCGGCAAAACATTTCGACATTTGCATAGCAAAAGTACAGTTTGTTGAAGGAATTAGTGGAAATACTTGTCCTTAACATAAGATGTTAGAATCACAAACCATTTTATAAAAGAAACGCCATCGAAAGGTTACTTGAACTCTCGTTGTAATGTTTGTTGAGTACATTGTTTTATTGCTAAAATGGAATGTGTTCTCGTAATTGATTGGTCAGCGACTTACTTATTTACTGAAAGACTGCAGTGTTCCTCTTTGAATCGCTTTCAGACCTTCCCTGTGTTTTACAATGAAATAATATTCAAATATTTTGTCCATACGGATTACTTACTGGTTTTGGACTGTTGCTCTCTGCATGCGGTGTTGGGCCGCTGCATAAAATTGGCGGAAACATGGACAAGTTCCAATATGTAAGAATCCTAAGCGATGCAATGAAGCCGTATGGTGACGAGAATATGCCAGTAACATGGACATTTCAACAAGATAATGACCCGAAGCATACGGCTCATCACATCAAACAATGGTTTTTAAACAATTCGGTCGCTGTACTTGATTGGCTTTCATGCAGTCCAGATCTCAACCCGATTGAGAGTTTATGGCAAGTTATAAAAACCAAAGTAAGCTCAGTAAAAATAAGCAATTTTGATGATCTCTTCGCCGAAACAAAGGAAGCTTGGGAGGCCGTTCCAACCAGTGTATATGAAAGTCTTGTTACCTCGATGCCTCGGAAATGTCAAGCTGTTATCGACAACAATGGTTTTGCAACAAAATATTGATTTTTTTTCTAATAAATACATGTTTTTCATGAAGTTTACGGTGTGTCCTTAATTATATGCACGACTGAAATCAATATTCTTTAAAAAAATGGCTCACAGCTTTATAAATAATAATTTATTTGACACAATAAGTAGTTATTTTCTACGACTAACAGTTTAATTAACTAAACTTGGACAAATTTTGACAATATCATACAACCATTTGTATTTTTTGCTTCAAGCTCACATGTAAGCTTCGTGTCCTTAATTAGTTGCACGCAGCTGTATCTTACTAACTTTCTTACTTAATCCTTTAGTTAGGATTACGACCTAGCTTCCCACTCCACCCTTCTGGTGTGTGTTAATTTGATTCATGAGTGGCGTGACCTACAGTTTAAAGTCGACTCCAAACTACAGAATTTTGAGCAACTTTTCATGGTAATTTTATTTACTTTCAGTGTTTTTCCGAAGAAATATTTTTTCATACTTCGTTCTGTTCGAGATGTCTCAGCTGTGGTTTGAACCACGGGCTCTCGTGTTAATAAGCCAAAACCCTACATACTAGACCATGGCGACGTCCATTAGAATTACTTCCTTTTATACAATGCCCTGCATGATTAGAGACCATCTTTCAAAGAAAACTTAAATCTTTAATTAGTGGTTACATTTGGTTTATTCTGCTATGAAATCTTATCCTCAAAATCGTCTGGCAATCATTGTAAAGCAAATAAAAATATTTACAAGACCACATATGTTATTGTTTTAATTCCTCTCTTATAATCCTGGCCATATTGTCATAATGACGCCTTTACAATTTTGTTTGTTTAACTAACAAATCTTTTGTGGTCTATTTTGTCTACAGCTAGCTAAAGAAATATAGAACTTAGGATTACAATACAACAGAATTAAAATACAAAGCTGTTTAGCTGTTTTTACTGACAATGTAATAAAATGTAGCTGAGGCTGAAATTCTGATGCTGACTCTTAAATACGTACCATATCCAACCCATATCCTTACAATCGTTTGCTATTTAATACAAGAAATTTTCATAAATTCTGTCTCTGTGCTGTGCCTTTAGAGGACGGCTTAACAAGTTTAACACCCAGCCAGCACTGGTCGTAGTTAAATAGACAAACACTTCTGTTTCGAAAACCTGTGATAACGAGACGTTTATGCTGTCGTTTTCAGACAATGCCTAGTAAAAGGAAAAACTAAATAGATTTCCAGGCATATTATAATTTAGTATAATTGGTACAGGGATAATAAAGATAAAAGTCCTTATGTTTGTATAAGACAAGCGTTCTTTTTTTGTTTATTTGTTTGTTGTGCACACAGGCGGTATTTTAACACACATACAATCATTACACATCACCTCCAGCATATTTAAAGTACAACCACCGACTAGGCTGTTTAACATCCGGTGTTAAACACACTGAACTTTTATCGTAATGAACTTCAAAGGATAAACAACAGAAACAGGAGTTTTACCCACACATTAAATATTATTTTATACCCTACAACCAAAAAAACCGTATTGAAGGCAGTAGCAGTAGTAATTAGCAGAAGATTTGAGGGTCTAAGGTTCTAGAAATAGCGACCACATACACCAACTGGTGAAATATTTAAAGAAATTCACAATTATTGCTAATATTTGGTATACCGTCGTTGTACACAAGTGATGCTTTATCGTAGAACTTGTATAATGCTTTACTGTCCCGTGAGTCTTCAGTAAATTATGAACAAATTTGGAATTCTTATGAATTTTCAACATAGTCTTGCGGATGCCATCCTATACATGAAAAATGTATTCCATTTTTGCTCGGTTATAGGCGGGCATAAGTAGTAACGAGCTCGAACTAAAGTCTATTAAAAAACCTGGCCTTAAATTCTTTTGATTTCTGAAAACCAGTACAGCTAAGCTACATAGAAAAAGACCACGAAAAGCAAGCCGTAACAAAGCAACAAAAAGTTTGTGGTAACAAGAATTACAATAACAAAACTATTATGAAATTTAATTACAATAACAAAAGCACTTAAAAATATCGTGAAATGTACGTAAGAGTAACAATAACAAAACAACAGTAAGATTCTCGAAGTTGCCAGACAGAAAAATAAATGAAATGAAAATAGAGCGAAACTTAAAATTGCCCGTAAGTCTTGTATTATTATTATAAGTCTTGTATTAACTTAGTAGGGTTGTAAATATTGTTACAACAATGCACACACTTATTCTAATAGCAGTATTGAACGCACTATCGTCGCTCTATACCGAGATTAAATTATTTCGGTTTTTCCATAGCGCTATTTGAGTGTGATAAGAGAAACGGTTATATTTTCAAGATGGTCTGTCCGCTCGGAATGAGTCGCATATTCATGAAACTGTTTGAGCAGAGATGTTAAAGACAGGACTCGGAATCTACAGTCACGCTTCCAACGCCGGATGTAATCAGAAGTGTCAAATCAAGAATTCAGCGAAATCCACTAACGACATTGATCTTGTCTGCCAAAATGGTTTGAGACTTGGAGACGGTCGTCTGATATGATTCTCGAGTCGATAAAGGTCATCACTCAGATTCATGCATGGTTTGGTGGGATGTCCCTTACGATCGTATCACTGATTTGTATTTCCACGAATAAGAGATCAAAAAATTGTCTAAAGTTTACTAGGAATCGTTTTTGAAACTATTATATATTTTCTAAAACCAGCATCGGATTTTCAAGAAAGATTCTGTGCCGGCTATAAAGTTTGAACAACCCAAACCTGTTTTCATTCATCTCCTTTGACGATTGGCTCTCTGGCAGTCCTGATTTGAACCCACTAAAGTGGACAGTTTGAGGGACAGTGTCTCCTAAAACAAAGTGAATTCGATATTGTGACCCATTTTCTACTTGATGAGGTGCTTACAGCTACTGATGATTGGCCAGTTTGAATAAATATGGTAAATCTGGTCAAATAGTTCCATAAGCCGTTACATGTTGCCAACATTTGTTAATTTTAGTTGGTCAAGTTAAATCGTCTGCCTTCCTAAATAGGATAGCTCATTTGATGCCAATAAGGTCTAATACCGAATGGTTTTTCATTTTTTGCTTTATGTTTATAACTCTGGGCTGGAATTTCTCAACCATTCTCGTAGTTTTATGAAGGTGTGGATTTTATTCAAAACCCCCTTGGACTAAACCCGATCTGTTCATGGTAAATTTAGTAACTCTCAGAGTTTTTACCACAGATCTGCTGAGAGGAAGCCGCCGAAGAAATGTATTTTCGTTTTTTTGTTTTTTTTTTGTTTTTTAGAAAAAATTGATGGTGTCCGGATTACAGAGTCTACTGTTGTAATAAAATAAGTGTCCGCATTACCGCGTTGTCCAGACTTGCAGGTGTCCGGAATATCGAAATTATACTGTAAGTACACTTGAAAACATTACTAACAATTTTTCTCTGGGTTATATGTACACATGCTTCTCACAACTAGAGCCACATATTTATCATGTTCTCTTTGTGCCTACCACTGGTGTATGTACACTTTTTTCTGTGACTGTGTATTTTACATAATTCTACTTTTGTATTATCTACACCCTCCTACTCGCTTAATAGAAACTGCCACATATGTTTCCTTGTGTCGAATTAATTTCTCTTTAAAATCTTTCTTTAAGCTGAACAATAAAACTCTGGATTGTAAAATAATTTGTAATACGATGACATTATGATTAATGTTATGTTGCCGGTTCTGCACCCTTTTTGCGGTCTTACAACTTAAATTCCATTTCATTTCAAATGATCCTAATTAGCAAATAACTGTAAATGTGTAATTTTTTTCTCTTTTTAATATCGTATATAAAATTCTCTTGTATTTATTATTCATAAGCATGTGTGTGTGTAAGTGAGAGTACTTCCATTTTCCATGTGTTGTGTAGGTACATATGTATGTATGAATGTCTGTCAGTTGGTTTGTGGTTTGTGTCTTTTTAGCATAATGAAAAATGAACATGGTTTTGAAAAAACAAAAACAAAAAAAAAGAAGGAAAAACAATTAAAAAATTTGTAATAACAGAAAGGGGAAGAATACAAAGGAAAAAACAAAAACAAACAAAGCAATGTGTGAGAATGTGTGAGAAATGAATACACAGAGGATTATGAATGTTCGACCATCGAATAACAAACAAACACTAGAAAAACATTATTAAACGCAACAACCATTTGAAATTGTGAAAAAAAAGGTTATGCTGCTAAAGGTTATGAGAGTGCGGGGAATTTCTCTCAGTGTTGCAGTGTTTAATATTCATAAATGAATGAAGAAAAACTAACAAATATTTTTTCCCTCAATTATTTACTCTGCTACATGCATGCTTTTACGCATCTGGTCCGGAAAATAAACATTTCAAAATGCTAATATTCCCTCTCCTTCACATGCGTGATGTTTGTGTGCCTGCGAGTGCAGTTACTAAACCAAATAAAATTGCTCACACACACACACATACACAGCCTTGCTAACATAATAAAAAACAAATTTTTTTTGTTTTTTTTTTTGTTTTTTATAACAAAAATTAACATTTTTGCGGTTTGGCTATCTAAAATGTATGCATACTCGTATGTGTGAGAGAGTGCGTGCCAGTGTGCATTCAATTGCAGAAATTACAAATGAACATGAAATTCATCTCTCCCTTGCTGCTAAAAGCCTGCTTGCCTGCCTGCCTGGCTATATTGTGTGCTCTATTCTACAGCAAGTAAGGCTAGTTTTGTTTTTTTTTTGTTTTCTGGCCCAATATTATGCAAACATTCGCTGCACATTCCAAAGACCAACCAAATAAACCAGACCAAAATAATCAACGGGAAAATTTTTCATTTTTTTATTCTGTTCTCTCACTTCCAAAAACTTTCATTTCCATTATTTTGCCATGAAAGTGTGTTAGTGCTTTTTCATTTATTGCATATGTATGTATTGTATACGAGAGCATTTAATATATAGTTTTCACTGCATTTCGTTGTACGTTTTTTTCTTCCCATTTTCATTTTTCATATTCAACTTAAACATGTTTTCAATTTGAGAAAGTGAAATTGCAAGGATATGCATGTGGTTGGACAAGATAAATGAAAAATTTTTGAATATTTTTTTTTTTTGTTGTTCATATGCTCCACTTATTATTCAACTGTTGAGGGGTTTTAAATGGCACCATAAAATGGGGAAAAATTACTTGCAATTGTTATTCATGAAAAATTCAAATAAAAAAAAAAGAACCAAAAAAAACAAACAATTTCACTTGGCATAGTTTTTGGATACCAGCAACCAATTTCAAACCAAAAAAAGTTGTTCCAATTCGTGTTTCTCTTCGGAAAACATTTGAAAATGCTGATAAAGGCCTTGGAATTTAATTTTCAGCCTATTCTAGTTTAAAATTTTAATCCGTTTTTTTTTTAATTCAATAGGCAGGGATTGAAAATCGGCCCATTTGATTTCATGAAAAGGATTAAGAGGAAATTATAATGCAAGTGAAATTCAGGTTAATTGACTGCTAATCGCCGTAGTCTAGTAGGTAGTGTGTTGGCTTATAAGACGTAAAGCCAGGGTTCGAGCCCCAGGCCAGACATCAAAAAGTATTTCTACGGCGACTTCCTCTCAGCAGATTTCTGGCAAAAACTCTGAGAGTAAATAAAATTGACATGAAAAAAAAGTTTCTCAAAAATCTGTCGTTCGGAGTCGAATTTAAACGGTAGGTCCCACCACTAATGTATAAAAATTAACACACACGACATAAGTGGTGTGAGAAACTAGGACGGTGTACAATGGCTCAATTCGACCCCCGGGTACTGTACTTCTCTTAATTGACAAGCACACGTCCTCTAACCTGACCTAACCTAACCTGACTGCTAATAGCCAAGCAGTTGTATATGATCCCGAAAGCTTTGTAATGTTAGCAACTTTTGTCCGACTTTTGATGGAGACAAGTTGTCTCAGTTAATAAATCTCAATCGTCCTTGTACTATAGTTTCATGGAATTTCCATACCTAATTGGTCATTACAACCCTTCAGTCAACATAGGCGGTGGAACCTACAGTTTAAATGTCGACTTCGAATGACAGAATTTTTAAGAAAATTTCGACGAACTCTCGAACATCGAATGCGATGAAATGTATTCAGAATAAGAGTCGGTGAGCAATCGATTTGCTTTACCTTTAATCTGTTTTTACTTGCCGGCAAAAGAAAAACACTTTGTTGAATGAATATTTGCCATCGTTAGGTTATTTGAACTGACTTCCATCCGATCGAAAATATAATATAATACTCGCCTATTGATTCATTAAAATATTGGCAATAATTGTTGAGTACATAGTTTTATTGCTACCACAATGAAATGTGCTCTAGTAACTAATTGGGTAATGCCTTTCACTATTCTTTACTGAAAGAAATCTTTCTTCAACTACAGTGTTACGCGATGGATCGCCTTCGGACCTTTCCTCTGTTTTACAATGAAAAATTATTCAAATGTTTTGTCCATTAGGATTACTTACTGGTTCTGGGCTGTTGCTTTCTGTACTTATCTTGCCTACTTCCCTACCTAATTGATCATTACAACCCTTTAGTTAGAACCCTCAAATCTGCCTGCCTGGTAAAAGGGTAGCTGTTAAGCTCTTTACTGTGTTTTAATAGGGATTCTAAAATCCAATCAACTTACAATCTTTTTTAAGGGACGTAAAAACTTAAGGCCCGGATTTAGTTACATTCGAATCTGATAAAATTAGTAACAATTTTTGCTGTGGCTTTTGGAATTTTAAAAACTAAATTCATTCAACTTGCCTCCAGGAGTTCTCTGAACACTATCTCCCCATAGAGGATTACAACAAGTGGGAACGTTTTAGCGCCTTCTCTTAAAAAGTTTTAGGATCCAATGACACTAAGTTCCTTAACAACAACGAAATAGATATTGTTTTACATACGGCTTTGTTTCTAAGTAGGGACAGAGGACGCTAATGTTGCCCGTCAAAAAACATAAGCATTTGTTTAAGCAGACACATCCAGCCATGCTGAATCTTTTCTACAGAAAAATATGCCGTAGAGTAAAGCCATCACTTTATTAGATGTTTAAGCATCAAATTTCCTCTTATTTGCTACAATTTACTACTCTTCTCTATCACGTCTTGCTACAAATTTCTTAATTTCGTTGCTCTCTGGTTTGCTTTATCTAAGTCCACTTTATTATACCTTTTTTAACTACTCTGGTTTAATTAATTATACTTTAATATATACAGTCGTACTATTTTTTGCTTTAATCTGTTCTGGTCCACACCATTCTGAACTAATCTACTAATTTTTTAGTATACATACATACATACATACATCCATAATTGGTCCCTTCAGATCGGATTACGACCGCTAGGTTCGTAGCACTTATGTTGTGTGTGTTAATTTTATACATGAGTAGCGCGTACTGAAGTTTAAAGTCGATTTCGAACGACAGATTTTTGTGAATCTTTTTTATGGGAATTTTGTTTGTTCTCTGAATTTTAACCACAGAACTGCTGAGAGGTAGTCGTCGAAGAAATATTTTTTCATATTTTCCAGATTTTTGATATCTGACCTGGGGTTTAAACTGTGGTCTCACGTCTAATATGCCAACACACTACCGACTAGACTACGGCGACTTACAAAGTCAATCCACTTGTTTACTAATTAATTTGCTACTCATTGCTCTTTTACTAATTGGAACTCTAGCTTCTCTTCTTTCTTACTACAATGCATTGTTCTCTAGTTTTCTCTACATTCTTGTGCTGTAGAATATGTAATCTAATCTTTTTTACTACTGTGTTATCTGCTCTATTATAGTGTGCTGTGTTATCTGCTCTATTATAGTGTGCTGTGTTATACCGAAGTATGTTATGCTTTTTACTACTACCATAGTCTAATCTGCTGCACAATAATCTACTCTGGCCTACTGTGCTGTTCTGTTCTACACTGTTGTATACTACTTTACTTAACTGGTCTACTGCTCTACTAAAGTCTGTCCTGTTCTACACTGTTGTAGACTATTTTACTTAAATGTAATGTACACTGCTAATGTACAAAGGCTGTTCTGTTCTACACTGCTACAATCTACTCTTCTGTTCTTCTGATCACTCTGCTTTATTATTGCACTTTGCTCTTCTGTAGTTTAGGCAGACTTTCAAAATGTATCAATAAAAAGTTTGTATGCAGTTCTACTACGATATATAAATTATGTAGATATGCAAAGTTATCAAACAATGCATCAACTATAAATCCGATGCCTGATTGCTATTTGCCTGCGTTAAAAATACACATTGGCGACATTTTGAAATAGTATACATTGTAAACATTTTGTGCAGCGGCTTTATGAAACACTATAATTTGTTCAAACGAAAAACAACTACCATTTTGGAAGTCAGTCTTACTCTGCTCTAGTATAGTCCACTCTGCTGTACTATAGTGTATTCTGCTTTGCTAAAACGCACTCTGCTGGATGTTTGCTACAGTTCATTGTACTGAACTTTACTGTACTCTACTATTCTATTATTGCACTATATTGTACATTATTGATCTGTAGAGTATTCTTATCTTTTCTATTGTAGTCCACCCAACTTTACTATATTATCTGCTCAACTATAGTGTACTCTGCGGTACCGAAGTATGCTATGCCCTACACTGCTATATATTCTGCTGTTCTGTCCTATACTGCCGTAGATTATTCTACTTAACTGTAGTCTACACTGCTCTACTAGAGTCTGCTCAGATCGTTGCTATAGTCTACTCTTCTCTCTCTCTTCTGACCACTATGCTGTACTCTACTAGAGTCCAATTTGATCTACTATAGTCTAGTCTGCTTTACTATAGACCTTCTGATCTACACTGCTGTAGACTATACTACATAACATAATTAGTGCGCCCCCTTGTGGGAGCAACGTGGTGTCTGTGGTTTAAACCCAAATCGCGGGAAGAGCGCAAGTTCGGTGTGGCGTTGCACTCTCAACCGTTATAGAAGTTGAGTTTAGATGGTCTCCCACCCCTAACCAAGAGGGAAGTCTTGTCCAAATGCAAGGCTTCGATTTGGTACTCACGTATGGAGATGTAATAAGGCATTGTGCACGGTTGCATCATTGTGCGTGGGGGCGCTGGTAGATGCATTGTTTCCACCCGTGCTTAGAGCACCGTGTGGTAAGCCATCGCGGCGATACTCACGTAAAACAATGGACTAATAACATAATTGGTCATTACAACCCTTCAGTTAGGATTACGACCTAGTTTCTCACACCACTTATGTTGTGTGTGTTAATTTTATACATGAGTGGTGGGACCTACAATTTTATTTACTCTCAGAGTTTTTGCCAGAAGTCTGCTAAGAGGAAGTCGCCGAAGAAATACTTTTTGTATTTTGTTTTGATGTCTGGCCTGGGGCTCGACCCTGGCTTTAAGTCTAATAAGCCAACACACTACCTACTAGACTACGGCGACTTATAAGTAGACTATACTACTTAACTTTATTTACAATGCTCTACACTGATCTTGCCTACTCCTCTCAACTACCGATCACTCTGCTCTATTATTGCACTCTGCTGTCCATTCTGTTCTTCACTGCTATACACTATGGTACTCAACTTTACTGTACACTGGTCTACATTGATCGGGTGTACTCCCTCTCCTATTGCTCCATTATTGCACTACTGCTCTATTATAGTCTACTCTACTCTGCTTTATACTACACTATGTTAGCATAGTCTAAACATTTCCCCGATTAAGCTTCATTTTATAAAATAATCCAACATGTGTGGTTTTTTCTTTCACTTACCTTTAACCAGTTGTGAGTCAATTTTAGCGATCTCACCGATTGAGCCAAAGCTGCCGGTATTTGACACAAACCCGTACCACTGGCATCCAACTCCTTAAGGCTCCATGAGGCCACAAATTCCTGCATATAGGGTCCAATATCGGGATTAAAGGCAATATTTAAGGCCACTAGACCTGTTATGCCCTGTAAAGCTCTTATGGATTTGCCTTTTAGGCCATTAAAGGACAAATCCAAATATTGGAGATTCGGTAGAGCCAGAAACGTTTCATAATCAATATCGGTAATGTTGTTATGCGACAGCAGAAGAGTATTTAAGCTCAACAAATTGTAAAATGTTTCGCGGTAAATGGAACCCAAGCGATTAAATGCCAAATTCAAATGCTTTAAATTGTGCATACGCTGTGTGAAAAAGGAAGCTTCCGGATTGCTTAGATGATTATGGGAAATATCCAAAGATTCGAGATTTTTCAGCAGCGAGAAATCAATTGAAGAAAGTTGCTCCACACGATTATAAGACAAATACAAGTTGCGCAAGTATATGTTCGAGGTGAGATTGGATGTTTTGATCAAATTATGATTGAGATTAAGCGAACGTAAAGTCGTTGCCTCTGTGAGTGGTATAAAGTTGAAGGAATTGTTCTTCAGATTGAGTAAATTAAGCGAAGTGACATTATGCAGGCTGGTAATATTGAATTGTGATAAGAAGTTATCGCTTAAATCGAAGACAGCAGCAACTTTTAATTGCTTGAGAAGGGCAGGAGAAATAAACAATTCCGTTAAATTTTTCTGATGTAAATCGATTATGACTTCATTGCCATTGAGGGAGGAGGCCGCAGATCTTTTTATTAACTGATGAGTCTCTTCATAGGAGGGCGATCTCTTCTGATAGTAACGTAATTCGGTGTCCTCTCTACGATAGCTGGGCTCATTTTCATCTCTTAGTATACGATGTATTGTCTCATACGATAGCCTTTTCAGTTCACTGCGATACAAATTGAAATGTTCACCACTGCTGTTGGGCGCATCGGGGGAAGACCCCGCCACAGCAGCCTCATGTATATTTGATTTCTCTTGCAGTAGTTCATCATCGTTGATGAGCAGCCTTATCTGGGGGTTTTCTAATTTGGCACATTTTACGATTGGCAATATGGCGCTTAAGACACCTAAAATAATTATTATGCTAACATCACAGTTATATTTACAACAGACACCGTTAAATGTCAATCTCTTTGGAAATATTTGGCATTTAAATGACATGTTTTTTGTGTTCTCACGCCCGTAATGGCAGTTGCTGGTTTTTGACACAATTAATGGCATTGAAGGGATTTTCTTCTTTCGTGTTTTTTGCTTTTTGCAATTTTCTGCTTTCAAATTTTTTCTTAATTATGTTTTCCTCACTTAGTTTGGTTTTTTCTTTCGTTTTGTTTGTTTTTTAGATTCTAAAACATTTTCTTAATGTTTTGCTCTCTGTAGGTTATCAGGTAACTGCTTAGAAAGTAAACGAAGTCTTAGCAAAAATTGCCATTAGACGTGATACTCATTAAACATAAAACAGCGGGATTTTCATTTTCATTTCCATTTTTTTTTCTTCTTTCTCTCTCTCAATAAAGCGAAGGTTTTTTTTAACTGTTTACGTGGCTGGTTTCTATAAACGTGGCGAATTGAAAATTTAAGTCACGTTTCTGGTTTTCTTTTGCCTGTTTATGGTCCTTGTTAATATGTTGTTGTTGTGGCTGTTGTTGAGCACCATGTCATCGGATTTGAAACTTCTTTTTCAAATGCCAAAAATAATTGTGTTACTTGGCATTGTTGTTGTTATTGTTATTAAGAAGAATTCCATTTAAATAATACCACGTAAAATGAAGAGTTTAAATTTTCAATTAAACCAAACAAATCATCACTTGTCTCTCTCTGCCTGTTTCTCTCCTTTTGGCTTACTTGCTATTTCTCTTATTACTTCTGTTACTTCCGTTGTTGCGTGTGTGTGTGTGTGTGTAACTTCCTGTTCCTAACGCTTAATTTAAGATTTTCATTAAATCTTGTTTTTATCTCCCTCCCTCTTTCTCTCTCTCTCTTATTTACTTTTGTCTGTATATTGAATTCTTTTTGTAAAATAAAATTTCTTGTAATATTTGCACGTATTTTTCCTAGGCTCAGCTGCTTTTTAAGCTCCTTTCTTGTTTGCCTTTGGTTACCTTATCCCTTCGTTTGGTTTTCTATTATTTTACCATTATTTCTCGCTTTCATTTCTTTAATTTTAATTTATTTTTTTATTTGTGTTTCATTTGAAATTTTGTTGCCGTAAAGTATTTGTCCTTTAATTGTTATCGTTATTGTTGGCTCTGTAATGAAAAAAGAGAAGAATTTAAAATTTAATTTAAAAAAAAAATAATTGGTTTAATTAGCTTAATAAAGCTAAACACTAAAAATCATTCGTTACTTGAACTAGGGTGGCCCATCTAAAGGAGATACGCCTTCTATTACACAAAATTTAAATGCACTACGTTCAACGAAAGGTCAAATGTTTAAAGGACTTAACAGGGCGTTCTAGTTAGCAGAACTAACGTTGATGCATAGAAAATAGAAGTAAACATACGGGGAACATACATACATAACATTATTGGTCATTACAACCCTTCAGTCAGGACTACGACCTAGTTTCTCACACCATCAGGGAACATTTTAATTTATTCAGATCTTTAGCACAGTTAGTATAGCGCTAGTGTCGCACTGTAGACACTTTTGTACGCAGTCGTTAGGAAAGAAACTAAGTCTTGAAGAAAGTAATAAATGGAGAAACGATTCGGAAAATTTGTTTTTTATTCAGGATTGTCATACATATGTACATACATTATTGACATTACAGCCCTTCAGTCAGGTTTACAACTTTTTTTTTCAAGACAGGAGTTGCGGAGTTGGTTTATTAGACGTAAAGCTAGGGTTCGAGCCCCAGGCCAGGCATCAAATCAAAATACAAAAAGTATTTCTTCGGCGACTTCCTCTCAGCAGATTTCTGGCAAAAACTCTCAGAGTAAATAAAAATTGCCGTGAAAAGTTTCTCAAAAATCTGTCGTTCGGAGTCGAATTTAAACTGTAGGTCCCGCCACTCAAGTAGAAAATTAACACACACAACATAAGCGGTGTGAGAAACTAGGTCGTAATCCTGACCATTAAACTCATTAAGTCTTTACGAAGTTCAACTTCAAATCATTGAAACTACTACGGAAGAAGGTATACAAATCATTGAAGGGTTGTAATGACAAAATTATGTATGTTGCGGAACCTACAATTTAAAGTCGACTCCGAACTACAGATTTTTTTGAGGAACCTTTCATGTAAAGGAGGATTTTTGCCAGAAATCTGCTGAGAGGAAATCGCCGTAGAAATATTTTTTCATATTTCGTTTTGTTGGAGATGTCTGACCTGGTGTTTGAAATGTGGACTCACGTTTAATAAGCCCACACACTACCTACTAGACTACGGCGACTTCTAAGGGAGTTATCCTAGTCCTTAAATACGATATGAAATTTAAACAACTTTAATGGCAGCATATGAAATGAAGTTGACAACGTAATGTTAAAGCGCATGTCCACAAAATCTCGCTATTCAGATCAGAGTCCCGGGGAAGACGAAAAACTTTTAGATCGCCAACCCATTGTATTTACTCACATTAAGCTCATATCTAATATGTAAAATTCATATTGCAGAGAACATATGTGACGTATGAGTTATACTTAATTCCATTAGTTTCATAAATGACAAAATCAAAGTTTTTTTATTGCATACTTTTCAGGGTAACTACTCCAGTACATGTAATGTGATGCGTATGAGTAATATAGTTCAAATACAATTAAAAAGAAAGTATACCCCATAAATTTGGAATTATGCTACATGATTTTTCGATTCTATGCAATTCTAGACTATATTCTAGTAGGCGTTCATGAGAGCCAAGTGTTCGTATGACGGTTGTACTGGCAGATTGTATTTCTATTTAATGTTACTTTCACCCCAAACCCATTTTGTATAGACCGCATCTTAAAAATTCTCAAAGTGCCCGCTATTTCCCATAAAATTTCTCCAAAATTAAAAAAAAAAAATTGTTTTTAGCCGAAAACGAAATAAATTTTCTACTTTAGTGAGCCCAGAATGATTTAGAGAAACAGACGTTTTTCAATGAATAACAAACAAATTTTCTTTTAAAAAGAAAATAAATTTTTGCCTCAATTGGGAACAACAACACAAAAAACTCACTGAAATGGAAGTGAACATGTATGTATGTATGGGTGTAGCAATGGTTAATCGCCTAAAATGATGCTGATGCTGTAACAAATGAAACACTTTTTAAGTAATTGAGAGGAAAATTCATGCCGATGCATTAACTTGCATTCACAGCTACAACCACATATGCCAGAGAGAGAAATGTTGGGGGTGTGTAGAAAAGAAAGAGCACAGCATTAATTACTACTAAAAGAGTAAGATTAAGAGAGAGAGAGAGGGAGGAAGGAAGGAAGAGCAAATAAGCGATTTAACCCACATATGAAAATATGAATTGAAATGAATACGATTTTTTTGTCTTTCATATTCATTGCTGTTCATTGTTGTTCTTGTTGTATTGGTAAATACATACTTATATGACTATTTATTATTATTATTGTGTATTAGTTTTTGGTGTGATTGTATTTGTATGCGTATGCACTTGTGTTTAAATATTTATATTTACATTTCCTTAATTACTTTGCCACACACTACTTATACATGCTCATGTTTCTGTATGAATATTCATATTTAATCTCTCAAATGAATATCGCAAAATATTGTGAATTCTCTACACACACACACCCACACACACCACAAACACACACTAATAAACACATTTCTAATCATCAACAACAAGAGATTAAAACCACTATTGGAAAGCATATGTTATTCAGTAGTGAATATACGATAGTAACAATAATAATGACAACAACAACAGCAAATAAGTAGTACTTGTAATATACAATTGTGAGCACATAATCACAGCAATATATACATACATATTTACAATTAATGTAAATGTAAATACTTATGTACTTATAGTTATGCAATGCAAAATTGCAATACATATACAAAATTATATAGAAATGAGAGAAAGAGACAGAATATCTGATTGTAAATTATTCTACACAGCAATAGCGAGTCTAAAATGCAGTCGAACTTCCATAACAAAAAGACAGACTCATCTTTTCAAAGCCTTATATGCTGTTGTGTTGTTATAGTTTACAGAGATTTTTGGCTTATTAGATTATTAGACGTAAAGACAGGGTTCGAACCCCAGGCCAGACATCACAAAAAATACAAAAAGTATTTCTTCGGCGACTTCCTCTCAGCAGATTTCTGGCAAAAACTCTGAGAGTAAATAAAATTGCCATGAAAAAGTTTCTCAAAAATCTGTCGTTCGGAGTCGACTTTAAACTGTAGGTCCCACCACTCATGTGTAAAATTAACACACACAACATAAGTTGTACAATGGGTCAATTCGACCTCCGGGTACTGTACTTGTCTTAATTGACAACCTAACCTAACCTTTGTTGACCCATATAAGGTTAAAAGTGTTGCTTACAATGATGAAAGGTGTCCTTAGAGAGATTGAAAATCGAATACAGGATAGTTGATCAAGAAAACAAACTGCTTAGTTTAGCCTTTGACTGGTCTAAGGATTGGTGTCACACGGACTTGGTGAGCTTATACGACGGCTAAGCGTCTCTGAAATATACGACTCTCAAGATATATACTACAGGGGTTGCTATATATACACATAGCCACAGAAGTATACATACGTTGATTTAAATGAATTCCGTCCGGAGCTTTGCTATCTCGCACTAACAGGAAAAATATTTTTGCAAAAATTTACAATTCTATCACTCAAATCCGTTGCAGTTTAGAAAAAATTAGACAAAAAGGAAGCTTTGCCACTAGAATTTTATGTTATCATGACATGTTTTTCCTCTCGCTATCATGACATTCTTTGTTCTGTTATTCGCAAACCCTGAAAACTCCTGTTTGCCAATTGCTGGTCAACTGTAGTAATCGATAATACGGGATATTAAATTCGTTAAGTAAAATAAGCAAATTATTAACAAAACGCAAGTCCAAAGAGTATTGTTAATAAAAAATAATTTTCAAAAACTTAATTTTATTGTTTTTGTCTCTTCATTGCATATTAAATTATTTTTTCCCAACAACTCTTTATAAAGATATTGCCTTGACTTTTGAACTGCAAATAAGGTCACTTAATTTTAAATTTGATGTTCAGCAAAAAAAAAAAAACGAAAACAAAAGGAAAAAAAGGAGAAAGAAGGAATAAAAAAGAAATTTACTTGAGTAAGAAATTTATCGTTATGAAATGCCAGAGCGATAAAAATACAAACGAGAACATTAAAATTTATGTCCATACGCTAGCAACCCACATTCAGATACTCACACATACAGACTTACACCACCCCGAATAATAACGGAAATAGACATATTTTGGCCTTTATTATTGCCTCGTATGTTTTTTCAATTTTTTATGTGTTCGAGTGGCAGTGATAAAAACCAGAATTTAAAATGAAATTCAAATATTTCTGTGGATACAGGAACTGTTTAATTTGTTAAATCGCTCAATAAAATTGAGAGAATAATGTAAGCACTTTAGATTCCCTTTATAGCCAGATAAGAACAATATACAGCACGTATGTAAAATTTAAATATTCGGGTCAAATTGCTGAATTTCGGCTGAGACGGGACAATGAGCGTCCAATATACATACGCACACATACATAACACTATGCGACAAAATAAAAAAAAATGAATTACGCCCAGCTAATGACATACTCGTAGTGTAAATTGTGGGCTTTGTTGAGTAGAACTTACGTAAAAATATTTTTTTTTATATTTCTTGAACCCTCCAAACCTGTTTTATTTGACAAAAAAATTTTTTTTTGAACTTTACGCACAAATTGATTGATTACACAAACATTTCTGAAACGATGTCCATAATTTTAACCTTATTAGAAAGGAGAGGAATGGATCTTTAAAACGATATACATATATATATTATTTGGCTTAATATGCTATGACGTTTGATGAGGTAAACTTGACAAATGCGAATTTTTTTTTCATAATTTTTCAATTTTGTCCGTTCATAATAGCAAACTTTAATTAAAAAATATAAAATAAATGATGTCATTCTGAAAGTGTATTATCTTGTGAAGAGATTAACACCTTGTTTGATCAAATCATCACTTATTTCATATTTTGTAATTAAAGTTTGCTGCTATGAACGGACAAACTTGAAAAAATTAGAAAAAAAATTATATTTTCCAACTTTACCCGATCAAAGCACTTAACATATAAGTTTGAAACATATGTTTGTGTATACCATTTTAAAGGCTATTCTGTCTCCTTTTCAAAAAACTTTGGATTTTGAAAATATGTTAAAAAATATTTGGGTAATCAATAATTCTGTGTGAAAAGATAAAAAATATCGTTTTTGTCAAATAAAACAATTTTGGAGGGTTCGAGAAATATAAAAAAAATATTTTTGAGTTCTACTCAACAAAACTCACAACCTAGACTATGTCATTAGCTGGGAGTATTATGACTGTCGCACCTTGTAATTGCTCATTACAACCATTCAGTCAGGATTACGAACTAGCTTCTCACATCACTTATATTGTGTGAGTTAATTTTAATTCGACTTCCTACGATAGATTTTTGAAAAACTTTTCATGGCAGTTTTATTTAATTTTCAGAGATTTTGCGAGAAATCTGCTGAGAAGTCGCAGAAGAAATATTTTTCAATTTCGTTTTGTTGAAGATGTCTGTCTTGGGGTTTGGAACTATGGCCTCACGTCTAATAAGCCAACACACTATCCACTAAACTAGGGCGACTTCATCGAATAGTTAACAATAAATTTTCCTTGAACACAAATACTAGGATATCTATTTGAAACCCACTTAAACTGTCAAACTTCAATCCACTACAACTTACTTATGTCGGCTCATATCCGACTTCCTTTACTACTTTTCGCCATTTTCTAGAAGAGGGAAGAGATTTCTAGTGACGCATGGGAATTTAAATGACCTACCCTATGCACATAGTTAGAAACTATATATTACGGCAGAATCTTTTATTATCCAAAATCTTTTATTGCACTCTAGAAGTGTCTCGAGAGCTTGTTCCAGTGGCAGATTCGCCGATAATTTGTATTTGTAAAGCTATGCGTGATTAAACTCTACATGGAGTTAGTAAATCCAAATCTTAAAGCGATATAAACTCTTCGGAGTTCTTCAACTAACTGGGTACAATAATTCACTGTCATCTTAACTTGAAAAGTTACATGGACTGCTCTTGCCGGAAGACTATGAAAGCTTCAAGTGCATTGTCCTGGCAGTTGGCTAGTTAAAGTAGGAGAGATCAGTGTAGCTAACTCCGTGTTTGTTTAACCAGTGTTTTAATAAATTCTGGAATGTTAAAGGGTGAAAAGGGTAACTTTTTTAAGAAGGAGCTGGCTAACGTATTAGGTGTATATTTGTTTGGAAGCAACTTGCTTTTTGCCGGCAATTATCTCCACAGATATGGCGGCCATAGTATTAAAATATTCCCCTACAGTTGGAAAAACAACTACGTTCCTGCAAAAATGACAGCGAAGGTGGGAAAACAACTATAAAGTGAGATGAACCCAATGCCGACATAAAGACAACGCCTATGAATATCGAATGAAAATGGAATCGGATATCGTCTGAATATAGTGATAATCAGTGCAGTATAGCTAATGCTGCTATCTGAGAAGAATTTTAACACTGTGGAGAAATAAGTAAATCCACATGGCTCCACAACGTTGTCAAAAGCCAGTTGAGAGGACTCATTTGAGAGGAGCGGTGAAGAAATTTATTAAATAAAAGAGTAAATACGCTATCCGCTTGATTATCAACATAATCCGTGTACCAGAGGACTCCTAATGGGGAGAGGAGCCTAATCACACTACGAAGTAATACCTTTTGGCAGTTTCCACGAATAGAATGTTGGCATTAGAGGTGGCGTTAGTCGGTAAGAAGATTTCTAACTCCAATATAAAAAAGGCAGACATTTTGTAAATACATACATAATTGGGCATTAGAACCCTTCAGTCAGAATTACGACCTAGCTCCTCACACCACTTATGTTGTGTGTGTTAATTTTATACATGTGTGGCGGGATATACAGTTTAAAGTCGCCTCCGAACGACAGATTTTTGAGAAACTTTTCATGGCAGTCTTATTTGCTCTCAGAGTTTTTGCCAGAAATCTGCTGAGAGGAAGTCGCCGAAGAAATATTTTTTTCATATTTCGTTTAGTTGGAAATGTCTGACCTGGGGTTTGAACCATACATAATAAGCCAACACACTACCTACTAGACAACGGCGACTTCATAATTTTGCAAATAGAATCTCTATTAAAGTACGATCCGGTTTAGAATGCATTGACTTTAGAAACTTACTCGAGGTTGAGTTTGATTGCACTGTATCGTCGTTTAGTTGATTATATATGTCGGTTAGGTTTCTTGTCTGTCTCTCCAGGTGCGATAAATCTTATGTTCTTCCAGCTAATCAGATGATGATGATGAGTTCCGCAGGACTCTATACTGCAGACTTGTCAGAAAACATGATTGCTTGACATTAGCTTAAGATTTAGCGTGCTTAATGGACTGCCGATGGAGTATTTCGTACGTCGATAAAGTTTTCCTATCTCTGCCTATACATAATATGTGTGTACAATAACAACCTTTGGCTTTTGTTTTTATAATAATCTTCGATTGCTAATGATGCCCTTAAGGAACTCACTTCAGTTATGTTTATCGTTATTGACTGAAAATAACAAAGGAACGCTCTCATTTACATTATTTTTTATAGTTATTGTTGTTTTTCTTGTTGATTTTTATTGTTTTTATATTTATTTCTTCACTTAATGCCTTTGTCTTCTATTCTTTTGTTGGTATAAAGATTTTGACAAAAAAAAAAAACATATTTTTGTCGTCTCTTTTTTACTCTTTGACAATGATTTTGTCTTATTTTTTTCTATTTTAAAAGTTAAAATATTGGTAACTGACAAATTGCTTTTGTTTTTCTTCTCTTTTCAGGTATGCACGTTGTCACACTTGAAGCGTTGATTAAAAGGTATGATGTAAATCGACATTATAAAGACTGATTTCCGATTGCGGAATATCGATTATATAACCTCCCCTACCTAAGGGCGTAAAATGAAGGTCTTATAGAGGGTATAAGTAAAAAATATTATGAGACTGCTCTAAGATGTCCTACATAAGAATATTGGGGCAATTCACACTACTTTGTATCGTGTATGTTGTATTGAATACATTTGTTTGTTTGTGAACGCTCAATGCTATGCTGTATTGTGTATGTCGTGGCATTCAAACAATTTGATAGCCCGAAACCAACACAACTTTTTTAAAAACATATGAAAACATATACACATTTTTTTCATTCACACAATTTGATAGCACGAAACCAATACAACCTTTAAAAACATATGGAAAAAATGTGTATAAGTGTATCGGATTTTTACATGAAAATTCTCAACAACAAGCATACACTGTTGTATGTTCTTCCAACAATACAATGAATACAACGATACAATGGCTTGTGTGAATTGACCAATTCTCTTTTCTGATTCAAATAATTAATCGAATATGTATTGAATTTGTCTGGCCACTTGGCTATCTCTATAATTTGTTGATAACCATTGTAGTTCGAGCAATGGCAATTACTCAGCGTAATTCCTTACACTTTAACTTTCGAGATCATCGGATGTTTACAAAATGTTTCGCAAACATGTATTAAAAATACCTTCAGGGTAACCTTAGGGTTCCAGTCTTTCAATTATTTTTTTTATTTTTTTTAATAATATTCTGACTTTTATCTCCAACACTATTTGCGCATTTAGCTACTCCGATGACAGTAATATTTGTCATTCATATTCGTCTGATCCTTAGACTAATCTCTTTTGAGATTGAAACCAAAAGAAATTATTTAAATAACTCACTCACAGCCGACTTGCAAGAAATTTTTGGTATGAATAACAGGTTCGAAGGACCAATCTTGTTCAGTGACTCATTAAGGCCTATACATTTATTGCATTATAATGCTTGAACCTTGCCATTATGTACGAAATACAATGTCATTTAAATCACCGTAGCTTTACAAGAAACTTCAAGAGTGTAAAATTACTTTTTCTGGGAAAGTCTTATGTAATAAAAACAAAACCTGTCGTGTTCTATTACTCCTTTCGGCACCATCGGTTTGTTGAAATCGCAGTTGTAATTCATAATTTTGTAATGACATACATACATACATACATACATACATACATACATACAATTAGGAATAAGACCTAGCTTCTCACACCACTTATATTGTGTGTGGTAATTTTATATATGAGTGGCGAGACCTACAGTTTAAAGTCGATTACGAACGATAGATTTTTGAAAAGCTTCTTACGGCAAATTTCTTCTTTTTTCTGAGAGTTTTTGCCAGAAATCTACAGAGAGACAGTCGCCGAAGAAAATGTGACCTGTGACCTGTGTGTGACCTGGGGTTTTGGAGCCTGACCTTACATTTAATAAGCCAAAACACTACCTAACAGACTATGGCGACTTCAATTACAAATCGAAAACATCAGCCATTAAATGTTCGTCTAAGATCGTCATTGAGAATATACACCTTCAGAGGAGAATGTCCACCACTTTATATTGTACGAGTCCGCCATGCGATACTTTTGCTTACTGATGTAATCACCGATCGAGAAATGATTTGCATCGCTAAATAATTTCATTGCTATGTTGCACAGGCCTGGTTACATTTGTAACGCTTCCATCGTATCTTTAAATTGCTTTATTCTTTACAAATTCCTTGCACAGCAGATCGATTATGAATAATGCCTCCTGTAATGCTCAAAAAGTGTACACGTCTGACTCAGTGTTTTTATAGTAAGTTTTTATGCTTTCTTTGGTTGTTAATCGATTCATAATACTTCAAATGGCAACAGCTGACAGTTTTGCCGATAGTTTTGCCAGACCCGCAGTTTTGAATAATTCGACATACCACTCTCAAGTAAGAATCCTTGCCTCGAGATTTATTTTGAATGATCTTATGCCCGAAAATTACATGTTTTTATACAATACTCGTATGTATGTAAAGGGTGTTTTTTATAGAGGTATAGAACTTTAAGTTGCAATAAAACAACGATGGATTATTCGATTGACATTAATTTTATTTATCCGAAAGATAATCTTGTGGCATTACATTTTAAATATGATTTCTGGCATATGACCGCCACGGCCAGCGCGGATGTAGTCCAATCTGGACGTCTAATTTTCGATGACTTTTTCCAACATTTGTGGCCGTATATCGGCAATAATACGGCGAATGTTGTCTTCCAAAGGGTCAAGCGTTTGTGGCTTTACCGCATAGACCAATGACTTTACATAGCCCCACAGAAAGTAGTCTAGCGGTGTTAAATCACAAGATCTTGGAGGCCAGTTCACAGGTCCAAAACGTGAAATTAGGCGGTCACCAAACGTGACTTTCAATAAATCTATTGTGGCACGAGCTGTGTGACATGTTGCGCCGTCTTGTTGAAACCACATCTCCTGGACATCATGGTTATTCAATTCAGGAATGAAAAAGTTTGTAATCATGGCTCTATACCTATCACCATTGACTGTAACGTTCTGGCCACCATCGTTTTTGAAAAAGTACGGACCAATGATTCCACCAGCCCATAAAGCGCACCAAACAGTCAGTTTTTCTGGATGTAACGGTGTTTCCACATACACTTGAGGATTACCTTCACTCCAAATGCGGCACTTTTGTTTGTTGACGTAGCCATTCAACCAGAAGTGCGCTTCATCGCTAAACAAAATTCGCTTATGAAAATCGGGAACAACGGTAATCTCGTTTTGGGCCCATTCGACGAATCTACGCCTTACTTGATGATCGTTTGGCTTCAAATATTGTACGAGTTGGATTTTGTAAGCACGCAAACCAAGATCCTTCCGCAAAATCTTCCATAAAGTGGATGGACACAGATCCAATTCCTGTGCTCGATGGCGGATGGACTCATTCGGGTCTTCCTCAATGCTACGCTCTACAGCAGCAATAGCTTCTTCTGTACGCACCGTACAGCGTCTCTGGGGATGCGAGTTATCAATAAGAGTAAACGTGGTGCGAAAACGTTCCATGGTTAATCGAATTAACTGCTGTGATGGACGATTTTGTCGACGATAAAATGGACGTAGTGCGCTATACGTTTTCCGCACAGAATCATTATTTTCGAAATAAAATTGCACTATTTGCAAGCGTTGTTCAGGCGTGAGTCTATTCATGATGAATTACCAAACCAAACTGAGAATAAATCACTTGACAGCTGTTAAATCGGTCGCCATTTTGAAAAGTAATGCCAACTTAAAGTTTTATACCTCTATAAAAAAACACCCTTTATATTCGTTTGTCGTTATTGGAATGCATGACGCTCATTTTGCAATAATTTTCCTTACAACATAGATACACTTCGACATTACAAGCTAGTTTCTCAACTCCACTACAGTGTATTGCCTCATTAATGTCTACATAAAAGAGGTGGTCACCCTTGTTTATTGATTTATTAATATTTATTAAATTCTTCGATTTTAAATTCCAAGAAAATCCTAAAATTTTTACCACCCATCTCCACTATACTATTTTAGTACGTTCTTTAACCTTTTATTTGCCAAATTTGTGCTCCGTTTTAAAACAAATCGCACATTATTTGTAGGCCATTATTATCGATGTTTTTTTATTATCGTTTTTGTATTTCAACTCGTTAAGCAGGTTATTATTTGCTTGTTCTTGTTGTTTTACATCCAAAAAGAAAAAGAAAAAAAAACCGACGTGCCACATGTCTGAGTGAGCAATAATTTTCCACAATATTTGTTCAAATAAATGTTTTAAATAAAAATGTCTTCATACTACAATACAATACAATAAAAAAAAAGAAACAACAACAAGAACAACAAACAAAACGTGGCACAAATAAACGAAAAGCAAACAAGAGAAGTTCATAAAAGGCAGTGACGTTCTAAATTCCAATACTTAAGAGCAAGAAATCGAACGAACAAAAAAAAGCCACTTAATGGTGTGAGTGTATTTCTGAGTTTATATAGATGAGTTCGTGAGTGCACATGTATTTGAAAAAACGAGGGAGAAAGTGAGCGAGAGAGAAGGAGTTAATAAAAATAAAATCAATAGAAAATCTTTATTAAATTGCTGTGCTCTTGTTATTGTTATTGAACACAAAGATGGGAGAAAATGTGTTTATTTTACGCCTTCATTCTCATTCTCTTATGACACGCGTTAAACTGGCGTTGCGGCAGTTGAATGTTAACTAGAGATCAGCATGACGCTATGTTAGAAAGTGAAGTAATCAAGGAGTGTCCAATGGAACATAATAAGATCTTAACTTCTGTCAGACACTGTCACGGTTCATATTTTGTACTTTAATTGTACACCCAAGGTGGCTCAGTATTTCCTTTGGACATTGATTTGTCCTATCTAAGGATCATCTTTGACTCTTCTGAATCTAATATTGATGCGGTTTCATAATAGCATTTCAGTACAGAAGCCTGATAAGATTCTAAACTTAACCCATTAATGTCCGAATTACTTTATTATTCTAACGGTTATCGTTTTGTGTTTTACACTCAATTTCCTCTCAGAGCATAAAAACTAAGGCAACCTCTGCTGACAACTTAAGTTGCCACTTGGCACTAATGGGTTAAGTGTAAAATAGGATGAGTATTTTGCCGAAGGACTTCAACTTGATTAAACTTTAAAATCGTTTAGGAACGACAGATTTTTTGATAAACTTTTCATGGCAATTTTATATACTCGTAGAGTTTTTGTCAGAAATTTGCTGAGAGGCAGACACAGCAGAAATATTTTTTCGTATTTTGTTTTGTTGTAGATGTCTTGACCTGGGGTTTGAACCGAGGTCTTACTTACTTAAGTGGTCATTATTACAACCCTTTAGTTACGTTCCCACGACAATCAGATCTTCGCACCGTTACGACCCGATTCATCATCGGCCAAGGATTGTAAACCCAGCGAAAGCTGTAACAACCGGAAGTTTTTTTCCAAGGGAGATACTTCCGGAGACAACAGCACAACTGTTACAACAACATCAACTTTTCAATTAGGATTGCGACCTAGCTTCTCACACCACAACTTTTTAAGAAATTTTTCATAAACTTACAGAGTTTTTGCCAAAAATCTGCTGAGAGGAAGTTGCCGGTGAAATATTATTTCATATTTCGTTTTGTTGTAGATGGCTGAACTGGGGATGAACCGTGGTTTCACGTGTAATAAGTCAACACACTACCAACTAGATCACGGTGACTTCCGAGTGAGAAACCTCCCACTAATAATATTGTTATCTTCTCTGGTAGCCAAACAGGAATTTAATCTCTTTCGAGCGGAAACATTCAGCTGTAAACTGCTAATAAACTCTTACCAACTACCTATCAATATAGAAAGTAGTTGTGCCTCTTATCTCTGCTATACTGTCCAAAAGGCATTTGGCTACTGCCAAATTCTATATACACATAATTGGTCATTACAACCCTTCAGTCAGGATTACGGCCTAGTTTCTCACGTGTGTGTTAATTTTATATATGAGTGGCGGGACCTACAGTCGACTCCGAACGACAGATTTTTGAGAAACTTTTCATGGAAATTTTTTTTACTCACAGTTTTTGCCAGAAATCTGCTGAGAGGAAGTCGCCGAAAAAATGCTTTTTGTATTTTGTTTTAATGTCTGACCTGGGGCTCGAACCCTGGCTTTACGTCTAATAAGCCAACACAGTACCAACTAGACTACGGCGACTTCTTTACTGCCAAATTCTATTCTATTTAAACTGGATCGCAGCGACTCTCAGTCACTGAAGCTATTCTCAACAATCTTTGTGTAATGTGTAGTTCTAAAAAGTAATTTTGTTTACCTGCTATTGAACGCTGCAGAGGATGCGGATCAATTGAAAAGAAATATTCCCTACTTTTTGTCACTGAATCTTATGTAAATTAATTAAGCTAGTTTTACAATGCCGTAATGCTGATTATGGAGTCCGATTAAACAGTTATTATAGTTTATGGCTTCTATTTTCGAGTGTTATCAAAGTGGTATGCTTTGTGCTCTCTCTTCGATATAAATAGATATGTCTATAATTTGAGGAGATATGGTCATATCTCTGTGGCAGCTAAGAGTCTTTACGGTGTGGCCTTGGATAATCTTCTAAATATTCGTGTACTTTTACTTTTGCATCGAATTGTGAGCAGGCGGATACCGAGTTATTTATTTGACAGGTGACGTTTTATCCAGTCACCCCGTAGTAGGAATATTATAGTTCCTCGGCATCGCTACTTATTTTCCGAATGGCAGTTTTATTTGCATGCTATTCGACTCTGGAACATTCTTCCACAACATCAGCAATGCAACACCAACGCTAATAGCTTCAGGATATTTTTGTTTCAATATTTTCGTTATTTTTTTTTCTTTCTTTATATGTATATATTAGCAAATTTGTTTTTTGGTTCTCTTTTTTTTTCCTTTTCTATTGTGTTTTTATTCCCCTTATTGCATCTATCTACGTATACATTACTTGTTAAGTCAGTTATTCACTTACTGAATTTAGTTAATTATTATGTACACATTACGTTCCTGTACTTTAGATATAAGATTATCATCTTGTCGTACAGGATTTGGATTTTATTAATTAATAAATTTCCAAGAATTTTCCAAGAATTTATAAACTTATGGGCCAGTACTTAATTATATGGAAAGAAAGTATTTTCAAACATCAATATAAGTTCAGCGATAGCTTAGCTCTTTTTAACCAACACCTAGATTAAGAACTTTTAGAGGGAAACTAGCCCTTTGCTTTAGACTTGATAATAAATTAAACCATTTCGTGTCCGATAATTTATAGAAACTAATTTAAAATGCTTCTTAAATGTTTGGATATTTGTTATAAAAAAGTGATATTAACGCCGGAGATTTCTAGGGAAGTATATTAGTGTCTATATTAGAGTTGGTTAATGACAAACTGTCAAAGATAAAATATCATCTGGAACGATAACTCACTTAGATAATCCAAACGTCAAGCAAGATTTTTTAGTATAAAAATTCACTATGAATAGACTTAGCATTCTAACATCGCATGCTAATCATTGCCTTCTTTTTAATAAAAATTCGTCCTGTGTGAGAAATATTTTTCACTCAATGCTGCATGACAGCCTGCGAAGATTATTATCTTCGTTTTGCCCACATTGGAAGAAATTTCCTTGTGCGACTTATGGCTTCAACAAGATAATACCGCTCACTATACTGAAATCGATTCTTTTATAGTGAGTTGAGCAATTAATCTCTCGTTTTGAAAAAATTTATTCGCCTTTAAGGTTATGCTTTTGAAGTCCAACATACTATTTGTTGTGAGAAATGTGAAGTTTCTCGTGTGTAGGGACAGGTTGGCCACAATTCTAGCGCTGGAAGACAACACTAAAGCCACCATTAGTATGATACTAACGTAAATACTGGAAAGTCTGTCAGAATTGAGACTCATAGACGGATCGTCTATGGTGGTCGAACTAATGGAATTTACTTACTTAACTTACTTAATTTGTCATTACGCCCCAGTTAGTCAGGATTGCGACCTAGTTTCTCACATCACTCATGTTGTGTGTGTTAATTTTAGTGTGTCGGTGCGTGTTAATTTGAGTGACGACACCTACAGCGTAAAGTCGATGGCAGGTTTTTGAGAAACTTTGCATGGCTGTTTAATTTACTTGCAAAGTTTTTGCCAGAAGACTGTTAAGAGTAAGTCCCTGAAAGAAATATTTTGAGATATCCGAGCTGAGGCTTAACCACACTACCTACTTGACTACGGCGACTCCAAACTACACTGACTTTCAGAAAAATTTGCTGTTTTTGTATCATAATTTACTAAATCTGTTTTGTTTACCCAGTAATTTAAACATTCGGTTGTAGTGTAGACGCATAGGGGTTCTTGTTTAATTTTTTTTTTATTAATTCTGAACTCAGTTAGTGCTCATGCATTAATTACCACGAAAAGTATTGCAAAATACCCAACTACGGCGTGTTTTCATTTTAAAGTTTTAATGCGCACAGGCATACATGTCTGCCTGTATGTTCCTTGATATGCTAATGCCAGTGATATTGAAAAAAGAAAAGGAAATTATTTTGAAACTAATTTTAATGCTTAAGTCTGAGTGTGTGTGTGTGTGATAAACTTAAAAGGTTTTCATATACTTTTGTTGTTGTTGATGACGTTATGAAATATTCATCTCATTAATGATTTTTTGCTCTTTTTTTCCATGTAAGTTTGCTAATGTAATGCGTTTGCAAGAGAAAAAAAAAAGAAATACAAACGAAATTGAAAAAAATGTATACGTATGTACATATGTAGCAATACATATAAAAACTACAAGTAGCATTAGGGTGAAAGAGTTTTCATTTCATTTGGGAATTTCATTCTTTTCTTTTTCTCTCAATCCTGTTCACATTTTATGTTATGCTGTTTTGTTTTTACACACATATACACACACACAAACACATATGAATTTTAATAACAAACATATGACATTTGTGTTTAAAAAAAAATACAACAACCAACAACAACAACAATTTCTACAACAAATAAATATATCATAACTCTGGGGACTGTATTAAAGTTATAAAAAAACACTTACACACACACACACCAAGCAGCAACTATGGCTTGAGTGAAAGAAAGAAAAAAAGAGGAAAGCTTTTTACTAAATTGAAAAAGTTTTTTTTTTGTTTTTTTGCTACTCCCTTCTCTCAAATATTTGTTAAAATAAAAACATGGAAAAAAATCCCTTTTGCATATTAAAATTGTTGTTGTTGCCTTTTAACTGCTGATGCTATTTGAACACCCTTTTGTCCAAACAGCTTCTAACAAGTTGGAGTTTGTTTTTAATAAAAAATAATGCAAGACATGATTAATAATTAAGTGTATCTCCATCGCTGAAGAATATTTTGTTTGAAATCGCCGGATTGAAAACATTTTGCTTTAGTATCCAAGCGGCATGCTATGTTGTTGGGAATGTTCAGTTTGCTTTAATTGTAACGTGAATTGAACTTTATATGATTGGAGGTTCAAATTCAAAGGAAAAATGTGCTGCAATTTATTGTAAAATGGACAGAATTGCTAAGAACGCCGTTTGAATTGACAAATGTGGTTTACCTGCCAAGCTTTCTCTAATAGATGCCAAATTTTCTAGGCAGTGCGTACATGACAATGATGCATATCCGTATCACTTCTTCCCAAAATCTCTTAATAATCTTGGCAATTCGTTACATATCAGACCGAATGTGATGGCAATAATCATCCCGTAATGTCCACACAGTGGTAATGCTTAAATCACCACATGTGTAGTAAGTTTTTACTGTTTCTACACGTTCTTCGGCTGTTAAAGGACTGGTAAATAGCAAACGTTTCACTAAATATATGTATGACATGTAAATGTAAAATATTTAAAGGCAGGAAACCAAACTAAACCATTGGTTTTTAAAGCACTTAATGAATAACCCTTCACAAGTGTGAACCATAAGTAGTTGATAAGACTTAATAGATAAACCTTCACACGTGCGGACCTAACAATAGCTAGAGGACAACTGCCCACTGTATTTCGCAGTTATTTCGTCGTAGTCTAGTAAGTAGTCTGTTGATCTATTAGATATGAGGGGTCGGTTCAAACCGCAATTCTGATATCTCCAACTAAACGAAAGATGAAAAAATATTTCTTCGCCGACTTGCTCTCAACTGATTTCTGGCAAAAAATCCGAGAGCAATTAAAAAGGTAGCTAAGACCTAATCCTAACTGATGTATGTATGCTTAACTAGACCGGTGGTTTTGTAATCACTTAACGAATAACCCTTCACAAGTGCGGACTATACGAACTCTTTGGCGTGCAATTATTGACCATTAGCCGAAGCACAATTGTCAACTTCATTTCGCAATTTTCACTTCTTTAAAACCAATGCGTTTGATACGAAAGTCCATAATATAATGTCTAGTAATGTCTCCAAGTACTATGCTGAGCATGCTCTTGTCGAATTTAAGCAGACATTTCGTACGCTCTTTATCCAGCCTTAGCCAAATGTGCTATGCTATCTTGCCTACATCCGAAGACATCCATTTGGCTTTGACAGAATCTATGACTGCATTAAGTGTTATACATACAGACATACATACATACATACATATTTTGTCATTACAATCCTTCAGTCAGGATTGCAAACTAGATTCTCTTCTCATACCACTCATGTTGTGTGTATTAATTTTATACATGAGTGGCGGGACCTACAGTTAAAGTCGACTCCGAATGACAGGTTTTTCATGACAATTTTATTTACTCTCAGAGTTTTTGCCAGAAATCTGCTGAGAGAAAGTCGCCGAAGAAATACTTTTTGTATTTTGTTTTGATGTCTGGCCTGGGGCTCGAACCCTGGCTTTACGTCTAATAAGCCAACACACTACCTACTAGACTACGGCGATTTTTCATGGCTATTTTTATTTACGCTCAGAGCTTTTGACAGAAATCTCCTGAGAGAAAGTCGTTTAGTTCGAGGTGTCCGACCTGGTGTTTGAACCTTGGCCTCACGTCTAATAAATATTGTCTGTTACAAAATTTGAAATTTTCAATTCGGGGAAATCACCAAAGACTTCTACAGTTCTGCCATATCTGGTCTGTTCATACGCTCTGCAGTTGTCTGGAATACTACACTATCCCGGTACTCATACGATATAAATATTGTAACGTTTCGCTATCTCGTTGACAAATTTGCGACAGCCCTAAATCGCGACAGGCCTTAGATTTCGTTATGTTGTGTCTGGCAAGACTGTCAATTGTTAATATCTTTAATCTGGAGTGTCATTCGATTAATTTGCAAATGCAATCGTTTAACAACCAAAGGACTCGTAAAAGTCGTTAAAACTTACTAAAGAGGGCTGATTCAATCGAAAGGATTCAAATGAAAGGATTATCAATAAATTTGTAGGGAAAGGAAGTCTTGGAGATGTGGTCGGCACCGTTTCATCATTGCAAAGTACGTATGATGCAAATTTGCCTATTTCACGGTATTTATGCCGATCGGACGGCTTATAAAGGCATGTTTTGCATTTGGATGTGTAACTCTATCCACATAATGTCCTTATCATTTAGCAATTAAAGCCCGTTGGAACTTGAATTACCCTGTACTTTCAAAATCCTCCCTCTCTCTTTTGCCTGCTTCCCATCACTTGGTTTTATTCCCTTAACGCTAGACTAATGAAAAATTATAGAAATTTAAGTTTTTCTCTCCACAATATTCATCATTAAGCTCTTGCCAAGAGCGCAAGCAACAAGAACAACAAAAAAAGGCAAACATAAGTTTACATATGGGAAGATTATTATCTTCGTTTTGCCCACATTGGAAGAAATTTCCTTGTGCGACTTATGGCTTCAACAAGATAATACCGCTCACTATACTGAAATCGATTCTTTTATAGTGAGTTGAGCAATTAATCTCTCGTTTTGAAAAAATTTATTCGCCTTTAAGGTTATGCTTTTGAAGTCCAACATACTATTTGTTGTGAGAAATGTGAAGTTTCTCGTGTGTAGGGACAGGTTGGCCACAATTCTAGCGCTGGAAGACAACACTAAAGCCACCATTAGTATGATACTAACGTAAATACTGGAAAGTCTGTCAGAATTGAGACTCATAGACGGATCGTCTATGGTGGTCGAACTAATGGAATTTACTTACTTAACTTACTTAATTTGTCATTACGCCCCAGTTAGTCAGGATTGCGACCTAGTTTCTCACATCACTCATGTTGTGTGTGTTAATTTTAGTGTGTCGGTGCGTGTTAATTTGAGTGACGACACCTACAGCGTAAAGTCGATGGCAGGTTTTTGAGAAACTTTGCATGGCTGTTTAATTTACTTGCAAAGTTTTTGCCAGAAGACTGTTAAGAGTAAGTCCCTGAAAGAAATATTTTGAGATATCCGAGCTGAGGCTTAACCACACTACCTACTTGACTACGGCGACTCCAAACTACACTGACTTTCAGAAAAATTTGCTGTTTTTGTATCATAATTTACTAAATCTGTTTTGTTTACCCAGTAATTTAAACATTCGGTTGTAGTGTAGACGCATAGGGGTTCTTGTTTAATTTTTTTTTTATTAATTCTGAACTCAGTTAGTGCTCATGCATTAATTACCACGAAAAGTATTGCAAAATACCCAACTACGGCGTGTTTTCATTTTAAAGTTTTAATGCGCACAGGCATACATGTCTGCCTGTATGTTCCTTGATATGCTAATGCCAGTGATATTGAAAAAAGAAAAGGAAATTATTTTGAAACTAATTTTAATGCTTAAGTCTGAGTGTGTGTGTGTGTGATAAACTTAAAAGGTTTTCATATACTTTTGTTGTTGTTGATGACGTTATGAAATATTCATCTCATTAATGATTTTTTGCTCTTTTTTTCCATGTAAGTTTGCTAATGTAATGCGTTTGCAAGAGAAAAAAAAAAGAAATACAAACGAAATTGAAAAAAATGTATACGTATGTACATATGTAGCAATACATATAAAAACTACAAGTAGCATTAGGGTGAAAGAGTTTTCATTTCATTTGGGAATTTCATTCTTTTCTTTTTCTCTCAATCCTGTTCACATTTTATGTTATGCTGTTTTGTTTTTACACACATATACACACACACAAACACATATGAATTTTAATAACAAACATATGACATTTGTGTTTAAAAAAAAATACAACAACCAACAACAACAACAATTTCTACAACAAATAAATATATCATAACTCTGGGGACTGTATTAAAGTTATAAAAAAACACTTACACACACACACACCAAGCAGCAACTATGGCTTGAGTGAAAGAAAGAAAAAAAGAGGAAAGCTTTTTACTAAATTGAAAAAGTTTTTTTTTTGTTTTTTTGCTACTCCCTTCTCTCAAATATTTGTTAAAATAAAAACATGGAAAAAAATCCCTTTTGCATATTAAAATTGTTGTTGTTGCCTTTTAACTGCTGATGCTATTTGAACACCCTTTTGTCCAAACAGCTTCTAACAAGTTGGAGTTTGTTTTTAATAAAAAATAATGCAAGACATGATTAATAATTAAGTGTATCTCCATCGCTGAAGAATATTTTGTTTGAAATCGCCGGATTGAAAACATTTTGCTTTAGTATCCAAGCGGCATGCTATGTTGTTGGGAATGTTCAGTTTGCTTTAATTGTAACGTGAATTGAACTTTATATGATTGGAGGTTCAAATTCAAAGGAAAAATGTGCTGCAATTTATTGTAAAATGGACAGAATTGCTAAGAACGCCGTTTGAATTGACAAATGTGGTTTACCTGCCAAGCTTTCTCTAATAGATGCCAAATTTTCTAGGCAGTGCGTACATGACAATGATGCATATCCGTATCACTTCTTCCCAAAATCTCTTAATAATCTTGGCAATTCGTTACATATCAGACCGAATGTGATGGCAATAATCATCCCGTAATGTCCACACAGTGGTAATGCTTAAATCACCACATGTGTAGTAAGTTTTTACTGTTTCTACACGTTCTTCGGCTGTTAAAGGACTGGTAAATAGCAAACGTTTCACTAAATATATGTATGACATGTAAATGTAAAATATTTAAAGGCAGGAAACCAAACTAAACCATTGGTTTTTAAAGCACTTAATGAATAACCCTTCACAAGTGTGAACCATAAGTAGTTGATAAGACTTAATAGATAAACCTTCACACGTGCGGACCTAACAATAGCTAGAGGACAACTGCCCACTGTATTTCGCAGTTATTTCGTCGTAGTCTAGTAAGTAGTCTGTTGATCTATTAGATATGAGGGGTCGGTTCAAACCGCAATTCTGATATCTCCAACTAAACGAAAGATGAAAAAATATTTCTTCGCCGACTTGCTCTCAACTGATTTCTGGCAAAAAATCCGAGAGCAATTAAAAAGGTAGCTAAGACCTAATCCTAACTGATGTATGTATGCTTAACTAGACCGGTGGTTTTGTAATCACTTAACGAATAACCCTTCACAAGTGCGGACTATACGAACTCTTTGGCGTGCAATTATTGACCATTAGCCGAAGCACAATTGTCAACTTCATTTCGCAATTTTCACTTCTTTAAAACCAATGCGTTTGATACGAAAGTCCATAATATAATGTCTAGTAATGTCTCCAAGTACTATGCTGAGCATGCTCTTGTCGAATTTAAGCAGACATTTCGTACGCTCTTTATCCAGCCTTAGCCAAATGTGCTATGCTATCTTGCCTACATCCGAAGACATCCATTTGGCTTTGACAGAATCTATGACTGCATTAAGTGTTATACATACAGACATACATACATACATACATATTTTGTCATTACAATCCTTCAGTCAGGATTGCAAACTAGATTCTCTTCTCATACCACTCATGTTGTGTGTATTAATTTTATACATGAGTGGCGGGACCTACAGTTAAAGTCGACTCCGAATGACAGGTTTTTCATGACAATTTTATTTACTCTCAGAGTTTTTGCCAGAAATCTGCTGAGAGAAAGTCGCCGAAGAAATACTTTTTGTATTTTGTTTTGATGTCTGGCCTGGGGCTCGAACCCTGGCTTTACGTCTAATAAGCCAACACACTACCTACTAGACTACGGCGATTTTTCATGGCTATTTTTATTTACGCTCAGAGCTTTTGACAGAAATCTCCTGAGAGAAAGTCGTTTAGTTCGAGGTGTCCGACCTGGTGTTTGAACCTTGGCCTCACGTCTAATAAATATTGTCTGTTACAAAATTTGAAATTTTCAATTCGGGGAAATCACCAAAGACTTCTACAGTTCTGCCATATCTGGTCTGTTCATACGCTCTGCAGTTGTCTGGAATACTACACTATCCCGGTACTCATACGATATAAATATTGTAACGTTTCGCTATCTCGTTGACAAATTTGCGACAGCCCTAAATCGCGACAGGCCTTAGATTTCGTTATGTTGTGTCTGGCAAGACTGTCAATTGTTAATATCTTTAATCTGGAGTGTCATTCGATTAATTTGCAAATGCAATCGTTTAACAACCAAAGGACTCGTAAAAGTCGTTAAAACTTACTAAAGAGGGCTGATTCAATCGAAAGGATTCAAATGAAAGGATTATCAATAAATTTGTAGGGAAAGGAAGTCTTGGAGATGTGGTCGGCACCGTTTCATCATTGCAAAGTACGTATGATGCAAATTTGCCTATTTCACGGTATTTATGCCGATCGGACGGCTTATAAAGGCATGTTTTGCATTTGGATGTGTAACTCTATCCACATAATGTCCTTATCATTTAGCAATTAAAGCCCGTTGGAACTTGAATTACCCTGTACTTTCAAAATCCTCCCTCTCTCTTTTGCCTGCTTCCCATCACTTGGTTTTATTCCCTTAACGCTAGACTAATGAAAAATTATAGAAATTTAAGTTTTTCTCTCCACAATATTCATCATTAAGCTCTTGCCAAGAGCGCAAGCAACAAGAACAACAAAAAAAGGCAAACATAAGTTTACATATGGGAAATTATACTAACAACAATAGCAACAAGGGCAATAAGCCGCCTCTCAGAACCAATATCAAGCAGTGTTAAGAGAAAAACAATTCCCAGTTAAAGATTAAAAAGATTTTATTCGACTGGTTTGCCTTCATGTACGATTATTATTGAATTGTTATCCTTTTTGGTTTGTTTTTGGATTTGACGTTTGGCAAATAAAGAAAGAGTTTTCGTTTGAAATAGTTTTTGTTCTTGTTTCTAAACTGACTTTTTTATTTTTTAAGTATTTTTGGGTCAACAACAGAACACATCCACGATGTTTTTGTCTCCAGGGTTTTGATAAGAATGTTATTTTTCCCCTCCCTTTTTATTGGATATTTTTCTTTTCTTTCTTTGTCTACAGCTAAAAGGCAAAGGATAAAATTGGTATCAATTATTGTACGCTTGGCGTTATAAAAATTTATAGAAAGAAATCTTCAAAATGTTTGACAATCATTAAAGCAGGCACACTGAGTTGTATAAAAAACCATTTGGTTTCTTTTAAGGGCTTTGTTAGACAAAATTTTTAAAAAAAAAAGTATTTCAATGCAAACTCGTCGTAGTCTAGTAGGTAGTGTGTTAGCTTCTTAGATAATGAGGTCACGGTTTAAATCCCAGGTCAAACAGATATTTCTGCAGCGACTTCTTATCAGTAGATTTCAGGCAAAAACTCTGAGTGATAATAAAATTGCCATGAAAAAGTTGCTCAAAAAATCTCTCATTCGGAGTCGACTTTAAACTCGCCAATCATGTATAAAAATTAATACGCACAACTTAAGCGGTGTCAGAACCTAGGTCCTAATCCTGACTGAAGGATTGTAAAAACCAAATTTGTATGTATTTCAATACAATAGTAATTTTTGAAATAGTAACTCCAAGGTTCACGTGTTGGTATTTACAAAACTTTTTTGTTCACCAACCCTGCAACTATTATTTGGTCCGTTTTATGGTTCTAGTTTAGTACCTTCAGACTCTAGGCAGAACTTCAGCTTTGCCACCTACAGCACCTGTATTCTGCGGGTTAATTTTACCCATGAGTGGTGATATCTACAGTATACTCTTGAAAAGCTTTCTCTTGGCAATTCGTTTACTACCAGAGCCTTTAGTGGAAGTCCCAAGGCTACCCAACAGACTGCGTTATACCTCTCTATTAAAACCTATCCAATGTTAAAGTCTGGTGTTGATTCACTTTCATTTGAGGAAATAACCTTAAGATGCGGGCTTCTTGGGGACGATGGCTGTAGACTGTCTAATGGTGAAGGTATAGCACTGGCCATTATATAGTCACCTAGCAGCAACTCGTTTCCTTGCCGTTCGCATCTTGAGTTTAAATCAAATGTCCACAAACACTACTCCCTCTTTCCACCTTCCTATAACCAATTTTCCTAAACCTGCACAATGCACTGCATGAGTAGGGGCCATCCCCTGAGTGCTGGTTTTACCAAAAAAAAAAAAAATATTCTTAGAATTTGCTGCAAGCTCTGGTTTGTCTGATTGCCATTGCCTTTGATCGCGGCACTCTACGACTTACATTCGTATTACAGCGTAAATTACACACAGTAATGAAATATTTTCAACTTTGTGTTAATAGATATGTGCGAGGATCGCGGTGTCTATTCCGTTTTCCTCTTAAACGGCCACACGATATTTACCTGTTAACCGGGTGTATATTTTTGTTCAACTGCATAAAAATTAATGCTTTCGTCATACCCAGTTAACAGGTTAAAATGCTTCCTAGATATACTGCAGGTTTAATAGGATTCTAATCCCTCTTGCCGTTTTTTTCCCGGAAACATTCCCCAACCAACTAGATGGCTTCCCCCCCACAGAAATCTTGCCTCGTTAGCACATTATTTCCTCTGAGCACTCGTATTTCTTATCTGGGGATATGTCCTATGTGAACCTAATTTTGATCGGGAATTTCATGATAAAAATCCAAGCAGGAAAGGTGTGTCACCCGACAAGATCATCCCCAAGAAACTTAAGAATGGAATTGGAATGTTTTCCGAAAGGCTCATTCTTCTGATATATATATCTGCGCCTTCCGCTCAACTTTTCTGTATTACAGAGCGAAAAAGGGGCAACTACTCGATCTGATTGTTAATAAAGTATGTTTTGCTCTTACTCAACTGGCATCCCAGCGACATGCAAATCTCTTTCGAGTGCAATTTTGAAATCTCAAAAGTTGGCAGTTGCAATTAGTCTCTTGATCGTTTCCCGTGACAGTTTTGTGCCCGTGCATCAATTGTGTAACCGATGAACTTGCTGGAGCAGGTATGTTTCAACTGAATACCGGTCCATGTGAACTAGGCTATCCATCGCTAAAATTTATTTATCTGGTATTGACAGTTCTCGGTCTATAAAACAATATTATTTGACTCAACTTTTTAAATTCGATCGAGATGATATTGGTGTAGACATGTCGCTTGAAAACCTCACGTCCAAAAATTTACAGCAAGGATTGTAGATTAGTCGAAAAGGAAGACAGTATTGTGAACATTATTTGCCTCTTGAACCATCCTTTCTCTAAAGTCTAAAGAAGCTTTCGTTAAATGACATCAAATCGATCACAGAATTTATTAAAATTTTAGGGTAGTTTTGTTCTTTAATTTAAGTAGTTATGCTTTGTGGCATCACCACATGTGGTTTTATTATGAGCCTTCTTATATGCTCCCGTAAGTCTTCACATCGTTTCCCATATTGTGATCGATTTAAGCAGAAGTTTCTGAGGGAAATAATAATGGAAAATAATTTCATTCAAATGGCTGCCTCGGCTGGCCATGCAGTAGCCTACACGATCGGTCCAATTTTTAAGCACATTATCGATTGTGTGCAGCTGTATTTCACCAATAGCTTCACGAATATTGTCCTTTAAAGCGTCAATTGTCTCTGGCTTGTCGGCGTAACACTTATCTTTGACGGCACCCCACAAATAATAGTCCAACGGTGTCAAATCGCAGCTCCGAGGTGGCCAAATGACATCAGCTCTGCGGCTGATAATGCGATCTTCAAAAACAGGGCGCAAAACATCGAGTGTAGCTTCGGCTGTGTGGTACGTAGCGCCGTCCTGTTGAAACCAAATGTTGCCAATATCCTCCTCTTCAATTTTTGTGAAAAAAATTCGTTCAACATGGCCCGATAACGGTCGCCATTGACTGTTACGGCCACTCCTTGCTTATTTTCGAAGAAAAATGGCCCAATTATGCCTCTGGACCAAAATCTGCACCAAACAGTGACTCGATTTGCGTGCGTCGGCTTTTCAATGTATGCATGCGGGTTTTCTGTGCCCCAAATGCGACAATTTTGCTTGTTTACATACCCGCCAAGATCAAAATGAGCTTCACCTGAAAAGATGATATTTTTTTTGCCAAAATCGGCATCTTCTGTAAGTCGATCGCAGGCCCACTTAGCGAAGCGAAAACGCATTGGATGGTCGATTGGCTTCAACTCCTGAACCAATTGGACTTTGTATGGCGTCATAACAAGGTCTTTATGCAAAATGATGTCTCCGAAATGTTCAATTGTTGAGAACGACGGTGAATTGATGTTGATGGCGCTTCACGCACACTTTCTGCCACAGCAGCAATATTCTCGGGTGTAGGCACTGTTTTTGGCTTTTCACGCTTTGGTTTATCGATGAGGATGCCGGTTTCTTTCACTTTTTTGACAAGATAACGAACATACGGAGCTGACGGTTGTTCTCTTCTTCCAAAATCCGTACGCAATTTTCGCACACATTCTGTAACATTACCATGATTTTCAAAGTAATGTCACAATATTTCGACTGCGTTGTTCAAGCGTATATACAACCATATTCGTTCAGCGGAAGGATAAAACTAATTATCTGTCAAATCAGACATGAGCTAAGTGTTACCATTCACGAAATAAGCACTAGGCGGACCCGATAGTAAGTAAGCATCGCTACAACACCCAGTACATGTTCGCAGAGGTTGTTTTTTCTATCTACCGACAGATATCAACCTTATCATGCTGGGGTTTGCTCCTTAGCCGGAATAAATTTTATCAATCCGAATGAAACAAAGCAAATGAAATAATATAAGTTTTCTCCATACTTCGTTAAAGGAGTGCGATCAGGAGTATCTCTAGACCTCAGATACTTGAAAGTCTATTAAAAAATTATTATTGAAATATTGTAAGCATATATTATAGCATACTTTTATGGGGTCTTTATAAGAATTTTTTGCATATTTTTAGGGATCTTTTTAAGAATTTTTTTTGTTGATTTTAAACAAAATTTGTTTGCATTAATGATGCTCTTTATAAAAAGCATTTTCATTTTATTTTAAATTGTATCATGTAGTTTTCCTTGTATTTCGTACACAACATCTGCAAAATAATATCCTTTGTTCAAAAGGAATACAAATGCTTTAATGCTATAACTTTATGGTATACTTTAAGGATTTTCTTTGTTTTTTCCTTCCTGGTAAACTAGGAAGTTTTGCTTTCTGAAATTATTTCGAAATGCTTTTGTATTTATTGTATTTTAACAAAGTATGTTGGTTGTAGTCGTTTCTCTCAACAATAACATCCATCAAATTTGTAGTATACTTTCAGGGTTATCTCAAGAGATAAAAACAACTGTTGAGATTGCATAGCTTAAGGCATCTCTTTCCTCGTTTTTTCTGTTTTTTTTTTTTTAAATGCTTGTGACAAGAACAAAACTTTAACCAAACAAATATTAGTCAAGACTCAAAATATAAGAGTTTTATTTTATTGTTTCTTTGCTTTATTATTGTTGTTAGTTTTTGTATTTTTTTCTGAGATCTGGGAGATTTATCTATTGTTGGTTTTTCTTTTTCTTTCTCTGGCGCTCCCAAACCACTGGACCCACTAAACAAATCTGTACTGAGATTTTTCCTGATTTTTTTCTGCCATATTTTTTTTTTTTTTTTTTATTACTTGTGATGTGTGTAAGAATTTTTCAAACCAGCCATCAGTTTTTCTCTCTTAAACTACAGTAGAAAACAAAAAAATAGCAACAAACAAATTGAGTAACTTTTGACTTATTGAACAGTGAAAGAGTAAAGGCTGCTATTAGTTTATCTGTGTCTGTTGCAAAAGTCTTATGGGGGATTAAGTGTTTTCTTCTTCGATTTTCGCACATCAATAAAATCGATAGTAAATCTTCTGTGTAGTAAATCCTCTCTTACAATGTTTACTGGTGACATTTTCAAATCATCCATTCAGTTCCATAGATATTCCTTAAACTGGCATATAAAGAAGGAAAGACTGAGTGATTGCCATTGATTTTCAAAATCACTAACATTGTATCAGGCAGTCAGTCAGTCATATTGTCATATTGTATTCAATTTAATAAATTTTTTTGTTGTTGTTGGTTTTGTTTTCCTTTCATTTTTTTCTATTTTTGCTCCCATTATTGTCATCTATGGGAGTCTATTTATTCTTTTATTCGAAACATTTTTATGAGGCGTTAAATGTAAAAACTTTTGTGACTTTTTGATTGGATTTACCAATACAAGGGCCAGAGTAAGTTTCTCTCTCCTTCTCTCTCTAGCTCGAAGTAAAATTTTCATTACAAAATAAAAACGTATGTATGGCATTGGCATGAAAAAAAAACTGAAAAAGAAAACTTAAATTTGAAAAGTTTTATGCCAAGCAATACAAATCGAAATAAAAATTTCATTAAATTCGATTTATATTGTGTAATTTATTGCGATCTGACATTATTGGCATAAAGAAAAATCAACACAAAAAATTATTTTAAAAGAAAAATCTGTTTTCCCTAGTTCAATATCAGCTCTACAATGAATTGCCGCTTTATAAGTTCAATTTAATGTTATTATGTTTTAATTTTGTAGAGGTCAAAGGTCAAGGTATTAATTAAATGTCTTTGAAATTTCTTTATTGCTTTGAAACACAATTTATGGCGTCAAAGCTGGGCTATACGCCTAGAAAGCCAAAGCTACGTGTCTGATGGTATTTGAAGGGAATTGTCTTCTGTGAGGTTTTACATCCTAATCAAACGACTGAAGCTGGCCTCTATATTGAACAATTTACGATATTGGAACCAGCAATTCAATTAAAACGGTCAGAAAAAAAAACGTCACACCGCCAGACATTATACGTTTCTGATAAGCCTTCACAAACTTAGAAATCTAGGCTAGGGAGTTGAAATGCGTTCACTATATAAGTCTGAATTATTTGTTTCGATCTATGCAGAGCTCTCTTAATGGCGTAACAACAGCCTCTGGCTTTAACAACTCTACTCCAGTTTCCACCATCTATAGCAGTTGATTTCTTTTATACTTCACGTGTTCATTCAACATGGTGTCCTTCCAAAACAACTTTTTTTGTATTCTGTATTTATCTCTCACCAGAGCCTCAGTGAGACCTTATTAGTTAATAGTATTTGTCTTCACGAATCTGTCTTATATCGATATACAGCTAACGGTTCATTTGTTATTTAGACTATCCAATTTCACAGATGAAGGCATAGATCTCTCGAACGATATTTCTGTTAAATGCTCGCATCACAGTTTCCTTCAAGTTCCCAAGTTTTTCTATTTCGATGTCAAACTCAACTGCCTATTTGCCAGTAAAATACTTTTTTAAGAAGATGTCATGGTTTGTTTATAAAGGAATTTGCAATCCAGGTTTGAGAATGGAAAACTATCATCATAATGGTTTCGTTATTTTCAATCCTACTCCAAATCCTCTAGTGAGGTAGCCTCAACATAATATCGAACATCATCAGAATGTCCGGCAATACCATCTTTTAACAAAGAGTATAAGAAATCAGTTACCAAACTTTACGGGCAAAGGATCATTTGAAAGTGCCTAAAAGATTACTAGAGTGTATGTGACTGTTCTCTTGCAGTTATGCTAATAGAAAGCTTTAGTGAAAGTAGGCAAAGCAACATAAATCAGAGTAAAATGAAGTTGATGCACATTAATTTCGATAACATATGTACCTTCCTAATAAATAATGTAATCGTATCCTTCTACTATTGCTATCCAAATAAACGAATCAAGAAAATGGTGTTGTTCGCAGCTCACATAAGTTCGTAAATCATTTTCAAAATCACTTCGTGTCATAAAATAAATAAGTTTTTCAAGGCTAGCTCCCAAGCATTAAACTTTAAGTTTTTGGCAAATTCTGTGATCATTTAACCGTGAACTTAAAGAGTCTGGTGCGTGAAATAAACCAAAGACCAATGCCTTAAGAACAATAAACGTGAAACTTTATTGAATACCATTTGAAAACCACCATTCAATTTTTTTTTGTAACAGACCAAAAATAGAGAAATTTATTTTTCGAAATTTCGAACACAATCCTCACACTGGCAGCCTAGCACAGCAGCCTAAAAAGCCTGAGCGCTCAGTTAGTAATATGTTTGTTGGGCTCTATCTTCTCAAACTTCAATTTAAATGTTTTAAAAAACTTCATGTAAGTTGTCCGGAATAATGTTTTTTGCTTTGCAGCACGATTTAGGTGCGTAGATTTGGAAAAACAAAGAAAATTATCGGAAAAGCAAAAGCAGCTAACCAATACTAAGCTCTACGAAAAGAGCTTAATCTATTGGTAGGACAGTTAACATTTGTTTAAAAAAAAATAGTTTCGCTTCTGAAGCAATAATTGTCAAACCACATTAAAATAAAAGAAATTCCCGACAAAAAACTTTGTATGGATAGCATAGGTGAATCCATCTTTAACAAAATCGAGTTGGTAATAAGAAAAATAAAAAATGTAATATTTTAAAATTGATTTTAAAGGGTCCGCCAAATAACTTTTTTTTGAAAATGATTTTAAAAAACTACTGAATATTTTCTGAAATTTCTTTTTTTATTTGAAAGTACAATCCTTCCGGTTAATAATGGAAAATAATTTCATTCAAATGGCTGCCTCGGCTGGCCATGCAGTAGTCTACACCAGTAGATGCCGATTTTGGCAAAAAAAAAAAAATCATCTTTTCAGATGAAGCTCATTTTGATCTTGGCGGGTATGTAAACAAGCGAAATTGTCGCATTTGGGGCACACGCATACATTGAAAAGCCGACGCACCCAAAACGAGTCACTGTTTGGTGCGGATTTTGGTCCAGAGGCATAATTGGGCAATTTTTCTTCGAAAATGAGCAAGGAGTGGCCGTTACAGTCAATGGCGATCGTTATCGGGCCATGTTGAACGAATTTTTGTTCACAAAAATTGAAGAGGAGGATATTGGCAACATTTGGTTTCCACAGGACGGCGCTACGTGCCACACAGCCGAAGCTAAACTCGATGTTTTGCGCCCTGTTTTTGAAGATCGCATTATCAGCCGCAGAGCTGATGTCGTTTGGCCACCTCGGGGCTGCGATTTGACACCGTTGGACTATTATTTGTGGGGTGCCGTCAAAGATAAGTGTTACGCCGACAAGCCAGAGACAATTGACGCTTTAAAGGACAATATTCGTGAAGCCATTGGGGAAATACAGCTGCACACAATCGATAATCTGCTTAAAAATTGGACCGATCGTGTAGGCTACTGCATGGCCAGCCGAGGCAGCCATTTGAATGAAATTATTTTCCATTATTAACCGGAAGGATTATACTTTCAAATAAAAAAAGAAATTTGAGAAAATATTCAGTAGTTTTTTTAAGCATTTTCAAAAAAAAAAGTTATTTGGCGAACCCTTTAATTTAATTTTATTTTTCCTTCATCTCTTTCTCCTCCTGTATTGAAAAATATCTAAGGATTTGAATAAAATTTAATTAATATTAAAAATTAATAGAAATAATAAGGCTCAACTGATAATAATGACGTTGTTGATGATGGTAATATTTTTGCCAAAAGCCATTGAAAATCCGGTATACAAAATGTATACAAATATTTTGCAATTTTAAATCCTTTTCTTTTAAAATTTCAAACTAAATACATTGGAAAATTCAAGTTCAACGACAAAATGTTGTCGTTGTAATCATGAACAAAAATTGTAATTTGTTAAATAATTATTGTGGTTTTAATAGAAATTTGCATGCACATGCATAAAGATAAAAATCGTTTAAAACTAAAGGGTGTTTTTTTTATAGAGGTATAGAACTTTAAGTTGCAATAAAACAACGATGGATTATTCGATTGACATGAATTTAATTTATCCGAAAGATAATCTTGTGGCATTACATTTTAAATATGATTTCTGGCATATGACCGCCACGGCTGGCGCGGATGTAGTCCAATCTGGACGTCTAATTTTCGATGACTTTTTCCAACATTTGTGGCCGTATATCGGCAATAATACGGCGAATGTTGTCTTCCAAATGGTCAAGCGTTTGTGGCTTTACCGCATAGACCAATGACTTTACATAGCCCCACAGAAAGTTGTCTAGCGGTGTTAAATCACAAGATCTTGGAGGCCAATTCACAGGTCCAAAACGTGAAATTAGGCGGTCACCAAACGTGTCTTTCAATAAATCTATTGTGGCACGAGCTGTGTGACATGTTGCGCCGTCTTGTTGAAACCACATCTCCTGGACATCATGGTTATTCAATTCAGGAATGAAAAAGTTAGTAATCATGGCTCTATACCGATCACCATTGACTGTAACGTTCTGGCCACCATCGTTTTTGAAAAAGTACGGACCAATGATTCCACCAGCCCATAAAGCGCACCAAACAGTCAGTTTTTCTGGATGTAACGGTGTTTCCACATACACTTGAGGATTACCTTCACTCCAAATGCGGCAGTTTTGTTTGTTGACGTAGCCATTCAACCAGAAGTGCGCTTCATCGCTAAACAAAATTCGCTTATGAAAATCGGGAACAACGGTAATCTCGTTTTGGGCCCATTCGACGAATCTACGCCTTACTTGATGATCGTTTGGCTTCAAATCTTGCACGAGTTGGATTTTGTAAGCACGCAAACCAAGATCCTTCCGCAAAATCTTCCATAAAGTGGATGGACACAGATCCAATTCCTGTGCTCGATGGCGGATGGACTCATTCGGGTCTTCCTCAATGCTACGCTCTACAGCAGCAATAGCTTCTTCTGTACGCACCGTACAGCGTTTCTGGGGATGCGAGTTATCAATAAGAGTAAACGTGGTGGTTCCATGGTTAATCGAATTAACTGCTCTGATGGACGATTTTGTCGACGATAAAATGGACGTAGTGCGCGGTACGTTTTCCGCACAGAACCATTATTTTCGAAATAAAATTGCACTATTTGCAAGCGTTGTTCAGGCGTGAGTCTATTCATGATGAATTGCCAAACCAAACTGAGAATAAATCACTTGACAGCTGTTAAATCGGTCGCCATCTCGAAAAGTAATGCGAACTTATAATTCTATACCTCTATAAAAAACACCCTTTAAAAGCCCACACTAAATGCAGATTGTGTCTCACAAATAAAGGGTGAACATCATTCTAGCAATTTTTGAACAATAGAGAATATTCTTTTACGATGGTACACCCTGTCACTCTATGTCATGCTGTTGCACTATATGACGCTTTCTATGTCTACCATATATTGCCTTTTGATATCTTTTTCAATCTTTGTTTGTTTTTCTCCGAATAAATAAAATCAGAATTTATTTCTCATTGCTATACTGCTTCATACATAGTTATCACAAAGGAATCAACCACAATAATTTATTCACATTTCCATTCATTGTTGTCAATACAAATGAACATTACAATCGTATTTCCATTAACTGTTAGCAAAATGTGGTCCCTGTGGGATTTCTCCGAAACTCTATTTTATTTATTTAATTATCCTGAAACGTAAATGTACAGCAAACGTATCAAATGGACTGGACTATTGAGAATTGTCCTGTTGTGCTTACAAGTTTATCTATCGAATGGTTATTACAAAAGGATTTATATTAATAATAAAATCCAAGATTTCATAAAGTACATATGTTTAGATTTGGTTACAGGTATTGTATTGAATATCAAATGCAATCTTGTCAAAGCAAACAGCTATAAAATGCATAGAATTTCGATAACTATCGAATGTTCTAAGAATATTACATTTTTATTGGATTTGTTTCATAGTTTTTATGAATACAATCGATTTTTATCGATAAACAAACCAATTAAGTGGATTTTTCAATTTCAAATTTCTGACAGCGTTTTCTCTACCTATCATGCTACAGTCAATCGGCTGGTGGATTGATCTCCTCTTTCCATCCTCCATCATATCAATTAAGCTCCTAATTTGTCTCTGAGTTGACCAAAAACCCCACTGGTCGGTGCCGTCGGGTTGCTTCGCGCCCGACTCCGATGCCACCAATCCTGAATATTCTCCATTCACTGGTAATCTCGAAGTCCTCGTACTCTAACCGAATGGGTTCATTTCTCGATTCCGCACAGGAGATCTCAGAATCCTTGAGCTCTGCCCAAAAGCGTTCAGCTTCAAAGTATTCATATCATTCGTCCTCATAAATCGCAATTTATGAATTCCGTTCCAAAAAAGACGAAAACAATTTTTTTATTTTTTTTGATATCCGGCTCTGAAGTAAAGCGTATTCCAGTGAAAGCGTTTTAATCGAAGGGAACAAATGGTCGTTTTTTGAAACCCCATGTCAACGAAGTTCAATTCTTCCATTTTGGGCATATAAAAAGTCGGGTATTACCATAAGGTCCCTTGTTGTTTTATTGGTCTTGAAGAAGTATTCAGAATCAATACACCAAACACAGCATATTCTGTATGTGATGTAGCCATTGACCTGTCGCTGAGTATCATTTTTCAATAGGAAAATTCTGACACAACTCACACATACATAAATACATAACATACATAATTGGTCATTACAATCCTTCAGTCAGGATTACGACCTAGTTTCTCACACCTCTTATGTTGTGTGTGTTAATTTTTTATACATTTGTGGTGGGACCTACAGTTTAAAGTCGACAGATTTTTTTTTAGAAACTTTTCATGGCAATTTTATTTACTTTCAGAGTTTTTGCCAGTAGTCTGCTGAGAGGAAGTCGCCGAAGAAATAATTTTTGTATTTTGTTTTGATGTCTGGCCTGGTTCTCGAAACCTGGCTTTACGACTACGGCGACTTCACCACACAACTCACACCTTGTTTGTTAATTTGAAATTTGCTGTAGCCTGGCTGACTTATTAGACAAGAGTCAGTTGTTCAAGCCCAGGCTCAGACATTACGAACAAAAGGAAATATGAAAAATATTTCTTCGGTGACTTCCTCTCAGCAGACTTTCTGGCAGAAACTATGATAGAAATAAAATAGCCATGAAAAGTTTCTCAAAAATCTGTCGTTCAGAGTCGTTTTTGAACTGTAGTATAAAATTATAACATAATATATGGGTGAGATTCTACACTCAGCCACAAAAGTATACATACGGATAACACATTTCAGAAATTTTTTAACTAATCCGTTTTCGTTGAAAACCTTCGTAATGGTCTGACAATTTTCCTCGATTTTAAGACGGTCTTGGTTAAAAAATTTCTGAAATTTGTTAACTTTTGTGGGCCTAATGTACACAAATTTCAGAAATTTTTTAACCAATCTGTTTTCGTTGAAAATATTTATAATTGTCTGACATCTTTCTTCGATTTTAAGACGGTCTTTGGCTTCAGTAATTTGTGAAATTTGTAAATCGGATGCATACCTTTGTGGGCCTGTGCAGGGCCACAATTCTATTCAATTTCAGAAATTTTTTAACCAATGCAAAATACCGTCTTAACATCAAGGAAACTATAAAGATTTTCAACGAAAACGGATTAGTTAAAAAATTTCGGAAATTTTTTAACCGTTTGTATACTTTTGTGGCTGAGTGTAGTTCGTAATGCTGATTAAAGTACTACAATGACCAATTAAGTAAGTTAGTAATTTGAAAGCGTTGTCTGTTTGTAAGTCTATTTATGTTAAAAGGGCAAACCTTACTGGGCATTTTTTGCCGCTTTCGCATGTCATGAATCTATTTTACAGAAAAAATTTTACGCAAAGAAATTAAATTGAAATAAAAAAAATTAACGCATACGTTAAGCGATGTAATTTTGGTATCGAACTCGTATCTGATGCTAATAAAACCAACATTCAAGAAGCCAATCCATAAAATTACTTCACAATAAGTATCCTAAGCAATACATGTTAAGAAGGAAGTGTAGCCTTTTGCCATCACTGCAGCATATTGTCGTACGTCTTCCAAATATTTAATTGCCTTTAAATATTGTCAAACATGTATGTAAATCTGTTATATACTGTGATTATTTATTTTTTTCTCACTTTTGATTTTTTAATCTGAGGTCATTAGGTTATAAAGCAACATTCAAATATTATTTAAGAATTTCTATGACACTTTAAAAAATGAAAAAATACTTGAAATTTAAAGAGACCATAATTCATAATTAATTGCATTGCTATTGTAAGTCTCCACTTAAGTCTTCATTAATCGTTTTCATTTCATGATGAATTTAAAAGTACTTACACTGAAGCTGTATGCATGCCTGCTGATAATTCAATAACGTATTGTTCAGAGAATTTTAATACATATGCAAATATGCAAGTATGTATGCACATATCCATGCATTATGTATCTATTTATGTGTGTATATAACAATTATTTACATTATTTTAATTAAATCTCTCTCAATAAAAGAGAATACGATAAGGAGTTTCATTTTGAGTTGACTGTATTAAACTATTTTGAAAATGAAAGAATTTAAATCATGGCACTTCGCACTATGGCTTGTTAAGCACTGTAGAAGTAAAAAGTCCTGTTAGATATGGTAAATATTAATAGGATCGCAGTGCATTAACTGCCCTTTGATAACGAACGACAGCCTTATTTAAGCATCTGAGTTATGAGTATAGAATGCTCTTCAGTAGGGCAAAAGTGAAAGCGATACCCTGACAGGAAAATCGAAAGAGAATCTTAAGATCGTGTCTGTGAGACTTTGCATGTAAAAAGCTTATTCCACGGATTTCCCTCCTTTGATTAAGTAAAGTAACAAGATTTTTAAGCCTGGACCGTAAAAGACAATTTGAACTGAATCGTAAGGGAAACAAAAAAATATTTTCAAGTCCTAAGGCCAGGCGATAGATTATCTACGTTATTACTTGCTTACTCTATTGTTCATTACAACACTTTAGTCATTACAAGCCGAATCAGATGGGAATTTTATTTTACTCTGAGAGTTTTTGCGAGAAGACTGATGAGAGGAAGTTGTCAAAAGAAATATTTTTTCCATACTTCGTTTTGTTCAAGATGTCTGAGCTGGTGTCTGAACCAAGGGCTCTCATCTAATAAGCTGCTAATAGGCTGCTTCTAAACTACTGTGACTCCTTCATATATGTATTACACCCGCCTCAAGAACATGGGGCTTCGGATTTAATAAGTTATATAGGGTGGGCTATTTAAAAGTTTAAATTAAAAAGTCCAATAAAACAAAAACAGTTTAAAATTTTGGCAAATCAATTTTTTTTTGGGTTGTGAGGTACAATTCTACAATTCCGGTTAGAAATGAAATAGTTTTCATTCATATGGCTGTCGCGGCTCCTCACAGTACCTCATTCAATCAGATCAATTTTCAAAAACTCTTACTAGTGTATGGGGTCGTATCTCGGCAATGGCATCTCGAATTTTGGCCATCAAGTGCTCAGTTGTCTCTAGTTTTTCGGCATAACACTTTTCCTTGACGGCGCCCCATAGATAATAGTGCAATGGTGTCAAATCGCCACTTCTTGGCTGCCAATTGACATCATCAGTTTTGGCTAATCAAACGTTTGATGCAATAAATCGATTGTGGCATAAGATGTGTGGCAAGTTGCACCATCGTGGTGAAACCAAACATCGTTCACACCAATACCGCGAAGAGCGGATACAAAAATATTGCACCATGAGTATGTAATTGTTGCGACGTACTCATTTTCTAATAAATATGGACCTATGATGCCTCCGCTCCACAAGCCGCACCAAACAGTCACTCGTAATGCATTGGCTTCTGTAAGACCATGTGTGGGCTTCCTGAGCCCCAAATACGGCAATTTTGCTTATTAACATACCCACCAAGATGAAAATGAGGTTCATCCGAAAAGATGATTTGGCAAAACCGACATCATCGTGCAGTTTCTCATTCGCGCATCTAGAGAAGCGAAAACAATGCGGATGGTCATGCGGCTTTAACTCTTGAATCAATTGAACTTTGTAAGGCGTCATAACGAGATCTTTTCATAAAATTCAACGTAAACTGTTGCATGAAATGTTCAATTCTAGAGAACGATAACGAGTTGATGCTGATGTCTCAGCCACAGCTTCAATATTTTCGGGTAAAAGCACTGTACTGAGGTCGCCGTAGTCTAGTAGGTCGTGTGTTGGCCTATTAGACGTAAAGCCAGGGTTCGAGACCAAGGCTAGACATACAAAAAAAATACAAAAAGTATTTCTTTGGCGACTTCCTCTCAGCAGATTTCTGACAAAAACTCTGCCAGCAAACAAAAATTGCCATAAAAAGTTTCTCCAAAAAATCTGTCGTTCGGAGTCGACTTTAAACTGTAGGTCCCGCCACTCATGTATAAAATTAACACACACAACATAAGTGATGTGAAAAACTAGGTCGTAATCATGACTGAAGGGTTGTAATGACCAATAGCACTGTACGAACACGCTCACGTCTTGGCGCATCGTTCACGAACTGTAGCAATAAACTTGTGTATTCCGGGCACTGTTGGTCCTTCTCTGCGACCAAATTTTGTAGGACATTTTTGTGCAATTTCCGACAGCAACTGCCTTTGTTTTGGAAATAAATTTCCAATAAATCCTAAAGTGGCTCAAGCGCAAATCGATTCATTATGTCCAGTGAATGAATATTGTGACAGAATAGAATGACATAAGTATTGCCAGATTCGAAATAACCGTTGGTTCAAATTTAATCCGATAGATTGCCCACCCGATGCAACGTTTTAAGGATTATCTTACTGTAGTATTTACCGCAAGCCTTATGCAGTGCAAAGCACGTTAAATTAATCAAGCTAACTATATAAAACAGACCATTATTATAGCCGTATATTAAAAATTTAATCAACAATTCATTAATGAATGCCAACAGACTGTGGCGCAATATAAAGTCTTTTGTTTCATGACATTACAATTCAATGGGATTCCGCTTTTCAATTTTCGTTTTTTTTCAGTATTTTTCTCTCATTTTCCTACATTGGCAAGAGTCCATATGTTTAATATCTCATTAAGACCATAAACTGTCATTTTTATATCAAAATTGATGAGTAGTTGTGGCTGTATAAGAGTTATATTTATGTATGGGTGTGTAAGTATGCTTGTATACGTATACATACAGTATGTAAATACGAATACAATAATGAAAGGCAAAGTAAAAATATGACGTTTATTTACAAATATTTTCACGTACATACATAGTATATGAACCCATATCTGCATGAATACATATATATTTGAATAGCAAATACATAAATACGCACACAGCCACCGTCAGAGAGTGAGAGAGAGAGTGGGGAAGACAGAGTGGGAGGCAGAGACTAAATGCTAGTACAATACAACAATAAATGTATTTTACATTCTATTTTAATATTATTTGTTTTCATAAGTATGAGTTCTCTCTTTATCTCCCTTTTTCTCTTGATTCCTGTTTAGTTTCCATTCACTATGACTGACATACAAATGATTGGAATTTATATTTTTCGTAATAATGCCACGAATAATGGAAATACGTAGAAATGTAAAAATCATTTCATTTTTCTTTTTTTTTGGCTTAACAATCCTTACAAGCTATTTAGTAGTGCCAAGAACTTTACATAATTAACTTACCAATATTTTGTACTGACGGTAGATGTAATGTTTCCTGAAAATAAAAAAAATAAATTTTAATAATTTTAACAAACACATACACATGAAATATATTCATATTTTACACTTTAAACCCGAGTATAAGACAGTAATCTAGGCAGCATTCTGAGTAGCCTCATTATAATGCAATAGACAGTAGGAAGTCGCTATAGTATAGTAGGTAGTGTGTTGGCTTATTAGACATAAAGCCAGATTTCGAGCCCCAGGCCAGACATAAAAACAAAATACAAAAAGTATTTCTTCGGCGACTTTCTCTCAGCAGATTTCTGGCAAAAACTCTGAGAGTAAATAAAATTGCCATGAAAAGTTTCTCAAAAATCTGGCGTTCGGAGTTGACTTTAAACTGTAGATCCTGCCACTCATGTATAAAAAATTAACACACACAACGTAAGTGGTAGGAGAAACTAGGTCGTAATCCTGACTGAAGGGTTGTAATGACCAATTAAGGAAGAATGGTTTTACTTTTAACCCATGTTATCTTTCTGTCTATATTTGCAAGGACCTATATTTTGTCGATTGGCTCGCAGCAATGGAGTTTATGTATTCCTCAGCAAGCACAATAGCATTGATCATAACTAAATTCGATAAATATGAACTCAAATAAATTCTATCAAATATTAAAAGAAAGAATGGAAATATCAATTCCGTATTTCATTTCTAATTATGCTTTCAAAGCTATACATTCCAACACATACCAATATTAAATAGCATTTACATTTATGTATTGTTGTACATTCATATGCACATTTTCGTTCTCATGTTTTTCATTTTTATTTCTTTTTTTCGTTTGATAGAAGGAGGGCTTATGTCAGTAGGACTTTATTATATTTTTAATATTGTTTACCCCACCCAACGTAACAAACAGAAATAAATATAAAAATGTTGTATTCTGTGTGCTTCATCAATAAGGAAGGTACACAGAAGGCATGGAATATTTGTGTTTTGTATTTTTAATAAAAATTTACCAATAAAATTATAGAGGACTGGATAAGGTTTTTAAGGGAAATATTTTTCATTAAAAAAAAAAATTCAAATATACTTGATTTTAATCTGCATCGATAGCAGTATTCAAGGGTTGAGAATTAAATTATTGATACAATAAACTTAATTAAGCCAAAAAGTATTTGTACCTTTAAGGAAGAGTACTGTTGCCAATTATATCCATATTTTGTCATTACAAAACTTCAGTCAGGATTACGACCTAGCTTCTCACGCCACTTATGCTGTGTGTGTTCAATTTATACATGAGTGGCGTGACCTACAGTTTACGAACGACAGATTTTTGGAGAAAGTTTTCATGGCAATTTTATTTACTCTCAGAGTTTATTCCAGAAATCTGCTGAGAGGAAGTCGTTGAAGAAACATTTTTTTCGTATTTCATTTTGTTTGAGATGTTTGACCTAGAATCTGAACCGTGGCCTCACGTCTAGGTATTAGATATTAGGTCTGAGTGGTAGCTCTGATTTCACAAAGCTCACTTGAGCAAGCATAGCGGCCCGTTGTGATGTCACGGGTGAACGCAGTCCCTCTACTGACCAAGTTCCACCAAAATCAGGGAAGAGGAAGAAGTTGGTCAGCGCAAGGGCTGCACGCCTTACGTCTAATAAGCAAATACACTACCTACTAGACTACGACGAGTTCTGGTAGAAAAAACTTACTTAATTTGTCATTACGACCCTTTTGTTTGGCTTCTCACACCATTCATGTGGGATCTACATTTTAATGTCGACTCCGAAGAACAGATTTTTGAGAATTTTTTCATGGCTATTTTGTAGAGAGGAGTTGCCGAAAGAAATATTTTTTCATATTATCGTTTTGTTCGAAATGTCTGAGTTTTTGTCCACAAAACCAACTTACTACCCACTAGAGTACAGCGATATTTCCTTTTAACCGTGAGTAAAAATTCATACTATTTTTACATATTTTGGCATTGAAGATTCTCGAAAGACTCTATTAATTAGCCACAGGCGAATTTGTTTGATCGTTTTCGTTCTGATAATTTTGATGTTAAAGAAGCACCGCGCTCTAACCCGGCACTGTAAGAAATCCAGCACATAAGTAACGAAATAAACAAGACACAATCTACTGGGCTACGGCGACTACCCGTTGAAACAATGTCTTCTGTGAAATTGCATTGGGTTCTTGTATTGGGTGAAGTGTTTATTAAATCCTCCATTTTTTCTATGGAGCTCTCGGCATAGGCCTGTTTTAAAAAACAATTTTAATAAAAATGTCCTCAAGCGAATTTAAATAAAGGGTCCGCCAAATAACTTTTTTTTTGAAAATGCTTTAAAAAAAAACTACTGAATATTTTCTCAAATTTCTTTTTTTATTTGAAAATACAATCCTTCCGGTTAATAATGGAAAATAATTTCATTCAAATGGCTGCCCCGGCTGGCCATGCAGTAGCCTACACGATCGGTTCAATTTTTAAGCACATTATCGATTGTGTGCTGCTGTATTTTATCAATGGCTTCACGAATATTGTCCTTTAAAGCGTCAATTGTCTCTGGCTTGTCGGCGTAACACTTATCTTTGACGGCACCCCACAAATAATAGTCCAACGGTGTCAAATCGCAGCTCCGAGGTGGCCAAACGACATAAGCTCTGCGGCTGATAATGCGATCTTCAAAAACAAGGCGCAAAACATCGTGGGTAGCTTCGGCTGTGTGTCACGTAGCGCCGTCCTGTTGAAAACAAATGTTGCCAATATCCTCCTCTTCAATTTTTGTGAACAAAAATTCGTTCAACATGGCCCGATAACGATCGCCATTGACTGTAACGGCCACTCCTTGCTTATTTTCGAAGAAAACTGACCCAATTATGCCTCTGGACCAAAAGCCGCACCAAACAGTCGGCTTTTCAATGTATGCGTGCGGGTTTTCTGTACCCCGAATGTGACAATTTTGCTTGTTTACATACCCACCAAGATCAAAATGAGTTTCATCTAAAAAGATGAATTTTTTTGCCAAAATCGGCATCTTCTGGTATGGGCTACTGCATGGCCAGCCGAAGCTTGAAATGAAATTATTTTCTATTATTAACCGGAAGGATTGTACTTTAAAATAAAAAAGAAATTAAAGAAAATATTCAGTAGTTTTTTTTTAAAGCATTTAAAAAAAAAAAGTTATTTGGCGGACCCTTTATATTTTGCAATTGATCTATATAAATTTACTCGGCTAAATTTAGTTCATCCAACAACCTTCTCTAACTCTAACACTGTCAAGATTCTAAAACAAGTTTGAAATCAAATTTTAATTGATCTGCTAAGAAATCCATGCAAAAACTGAAGGAATTCTTTGCAACATATCTACAGAGCATAGACGGATAGTAATGGCCACAAAACTAGCCTAAATTTAGTGCATCCAACAACCATTACTAAGTACATATACCTTATTGATGTTCTAAAACTAGTTTGAAATCACATTTGAATAGATATCCCAAAGAATTCTTACAGAAACTGACCTAAAACTGGTCCTTTTATAAATTGTAATACAGGAGCATTTGACATAAATTCTTAAAGTGAAAGGAATTTTTTTTCTTTATTTTTCTTTTCTGTAGTGTTCCAATGCAGTAATTTTGTTTCAGTAAATTCGATTGTATACTATTAAATATTGTATATGTATACACACACATACACATGCACTTACATACATTCTTTTATTGAAAATAAGTAAGAATGAAAAGTATTTCAAGTATCAGAAAAGATTATATTTCATGTTTTATATCGAACAACTCAATTTTTGGATGATGCTTCAAATAACAGCACAACTTAGCACAGCAGAAGATGCAACCAAATACCACTTGTAGTACTCCATACGTACCATCCAACCAATGGCAACAAAATACATACATACACCAACACATATAAGATTTTTTTTTTTAAACGACTACAAAAAAGGTCAGGGTAAAATGCTATCGATTTTGGCCAAAATAAATCATAAGAAAATATTTTTTTCTATTTAAGAATTCCTATACCCTACATTTGCTTGAGTACATTGAGACTTGTTGTTATCAGGCAGAAAAATTTGTATTTATTGTGTTATGTGAACCTTTTTCCCATTGTGGCACTGGTTATAATTTTGATGTCCTGTTGCTTACTGAATTTGATTCTTCTGAAGTAAACACCAAACATATTTGTTTCTTACAGCTTCAAAGGGTCCCCATATTTTGTGTATTTCTCTGGAAAAAAGCTTTTAAAAGCAGCATTTTCATTCTGTTTTGTACATCTGGTTTGCGTCTTTAATAACTTTTATAAAATTGTATGTCATTTGTTCTCATAACACGAAGTAGTCTAGACAGAGATTTTTCTTTTTTTGCCTCCAAAATGATGAATCGTAGCTTTACCAGTCTTGCACAAAAAAAAAAAATTAAAAAAATACTCTGAAACTCATGATTTTCTTACCAATTTTAAATTTGTTCAAATAATTTAAACGTTTGAGCGATATTTTGAGCTGTTCAGATGTATTGAGTTTGACATGGAAGCCAAATGCCATGCGCGTTATCTGAAAATGTTCCGAACATGATGAATTGCAGGCATTACTCCATCAAACATGATGTTAAACTTTGAAGATAATCAATGTGAGTGACTTACGCAGAAATTTCATAATGTCTGCAAGCAGCAGGATTCATCTAAATTGGCTACTCTAACGGTTAAAAGCCAAAATGAAAAGCGTTGAAACTCAAACAGCATCGAACCATTTTACAAGCCATGAAATAGGCATGCGTCACGAAAACCCAAAACCGAAAAATGAATTCACTGTGGGACGTTTTTCCTCATGTGACCATGTGTGACTACCATTTCTTTCAATCAATGCCGAATCCAGTGCAGGATGATGTAACGCAGGTCATGTTTATACTTCATATAAGCTAAGAGAGATTGTGTCCATAACACGATAAAAATCTGACACTAAAACCATGAGATGGTTTAGGGAAAAATTTGCCTAATGTCGGAATTTACAATTCAGAAAGAGGCTGTACGATGACCAACCATTATCGCGCTGTGTCGATTCCTTCATTATCCACATAGCAATAGCCATAATACATACATACATACATACATAATTGATCATTACAACCCTTCAGTCAGGATTACGACCTAGTTTCTAACACCACTCATGTTGTGTGTGTTAATTTTATACATGAGCGGCAGAATCTACAGTTTAAAGTCGACTCCGAACGACAGATTTTTGAGAAACTTTTTCAGGGCAATTTTATTTACTCTCAGAGTTTTTGGAAGAAATCTGCTGAGAGGAAGTCGCCGAAGAAATACTTTTTGTATTTTGTCTTTGATGTCTGGCCTGGGCCTCGAACCCTGGCTTTACGTCTAATAAGCCAACACACTGCCTACTAGACTACGGTGACTTCATAGCCACAATACAGGTGTTAATCGATTCTATCTTTAAGATTAACAGAGTTTTTAGTGCAGAACCATCATACTAAAACCCGGTTATGATATGGGTCTTAAAGTTTAGCAGAGTTTTGATCCTTTTTCATCGTTAAAAGGACTAGAGGGCCTTAAATGTTCTACAATTGGTGGCGTTAGTTACTCAGCATCATTTGTGTCTTTAAGCCGCTCTGAAGGCTTTGGTAGCTTCACACCAAAAGCTAACTTGAGCACGCATAGCGGCCCGTTGTGATGCCACAGGTAAACACAGTTCCTGTACTGACAAAGTTCCCCCGAACCCAGGGGTGGAGGTCGGTCAACGCTAGATCTGCAAGTCCAAAGCACGACTACAACGCTCTGGAAAACCAGTTTGATAAACGAGGCTATATTCTTGAGATCAATAGACGATAGCTCCGTCAAGCTGACAAAGGTCGGAGAGCCAAATAACCTATATTCGTACCTCGCAAGAGATGGGCATTGACAACGAAAGTGGATAACAGTCTTGTCCTCCCCAGCGGATCTGCACTCACGGCAGAAGTCATTAAATGGGAGCCGCATTCTCTTCGCGTGTCTACCCATAACACAGTGACTTGTAAGCATGGCCACTGTGATTGAGATGATGCCGCGACCAACTCCAAGTAACTGGTTGGTACGCCTTCTATCCATCCGGGGCCAGGCGAGTCTAGCGGTAGAGCAGGACTCCTCGTTGATCCAGGATAGGTTGGCGTCTCGGAAAAATTTCTGCGCGATGGTCAGTTTGATCGGGGCAAGTGGCATTCCTAAGTCGATTGAACAGGATTCCGGGAGTAGTGCGCCAGCTCTCTGAGAGACATATTTGGCAAAGATATCTACGGGTGGTAGAAATATCGTCTGTAGACTGGTCTGAGCAGTCGAAGTCATAACAAGATAGGATAGTCTTTGCATATTGTTTAGAATTTTGAGCCATCTTTCAACATACAAGAGTTATCTCTTGTAGAATATGGGGCCTAAGACTCCATTTCATCGAAAAGGTCGTTTTACAGATGCAGAAGGCACATAATTAAGCGTGTTCTACGAGAGTATCTGCTCTTCTTCAAGCTACTCTAGACAGTTTAATCTTAATTTGGTGCTCTAAACTTAGCTCATCATAATTAATATTTTTTCAAACCATTTACACGTACCGATTGTAGATTGCAAGCCATTGTACAGTCGAGTTTTAACAATCGAAGCTGCCTCGCTGTTGTAATCTGTATTTTTCATTTCATTTCATTTGAATTTAAAATCAAAGAAACGAAAAATTCATTTGAAAAGAAGAAGAAAAAAATCCCCTTGCAGGATATTAAAATGAATTCTTCATGATGAATGAATGAATTCCTTCCATACATAAAGACATCCATTGTTGTTTGTAAACTGTTGAAACCACAATATTAATATTTTACACATAGAGAACCACAGAGAGAGATAGAGATGGACCAACAAGAACTACAACAACAAGTATGTAAATATCTTTATGCAACAAATGATTTTAATAAGGCCAAGACCAATATGCTATGCAATAATGGCCTCTCTTTTATGACATTTATTGTCAGTCATTCATTTCTTATTTCTTTTTCTATTCAGTTTATTACTCTGTTTTGAGATAAAATGAATGAAAGTATCCTTTCAAGGAAAGGATATTTGCAATTGTTGTTGTTGTTGTTATTGTAGTTTTTATTTCCTCTTAGAGCACATCATAGCCAGAGAACATCGTTAAAATATGGCCTACATACACGCTTTAAAATATGACTACAAATCTGCTTCAGTTTGAGTATGATGCGGGCATGCCCTGGAATCAAAATAAAAACGCAAAAAAGCATTTGAGTAGAAATAAAAAGAAAAAATAAAACAATAAAAACAATAAAAAAAAAAAGCTGGTATTTGTCTTTGGGTTATACAAAGAAAAAAAAATATACTCGCTCTTATAAAAATATGCTCGTGCGTGGTATCCTGTAACCCAGTTTCTGTTTTTCTTTCACTGTCCTTTCCTCTAAAAAATGAGGTTGCCAGGCTCCCTCTTTTTTGGTTTGTGTTTTAAAAAAAGGAACCAAAGAAAATATGTTTCTCTGGCAGTGGGGTTGTGTTTAAATGCAAATGAGGCTTATTGTAATTTGTTTATATTTGTTGTTTTCCAAAAAAAAACAACAGACATAAAAGAAGAAAAGAGAAAAAAAGAAAAATAAAAAGGATTACAAAAATTAAAACGTCGAATAAAAATAATTACGACACATAAAATGTAACTCCATTAAAGGGTTTGCTTGCAAGAGTCACTAAAAATTTGTTTTCTTTTGAAATTAAATTGACACAAGCAGCTGGAAGACAGTAATCGTTTAACCAAATTTTATTTTGGTTTATGGCTTTTACGCACTTTGAGATTTCGATTAGATGGACCGAAGCTCTTATCCCAAGCCTTTATGTATTCGTTCGTTCATTAAGTGTATTGACTTATTAGACGTGAGGCCACGGTGCAAACCTCACTCAGGTCAGGCATCTCCAAGAAAATGAAATATGAAAACATATTTTTTCAGCTATAGCTAGTATAAAGTAATATAAAGTATAAATAATATAAAGTATGTATACTTTATCTCAGCAGATTTCTGGCAAAAACTCTGAGAGTAAATAAAAATTGCCGTGAAAAGTTTCTCCAAAAATCTTTCGTTTGGAGTCGACTTTAAACTGTAGGTCCCGCCACTTATGGATCACATTAACACATGTAATCCTGACTGAAGCCCCAGCCAGCATTTTCGGAAATTTTTAATCAAATTCGTGTCATTTTTGATTCTTCTGCGCGATTGAAAAGCTAGAATGTGCGTTCATTTTCTAATCATAAAAGTCTCTTTTGTCGGGATAAAAAGGTGACTACGGGCGACTCTTCTAACTAAATAAGTCATTTATGAGTCATTTTCTATATTAGTTTAGAGTAATTTTCGACCCGTTTTCTAATAGTTTTATGAACATTTTCGAATCCCTTTTCTGATTAGTTTTATTTACCTTCGTTTATGATTCTTTTTCGAGTCGTCCTTGAGTCATCGTTGAATCGCATACAAGTCTTTTATGAGTAATTTATTAATATGTTTAGGAGTCCTTTTATTATCATTTTTCAGTCATGTTTGTATTAATTTAGACCTATTTTTCCGTCATATATGATTATAATTTCAGTCATTTATTAGTCGTATTTCTAATTGTATTTTACTCTCTTCAAGTGTTTTTTTAGTCGGTCGTTTACACTGCCGCGATTTCAATATTTTAGTTGGTGGGGCAGCAACACGCGCAGGATACACCCAGTATATTATATATTTATATTATTTTTTTGAAGAATTTAAATTTTAAAAAATCATTCGCTTCCAAGAAGTTTGGGTTTCATAATGTCATCTAGAAGTTGCTGGAAGACAGCAACAGCAACAAAGTGAGTGAACAAGCTTCTTTAATATCATCAAATGAGAATGTGTATGAGAATACTAATTTATTTCAAGGATATTATTGTTTCCTTTTTTTCTTTTCCTCTCTCTTCCTACACCAGACAACACAGATATATGTACGTACCACAACTTTAGATAAGCAGCAGCAGAAATACACACTCACGAAACACTTGATAATAGTGGTAACAGGATATGTATGTGTGTGTCACTGTCGTTGGTTGGTTGGTATATGTAATGGGTGATTTTTTTAAGAGCTATAGGAAAATTTTTCAAAAAAAAAACATAAAATTCAGAAAAATGCATGAAATCTTTATTTGAATCGATAGTACGGTCCATATAATTTAATGTTTTAAGATTATTATTTCATGCGACTGCGCCTCAAATGGTCCATCCCCTTCGTCCAATTTTGGCATACTCTTTCCAACATTTCGGCCGGTATCTCATGAATAAATGCTTCAATGTTGTCTTCCAATGGGTCAATTGAAGCGGGCTTGTCTGTATAGACATGAGCTTTAACACAGCCCCACAAAAAATAGTCTAAAGGCATTAAATCGCGCGATCTAGGCGGCCAATTGACCGGTCCCGTACGTGAAATTAAATGTTCACCGAACTCGCTCCTCAATAAATCCATTGTTACGCGTGCTGTGTGGCATGTGGCACCGTCTTGTTGAAACCACATGTCATGCAAGTCAAGCTCTTGCATTTTGGGCAAAAAAAAGTTGGATATCATCTCACGGTAGCGCTCACCATTCACAGTTACGTTACGATTCGCAGCATTTTTGAAAAAGTACGGTCCAATGATGCCACCAGCCCATAAACCGCACCAAACTGTGACTTTTGCAATGCTTCTGGCTGATCTTCACTCCAAAATCGACAATTCTGCTTATTTACGTATCCATTGAGCCAAAAATGAGCTTCGTCGCTGAACAAAATTTTTCGATAAAGAAGTGGATCCAACTGGCCAACCTTCCAAGAGCCCATTCACCAAAAATTCTGCGTTGCGGTAGGTCGTTCGGCTTCAATTCTTGCACCAGCTGTATTTTGAAAGGCTTCACACCTAAATCCTTCCGCAAAATTTTCCACGTTGTTGAGTAACAGAGTCTCAATTGCTGCGAACGGCGACGAATCGATAATTGATGGCCATCATTAACACTGGCCAATACAGTTGCGATATTTTCTTTAGTTCGCACTCTACGTAAGCGTGTTGTTGGTTTAATGTCCAACAATGTAAATTTGGTGCGAAATTTAGTCACAATAGCCCGAATAGCCGCTTCAAGTGGGTCGATTAAACTGACCATAAAATGGAAGAAGCGCGCGATGAACTTTCTTAACAGAGCACGCATTTTGATAATAAAATTCAATGATTTGCAAGCGTTGTTCGTTTGTAAGACGATTCATGATCAAATTATAGACCAAACTGAAGATGTTTGACAGTGAAACAAAACGTGAAACGCGCGTCAGCTGTTTAAACCAGTGTTGCCAAAAAGATAATTGCTAAAAAAATCACCCTTTATGTATGTCTCCTTGGCGAAAGTGAGTGAATATAGAAACATTTTTCATGAAGAAAACACATTCTATTCTTAATATTTTCTTTAGTTTTTCATTTCTGTGGTGGTGATTGTGGCGGTGTTGGAAAATATGAAAATTATTTCAATATTTTGCGTTGCTTTTCTACACATTTTCTTTCTCTGTCGTTTTATTTTTCGTTTATAATTCCGTTTTTAAGTTGAAATACTGTGTGTCATTATGGTTTCTTACACAAATCAAGTAATTTTTTTATGTTTTTTGTGTCGTTGTTGTTGTTCATCTATTGTTGTTGTTTGTTTATTTATTGTTCCTTAAAAAAAATAAAATTTTTGTGTAAATTCCCTGTTTTTTTTTGTGTATTTCTTTTGACATCTGCTACCGTTGAAAGTGTAATGGTTCCACCATCATTATCATTTACTTGTAGCAGTTCATTGTAGCGTATGAGTGTTCATGTCCTTGAGTTCTCTTGAGTTTTAGTCGTTTATCCTTATCAGAAATGCTTCGTTTGTATATTTTTTTGTTTTTTTCTCTTTTTTTTTGTAAAAAATTTTAATGCTGCTCTGCGTTACGGTTGTAAGTTTGGTAACATTTTGTAGATTTCCATATTTAATGATAAATGTTGCCGTGTCAAAGAAGTTTTTAAATATTTTATAAAATATGCTCCGCTAAAAAACTTACGATATATACACAGGCAACTAGTTTTTGTCTCTTGAATTTTATTTTTTTTTTTCTTGTATTTGTATTTTTAATTTCATTGAAAGGGTTAGGTAATCTTTTTACCCAACACTAGTGAAAGTAAGACAAAACAAAACCGAACGCCTACTTACTTGACTTAATCGAAATATTAATTGTGTTGAGAGAGGGATCACCAGTGCCGACAGCATTGTGTAACAGCAAGAGCTATTTTGCAGACTGACTTTGCCTTTATGTACAGCTGCGTTAGTTTATTTAATAAACTTTTTTATAGCATCCCAGTTTTGCTTTTGCAAAAACAATTTTGCTTTTGCAAACACAATTTTGCTTTTGCAAACACAATTTTGCTTTTGCAAAAGCAAACGTATTAAAGTATACTCCTACATGCAAAAAATAAACTCGCAACGTGAGTAAAATTCAATCAAAACCAAATCACATGCTTAAAATATATTCTCTATCATGTGCCAAACTGTGAATGAGTACTTTACACAACATACTTACGTACATACGTATGTATGTAGGCATCCTCATCTTTTTAGTTTTCTTTTGTCTGTTTTTTTATATGCCTTTGTAGTAACTTGGCATGTAGGCAGTTCGGGATATGTTAAAGATCTTCTCTTTCTGGCACCTATAAAATGTTAGATTAGTGTGTGGCATAGAGGCAGTAAGGTCAGGATATTTTCAGATTTTTTACGAGTTGTATTCTTTTCTTTTTTTGGCACCTATTTCTTGGTTAAAACTTAAAGTCAATGGTCTTAAAGCAATACACAGTGGGCTTATTACAAATAATAGTAAATACTTTGTTTCTAGTTTCACAGAGCATTTGATCTTGGAGATCATATTTCTACATTTAAAATATAAAAAAGATGATTTCCTGTAGATTTTTTTGCCATTTGGCATAGAGCGCCTTTCAAACTGTCACATTGAAAATAATTAACGCAATTCATGCTGTGTGAAAATGTGTTTCTCTTGAAAACTTATCTTCCATGATGACTGATAGATGTTCTGTTTTATGCGTCAATAATTTTGTAGAATCATATAATGTGGTCTTTCGCCATAGTTTAGTAGGTAGTGTGTTGGCTGAATAGACGTGAGGCCACGGTTCAAATCTTAGGTCAAGCATCTCCAAAAAAACTAAATGTGAAGAAATATTTCTTTGGTGACTTCCTCTCAGCAGATTTCTGGCAAAAACTCTGAGAGTTAATAAAATCGCCTTTGAACTGTAGGTAAGAAGTTAGGCGTAGTCCTGACTGAAGGATTCTAATAACCAATTGTGTATGTACATATATTATGTGGTCCCACTAGACTATTTTTTGTGGGTATACGTACTGTTCAGGAATAAGCCCGGCACAGTTCCAGCACTCGAACAAAATATTACAGCTGCTATTAGTAATAGTAACCAGTAGTTAAACTAAACTTGCCTGCCATTTATAACAATCTTAGTTTATGTTGCGAGGATTAATATTTGACAAAACAATTAGTTCTCATCGAGTAGTTGGCCTTTCGGAGAGTAATATCACTACGCCTTTTGTAGAGACAGTATTATGGAAATTGTACTGCTTATCGCTAACCAGATTGCATGTATTTTTGCTGTTGCCCAGAAACAACATTCTCTGTAAAACATTATGTTCCCAAAATTTTTTTCCTGTGATTACAATAATTAAATAAGTATTAAATAATTGTTGTTATATACTTATTTAAATAAATCCTTTGCTCATTAAAAAAAAAAAAAAAAACATCACATATTTGTTTACTTTCATTCACTTGAAATGCTATTTTTCCTCTGTTTATGATGCGTTCTGGCAACTTCGAGAACTTTTCAGTGTCTATGTGGTTTAGTTTTGGTAATGTTATCGTGATGGATTCTATTCTTGTTCAAGTAATTTCTTATTGGTTTGATTTATTCATTTCGCTCTCTACTACTACTGCACTGAATACTGACATGAAATATTTTTTATTATTTTTCTCTCTATTTATGATGCGTTCTGGCAACTTCGAGAACTTTCCAGTGTCTATGTGGTTTTGTTTTCGTTTCTGTTTCTGTTTTATTTTACAGTATACAGTACAGTATAGTCGCCGTGGTCTAGTAAGTAGTGTGTTGGCTTATTAGACGAAAAGCCAGGGTTCGGCGACTTCTTCTCAGCAGATTTCTGGCAAAAACTCTGAGAGTAATTAAAATAGCCATGAAAAAGTTTCTCAAAAATCTGTCGTTCGGAGTCGACTTTAAACTGTATGTCCCGCCACTCATGTATAAAATTAACACACACAACATAAGTGGTGTGAGAAACTAGTTCGTAATCCTGACCGAAGGGTTGTAATGACCAATTATGTATGTATGTTTACAGTATAAATAAAAATGTTATAATGTTGGTGAATTCATTGAGGCCCTATACATTTTCTAGAGCTAATGCAACCTGTCCATACCATGATATTATCCTGATGATATTATTCTATTGAACGATCTTCATTGTTAAGTGGTTAGGAGCTTTAAAGGTAAATTGAGTTTTTTAAGTTTATAAAATTCAAAAGAATTGGTATGAAAACTTATTTATCATTTCCTGATTTCCGATTTCGAAATAAAAACTGACTTAAAAATGTTTTGCTTATGCAATCCTTAGGGCCATTAATACAACTTGCCGTTAAACTTGGGTTTAGTTAAAGGTACCTTTAGCTAAAGGGAACTGTAAAGTTATCTTTAACTTATTTTCGTTATTACAACTTACAGATAAATTTTTCTTTAAAAATATGGCAGTGCCGGAGCAATGTCGATAAAACTGCTCAATTATACAAGTTTTTTTTTAACGCAGTGGCAACCGCGGGCTTCGTTTTTTTGTTGTATATGCTCCTTTTATTTAATTTTGAAGTTGCCATATTGAAAATAATATGTATATAATATGACAAGTTCAAACATAAAGTGACCTTTAAATGTTAAAGGTAGGATGATCCTCCCTTTAGCTTAACGATCACTTCTATCTTGTTGGGTACTCATAATAAAGAAAAACAAATTATCTGCCTGTTAAAATCATCCCTTTAGTTAACGGCAAGTTGTAATAACGGCCCTTAGTCTTATAGTTTTAGAATTTTATACCACTGTGTCCTAACCTCACTTTACTTACGCATCAGTGAAAGATTCCTTACATTTTCGGTGTTCAAAGTGTGTGTCTCACGTATGTATGTGTTTATTTGTACAACTTAGTCTTTTTTATTGCCAATGTCACGTATGGATTTTTATTTTTTTGATGTTTTTTTGCTCAAACGTTAAAAGAAAATGTTCTTATTATTATAGTTGTAGTTTCTTTCGTACCATTGCCTTAGTAATATAATATTTAAAAGTATATAGCACACACCACACACTACACACATATACAAAGCATTAGAAAAACATATGGGTGAGTGCACGTTAGACAGTGGAAATAAAAAAAATTATAAATCATTTCAGACTACTTTAGTATTGTTTCCTTTCACATTTCGAATTGTTTTTTTCTTTCATCGTGTAAAGCCTCATATTCTAGCATCTAAAAACTAAAAAAAGAATAGCATGTTTGCCATCTCCATCCATAAATATGACATTAGCATACATGACATTAATAATGCAAAAACTACGAGTATCATAAAGTAAGAGAGCGAGAGAGAGAGAGATAGCGAAAGAGAGAGAGAGACTAAAAGTGAAATTTTATACATTAAGAAAGGAGGAGTATATTATTAGTAGAGAAGAAAGACAATGATAAAATGACAAAAACAAAAACAAAAACAGACGCAGAAACAAAGAATGAATTTGTTCTTGAAATGTTAAGGTCAATAGTTCAAAGATACCCTGCTGAGTTAAAGCAAAAAGAAGAGAGACAACTAAAGAAAACTAAAGAAAATAAAATTTAATACGATTCGTTCGTTGCATAGACAACAAATTTAAGTTCTAGATTACCAGTGCAAAGAGCAAAGAGAAAAAGGATACAGAAATGTTTTGCCATAAAAATAAAATAACTTCATTAATTTATAACTTTAATCAATTTTTTATTGAAAATTAAATTATAAATTTTGATTTTTAACATATTAAAAGTATTGTTATTGCTGATATTATTGTTCGAATTAAAAAAAAATCAAAGCTTTTGAATTTTTATTTCAATTCCAATTTTTTTTTTCTTGTCATGGAACCTGATTAAGGATATTGAATTGTGAATGGAATTCAACAATTTTGTAATGGATTAAAGAAAATTTATCGTATTGTCTGTATTCTATTAAAAAATTTTTGAATTTTGTTTGATATTTGAAAAATATTGATTTTAGATAAACTGTAGGGGAGTATTGTTTAATGACCGTATTTTCTTTAATCTGGAACTATGTCCCTTATTACTTACAAATATCAGTGTAATAAAAATTTTCCTTTGTTTTAACTTTTTACGTCGTCATAGTCTAGTCGGTAGTATGTTGGCTTATTACACGTAAGGTCAGGGTTCGAGCCCCAGGCCAGACATCAAGGCAAAATACAAAAAGTATTTCTTCGGCGACTTGCTCTCGGCAGATTTCTGGCAAAAACTATAAATAAAATAGCCGTGAAAAGTTTCTCAAAAATCTGTTGTTCGGAGTCGACTTTAAACTGTAGGTCCCACCACTCATGTATAAAATTAACACACACAACATAAGTGGTGTGAGAAACTAGGACGTTGTACAATGGGTCAATTCGACCTCCGGGTACTGTACTTGTTTTAATTGACAAGTACACTTCCCCTAACCTAACCTAACTTTTTAATCGTTTGGTTTGAGTTTCGAAAAACCAAATTAAAAATATTCACAGAAAATTTCCACTATTTTTTGTATGCCTGTAGTTTACGTACACGTACATACATAAATAATTGGTCAGGATGACGACCTAGCTTCGCAACCACAGTTTTAAAGTCGTCCTCGAATGAAAATTTTTTGATAATTTTTTCTCCCGAATATAAGACATCACGCCTAATCAGCCAACACTCTACCTACTAGACTTCTCTTTGGAACTGGTGGTTCTTGGATTTCTTAATTCGATGCTAATATAGGACGAATTCATTACACATTCACACACTTCTGGAAAATTTAAGGGACTTTTTTCTTTCAGAAGTCTTCTGATCATGTATGTATGTATGTATATGTATGTATGAATGTATGTAAGTATGTTTGTATGTAAGATTAGTAACTTATCATGCTAACCTCACCAAAAAGTTTACAATGTCGCGTGCCGTATGGCGCATGGCATGAGGCATGAGGTCGTTCGTTTGCTAGTATTGCTTTGGGGGGAGCATTCCTGATATATTGCCACACAGGATATGAATCTTCTTTATAACGTCAATCTAGATTTAGAAGTCATTTGTGGCACACAACAAATTTTTGCCCTTAACCCACATCATACCAAGAGATCTTTTGCAAAATAGAAATTTGAAATGACTCCCAATTAATTACTTTACCGAATGCACGTTAGGTTTTGGCAGCGTTTCAGTGGCAGTCATAACATTGAGAAGACTACACACTAAAATAGAGAAAAATATTCGAAATTAAATTTTGACTTTCAGACCAATAAGTAGATGTTATATTAGAGGCCAGTGGCGCAATCTATGTAATTCAGCAATCTATAGAAAGGCCCAACTTAGTGTTCAAGGGTCAGCTACATGGAAAGATGTGAAATGATTGAATATGTAACCCAGAAATTAGTCCAAAGTATGAGAACTATACATGAGCATACAACGGGAGGATAATTCAATCACTTTCTTCAAAAGTTGGAATAAACTAAAGATGCCCGCTGTTACCATCAAATACATACCTCAGGGCCATATGCAGAACATTTCAGGCCTAACGCCACCTGCAACACGGTTTTCAAAAATTTGATCAAGAGGCAAAGGGTGATGGATCGCCCATACCTTTAGAATCAATGTTAGTAATTAGTATCACAGTGAAGAGTTTGAGTTTGATAGCGTTCCAAACTGTCAAACTTTCTGCAAAAAATTTTATTTCAAAATCAAATTGTTTCACGCTCTTCTTCACGCACCTTCAAAAACATAAAAATTTTGTGCGTGTTTTTATTTCATGGCTGTCTAAAATCAATTTATTTATTGGCTTAATCAACCCCCTCTCTCACAGAAGCAAACGAAAACGGCAAATTATTTGTCAAGGATCATTATTTATTTCCTGATGAAAATCCCATAAAATGGCACACACAGGCACACTGCAGCAGGCATATAACACTGCTCTTAAAAAGGGATTTCGGTTAATTTGTTATGCCGCCAAACGTTTGCCGCTTAAATATTTTGTTTTTCAACGTTTTCGTTCTTTTTGTTTTTTTTTTTTTTTTTTTTTTGTAATCCAAGCGTAATTTAAAGGTTTTTAAACATTCCAGTAATTGAACCATTTTGTAGTGATTATCACGGCCCAGTTAAAAAGGTTGGAAGGAAAACAGCGAAGTTTATAAAACTCAACATTCAACGGGAAATTAAAAGGCGAGACACAATCACCCCAATTTGACAATTTAAAGGGAGAAACAAAAAAAACAGAGAAAAAGGAATAATAAAGTGCTGAATATGGAGTCAAAGGCACCCTTTTCGTGCCTTTTATATTAAAGAGGATTACACTTAAAGGCCTTAATTTTTAATGAAATCATCATACGATTTTCATTTACTGAAAAAGAAAAATGAAAAAGGGGAAAATATGGAGCATATGTTGACATCAGTTGCAGATAAATTCCATCTTTTTTTTTTCAAATCAATTTGAATTCAAATTTCACACATACAAACAAGCACTTACAGTTAATATTATGCACACATTTTAGGATTTTGCTGTGAGCAATGCGTCATTACGAAACAAGTTTTTTTATTTACGTTACACAACTAGAAATCCAGTTCAAATAAGGAGTGTGCATGAAAAAAATTTTTGGAAGGACAGAAAGAGAGCAGGGAGTTTACAAAAGGATTGCTATAGAAAATGTGGCGTTTAATAGAGTAGCAGCGTATAGCTTTGCGTTTTCCAACTAAATTTGTTCAGCTTTCTGGACTTAAATTCAATTGAAAATGTTGATGAAAAATACCGCTTGGAAGGAAACTAAAAAAAATTTTTTAGTACGGAAAGTAATGGGTCTGCCATCTAACGTTTTTTTTTCAACTAGGGCCTATTTCGTGAATGATAACACTTAGCTCATGTCTGATTTGACAGATAATTAGTTTTATCCTTCCGCTGAACGAATATGGTTGCGTATACGCTTGAACAACGCTGGGAAATATTGCGACATTACTTTGAAAATCATGGTACTGTTGCAGAATGTGTGCGAAAAATGCGTACGGATTTTGGAAGAAGAGAAGCACCGTCAGCTCCGTATGTTCGTTATCTTGTGAAAAAAGTGAAAGAAACTGGAATCGTCATCGATAAACCAAAGCGTGAAAAGCCAAAAACAGTGCGTACACCCGAGAATATTGCTGCTGTGGCAGAAAGTGTGCGTGAAGCGCCTTCAACATCAATTCAACGTCGTTCTCAACAATTGAACATTTCGAAGACATCATTGAGACGAATTTTGCATAAAGGCCTTGGTAAGACGCCATACAAAGTCCAATTGGTTAAGGAGTTGAAGCCAATTGACCATCCAATGCGTTTTCGCTTCGCTAAGTGGGTCTGCGATCGACTTACAGAAGAGGCCGATTTTGGCAAAAAAATAATCATCTTTTCAGATGAAGCTCATTTTGATCTTGGCGGGTATCTAAACAAGCAAAATTGTCGTATTTGGGGCACAGAAAACCCGCACGCATACATTGAAAAGCCGACGCACCCAAAACGAGTCACTGTTTGTTGCGGATTTTGGTCCAGAGGCATAATTGGGACATTTTTCTTCGAAAATAAGCAAGGAGTGGCCGTTACACTCAATGGCGATCGCTATTGGGCCATGTTGAACGAATTTTTGTTCACAAAAATTGAAGAGGAGGATATTGGCAACATTTGGTTTCAATAGGACAGCGCTACGTGCCACACAGCCGAAGCTACACTCGATGTTTTGCGCCCGGAGCTGCGATTTGAAACCGTTGGACTATTGTTTGTGGGGTGCAGTCAAAGATAAGTGTTAAGCCGACCAGCCAGAGACAATTGATGCTTTAAAGGACAATATTCGTGAAGCCAGTTGTGAAAGACAGCTGCATACAATCGATAATGTGCTTAAAAATTGGACCGATCGCGTACTGTGTGTACTGCATGGCCAGCCGAGGCAGCCATTTGAATGAAATTATTTTCCATTATTAACCGGAAGGATTGTACTTTCAAATAAAAAAAAGAAATTTGAGAAAATATTCAGTAGTTTTTTGTTTTAAAGCATTTTCAAAAAAAAAGTTATTTGGCGGACCCTTTAGTTCTTTTATATTTAACGGCTATTTGTAGTAGTAGGTAGTGTGTTGCCTTATTAAGACATGAGGCCTCTATCAAAATGAAATATGCAAAAATATTGCTTCGTTGACTTCCAAATTTCTGGTAAAATCTTTGAGAGTAAATAAAAATTCCCATGAAGTGTTTCTTAAAAATCTGTCCTTCAGACAGGTCTTATCAGTTGTAGATAAAATTAACACACACAACATAAGTGGTGTAATAACCTAGCTTCTAACAATAACCAATTGCAATATCTGAACAAAATTTCAAGGGAATATGTTTCTAAAAAATCGATGGACACCAAAAAAAAATTTTTTGGAGTGTAGAAAGTAGTTTTTCATATTTAACGGCTTTATTAGTGCTGATCCTTATTTAAAGAGGAGTCTGTACAAAATCTGTTACCATTAATGAAGTGGCCTTAGTTGCCTGCCCAAATCCTGCCACTTTTTGTATTAAAAAGGAAGTGAGTGGTGCTATGCTAATTATGTTGTTTGGGTACTAAGGAAAGCCTATTCTGCCAATTGTCTAAAACCCAGATGTATTTAGAAGTAGTGGTCATAGTGATTATATATAAAGCTGAGTTAAAAATTAAAAAAAATAACGTTGTTTAATAGTAAGCGAAAAATTGTTTTCAAAATATTAGTTGATAGCACAATAAAACGTCTTATAGAAAACATTCCAAAATAAATACACAAAATTTACTAAAAATCTCTTTAAGATTTGATACAATATTAATCCATTAGGCCGTGAAGAATTATTTCTTTAAATTAATTAAAGATTGAAAAGTATATACCATTAAATTTTATCTTTTTTAAAGCAAATGTTATACCTAAAATTTATTTGTGGGCACTCTTTCCTTTCCAACACTGTAATATATGCTCTCATATATTGTACTCTCTTTTAAAATAATTTCCTCATCGCGTTCTTGCCTTCGAAAGCAATAAATAGAAAGTAAGAGAGGGAGAGAAAGTGAAAAATATAAGCAAAAAAAAGATGTGTTGGGTGATTAAGTTGTTGTTGTTCTGACATTTAATTAAACATTTATATTCATCAGTTAAACCATAATACAGCAACAAAAACAATATGTGCTCATCACTGCAGGCAGAATTTATTTATCCTCTCAGTCTCCTTAATTCTTCTCCAACATTTAACATGTATGTATGTGTACGATTGTGTGTTTTTTTCCTTGTTATAGTGTATGAACAGAATACGACCGTAACGACTATAAGAAAATGCTGTCGAATAAAATCGATTGGCCATTACAAGCTTTCATTCAGGGTTATGATTGAGCTTTTCTTAGAATGGATGTGTTGCATGTTAATTTTATTCACAAATAATGGGCGATTAGTTATTATCTGAGTTTTTATCTGCTGTGATGACATCTACATATGAGGCTTAAGTCGAAGTTTTTTTGTTGCATTGGTATAGTAAACCAACAGACTTTCTATTAGAAGAAGATGAACTGAAATGAAATATATCAGCCGTAATTGAATTATTTGTCGTACATTGCTGCATATACAACACCTATTGAACTTTGGGCTTTAACGATTCAAACAAGCATGAAAACAAGAGGCATCCGATTTCCTAAAAGTGTGATAAAATCGTTCGGAGACTGATAGAATAAATAAAAAACGAAACCAAATATTTATCGACCTGTTTTAAATATCAATTCGGATGGCAATTAACGTCAAAATTGTATTCGGTTTCGTACATTGACTTTTTACCCCCCTTTCACTCTTTTGACAAACAATATGGCTCCCAAATTAATACTTAAAACGAATATTTTGTTGTTGTAGTCGTACAGTTAGAGTTACAAGTACATATATGGGAAGTTTCATAGAAAAGTACTTTCTTTTGGCATTTTGATATGTACAAAGGGAAATTTTTATTATTGGAACTTTAGTGTATTATATCAGTGTGCTATGGAGTAACCGAGTATAGCCGTGATCTAAGGAGAGTTAAGAGTTTCATGTCCAAAGGAAAAATTGTTTCAGATTGATGTACTCCCTAAACGTTCATGTTCTAATAACTACAAGTCGTTAGATTTGTTCAAGAGTGCTAAAAATGTATTTCTGAGTAGCAAAACTATAGCAATTCAGCTTTTTTAAAGCGATAGTTTTGCACTCTGATCATGTCTGTTTTGTGTATTGTTTGCTGGCAAATTTCCTTGAAAATTTACCATATGATCGTGATCATAACGTCCCTTCACATGAGTGAATACCAAGGATTTCACAAGAAAATTTTCATTACTTAAATGTAAGCATTGTGTTGCTGGCAAACTTGCCAGAGTCTACATAGAGTTTACAATTTCTGCCTTGTTTCCGACCATAGATCTCAGTTAGGTTGAATATCATTATAGTATTGTACATGCATTACAGCTAGACTCTGCTGGATTGATATGGGCAAGAAGATGACTGCCTTTTTTTCTTGGTGCCATCCTTTGCACTATTATGCCTTTATAGGCCTTTGCCCTATTGAAAGGCATTCCCACACATGACTTCTGTAAATACTGTGAATCTGTAAAGCAGTAGGAGACTATTTTCCACCTCCTTTGCCAGTGCTCTGCTCTGGCTAAATAGCGTTGGAAGTTCTTTGCCTCTCATGTTCTGTCATTACTTTCAAAAGAAAATATTCTGCCCATTGCGAAATTTATATGACCGCAAATAAAATAAACTTTTGATCCCTTGTGCACGGTCAAGAAGTCGCCGTAGTCTAGTAGGTAGTGTGTTGGCTTATTAGACGTAAAGCCAGGGTTCGAGCCCCAGGCCAGACACCAAGACAAAATACAAAAAGTATTTCTTCGGCGACTTCTCAGCAGATTTCTTGCAAAAAAAAATTGCCATGAAAAAATTTCTCAAAAATCTGTCATTCGGAGTCGACTTTAAACTGTAGGTAGAAACTAGGACGTTGTACAATGTGTCAATTCGACCTCCGGGTACTGTACATGTCTTAATTGGCAAGTACACGTCCTCTAACCTAACCTAACCTAATCTTTTAAATTATCTTTCGCTTCACAAATTTGTCTTTTTTCTGGGTTATTTATAGAACTTTAAAACTGTAAAAGGTATTAAAATAGATTTCACATTCCACAGCCTAGACGGTTAACAATGAATAAGTTTTTGTTTCAAAAATTTAAACTGCTGGCCGGTATCATGCCGAAAGACTATTTTGCACACATCAATATCTGTGAAAGTTAACTTAAAAAATAAAATACATTCAACAGTTTAAACAGCGTTTAAAATCAAAATATTGCCTAATACGTAATCCACCTGTAGTCCATTTTAATTTTTCTAACGAAAAGTCCCCTCTTAATATCCCTTAAACTACGCTCCATTAAAATACAACACTGCCACCCATTCGTCACCGAACACTCAAATATGACAACCCTTTTCTTAATTTCGTCAGTCTGAGTTTTATCTTCTTGCTGGTTTTAGTGTGTTCGTTTCTTAAATTCTATGATTAAAAATAACAAAAAGTTGTTGTTATAAAAGTCGGAAAAAAATAATACTCGTATGTATTTAATTTATAAAATAAAGTTTAAAAAAAGTGGTGTTTAATTAAAAAATGAATATATCGTGTGTTTATTAGTGAATAAAAAGAAACAAGAAAAAGAAGAGTGAGAGTGCATTTGTTCGCAATTTGATCGTGTTGTTATTGTTGTGATAGCTGTTTAATACCGTATTGTAAGGAGAGATTCACAGCAAATACTTGAATATTTAGTACAAAAAGGTAATTAAAAAAATTTTTTTTGCGTTTCTAGCAAATTGATTAAAAAAAATTATATTTTTCTTTAAAAAAGCATTTGATTAATTATAGAAGACAATTGAAAATAGGAAAACAATTATAGTAGAAATATGTATCTTAAAATTATGAGTTGACATTGATTATTTTAAAGACAAAAGTAGTAAGTGTTTGGACAGCAAATTTTCGCTTTAAGTTTTAGCAAAAAAATAAATTGTGACTATAAGACGCTATCTAGCTAGGCTTAAACGACATCAGTTTTATATACAACTGAGTTTATAACTTTAACTGTATCATTTTGTTTATAAAAGTTTTTCTGACTCCTTAATTTCCTTTTCACAAGAGATGAGAGTTATTTTCTGTTACGATTTTTTTTAAGAAATCTATTTTTTCCACAGTTTTTTTGAGGAAAATGTTCTGCGTGCGTTATTAATAAACAAAATTAATTTTGGTGATAATATTTAAAAAAATAATGTTATCGTATTAATATTGTATTAAAAATGTTTAATTTAAAGTTCGTCTGATTTATGAAATAATGTTGTAATACGAATGCAATTATTATTAATTTCAAATGATAGATTTTTGGGTATTTACTAACATGTGTCATTATACGCTCAGCATCTCTCTGGTAAAGTATGGAACAGAGATCAGCAATGAGTATTCAAAGTAGTAGATTAGATTCGAATCATACTCATAATTTCTGATACTTATACGCATTGATACTTATTTTAATGTCATACTCATACTACTCATATTCAAAGTTTGAAGTACTCATCGTACTCATACTTAATAATACGCATGATGTTGTTGATTCCGGCTCTCCTTTACTCAACATTTACAAGAATCACAAAATAAGTATGATTCGCGTACGAACTCTACCATACTCACTAGAAGGTTGTGTGTTTGTTTTGCTTTGATGCCTTTGTCTTTTTCTTTCTTCTTTTTTTTGTAAATGCAACAACAACAACAAAGAATGTAAATTTTGATAAAAGATTCGAATCACTCGAATCCTTTATGAGTATTATAAGTATTTTTCTAAAGTTATGAATCTGAATGAGTAGGATTAGGAATCAAACATATTTTGAATGGTATGAGTTCGATGTCAACGTTGTACTCATACTCATTGCAACCTGTACTTATAAATCAATGTTGTAGTGAGTATGAATGCATCAGAGTTGTTGAATTTCAATATTGTTGACTCATTCATGCTCAAAATTTCATGAGTATTTATGAGTAGCGAAGAAACGATTCATTGCTGAATTCTGGTATGGACTTAACACTAAAAACATTCAGTTTTGATATTCCTGAGTTATTCAATGAAGAGTAAAGCATTATGCAATGAGATCGTTGTGCATAGATCGAAAGAAATTATAGTTAAACCGACCAATAGAAATTACAATAGAAAGCGATTTGAGTTATGCAGCCGCCGTGGTCTGGTAGGTAGTGTGTTGGTATTAGACGTGAGGCCTCGGTTCAAATCCCAGGTCAGGCATCTCCAACTAAACGAAATATGAAAAAATATTTCTTTGACGACTTTCGCTCAGCAGATTTCGGGCAAAAACTCTGAGAGTAAAAAAAATTGCCATGAAAAGTTTCTCAAAAATCTGACGTTCGGAGTCGACTTTATATTGCAGGTCCCGCCACTCATGTATAAAATTAATACACACAACATGAGTGGTGTGAGAAACTAGGTCGTAATACTGACAAATGTCCAATTATGTTTGTATGTATTTGTGTTAAGATATCCAAGAATAACCTGAGGTTAGTGACTGCTCTTTTCAGAGAGCACTAACTAGCACAATTTTTCAGAAATTTTTTCATCAGAACATTTTGTTAGAACCTCTGACGCATCAATATAATCTGAAAGCATGTCGTTGACACCTGAAGCATGTCGTTGACACCTGAACTTAGGTAATAGGCAATAGCTTCAAATGAGGCATTAGGTTTGAGGGCAGTACAATAGATCGCATGGTCGCAGACCTTGGCACCTCTTTACGACAATAATAATAAGAAATGGCAGATGTTTAACCCTAAAATGTGATGAATATTATTAAAGACGTAAACCATGTGTATAAATTATGGAATCTGCTAGAAATACATACACTCGCCTTGATTTGAAATTTTCTTGTCTTACTTTTTAGCTCTTCTGGCTCTTCTCATTATTTTGGAGAGAATTCTTTTACTTTTTTTCTCATACTAATCCTCATACTTTATTATTATTCTTCTATTGAGGGGGGAACTATTAAACTTCTTGAATTAAAAACTCATGTATTGTTAATGGAGTTGCGTTTTAAAAAAGGAAAACTTTAATTTCGAAATACAAACTTTCAAGCCCAATGGATCAATTTTGCTCCGGATTAAATTTCAATCCTTTTATAAAACCTCCCTTACACTATACATGTGTAAACATAATGAGAGTGAAAATATTTTACTTATCGCTCTTATGTTTGCGTGCGGGGATATTTATGTGTATGCGAGAATAGAGGTATGAGATGCTCTCACATACATACATACATTTACCATAAGACCCATATGTTATGGCATTTAAATGGCAATTTAAAATGTCTTTATGGCAGCATAGTTTTATGCACCACTCTACTGTTTTTCCTTCTTTACCACGCCGTCAATATTAAACACAATACTCGTGTCTTAAATCAACCAGGGGAGGGAAACAAGTCCTGTTTTGTTTTCCTTCCTTTTTATGCTGATAAATGAAAATGGTTTTGTGAAGACGTAGACAAAAAACATATTCGCCTTCGAATTTAATTTCGTTCTACCAACAAATGAATTTAAAAAAATAAAAATTGAAAAGTTTCATTTGTTTTATTCGTAGAGCAGGCTGTAGCAGCAGATTTTAAGTAAAATTACAACACATTTACAGTTGAAATCATATGATATCAGATCGTATAATACTTTAAGCAATTAAGTGGGTTACAAAAGGTTCAATTTTAAAAAAAGCTTAAGTAAACCAGCAACCACCAGCACACACATGTAAGTCTTCAATATATTTTCAAAGAACTTTCTTTTTTTTTTGTTTTTCAAGTGTGTAAGTGCTTAAAAGTTTAGAGAGAATTTTTTCTTGCCATTTTCTGTTCTTCTGTTTTCTTAGGAGCTGGTGTCATAAATTTTTATAAAGATTCCCCCCTTTTTTTCGCTTCTATTTCTCCAGAGATTTTCTTAAACTATTTACGATAATTTATGGCAGATTAGAATAAAAAAGCAAAGAAGAAAATTCCCATGCAATGACGACTCCTCTCATAAAGAGAATCGTTAAGAAATTGCTGCAGTAACTTTTTTATGGCATGAGATTTAAAATGTATTGCGTGTAAATTGCTATAAGCAGGTGAAATATTTCACTCATGTTTTTCTTCTATCTTTTCTATTTTGCAGAGAAGGTTAGTTAGCTATTAATTTGGTAATAGATCAGGATTTTGTTTGAGTATCTTGCTAATAAAGGAAGCAAAATGCAATGAATTTTTTTTCATCTTAGTTTTTGAGTTTTTTTCTACGTGTGTAAGGTAAATAAATTCTTATGCTTGGTTGCAAATATTGTTGAAAATCATATCCGTTTGTAATGACTTCTTCCAAAGCTCTATAAAGAATATCCTTTGAATTTAGTGTACTAGGCTTCTAGTATTTGATTTTTAATTTGTTAACCATATTGTTATGATAATGGTTTGTAAAGAATTGTCTTTCCAATTCTTTTTTCTCCTACTAGTCAAAGTTCTTTAAACAATACATACATACATATATACATACATACATATGTACATAATTGGTCATTACAACCCTTCAGTCAGGATTACGACCTAGTTTCTCATACCACTTATGTTGTGTGTGTTAATTTTATACATGAGTGATGGGACCTACAGTTTAAAGTCGACTCCGAACGACAGATTTTTGAGAAACTTTTCATGGCAATTTTATTTACTCATAGTTTTTGCCAGAAATCTGAAGAGAGGAAGATTCAGCACATCTACTAGGCATTGAGTCAATAAGATCTTGGCATCTCTTTAAAGGATGCCACGCATCACGCACTGTGATCCATAGTTCTTCTGCATTTGAAGGTTTTTTTCTCTGCAACATACTTTTTAACATCTCCCCATAGATGTTCTATGGGATTAAGGCCAGGAGACTGAACTGTCCACGCCATAACCTTTACCCCATTAACCCACTCATTTGCCAATTTACTGGTGTGTTTCGTGTCAGTATCTTGTTGGAATTTCCATTTTAAAGGCGTGGAGTATGGTAACATCATTACACTCAAAATGTCAACGTAGACGTTCCTATCCATTATGTCTCTAATTAGATGTTTCGGGTCTACACTATTATATAAAAAGCTTCCCCATATTATTAGTTTTGCACCACCATGTTTAACTGTCTTTTGTGTATACTGAGCTTTATATTTGGTGTTGGGTGGACATCTAACATACTGTCTAGACTCAATGCCATCAAATAAAACAATTTTGCCTTCGTCGGTTCACAGTATATTTCTCTATTTTTCTTTCGGATATTTGATATGTTCTTGGACAAACTTTAAGCGTGCTGCAGCCTGTTTTGTATGTCAACAATGGCACCTTTCGTGGTCTTCTTGCGAATAAATTGTTGAGAGGCCTACGAATAGTAGGTCCACTTACGGCAAGATTCAGTCCATTTGCATTCTTTTTTTGCATACGCCGAAGCATTCATTTTGCTGTATCGCACAATTCTGCGGTCATCGACAGTTGATGATTTGCGCTTTCGCCCACGCGTTTCGAGCTTTTTTTATATTTTAATGCATTTGCGATCATTTGGAGCAACTTAAGGTTTCTTCAGTTTCTTTAGAAGTTTTGCCTTTTTTTCGAAGATTTTTAATTGGTTTTCTCTTTTCCTCAGTACAGTGCTTTCCTCGTCCCACTATTACAAAAATTTATGTGAATCACTGTAGAAAAAGTTTTAACTACATTTTTCCGTACTTATTTTTCACTCTTTTTTCTTTAAATTATGTGCTGTTATATTATTATTTTTAAAAGAACACTCACACTCCTATTTTTTTGATCAACTGAATTCAGGGGCTAACACAGAAATGAATCAATTTCATCGTAAATATTAAAGTTATTACGAGATTCTTTTTTGTATTTTATTTCTTACATATCGTTGTAGCACTACCATTAAAATATATCATGTTTTGCAAATTGGTACAATAAAAAATTTTAACTTTGAGAATATTACATGGTAGCACTCCTATTATTTTGAACACAGCTGTATATATAGAGTTGCCATTGTATTCCCAGTTTCTGGCCAAAAACTATTTCTAGTTGTCCTGGATTTGACGGGCAATTAAACTGACGTTAAACCACATCTGAAGCAATTTCAACTCTTTACTACAAGTTATTTTCTATGTGTTCGTTTTTAGATGTTAGTTGCATTATGATCCCAGAGTTATTAGAAAGAAGACATATTTGCCATAACATTACGACCTAAACTGACATTTTATTTTGAATCTTTAAAAGAGAGTTAATGGCATCATACCCTGTTTCTAGCGTAGAGATTTTCGTTTCAAACGGATTTTAGCCCAATCTTGTCCTATGTCTCCATATGCTACTGCCAAGCATAAGTCGGTTACGATGACGTACTCGGAAGTCGTTATTAATATATTCCGTAACTAATTTAAATTGCATTGCGTTCTTCTGCTTTTTAAAATGGAATTTAATATGACCTATTAAGTTTACATTTAATTTTCATACTCATTTAAATTTTTTTTTAATAATTTTATTACTCACAACGTAAATCCAATAAAATTAGCCCCGGTAACGGCATAATGCTAAACAACTACAACCAGAAAAAACAAGAACAAATTTTTTCTTAAAGACTTTCTGACAAATTGTTGTTGTTGCTGTTGTTGTTGTTTGTTACAAAATAATTGAATTTTTAAGCTTCTATAACAGAAGTAATAGACCGAGAGAGAGAGAGAGAGAGAGAGAGAGAGAGAGAGAAAGAAGAGGGTGATGCCATGCCGTACGTAATTGTTTATAACAAGTAAGTAATCCTGCCGCCACCACCACTACTAAGATTTTCAACCCCCTCTATATTAACCTTGATCGTTTTGAGTTTTGTGCTGTTTTCGTTGTTGTTGTTTTTGTTTTTTGTAAATCATAAAATATTTACGAGGTCTTTAGCATAAATTGCATATTTTGTGATGGAAAAAATTACTGGAAATTCTTTTTTTCTGTTTTTTTTTGTTCTATTTTTTCTTGAACGAGTCATAATGAAAAATTTCTTTAAATTTCCGTTTTAGATTATAAAATAAAGTTGTACACATACATATTCACACACACACACACACATACTTATAGATACGCATAGATATTTATATTTAAAAAAAAATCCCTCCAATCCTGTATATAAAACAGTTGGAGCTCTCTTTTTTTATATGTGTGCGTGCGTTGTTTTCGGTTATTGGTTGGTGTTGTTACATACTATTTACTGATGCCCTATAAGAACTTTAATATCCTGGCAGTGATTTCTTTTTTCTTCTACAGTCTCTCATTGTTGTTATTGTTGTTGTTGTTGCTACTACTTTTATTTTTTAATAACGTAAGAAAAAAAAGAAATGAAATTGCTGCAGAACATTTGCAAAAATAGACGATTTTATCCGCTTATATTAAAGCTACAAATAGGTTTTTGCGAAAAAAAAACAACAACTCACAAGTAAAAAAAAAGTGCTGGGAATAAAAATTTGCATATTTTATAAACGTGCCTTTATTGTATTGCAAAGCCTTTGTATTTGATGGTACAGTGGCCTAAACTGTATTAAATTGCTCTACTCTAGTGTCTCATGAAAACATGGAAATTGTTTATGTGTTGGTTGTATAACATGAAAATGCTGGTGGCATATGTACATATGTATATGCAACACCTGGTTTGTAGGTTAATTTAGGTTGGGGTGATACTTGCCGTTCACTGACAAGTTCACTCGGTGGTCCATTGCGTCACCCAGTGCTAAGGTGATTCGTAAGTGATGGGGTTTCAAACAATCCAATCTCCGGATGATACCGACCTGTTCCCTTAGTAGCACGTAGGTAGTGTGTTGTAGGTAGTGTGTTGGCTTATTAGACGCAAAAGCCTGGGTTCGAGCCCCAGGCCAGGCATCAAAGACAAAATACAAAAAGTATTTTTTCGGCGACTTCCTCTCAGTAGATTTCTGGCAAAAACTCTGAGAGTAAATAAAATTGCCATGAAAAAGTTTCTCAAAAATCTGTCGTTCGGAGTCGACTTTAAACTGTAGGTCCCACCACTCATGTATAAAATTAACACACACAACATAAGTGATGTGAGAAACTAGGACGTTGTACAATGGGTCAATTCAACATCCGGGTACTGTACTTATCTTAATTGACAAGTACTCGTCCTCTAACCTAACCTAACCTAACCTAGTAGCACGTTTGCCACCCTGTCTAAATTTTCATATGTTCTGTCACCCAAAAAACGATGACGTCTGTTCTGAAGTGCCAGGCACTCTCATAAAAGCTGTTGTACTGATTCCGTTTCTTCCACATCAAGGCAGCTTCGGCAGTAGCCAAGCTTATCAGCGCAATTGCCAATAGCGCAGTGTCTCATTAGAATTCCAGTTAGAATGCGAACCGTATTTTCTTTGAACTCAAGCAGTTCCCTGGTTCTCTCGCTGTCCACTGTTAGACCAACCACAGTTTGTAGAATTCCATGCCTTTTCAAAATTGGAAAGTTATTCTTGTAGAGGCGCATATGTTCCCTCTATCGTCTCCTCAGAATTCTCCTTTCTTTTTCGTGCCAGTTCGACGGCCTTTTCATTTCTTTCTATGCCACAGTGGCCCGGAATCCAGTACAGACAGTTATTTTGTCGACGTATATGGTATAGAGAGTCCATGCAACTCCTGCTGATGGCCTTTGTCTTTACTCTACTTTGTCTTCTTGAGTTGAAAATGAAATAGAAATTAAGTACATCGACTGTCCTAAATGTGCAACTTATTTCAAAAACAAACGGAGATGATTTGTAAAAGGAAATGAAAGTGTGGGCCTAGATCCGCTAGAATTATATGAAGGTGGTGGAGATGTTAATCCATAAAGATTGTGACAAAAGACTCTACAAAATCGGCAGTAGATCGATACCAAGGTACCACATGATTTGAAGCTTAAAGTCGTTAAAATACGATTTCGAATGCTGCTTGAGTGACAACCATTTCTTCCATTGAACGATTTCTGGTGATAAAAAGTGATGTCGAAACGTAAAAATACAATGTTTTTAAGCAATAAGCGGCATTATTGTCAAATCCGAATATCCACCACAGCAATATCAAGCTCAAACTTTAATGTTGAACCATAGACTCACAGAGAAGCTGTACTGAAAACAGCCGAACAACTCTGCAGTTTTCGATAAAACATTAAAGCGTTGTATCCCATCCTGAGAATGCTCTCTTAGGTTTACAGATTAGTTGAAAACCATTTTGCTTTTTCTCCTCTCAGGTGTCTGAGTTTCATCTCAGAAGAAAACATTTTTTCTTTTCTGAAAAATAAGCCAAGCTTTGCAAACTTGTTGGACTGAGTGGTTGCACGCTGTAAAATAATCCCATTTGATGACAACGTTTAGAAATCAATCATTTCCGATTATCCGCCACACTTTCACAAGCAGAACAGAAGATTTTGAATGTGAGCACATTGAGATAATGTATTGCACTGACCACATCTCAACGCTCGGCATATCTTCTTATATATAAAAATGAATGTGTGTGTATTTGTTTGTGGGTTTATTTGAAGTCTATAGACGGCTAAACGGCTGGACCGATTTTCTTGAAATTTTAACAATACCTTCCTGTATGCCTGGAACGAACTATAGGCTACTTTTAATTTTAAAATTTCAAGTAGGCGGGGTGCCACGCCCACATACCCATATAAAAATGAATGTTTATTTGTATGTACCTTATAGAATAGTAAACTATGCATTTGATTATGTTATGATCTTTGGCAAAGTTGTTGCGCATGAGCCGACGAAGGTTTCTAAGTTGGTATGACCAATATCCGATAGGTGGCGCCACTGAAAATTACTCAAAATGAATTAAATCGTAAACTGTGTATTCTTTAACAAAGTTGTTGTGCATGAGTCGACGGAGGTTGGTGCGATTAATTTCCGATGGATGGCGTCACTGAAAATTATTCAAAATGAATGGCAAGCAATTGGTCGACCTACACCTCAAGCAAGGCAGAAAAGAGCATTACGAGCCTTAGAATCAGACTAGCATTGAGACTGGAAAATCTTCGAGTATATGCCGCTGAGACCCGTTCGCTTGAACCACTTGAACAACGAGAAGTGATATTAGAAACTGATCGCATGCGTACTACTCAGGCCCGTTCATCTGAATCATCATTACAACGGGAAACAAATTCAATAAAATGATTCAAAATTAATTGGACATTTGTGTACTGTCTTTTCTTCAAATTTGTTTTTGTTGTTGGCGCAGCAATACGCGCAGGGTACCGCTAGTTTCTTTATAATCCTGCCAATTCCTTGCACAGTAGTTCAATTCTGATGATCAAAATCGTAATATTTTTGACTATTTCACGCATTCCTTGCATTCGTAAGTGGCAAACCTTTCATTAAATAAAATTCCATGTATTGCATAAGTACATACATACATACATACATACTTAATTGATCATTACAACCCTTCAGTTAGGATTACGACCTAGCTTCTCACACCACTTATGTTGTGTGTGTTAATTTTTGTGCATGAGTGGCGGGACCTAAAGTTTAAAGTCGACTCTGAGTGACAGATTTTTTTTGAGAAACTTTACATGGCAATTTTATTTTGCTCTCAGAGATTTTGCAAGAAATTTGTTGAAATGAAGTTGCCAAAGAAATATTTTTTCATTTTTTGTTTTGTTGGCGATGTTTGACTTGGTATATGAATCGTGGCACACATTCAATACAACACTCAGGCACATGCTAGGCTGTGTCTAAAGTTGTGTTCATAAGGAAAAGTTGTGTTTCATTCTTGATCGGATGGTTCAAACGAAAATGAAACAATATTTCGTTGCAATCATGTTAAAGTTTCTAGAAAATTCCTTTTGATTAGAAGGCAGCGCCTGATAAAAATAATTTTTATTTCCTTTCCCAACCACTGTGCAATAACACTTTAATACCCCTTGTATTATAGTGTAAGTAGCAGAAATATAAAGAAAAAAAATTTTTTTTTTCGTCTTCAAACTCTAACGCTTTCGTCGTGTATAGGAAATCAAAATGAATGGCTGCTGCTGGTACAATTGCCTGATTTTAAAAATGCTGCATAAGATGAACGACGACGACAAAAGAAATTGTATGAGAAAGAAAAAGCTTGACTTGGTTTAAATACAAGGAATAAAATATGAAACCTTTTCCCTCATTTGTTTCATTTCATTTCTAATACTTAAAGCAGAAAGTCTTTTATTTTCTATTCTATTTATTTTAAGGCTACAATAGAAGAAAGAAATACACGAAGAAATATTTAAATGAAGGCAAGTCGGGAAAATGGGGTTCCGGAGCATTTCTCAATGGCTAAGAAATTCAACAACAATGGGGAAAAAATTAAAGCAAAAATGCAAAACAATTTTAAACAACGAGCAGCAACGGCAACAGCTACATCTTTTTATATAAAAAAAGTATTTGAAAATTGTAATTGGAGAAGTAGTTGGTACTACAAAGGCAGTATAACACAGCCTCTAATGGAAAATGAAAAAAAAAATGAAAAAACCTGGTGCCTTAGAAGTGGTAGTGCCAAGTGCTAGAGCAGAGAGAACCTTTTTAGCATAAAGCATGTAATCTGAGCTGATTTGCAAACAAACAAGAAAAATATTTCAAAAGGAAAATGGCAAATATCAGCATATCATGGACCTGTGGTACACGTACACATGCCAAACGTCTTATAACAAACTGTGGCAAGTTGTTAAGGGACGTCTACGACAATGACGAGAAGTTCTCTTTACGTTCTTTGGCGAAATATTAATGCGTAAAATACACTGTCAGCATTTTAAAGTCGACTAGAGATTCAGCAGTAGCTGTAGTAGCTGTGGCAGCTTGTTGATTTTAATACTGTGTTGTAAAGGCAGGACGGACTTTCACTTTCTTTTTCTCTTTTTTTTTATTGCTACTAAGCAATATAATTTAGTTGTAAATTTTCTATTTATGTATGTATGGATGTAAGCGTGTGTGTGTGTGTGTGTGTTGCAATGTGAGTTGTAAAAATTGTACTTCTTGTCTAAAACGTCTAAATCCGTTTGTTTCATACACTGTCGCCGAACGTTTGATGAAATTTTTGAGAACTTAAGGAAACATAAAAAGCATAAGCACTTCTTTGCCTTGCCTTTACTCTACTTCTCCATGCGTATATTCCATTCCCCAAATTTATTCACATGATGTTATTATCTTTCCCTTTGCCTGCAAAGTGTATGCAAATTTTGTTCTTTTTTTTCGCAAAGTAGGAAAAACATAAAATTTTTTTTATGGAACTAAAGCTGCTGTTTTGTTGAAAATATGTATATGAGCGTGTGTATTATTATTTCCAACTTTATTATACACTTTTTTTGTCATAGAATTTTATTACATTTTTATTGGGTCTTTTATTTTCGTACTCCACGTTTATACATATCAGTTAATGTTTCTTTCGCATAAAATATTTCAAGATATTGTTGTAGTATTCACACGAAATAAATCTTTAAAATGTATTTCATTTTCTTTGTTTCTTTTGATGTGATTTTATTATTTTAAGGATTTTCTACTTCAATTTTCTTCTTTTTTTTCTTTCTATTTTTTGCTTTAAAAAAATTATGATTTCTTTTGATTTTTCCTATCTCTCTCTCCCCCCTCTCTGTGCCTTGTCAAAATTTATTGCTTAAAAAGTGTTAAATTAATGCAAATTGACAGCATTAAGAGAGATTTTAGATTTTTTTTAAATAAAAATAAAAGATCAATAAGTGTTCCCAGGTCTGGTTTGTTCTCCATCCATGCAAAATGGATTTTGCAATTTCGTTCGGAAGAAAATATTTCTTCGGCTACTTCCTTTCAGCAAACTTGTGGCATTTTTTTTGAAAGTAAAATAAAATTGCCATGAAAATTAGCTTCTGCCACTCATGTATAACACATGTTAGCATACCCAACATAAGTGGCATGAGAAGCTAGGTTACAATCCTGACTAAAGGGTTGTAAAGACCAATTATGTATGTATACATAAAGGGTCCGCCAAATAACTTTTTTTTGAAAATCCTTTAAAAAAAAACTACTGAATATTTTCTCAAATTTCTTTTTTTATTTGAAAGTACAATCCTTTCGGTTAATAATGGAAAATAATTTCATTCAAATGGCTGCCTCGGCTGGCCATGCAGTAGCCTACACGAGCGGTCCAATTTATAAGCACATTATCGATTATTATTGTCCTTTAAAGCATTATTGTCCTTTAAAGCGTCAATTGTCTCTGGTTTGTCGGCGTAACACTTATCTTCGACGGCACCCCACAAATAATAGTCCAACGGTGTCAAATCGCAGCTCTGAGGTGGCCAAACGACATCAGCTCTGCGGCTGATAATGCGATCTTCAAAAACAGGGCGCAAAACGTCAAGTGTAGCTTCGGCTGTGTGGTATGTAGTGGCGTCCTATTGAAAACAAATGTTGCCAATATCCTCCTCTTCAATTTTTGTGAACAAAAATTCGTTCAACATGGCCCGCTAACGATCGGTATTGACTGTAACGGCCACTCCTTGCTCATTTTCGAAGAAAAATTGCCCAATTATGCTTCTGGACCAAAATTCGCACCAAACAGTGACTCGTTTTGGGTGCGTCGGCTTTTCAATGTATGCGTGCGGGTTTTCTGTGCCCCAAATGCGACAATTTTCTTTGTTTACATACCCGCCAAGATCAAAATGAGCTTCATCTGAAAAGATGATTTTTTTTTGCCAAAATCGGCATCTTAAAAAAATTAAAAAAAGAAATTTGAGAAAATATTCAGTAATTTTTTTTTAAATCATTTTCAAAAAAAAGTTATTTGGCGGACCCTTTATATTGGCTGCAATTATGATGTCTTTTCTGATTCATTTGGCATTGCTATTCTAAAACAAAACCTATTCCTACAAGGGCTTTCGAACGAAATAAATGGTAGTAATTCAGTGCTATTTCTGGAATATAAATTTTGTGAAGAGAAAAACAACTTTCTGACTATTATTCGTGAAATATTTTTCAAACTGGTTTTTATAGGGCTTCCCTAACCATCGGTTAGATTACATCAGCACATAACAGACGAGCCCAAGGAATGCAAAGCATTATCATGATTATTTGATTGATTCGAATCTGTGAAATAGTTATAAATTCTATTGCCACTTGTACACATTTTGGAATATCGGCTGGAATAATAACAACAAGTTACCAGACCGTTCTAGAACTTGACAACAATCTTTGACTTTGGTTTTGCTCATACAAAATTCATTATTTTCAAAGCAAAATTGTTTAACTATGGTTGCTGTTTTTACACTCATTTCAGCTGAAAATTTATTTGACTGAAATATGTTTCTCATCAAAAGTAAAAAATTAAAGGATAAAATCAATAAAAATTATAAAAAAAAACAAAATGCCTACACACAAATCTAAATTTTTATAGCCTCTCTTTAGGTGTGCATAACTAAATCCTTAAGAGTCTATTTCGAGGTTATCGTTAAATCTACAAAGATTTTACTTTTGAATCGTAAAAGATTTTATGGCGGTCTTTGCCACAGAACTTATTAGCACTGCATTATAAAATTATTATCTCAACATTAGAGATTAACTTTTAATGCGGCCATAAAAAAAACGAGAACTATTAAAATATTTCATGTGTATGCGTAAGCTATACTTACTTGTAAGTACCTAACGATAGGCAATAAAAAAAAATTATTTCAATCATAGATTTCTTCGTAATAAATTTAAAATATTTAATAAAAAAATAAATTAAAAACATGTTATTTAAAATAGCATACGCCGCTTTAGAAGCAGTTATAAATTGATTACATTGTTTTCCTTCAAATATGTTTTTATTTAAACAGCTATTTGGGAGTTACAGGCACCATAAGGTAGGCTACCTAGAAATTAATATTTTGATCAATAATTCAAAGTTATTGTTGAAATTATTAAGCATATTACATTAATAAGTATTTGTACTACATAATACCATATTAAAGTCGCCGTAGACTAGTAGGTGGGCTGACCTATGGCCACGGTTTAAACCCTAGGTCAGACGTCTCGAACAAAACGAAATATGAAAAAATATTTCTTGGGCGACTTCCTCTCAGCAGATTTCTGGTAAAAACTCTGAGAGTAAATAAAATTGCCATGAAAAGTTCCCCATAAATCTGTCGTTCGGGGTGGACTTTAATCTGTAGGTCCCGCCACTTATATATAAAATTAGCACACCCTACAGCAGTGGTGTGAGAAGCTAGGTTGTAATCCTGACTAAAGGGTTGTATTGACCATGTATGTAAACAAATTAAAAAAAAAAACAGAGGCTTAATGATGCTTAATTTTTAATAGGTGCTTTGAAAGGAATTCAATTAAATTTTTTTTAAAATTCATTTGAAAATGGCTTTCAAGAATCTTTCAAAAAAATCTTTTTTGTGCCAGAATGCTACCTTGTCTAATTATAAAATTACCTGATACTTTCACCAAATGTGACGTAATTACTACATACTTAATTACGTAATTAATGGTTTGTTTTCATGTAGAAAATAATTTTTTTTTTCATTTTTTCTTTCCATTCAGAAAACTTACCTTTTTCTGTCTGTTATTCTGCTCTAGAAACCACAATTAATTTTTGTCTTTTTCCTTTGCTGTGTAATCAGCATAGCATCTGCAAAGATAAAATAAAACCTTACTTTATAGTATAAGAAATTGAAAGTATATGAGAAGACATGGAGAGAGAGAGAGAAGAGAGTATGTGTATATAAGTAGAGTATAAGTTATTAAATAAAAGATAATTTAACAACCATAAGATTTTATTCCTTTTCTTCGCTATTTTTTTTCTTCGTTCTTTTGCTGTTCAAGCAAGCAACCAGCCGCACTCAAGAAATAATTATTATACGACCAAAATAGTAATCAAATATAATGACTATCATCATATCATATGCATTATGTATGTTAACAGCCATGTTTTTATAGCATTAACCATATTTCTTAATAGTATTTATAATTAAAACAACATAAACGTACATGGATATGTATGTACATACATACATGTTTGTGTATGTCGAAATATGGAGTGAAAATACACTCAAAGAAAATTTGTTAGTAAACTTTAAATGTGACACGTAATTTTCAAAAGTCTTTCTAAGAATTTTTCAGCTTCTTTTTTTTAAAGTTGTAAATATTTTAATTAAATTTTTTATCCTTTCTTTTTAGGTAAATAATAATGTACAAAACGATATATCATCTTATCCTGTAAGTATGCAATAATGCTTATAAAATTCTGTTCATATTTTCTATTTTGTCTCGTAAATTTTTTTAGCTCTCACTTACAATTCTGTAAATGAAACAGTTTTAACCTGTTATTCAATTTTTACACTTCTCTCCTTTCTAAAAAAAAACGTTGTTTATGTCTCCTATTGTTCATTTCATTAATCTAAAGTTATTACGAAGCATCTATACCATCTTCTTCCATTTATATTCAAATTCATTAAACAAGTTTTTCCTGCCAAGATGATATTTCGTATACTATAACATGTTCTAGAATGATAGGGTTGCCATCTAACGCTTTATTTCCACAACACTCTCTGAAAATGTATGGGCTTTTCTTTATTACTAGTAGTGATAAGGAACTTAGCTTTTTGAATACCTTCTTTACAATTTTCGTTGCAGATATTTTCCTCTCTAGAGTCATCACCACTGCAAAGGTATTTAAGAATACAACACTGTTGTGTTATAATGGGTGACTTTTTAAGAGCTATAGGAAAATTTTTCAAAAAAAAAACACATAAAATTCAGAAAAATGCATGAAATCTTTATTTGAATCGATAGTACGGTCCATATAATTTAATGTTTGAAGACCATTTCATGCAAATGTTGACCGCGACTGCGCCTCAAATGGTCCATCCGCATAGTCCAATTTTGACATACTCATTCCAACATTTCGGCCGGTATTTCACGAATAAATGATTCAATGTTGTCTTCCAATTCGTCAATTGAAGAGGGCTTGTCTATATAGACATGAGCTTTAACATAGCCCTGCAAAAAATAGTCTAAAGGCGTTAAATCGCACGATCTAGGCGCCCAATTGACCGGTCCCGAACGTGAAATAAAATGTTCACCGAACTCGCCTCTCAATAAGTAAATTGTTACGCGTGCTGTGTGGCATGTGGCACAGTCTTGTTGAAACCACGTGTCATGCAAGTCAAGCTCTTGCATTTTGGGCAAAAAAAAAGTTGGATATCATCTCACGATAGCGCTCACCATTCACAGTTACGTTACGATTCGCAGCATCTTTGAAGTTGTACGGTCCAATGATGCCACCAGGCCATAAACCGCACCAAACTGTGACTTTTACAATGCTTTTGGCTGATCTTCACTCCAAAATCGACAATTCTGCTTATTTACGTATCCATTGAGGCAAAAATGAGCTTCGTCGCTGAACACAATTTTTCAATGAAGAAGTGGATCTTCGGCCAACTTTCCAAGAGCCCATTCACCAAAAATTCTACGTTGCGGTAGGTCGTTCGGCTTCAATTCTTGCACCAGCTGTATTTTGAAAGGCTTCACACGTAAATCCTTCCGCAAAATTTTCCACGTTGTTGAGTAACAGAGGCCCAAATGCTGCGAACGGCGACGAATCGATAATTGATGGTCATCATTAACACTGGCCGATACAGCTGCGATATTTTCTTCAGTTCGCACTCTACGTAAGCGTGTTGGTGGTTTAATGTCAAACAATGTAAATTTGGTGCGAAATTTGGTCACAATAACCCGAATAGCCACTTCGGTGGGTCGATTAAACTGACCATAAAATGGAAGAAGCGCGCGATGAAACTTTCTTTCTTTCTTTGTAAGACGATTCATGGTTAAATTATAGACCAAACTGAAGATGTTTGACAGTGAAACAAAACACGAAACGTGCGTGATCTATTTAAACCAGTATTGCCAAAAAGATAATAGCTAAAAAATCACCTTTTATAATATTAGGACGGAATAATTACGATACAGTGCTCCAACGCTTTTCATTATCAAACGGGCTTGAGTTTCAAAACTTTTCAAAATTTAAACTTTAATAAAGAAGTCGTCGTAGTCTAGTCTAGTAGATAGTGTGTTGGCTTATTAGACACGAGGTCAGACATCACCAGCAGATTTCTTCTCAGGAACCTTTTTAGGTTTACTGACGTCTCTGGACTGTGACGGAGGAATTAGGTGATAATCTTATCCTTCTAAATGAAAGCCAAAGCATACTAAATCGTAATGTTATTTGGTTATTGGTTTTGACCGATTTTTTTCTAGAAGGAATTGGAATTAATGTCTCCATAAAAAGTAAAATAAACTTACAACGCTGGTATGTTGTACGGAATAAAAGCAAGCTGCGTATTCTGCAGGAAATGAAAAATTCTACTGTATTTTTGCTTCAAATTTTAAACAATTCAGCGGCTTCGTTAACTCTCCGGAAAAAAACCTTCCAGAAGAAGGCCGCTAACTTCCCAGAAGTTTCCACCCCACTACACCCATTACAACCACCGAGTATGCTTTCGTAGGGGATGTTATTTCTAGCTAACGCAAGTTGTCAACCCTATAACCTTAGAAGCTGCTACAGTAGATCTATCAACTGTTTAGCTTGGAAAAACTTAATTTTTAAAACTGAAATGCTTTCTTTCTATGAAGTCGCCGTAGTGTAGTAGGTACTGTGTTGGTTTATTAGACATAAGCGCACGAGGCAAACTCCAGGTCAGACATCTCCAGCAAAACGAAATATGTAAAAATATGCCTTCGACGGCTTTCTCTCAGCAGATTTCTGGCAAAAACTCTGAGGAGAAATATTATTGTCATGAAAGGTTTCACAAAAAATTCTGTCGTTCGGAGTCGACTTTAAGTTGAAGGTCCCGCCACTGATGTATAAAATTAACACACACAAACTGAGTGGTGTGAGAGGCTAGGCCGTAATCCTGACTGAAGGGTTGTAATGACCAATTATGTATAAATGTGTGAGAGATGGCAACCCTATAATCCTAGAATTTCCTGCTTAGCTGGAAAAACTTAAACTTGCTGATATTGCTGTACTCCTGAAAGAATACAGAACGGCAACACTATATACAAGATTTTACTGGGCTTAAAAGACTAAGAGTAGTGACTTATTGCAGTGGTTAAAGTGCTGGAATACAATTTACGGATTTATAAAATTCAGACTCAGCAATTATCTGAAAATAATCCATCAGATTTCATCAATCAGCAAAAGGCTCTTCGTTACCCTCCTATACATGTTACAAAAAAGTCCGGCTGTAGCATATCCATCACTTGCATGGAAGCAACCTAATCAATGAAATGAAACTTAAAATGAAGCAAAACTTATGCTTACAGCCGACATTTTTTTGTGTTTAAAAGCCATTGCATCATACATACGTACGTATGATTACACAAAACCTAATTACGAAAATGAAATTTAACCTTAAAATATAATTTTCATACTCGTATACTCGTATTTAGCGTGCTCAGTTTCACTCTACTCCCAAGGAGAATAGACGCTAAATGCTATGACTTGGGGGAGGGGGGAGGTAGGTCTAAAGTGACTTGGTTATGGCCCGTATTAATTGTTAAAATCATTTCAGTTTCTTTTTTTTTTGTGTGTTTTTGCGTTTGTCTTCTCTAGTTTCCCCCATAGACTGGCAGACAAACAATCTTCAGATGCTTGTGTTTAACCCACATTATGAATTTGTACTGCAGCACAGTTCTGATGCCTTACGTCATAAGCCATAACCAGTGAGGAAGTGTGAAAGACTAGAAAAAGGGAAAGAGAGAGCTTATGAGCCATAATATTTGAAACCAAAGAAATTACCTTTAAATTGAGCAGAAATTTCAAGTATTTTATGAAATACTTGCTTTACTATGCGGTTAAATTTTCTGTCGTTCTCTCTATCTATCTAACTGTCAGTCTATCTATCTGTTTGTCTGTCGATTTATGTGTTTATAACTGAGTGTGTACGTATCTGAATGGTTTTGTGTTCATGTTATTGTTGGCCAATTTCAAGAGGGGTTGATTACTTTACACAAATACAAGCACAGCATGTATGTATTGTATGTCATCGTCAACAACTGAAAGACCTACTGACAGTCACATATATACTTACATATAGGAGATGAGAAAGTCAAGTAAATATTGAGTCATTAAGTATGAAAAAGCGTTATACAACAACCACCACTACAACTACAACTACAACTACAACGACAATTACCAGCATTAAAGCCACACGTTCTTCTTCAAAACCCTCGTAAGTTATTTTGATGAGGAATTTTACAATGAAATCAAGGCGGGGGCCATTCAGACACAGACTCCGAATCACAGGATCACAGTCAGCCAGCCAGACATATGTATATACATACATGTGTTCAATTTCGTTGCGCTTCGTCAAATAAGATTTTTGTTTCGCTTTCGCTTAATTAAGTCAAATTAAAAGTTGACTTGCGGTGACTGGCTGGCATTTGTTTTCTCCTTTTCTTGAGCGTTTTTCTTCGTCACTAATTTTGATGATTTGCATGAAATCCTGTGACTTTTGTATCTGACTGTCAGTAGGGAAAGTTGGCTGGCTGGCTGGCTGGCTGGTTGGTTGGCTAATTAGCTTGTATGTGTACATGTAGCATGGTTGGTTGGCTTTTTGTTGTATTAAACGTTGTGAATGTCAATGATACCTTTTACTTGACATTGCTTTCTTTTGACTGCTGCTGCTGCTGCTCGTCTTACCTATTTCGTCTATTGTCATGACATTTTCACCATGTTAGTGTATGTGTGGGTGTATGTTTGTATTTTTAAATGACACTTTTAAAGTCATTTTCATTGTGTCGTATCAGTGCTTTTCATTTAAAAATTAAGTTTATGACAATTTTTTGTTGTTGTTGTTGTTCTCATTATTACTTTTAAATTTAATCTTTTTGTTCTTCTTCGTCTTCTTGTTCATTTAATGGCAAAACTGTGTCTCTCAAAAGTCTGTATCTAAGTGGTAAAGTGGTCTTTGAAATTTTTAATTATCTTCTGCAAAGCAAGAAGGTTTAAGGGCAGTTGTTCGAAACCTCAATAGTGAATTCGAAAAAAGCTTCTACTGTTCGAACGAAACATGGATATTTTTAACGAATTCAATAAGTATGTATAATGTGATGAATTCAGAACTGGGAGGTCCTGTTTTATTTTAAAACTATTTATTAGCAATATAACTTAATACGGTGAGACCAATATTGCTGTTCTGGTGCTAGAGTATTGCAACCATGCGATTTGTCGTAACGCCCTCGATATAAGGAACTTATCCCTATATTGTCTCCCCGCTCCTACTACTTTGATAAACTTCAGAACGTTGCTAAGTGTCAGTAAGGATAACAACCTACCACATATAATGGCCAATAAATGTAGGAATAAATTTTCTTTGCTTGAATACTCAATAACGGCTTCCCTTAAGGATTCCTTACAAAACTTAACACATAAAACAATTGATCTTTACAACTCCTCAGTCAGGATTACGACTTAGCTTCTCCACCACTACCCATTTTGTGTGTGTTAATGTTATACATGAGTGGCGGCATCTACAGTTTAGAGTCGAATCCAAACGACAGAGTTTTTGAGAAACTTTTCATGACAATTTCTATTTACTCCCAGTGTTTTTGCCAGAAATCTGTTGAGAGGAAGTCGCCGAAGAAATGTTTTTTCATATTTCGTTTTGTTGGAGAGGTCTGACCTCATATCTAATAAGCCAACACACTACCTACTAGATACGGCGACTTCAAAACTTGCTCAAGCTAGTTTATATGATGAATATATCTGCGATCTTACTTCGGCATTGGGTTTTATCTTTTTCAAAGAGGGTTTTTCCTACCTTCGTCTTATACAATAATATATCAGCACTGAATTAATAAAACAACTTAATTTTGTATTTCATGAAGTGTTATTTGCCACGCAATACGTTTGCACTTTAACCCTTTGACGGACACCAACATTTTAGGAGGCCTTCCCGTGGAACACTTGCTGTATCTCCGTTATTTGGAAGGAAACAATTTATGACGTGTATACACGTCATGTCCACCCAGAAACCCTTGTTATGACGTCTATAGACGTCAGTGTCCGTCAAAGGGCTAAGAAAGCATCATCAGCTGTATCCGTATCAGATGCATCATCATTATTTATCTTGCATCAAAATTGGTTAAAGTATACAACATCTGTTAAATGAAATAAAATTGGAGTCTTTTTGCGAAGATGCTCATAAGCTTTCTCTGTAACATACTATATAACTGGAATCTATCAGACAAATATCAGGAGCTTATTATGTCATTTAAGTACTAAGTACGATATAGTGCAGCATTGCCTAACGTAGTTGTAAAAGGCCGAATTTCTTTGTGGTTAAAACAGACCACATGAAGTCGTCGTAGTCTAGTAGATAGTGTGTTGGCTTATTAGACGTAAAGCTACGATTCAAACTCCAGGTGTTATATTTAAAAGACTGCTTAAGAATAATACCAAGTGTGTTTATGTGGATATTGCATATTCTTGGATGCCTTAACCCAGCTTGAAAAGAATCTCATGAGCCATTGCAGACATTCGGTTCAATATTAGAATTACTTTCACTTTCTCAACGTCATTGAGAAAAACTTTACTGTGTTAAACTCTACAGAGTTCTTTTCGTGCTTTTAAGATGTGCAGGGCTGCCAAAAAGCATCTCCATATGGTCTTGTAAGGTTTTATTGCAATTTTATTTATCACGCGGATTGGTCCCATATCAAGGGTTACGAACAGTATCTGTGTTGAAACAATATCCTACGGTCTTTCTAAATATTTAGTGCCTGCTACCTGATCTTTTTATAATGTTTGCTTTTGCTGTTATCTAGACAACCTTCAGCATTTTTTCTAAATGAATTATTTCTGAAATTTTAAAAGTCCGAAATAATGACTATAATTTTTGTCTTCTCTGGGATTTGAACCTAGATTTCTTAAGTTTGTAGTCAAGCACTTTCACTAATTTATCACACGGGTATTATAACATCCAAACTCTTCTGATAAATGTTTTTAGATTTTCAGCGAAGTCTACAAACCTACATATATTGAAGGAATTCAGTAGAGATGTTATCTAAATCTGATGATTTTCAATTTTTCATTTATTTCTGTAAGAATTTTTGCTGTTTATCGACCAACTAAAGCCAGCCACAGTAAAAGTTGTAGCAACTAACTCTTCTAGTCGCCGTAGTCTAGTAGGTAGGGTGTTGGCTTATTAGACGTAAAGCCAGGATTCGGGCCCCAGGCCAGACATCAAAATAAAATAATCGGCGAATTCCTCTCAGCAGATTTCTGGCAAAAAACTCTGAAAGTAAATAAGAATGCCATGAAAAAGTTTTTCAAAAATCTGTCGTTCGGAGTCGACTTTAAACTGTAGGTCCCACCACTCATGTATAAAATTAACACACACAACATAAGTGGTGTGAAAAACTAGGACGTTGTACAATGGGTCAAATCGACCTACGGGTACTGTACTTGTCTTAGTTGACAAGTACACGTCCTCTAACCTAATCTAACCTAAGTCATCTACTCACAAACTGAACTTAAACTATAAATTCTTAAAAATTTCTTAAATTAAAAATTTAATTTGCTTTAGACATTCATTGCCCACGTATCTTGCTTTAGACTGCATATTCTTCCATTATTACAACGAATTAATCCGAAAATGTTTTCGATTTCAAACAATTTTTAAAGTATCCTGCATAATTTTGTATTTTTTCCTTCAATTTTTTGTCTCTCTTTCGTTTTTATAATTCAAAGCGTTTTTTATTAACTCAAATTATTTTCTGCTATAATACTCTTATAGAGAGGAGGATTGTTTTAAAAAGAAATTTTTATTTTGTTTTTTTAATTAATCAGCTTAAATTAAATGAAAATGTTTTCATGTAGAAAATTTTAATTATAACGACGCATATCAGATATCAGGGTGTGGTACTATGTATGTATTTTGATTTCATAGAAAAACGTTTTATGATTACTAATAACGATATTTTTTTTTTTTGCAAACCTTATTACTTGAAAGAGATGTGCTTTTTAAATTAATTTAATTTAAAGTCTGCTTGTGATTAGAGAAAATTTTTCAAAATTATTTCCTAAAAAATTTAAATTAATTAGGAATTAAGAAGAAAACATTTTAGGGAGAGCAGAATTGGTTATTAATTGTGAAGAATTTTAAATTGGTTTCTCCTTTATCTTGTGTTTAAAGACTAATTAAATTGAAAACCAATATTTATTGTCATTGTCAATACAGGATACATACATCAACATTAAGCCAGACGGTTATGCTAAATACCAATAACATCCAATCTTGGTTGCATGTCATTGAATAAGATACAGTCTAGATCAGGTTGTCTTTTTGCTGACAACACTAAAAAACAAAATTCCAAAGTTGGTGTCATTGAAAAACATACAGCGACTTTCGAAACTGAATTCTCCAATTTGATACTCATCGACGCGTTTACATTACTGTTTACACATTCGTACACGTTGATCAGCGCATTAAAATTTATATTCAGACCTTTTGGAAGGGAGTTGGAGAGTTTGAAATCGTTTATTAATGGCATTACGGCACACTGGTTTATTGATTATTATTAATTATTAGTCCACTCATGTATCTTTGGAGTCAGTGTTATGTAAAGCACACCTAATCCTAATCAGTTTGACGGTGGATCCCACAAGGAATTTGTTCCTTAACCGCACTATCTTCATTCCTAAGTCGTTTGTTTTAGTTGCGATGCAAACAAATCAAACCTAACTTTTTGAAGCAGAAAGAAATACCACAACCCCTTTCCCTGGGTCACTTCCTATAAATAAATTGCATTCGATACTTAGTTAAAATAATCCTTAAGGATATATGCAGACAGCTAAATTCAGACATACATCATTAAAATATTCTCTCTGGTATTATGTGCTACAGAGGTTCTCTAATTGTTCATTTTGTGCTTTTTGCAACGGCATCTTTAATTTGAACATTTTGGTACACGATTCTTTCTATCCAATCCACTAGTTTGTCTGTTTATTTGGCTTGAAGACGAAATGATGGACGCTTGTTTCACTTATGGTTGCAGTTCTTTGCATAAATTTAGCATTATGCGATGAAACATTGCCAAACAATCTTTTAAAACATCTTCATGTAGGCGGTTGTGTTCTATTTTGACAATAGCGGCAGTCAACTTGCATCACTTAGTTCTATGAACTCTAAAGATGCTGAATGACAGTTTCTGATTTCCTTTACTGACTTAATTGGTCATTGCAACTCTATAGTCAGGGTTAGAACCTAACTTCTCACAGTACTTATGTTGTGTGTGTTAATTTTATACATGAATGGCGGGAACTACAGATTAAAGTCGCTTCCGAACGACAGATTTTTGAGTAACTTTTCTTAGCAGTTTTATTTACTCTCAGAGTTTCTGCCAGATATCTACTGAGAGGGAAGACACCCAGAAGATATTTTCTTCATATTTCGTTTTGTTTCAAATATCTGGGCTAAGGTTTGAACTACTGCCTCTCGTGCGGGACTACGGAGTCTTCAAATTGCATGAATCAAACCAAAATTGCTCGGTGTCAATGCTGTCTGAATAGAAAATCTGTTGCTGACAGCACGTTTGAGAATTTTTTTATTCAATCATACTGCTATTTTAGATGTTTTCCAGTTAATTGAATCGCTTAAATCGCCACTCACAATTTCATTTTTATTTGTATGTTTTGTTAAAAAGTTTAGTTAGTATTACTTTTCATGACAGAATTTTAACGCTCCTATTTAAGTATGCCACATCAGCGTCAACTATTGGCGCTAATCAGCGTAACGCTCATATCGCAAGTCATTGCTCATACCTTAAACGAAGTAGCATAATTTTCCTGACAAAACCATAGCTCAATGAATATTTACTTAATTGGTTATTACAACCCTTTAGTCAGGGCGATTTAAGATTTAGCTTCTCATACTGCACACATGCTGTTTGTGTTACTCTTATCCATGTGTGGCGGAACGTACAGATTAAAGTCCACTCGAACGACAGAAAATATCAGACTTTTTGCTAGACAACTGCCGAGAGGAAGTTGCCAAAGAAACATTTTTTCATTTTTTTTTTATTTGTTCAAGATGTCTAGTCTTAGGTTTGAAGCACGGCCTCACAATTAACAAGCCAATGCACTACTTACTGGACAACGGCAACTCATTGAATATTAATGTTGATCAGATTGAGACCCTTCCACCAATTTCTCCAATATTTTTAAATGTACTGGTATCGTTTATTCCTGATGGCCAAACTTCAAAAATATTGCCATATTTTTATTGTGTTTTAAAAATGAGTATTCCCTGTGGTTTTTATTTCTTTATTTAAACAAATTTTTTAATTATTTAAATAAAAAATGTATTGCCATTACTACAAAGATTAAATTGCACAGTGTTTAATACGGTGTTCAGATATGCACCTGTATTGCATAAATCGCAATAAACGCCATTATTGAACTCAACATTTCATACATACGTACATAAATGACCATTACAACCCTTCAGTCAGAATTACGGCCTAGCTTCTCACGCCACTCATGTTGTGTGCGTTAATTTTATACATGAGTGGCGGGACCTACAGTTTAAAGTTGACTCCGGACGACAGATTTTTGAAACATTTTTCACGGCAATTACATTTCCTCTCAGAATTTTTGCCAGAAATCTGCTGCGAGGAAACCGCCGACGAAATATTTTCCCATATTTCGTTTTGATGTCTGACCTGGGGTTTGAACCGCGGCCGTACGTCTAATAAGCCAACACATTACCTACTAGACTACGGCGACTTCAATATTCACATTTCATACAAAGTTTCAATTAATTATTGCGCAATAAATACGCAAATTGTATTGAGTAAAACTTAAAATGCAGCACTGTCGTAAGTATGTTCAGTGAGGATAATAGTAATCCGAACACTTTCTGTTGATATTTAAGAACTCAAATGTCAGAAACGACAAAAAACAAAAAAAAAAACAACAAAACAAAATAAAAACAATGTTGTTGAAACAACCAGCTGTTTTGTTTACCACCTGTCAAATGAATATTGAATAAGCGGCTGAACTGCGTATATTATTATGTCTGAACACTTAAATTATTATACTCAATAAACCGAATATTGACTCAAGAAAAGTGCATATCAGAACATAGTATGTATTATTCCATAGTGTTTATACGTCGCTCGTTTGGCGTTTGCTAACTGGCAATGTTACATTTGAAACTATTTACGTTTGATTTTTCTATTTTTTTTGCTCTGGCAAGTTCTGGAACTTTCTGTTGATTTGTTGTTTTTACACTGCACTATCATGATACATATTTAGTTTCTGTTTAGTTTTCAATTTAATCTGTGTTTATTCCCATTCTTGTAATTTCATTGTTGTTTTGTTCTTGTAATACTTTTTTTTTTTGTTCCCTCTCTTTAGTACAAAATAATTAATTTTATAACCGCCCTCGTTGAATATTAATGGCTTTGCATAATCGTCTTTGTGGCACAGCAGAACTCATTTGCGTTTTTAATTTTTGTTTTTATTCATTAAAAAAATAAATTAGAAAAAAATTATAAAATTATTTACACTTTTTGTGTCGGGCATTTCCGTTTATTAATAATATTCCATGGAAATCAATAAAATGTGTTATTTATTAATTTATAAATACAAAAATTTATAAAATTATGTGGTTATTAATAAATGCGATGATGATGATGATGATGATGTTTTCGATGGCTGCCATAATCATTTTTTAATGCAATTTAACTCACACACAATTGCATACCATGGATGTGGTGGGTTTAAAATAATATTGATAATCTAAAAAAATACATTATTTAAACGTTTTTGCTCCACTGTTCACATGTTGGATTAACATTATTTTATTATTTGCTTGTGGTTAAATTCTTCTGACAAAATTCCATGTTATATATTCAATTAAATATGGATTGTTTTTTCGTTTGTTTTTTTTTTTGGCTTTTTATTGTATATTTTTTAAAAAACTTTGTTTTTGTTGTTTTCTGTTATTTAATTTTTAAATGAAATTATTATTAATTAAACAGAACATATCTCATGTTTAATGTCTACCAAATGCAAAAAAAAGATGAAAAAAAAACGAAAATCATTTTTAATGAACACAAATGAAAAATTATATGCGACAAGCTGCAATTATTATGAACACTTTAACGCCTTATTTAGTCATATAATTATGATTTAAACATAATTTATTAAATAATTTCGCAATATTGCCTTCAAAATCAAATTTTCTCATTGCCAACAGGCAGTTTATTGCTCCAAAGTCCTTCTATCATATTTTACACACTGCATTTCTAAAATAAATTTCTTTTAATTTATTTAATAAAGTTTCTATGCTTATAGCACATCATCCTTATAAATTCAAAATTCAAGAAAGATATTTAAATTGATTATAATTTATGTGTTAATTGTATTTGAATTGATTTCATATGCAAAACTTCATTTGAAGAAAACCTTGAAGAACATATTTTCTCATACACATTTGCCATTTAAATTCTTTGGATTTAAAGAAAATTGAAAATCTCATTCACATCATGTTCATAAACATTGAATTGTTTATGCCTATGCCAGTGCCAATGACAATAACAATTATTAATTATTTGTCCTTAATTTATTTTAATTGACATCAAATTATAGATGTTGTTGGATAAAATTATCTTTCTCATTGTCTTCTATTAAATCCTGTTGATTAAGAAAATAACATTTTTAAGGCATTTTAAATATTTCTCACAAGATACAAGAATTAAGAAAATCTAGTACCTAAAAGTATGCTAATATTATGGTCGTATAAACAGTTACAAAAAGTATGCAACTTATAAATTTTATAAACAAAGTTTTAAAATACTAAGAATTCCTGATCTGTTACACGTGCCTGCCAATGCTGGAGCGTGAGATACGCTATATGGTACACTGAAAGTCGTTTTCGTAATTTCATTGGGAATAAATAGAATATTGTTTTATATTTTGAAAAGAAACAATAAGTATTTCTTGAAAAAGCTTTTAAAATCCTAAAATTCGTAATTTATTATACAGTATACTTATTTGTTATATTGGTGGTTAAAGAAATAACGTTACAAAAGCCTAAAAGTATGCAATAATATAATAATGTAAAGCTATAATTAAATTTTTTAACTTTATTTAATTATGAATGCAGCCTTCTAGTACTGGAAACGGCTATAATTTTATACAATTAGTCGACTTTTCTCTTTTTGTTCCTAAAGCATATCAAATATTCGTCGTAGTCTAGTAGGTAGTGTTTTGGCTTATTAGACGTGAGATCAAAGTACAAACCCCAGCTCATACATCTCCAACGAAAAGAAAAATTAAGTAAATATTTCTTCGGCGACTTCCTCTCAACAGATTTCTGGTAAAAACTCTGAGAGTAAATAAAATTGTCGGAGTCGTCTTTAAACTGTAGATCCCGCCACTCATATATACAATTAACCATACACAACATAAGTGCTATGAGAAGCTAGGTCGTAATCCTGACTGAAGGATTGTAATGACCAATTATGTATGTATGTATGTATAGCAATTATTCTCTATTGGCTAATGGATAGTAGAAACTCTTCTTCCTCCAAAGTGACTACCTCTTCTCTCTTTACACAATTTATTTCAATAGTTTCATTACACTGCACTACGTTCGTGGTGGTACGCTTACCCATAAAAGAAGAATTGAGTCTGTTTACTTTAAAATTCCTGCGGGAAATTTTATTAGTGTAGTTGAAGTATATCCTTGCGAACTCGAGCAATTCAGGCAACCTTAGCAACCAATAGGCTTGATTATCTTTTTAAAAAAAATTTGTTTTAAAAGTGCCCCGACTCCTCAGACAACATAGAAAATCCAAAGAAAATCAGACAGCGCCTCTCATTGAGTAGTTGTAATAATTGATAAGCAAAGCTCCTTGATTAAAGTAACTTGTTTAACGAGGCTGATAATATGCAGAGGGATAATAAAAGAAAAATATTGGAAAGTAATGCTTGCAAACATCGAATATCCTCTCCAATATCCGTGAAAATATGCAATAATTATGAATTTCATTGAAATATCGATAAATTACTGAAGCACATATCATATTTCTATGGTGCTTAATTAGCTCTAAAGGAGATGAAAAGCATGGTCTAACAAATGTGTCCCTGTTTGTAAGCTATAGATAAAGATTATAATTGAAATTAATATGTGTGAGGCTTAATTCAAATTTGAAAATCCAAGACGCAAACCAAAAATTTTAACAGAGGCAATTTTTTTTTTATTAACCCAGCAAAATTTTGATGTTAACAGAGCAATGTTAACCGTTAGCCTCAACATTTTATATGTATGTTTATAGAACATCAGGTGCCTCTATAAAATAGTTCTGATGGGATACTCCAAATAATTTCAGAATTGAAAAAAAACCGGTTTATAATAACATGAACTTTGATGTTTAAATATGAAAAGTCTCCAGAACATTAGTGGCCATTTTGGAAGAAATGAATACAGTAGTTCAAACGCATTATAAACAAAATAGTCTTTCGGAATATCATTTTATGAACCCTGATAGTCGGTTATCTGGAAGAGTTTTGAGATTTGAGAAAAAAATATTGGTGTTTGGTGAACAACATCGTCATCATGAAGATCCGGATGGTCCTCTTCCGAGCCGTGATTTTCCTTCAAAACCGATTCAATAGAGCAAAATTCTAGACAACTTGGTGTATTTGCTTCTTTGCATATAGAAGTTTAGATATAAGTTTAGAAGCACACCAAAACTTTTTCGTGCACACTCCTGGCCATGAGTGAATTTATTTTCAATTCAATCAAACAATTTTTTTATAACATTTCTCACAACAATTACTTTTAAATCGCTTGATATCTAACAACACAATTTGCCTCCTGCCTCTATAAAGAAAAGTTTCAACATTTGCCAATTTAAATTATTTTTATTTTCTTACAAAAATTAATCTTTAATTGTGAGAAATTTAAATACAATTTTGTTTGCAAATTAAAAACACAAGGAACACGACCAACCCAATATAATATTTTTTCTACACCACACACGTACATATCATATTTATTTGATAGAAAACAATTTTATGTTAAAATGTATGCTCCTAAAACAATTTATATTTTTAAAGGACTATATATGTGTGTATACAAATGTACATATGCATATGTGTGTGTAAGTGAATGAATGTATTGGTATAATAAAATAAATTCATATTTTGAAATTTGTGTATGTGTGTTTGCATTTTATTGCAAAAATACTGGTAAAATTTCTCTTGCTCTCTATCATTCTCTGCACTAAAGGGTTATCCATTTTTCGATTTCAAAAGTAAAGTTAAATGAAGGTGTGATTTCGATCTTCCCTTTTATTTGATTATAAACCCTGGTCCTTGATCGTCCATATGATCTTGGTGGCCAATTGATGTCCGACAACGCAAAATTTCTCCTTCTGGAAGGAATTTCTTATGCAATTAAGTTAAAATCTAAAGAGCTATGTGGCTTACGACACATTCTTTTTGCAATCATATACTGTCCGGTATGTAATCTTATAGCCATAGTGCTCAATAACACTAACAATAACGCCAAACCAAAAAAGGGAACCAAAAAGTCACTTTTTCCGAATGCATTTCCCCTTGTTCGCTTCTAGGATTTCTTAGCTTCATCTGCCATAATTTTGCCCGTTGACGTAACCACCGAGTGAGAAATGATTTTCATTGCTGAATAAAATTTTGTTCGAAAAATCAGCCACCGGCAGGCAGTTAGCGTTGTGAATGATCAAAGGACTGTAATTTTTGTTTGTGTGCACAAAATTGGAAGAACGTCGCAATGAACACACTTTCTCTAATAGAACAATAATTAAAAGGCCCGACCTGGTCTAACGCTTTTAGTTTCTTTAAATGTCTTAAACATCCGGCCAATTCCTTGCACAGTATCTTGAACATGACTGCCATAATCAACTCATAATGCTCGAAAAGTTGTCACGTTTGAATCACGATGTTTACACGAACTTTTAACTATTTTTACGTGTTCTTTGGCTGTTAAACGATCGACACTCTCATAAATGGCAAATCTTTTACGACTTCTAAGACAGTTTGTTTTGAAATCACTAAATGGATAACTCGATAATAAAAAAAATATAAGAGCAGCAAAGAGAAAAAAGAGGAAGGCTATATAACTTCTCTTCAGTTAATACTCATGTTAAGCTATAAACACAATGGACGCAACATTTGCAGCACTGCAATCTATTAAACATAGAACAAACATGGATAACGCGACAACAATCGACTGTGGTGCGGCTTTGTATTTAAGCTAACTTCTATTTTTACTAGCAGCAAGGAGAGAATTAGTCTTGACAAAGAGAGTATTTGTGCTGTCATTAAGAGCTGTCAATAAAATAAGATGCATGAAATTGAGGTTTAAAAAACGCAATTAGGTACAATGTAACTTTTAAAACCACGCAAAAACATTTTCGTGGCACCATGAATAATGTATTGATGAACTCTTTAGATTTTTATTTGTTATACTTAGGACTTGTCGCTCCTTCAAAACATTAAAGCACATGCAGGTTGCCTACAACGACAATTGCAAAATTGCTGTGCCGCAAATGTTGCGTCTATTGTGTTTATAGCATTATACTTCAAACAAACAACAAAAACAAAATTAAATAAATCAACTCTTACTGAATGGGTTGAATATGCATGAGAGTCGAATAGAGTTTTTATGCATAAGAGAGTGACTGTATAAGTGAATATGGTTGCTTTAGTGTGTATGTCTGTATCAAAAATTCATATCAATTTGCTTTAGAAGAAATTGTATGCATATGCGTATGTGTTGGTATATTTTGTTTTTTTTTTTGTTTGTCTCTTCTGTAAGCAAAATTCTAATACACTCAAGTGTACCAGCAAATGTTCATGTTCGTTTGAAAAACACGAAAACTGACTGTCTATTTGTATTCACATTTATTTGTGAGAGAGCAGCGGTATATGTGCGTACGTGATTGTTAAAGAATTCTTGATTCATGAAGTACTAATATATATGAATTTTTGTTGTTGTTTTTGTTGTTGTTGCAGTGCATCATCGAAAAAGGAAATTTAACCAGCTAAAGCTTTGATGTTTGAAGTGGTTATTCAGTCGTCGTTCTTTTTTTTCATATTTTTTTCATTCTTTCTTTTTATTGTTATTATTGTTTGCAATTCATTTCTTTTTGCACAAAATTCTACTCACAATTGTGTTTGGAATTATACTTGAGGCTATAATTGTGTTGCAATACAGAATGCATTTCCCTTTTTAAAAATATGCACGAAAAACAGAACGATATACAAAAAATATACAGGGTGTCTCATAAAAAAGTTTATATGCAATAGGCCCCTATAAAAAATTAAGAAAATCTTTATCGAAACAATATTTATTATCTATTTAACACGTTCATCGCCATGTCAGTCATATGTGTCTGACGCTAAGAAGTTCTCCATGAGCCATGTCAGTCATATGTGTCTGATGCTAAGAAGTTCTACAAGAGCCATGTCACACTTATATGTCTGACATACGCGATTTTTAGTCCACACTATTTTGGAATTGTATTTTACAAATTTATTTTTGTAAAATACGCATTTTAAATAAATAAATAAATAAAAAAAGTTTTAATATAGGGCCATTGCAGTCATATATGTGTGACATAAAAAATAGTGTTTTTCCGGGAATTTTGCCAAAAAAAAATTGTTTTCTGTGATACATTAAGTTTCCTTGATTCATTTTTAACAAAATTATCTAATAAAGTTACCGTGGCCCATGTTAAAATTTTTCTGATATCGTGGCGATGAACGTGTTAAACAAAGAAATTTTAAAAGTAATATCGTTCCAAAGCATATCCACACGATATCAGTTTACGACAATTTGTTAGAACTCCACAAGTAGCCGCTTTGATGGCTGACATTTCGAATTCGGATTTATTTTTGCATAGCTGTGATCTACACCGTAGATGTCTATTCTTAAAATCCATTTTTGGCATATTATTTCCAAGATTTCGGTCGATTTTTCTCCTAGCAGTGGCAACAGCAACGTACTTATTTCCTTTATTCCTTTAAAAATTGTTCTCGTGAAATCAAATCGCATAAGATTGGCAGCCAGTAGACTTCTCCAAAACGTCAGATGAATTGCCAAATAAGCAGTATTTTATTGAAACCCCATGTTAACAAAATCTCCTATAATACGCAGTACCTTGCCTCATAGATTTTTTTGTAGCTTTGTGATTTTTATTTTGTAAAAAAAACCACAAACCAGACCGAACAGTGTATCGTCTTTGGGTTATTGGTTGCTTTGGAACTATGCTCATGCATCTTTTATTATGGAAAAAAACCCCAGTTATTACTATCCAGTACCTTGCTTCATTAACTGTAGCATTGGTCGCTCTGGGATTACCTCTTCTAAATGTTGTTTACACCCCAACTCAACAATTCGATTTGCTGACATACTTAGTGAGCACAACATGTGCACATGTTTCATTCGAGTATAAAGCGCGGATGTGTTAATAAAATTCAATAGAATTTCGAAACATTATTCGTTTGTTAGTCAATTGCATGCCCTTCCCAGCATTATCTTACGCCACGCATTTTTTATACTAAACATATTTTAAGAATCCCCCTCCTTAGTACTTTAGAGCTGCAGAACTCTTCTTTGGGTTTCCGTTGAGTTTCCATTGAAATGACAGTGACGTTCATTCGAAGCTAGATATTGGTGAACATTGAAAAGCGTTGGTATTAGTATGTCAGCAAAATTATCTTGAGAATAAATTGTGATTTGGTAACAATCCTTCCAGGAGCCACTCAAGACCTCAAACTCGTTATGTGCACACAGCACATCAAATAAATTCTGATTTCCTGTTCTGCTAAACTTCGTAAGTACTCTGACTGTAATCCGTCAGAAAAGAATAACTATTCTATTAGGGAAGTCGCCGTAGTCTAATATATAGTGTGTTGGCTTATTAAACGTAAGGCCACGATTCAAACGCCAGATCACACATCTCCAACAAAACGAAATATGAAAAAATATATCTTCGGTGACTTCCTCTCAGCAGATTTCGGGTAAAAACTTTGAAAAAAAAATCCTTTGCTCGGAGTCGGCTTTAAACTGTATGTTACGCCACTCTAGCATGTGAGAAGCTAAGTGCAATCCTGACTGAAGGGTTTTGTTGTGATGACCAATTCGTTATGTATATACATACAGTGGTGGCCTTATAATTAGAAACGATGTTTCTGGAACAGAGTTCTCTGGAGTGACGAATCTAAGTTTAATTTGTCCCAATATGATGGAAAAACGTATGTAAGACGTCCTCCACACAAAGCAGTGAAAACTGTAAAACAAATTAACAAACATACATGTTGCTAAGTCGTTTCTAATTATAAGGCCACCACTGTATGTATGCTTGTATTTAGAAGATATGATTCAAGAAACTAAACTGCTTTTTCGTAACATCACTGTTGTGGCTTTCAATTTTCTACTACGAAGACGAAAACAGAGCAACCTGATTACCTAACCTAACAGATAACCCTCCTGATTTCTTCTCAAAATGTTAAAGCAATAATTACAAAATATGCCAATTATGGTTCCGATCCTCTTGGTCTGTAATGTGCGCTAAGCATTCAATCTAATCATGCACTGAATCACTGGAACAACAAACATCTGTGTGTAGGTCAGATATATTTTCGGAGGTTCAATAGATCTGACCTGATCTGCTCAATACGTGATATGTAGAAAACGTAAGAAGCACTACAAAAATGTTCTACCGTGATAATTTTTAAAAACTCGAAAGAAAGTATTCTGTTCTTTCACAAAAACTGTTGTCCAAAGTTGTTGTGCGTAGTAAGTACAGCCACTCGTTTGTATAATTGAGATAGGATAGAGTGCCTGGTATCATATTCGGGCCAAGTATGTCTCGAGATCATATAAAATCTAACAATCTCCTACAGAAACGTTTGTTTGCCAAGTATTAGTAGAGAATCACTTATGGCGTCACAACGGGCCGCTATGCGTGCTCAAGTGAGCTTTTGGTATGAAAGCTATCACACTAACCTAACCTAACCTATTAGCAGAGAATAGGTTTTTTAATCTGCATGCTACCAAGGTCAGATCCTGCATGGTTAGATTCTGTACTCAATTTCTCCGCACACCGAGCGAAGCGGTATTAAAAAAACTCCTTTGATTTTTGTCCTTCTTCTCAAAATCTTAAACTTGAAACTTTTTGTTTTTCTTTAAACATGTCGAGTTGTAAATATCTGCTCCGAATTTGCAATTTCGATCTCTAAACATTTCTGCTTTTTAAACGATTTTCTACAAATGTTCGAAGTTTTTAACGATCTTCTTTGTCGAGTCGAGATTGGAGAGAATGATTTTACATTAATTTGGTATGTGGTAAATGTACTGAATTATAAAGTATCATATGAATTTTGCAATTCTATGACGTGAACCACCCTAATGCTCTATTTTACATTTGATTCCTGTATTCCAAGCCAGCCAACATAAACGTCCAGTATTTTTTTTTTTTTTTTTTTATTTTTGGTTTGGTTTTTGTAGTGGTTTTCTATCTAATCAAAAAAGACGAGTACATTTTTGTTAAAAACATACAATTTTTTTTTTTTTGTTCCATCATGTAAATATAAACGTACAAAAAAATTCCTGGTTATTGTTACTTTAATAGCCAAATATTTAATATAACCGGAGGACTAACAACAGGAACAAAAAAAAAAATTAAATAATGAAATGAAATTCGAAAAAACCACACATAGAATAAGAGTGTTAAACACTTATTCAGTTCGAAGCATGGGGAAAAATATTCATTTCAAATATTAATTTACAATGACAGAAAATATTTAAAAATATTATTTTAAAATATTTTTTTTGCATTTTCATTCCAAACAATTCCACTAGAAAAATTTAATTTGTGACACCCAAGTAGAATTTAAATACAATTTTAAAGAGTTTTTGGGGCTTACAAAATTGCTCAAATTATTAGAGGTAACCTTTACCCTTTTAAGACTCGGAAGTAAGAGTTAAAAATTATGTAAGTAGTCTTTCAGCCACTATTACAACCTAGCTTCATACATCACCCATCTCCTGGGTGCTAATTTTATCCACAAGTCGCGAGACCTTCAGTTTAACGTCGACTTGGACCGACAGATTTGAGAAACTTTTTCTTGGCAAACGACTGCTGAGAGAAAATTGTACGAATAAATATTTTGTTCGCAATGTCCTAGCTCGACTAAGGCGAATTAAGGCAGTCTCACTATAATAGAAGTCGCCGTAGTCTAGTAGGTAGTGTATTGGCTTATTAGACGTAAAGCCAGGGTTCAAACCCCAGGCCAAAACAAAACAAAAAGTATTTCTTCGGCGACTTCCTCAGCAGATTTCTGGCAAAAACTCTGAGAGTAAATAAAAAATTGCCATGAAAAGTTTCTCAAAACATCTGTCGTTCGGAGTCGGAGTGGTGTGAGAAACTAGGCCGTAATCCTAACTGAGGGGTTGTAATGATCAATTATGTATGTATATATGTAGGCCATAACAATTATGAATCATCGTGACTAAGAATATCTTGAAATAGTTTTTATTGAAGTAGTGAATAGTGGTAGTCCTAGATTCAATACACAGATGAGTGGTAAATTTTGCTCAGCATATTACAATAAGCCTGTCACAGCTCTCAAGTAAGGCAGCTACTTTTGCTGGAATCTCATCTAATCAAACCTAATTTAATATTTTTAATCTTTAATAATAATTTTTAGATTTAAATTATTAAGAAGGGCGATATCATGTTTAACAAATTATAGTATAATTTTAGGCAGAATACTTGTACACGTCTATTTGCCCTACATTATGCTAATACTTTCTAACAGTAGTCGGTAACTGTGATTGTTTCGAAATGTCTAATTCAGTTTATCACTGTTCTCTGCTACCTTCCAATTTACATGAAATTTTTATGAAAATTAAAATTCATACTTTGAAATTTATTTTAATTAAAAACGTTAAATATTTATTTCGCCTTTAATTTATGCTCCCCTGCCACTATAAACTGGCGGCTTATCTTTTTAAATTAATAGCCAAACGAAAAACGAGATTCCCCCTCTAATTTACAAGCAATTTTTATTCATATTTTATGGGTTTTTGTTTTTGTTTCTTTTTGCCTTACCAGCCCTGCCTGCCCCTGCAACCATGTTTATGTGTACAGAAATGTTTTGAATTAATAAAAATTCAAAAAGTTCCACTAAAAACGTAACGTCTATTTAAATACAAAAACAGAAAAACAAAAAGAAAAGAAAACAAAAAATCTCAGAGGCTTTATCCACTAAATTCACCTTAAACACAGAATATTTGCATTTAATTCGTGTTTTATAAGGAGGGAGAATGAATAGTGAATTGGAAAACGAATAAAAAAAAAGACAACCTTTTTATAAGCGCGCTAATTATGAAAAATTATTTTGGACTCTACAACTGCTGCCGCCCAATGGGAGTAAAAATTAAAATTTGTAAATGAAAATAAAAAAAAGAGAAACGTCCATAGACAATTTGCATATTTAATTTGAAATGGTAGGGCCAACAGAAAAGATGAAAAAGAATCAAAATTTTACCGGAAATGGCTTTTGAATACAATTAAAGAATTGCTTTGTGGTATAAAGAATACAGGGTGCTTTTATGACGTTCTCTTTTAAGGCCAATGAGAAAAATTTTATCTTTTTGTGATAAGTATTCAACGATTTGTCCTTCATTTAATTGAAGTACCCTGTGTACTATTCAAATATACACTGCAATTAGCACACAGCAGCAGAGTCGCCGAGTATTATAAATTTAGCATTGACACTGACACAAAAGCCACTGAGTTAATGAATGCCTTTTAAGGCCGGCATTCTCTTTTATTTAGTTTTCTATTTATATATCATTTACAAAGGTTTAAAGACTGTAAGCAATGGAAGACAGAGAGAGAGAGAGAGAGAAAGAGAGAAAGAGCTGGTTTTCTTTAAAACTTTAACTTCAGCCGGGGAAAAATTAAAAATTAATTGAAAATGAAGTTTAAAAGAATATGTCCAGTAGGTAGAATTTTTTGTTCATAAAGTAGCAAGAAAGTTCTTATAAAATCGATTAATCGGTTAACCGTTTGAAAATAAATGTTTATCACAATACTTATTCGATACTGAACCTAATAATAACCAATTCAGTGTTAATGAGTTCGTTTAAAGAAATTTTCACATGCAGTAACTGATTAAATTGCAAGTCTTCACGCTGTTTGCTTTATGTACTGCTCCATACAATACAGGTTGGCTTTATATTTACGTTCTTCAAAAATTATAGCGTCGTTACAAACCTTATTCAATCAAGTTTCAGTTTATCCTGCTAAGCAGGTGTTAGGTTTATGGTAGCACGTTCTAGTATGATAAGATTACCATCTGTTACATACACACCTAAACAAATAATTTGTAATTGCAACCATTCAGTTAGGACTACGTCTCACACCACTTATCTCGCCAAAAGATAGGTGACAGTGAATAACCTTTCTCATAAATATGCCCAATATGCCAAAGCAATTCATTAACACAGAGGTTATTGTGTCTACTCAACAATAGATGGCAACCATATTATCTCAGAATGTACCACAGAAGACCTATATAGTGTTTAATGAATCTCAGATAAACCTCAGGAATAATAACAAGACAGAAAAGATGCTTTGCTTCAGTCAGGAGTACGACCCAGCTTCTCACGCTTAATTTTACGTGTTAATTTTATACATGAGTGGCGTGGGACTTAAAAGCTTAAAGTCGACTCCGAAAGATAGGTTTTTGGGAAACTTGTCATGGTAATTGTGCAGCCCTTGCACTGACCAAACTTCTTCTTCTTTTGGAGGAATTTGGTCAGTACAGAGACTGTTCACATATGGCGTTACAACGGGCCGCTATGCGTGCTCAAGTGAGCCTTTGGTATTAAAGCTACCACTACTACCTACCTATTGTCATGGCAATTTTATTTACTCTCAGAGTTTTTGCCAGAAATCTGCTGAGATGCAGTCGCCGAAGTAATATTTTTCAAATTGTTCGTTCTGTTGAATATGTTTGACGTGGGGTTTTAACCGTGGCCTCACGTCTGAAAGGCCAATAAACTGTCTCCTTGACTACGGCTATTACATTGCCATCTGTTGATAGCTTGAAATAGCGCACCTCTACAAAAACTTTCCTTTGTTGTTATATGGAGTGTAGTTAACCATAAAGTCAAATGCTTTTTCTCTACCGTTGGTGCTACCAATGTTGATGATATTCAAACTGGATGGATTATTTAAAGGGACAATGAATAAAGTTCTTAATTCCAAAAGTATTTGTAAAATAATCATAACAAAAAATTGTTTTTGTTCTGACTAAGACGTTTGAGTCTTATAGTTAAGCAGTTCAACTCTTCAAGACCCTATCTTTGGCGTTGTCTACATGCTAGCATTACCTGAAACGCTGGACAATGTTCACATAGCAAAGTTCGCTATAAATCAGGTTAAATTTGACCGATGACATGGAGTATGTTGGCTTTCAGGACAGCTATGGTTTGCGGCTTATTCACATGCACCTACGGCCACATTTATGAATCTCACATGAGCCAATCGAACATGATCTAATTGCACGATCACTGTGGCAATTTCACATCGTCTTCACGTGAGATGAGTATTCATTCAAATCGCTCGCAGAGACCTCTCTCGTACGACAAAACTAACACTCTACAAGACACTCATCCTACCCGTGCTTCTTTATGGCGCAGAGGCATGGGCCCTATTAAGTACTGATGCAGCAGCCTTGAGAGTATTCATAACAGTACGAGTTGGCGATGATTTCCGCATCCGATACAATAGTGAGCTGTATGAGCTCCTCAACGACATGGACGTATTAATATCCAGCGGATGGAGGAGGATGCTCCAGCGAGACGGGTATTTGATGCAGGGATCTGAGAAAGTTGTCGAAAAGGACGACCTTGTATCCGTTGGAAGGACCAAATCGAGGAAGCCCTGTCATCGATTGGTGTGACCAACTGGCGTAGGCGAGCAAAAAGCAGAGGCGCCTGGAAGGATGTGTTACGGCAGGCCGAAATCCTTTAATCGGGTTGTTATGGCCAATTAAGTAAGAAGAAGTGTATCCAATATGATATGAGCGGTGTGACACGTAGCGCCGTGCTGTTTAAATCCTACGTCTTTGATGTCCACGTGTATAATCCACTAGTTTAGTAGTAACAATGCCAAAACTTCAAATTTTAGTGTGAATTGTAACGTTTTTATCTGATCTGATCAATTTGGGCGGTACATGCAACACCAACTCTGACAGTGCACTTATCCATTACGCATCATTAACTCTCATTGGTGAATGAATGTTTATTTCTGCTAATCAGATCAAAAGACGATTAATCGAATCAAAAGCAAAACGATTCTCAATAAAACAAAAACTATAAGAAACAGTCGAATAACCGTCTAGTCGGTTATAAAATTCGGTTTTTAAATGCCACGTTGTAAAGATAATGTTGGTAAACGAGAGTGTGCTAAGTATTCTTCTGAAAATGCAAAACAATGTCAACAACTACAGTGGCGATAGCACAACAATAGCACTTACCAAGCCAACAATAAATAAATGACATGATAAAGGTATTTTACAATAAAACAACAGCAACAACAACATTGAAAACAAAGGACAAAATGAAAAGTGTAAAATTAAAAGACAGAAAGATGAAAGGAAATTAAAGCACAACCAATAAAATCACTCTTGAATAGAAAAATTAAGAAAAATATTTAAAAGCGGTCAAGTGTACTCTTCGAGAATATACTCCTCTCTCAAGTACATAGAAGGAGAACTAATGAAGTAAAGTGAAGCTCATGGTAAAATTTCTGATCGAAGTAACAAACTTAATAAAACCTGATTAATTTTTTTTTTTGTGTAAAAAATCTTGCATTTCCTATATCTACATGCCGTTTAGCGAAACTGTAGAGTCGAAAGCGATTTGGATTGGCCTGGTCATTTGAGAATTTTCCTTAAAATCTTTTAAAAAGAAAAACTTGATAAAGTCTTTACCAAGTAGCATAAAAGCATTTTGGCCTAATTAACATAATCCTCTGCTTGCTGTTGTACAGGCAGAATGCGTTTACTATGTTATTTACTTCTGATTTTTATTTTTTTGAAAATTGTTTTATTGTTGATTTCAATGGTTGTTGATGCTGACGATGATGGTGATGATGATGGCAATGATTTTGTAGATTTTCCCTTCACCCACCTACTACGTCTCACAATCATGGCAAGGAAATCAAGTTACAAAGATTAATTTTTCTTTTCTTTTATCTCTGAATTCGTTTCTTTTTCTTTTCCTTTGTCTAACTTGCCTTTGCTTTACTGTGTCTTCTTCTATGTTAATGTGTTGGCGACTTGTGCTTTAAATATCACACAGTTATTTGTCATCAAGTCTGTTATTTTTTCGTTGTCTTCTTCTTCTACTTCTTCTTCTAGTTGTTGTGGCAGTAAATATTTTAAATTGAGCAGAGAGGCAAACTCTTGATGCTCTCGTCACATAAATTTCTTCTTTTTTTTAAAGATATGCCACCAAAGATAAGCTTTAAACAGACATAGCGAGCAGAAATCAAAAGTATAAAACAAACTTTAGGCTGTTTTCCGAGGAAAAAAATTTACAAAAAAAAAAAAAAGAAAAAATTGTCACAAATTTAGAAAATTTAAATATTTTTTTGGTTTATTTTTCCTTCGTCATCATGCCTATGTTTTTTTCTAGAGTTTCTTCTCCCTTCTTTTTTTGTTTTTCTTTTTTTTTGACAAATTACTTGCGTAGAATTTTTGACAATTTTTTTTTTTCATATTTTTTACATTTTTTTTCTCTTTTAAAAAATAAATTCATTTATAATTTTTTCTTTTCTTTTTTTTTGTTTCAATTTATTTAAATTTCCTTTAAATTATTTTATTTCCATTTTAAATTGCTGCCTAAATTAGTTTTTTTTCTTCTGATATTCTTATAGCCTGTAAAGCTTAATGATGGTGTAGAATAAGTGGATTTAATTAATGAGTTTTTGTTCTCTCTTCTCTTTTTTTTCTCTCATTTCTTTTTGCTCATATTTTTGTAGCATATATTTTAGGTGTTATATATTTTTAAGCATACTTTAAGGCTTTGTATACTTTATTTTAATTTTTTTTTGCTTGTTTGTTTGTTTTTGTTTAGAAAATTGTTCACATTTTGTTGCTGTTGTTGTTGTTGTTATTAAAGAATGTATCTTTTCAAGCGTAACTTTCATGGTAACAAAAATTTCCAGTTGCTTGCTTTCATGCCTTTCAAACTAATGTTTCAAACATTATATTTTTTTTAGCCATTTTATAGTATTTTCGTGCTTTGCTCTCTCTCTCCCTGACATTCAACTGTATTAAAAAGAAATTTTTTAAGGGTGCTACCTGGTACTAAAGGTCTCTTATGGTTTTTGTTTTTTTTGGATATTTTCTCTTTGCATTCAACCATAGAACGCTAAATAGATTTTTTGGGTTTCAGCGGAATATCTGCGTTATTAGTATAATTTTAGGCGTTTTTAAGGCGTACCTCTTTTGAAAGGAATCTAAAAATAGTCCAAAGACTGCTCTTTCGTAAGGCAAAGTAAAGAAAAGTGTTTTTTTCGTTGATTTAATCCTTCCTGTCAGGTAGATATTTCTAAACTCCAAAGAGATAACATTCTCCAGGCTTATAAATTAGCGATTCTTTTCTGTGTAATGATGATATTCTTCAAAAATATTGAACCACTTCCCATTTTGAGCAGCACTGAGTCACCAAATAAAAGGTATCCACCCTAGCTGGTGTTGTTATAAATAAACACGAGTTTGGAAGACTAGGTTTCATTTTTGTTGAACACCCCGTGTAAAAGCTTATTTTTTATTATTTCTTTTCGTTCTTTTAAGGAACGTTGGTCAGCCACAAAGTATCTTCTCCATTTTGTTATTATTTCTCTAGGTTGTTTTAGATTCATTAATCAGCTAAACAGGTCTACTGTGACACATTTTGAAGTAATATGGTAATATCTCGTTGACTACACACAAGAACCTCTGCTTTAATAAATTGCTTTGACGTATTGGATATATTTGTGAGAAACCTTGTTCGCCGTCACCTATCTTCTTATGGAGTGAAGCTGTCTGACCTCGTTATTCATTTTACGATCTCTAGAAGGTTAGAGACTTCCTGCATGCATTGTTTTTAAGGGGTTTGAGCAGTATTAATTTTTGGAGTTAAAAAACTTGAAGTTTTTTCGCTTTTATTCTTGAAGTCGAACCTGATTTTCTAGAGTTTATATTCAAATAACCTGTATTGACATGAAAGCATGTTCAACATCTTAATACGCCATGATATGCATGCTTTTTTTATGGTAAAAATTACATAAAAACCCTTAAAATAATCCTGTCGTCAAGGTTAATACAGTATTTGATAGCATTATTGCCAATGATCCCGCAACCCATGCGTATTTTACTGGATTCTGTTCTAAAAGTAGGTTGAAGAGGACAAGTTCAATGTCTAAACGCCTATAGCGATGGTCTATTATATGCAAAATGAAGAATCCGCCACTTAAAGTCCATATCTTGCCACTGGTGAGTGAAATCCGTAACAGTAATTGGTTCTTAAGCGGCCAAAAACTGGGAAGTAACTTGTCTTACGTTTGAGTTCTGCTACTCAAAAGCATCCATGTAATCAAGTGCCTCATTATACCTGCCATCAGTTCACATCTATTCAGACCTAACAAACTCATGGTCTTCTTCAGTTTTGTCTCCCCCAGAATATGCAGTAAAAACCACACGCTTAGAGACATCCGTTTAATAACTAGTGCCCACGGGTGTCTATTCTATGGTTCTGTTTGATCAATTTTGATAATCCGGCTTATCCGTAATAGATATGCTAGATATCCCATTCGATATCTCAGCGTTATTCCTACACCCTTACAAGTTTTCAAATGTAGATTGAAGGAATGCTTTACAGCTGCGGCAATCTACATCCCCAGAGTCTGGAAGAAGGAGGTCTTGCAGCCAACGACAATCATTTAAGTTGTGAGGCTATTGTAAAGAGACTCATAACAGTCTGGAATCAAACAAAAAAACCGGTCTTTGGCTTTCGCAAAAATTAACACGTATGTAAACACTTTCGTAACTTAACAAAAGCGAATATGTTTTGAAGATATATCTTGACATCAATAAAAGATGGATTAACGCGGGAATATTAAATTAATAAAATCCTGATCGAAGGCCAAGTGACCCTCTACAAAGAACTACTCACTCTAAATAAAGAACAAACAATACAACGTTCTGGTGGGATTGAATCCATTTTATTCATTTGGTGATGGTTTAACTTCCTGAAACTTCCCTTATGCTCACAACATAACCATTTGAACAAAGCAATCATGAAAGTCGACTTAGTCTAGTATGTAGGTTGTTGCCTTATTGGACGTGTGACCACTGTTCAAACCCCTAGACAGACATCTCCAACAACATCTCAAATCTTCGGCAACTTTCTCCAGGCAGATTTCTGGCTAAAGCTTTGGGAGTTAAAAAAAATTTTATTGAAAAATTTTCTCAAAAATCTGTCAATCGGAGTCGAATTAAAATTGTAGGTCCTGCCGCTCACGTATAAAATTAAGACACACAGCATAAGTGGAGCGAGAAGCTAGGTCGTAATCCTAAGTGAAGGCTTGTAATGATCATGATACAAATGTATGTGATCATGATACAAATCATACATGCATAATTTATTGCTAATTCTTTAAACTTTGGTCAGGATTACGTCCCAGAGTTTCTTTTTATCGAATAGTTGTTGATAAAATTAGTTACTCGAAGATTTTTTGTCTTCAGACTACTTGAAATTGAAACATTTTGCTTTATTACTGTCAGAATTTTAGAAAATTCTTAGGAATTATAAACAAAGCAAAACCATAATAAAATATAAAAAATTTAACAGAAAAATTCATATTTTTTCTCCCTTGTTAACTTTTTCTAAGGGGACATCCTAACAATTTATTTTTCATTTGCATATTCATACATATCCTTATACATGGTTACATGTATGTGTGTGTGTGTATAAATTTATATATTTTTTTTTTTCGGTGGCCTATAATAAGGCTGTTTGGCAGCCAGTCTGTCTGGCTGGTTGGTTGTTTGGTTTCATTTGGCTGGCTGGGTCGCTGAGTATACTCATTAAAGAGTAAAAGAGCCGTGGAAACAAACAATCAAATGCCTTGTGTGGTAGTAACGTTCATTGCCTTGTATTTTCTGTGTTCCGGTTAAAATGTAGAACAAAATTATTTCGATAAATGGCTCCTAAAACCAGCGAAATAAAATCTTGATATTGAACTTTAATGCGAATGGAATTTATACAATTAAACAAAAAGAAAAAAACAAACAATTTTTCTTTTCTTTTTTAATTGTATTCTTTAAAAACGATTCAAGTTGAAAGCAGGAAAGCAAAAACTAGGGACAGTAAGTAAACAAACAAGGACAAATAGCAAGAAAAATTCCGTGAGATGAAGGAATTTGTGAAGAAGCTTTTCAAAATGTATAACAAAAAGAAAATCAAAGAAATATTTCAAAAAAAAAAAAGAAATACAAATAAAGTTTGAATAGGTTTCTATGCACGGTCTTTAATGGCAAGCTAGAGTTTGAAGAGTATAATTTTTGAAATGAAAGCAGACGTATAACTTGGCAGATCTTGGGCCTTTATTGGAAAACAATGGTGGGCAATAAATTTATCTTATGGAGGTTTCATGGCTTTCCACCAAAATATAGAATTCACCTCAAAAGAAATGATAATTCCTTCAGGGTAAAACAAAATCAAATCCTAAAATCAGATATTTTGACAAACAAATCTTATGTGTTCTATTATTGTCGCGAATGATGAATATGATACCACCGAATAAACAAGAGTTACACACATCCTCTAATAGAAAAATAGTATGACTCAAGCCCTCATCAAATAGTTAGTAATGTTCCTCCGTATATTCAAAAGGAGAGTTCTGACTTGCCGTGGATGCCATTGATACCACTACAAAATGTGCAATCTGGCCCAAGTCCACACAATACCTACATAATTGGTCATTACAACCATTTAGTCAGGCTTACGACCTAGCTTCTGACTCCACTTATGTTGTGTGCATTAACTTTATACACGAGTGGCTGGAAGGACCTACAGTTTAAAGTCGGCTCTGAACGAAAGATTTTTGAGAAATTTTTTCATGGCAATTTTATTTACACTCAGAGTTTTTGCCAGAAATCTGCTGAGAGGAAGTCGCCGAAGTAATATTTTCTTCATAGTTCGTTTTGTCGTAAATGTCTGACCTGGGGTTTGAACCGTTGACATCACGTCTCATTGGTCACTCTCATTGGTAGAAATTTTCCATAACCGTAAAAGACAGAATTCTAAGCATTATCTTCTAAGGAATTTTCCGCTGGTTATAGTAATTCTTATAACGAAATATTACGTTTATTACGCCTTGTATTTCGAGCAATTTCTGCCAGTTAAACCTCGCAACGAATCTATGGCGTTCGTTATAACGGGTGATTTTTTAGCTATTATCTTTTTGGCAACACTGGTTTAAACAGCGCACGCATGTTTCGTGTTTTGTTTCACTGTCAAACATTTTCAGTTTGATCTATAATTTAACCATGAATCGTCTTACAAACGAACAACGCTTGCAAATCATTGAATTTTATTATCAAAATACGTGCTCTGTTAAGAAAGTTCATCGAGCGCTTCTTCCATTTTACGGTCAGTTTAATCGACCCACTGAAGCGTCTATTCGGGCTATTGTGACTAAATTTCGCACCAAATTTACATTGTTGGACACTAAACCACCAACACGCTTACGTAGAGTGCGAACTGAAGAAAATATCGCAGCTGTATCGGCCAGTGTTAATGATGATCATCAATTATCGATTCGTCGCCGTTCGCAGCAATTGGGCTTCTGTTACTCAACAACGAGGAAAATTTTGCGGAAGGATTTAGGTGTGAAGCCTTTCAAAATACAGCTGGTGCAAGAATTGAAGCCGAACGACCTACCGCAACGCAGAATTTTTAGTGAATGAGCTCTTGGAAAGTTGGCCGAAGATCCATTTCTTTATCGAAAAATTGTGTTCAGCGCCGAAGCTCATTTTTGGCTCAATGGATACGAAAATAAGCAGAATTGTCGATTTGGGAGTGAAGATCAGCCAGAAGCATTGCAAAAGCTAACAATGCATCCAGAAAAAGTCACAGTTTGGTGCGGTTTATGGGCTGGTGGCATCATTGGACCGTACTTCCTCAAAGATGCTGCGAATCGTAACGTAACTGTGAATGGTGAGCGCTACCTTGAGATGATATCCAACTTTTTTTTGCCCAAAATGCAAGAGCTTGACTTGCATGACATGTGGTTTCAACAAGACGGTGCCACATGCCACACAGCACGCGTAACAAAGGACTTATTGAGGAGCGAGTTCGGTGAACATTTTATTTCACGTTCGGGACCGGTCAATTGGCCGCCTAGATCGTGCGATTTAACGCCTTTAGACTATTTTTTTGTGGGGCTATGTTAAAGCTCATGTCTATACAGACAAGCCCGTTTCAATTGACGCATTGGAAGACAACATTGAAGCATTAATTCATGACATACCGGCTGAAATGTTGGAAAGAGTATTTCAAAATTGGACTAAGCGGATGGACCATTTGAGGCGCAGTCGCGGTCAACATTTGCATGAAATAATCTTCAAATATTAAATTATATGGTCCGTACTATCGATTCAAATAAAGATTTCATGCATTTATCTGAATTTTATGTGTTTTTTTTAAAAAATTTCCTATAGCTCTTAAAAAATCACCCATTAGATTATGTGATCATTTGACTCTTCATAACAGATGGTAACTTCGATGGCAAATTCGATACAAATTACAAGGCCATGGTTTTTTTAATCGTTTGTCTGTAATTGCTTACATTTGAAGATATCCTTATCGATTTACTTTTTTACTGCCAATAATGCAAATATGGTCCGTTCTTTTGAGCCTTTTTCGGATATGCTAAAACGTTCGTCGTTCTACATCTCTTGGCTTCAAATCGTGTGGTTAAAAATTTACTTAATTCTGCACGAAACCTGCTGCTTTCAATCATTTTAAAATTGGTGCTTGATTGATGTCACCATAGTCAATGGTTCAATCACTGGCGCAAAGTTATACCATTCAGTTGACATTTAAACATTTTTGTCTAATAAGTTCTTGTCGTTTTTCACATTGAAAATCTTATTACCAAAAAATACAACTTTTCATTTTATATGGGATCTTCCAAAAGGGGCTTCCGAACTTTGACAGTTGATAACGACTATATTGTTAAAGCTTTATCTGTCAAATTAGTTGACTTTTATTCAGTTTGTTTTGCCAAATCACCGTAGATGACATAGACAATGACGTGTGTTCAATTAAAGTGTCCTGGATCAGTTGGTAACTGATCCTTACTTTTTCGATAACTTATTTTCTTCTATGTGAATCATTTCTATATGAATAGGTACGTGAAACAAACAAAATTCTCAAATTTTAGATGATAGCAATTCATAAGACGTCCTATGTATACCGAAGAAGTCACTATTTGATGTGGATTTTAGGCTGGCGGTTTCATAATTTTATATATCTTTAAAAACGACGTTGAGCAGACCATCACAGTTATCGGGGAGCACCAAATTGGATGATCTGGATACCAAAGACATGTTGTTTTAACATGTCACGCAGTTAGTTAGACTTTTACTTGTCAGGTTTTCCTAAGTCCCAGGTGTATACGAATAAGCCATAAAGCATAGTGGTCCCCAAAGCCGATATAACCCATGTTATCTATCAAAATCAGTCTGATTTATACGTGAGAGACATAAAAATTAAAATATTTTAGATGTACTTCATCCACAGAAGCTTTTTGGGACATTAAAACGATATTATATTCGACACATAATGGCATTAATAGATCTTTCAAACATCAAATAAACATTTTCGATGATATCTCACACACACATTTTGTTTTTTTTTTTTAATTCAAAGCTACGAAGCACTTAATGAAAGACTCCAGATACGGTTTACGCCTTTATTGAGAAATTTTCACATTTTAAAAATTGTTTTTTTACACGCTTGAATAAATAATTCAATCCTTTTTGCTTAATTAATAAAATGTGGTTTAATTTGTTTAACCCGCTGAGTAAACAGGATCAAAGCAAAAAAAAATGAAAGAAAAATCTTTCTTTTAAGAGAAAATCGTTAATTTTCATAAAAAAATGAAATTTGAAGCGTAGAAAATTAAAAATTTCAATTCATGTTGCTTTCGGAGAATAATTTTATTCTGTGACATTTTAATAAGTTTTATTATTAAAACACATATTCTTTAGATTTTTAAAACCTATTAAATACTGCATTAAGTACTAAATAAATGAAGCGTTCATTTTCTCTGTCTAGTAAACTATAATAACAGTTATACTCAGTATTGGTTTTTCATGTATGGCTTGTGTAGTCTCCTTCAACAGTTTCCAAACAATCGTAGAGCAATCTGTTGAATAGCGTTAACCCACTTATATCATATTCGTTGACTTCAAGAAAGCATTCGATACTTTGCCGCATTAAGTAAAATTATCTGCCTGTGAATGCAAGTAAATTCCACATCAGATCATTGTACACTGATGCTGGCTGTTGTGTTTTGGATGAAAATCTATAAGAAATAAAATTTCTGTGAATTTTATTGTAATTCAAATGCAGGGTCGTTTTTAAAAGTTTTCCACTTTAAATTTAAATAAAGCAAAGGCATATATACACATACACATACATACATACAAACATAATTGGTCATTACAACCCTTCAGTCAGGATTACGACCTAGATTCTCACACCACTTATGTTGTGTGTGTTAATTTGTATACATGAGTGGCGGGACCGGGACCTACATTTTAAAGTCGACTCCGAACGACAGATTTTTGAGAAACTTTTCATGGCAATTTTTCATTTACCCTCAGAGTTTTTGCCAGAAATCTGCTGAGAGGAAGTCGTCGAAGAAAATACTTTTTGTATTTTATTTTGATGTCTGGCCTGGGGCTCGAACCCTGGCTTTTCGTCTAATAAGCCAACACACTAGACCACGGCGACATTTTTTATTCGTTTGCAAGATCTATTGTTGCTATTACAGTGGTGGCCTTATAATTCGAAACGATGTTTCTGGAGCAGAGTTCTCTGGAGTGACGAATCTAAGTTTAATTTGTCCCAATCTGATGGAAAAACGTATGTAAGACGTCCTCCAAACAAAGCCTTTGATCTCAGGTACACAGCGAAAACAGTAAAACAAATTAACAAACATACATGCTGCTAAGTCGTTTCTAATTATAAGGCCACCACTGTATGTGTAAAAGATAACATCTTTCAAATATCCGCTACGGCTTCTCTGGGCGGACTGCTAAACTCATGCGAAATTTGTTCGATGGTACGGATTATGCTGGCTTTGAGTATCGCTGCGGTTTGTGGCGTATTCGCAAACATCTGTGACCTTAAAAAAACCGCACAAAAAAATGCGTCAAATCATACGATCTTGGCGGCCTAAGCCGTGCGACACGTAAAGTCGTCCTGCTGAAACCAATTGTTGTTTGTGTCCAGATCTTCCAATTCCGGCCAAAAGAAGTCAGTAATCATTAACTTATAGTGCTCACCGTTCACAGTGATGGCCTGGTTAATGTGGTTCTCAAATAAACATGAACCGATAAAGCCGCCAGCCTAAAATCCATACAAGACAGAGACTTTTTCGGCATATATTTGAAGCTCTTGGAGCTCATGTAGATTCAAATCGTTCCCACTTTCGAAAAATTTTATTGGTTTACGTGCCCATTTATCCATATGTGGACCTAATCGCTCAAAATCAACGAATCATGCTGTACATTGTCCGAACAGAAAGTTTTTATAAAACATTTTCATTGTTTGCACGTGTTGTTGAATGCTTCATAGTGATTTGATAAAACAGACCGTATGAATGACAACTAATTTGGCAGACATAGCTTGAACTAGATGGGCGTTATTAGCTGGCAAGGTTCGGAAATCCCTATTGGAAGACCCAATAAAAGACTGCGAAAAATTAATAGAAATTGCAAAATTGTAATTATTACTAGTCGAGTAGCTAAAACCTAAGTATCAAATGGGTGTTCAACCCACGACTCTTTCACTGACAAATTGGTTACAAAACACTATGTGGACACCAGATTGTAAATAATTAAACTCATATAATAAGAAATCTATATTCCTTATAATTCACTTTCATTACTCTTTTTCTTTGCAGGTAAATTAATTTAATTTGTTTTATATACAACAATATCCCCCTGTAAGTATGCAACATTTTTTAAGTATATAACTATGCCTATAACTATGCCTTTTTTATAAGAAAATGAAAAATTACAAATTATAATTGCCATGTGCCCCTCTCTGCATTAAATCAATTTTAAATTGAGCGTAAAGTTATACTTTTATTGTGTTAAATTTGTATAAAATTTTATTGCAATATTGCTAATAAACAGTTTTAACAGCCAGTAAATTTTGTGTAATTTAATATAATAACACTATGCGACAAAATACAAAAAATTAAATACACCCAAGTAACTACCTAGTCTAAGTTGTTCAGTTAGTTGAGTAGAACTCAAAAATACTTTTTTTTATTTTTCTTGAACCCTCCAAACTTGTTTTATTTGACAAAAACTGTTTTTTTTTTACTTCACGCACAAATTTATTGATTATACTAACATTTCTGAACCGATGTCCAATATATAAACCTTATTAGAAAGGAGAGAGGTGGGCCTTTAAAACGATATACATATATTTATTATTTGACTTAATATGCTATAAGGTTTGATGAGGTAAACTTGACAAACGTGAATTTTTTTCATATTTTTTCAAGTTTGTTAGTTCATAGTAGCAAACTTTATTTAAACAATATGAAATAAGTGATAACATTCTGAAAGTGCATTATTTTGTGAAGAGATTGATACTTCGTTTTAATCAAATCGGACAAAAATTAGTTATTATTTAAAGAGTCTAACAGTCGAGTTATATTTTGTATATATGTCATCTTGTCAAATGAACTTTCAGTTAAAAAAATTTCAAAAGTTTTGACGAATCTTGATTTTTATCGCAAAATGTGTCAATTTCATGTTTGAGCGACCACCCGAAGTTGAACAAAGTTTGCGCAAAGCGAAATAATAATATTTGCAAAAAACACAAATATTAGTCGACTTCTGGTAGTCGTACAAACGTGAAGTAGATACATTTTGCGATAAACAATCAAGATTCATCAAAACTTTTGAAAATTTTTGAACTAAAAGTTCATTTGATAAAATGACATATATAAAAAAATATAAGACGACTGTTATACTATTTAACTGCGGTAATTTGTGTCCGATTTGATTAAACGAAGCGTTCATTTCTTCACAACATAATAAACTTATTTTTTATTTATATTTTATAATTAAAATTTGGTACTATGAACGGACAAACTTGAAAAAATATGAAAAAAATTCGCATTTGTCAAGTTTACCTCATCAAACATCATAGCATATTAAGTCAAATAATATATATATGTATATCGTTTTAAAGGCCCATCCCGCTCCTTTCTAATAGGGATTAAATTTTGGACATTGGTTAAGAAATGTTTGTGTAATCAATGAATTTGTGCGTAAAGTCGAAAAAAACATTTTTGGTCAAATAAAACAGGTTTGGAGGGTTCAAGAAATATAAAAAAAAATATTTTGAAGTTCTACTCAACAAAACTTACAACTTACACTATGTCATTAGCTGAGTGTATTTAATTTTTGTCATTTTGTCGCACAGTGTAACTAATTAAATTTAAAAATAAAACAATACATTTATTATTGGTGGTGTGTAAAAACACAAAACGATTAAAATGAAACTCATTATTCATACGATTTTCCTGAAAAATGAATGCCGCAAACATTTTCGTTTTTTGCTTAGAATTTCAAACATTATCACTTCAAATTTAAATTATTCTCTTCAGGGTAAATCTGGACCGTCTTCTTTGATAATCTACTACCATTTTATACGTACATAATTCCGTTAGGCTTTTCTATTTCTTTTTAATTTGAATTTTAATCAACACTTGTGTTTAAAAAGTACAATTCATCCCCACTTTCATAAAATTTTTAATAAAAAAATCAAATTGCCTGATTAACATCTATATTACGCGAACCCTTTGGTTAAAAAAAAGATTTACATTTAAGTTCGATTTCTAATACAGAAACAATTTGAAGAGAAAAAGATGAGGGAAAGGATTTGTGATAGCCCGAGGATCCTAAAGAGCACACTGTAGTAATTAGTGGTCCCGTTTTTTCAGAACTCCTTCAAAAGGATAAGTTTCCATATTCTCTTAAAAGTACACTGGTTGTTCCCTCCTTATCTTCTTATAATAACTTTGCTTTGTTTTAAGGTTTCACTAATCAAGATGATCTACCATACCCCTATGGAAACATATTGGAGTGTTGTATTGTGTATAGTAAGGAACTTGCCCATTAAGTCGCCTTACACTTGTCTCAACATGTGATGATGCCCTACGATAATTTCTCAGTTGCTGGGGAGACGTCCTGAAAAAGTTATTTAGAGAGGCATTCTAACCACTTAACCTTATCTTGTTTAAGCTCTACAGATAAATATTTTTGATTTTAAAAAATTAATCATCTGTCTGATTCAGATGTATTTCGGAATATTGGGAAATTTTCGTAATAACTCTTAGGATATTTTAATAGTTCTTAATTCACTTATAAAATCCTTATCACTTTTTTATTATGGTTTAAAAATTAAAGAATTATTTGGCTACCTTTTGTAAGGCTCCTAAAAATACCGTGACGTAAAACTAATATTAATTTGACTCGTAGAGATTTTATGGGTAAATGAGTGAAAGGAGAAAATTGCTAATAACTAACTCCACTTATTCTCGGTAGATATATACACACAGTTACTAAAGTATACATACGGTTAACAAATTTCAGAAATTTTTTAACCAATCCGTTTTCGTTGAAAATCTTTATATTTTCCTCGATTTTAAGACGGTCTTTTGTATTGGTTAAAAAATTTCTGAAATTGAACTGAATTGTGGCTCTGCACAGGCCCACAAAAGTATACATACAATTAACAAATTTCACAAATTCCTGAACCAACGTCACAGACCGTCTTTTAAAATTGAAGAAAGATGGCAGACAATTATAAAGACTTTCAACGAAAACGGATTGGTTAAAAAATTTCTGAAATTTGTTAACCGTATGTATACTTTTGTGGCTGTGTGTACATATATGTATGAGACACTATTTTCTTTTCAAAATATTTATAAAAAAATTAAAAAACATTGAAATATAAATTTTTAATTTGTTTTGTATTAAAAAAGATAATTATTATGTTTTGCATTTTTCGTTTTATTTATAAAACAAAATCCCTTTATTTGTTTTATTAACTGCACTTTTTTCGTTCTAGTTAAGCTATAAAAAATTCTCTCTTGTAAGATCATAGTCCATAAGATGTGCAATTGTTGAAACTTTACACTTATTTCTCTATTTTTAGTAAGAGAAATCCCTTTTGTTTAAATAAAAAAATAATAATAAAAAAGCTCATAAAAGTATGCAATCGATTAGTGCTTTTAAGCCTTTAAATTCTGCCCCATAAAGTGCGTGGATGCATAAAGAAAAATCTCTGCTAAATAATATTGCATCTGAAATTTCCTATGTGGCCCTAGTTAGATTTTTTGCGATCTTTTATATGTCTCGGCCTTTAGACCGATTATGAATATATGGAGCATACCTCAAGGTGTATAACATATCCCTAAAATTTTTTTTTTTTTTTTTTCTGAAATAAATTTGTATAAATTCGAACATCCAGTCAATTATTTATATTTCGCGCAATTTCCATAAACTTTAAACTTTAAAACATTAATTAGTTTCTTTCTTAACAACATTGTTTAACTACTTTTCATAAATTAAAAGTCTGCATGCAATCATTAATTAGTTTAAAAACTTTTTTATACTGCTTAGTAAAGAACATAAGCAAATAACACCTTAAACTATACTTCATTTAGTTCGCTAAATGCTTCTTCTTAATATTTAATTTTTTTTTTATATATATTTTAAAACATTTTATTACCTTGTCTGTTTGAATTTAATGCATATTCGCCTTGTGGTTATATAAGGAATATAAATTAACACTAAAAAAACAGAAACTATAAAAATGCACTGAAAAAAATTCCCGGACTTTAGCTGTGCAGCTTAACACGTTATCCTTAAAGTATGCAATATTTTTTATGTTTTTTTAATCTCTTGTGAGCGAGTTAAACGCTATGCTTTACAATAAGACAGGCAAGAAGTGTTAACGGGATTGTTTTTTTTTTTATTTGAATTATAATTAATTAATTTACAATTTAACACTGTTTCAAATGAGGTTAAATTATTTGTAAATTTTAAAGAAATGATTGTTTTGTTAGTATTTAGTTTTTATAACTTAATTTATTATATATTTTGTTCAGATTTCTTATTTTTATTTGTATTTTTTCTTTAATTAATTACATTTTTTAGTTTTCCTTCTGCTTGAAATTTCCTTAAAGTATACTTTAATATTTTTTTTAGCTCGCACGTATACAAGGATTTTTTTTCTAAAATTTTTCCCTTTTCTTCGTGTTCGTTATCTGCTTTAGTTCAATACATTGATGTTTTAATTTTTTGATTTTATTTTATTTTTAAAATACTTTCTTTTGTAAAATTTCAATTAAATACACAATTTCTCACACGCACACACCCTCACACTTACACTCCCGCACGCAAACATTGAAACATACAGTGTTAAACCGTTTTCGTAATTTTTGTTTTTTTTGTATTTCTATTATTCTTTTATTCTTCTCAATTATGCTTTAAAGAAGAAAAAAAATAACAAACGTTTGTTTGTATGTGCAGAACTTTAAAAAATCTTTTTACGTTACGTTGTTTTTGTTTTCGTTTTGATTTTTTTATTTTGCTTTCTTTATATTGTTGTTGCTATTTCTGTTGCTGTAACTGTATTTGTATATTTTCTGAAATTCAATAAAATTTTACCGTTATGTTGTCGCTTACGTTGTTGCCGGTTGTATTTTTAGTTTAAGACTAAATTGTCAGCTTCTTAAGGACCAGTTTAAATATACTCAATTTTTCTGGTATTTTATCCTTAAAAAGAGTCCATTGTTGTTGGCATTGTTGCCATTACAATAACATTGTTGCATTCCTTTGGTTTGATTTCACTGGACTTGGCCACATTCACATTTCACAATTCATTTGTAAAGTTCATTTCATTCTTATACGAGGTATGAGTGTGCGCTCTCGTTAACGGATAAAGCTCTGTTTTCATGCTCTCTTTAGCATTTAGTACTCTCTTTTACTCTCTATTTATCCGTTATTCATTTCATGTGTAATTGTCTTGTTCTTTTCCGCTTAAATCGTTCATTTTGTTTCGTTCATCTCTATTGTCCTTGAGTCTTGTGTACATAAATTTTATTCTGTTTATTCCTTGTAGAGGTCTTCTCGCAACTGCATGCATGGCTTCTTGTTCTTTCTTATTTTGTAATTTAAAACAAAACAAAAAACAAGAAAACAGTTTTTCTTTTTCACACACATTTTCTTTTGTTATTGTTGTTGTCATTGTTGTTATTATTGTGCTTCCATAGCAGATAATTTTAACATGTTTTCTATTTTTATTTTTTTACCTCCTTCTCTTTATTTCTGTTTTTCTTGTTTGTTTGTTGGTTTTGTCGTTGTTATTGTTTTAAATCCACTTGTATTTATCACCTGTTAGCACCACCACAATTGTACGTTGTAAAAGCTGTCGGTTTTCTTTGCAACAACAGCAACAGTAGAAAGCAACGTTACGAAAGACACTCTTTAAGTCCTTGAGAATGCGTTTATAATACATTTTTGTTTATAAAAAAAAAACAACAAACACAACAAGAATAGCAAAACTATTTAAACTGCAAGTATATGCTGATGAAATACCCATGAAAATTAGTGACAATCTGAGGCGTTTAAACCCCATTCCAAAATATTAAATTCCCCAAAACATCATTCACATTTCGCCACATGTGAAAGGTTAAAGGAGAAATGACCGCTAAGAAGCATTACCATCTGAAACACAATTCAATTTGATCTTCAGTTTGCTACTATTTTTACGTGTATTCAGAATGATATTGTTGCCAATTCCGAAAAAAGTTAGAACGTTTATACTGAATATGAATGTGAACATAATTGAAGAACTAGAAAAATGAATAGAGATAAAGATAAATTGCAACAACATAGAAAAACCGCTAAACACAGCAAAGAAAGGAAAATAACAATAACAAATCAACGGTGCGGTTCTAGAAGTTGCCACACCAAAAATTCAAGTATAAATAGAGTGAAAGGTAACGTTATCGCTACAATTACAACCGGGTTTCTTACACCACACATATCGTGTGTTTTAAATTTATCCATGAGTGCTATGACCTACAGTTGAAAGTCAGCTCTAAATGGTAGTTTTAATTACTCTGGAGAGTTTTTGCCATAAGTCCGTTGAGAGGATGTTGCCGAAGCAATAGTTTTCATATTGCGTTTTGTTTGAGTTATATAAGCTGTTGTTTGAACCATGGCCTCGCGTCTAAGGAGTCAATACTAGACTACGGTGACTTGTTTTTATTATTCATTGTTATTGCCTTCCATTGATGTTTCATTTCATGAAAAAATTCATTGTCACTCATAAAATTTTTGCTGTCAACTTTGATGCTTGTGTACATATATATGTCCATGTTCTGAAATAATGTTGAAATGTTCTGAAACATGTTGGAGATACTTTCCAAGCATTATGAAATGGAACTCATTTTTGAGAAAAGCCTCCTAGCCGGGACAATCTTCACGGAGTTAAAAAGAACTTTTTTTTTGGAAAAGGCTACCTACCCAGGACAACTTAAACTTTGTTAACTGGCTAAAGCATGGAGAGCAATTTCACGGCATTTGCTAGCTACAGGATTTATTCAAAAGCATGGAAATGTCATAACGCGTGACATATCCATAAACCGATGTAATCTTTCCATCGAATTTTTACTCCGGCGATTCAAACCATTTCGACGACTAACTCAATCGCAAGAAGTCTTATGTGAAGACCAACTAACCATCCTAAACAACGTCCAAGCAGTATGCCCGTTTTACTAGTAGGTCTAGAAATAAACAGACAATCGTCAAGTACTCATTTGACGCGTTTGACGTGTAAGTTGGTTCGAAAAGTCTCAAATGCACCACCAACTCATTACCCTTTCCGAGTCTTATCTAAAAAGGCAGAGCTGCTGTCGTACACAGTAGTCATCTATCAGTTAATAGCCACTAATTTAAAATTCTGAGAATTTCTTAATTTTTTCAATTTAAAAACTTCAGCATTTCTTAATTCTTGAAGAAAAATATCGAATTTTTCAATATTGGAACTACTTTTTTTTATTTATTTATTTATTTCTTACGGTTTTATAAACCTAGGTATACAGTGGCGAGCAGACTGTTCCTCTATTAATATATTATTGTCCTCTATATGATTAGTTAACTGTTCTTTCACGATCAGTTCAGCAAGTACTACTACTAGTAATTTGATCCAGGGTAACGCTTGCAATATTTTTTAAATGTTTTTGTTACGTCTACATCTGGCCGCCGAACATTAAGAGATTGCGTACTATATCATAGGACCAAAGCTCAATTAGTGTTGACACGAAAACTAGTATGTATTAACAGATGATGGCAGTTTTAATTAAAATCTAAGGACGTTTTGCTCTCCAGTACCACTCCGCTTATAACTGTGTAAGATCTGTACAGCGTTTAAATAGGAATGAGTTTTGCTGAGCTTATCGAATGCGGAATACGGAATACGACTTCACAAAATGCAGTCCCCTATAGGAAATCTCAAATATGAGTGATAATTACATACAAAACGGATCGAAACTCTGATGATTAACTCCAAGAACTTATAGAATTTCCAACTGTTTATGACCTAGAGTGGACCATAAATGGAATTTAGAACTTAAAATATAGGATACTACACTGTTGAAGTCGCCGTAGTCTAGTAGGTAGACTGTTGACTTTTTAGACGTAAAGCGAAATATGAAAAAAAATATTTCCTCGACGATAGCAGATTTGTGGCAAAAACTCTGCGGGTAAATAAAATAGTCAAGAAAAAGTTTCTCAAAAATCTGTCGTTCGGAATTGACTTTAAACTGTACCTTTCACCACTCATGTATAAAATTAACACACACAACATATGTGGTGTCAGAAGCTATGGCGTAATCCTGACTGAAGGCTTGTAATGACCAATTACGTGTACTACACTGTTCAGGCATATGGTTTACCAAACACATTGTATTATGGGGGCATGCCAGTTGCAAAGGCAGAAGTAAAGTTTCTGCATAAATCAAACATTGTGGGAATACTTGGATAAACATATCTTTACAAATCCGAAATGCATTACAAACGTGACTTCAAATGCCGTCAGTTCAGTTAACATTGCAAGCCATATTATTTATAGTATCTACATACATAATTGATCATTACAACCTTTCAGTCAGGATTACGACCTAGTTTCTCACACCAGTTATGTATGTTGTGTGCATGTACATACATACATAACACATAATTGGCCATTACAACCATTCAGTCAGGATTACGGCCTAGCTTCTCACACCACTCATGTTGTGTGCGTTAATTTTATACGTGAGTGGCGGGACCTACAGTTTAACGTCGACTCCGAACGACAGAATTTTTGAGAAACTTTTTCATGGCAGTTTATTTTACGGAAGTCGCCGAAGAAATATTTGTTGTATTTTGTCTTGATGTCTGACCTGGGACTCGAACCCTGGCTTTACGTCTAATAAGCCAACACACTACCTACAAGACTACGGTGCCTTCTATGTCGTCAAAATGAAGCTGTTAATAGTGGACTTATAGCTCTCATAAGGAACCGCATTAAATTTAATAAGCTTCCATACTTTAAATTTAAATTTAATTCTCAACATTTTAACTCAACACCAGGAAATGCTACTGGATTTATAAATAAAAAATCGGTTGCTCCATCACATACTGCCCGTCATTGTTTATAGTAGTTGAGGTTACAAAAAAAAAACTAAAAACTAAATAAAAAAAATGTATAAAAACAACAACAACAAACAATAAATTTTTTTTTTCTAAATAAATATAAACACAATAATAATGTTGAATAATTACTAGAAAATCTTTTTTCAAACAACTTTACTCTCTTATGCTATCTCCTTTCTCGCTTTCTCTAACTTAACATAGTATTTTGCCTAGGGCTAGGAAAAAAGGCACAGCATAAAAGGAGTATAAAAAATTGTGTTTTTTTTTTTGGTTTTTGTAATTTTTTTTTTATGTACACAATTCATTATACTTTTAATTATCTCTCGTTCTCACTCTCTCACCCTCTAACAAAGACTAACAGCAACAACAACAACAAAATGTTATATTAAATAGAATAAAAACAACAACAACAAAAATAAAAATAAAAAACAAACACAGTCAGAAAAAAAAAGAGAAGAGAAATGAAATTCATTCTGTATTTAAAACCACTTCTTTACGTTGTAAAAACTTCAAACGACCACTTTGTAAAGGATATTCTCTCTCTGTCTCTATATTTTTCTTTCTCTTTTTGTTTTTATTTCCCCATTGAGTTTACGGTTTAAGAACAAAAAGCATAAAGAGTGGTATTGAAAAATAGAAATTTTATGTGTGTGTGTGTGTTTGTATGTGTGTAGATTAGTGTGCATAAATAAAAACAAAAACGCCACCAACAAAATGTAGGAAAAATGTCGCGTTAATGCTACACTTTCACCACAAACTGCATTATTAATGACTTGGAAATGTCACGTGCTTTTGGTTTTTCAAAAACCCTTTAGCATTTCCCTGTACTTCTGTAGCTCCTCTATGCTTTGCATTGCATTTCAATAACGAGAGAGAGTGATTATTATACATTATCTTGCAAGTTGCAGTTTCTTTTTTTTTTGCATATGCTCCCCCGTACATTTTTTTGTGAATCACAATTGGTATGTGGAATGAAGTCGCCGTAATCTAGTATGTATTGACTTATTAGACGCGAGCTTATAGTTCAAAATCCAGCTACCTCTCAGCAGTCTTCTGGCAAAAATTTTAAGAGTCAAATAAAAATGCCATAATATGTCCAGCCGCTCATGTATAAAATTAACACACAAAACATGGGTGATGAGAGAAACTAGTTCTTGATTATCAATCCTTGCAGTAAATGTTTGGTGTTATGACAATGGACTTCAGCGTGTACGAGGTTAAAATTGGATCAACTATAACTCTACCTAGGTTAGATTAGGTCGGAGTGGTAGCTCTGTTATCACAAAGCTCACTTGAGCACGCATAGCGGCCCGTTGTGATGCCACGGGTGAACGCAGTCCCTGTACTAACAAAGTTCCACCAAAATCAAGGAAAATGAAGAAGTTGGTCAGCGCAAGGGCTGCACAACAAAAGCACGACTACTCCGCACTGGAAAATCAACTAGAAAGTTTGATGAACAAAGCCTTATCCTTGATGTCAATAGATCATAGCTCCGTTAAGCTAACAAGGAATGGGGAGCCAAATAACCTATATATACACCTAGCAAGAGACAGGCACTGGCAAAGAAAGTGAACAACAGTCTCCTCTTCCTTAGTGGACCTGCATCCACGGCGGAAGTCGTTGAAAGGGAGGCTCATTCTTTCCGCGTGTATATCCATGACGCAATGAGATGTAATCACTCTGCCTACAGAGGCATTGAAAGTTTTAACCTTATTCCACTGCAATCCTTGAATTGATTAGGACTCGAAGCTTTTACAGGCCCTTTTGTCTTCATCGTTTGTATTATTTAACTGATCCTGGTAATACTTAACGAACCGAAAGCTTTTCAAAATTCTTTATGCAATAAACGCTGCTTAATTGTAGAACTTTGATCTGCGTTAAGTTCTTTCACCAGCTCAACAAACGAGTCATTCATGCGCTGCGATTTTTATATGGCGTTTCGCCGTAGTCAAGTAGGTAGTGTGTCGGCTTATTAGACGTAAAAGCCAGGGTTCAAACCTCAGGCCAGACATCAAAACAAAATACAAAAAGTATTTCTTTGGCGACTTCCTCCCGGCAGATTTCTGGCAAAAACTCTGTGAGTAAATAAAATTGCCATGAAAAGTTCCTCAAAAAATCTGTCGTTAGGAGTCGACTTTATATTGTAGATCCCGCCACTCGTGTATAAAATTAAGGCACACAACATACATAAGTGGTGTGAGAAACTGAGTCGTAATCCTGACTGAAGGGTTGTAATGACCAATATGTATGTATGTATGTATGTTTCGAAACAGTTGCCATATAATTTTCTCAATTCCTCTCTCGCTTGGAAAGTTATCACGATCAATAATGTGTTATCCACTACTGTTCTTAAGTTAAAGACTTTTTAATTGACGAATATCTTTGAAGAGATGCTGAATTTGATTGAAAAGATACTTGAGCTGGTAATACCATGTACAATTATGGCGCTTGGCTACTGTAAAAGAGTAAATAGTTGCAGTTGTGTGCTTCCATAGTAGTTTTAATGTTTATGTGGATATCTGTACTGTACTGGTTTATTGGGTAGTGAAAAAATGTTTTTTCTGGAGTAACGTATTTATTTGTAATTAAAAAGATCCTAACAAACTATAGTAAAGTCGTCTGTGTATCGAAGATTGATTGTAGCATAATCATGCCTTAATTAAGTTTCAAAATAATGTATCCAGGACCATTTGAAGCAATAAAACACTGCCATTTCTGAATTTGCAGCCATCAAAGCCGGTGTAGACAACCTTATATTGTGGTCTAACACGCTATCAAAATAAATCATAGAACTCAAAAAGAAAGAAGTTTCAAATCCACGAATTTTGTAAACGCCACACTTTTATGATCTTTTCACCCATCCAATACCACAGCTATATGTATATCCAGGGCTTTGTCGTGCCCAGAGCTGCTGGTGGTGGTGGTGGTGTTGGCAAAATGTGTTTGGAATGGTAAAAAGTTTATTTAGAATTCTGGCAAATACGAATTGCAATATCAAATGAAAAACCAAAAAAAGAAAAATCTTCTCATTCACATACATAAATAGCAGAATCGTTGTGTATGTATGTATGTAAATGTAAATGATTATCCTTTACATGTCATTCTATCAATACAGTTTTTGCCACATTAAAGATCCATAGAAATTGTGGCTCTTTTTATTTTTTTTATTGCAAAGGGTACCTACCCTGACCAATTGATGTGTATAATCTCTAAATAGAGCACAAAGGCTGAATGAAGGAATGTACATATATAACTGGAGGTAAATAAGCAAATCAATGACTAAATGAAAGAACGAATTTAAACATTTCAAAGAATATGGATTACCGCTTCCATAAAAAGAAGCATAATACGTATTGGTCGTTGTCTTATCGAAACAGTTGTTCTCTGTATGTTTGAAAGATTTCCTGTACCGCACTGCTTCATTCTACTGGAGAATTGCTGGTTAAAAGACCACAGGCGACTATTTATTGCAATTCATATTTATATTCTAACATAACATACACACAGTTACTAAATTATACGTACGGTTAAAAAATTGTCGAAATTTTTTTACTAATCCGTTTTCGTTGAAAATCTTTATAGTTTCCTTGATGTTAAGACGGTCTTTTGCATTGGTTAAAAAATTTCTGAAATTGAACTGAATTGTGGCCCTGCACAGGCCCACAAAGGTATGCATCCGATTTACAAATTTCTGAACCAAAGCAAAAGATCGTCTTAAAATCGAAGAAAGATGTCAGACAATTATAAAGATTTTTAACGAAAACGGATTAGTTAAAAAATTTCTGAAATTTGTTATCCGTATGTATACTTTTGTGACTGAGTGTACATCTGTCAAATTAGTTGTCATTTATTCAGTGTATTTTGTCAAATCACCAATGACGTTCGTAGACTCTGAACTGAACTTTTCATCGAAAAACCAAACAAAATTGTTAAATTTGGGAAAATACCAATCCACGTCCAAGCATACCATAAAAGTCACTGCGGGCTATGTATTTTTGTCTGACGACATCACCTCTTGATATTTCTTTGAGAACGACGTTGGCCAGGATATTACTGTAAACTGCGAGTATTATAGGTCGATGATTACCCACTTCTTTTAACCTAAACTACATGATTAAAACACCATCGACATGTGGTTTCAACTGGATGGCCCAATGGGCAACACAGCTCATGCCACATTAAATATTTTGCTCGAGTGATTTGAAGGCATTGCCATTTCACGTGCTGATGTTAACGGTTCACCGAGATGTGCAATTTAGGCTTTCGTATTTGGGGTTTTTCTTAAGTCACAAGTGTATACGACTAATCACAAACCACAATGGTACTCATAGCCAACATAACAACATGGAAAATTTGACATTTCGCATGCCCTACACCAGAGAAACCGTTGCGGACACTTGAACGAAGATATATTTGAAACGTAGTGGTATCAGTATCCGTCTGCCGGACTACTGCAGCGTGTTTCAGGCGGAGGTGACTGCAATTTACCGGGCCGCTCAATGGATCCTCGTCAACGGTGCTCCTTTCACTCGCGTCTCGGTCTTTTAAGATAGTCAGGCCGCGATAAGATCTCTATCGGGTTTCGTGAATAACTCTAGGATCGTTAGGGAATGTCGCCGCTGTCTCGACCTTCTTTCTGGGCGCTTCACCAGTGTTTCACAGGTGTGGGTCCCCGGGAACAGTAACATTCTGCGAAACTGTAGAGCTCGCCAGAGCTTGTCCGCTCCTTACGGAATCCTCTTCAATTGAATTGGGTATGCCACTTGCCTCGGTCAAGTTGGATATTGCGCGGAAATTCTTTCGGGACGCCAACCTATCCTGGGTCAATGAGGAGTCCTGCTCCACCGCTAGACTCACCTGGCCCTTGATGGATAGAAGACGTACCAACCAATTACTTGGTCTTGGTCGTGACGTCATCTCAACCACAGTGGCCATGCTTACAGGTCATTGCGTTATGGGTAGACACGCGGAAAGAATGAGGCTCCCATTTAAGGATGCAGATCCGCTGAGGAAGAGGAGACTGTTATCCACCTTTTAAATGCGTAAACATTTTCGATGGTATCTTACACACCAACTCACTTAATTGTTCATTACAACTCTTCAGTCAGGATTACAACCTAGTTTCTCGCACCACCTATGTTATGTGTGTGTTAATTTCATAATTCAGTGGTGGGACCTGCAATATAGAGTCAACTAGGAACCAAAATATTTCAGGAAGCTTTTCATGGTAATTATTTTACTCTCTAAGCATTTTTGCCAAAAGACAGCTGACAGCTGACAGAAAGGCTCTGATAAAATATTTTTTCGTATTTTGTTTAGTTCGACATGTCTGATCTGGGGTTTGAACCACGCCATCGCGTCTTAGATGCCAACACTCTACCTACTAGACTGCAGCGACTTCACACACACTTTATTTTATTTAAAATTAAAAGAACTCTTAAAAGGAGGGCCTATAAGTAAAAAAACTCAGCCTAAAATTTAAAAGTGTTTAATATGGAGGAGAGAGCCTAATGGAAAAAATTCCATAAAGAAATATTTAGTTGAAGACTATTGAAGACATGGTACTTTTTATGCTTTAGAGCTTGAACAATATTATCTTTAACATAAACAAGAATTTAAATAAATTTGCTTTTTATATGGAAGAGTGTACATAGAAACAATTTTTTTCGTGCATAGTTCTTATTTCCTTATTGAAGTCAACGCTATGACACAATGCGTGAATTGTAGGGGGACTTACGGAACTATTAGAGAATAATTAGAATATGTTGCATATCTGAATATGTGCAATAATTCTCATCCTTTAAAATTTGCTGATGAAACTGAAGTGTATGGAACTTTGGCAATAGTTTATTACAGAATCCTGCAAGTTCTTTGCAGAAATACTACATGTTTTCTGGATCTGCTGATACAACAAGAGCACCGAAATTTGTTTTTAAAACCTTACCCATGACATAATCTGTCCTAAGAAAGAATGGACTTTTACAAAATGTTCATACAATGCAACAAAGCATTCCTTTAAAAACCTGATATTTTTCATACATGCAATGTTGGTTGCATTTAATACATTATAAACAAATAAAATGTCTGTAAAGCAATGTAATAAAAAAAAACAGAATAAAATAAAAACAGAGCTTAACTGAACAATATGTCATTCATAAATATTTGAATGACAAGATGGATAGACAGGCCAGTGTTGATAAACAGACACAATAATTTTTCTTTGCAAATATGGTACTTTTTCAGACAAAAGAGGTTCTTTTTTTTATCTTGTATTTGTAATATAACTGAATCAAATATTTTTAATATTTGACAGAATTATAATCTGTTTCCAATTTAAGTCTATTTCAGTCGACATATCGACTCCGAACAACAGAGTTTTGAGAAACTTTTCATGGCATGTTTTTATTTATTCTCGGAGTTATTGCCAGAAGTCGCCGTAGTCTAATAGGTAGTGTGTTGGCTTATTAGACGTAAAGCCCGGGTTCGTGCTCCAGGTCAGGCATCAAAACGAAATATGAAAAAAAAAATATTTCTTCGGCGATTTCCTCTCAGGAGATTTCTGGCAAAAACTCTGCTAGTAAATAAACCTGCCATCAAAAAGTTTCTCAAAAATCTATAGTTTTACGTCGACTCCGGACAATAGATTTTAAAACCTTTATCCCGGCAGTTATTTACTCTTAAAGGTTTTTTGAGAAGACGGCTGAAAAACGTTGCTAAGGCATTCTCTTAGCTGCTCTTACATACATACATAATTGGCCATTACAACCCTTCAGTCAGGATTACGGCCGAGTTTCTCACACCACTCATGTTGTGTGCGTTAATTTTATACGTGAGTGGCGGGACCTACAGTTTAAAGTTGACTCCGAGCGACAGATTTTTGAGTAACTTTTCATGGCAATTTTATTTACTCTCAGAGTTTTTGCCAGAAATCTGCTGAAAGGAAGTCGCCGAAGAAATACTTTTTGTACTTTGTTTTGATGTCTGGCCTGGGGCTCGAACCCTGGCTTTACGTCTAATAAGTCAACACACTACCTACTAGACTACTGCTCTTATATTTCTTTTTTCGAAATATCAGAGCTAAGGCCTTAATTCATGAGCTTTCGTCTAGTAAGGCAACTTCGCCTTCTGGACAAGGTATCCGAAATTATATTGATTAGATTCGGTCTTTCCTTTTCTTTACTGTATAAACAATAGACAGCTGACCCTAATTTTAATAAACATTTTCAGTGAAGAGACATGATATAAATCCACATAAGATCCAAGAGCGTCCAATGCCTTCCGAAAAGGTTTCTGTTTAGTGTAGATTTTCAGATGACGCCATGTGTTTTTCTGAAAGACATTGGCCAGGACATCATTTTCAACCGAGAGCTCTACAGCTTGATGCTTACTAACTTCTATCGGGCTGAGACGGATGATCTGGACATCAGCGACTTGTGGTGTCAACCAGAAGGTCGCTAAGCCCTTTTATTAGTGTGCTCCTCAATTGTACGAGTTTCTCATGCCTTAGAGTCTCTTATCTTATGTCGCTTAACGACAAAAGTAACCCAAAGTTAACAGAAGCAAGATTTTATGCTACGTACCATAGTGAAAATACACAATTTTTGTTAAAAAATATCACAGAAAACACTGGTTGTGTATAGTAAAGTACCATAGAAAAGTCCTATAATAGTAGAAAATGTACTGAATTTGTCCAACATTGCTGTCAACCAGACGGTTGCAGACAAACAAACTTTGGTGGCGCAAAATGAAAAACCCCGCATGTGTCTCCAACGTTACAAACGCAGACTGACACCCGTTTTAATAGAAATATTAAGAATGAATGACTGAATGAAGGACTGGGTGACTGCACAAATGTTGCCATTAACGGATGTAAGGCAACGAACAACAGTTGCAATGAAAACATAAAAAAGAAATGAAAATTTGTTGCAACAATACCAGGCATTGAAATTAAAAAAGAGACAGAAAAAAAATGTTGACGAAAGAAATATGGTGACAACGTAGAGAAGCAAACATCACGTAACATGAGGTAACAATTCAACAGGGAAAATGCACCGAAGATGCAACACATGTATGCGGTATATAATGTGGTAATAGAGTATAACAGTAAAGATGTGTAATTAATTTTTTTTTTTTCTGAAATGTTAGACGTTGTAGTTTAGTTGATAGTGTGTTGCCTTATTAATCGACAGTTCCACGTTCAAACTACAGCTGTATGAGGGTCCTCTGTCTGTAGTCTTAGTGCAAAGTCTCTAAGAGTAACTAAATGCCTTGATAAAACAATTTCAATGTTTAAATTGAAGTTTCACAAAGAACTAAAGGAACGTAACCACCTCGAAAGTTATTTCGGGTAACATAAGATCAATCGGACGTTTTGTTTTGATTACATTTTTCTTTTTTTTAAATTTTTTTTAGCTTTTCATTATATGTTCGAATATAACTTCCAATTACTCCTATGATTAGCATAAAACTTAACAATTCTGCTCCAATTCCGCCGTGAATGCCTTCAGCTTTTTCCATTAACCTTTTCTTGTGTGCCATCCCTATTTGAAGTTGTGGGTGACAGGTGTGGCCTAGGGGTCCTCTTCAAATGGATTGCAAACAATTGCAATGTTGGACAGTTTAATGCTCATAATAAACCCGATTAATCTCTACTTCTGTCTTCGAATCTCGATCTCAGTTTTCGTTGGCCCGGTTTGTGCCCTTCGTTGAGTAGTGCTGGTTGTCCTTGGCCAAAAAAAAATCCACCAGAGTCGTTTCATTCAACAGTTGACAAATGTTTAGATTGCTCTAAAATGATTCACATCCATTGAAATCAACTTACTTTCATATGCGTGAAGATAAATTCGACTGTAAAAACCCAGAGTCACCTTTGACATTAACATAAATTCTGATGTTAACAGAACAATGTTAACACTTTAAAAGTGGCGACAGGAAGATTATTCTTCTGTTTTGCAATTATTGCAGACTATTGAGATAAAATTTAATTTCATTATGATCGTTTGCGTTTGTGAATAATAGAATTGAATAACAATTGAATTGATATTCTCATTTCAAATTCTACTACCAAGGTTTAAAAGAAGACCCTCTGGACAATTATTTGCATTTCGTCGGCTAGGTACAGTATTTCCCATATGTTCCAAAATTATCACTGATCTTCTACAGAATTTTTAAGCAAAAAATTAATATTTTCAAAGCCCATATTCTCAATGCCTTATCACTTTATATGTGACTATATTGCTGGTTATATTAAGAGGCCTTGACATCTTCTTTTGAATGTGGTATGGTACTAATAGATCCAGTGTATATCATAAAATTAGATCCTAAACGAGTGGACTTGTTCCGATGGATACTGTTAATTAGTTAACAGAGCTCTGCTAAGGACAAATTTTGTTCTGTTAATAGAAAATTTTGCTCTGTTAACGCCAAATGTGGTGCTGCTAAAATTTTTGGTTTGCATCTTAGATTTTCAAATTCGAATGTATCTTCACACACATCTAACTTACATCCCGGTAAATATGTGGCGGAAGTTTCACAATGACTGTAGGCTTATCGAGTTCTCTTGACAAAGCTTTTGAAGATCGTCATTTAAGTGGCCCTATCTTTTAATTTACCTCCAATTGTAAAACCCTGTGAATTGTATGAAATTTATGAAAAAAAATTAGTTTTTTATGAAAAACAAAACCATCGTTTAGAAATATAGACACGCGCTATTAACAACAAAAAAATCCTGATAGAATGGAATGCATTCACTTGTAGCCACGTTACAATGCCACCGACACATTCGTTTTGTCAAATACAATCACATATACGCACACACAGAAACGCGCATTCAATGGCATGATGTTAAAGTCACAATGTTAGATAAACATTAGAGCTGGTGAAATGCATTTGATTTTATTTCATTCAAACATACTATGAATTTATTTTAAATGCACACATACGAGTATATACACACATACGCAGTAGTCACACACATACAAGCAAATTGAGAAAAATAATTTATTCTCTTCTCACTTACAGTCTGTCTCTCTGCTCTCGCCTGTTGTTATGGTACGAGCGTTTAATTCAAATAAAATGATTGTTGCCTGCTATGGGTAGTTGTAGTGGTAAATTATTATGATGGCGATGGCGATGATGATGATGACGATGACAACGGCAACAACAATAGCAACAGCAACGGCAAAAATTACGACAACAAAAGCTTTATTTGATGATAACGGTAATGTTGTCATTATTATTGTCGTCGTTCGTTGTCGTTATTATTTCTTTTCTTGTTATTTTTGTTGTTATTATTGCACATGTAGACACACACATACACTATTACAGAACCCTACTGCTATCATTCATATACAGTTTTTAGTTTAGCTGTACACGAACAGTAAACCAGTCAGTCAGTACCTGCAGCAATAAAGGAAATGAAATGCAAATGTAAGTGTTGGCAAGAAAACTAAGTTGTCCATATGCCAACAAGCTATAGCATATGTTAACTAATTAGCAATTTAATTTTTATAAAGTTGTGTGCAGAAAAAAGCGAATATAAATTCTCATTGCTGATTATTTTTCGGCTTTGTTTGATTTTCGCTATAAAAAAAAGTGTTGCCATCTAGGCAGCTGCCTGATTTACTAAAACAAGTTTTAGAAAGATATGTTTTCAGTATGTATTTGTTTAGAAACAATACATTCTGCAAAAATATATTGAATTGTTGTGTCAGAGGCAATGCTGACACAAGAGCGTTTTTCAAAGGCCTCTTAATCTCATTCAAGAGCTGGCACTGGGCACACCTATCACAATGGAAATTATTCGCCTTCACTCAGGTTTGAAAATAAGCTGTTCGGGTTTCTTCTTAAGCATTTTTCAATAAGTGATTCGAATTTAAAACCCCAGGACACAAACCAAAAATTTCCCAAATCCCAAAATTATTCCAAATACCACGGTTCAAAAGAGGACCCTCTGGACTATCATTTGCATTTCGTGGGTTAGGTCGACCATATGTTCCAAAATGGTTACTGATCTTCAAGAGAATTTTCAAGCAAAAAATGTATATTTTCAAAGCCTATTTTCTCAACGTCATTTCACTTTATATGTGACTATACTGCTGGTTATATTATGAGGCCTTGGAACCTTCCTTTGAATATGGAAACCTAGCATACAGTGGTGGCCACGAATTTAAGACAGGACATATGACTGACTTAGTTGCGATAATATTTACAATCCTGTAATATCAAATTTGATATTCTTTATTCTTCTATGTACCCTGTAATACTAAGAAAAAGTGCAATTATTTTATTTTGTTTCTTTTTACATTTTGTTGCTTTTTGATCATATTATTGTAAAAACGTTTATTTGAAATTGGCCACGAATTTAAGACATTTCAGAAATATCTGGTTTTTAAGTGATTTTTTGGTGTTTTTTGAAGCTAAACGTTGAAAAACGAATGTTTTATTTTATTTTATGTTGGAATACATAGAAATATTTAATTATAAATGGTCAGAGGTACTTGGAATACCGATGCCGAGCGTATACTGATCCAACAACTAAAATTTGAGGGAAAAATAATAATGGAGATATCCAAGCTGCTTAAATGTTTTAAATGCAAGATTTACAACGCGCTGGAACACATCAAGCAACATGGTACCACCAAAAATGTCAAACAGCAACCTAGAGCCCGAAAAACTACACCCTAAAGTAGCTGTTATAATCCCTTCACGACCTCAAGTAAAATAAAAAATAAAATTGCATTGGATTTTGGTACTGATATTTCGTCTAGGGCAATAAGAAGATGTCTAAATGAGAAAAACTTGCGTGGGTGTATTGCACAACGTAAACCACTTGTGTCAAAAAATATCAAATCGCGACTAGCATTTTGTCTTGATCTATATAATATGTAAATAAAAATTCTTAACCAAATATAGGTAGCAAAATATTATTAATTTCTCTTCCTAATATTACTAAAATCTTAAGAAAAATATCATGGACCTAAAATATTTTTGATAAGATGTAAAAATTATCACAAATGTAGAAATAAAATGTCGTGTCTTAAATTCGTGGCCACCACTGTATATCCTAAAATAAGTTCAGCAGATGGGCTTGTTCCGATGGATACTGTTAATTAGTTAACAGAGTTCTGCTAAGGACAAATTTTGTTCTGTTATTAGAAATTTTTGCTCTGTTAACGGCAAATGTGGCGTTGCTCAAATTTATGGTTTGCGTCTTTGATTTTCAAATTCAAACGTATCTTCACTCACATTATTTTTCAAGACAACATATGTGGTCAGGCATATGCATCATTGAAAATGCTGCAATGCTGCAGCATATGTTTATGCTTTTGTCGGAAAAGTGTAGCATTTGCATTTTCGCTCCAACATTCATACAAAGCCTGTCACACGCTACAAGTGTAACTGACTGATGATTCACTGCAGTGTAGATACAGCACAATTCAGCTCACACAAGCTTAAATCGTCTTAATATATTCAGTATAAGCTTGGGAAAGTTCTCCATATTCTTCAGCTGGGCTCTTTTCTCACTGAAAAAGAGAAGTAAATTCAATGCTCTTGAAAAAATTGCATTCAATGCGTTTTTGTATCCATTAAACGCCTACTTAAACAACTCTGGGTCTGTTTTATTTATTCCCCTTTAAAAGAAAAATATTAATTTTCATATCTAATTAGCCAGCATCGACTGTTTTCGTATGCATTCGAATGCGTAAGCTAATGTAGTTGTATTCATATGAGAGAAGAATGGATTGGTAAGAGTATGTGTAAAACAGCAATTCACAACATCCTACCTGTGTATGTAGATATACCAGAGCAGTGTATATGAAAGCGTGCTTAATTTCAAGGACAACTACTAAAAAGCAAACAGAACATTTTTTTTATTTTTTTTTCTTTCCTCTTACTCTGACTCTCTCTCTCTCAACGTATTTTACTTTAACAATTATGCTGGCATTTACCAGTAACAAATAAATGCAAAACAACAGCTAAAGGATAAACAACAAACAGCTCAGTAATGCAACAAAAGCCATCCATCCATACGTTCATATGTATGCGTATCTTTATGTATGTATGTATGTATATGTGTCTGTATAAAATAAACTTTATTTTTTTTTTTTTGTTTACTTCACAGTTGTGTAAATATCCAAAAGATATTTACAAAAAAGAAAACCATAGAAGAAGAAGAAAAACAGAAAATGAGAAAAATGCAAGCAAGAAAGCAAACAAAAATAAGTAAAACTGTGCTGCTCTCTCCATAAGCATTGAATGAATGGAAAATAGAGTCTGTTTTCCCACTTTTTTTTATTTCCGTTGTTTTTTTTTAAATTTTTCTGCGTATAACGGTTGTTTTTAACATTGACCTTGACTTATGCAAATATAGATTTTCTATTTCCTTCTCTGTGGGAGAAAATAAAGAATATGTGTGTTTAAAGCTTTAACGCAACTGGAGACTACCACCAGCACGCAATATGATGTGCACTACACTGTGTGGGTGTATAATAGAGACGACGGTGTATTTGTAATGAAACACTTAATATACGTATATGCGTTGATTTTCTACTTTAAATTGCTAAAAAATTTAATACAAAATCCGGATATTCAAGACAATATTTAAAAATTGAAAACAAAAAGCCAAGACAAAGCTAAGGTCATTGTAAGGGATTTTAAAGTAAACATGACTAAGACTAAAGCGATAAGACTACAAATATTTTCACACTCCAGCAGCAAATAGTTGTGAACGAGTAATTGTTCTTTTACTTGAAGTCGCCGTAGTCTAGTAGGTAGTGTGTCGGGTTATTAGACTTATGGCCACGGTTCAAACTGCAGGTCAATCATCAAAACGACAATATGAAAAATATTTCTTCGGCGACTACCTCTCAGCAGATTTCTGGCAAAAACTCTCAAAAATCTGTCGTTCGGAGTCGACTTTAAACTGTAGGTCTCGCCACTCATGTATAAAATTAACGCACATAACATATGTGGTGTGAGAAGCTAGGTCGTAATCCTGACTATAGGGTTGTAATGACCAATTATGTATGTATGTATGTATGTACTAATCCTTAGACCATTCCAAATTTTTATCAAACGGGATTTTCTCGGAATTCTTAAGATTTTTTGGCCAAATATCATCAGTAATATTCAGTTCAGTACAGATACTGGTTCAATGCCAATCGAAACTTAAATACGATCTCGAAGCGAGGATGGATAGGTCACCCTTTTCGAAGGTCACAATCCTACAAAATTCCAAACGAAATTTTAAACGGGTGTCTATCAATGAACACAGAAGCAGCGAGAAAACACAAATCCCTCGATTCTGGATAATTTGCTCTAATACTCGAATTAAAAGCAGTGGACATGAGAATTGGTCATTTCACTATAGCTACCGAGTTTAGAAATGGAAAATACCCCTATAGTTATTGCAATACTTACCATAAGCTTTCAAATAATTTTTAAAATATAATTGACCCTTACACAGAACCTTTTTTATTTCCATATTTTTCGTCCTTAATAATCTACATTTTGCAGCCATCAATTTGGTCAATAAATTTTTTTCTTTAAGTCATGTGGCATCCAAATTCGAAGTTCCTTGAGCTCTTTGAGTTTATAAGGTTTACGGGGTTACAAATATTTTCATCAAGTATTTCACTTCCATGATCCGTAACGCATTCCTGATCTTCGCATTTTGCACAGTTTGTGAATCATGGTTGCACTGAGGTAACTTATCAAAAACGATTCCTTAATATTAACTTGTGGAATTGTTCCAAACAATGGAAGCTGAATCCTTCATTTGATGAAGAAAAAACTGGAATAGATTATTACGAGCATTGAAAATTGAAGCTTTTCTAGCTCTGCCTACATATTTACGGGTTCACTCATTGGCAAATGACTAATGTGCGGATATGAGGTTTGGGGACTTTGGTCTATTGTACTACACTGACCATAAGGTATCGGGTCTTTCAATAAGCGCTTCCTATCTCTACATTTACCCATGCAAAGCGTGAGTGTGAGATATTATTGCAATATCTTATTCGTTTTAAAGGCCCATTGATGATGAATACAACATCGTGCAAACGTCCGACATGGCTTCTCTGGGTGAAGCGCATGCGAAATTTCGAATTTCCTAAGACTGGAGGCTGAATTTGACCAATCGATTGGGTTTTGTTATATTTGCTGCCAACCTCTGAAGTTTGTGGCAAAAAAGTGACCACATAAGCTGACCGCGCCCTCAAATCGCTCTTGCATTATATGTAATGTGGTATGAGGTGTAAGCTACTTATCGTCGTTCGTGTCCAGTTCAGCGTATTCAAGCCAATCATCGACCTAGAGTACTCGCTGTAACAGTGACTTTTTATGTATGCATTGGTCACTCATATTTTGTTTACAAAGCCATTCATCCAGAAAAGGCTCTCATCGGTGAAGATAATTTTTCAATAAAAATTTTCTATACGTAGTCCGAAACAAATTTTGATGAAACGATTTTATTATTTGCCAGTGTTGTTGAAAGCTTTAAACGCCCATGCTGATTTAGCGAAACAGATATCTTTGAACAAAATGGCTTGAAAGCTCCTCTTGGCAAACGCGCTATAAGATGAACTCTAAAGGTTTAAAGTGGGTTTTGGTGTGGACATTTGGTTTTTAATACAAAATGGAGAAGGGAAGGACAAAAGTTACATGTTGCTACATACAAACTTTTTGAAACTGCTGCTACGAAAGGAACAGGTTTCGTAAAGCCTGTAATGGCGGTTCAACATTTTAAAAGATTCACTATCTGTAGACGTCTGCATAGATACATATTTGTCACGAAGTGATTTTCATGTATTAAGAATGCAGCATCATATTGCATGCATATATCGTAATTGCTTTTAGTTTCTCTGTGCCAAAAAAATCTCCTGTGTTGTAATTTTCGATTTTTTTCCTGTACCAAATCCTTTCTGATAACTTAGTGAGACTTTTTAAGTCATGATTTTTTTTAAAGTTCAACAACTTGCCCTTGAAGTACCATCAAAAAAGTTGATTAGTTTCTGTCAGTTTCGTTGTTATTAGGATAAAAGAAAAATACCTTAAAAGACGTCAATAACATTGTGTTAATTTTAAATTCTCTTTAACTTCAATCCCCTAGAAAAATTAATTTTCTCAAAAGAAAAGAATTTGAAATTTTTTTGTCCTTCTTTTCCCATCTGATTTTGTCACATACAGTGTGTGGATATAATACGGATGTAATTGAAATCTTCTTTCATGTACTCATGTATTGTTCTTCTATAGAAAATTATTTTTTTAGTATTTTTTTAGTATAAGGCTTACAAACAATTTTAAAAATAAATCTATTGTATGTACATATGTTCTTGATTTAAAAGATAATTATACTTATTGTTGTGTTTGTTTACAATGATAATAACTCCTATCTAACATGGTCAATAATTTTAACAAAAAAATGGAGGAGAAAAAAGGACAATTCAACTCAAATACAACAATAACTTCAAATATTGCAATTAATTCAAGCCAGACACACATTGACAAGGGAACCTATGGTATGCCTTTAATTATCTGTACAAAGTAGTGTGTGTGTGTATGTAGTTTCAAAAACTTTAAACTTATCAACACTGATAACACAATACATTACGAAAAGGGTCATCTTCATTAATATTATTATTATTATTATTATGTTGTTGGTATTGTTATTGTTGTAATTGTTGATATTGTTCTTGTGCTTAAAGTCAAATGCACTAACATACACACATACGCACAAACACTACATGAAGAAGGTAAGGCATAACAACAAGACAAATAAATAAAACTAAACAAACGATCAAATGAATGAACTGAGTAAGGAAGCAAGATACATACATACATACATACATACATTGGTTTAATATGACTTTTCAAAGGACAAATTTTACTCTGTTAGTCTACTTGCTTGCACGCATACATGCCAACATATTTACGGTAAATATTATTTGTAAAGTTTTTGCACTCACACTACTGCTATACACATACACACTCCTGTTGACTGTTTACCTGAGCAGAAAATAAAGAAGAAAAAGAAAAAAAATGAAATGAAAACCAAAGAGCTTGAACATTACAAGTGGCAGAAGAACTTTATGCTCTTAAAAGGAAAACGTATACAAACATGGATACAACAATCTCCCCCCCCCCCATACACATTTAAAATACACACGTTTACCGAACTTTAAAACCAACATAACCAATACAAAGACACAATACATAGTCATAAAGTATCACCAGGAAGAGTAGAGAAAATACTGTGTCTCTCCATAGAACAGTGTTGCATATAATTTAAGCGTCACAGTATGCGTGCTTGCAGTTGCAAGCTCCACTGTCTCCACTTGTAAACCCTTCTCCGTTTTCCATACATTAGTCAAGAATTTATGAGAGTACAACGATAGATGTGTAATACAAAACCCCAATACATTAGGCTGGTATTTAAAAGTGAAATTTTAACTTTTTATGATTTTTACTTTTAAAATGAAAAAAAATGGTGGCAGACATACTGGGGCACTCAAAATTTCACAATTTCTGTTTCCATAAAATATTCCATATTTTCTAATGCCTTAGAATCGGTGGCACCCTACTAATTATACGCATAAATGCATTTACAAGCATTTGCGTTACCAAACTTTTGTTGGGATGGTGTGGTGATATCATCATACTCCAAGAGACTTGCATTTATTTGGTGACAGCAATCCTTTACTTCCTTTACCACTACACACACATACAACATACACACAACTTCGTTAGAGTTTGTGCCACGGGGTATGGGAAGCATACAAAAAAGTGGATTGTCGTCGTCTGTTTAAACGTTAGTTCTTTGTGTTTCTCAACCCTCTTTGGATTCGTGTTTGAGTTTCTTTACAGTATTTTTGCCGTTACTGTGACGTTACTGTTGTACGTGTGTGCTCGAGTAAATTTGGTGTTACATACACAATAGCTTAGTAAGAAAACTGTCAACAACAATTGTTGATTGTGTTGTCTGTGCAATGCCCATACACACACACACACAAACATTCAACGCATGTGTCCTTATTACTTGAAAATCTTATTTGTCTCTGGTTGTTATAAAGTTTCCTCTCTTGCCCTATTACGGCCATTTTCTTTGCCGTTGTCGTTTTTGTCCGTTACTGCGGTTTAACTGTCTTTAACAGTCAACCGTATGTAGAACTTAATGTTGTCGCTGTTATCTGTATGTTTTAATTGCCAACTTATTTCGATTCATATTTGGTTGATAAAATTAAATTAAAAAAATAAAAAATTGTTTGCTGGAGTAATAGCATTGAAATCGAATACGGATTGTTAATATGCCGTAGTAGTAGCTTTATTCGTGCACTTTTTCGAGTATATAGGGTCGTTTAACGGCAATGGCATCACGAATTTTGGCCTTTATATGCAATTGTCTGTGGTTTGTCGACATAACACTTTTCTTTAACGGCGTCCCACAGAAAATAGTCCCACGGTGTCAAATCACAGCTTCTTGGCGGCCGATTGGATGCATTGGCTCCTGTAAGACCATGTGTGGGTTTTCTGGGCCCCAAATACGGTAATTTTGCTTATTAACGTACCCACCAAGATGAAAATGAGCTTCATCCGAAAAGATGATTTTTTTTGTCAAAATCGACATCATCTTATAGTTTCTCGCTGGCCTATCTAACGAAGCGGATGGTCATGCGCCTTCATCCCTAGAACCAATTAGACTTTGTAAGGCGTCATACCCAGATCTTATTGCAAAATTCAACGTAAACGGGTGCGTAAAAATGTTTAACTCTTGAGAACGATGACGAGTTGATGACGCACACACTCTCAGCAACAGCTTCGATATTTTTGGGTGTACGCACTGTACGAGCATGTTCACGCCTTAGAGTATCAACAACGAAAACAGATTCACGAACTTTAGTAAGAAACTTGCGAATACCGGGCCACTGCTGATTCTTTTCTGCGACCAAATTTTGTACGCGACATTTTCGTGCAATTTTCGACCAATTCTTGGTCTTTGTTTCGGAAATAAATTTCCAATAAAATCCAACGTTGCTCAAACGTAAATCGATTCAGTACGTTCAGTGAAGATAATATACTGAATTTTGGAACAGAATAGAATGACATTAGTATTGCCAGATTCGAAATAACCGATGATTCTAATTTAAACCGATAGATGGCCCACGGGATACTATAGAAAACTTTCAGCAATTTTAATGTTTTTTTTTTTTTGCAAATTGTACTTATTTTTAATCTTCTAAAGAGTTGTCCGTAAAAGCACGGGCATTATTTTTCTGGATATAGAAAAAGCGTTTGACACTTTATGGCACAATGGTCTTGTTTACAAATTAAATAACTTTGGATATCCTATGTTTATACAAAAGATTGTAAAAAGTTTTTTGACAAATAGAACATTCGTGGTGGAAATAGATGGAAAAAGATCTGCCAGTCGTAGAATTTTAGCTGGCGTTCCGCAAGGCTCAGTTTTGTCACCGATTTTATATTCCATATATACTTCGGATTACAAGATACCAAAAATTTCAACATTGGCCCTTTACGCTGATGATACAGCTATTGTTTCAAGTGGCAAAGTCTCAAATGCTATCGTCAAAAAAATGAATAAAAGCTTCTTACATATTGAAAAATATTTCACAAAGTGGAAAATACAAATTAATGAAGGAAAAACTCAGGCAATAATTTTTCCCTTTAATAAGTCGCCAAAGAGAATTCCCAGCATTTCGCTTCGCATTCAGGGACACCAAATTCCCATTCAAACCTCCATTAAATATCTAGGCTTCATTCTGGATAATCGCTTGTCGTTTAAAGAACATGTGCTATACATACATACATACATAATTGGCCATTACAACCCTTCAGTCAGGATTACGGCCTAGCTTCTCACACATGTGCTATACTCTTGCGAAAAAGCTATAAAATGCGGGAGAGCACTTTTCCCTCTATTAAATCGAAAATCAAAACTGAATACTAAGAATAAACTTCTACTTTACAAAATGTGCATTCGTCCGATTATGACTTATGGATGCCAAGTATGCGCAGAAAGCTGCGCCAAAACATATTTGAAAAAGCTCCAAATTATTCAAAATAAAAACCTTAAAATAATATATAATTTACCCAGATTATATTCTACTGCTCGTCGCCACATGCGATTCAAAGAAGATATGTTTAAAACCACAACCACTAATCTTTGCCGAAGATTCGAAGATCGAAACAGATCTTCACGTTACTCTATCTTATGAAATTTGAATTAATAATTCCTTCTATTATTTCAATAATGAAATTCTATAGAAGTAATTAAATTATCAAATTTTTCTATTTAATTAAAATTAATTGGGGTTTTTGTTCTATCTTTTCCCCTATACTGCCTTATAATTAATAAGCCACCTATTTTGTAAAAATAAGTTCCTAATTGCTGCAATACTTTATTTTAGTTATATCTCAAGATCTGTATATTTATTAAAATTATTTTATTTTAAAATTGTAATAGTGATAGATTTTTAATAAAAAAAAAAAAAAAAAAAGAGTTGTCTTTAAAGTGTTCGATGGAGCCAACGGCAAGTTAATCCTTTTATGGCAGTTCATTCTTATGATTTTCTTCTGAATTTACTTCGAATATTTCGAAATCAGTCCTGTTTAATACAATTATGCTATCAATTTTAGATGCAATATATTGTAAAACATTGTGTAACACCCTGTATCTCAGAGCATGTATATAATTTATCACACATATTTAGTTTATTAGACATGCAAACATACCAGCACTTTCATACATTACCTTACCCACACCATGGCATTTGTACTCACAATATGAGAACATGAATGTTTACGTATGTATAGGGAAAATAGCTGCAGGATACTTTAAATAACGCAAATGACTATCGTTTGTTGTAATCAAGTTCTTCGTTATTGTCATACACTCATCTGTTATTGTATGGGTCGGTCACCATGAGCTATTGCTTCGGTTCAGTACGGATTAAATATTTGGTTGCACTGTCGCTTGACCAGTTGGCTGCATGCAGAAGAGTGTTTTTGGGTACGTAGTGGTTTAACTATCATGGCAAAGGATATTTCGACTGGTTTGGTGTCTATTTTAGTTAAACTGTTGTTGTTAAATTTGTTTACGGTTTTTGCTTAGTACTTAGTTGCATGCAACATACATAAATAATTAGTCATAATGTCGACTCATTGTGCTTGTGCTTTTAACTACTTTTAACCAATTGTAGCAGCATTTAACAGCATACCATTGCTATTCATATAACAAATACAAGTTAAACTGACCTTCCAGTTTGCTCCATACCCATGGCGAAATGTTGGCCTTGCTGGCATGAGGGTCATACATTAAATATGAACAAATAAATGATGAAATGGCCAGGTGGCCTTAAGTGGACTTACTTGCCTGGTGGTTAGTAGGTTGGTTGGTTGGCTGGTTGGTTGGCTGGTTAACAACTAAACCAACAACATATTTATTTGATTGAATTTTAATTTAATTTCATTTGAATAAATGTTTTGTGGCTATAAATTTAACATTCAAATGATAAATTATCCTTTCCGATACCAACTAAGACTCTAGTCATTCATTCATTTGTTCATTCATTTGGTCACATGATATATTATCATCAATTCTATTAACTTGGCCATTTGGCAAACAACATACCTGTATACCATTATACATACATAGGTATTATTCGTATTGTTGATGTAATTGTGTTGGTGGTTGGCTTTTATTTTAAAAATAATTTTTTTCTCTAATTGCTCAATTTATTCGTATACATTTTAAAGTTACAATAACATTCATATTATTAAATAATTCAACAACAACAATAATTACAAATAATAAATAAATAAATAAATAATTGAATAGAACAGGGACAAAAGCCAGTAACAATTAGTTTTAGTTGGTATATTATTTTTTTTGTATGTTCCAACACCATAATTTAAAATTTATTACAATTTCTGTGCAATGCTAAACTAATAATTCTTATTGATTGCTTACTGCATGCCAATATAAGGTGTTGTCAAAGGAAATCCATTAATTTTTGAACACTTTAAGTGAGTGTGGCATTGTACTCCGATAATATATTCTTTCTGCTTTTGATTAGAACTGACCACGGCCGATTGCCTCCTTCAGACCGTCGAATTTTTGAAAGCTCACCATACAATCTTGACGTTTATTAGTTGAGAAAAGTATGTCGAGTCAAAGGAAAACTACGCTAATAAATATGGAATATTTTTCTTAACTATTTTCTGAATATTCAACATTTATTGATTTTACTTACTTACTTACAACCCTTCAGTCCTTTAGTCCCTTATGTTGTGTGTGAGAATTTTATCCATTATTGGCGATATAAATCGGCAAACAATAAGTCTGTTTCAACTCGAAAGAAACGCGATCGGTAGGGTTGTCGGTGTAATTAAAGGGTTTTGCATTTGGTCAAGCATGCAACACGCATCGTCTTGGACCATTTGGTCAAGCATGCGAGACGCATCGTCTTGAACATTTATCAATTAGATTAGATCTGGAAGTAAAATCACTATATTTTGCTTTATGTATGCCTTAATTGGGTATAACTTATCCACAAAGTTCCGGATTTTTTTCGTCCCAGATTTTCGTTTCCATTTGCTGACCACAATATCTCAAAGATAAACATACATGACATACATACATAATCGGTCATTACAACCCTTCAGACAGGATTACGCCCTAGCTTCCCATATCACTTATGTTGCGTGTGTGTGAATTTTATCCATACGTGGCGGCACTTACAGTTTAAAGTCGTCTTCGAACGACAGATGTTTTTTTGAGAAACTTGTCATGGCAAAATTTTTTGTAAGAACTCTACTGATAGAAAGGCGCCGAAGAAATATTTTTTCTTGTTCCGTTTTGCTGGAGATGTCTGATTTGGGGTTTGAACCGTTTGCCTGATGCCAAAACACTACTTACTACACAACAGGGACTTCATTTATAGATTTTAGTCCACTTTAATAAGGTGGCATGTTGCAATGATTTAATATCGACTCCAGACGAAGGCAAAATAGTTTCAAATCAGTTTTAAAATTTTTAAAAATTCTTCCGCAAAATAATTTATTCAGGAATGCTCCTCACACCGTAGAGACAAGGTCAGGTGCGCAAAATTTCCTGCCACTCTGCTCAATACATGAAATCAGTACAGGAGATGTCAACGGAACATGCCAACCTTTTCTTACTAGAACCTGCTACAATATAGCATACACTTCATTAGCTGTTACAACCTGATTACTGAAGCTGAAAGCAAATGTTTGTTTTCCTTAAACGATAGCAACGGAAATTAAAAAAGGAAGTTTTTCTAGCTCTAGTTTCTCACACCACTTATGTTGTGTGCGTTAATTTTAAACATGAGTGGTGTGACCTGCAGTTTAAAGTCGACTCCGAACGACAGATTTTTGTGAAACTTTTCATGGCAATTTTTATTTACTCAGAGCTTTTGACAGAAATCTGCTGAGAGAAAGTCGCCGAAGAAATACTTTTTGTATTTTGTTTTGATGTCTGGCCTGGGGCTCGAACCCTGGCTTTACATTTAATAAGCCAGCACACTACCTACTAGACTACGGCGACTTCGACTATTATTGAAAAGCTAGAATTAAAAAAACGTAAGTAATGAGAATTTGTCCTGCCTTTCAGGCAAATAATTGAACTGTGGAAGAGATAAAGTTTTCTGTTATCTTCAGTGATGGTATGTACATCTTACCGAATAAAGCAGACCATCAGCACAGCACAGTTTGAAGATCATTGACAATTTGGAAATGTGTCAAGATATTCGACGAGTATTAAACTCATCCAATTGCTTAAATTTTTCGTAAGTAGCTGCCTTCACAACTGCAATTTGAATTAGATTGGACATACATACCTTCCATAAAAAAGATTATATTTATATAAAAGATTATATTTTATAAGATATGCTATTAAAGAGTAAAAGGAAGAGGGTAAAGCTATTAAAGGAGAAATGGTAAAAGCAAAACGAAGACCACTAAAAGCCTACACTTTTTACAGGAGCGATGATAATATAAATATTGTTACGTCTGTTGTTTTCAGAAACGTATATTTTCTTTGAGTGTACAGTACAAAATTCACACGCTTAAAGCAATTGATTTGAAACGTAACCTTTCGCTTTATTTTCACTGTATCCATTTTCGATCTGACAACTTCTAGAAGCTTACTGCTGATTTGTTATTGTATTTCCTATCTTTTTTTTACTTTCTTGGCCTTTGTAAATAGTTTTGTTATTACTTTATCTTTGTGAATTTCTATACTCGCAATTTCATTGTCTTTTTGTTGTTGCTTGTGTTTTTCGTTATCCCTTTTTTGAGAATACACTTAGTGTTTATTCTGTGTTGACACAGGATGATACACAAGGTGAAGATTAAATCCGAAGTAGCATTATATTGCATTGCGGTGATTGTAATGTTTTTTATTATAATTTTTGAGAAGTTGGCTTTGGCAATGATGGCGGTCTAGGACTTGAATTTTTTTATAATTTGCCTACAGATCGCACCAGAAGTCTGGAGTGTATACGTACATACATAATTGGTCATTACAACCCTTCAGTGAGGATTACGACCTAGCTTTTTACGCCACTTACGTTGTGTGTGTTAATTTTATACATGAGTGGAGGGACCTACAGTGTAAAATCAACTCCGAACAACAGATTTTTTTTTAGAAGTTTTTCATGGCAATTTTATTTACTCTCAGAGTTTTTGCCAGAAATTTGCTGGGAGGAAGTTGACGAAAAAATATTTTCCTCAAAATTCGTTTCGTTGGAGATTTTGACCTAGGCTTTAAATCATGGCCTGATGTCTGCATACTAGACTACGACGACTATAATCTATACTGGAGTGTATAGTACTCTGCAATTATAGGGCTTTTTCCAGTTGGTGAAAAAGTTTCAACTCTTACGAGTCACACATTTTCCTTCAATAATTTTTTATAAATGGAATTCAGATTTTACCGTTGACCAAACAGAGCTAGTTGGCTTTTTTTTAAGAAAAAAATGCCTGTTAGTTTCAGTAAAAGGATAAAATTAATTCCATTCCTCTATTCTCATTTGATTAATAGAGTAGCATTCTGCAATTCATACAGTGTCTGTGCAATTGTTTTTCAAGTCTGCCAAAAATAACAGTTTTAAGCCCAAAAATATTTGCGCTTTTTTTCTTTTTTTTCTTTTCGAAACAAAAGCTAGACGACCAGACAGTAGTAGTTGGCTGTTGTTAATTTCATAAATATTTTATGAAATTTTTATCTTTTAATCTGCGGTACAAACAAAGGCAGTATTTGCGTGACAAAAATGTTACAAAGAAAAGAAATGTTTGGAATAAAAACAGCAAAAAAAAATTGTATTTAATTTATGCTCTTGTCTCGACAAAACCACCACAACAACGACAACAACAATTAAACATAGGCTAACAAATGAAAAATACGCCAAATTGTTGGCAACCAAAAAAGAAACAAAAACAAACAAATCATTGGTAAATGGTGTTGAATACAAAATAAAAGAAAAATAAAAAAATTCCTAAAGGAAGCTGCCTTCTATACATTGAAGAATTCTTACTCACACACATGCAAAATAAAAAAAATAGAACAAATAAATGCCGTTATATTAGAGAAGAAAATAATGGAGAAAAAACAAACAAAGCCACGATGTTTTAAAAGAGAAAACAAAACAAAAACCAAACATTGTAAAAGAGTACCCAGTGAGAGGAAAATTAGATGATGAGAGTGAGTTAAAGTAAAACTGTAAACAAACTTATGGTAGAAACTCAATTAATGGCGAAAGCTTTATTATTCTTACACCCATACACATACATTCATATGTAAGTATGTATGTATGTAGTCTAGTGTATAAGCATTGGCATTAACAACAATAATTTATAAAGAAAATGCCAACAAAATAAACAAATTCCGCGGGCGTATGAAATACATTATTTATGTTTTATTTTGATTTCATTTTATTTGTTTGAACTTTTTATTTCTTCTGCTCGCTCACCCCTCGCTATTAGACTTTGTTAGTGAATTTAAAATGATAGCATCAGTATATACTGTGCATTTCAGAGAAGTGTAACCAACACATATGTATGCTTTAGTAAACCAGCGTAATTTGTAGAGAACTTTGAAGGAGTTTTATGCGAACATACATTCTCCAAGAAGTTGTTTAACTCTACAAACGTTGTACACGTTATATTACAAATTTCTGTCATTATTTCCTTCCTGACAACATACATACCTCAGCAGTTATTGAAAGTCTACAGTATGTTAAGTGCAGAATTACTATTCGGATCAGACGTCTGGGATAGCGAAACACTGCCACATGAGTTCTCGAAATAAATAGAGAATAATAAAGTTATTTAGTTCACTTGAAGTCGCCGTGGTGTAGTAGGTAGTGTGTTGGCTTACTATTCGTAAAGCCCGGGTTCGTATCCCAGGTCAGACATCAAAAATGAAATATGAAAAAAAAAATATTTCTTCGGCGACTTCCTCTCAGCAGATTTCTGGCAAAAACTCTGAGAGTAAAATAAACTGCCATGAAAAAGTTTCTCAAAATTCTGTCGTTCGGAGTCGACGTTAAACTGTAGGTCCCGCCACTCACGTATAAAATTAACGCACACAACATGAGTGGTGTGAGAAGCTCGGCCGTAATCCTGACTGAAGGGTTGTAATGGCCAATTATGTATATATATGTAGTTCACTTAGTCTAGTAGGTAGTGTGTTGTCTTATTAGACGTTATTTCTTCGGCTACAGCCTCTCAGCAAATTTCTGTTAAAAACTCTGAGAGTAAATAAAATTGCCATGAAAAGTTTCTCTAAAATCATAAACTCTCTCGTTCGGGCTTTAAACTATGGGTCCCGCCACTCATGTATAAAAATTGACACACACAACATACGTGGTGTGAGAAACTATGTCGTAATCCTGACTAAATGATTGTAATGATCAATTGTGTATGTATGCCGCGAACATCATCAATAAAGGATTATGAGACCTTTAGTCATCTAGTTTGAGAATCGAACTTCCAGACTTCGGTCAAATAATGCCCATCGCTCTGATACAGCTTTATAGTCCTGGTAAAAGTATGCGACGCTATGAACTACGACTGAATGGAAAGTCTGAAGCTAATTCTTCAAAAGTATGTCATCTGCTGACCAAAAGCGACCAAATTCCATTGGAGAAAAGATATGGCTCATGATTGCGTCTTATCTATCATACTTATTACTATAATAACCCGTTTATTTGAGGAATAACAGATTAATTACGGTGGCTTACAAAGCAATCTTACAGATCTTCCATCTGCATAGTCACACACAAGCAAACCAATACAACGTGAATTGTATTTCGGTAATAGCTCGACGAATATTGGTTTTCAAGTTTTGCAATGTTAGGAGATATCGCGTCAAATCCCATGATTTTGTGCGGCACAATTGACATCAGCAATTGTTAACCTTATATTGCAGAATATAAGGCCCTTAAGCGCTTTTCTACAATCGCTGTTTGCTGGGCTCTTTAGGCGTCAGTTTTTCTTGTTGATGTAACCACCGAATGAGAAAGTGTGTTTCATTGCTGCAGAAATCCTTATTAATTGCTACGTGAGTTGGGGTTTGTATAGATGGAGATGCAAATTCAAATTTAAAATACGCCTTAATAAACCTTATTGGAAGGTAGCTCCGATGCAGTATGTTTACTTGACCTAATATTTCATGACACGATGTGGTCTACAATCAAAATATTTTTGTGTTTGTGAAACCTGAAAGCACAATTACACACTATGCAACCAGGTTTGCATGGTTTCATAAACACAGAGCATCAAGTGCACCCACCTTCCAGATTCTCGTGAAATCGACAAGTTCAGTTTTCGGCAATGCATTGATGCACAAATCTGATCACATCGGTAACGCCTTTCCTTCTTTCTTAATGTGCTAATTCCTTGCACGCACAGTAAGTCGATTATGGTGGCCATAACGATCACGTAATGCTCGAAAAGTGATCACCTTTGACTTACGATGTTTGTAGCTTACAAAGTTTGTAGCTCTACCCGTCTGAGAATTAATAAATATTTTACGTAGAATACTATTAGGGTGTCTATAAATTTAATTGTAATATAATTTCCAATTCCTTAATTCCTTTATTCGCCGTGGTGTAGTAGGTAGTGTGTTGGCTTACTATTCGTAAAGCCCGGGTTCGTATCCCAGGTCAGACATCAAAAATGAAATATGAAAAAAAAAAAATATTTCTTCGGCGACTTCCTCTCAGCAGATTTCTGGCAAAAACTCTGAGAGTAAAATAAACTGCCATGAAAAAGTTTCTCAAAATTCTGTCGTTCGGAGTCGACGTTAAACTGTAGGTCCCGCCACTCACGTATAAAATTAACGCACACAACATGAGTGGTGTGAGAAGCTAGGCCGTAATCCTGACTGAAGGGTTGTAATGGCCAATTATGTATGTATGTAATTCCTTTATTTTGTCTGCTTTGCTTTATAAAATTATTTGCTGGGTTGTCTTCTTAAGACTGCCTAGAATGTTAAACGATGTTTGTAACTGATAATCGTTACTTATACACTCACATCAGATTTAAAATAAATTTCAAGTTGAATTTCTTCGAATTACATTCGGGCTGCTTGTCATGGTGATTGTGTTTTTGTGTTAACAATACTTTTGGAATTTTTTTTTTTTTTTTTTGTAAACATTTTGTTGTTTTTTTTTTTTATAAAATTTTTTTTAAATTTAATAAGCATTTCAAAAGGTTTACTTATTTTTAAAACCATTTAAATTTAGAGATTCGCCTACATGCGCGCATTTTAAATGACTTGAATATGTGAACGCACTCCATAAAATTATTTTTCATGAAATCTAGGGAAACCATATCACTCACCAAATAACATAAGATTTTCCAACAAATAAAATATTTCTAAATTTTTATGTGTTTTTTTAAAGTGATTTTGTAATTTATAAAGTTTTATTTAAGCGCGTAGACGGTGTGAATAAAATTTATGGCATTTGAAGAAGTAATTTAATTCAGCATCATGTTTGCCTTAAATAACGTGACTCTTTTATGAAGTGGAGAACGTAATTTTATGTTTAATAGAACGAACAGATTTTTGCGCAATATTTTATTATAAGTATAATCGTATATAACATATTTGTATTTTGTTTAAAAACTTTTCCGAAATCTATATTTATTATCAATTTGTAATCGAAATTAATTGAAGTTTTTCTCTTTTTAAATCGTATCTTTTCAGGTAAGACCACCTCATAACTCTGTCCATAACTTTGTGTTCGCCAAACTTAATGTAAGTAAAAAATGCATTAAAAATTTACTTTAGATTATTTTCAATTTCAAAAATATTTAATTGTTGGAATCATTTCAAATTTAATCTAAAAGAACTCATGTAAACTGCCTTCATATATACACATATGGCCAAAAAAATAGGTGTGAACTACATAGCAAACTATATGCGTATACTTTCGGTTTTATTTATACGTCATAGTTTAGTCAATTATTTTTATTAAATTAATTTATTTTACGTTCTTAAAAGTTAAAAGGAAGGGAAAATAACAGTAAATAATGTTTAAAATAAAGTGAATTCAAAAAAAGACCAGCTTTTTATGTGGACAAAAAAATAGGTGTATACAAAACAGCTTAAAATTTAATGAAAAATTTGTACTTAAAAATTGTTTTTCATTAATAAAAACTAAATGATATCATTAATAGCCCGTATAATTGCCAATGTTTTTGAGGACAGCTTCCATTCTTCGAGGCATAGACGAAATTAAATTACGGCAAGTCTCTATCCCAATATTGTACCAAACATGTTGAACGTTTTCCCATAATTGGTCTTTATTACAACAAGGAAGCTTGGAAACTCTTCTTTTTAACTCTTCCCAAAGGTTTTCTATCGGATTCAGGTCGGGGGCCATTCAATAACGTCTATCATCCTTTGACGAAACCATACACTTACTAACTTTGATGAGTGTTTTGGATCGTTATCCTGTTGAAACTTCCACATCAGAGGCATATTTTCCTCGGCAAAGGGTAGCATGACATTCTCTAGCAAATTTCTGTACACAAATCTGTCCATTGTTTGCTCTATTCGGTGAATTGGACCTACTCCATACCAGGAAAAGCAACCCCATACCATGATATTGCCTCCTCCATGCTTGATGGTCTTTTTTGTGTAGCTACTGTCGAATTCTTTACCTTTTGGCCGACGAACATTTCTTTCTGCGTCGTTTCAAAATAAATTGATTTTTGTTTCGTCGCTTCAAAGAATATTTCGCCACTTTTTTTCTCTCCCCTTGCTCCGCACCAATCTTTGTGAGCCAAGGCAAAATTTTTCCTCTTCTTTAAATTCTTTGTTCCAAACAGAGTGACTTTTCGAGCTATCCTATCTTGTAGGCCTGCCTTCTGCAATCGTCTTCGCACAGTTTGTGATGACACTGTATTTCCAATGTCTCCAGTAGTCGCCTTAGATGACTTAAAAGGGTCCCGTTTGAATAGTATGACTATGCGTTTGTCTGTAGTTAATGAAGTTTTTCTATGTCTACCTCGTGTTTCAACGTTATTTTTTCTTTTAAAGCGTTGGTTATAAAATTCTCAGACCGATTTAAAACATCTGCAATGAATTTGTAGGTTTTATCTTGCTCGCGAAATTTAAGAACGAGGAGTCTTTCTTCATTACAACAATTGTAGGAAAGGAAAAATGCCACACTATTTATCTGAGACAAGCTTATTTTTAATGAAATTCCCCTTTTTTTCTTTCCTCAACAATAATACCAGGCTATTCATTTTGTAATTTTAGCATGGTTGTAATTTCTTGCATTTTTTTAATAAGTTGAAAAAAAAAAATTTTGTACACCTATTTTTTTGGCGATATGAGTAGATTTTCCTTCAAAGGCCTTCCTAATATTTGGAAACTTAAGTGCTTCGTATCTTTGAATTAAAAGATAATAAACTGTGTGCAAGATATCATTGAAATTTTTTATTGATTTAAAAGATTTGTTGGGGACATTATGTGTGGAATACAACATCGTTCAAATGTCCACCACGATTACTATTATGTTGGTTTATGTTGGCATTACGACTGCCGCGGTTTCTGCCCTATTAGTATACACATGTTACCTACTTAACTAGTCGTTACAACCCTTTAGTCAGAAGTGCAATCTAGCTTCTCATGTGTTAATTTTATGCATAAGTAACGGTATCTACTGTTTAATGTCGGCCCAAACAACAGATTTGAGAAATTTTTCATTTTAAGGCTTTTGCCTGTAAGTGGAACTGTTTTCGTCTTTATTTTTTATGGGCACGATTCCTCCAATCTAGTACATTGCTTTTTGATTTTGTTTCAAGCGTTCAATGACAAGCACTCGTACCTTCACTTCGAATATCTCGTCCGTGGTTACGAATCGGCTTTGTGTGTTATGTTGTGATTCAGTGCGTTTCTCCATCTTGTGCATAGTTTTCCTATTTCCAAAATTTCGGTTAAAAATCGATGTAAGGCACTTTTTTTAAATTATCAACAATTTCAGTTCGTTCACGTACCTTCAGCCGATGATCATCCACTACTATTTTTCTATATTATATCCCTAGAGTTTCTTGCGTGTGGACACAGAAACTTGTCAATTACTATAAAGTTCGTTTTGAAAATAAATACGGCCTCGTTTATAATTCAGAAATGTGATCATATGATGATTAATTTTTTTTCCTTTTTTTGTTTACGAATTCATTGAGAGTGTTTAGTTTGAATGCCTCCATTAAGATTACAAACTAAGACTGAAAATTTAAAATATTGACAGTTGTATTCGAAATAATTTTAGTTTTTAATTTACTGTCCCTATCCAAACGCTAGGCTTAGATACGTGGCACACTGTCGCGATTTCATATAACGAGTGGCCAAAAATAGAAGGAGTAATAGTAGTAGATTAATGAAATATGGCACACATATATTAATTGGTAAAACATAATCATACCTAAAATTTGGTCATTTAAAGTCAAAGGATTCGTGTCCTTCCCATATATCCTGAAATTAAAAATTGCTACGACTTGGAGAAAAAAAAAGATATGTTAATAAAATTTGCTACACTTATTAGTTTTAACATGCTTAACACTTCCTCCGAATTCATTCGTTCATTTCGTTCAATTTGGAGCAAGGATACGCCTACCTTAAAAATGTCCTTTTTCAAAAAAGTATCAAAAAGACATACAAAGTTTGAATATATACTTTTTTCGAATCGCAAATTATGATTTAAATGTTTTACTAACTTGTTTATAGGCACTATGACCGCTACTTCCATCAAAACCCCATTTACATTCCAGGAATAGATCATTCTGTGTATCAACTTCGAAATTATTTAATATACAGTCGAACTTCTTTAGATTGAATCACCATTATCCAAAAAAAAAAAAACTTCAACTTATATAAACATCAACTTTGGGAAGTAAGTTTACAAATGATCTAAATGCTGTTGGCACGACATGTGTTTCAACTTATAGAAACTTCAAGTAATAGAAGTTCAAAGTATAGAAGTATGTATGTACTTTAGAAGTCGCCGTGGTCTAGTAGGTAGTGTGTTGGCTTATTAGACGAAAAGCCAGGGTTCGAGCCCCAAGCCAGACATCAAAATCAAATACAAAAAGTATTTCTTCGGCGACTTCCTCTCAGCAGATTTCTGGCAAAAACTCTGAGTAAATAAAATTGCCATGAAAAGTTTCTCAAAAATCTGTCGTTCGGAGTCGACTTTGAACTGTAGGTCCCGCCACTCATGTATAAAATTAACACACACAACATAAGTGGTGTGAGAAACTAGGTCGTAATCCTGACTGAAGGGTTGTAATGATCAATTATGTATGTATGTATGTACTTTCAGCTTTTTTATCTAAAATTTTTTGCAAAGGAATCTCTGCAGAAGTTTCTGATATAAGAATACCATCAGGAATTATTGTTTTTAGCTTCTGCAATTAAATAATAGGAAGGAATCAATCAATCACAATCCTCGTGAATTGAATTTACAACCATTCTCATCATGTTGTATTGTTTGACTGAGAGATCCATATCAATGTATAAGGCTAAAGCTATTTCTACTGATATTTGATCTTTTTCGGACTTATATACTTTTCCTGCTGCTTTCGATGATCTAGAAAAACTTACATCACAAATATCTTTACAAAGTAGCTCATTATCTAGCCATGTATTCAACTCAGTTTCAAGCCTACTTTTTCTGCGCTTACATTTTGTCCAATTATTACTAATTTTTAAAAGAATGAATTTTAGTTTGTCCTTCTCTATATCTGTGAGAAATCTTTGAATGCAACTTTCCACAAATTGTTCAATATGATGCAACACATTTGTTGTATTATTTTTCTTAAGCTGCAGCCATTGCTCAAAAATGTCACGAATCTGTAATTATGTTGACACTAAAAAACATTTATAACGCCCACAAAAGCAGTCAGAAGCAGCTGAAATTTATATATGTATGTTAATGTACATACTTCTGGCAATAAAATATCAAAAAATTTCAAAAGTGTTATTGGGTGTTTTTTTAATTCACTACTGAAGTTAATAAATGTATGAAAATCTTAATTTTGTGAAGACCTGTATTTTGGTTAACGGTATTTTACATATGATTAATATTTGTACACAATTGCAGCGTTGTAATGACAATTACATACCTTGCTTACAATTCTATTACAAATAATTTAGCCGTTACCAAAAGAATTTTTGAATTTTATTCCCATATTGCATGGGAATTCTTAACTTTGAGATACAATAACTGAAAAACTACAATAAAGTTTTTAAAAAAAATTTTACATATCAACTAATAGAAGTGTTTTCTATAAGATAAAGGTAAAAAAAATAATGAATTTTCCGCATTGACTTTAACCATTTTTGGCCACGCTCGCGTCAGTGTGCGTGGTTATTTAATACATAGATTTTTTCCTTTTTGTATTTCTGTAAGAACACAAAATTTTAAAAGTCTTCATTCCTTGTAAGGATGATGATAAAATAGAAAAATTTATTGCATTTCTCATATTAATTAAATACACAGAGAAGCATACCTTAAGAGAGAATACAAAATAAAATTAAAAATGTTCATTTCAGCATAGAGTATCCAAATAATGAGTTGAAATTAAAATCATTACAAAAGGATTATCACAGCAGCAGCTTTAAATGTGATTAAAACAACAGAAATAAGTTAAAGGCTGCATACCTGTTTGAATTTTTTTAATAGAATTTTTAATAATTTCCGAGGATATGATTTTTTTTTTTTTTGCAATAAATTTAAGCACGAGAATATCAAACTGCAACATTACGATTTATTTACGTATTCATGCGAATCTGCGGGAGGCAAAAGAGCATATACTTTAAAAAATGTAGGGTGCAGAATGTAAAGAAAGTGGGTATAGTGTGTGGCAGGTTTGTTTTGAATTATTATTTTTTCTTCACACAGAGTGGAACCCATTTTCTAATTAACTTGAAATGAAATACTGGATTCTTGCCAAAGTTCGGTTAGACATACGTATGTATTGTTCAGATCAACAACATTTGCCATTTTGCCTTCATATTTACTGTTAGAATGGCGATCATTAGATATCATGAGTAAGATTAATATTCCTCTAAACAGTGGCAAGTAAATGATCTCACACAGGCTTTTCTCAAAATGATTAGAAGAAGAAAAAAAAAAAAAGGGAAATTGAGCTCACTTGCTTAGAGACCAGATAGATTTGCGTTTAATCTACCGAGGTCCTTAAACTACATTCATAATTGGCCATGGCTAGGCCCTTCAGTCTGAATTACGGCCTAGCTTCTCACATCACTCATGTTGTGTGTCTTAATTTTATACACGAGTGGTGGGACCTACAGTTTAAATTCGATTCCGAACGACAGATTTTTGAGAAATTTTTTCATGGCAATTTTATTTACTCTCAGAGTTTTCGCCAGAAATCTGCTGAGAGGAAATCGCCGAAGAAATATTTTTTCATATTTCGTTTTGATGTCTGACCTGGGGTTTGAACCGTGAGCTTACGTCTAATAAGCTACACACTACCTACTAGACTACGGCGACTTTCTAATAACTACCAATAACAACTAGCCATGGCGTTGATTGACACGGCAGAGTCAGAAACTCTTGATATTCTGGGCATGAGAATTCAATGTGATGTTCGCTAAAATCGTAGCCGTGGTCTAGTAGGTAGTGTGTTGGCTTATTAGACGTGAGGCCTCGGTTCAAGCCCCAGGCATCTCCAACTAAAGGAAATATGACAGATTTCTGCCGAAAATCAGAGATTAAATAAAATTGCCATGAAAAAGTTTCACAAAAATTTGTCGTTCGGAGTTGACTTTAAACTGTAGGTCCCGGCACTCATGTATAAAGTGCATAAGTGGTGTGAGAAACTACGTCGTAATCCTGACTAAAGGTTTGTAATGACCAATTACGTATGTATGTATGTTCAGTAAAACCAGCATATTTTTCAGGTGTCGAAAGAAACATTCTAGTGCTTCGGTTTCTGAGACAGTGCAAGAAATATGTATGTACTTCACTTTATCTGCTCTGCATTCTATTTAAACCACTTATATCCGATCAAAAATGGAATACAACTCTCATGTACGGATCGGTGCTTAAAAGTCTATTTTGAGGCAACTCAACCGCTTACAGGATAAGGAGAGGACGCTCATTACTGACGGTAGGCTATCCAATTCTACTGATTCATTGTAGTACCGTCGGAATGAGTCTTTTGCTTCACTATTCTATTGCCACTGCCACAGATTTTTTTCTAGTGGATTGAAGGGACTAGGTCCCCTAGTTCTAATATAACACTCGTCTTTATCGCAGAACACATCCATTTGTGGCCGACTGGCCAGTGTATCGAATTTTGAGTGTTGCAACATTCGTTCGTTAGCTGAACTATCCATATGTAGCTCTTCTCTCATTCCTGTCACTCATAATTGGATTCACATCCAACCTCTACAAACACTTTTCCCAATTTGCTTCTTTCCATAACCTATTTTCCTTGTTCCAAACAATGCAGTGCATTGTGTAAGGGCCATTCCCTTAGTGTTGAGTATTGTGTAGAAGCTGTAATGAAAAGCAAGAAGAGGTAATCATTGAATAACTCTTCTGTCAGTGCCCGGCATTCGAACACTTTAGACTAAAAAGTGTAGGGCGCCCAGAATTTTCCTATAAGTAGGGTATGGCAAGATAGACCACTCTTTGGAATCTAAAAATATTCTGTTCTGTGTATGAGAGAACATACCATCTTATGCATGTGTGAATAATAATTTCTTAAAGAGTTTAGGGATTACAAAAGCAACGTGACTACACATGCAATCAAATGTTCTTTATTTATAAACAAAACACACATACATACATACACCTGCAGGAAGCTCTAAAATAATTCGTATGCTTTCGTTATACTTTCGGTTGTACATACTTTCTATCTCCCTATCTTCTTCGCTTTCTCGCTGTGTGTGGGTATGTGTGTGTCTTCTATACACTCGTTTACATGCAAGTGTTGAATAATGAAGTGCTTTTGCCATCTCTTCGTTCTTATTCTCATGCTGCAAAACTTTGAAAGGCAAATGAGTGAATGAATATGGCTGCGTGTGTCAATGAATGACAGAGTGTGTGTCTGAATGTGTGTGACATTAAAAGGAGAATTAAAAAACAAACGAGAAATTACTCAATTAAGTGAGCGAGTGAGTGAGTGAGCGAATGCATGATAATAAACTCTCAGCTGTAATAAAGAACAACAATTCCAAGCCATACGTACATACTCGTCCATTACAACGGCTTAAATGTATTGGCTTTTTTCTTTTTGTTATTTTTGTTGTTGTTGTTTTATAAGTGTTATATCAGGTTGTTTATGCAATATTTTTTAATAAAGCAGAAAAAAACAATAATTTACCGTATATGTATGTATTATCAACAACAACTAAAAGCAAAGAAATAAAATGAAGAATGTAATGAACAATAAAAACATGTTGTTGCATATTTTAAGGTTCTTTTTAACATCTTTTTTCTTTTAAATTTGCTTTTTAATTAAGCTTTTGTTGCTGTTAATAGAAGACAAAACAAAAGCAAAAGTAAGGATAAAGACCAAGTCTAACGAATGTAATAAGAACTCCGTCTTTGTTTTTTCATTGTGTGGATTATTTTTTAAGAAATAATTTAATATCCTCTTAACACTCCAAAGCTTATGAGTAAACAAGAAGAATTTATTTAAAAAAAAAAGAAAAGTATTCTTGACATAAGTGTGTATGTACAGTGGTGGCTTTATAATTAGAAACGACTTAGCAACATGTATGTTTGTTAATTTGTTTTACAGTTTTCACTGTGTACCTGGGATCAAAGGCTTTGTTTGGAGGACGTCTTACATACGTGTTTCCATCAGATTGGGACAAATTAAACTTATATTCGTCACTCCAAAGAAGTCTGTTCCAGAAACATCGTTTCTAATTATAAGTTCACGACTGTATGTGAGAGAGAAGGAAAATTAACTAAAGTCCTCATTTAGGTTTCTTTATTCTTGTCTCAGTAGTGCAATATTTTTTTTTTTTTTTTTGTTAGATAGTAAAGAAAGTATATTTTCAGCAACGCTTTTAATCATTTAAACTTTTTTATTTAAACCAATAACTTGTTTATTATATCCTGTATATGATTGTCAGCTGATAGAGTGTGTCAACAGTACGCTAGCACTTGAGTAATAAAGAAAGACTGAAGCGCCATTTCAGCTTTAAAACTAACGCAGATGTTAGCATGTATACAGCATACCTCTTTTATATTAGTTCGGCTGAAGAGAAATGTAAAGGATAGACCAATCAAATGCTCAATTGTCTATGGTTTCTCGGCATAACATTTTCCTTTAACGGCGCCCCACAGAAAATAGTGCAACGGTGTCAAATCGCAGCTTCTTAGCGGCCAATTGACATCACCATTTTGCCTAATTAAAAGGCTATTAAACGTTTGACGCAAACAAGCGATTGTGGCAAGTAGCACCATACTGTTGAAACCAACCATTATTCACATCAATACCATCAAGAGCGGGTACAAAAAATCGGTTATCATGGTGCGATAGGCGTCTCGATTGACCGCAATGGTTGCAGCATCCTCCGCACCAAGCAGTCACTCGTAATGGTTGCACTGGCTTCTGTAAGACTATTTATCGTTTTTCTGAGCCCCAAATACGGCAATTTTGCTTATTAACGTACCCAGCAAATTGAAAATGAGCTTCATTCGAAAATATGATTTTTTTTTTGGCAAAATCTACATCATTGTAAATCAATTCATTATGTTCAGTGGAAATAATATACTGAAGTTTGTGACAGAATAGAATGACATAAGTATAGCCAGATTAAAAATTATACCGATATATGGCCCAGCCGAAATTTACTTGACATTTACTAGTCGCCATGTCCTCTTATAAACTGCATTAGTTTATATTTGAACTGGCCGTAATATTTACAAATTATATTTTTGATCCCGAGCTTAGTCCTTAGGTTCAACAACTGTTTGCTGTTATTTTCACAGAGCCCTACTTTCAACAATGCAAATATTTCGTCTTACGAGTTCTTGCTTTAGCTTCACTAACAGGAGTCATTTTCTTTACATCCATACATAGCTGGTCATTACAACCCTTCAGTTCGGATTCCAACTTAGCTTTTCGCACCATCCATGTTGTGTGTGCATTCATTTTTTAGAGTGGTGGAACTTAGAGTTTAAAGTCAACTCCGAAGGACAGGTTTTTTTTTGGAGAAACTTTTCATGGCAATTTTCATTCACTCTCAGAGTTCGTGCTAGAAATCTGCTGAGAGAAAGTCGTAGAAAGAAATATTTGTTAATTTTTCGTTTAGTTCGAGATGTCTAACCTGGGATTTGCACTGTAGGCTCACGTCTAATAAGCCAACACACTACCTACTAGACTACTGAAGGGTTGTAATGACCAATTATGTATGTATGGTACAAAATATCCAGATGTTTATTGTTCATAACCGGCACAAAATACTGTCTCCAGCATCTTAGTTGTTTGTAATTTCCTTTAAGATGTTGAATAATTTACTTTCCAGTAACATGATCTAAGATTGAATGCTTGAATCGTATTAGCGAACATTTTTTTCTTTTTCTTCATGTGTTTGAACCCCTCCTCTCTTGCATTTGTAGGCAAACAATTTAAGCTCTACACCTCGCTGTATGTTAGTCACACTTTAAATTTATGTGTCCTTATTTCCTTCAGAAAATCGTATTTATTCTCCTTTTGTCTCAGTATACCACTGTCATTTAAAAAAAACCCATAATTTCTGAGTCTCTTTTTGTATGTAAAATTATATGTTATGTAAAGGGTCCGCCAAATAACTTTTTTTTTGACAATGCTTTAAAAAAAAACTACTGAAAATTTCCTCAAACTTATTTTATTATTTGAAAGTACAATCATTCCGGTTAATAATGGAAAATAATTTCATTCAAATTGCTGCCTCGGCTGGCCATGCAGTAGCCTACACCAGAAGATGCCGATTTTGGCAAAAAAAGAAATCATCTTTTCAGATGAAGCTCATTTTGATCTTGGCGGGTATGTAAACAAAGAAAATTGTCGCATTT